>JAUNZM010000044.1:0-2400000 GCA_033459285.1 Clamator glandarius
TTATTTCGTTGCATAGAACATGGGGCGGGCGAGCGGGTGGCAGCCGCCGCCACGGGGGCACGGGGAGGCAGCGGAGGGGCGCGGCGAACCCCCTCCTCGGGCTGCCTCCCCTCCCCGGGGAACCCCCTCCTGGTGGAGCGAGCAGGATGTGGCTGCCGCGCCAGCCGTCCCCACGTCCCCACAAAATGGCTTGAGAAGGACTTGGATTGCACAGTAAGAGGAAGGTTTCTGCCGGAGGCAAAGCTCTCCTGATCTTGTTCCACGGGATTTGTGCTCTTTTGTAGCCTCCTGCACTCTATTGCTTCTACAGACAACAACCGTGTGCTAACTCATCGCACAAAGCAAAGAGGGAAGAGGATTTGGTATAAAGTTTAAAAAAAAAAAAACCAAAACAAACCCCCAAACCAAAAGGAAATGAACCCAGAGAAACTGAGAAAGAAAGGATCCCCCCCACCGACGACACCCCGTGCCCCTCCCGGTGCAGATGAGGTATACACAGAAATCAAAGTGGGATGATTAAGGCTGTTCTTGAAAGAAATGGGGTGCCCGGCGGCGGGTGCGCTGGCTGCGTGGCGAGGGTGAGCGCAGCCCTTTCAATGCTTCCAATGGCTTTGGGGCAGCGCCGCGTGCCAGGATGCGTCGGCAAAGGCCGGCCACGCCGCCTGTCAGAGTCCTATGGCCTCATATTTCGGTAGTGAAACAGTGTTAGGTCCTAGCTGGCGCGCTCCGGAGCTCCCGGTGGGGCTGGGAGCGGCCGCAGTGCAGGGGGTATGGGGGGGTCGGGAAGGAGAAGCGGCGCCCTTAGTGCCCAGCCCTCAGCTCACGCGGTGGAAAAACCTATGAAGAGGCCAGAGCTCGGGTTCCGAGAGAGCAACTCTGCGTATAATCTTGAGAAAGGGCCACAGCCCACCTACGGGGCCCAACCCGATGATCCGGATCGAGCCCGTCCCCTCAGGCGGCTGTGGGGGCAGAGGGAGCCAGGGCTCGTTGCGTGTCACGTCGGAGCTGCTTGCCAGGCTTGGGGGCACTCACCCCGGAGCGTCTGCCGGGCCCCTCTGCGGCCGCCGTTTGGTCCAGCATCCAGGGATCGCCCTGCTTTCAAAAGCTTGTGAGAAACAGAAAGAGGCGTTAGCCTGCAGTGGGGAAACTGCCGAGAGCAGCGCTGGCCCGAGCAAACAGGCCGCGGCGAGCCAAGAGGCGCTGCCGGCAGAGCAGCTGCTGCCGCCCCCGCGCTGGACGGGCTCCCGGAGCAGAGCTTGGGCCGCTCAAACCGTCCCCGCAAACCCAAGTTCTGCACCAGATCCACACGGCTTTGGCCCAGACAGCGCTGCTGAGACCAAACCGAACCCCCGTGCCTCGGCGCGAGGCCGTCACTCGGGGATGAGGATGCGGACAAGTGGCTCAGGTGAAGGGGATGAGGCTGCACCGTGTCCATCCTGCCCTGGTGAATGGGAGCGCGGCAGGGCTCAGGGGGGGCCGGTGGGGACACAGGGGCCGCTGCTCTGGGATGGCACAGCAGAGGGGACCAGCACAGCAGAGAGGGGACAGTGCGGTGGAGGGAACTGGTATGCCAGAAGGAACTGATGCAGTGCAGAGGATTGATGCGATGGAAGGGACTGATGCGATGGACAGGGCCAATGTGATGGAGAAGACCCGTGCTATGGAGGGGGTAGCGCATGGCTGTGCCCTGGGCACTCACCGTTATACTCAGAGTTTGGAGCCGCGTGCTGAATTCATTGGCTTCTTCATAGGTTTTTCCACTGCAACGACTCAATCTCCACTTGCTTCTCAAACTCCTGTGGTGGGAGAGAGCGGGAGCGCGAGGGTATCAGGCGCGGCCAGGGCAGGGAGAGCCCATGGCACAGAACCCGGTGCCCGCTCTGCTCACCTTGTGCCTTTCTCTCACCAGAACGAAGTGAACTTCTTACCGAAAGCCGACACCGCTGCAGGGAAGCCGGGAGAGGAGTCAGAATGGTAAAACTGACCCAGCTCCCCAGCTCCCCGACCCCAAACTGCTGCGTTTGCCCCAAATTGTGGAGCGCCACATGCCATCGGCTGCTCCTGGCCCCACCCCGTGGCACCCGGCCCCATCCTGGTGCAGAGGAGCATCGCTGCCCCAGCCACAGGAGGATTTCTCACCTTCAGTCAGTTTGCCTGCTTGTTCCGCCGCCCCCCCGGGTAGGATTTTGGAGAAAACGCTCTCGCCTTCTGCCCCGGGCTGCCCAATTGCCGGGCCGGCAGCACCACGCGGCCCAGCCGCCCTCGGCGCAGCCTTGCTGTCTGCTGGGGGACGAACGAAGCCACCGTTACCAGTGGATGTGCTCGGGCCAGGGGGCTCGGCCGAGCCCTGGGGTGCCGTGTAGGTGGCACCAGGGTGGACTGTACCGTACCGCGGCACCCACTGACCTGCTGCTGCCGGGGGTTGTGCACCAGGTACTCTACCCGGCTGCTGTGGCACTTTTGCTGCAGGTTTGGATGCATCCGTCTGCTCTGCTTTCGGCTGGAATGGGGAAAATAGATTTCAGCCCTCTTAACATAGCATCCTCCAGGGGTGACCCAGGCCGGGAGGCAACACCGAAACCCCAAACGCTGAGGGAAAATGGCCCCATCACCCCAAAGCGGCAGGAGGGCATCCAGGGATCATTGAATCATAGGACGGTTTGAGTTGGAAGGGATCTTAAAGGTCATCCAGTTCCAACCAGAACATCCCCCCCCAGGTCCCCTGGAGAGGACAGCTGCTCCCGCAGCACGCAGGGGCAGCAGCAGTGGGCACGCAGATGGGATACACCTCACCCCAAACCCTTCCCTGCTAGCCCTGGCCGGACGACCCCAAACTTACCGCTGGTGCCGCGTGCCCACCCGGCTGCGCGTGGAGCGTGGCCGGTGCCTTCCCTGCTGCCTGCGCTGGTGCCGGCGGCTGCTGCGGCGGCCGGGACGACGGGAGTCCCTGTGTCCTGCCCCGGGCCTCAGGCTGTGCTGATCCCATGGGCTGGGCACCCTGCCCCTGCCGTGCCGCCGGCTGCTGCCGCGCCGCCGGCTGCCCTGCCTGCTGCTGCCTGGCCGCCGCCTGCTGCGGGTGGGCGATGGGCTCCGGCTTTGGTGCTGGGGCGCTCGGCCCGTGTGCCTGGGGAGGCTTCTGTGCCTTGGGGGTCTCTGTGCCGTGGTGGTGGGAGGTGGTGCGGGCCGGCGGGCCGTACTCGCCGGGGCCGGGGCCATAGGGTGTGCGCGACTCCGGCTGCTGCGCCTTCTTGGAGGCAGCCGGTGGCCCGTGGCCGCGGGGCTCGTGGCGGCTGGGCTCCCGCGGGTGCTGCTTGGCTGAGCGGCGCGGGGGCTCGTCACCTGTGTGCCGGGAGGTGCTGGTGTGGCGCCCGTACTCCCCGTGGTGCCGGTGCTCACGGTGCTGGGGGTAGTCATCGTGCTGCCACGGGTCCTCGTCGGGGGGCTCGTCGTAGTCGTGGTAGGTGTGCTTAACGGGGGGTCTCTTCTGCGAGGAAGAGTGGCCACCGTAGTGCCTGACCCTCTCTGCCCGTGCCTCCCTGGGCTTATCAAACCAGTCTGTCTCCTCCTGACCCAAATGATAGGCTTCGGAAACCAAAAACAAACCACAGTCAATCTCTCGCTCGAGGTGGCTGGGGCGGAAGCCATGCAATGGAGGCGGAAGGGCAAGCAGCGGGCACGCGCGGGGGGACAGCCTGCGCCGGCAGGGACAGGGCACGGCACGGCATGGCAAGGCACCGCGTGGGACCGATAACACCAAACACCCGGGGTCGGGGGGAGGAAGGCACATGTCAAGCAAACTGAGGCGGTGAGAGTGTCTCTGCGTACGAGCGCACGGGCATGCCCCGGGGAAGCGCCATGCTCTGGGGTGGTCACCACGGGGAGCCGTTACCTTCACTGTCCGAGACGACGCAATGGGCATCGTCCATGCCGTAGCCCTCCTCGTGCTTGTACGAGTGACTCCTTGGCACGTCTTTGATGTGCTCTTGCACATCAGGCAATGAGTGGCTGGAGCAGAACTGGGAGCAGGGGTCCCCTGCTGACTGGGAGCCGGGCCCCCCTGTGGCACGTGACCCTCCCACCGCCTTCCCCAGGGGGCTGACGGGGCTCTCCTCCTCCGAGGGCTGCGTGCGGATGGGCGCCCGCCCCCGGCTCTGGCTCATGCTGAGGGACGAGGGCTTGGAGCCACCTTTCTGGGAGCGCTCCATGCCCTCCCGCTCATAGGACTTGCTCCGGCCAGTTGCCTCCCGGCCGGAAGACTTTTCCATCCCATAGCCAGAGGAGCGAGTTCTGCTGCTGGCGGAGTAGACCCGCTCCTCCTCGTCCACCAGATCACGGCTGGAGACACCATAGTACTTCTGCTGCTCATAAACGTTCTTCTTCAGGCCGTAGGTGATCTCATCCTGCAGCTTCTTGGCCCTGGAGGCCACGTTGCTGCTGCCAACCGAGGTTGTCACAGAGTAGGAGGCCAGATCTGACTCCACATCTTTGGCTTCTTCGATGGGGGAGAACTTGGAGATTTTCTGCTCCATGCCCTGCTTCCTGTGCTTGCTGCGCTTTGAGGAGACGACGGCGGGCGCCAGGTTCTTGGATGTGTGCTTCGGCAGTGCAGCGCTGGAGCTGTGCTTATCCGCCCGCGAGTACCGGTACTCGCCATCTCCATAGTAGTAGGACGAACCGGTGGAGGTTCCTGACACCCTGCCGTTGCTTTCCACACCACGGTGATAGCTGTTCTTCCCTCGATGGTCGGGACCATGGTGGTCGTAAATGTCCTCCTCAGACTCCTCTTCAGCTTTGGCGTAGCAGCAGGGCCGGCCGGAGCTCTCGGCATCCCCAAGCTCGCTCTTCTCTCTGCCACGGCGGCTGGTGGTGCCTATGCCTGATGGCTCCACTTTCTGCCCCTCCACCACCGGGCTCTCCTTGGTGAGCTCACTGATGTCTTCAATCATCACGTAGTTACGGGGGATGTTCTGCTCCAGGTTGGTGTAGAGGGACTCGGAAGAGAAGCTGGTGGACGGGCCCTGCGCCACACCGGCTCTCTCGGCTGGCCGGGCCTCAAGCGCCTTGTACTGCTCATAGCCACCACTTGCCGTTGTGGTGCTGAAGGTGACATCAGAAATGGTGGAGGAGCTGGTGGCCGTGCCGATGACCTCGTAATTGGTGGGGATCTTCTGCTCCAGGTCGGCCAGCGAGGTCTGCCGTGGCTTCTGGTGCCCGCTGGGCACCTCTGCCAGGCTCTGGAAGAGGGCAGGCTGCGTTGCAGGCACAGCAGCTGCCCCAGCGAAGGCGCTCGGGGTCTGGTAGGGGTTTTGGGGCCGGAAGCCCGGCTGGCTCGGGGTGCCCAGCTCTGGGTACGTGGAGCCAGGGGCCGGGAAGGCGCTGGGCGAGGCGAAGGTGGGCAGCGGGGCTGCTGGCAGGCCATCCTGCGAGGTGCTGGCTGCAGGGTACTGGGGGGGCTGCAGGTG
Source organism: Clamator glandarius (assembly GCA_033459285.1). Lineage (NCBI taxonomy): Eukaryota > Metazoa > Chordata > Aves > Cuculiformes > Cuculidae > Clamator > Clamator glandarius. The sequence continues at coordinate 5,463 of JAUNZM010000044.1, forward strand.
CGCGGGCGGGAAGGCGGCGGGGCCCTGCGAGGTGGGGTACGGGTAAGCGCCATAGGAGGCAGCGGCTGCCGTGAAGTCAGGGTACTGGCCAGCGGGCGCGGGGCGCAAGCCGGCGCTGTCATAGGCGGCGAGGCGCAGGCTGTGCAGCTCGCTGTCAGACAGGTAGTCGCGGCGGTCCCCGGCGCAGCGCAGGTAGGGGTGGTCCCGCCCGCCTCCCCGCTCCTTCAGCAGCGACTCCTTGCGTTGGGTGATGCCAAGCTCCAGGTACTTGAGCTTGGCGTCGATTTCCTTCTCCTCCTCATCCAGCTCCGCCTGCTTTTTCCGCAGTTTGGTGGCCTCGTGCTCCACCAGCTTCAGGTCACGGTCCAGCTCCTTGAGCAGGCTGGCCTTGGTGACCGGCGCTGTGGCCTTGGGGGCCAGGCTGCTCAGGTAGAGCTGGGAAGCGGCCGGGCTGGCCAACGGCACGTGGGGCTCCTCGGGTGGTGGGCTGGGCAGCGTCCTCTTCACCTTGCGCGCCAGCGGGCTCGACTGCAGCCCCCCAACCTGAAAAGCCGAGAGACACCTGGTCAGGGGTGTGTGTTTGAGTCTGCCCGACATTGCAGAGCTCCTCCCGCGCACCAGGGTTACGGCGAGGCAGCCTGCCATGCACGTGTTCCCCCATGCACCACGGAAGCGGCATTTATGTAAAAGCACGATAAATAGGATGGAAGTAACAGGCAGGGCACTTTCCGTGAGTAATTACCAGGGGTGGCAGCCAGCCAAGTGCCAGGCTGGCCACGTGCACGCCGCTGCCTGCCGCAAAGAGCGTTTTCTGTCCCGGGGCGCTGGGCAGCGGGGCTGGGGCTGCCCCAGGAGTTGCCCTGGGTTCTTTGTGGGTGCTGGACAGCCTGAGGCAACTTCAGTGTGTGGGGGCAAATTGCCACTGCCACCTGAACTGTGTGTGGTGCCTGCTCCTGGGGAGACAAAGGGCACCTGGCTGGGGCAGGGGATAGCCCTGATTCTGCCACCCAGCAGCAGCTCTCACCCCTGGGTGGGTTTGTGCAGCCAGTGGAGCTGCAGGGCCTCCCTCCAGCTGCTGGCTTTGCTGCAAGCCTCCGTGCCCGCCAACTGCCATCAGCTGCTGCAGGAAGCCAGCCTTTTAAAATATTAATTGCTGCAGAGCTAACGAAACCCAAATGTCCCGAGGTGCCTCCTGGAGCTGTTCCCCAAGGGAAAGGTTGTTGCCCGCACTGACGTACCTGGGTGCTAGGGAGTAGCGCATGCTGGTAGAGGGAGAACCTGTCCTTGCCGGCCTCCTCGGCGGTGGGGCTGATGGGCTTGGGGTCGGAGAGGGAGCGCTGCATGGTCTTGATGGGGCGCGGCAGCGTCTGCTGGCGTTGGGCCGAGTCAGTGGTGAAGTGCTTCTGCGGGGGAACATGAGCCTTGTTCAGCCGCTCGCTGGTGGCGAAGGACGATTCCAGGAGGCGATGGGGAGAGAGCGGGGAGACGGGCGAGTAGAGGACCTGGGGAGAGCGGGGCGGCTGGCGGGTCACCAGCTGGGACAGGGACTCAGCTGGCAGATGGGACTGGTAGCCAATTTCCAGGGGATCCGGTTTCTTCTTCTCGAACTTGCCCAGGGTCTGCTGCCGGACGGCGTGGGGGTCCAGCGGGCCTGTGCTCACCATCTGGATGTTGGTGGAATAGGGCGGGATGGTGGTGGGCACCGTCAGTTGGGGGACCACGACGCCGGGCTGCGGGGCTGGCTCTGGCTCAGTCTGGCAGGCCAGGCTCTCGCCCCGCTGTGTCTTCTCCGGGGCCGAGATGTACTTGATGATCTCCACGCGGGGGTCGTGAGTGGTGATGTGGATGGAGGGGGAGACGCGGAGGAGCTGGTCGGGCTCCGTCTGCACCGAGCAGTCGCTGATGGTCTGGATGCCCACGCTGGCCGTGCCGCGGGCTGCCCCCTCTGCCTTGCCCTCGCCGCTGGCCTCGGCGTGCCGCGAGGGCCGGGAACGCCGGCGGCGCACCGGCTGCTCCCACTCCCCACTGTCCTCCTCGTCCGTCTGCACACTGCAGTCCGTGCTGCGCCGCACCCGCCGCCGCCGCGACAGCAGGTACCGCTCCTCGCCGTCCTCCTCGTCTGTCTGCACGCTGCTGTCCGCCGTCTTCCTCGCCGTGAAGGCCTCCCGCACCGCCTCCTTCTCGTAGGCATCCCGCAGCCGTGGCATCGAGTTCCTCTTCTTGATGCCCCGGGTTGGCTCCCAGGACTCCTCGGCTTGCAGCGACATGTCTGAGGCCGAGCTGCTGAGCGGGCGCTGCGGCGCGGGGTAGCGGGGGCCGGGGGGCCCGTCCGGAGCCGTGGGGCCTGGCGGGGGCCACGCCTGCCCGTTGTGTGGCGTGCCCCGTGGCGGCTCGGCGGGTGCCTCGGGCGGGCGGGCGGGCGGCTCGGCGAAGGTGCTTTTCTGCCGCTTCTGCTCCTCCAGCTGCTGCTGCAGTTGGTGCTGGAGCTGGTGGATGTGCTCGAGCTGGAGGCGCTGCTGGGCGAGCTGCTCCCGCTGCAGGGCCAGCTGCGCGTGCCGCTCCTCCTGCTGCTGCTGCAGCACCTGCTGCTTGATGCACTGCAGCTCCTGCAGCTCCCGCTGCACCAGCAGCTGCTCCTTCTCCCGGTGCCGCTGCAGCTCCACACGCTCCCGCTCCAACTCCTCCTGCAGCCGTAGCTGCCGCAGCTTCTCCAGCTCCACGCGTTCCCGCTCCAGCTGCAGCACGTGCTCCTGCTGCTTGCGCTGCCGCTCCTCCTCCCGCTCCCGCTCTTCCCGCTGAGATGCATCCGACGGTGCCTTGGGCGCTGCGGCCGCTTGCCCGCTCTCCTTGCCGGGTGCCGGTGCTGCCGGGCCCTCGGCACGGGGCACGGCCGCCGCCGGCTCTGCCCTCTGCCCGGTGCTGGCGGGGGCTGCGGGTGCTTTGGGCGCCGTGCCCGGCGCTGCCGTGCTGACCGCCTTGCCCAGGTAGACGGGCGTCTCCATCATCGAGGCCCCCGGGGCCGGACGGGCGGGCGCTGGGTAGCGGTAAAGGCCCTGAGCTGCCAGCGGCATGCGGGGGGTGACGACCGGCAGCCGGGCCAGGCTGGCAAGCGGGACGGCCGCCACGCCGCCCGGGCCGTAGGGCCGGTAGAGCCCGCGCAGCATGGGCCGCAGCACTGAGGCCGGCTGCGTGGTGATGGGCAGCGTGGACGCGATGGGCGTGTTGATGGTGGAGTAGATCATGCCGTCGGCGGCACGCACCGTGGCGGTTGAAGGGAACATCTGCCGGACGGCGCCCAGGCGGACGCCAGGGACGTTGTACTGGGCCAGGCTGCCGAGGCCCTGCCGGCCCTCGGAGAAGGTGGGGTTATACATCCCGCTGGGTTTTTGGGGTGCAGGGCCCTGCTGCTGAGCCGCCAGCCCCGCCGCGGCCCCCGGCCCGGCTCCGGGGCCGTAGGGCAGCAGGTCAGGGCCGTTGGCGTGCCGGCCCCCATACTGGTGGTCCATGGAGTTGAGGGCAGCGCACATGCGGCTGATCTCGCGCGCCGTGGTGGCGCTGTAGTGGGCCAGGCTGGACTCCTGGAAGCTGGCCAGGTCGCCCCGCGGCGAGAAGCGGTAGTCAGAGTAGATGTTGGAGGCCGAGCTGTACCTCCGCATGGGCAGTGGGTGGCCCAGCAGGTCTGCCGGCTGGCGGAGGTCAGAGAAGGAGCCGTACTGCAGCCCCTGGCCCAGGTAACCCCCCTCAGCGAAGCCCACGCTGTAGGAGTGCTTCATGGTGCTGAGGTCCACGGCAGCATCGCCTGCTGCGGATGGGAAGGGCTGATCCCCTTTCATGGGATAGTAGCTCATTCCAATTTCAGAGATGTTCGTGTCCGACATGGAGGAATAAAGGCGGCCGAAGGTGCCGGTAGGATAAAACTTCTGCTCCTCGTAGAGTGCATTTGCTGGGGCTGGCTGATCCCGGTATGGGAAGGTCTCCAGCATCTCTGGTTCTCTGCTGCCATAGAGGGGTCCACTGGCTTTCCGGCCGGGCACCGGCGCCTCTCCGGCTTTCTTCTCCGGCATCTTGGAGGTGGGGTTGAAAGCACCGGTGCAGCTGCCACCGAAGGGAAACTTGTAGACCATGTCACAGCAGGCCACCTGGCTCTCTGGCTTCACGCTCGTGAGGTCCAGCACGTTGGTTGGGGGCTCCTCTTTCAGCACTTTGGTCACCGGGCCAGTTGCCGCCTCCTCCATCTGCACCATCATCACCTGCGACTTCTTGCCGCCCAGTGCGAGGAGAGGGCTCTGGCTTTTCAGCTCCACTGGCACCGCCCGGTACATCTCTGAGCCTGGCTGCGTCGGGAAGGACTGTGGGAGGCCGCCGACGTTCTGCGCCCCGCCGCCCTGTGGGATGAGCACATCCTTCTTCCCCACCTGGCCCGGCAGGCCGTACCTCGCAAACCTGGTCTGGGTGGGGGCGGTGGGCTCAGGTTTGCCGCTGGGCACCGCGCTGGCTCTGGCAGTGGCTGCCTGGATGCCCTGCTCCATTTGCTTCACCTGCGCCAAGCACACCGGGCTCCCGGTCCCCTGCCCGAAGTCCACGCGGCTCTGGAACGGGTCTCCGTAGACCACGGGCTGCTTGGGCTGCTGTGAGAGGAGCACGGGAGAGGCGATGGCCAGGCCGGCGGTGCTGGCTGCCGCGATGATGGCATGGGGCTGCTCCTGGGCATTGAGATTGATGATCAGGGGCTGGATGGCCGTGGACTGCCGGCTTGGGATGTGGTCCAAGGTCAGGCAGTATTTCCTGGCCTCGGTGGCCAAGGAGGTGAGATCCATGCCTTGGTCTGTGATGATGATGGGGGCAGACTTCAGCGCGGTCCGTAAATCCACAGCGTTAGTGCTCGGCACCTTGGGCCCCGGCTCGACCCGGGACGTGCCGGGGATGGAGGAGATGCGGCAGAGGGAGATGTTTTCTGCAGGAAGCGCTCCCCAGCCATACAGCCCAGTGATGCCATCAGCAGCTGATGTCACGGCGGGTGCTTTCTGGGCATGCTCCTTCGCTGGCTGTGCTCTGATGTAGGTGCCCGGCGGCTGCTCCGGCTCTGGTGTCTGGCTGTAGCCGTGCACCGGCAGCTGCTGGCTCGGCCTGGTGGGAGACGTGGTGGGGGATGTCGAGGAGCCGGAGCTGGTGGGTTTGGTCTGGCTGGCTGCGTCAGCCGCCAGCGTGATCAGCATGAAGGGGGCATCCTGCGAGGACGGCTGCCGGGCCAGGCGCGGCGAGCCCGCCCGGTGCGGTGTCTGCGTCCCTTGTGCCACCATGGGGGAAGAGGTGGCAGGGCCGGCCATGGGACCCTCGTAGGGAAGGAGGGGGCTCTGCGTCTGCGTGGAAAACTCCGCCGTGGCCTTGGCGGTGTGGGTGGGACTCTGCGTGGGGGAGGTAGGTGAGAGCGGAGGGCTGGAGCTCTTGAAGAAGGGGGACGTCTTGAGTGGCGGGGCCTTGCTGTCGGTGGTAGCTGGGACTTTCTCTCTACCTGTCTGCACGCTGATCTCCACCACCGCCTTGCTTCTGCTGGCATCTTCTGTCTGCGAGCCGTAGCTGACAGTGCTCTTTGCTGGAATGTAGCTTCTGCTGGATACTGATGGAGCCTCTGGAGCTGGGGAGCCGTAGCTCCGTGACGCAGTCCCAGGGCCACCCGCCGCAGTCGTCACCGTGACGGTGCCTTTGCCATAAGCATAGGAAGTGGGGGCGGCCTTGGATGCCAGGCCGGGTACCTCTGGGGCACTCTGGAGCTTGGCCAGGTCTTGCCCCTCTTTTGCAAAATGCTGAGTGACACGGACGTCGGGAATGGCCTTGGCTGTGCTGCTGTCAGAGGCAGAAAAGGAGACGGGAGCGGAGAGCTGTGTGGGACTGGTGCCGGGGGTGAGGGGACCACCGTTCTGCTTCATCAGGTCAGCGTACGCGCTCTCGGCATTGAGGAAGTGCTTCTCCGGGTACGCCTCCTCCGGCCCCTTCACCTTCTGTCCCTGCTCAAGGGCCAGGTCGAAGGAGGAGGACTGGTGCATCCTGGAGATGTTCTTGGAGGTCTGTAGGATCTCTTCGTACACCCCTCCGGCCTTCGGCAGGGCGCTTGGATAGCCGGGCTGGGAGGAGCGCGTGGGGCCACTGTCGTACCGGTACTCCTCAGTGTACTGGTACTCGAAGCCGTTTGGGCCCCCAGTACCACAGTAGCCAACCTGCTGGTAGGTGCTGCCGTAGGAAACGGCTGACTGAGCTTGCTGGACCTGCTGCTTCTGCATCATCTCTGCCTTCCTCATCATCTCCTCGTAGGCTTCCTCAGCGCTCTTGAGGGGCTTGCTGGCAGGCTGGCTGGGGCCGCTCTCCACCTTCTCTGTCGGGGAGTACAGTGACATGAAGGTGGGCAGGTTGTACTCGCTGCCCGACTTGTACAGCTTGGAGGTCACCACATCGAAGCTCTCGGCCTCTGAGTCAATGGAAGGCGAGTACTCGGAGCAGGAGGAGCGGTGCAGCTCCTCCATCTCCGCTGCCTGCCGCAGCTCCTCAGTGGGAGAGGCATCCTCGATGGGAGACAGGTTGCTGGGGGGTGTTTTGGAGCGCTCCCTCCTCCGCTGGGCTCTCAACTCCTCCTTGTCACGCTTGGTCTTGCGTGCCGTGCTCCGAATGCGCTGCTGCTCCACCTCCCGCATCTTCTCCTGCTCCCGCAGCAGCTCCTCTTCCTCCCGCAGCTCCTCCTCCTCAGAGGAGTCCTCGATGGTGGGCAGCAGGGGCCCGTGCGAACGGTGCCGAGCCTTCCTCTGCTGCTTCACCTCCTCCAGCCGCTGGCGGCGGCTGGGGCTGCTGTCGCTGTCCTCCTCCAGGGAGGAGATGGAGGTGGGCGAGGTGCCCGAGGTGTAGCTGGGTGTCGTGGCCGGCAGGGTGGACGAGTACTCGCCCCGGGAGCGCTCCTCAGGCGAGCCTGTCAGGCTCTCCATCTCCAGCTCGGGCTCCCGGTCCAGGCTGGCATCTGCCTCCTGGCCCATCTCCATCTCCCGCCCGTAGCCGGTCGTGCTGTTCAGCTCAATGGTCTTGAAGCGCCGCAGCCCACCCTGGGCCGTGCTCAAGTCGTCACCCTCTGCTGTCTCCAGCTCTTTCCTCTCCTCCTTGTAGAGGCTGCCGGGGCTGTGCGGCAGGCGACGCTTGGCCGGCGCTGGCTCTTTTCCCTTCTCTGCCTCGGCCTTCTGCCCCGCTTTGGGGAGACCGTACTTGGCGCGTCCATAGCCGCCTTCCTCCTCCTCCTCGAGGTTGTCCTCCTCCGCGCTCATCTCCAGGATCTGCCTCCGCATGAACTCCTCATCACTCACCTCCGCTTCCCGGCCCGTGGGCCTGGGGGGCACTGGGGAGAAGCCCCCCTCGCTGCTGTCCTCCACGTAGTCGTGCCGCAGCTTGCTGCCAAACTCGTCCGAGGACTCTGCGCTCTCTCTCCGCTCCCGCTGGTTCTCCCACTCCAGCGAGTCCTCATCCTCCTCCAGGATGTCTTCCAGCTCCTCGTCCGAGTCAAAGGCTTCAGGGGTGATGGAGAGGTACCTCGGCCGCTGCCGCTGCTCATCCCGTGGATCCCCCTTGCCGCGCTCAGCGGGCTCCGGCGGGGCACCCTGGCCTTCCAGGAGGGGCCGCATGCTGCTCTCCAGCTTGGTGAGCTCGGAGGGGCTGGGGGGGCTCTGCCCGGCCAGCCCAGTGCCGCTCAGCTTCTCCTCCTCCTGCTGCACCAGCCCGGTGATCTCGCTCTGCGAGCTGGAGATGCCATCGGAGGAGTAGCCGGTGTCGCTCAGGCTCTGGGGGCTGCGGGACAGGTCCGGGGGGTAAGGCTTGCTCCCATCCTGCTGGCAAGGGAGAGCGCAGCGTCAGACCCCGACACCAGAGCCGCTCCCCTCGCTCCCCCCAAACCCTGCCCTGGGGAGGGTGCAGAAGGTCAGGGCGGCGCTGGGAGCCGGCCCAGCACCAAGGCTGGAGCTGCCCCGAGTGCCCTCGCCACAGCTCAGCAATTTCTCTGTGTGCTAACGAAGGCGACGGGGTGTGCTGCAAGCAGGGCAGGGCACAGCAAACATCCCCAGGGCCGCAAGCATTGTGGGACTCAGAAATACGTTTCAAAAACCTGGCCCATCAGCATTACCTCCCCCAGTAACCAACAGGAGAAGGCTGCCTAATGGCAATATCGATTCTTTCAGTGCCCACCGCTCAGAGCCCCAGCCGTGTGCTGCGGGGCACGGACGGCCCTGTACCCTTCCCTGGGGAGAAGGCAAGGGCAGAGCTGCCCGCATGGGGAGGACTGTGAGCATCAAAAAGGTGGGATGAGGAGTTTGATAAAATGCCCACAACACGAAACGTTGTGAAACGAGTTTTCCAATCATGACATATTCAACGGCCCTTTCATTATTTTAAAACAAACCCAGTGGCTACAGGTGACTCCAACCATTGCATTGTGCCCAGACTGAGGTAGTCCTACTAAAGAGGGAAACGCCAGCGCACTGCTACAGAGCCTGCGAGGCTCCTAAGCAGTCTGGAAATGCTGAGACAGCAGCATGTTGAGCTCAGCGGTTCCCAAAAAGGCACTTCCTAAGGCAAAAGGCCTCGACAACAGTTTCTGCGCTGACTTGGAATCAGCCCCTGTTTCTGAGTTTCGCTGCCAGCGGAGGCAGGGCTCAGTGCCAGCCCCAGGTGGGATTTGGTCCCCAGGGATGTGCAGAGCTTGATGCACCCCGAGAGCTCACCTCCTGCTCCTTCGTCCGTGGCGCCTCGGGGGCTGCCCGGCTCTCCTTGCTCTCCACCTCTGGCTTGGGGGTCACGCTCTTCCCCTTTGGCGTGATGCTCTCGGGGGCCATGGAAGGCTCCAGGGCAGCTTTGGGCAGCGGCTTTGCCTCTGCCGGCGCAGGCAGCTGCTTCTCCAGGGCAGGGCTCAGAGTCCTGCTCTGCTCGGCAGCACGAAGGCTCCTGGCGGGCGAGGACTGCGGCTCAGCGGGGGCCACTGGCTCAGTGGGCACTGGCGCGGGCGCTCGCTGCTGCTGGCTGGCGGCTGGTGGCTGGTGCCGTGGGGAGCCAGTGGGTGGCTGGTGCCGCGGGGAGCCAGTGGGTGGCTGGTGCCGCGGGGAGCCAGTGGGCAGCTGCTTTGGGGCAGGCAGTGGCATTGGGGCAGGGTCGCCGAGGCTGCCTTCGAGCAGCCGCTGGGTTTGGCAGTTCAAGCACAGCCATTCGTTCTTCTGCAAAACACAGAAACAAAAAGTGCTGTTAAAACTCTGGGAACTTCATCCTAGAAGGGACCTTGCCAAGAAATTCGGCTGATGGGATGCACAGTGACGGTACAAAGGACTCAGCCTGCCCGAACCAAATAACCAGGTTTGGAGAGGCCAAGCAGCGAGCAGGAAAGCACCAAAACGCTGGTGCAGCTGCAGAGCGCAGTGTGGCACTGCAGCTGCGCCCTACAAACCATCTAGAAGACCAACCATCCAACCTAAACTTATCCCTACCCTTGTCCAGACCTCAGTACGTTCAGCCAGAGGGACCATGGCTACGACACAGGGATCTCACACGCCTACATCACCTCAGCATCACCAGCTCTCCTCATCTCCAGCCTCGCTGGTGTTTCATTTTTAATCATAGAATGGTTTGGGTTGAAAGGGACCTCAAAACCCACCCAGTTCCACCCTCTGCCATGGGCAGGGACACCTCCCACTGGATCAGGGGCTCCAAGCCCCATCCAACCTGGCCTGGAACCCCTCCAGGGATGGGGCAGCCACCCCTGCTCTGGGCAGCCTGGGCCAGGGTCTCCTCACCCTCACAGAACATTTCTTCCCAAGATCTCATCTTCATCTCCCCTCTTTCAGCTTCAAACAGTTCCCCTCATCCTATCCCTGCCCTCCCTGATCAAGAGTCCCTCCCCAGCTCTCTTGGAGCCCCTTTCCATATTGGAAGCTGCTCTAAGGTCTCCCCACAGCCCTCTCTTCTCCCAACTCAACAACTCCAACTCTCTCAGCCTGTCCTCGTGTGGGAGGTGCTCCAGCCCTTGGATCATCTCCATGGCCTCCTTTGAACTCACTCTTAAATAAAATTCCCTTAAATAAAATTTTAAGTGAAATTAAACAATGAAGGCAGGTTGCCACCACAGCTTAACACAGCTCGGCCTTCTTACAGTTCCTCTCTCGTTCGGATTTGTTTTCCTTGATACAATAAAGGTTTAATAGCAAAATCATAATACTTAATGATCTTTTTTATCTAGGTTATCAGAAAATACTGGGTACACAAGCAGGCAAAAACTTCTCAAAGATATTACCCAAAGAACACGCTGTGCAGGAAAGGAACAAGACAATCTCATCTAGTGAAATTCTCAGTGAGAGCTGTCATTTTATGACCTGGAAAAAGCAGCTCGTAAGCAGGACTGCGAGTGGCAGGGAGCCTGCAGGGCTACGGCAGGGGCTCTGCATTTAGAGATCAGAAGCACTTTCCCCCCACCAGGTTGTCCAAGGGCTATTTTTACCTGCCCAGGAATGTCCAGGAATAGGGGCTTGACATTTCCTTCTCTTTTGATGTTTCATCATCTTAAATCTTTTTGGGTTTGCTGTGTCAAGTCCTTCTCCCGAGCACCTTCTTTTGCTGATCCACTGCTCCCAAAGCCCAGGGTGGTCGCTCTTTGGGGTCCGGGCCAGGAGCAGCCACCTAGCCTGGGCTCTTGGGGAGCAGAGACAGCTTCCACGCGGAACACATCCAACGCCACCTCGGCACAGCAACCCCTGCCCTTTGCCCCTTCATCACACGAACATCTTAGGAACACAGCAGGATTCAGAGTGCCATAAAAAAATCCCTTTCAGCATGGTAATATTTAATTACTGCTTAATCAAAGAGCAAGTCTAATTAATGGGCAAGTGCAGCCTATTCTATCTTAATGATTGCATTTGTCTTCTTTTATTCCAGAAGTCGCTCTCCTCGCCCCATTCCGCTGTGTAATTACTTCAGACTGCAGAAGGAAATGGGACTGCGTGACACAAATTCAGTCCCTGCCTCATGGCAGAGCCTTTCATTTTTCTCCCAGGAATCCTGTTCCTCTTTGCCGGAGCTCCCTCCCCAGTGCCAGCAGGGCCAGGGAGGCACGATGCCCTGCGGACGTGCGGGCTGCACTGGGGCAGAGCTCAGCCCTGCCTGGCCCTCTCTGCTGCTCCATCATCGTACCAGCTCCCAGCTTGGTCCTGCAGGAACCAGACATCGACCCGCCTTGAACAACGCAGCCTGCCACGTCCAGGCCCCTAACGCACTGCCTGGAGGGGGCACTAACCACACTTACGATGTCCCACCATGCATCTTGGGAAGCTCATGGAGCTGCTTTTGGCCTGCTAGGGTTACAACACAAGGATTTCATGCTCACTCCCACTCCACCTCAGCATCACCAGCTTTCTTCAGCTCCAGCCGTGCTGATACTTTAGTTTTAATCATAGAATGGTTTGGGTTGGAAAGGACCTCACAGCCCATCCCATTGCATCCTCTGGCACGGGCAGGGACACCTCCCATCGACTCAAGTTGCTCAAAGCCTCATCCAACCTGGCCTTGAACACGTCTAGGGGCAGGGCAGCCACGACTTGATCCAGAGCCCCTCCCCATACTGGAAACTGCAATAAGATCTCCATGGATTCTCTGTTCCTGACTGAACAACCCCAGCTCTCTCAGCCTGTCTTCATACAGGAGGTTCTCCAGCCCTCAGACATCTCCGTGGCCTCCTCTGGACTCGCTCCAACAGCTCCATGTCCTCCCTGTGCTGCGGACTCCAGAGCTGGACGCAGGGCTCCAGGTGGGTCTCACAGAGCAGAGCCGAGGGGCAGAATCCCCTCCCTCACCCACTGGTACCACTGCTTAGGATCCAGCCCAGGACACTGTGGACAGCCCAGCACCCGGCACTTTAATCTGAATCCCTGTGGAAAATCACTGTGCCGTTACAGCCTCGGATAGCAGAAAACCAGCGGAGGGGGAACTGAATCTTCCCATCCCCATCAGCAGCCGGTGCTGGTGGAGCTGTGTGCACGCTGTGAGCGCAGGCTGTGCTGCAGCAGCCAGCGCAGCGCTTGCCATCGCATCGCAGCACTCGCTGCACCGAACGCCTCCAGCAGCGGGAGCTGCGAGCTGCCCCACTCCCACATGTGCCTGGCAGGGTGCGAAATCCTGCCCGCGGCAGCTGCAGGGACGTGACACATGCAAAGCCGCCTGTGCCCAGCACGAACACCTCTGGCAAACCTCTCCAGGCTTTCAGATCCTGTCTTTAAGAGCCCTCTGCAGCCCCACCAACACCAGGTACCGCCACTGCTGTGCTGCTGGACACTAAAACCTGGGGCTCAGTGAAGATGCTGTGTCTGAGGTGTCCTGCAGCGAGCGCCCCATGCTCTGCGGTGACAAACGAGCTGTCCCTCCTGCAGCCCTGCAGGGTTTGGCTCTCCCGCAGCAGCTCTGCTCCGAACCAGAGATCGGCTCTGGAGCAGCTGCCCCGTCTGCGGAGCTCGGCCACGGGCACTTCCCAGCCAACAGGATTAAGCGGCCCCTGAGAAAAATGCAAACATTCAACGCCCAGCTGATTTGCTAACAGCTTGTAAATCCCCATCAAGATTAACCAGATCCCATGAAGATAATAATAATTAGGCTGTATTTAGTGCTTCAACGTCCAACCCGCCGGATGCCCAGTTAGACTGGGTGCCCCTCGCCGGGGCCGTAAGCGGGTAAGGAGCTTACAGCAAAGGCACGGCAGCGCCTGTCTGAGTCTCCATGCTTAAAGATGCTGGAAAGCACGATGCTGATCAGGATGGGGACAGGGGTTGATTGATGCTGCGGTTCGCTGCCCGAGGCGGCCCCGTGGAGGTGGGCACGGGGGTTGTAACCGCATGGAGCCCGGGCAATGGGGAGCAGGGGCCGGTGAGGACTGCGGCACACGGAGAGCATGGGCAACACCACCAGGATGCCAAGTGGGTTCCAGGCGAAGGAAAGCATCAATAATTAAAAAGAGGGATGAAACCAAAGCGCATCTGAGATGCTGTCTTAAATGAAGAGGCGCTGGCACAGCGGGGAGTGCTGGGAAGCAGCCAGCTGGGCAGCAGGGGGGTGAAGGCATTGGGTTATCAGCTTACATCCCCAGGAGAGTCACCGCCCTGACCCCTCGCCTCCCAGCCCTCCTTGTCCCCAAACCACCAGGACTTGCAGAGCCGTTAGAGAAAAAGGAGTTTTCTAGAGAAAGAAACGGTGCAGGATGGAGCCCAGGGCAGCCCTGGCCCACGACTGGGAACGGGCAGCTGCACTCAGCACATCGCACCCGAGCAGTAACGACATCCTGGGGTTTAATTGCATACCAAGGCGTTCGGAGACGCGGGATGCAGAACGCAGGCTTTGCTGAAGGGGCGGCGACTGCTGCGCTGCCCTCCCTCCCTCCTGGGCATCCCTGCTCACCAGGGAGCCCCGTGCTGCCGCCACCAGACCCCAGGGCTCCCAGAGGATGGGGTGTGGGGTCAGTGCATGCTGGGGGACCCCATGCACGGGGGTGCCTCGGGATCCCCTCAAGCTCTGGCACCCGCCGCCTTTTACCCTGCAATTGTTTTAATTTACTAATGGGCAAGAACAAAACGGTAATTAACTAAAATAGAAGTCTTCCTGTGTAATTTTGGTCAACCGTATTGCTTGGCAAGTTAATTAAATGCTGAATCCCCCAGCGCCACCGGGGTTTGCTTTTAATGATGGAGCCAGTGAGCTTCAGCATCACAGCTGCACAAGAACCCCACGGGTCTGAGAGCCTCGGTGGGAGCTGGCAGTGCCAGAGGCTTCCCAGATTCCCCAGATAGCTCCTGGCTGCCAGTCCCACCGTTCCCATCACTGCTGAGCCCCTTGCTGCAGCCCCTCCAGCTCCTGGCAGACGCACGGCCGCGATCTTCCTCCCAGCGCTCCCTGCAACTTCATCCCCGTGACTCTGCCCAGTTCTTGATGTTCTATGGTATAATCTTACACAATCAAACTGATATCTATTGAAACACCAGAACAAAACTCAGTACAAAATAAGATAAGCAGCATGAGGTATCAGGATCTTGCGAGCCAGATCTCATCTCCCGGCAGTAAGGGCGGTGAAGCTCACAAGAATATTTCATTTATTTGCTGACAAGGCCTGTGCCGGGCTTGGCGCTGGGACAGATGGGCGCCTGCAAAACATGGAAAACACTTCTGGTATCTGAATCAAGATTCAAATTAACAAGAACCTCATAAAATCACTTCTCAAGCACTCCTCTCAGCCCCGCTTGCAGGAAAGCTCCCGCTTAGGAGGGCTCCTGACATCCAGGCACCTCTGGCGTGCCCCATCACCCGGGCACTCAGCACCCTGCTGCTGAGAATATAGAAATAATCTATAATCTGTAAATAATACTCAGCACCCCTGAGAACATCACAAGTCTGTCACAGAATCATAGAATGGTTTGGGTTGGGAGGGACCTTAAAGATCGTCCAGTCCCACCCCTGTCATGGGCAGGGACACCGCCCATGGATCAGGGGCTCCAAGCCCCATCCAACCTGGCCTGGAACCCCTCCAGGGATGGGGCAACCACCTCTGCTCTGGGCAGCCTGGGCCAGGGCCTCCCCACCCTCACAGGAAAGAAATTCCTCCTTATGTCCAGTCTAACTCTGCCCCTCTCCAATCTACGGCCATTCCCCCTCATCGTACCGCTACAAACCATTGTGAACAGTCTCTCCTCAGCTTTCTGGTACCCCCTTCAAGTACTATCCATACTGGGAACAGGGTTTAGATCAGTTTTAAATGAACGGGATTGAATTTTGCTGGCAGGTTCTCCATCCTGCCTGCTCCTGTGCCCTCCCCTCAGCTGCGATGCTCCCTCGCCCAGCAGCCTCCCCACTCAGACCCCAGTTCTGACTCATTTCAGATGCTGCCAGAGAGCTGCCTGATGTTTGCTCCCCCCTTGCTTTCAGCTCATACTCGCAGCTCAGCTCTCCCGAGCCCCTCCAAATCACCTCCGTGCACCAGGAGGAACACGCTAACTCGTACCAAACCACCTCTCCGGGATGCTCGCCATGGTGCCGACCACAGCCTGGTCACAAAGCACGTTTCTCATCTCGTGTGCCATCAGCAAATAACGATGGGCCTGGTTTTACCTCAGCCCCAGCACTTATTTCTGCGAGGAGGCTGAGGCAGCGATGGGATTTGAGGCGAGGGAAGCGCCAGAGATCGGGAGGAGAGATGGAACGAACACAGGAGATGCTCGTCGGAGCTGTGCTGCTGGTGGAGAGAGGCTGGGGGGGTCTGGTGGCACTGGCCCCAGGAGCGGTGACACACACACACGTTCACACACCGCCGCAGTGACAGGGCAGGGTACGCTATTGCCGTCACTGTGCATTTTTCCTCCCCCAAAACACCCTCATAATCCCCCTGAAGCGAGATGCAGAGTTGCCTGTGCAACCCACAACGACCCCCCCGGCTCCAGCATCCAGCCAGAGCACCCACGGGCAGCAGCTCCTGCCAGAGCCCAGTGCCACAGTTTTCTTGGCTGCCAACTGCTCCGAGCTAATTGATTTCATTACTGTTAACTGGGCAAGTATCAGTGCAACCAGGGCTCACAGATCAGCCCCGATGAAAACCACCGCAGTTATTTCAATCCCTTCCTAAATATAGCACTTGACTAAGCGACCCAGTGATGTGCTTTCCAGCATCAGCCTATTCTTATCTGCTCCTGCGGCCTCTCTCAGGCTGACGGAGCCGGCAGCCCCTCCCCAGCTCTATTTTAGATGTGGGTGATGTATCGGTGGCCTTCACGTCGCAATAATGTGATTAAAAGCAGCGCAGGGTAATGAGCTTGGTGGGATGAGCTCCACATTGCAGAGCTCTTCTGCCTCCATCTGCTCCACTCCATCCCTCTTCTTCTCTGCGCTGGGACCTTTCCTGGCTGGAAAAAGACACTGAGAAGATGGGTCAAGCGGCACGTGACGGCCAAGTGCTGGGCCGAGAGGGAAGGCTCCGGGCAGCGGCAGCTCCCTGGCTCCACAGCAGCCGCAGGAGATGCGTGTCTCACCCCAGCACTCCCTCTCATCGCATCCAGCCGCTGGCCAAGGCTACCCAGAGGGGACCTGGAGCAGGCGGCATCTGCCCAGCACCCATCGCCTGTCCCAGCACCACGGAGCGGGAATGGCAGAGGGGAGATGGGGAGACGGATGACACCCAGGCACAGAAGTGGCCATCGCGGGGTTCCTACAGTCTCTTTTGCCCTGCACATGCCTCACACCAGGTTTCTTCCCTGCCCTGCTCCTGGCCGCAGCAGGGATGCATCCCACCCCATGGCGCAGCCCGGGGCTCAGAGGAACAGCCCCGCGGTGCCCACAGCCTCCCACCCTGCGGGCCCACGTGCCGCAGAGCCCGCGGAGGATTATTCCGGCGGCAGTTCTTTGACTGATGAGTAATAGCAACGCGTCCCTCCACTCGCCTTCGAGGAATTGTTGTGCTCTTGCCAAGTCCAGCTTATTCCACCACAGCAGCCGCTGGCTGGGCTGGTGATGCCACCACGGCAGGGAGAGAGCAGTGTGAGCCTCTACGACCGTAGGAGAGTTGGAATGTAGAAGGGGAGATTGAGAGGAGACCTTAGGAACAAAAGTTTCCTGTTTGCCCAGAGCAGGGGTGGCTGCCCCATCCCGGGGGGGGTTCAAGGCCAGGCTGGATGGGGCTTGGAGCCCCTGATCCAGTGGGAGGTGTCCCTGCCCATGGCAGGGGTGGGACTGGATGGGCTTTGAAGTCCCTTCCAACCCAAACATTTCCATGACTCTACGATTCTGTTGGGCCCGAATGATTTCATTCTACAGAGCTGGGAAAGAAGCTCACCCGCGGCTCCGAGCAGAGCCCAGCGCCAGCCCAGCACCTGCACCCTGGTGCGGTCGTAGCCCCGAGCCAGGCTCCCCCAGACCATCCTGCCCCGGCTCATCTCCCACCGCCTCCAAAACCAGGGCAGCTGCTGCACCAGAAAGCACCTTCTGTATTTCTGTAGCTCCAAGAAGAATCTTTTTGAACGGCAAGAATATTTCTCAGTCAACGTATTGAAACTATTTTGCAATCAAGGAAGTGTATTTCCAAACGAGCCCGATTGCGAGAGCCTGGGTGCCATGTGGGCTGTGTGAAGGGGCTGCTAAAAAAGGGTACACAGCTGTCCAAAATTTGGAAACCGGTGCTGGTGCAGGGTATATATAGACGTCCCTCCCCACTCAACATATTTCCTTTCAGTTCAGTTGATTAAAAAAACCCACATTTAAAAAAAAAATCAGTAGGATATTGAGGAGAGCACTTGGATGATTTTGGCTCATCTAAAAGCCACAGGACCAATTCCCAGGGCTGCGGGTGAGCATCCATCACCCTGGGGACAGCCAGCTGAGCACCGGTGTCCCTGCGCTAACTCTACAATAACACAGCCAGCGATGAACCAGCGATAGAGCAGGAACGGGAAGCAGAGGTGCCAGCTCCCAGCACGGCTGTGGGGCTGGAGATGAGCACAAGCAGAATTGCCTAGAGATGGCAAGGAGGTGAGACATGGAGGCCCACCACCTCTAGGTGGGACATTCTTTGTGTTACTACCTGAAGAAGAAAAGACTAGTTTTGGGTCTGGATGTGACCATCAGGAATGGCCATCCTCGCTCTGAACCAACAAGTTCGCTCATCGCTTCCCACCCAGCCCATCCCTCAGCACTTTGGTTCAGACAAAACACAGCCTTGATTTCACACAGTTACCAAATGATACTCATATATCTCTGTTGTTATTTCCAATCTGGATGTCCTCCTTTTTTTCCTGGCCATTGGCTACCCCCACGCACCTCCTGCTACCTTGACCATTACCCAATGTTCCCTTCCACGATGGAAGATGGAGCTTTCCCTGCCCTGGGACAGACTCAGCATGGAGCATCTTTTCCAAGAAGGAGGAGACACATCACATCCAGGCTGGGCACCCGTAGGTGCCATCACGGGAGGAAACACGTGAGTGCGATATTTGTGTATTACAGGAAAAGGAAAATCACAAATAGGAAGAAAATAGGAGGAATGAGAGAGGAAGCATCAGATGCTGAAGTGATTTTCGTTTTCCTTTTCACTGAGCCTTACTATTTCTTTCTGTTTTATCTCCAAGAAAGAGCCAAATTAACCACCGGCTCAGTTCTGAGAGACTGGATCTGAATAGATGAAGAATTAAGAAGATTTTCTCTTCACAATAAAATCCAGCCAACAGTATTAAAGCAGCAGAGGGTTTGGTCTGGTTTTCAAAGATTAGCTACGGCAGTCCCAGGGAAGACAAGCTCCAGTTTTCTCACTTTGCTCCAGTGTGACATTTATAAAGCTGTCTGGATTATTTATGGTTGCTATAGACCAGAAGGCAATGACCATCATTTAACCACATGGAAGAGAGGGATGGGGCTCTTGTCCTCCACCACGTTCCTGCTCTCTGTCCTCTTGAGGCTGCAGACCCACCTCCACACCCTCCCTAGGACCTGCTGGGTGCCTGCTCCGGTGCTGTGGGGATGCACCCGCTGAAGAACCACGACTTTTCAGCAAGCCCTGCTGCTGAGACCACAGCTCGGAATCACAGAACGGTTTGGGCTGGAAGGGACCTTAAAGCCCACCTGGTTCCAAACTCCTGCCATGGGGAGGAGTTTGGTGAGACCCACCTGGAGCCCTGGGTCCAGCTCTGGAGTCCTCAGCACAGGAAGGACATGGAGCTGTTGGGGTGAGTCCAGAGGAGGCCACGGAGATGATCCGAGGGCTGGGGGACCTCCTACTGGATCAGGGGCTCCAAGCTCCATCCAACCCAGCCTTGGACACCTCCAGGGATGGGGCAGCCACCACCTGGTCCAGAGCCTCCCTACCCTCATCGTGACTCAGCTCTAAAAGCCGCCAGCACAGACAGACGTCTATTCTCCCTTACCGATAAAGAAGCAATATATTGTTCATTTTTGTTTGAATCGATCCAGCCGTGCATTGTAATTTACTCCGTGATGTAGTACTCCTTAACGAGATTTATCAGCCTGCCAGCCAGCCTTATCTTTAACAGCCCCCATTATCGAGATGTGTTTCTCAGCCAAGGTTAACAGCAGCAGGAGATCTCCAAACACCTCCTGCATAATAAGAACCCTGCGATAACGCCCAGAAGATGTGCGGTGGGTGCAGCGCAGCCCCTGTCCTGCCTGCCACTGACCCGAACTCCCTTGGGTGCGCTGGCAGCGTGTGGGTGCAAGGCAATTCCTGTGGCTGCATCGCTATTTCTCACATACGATTGATGAAATTTCTCTTCGGGAGCCACTGGAATCTGTATCAGGAGGATTTCAAGTTTGCAGCAAGATAATGCTTGCGAAGAGAAACCTGGCCAAACTCTGCAGGAAACAAACATAATATTCTATTCCTATATCCAACAGAACAGAAAAAAAATCCAAGAAAAGCTAAGTTTATCATAGAAGTCTGATTTAATCAAAACCTTGGTTTTTCATAGGCACTGGTGTTGACTAAAATATCCAACCATCCAACTAGCAATTTTCTGCATCTGATAAAAGCAGATTCAAGCTGTCTGATTGCTCTTTTTTAAATTGCAAAGAGCCCCAAGTGTCTCTCAGGCAGCACCACTTACTTCCAAACCCAAAGAAAATCTGCGTCTTCAAGAGCTTTCAGCTTCCTTCCTACTACAAGTGATTCAGCCCCTAGTCTCCTCATCTCCAAACCAGCCTGGCAGCAGCAAACTATTTCATGATCATAGAATCACTGAATCATAGAATCATGGAATGGTTTGGATTGGAAGGGAACTCAAAACCCATCCAGTCCCATCCCTGCCATGGGCAGGGACACCTCCCACTGGATCAGGGGCTCCCAGCCCCATCCAGCCTGGCCTTGAACCCCTCCAGGGATGGGGCAGCCACCCCTGCTCTGTGCAGCCTGAGCCAGGGCCTCCCCACCCTCACAGGAGAACATTTCTGCCTAAAATCTCATCTCAATTTCCCCTTTTTCAGCTGAAAACCATTCCCCGTGCACTGTCCCAGCACTTCCTGATCAAGAGCTCCTCCACAGCTTTCCTAGAGCCCCTTTCCATATTGGAAGCTGCTCTAAGGTCTCCATGGAGCCTTTTCTGCTCCAGGCTGAACAACCCCAACTCTCTCAGCCTCACAGCAGAGGTTCTCCAGCCCTTGGATCATCCCCGTGGCCTCCTCTGGACTTGCTCCAACAGCTCCTTGTCCTCCCTGTGCTGAGGCTCCAGAACTGGACGCAAGGCTCCAGATGAGGTCTCACAAGAGCCAAGTAGAGGGGCAGAATCCCCTCCTTGTTTAAATCGCATCTTTGAAAGCGTCTCCTTCCCCAGCTGTCCCTCGTGCATAGACAGATACCCGTGGGACCTCTGGGCTCCCTGAAGCCTGAGGTGGAACCACCTCATGTGAACCCTTTAAGTAATTTAAGAAGCTCCACTCTAAAAGCAGCTCGGGACCGCTGCAGAATCCTGCTCCTCTGCAGGCTGCCAACACCCATCTGACCTCCAGCCCGTAGAGCAACCCAGCCTGGTTAAAACCATTGCTGCCTCGCTCTCCGTTGCACTCCTTTTCCCTCTGTCCTATTTACTCTCGGTAAACAGATGACTGTTGGTCATGCTTAACAGCTCCGAGTAAATCAGGAATATTATGTAAAGCTGGGAATTTCACAGGTCCCTGCCAGCCGGCGAGCCCTGCCGGAGCAGCGCGGGGGCTCCTTCCCGGCAGCGATGGGCTGGCGCTCGGCCACGCTCATCCCGGGCGCTCCAGCTTCTGCGCCTGGACGCGGCCCCGGCCAGGACAGAGCCAGGAGCAAACCCACAGCGCGGGTCCTATCCTCACAGCCACATTTCAGGGATTATTCCCAAGCCAACACCTCATTCCTTTGCCAAACTAGGGCTTTTTTGAGAATATTTGTCCTCCAAGTCAACCAAACCCCACTGACATCAATGCTTTTCTGCTTCAGCAGGTTTGGCAACCAGGTGCTCTTTGTGCTCCAAACAATTAAAAATATCCTAATCAAAGTAAGTAAAAACTCGCGTCAGCGATCAGAGACCACCTGCTGGTTATCCCCCAGTCATGGCTCAAATAACGGCCAAAAGCTTCCAGCCGCAGCACAGGAATCCACAGAGCATCTAGAGACGCAATCTGAAGGTCCCAAAGCAGATCTCTACATTAAAAAAGTTCTCTTATCCCTTCAAAAGGCATCTCCATCTTCCCCAAATCCTCCCTCCGGGTTCCAGTGTTTTATTGTGCTCTTTGCTAACTCAAGGCCACGGGATCTCCAGGCCAACTCTGCAAAACCTCTTCCCCCCTGCTACCCAAACTCATCTTTTGTCTTGGCTTTGCTTTGGGGCAAACAGAAAAGGAGAAGCTTGCCAAGGCAAGCAGCCACTCTTGGTGGGCACCGCTCTCTCTGCTGTAGAGAGATAAACGTGAAACCGGTGGGGTCAGAGCCTACCCCCAGGCTGCCCTGGGCCACGGCAGAAGATGCCCAGCGGGAGGGTCTCCACGTGCTGAGCCGTCACGCCGCTGGGCAGGGCGGCGCGGGGCTCCCTGAGCACAGCACACCCCGTCCACAGTCCCTGCCTTATTTCAGCAGGCAGAGCAGATGGCAGTGGGAAGATAAGGAGGCAAAGCAGAAGCAAGGAGAAGGCTTTTGAAACAAAGCCCCGTGTTCTGCTGTGGGGGTTTGGTGCATTTTGACGGTCGTAGCCAGGATGAGCTTTGAGGCGGCTGAGGGGGTCGTGGGTGGGGGACCTACGGCCACAGAAGCCTGTCCCGGTTCCCAAACACGGCTTGGCAGGGAGAGCTGGCATTGGCTCGGCCCTGGCCTGGTGAGGCACAAACAGAACTGAAATAATCCTCGGCAAAGAGAGGCAGAGCCCTCGCAGAGGCTTTCAGCTCTGGCGAGAAGGTGCTTTGGCTCCGCTGCCTCCCGCCTGCGGGGCTGGGGGAGCTGGGACTGTTCCCTTTCCCGATGCCGCTGTGCGTTTCTGCACGGCTGAGCCTCCTAGGGCAGCCGCCCAAGATCTTCCCTGGCTCCAGAGAGCATCCTGGCTTTTCCTCCGGCCTGAGCCCCTGCAGAGCTGGGGACCGTGACAGCAGCATGCGGGGACCTGTCTGGCTGCAGTAGCTACGAGTTGAGAAGATGAGGTGAGCCCCCACCTGCCCTGTGACGCCTCCCAGCACAGCCCGTACCACACCCCAGCTCCCTTGTGACGGGATTGCCCTGACCCCAAATACAGGTGGTGGTTTGCAAGTGGCCAGCATGTCCTGGACAGGTCTTTCCACCTCCCCACGGGAGCAGAAATGGAATAAAAATCAAAGCTAGAAACAAGTGCAATCATTGCAGGATCAAGCGCGAGCACCTATGCTAATGCCTTGGCTTATAATTACAATCACTTACGTTAATAACTGCACCTCCTTGCTAATCCCTCCTAAACTTCTGATTATTGGAAAGGAGGTGGTTTACAGCCTCGTGTGAAAAATGAGGCTACGGAAGCATCAGCCTTTCTAAACCCCGCGTCAGCAGCCAGGACGCTGCAGCGCAGCTTTCGCTCTGCCCGACAGAGCAGCTCCTGCTGCGCACATTTTATAGCAAAAAAAAAAAAACAGATGCATAGGAAAATGAAGCTGTTTCGGTTTAAATAGCAGGGGCAGAGATGATGTTCTGCATCAAACAGGTTCCCTGAAACCTGGGAAATGAACAAGGAGCAGAAAATGCAGGGATGTGTCTTTCCCTCTTACGCTCTGGGGATAAAATGCAGGCGGAGGAAGTCGGAGTCCATGAGAATGAAAAGCCTGGACACCAACACAGCATGGATGCAAAGGCTTTGAAACCAATAAAAAAAAGCAGCTAAACCCCTGGGTGGGTCAAAGTGCCCATAAAGGCTTGATACCCAACGCTCTTCAATAGCTTCAGATCCTGTTTCTCGTGGGGTGCCCGAAGCTGCCCCCAGTGCGGGGCAGAGCGGGACAATCCCCTCCCTGGCCCGGCGGTCGATGCTGTGTTGGATGCACCCAGGACACGGTTGTCCTCGTGGCTGCCAGCGTGCTGCTGGCTTGTGTTCCACCTGCCCTGGGGCTGATCCCCCGATCCCTTTCCGCAGGGCTGTTCTCCTGCCTCTCACTCCCGTTCCTCCATCCATCCAGGGCCAATCCCCAGTCCTCACTCTTGTTAAATTCCATGCAGTTGGTGATCGCCCAGCTCTCCAGTTTGTCCAGACCCCTCAGCAGGGCCTCTCTGCCCTCAAGAACATCAGCAGCTCCCCCCTGGTGTCACTGCCCTGTTGGGGATCAGGCTACGATCCTTCAGCAAAGTCATTTCACAGAGAAAGCAAAGGAGCAGCGAGCTGCCTGGCTCCCGAGCGCTCGCTTGTAACCGCACCGATAATGACACTTCTTCACATAGATTTTCTCCCTTTGCCCAGCGGCGTTTCCTTGAACACTCAATGTTCTTCTCAGGAGATGAATTCTTACAGTCCTCACCTCGCATGGCTCGCCCCAACACACGTGTAAGTCAGGAAAATAGGGCATCCCAGCACATGGCAAGAACTGAACTACACAGCACGTGAAACATCATGAATCCAGGGTGAAAGACCACAAAACTGTCTTTCAGGTCCTGTTGGCCCTTGGAGAAGGGCAATGTGGCTGATGAAGGTTTGGGCTTTCTTCAGCGCCACGAGGCTGCGTGGCCCATGCGGACTTGCCTTGCCCTTGGGCTTTACAAACAGCAGTTTCGATGTGGGTGTCAACACGAGAGCTTGCCTGAGCTAGGGATGCCCAACACACGTGCATCCAGCTGGTAACCCAGTCATCAGCATCACCCTCGGGTTCTTCCCCAGTACGTGCACACACTTCGCTGTCAGCAGCCCCTCTCCTCTCTGATTTTTCTTCTACAGACCTTCACAAATGCTAAAGCCTGTGGGATACGACTGCAAAATGCCACTGGCCTCACCAGGAGAAACTATGCTGCTCTGCAAGTTGGATCAACACCGATACAGTCAGCCCAGGACGCTCCCATCACAGCTGGAAAACCAAGCATCCCTTCTGCAGCTCGGCCCTAAAGCTGCCTCCCTCCCAACCCACTCAGAAATCCAGTGTTAAAAAGCCAATTAAACGCTCGATTAAGTGTCCCAACATGTTCCCAAATAAAGTACCATGGCACATTATGGAAAAAACAGAAAGAAGAAAGCTCCAGGTTGCATAATGGCCCGCGAGCACATCAGGATAATCTGTGCCTGCTCCCAGGGGGTGGGAACAGGAGCTGCACAGCCAAACCCCCTCGCCACCTCCAACGACAAGAGCTGCTTCTCTCTCTGCTCACTGCACCTTCAGACTAAGACTCTGATTTACGTGGTCCCACCAGCCGTGCCGCCTGCTGCTGGTACCTGTCCAGGGACCGCGTGCCTCCATCGTCAGTCCCCACAGTGCTGCTCAGAGCACGCTGCTCCCACACAATCCTCCAACATAACCCCCCTCACTGGCTTCTTGTGCAGCGTCTGCCATGGGGAGACCTTTCCAGGCTCCAGCAGCCCCTGCTGTGGGCAGGGGAGAGGTCTCGTGCTGTAGAAGCCCTTGCACCCCACGGGAGCAGCCTGGGCTCCGCGAGGCACGGGGCTCCAGGGACGCACCACCAGCACAGCTGCTGGGGCTGACTTAAGCAAAGGCAGAAAATCCTGTGGTAGAACTAGGAACATCAGTATTTTGTGAATAAACTGGGGGTTTCTGCTCTCTGGCACTTATATAAAAACCTTTCTGATGTCCATAAATCACAACATCAGCTTTAGCTCATCCTGCTTCCTCTCTGTGTTTCCACTTTGCCTATTTTTGCTGCCTTCGACCTTTCACGTGCACAACAGTAACTCTTTTGAAAGCTTCTCAAGGTCAAGACAGTCCCTAACAAGGCACACCAGGGCAGTTATTGATCGTCTCTCAGCCTTCCCAAGAGCGGCTCCAAGCTGTGAAACCTCAGTCAGGAGATGGAAAGTTACTCAGGCCCTTCCCAGGTCGGCGAGTCTTAATATTCATGGCACCCGACTCATGAGAATATCAAATCCTCTCTCCGCGATAGCCCTGTACATCCGCCTCCACGTCCTGGCTGCAAGGTCGCAGTCCCCTCTGTCTGCTCGAGGATGGCTGGAGCGGGTTCCTGAAGGATGAGTCTGTGCCACGCAAGCATCACGGAGAGAATCACCCCCAGCAGCAGCTCTGCAACACCTGCTGAAATAAGTGTCTGCTGGGAAAAGCGCTCCAAGCGCAGTGGGGAACAGGGATGGGCACGAAGACCTGTCCATGTAACATGGGCAAAAAGCCTCTCCTTAAACCATTCCTTGTCACTTTCTAGGAAGCACCACAATCAATACTGGACAGATGAAGTTTCACTATCAATTAAAGCAGAAGTAAATCCGTGCTACTGCCTAATGGGGCCATACCAGTCGCCTTCAGCATCCCTGGTCTGAGCTGCGGCAGGAACTGGCAGAGCCTCCTTTGTGCTGGCTGCGGTTTGTGCCCCGCGCAGCCCCCCTGCTCCCTGTGCCTCGTGCCCACCCACCCACATTGCTCCCCTTGGCGGCAGCAGTGGGTGGGTTTCACCTTGAACGGCAGCGAGCGATGCTGCTACGATGCACGGCAAGATGTCGGGGCTCGCAGGTTTGCCCACAGCAGCCTCTTGGAGGGCACCGGCCCCGTGGGTCTCTCACCAGGGCTGTGGTTGGGAGCGGGCACAGCGATGCCAACACGGCAGCTGCCTGCGCTCCAGGGGCTGATGAGAAGAACATCTGCAGCGGAGGCTCAGGTATCGCACCGCCCCTGGTCCCCACCTGACCTCCAGCACTGCGGGCTGCCCCACAGGAGCAAACCAGCACCCCAAAAGCTCCCTGTTTTACGCCTGCATATTTGCACTGCTGCCCCGTGGCCCCCGCTGGCCTTCCCGGCAAGCTGGCTCCGGAGGACACCTTGGCACTGGTGGCCCAGGCAGCTTGCTAGCGCACGAGCACAGCATCACAACACGCAGCAGCTCCAAGTCCTAGGGCTCAGCAAATATGCTCTGGAAAACCAGCCTGGCGTCAGAAAAGCATCATTCACTTCAAATACATCTTCATCTAGAAGCCAGGAAGGCAGAAATCCCTTACCTCGCTCAGCCTCTGTCACCCC
Source organism: Clamator glandarius (assembly GCA_033459285.1). Classification (NCBI taxonomy): domain Eukaryota; kingdom Metazoa; phylum Chordata; class Aves; order Cuculiformes; family Cuculidae; genus Clamator; species Clamator glandarius. Next base: position 31,644 of record JAUNZM010000044.1, read on the forward strand.
TCTGTAGATATACTTTGGTTTTATGAACCATTGAAAACAATCTGCAGCCACGGGCAGTGGCGTCCCCCGAAGCATTAATCAGCAGGGTTCACATGTGGCTGACATTTGTTCACTAATAATATAATTGCATCTAAAGGAGGAAAGGAATCTGGACCTCTGGGGGTTTTATTCTGATTAATGAAAGGAACAGCGGTTGTTAAGATAATTTTCTAAGTGGCCAGAAGCTGAAAGCAGGCTCAGCAAGGCAAAGCCCAACACCTGGAGTGGTCCTGAGACACCCAAAGACAGGGCCAAGAGTCTGCAGCAGACACGGAGGTAGCATCTAATGGGGTTCTGCAGAAAAACCAGCAGGAAAACAGCCACAGAAAGAGGGATCGCACGGGTGGGACACCCATGGATGCCCAGCCCAGCAGCCGGCTTAATTACAGTGGGTTAAGCAGCACCGAGAACCCCTGAGTCACAGCGAGCTGTTAATTACCAATCCGTAAAGGGATTTGAGGGCTCATGCTGGCGAAGCCGACTTCATCTTACAGTCATACACCATGTTCTCGGTTTGACTTAAGTTTACATGACTGACCTGAATTTTTATACCCCTGGGGCTAGGATATTTTTTAAAAATCATGATTCCTACAGAAAAAATCAGGAGGAACAGAGCAATCGCTGTGCTCCGTGCCCCATTTCTCTGGCTCTCGATTCCTCCGCAGGAAGACAGACAGGGCTAAGTCCTGCCCACCCTTCAGCAGGACACCTCGCTCCAGCCCTGTCTCCGGAGAGGGGACCTGGGTGTCCCAGCCCCCAGCTGAGCCCGCAGACTCTGCCAAGCTGTCATCGTGGGACACCCTTCCCTTCCCCTTGGGAAGGTATCACTGGCCCTTGGAGGAAGGACACGGGGCTCTCCAGGGTGCCGAGCTACCAGATTCCCAACACAGGCACCGTCTGTGCTCCGAAGAGGCAGGGTTTTCCACCTATATCCTGCTTTGCCCCTGGAAAGAGCTGCCCAGGAGCCATGCACAGCTCCAGACACCAGCCTGGGACAGCCCTGAGCTGGAGGCACTCAACCTGCCTAATCCTCTTTGTCCAGGATTCTCCTGGCTAATTGCATTCCCAGGGTGAGCACGGACCCTCGGGAAGGGGGCAGGGAAGCACCACACAGGGTCACACTGCGTGGGGCTCCCAGCACTCCTTTCCCTTCCATAAAAGTGCCAACAGCCAAATAATTTTAGCACAAACCCTTTCTCAGCCCCCTTTCTCCAGCCCCTCCTGCGGCTGCCGGCGGCGGCACCCAGCTCTGCACACACCGATCACACAGAGGAGATGTTTTCCATCAAACTGCAGCCCCTTTTTAGCAGGTGTCCCTCCCTGCAGCCAAGCCCAGGAGCCACTGCGGTTGCTCCTGCAAGTAGGGCAGGCTCGGCCCCATCCCTGCCCTCAGCATCTCGCACCAGAGCCACGCGGCATCAGCCCTGGGGAGCTCTGCTCGGGGCCCAATCTCACCCAGTGGGAGGTCTTGGAGTGACAAGAGGAGACAAGCCCAGAGCTTTCTGGGAAGGATCCGATACAGTGATTCACAAGCTATTTGCAAGAAATCCGCCTGAACAGGCTTGTTGGTACCTGGCTCCAGGTGCAAGGGGAGCACATCCTGTGAAGAACCCAAGTAACAGCTGCTCCTGCATCTCACTACTTGCGATATCACATCAGGATAAGGCATACAGGGTCACAGAGTCATAGGATCATGGAATAGTTTGGGTAGGAAGAGACCTCCAAGCCCATCCAGTCCCACTCCTGCCATGGGCAGGGACACCTCCCACTGGGATCAGGGGCTCCAAGCCCCATCCAACCTGGTCCTGGAAGGGACACCTCAGTCTCACAGGAGAACATTTCTGCCTAAGCTCTCATCTCAATCTCCCCTCTTTCAGTTGTAAACCATTCCCCCTCATCCTGTCCCTGCCCTCCCTGATCAAGAGCCCCTCCCCAGCTTTCCTGGAGCCCCTTTCAATGCTGGAAGCTGCCATAAGGTATCCATGGAGCCTTCTCTTCTCCAGGCTGAACAACCCCAACTCTGTCCTCGTATGGAAGGTACTCCAGCCCTCGGATCATCTCCATGGCCTCCTCTATTACATGGAATATAACATTATCTGCGCATGAGGAATGGGACAGCACTCAGTGGTGAGACCACACGGGGAGGTGCAGCAGCACACTGGCAACAACACAGGCGTTATAAAAAGGATGCTTTTCGTGACACATGGGCCAAGCAAGAAAACCAACGCTGTTTTAGGATGGGGATGCTGCATGGCGGGTACCACAAAACAGCATGAGGACCCTCCTGAGGGTGCAGTGCCCATTGTGGGTCACAGCCTGGCACCCAGCGATCTGCAGTGCTCTTCAATAAAACTCATCACAGCTCCAGTTTCAGGCCGGTTAATTAGGCAAAGGGGCATCCTGCCATGCTTATTTAGTAAACAACATGCATAGTTCATTTGTTCCCTAATACAAAACCCCTGGAGTCAATTGGGGTCAGTCAGGGTTACTGGGAAAGCACTGCAGGGCAATCACGCTCCACGCCAGCTCTTACTGGATCACTCGCTGCCTTGGACTCTGCTGTAAACAGGTGTGAATTCTTAAATCCCTAAAGAAATGGCCCAGCGCTTGGCCCTCCTGCCACGGAAAACTCATTCCTGCCTGCATGTCACCAGCCTGAGGCTGCAGGGAATTTGGGAGAGCCCCAAAGCGCCAGCTCTGCCTGGTGGGAACAGCTGATGGTGCTGTTCCCAGGAGCTGGCTCCTGGAGGAGGTGTGAGGAGGTGGGAGGAAGCTCCTGGCACCTGTGCTTCTGGTAATTCACACAAACAACTTATTTAAAGCTGGGTAACACGTATCACAGTGAGCAAGCAGGAGCAGTGGAGGTCAGACACGCTTTTGGGCCTCTTCCCTCGGCTGGTCATCCACAACCTGCAGAGCCATGGGCCACTACAGCCCACGTGCTCTCCTGGGACGTGCTGCCAAAATACCACGCTTGTACCTGAACTCTTCAAGAGTCCTAAGCTCCCAGTCCTCACCATCATCTCCTGACCATGCCCAGAAACTCTCTGGGACCCAGGGCCAAAGGAAAGCCAGAGCCAGCCCTGCTGATGGATCTCAGGGGACCTCGAGGCTTGGAGGCACCACCAGCTGCTCACGGGTGGTTTGCTCTTGGAGCAACCTTCAGCTGGACCAGACTGCACAAGCACTCGGCTCATGGCAGCAAAGACAGTGAGGGAAGCGCCAGTCTCCCTCTTCCTTCGGTGGCTCAGCACCTACGCAACTCAGGAAAAAAAGTGATTTTAGTATTTTCTTCTCTTTTGCTGGGTTTGAATGCACTCAGCCGGGGAGGAGGCAGCTCCTTGGATCCCTCCCCAGGCAGCTGCAGGGGGTGGGAGGGAACGGCAGGGACCCAGAGCCTCCAACTCCATCTTTAGATCAGGAGTGGGATGGGGATGAAAATACCACGGGTAAATAATAGCGCATCTTTCCATGGAAATCAGAAGTTTTAGGGGGCTGCAGAGAGGGGCACAAGCCTTCCCTGCTTTCTGCATTTCACTCTTGGTTTCCTTCTCCTCGTTTCATAACGGAGATTGTCAGACAGCAACACCTCCTGCAAGTAGTCCAGAGGTTTCATGGAATCATGGAATGGTTTGGGTTGGAAGGGACCTCACAGCCCATCCAGTCCCACCCCTGCCATGGGCAGGGACACCTCCCACTGGATCAGGGGCTCCAAGCCCCATCCAGCCTGGCCTCCGACACATGTACGAGGGTGAGTTTGCCAAGGGGACCTGAAGGTTTTCACTCAAGAGCCAAGGGAGCCAGAACAGAGTCCAGCCTTCACAATCTGAAATCTAATCCCAGGTGTCAGCTAGTGACCCTGGAGACAAGCACTGGGGAGACGTCACCTTTCCGTGGTACCTGCAGAGAGCACGATCTTATCGGGCACAACCTGACCCTAAATTAATTCTCTAATTAATTAATTAACAGGCAGGTGCTGAGGGCAGAACATTAAAGGCGTTTCATCAACCCACGAGCTTTCTGAAGCCTGCAAACACATCATTGCCCACGGGCACACCTACACAGGGCTTCAGCCTGGACATCTTTTGCTCCCACCCAAGCCCTCAGGCTAGGAAGAAAGCAGTGGCAGGAGCAGCAAGAGGAGCGTTTCAACTGGAAACAGCATTAGGCCCACAGAGGTGTCCATCTGAGGGGTTTACACCTCCACACACACGCTGCACGCCGCCCCAGGAGAGCAGCAATCCTCCACCGCAAACGTGACCATGAAGAGCAGCAGCTTCAGGAAGAGGAGAAAATTACTGGGTGTAATTGAAACTGCAGGGAGGAGCTAGGGACATCAAATGTAATTATCCGCCAAGGAACAGAGCCAAGATTAGCAATCCAAATGCTGGTCATTTAAAGTTCCCATTAACTTTTCCATGTGCTGATTATATTGGGTTTGCATCTTACTGTCTGTGAGACGCAGCACATTGAGAAGAAAGCCCTGGGCATCCTCTCTAACAGTTTCAAACCTCCTGCAGAGGAGAATTGAGGGTCTAAACTTCAACTGCAGTCTTCTCCAGGGGTGTGGAAGATGTCCCTCCCCAGCTAGCAAGGGGGAAGGAGAGAGCAAGATACTCTAGTGAGCCCCGTTTGCACCGATCTCCAACATTCACACATTGGGGGCTAGAGTTGGCTAAGATGCCTTCTTGGGAAGATGATCTAGGTTGGAATCACAACAATGCAGTGACTTCCTAGACTATAGTTGTTGAGACTGGATGGACCTCAGACCACCTCAACCTCTTTCTCCTCTGCCTACACTCCATCTCAGCAGGCTGCGCGATCCCCAGCCAATTCATACTGCACCACGGACACCTCCACATCCACCCTCTGCTCGAAGCCCTTCCCTGCCCTGCCTCAGGTACAATGGCACAGGGCTCCTGTCATCTGGAGAGGGCAGCAAACTCCAACGGAACACCGCGTGCCCTCATCCAACAGGAAATACTGCTGAGGTCTTGCCACCTTCCTGCCCCATACCATTTTCCTTGCCCTGTCACCATCTGAGGATGCAGGATCTGCAGGACATCCGTCACCAATCTCCTCCCCAGGATCAAGAGGAGGATGCTTGGTGGTGCCTCTGGCACCGCGCGTGCTTTTCCTGTTCCTCCCTCCTTGGACACCTTTGGGATCAGTGGGCTCTGCTAGGGGTGCCCTGAGCAACCGCCACCACTCGCTCTGCTCTGTGTGTGAAACCAGAGTGAAATCAGTGCACAGGTATGAAACCCATGTCTTCGTCAAGAGCTGGAGGACCATGGCCTCCAGCCCTGGGGCTTCCCCAAGTGGAGACTTGGCTTCAGCAGTTTCTTATGGGCTTTTTTAAACTAGTACACCATCTTTTCCTCATTTTCAATGAGAACAGAGCACCCACCCTCAGATCAGAAGGCTCCTGCCAACCTTACCTCCACCAGGTGAGGCGTAGGGTTGAAGCCACACATGTTGCAGACCTGCTGGTGGCAGCTCGTGCAGGTGTTGTAGTTGGGGGGCTCGCTGGAGTCCACGTTGATCTCCGCCTTGCAGAGGGGGCACGAGACCTTTGCTTTCGGCACTTCCTTTGGCTTGACGCCCTGTTCCGGCTTGCCCGGCTTCGCAGCCGGCACGGCACCAGCCCGGCCCTGCGCCCCAGAGGCTTTGGGACCAGCTTCCTTGCTGGCATCGCTGAAGACGATTTTTGGAGGCACTTTGCCAGGAGACGGCTGGCTTGGAGCGGGGGCCTCTGGCTGGACAGACATAAGCGTGCTCGCCTGGGTCAGGAGGGATGCCCCGAAGCCAAAGAGCTTCCCCGTCAGCCCCTCCTGGGCTTGTTCTTGTGCTCCAGCGCCGGGGGCCGGGGTGGGAGGCTTCACCCCCGCATCTCCCACTGTTTTTCTCTGCTCAGAGGAGGAAGGCTTGGCTTGCTGATGCTGCGGGGAGGACCTGGCCGCCTCCTGAGGTTTTGGCTGGCCTTGGCCGTGCGGTTCCTTCTGCAGCGTCGCGGGGTGAGGTTTGGGTGGCTCGGACGGCAGGGTGCGGGTGGCTGGCGGGGACTTATCTGCTCCCTGGGGTGGCGGGTGCTTGGCCGGGGACTGAGAGGGGGATGGCGAAGGAGAGTGAAGCTGCTGCTGGCTTTTGGAGCGAGGAGCGGTGGTCATGTCCATCCCCAGCGCCCGCTGCATCTGGCAATTCAAGCACAACCATTCCTTCACCTGCAAGACAAGGAGAGGGCACGGGCGGTGAGCAGCAGGCAGGCTACAGCTGCCAACAAGGAGCCCCAGCGCACCCCTAAGCTCCCCGAAACGAACCCCATGTCACTATAGGAACAAGGCATTAACGCTCAGGAACCAACGTGTTGCCATATTCTTCATGAAAGCATCTTGCAGTCACGGCGAGCAGACCTCGTCTGTCACAGGTACCCACGGCACAACGCACTAGTGCAAAAGCAAGATTTAATTAACGCTGGTTTGCTCCCAAGGCTTCTGCTGCAACACTCCCACTAGCCACGAGGCTCTGCCTGCAGGCAGCGCATTTTGTGCCTCTCCCAAGGGAGAGGGACCTTTCTAAGAGCTCCTAGCCCCACTGTCTCCCTAAAGCCCTTTCTTTTCCACTTTCTTGGTGACCAGAGCTAGCACAGAAAACAGCCAGGGCCCCTCAGGCAGGAGCAGGGGGTCCAGTGCAACTCTGCAGAAGATGCTGCCCCAATCCTGGCACCGCGCTCCGTAAAGAGGAGTGGGGAGTGGGTTCTCCTCCTCGCTGCTGGGCAGGCAAAGCACTGACCGGGGAGTACGTGGTTAATTTTCATTCTCACCACGATGAACTTCTGCACAGAAATGAAAAATACAGTGCTCCCTCGCTAAGTGGTGATAAATGAAAGACTTCCCCCCTCGAGACGCTCCCCGTGACACGCTAATGTCTGAATTAAGTTAATTAAAGAGGCTGTATGAAAGCTGTGAGCCTTCCCATACGAGAAATCCCCGGATGCTTGAGCTGTGCAAATATTAATATACAGCAGAGTCGGCAGGACAGCTGGGTCTGCCTGCTCGAGACAAGGAGCTAAGGTGGCAAAAAGGATCAGGACATGCCCCCAAATCGGAGCAGCATCAGGACAAGAGGATGCAAACACACAGCACCTGCACGTCCCACGGGCCAGCACACGCCGCACGAGATGCGGATTTTCCTGCCCTTTATTTCCAGAGCCGTCTCCGTGCCCGGGCATTACAGATCACCTCTAAGGCTCATCTTAATCCCCGCTGCAGAGACTCTCCCCACCCCATCGCCTCGCCAGCCCCGCGTCTCCAGGCTCTGCAGCTGGAGGTCCTGGTGCTGCACAGCTGGTTTATAACTGACCACAGGGTTTTTAGCCCTGTGCTCAAACCATGGGCACAATTTAACCTTTTTCTGCTGACAGGAGCTCTTGGCAGAGACGCAGTTGGGTGTTTTGGCAGGTCCTGCGATGGGACAGGGCAGCGAGTCCCCGAGACAGGAGGCAGATGTGCCTCAAACTCCCCCCTACAGGTCCCTCCCCAGGAGGGCTCTCGGAAAGCTCAGCCATCAAATAATACACTTTCTAAAATAGAGGAAATTCAGATCAACTAGGAAAGATGGATGAAAATGGGGAGGCCCTGGCCCAGAGCAGCGGTGGCTGCTCCATCCCTGCAGGGGTTCAAGGCCAGGCTGGACGGGGCTTGGAGCCCCTGATCCAGGGGAGGTGTCCGTGCCCATGACAGAGGGTGGAACTGGATGGGGTTTAAGGTCCCTTCCAACTCAAACCATTCCATGATTCTATGGAAATCAAAGCAGGGCACGTGAACAATCCCCCATGTGCCCCTTAGACCCCTTCTGCTCCCTGCCCAGCGCCCGGCCACCTCATCGGGTTGCAGAGCGCTCTGTGTTGCCTCTTTATCTCCAGCAAAGCTCTTTCTATCCCCTCACAAGCCTGGTTTCACGCCAGCTCTGTGCTCTTCCCAGCCTTCGCTGTATGTGCTCAGCTCTCCCACGCCACTACCCCCACCAGCTTCTGCTCCAGCATTTCCCTCAGAGCTGGGTGAAAAGCAGCCTCAATTTTTCCTCAGCAATTCTGCATTACAGCGTTGTTTTTCCAAGCCTTTCCAAAGGAGCCACATTATATTTAGTGCCTGAAAATACTGCTTCAGCTTTTATAATTCCTTATGGTCTCGCTATCTCTCTTCTGACATCCAGAACTCCTCATGTTGTTTTTGCTTTCACATCCCCTGGAATTTCTTCCCACTATTCTATTTCAGGAAAGCGTCTCCCAAAATCCCATCAGCTTTGCCCGTCGTCCCCATCAGCTCCGATTAAGGGAGAACCAATCCTTTCCATTCAGGTTCTCTCTCCCCGCAAAGTTCCTGGTATCTCAGAAATGCAAATCTTCCTTCTCCACATAATCTCCTTACCCACCCTTTAAGACCCTCCGGTGCGGTGGAAATTGGAGGAAGAGGAGATGTTCCCAGACCCACGGCAGGGCTGTTAGCACCTAGATTTTACGGGCAGGCAGCTGTAAGGCACCCAGCGAAGGACACGCTCCACGGTCGTGCTTTTGTCTGCACTATAGCCTGGAACAGGCTGCTTGCTGCACCCTCAGTCACTTTGCAGATTTAGCTTATTTTGTGGAACAGGATAAATACTTTGCCCCTCTCCTGCATAAACTTCCAAACACGCAGGAATATATTGAGGGATGTGAGCCGATTGCCCTCGACTGTGCCAGCTTTAACAACAAGCAAGCACTGCTGGTGAACACCAAATGCCACTCACGGTGCCCGCTTTGCCCCTCACCAAAGCCTGCGCAGAACTGCTTCCCAGGCACCGTGAGGTACCAGACCCGGGTCCCACAGCCACGCAAGCTGCCTCCAGCTCACTGACCAGCCCAGGAGGACGTTCCTGAGCTCAAGGGCTGGGGAACAACGTGACCATTGAAGCTTTCTCACTTTCCACAATAAACTCGGCTTATGCGACCATGACAGAAAAAAGCCAGGGGGATTTCAGATGGGATAGAAACCATCAAATTGCTGTTGGTGACTTGGTGAGGAACTACTGAGGAACATCTGTCCTGAGGAGCAGGAGAAAGCTGTGGGGAACAAAGCGGGGCTGTGCGCTCCCAAAGCAAGCATTTGAAATGTAAATGTAGTTGGGATTATCACAAATTGCCTGACCGGCCTCTACTGATGCAACCAATGACAAAATAGTGTGGATTACACAGATCAAAGAGGACTTAGAGGATCCCGGAGGGAAGACAGTAAAGAGGAAGGGCCAAGTCGTCCTGCCAGACATCCCGCCCCCCAGAAAAAGAAAGGACAGAAAAGCTTAGGCGCAAACCTTTACTAATCCAACCTCTGAAAGTCTTGATTTGGTGGAGAACTGGGCAAATAAGACACAAAAATACGTGAAACTGAGGACTATTCAGTTGGATTGCTCGCCTACAGACTCTCTGGAGGAAGGTGCTGAGAGAGCTGTGCAGAAAGAAGGGCAAGAATAGGAAAAGGATTATTTATCCTATTGCTTCTTCATCACTGCTAACAATCTGGGCAACCAGCAAAATGATCATCAGTGAAAACAGAAAAGCCCAAATAATCGAAAACTCTAGTTCCAGCTCACCTGGTGGGACTGCTGAAGTCATCATTACACCCTAAAATTACAGGAAGTAAAGCTGGGAACACCCCGAGGCCGACTGCTCGGAGCACGCTCACCTCCTTCACCTCAGGAACAGGACTGGGGGAAACATGGACAATACAACGAAAACGGGGATAGAGATGACAGCTCTGAAACCAAACTGGTGCCTCAATCAAGAGCGAACGAGCCTGGCTAAAAGAGAAGGTGGCTGCTGTGCAAAACAGAGGGCGCCAGGAGAAAGAGAAATTCAGCAAATATGGGAGCTCAGCACGCCCAAGTTAACAGAGAAGCCGTGAAGTGTTTAAACACTATGAAAACACAGGAACTCGAGGAAGAAGTCTCTTGGGAGCAGTGGGAAGGATTGATGGAGGGCATTAGGGACAAAGGCCATCCTAGAAAGGACAGGGGTTCATCGCTGGGTGGAGATGGCAAAGCTGTTAATGAGACAGCTACGGCAGACGTGCCGTAATTACTGTCACTGAACAGTTGGGAAGAACAGGACAGCACTCATTATGAGAATGAAGCATTTCCAACTTATTAGCAATCGAGAAGAACATTCAACAACATCTACCAGCACCAGAAGATATTTAAATTTGGCAGATCTGAATAATTTTGCATCCAAGAGAGCTAAGAAAACTGCTGCGTGCTGATGTTCACTTTTAAGAGGAGATTTTAGAAGGCTGGAAGAGTCTCCTGCTTGAATGCCCAAGGTGGCAAAGGTAGGTCTTGAAGGGAACAGCCAGCCAGCCATCCATCTGAGACAAAAAGACAACGTTGGACTCACACAGCAAAGAAGCAAAGGGTAAGCACACAGGTCAGTCGAAGTAGGTTTAGAGGAAAATAGGTCATGGCAAACAAACCTGATTTCATTCTCTGCACATTTGATATCAGTAATGCACAAAAGCAATATCCTTGATGGCCAAAAGGTGTTTTGACCTAGTAAAGCACAACATGCTGACAAAAAAAGCACTAAAAAATATGAAAAGTGAACACGTAAACAGTGGAGCACCACTTGTGTGAGCATGGGCTGCAAAAGTTGTTCAGCCTGGAGAAGAGAAGGCTCCAGGGAGACCTTAGAGCAGCTTCCAGCACTGAAAGGGGCTCCAGGGAAGTTGGGGAGGGGCTTTTTCCAAGAGCCTGGAGTGACAGATGGGAGGGAATGGCTTTAAATTGGAAGGGAGAAGATTTAGATTAGGCATTAGGAAGAAATTCTTCACTATGAGGGCGATGAAGCGCTGCCCTAGGTTGCCCAGAGCAGGGGTGGCTGCCCCATCCCTGGAGGGGTTCCAGGCCAGGCTGGATGGGGCTTGGAGCCCCTGATCCAGTGGGAGGTGTCCCTGCCCATTGCAGGGGTGGGACTGGACGGGCTTTGAAGTCCCTTCCAACCCAAACCATTCCATGACTCTTTAATTTCAGACTAGTCACTTGGCTGGCCTGGGAGATGAGAAGGATTCACCAAGCATCGCGCCACAGCTGACATTCACATACGGTGGGTTTTGGTCAAATGATAAAAACCAACGATGTTAAGTCCTCTGCTGCCCAGCAAAGCTGAGCTTGCTCCGCATGGGAAGCCCGGAGCTGGATGTAGGAGTGAGGAGGTGGCTCAGCCTCTGCTCCCAGCACCGAGGGACTCCTTCCAGAGCTCTCAACGGTTCCACACCGACATTTTAAGGACATTAGTAAAACACTGCAGGAGATGGAGCCCGGATCTGTACGAGCAATTCCAGGGATGCAGAAAATGTCTGAAATGAGCAAATTAAAGAGGTTGATCTTTTTCGTTTATCAAAGAGAAGATTAAGAAGTGACTTGATTACGATAGAGCAGCACATTCAGGGGAAACAATATCAGGTACTAAAAGATTCTTAATTAGGCATAAAAAGGCATAAAAAGAACTAATGACTGGAAATGGAAGCCAAATATATTAAGCATCACTTTTAACAGCAGATGTTTCGAACCATTAAAGCAAATTATACACATGCTGTTGGGCTCAGCAGAAGACTTGGGGAGGTAAAGCTCACAGACTTTTTATATATAGGGTATTTTGTACCCATACTGATCTTAAAAAGATTAGAAAGTTCAAACCATCCAGCCTTTACTGATGCTTGGGACAAATGCGTCCAACACCTGACCTGTCCCAGCCCCGGACGCAGCACCCAACACACCCACGACCACCAGCTTTACCCTTCCCACTGCACACCCCTGCAACATCCCAGAATATTCCCCTATACTCCACTACTCCCAGCTCCCTGATGTGTGGATGGGTCTGCAACCTGCAGCACTTGCGGGGCCGTCACTGCCAGACGTGACTCCTCATCTCGATGTCGTCCTGCAGCTGCGAGCATGGACCCTCTGCAAATTCCATTAGAATCATGGAATGGTTTGAGCTGGAAGGGACCTTAAAGATCATCTGAATCCACCCCCTGCCGTGGGCAGGGACACCTCCCACTGGATCCTGCTGCTCCAAGCCCCATCCAGCCGGGCCTTGAACACCTCCAGGGATGGGCCAAGGCCTCCTCCCACGCTCATCGTGAAGAAATTCCTCCTAATGTCTACTCCAAATCTTCCCCTCTCCATCCTTAGGGATAAAAACTTCCAAATCAGCATTTCCTTAAGAAAAATTGTCAGCAGGAATAGACAAGAGTGCCTGCTGGCTGTGGCAGAGTTAAACACCAGCAAGAGCCAGAGATGGGCACGGTGGGCCAGATCCTGACTCTCTGCTGAGGGGAGCGATGCAGGTACTTATGGGGGGAAGAAAAGCATCCCCCTGCCACAGCTTACCAGTCTCTCTAGAAAAACACCACGAAAAGCATCCAAATAAAAATGATCTGAAACAATAGAGACAGCTTGAGCTTCTAAAGTTATTCTAACACCACCTATTTTAGGAAACGATGTGGAAACAGTCCATCCCTTGGATTTGTTACCAGGAGATGCAAGGGAGGGCTGGTAATGTGCAGGTTGTTTTGTTCTCCAGAGACAAGACAATACAGCTCTAAAAGTATCCTAAGTATAGAGCTCAGCCTGCGCAGTAGGAGCTTTAAAGTGAGCTGTGAGCAGAAAGACTTCTTAATTGAACATCTGAGATCTCCTCAAGCCAAAATTTAGGATTATAATGAAGAATAATTGTCTATACTGAGAGTTGGTTATTTCAGGCCATTTGAAGGTGATGCAGGATGCTACAACACAAATAGCAAGGAACAGGAGGGCACTAGATGATCATATTTAAGACTTCAGAGACTCAAGAATGGTTCCTCACTGGCTCTACCCCCTTCCAACACTTTGCTGTAGCCAAAGCCATCTGACCTTGCTAGCTTTAACAGAAGAGGCCATTCACCTGACTGGTTTTATATGATTATTTTAGGCTGGGAAGAATGGCTCCCAAGGCATCACACGTCAAGCGTGGTCAATCCCATCCAAGGCTGAACAGGACAGAGCAAGCGAGCGTTGCCCAGGTGATACAACCCATCCTCCTCCTCCTCTGGTGGGAGACAAGAGGGTGCAGAGCTGGCTGGGAAACAAGCAGCCGAGTTCATAGAATCATTCGGCTGGAAAAGACCCCTGAGATGATGAACCCAAACCATAAATTTCAGGGGAAATCAAAGGAGGAAAGGAGCATGGTTTTTCTCTGATTTGCCTAAATCATGTGTATTCAATATTCTACAAAACTAGAAATCCAGAAAAAAAAAAAAAAACACGTTTGGGAAAAGCGAGACAGCAAGCCTGTGGCACAAGCTCTTTGAGTCACGAGCCCCGAGCAGGAACCTGCCCCAGAGCCCCCTCTCACGAAGCCAACCCCCAACAGACACCCCCCAAAGCCACCGTGAGAGCTCCCTCCTCTGCCTCCTGCAGCCACCAGTACAGCCAGAGCTAGAGGAGTATAAAATAACCAAAGCTGGAATTGGGTAACGAAGGTACTGTGTTAATCAGGCTAATGGCAAGGCTCAATGCCAAGATCGCTGACTGGATGAGGAAGGGCTTCACCGATGGGCACCGCTGGCTTATTCTGGAGGAGCACTGCGACGGCCTGGCCTCTCCTCAACTGCGAGAGCTGCCAGTGACCTGCCTCAGCGTCCTTACGTGCCTTCGATTCAGCAGCTCTGCCTGCGGATGAAGAAACATCGCCTCGTGAAACCAGCCAGTCAGCAAAACGTCCCTGCCCCTCCGCGGCTCCCGCATCCACTCCAGAGCCGCTCCGAGGGCCACGTCTCACCTTTTACATCGTCACACTGAAACCTGCCAGGGCCACGCAGCCTGCGATGGAAGCAGCCTCCTGATCCCAGGGAAGAGGCAGAGCGGGAGCTGCAGGGAAGGCAGGAGGTGGGAACAGCTGCGGGAGAGCAGCGAGAGCTCAGCAGATTCTGGAAGAGCTGCTGATGCACGGAAAACACTGAAGGTGCTGCATGGAGAAGGCATCCCACATCTCAGCCTGGCTGGTGGAGTATACGATAGATTTTATAAGCTGAAAGAGGGGAGATTGAGATGAGATCTTAGGCAGAAACGTTCTCCTGTGAGGGTGGGGAGGCCCTGGCCCAGGCTGCCCAGAGCAGGGGTGGCTGCCCCATCCCTGGAGGGGTTCCAGGCCAGGTTGGATGGGGCTTGGAGCCCCTGATCCAGTGGGAGGTGTCCCTGCCATGGGCAGGGTGGGCCTTGAAGCCCCTTCCTGCCCAAACCATTTTGTGATTCCATGAAATACAAGTATATGTCTTATCCTGAAATTTCAGGGTTGCTTTTTTAAAGCAGAACTAGTGCCAGTTTCTCCTATAGCAACGCTTGTCACAAAGCTCACACATTGAGGGTAGGAAACACACCCCTGTCACTTGGAGCAGACAAAATGTAAAGCCTACACAGCATCCCGTGGAAGGCTGTGACAGATCTGGGGAACAGACAACATCAGGAGTTGAAGCCTCCTGAGGCACCTCTGGAGGACCAGGGGCAGCTTGGGAGCTGCCGTTTGTGGCCACACTGCGTGTCAAGACATCACCAAAATTCACACATGCACCCAGGTGGAGAGGAGGCAGATGCAAACATGCAGGCAAGCGTGGGCTGCAGCTTCCTGGTCCAAATCAAAAACAATCTGAGGAGAATCCAGGGCTCCAGAGAGACTGTGCAATTAGGAGTGTTTTGGCACTTAATTGACAGGGGAACTGGTCACCAAGGTACTTCTGAAAAAGGCCACCTTATGCTCATCTTTATCTTCAAACATGTCAATACAAATAATATCCAGCCCTTTGCATTCCTGCCCAGAAGGGGAAGCCACCAGAGCCGTCAGCAATCATCCTGCCAGTGCCTGCCAGAAAATAATCAACTTGCTCGCTTGCTGGCGAGTGAGAGGAACCAACCCCCAAACTCACCTCCTTCAATGCAAACAACAGATGGGAAGCTGCGTTTGTCCAGAGAGCCAAGCTGTGGAAGATGACGGTGCCATTTCATCCTGTGAGTCACTGCTTAACCAGTTTCCCTTAAACAAGTCCCTATCTCTAGTCAGAGCTCCCTGAACTGAACGCAAGTCGTTCCCAAGGACTCCCGGGAGGCTTTGACCCACACAAGGCTCTGCAGACCCTCTGGATTTTCAAACCCATCTCCAGCTCCCGCACCTTGCTGTTCGGACGATCCTTACCCTACCTCGCAGAGAGGAAGCAAACGTTCCATGAAAACCCTTGCCCACTGCCGAGCTTTGCGACTGACCTTGGTTCGCTGTCCAACGGGGCTCCCACAGCAGCGCTCCCCAGGGCTTGGGTGCCAACGGAGCTGCCAGCTCCTCAGGAAGCGCGAGCATCCCCTTCCTCACCACTCACCCTTGCTGGCAGAGAAAACTGGATGTGCAGGAGGAACCCTTTCCAGCAGCAGACCCAGCGCGGTGCCTCTGCTCCCCCCACCAAAGCAAGACACTGCCTAGCGCAGCACGCCGGCAGTGCCACCGCCCCAGGCGAAGGGACAAGTCCTTCCAGTTCATTAGAGAGGGTTTCTTGTGCGATTTGCTGCCTCACTAGCTCCTGTTTAGACAGCCTTTGTTCCCCGTCCGCAGAAGCACATGAAAGGTTTGGACGGCTGTACGTGCTTGGAGGATGCTGTCCCCTGGGCTGGGTCAGGGAGGACCGCAAAGAGCTCACCCCAGGTTTTAATCTCCTCGGCTCTGCACGCCGACGTGCTCTAAGTGCAGCCCCAGGTGCCCTCCTGCTCCAGAACGCGGCACTTCCACACCAGCCCCCTCGGTCGAGGGAAGCCTAATGGCTTGCTTTGCCTTTTGCTGCTCCGTACGCCGCCAGCCGAAGGCCGATCCGGGGAACAGGAGCCTCCGGTCCCGCTCACTCATTGTCTTATGCAGAGTTAGAACAGCAGCCTGAGAGGGAGCGGAGGAGCTCAGAACTTTCCATTCATCAGTATCTCCTGCCGAAAGCAGAGGAACGCGAGGCCATGGGGTCTCTGGGTACAAAGCAGCAACCACGCACAGCAGCGATGCCATTACTTACGGTTGGACTGGATGATCTTAGAGGTCTTTTCCAACCCTAATGACTCCATGACTCTACCAATTCATCACTACAATGCTATCAGGAGCATCAGCTGCTCTCAATAAACAGACATAACAAATTAATTTAAAAGCAGCCCAGTTCCCTGTTGGCAACACAGGATAAACCCATAATTTGTCCATGCCTGGCTCCACATTTCTTCATTTGCTGCCTGGCTCCACATTTCCTCAGTTACGAGAGGCCCTGCTGCAGCCTCGCCCGCAAGTTCCTGGCTCCTTTGGGAGCTCTCCTGGACCATCACAGGAACAGGAGAGAACGGCTGTAGCCCAGGGACTAAACTGAACATCTGAAGGTCCTTTTATGCCTCCAACTTTGCATTAACCTGGCAGCACTGACATCTGACGAGGGCGCAGCAGCCAAGGCAGAGAGGGTCGAGACCCTGTGACCCAGCAGAACGCAGCCGGGACAGAAGGGTTCAAACAGCAACGCCAACCCTTGCACTAATGTACAACATCCAAAGTATTTTTAGAGACAGAGTCCTGGACCAGGCGTTACGGCCTCATGCTTTCTCCACAGTGAAGGAGCCAAATTAGGCCTCGTTTCTCCTGGGCCAATCTGTATTTATGAGCAGAGCCGCCAGGACAAACAACTTAAGCAACAGAACATATTGGACGGGATCGATGCATCACAGCAGAAGGTATTTTCTCTCTGTCTTTTTTTATTGTTCTGGATTAAATATGTAATAAATGTTCTTGTAGAATTTAAGGCCTGAAGACAGACAAGCCATTGCACAATCTTTTTACATACCTAAACAGATTTAATTGCTCAATTATTCCAGATAAACACGATAAGTTCCCTGCCATGAATTATTTATATTCCAGCTAGCCACACAATCTACAAAACACAAATCTATGGCTGCAGCAAAGGAAAAGCAAGTAGATGCCACAATCCTGAGACACCCCGGTTCACTACCAAACGATGGCCAATTGATCAATAGCGTAAGCTCCCCAAGACAGGCCTGATCCTGCTTGAAATCACTCAACCTGCACCTCCATTTCATAGAACTGTGGAATAGTTCAAGTTGAAATGGACCTCAAAGCCCATCCAGTCCCACCCCTGCCATGGGCAGGGGCACCTCCCAGCGATCAGGGGCTCCCAGCCCCATCCAGCCTGGCCTGGAACCCCTCCAGGGATGGGGCAGCCACCCCTGCTCTGGGCAGCCTGGGCCAGGGCCTCCCCGCCCTCACAGGAGAACATTTCTCCCCAAGATCCTACTACTTAGGATCCAGCCCAGGACACAGTTGGTTTCTGGGCTGCGAGCACACATTGTGGGCTCACGTGGACCTTCTCATCCACTAGCACCCTGCTAGCTGACTACGATGGAGCTTGGAGCTACAGTGGAACTCAGCAGGACCCGGTGTAGTACAGAAGAAGCTCAGCCTTGCATGGTCCCATCAAAGCAGCCTACAGACCCATCTCCCACCTCACCTTCTTCTGGAGACCCACTAGGGTGGCCCCAGCACCTGAAACAGGCTTACAAGGATGGCCATGAACACCAGAAAGTTTGTCCAATGTGCTGTCTGTGTTGGAACTCCTATCCCCTTCCAAACGCACCTGAACCCAGCTTGAAGTCATCATCGGCTCAGTAAAATGTACCAATTCCAACACAAAAATCTGCAAACAATTTGTATTTGAAGAGATACCTGTAAAGCTGCACGACTGTTAATTGGATTTTTGCAGCCATTATAAAACCTCAAAGAATGGGAAACTTAACTGCAAGTCTACAACAACAACCACCCTGTCTCCAAAGAATTACTACCCTGAACGTGCAAAGCAAGATTAGAAGTGGCCATTCAAATCAGGAATTTTTCTTGCAGATCTGAAGTCATTATTAACTTAGAGAGTTACTATAAAACCTGATGCACCCACCCTTTAGACACGTCCTTCAAAACACATCACGAGACCTTTCTGGTCTCACGATGGCAGAGATTTCTGGGCAGACCCGTAAATCCCTCACACCCAGGATGTGCACAAAGCATCATTTCAACACACCCCCAGGGTCTCCGCGAGAATTCAGTGCCTGGAATTAGTTATAGCAAACAACATTTCAGAAGTCGGATTTTTTTTTTGCTTCCTAATTCAATAAGCACTAACGATCATCTGCTGCGAGCGGGCGGTGGGATCCCAGCGGCAGCTCAGAGACAGATGGCAGCAGCAGTGGGCTGGTCTGGGGATGTTTCTCCAAGCACTCTCCAATTTGAAAGCCACAATCACATAATCTGGAAAATTAACATGGCAGCCCAGAACATAAGGGATAGTTTATAAAAATGAATTTCAAGGCATTAGCCCAGCACCTCAGTGCTGAGTTGGGACTCCCCAAACCATCGGGATTTGTCCCCTAGCCTGCCCGGAGTCCCCCGGGGAGGCTGCTCAGGGCTGGATGGAAGCAGCACACGTGGGTATGAGGACTCTGTTTACATGCCTCACCTTTAGGAGGGACTCTGCACTGCTGGTCCTGCACTGGCGTGCTCTGCTCCATCGGACACCAAGGGTATTTGCTTTACCCAAAGCTCGGAAGGGTTCGCAATGCAGAGTACGCACTGCCTGTCGCAGGCAGGTGTGCTCCAGGCCAAGCCTCTCCCCACCATAAGCGTGCTTTTTATGTCTGAGGAATCCAGAAATTCAGGTAATTCCACTCTTCTGCAGGTCCCCAGGGTAATGTTTGCACAGACCGCTGTTCCACTACATCTGTATTTTATCTACTGGCCTTCACACTCCATTCACAGCGGGGAGGAGCAGCAGAGCCATTCGGGAGATCAGGAGAAACACGGGATGTGGCTCAAGGAGGACACAAGAGCACAGGAGGGGCTGAGCAGAACAAACACCTTCCCCAGAGCCAGGATGGAGCTGGTTCCAGAGGAATCGCTAAGGAACTGCAGGGATGTGGACTTTCCAGCCCCACCTCGCAGCAGCTCAGTGCCTGCAGCTCGCCCCTCGCCTACACCTCCAGGCAATGGGGACCTTTGGTTAAGAGAGGCAAACGACCCCAAAACTAAAACCCCAAGGGAAGTGTCAGCTCCTTGAGCCAAGCCCAGCAGTGCCCCCCACTCCAGCCCATGGGTGCCCCTGTCCCTTTGCATCGCTGGCAGCTCACGCCGGCAGCGCCTGCTGAGCCCGCGCTTCTCGCGGAGCAGAGCTACATGCAGCGACAAGCCCTTCTGCTCTTTGGGGACAGGGCTTCAAATAGCTGCTGGCTTGTGACAATGAGAATGGGCAGAGCACTGCCACCGACACCGCGAGCCTGCGCTGCGCGATGCAGGCGCCGTCTGTAGCGCTCCGATAAGGATATTGGATGATTCAGAATAATCTTGGCTTTGCTGAACACACGAGCCCCAGTGTTTGTGCTTCTGTTTCTGCCTAACGGGAATACTGTGTCGTGCTCAGCAGAAGGGGGAGAGGGTGGCTGGAGGTAGGTGAGCACCAAAACTTCCTCTCCTCTCCATCCTGCCCACCTGGCGGGTCCTTCCATGGAGGTCTCCATGGGGAGTTTCTCATTCCCCAGCACCCCAAGTCCTTCCCAGGGCAGCTCCCAGTCCCCAGCCCAGGAGCAGGACCTTGCATTTGGCCTCGGAGAACTTCAGGATGTTCACACCAGCCCATCTCTCCAGCCTCCCAAGCAAAATAGCTCCACTGACCACTACCAGTTGTAAATGATCCTGCTCCTCGGCAAGGGAAACTGAATGCAAGGACCAGACACAGTCAAGCTTTAAAAAACACTGACTCAGTACCCTGCTCTGCTTTGGAGAGCTCAGCAGTCGTTTCCAATCCTCAGCCAGCTTTTCTTTTTAATGATAAAGTGCCATGTGAGCTGTGAGCTAGATAAAAACCACATTTTGTCCAAGCCAACAGCTTGCCGTAACTTAATGTACCGAGGGAAGGACAGCACGGGGCGGTGGGGGCTCAGCGCGTGCCGCTTGCTGCACCTGGTATTTATCAAGTGGCAGGAGATGCCAAGAAGAAAGCAGCCGCTTCCCATCTCTCTGAAGTGCTCGCCTTCCCTTGCAGTAGTTTTTCTTGCCCCTGCGCACCACAGCGTTGCTCCATCAGGTTGGAAGCCATGCTCTCTGTACCCTCCCAACAATTTAATGCATCATCACGGGTCCTCACGCACCCCGCGGCCGTGGCTCATCGCGAGGGGAGCTGCCAGCCCGCCCGGCACCGTGAGCAACACCAGCCCCGTTAGTCACTGGGAACCACTTAGCCAAGAGATTGTTTGACATTTTCTGCAAGTGGATTTTGCATTATTTAAATCATCCACGCAGAGCGCGGCAAAAGCCGGCACACCAGGAGGAACAGCCAGAATTACTCATGAGATTTTATCTTCCGTTGTTGGCTCTAACTTAAATCACAATCTATGGAACAGACTATTCGCACGTCGCTGCAGACAACAGGGAGAAGCTCCTGCTCGGACTGTGGTAGCGGCTGAAAAGGCAGAGAAGTCATTTATAGAATCATGGAATGGTTTGAGTTGGAGGGTTCCTCAAAGCCCATCCAGTTTCACCACTGCCATGAGATCCCACTGGGTCAGGGGCTCCAAGACCCGTCCAACCTGGCCTTGAACCCCTCCAGGGATGGGGCAGCCACCCCTGCTCTGGGCAGCATGGGCCAGGGTCTCCCCACCCTCACAGGAGAACATTTCTTCCTGAGATCTCATCTCAATCTCTCCTCTTGCAGCTCTAAATCATTCCCCCTCATCCTATCCCTGCCCTCTCTGATCAAGAGCCCCTCCTCAGCTTTCCTGGACCCCCTTTCTGTACTGGAAGCTGCTCAAAGGTCTCCTCAGAGCCTTCTCTTCTCCAGGCTGAACAAGCCCAGCTCTCTCAGCCTGTCCTCGTGTGGGAGGTGCCGTAGGAGAAGGCTCTGGCAAACACCATCACCCACCGTGCATGCAGGTCACTGCTGGCTGAAGCTCTGCTAAAACCAACCACCGCGCTGCAATCAAACCCTCATTTCTCTCCTGCTGCACAGCTTGATCCAGTGGAAAATTTCTCCCGGATCAGCAAGGCAATGCTAACACCAGATTTATTTTTACAGCTGTATCACGATGAAGGACGATGTCAAACAAGAAACCATTCTCGAGTGGGCAACTCGACTCAGCACCTCGGGGGTCTGGAAGGCCACGGGGAGCAGTGGTGCCACATCCAGATGCAAAGAGCCGTCTAACGCCACCGCACCACACAAATCCGGCCTGCCAGAAGGCAGCTGGGATTTTGACCTGAAGTTAAAAACAGGCTCCCAATCTTGCTGAAAGGTGCACAGAAGGGAGGAGTGCTGCTTACCAAGCCTGCAGCCTTAGCTCCCCACCAGCTACCTGCTCCTCCACCACAGCCACGAGCGCAGCACCTGGGGGTGAAATCCCCCAGGGGATGCCAGACCAGAGAAACACTGTACATAGTGCTTAGGATTTAATTTAATTCATTAGTTTTTATAGTTAAATATTTATTTTTAAATATTACATATTTAATATTGTTAAATATCAACCACTGTAGGATCTGCCCTTGGAGATCCAGCATTTTTCAGCCCTAGGACCCACTCTCTAAGGGCAGGGGGAACTCTAATCTCTACCTACAGCCCCATGTTTCTGCACAAGCACAGCAATACATCTTAGCGCCGCGGTGCCGCACGCGCACCAGCGGCTGAGGCTGGAGGCTGCTGCACAGCCAGGAAAATGAATAGCTGCCGAGGTCCCAAGGGCAGGAAAGAACCTTGTCAGCTTTGCCGTTCAGCAAGAGAAGAGACCACATAAAGGTAATCTCGTGGCTCCTCTTCTGCCGTCGGTCGTGTTGCAAAGAGCTAAATCAAACTCAGAGCTGACTCATCAGTGAAAACTTGGAAATTCATGAGAGATCACACCGGCGATGTCCCACAGCTCTCGGGGAAGAGTCAGGAAGGACCACTTCGGATGTTTAAAGAGGCAGAGAAGGACAGAGGAGATTAAATGTCTTATAAAAATAATGTTTTATTATCTGTCAGCAAGTAGCATATTCACTTTCTTTTATCCATTCCTCCCACGCTCAACCCTTCAAGGCCCTCAAGTCTGCTGGACACAGCCACCAAATCATGGAATCGTGGAGTTGTGTTGGAAGGGACCCCAAAGCCCACCCAGATCCATCCCCTGCCACGGGAAGGGACACCTCACTCTCACAGGAGAACATTTCTGCCTAAGATCTCATCTCAATCTCCCCTCTTTCAGTTCAAAACTGTTCCCTCTCATCCTCTCCCTGCCCTCCCTGATCTAGAGCCCCTCCCCAGCTCTCCTGGAGCCCCTTTCAGACCCACCAGACTGCTAGTACTACCAATACTAGCAGCAAAAGGAGGTGGTAACCACAACCCCAGAGCGGTTCTGCGCACGCCCAGGAGCCAGCCTGCTGCTCCCTGTCTCATTCCAGCACTAACCCAAGCCCATGTTTTAATGCTGTGCCAACTCTCCACTAAAATCAGTCCCCAGTTCTGCATCCCGAGGACGGGGGAAAAAATGAATTGAAAGAACCCCTCAAAATTTAAGAGAATACTGAAGAAGAAATTAATTTCCCAAATTAGTAACGTGCAGCGGCGCTACAACCCCCCCGAGAGACAGAAAGGCTGCCTGCAGGTTATTCCTTGTGATACCAAACAGAGCAAATCCAATCAGACAAACATGCCGCGGGAGTAGCCGGGCGGAAGCCACGGGAGCGGCATTACAAAGCAAAAGATGATAAAAAGAGGATTTTCTAAACCTATTGTACTGGCTTGAAACTGAGCTCTTCCCCCCCGGAGGAGCTGATGGCACGGCTGGTACGGCCCTGCAGGATGAGCTGCCCAAAGGACCCTCAAAGAGGATGACTAGAAATAGTTATAATGAGAAATCAGAAACCCAACTAGAACGTTAGGGCTGCAATATCACCTTCAGAATAACACATCTCCTTCTAAAATAACTCCTCTCCACTCCCAAGCCCATCGCCCGCCCAGGAGCGTAAGCAAACTGCTAAATTTGACTGCGCTATTTCATCACTTCTCGTCTCTAACAATGCCATCCCAGTTCCCTGCTTCACGCTTCCCCGTGCTCAAAATAACCATCCCCGGCAAAGAGCGGCGGGCAGGACCAAGGGAACGAACGAGGCACCGGCACGGCAGCACGCGGCCGCGCTGGAGGGTGGCAGCAGGTATCTCGGAGGGGAACAGAGGGAACAGCACAATTATCTCCATGTAAAACATTATGCGACAGCCGACAGGGATGTCTGTTTGCCCGCTCTTGTGAAACAAGAAAGAGCTGCTGCTCCAAGGAACAAGAAGGCAGCAAATAAAAAAAGAAGACAAAGAGGATTTTTTTGGGCTTTTTTTCCTGCTCTCAGCAAGCAACCAGCTCAAGATGCCACAGAGGCCACTGCTTCGTCATGACAGCGACGCGATCCTTGCCTTTAAGGTACCATGAGCAGCAGGCCATGAGAGAAAGAATAAAATAAAAGACCAGGCAAAGAAAGATGATTTTTCAAAGGAATGGACGTGCTCCTGAGCAGAAGTACCACCTGATTATGGAGCCAGGGTGTTCTGCCAGGGGGCACGGCTAACCCTCTTCTGAATAGTCTGCTCTTGCTACTTGTAAGTGGCAGGATGGGGCGTGACGGACTACGGCTCATATGTTGTCTATTGTTATTCATTTATGTAAACAGAAAAGACATATAAATAAGCTATTTGATAATATATATATATTTTAAAAAAAATATTAAAGACTCATCAAGCCTATATGAACACCAGGCTCCTCAAAGGGTTTCAGACATCAATGCACGTGGCTGTGTCGCTCCAGACATTAAGGGAGCTCCCACCTCACCACACTCGTGGTTTCTGCCAGTCCCAGATTGTGCAGGACAGGATGCATCAAGTAAAACACAATTTTGGTTTTCTTTGGTTTGGTTTTCATAGAAAATGTAATTTTTTTCAGTGATTTTAAAGCCTTGAAAGCAGCAAGAGAAGTTACAAATCCATCTCTACTGCAGCACAAAGGAGAAACATCAACTGTTTGCATGTTCATAAGGAAACGCAACGGGAAATGCAATCTCACAAATCCCCTCGCTAGCAACACTGCAGCCACCCTGCAGTACCTGCTGGGTTCAAGGGATCAGACCGCAGGGCTGTTTCGCCCTGTGAGGACATTTAAACAGTGGAGGAGGTGGAACTGGCAGCTCCATCGTTGGGATAAAGCTGGAGCTCCCTCCCTCTGCTTTGAGCAGAGGTTGGACTCTGTGACCTCTGCGGGTCCCTTCCAACCCAGCTCTCACCACCAAGAAAGAGAGCAACCTCCGAGCTGCCTCCCGTTGTCCCTTTTCAACCCACCAGGCTGCTTCCGAAGCCTTTCTATGCAACTTCAGGACAGCAGCACAAGTGATTATGCCGAGGAAAGCGAGCCACACTTCAACAAGGCAGCAACCACCACCGCTCTCCCATCACACAGGCTGCCAACAGCAATCTTGGACAAGTGTTTTCATCCCCCAGCTCCCTCAACGACTTACTTACAGGTCCTAAGGTTACTTGCTGTCAAAATGCATATTAAACTCAGAATTAACAAAAAAAAAACCCAAACATATCTCTTCTCATCCCAGGTCCATTTTTTTCAAGTCAATGTTTAAAAATACTCTGCAATCAATCACATTTCAGAAGCACAGACCTGGAGGCGCTGAGAGATGCCCAGGAATACCAGGCAGATACTCTGTGCACACACACATTTTAACGTGGGTATCTGCGAGAGAGCCGGTGGGCACGGCCACTGCGGGAAGCTCTGGGGGCAAGGCAGAAGAGATGGGTCCAGGCCGATCAGAGACTGAGCTGTGGGTGCATTTTTGTTTGCTTGCTGTTCACCGGCACCATTCTGAGCAGTCAGACACCTTTCAACGCAAGGATCAGACAGCAAAATACACGTTTACCAAATCAATTTAAAAGGGAAAGAGATGGGACCTATGGCATTCCCTTGCAGGAGCCTGAATTTGCACCTCAGAGCCCTTGGTTAAGGTCTGAGACCTTGTACTGACCTTCCAGGCGTAACGACCTTGTTACAGGGGTACAAAAGCAGCACCCAGCTTATAACATCTCGCTGTACCAAGGGTACCAACTGCACCAGCTCTCCTTCTGCTAGGAAAAGGGACTGGGAGGCAGGAGACTCTCTCAAAATACGGTGTTTCGGAACCACTGTGTCTGGTGTCAGAAGCAAGCATCGCACTCTTACCAGAAAGAGCCACTGACAACAAAATGTGGGTACCCAGGGCACTTCAGTGTCCAAATCTTGCTTTCTCACGCTCTGCAGCGGCACAGCAGCTTTCCAAAGCATGGCTTAAAGTTTCTGTTAGCAAGCCCAAGAGTAGAATCCCCATGGTTTGGCTCTTCCCAGCCCCAAAAGCACCCCTGTCCCCTGCCCACCCTGCCCTGCTGGGTTGGCGCAGGGAGCCCTACACCCCACACCCCAGCTCGCCACGACTGCTCCATCCGCCCGCGGGAACCCAGCACATCCATTCACACATCCCACAACGCTCCCCAGTGAGGCATCATCTCACACAAGACTCTTCACGCTTCTCTCTTGCTGCCGAGCACGATGCTGCCTGGAACTCATCCGCCACCAAAACATCATCGCCTGGGATGAGTCAGGGTCTAAGGCAATCGCCACCTCGGGCCGGCAGCAACCCCTCTGCTCCCCTCCCAGCGCTGCGCCCTCCGACCCCAGGCCAGTTTGGTGCACGTAGACCTCACCTCAGACGAGCATTCTGAAATGCCAGAGACCAAACCTCTCTGCTCGTCGCCCATTCCCCTTTAACTGATTCACCTCCCTCATCTCATTACAGCTCACATTATCACAATTAGCTCTAATTAGCCAGCAGAGCTCTTGCTCTTGGACAAGGCTTTGCAGCTGCCAAAAGCAAAGGAGAAAACAAGAGCCTCTCCTCACAAACCCCGACGCCACTGGCGGAGGAAGGGGAGGCGTTACCTGGGTGAGGTGTGGGTTGGGGTTGAAGCCGCACTGGTTGCAGACTTTGCTGTGACACTGGGTGCAGGCGTTGAAGTTGGGCTGCCCGGGGGAGGAGGTGAGCTCCGTCGTCTTGCAGATGGGGCAGAGCGTGCTGCTGGGGAGCGGGGCGATCTGCGGGACGGAGTAGGGAGAGGTAGGGGTGCTGCCCCGCTCCGGCGACACCGAGGGTGATCTCCCAGCGCCCTGGCTCCTGGCATCCACCTGCAGCGTCCTCCGCGGACCCTCCGCCTGCGGGCCGGGCTGCCCGCGGCCCCTCATCTCGCGGGGGCTCTGGGAGCTGGGCGCAGTCTGTGCGAGGGAGGGAGAGGCCGACCGCTGGCCTGCCGCCTGATCCAGCTGCTCCGGTCTCCTTGGCGTGCTGAAACACCATTAAAGATACACAGAAGAAGCCAGGTTTAGTACGCTCAAATAAACACCAGTCAACCTTTCAGCCCCTGATGCTCCAGCTCGGCCGGGGAGGCACAACAGAACCACACTGCGAGCCGGGGACGTGGTTCAGCCCAGTAAGGAGCACGCTTCACCTCACAAAACGAGGTGCAACCTCAGCTTTCGCTTGCGTAACCCAGCAGCAGAGATGTCATGGCATTACTTGGCATGTTCCAAGCCGAACTTCAGTGGCAAGTTGCAGAGAAAATGGGAGCGAGGGGTCTGGGGCAGCTCAGCCCCTGCCAGCCCGAGGCTCCCCGTTAGCACTTCACAGACCGAGGCGCAAAGAGGTAGCAGCGACTCCGGTTTGCAGATTGCGTCTCCTTTCTGCAGGGAGACGGCCAACGCGTGCTAAACCATCTCCTCACAACCTCCTTTTCTGAATTGCTGTGAAACAAAAAGACTGCAAGGAGCCCTGTCTGTTGCAGGAAAATCTCCCCCAGGAGGCAGAACTACTCACACTTTCTCAACTGTCAAGCTGCCCGGTGCAAGTCACAGGTGGGAGCAACCAAGGACCTGATTCCCAGGGTCACAGCAGAGGGAAATTAAGAGAGAAGGCATCAGCTCTGCTTTAGTAATCATCACAACAGGGGCTTAGGTGGGCTGGTTGTCCCCCAGCTGAACCCTGTTCTGGGCACAAACCCAGCTGGGATCACCAGGACAGGACTGTGAAACCTTCCTGTGAAACCACAGCTACCCAGAAGCAGCGATGCTGAGGTTGGCATCGTACTCGCTGCTGGCCTGGCAGCAGCCCCCTAGCCAGCGCAGGACGCCCAGCACCACACAGTGCACGCTCCCTGCCGCCCCAAGGAGCTCCAGAGTGGCTTCTGGTGCAAGAGCTTTGAGTCCTTGAGCTGGAGAGCGCGGCACAAGATCCAAGACACCCCACCTCCCACGTTATTTCAGTGCAGGAACCCTGCAAGGTGCTGCTGACAGACCACGAGCGCATGAGGACAAATCTGCAACGCAAGAGGTTTATGTAATTACAGGGATTTTCAGCAACAGAATCATCCGGTGCACGTGCTCATCACAAGGTTCTCAAAAAGGCAGAAGCCCTGCTGCCCCCACTACCTGGATCTACAGCCGTGTAAGGAAAAATATCACTCTGAAGCTCAAATTTAATAAATTCTCAATTTACCCAAGCAGGGTCTGACCTTATAAAGATTTAAGAAGGGAACTTAAATGCATAAAACTAATGAAATTCAAAGTGCACCTTGCCACAGCAATAGGAAGTCGGATGAAAATAAATATTAAAATAGCACTTTGGGAATACTTTTCAGCTGTAGGTTTTTTTCAATGCATTGCAGGGATAGGATAAGGGGAATGGTTTGAAGCTGGAAGAGGGGAGATTGAGATGACATCTTGGGAAGAAATGTTCTGTGAGGGTGGGGAGACCCTGGCCCAGGGTGCCCAGAGCAGGGGTGGCTGCCCCATCCCTGGAGGGGTTCAAGGCCAGGTTGGATGGGGCTGGGAGCCCCTAATCCAGTGGGAGGTGTCCCTGCCCATGGCAGGGGTGGGACTGGATGGGCTTTGAAGTTCCTTATAACTCAAACCATTCCATGATTCTATGAAGTGTGTAGGTGCTTCTGGGTCTGCAACGTTAGAAGCTGGAATTTCACTCCCAGCTCTGCAACATCTCTGTTCCCTTCCCTACACTGCTCACCTCACCCAGAAAAATTAACCCTCAGGTCCATGCAGGAGAGGAGACTAAACTGCAAGGTTGCTTGCCATGCAGCCCAGAGCTAAAAATCACCCCAAGTGATTCATCTGTACCCAGGTCTGCTTCTCCGTTAGATACTTCTGATTAAAAAGGCACAGAACTTCCCTTGTTCTGCTCGAGAACAAGCACGGAGATGAAACCAGCCTTGCTATTTAGGGCTGGTGCCAATGTCCTGGCAGGCTGGGAGGAGATGGAGAGGGCTGTGAGGGAACAGCTCGCCAAGAAGATCAAAAGCACGAGCAGCATAACGAAAAGCAAGGGTCAAACCAATCCTGCACAGCATCGAGTTCGGCGGTGTAAGATGTCACAAGCACCTCAGATTTCTTCTGGTTTTTTTTCCCCTCTGTAAAAAAATGTCATCTTTTTTTCATTGAAATAGCAAGAATTGGGAAGGCTTTAACAACAACATCCTATTTACAGCCAAAACAAATGTTAGACTGCTTGGTGGTTAATATTTAACTTCAGAAAATAACTCCTTGTCCTAAAACTCCCTTTGGATGCCACGGCAGTACCAGGGAAAAGGTGTCAGCAGCTTTAGGAGAGATGAAAGCAATACAATGACAGGGTAGTGGTTTAGAATTCCGTACCATGAATTGGAACAGCCTTCTTCTTTGGTAACTCCTAGGAGAAGGCGGAGCCTGGAGCAGGGAATCGCTCTGATTTAACTCGAGTAGGTTCACTGGGGCCACTACATTTTACAGATGAGAGCCAAGCTTGGAGCCAGCATCCCAAGAGAGAACGTTTCTGCCCAACATCTCAGCTCAACCTCCCCTCTTCCAGCTCAAAACATTCCCCTCATCCTACCCCTGCACTCCCTGATCCAGAGCCCCTCCCCAGCTCTCCTGGAGCCCCTTTCTGTACTGGAAGCTGCTCTAAGGTCTCCCCAAAGCCTTCTCTTCTCCAGACCAGCAACCCCAACTCTCTCAGCCTGTCCTCATGAAGGAGGTTCTCCAGCCCTCGCATTATCTCCGTGGCCTCCTCTGGACTCACTCCAACAGCTCCGTGTCCTTTCTGTACTACCTGTCTTTGCTAGAAAAAGGGAGACAACAAATGACCACTTCCCTGCGATAAAACCAAGGGAGTGAGGGGAAAGCAAACAAAACAGGATAGAGCATGGAAAGAGAGAAGATGTGTAGATGCTCACTCCCAAAAGGAGGAAGCTGGGACAATGAACAAGAATTAGAGCTTCTCAGCTACGAGCAGAGATTTGACCTAGTTGGTTCGACAGCAACCCGATGCGAACATCCACATGACTGATTTTAAGAATCACTGAATATAACCTATTTAGGGAAAAAGAGGTAGCTGAGCAAACAGAGACTTGCACTCTAGGTCAGAACAGCAGTGGATTTGACTCAGAAAGACACAATTCCTGATGCTTGTGGGTTGGCGTGGAAGCTGCGTGGGATAACATCAGATATTAGCTGCCTATTAGCAAGTCAGACTAGAAAATAGGACATGCAATCACTTAGTAAATAAAAAGATAAGGGAGAGTCTGATGTGAAGGCCTCTGGTTTCAGCTCATGCACTGTAGCCATATGAAAACGTCCACCGAGCTGGGGGTCTTGTGGATGGCAGCATCAATGATCTCACGGTTCTGTGACAATCTTGAATGCTGGGGACACCATGAGAGCTGAGCACGATGGGCAGAGAACGCCAGCCAAGGAGCAACCGCTCCCCTCCGCCTCCGTCCAATCCATCCCGTAACCCTGCTCCAGTAATTAAGCAGTAAAAGAGTTGATTGCCACAGTTGGGTTTAACTGAAGCGTTTTCCCCAGTAAAAGCAACCGGCACGAGCCCCGGTGCCGCCCTCAAGGAACGCCGGCTGAGCCAGAAGAGAAACCGCAGCACCAAGGTGAGGAGTTTTTACAGCACACGGCTCATGGAAGCTTATCTTGTAAATCTGTGATTATAAACTCCCCCTCGAGAGCCTCTCAGATTTCCATTGGCAGCAACGCAGTTCCATGTTTGCGTCGTTAACTCCTGCCTAAAGCAACAGAGGAGAAAGCAACCGGCTTAGCCCTGCGCCACGCACCACGCCTGCTCCGAGGCGCCAGCCACAGAAACCCACAGCAGCAACTCAGCCTCGATCCGCCTGCACGACTGGAAAAAAACACACAAACCCAAATTTTCACATTTAACGGAACTCAAAACCATTCAGGAAAAAAGTGAAAAAGTTTGTTAAAAAGAAATGAAAAGCAGCAGGTGGACGGGTAAGGCAGGGGAGCCTCCACGGCACCTCAGGTAAAAGGTTCATTGTCAAAAAAGTGATTAAGATGTGGCAATATAATTAAAGAGTGGAGCAAGTCAGGCTACAGGAATAAAAAGAAACCCTTCAAAAAGTAAAAAATTGCATCTAGATGAGGAAAAAAAAAACCAAACAAAAAAACCCACCCAATTTTTGGAAAATTAGATATTAAAACCTAATAAAGCATTTGAAACAAAATCCTTAAGGAACAACTTGTAAATTGGGACAAGAAAAGGATTTTCCAAAACTTCAGAAATAGGGAATCTGCTAAAGAATCTGGGAAGTTGAAAGAAGACTGAACGGCAACAGAAATATTTAGGGGATGCAAGGCTGGAAAAGAAGAGATCAACTGCGGGTCCTTGGGATCAAGGGGATATATCCGTAACCGGCCTGGGAAGGAAAGCAATGATGAACGGACAAGGCTGCTGAGCCGCAGAGATCTGTGCAGAGCAGTCAAAGCTAAAACTGGACACCAGGAGCTTTAGAAAGCTCTCCTGGAACGGACGCCTCAAAACACTGTGGCAGGTGGAACCCAAGGTCAAGAAACACAGAGTGATGGGTAGAAGACAAGACAACCACAGCCACGCAGAGCGATGGGCTCTGAACGAGACCTGGCTGCTCCGGGAAGGTTCCTCAAGCCAGTTTGGACAGCTCTCAGAAAATGTCAATGTACCGCTCATCAGCAAATATAGAACGATCTACACAGAAACGGACAATTAAGTTATTTTGGGAACAATGCGTTCTGCAAAGCAATTCACAGAGAGGAGCAGAAGCAGCCCATTCCCGTGACTCGCTTCTGGCTTTTTCTCCCCTCAGAGAGTGGCACGAGGTTGGGTTTTGCAAGGTTCCCTTTTGAGTTTCAGGCTTGATTCAGCCCAGGAGCTGCAGGGATTTCCACGGCCATTGGCCTGTGGTGAGAAGGGCTCTAATGCTGAGAGCAGTGGTTAAAATGGGGTCTGGCTCCACCAGGACAGCATCCACAGTCCTGTCCACACCACCCCCAGGTCCCCACGCTTCTACCAAACCTCCAGCACCAAGCAATGGGTATTTGGCCATTAAGAAGCTGGGAAAACTACAGGGCCCTTTTGCTGGATGAGTTCCACCCATGCTCCTAAATTAAAAGCTGATGCAAAAAATTGTGTCATTATCCATCTCCGTGACAGCTTGAGCCAACCAAACACAGCCTGGAATGAGGAGCAACACTCATTCCAGGCACAAAAAAATAGGAAGATCCATCAGAAAGAGAAGTGCTGTTAGAAGAGAGGCGGTAATGACATACCAGAAAGAAACCAGCTCATATTTTTAGAAGAAGGAAAGAAAAGCCCAGTTAAAGCAGCAGGAGAGGAAATCAGAGCATGGGGCTTTGGAGACAAACAGCTCCTGGGGGCTGCGGCGAGCAGCAATGGAAAAATTCTGGCTTTGCACCCCAATTTATTTAAGCTGGGGCAAAAAAAACACAAGACCTAATTTTTGTGTGGCTGTGAAAAGTTGCAGCATTTTTATCCATCCTGCAATTGCATCTTCACGCCTCACAGCATTTTGGCTGTCTCATAATTGTCCCTCTAACTCCTCCCCAAGCCATTGAGGTCCTTAATTATTTTTGTTGCTGCCTCAGGCTACTGGGAGAGCTGGCACCTAAATGGAAGAGCATTCAAGAGAAGATAATTTAGGCAGGCACTGAGGAAATGGTGATCAACTCATGTCATCACAGAATCACAGAATGGTTTGGGTTGGAAGGGACCTTAAAGATCGTCCAGTGCTACCCCTGCCACGGGCAGGGACACCTCCCACGGGATCAGGGGCTCCAAGCCCCATCCAGCCTGGCTTTGGACATCTCCAGGGATGGGGCAGCCACCCCTGCTCTGGGCAGGGAGTTCCAAGCATGTAGAGGAGTACGTGGTAAAACTGATGAGCCCACGTTTCCCTTCAAGGACTAGAGCTTTGTGTCCAACGCAGCCGGATACCATTTAACAAAAATGCTATCTTGTGTTTGTTAGAAACACCTCTCAGCTACAGAAGCTTCTCCATCCCTAACAGTCTCCACACCAGCGCACGCGGTCCAATAAATTCTGTTACTGGAGACAAGCCTGTGTTGCAAGAGGCTGCTGGGGACGGTGCCCTGGGGCTGCCAGCCAACTGCCTGGCACAGGACGGGGTCAAGGTAGTCGGTTGTGTGTCTTAGATTTCCATTTTCTGGTTTTCAGAGATTTGAGTTGGAAGCTTAGATGCCAACAGCAAACCGAACTCACAATTAACCAACCTTTTCCTGTGTAAAACTTGCTATTCACAACAGGTAAGAGAAAACGAACCCAAAGAATACTACATCACTGGCAGTCAGAGATGCCATCAACGTCAATATTTCAAGCTGTTCAGTTTAAATTTGCTTTTGAAAAAGAAGAGTCTGAAATTCCCCTGCCAAATTCTTTACAAGATCAAAGGAAAACGCTTTGCCAGCGCCTGCAGTTCTTTGAGGCGCTTTGTCCCTGCATACACTTCCCTGCCACACATCGCTCAGACCAGAACACTTGTCCCCAGTGACTGAAGCAGCTGCATTTTCGACGTGTCTGTGCTCGCGGTTCCGCGGCGAGGGTGAACTTGGCAGGAACGGGAGCAGGTAAGACACGATGTTAGATCAGGTGATGAACGGAAGACGTTTTATTAGTGCCCAAATCAGCCAGTTAATTGTGTTTGCATGCTGCAAAGGAAAAGATAGACATGGTAATTTGCCAATTCAGACTGTTTGGGGCTGTATTTTTAGTTAACGATAAATCAAATTAAATTGGTGATTATCAGCATGGGTTGGAAGAAACGAGTTGTACAACCACCAGGAATGGTGTCCTGATCCATGAACCCGTGCAGCTAGGAGAGACTTCAAGACAAGAAGGGCAGATAAAGTACAGAAGGGACACCTAAGGAGATAACTTCGTCGGAGTTTTCTCTCAGAGCGATACTGTCCAGACAACTGACTTTTGCCACATTAAGATAATCAGTGGCACATAAAACCAGCACCAGGGACCATCCCCTGCACTCAACCAAGAGCTGAGGTTCTGCCTACAGGAGAGCTGGGGAGGGGCTTTTGACCAGGGAGTGCAGGAATAGGATGAAGGGAACGGTTTTCAGCTGAAAGAGGAGAGATTGAGATGAGATTTTAGGCAGAAATGTTCTCCTGTGAGGGTGGGGAGGCCCTGGCCCTGGTTGCCCAGAGCAGGGGTGGCTGCCCCATCCCTGGAGGGGTTCAAGGCCAGGCTGGATGGGGCTTGGAGCCCCTGATCCCATGGGAGGTGTCTCTGCCCATGGCAGGGGTGGGACTGGATGGGCTTTGAGGTCCCTTCCAACCCAAACCATCCCACGATTCTGTACGTGCAGCACAACCAGTCAAAACTTAATCTAATAAGTGGTCAATGGGCTTGCCCTGCTCTGAAAATCAGCACCCTGGAAGGTCCAAGGGACACATATTCCCTCTGCTGCTGAGCCCTCCATGGTGGGTTCTCAGCCAGCGGGAGGAGGGTGCTTGCAGGACCATCAGATTCAAAGTTCTCCACTCTGATTAAATAGAAAAAAACTCATCTTTCCTTGTGAACTCCACAAGCAAAACATCCACACCAACCTGCAGACAGAAGGAAGAAGGAGAAGGCTTGGAAATTTCCTCTCTTTGGGACTACAAAGTTGCCCTAAATACAACGGGCTGGTCAGGGCAGATGCTGAGCAGCACGGGCTGGTTCACAGCAACACAAGCAGAACCCAGCATCGCCTCCTCACGTACAAAGGTGTCGGGAGTATTTAGGAAAGCTACGGATGCTGCCTGGCCCAGACACAATGTGCTCCGACACTATCTGTTGCAGACATCTCGCAGGTTCATATCAGAGGAGACGCAGCCCACAAATGTGCTTCGGGAGCAGCCTGACAGTGGCTTCCCCACCTTCCTCAGAACTGTTCCTAGCAGAGAGAGGACTAGAGGAGAGCAGAGAAGGTCCACAAGGGCAGAGGACCCAAAATACGGTGACTTACCATTGGTGGGCAGGAGGCAACAGAGCTGATGCACTTCAGAGAAGACGTGGGGAAGATCCGCGTGCTTCAAGAGCAAGAGGTAGTTTGCCCCATCCCAATGCTGGTCCTACAAGACCACAGGAATGGGTCCCAGATCAAACCCAGCTTGGCCAGGGTGACACGCGATGGCATCGCGCTGCCCAACTGCAGCGCTGGAGAACCTGGAAAAGGTTCACACCACCCCGGTTTACTCTGGCAGTGAACTGAGAGGCTAGTGTTTAAGAAACCAAAAATGAACAAGAAAGAAAAAAATCCCAACCAAACAATTTGTCTCCCTAAGAAGATTAATAGGGGCATTTAAAAAAATCAGTGTGCAGGCTTAATGAGAAAGAGGCAGCGAAATCCTAAATGTGAGGCCTCCTACAGTTTTTCAGTCCAACTGCACAATCAAATAATAGTTTATGTAACTGGGATTGGAACAAAATATATTAAAAGTAATTTCATGTTTCATCAAAGGAAAAAGTACAGCTCGGAGCCAATGTGGAACACGATGCAGCTCAGTTCAGCCCTGCATTTCCCCCAAACCTTTCACGAGCTTCGTACCATCACCTGATTTGTTTTTCCACGAGAGGAAGGCAAATTACCAAGTCCCTTAGGGAAGCTGTGGCTGCCCCATCCCTGGAGGTGCTCCGGGCCAGGCTGGATGGGGCTTGGAGCCCCTGATCCAGTGGGAGGTGTCCCTGCCTGTGACAGGGGTGGGACTGGATGCAATTTGAGGTCCCTTCCAACCCAACCCATTCCATGATTCTATGATTTCCAAATTATGGCTGTTTCTATTTTATAACTCAGAACTTCACCTATCTGCAACCAAAATATTTTCTTTAGGAGATGAAAGAGGAAAAAAAACCACTGTTTTTCCCAGGCTGCAATCTGTTTCCCATGGTTTAAAAAAAAAAGAAAAAGTGGTTAACAGCGACAACATGTCAATCTTTGCAAGTAATTCCCACACACAATTTCATCCTTTTGCAGACATCAAAGACGGCACAACCTCTTCATATGCCTCACGTCTAGACTGGTGGAGGAAGGACAGGCAGACTCTTTCTCTAGGAGCCCACGGTGGAGCCCGTGGGGTCTCATGCAGGCTGACGAGAGGGACAGGGCCCTCTGAATCCAATAACAGAAAAAGAACGACTAACAGTGACCTCCTGCTCACATACGACTTCCAAAGACAGGGCACTGGAGGAAGGAGCACCCTGAGACCACGTCAGTAGAGGTCACATACTCCAAGCATCTCCTGACAGAGCTCAAAATCTATAAATAAAGCCACATTCCAAAATAAATCAATCACAGAACCATAGAATGGTTTGGGTTGGAAGAGACCTCAAAGCCCATCCAGTTCCACCCCTGCCATGGACAGGGACACCTCCCACTGGATCAGAGTGTTCAAAGCCCCATCTGACTTGGTCTTGAGCATCTCCAGGGCTAACAGTCCAGAGGTTTCCTCCGGTGCTGTGCTCCCGCCTGTGCCCATCGGTCCCCTACATGCCCTGTTTGAGTCACCTGGCTCTTGGATAACCAAGCCCATCACCAGCAAGCAGGAACGGTCTCCAAGCGGAGATCTCCATCTCAGCTGCTCTGGGGTAAAGGCGTAAAGGCTCTTCCCAATGCCAGGCAGCAGGAGAAGGACAAGGGCAGGCTGCTGAAGTGACCTGCAAGCAGTGGTTATTCAAGAAGGACTGGACAGGAGGAAGGTCTGGGAACAGACTGCACAGGAGAGGGGTTTTTTTTGGTTGTAGCTCCTCTTAGAAGATGCCTCATACGCTTTACCACATTAAATCTATACACATTTTTCTTCTACAGACAATGACCTAGAAACACAACTAAATCATTTTTGACAAAAGAGAATGCACCAAGCTACTTAATCACAGCTTCACGGAGAATAAAACCAGTACAAACAGCTAATGTGCTGCACAGCGTGGAAACTATCATTTTGGGCTGATGGAGACTGTATATTTTAGGAGGTGAGGCTTTTATCTAAGCCTCGTGTGATCACATGTCCCGTCACACCCTCTGGTAGATGGTTTCTACACTCACTGATGCTCACTGCTCACACACATTTCATTGCCATTTGGCCAGGTTGCCCTGCTAAACTCCAAATTTTATTTTGCCCTCGTTGGCCACTGTAACGATCTCTACCAGCCAGTGCCAGACGTCAGCTGGGATGTCACACCATCGCTTCTCATCTCAAGCCAAACCACTGCACTTTAAATAAGAAGAGGAAAACAAAACACAAAAAAACCCTGCAGTCAGACGTGGCTTTTCTTGACTTGGTGGGTGATATTCCTCTGCCTCTGAGGAGCTCAGCACAGGCAAAACCTGCCCCACCAACCCACTGCCCCCAGCCTGTCGATGGGGCTGGGCTCTACCTTCGATATCAAACACACGCTAGGTCGCTATAAAGAGGCCAGGAGGCAGGGAGATACCACCACCAGAGTAGTTCAGTCATCTTTGATATTAAACATGAGCAGAGCACGGGTGAGGAGCTCCTGAGGAACGCGGCTTTCAGCCTCGCTGTAGAGCGCAGCCCAGCGTTACTGGGATGCAGTGATGCTGCTCCCTCTCGTAGGCTCCTCACCAGCTCGTTGGAGGTGCTGGGTGTTCTCAGCGAGGAGCCAGCTCACTGTATTTATAAAAACTTCTCAGCATCAGTGACATGAGAAACAGTCCGGCGTGCCTGGCAATGACTGACAGGCTGCACGGCAGCGCTCCGGGGTCACGCCGAAGCTCAGCATCTCCAGGCACTAAAGAAGACCAAAAATACCTGTTCAGAAGAACAGTCACGCCCATGGATTGATGCAAAGAATAACAAACCTGTCACTCAAACAGACGTTTGAAATCACAGCAATGGCTCAACAACGACAATCTCAATCTCAACCCTTCCAAATTGTTCCCCATCTTTCCAGGAAAACCTTAGAGCAGTTTCCAGTGTGGAAATAGGCTCCAGGAAAGCTGGGGAGGGGCTCTTGATCAGGGAAGGCAGGGATAGGACAAGGGGAACAGTTTGAAGCTGAAAGAGGGGAGACGGAGATGAGATCTCAGGAAGAAATGTTTTTCTGTGAGGGTTTGCTGGCCCAGGCTGCCCAGAGCAGGGGTGGCTGCCCCATCCCTGGAGGGGTTCCAGGCCAGGTTGGATGGGGCTTGGAGCCCCTGATCCATGGGAGTGTCCCTGCCCATGGCAGGGGTGGAACTGGATGGGCTTTGAGGTCCCTTCCAACCTATTCCACGGTTCTGCGGCTCCTCCTGAGCAGAAGCAAATGGCAGTGGTCCATCCCAGAGCCCCTCGTGCAGCAGAAGCGAGGGGTAAGGAGGCTGTGCCTTCAGCACAACATCCAGGCTGGTTCCAGTGTTGAGAAACCTCAACCTGGGAAGCAGATTTCAAATCTGTGTATTTGTTTTGGAAATAAAGGCATTAATATTTGATGCTGAACATTTTGAATATTGATGAGCACGTTCACAGAAGAGGTTCGGGAGCTACTGAAGCACCCAGAATTGTGCCATCTAAATTCAGCGGCCCAACGGCTGCTGTCAGAGCTTTCAGAGGAACGCGAAAGGCTGCTCGCTAAAGGGAAGACGCGTTGCAGCTGACACCGCCTGCCCATCACACAAGAGGGAGACGAACAGGAGCCTGGTGGGATATTTAACACAGCAAATATTTTGACTCCATCAGTCATGTAAGCCACTTTGCACTCCTTCTTCTACCTTTCCTCTTGCTCACGGAAGTTTTCTGAGCTTGAAACACTGTGGAGCTGTTTCCCTGCTCTTCACTTAAACCCAGGCTCAGCTCCCTCCTGACCCTCTGACCAAACGAAGCCTCGCTGAGCGCAGACGCGTGGCCGGCTGTGCCAGAGCACCGCAGCCAGCAGGCAGGAAAAACCCACTTCAGCACTCGAGGAGAAGGTTTTCCAGCGATGCCTCTGGCAGCA
The DNA here is from genome assembly GCA_033459285.1 of Clamator glandarius. Taxonomy (NCBI): domain Eukaryota; kingdom Metazoa; phylum Chordata; class Aves; order Cuculiformes; family Cuculidae; genus Clamator; species Clamator glandarius. Next base: position 70,198 of record JAUNZM010000044.1, read on the forward strand.
CGGTCTCTGCCTGGTCCTGCTAAGGGCTCAGGCTCTTTGGCGACAGCAGCGCCTAGGAACAAACGCAGTCCTGGCTCTCAGATGAGCGCCAGCCCCGTCCCCAGCCTGGCTTTCCACTGTGCAGAGCCACTTGGACACGGGCATCGACTGCTCCTCTCTGCAGGCTGGTGGAAAGCACCCATTGAGAAGAAATAGGCAAACTGGATGGCTTATAAATTACTTTTACGTATGTATTTATTGCTATGCTGCTTATGGCAAGAAAATCAGCACCCAGCGAGTGCCAGCGAGCTGCCAAAGGGGCAGAAAGGAGCATTGGAACTGTGCTGGCATTTTTCCCCAAACTGAGCTGTTTTCTCTCATTTGGATGGAGCTGGTTTCAATCCTGTTTCTACGATGCTCTTTCCATTCACCAGACTTTTAACTTCAGGCTCTGCCAGCCAAACAAGTCAATGCTAGTAAGGCAAACAGGGCCAACGCTTGACTTGCCGTTCCAAGCCAAGCAAAGGCTCCGGGGAGCACTCAGAGCCCACGCAGGAGGTGTCACCACTCAGTACGGGAATTTCCCTTCCTGGTCACTTCAACACCTTCAACCTGCAGGAAGCCTGCCTCGAAGCTTGAGAAATGCTCCATCCCCGGAGGGGTTCAAGGCCAGGCTGGATGGAGCTTGGAGCCCCTGATCCAGGGTGGGGTGTTTGCAACACGCACCTCCCAGGCTCTGAAGGAACGTTGCTCCCACCACCACACCAAGTATTTGTGGCCAGTCCTCCACGCTTCCCAGGCGAACGACCTTGTCCCTCTGTCCCGTCTTCAGCCTTTGCTCATGCATCCAGGCATCACAACCAGTCTTTTACGAGGTCCACTGCTGAGCAGCAGACAGACCGAAACCCTGAACGAACCGGGCATAAATCAGGCACTGACAAATATGCCAAGAAGCAGCAATAAAGTCTCTCTTCAGGATACCAGGAAAAGCAGCCATCTTAAGCACTGTGCTCCAAGCTACGTTTCTGAACTCAGGATCACGGCTGCTCCGCCATCCAACCCCTCTCCACCAACCCACCGAGCTGAACCATCAAACAAGCTCGTCCTTTCTGCCAGGGGGTCTCCTTGGAGGAGCCATCCAGGACTCCACCACAAGGCAGCTGGAAAGTTTTCAGTCCAAACGCATCCACAACCAATTTGTGTTCCTTTGATCCTACAGGTTAATAACGCTCCATCTTTTCATCTCCCTTCATGCAGCAGCTGCTCCATTTGCCTGGGCAGGCTAGCAGCAACCTTTCCCTCCCTCCTCCGATCCAGCATCACCTCACCCAACCCTGCCAGGTGCCCTGCACGAGGGCAACACCTTCTCATCCACCCTGAAAACATCCCCCCTGCTGCAATCCCTGCGTTTGCTTCTTCCAGAGCTGCACCCACCGGCAGCACCCAGCTCCTCACCCAAGGCACGCGAGTAGGACGTCGAGGGTAGAAATTACCCGCAGATGTTGCAAACCGGTGAGAAGACACTATTACAAGACATTTTCTACTCTCTGAAGTGTCTCCATAGTGAATGCGCAGCTTATTGAACACAGTTATTATGGTTTTAAACACAAGACCCCAAATCCGTGTACGTGTGTACAGGGAAACAGCCTGAACACATGGTAGCACAGAGCAAGCTGGGAAACAGCTACACAGAGCAGCAACGCTGCTACGGTTTTCATTGACTTCCATGTGGATTTAGGTTACTTAATTCAGAGAAAAATAATAACTGCCCAAAGGCTGACAGCAATTCCCTTTCTCTTGCCTCGATACTCAGGATTTCTGGAGTGGTACTTGTGCACGGCACACCCGCTGCACAGCCAGCACGAGCCGTGCTTTGCTAAACCTCTTAAAACATCTGGTCTATCTTCTGTGCCCACTCCTGCATCACATAGTGATGACTTTCTTCTTGCGGGTTGGTTTTTTTTTTTTTTACGTTTCCACTTCGTTGCCTCAAATTAAAATCCTGAAACGTTATCTCGGCTCCCTACAGCCCTCCCACACTCGGCTTTTAAACACTGGTAGGGATGAGCAGCTCCCCAATCCCACCGCCGCTCCGCAGCAGCCCTCGCTGCCAGCTCACAGAGCCCCACACGCCCACCTCTTTAATTGCATTAATTAATAGCAAGGGAGGGCAGCTCCCCGGCAGCAGCTCCCCAGGAGGGGCAGCAGCAGCAGCTGGGTGTGTGAGGGCTTGGGCTGGGCCAGCAACACCAAGCGGCAGCTCCGGCAGCAGAGGAGCGAGGACGGGCAGCGCTGCAGGACCGCGCTCCTCTGCCCCACCGGCCCCGGGACCCCCAGAGCCCCTGGGATCCCCCTGGCAGCAAACACGGACCCCGGGCAGCAACGGGGGAGCCTCACAGCAGCATCAAAACGGCGGATCTGCACGGCTGCCTCGGCTGATCCCGTTACGCCGGCCTCAACGGCCATGGGGGCATTTCACGGTAAACCCTTACGAGCAGCCTATGCGCATGTTCTCTCAGGCAGAGTCCGAAGCAGAGGGGCCGGTGACTCTGTAACAGGGGAAAATTGGAAAAACACAAAGGCAAACTGGCAAGATTGCGCTCCAGGGTAGATTTTCCCACTCCCTGTGCGAAAACCAATGGAGATCGTACAAAGCAAAGCCTGCTGGCCGCCCGGCCACCCTGGAGGGTCCCTGAATCCCAGCTGGATGATAACACGCAGCCTGCCAGCACGATTGCAGCCATCGGGCTGGGAGCGAGAGGAAAGCACCATCATGCAGACCGCAGCCTCCCCTTTGGGCTCTTGCTTGCGTTGGCCACCTTCGAAATAACAACACAACTGGCAACACGCGCAGAGCTTGTGGCTACCCGGGTGAGGCGGAGAGCCCGGAACTGCCCGACGAGTTCCCCACATCCCACCGTGCAACTTTCTGCTCCTCGCATTCATTTTTTGACATGGGACAGTATTTTAGGATCAGCTCTGTTTTTAAAGGAATATCTCCAATCCCACGCTCACACCCGAGGCATCTCCCTCCACGCTGGCTCTTCCTCGTGGAGGGCGAGTGGCTCGTCGCAGCTCCCCGCGAGGTTTTGCACCGATGACTCCTGGCAGGGCTGCACGTCTCTCTCCTGTTACATAACCACCTTTCCCGTTTGGTGGCTCCGTTTGGGTGTTGGGGTTTGGGGCGCTCGCACGCTGCCAGGCAGCGTCCCTCCACCCCAGCCAGACCCCCAACCTGCTCCTCAGCTTGTAGCATCGCCACTCACCATTTATCACAGCCCTGCAAACCCAGAGCCCAGGTCGCCCTCTTCTGTGCCTCCCTGTCCTCCAGGCTGCACCCCAACATCTCTTCCATGCCCCGAGCACTGCTTGCTGCCCCAACCTCATCCAGAACACGTCTCCTCCTGCACGCAGCCCAGGTTCTCTCCTCCTAACCCTGCTCCCCCAGCCCTCGCTGCTGAATCCCCACCCACCAGGCAGCACCCACCCTTCTCCTGCTCCCCAAAATGCTGCACCCCACACTGCAGGTGCCCTGTCCCTCTCCAGCCTCGAACTGCACCCCACCTTCCTGCAGCACCCATGGGTGTCCCTGAGCTGCTTGCTTCTCCAGCAGGGACCTGCCCTGGGAGCCTCCAGCTCCTCCGAGCCCCAGCCTCCTCCCTCGACACCCCATGCTCCCTGCCTGCACCCCAAGCTCCTGTTGGTCTTCTCCCATCACTCTGCACCCCCTGCACGCCCCGCTCTTACCCACCGCCTGCATTTCCCTGCATGTGCTCCCCAGACCCACACCCAGAGCTGCCCCTCTCCGCTCGCCCCCCTCCGCTCGCCCCCTGCCCTGCACCCCCGAAACTGCACCCAGCACCTGAAAACTTGTGCCCCAAACCCCCAGAACCACCTCCCATCTCTGCCTGCACCCCATGCCGCCAACCTGCACCCACCTGCCACCCTGCACCCCTTGCCCTGATCCTGCACCACCTGTCACGTTGCAGCTCTCGCACCCCAACCTGCGCTGCCCCAGCCATGCACTCCCTGCACCCCCTCCCTCAGTCCCCCAGCTCCTGCACCCCCACAGCCCCCACGCTGCTGCAGCCACTGGCTCAGCCCAGCACCCCCTGCGCCCACCCACCACCCTGCACCCCCTCAATCTGCAGCTCCCGCACCCCCTGCCTGGACCTCGTGCCCCCCACCCTGTGACCACAGCCCCAAATCTGCGTGTCCCCCCCAACCCCACAGACCCTGCCTCAGCTCTGCACCCCCTGTCTGGACGCTGTGCCCCCCACCACCCTGGAGCCCTTGGAACCCCGCATCCCCGGCACCCCCTTTACCAGCACTCCCTATCTCAGCCCTACAGCCCCTGTCCCAGCCCTGCACCCCCCATCTCAGACCTTCACCCCTTTTCCAGCCCCCCCATCTCACACCCTCACCCCTTTTCCAGCCCTCCCATCTCACCCCCTCACCCCTTTTCCAGCCCCCCCATCTCACCCCCTCACCCCTTTACCAGCCCCCCCATCTCACCCCCTCACCCCTTTTCCAACCCCCCCATCTTACCCCCTCACCCCTTTTCCAGCCCTCCCATCTCACCCCCTCACCCCTTTTCCAACCCCCCCATCTCACCCCCTCACCCCTTTTCCAGCCCCCCCATCTCACCCCCTCACGCCTTTTCCAGCCCCCCATCTCACCCCCTCACCCCTTTTCCAACCCCCCCATCTCACCCCCTCACCCCTTTTCCAGCCCCCCTATCTCACCCCCTCACCCCTTTTCCAGCCCCCCCATCTCACCCCCTCACCCCTTTTCCAGCCCCCCTATCTCACCCCCTCACCCCTTTTCCAACCCCCCCATCTCACCCCCTCACCCCTTTTCCAGCCCCCCCATCTCACCCCCTCACCCCTTTTCCAACCCCCCCATCTCACCCCCTCACCCCTTTTCCAGCCCCCCCATCTCACCCCCTCACCCCTTTTCCAGCCCCCCCATCTCACCCCCTCACCCCTTTTCCAGCCCCCCCCTCACTCCGTTTCCCCGCTCTGACCTGGCGGCCGCGCGCGCGGCGCTGCCCGGGAGCTGTCCACCGCCGCCCGGTGCTGAAGGCGGCTTGGTGGCGGCAGCGGCGGGCGGCGGGGCCCCGGCCGCTGCGGCGGCGACGGCAGCGGGCGGTACTTGCCCGTCGTCGCCGCCGCCGCCGCCCTCGAGGCTGGCCTCGTTGCCCATGGCGGTCCGGGCGGGAGCGCTCCCTCAGCGCAGCGCCGCCTCCGCCGCCATCAGCCCCGCGCCGCCATCGCCGCTCTGCCCCCGCCCGCCCGCCCGCCCTCACTCGCGCATGCGCCGCTCCGGGAGCGCGCTCGCACCCCGCGGGCGCGCGCCCCCCCCCTCCCGGCCAATAGCCTCGCGCCTCCCGGCCCCGCCCCCCCGCCAATCGCCGGGCTCCTTCTGCCCCAGCGCGCCCCGCCCGGCCCCGCCCCCCGTCCGCCTCCAAGCCAATCACCGCTCACCCTGCTCCCCGCCCGGCCCCGCCCCCCGCCCGCCACCAAGCCAATCGCCGCTCTCCCTGCGCCCCGCTCGGCCCCGCCCCCCGCCCGCCTCCAAGCCAATCGCCGCTCTACCTGCGCCCCGCCCGGCCCCGCCTCCAGCCAATGGCCGCGCGCCTCCCGTCCGGCCTTGCGCGGCCTGGCCCCGCCCGCCCGCAGCCAATGGCCGCGCGCCGCCCTTCCCGCCCCCCGCTCGCTGCCCAATCAGCGCTCTCCCCGCCCCCCCGTCTCTGCCCCTCACGCCTGCGCGTTCATTCCCCGTCCTGAAACTGCCGTGTCTGGTATAATCAGCGCCCGGAATTCTTTTCAATAAGTTCCCTGCCTTTGGCACACGCGCTTTGCCCTCTTGAGGGGGTAGCGGGCCGGGGGCTGCTGGAGGGAGGCTCGCAGTCTTCACGGGGAGCTCGGCTCTCCTCTTGCTTTGAGAGAGCTTGGGCACCACCTCAAGGTGGCATCCGGCCCTGGCGGGTTCTTCTTCCTCTTATCCTGGTATTAACTAGTTCTTCTTTCTCTCATCATTGCTCTAGTCGTTATAACCTGACTTAATTGGCTACAGACGTTCATTATTTAGAACTAAAGAGGCTTCTGTAAGCAAAATAGCTACCTTGAAACTTAAACAATCACAGCCCTGAGCCACGCTCAACCCTAAAATAAACATGGAAGTGGAACTGGTCTCACCTCTGGTTCTACAGGAAGAGAAACTGTGGTGCCTGGGAGCCTCTGCCCCTTCTCCACCAGCTTCACCATCCCGCGCGCCCCTCCAGGCCCGGCTGCTGCCCCGCTTGGCGCCAGTGCAGGCTGTGGTGTAAAGGAGGAAGGCAGCTGCGGAGCTGAACTGGGCACCAAGCAGAAGCAAAAAGGCTCCAGTTCTGGCAGGGGCGATGCACAACTGCAACAAACGCATTTTGTGCACACAGGGTACCTGCCTTGAAGGGACAAGGGCAGCAAGCAAGGGTGGCTAAAAAAGCTCCTGCAGAGCTTCTCCCAGACTCCCCCCATTCTGTGTCGCTCAGCAATCAGCCCCAAGGGATGCAGGAAAGAAACAGCTCACATTCTGCAGGCACTGGCCTTGCTCTCTGCCCTGGGGATTGGCACCACTCTCATCACGGTGTGACCCAGCCACAGCCCTTCCCTGCAGCAGGGGCCCAGCTCCCAGGAGCTGAAAAGCTCTCGGGAGGCCTCCAAAGGTTTCAGGAAGGTAAGGCACGTCCATCACCCCCACGCTCAGCACCTGAGCTCAGCCCTCCACTCTGGGCTGCAAGAGGGAAGAAACCACTGCAAAGCCAGTGATGTTAACACATGTGCACAGCAGGGTACTTTATTGCCTAAATACACATTTTTAGCCAGCCCAGGTACCGAAGCTTCCAGCCTGAAGCAGTTCCAAGTGAGAAACATCACAGACTGTACAGAGTGCTGGAGCAAGGAACCTCACCAAGTGTGTTCCTTGCAGCGTGAACAGCCCTGGAGCAAGAGGGAATCTCTTGAGCTTCTCCAGCTGAAGAACCCAAGAGGTTCAGCCCCGTCAGTCTTCTCCCTCTCCTGAAGGGAGATGTACTCCAGCACTTCCTCAGGCCCTCCCAAACCCTCAAATCACTAGGCAGACCAGTTTCAAAAGAACAAAACTCCCTACAAGCTCATTAAACCTCCCTAGAAATCCATACAAACAAGTTTCACAACAACACATGCCAAGAACAGCAGTGCCATCAGCACAGCTGTCTCTGTTTTCAAGCAGGACACAGAGTCACCCCCACCATCCTCCTCTCCAGGTCAGCAACTTCAGTGCCAAGTCTGCAAAAATGCAACGGGTTTCATGGCCCAAACGAGGGCAAGGCAGAGTATCCTTGTCCGTGGGACAGCAGAGGTGTTTAATGGGATAAGGAATGCCCTGCCAGATTCTTCCTCCAGGAAACTTTCTTGGAAATATTTACGCCAGACAGAGCTGGTGCAGGTCCCTTCTCCCAGGCTGACATCCCAGATACCCTTTCCACACCTCTAGCCTGCAGCTGCATCCACAAGTGCAGTTCTACCTGATGTCAGAGAGCCTGGCAGCAGCAGAAAAGCTCTGAGCAGGGCAGAAGATGAGAAAATCCTGCTTATTTTGCTTGAAAACAGGAGGGAGGATGGGTAAAAGTGAGGTAGGTGAATCAGTCCAAGCGTTAGCCAGAGGCTTGGTCTCTAGGTGGCTCGCTGCAAGGCCAGGATTCTCCCCAGGGTGCTCACCTCACACACAACGCAGCATCGGCGCTTTGCCAGTTGCAGCCCTCCCAGCAGCAGCGGCTGCACGTGGCTGTGTGAGCACGCTCTGCCCCGCAGCCGCCTGCCCAGCCGCTCCCGAGAAGGCAGGAGCTCTCACTGCAGGAAACTGTCCAGTCTGGCTTGGCCGCTGCTGGAGGAGGATGTGGAAGAGGCTGCAGATGCTGGCCTGGAGACATTCTTCTTCTTCCTCCTCACTGCTAACGGCTGTATTTCTGCCATGTTTGTCTGAAGATAAAACTGTCAAGGCAAGGACAGGCCGAAGGGACACAAGCGACCCAGTACCCGCTGCGCGACCCACAGCCCTGGGACCTTGCCTTTCATTGTCACCACAGGAACACTCCCTGCAGGCCAGGCTGGGCCTTGCCCCCTCACAGCAGTGCTCAGGCACGCTCCTGTCCCACCAGAGCACAAACCAGCATTTAAACGTGTCCTTCCAGTACTGAAAGGGGCTCCAGGAAAGCTGGGGAGGGGCTCTTCATCAGGGGAAAGCCGGCGAGGGGACACAGCTTCTGTGTGATGAGCGGGACTCGGAGCAGTTTCCTGCTCGTTGGGTGAGCTCAGCCCAGCCGCTCCTCACCTGCTGCCCACCAGGAGAGACAGAGGAGCAGCCACATCCTGCACGAACAGAGGCTTCACCTGCACGGGAAGGGACCATGCTGCTGCTCAGAGAGCCCAAGGGCACAGGGGGTCCCCTACAAACTGTTGTGCTTCTCTGAATAAGTCACCACTGATAATGCTCTCAGCAAGTTCAGTTCAGTTTTGCTGAGCTCAGAGTTAGACAGGGAGAAATCTGATGGTTGCTTGAGAATTCCAGCCCATTTTTGAGGAGTCCTGTCCCCCAGCTGACTAGAATGGCCCAGACCAAAGAGGAGGAAGAGATAATGTCCCCACAGCATCACTACTGTCACACGAGTTGCAGGAAAGGATACAGGCTGAATGAACTTTGTTCTGCCTCCCAAGCCATCGTACCCCATCCTCACCTAGAAAAGAGAAAGAAATGAGTCTGGAGCAGCATCACAGAGCCTTGACTACTTCTCCTCATGTTGATTATGGGGAAGGGAGAGCCTGGCAGGCCACAGCTTCTGCAGAGGGGTTACAAGCACCTGGAAATGCCCAGTGCTTGTGCTAAGCCCTCATCTCTGGAAAAAGACAGAGCTAAGGCTATTAGTAAAGTCTGGGTATGTTGGACACTTTCTGACAGAAGCAGAGATCCCTCCAGGGGAGATTTAGGCTGGACATTAGGAAAAAATTTTTCACAGAAAGGGTCATTGGGCACTGGAACAGGCTGCCCAGGGAGGTGGTTGAATCACCTTCCCTGGAGGTGTTTAAGGCACACGTAGACAAGGTGCTGAGTGACACGGTTTAGTGTTTGATAGGAATTGTTGGACTCCATGATCTGGTGGGTCTCTTCCAACCTGGTTATTCTATGATTCTATCTCCGAGCAGCAGCAAGACTTAGGATCCAGTCACCGGGACTGAGGAACACAAGGAAAATTCTCCATGCTCCAAGGAGATGGGGGAGCAGGATAGGAAGGGCCATTTAGCCTGCTGCCAGGAAGGGAACGAGCATCTGTCATCCCTGGAGCTCCGTAGGGCTGGGAAGCAGGCAGGTCATGCTCCAAGATTTGTCTACACAGTGTACATGTCAAAGGAAAAGACTGATTCCCTTCCTCCTGTGGGGTCACTTCAGGACAGAGGCATACGGTGCCAGCCCCGCACGGGCTCACCAACTGGACAGTCACACTTACAGCACCCGTGTTCTTGCGGGGACCCAGCAAGCTGCCTGAAGATGGTTTCTTGGAGAGAACAGAGTTCCTGATGAATGCTGGCAAGAGTCCGTTAAGAACATCGTCCTCCACATCATCTGCCCAGTTCTGTCCCACAAAGGAATGAGAAAAGCCCTTTAACCAGCACGATGTGCTGAATTCAGTCCCCCCACAGGGAGCGCTAATAACACAGGCGGCTACGGGGGTAATAGCTAGTGCTGCACCACACATCAGGCCCAAGGACAGCAGCTACAAACCTCCCACCTGGGCTTGTGTCGAGCAGAGTCTGGGAGGCAGGATACTGCACCCAGCAAGCCGGGGAGAACCAGCGCCTTTAGGAGGCCCCACAGCCCTTGCAGTCAGCCCCACATTGTGTTTGCCAAGCATATCTGAGGCGGGATAATCGGCAAGAAGCGTGTGCATCCCCACCCTCCCTCTCCAGCCCAATTCCACGAGGCCTGAGGCAGCAACACTGTTTCTAGGAGACTGTCAAGCAAAGCACTTTGAAGCACGCACTGTGGTCCTACAGATGGGCTGGTCTACAGTTACAGCATCTCCTAAGCAGAGAAAAGGGTCCTTCATACCAAGCTTATTAAAAGCAGAATCAAAGAAGCAATACAGCAATTAAGATTAGTACTTTTACCTCCACTGCTTCCTTCAGAACCTTCTTTGCCAGATTTACCTTAGGAGGCCTGTAAGAAGCCCAAGGAGCAAATCAGCAGAGATTTATTGTTCAAGTGGAGCTGGCAAGGACAGACAAGGCCAAGCAAATGACAAGGAAACTTGCAGCACAACATCAGGCAGCTGGAGAGCTGTCTGATCTCACACAGCAACTTCCAAAGGAGTGAGACTTTGATCTTTAGAAGCAGAAAGAGGAGGGAACACTCACGGCATTTTATCCAGCTTCTGCCTTTTTGCAGGGCTGACAAGAGATCTGCAGGGCTGATGCTCGGGGGTGTCCACATCAAAAGTAGCATCTAGGTTGATCTCATCGCCGTGGGGCGGGCAGTGGAGCTTCGGGTGCCGCAGTTCCACAGGAGCAGGGCTGCAAGACCATGCAAAGCATCAGCCATCAGCAGGCCACTGCCTGCCACCCAGCAGATGAGGGGAAGGCCAAGCTGCACACAACATGATTGCTTAGCGAAACAGCCCTGGGACCGGGATCAGAGCCCCATTCTGCTTGCGAGTCAATGAAAGGACAATCTGAAGTCCAGAGTTTATAGCCCATGTCTCAAACTACTCTTCACTCTCAAACAAACTGTGCCATAACAGCAGCACTCAGAGCCCAGGACACACTGCTGTGCTGGGGTAACAGCACAGGCTCCTGGAAAGAAAGAGCTTGATGAAAATGTAAAAGATGCCATTTTTCAGGCTGTGTTCCTATGCCTGACAAAGATCTCCAGATCCCATACACCAGGGGACGCTCACTGGAAGGCCAACTCAGAGGCAACCAGGAGAGCAGCTTTAGGGATATTTCCCTGGCAAAGAGTTCGTCAGAACCTGGCCCATTCTTCCATCCTTCCTGACCCAAGCGCTGCAAAACACACACTTTTCCAATTAAACCAAACATTATCTTGTCAGCAACAAGAGAAAAACAAACTGGGACACGAGCAGAAGGCTGTCGTGCTACTGCAATGCCTGCCTCCTCAGTTAAACTCTCAGCTCTTGCTTTGGACCTGCCATCTCCTCCCTTGGCCTGCATGTTAGGATGTGCCCCACTAACCTCTCAAAGACCAGCCGACTGAGTGTCTCTCTGGTTACAGATGGAACCTTCAGAGTGTCCTGCAGGATGTCTACCTTCTTCTTCAAACTCTGGAGGGAAAAGGGAAGGCAGACAGCGAGATAAGGGAAGGCTTAGTAGCAAATGTTTTGCTCCTTTTCCACCAGTGTCAGTGGGGCACATAAGGGGTGAGGTGCGTGGGTAACCTCATCACTGAGCAAAAGGCAGCCTCGCTCCTGGCTTTGTGGCTGTAGGCCATGGCCTGCTGCCAGTTACTGCAGACTGAGAAATGACATTCTCACCAAGATCTCCTGGTCTGCATTCTTCAGATCTTTCTGGGTGCTCTTTAATTCCTCCTTTGTCTTCTCCAACTCTGAAACTGTTTTCTGCAGCTGCAGAACAGAGCCCCCCCAAAAAGCAGAGCCCTGGTTACAACATGTAGGTAAGGGAGACTGTGGATGCCCCGCGGCACCTCCTAACTTTCCCCATTTCGGAGCTCGGTTTTCCAGTGGCAGCCACTGACCAATCCTCCCTGCCTGGGCACAGCTGTATTCCTGCCCATTTCCCCCAGCTGCCTGCAGAGGGATCTCCAGGGCTGCTTGCCCAGCACAAACCTTCCTACAGCACTTCCCCGAGCATTAATGGTAACAGCTTTTCCCCTGATCTAACGCTTGGTGGCTGCATTCTGAATTCCTGCAGGATTCTGGAGACACCAGAGGGCAGGGATTGCAAAGCAGAGGCCGGAGGACGGTTGTGCATCAGCAGTACTGGCACCCAGACAAGGTTGATTCAACAGGGAAGCAGGCCAGGAGCAGGGGTCAAGAGGTGGACTGCTACCACATCAGAGACCTTTGTGGGTTCAGGAGCGGGGCCGGCCCACAGAGCTCCAGTACAGTCAGCTCGCCAGCAGACAAGCCCGGAGCCCTGAGCACATTGGCTCACGTTCCCTGACCCGAGCTGGTGGCTGCAGCTCAGCACTGACTCAGCCAGAAACATCCTGCTTCCAGCGGCAGCGCCTCATGGAGGGGGTTAACTCCCTTGGGGAGCAACACAGCAATCCCAGAACCTCCTCCTCCTTGGAAGGGAAGACAACAGCTATGGCTGAATAACAAAAATAGGCCAAATCCACCCACAGCCTCTCCCGTTGTGAGCTTGGACATGGGGACGCCCCAGGGAACACCTGCGCCTTGGAGAGCAAGGGTACGCACACACGCACCCCCCCACTTTCATGGGCACCTGCTACCAGAACTGACAGAAAGTGACTCCTGACTTGAGCTAGAAGAGCCCGGCCAGGCCTGGATCAGGGGGAGCGCAGCGAGAGGTACAAGGGCAACTTCCAGTGCTGGGCCAGGTCAGGACCAGCCCATGCAGAGCCACCTGCATGCCCTCACCACACTCTGGGAACCTTTCCTGCCTGGGCCCAGCATCACGCGGGAGCCCTGGCCCAGCTGAGTGTCCGCAGTTGTACCAAGCCAGGGCTAAGCTGGTGCCAAAGGCCTTCCCACATTTCCTAGGCCCCAGTCCTGCAGAAGGGGCTGGCAGCTGAGCTGGCTCATGCTCAGCGGTGTGGCAGAGCTTCCAGAGCACCTGCACGCTGCTGCCTTCCAGCCCCAGCTCCCTGCCAAGCTCTGGCTGGCTCCACACATGCTGCCCCACCAGTGTCCTCAGAGGCTCTGCTCCTGTCACCAGCCCAAGAGCTGCTCCCTCACCACGGCCTCACACCCTGACCCAGAAACCCCATCTGACACTCCTGCCACACTCCTGCCGCTCAAGTGGTGCTCAGGGTAACAGGAGGGTGACTGCAGAGGGCTGGGGCCACAGGTATCGACAGGGACCTCTGGAGCAGATGCCACCCTGATGACTCGTGTGTTTCCTTTACCTTGCTCCTGACAGAAAACAGCTCCTTTGTCAGCTTCTCTGTCATCTCACTGGAGATCTTCCGAGCCTCCTTCAAGTTTTCATATTCCCTGCAAAAAGACCACAAGAATCTCCCTGTTTGTGTGAGGACTGAGCTCTGACTTCTCAGATCCGTCACCTGCAGCTCTGCGACTGCAGAGCCGCCAGAGAAAACCCACAGAGCTCTCTAGAGAACAGAGCCGAGTGCAGCAACACTGACCACCAGCATCAAACACACCACTGCACCACGGGGGAGACAAGCTGCATAGGACAGCACGCCTGAGAATGGGGCCTGAACAGATTTCAGCAGCAAAATGGAAACCGGATTCAGACATATTTCAGTTTTTTGTGGAAAAGACAGACAGACAACAGAGCAGCCTCCATGCTGGCAGCAATGAGGGGACTCAGCTTTAAGTGACTTTTAGAGGCTTCACACTATTGGCCACGCACATTCACTCCCAATTACACTGCGGGGACACTTGCCTCATTACAGCTTTGTATCAAAGCTGCAATTATTCAGCTGCCATCAGAACGGCCCCAGAGAAGCTGTGGTTTTGCCCAGCAGGACCAGATGGATTTCCAGGTAGGGGAAGGCAGCATTTGCCTTGCCAGAAAGCGCTCGAGGCCACAGCTGCACAGTGCAATGCAGCAGAGGGTACAACCCAGAGCACCTCAGCCACTCATTTCCCCCCGGGCATGAGAGGAGAGCAGAGGGAATAATAATCATCCCCTCATAGGTGCAGTGACAACTCAGGAGACAGTTCCCATGGTGACATGCATGTCACTACAGTGACAACAGGAACAGTTCAGTGTGACAGGCCCCAATCTAGGTCCCCAGGATCTGTCAGTCAAACCCAGAGGAGGCCTCAACAGGCAGCGATGTCCCTGCAGAGCCTGTGCCCTTGCCAGTTCTTGGCATAAGGCTCTCCCTGTGCACACCCAGACAGCATGAGCTGGCTCTGCCGAGACCACAGCACCTACTTTTTCAGTGAGACACAGTAGATCGCAAGCTGTTCCACCGCTGCCTGCCCAACTCCCATCTCTCTGATCATCTCCTCCACTTCGGGGCGCTGGCTCTGAAGCAACAGCTCAATCCTGCACAAAAAAACCCCAAACCACCCTACCCTCAGCTCATGAGTCACAAATGGAGCTGGGAAAGAGACTGGAGCCCTGCTTCCTCCCAGGGAGCTGCTGCAGCCTCAGCTCCAGCTGCAGGCGCTCTGGATGTCGATGGAGGGGAGAGAGAACTGCTCCACCACAGCCAGGGCTGTCTGCTAGGGGAGAGCAGGGCTACATGGACTGACCAGAGAAGGGGCGGCTGTGCAGACAGGGGCCAGCATCCCAGTTCTTGGGCCCTGTAGCTGACTGTGTTCATGGGCAGGGACCTGGGCTCTGTCCCAGCACTGATAACAGGAATGGCACAGGCCATGCTGGGAACACTAGGGATGAGGCCTGTCTGCACACAGCACCGTGTCTTGCTCTGTTTAGGGAGAGCAGCTGTCTGGAAACATAGCAGGGGCAAAAGCACAGACAGGCAAGAGCATCTTACGGCGTAAGATAATGCAGTACATGGGGCTGGATGTTGCAGCAGGCACAGCAGGACCCCTCCTCCCTCTCCGAGAAGGGGAGAGGCACACAGCCCTGACTGCCAGGCCCAGGAAGAGCTCGGGATCTCACCGCTCCATGGTTCTCAGCTTGTTTCGCAGGTGGCGGGCCTCCTCCTTTGAACTTCTGTTATCCTCCTGCTGCTGCTCCAGGAATTTCATCTGCTTCTGCAGAGAAGCAAGCGCATGCAGACCGTTAGAAAGGCTCCAGGGATTGTTAGAGAAACATCCTGGCTTATGTGCACTGCAGGCAGCTAGAAGCATACATTGGTTCTTAATGCTATCACCACCTCAGCAGCCTGGGATTACGGAGAGTTTAGCTGCCTCCTCGCTGGACCCCGTGCTCTGTTCCCTGCAAGCACAGCAGGGTCTCAGCGCTAATCACAAGACAAGTGTGGCACTGAAACTGCATCTCAGCTTCTTTTCTGCTGGGAGCATCTGTGGAGCTGTGCAGTAGCCTGTCCGCAGCGACAATTTGCTTCCAATAAGCAAGGGAGTCTGCGGCAAGCCAACCTTGCTCCTGCTTTTTCCTCCGTGCACAACTGATCCCTTTGCTTTAGCCTCCCAGTTCTCCTCGTCGTTAGCTGCTTAAAAGATAAATAGGAATGCCGTGGGGTCTCTTCTGGGAGACCTCAGCCAAAGCAGACACCCACCCAGGCACTTCTCTCACCTGCCTGGAGAGGCTGAGAGTGTAAAACAGTCACCGCTGTTCCAGGCTCTCTGCAGCAGGAACAGAGAAGCTCGGCTGAGCTGAAAGAATCAGATCTGCAGTGGCAGAGGACAGGGGAAAGCTGGCCTGAATTAGCACTATTCCAGCGCATCTGTGTGGCCTAGGGTTGTGCTGCACACACAGCAGCTTCAAAAGGCTTTGGGCCTGGTTTCAGCACTGTGGTGACTCCAGGAAGAGGCCTGGCTGAAGACCATTGCCTCATAAAGCTCCCTTCCACGCAGACGTCAAAGGATTTTATCCACTTCCTGCCACAGAAACCAAACAGCTGTGAGACTGCTGGGTCTTTGCAGAGGGACGGTGTGGCAGGCTCACTCTTGCTTACGCAGAGCCCATCTTTGGCTGTTCCTCACCAGAGCTCCCTATACTTTGGACCCCCAAAGCAGGGGTTCGTGCCAGGTTGGAGCCGAGTCCCCAGCCTCAGACAGGCTGAAACAGCAGCAAACTCTCGCATAAAGGTTCAGCAGCAGCTGACAATGCTAGAAGACAGGAACAGCCTGTAGGCTTGACCTGTGTCACAGCTAGTTAAGCCTGTGTTTTCACTGCAGAAGTTTTCTGCTTTAATCTTTAATGATGCATTATCAGACAGTTCTTGGCATGCAGCTGAGAAACCCCGTACACCACAGGAAGAAAAAAAAAAAAAAAAAAGATACCTCCAGGTCCCTAATCCTTCTGTCCAGCCCAGCTTTTATTAAAGGGACTCAAGCATACACAGAGGGTTTTGCAACAGGCAAGATAACCAGAGAGCCTCCTCCTGAGGTGCCAAGGCAGCAAAGCCAAGCACAGAAATGCCGAGTTGAGCTGCAAACACCAGCTTTCACCGTCACAGTTGTTTCTGCAGGAGTAGTGAGCGTCAGCAGTATCCTGCACTGGTACACGCGGGATCCCAGGAGGCACAGCACACACCCAGGCTGCCCTTTACACCCAAGCAGGCTGGATATAATCCTATGGTCAGGTAAAAATACAGTTGTGCTGGCTCACAGCAAGGCCTGCCTGGCATTAACTCCTCACTGTACCCCTCCTTCTGCCCTGTGACAGCACCACACTGCTAGCGTCAGGCAGATCCAAACTGGCTCCTCTCCAGAAGAGCCCAGCTGCAGAGGAACACAGCAAGACAACCCCATGACCCATCTACAGGCTCTCCCAATGCCGCTGGGCCTTGCAGGTCAAGGAACACAGTGCAGCTGAGGCTGTTGCATCAGAGATCTTGGGAAGTGCAGGTGACCCCTACCCTGCCTTTCAGCCTGCAGCTCACAGCTCCACCACCCCAACCCCATCTTCTGGTGGCAGGCACGTCACCTCATGCGGAGGAGAATGCCCATCCCAGCAGAGTCGCTCTGCTCACTGCAAGACATCCCGACGAAGCAGCTCCTGCTCTCCCACTTGCTGTTTACGCGCAGTACATGACTACACACTGAGTCACTGCACGCTGAAACACAACAGGAATATTTGATCCCTGGACTTCACACATTACTAACCTAGCCGAATGAAAGCCCTGGCAACAGAACACAGACAGGAGAGTCAGCTGGATCAAATCCCACTCAGCTGAAGCTTGCAACTCCCCCTCCATATATTTCAGTTTGATTTCTCCTCCAATCAAACCAAGAAACTAATTTTCCTTGAATCCCGTCTGGCCTAAACCCATTTCAGAAGAACATTCTACCGCAGGGAGCCAGTGTTTCAGCAATGGGGCGCTGGGGCCAGTTTCCACTCTCAGTTCACGCTGCTACCTTTACGACCAGCACTGCTGCTTCATTAGCAAGGCTCAGCCAGCACTCCTCCAGCCCGGGCTGGCGTTTCTCCTCCACTTCGGCCACCTCTGTCTTGAGCACGCAAGCCACAAGCCTGGCTTTTACAGCTCTGAATCATCCCCATGTGAGGCGCATTCGGGACCTTGAGAGCAGCGACAGCTTTCGCTTCAGCTTAATAAAACCAAAATGAGAACCCAGCTACACCACCCTTCTGTCATTCAGGGATCAAGGAGGCGGGAGCCTTGAGTTAGCACATCCAAACTGCCACCAGCACAATGTCTTTATTAGCAGGGCCCGTGGAGATCTTCCACAAATCTAACACCAACTGTGCAATGGCTAGAGCTGAAGTCCTGCCAGGGACGAGAAAGGTACCTTGAGAGAGGAGCACAGCATCTCTGTCTCTCCCAGCACCTTCTGGAGCGACTCTATGGTGGCATTGCGCACATCTAGAGTGTCCCTCAGTCCATCCACGACAGCCTGACAGTCCCGTTTTTCTTTCTCTGGAAAAGCAAAGAAGAAAAAGGTCATGGCCCGGTAACCCAGACTTCAGCTGCCCCACAGCATCAGGAGCAGAACAAACAGGCGCTGCCTGCAGTCTCAGACTCCAAGCTGGAGTTGGCTGTTCCTGCAGAGAAGCTATTTTCCCTCACCTAAGTGCTGTCTGCACCATGGGCTGCACTGAGCAGTTGCTTCTCCCAGTGCCAGCAGGCTTCAAGATTTTCTTTACTAAAGATAACAAGTTCCCTTTAATAGCTTTCCAGTGCCAGCCCTGCTAGCATTAAGCTGATGCATCTTAACTCTTGCATGCTCTCGCAGCCAGGCTCGCACAGGGAAAGCTGTTCTTGAGTCACACCTAGCTGTCACAGAGCTGGAAAGCTGAGCCCCAAGCTTGCCCTCTCCACATGGAGCCCAAAACATGGGGAAGCCCTTAGGGGGCTGTGGGAGGCTGCGCACAGTTATCTGCCACGCCGCTGCGTCACCATGCTGCTGCAGCTACCCTCACCACAGCATCGACGTCGGGGGGCAGGAGGCAGCAAAGCACAGCTCTGCCAGGCACTGAGGCTTTGCAGGACATGCTACAGCTTCAGTAGATCTGTGAGAACACCCGCTTTTTGCGGGTCACAAATCTCTTTTGAGTCCTGCTATCCGTTCCCACATGGGCAAACCAGGAACAAAGCATGCACCTCTGATCACCAGACAGAATGTGGTGGAAAACACCATTAAGCTTCAATTTCTTTTGTAGAGACAAGGGAAAAACAGCTTGCAATGCAACAACCACCACCAGGACCTGACAGACCTAGGCAGGGAACAGCCAGCACCACTGGAAGCGCAAAGCAGTCGGGTAATGAGGGAAAGCAGCGACCCCTCCGCCTAACCCTGCTAAGAGCACAGTAAAGTCTTCAGCTCAGAAACTTCTGGCTGCTAAAACCATCTGTGGCTCCAGCCACAATAGCAAAGAACCAGTCTGTGCCTTTCCAAGCAGCTGTTTCTCCTTGCAAGGAATCCAGTTTCCAACTGTGCCACCAAGTCCCATGGAAGCATGACCTGCAGTGCAGCCTCTCTGCTCAATCAGACAGTAAGAGAGCCACAAAGGGCTGGGGAAGGAGAGAGGAACATATCCCAGCAGAAGCAAGCAGGTGGCCAGGGGAACACAATGCTTTCTAAACAAAGCATTTTTGTCTCCATTGATCCGAATAACCCTTCCTCTCCAGAGGCAGCACAGCCTGGAGATGCTCCCCTGTATTTGCAGGGACTCCACCAAAAGAGTTAGGGCTTCCCCCTCCTCCGCTCCCAGCCGCCCAGAGGCAGATGGCACGAGTCAAACCTCCCCGTGCTGCAGGAATGAGTTTTCAGCTCATTCAAAGTGCCTCCCACAGTGCTTGCTGGGTCTGCTCGGAGCTCTGCGCCTCTAGAGCCATTTGCAAGCTGATCAGAGACTGGCAATTACACAGCACAAAGCACATCTTTAAGTGAAGAATTTATACACGAGAACCACCAGAGAGCAGAGTGCCCACAGCAAAGGAGGCAGGAGGTGGGAAGGAGCTTCTCATTTCCAACATGAACAAAGAATGGGATGGGGAATGTCAGATCCAACCTCTACTCACCAGAAGCTGAGAAGATGAGCAGGCCTTCGAGCAGCTTTTCTTGGATAACATCCTAGCAAGAATCCCAGCCACCTTCCCCAGAAGATCTGGCTCTCTACCAAGTCACTAAACTCAACTAAGCTGGCAAGGGAACAGGCCTCAGAACAGAGATGTTCAGACTGTCCAATTCTGCTCTTGGGCTAAGGATTGAATCCTCAATCTACTGGCTATTCATGTCTGTCTCGTGCACACAGGGAAGGCAGAGGAAAGACGACTTGCAGAGCGTGGGTGAGCCCCCAGTATTCTTAAGAGGGTTTTTTTCCCCCCTTCTGCTAGCATGCCTTTGGATTTCTGTCACTCAGACTGACATTTTCCTTTTGCTGCTCATGACTCATGTTCTGATGACAGGCTGCCTACAGACGATGCTTAAAGCCCATCGACAAGTCTCCAGGGCTTTTGCTTTTCCTGCCTCACTCAAACACCCTCTAAAATTAAAGATGGGGAAAATGGAAGCGCATGCGCACACTGAATTCCGTCTGCTCTTCGCGCAACACATGTAGCAGCCAAACAAATCCAGAGCTGCTTTTGGGCACTGCTTTTACCCTCTCATCTGTCAGAAGGAACAAGCCTTCACCATATGCAGTGGTGAGTCTCCCCGTGAGCAAACCAAGGGTTTTGCTTTCAGCAAGCCTGTTCCAGGTATAGCTGTGATGCCCTCTTGTAGCTTCTGGTTAGGAATAAGGGCAGAAAAATTGCATACATGCAATATAAACTTTTAGATATAAACTTGCAAACAGCACCAGAGCTGAGCCAGGCTGTCTAGTCTCACAAGCTTTGTACAGCTTCAGGTGGTCTAACTGCAGAAAAAGCTCTGAAGAAACTGCTCCAGTCAAAGTCTGCAGGCTGCACCATGCCCTGGGCCTCAGAGAAGGGTAGGCTCTGCACAGAGGTTCCTCAGGCCTGGGCAAGCCCACCTTGCACAGGCAGAGCCCAGGACCTGCTGAGCCCCTGCAGGCAGCTGGAACTCACCTTTCACGGAGAGCTGAACCTTCACCTTGTCCAGTTCATTCTAAAACACAACAGAGAAAACCTGATTAGGAAACAGTCCATAGAGCAGCTTTCACCAGATCTTAAAAGGACCCAAGAGGTTTCTCAGCAGGACATTTGCAGCTGCCAGGTGCTAAGAAGGAAAGGCGGTAACAGCAAGCACCGAGTTAAAAGCAAGCACTATCACAGGGAACGCAAAGAGCACCTCCAACTGGCATTCTGCAGAGGGAGAAGAAAAGATCCCAGTTTCATCTTAGCCTTGTCAACCTTGTGTTTCTCACACTGTCAGTCATCTTGTTTTAGCTGAATAATTTTGGAAGGCTCTCAGGAAAAACACAGGAAATCAGACAGGAACAATTTTGATAATGTTTTACCTAAACAAGGCAATAAGGCAGGGACGTTGCCAGACTAAACTGGCTTGAGAGCTGCTTTGAACCGGAGTGAACTTCAGCAAGGTGCAGGTGGGAGATAGGAAAGCACAGGCAAACATCTGCAAAGGGAACTACGCACACCCACAAATGGCACCAGGTCACATTCTGGAGGACGTGGAAGTCCCTGCAGTTCAGGATGCTGCTGTGAGCTAACAGCTCTGTTGAACGGCCATGAAGAGATCATCCACAAACCAACCTACCCTGAACCCAGGGCACACAACATCTCCTGGACACTGCAAGGGTCTGGGGAAGGTCAAGTGTTTGTAGAACCTTCATTAACATTCAGAAAGAAGGAGCAAATGTCCCACAGTTTAAATTATAGAGGTAATGAAGGGATATGAGTTATGAACGCTGGCAAATGGCCAGTACAGAGCTTAAAAAGAAGGACAGTGTGTGTATGTGTGTATAAAAATATATATAGAGAGAGAAATACATACACAGGAAAGAGTCAGCAGAAGATGACTTAAAAAGCTGTGTTAGAGAACTGCAGAGGAAAGCACATAACAAGTCAGGCAGGAACTGCAGTGGAATAAAACCACAATAAGATGCCAACACAGTACTGAGGCAGAGCACACAAATCTGCGCAACCCGGAATGCTACATGCAAATCTGAGCTGAGAATAGCAGCGCCAGTGACCACGGAGCTGATGGGACCGGAGCGGAGCTCTGCCAGGGACAATAAAGGCAGGAGAGAGACTCAGTGCACAGAAGGAACTGGACGCAAAGCCTAGCAGAGCTGCTTTCTATCTGTGCCCCCGGGGGCACAACAGCTGGAGGGCTGACATGGCATTAACTCTGCTGCAGGAACTATTCTGGAGTAGCTTCCTCAGAGTCCTATTCAGGAATGATTAGTGAGCTCACAAGATGTGCTAATTAGCATGATACCAAAGAAATCCCGGGCTACTGTGGGCAGCTATCTAGCATTACCTCATTCATCAACTTAATCCGAAATCACTCATCCTTCACCACTGCTCCTAAAGGCTGCTCCCAGCTTTCACTCCCCTGACAGAAGCTCTGTCAGCCTGAGCTGCCAGACCCCATTTTCCCAAGATCAAACAAGTATATCTTGACCAGACTGTCCTCCCAGGTTTCTACCCTCCCCACCAGGTTTGCAGGCACGAATCCTCCTCCCTCTGCTTCCTTTTCACCAAGCTGAACAAGCTGCCTCCCAGTCTCCTTTGGAAGAAGGGTTCTTGGCTCCATTAGCCACAAAAGGATCTAGATCAGGTTCTAGATGGCCTCACCTAGGTGCTACACCCCAAAATTGACCAGGAAGACTGTTCAGATTACTGAGCGTCATCTTTAAGAGCAACACAAGATAAATCCAGTTTCAGCACCCAGAAAGGTTTGGATATGTTGCAGCTTTCAGCCTGTGGTCTTCAGCTACTTCAGGGAAACAAGCTCCTTCTGGCATTTCATGCCTGGTGGTGGTAAGAAAAGTAGCCCCAGCACTCCTTGGATTGTAAACGTTTGAGAGTAGAAGTGAAAGTGGAGAATAGCACCAAAGACAATTATTACACAAAAGATAATTCTGCAACAACAGGAAGAGGATTCAGATTATGAGGGAGCTCTTGTGACCACGTAGAAGTGGGGGTATAAGACTGTCTCCCAGAAGAGCATCCCAGGCTTCTGTCCCCAAGGCAACAAGTGGACCACAGCTGTGCACTCAGCTTTCTAGCACAATGAAGCACACTCTGCTGCCCCTGTCCAACCTCTCCATGGCAGGAGGCCAAACGCTCATTCCAGGTCATCTGTGGACCGCGCAGACACAGCTCCAGTGGATTACAAAGCTGAGCACCACCCTACGGCCAAGCCCTCCGAGGGACGGGGCTGGGGGTAGGAACAAACCCTGGCTTTGGGGCTTTTTCAGGTGAAATCACTTCAGGCTGAGGAAGTCACCAATTATCTTCTCAGCTTCTGAAGAGTCTGAGGACAGTGCACCACATGTCTGGTGCCCAGCCCAGAAGCACGTATACCACTCAGACAGCACTCCAGTCTAAATGGATATCAAATCCCACCCACAGTGGTCTGGTGTTGTGAAGCTGCTCCATGTCCCCCTTAAATAAAGCAGCACACAACACAGAACTGGTGACAAACTGGAAATAGCCCAGCAGTGACCCAAGACAGCACACAGAGCAGTAAATACCCATACAAACGAACTACATTAAACTACCCAGAGAATACTTGGTTCTTTCGCGTTAGCAACCTTGGCGCTTTCGTTAGGGGAGGTGCACACTCAGGGCCAGATCTTGCTCTGATGGCCACACAACACACACTGCAGGAGCATTATGAGTTACCACAGAATGGTTTGGGTTGGAAGGGACCTCAGAGCCCATCCAGTTGTACCCCTGCCATGGGCAGGGACACTTCCCACTGGATCAGGGGCTCCCAGCCCCATCCAGCCTGGCCTTGAACACCTCCAGGGATGGGGCAGCCACCCCTGCTCTGGGCACCCTGGGCCAGGGCCTCCCCACCCTCATAGGAATATATTTCTTCCCAAGATCTCCGCTCATCCTATCCCTGCCCTCCCTGATCAAGAGCTCCTTCCCAGCTTTCCTGGAGCCTCTTTCAGTACTGGAAGCTGCTCTAAGGTTTCCCTGGAGCCTTCTCTTCTCCAGGCTGAACAACCCCAACTGTCTCAGCCTGGCCTTGTACAGGTTCTCCAGTCCTCGGATCATCTCCGTGACCTCCTCTGGACTCGCTCCAACAGCTCCATGTCCTTCCTGTCCTGAGGACTCCAGCACTGGACGCAGGGCTCCAGGTGAGGTCTCACCAGAGCAGAGGGGCAGAATCCCCTCCCTCACCTGACTGGTCCCACTGCTTTAGACGCAGCTCAGGACACAATTGGCTTTCTGGGCTGCAAGCACATGTTGTGTGCTCACAGTGCGCTTCTCATCTACCAATATCCTCAAGTCCTTCTCCCCAGGGCTGCTCTCAATTCAGCCACCAATGCTGTTGTGCAGGAGTGGCTCCAAAGCCCTCGAGGAATGGAGCAGTTCTGCAGCACTGCCTGCCTGGAGGGGAGGGCTGGGGGAACCCATCTTCCGTCCCAAGGTGGAGGTGAGAAGGAACAGAAAGCTTTTCTGGAGCAATTTTTTCCAGTCCACTCATTTCCATGTCACTCATCTATTTATACTTGCAAGAATGGATCAAATATGCACTAAAGGCAATGTTTATCCATCCCAAGCCGTTGCTCGGCTTCTAGGACACGCAGCTTCAAGTGCCCAGAAATGCCTTTTTATTTCCTCAGCACACATACATCGGGCTTCAGCTTCTTTTTTAGCAGTCTTTGAGAACGACAGTGCTACCGACATCATAGTCTGGCTGGCTTTATTTTAAAAACATATGATATACATATAGCATTGTCATGGCAACTGCTAATTATGGTAATTGCTGCACATGCTGACTCTAAACACAAGAGGGTACAAGCGTCCCATTATACCAAGGTCAACCAATTACATTTTTTTTTTTGGAACAGATAACTCCAAGACATAAGGAGCCACATTTCATCCACAGAAAAGGGAGGAGAACAGGGAGCAGCCACTTCATGTTCATCCCTTCTCACCTGCAGCTCTGAGCCTAAGGGTGCCACTTGGAGAAGATCACCCAGCACCCCTGCTCCAGCCAGGTTCCCCCACAAGGAACAGGCCTCAGCAGCGGCTCGATGATTATTCGATGCTGCTTCAGGAGGCTTTCAGGTAAGTTGACAACCGGAACATTGAATAATTTGGTTTGAAAAAACCTTTAAGTTCATCGAGTCCAACCATACTGTCCACTACTAAACCAGATCCCTGAGCACCTCAACTCCCTGTCTTTTTAAGACCTTCAGGTATGGGGACTCCACCACTTCCCTGGAAGAAGGAAGAGCAGGGAAGGAAAAGAAGCTTCTTGAGTCGATTTAGCCAGAGGAATTCTAACCCACTGCTTGGAGACTTCCTTACCACAGAGCTGAGCCTGGGCGAGAACCACGAGGGAGGACAGAGACAGGCAGGAGACATGGATGTGCTTCAGGTCTGACACATCAGCACAGCGAGCGCCAGCCCGGGAAACCGCTGTGCGCAGAGGACAGGCAGCCCAGGCCACGCTTCCAAATGCTGAAGCGTCACACAATGGAAGAAGAATCCGGTCAAATTACCTGCAAGGTCTCTGCATCCAGTGCTGTCTGCTCCTCCGGGGCAACATCAAAAAATAGCTTATTGATGACGTGTCTTTTGCTGACCTAAACACAGAAGACAGGAGAGGTTGACGAGCACGGATATGGAAACACGATGGATATGGAAGACAGATGGAGGGAGAGAAGGTATCATCTTATCACAAGGCCGTGAAAGGCAAGTCAGATCCCGTGCTTAATGCCACTAGCGAGAACGCTCTGCTTTGGCTCATCAGCAGAGCAGCAGACCCCCCACTCAGTTTTGGGAGCGTGGCTCCAGCAAAGCTCCTGAGCTGCAGCAGAAAGATTCCGAATCAAGCGCAGTCTGTTCTCTGGCAGCAAAGGCCCAAGCAGCTGATGCTGAGCTAACATGATGCCAAATCCTAAGACAGAAGTACGCACTGCTTTCTGCAGGCAGAAGGTGCTGTAATTGAATTTGATAGCTCTCCACACCTCCCCCATGCAGTTACAGCTTTGTGTTTTAAGTATTATATACAGTCATGACACCAGCTAATTGCATAGTTACTGCTACAGAAGATGTTATTTCGCGATAACTCCATGGTAACCCAGAGATGTAAGAGGCAGTGAAGAACAGAGGGAATCAACAAGTCAGGGAAGGAACAAGGGCCAAGACCTTGAGAGGAAGAAAGAAGCACGAACACAGAACAAGCCCGAGCTGCAGCTGGCTGAAAACCCACATCTGAGTGCAAGGAGACATCTCCTGCAGCAACTGCCCAAGAAGATCTACAAGCAGCATCGAGGCTGGTGACACCTAGGACTTCAAAGTCCAGGTTCTGACTAAACCAGTGGATCCCCAAGCCTTGGCTTCTCACCCCAGAAGCAGAGCACATCTTCCCTTCCCTCCCCGGCCTTTGCTTTCCTCAAGGAAGGGCTGCTCGCTGCAAAGCAAGGACCTGATATAAGGAGCAGGAGCAGCAGAACAGGCTGCTTACCTGCAGGGTACCCTGGGCGCTCAAGCCCGGTATCCTACTGCAGCCCTTCCACTCATCACACCAATTCCTACTCGGTCTAAATTAAAGCCCTGAAACCCAGAGGCCCCTTCTAGAAAAGCCACAACACAGAGAGCAGCAGGACACCTTTGGAGTACCCTTTCTGGTCAGAGTGGCGGCTGAGGGGAATGCACACTCTAAGCCTTTGAGGAGAAGAAGTTCTCTCTGCTTCACTCCATGAAGCTTTTCTTCCATCCCCACAGGCCCAGAGCACAGCTCCTCAGAGTCATTTAGCAGAGTATCGCACCATGGAAAGGCAGAGGTGCACAGAGCCGATGGGTTTACCTGGATTCGGCATTGTGGGCAAGTCCGGCTTGGTGCTGAGTCAAACCACTGGATGAGGCTGAGAAAGGAAAAGAAAACACATGGAGAATCCTTAAAATCCTAGAGTGCTGCTCTCAGGGGCCACCCCGGCAGCTCACTGGGAGACAGCCGGATGCGACACCTGTTTGTAAACTAAGAACAGAAAAGCAAGAATTTAGTCCAGAGGTGCAGCTAACAGGAACATCATGTTCCAGCACATACACTCTCTCCCTTCGCCTCTGAGACAATTCCCAGCTGAATTTAGTGTGCGAGCTTATCTTTACCATGGCAGCTTTTATAGAGCTCAGATCTCCCTGGGAGAGAGTCTTTGAACAACTGAAACTTTGCAGTAGCAAGCGGATCCATGGCAGAAGAGCTGCTATATCAGGATACGCCAGCTAAACGATCCCCAGTTTGGTGAGCTCCAAAGGCTGCTGCTGACTCTGAGCATGGACCGAGGGAGACCAGGCCTGTCTCTGCTGTGAGATGATGAATGCAAACCTGTTGGGCTCCCCAGGAGCACCACTAATGCGTTCCACAACTAAGCCATTGCGTCATACTCAGAATTGGTTTATTTTTGGAGCAGGGTGGCAGTCTGGAGCTGGCAGGTTACCTTCGGAAGCTCTCCCTCCTCCCCTGGCTGTTGAGGAGAGCGAGCCCGAGCTGTGGGACTGAATAAGAAGCAACCATCACAGAATCACTCGGTTGGAAAAGACCTTTGAGGTAGAGTCCAACCGTCCCTGTCCACTACTGAACCATCCCTAAGCTCCTCAACTGCTTGGCTTTTAAATCTCTCCAGGAATAGAGACTCCACCACCTCCTTGGGCAGCCTCTGCCAGGGCCTGAGAGCCCCTTCGGTGAAGAAATTCTTTGTGACGTACAATCTGAACCTCCCCTGGGGCAAGTTGAGGACATTTCCTCTCTTCCTATTGCCTGTCACTTGGGAGAAGAGCCCAGCGCCCGCCTCGTTCCAGCCTCCTCTCCAGGAGCTGCGGAGACCAATGAGGTCTCCCCTCAGCCTCTTCCAGGCTAAACAGCCCCAGAGCCCCTGGGCTCCAGCCCCTTCCCCAGCTCCGTTCCCTCCTCCAGACGCCTCCAGTAGCTCGATGTCTGTACGGAGGGGCCCAAAGCTGACGCCAGGGTTCGAGGTCTGGCCTTCACCGGTGCCGAGTGCAGGGCAGCAGTTGTCTCTCTCTTTCAGGGAACAGATCACACGCCCCCTCCCTCACCACACCCGGAGCGCCTTCCCTCCGACCCCTCCCCTTCCAGCGGGAAAGGCCCCGCTGCCCCGGCCCCGCTCCTGGGTGGAAGCGCTCCGCTGGACGAGGGGCTGCGGCACCTCCAAACGCCGGCGGACCGGGGGCTCCGAACCGCGGGGGAGAGGAGGGAGCGTCGCTGAATCCCCGGGAGGCGGGGGTGGACCGGGGCCTCCAAACCCCGGCGGGGCGGGAGGCGGGGCCGGAGCGGGGCTCTGCGGACCCCGGCGGGGAGGGTCCCGGCGCTCACCACTCGCGGTGGAAGGTGTGCCCGCACGGCACGGCCGCCACGTCCCGCTCGTGGTCGAAGAAGTCGGAGCAGATGATGCAGCGGGCGCGGAGCGGCATGGCGGCCGGCGCGGCGCGGCGCGGCCCGGCCCCGTTCAAACCCCGCCGCCCACCCGCCGCTTCCGGACCGCGGCGGAAGTGACGTCACGGGTAGCGCGGGCCCCGCGCGGGTGGGGCCGCGCCCCCTCCCTCGGTCTCCCCCGGGTCCCTCCGCCCGCCCGCCCGCCGCGTGTACTCTGGAGCCTAATGAGGGCTGCCGGGCTGCCAGCGCCTTGGAGGTGGGGGGCGGACGAGGGACACCGGGGCCCCGCTGCCCTCATGGGCGAGCGTGGAGTCGTTTGGCTGGGAAAGAGCTTCGAGGTCATCCAGTCTACCCGTCCCTGCCCAGTACTGAGCGGTCCCTGAGCAGCCAGTCTGCCCGGCTTTTAAGCACGGGGACTCCATGCCCGCCCTGGGCAGCCCGTGCCAAGGCTTAGCAACCTTTTCAATAGAGAAATTGTTCCTGATCTATAATCTAAACCTCCGCTGGTGCGACTTGAGCTCGGAATTCTGCCCCTCTGCTCTGCTCTGGTGAGACCCCACCTGCAGCCCCGTGTCCAAGTGCTGGAATCCCCAGCGCAGGGAGGACATGGAGCTGTTGGCGGAGTCCAGAGGAGGCCACGGAGATAATCCGAGGGCTGGAGCACCTCCTGAACAAGGACAGGCTGATAGGATGAGGGGTACAGTTTTAAACTGGAAGGGGAAAGCACCAACATCCCTGGAGGGGTTCAGGGCCAGGCTGGATGGGGCTTGGAGCAACTGGATCCAGCGGGAGGTGTCCCTGCCCTTGGCAGGGGTGGAACTGGATGGGCTTCAAGGTCCCTTCCAACACAAACCAGTCTATGATTTTATGTTTATTTCCTCCCATCCCATCGCTGGTTACCTGGGAGAGGAGCCCAGCGCCCACCTCATTCCAGCCTCCTCTCCAGGAGCTGCGGAGAGCGATGAGGTCTCCCCTCAGCCTCTTCCAGGCTAAACAGCCCCAGAGCCCCTGGGCTCCAGACCCTCCCCCAGCTCCGTTCCCTCCTCCAGACGCCTCCAGCTCCGCTTCTTGGAGTGCGGGCCCAGCGCTGACCCCAGGGCTCGAGGTGCGACCTCCCCAGCGCCCAGTGCAGGGGGACGATCCCTTCCCTGCTCCCGCTGGTCCAGGCCAGGAGCTGTTGGCCCCTTGACCCCCTGCTGGCTCTGTTCAGCAGCTCTCGTGGCACCCCCAGAGTCTTCCCTGCCAGCCCCTTCCAGCCTGGAGCTCCCCCCTCGCTGAGCCCTGGCAGGAGCCTCACCGCGTGCTGCCAGCACATGGAGCATGTGGCCAGTGCACGAGGCGCCCGTCACACAGAGAGACAGGGTGGGTGGCACCGGTGCCGTCTCAGTTTGTCCTCAGCGGGGTCTTTATTTGCCAGAGATCCAGCGCGGGGCGACCCCGCGGGCATGCAGCTGTGAGGGGGGAGCGGGGGCGGCGTGGGGGCCGCTGGGATCCTCCGGACATGGCGCAAGGGGGGCCGCGCGGCTGCCCCCGTGCTCCATCGCCCCCTGCGACACGGGTGGAAGGGGCGCCGGGTGCTCTGCCCGCCGGGGTCCCCTCTCTGTCATGCGTGGCCCCCGTTGCGGTCCCACATCGTCCTGGGGGTCCTGCGTAACGCCCCCAGCCCCGTGGGGCCTGTGTGCCCCCATCTCTGGGCATCCCTGGGGGGACGGGAGCGGGGGACAGACTGAGAGAGTGAAGGGGGCACAGAGCGACCGGCAAAGCCACCGAGGGGGCCAGGAGGGGCTGGGGGCTGGGGAGGAGGGCTCCATGCAGGGCTCTGCCCCGCGGCTGGCTCTCCGTCGGGGCACGTAGAAAAGGGGGTGCAGGCAGGGGCGCGGGGGACCATGCCGGGGTTATGTACATGGGGGGCGCGGGGGACACCGCGCTCAGCCCGCCTGCTCGCTGGGGGCCTCGGTGGTGGCCGCGGCGGTGGCAGCTGCCCCGTCACTGTTACACGTGGTGGCAGGCGGCGTGGTGGGAGCTGGGGGCTGCGTGGCAGCGGGTGGTGTGGCGGGGGCCGCAGGGGCCGCAGTGTCCGTGGCGGCAGTGGTGGTAGCGGTGGTGGCGGTGGCAGCAGTGGTGGCAGCGGTGGTGGCCGGTGCCGGTGCCGACTCCGTCTGCTCGGGTGCCCGCAGGCGTTTCATGAGCGTGGTCACTCGCACGGCTTTCTGCGGGGGGAGAGGTGAGGGAGCGTGGGTGTGGGGTCCCCTACCCCAAGTCCCTTGCCAGGGCGCCTGGTCCCCACCGCTGGGCTGCAGGAGCTGGCTGCCCCCCCAGCTGACAGCCCCGCAATGGGGAGATGGGCTGGGACGAGAGGGGAAACTGAGGCACGGAGGGCGCGCACATACCTTCCACTTGGCCCGGGCAAAGTTCTTCTCAATCTGGGCGCAGACGCCATCCTTGATGTTCTTGTCAGAGGCAGCGTTGCCGGAGATCCTGGGGAGGTGGAGAGGGGTGAGCATCCCCTGATGGTCCCCCCCATTCCCCCCCAGCCCCCCGCCCCTCACCACTCGTGGGAGATGGCCTCCTCTGCCGTGATCCGCTGGTCCTGCTCCACCTCCATCAGCCGCGTCACCAGCTCCTTGGCTTGGGGCACAGGGGGAGATGTCAGCGCTGGGGGGGACAACGTGGGACCCCACGTTCCCCCCCCCCAGGGCCGGGCTCACCCGCCTGTGAGATGTCGTCCCAGTATGGGGGGTCAAACTCGTAGTCCCCAGCCAGGATTTTGCGGAAGAGGTTCTTGTCGTGGTTCTCGTAGTCATCCTCGTCTGCCTCCTCGTAGAAGGGGGGGTTCCCCGAGAGGCTGGGGGACGGCGTGGGGGGACTCAGCCTGGCCCACGCCCCCAGCCACTGCAGCCACCCCAGTCCTCACCCCACACTCACAGGATGTACATGATGACGCCGATGGCCCAGCAGTCCACCGGCCGCCCGTACCGCTGCCGCCCCACCACCTCCGGAGCTGAGGGACAGGAGAGGTGATGGGGAGCGGGAGGGACACGCCAGGATCACCTAGAATCCACCCTGGGGTGATGGGGAGAGAGAAGAACCCTCTGGGAGCACCTAGAATCCACCCTGGTGTGATGGGGAGAGAGAAAGACCCACTGGGAGCACCTAGAATCCACCCTGGGGTGATGGGGAGCAGGAGGGACCTGCCAGGGGCACCTGTGACCAGGAGGGGGGATCTGATGGGAGCCCCCAGCATGGCAGGGAGCAGCAGGGACGTGCTGGGACCCTGGCAGCGCTGCCCAGCCCTGCCTCACTCACCCAGGTACTCAGGGGTGCCGCAGGGCTCCTTGATGAGCCCGTTCTCCAGCTTGGCCAGGTGGAAGTCGCTGATGACGATCTTGGAGTTCTTCAGGCGGTTGTAGTACACCAGGTTCTCGAGCTGGAGCGCGGGGGCCATGAGCACTGGGTGGGGGGGCACACCAGCCCCCATGGGTGCTCCCACCCCCTACTACCCACCTTGAGGTTCCTGTGCACAATCTTGAGCGAATGCAGGTAGGCGACAGCCTCCAGCACCTGCCGGATGACGTTGCTGGTGTCCTTCTCCGAGTAGTAGCCCTGATCCAGGATCCAGTCGAAGACCTCCCGGCCGGTGGCCCTGCCGACAGCAGCTGTGCCCAGACCCGTCCCAGTGGGGACACCCCCGGCCAGCCGCCCGCGCCCCAAACTTACAGCTCCAGGAAGATGAAATACTCCTTGCGAGTGATGTAGACATCCACCAGCTGCAGGATGTTGGGGTGCTTCACCCTGCGGAGAGACGGGGAGGTGGGTGAGGGTCCCCGCTCTGCCTGCAGCGCAGGAGCCGCCCCCCCAACACTCACATTTTGAGGATGATGATCTCGTTTTTGGCCGCCTTCCGCACTTTCCGCCCATCCCGCTTCAGGAACTTCTTGCAGGTGTACAGCTTCCCCGTCGTCTTCTCCTTGGCACGGAAGATCTCGCAGAACTCCTCCCTGGAAGGGCGCCCGCAGCTGTCACCGCTCCCACCCCAGGGACCACCAAGCTCGGGGCATTCGGGAGGTCCCCAGCCCCGCAGCCCCACCTCAGCCCCCCGTCAGCAGCGAGAGATGCTGCAAGCGTGGAGCAAACCTGCAGCTAACAAGCATTCCAGAGCAGATGGGATCAAAAACAGGGCAGCAAGAAGGAATCGATCTGGAATAACCGAATTGATAGAGCAGGGGGGAAATTTGCTACTGAAGAAGCGGCCCCCTCCCCGCAGCAGCAGGGGCAGGACCTGCTGCCAAGCCACCCGTGCCGAGCAGTGCGCCCCGACATCCCTGTCAGCGCCACAGCTGGGAGCGGCTGCCCAGGGATGCTACGAGTTTTCTGTTCTATTATTAATGCTGCTGGAGCCCACCGGCCGGGCAGGAGTCTGGGGGGTCCTGGGGGCTCCAGCACAGCCTTGGGCTTTCTAACCCCTCAAGCTGTGCCAAAACCTTCCTGGTCACTGCCCCGGGTGCTGGAGAACCAGGACCTAGGGGCTTCTGAACAGGTTGCTCGGAGGATGGAGCTGAGGTTTGAAGCACCCAAAAAGGTCCTCGCTGCAACCCAGTGTCCCCTGGCCAAGCGAGACCCACGGCCAAGTGGTCCCAGTGTTTCAGAAAAATGGAAAAATTTCAGCCGTGTGTTTTGGGGTCAGGCGGCCACATCCAGGGGCTTCATTTTACCGAGCGCTTCCCAACAGCTCCCTCCGCACAGCAACAGAATTTGGGGTGCCGCATCCGCGCCCCGCTATGCGACAGCCACCCTGTCCTTGGCCGGAGCAGAGCCCTCCCGCATCCCCGGGGAGCTGGCGTGGGAAGGGATTGCTGCAATCCCCACAGACCTTGCTGGGAGCAGGGATGGAAACAAGGAGCACGGAGGATGGAAACAAGGAGCAGGGGGGATGGAAACGAGGAGCAGGGGGCACAGATTCGAGGAGCAGGGGGGATGGATTCAAGGAGCAGGGAGGATGGATTCGAGGAGCAGGGAGGGATGGATTTGAGGAGCAGGGGCGATGGATTCGAGGAGCAGGGGGTATGGATACGAGGAGCAGGGGGTATGGATACAAGGAGCAGGGGGGATGGATTCGAGGAGCAGGGAGGGATGGATTTGAGGAGCTGGGGCGATGGATTCGAGGAGCAGGGGGTATGGATAGAAGGAGCAGGGGGGATGGATTCGAGGAGCAGGGAGGGATGGATTCAAGGAGCAGGGGCAATGGATTCGAGGAGCAGGGGCAATGGATTCGAGGAGCAGGGGGTATGGATACGAGGAGCACGGGGTATGGATACAAGGAGCAGGGGGGATGGATTCGAGGAGCGGGGAGGAAGCCCTGCTGCCTCCCTCTGAGCCCGCGGTGAATGCGAAGGGATGGATGAAGTCAGGGATGGCCACCTCAAAACATGCCCCGTGTGTCCGAGGGGATAGGGCCCCTGGTAGCCCCCCCGGCAGCCCCCACTGCGGCTCAGCCCATGGGGTCCAACTCACGTTTTGATGACCTGGCCCAGGTCATATCTGTCGGTCACCTCGGACGGCTGGTTATAATCTTTCTTGTCTCCTAGTGTCACGCAGCCAAACGGCATCGCAGGGCCCGGTGCTGGCAGGGCAGGGAGAGGCAGTGAGCACCCCGGCACCGCCACCACCCCACTGCCACGCCAGACCCCCCGAGCCGCATTAATTAATGTAAAACCTGACGACGCGTGGCAGCTGCCCGTGCTCCCTGGTGCCGCAGGCGGCTTTGTCTGTCCCTGCCGACACGCGTCCATCCCTGCCTGGGCTGGGGCCGCCAGCCAGCCCCTCCAGCTCTCGCTTGTGGATCGCTAATAATTTATTAAGTAGCCAGGACTAGTGCAGAGCCCAGGGCACCCTCTGGGGAGGTGAGGGGAGCCAAACGGACCCTCTCCTGTCACCGGCCGTGGGCTGGACACCACCACCAGCACCCACCGGCTCCTCCAGCCCTTTTGGAATGTTTTGCCCCTTAGCTTTCCTGCTGGGATCCACTGGAAACCAGACCCCGCTTGGAAGCTCCTCGGCAAGAAATAACACAAAGCGGCTATTTTTCTCTTTCCCATCCTGTTACCAGGAGGAAGTTTCAACTGATGTTATTTTCGGATGGCTCAGAAGAAGACAGGACTCCCTGGGCACCCCCCAGGATGGGCCTGAGCAGGGCCCCACGTCAGGATGGTGACGGATGCTGGAAGGAAGCCCTCACCTGCTGCTACAGCTCCCAAAAGAGCAGGCTGCACCGTGCCGGCCTCGCCGCACCACGCTGGCATCGCCCAGGGCAGGCGGCGAGGGCTGCGGGCAGGATGGCAGCGCGGGATGCGGGAGCCGGCATCCCGGGTACCAAGCACCGAGGCTGTTGCTATGGCAATGGGAGCTGGAGATGCAGAAAGCGGCACATCCTTCAGAGGGGGCAGGGACGGGCAGCACCCGGCAGCACCCGACCCACCTGCAGGCGCTCGGCCCCGTCGCTGCCGCTCGGGCCCCGGGAGGACGGGGCAGCAGCCGCAGCACCCGGGGCGCCTGAGCGCTCCCTGGGGCGACTGACCCCAAACCCAGGTGGGACGTGGGCGCAGCAAGCGGGGAACGGGGCGCTGCCCCCTCCTGCCTCCATCCCTCGGGGCTCACCTGCCTCTGTGCCCACCTGAGCGATGCCCACGGGACGGGTGCTCCTGTCTCACGCCGCACCTGAGCCCCCTCCAGTCCCCCCGTCCCGCTCAGGGTGCACCCCCGGGACACCCGCCCCACCGTTCCAGCTCAGCCCAGCAGCCTCCCCAGCAAACGTCCCCTCGCCACGCGGTGCCAGCTCTGCCGTGCCACTGCCCCTGCCCGAGCGGGACACTGCCCTGGCCTCGGTGCCACGAGGCAGGGGACACAGGGGTGGCCGGGGGGGGCTGCCAGCAGGATACCAGGATTAGCTGGGAAGGGGATTGGGATTTCATCGCCGCCTCTGCCAGCTAAGCTGCACTTAGAAAATTAGCTCCCGTCGGTTTAGCGAGGACCCATCCTGCCGAGGCTGAACGCCGGCTGGCTCGGGGGGCTCAGGGGACCCTGCAAGGGGGGCTGGCACCCGCCCCACACTGGGGGCCCCACAGCGTGGCACCCGGGTGAGGTGTGGGTGAAGGGGCGAGTGCTCCTTCCCTGGGGTGCTGGGTGCCTCGTCGTCCCCCCATCTCAAAGTGTCTAATTTGGGATTGGAAGCAACAGCGGCGTAAGGCAATAGTGGGGAAGCAGGTGGCCGGGCACGGGTGGCACCGAGGGATGACGCAGCCCTTGCCAGCCCCCCGCGCCCTGGCCCTGCCCCACGGCGAGAGGGGCCACCGGCCAGCGCCCTGCTCCAGCTCCTCATCCAGCCCGGGTGTCTCCGTGCGGGGGTCCCACTGACATCCCAGCCCGGGCGCCAGGATGTGCTGGGAAGGGGCATAACCACAGCCGGACCCAGGCCCCAGCGTGGGGGACCGGCCGGGATGGGGTCCCCACCCTGAGACCCCAGCCCCACAGCACGACAGGGAGGAGAGGGGAGAGGGGAGAGAGGAGTGAGGGAAAAGGGAAAGAGGGAGAGGGGAGAGAGGGAAAGGGGGAGGGAGGAAAGAGGGGAGAGGGGAAAGAGGGAGAAAAGGAGGGGGGGAGTGAGGGAGAGAGGAAAGAGGGTGTGTGAGAGGGAGGGGAGTGGGAGAGATGGATGTGGGAGAGACAGGTGCGGGAGAGAGGGGATGCGGGAGGGAAGGGGATGTAGGAGAGAAGGATGCAGGAGGGAAGGATGCGGGAGGGAAGGATGCAGGAGGGAAGATGCAGGAGAGCAGGGGATGTAGGAGCGCGGGGATGTGGGAGGCGTGGGGGGGTGCAGGAGGGGTGTGCAGGAGGGAGTGCGGTGCGGGAGGGGCTGCGGGAGGGGGCAGCGGGGGGGCCGGGCTGCGGCCGTGCCCGGCGGGGCGGGGGCGCAGCCGTCGGGGAGCAGCGGTCCCGGGGCCGGCGAGTGTCCCACGGGAGCCCCCGGGGCCGTCCCGGGGCAGCGCTCACCTGCTCCCCTCTCCCCGCGCCGGGCCGAGCCGAGAGGAACCGAGCCGAGCAGGACCGGGACGAGGGAACCGAGCCGAGCAGGGGCGAGTCGAACCCAGCTGAACAGGGCTGAGCCGAGCCGAGCGGAGCCGAGCGGAGCGGAGCCGAGCGGAGCCGAGCCGAGCGGAGCCGAGCGGAGCGGAGCCGAGCGGAGCAGAGCCGAGCGGAGCCGAGCCGAGCCGAGCCGAGCCGAGCGGAGCGGAGCCGAGCGGAGCGGAGCGGAGCCGAGCGGAGCCGAGCCGAGCCGAGCCGAGCCGAGCCGAGCCGAGCCGAGCCGAGCGGAGCCGAGCCGAGCCGAGCCGAGCCGAGCCGAGCGGAGCGGAGCCAAGCCGAGCCGAGCCGAGCCGAGCCGAGCCGAGCCGGGCCGAGCCGAGCCGAGCCGAGCCGAGCCGAGCCGAGCCGAGCCGAGCCGAGCCGAGCCGAGCCGAGCGGAGCCGAGCGGAGCCGAGCCGAGCCGAGCCGAGCCGGGCCGAGCCGAGCCGAGCCGAGCCGGGCCGAGCCGGGCCGAGCGGAGCCGAGCCGAGCCGAGCCGAGCCGAGCCGAGCCGGGCCGAGCCGAGCCGGGCCGAGCGGAGCCGAGCCGAGCCGAGCCGAGCCGAGCCGAGCCGGGCCGAGCGGAGCCGAGCCGAGCCGAGCCGAGCCGAGCCGGGCCGAGCCGAGCCGAGCCGGGCCGAGCCAAGCCGAGCCGAGCGGTTCCGATGCCGCCTTGGGTGCAGCCCTCGGTCCGAGCGGCCCCGCGCGCGGCGCGGAGAGTTGGGGGCGGGGCCTGGGAGGACACGCCCCCTCCGCGCGAGGACACGCCCCCTGTGACGTCACCTGCAAACTTCGCGCCACGCCCGGCGGGAGCGGGTGGGATGGGATGGGATCTCATCCCATGAGATGGATAGATGGGATGAGGTGGAATGGGATAGACAGGATGGGATAGATAGCATAGGGTGGGATGGGATGGGATCTCATCCCATGAGATGGATGGATGGGATGGCATGGGATAAATAGTGTAGGGTGGGATGGGATGGGTGGGATCTCATCCCATGAGGTGGATGGATGGGATGGAATGGGATGGATGGGTTAGATGGCGTAGGGTGGGATGGGAGAAGGTTCTTACTAGAGCAGCACGTGTGCTCAGCATCACAGGCGTCCGTCCCTCGAGGGCACTAAAAGGCACCATGAAGACACAGGCACGCGCACAATCCCATGGGAACCAGGCTCCCTCCCTCGCCCTCTGTCCCCAGCTGTGGGGCCCAGAGCCCCGCTCGCTCCCCCACATGTGGGGACTGCCTGAGCCCCACCGCCCAGGCCGAGGGGTGAGAAAGGGGCAAGAAATCGGAGCCCCCAGTGCCCTCAATGCTGCCCCCAGCCTGGGGGTGCAGCAGGGCCCCCCTCCTGCCCCCCACCCCGCAGCCCCTCGCTCCTCGCGCCCCACAGCCGCCTGTGCCGAGGCTCCCGTGCGGCTGCGTGCCGCGGGCTGGCATTTGCAGCCCAGCTGGTGCCGCTTCCGAGCTGCATCCCCTTCCCCTCCTGCCCCTGCCCCACCAAACCCCAGCTCCCCAAACCCAGCCGAGCTGCTGCGGGATGTGCTCACGCTCCCCCAGGGCTCACGGTTCCCCCAAACCTGGGGGCACCGGGACATCCAGCCACAGGTGGGGGACACCGGTGTCCCCAAAGCCAGCCTCCATGCTCTGTGAGCAGGGACAGCGTCCAGCACCCCGAGACGAGGCACCCGGGCGCCCCCGCACCCGTCTTCTGCACAGCATCGAGCCCCCCGAGCCCCGGGCCCCTCATCACCTGCTCCCGGTAATTAATGGCGCGTGGGGGAATTAACGGGACATGGCAGTTTGAGCTTCTAATCAGGAGTTTAATCACAGCGGCTGGCAGTGCCGTTATTAATCTCTGCACCTCGCAGGAGCCTGGGGCGCAACGTGCAATTACCCGGCAGGTGCCCGGCACGGCTCGCGGCACCAGCGCCCCGACGCTGCGGGCCCCGCGCCCCCACGCTGGGGGGGACAGGCTCTGCTGAGCCCCGACCCGCTGCCCCCTGAGCCCACTGGCATGGGCACTGGGGCATAGCGGGGTTCAGTGGGGTGCAGGGGATGCAATGGGGTACAGGGCAGGGCAGTGGGGTGCAATGGTTTGTGGTGAGGTGCAGGGGGCACAGTGGGGTGCTGGGGGTGCAGTGGGGTGCTGAGGGCACAGTGGGGTGCAACGGTTTGTGGTGAGGTGCAGTGGGGTGCTGGGGGTGCAGTGGGGCACATTGGGGTGCTGAGGGTGCAATGAAGTGCAGTGGGGTGCAGTGATTTATGGTGAGGTGCAGTGGGGTGCTGGGAGTGCAATGAGGCACTGTGAGGTGCAATGGGGTGCTGGAGGTGCAGTAGGGCACCATGGGGTGCTGAGGGTGCAGTGGGGTGCTGG
The DNA here is from genome assembly GCA_033459285.1 of Clamator glandarius. Lineage (NCBI taxonomy): Eukaryota > Metazoa > Chordata > Aves > Cuculiformes > Cuculidae > Clamator > Clamator glandarius. The sequence goes on from JAUNZM010000044.1 coordinate 108,502, forward strand.
GGGTGCAGTGGGGCACAGTGGGGTGCTGAAGGTGCAATGGGGTGCAGTGGGGTGCAATGATTTATGGTGAGGTGCAGTGGGGTGCTGGGGGTGCAGTGAGGCACAGTGGGGTGCTGGGGCACCGTGGGGTGCAGTGGGGGGTGCAGCGTGCCCGTGACTCAAACGCCACGCGCATCCCTGCGTGCTCAGCGTCGTCATGGCAACCGCCAGGCACTCAGCATCATTGCAAGCGTCGGCCCAGCAACGGGGCCCAATGAACCCCACCCGCTTTTGAGGGGCTGGGGGGGCGAGGCAGGGTGGGGGGAGAAAGGGAGCGCAGGCTCCGACAGCCGCCCCAGCCCTCGAGGGGTGAACAGCAGCCGCCCCACACGCCCCGGAAGGCGTCAAGGGAGGTGGCCACATGGCCTTGAGGGGTAGCCATGGGGGCACCCCAGGTACAGGGGGTCGGCATCCCAAGAGTCCCCTGAAGCTCCCACCAAAGCTCCCCAAGGGCCACTGAAATTCCTCAGAGACCAGCAAGAGCTCCTGGGCATCCACTGAAGCTTCCCAAGGGGCCATCAAGGTTCTCCAGGGCCATCAAAGCACCTCAGAGACCATCAGAGCTCTCCAGGGCCACCAAAGCTCCTCAGAGACCATCGGAGATTCCCAAGCATCTACAGAAGATTCCACAAAGGGCCAGCAAAGCACTCCAGGGCTATCAGAACTCCCTGGGGGGCCAGTAGAGCTCCCAAAGGGCTACCTAAGCACTGCAACCGCTCTGAAGAGCCCAGCAGGGATTCTCAAGGACTATGAAAGCTCCTCGGAGACCAGCAAAGATCTCCAAGGATCTCTAGGAGCCAGCAGAGCCCCACAAGTGGGTGCAGGGGTGCCCTGAGATGTCAAGCACCCGGTTTTGGCACCGACGTTGCCATCAGGAGCTCGAAAGCGCCGTCCGGCGCTTTCGAGCTCCTGATGGCAACGTCGGTGCCAAAACCAGGTGCCGGCAGCCGCTCATGTTTTATAGATGGCTCTGATTTTAATAATTAATCCCTGCTAACGACAGCGCTTTCCCCAAATAAAACACTGAAAGTGCTGCGTGTGCAGGGCGCGCTGCCGGGGCGGCACCTCTGGACCCAGGGGCGATGCCCATCGCCAGCCTCTCCTTCTCTCCGAAATCTTGTTCTCCAGGAGCCCCACAGACAGCATGAGCCCCGGGGATGGAGGAACTCAGGTTTTAATGAGCGATTCGAGCAGTCGAGGGGTTAGAAACCCCACGGGATCCCGCAGCATCGCTGCACCCGAGCCAGAGCCCACAACACACAGCCTCACGCTGTGGGGATGAGGCACCCAGGTTGTGGGGCTGAGCTCTGCGCCCCATGGCACGCAGCGTGTGGGGCTGAGATTGTGCCCCATGCGGCCTGTGGGGCTGAGCTCTGCGCCCCATAGCACCCAGCGTGTGGGGCTGAGCTCTGTGCCCCATGGCGCACCGGTTGTGGGGCTGAGCTCTGCGCCCCATGGCTCGCAGCTGCCTGTGGGGCTGAGCCTGGGACCCCCAGCAGTGTCCACGTGTGAGCATTGGGGAGTCCCCACAGCACCCAGCACCTTCCCAGCACCACAGAGGGTGCCCCATAGAGCTGGGTGCAGCTGCATCCCCCTTGGGGATCGTGTCCGCAGCCTGTCCAGGAGCCGCCACGGTGCAGGGCACCTCATCAGCAAACAGCCTTGTCATCCTCTTCTTCCTCCTCCTCCTCGTCCTCCTCCTCATCCTCCTCCTCGCCACGCGGCTCCGATGGGGCAGGGGGAAAGGGGGGCCCGCGCTCCAGGTTGATGTAGGTGACGGCCAGGTTGACGTAGTGCTCGCCCTGCAGCGTGGCCAGGACGCGCTCCAGCTCGCCCACCAGCCCCGTGAAGGATGGTCTGTCCTCGGGTGCCGGCGCCCAGCAGCTCAGCAGCACCTTGTACCTGCCCGGACACCCCCGTCAGCACCGTCACCCCCACCGGACCCCTCTGTTACGCCGGCCCCACGCAGAGAACAAGAGAATCCCTTAGTTGGAAAAGACCTTTGAGATCACATCAACCCAACCGCTCCTGTCTGCTACTGAACCATCCCTGAGCACCTCATCTGCCCGGCTTTTAAACCCCTCCAGGGATGGGGACTCCACCACCTCCCCGGGCAGCCTCTGCCAGGGCCTGAGAGCCCCTTCGGTGAAGAAATTCTTTGTGATGTACAATCTGAACCTGCCCTGGTGCGACTTGAGGCCAGTTGCTCCCATCCCATCGCTGGTTACTTAGGAGAGGAGCCCAGCGCCCACCTCGTTCCAGCCTCCTCTCCAGGAGCTGCGGAGAGTGATGAGGTCTCCCCTCAGCCTCTTCCAGGCTAAACAGCCCCAGAGCCCCTGGGCTCCAGACCCTTCCCCAGCTCCGTTCCCTCCTCCAGACGCACTCCAGCCCCTCAATGTCCTCCTTGGTGTGAGGGGCTCGACACCCTCCGGCACACAAAGCCCTCCCGGGTCCCTCAGCCGCCCCTGGTGATACTCACAGGGTGTCGGGGCAGTGCTGGGGCTGTGGCAGGCGCCTCCCGCGCAGGAGGTAGCGGGCCATGTCGTAGGGGTCCACGGCGGGGTACGGTGATGCCCCCCGCGTCAGCAGCTCCCACATGAGCACCCCGAAGGACCACTGCGGGGCAGAGAGCACCGTGGGGCGCGCGGGATGGGAACGAGCAATGGGTGCGGGGATGAGCAACAGGGCACGGGGATGAGCGATGGGGCATGGGGACGAGCGACGGGGCACAGGGATGAGCGACAGGGCATGGGGATGAGCGATGGGGCATGGGGACAAGTGACGGGCACAGGGATGAGCGATAGGGCATGGGGATGAGCGACGGGTCATGGGGACGAGCGACGGGGCACGGGGACGAGCGACAGGGCATGGGGATGAGTGATGGGGCACGGGGACAAGTGACGGGCACAGGGATGAGCGACATGGCACGGGGATGAGCGATAGGGCACGGGGATGAGCAACGGGGCACAGGGACGAGTGACGGGTCATGGGGACGGCGGCTGCGCCTACCACGTCTGATTTGGTGGTGAACTTCTGGGTCTGGAGGCTCTCCAGTGCCATCCACTTGACGGGCAGCTTGGCATGGCGGTGCTGCCGGACGCTGTAATACTCCTTGCCGAACACATCCCGTGCCAGCCCGAAGTCGGCCACCTTCACCGTCAGCGTCTCGTCCAGCCTGCAGGACGTGGGTTCAGGGGGTCCTGGGGCAGCGTCCCCTGCGTCCCACCCCCAGTGACCCCCGGTGGGGCTGAGGAGGGCTCAGCCGCACTCACATGCAGTTCCTCGCTGCCAGGTCCCGATGCACAAACTTCTTCTGGGCCAGGTACTCCATGCCCAGGGCCACCTGCAGCCCGAAGCCGATGAGCTCCTTCACCGTGGGGCTCTGTGGGGTGGCAGCAGTGAGCGAGGGCACCTTCCCCCAGCCCCCCCTGCCCAGGGTGCCCCCCTACCCGCTCCTGGGCGCGGATGAAGTGGCGCAGGTCGCCGTGGCGCATGTAGGGCAGGACGACGAGGGGCAGCCCGTGGCGGGGCAGGCACACGCCCAGCAGCGACAGCACCTGCGGGTGGTGGAAGCTCTTCATCAGGATGCCCTCGCGCAGGAACTCCTCCACCTCCTCCACGTCCGTGATGCCTGCCGAGAGACAAGCTGTGGGCTGTGCCGTGCCACGGGACCCTGCCGTGGCACCGTGCCGTGGGTCCGTGTTGTAGGAGCAGGCATTACTGACGGTGCAGGGACTTGACGGCGCAGTGGAGGTCCCCCAGCAGTGGGTCCGTGTAGGTGCCGTGGTAGACGCTGCCAAAGTGCCCTGCAGAGACAGTCGGTGTGAGGCTGGCGCTGCGCACGGCGAGCGGGCGATGCCACAGCCAACCCGGGGAGCGGCGTCACCTTTGCCGATGACCCGGTGGCGGTGGGTGACGAGCCGCTCCTCAGGGATGAGGATGTCCTTCACCTCCTCCAGCAGCTCCGGCCGCAGGTCCTCCAGGCAGCAGGACGTGGTCCTGAGCAGGGGCACCGGGGACCCGCCGCTCGCCGCGCTGGCACCGGCCGATCGCGCCCGCGGTGCCGCTGGGCCGGGACTGCCCGCTGCGGGCAGCACTGAGGGGACAGGCAGTGGCTCTGCGTGAGGCTCCACCTCGAATCCGGGGCTCGGTTTGGGGCCCTCACAATGTAAAGGACATCGAGGGGCTGGAGCACGTCTGGGAGCCGGGGAAGGGGCTGAGGAACAGGGGTCACGAGAGAGGCTGAGGGACCTGGGGCTGTTTAGCCCTGAAAAGAGGAGGCTGAGGGGAGGCCTCATCGCTCTCTCTAGCTCCTGGCAAGGAGGTTGTGGTGAGATGGGTGCTGGGCTCCCAAATGACAGGACAAGAGGAGATAGTCTCAAGTTGTGTCAGGGCAGGTTCAGATTAGATATTAGGGATGATTTCTCCATGGGAAGGGCTTTCGGGCCAGAGCGGTGGTGGAGTCCCCAACCCTGGAGGGGTTTGAAAGCCAGATAGATGAGGTGCTCGGGGATGGTTTGGCATTGGACAGGGACGACTGGACTTGATGATCTCAAAGATCTTTCCCAACCAAGTGATTCTAGGGCTTGATGATCCTCGGGGGAGAGGACGGCAGCCCCCACACCCACTGGTGACCCCACTTACCCAGCACCTCCCTGTAGTCGACGCCGGGGCGCTGGGTGGTGGCCGGGGGCTCGCTGCGGCCGGGCTGCACCAGCAGCTCCAGGTTCTCGGTCCCTGCGGGCGGCAGTGGGTGTGTGGGGGTGCGGGGGGCAGCGGGGCGCCCGGCGAGCGCGGCGCTCACCTCTCCTCTTCCTCCAGCGCCAGCGGAACAGCGCGGCGGCCAGGACGCAGCAGACCAGGAAGGTGACGCTGATGCCCAGGGCCAGGCTGGCAGCCAGGTCGAGCGAGGCGGCGGCGGGCAGCACCCAGCCCAGCGCCTCGCAGGCGCCGTTCACGCAGACCTGGGGGAGACGGGGCTCAGCGGGACGGGGCGGGGGTCGCCGCCGCGGGGTGGCTCACCTGGGGGCGTCTCACCTCCACGGGGGCCCCGGCCGGGGGCAGGCGCAGCTCGCGGGGCAGGCGGCACGTCACCTCGTTCTTCAGCACGGCGGGGTGGCAGTGCCGGCCGCCCACCGTCATGGTGACGTTGACGCAGTTGGCCACGGCGTCCAGTCCCAGTTGCTGCCCGGACACGGCACCCTCAGGCGGGGGCTGCGCGCGGCGGGACCCCCTCCCCGCCAGCCCCACGTACGTGCGCCTCGATCTCGTCGTCGCCGGGCTTGAGGCGCAGGCGGCCTCCCTCGTGCTGCCAGGGGAAGACCTTGGGCCGCGGGTAGTAGCGCAGGCGGAAGAGCCCGCGTGCAGCGGGGCCGTCCAGCAGCACGCTCAGGTTCCCCAGCGCCGTCTCCGCTTTGCTCTCCAAGGGGAAGGCCGGGCTGCGGCACAGCCGCTGCCCCGGCGCCCGCGGGCCCTCGCAGTCCTGCGGGAGGGCGAGGTTGGGCGCTGGGCTGCCCGGGCGGCGCGGGGGGAAACGCCTCCTGCCCCGACACTTACCGACGCCTCCGTCCTCACGCCGCCGGCCTCGAAGCGGATCTTGGCGCGATACACCGAGTCCAGGTGGGTGCCGAGGATGGTGAGCATGGAGCCCCTGTGGCAGGCAGGGCGTGGGGGGCACGGGGTCCCTGAGGCGCTCGCTGGCCCGGGAGCACATGGGGTCCCCAGGGTGCACACAGGCCCCGAAGTTAATGTGGTCTCCTGGGTACGCGTGGCCCCCAGGATGCATGTGGCCCTTGAGGTGCACGTGGTCCCCAAGGGTTAACGTGGTCTCTGAGGGGCACGTGGTCCCCAAGGATAACGTGGTCCCTGGGGTTTGTGTGGCCCCCGGGTTGCACGTGGTCCCCAAAGCGCATGGGGTCCCAAGGCAGCCACAGGGATGAACGTGATCCCCGGGGTGCACATGGTCCCAGGGGCTCATGCAGCCCACGGGATTCCCACGGTCCCTGGGGCACCTGTGCTCCCAGCACCTTCTCCAGCCCTGGCAGGGATGGTGGGGCTACCGGGGGTGTCCCCCCCAGGGAAAGGGCCCCGCACTCACTCATAGCTGCAGCTGGGGACGACGGCCGAAACGAAGGGGTCGGGGCGGTACTGGAAGGGCAGGGGCACCGGGAACTCCTCACCGTCGATCCACAGGGTCACCCCAGCTGCACCCAGGCCAGCGGCAGCGGGAGCCGTGCACCGGATTGCCCTGTCGCCCTCCCTGGGGACACAGTGACCTTGGCAGTAGGGGACAGCGGGACTGTCCCTGTGCCACCCTCACGCCAGGACCGTGCCGTGCCCGGGACAGCGGGACAGGGACGTACCTGGGCTGCCCAGCCATGGGGCATGCGGAGCCATTGACCATCACCCGCCAGCTGCTCCCGGCTGAGAGGTGGGTGCCGTTCAGCGAGAGCTCGGTGCCACCGCCCCGGGGGCCAAACTGGGGGTGCAGGGTGCTGACATGAGGCTCCTGTGCAGAGACGGGGTCGGTGGGTGGGCAGGTGAGCCAGTGCTACCCCACGCCCTGCCCGGAGGGGTGACCGTACCACGAAGACGAAGCCGCTGAGGGTGGCGGAGCCCTGCACGCGGAAGCTGGAGGGTCCAGAGGGTTCCTCCACGGTGAGCACCACGTCGGCTGGGCCCCGCGCTGCTGCTGGGTCCCCTGGCTCCAGCTCACACACCAGCACGTCCACGAAGTCCTTGCGGCGGGCAGTGGGCAGGGGCCTGCGGGGCGATGGCGGGGTCGGTGTGGGGTGGGGGCAGCCCCGGTCCCCTCTGTTCCCCATCCTGGTGCCGCTGCCCACCTGTGGCTCCTGCTCTCCTCGGGCAGCACGGTGCAGCGTCGCGGTCCCACCGTCACCCCGGTGCTGCCCGAGGGGCCGCGGCGGCTGTCGGGGTCTGGGTGGGAGCGGAAGGTCATGCCGCACAGCGTCACCCGTGTCCGGCCTCGCAGCGGGGCACTCCGGGGGTGGAACTGCGGGACAGGCCCCCGCGTCACCCCTGAGTGCCCACGGACCGTTTCCAGTCCAGAAAGCCCCTTCCCAGGGCACGGCACCCAGCGCGGGGAGGGGGCTCCACCTGGAGAGAAGGTCCCACCCCGTTCTCCCCCTGCCCGAGAGCCGGGGCGGCGCAGACCTACGTCGGTGAGGACGGGCGGGCAGCTGTCCTGCACCCAGCGGCCGGTGCACTCGTGGCGGCGTGAGCAGCCGTCCCCGCACCACCCGCAGCCCATGAAGCGCTCGGCCCGCAGGCAGCGCTGGCACGTGGAGAAGTGGCGGCAGCCGGGGCCGGTGACGTTCAGGTGCCACACCTGGGGACAGAGAGCAGCAGTGAGACACGTGCATGGGGCTCGGCCCCGACCAGCAGGCCCCCCACTCACCTTGGTGCCGGCGGTGAAGAAGAGCGAGTGGCCCTGTGGCTCCAGAGCCCCTCGCACCGGCCCCGGCTCCCCCAGCGAGAAGTTGGCCAAGGTGTGGAGGTAGGAGCTGGAGCGCTGGAGCACCATCTGCAGCGAGCAGAGCGGGGGGCTCAGCGCTCCCTGCGCCCCCCGGACCCCCTGCCTCACCCAGCCCCACATCCCACCTGCAGGACGCGTCCCTCTGCCGTGCCCAGGTGAGCCACGGTGACGTCCCCCAGGGCTGTGACGAAGATGGAGGTGAGGAGGACACCGGCCAGGTGCCCGTTGAACAGATCCACCTTATGAGAGGCGGCGGGGACGAGGGTGGGCTGGTCCCAGCAGCTGGTGTCGGTCACCGGTGCCGAGAGGTTCACCTGCAGCCACGTGTGGAGCGGGAGGCTCAAGGCAGGTGGGCACCAGCCCAGCCCCTGGGCGTTCCGGGCAGCGCTTCGTTCCCCAAACTCCCTTCCAGGCAGGGAAAATGCTGGGCAAACAACCACCATCTACAGCCCCTCCTCGTGCGTGTCAGATCCTGCCCGCGCCTCCTGCCCCATCGGGATGTGGTTGTGGGTCTGGCTCCGCGCGGAGGGTCCCTAACCCGGGGCTCAGAGGAGGAGGGCACTGGGGTCCCCTCCCCGCTCGCCCCGCCAGCGCGTGAGTCAGCGGCGCTGAGCTGGCTGCTCGCTGCGTGGGAAGAGGAGGGATTCGGCCTCGCCCCACACTCGAGAACTCTGAAACTCGTGTCACGGGTGCTCACTGGGCCCCTGCCTGCCGGGGGGCTCTGCTAGGTGCCCGCCCAGCCCCATCCCAGCCGTGTCAGGGCTCGTCCCGGGGTGCACAGCCCCACAGCGGGACACAGCGTTCCTGCCCCACGGCAGCCGCAGACGAGAAACGCCGCTGACTAATGGTGCTTCCGCCTGTGGTTTATTTGCCCAGAGAAGGTGGCGTCCCAGGAGCGGGGAGCAAGGTGGGAGCCGCGGGGCACCCTCTGCACCCCTGTTTGGGGAGCAACCAGGCCGCATGGCTTCCCCCTCCCCAGTGTGGACACAAAGGCTGGAGAGGGTGGCCACTAGCTGGGACCAGAGCCCAGGGCAGTCACACTGAGAAGGACATCGGTGCGGCGTGTGCCAAGTGGCAGTGCGCCCGTGTGCCGGGACATGTGCCCATGGCAAGCGTCGGGTGCCCGGAGAGGGGAGCACGGTGGGATCCCCACCACCACTCTGAGTTTTGGTGTGACGGGTGCTGCCGCGGAGTGGCCAGCGGGGCTGCCTCGCTCCTGGGTGACTCCACTCTGCCCCTGCTCAACCCAACCCCAGCCCGCCCTGCGCTGCCGGCACTTGCCCGAATCCCAGATCCACCTCCCAGCCGACCCCCAGCCCCCAGCGCGGCGTGAGACTCACGTTGTGCGGGCAGTACTGCGCCGGCTGGAAGAAGCTGAGCCCACGCGGCAGCGCCGGGTGCCCGGTGCCGCAGCACTTCTCCATGCCCTCCTCCATGGCCTGGTTGAGGAGGCGCAGGGGGAAGGCGCAGACAGCCGAGTTCTCCCGCGGCTCCCGGCTCTCCAGGTGGCTCTCGGCGAAGGCACCGAAGAGCACAGTGTCGGTGTCGTTGATGCCGAGGTCGCGGGCCAGGCGGGCGCCGGGGCGGGCGGCGTGGGCTGCCTGCAGCACGTTGTAGGTGACGTCCCGCTCGGCATCCTCCTCACCGCTGCGCCGCCGCCGCCGCTTGGACTCGAAGCGGCAGTCGAGGACGAGCTCGCGGTAGCGGCGGAGGTCACGCTCGTGGGTGCTGAGCCGCACCAGGCGCGTGTGGAATGCGGCCGAGCCCGGGCGCTCCAGCTGCACTGTCACAAAGTAGACGTGGTCCCCGTCGGCGAAGGAGTACGCGTAGCGGATGGTGTAGTTGTCCCGGTACGGCGGCAGCACCGTCAGCCACTGGAAGTCGTCCGCAAAGCCATCCAAGGTGCCCTTCAGCCGGCGAACGGACACCGACTGTGGGCTGTACCGCGCCGCCACGCTGCTGTTGACGGTGGAGCCCAGGTAGAAGAAGGAGGCGTAGGACGTGGCCACCACGGTGGCGCTGGTCCCCAAGGGGCTGACCACGCAGTCGGGGCAGGACGCCGGGCTGTTACCCACGGCTGAGAACAAGCATCGCGTGGTGGCGATGGCCACTTGGCCATCCTGCACCTCCAGCTGGTGCTGGTAGCAGCGCCCGTGCCACGCCGTGCCGCAGCTGTACAACCAGGGCTCCAGCGGGTCCAGCAGCAGCAGGACGTTGTCCGTGTCCTCGTGGCCGTCGCCGGCGTCCGGGCACAGGCGGCAGATCTCGCACTCGGCGCTGCCGGTGGGACCGGTGATGAGCTCGGAGAGGAGTCGCAGCGCGGGGCTGGCCACGAGGATGCGGTTGCGCACGGCCACGAAGATCACGGCCGCGCCCGCGGGGTCGGCGAAGACGGCGACGTTCTGCACGGGGCCGTGGGCGTCGAGGCTCGGCAGCGCGTAGGGCACGGAGAAGTTCCTGGTGGAGCTGTAAGGGATGCGGGGGCACTGCCAGGCGCTGGCATCCAGGAGAGCCAGGACCAGCCCGAGCCACGAGCGGCACCACGGCCACATGCTGCGAAGGGGGTCACCGACGACGCTCAGCGGGGCTGGATGGGTCACTCTTGCATCTGCAAAGTAAAGAAAAAGGGGTTAATGGTTTGTGGCCAGGTGAGGACCCCAAGGTGCGGCTGGGGGTCCCCGGCATCACCCGTTCTTGCCCAGCCGGGGGGGGGGACCCCCAGCCGCACCAACTCCCCTCGTGTTCTTGGGGACCCCTACCAGCCCCCCAGGACAGCGGTGGGGACAGGAGACCCCGGGGAACGGGGAACCCCCACCCCACCCCGTCGGTGCGCGTCTCCGTGCGCTCACCTGGGCGCTGCCGGGGCTGAGACGGGACGGGACGGGGAGGAACGGGGAGGAACGGGGCGGGACAGCCCTGCCCCCGGCCGGGAGGGGCTCCCCGCACCGATAGGGGGATGATCGGAGCCCCGGGGACACGGAGGGAGAAGGGGGAGCCGAGATGCCGGGGGTGGGGGGATTGGGGCATCCCGGGGGGACGAGCTGGGATGGGAAGAGGCTGGAGGCATCCCAGGGGGTGCAGGGGATGCAGGAGTCTCGGGGTGTGCAGGTATCTCAGGGGGTGCAGGGAATGCAGGAATCTTGCGGGGTGCAGGCATCCCAGGGGGTGCAAGGAATGCAGGTGGCCTGAGAGGGACAAGCATCCCAGGGGGTGCGGGAATCTTGGGGTGCACAGGCATCCCAGGGGGTGCAAGGGATGTGGGAATCTCGGGGTGTGCAGGCATCCCAGGGGGTGCAGGGGATGTGGGAATCTTGGGGTGCGCAGGCATCCCAGGGGGTGCAGGGGATGTGGGAATCTTGGGGTGCGCAGGCATCCCCGGGGGTGCAGGGGATGTGGGAATCTTGGGGTGCGCAGGCATCCCCGGGGGTGCAGGGGATATGGGAATCTCGGTGTGTGCAGGCATCCCCGGGGGTGCAGGGGATATGGGAATCTCGGTGTGTGCAGGCATCCCCGGGGGTGCAGGCATCCCAAGGCGCATTGAGGTTTTGGCATCCCGGGGGGTGTGGGTGTCCCGGGATGTAGGGGGCACAAGCAGCACCATCGGACCCTCTCCTGCAGTCCCCAACCCGCAGCCCTGGGGGGGCAGGCGCTGTGGCCACCCCGACTCGCAGTCGCCGCTCCACACTCACTTCCAGGCCTCCTGGGGGTTCCCAGCTCTGTCCTCGCAGCCGTGGGGCTCATCGTGGCCGCCCCCCTTCTCTGCCTCACGTCCCTTTTTCCTGCCCCCACCAAGGGCTGCCCGGAGGTGCCCGCACCGCCGGCTCTTGCTGCTGTTCCCAAGGGCGAAGGAAGATGCTTTTCATCCCGGATTTGTCCTCCCAGCGCCCTGTGGTTCCGGGGTGGTGGGGCCGCGGTCCCCGCGCCGAGCAGGGCGCTGCCTCCAGCTGCCGAGGGACTTTGGTCCCGGAGAGGCTGAACGCACCAAGCCCGGGCTGCTCGCTGCGTGGCCGCCAGCCTCGGCTCTGCCAGCGTTGTGCAAGGCCCGGCGGTTGTGTTGGCCTCGCGCCTCACCCAACGGCTCCTTCCTCCCGCTCGGTTTCGACACTGGCCGGCCCTGGCCAGCTCATCCAAGGGTTTTCACCGCTCCCACGCTCCGGCCTCCTGCCAGCACAGCCCCAGCTGCCCCGCAGCCGCTGCCCCGTGGCTTCCCTGGCCCCCGCAGAGCCCTGGGGATGGATTGCACCCTATCCACACTTGGACCAAACTCTCCCCATCCCAAACTTGGCAGCTGGCCTGTCACCCACATGGACCCCCACGAACGTGACGAGACTTGACTTTGGGCCCAGATAATGTTTATGAGCAACAACAAGCGATTACAATCTCGCAGGAGCATAGATTTGGGAGCACAGTCCCTCTGCTAGCCCTGATGGCTCCTTCCCAGCTCCCTCAGCTCCTTCCCGGCTCCCTCAGGGGCTTGGTGGCGGCTCTGCCCCCTCCTCAAACACCCGTCCCAGCGCTCGGCACAGCCCCAAAACGCGGGGCTGGGTTGTGCCGCAGTGTTTGGGGGTGCTCAGCCCCAAAGCAGCACCCGGGGATGGTGGGAAGATGTGTCCCCCATGCAGCAAGCTCAGTGAGGATGGCTCGAGGGCTGAGTTTGGGGGGCAGGAGCCCCCACACCAAGGGGAAGGGCCCTCCTTGGGCTGGGGGTCCTGCACCAGCAGGATCTCCCCTTGAGCCGTCCCTTTGGGGTCTGTAGCCCAGGAGCCGGCACCACCAGCCCACAAGCACCGTGATGGGTGCCCCGCGTCTCGCTGGGGCTGCTGTGTCCCTGTGGGGAGCCTGGACGCCGCTGCCCTCACCAGCAGCTGCAGGGGCTCCACATCCCTGTCCCAGCGACATCGGGAAGGGCCTGGGCAGGTATGGATGCCGAGGGGAAAACCTGGGGGGCCCAGCTCCCCCAGGGCAGGGAAAGGAGCAGGGCCTGTCCCAGGCTAGCCCCGTCCCCGACCTGGGTGGTGTCACCCACGCTCTGCGCACACAGCGGCACTGGGGACCCCCGAGCGCTGCCACGTCTCTCCCGGGGACCCGCACCCTTGGCACAGCCGCAGGGGGCAGAGAGAGGAGGGTGCCAGGCACAGGCAGCAGGATCGGGGGGCTCGACTCCCCTGCAGTGACCCAGGGAGCCGGCAGTCCTGCTCCAGGACCCCTGCGATGAGGGATGGAGCCGGGAGCTGCAGAGGAGGGGTGGCCCCCGTGCAGGAGGCATCGCCTGCGGATGAGAGAAGTCCTGCTGAGCCCTTCCCCGGGCAGCCACGCGCCCCGTCTCTAACACCCGGGTGGGTTTCCCCACGCTCCGGGGTCCCACCGCACCCTCTCCCCTGGCCGTGCAGCCCAGGCTTCCCCTGCAGCGGGGGCTCCCCCGGCGGGCACCGTGCCCTGTGAGACGCCCGTCAGTACGTCTGGGGGGTGAGGATGAAGAGTCGGTCTTCCTCCTTGCGGATCCACTTCATGAGCTTGTTGACAGCGCTGATGGCGCCGGCCTTGGTGCCCAGGGGGCTGTAGCATATGTAGAGCTCGAAGGCGCTCGTGACCTGGGGGAGAAAACAGGGCACACGCTGGGCACGTGTCTGCGCCCCACTGGGGCCTGGCACCACATCCTTGGACAGCAGGAACGGGCACAGGGGCTGCGGGACAGGGACACAGGGTGGCAATGGGGCACCCTAAGCACATGGCACCTGGTGTGCTCAGAACTGGAGGGGACTGAGCCCCAGGGTTTGCTCCCAGAGTGGGTTTTCTCCGCAGGTTCCCGACAGCGCAGCCCCCACTGCCATCTCCACCTGTCCCTGGCGCAGGGGGACATGCTGGCCCCCAGAAGGACCGTGCATGAGCTGGGGGCCACCTGGGGACCACAGAGCTGGTGTGTCTCATGCCACCAGCCCAGGCAGGACCGGAGGAGACTTTGCCCACACCCTGCAGACGATTCTTACCCACGCGAGGAGGTTCTCACGGGGGCCTGTGAAGTAGATGTTCTTGAGCGGGCGTGAAGAGTTGTGAGCCCGGCTGTGGAGGTACTGGTAGAGCCCCAAGAGCCTTTCCTTCTCCTCCTCCAGCACGTAGGGTGCCTCGATCTCAGGGCTGCAGGAACACAGCACCCCGTTAGCCCCCTGGAGAAGGGGATTGAAGGAGAAGGGTTGCTCCATACCCCACGCCACCGCCTTGGCCTGATGGTTCCCCGAGGGCCTCACCTGGTGAAGAGCCCTGAGCTCTTGGACTTGTAGATGAAGTGCCGGAGGTCGGGGATGCCCACCTGGGCGACGCTGTAGAAGGGGGTGCGCAGGGCCTCCTGCAGAGCGTGGTGCACCCCTCGCCGCCGCAGGCGCTCCTGGAAGCGCCGCTTACAGTCAGAGACAGTGAAGAAGTCCTCGCGGTCTGTGGAGACCAGCAGCAGGCACAGGTCCACCTCCTGCTCCAGGTAGGAGATGTGGGCATGGAAAAAACCACTGGAGTTGAATTTGGGGAGGCAAATGGGAGTCCAGGCTTCACCCTCGCGGAAGGAGGAAGAAGAGCTGATAAGGTTGAAGAGCAGATGGAGGTCAATGGGGTGGAGGAACTGATCCTTCTTCCTCACGAGAGACACCAGCTGGTTCCCCGACAGGAGGATGGAGAAGACCAGGCTCTTGGCCTTGGCCTGCTGGAGGCTGGTGCTGACAGCGTCCCGGACACTGGCGGCCAGGGGCAGGCAGCGCACAGCACCCATGAGGAAACTGGGATCGTGGGCCATGAGGTCCAGCAGGTTGTCAGTGATGCGCTCGGAGCCGGCCAGGAGCCTGCGCAGGTCGTAGTTCTGTTTCTGCTGGAAGATGTGGTTGAGCTGGGTCCAGGTGAGCAGGCTCAGGATCTGGTAGTAGATGTAGAGCAGCTCGTGGGCGATCTCCTGCTCCGACTGCTGCGTCCGTGCCACTGCCACCAGCACCAGCGGGCTCCTCCGGACGAAGACCACCTTGTAACCATCTGCTTAGGAGGGAGTCCCCAGGAGGAGACAGACCTGTAAAGCCTGGCTCCCACTGCCTCTCCCCCCAGCAACCGACCCGCCCCTGGGGACACCCAATGCGGCCCATGGTGGTACAGCCAGGCAGGTCACGACACCCCCCTGTCCCACCCTCCCCCAGCGCGGTACCTGCATGGATTGACCGGATGGCATTTTTCTCGGCCTCCAAGAAGGACACCAGGGCCATCATGACACCCATGGTGCTGGAGAGGGCCTCCTCAGAGCCGTAGCGGGAGTACACGGGCTTGCCCGCCTCGCTCAGCACGAAGACGTGCTTCCGATGCATGCGCCACGTGTCCATGGTCACATCCTCCTCCTCCTTGCCTGACAGCACTGAGTCCCGGCGCGTGGTCTGCGGGGACGGCTCCAGCTGCCCCTCCTTGCTCTGCCTCATCTCCTCCTCCAGGTCGAGGGCCATGCCCGTCAGCTGCGTGCTCAGCTCGCTGAAGTCCTTGCTGATCTGCTCCATGCTGGTCTCTTCAGCCGGCTCCCCACACCTCTCCTCTGGCTCCCGCGCCGCAGCCGCCCCGTCCTCGGGACTCGTCAGATCCTCGTAGGAGCGGGTGTGCACGAACATGGCTCCCTCCTGGCCGGCCCCTGGGAACAACAGCCGTGCAGCCTCCGTTTGTCCGTTCCCGACGCCAAGGCAGCAGGCGGACGCAGGGTGCAAGAGGGCCAAGGGGTTTCAGGAGGAACGTGTGCTCCTCTCTGCACCCTGTGGCACCCAGGGCACAGGTCCCACTGGTGGGGAGCCCCGTGGGCCCGACTCCCCTGCCCCGAGAGCCCAGGAGCTGCTTTTTCCCCCTTTTACCCCCCCGGCGAGTTCTGTCCCGTACCTGGTTCCGTCCCCTGCGCCAGCCCTGGCGTGGGGCTCTCGGATCGCTCCGCGTGCTGCGCATCTCCCGGTGCCAGGGACCCATTGGGCACTTCCCAGCTTTTCTTCTTGTGGACATCGGCAGCCATTCCTCGGGACAGGACCTGCACGCGACCCACAGCGTCACCCCCTGCTCCCTCACCTCCCGCCACGCTCCGCTCTCGCTTCGCTCTCGCAGCCAGCGGCCCGGCCCGATGCTGCTGGCTCAGCAGGCAGCTCCGAGCCCCGCGGAGCTGTCAGGAAAGACACTCTAATCCACCAGGATTTCCTCCCTCGCGTGGCCCCAGCTCCTCAGGCCCCTGGCCCTGCACCTTTCATCCAGGCTTGGCCCCGATTTCCCCGGAGCGCTGGGAAAAGCCGCTCAGCTGGGCGAGGGGGCAGGGAGGCGGCCGTGCCAGGGCTGCTCCCAGCGGGCTCTGTTTGCCAAGGGCGGCTCTGGTGACCCTCCTCGGCCCGGTGAGGTGGCTGGGACGAGCCCAGCCTGGTGACGCCGCTCGGTGTCCTCTGCGGGGTCATCCAGAGCCCGGCCCCGCTCCAGCCTGCACGTTCCTGGCTGTCACAGCGGGGAAAGGGGCCCCAGAGTGACCGGCAGCCCCGGGACCCTCCGGGATCCACGAGCGGCCGGGGGGGACGGACCCCGGCTTCGTGACCCCCGTGCCCTGCGGCCCCAGCTCTGGGTGGCCCTCGCCCTGCCCTTCCCCGGAGCCTCGGGGACGCAGTCCCTGCTCCTCCCGGGGTCCTGGGTGGGGGAGCCCGGCTCTGAGACCCCCTCGGACCCGGAGCCCCACACTGGGGGGTCCCACACCCGGCCCCGGGACCCCCGATCCCCCCCGGCCTCCAGAACCCCAGCTCCGTGAGCTCCCCACCCCGTGCCCCGGCCGCTCCCCGGGATCCCCAGCACGGGGGCCGCTCCCTGCCCCTCCCGGGATGCGGGGCTGTTACCGACACCGCCCGGGACCCCTGCGGACAAGGCGGCGGCACCGACCTCCGCGGCTGCTCCCGCGGGGCCCGTATCCGTGGCGGGGCCCTGCCGTGCCGGGCTAGGCGGGGCGGGGGGCTCGGTGCCGCGCTGCCCCCGGCCCCGGCGGCGGCCCCGGCATCTCCGA
Organism: Clamator glandarius; assembly: GCA_033459285.1. Classification (NCBI taxonomy): domain Eukaryota; kingdom Metazoa; phylum Chordata; class Aves; order Cuculiformes; family Cuculidae; genus Clamator; species Clamator glandarius. The sequence goes on from JAUNZM010000044.1 coordinate 125,064, forward strand.
GCAGCGCCCGGGCCGCAAGGTCGGCCCCGCGGCACCACGGGGGCTGTAGGCAGCGCCCGCTCCTCGCCGCCGCCGCGCCGCGCCTACAGCTCCCGGCAGCCCTCGCGCGGAGGCGCGCGGCACGCTGGGAAATGTAGTCCTCTACGGAGTACTGCAGGAGAGGCAGCGAGGCGGCGACGGCGGCGGGACTACATTTCCCAGAGTGCCTCGCGGTGGGGAGCCCGGCGGGTGCAAAGCGGAAGTTCCGGTTTCCCGCCGTGGTGGCGTAGGGCCTGGTGCGGCGGCGGCGGGTGAGGTGAGGGGCGGCTGCGCCCCGCGGGCCCGGCCTGGGCCTGTCCGGTGTTGTCCGCCGGGGGGGAGGTGGTTCACGGTGCAGTGAGGCCGGCCGGGGCTCGGTGGCCTCGCCTGGGGAGCGAGGAGCGGGGCGGCGGCGGCGTGCAGGGTGGCGTCCCGTCCCGTCCCGTCCCGTCCCGTCCCGTCCCGTCCCGTCCCGTCCCGTCCCGTCCCGTCAGGACGCCGGGCCCGCTCCATGGGGCGGGAGAACCAAGATGCGGGAGCCCCGTGCGGTACCGGGGCCCGCAGTCCGTGTCGTGGTTGAGGGTGGCGGAGCGTCTGGGTTTTGCTCTGTTTTCCTGTGGTCCTGGTCGAAATTGGGGCGTTTTCCCCACGTTTCTGTGTGAAACGGCCCGGGACGCCGTGGTTTTGTGGCGGGGCGGGTGAAAAGCTCTTGGGTTCGTGCTGGGGCGCAGAGAGAAGTGGTCGGGGCTGTCGTTCGGAGCGTGTTAACTGCTGGGGATCTACATGTAAATAGGATTTGAGACTCCGAATAAAGACTCAGGCGGGCGCAGGATGTGGCCCAGCTGTGGCAGCAGTAACGGTGACCTCGCTTGTTTTGTTTCTTAAAACAACGGGCATCAAGGGTTTGATGCTGTTGCTGCGGCGGCGTGGTGTTAGTTTTGGAAATGCTGGGATCTGCTTTTCTCTCCTAGCATTGCCTAGTTGGAAATGCACTTGTGAAGTCCTTAGGGACAGGCAAAGACAGGGTAGTAATCAGGGAGGTGGTGTTAGAATTCAGTTGATTTTCTCTCGTGTATTTTTTTAAAACTTCGTACAGCTATTAAGCACAGACATCCCATTTTGAAAGTGAAAACCTCTAGCCTGCCACCTGGAAAAGCTGATACAATTTATGGAACCGTGGAATGGTTTGGGTTGGAAGGGACCTTAAAGATCATCCAGTTCCGACTCCTCTGCCATGGGCAGGGATACCTCCCACTGAGGTTGTTCCAAGCCCCATCCAACCTGGCCTTTGAACGCCTCCAGGGATGGGGCAGCCACCACTGCTCTGGCCAGCCTTGGCCAGTCTCCCCACCCTCATTGGGAAGAATTTCTTCCTAACGTCCAATTTAAATCTTCCTCCTTCTAATTTAAAGCCACGCCCCCTCATCCTCTCACTCCATGCTCTTGGAAAAAGTCCCTCTCTGGCTTTCTTGTAGCACTCTATTTCTTGCAGTCTACAAATACCAAGTCAGATGGCCTTGGCAAAATCTGTTTGGAGAAAAGTTGTGATTTCTTTTGTTAAAATAGCATCACTCTGAAACTTCACCTCACTGAATCTGTCACCAGATTTCCCCTGGATGTGGGAAACAAGATGCAAAGTTGGGTGCAAGCTGGTCAGGAGATGCTTGAGGTCTGTGCTGTCGTTCCTTGCTCTGCCTTTTACTTAGAAGTCTTTAACCGTATCTTGAGGAAGCTGGCTGCTTAGTCTGGCTTGGTCATGTGCTTCTGATGTGCAATGGCACTATTTTACCACAGTACAATGTAAATTGAAATAAGAGATCCAGGAGAGTCAGCATGTGCATTTGGGAAGCATAGTTAGGAATGCTTTCTGTCTGGGGCTGTGCTGGGGAGGGCAGGGTCAGGGTCCTGAGGAAGGCCTTGGATGAAATTGCCAGGGGGCATTCAGAGCAACTGTCAACTATTCTTTCCTCTGCAAGAGCTGCGGAAGGAGTAAGATCACAAAAGAGCTTCCCCTTGGTGTCTGACACTGAGGCTTTGCCATCAGGAAACAGCCATCTGGGAGAGGAGAAGGGAAATGAAACATCATACCTTAAGGATGCATGTTGGCCCTCCTGAATACTCAGGGCAATTGTAACAGCTAATTATTGCCTTAAAAGCCTTCTAGATTCCATCTGTGTGAGTATCTGGACTTTGTTATGTGTTTTGTGGCTGTGTCACTCTGAAACAGTCTTCGTTGCCACCTTCAGATATGTGGCTGTGCCTGAGGTATGGCAAACTGATCCAGATCAGGAGCTGTTGGCCTTCTTGGCCACCTGGGCGACTGCTGGCTCATGTTCAGCTGCTGCTGACCAGCACTCCCAGGTCCTTTTCCACCAGGCAGCTTTCCAGCTGCTCTTTCTTAGGCCTGGAGCATTGCCTGGGATTGATGTGGCCCAAGTGCGGGACCTGGCACTTGACCTTGTTGAACCTCATTCGTGGGCTTGTGTAGTAAACTGTATCGCTGACACTAGCTGAAACTCTTTTTGGAGGGTCAGCAGGGGTGCAGACCCCAAAAAGCACAAGCTGGCAAAGCTGACTCATCGTGCATCGCTGCAGGCACGGCGTAGGGAGCAAATTGGATCAGACTGAACAGGGGACTGTCGGAGCAGGTGCTGTTGCCTGTGTTATTGAACAGTGACCTGATGCTCAGGGTATTGCTGTGTGGCTCAACTGATCCATGCCAGGCCTGATGTTGGTCTAACTTTATTTTTTCCCATCCTGATAACTCAAATATTCAAGTCTAAAGATTTTTCAGCTTGCAGGGGATTTTTTTTTTAAGCATTTGTAAGCTTGTTGACTCAATGCAGACTGGATTGGGGGAGGATATCCAAAAGGGAAGAACGAGAAACACCAGGTCTGCAGGCTGCGAAAGGTCACAGATAAAAGAACTGGCTGGTGGCAGCTGCCCATAATGATGGCTGCCATAAACACCTCCATTTGCTGTCTGCTCCATGAAGGAACCTGTTCCTTCGGAAGTGGTGTTACGGATGGATCAGCAGTGGCTGTAGAGGTTGCCTTCAGCAGCCGCCACACCCTTGCCCAAGGCCTGTGAGTCCCTGCTGTGCTGGGCTCCCTCTTGGCAGGGCAGCTGAGGGCAGTGGCATCTGGAATCGCTCCCTGCTGTAACGTCTGTCATAACCCGCTCCTCTGCCTGCCATCCATCCAGCAGCACTGAAGGAAGGAGACAGGAGTTGGAGTGCTTTTCTCCATGTTCAGCCATGCCGGCCGGGCCTGGTGGTGACTGTAAGGTCTCCTGTTCCACTTGACTGCTGTAGGTAGTTTAATTCTGCTTCTGAGCTGCTTTGCAGAAGCGTGCGAGCCCCAGGCCTCCTCACCTTGGTCTGGTGGCACCACAGCCCTCTGGACTCATGGCACCTAGAATCATAGAATAACCAGGTTGGAAGAGACCCACGGATTGTCGAGTCCAACCGTTCCTATCAAACACTAAACTATGTCCCTTAGCACCTCATCCACCTTAAACACCTCCAGGGAAGGTGAATCAACCACCTCCCTGGGCAGCCTGTTCCAGTGCCCAATGACTCTTTCTGTGAAAAATTTTTTCCTAATGTCCAGCCTGAACCTCCCCTGCCGGAGCTTGTGGCCACCTGTGCTAGCGGGGCCCATTTGAGGTTGCTAGCCCCCTCATTTTGCTCTGGGCTCTGCTGCAACCTTTTTTTTGAGTACTCCCCATTACAAGTCCTGGCTTTGGCAGTCACCAGGAAGTCCTCACCTTCTCTGCTGGTGGGAAGTGCATGAAATTTTAAATTTCTGTTGAGGCAAGTGTTGTTCGTAGCACATGGCTTGATGAGGGCAACGCTGGAGAACAGCGCTGGTAGTGGTTTATCAGCAAAGCCTCCTCTGTTATCTGTGTTCTTTTGAGGGCAAAGTAACCACAGCAGGCCAATAGCAGCGATCATTTCCTTGAATGGCAAAGAGCTTTTGGCCAAAATATTTTGGATTAAACATTAATTGCAAACTGTTTTTCGGCAGTGGTCCCTGTTGTTTATAGACTGTGGCGTTCTCACATTCCTAGCTGCACTCTGAATGGTGTCAGACAGCACCGCATGTTGGAAGCCTTCATGTTAATCAAAGCAGATATCAAATTGTTTACCCACCCGTATTGACAGTTTGATTTCAGAAGTCAATCGATGCTTGCAAATTTGGAGAAATTTCAAACATGGAGAAACAATTACATTCATTCGTGCCTGAGCGCAGTGTTGTGGATCCTGATTGGATGTTGTGCATGCCCCTTCTAACCAGAGGGGCTTTTCTTACCTGGTGTGTGTCCTTTGCCTTTGGTTTATTGTCGTGGTGTTTATTCAACAGGTCTGGGTGTTCTTAGAGTGGATTATCCATTCCTGGAAACCTACCAGACAAGATCACAATGTGGGGAGACCATCGACAAGGCAACCGAATGGGGTCTTTCCGGTAAGCATCTGTGTTTCAGCGGCATTCTTCAGTACAATAAGCCTTAGGAACTTGTTGTTTGTCAGTATTTCTCCACACCCTCCCACCACTGGGCTGCTTAAGTAGAATTTCTGAGGTCTGTGTGATGAACAGAGAAAAGACAAGAGAAGTGACCATGTAACTTTTGCATTGCTGTCAAGGTTTTAAATTTCTCTTTATTTTAGCTGCTTTTGGGGTTTCTATTCCTTCTCCACACTACCTTTCCTAGCAATGCTTAGTTTAGCCCTTGCAAGCGATGATGATGATATGCCACATGGATTTTGGCGCTGTGTGCAGTTTAGACCTAGAAGAGAAGTGCCTAATAGCGAGATGTTGATTCTCTTTGACCATGGTGCAACTTTAACTTCAGAAACGCGGGCACTTCTGCTGCACAAAGAATTTGATGAAAACTTGGAGAGTTTAGTTTTGTCCATGAGGTTAAGCAGACCCTGTATCCCTGTTTTCTTTGCTTTGCTCCTTCATAAGACATTTCTGAATGTCATTGGAACTGTTATAAAGATTCATATGTGACTGACTTGCACAGCATGCTGTTTTTCTTAGCTTATGTTCCTCTGGTTGTTTGGGCCCTGCATTTGCAAGAGGGCTCTGGGTATGAAAATAAATACAAATGGAGGCACCAAGGACAAGGTTTTTCCTCTGTCCTTTCATCCTTTGCTTGTGTGTCCACCTCAGTTACTTGAGTATCAGCGCGATAAAGGTACTTCCTCGTGGCAGACCTTAGGTTCTGCAATAGGAATGCTTCAAATAGTTGTCCAAAAAGCAGTGCCCTCTGCAGTGTGTCTTAACAGTACTGATAGGAGTGTAATTGTGGTTTGTGACGGTATCAGTAGGGCTGCTCTGCTGCTTTTTGAGTGCGTTTTATCAGCATCATTCTTTACTGTGCTGGGTGGGGACTCTAACCTTGAACCAGGTTTTAATTACTGTTCCATACAGTGGTGAAATAGGAGTGTGTGGCTTAGGAAAGCTGTGTATAGTTTGATTAACTGTACAAATGTCACTTTGCATTCTGTCGCTGAGTGATTCTGTAGCAAACCTCGATCGAGAGCATGACTGTAGTTGCTAAGGAAGTGTCTGCTGATTTGGGTAGCATTTGGTGTTAATTTAAAATACGTTGATACTTCATTTTTCTGTGGTTTTTTTTATGGAGCCTCACTCAGATGAACAATTGGGTAGTTCCACTGCAGGAAAAAAACTCACTGGGTTTTGAAAAACATCTTAAAGGACACCTCCTCCTGACGGGTTTTGTGCAGATATCAGGAGAGCTCACAGCTTTGGTGTTGTAAGCTTGGTGTAAACCAACAGCCAGTCTGGAGGCACGAGCACAGGATCATCCTGAGCATCAGGTGCTGGTCCATTCCTGTCAGGCACCCAAGTCTGAACTGAGAGCTTTCAGCATTCTGCCAGTTCAGGATCCAGCCCAAGGAAGCCTCTGTGGTCGATTAATAGAGCGTGTGGTCACCTCTGTGCTTCCGTGCCTGAGGACACTGTGTTAAGTTAACAGTTTGTGATACTGCCTGGAGAGCTTAAGCTCAAGTGGTTCCTCGCAGGCATGTGCTGGTGATGGTAACGAACACCCACACCGGCTGGCGGAACCTTCCACAGCTGCTGAGCTGTGCGCAGTCAGGACTATGCGAATTTCTGCCACCATTAACCCATTAATATTGCAGGTATTCCCTGTTGAGTGCTTCTGGAAAGTGTGCTGAGATGGGAGCACCCAAGGTTACTTTCTCACCTCTGTCGTATGCTGCCTCATCTTAAACTGCCAAACATCAGTGTCTTCTGCGGATCTTAGACTGTTGCACAACTCTATAAAAGTTTAGAGAAGAATATGCTGCTGTGTAAATTGCAGACTCTTAAGCACGTTATGAATAATACTGTCTTTATTTCTACAGTGGGAGCCAAGAAGAAAGGTTTGCTCCCGGGTGGAACAGGGAATATCCTCCTTCCCTTGATAGTCTTGCTCAAGAAAGACACTCTGGCAACTTCTCTGGCAGAGAATCACTTCCTTTTGATATCCAGGCATTCACAGGCCTCCTCAATCCTCAGTTTGCCAACAGAGAGGAACCTTCTTACAGCTTTGGAGCTAGAGATGGACCACGTAGTGACTTCAGAGGTGGGGAGGGGCACCATGATTTCAGGGGCAGAGATTTCCCACCGTCTGACTTCCAGGGCAGAGATGAGTCTCAGATGGATTTCAGAGGTAGAGAGCCACCCTCTTCTGAGTATAGGGGCAGGGATATGTACTCTGGAGACTTCCGGGAGAGAGAAGGGCCACCTATGGACTTCAGGGGTGGGGACGGTCCTTCAGTGGACTACAGGAACAGGGAGACGTTCCGTATGAACTACAGGGACAGGGAAGCACATAATATGGATTACAGGGGCAGAGATGAACCTTCACCAGACTTCAGAGGAAGGGGGTCTTTTGATCTAGATTTCAGAGGTCGAGATGGATCACATTCAGACTTCAGGGCAAGAGATGTGTCGGAGTTAGACTACAGGGGCAGAGAGCATTCCTATTCAGACTTCAGAAACAGGGATGTACCTGATTTGGACTTCAGGGGTGTGGGCACCTCTGATTTTGACTTCAGAAACAGAAATGCACCATCATCTGACTTCAGAAATAGGCACAGGTCCCGTTCTGATCAGGATTTTAGGAGCAGAGATGTGGCTCCTCCAATGGACTTTTCAGATAGGGAGATTCCTCCTGTGGATCAAAACCTCGTAGATTTTAGGCGCAACCAATCTACTGCACCTTTAGCAGAAAGAGAGGGCTCTGGTTTAAGCACCAGCAAGAGAGAGGAATCTGCACTTGGTCTAGATAGAGCTCCCTTTGGTAGCCAAAAAGGAGAATTTCAACACACAGAAGCACCAGCCAGAGAAGAGGAATCCCTTGGAATGAGTCTCGAAGACGACACTTCACACAGTTTCCAAAACAGCCGTGGACCTCTTCCTACTCTTTCGGACCAGGAGGAGCAACCTCAGACCTTTGCTAATGAGCAGCCACAGCAGCAGCTTTCTGGGGGGGAGCAGCAAGGATCCGATTCTGATCTTGGGTTGAAGGATGAAGGTGGCCTGGATTTCCTTGGAAGGCAAGATACCGACTACAGAAACATTGAGTATCGCGATGTGGATCACCGGCTGCCAGGGCATCAGATGTTTGACTATGAACACGGCAAGTCCTTTTCAGAAGGAAAACCCAGCAAAGATTCACGGCCCTATAAGAACCTTCAGGTGGGTGGTTTTGTCAATTGATGTTTGTGTTAAATGCATGTTGGCCAAAGAATGGAGGGAGCTGGGAAGGAGTCTTCAGATCCCATCACTTCAGTTCTGTTTTAATTCACCGTACTTCTCTGAGATCATCCTTATGCTCCAGGTTGTTTTGATGGGCACTCTTTCTATCTCAAACACTTTTGTCTAAAGAGAAGTGCAGCTGGGAATTGCTAAATGCATAGAACCGGATTTGGTTCAGAAAGGCCTCAAGTTGCAAATGTCTGGAGGGAGGGTGCTGGGAGGAAGCAGGAGATGGAAGAACTGAAGCCAGTGAGCCAGCATCTCTCATTTGTAAAAACCATCTTGATTGTGTGAATTCAAGGACCAAGATTATCGGACCTGTCCCAAGTACGTGAAGCCAAGCAAGCTCATTCGGCTGGGAGGAGTGCCTGAAACCGCCACAAAGGATGATGTAAGTAGGATCTTTTTCATCCCAAAACTTCTATCAAAGGTTTGTAATTGTACCATTTCTAGGCATGGTTAAGATGGTCTGGTTATTTTCCTCAGGGAAAATCCAGATATAGAAGTCATCACAATGCTATTCTGGTTTCTGGGGGTCTGGAAGTGCTGATTTTTTCTACAGTCACCTCTTGGGTGTTGGTGGCCAAAAGCCTTGACTCCAGACTCTTTTCAACACGCTTCCCTTCCAGCATGGCGCTATATATACCAAAACCTGTTATTACTTTGTTATATTTTGGGCCCATAAGACATGTAGTGTCTAAGTGCACTTCTTCCTTCTTAGTTACTTGAAATTGCCTAACTGAGATCTTATAAAGATGGAAAAGCCGTCTGCTGCTACTGCCGATTTTAGTAAAAGAAAAAAACTAGGCTACAAGGTGAAAGCAGCTCTCTTTCCAAAAGCTTTCACTGCAAATTAGGCTTTTTTTTTTGTGGCAGTTGCAGACATGAGAACGCCCACATGCAACAGTTTTTGCTGGGGTTGGCTGTGATGATTGGAGCTGCCGAGGCTTGAGTCTGGAGAACTCATGGCATCCTCATTATAGGATAATGAGGCTCAGAACAACCACCCTGTGCCCCTGTCTGGCTGAAACCACCATGACAAAGCTTTGCATGGTTGAATTCTGTTATAAATGGTGCTCGCTTAATTAAACAAAACACCAAAATGCTTCCTGAAACTCCATAAATAGTTCACGAAATAGTAGAATAACCCAAACTGGGAGGGTCCCACAAGGATCACTGAGTCCAGTTCCTGTCCCAGCACAGTACACCCCAACATCCACACCGGGGGGCTGAGGGTGTTGGCCAAATGCTGCTGGAATATTGTTAGCCTTGGTGACGTGCCTGCTTCCCTGGGGAGCTGTTCCAGTGCTCCACCACCCTCTAGGGGAAGAACCTTTCCCTGATGTCCAACATAACCCCTGGCACAGCTGCCTGCCATCCCCTTGGGTCCAGAGAGAAGAGCTCAGCACCTGCCCCTTCCTCCCTGTGTGAGGAAGCTGCAGAGCTTGATGAGGTCTCCCCTCAGTCTCCTCTTCAGGCTGAACAGGAACAGGTCTGCCACTTCTAATTAACCTATAAGGAAAAGCTTTGGGGAAAGAGAAATGTGTCTTATCAAGTGCTTCCCTTGCTGAGGTTTTATTTTGGAGCCTGAAGTGGATCTTGGTTTTCCTGTAGATTCTCAATGCTTTCCGAGGGCCTGATGGGACACCTGTGAAGGACTTGCGACTGAAAGATTACAGCTCAGGTGAGAATGCTTTTCCAGTGCTTCTGATTTCAAGCTTATGAAAGGGTGTTTTTCACACCAATACTCACTTGGGCAGTTTTGTTAAAGTCTTTGCTGTCGTAATTGCAGGTATTTTTGAATGAAAATGCCCACTGAGTTTGTAGTTTGTCTTGTTGTCTTCAAAAAATTGATGGCTGTGCTCACTGCTGCTTAAGAGGTGAAGTGTGGGTCCTGGTGCCTCAATGTGTAGGTGTAAAAGCAGTAGGAGAAACAGTAAGTTTCTTCTAACAGCCATCAAGAGTAAAGTCGAGACAGACATTGGACAACAGGTTAATTTCCATTTGATTTTTTAGATTATTATTAAACCCTTTTGGATTGTTCTACACCATCTTTCTCAGGTGGTCTTACTGTGGAACATATCATACAATCATGGAAGGGTTTGAGTTGTAAAGTACCTCAAAGCCCATCCAGTTCCACCTCCTGCCATGAGCAGGGACACCTCCCACCAGATCAGGCTGCTCGAAGCTCCATCCAACCTGGCCTTGAACACCTCCAGGGATGGGGCAGCCCTGGGTAACCTGGGCCAGGGCCTCCCCACCCTCATCGTGAAGAATTTCTTCTTAATGTCTAATTGAAATCCTCCCCCTTCCAATTTAAAACCATTCCCCCTCGTCCTATGACTCCATGCCCTTGGAAAAAAACCCTCCCCAGCTTTCCTGGAGCACTTTCCATACCGGAAGCTGCTCTTAGGTCTCCCCGCAGCCTTTTCTTCTCCAGGCTGAACAACCCCAAGTCTCTCAGCCTGCCCTCATAGCAGAGGTGCTCCAGCCCTTGGATCATCTTCATGGCCTTCTCTGGACTCACTCCAACAGTTTCATGTCCTGCACAAACAGTGTCCTCATGAAACCTGATATATCCTTACATTTTTCCTTCAGTAACACAAAACCATTACCCTTCTTAGACATGAAGACAGGTTAAAAAAAGAACAAGTTTTACAACTCAATATCCAGCCACTGGGGCTGGATGTGCTGCCTCATTCATAGAATGAAGTTTTATTCTACTTCTGATCAGTGTGTATAGGAGTCTGAAGAAAGAAAGAAAGATTTTGCAAGGCTGCTTTGTGAGCAAGTTGTACTGGAACAGAACTGTGTGATGGTAGGAAATGGGGGGTGAGTTCTGGGGATTGGTTTGAATTGTACTGGTAGGGAATACCTGGAAGCTGGAGGGGAGCATCTGAAGTTACCTCTCCTGCTCTGATGATGTGGAGCAACTCTTGCTCCAGAGAAAATTTCTCTCATTTTCCAAAGAGAAAGAGCATGGCAGGGCTGTTGTCCCTGTTTTGCTCAAACTAGGAAAGCAGAGGTTTCACCTTTGTCAGTGCTTTTCCTTATTACCAGTATGGGTTGCATGTGAAGCAGCTGGAATTCTTGGTGTCAATGCATCATACAAAGCTTTCCTATGTGTTTACTATGAGGGAACCTGGGGCAATTTCTCAAGGATGTTTGCGTTCCTGGAAGCTGTCAAAGGCGATTTCACAACCTTCTTGCGGCTCTTTGAATTGAAGAACACCCTTGTGTCACAGAACCTGATTTGGCCCCAGCAGCAGGGCTTGTGGGGCCATGTCGATCTTTCCTGCTTCCGTTCCTCTTTTCTTGGCCCAGCACGGCGTGGCTGTCATCAGCTGCACAACATGGACTGCAACCCAGTCATTGCAGCACACCCATTCCTTGCCTGCACTGATGTGATCTGAGAGTTGGTTTTTTTCTGAAATCTGTCACTCTTCAGTAATAAATCAGCTGGAAGTGGGAATCTCTTCTTAAGTCTCTTATGTAGGTTACTCAGACTTACTGCCCTCACTGGAGGCTTGCTTTCTCCTCCTTCCCATTCCCCATTTCAAAGGCTACTCAAGACAAGACACGCTGTCTGATGTCGTGTGCAGAAGCCCAGTTCCTGCTGGTGGTCGCATGGTTGCAGTTTTCTTCTCTCTCCGAAAGCTGCATTCTATTTGTCTCCTCAGCTGCGAAGTTTTTTTTGTTTTTTTAAATTTTGGTTTTGGCAATTATGAGGAGGGAAAGAATGAAGTTAAAATCAGCTCATGCTTTAGGAGCTATTTAAAGCTGTTGCTTAACCCCGTTCAGTCACCATCGGTAATTGAAGCAGTGTAGCGTTATTCTAGGTTACATGGCTACTCCAAAGGCTTTGTTTTGCATTAAGTCCTGAGGCTGCAAATGCAGCTGCTAATTTAAAGAGCTTTGAGCCTCGTTATGCCAGATGGGTACATCTAGGACAATAAAAGCTTCCTGAATTGTGAAAACAACTTCTTGAAATCAAGTAGTGAATTTAATTCAGCTTTGCAAGTTGGTCTGTCCTATAGAGAAGTGTGAGAAGCTGGATTCATATTAACTCCTGAAAAACTAATCCTGTTTGAAGCCAGAGGCCAGCCACGGTGTGGGCAATGCTTTTATATTGGAGTGTGTATGTAAATAGCCATAAGAATTAAATCAGACTTGCTGACGTCTCTGGGTGCGCCTGGGCCCCCTGGCCGTGCTCTCGGTCTGGCAGGACAGCAGCCTGGCTCAGAAGTGTGTGTGCTAAGCCTGTCTGAGTGGGTTGTGTATATTTGAGTGCTGTCCAGAAATGTTAAAAATAACATTAATCATGAGTATGCGTGTGGAGTGGGTTTGAGGGAAGAATGCCTGCAGCTGTGGGAGAACAATAACCACCAGAACAAAGGACATGCAATTAACTCGGAATAAGTGGGGTTCGCATCAGATTTACAAAAAGATAACACTTATCATAGAGCTGATCTCAGCAGCTTCTGCGTGATGATTCCACTGTACGATCCTTCACAAGGCTTTTTGTGGGGGGAACACTGTGCAACACTTCTTGATGTACCTGGTGGGATTTTGGTATGCATCTGTGCTGTTTATTCTTGAGATTATTTTGTCTCTGAAGCCCACACGTGGAAACAGCGGCTGGGTTTGGAACAAGGTAGTGAGAGGAGAGGCCTTGGGAAATGACATAGTAATTCGATTGAAATAAAAAAGGCAGTACTTACAGATCGCTGTAAAATACCAAAGTCATAGCTTATAGTATTACCCTATGCAACATTAACTTGTAAATTCTATCGGGTAGATTTTGTATGTTCAGACTCAAAGTATCAAATCCATTTGTTGAGGGGAAGAGAGCATCTTCCAACATCACCAATGAATCTTGGCAGAACTGTATGAGATTGTTGGCTTGTCTTTCCGCTTGCCTTCTCAGGTGTGTTTAGTCATGGCTGTTCATAAATATTCCAAAGAATAAACCTTGAGGTGATAGTGGAGTCTTCTCAAAGACAATGAGCTGCGTTTGCCAGAGGTGTGCAGCTGCTTCAGTAGATGCTAGTGATGGAGACTTGTCAGCAGTTCTCGGAGAAGGGATTGTCAATAGCAGATTGTGAGTGCTCCTGTCCCGTCTGAAGGTACTTTACCTCTGCTCACCGGGGTCAAGGCTTCCATGTGGCCTCCCTTTGTGGAGCTGATAGCACACTGTGCAACACCACCTGACTGCTTGTGGCACCATGTCTGTCCTTCTGTTCCTGTTAGTGTTGACTTCCGGGAACTTGAGACCGATACCTTTTGACCTTCGAGGACTCTAACACGAACACACCTTGTCCTGGTTTTGATTTTGGTCATGTTCTAAACTCATCTCCTGCCTGATACTCATCAAGCTTTATTTTTGCTTTGCTGACTAACGTCAGTCATAAGCAAAGTCTCAGATAAAATCTTGAGTGCCTGATGTGCACAGAACTCTTAGGCTGAACACACATGTATGCCCTGGAGAAGTGAGCACACAGAGCTATCTTTATCTTAAAGGGCTGCTCATGATGAATCATTCACCCTTAAGAGATGCTGCGATGATGTCCAACTAATTAGTGAAAACACGAAGCGTACTGAGCCTTCTGTTCAGATTATTCTCCTGCATACAGTCTGTGGTGGAACAAGCTTGGAATGTGTGTTTTCCAGCCAGGTTTCGTGTTGGGGTTAGTACCAGCAGCTGGGAAAAGCTGTTCAGGGAAAGTGAGCCTGAGAAATCACTGGTAGTCTGGAAGTCTCTTTAGCTTACTCTGCAAGCCCATCTGGGGAACCAAGAGGAGTTTTTGCTGAGCTGGAAGAGCCTGGTGGAGAATGGAAAGTGGCATGTGCGGAGAGGAGCTTTGTGAAGTGGACCTGGAGGGACCAGGTGAGCTGTCTTGCAATCAGAAGGAGCAGTGGGGTCTATCCCAACCTCTTTATGGCCCATCTAAGTTAGTGCAGTGCTTCAGAAATTGGGAGATTTGAGTTTGTTAATCTTCTTCTCACCCTTCTGAGTATTCACTTTTGAGCACTGGATGGGGAGGGAATGCATCTCTGGGGAGCAAAGCACCCATGGAAATAAGATGACTGGGGCAGGGAGGAGCTCACTGGACAGTAGTGATGCTTGGGGCCACAGGGGTGTCCGTGTGGATGCAGGTGGCTGATGCCAAAGGACAGACATCCTCCTGTTGGGGAGGTACATGCAGGAAATCATAGAATGGTTTCAGTTGGAAAAGACCTTTTAAACTCAAGTCCAACTGTCAGTCCAGCCCTGCTAAGTCTGCCACCAGACCATGTCCTCAAATATGTCATCTATGTGTCTTTTAAACCCCTCCAGGGATGGGGGCTCAACCACATCTCCCTGGGCAGCCTCTGCCAGTGCCTGAGAACACTTTCCTCCTAATATCCAAACTAAATCTTCCCTGGTGCATCCTGAGGCCATGTCCCCTTGTCCTGTCACTGGCTACCAGGGAGAAGAGCCCAACACCCACCTCGCTACAACCTCCTTTCAGGAGCTGCAGAGACTGATGAGGTCTCCCTCCAGCCTCCTTTTCTCCAGACTAAACAACCCTAGTTCCCCCAGCTGCTCCTCACAAGGCTTGTGCTCTAGACCCTTCACCAACTCTCTTACCCTCCTCTGGATGCGCTCCAGCCTCTCAATGTCGTTGTTGTAGTGAGGGGACCAAAACTGAATCCAGGTTTAGAGGTGTAACCTAAAATCATCCCTAACCTAGCAGCTACTTAACTGCAGCTGCCTGCTTAGTTTTGAAAAGCTTTTGTTTTAGCAAGCACTCTTGGTACCTAGTGTTCTTTATTGCTTGCTTAGTCCCTTCTTGCTCTAGCATTTATTTCTTGTTCTGTTTTGCCAGACTTGGCCCTTCTGTGGTGCTTGGAACTGTTGCCCTTGTCCCGCCCTCTGTTAAACTTCAACTGCCTTGGCCAAGTCCTAGCAGAAACTGGATTTTTTTGCTTGTTCTCACTCTGCTCTGCCGCACTGATGCCCTGTTAAATATTAATAAGTCCCTTAGATAAACCCTTCAAAGATACTTATTATTTCCCTCCAAATGCAGCCTCTCCTGTCTTTAAGAACAGTGAATCCTTGGTTTCAGGAGTGTTTCAGGAAGCCCCTGAAATTTAAAATGGTGTTCTTTAGTATTGCCTTTTGCTAAAACTCATAATCCAAGGTCCAGGAGCTTGTCCTTCATGATGGAAAATTTGGTACAGGTTTTTGAGTGGTAAAGGGATAAGTCTTCCATTTTCTGTGTGTTCCAAGGCAATGAGACCTCCTCTTCCTCAAAGCAGAGCTTTGTCTGGCCCAAGTGTGACTGAGTCCGAGGTCCCTCACTGTAGCCGTACGCTGGGTGGGATTTGGGCTGGTGATGTTCTTGGAGGTCGGAAGCGCTGGTGAACGCTGTGTTTGCCCCAGCCCCTGCATGCTCTGGGTGCTGTTGGTAGGGCTGGAGGGCTGACCTGCCACTCTGCGTGGGGAGAGGATGTTTCTGGAGTTGTGCAGCACAACTGTGCTAAACCGAGACCTTCTGTTTCCTTCCAGGAATGATGGAGTGCCCTTGGGCTCCCCTTAAAGGGTGGATTTGTGGCCAGCTAGTGGCTTCCTCACAAAGAGAGCTGGGCACCAGCCCTATGGGCTTTGATTAGGAGTAGGTCCCATGAGGACTTAACATTCTTTGGACCAAACCGAAGAGTCTGTGTGGGTTGGTGTGAGGTGTCTGATGAACGCTGTGGTGCAGAGGTGCATCTTTCCTGTTGTGTTAATTATACAGAAGACACCTTGGCTTGCCTTCAAGGCTGTTGCCAATGCTCCACGGGAAGAATGATTTCCCTCCTGCTGTGTTTAGTGCTTTGCACAGTGAAGATTGTGTGGCTTGCTCTACTACCAGCCACAAATAAGAGCACACTGATCATGGGTGCTTGCTGAGAGCCAAAGTGATTGTCCAGGAGTTTGCAATATGCTGTGGCACACATGGAGTCTCCTCTTTTGGCATGACTAGCTTGCCCGCTCATCAGTAGAGTTCTTGCGCCTGGAGGGGTGCACGTTTCAGAAGATGAGGAGATCCCTTCAGTGTTGATCTTTGTGAAGCAATTGCTTCTCGTTTGTAGCCGGAATAGCCTGGCAAGGACTAGAAGAGCACTGCAGTTGGAGTTAGTCTGTGGTCATCAATACCAGTCCTTGCCAGTTTTCCCAGCTGTGTGTGCATTTGCTAGTCTTACTTCATTTCAAGGGCAGGAGTGTGTTGTCTCTCGGAAGCAAAAGTCGTTCTTGCTCATCTTTCCTCACCTGCGATGTGTTGGCTCAGGAAACAGGAAGTACAAATCTGTTTTAAGTCTGTGTTTGTGGCGAGGATCAACCTTGGTGTGGGGCTACAGGGCCTGTTCAACAGAAAAGGCAACACATTCATCTCTAAAACCTGCTGACAGCCTTTTTGGTGTGCTCAGTCCTTTTCTCTAACCGTTTTTACAAATGTGCTCACAGTTTTTGCATCTCTAGCACAAAACTTCAAGGCTTTTCACAGCATGCTGACATTATTGCATTGATTGGTTCTCTGAGTCATTTGGGCTAAACGACAGATTGAATATCCTACCAACCAGGTTCCAGTCTGCAACACCTTCCCACTTATGCAGGTTCCATGGAGTGGTTTGGTGTGGCAGGTGGGAGGAGGGAAGGAATCCTCCCTCTGGGCTTGGCACTGGTGAGACTCTACCTCGAGTCCTGGGTTCAGCGTGGGGCCCTCACTCCAAGAAGGACATTGAGGGGCTGGAGCACGTCTGGAGGAGGGAACAGCGCCAGGGAAGGGTCTGGAGCACAGAGGCTCTGGGAGCAGCTGAGGGCCCTGGGGGTGTTTAGCCTGGAGAAGAGGAGACTCATTGCTTCTGGAGCTCCCAGAAAGGAGATTGTAGTGAGGTGAGTGCCACACTCTTCTCCCAGGTAAAAAGGAATAGGATGAGAGGAAATCATCGTAGAATCATGGAATGGTTTGGGTTGTAAGGGACCTTAAGCCCCATCCAGTTCCAGTGCCCCTGACCAGGGCAGAGACACCTCCCACTGAATCCAGTTGCTCCAAGCCCCATCCAACCTGGCCTTGGACACCTCCAGGGGTGGAGCAGCCGTGACTTCTTTGGGCAGCCTGTCCCAGCCAGTCCTCTCATGGAGTTGTGTGGTTTCCCTTTGATCACAGTTTCTGTACAAATATAATATAATCCTTTGTCTTTAATAAAGCAGCAGTGTGCATGGCGTTAGTGTTGTGGGTTTTTCCCTCTGCCCCACAGCACTGGTGTACAAACCATCATCCTTCTGGGCCAAGAAGGGCTGAGAACTAGCTGGAGCTCAGACTGTTGCAGTTCCTGTCACTTATGGGGTTGCCTGTGTCCAGCTTTAGGGTGTCTCAGGCAGGTCCTCTCTGCCTCCCATTCTCCTGGATGTAGGGAGGAGGAAGGGCTGTAGCTCTCACGCTTTCAGAATGTGGCTGTTTTGTATCATTTGGTTTCAGTGCCGTTCTCTTGTGCGGCGCTGTCAGGAATGAGTGTACCTTCTCATAGAGGGACAGGATGAAGTGGCAGGCCAGGTGTGGCTTGTAAATGCTCAGCCTTTGAAAGGAGTTGGGAATATGGATTATTGCAGATTGTCCTGTTTAGTATTCAACAGCGAGCTTTTCTGGTGCAGCTCTTCAGCTTTCATAGCTCTGAAGACCAATTTATCTGCGCAGTAAAAGAGATCTGACAAATTTATGGGCGCTCAGAATCCACCACCTGGTGTGGAGAGAGTTCTTGGGTCTGGCTTCTGAGCTTGCATTAGCAAGGATGAATTGCCACCCTTCCCCGCTGTGCTGTGGGGTGCCCTCCAAGGTTTTGGGTGATGCCGACAGCTTCATTTTCTCTGATCGACACAAAAGGCACTGTGCCGTTGCCCATCCTCCCTGCAATGGCAGGACACGCTGTGCGTGTTCAGGAGCTCCTGGTTTCTTGGAAGCACCATGTATTATGCCTACTAGTAACAGTATGCTGTAATAGCATGGAGATACAGAAGGAACCCTCTGTTTGCCAGTATTTTCCTCTGAGGAGAACGAATGATGATCCATACTTTTTAGCATGGATGAACATCTGCATCTTTCCTTGGAGGATACAGAAAAACTTGTGGATGGGGTCATAGGTGTGTTGCCAGAGTCTCCCACAGATGAGTGAGGTCCTCCTGTCAGCTAAGGAAAAGTGGATTCTCTGAGAACAGTGTCCATCACCTGTCTTTACTACCCATGCTGTGCGGAGGTCAGTGTGTCAGCCTTGCAGGTTCCTTTAAGAGTTGTACAAGTCTTTCATATTCACTCCATACCTCATGCCATAGTTGCCTTTGGAGCAATTGAGCTTTCTCCTCTAACATGGATGAAACTCATAGCAGATTTCCCCACCTGGCTCAGCTCTGCCATGCTGTCTCTGGAGAAGGTGTGCAGCAGCATCTGTGCTTCAGCAGCCGGCCATGGCTCTGCTTTCATGCACCATCTCTCTGAATCCTAGGAGTGTCCAAAACTGCAAATGCTTTTCTTCTGTGATAGTTGTCTCATCTGACAGATTTGACATAAACTATCATGAATTAACACACTGCTGTGTGTCAGTTGTTCAGGAGAAACTGTGTGAGAACAGAAACAAGTCTTATTTTAAATCCCGAGTCTTTGATCTTTTTATCTGAAGCCAAGGAGCAGTGATTTTAAGTCAGGCTTTTGGGGTTTTTGGATGAACCGTGGCGTGCTAGCAGGGCCCTGCTATTTGTGTTTCATTGTCAAGTTTCCCTTCACCAAAACACATCTGTTTCAGAGGCAAGATATTCCATACTCAAATGTTTGCAGAACAGCTTCCTGAAGCTCTAAATATTTTCTTAGCCACAAGCATTAAGCAATCTTTGGTGTTTTCAGTGCAGAGCACAGTTGAGCATGCTTTGGGAGCATCCGTAAAGGATTGTGTTTGCATAGGAGCACTTAGGGGAAAGCAGGACTCCTCTGGATCCTGTGTGCATGCTCTCCCTCTGTTCTTTTGCCCATCATTTGCAGCCTGTGGTGCTGTAGACTTGCACAGCAGAGATGTAGTTAAATCAGTCCTTTCAGACAATTGTCCTAAAACACGGGGGAAGGTGAGGACGTGCACGCTTTACAGCTGTGCTAGGGCCAAAACCTGAGTGAGTTCAAGTGTTGGAGGACTGTTCCCCTGTGAAGTTCTTTGGATGGTGCAGCTGTGCTGCAGCGTGCTCAGAGGTTGTGTGGAGGGAATGCTGATTTATCTCCTTTTTGACAGAGAGTCTGTATTGATCGCACATAGTGCTACCGAAACAGAGATCAATTCTTTCTCCGCTCTACTATTTTTGTGGATCCTGAAACTGTAGTGTTGTACTAATTAGGAAGAGAAGGATCCAATAAAGAAGGTACCAGGGTTCAAATCTCCATGTGAAACCTTGCAGATGAGTTTAGGCCACCTTGAGTCCAAAGACCCGTGCTATGGTATTCAACAGTGATTTTGCTTTGTTGGTTTGATCTCTGGGTTTTACTTTTACGACCTGCATGTCAGTGGGTGCCTGAGAGCTGTTGTTCACGGCGGAGGACTGCTGTGGGATGCTGTTGAACAAGTTCCTGCCTTGAAGTGCCTCTGTCAAAATCCCTGGGTCTGCTTCTGGTCACTGCAGTTGAACTGCCACGTTCTGATAGGCAAAGTGCGTCAAGGCTTTGGAAATGGAGACTGGCAAGCACAGCAGCTGCTGCGCGAAATGCTGACCCAGCCCTACAAAGGAGGCAAGGAAGAGACACAATAGTTGGTTGCAGGAGCCTTTGTACCTGCTCCCTCTTAAGAACCAGCCTCAAGTCACTTGGTTTTGTTTCAAACATTGTGCTCTGGGTAAAGTGAATTGCAGAGCATGGAAAAATCAGCAAAGGCTGCATTTTGAAGGTGCTCTGTAGCAGTGCTGTTGTTGCACAGGCCTTTCCATCATGGTCTGGAATGAAAAGGGTGCAATAATGGAGCTGGGGGCAGGGCAGGGGTACCTACCATCCCAGGCTGATGTTGCTCTGCAGTTCTCACATACTAAGCACGCGCCCCTCAGAGCTGTGCAGAGGGCTAGATCCAGGGGTAGAGGAAAGCGTCAAACTCTGCAGGTCTTCAGTTTGGAGCGGAGCAGAGGCTCCAGGCTGGTCTCTTCTTCTGTGCTGTCTGTGCAAGGACAGCTTTTAGTGAATGGGAGAGCGCTGTGTCCCTCTTGAACTTGACCCCAGGAGCTGAACATATGTCCTGAAGCTGCTTTTTGGCAGGATGTGGGGCCACAGTTCCTGGGTTTGGTTCTCATGGTGTGTGTTACTGCAGCTGTGCTGGTTAGGGAGGTCGAGTTTCGTGCAGGAGGGCAAGGGTAAGAAAGTGTACAAGGAGAGATGTGCTGATCTTGCCCTGAGCTGTCTCCTTGCAGTGCTTAGAACGATCCAGTAGTGTACAATCCTCCAAGCATCTCCATGTTTTTGTCTGTGTATAACAGTCAGCGTTGCACTCTCAGTTGTGTCATGCTGGATGAAATCCATGGCTAAACCACTCACTCACTTAACGAGGACTGTGATGTAAACTGCTTTTCTTTGTAGAGCAAATGGAGTGAAAACTTCTGCAATCTTGCTTTCTGCCTGTCGGGAGACCCCCTGTTTCATGGAAATGAGCTAGCACTCCGATCCTGGCTTGCTGATTATGGCAGCTTTCAGCAACCCTTCCTGTGAAGAGGAATCGGGAGCCTTACAGGCTGACAAATAGCACTCATGCAGCCCTTTTCTGAACAGGAGGGAGAGAAGTTTAGCGTTCTAGGTTTGAATAAGACTTCAAAATGTATGATGTAAGCCTGCACACTGTGCGGTGAAGTGGCAGAGATCTCTGCCCAGAAAGCAAAACAGGCTCCCAGCAAGGGGCAGCACTGCTCCTGGAGAGCAGCGCTGTGCTGCAGAGAGCTGCTTGGCTTTCAACATGTGATTTATTGTGGCTGGAACTGCAGAGGGGAATGGATACTGTGGGAACTGCTGGGTGAATTCGATTCTTTTGATTCTGCCAGCTGAAACTGTACCTCTAGTTCCAGGTGCCCACTTCATATAAAAATACCAAGTGGCTTTAGCTGCATTCCACCACAGATGACGTGTTGCCGGCCTGTGTCTTTCCCAGCACTGAAAAGCACTCAGTTTGATAAAACCCTCTCTAATGTAATTGTATTGACTAAAATGATATAGGGAATGGGAAGGCGTTCCTGTGTGAGGTGGAGGAGCAGCTAAATTCAAACTGGAGTCTCATTATGGTGGCTGATGTTTAAAGGCAGGATTGTGTTGTTAGAACATGGTGCAAAGAGCTCTCCCAGTTAAAAGAAACGGGTTTTGATGAAAATGTTTTGTACAGTGTTGTCTCTGAAGTGGTTAAGTAGGAAGATGGCGAACAAACAGAGGAGAAGAAATTGGTGAGTGCAGTGATGTTCTTTGGTGTAGGCTCAGGGGGAGATGGAGAGCACTGGAATGCCTCGCCTGAAGGAAGTGTATGTGGAGATACCTTCCCCTGGAAGATGAGGGCTGAAGCAGTAGGAAGCAGATACGTATCTGGTTTGGAGGTACCAGTGTTCAGATGTGCACCTTGAGGAGAGGAGTTGAGCTCTTCTTCAGGATTGCTAGATACCTAAAATGGTGCAATCCCCATGCAGAGCAGCTCTCCTTTTGCTCCTAACTAGCCAAAAGAGCAATGGGTGGAGGGAGACAAGCATTTCCTCTCACTGTTCGGCCACGTGGAAGCGTGGTAGCCCAGGATCATCTGGAAAGCACTGTTTTGGGGTGAGGTGGCCTAAGCGTGTGAAGGCTGAGATTGTTCCTCAGTGCTTCAGTTCTTGGATCTACTTTGAACATCAAGGATGGCTCTTCAGGTGGTCTTAGCTTCTGTAGCACTCACCCTGCACTGTACGTAGGAATGTAACGTTTCAGCGCAGGTAGCGGGAGGACACAGTCGAATCAGTGGGTTCCTTCAGCCACTGACTAAGATGGCAGGTTTCCAAGGAACAAGAAGAGTAAAGGAAGGCTCTCTTGTTTCTTACTTCTTAAGCTCCTACACCCTTTTATTACGTACGCAGTAACAGCTATACC
Source organism: Clamator glandarius (assembly GCA_033459285.1). Classification (NCBI taxonomy): domain Eukaryota; kingdom Metazoa; phylum Chordata; class Aves; order Cuculiformes; family Cuculidae; genus Clamator; species Clamator glandarius. Next base: position 147,014 of record JAUNZM010000044.1, read on the forward strand.
AAAATGAAAAAGCTGGCGTTTGCCTTCCTGCTCCACTACACTTTTTCATAACACAAGGGACTTGGACGTCAAAAGTAAGCAAGTATTGAAAGAAAAATAGCAAAGGGGTCACATTAGTTCTTTGTGAAATATTTCCCAATTACGATGCTGGCTGTTCATGTGAAATGTGTTTGCAGCAGGGTGCTTTGAAATGACTGATCAGTGCTTGCTTTGGAGAGCGCTACCTCTGAGGCAGCACCGAACCAGACAGTGACAATGGAAAATCACTGTGCCTTTAAAAAACAACGAAGCAATGATTTCTTTCCCTGAGGAAGGGTGTGCCTGCCATTCGGTTGTGTAAGGGGAAGCGGGAACTCTCTGCTATTAACATTCATGATAAACTGCGCAGTTAATCATCATCCAGCCCTGGTTTCTCTCTTTTTCATTCTGGAGCGGAGGGGGGTGGTTTGAGGGCAACTGGGAAAGGGAAACTGAATATTTGATGTGGCTTTCTATGACAAGGCACTAACATGACTCCCGTCTGTATTTAAATGCTGTCCCCAGGTTACGACTATGGCTATGTCTGCGTGGAGTTTTCACTCTTGGAAGAAGCCATCGGATGCATGGAAGCCAACCAGGTTGCTTTACCCTTCGGTCAATGCTGCTAGAAGAGTTTTTGTATATATTTTTTGGTGGGGTGGTGGAGAGCCAGTGAGGGGTTTTTGACCCATTCAAAGGAAGATCTGTTGTGTAACACACAACACTGCAGTTTAAACGGTGTTTCCAGAAACTTGTCAAAGGCTTAGAAATGCCCATGTGAAGGAGCTGCTGGCCACCAAAGGGTCCGCCCTCCTCCCTAGCACCCTTCGGCTCGCTGGCAGACTCCCAATGCAGGTTTTGGCCCTGATGTTTGTGTACTCACACTGAAATCCAGTCGGAAAGAAGTCTGCTAGCTTTAAATGCCTCGACCAGCTATGTGTGCACACGCACACATGTGACTGTAGGTGAGGCCTCTGGTTTGCAGCTCTCAGTTAGCTATGACTTGCACGCTCCAATTTTCCCTATGCCTTGTGTAGCGGAGGGATTCTTAATTGTGTGTCTCCCCTGTATCTGTCCTGTCCTTTGGCAAGCTGGAGCTGCAAACATGAGGACTACTCAGCATGCAGTTGCACCTGGTAAATATGAACATTTCCAGGCCTGAAAAATGCAAAATGGCTTAAACCCATAGGCAATAAGTACCTGAGGGGAGCTTGTACTCCGGTATTTGAGGCAAGAGCTGTTGCCCACTGTACAAGATGCATAAAATTTGTTAGATAAAACATAATTCTCATCCCATGCCACCCTGCTTGTTCCTCGGGACTGCAGGTGATGGATTGCTCAAGAAAAAAAACGTTTGATTGATCCCTCTTCCTTCACTGCATCCCTTCATAGAATGTTCATAGCATCATGGATAGTTTGGGCTGGAAGGGACTTCAAAGCCCATCCAGTCCCACCCCTGCCATGCGCAGGGACACCTCCCACTGGATCAGGGGCTCCAAGCCCCATCCAACCTGGCCTGGAACCCCTCCAGGGATGGGGCAGCCACCCCTGTTCTCGGCAGCCTGGGCCAGGGCCTCCCCACCCTCAGGAAAACATTTCTTCATAAGATCTCACTTAAGTCTTCACTGTGCTTTAGTTGAGATACAGTAGTTTGTAATTGGTGAAGAAAGAAATGTACTTTTTGGGTTGGGGTGACCCAAGTTACAGGAATTTGGTCAGGAGAGTTGTAACCTCTGGATTGCCTCCTGTAGGGTTATTTCCCTATGTTGCTCTTGACTGAATATGGAAAAAGTAGCCTTTTAATTATTTGAATTTAAAGAAAAAAGAGAAAAGTAGTGAGGTCTGTATCTGCTCTGCTGCAAGGAAGAGAACTGACTATTCAGTTCTCAGTAAAAGCAAAATGGAGATGTTCAGAGAGGGAGCTTGGCAATTCAGTTGTCCTTAGGCATTTAATATCTTCCAGGGTAAAGCTGTAGGATCATCTCCTCAGACTGAGAATCAATCTGCATTTTTACAAGCTGCAAAACCTCAAACCTGTGTTAGCAAGGACATGGATTCTTTGATAGTTCAGTTATTTTCAGAAGGTTATCAGCTACCCCTGTCGGATGCAGTCACTTGTGAGAGCAGGAATAGCGAAACAGTGTCAGCCCACAGTGACATCCTAGCACCTCACTGCTCATCCTGCCTCTCTCTCCATCATCTGTAGGCTGGGAATAAATAGCTCTTGCAGAGACAGCATTTTTTGATGCTCTTTAATGCCTGGGTAACTGCCCCTGCCTAAAGAATAATTTCCTACAAGCCTATGCTGTAGAAATCCTACATCTTTTCCTAAAATCTTTTTATTTCACTTAGCACAGTCCAGCACCCACTTAAGATCATCCCCAAACTTGCTAATGCACATTTACCAGGTCCAACTCCCTCCACTCAGTAAATCTGGTGTGTGTTTGTAACTGCTGAGGTTTGAGGGGGATTTCTGTTAAGTACAGTCTGACAAGGAAATGTCCAGCTGCTGTGGTGCCCTAATTTCGTAATAGATTTTCATTCCACTCTTATTAATTGCCACAGGTAATGAAGGAAAATGCCCCCCTTAATTAACTGCTTTGCCTTGTTGATTGTTGTGTTGAGGGGTCCCCTCTAAGGTGTGTGGAATGGGATGGGTCACCGGTCCTGCTCGCGTGGAGGTGCTGGGTGGCCGTTTGGCTGAGCTGGGGACCCTCCTTGCCCCGGTGGGGCTGTTGAATTGTTCTGTACAACCTTGCTGCAGCCTGATGATGGTGATGCTCCCTTGGTCTTTTGGTGCAAGTTGGCTGTCGTTTGACTGTTATGAGAGGGGACCTCTCTGGTCTGTGATGGGCTGATTCTCCTTTGGGGAGATCCAGGTATTTTGAATGGGAAATGAGGTTTCTGACTCTTAAAACACACAGTTCCTCTGAAATAATCTTCCCCTCCTTTATTCTCATTTTTGTTGTGGTGTGGCATTTATGTCATCGCATTTTCTTTGAGTTAAGAGTTGGTATAGCCCGTGGTACAGTAGCGTTCCTGTCTCAGAGCGCTACGCTGGCCTGTTAGGAGATGACTTTGGGAATACATTGCACGGCTCTTGTTCTCCATATGTGCTGGGATCCCACTGAGTACTGGAATGCTCTCTTGCACTGCTCCTTCATCTGTATAAGAAACACAAATAATGAGCTTGTTATTAGGGCAAGAAAAGCAGTGCCTTTCATGTGGTGTCACGTATCCTAAAGGCAGGTGGAAGAGGAGAGATGTAGAGGGCTGTCTGTGCTGCCGGGCTATTCGACTGCTTTCTCTCAGGTGTGGAGCTGGTTGTTAGACATCTGGAAGCAGAAGAAGCTTTTTTTGAGCTCGGGAGCAAATTAATAGTTTTGATTGACTGTGTAGGATTGTCTCCAAATCCCCTTGGGCCTCAAACTTAGCGACACTGGCAGTGTGAATATTTCCTAGCTTTTGTTGCTTGTAACTAACATCTTTGTAATCCGTTCCTCCTGCATCTTAAGCAAGAGGGTGAGAATGGGAGAGCTGTAATGTGAGCTTTTAAAAATACATACGTGTGAGTTCTTGTGGAGGGCTCCAGGCCCATGCTAGTGCAGGCGTTCCAAGGCTTTCTCCTGTGCCTTCCTCCTCCAAGACTGAGTGTTTCAGAGGGTGGTTTTACCCTGCAGTGCTGTGTGGCCCTGGTTCAGCCTGCTGAGCACAGCGATGCCTCCATTCCCTGCTTGTTTCTGGCTGGAGAATCTTACTGGGTTTTGAGGGTGCTCGCTTGCCTTGGGCACATGCCACCACCATGCAACTGGAAGCATCAGCTGTGCATTTCTGCTCCTTCAAGCAGAATTTTGTCCATTTTTTTGTCCATTCCCTGCAGCGCTTTTCTGCAGTCAGTGGGAATGTAGTTCCTCATGCGGATCAGACTTCACAGCCTTTTCAGGCTGTTGTAGCTGTTGGTGTTAAAATCCACAAGATGCTTTGAGACGGAGGCAGAGCCTGGGACTTCCTGTCCTGAAAACTCTTGCAGTAACCAGTCACAGCTCTGTCGCTTCCCAGTTAAATACAGGTGGAGCTTGTGGTTATCCTGGGAATGCATCTGCTCCGGTGACCTGGAGCCTCCAGGAAGCTCCTCCTGGACCTTTATGGAAGCCTGTGATACAAGGAGGGACATAAGATTTATTAGAGCAAACGTGTGTCCGAACATCAATAAATTGTTTTCCTTCTAGTAGGACTCATTGGATTGTGGAGTCTGGTGTTTTGTCTGGAATCTGCAGGATGCCCCCTGGAACGGGCGATGACAGCCGCCTCCAGTGCAATTTGGTATCCATCGCTTACTCACTTGACAATGCCAATCTGTCTTGTTAGCATTAACCTGCAGTTGAGGGTGATGGTGACAATGGAGCACCCACAAATACACTAAGATGTGTGTGTGTTAGGCTGGGAGAGCTGGAGATGGCTTGGCATGTGGTATGTCCTTGGATGATCAGCTGATGTCTGTGCTCAGGGCTGGTTTAGTAGTGGGCAGGTACAGCTGGACTCGATCTTGAAGGTCTTTTCCAACCAAACAATTCTATGATTCTGCTTTTCTTGATTCCCATCAGGTGTGTGGGCTTTGCTTAGGTTCTACCATTGCTGTCATCATGAAACCTGTCCTGGTCTTCACTGTGTGGATTTCTAGAGTTACCTTCTGGAGTCTTCCTCTCTGAGTGTGTGTAGAGAGGGGACAGGCCGTTCCCAGACCAGTGTTCCTTCTATAAACATCCTGGTGATTTGGGAAGTATGCACATCACAGTGATTTTTATGATTCAAGTGACCTATGGAAAGTTCCCTCTGTACAATGCCTTGTGTGGATTTCCAGGCAGCAGCGCTGATTTGGGGGTTTTTTTGCATCTGATTCGATGTGTGACCTTGTCACGAGCTCACCCTGCTCTTACACCGCTGAGGCTTGGCATGTTGAGTCAGTTGTTTGTTCATTCCCACTTGTGGCTCGCTGATCAGCCCATCAGCCCCTGATTTAATTGGTGCTGTGAGCCTCCGCGATCCGTACGGCAGTCTGCAGGGGGAGGCTCTGGTGCTGGGCAGAGGCTCGCCTGTCAATAAGCAGCCGGATCTGCTGGCTGGGGCCTTGGACAGGGCTCTGGGTGTGGGTGTGCATGTGTATCTCTTGCAGTGATGGTGTGATAGATGCACTTTCTGCTTTTCTGCTCGGAAGGAAAGACTGACTTAATCGCTGAGTGCTACAGAGACCTTCTTTGTGCCCAGGAGGGTGTCTTTTGTTGTAAAATGTAACTGCCAAAAAATTCTGCTACTCAAAATACTTCTTTTCTTCTGTCATCTCAGCATCTTCTGTTATCTCAACTGTTAAAACTGTGTGAATCCTCTTAGTCTCTCCTCCTTTGGCACAGGAGATCGTAAAAGAATTTCTGCCAAAGACTTTGCACGCTCTTCCTTCAGCCAGCGGTAGCTGCCCATCAACTTGTTTTTTCTAGCCCTACCTGGATTAAAAACTGCTCCCTTCTTGGCAGCTCTGTCCTGCGATGCCTCAGGAAGCAATCCATGCTAACCAAAGGATTTTAAAACAAGGGTGCTTTCAACTGGAGAAGCTGTGAAACTGCATCTTCTTACTCTACTTGTGGGATCTCAGCTTGCTGTGTCCCTCTACCACTCTCCTCTTGTTCCAAAATTCTGGCATCCTTTTTTCCTTCGTCCTTTTTTCCTTCGTCCTTTTTTCCTTCGTCCTTTTTTCCTTCGTCCTTTTTTCCTTCGTCCTTTTTTCTTTCCTTCTCACCTGACCCACGTGAGGAGGATTGCTTGCTTTTGCTGCTCTGTGATGGGATTGTCTCTGAGGACAGCTTCTGGGTGAGCTGGTCGGAGCACGCAGCAGATTTGTAAGCTGGGCTTCCTTAGTGTCACTGCTTGCTGCTGGGGACTGTGACCCAGCAAGGTTATCTCAGGACTCAAATATTTCCCGTACTCTGAAGCTCACTAGGGCTGCTCTATGAGTAGGTTGTCCCCATCCCAGGAGGGGTTCACAACACGTGTGTCTGTGGTGTTTGGGGACTTGGTTTAGCAGGCGTGGTGAGATTGGGCTGACGGTTGGACTGGGTGAGCTGAGATGGCTTTTCCAGCCTCAATGGTTCTATGATTCCCTCTAGTCCCTGGACATTTATATTTTGATTATGAGTTTGTTGGAATTTTTTTATTTTTTACTGTTTAACATTAAGAAATCTGCGCGATGCTGTATCTCTGAAATGCCCCTTCTTTCCCAGATCTCAAATGACTCATTAATCAGGTGTTCTGCTGGGAGAGATGCTATGGTTACAATGCCAGGAGCTTGAGCTGGCAAACGTTAAGGAGTAATTGTGATTTCCTGAAGTGTGTTTTAATAACTTGATCCAGGAGGGTTGCCAAGGTGAGCTTCTAGTCGTCTCTGGCCGATGGATGGTATGATGTGGTATAGCAGTACTTGCAGCGCATCACTCGCCCTGAGTGGGTAGCGAGTGCTGCCCTGCAGCATCCAAAGGTGCGTGGGGGTGGCTGCTCCCTGCGCTGATGGCTCAGAGTGAGGAGCCACCATTGGGCAGCTGCACCTTGGGTTGTGCTCTGCATGGCAGTTGCAAAAATGGGGGTATTTGAAACCTTGTGCTTGTGAATGTGAAGTGCGATGTGTGCCACAGGTCAGTGCTCTCTGCCCCTTCCATAGCCCTGGAGTTGTGTTGCAGAGCACTTGGGGCCAGCGCAGCACCTAAGGACTGGCTTTGTTTCAGTCATTGCCACCATGTGAAGCATTTTCCCAAGTGACTCGTTTGTAGGTGAGATTCTGCCTTCAGCTAGAAAGGATTTGAAGTGGTCCTTGAAAGCCTATGCAGGACAAAGACGCTACCCTGTCTGTCTGTCTGTTGGATCCTCTCCTCTTCACATGTTAATGGAATAACTGTGTGACAATGAGGGGAACTTGGTCACAAAGACTATGCATAGGTACAGAATGATGTTTTACTGCTGGACTGCTCTTACAGATGGTATGGATTTTACTGCATTGACTTTCAATGAAGACCTGTAGAACCTCTAACTGTATCTTTGTGTGACTGTTTGGGAGATGTTTATCACTGTAGCATCAAAGTGCTTCCAAGGAGTGTGGTAAAGTCAGCTCTAGGACAGCTAATGTGTTGCCACAATTGATAGACTGTGTATGTGATCAGAAGGTGGATTGGGTTAAGATGTGAAATCTCTGGATGGAGCTTCTCTGTGAGTGCTAGTAGGACTCCTGCCACTACTTGGTTTTGATGCTTTTGAAGTCATCCTTGAAGCAAGCTGGTGGCTAACAGAGCTGCAGATGCCCTATCAGATATTCCCTCTGTGCTCTTGGAAGTAGATGATGCCAATGATGTGACTGAGGTTTCTTAGAGGAGACACAGTGGCAGTGAGGGAAATGACTGTGTGGTTTCGGCTTACATGAATAAAGGCAACCTGGTGAGCACACCATGACTTTCATTTCCAGAGCAAGACCATTTTCTGCAATGGTTTTGCTGTGCTGGTTTGCACTAGACCTGTCTTGAAAGAGATGCATTCCTTCTCAGCCCAATCACAGCAGCGTTGAGGCGAATACCAGAATGTTTTACAAGCACACGAGCCAGATGATAGCACTAAGACTCCATCTGGACTATCTTGACAAGCGGGAACACACCAAAATGTGGTTGCAGTGTCGCGTTGTTTTTGTTAGCTTCAGCATCAGAACTGTTTGTTCATGCTTCTGTGCTATCTCAGCAGCAGCTGGGTGTCCATTCCTTGGTGCGCTGATGGTGTTGGGTTGCTGGAACAGGAAAGTAAAAGGTTGAGTCTGGAGTGTTAAGGAAGGCAGAGCACTGTTTCCTACTCTTAGAGGAGTAATGGTCTGCCTGCTGTCCTGCAGAAACTGTGATTATAGTAGTGAGAGAGCGCTGAACGTCCCTTTTGATGTGTGCTGTGGTCTATTTTCTTCTCAGCTGAGTTTCTGTTGGGCTCCTTCAATATAAATCACAGAATTGTGGCTACCTTGGGTTGGAGTACGTCCCAAAAGAATACCTTGAATTTTGCCTTGGTCTGCTCAGGTTCTGAGACTCACACAAGTAAAAGATTCAATTTGGATATTAAGGTGCAAGGTGGAAGCTATGAGAGTCAGCAACTTCGCTGTGTGAATTTTTGTTTCCATCTGACTGTAACCGTGCTGTTAGGAGTGTTGACCAGAAACGAAACATGATTGCAGTGGAGAATGGGGGCTGGCATGTCTGAATGTGCTGTTGAGTCATTATCCACCCATTCCGGGCAACAAGGAAACAGGTATTTAACACAGAGGGGCACACAGTTGTTATCCACCCCATTCCCCTGCAAGCTACCTTCCAGGCTCTCATTAAAGCTTTAATTCTCACCGAGAAGCACTGTGTGCTGGAGGATTGGGGATTGGGAGTGTTTGCTGCAGGACGAGGAAAGACGCTGGGTGGAAGAGCCCCGAGGGTGCTGGCAGACAGCAGCCCTCTACACTCCTGAGGAAAAGCACAGACCTCCCCATTCCCTCTGGCTTCAGAGGGGCAGAATTTCTTCTTGCTTCATAGCTGGCAGCCTGGCTAACCTGTCACGTGTGAGTGTGGGATGGCAGCGGGGAGGCCCTCAGCACCACCGCGTGTCCGGCTCACTGAACTCTGACTACAATTGCTCCTGGAACGTTTTATACAAGGAGACAGAGGAAGGAGGTGGGAAGTTCTTCCTGGCTCCTGCAGTGGCAGAAGCTGCACACTGTGTGGTTGGTTGACTTGTCGCAGCGAAGGGGCTGGTGTAAAGCAGCATTCTGCCTTAGGGTTTGTTCTGCTGTGCTGTTGTGCTGCCTGTATGTGTTGGCAACTAGCAGATGTCGCATCCAAGTGTCCTGCGTCTCACATCACTTCAGACCACCTACAAGTTGTTAGTGATGTCTTCCACTGGATGAATAAACAGCTTCCAGAAGTAGATTCCCCAAAGGAAAAGGGTCTGAAATCAAGTGTGTTGTGTAACAAATTACATTTTTAAAGAGGGTCAAAGCTATAAAATTGTAAACATAAGATTTAAGTATTTAAATCTATGAAGCTGCCATCTTTAGAACAGGGGGATGGCAGTAACTCTCCTATTTTCACAGGCAGCAGGGGAAATCTGAGTTTTTGCGATGTACGGTCAATGTCTTAGCAGGAAATCAGCAATATCCAGATGGGCCTCCTGTACTGGGTTTGAACCAGGATGACAGTAAAAGCCCAAGCAAACATTCAGTGTACTTTTCCATCAAGGATCTCAGGAGCAAGTTTAACAGAGAGAGTGGTTTGAAGTCTTCAAAAGCCCAAAATATATATTCATATGCTTGAAATCGAGTTGAGAAGTCTAAGAAGCCGTCTCACAGTGCAGAACTGTTGTTAATGATGTGATGACTGAGGTGTTTTACTGTTTGTAGTCCTAGGTTTGTGGAAGCCCGATTGATTCTTCCCAGCTTGTGATACTGCTGGAGCAGAATGCTGAGGTGCTTTGGTTTTTCCTTCCTCTGATGAGGCATTCTTCTGTACCTGGTCCACGTGCGTTTAGTGTTTGTGCTCTACCACTGCCTGCTTCTCTGCCTATTGTAATGACTTAATGAAGGGATTGTCCCCTGGTCTGGGCACTGGTGAGGCCACACCACAAGTCCTGGGTTCAGCATCGGGCCCTTCACGACCAGAAGGACACCGGGGGGCTGGAGCGCATTTAGAGGGGGGCAGTGGAGCTGCAGAAGTGAGTCTGGGGGCATGTCTGGGGAGCCTTTGAACTGCTCTCTTCCCCGTTTACAGCTGGCATGTGCTTAGCGAGGTTTGCTGTTGCGCAGGGCATCCATGCAAGCCAAGTGGTGTTGGAATTGGTGTGCGATCCCGTGGCCACATGCTCCAGGAAAAGGACATGCTTTTGTTTGCGTGTGAGGTCTTCAAATGCTTCATCTGAAAGGCTAAATTGTCTAGAAATTAGTTTAACCCTATAAAGCAGAGCTTTCCAGCTTGTTGTATTGTTTACCAGCATTATGGAGTGGGATGATTTTTGAGGAAGAAGGTGGCCATCTAACAAAATATTGGGAAGTACGTCCAGGTGCTGGAGCAGCACTGTGGTGGGAGAAGGGAAATCACAAAGGGAATCTCTGAAGCAGTTCTTGTTCAAGCACGGAGTCCAGGCAGGAGACATTGGTGAATCAGGAAAGGAATAAAGATGAGGCAGAGCCATGTGGACCTGTCCCTGGAGCTGCCTGTGATTAAGACTCGATATGTTAAATATTTAAATACTCTTAAGCCTGGATAGTTTTAAGTATCCTTCTCAAACAGAGGATTCAACCTGATTTGTACTTTTTTGGGCACTGGAACAAGTGTTTGATATGTGTGACCTTCTCGGCTTACCCTTCAATAAGTCCTTAGCCATCTGTGCTTCTGTTTCGCTGTGGAATGGGAGCACAGCCAGTAGCAGTGAACACAGAACTTGTTCCTGTTGGAGCTGGTATCTCTTGACGCCTCCAGACCCTCGCCGTCTGAGCTCTAGAAATCCTCTTCTGACCCCTCATACTGCATAAGAAAGTCTTGCATTTTAAAATTTCCACCTTTTCCCAGTGATCCTTCAATGCTGATCTGCAAGGGTGCCCTTTTCCAAGAGGCCAGGGAAGCTGATGGTCAGAGTTAGCTGAACAAGGAGTTGTTAGGGCTTTCAGTGATGGCAGAAGGTCCACTTTGCTTCACTGGATCTAAGAAAACTTTGGAATGTGTTGAAATCTCCTTAAAGAGTGAAAAGCAGAAGCCATTCATATCACCTACCTCCCAAGGCTGGCCCTAGAGCATGTGAAATCCTCGGCACATGGTGTGTTTCTTCAAACCGTGACACATGGCTGGTATCCTTCCTGGAGCTGTAATTGGGAGCTTGCCTGTGCCGACTGTTTTGGTGCTGTTCTCGGAGCAGGACGGAGTGTGCTGACAAGGGAAGCAAATGCTGCGTTTAAAAGATATGTGCTTGGAGAGTCCTAACTTGGAAGTGAATTGCAGTTCATTGTCAGGCAATAAAATGGAGAGAGCTGGTGTTGTCTGAAAGACAATTTCTGTGTGTGTTTGCAAGAAAGGATGTCAGTGCGGGGAGATGAATTGTAGAAAGATGCTGGGACTTGCCTAAAAAGAGTGTGGCTGGTAGCCAGGGAACTCAGAAATCGTAGGAGGGGAACTGGAGGTGTCTCAGATGGGGTGTCTGTGGGAATCGTGGGCTTAAAGCTTACAGACTGGCACCTTCTGCTGAGGGACAAGTGACCGGAGAACCAGGGAAACAGGGAGGCCCGAGGAGGCTATCAGGGCGCAGGTAGAGGTGGAGTCGTGTGCCCCAGCGGATGGTCCCAGGGCAAGAGTTTTGTGTGAAAGGCGTTTGAAAAAGAGGCACTGAGTGCCATCTGGGATAAAATAATCCCTGTGTAGCATCTTAGTCTGTTATGTTTAGCTACTACATCTTTAGGACTCTCAAAGTTAGCCTCCTCATGCCTCAGTTCTGTGGTAGCACCAGTTCTGTGTAACATGCCTGTCAGCGATGCACCTGCAATTGTGTTCTGATAACTCAGGAGTGCTGATGGCATCTCTGGGCTGTCAGTCTCGGGCCTCCTCTGACCTTGCCAACCAGGAGCCCCGAGCATGCTGTGCTGGTTGGTATCAGGTCAGTGTTAAGAGGAGTGCCTTGCTGCTGGATGCTTCAGGGTGATGCCACGCGCTCTTAGCCCCATAGCATCACCAATGCCCAGGAGCTAAACATCCTCCCTTCCGGGTGACCACTAACGCAACTACTGTGCAAGATTCATCTTGATAGAGTCCTGTAGTAATAACACACATCAAGGTTGTCTGGATCCATGTGGTAATGTAACCATTCCCCAGGGTTCCCCCACTTGTCAGACCATCCTTTCCCTGTGTTATCTTGAATCTGCTTTGACTGTAGAGTACTGGGCACCAACAGATCAGGCCAGTATAAAGAAGCTGCAAGTGGTTAGGGAGCTGCAAGAAGGGAGCTGAGAGCCATGAGGGAAGTCCCACCTGTTTTATCTGGGATTTGCTTGTTCCTGTAGGAAACAGCAGGTTACTGCAATACCCTGCAGCAGGCTGCTCTGCTCTCCTTCTTTCATTTCTCCATGTCAAGCTCTGTTTTCTAACTGTTTAATTACAGATGGATTGTGGTTTGTGATTTCACAGCTTCTCTCATCTGCTTTTTGTCAGAGGTAAGCAGATGTCCTGCCTGTTGCTCTGTAGAACTGAATCCTTTGCACAGCAGCTGCCAAGGAGCTCAGAGATAAAAACTTCAGCATATGGAAAAATCAGGATGAGAAGCCAGTTTCTGTGGCTGAGACGATCCTGGTCTGAAATAGATCCAGCTGGTCTCTTACTCTCCCAGGTGTGGTGGTGTTGGCCCTCTGCTCGGTGCTGGGAAGATGCGGCCTCCTGCATTTTCCACAAGCAGCTGGGGATGTATGGGTCGGAGGGACCCTTGGTGTTTGACCCCATCCACATGCTTTATCTGAAGACGAATACGTTAGGGGAGAGTGCCCTGTGCTCTCCCTGCCAGCTTCGCCCCAGCCTCCATACAGAGATGAGAGCCGTGCCAGTAAGACAGGATGCCATTATGTAATTCACACTGTGTTGCGGTTGGGGTTGTTCTATTTGCATTTATAACCCATACTCAAATAAGAGAAAAGCCTGAAAGTGGTCTGATTTGTGGTTACAATTAGATAACTCCTGCTGTCAGCCGCTTGTCGCCCTGCGCTGTACCTGGGCTGCAGAGCCCCCAAGGACAAGGAGAGTGGCTGTTCGGGGGAGTGCTGCTGGGACCCGGGGCTCCCTCTGCATCCCCAGCTCCTCTGGGGTCCTCCCCGAGCCTCCCCAGGGCAGTAAACACCACTCATTAGTTGGTTTAAATAATTTAAAGATGATAGATGTATAATGAATTAGAGTAAATATGCACAAGAGGTCTGAATTAACATCACGTAAATGTATTTAATTCTGGTATTCTAATGTGCCTGCTATGCTGCCCGTAAGCGTTCTTCTGTCAGAATCTTCATCTGCAATTTTATATCTGTTTGCAAATAATATTTTCGGTTCTTTTTTAACCTAGGGAGCTGTGTCAGTCAGAGAATCATAGAATTGTTTGGTTGGAAAAGACCTTTGAGATTGAGTCTAATCGTCCCTGTCCACTACTAAACCGGATCCCTGAGCACCTTGTCTGCCCATCTTTTAAACCCCTCCAGGGCCGGGGACTTGACCACCTCCCTGGGCAGGCTCTGCCAGGACCTGAGAGCCCTTTCAGTGAAGAAATTTTTCCTCATATCCAATCTGAACCTGCCCTGGTGCAACTTGAGGCCATTTCCTCTCATCCTGTCCCCTGTCACTTGGGAGAAGACCCCAGCACACACGTCACTACACACTCCTTTCAGGGAGCTGTAGACAGTGATAAGATCTCCCCTCAGCCACCTATTCTCCAGGCTAAACAGCCCCAGATTCCTCAGCTGCCTCTCACATGGCTCCTGCTCCAGCCAGGTCTAGAGAACAGTCTTCCAACTTGGTTGTTACTCAGGACAAAGGATACCAGAACCTTTCAGTCCATGAAAATATCCAGGGATATTTTCCATGTAATCAGACTATGAACAATATGAGGAAGTAATAAGCTGGAGTAGTGCTTGGTTTTGTGCACAAGCCAGCGCAGGAGGAGATGTGAGTGCAGTTTGCTTGTGGTGCAGGCACCTTCTTTGCAGAGAGCAGGGACGGTGCTCCCTATGCTCCCTTGGTTGCTGCTGGGCCCAACAGTTGCTGTTGCGCTGAGCCGGGGAGGGTGGCACACGGCCCCGTCCCACTGGAGCAGCCAGAGTCCCCTTCCTCCACAGCAATCGTCCGCGGTGCTGGGTGCTGCAGCCGCGTCCCCGTGGGGATCGGCAGCTCCTGTGGCAGCTGCTGAAGCACGACCTGTGGCGTGGAACACTTGGAGAGCTGTCAGCTTGCTGCGAAGAGGCTCCAAAGTGAGATTTTACTGCAGGTTTTAATGTTTGGCCAAATGCAGTTGAAGCAGAAGCCTGGTTTAATTTGAGGGAGTGTGCTGAAAGCTCTCCGTGTTTCAGATTTTCTAGGTCACTCTTGGATGCTCTAATTCATTTTATTGAGAAACAGTTAGCAAAAACTTTGACATTGATGATTCGTATTCTAGTGTCAACTCAGTTTTGGCGAGCACAGAGATACTTTTCTGGCAAGTTCAGCCACCAGTCATCCTTATTAGAAGGCTGTCAACAAGCATGAAAAATGCAGCATGCCAACTGTAAATGCGAATTGATGGGTGAGCAGCTGAAGTGCCGGGCCTGAGCATGACGGTCTGTCTCCTGGCCCTGTCGGGAGCTGCACTGCTGCCCTAGGAAGTGGGGTCAGCATCTTCTGTGCTCACGTACCTGCACTGCTCGTAAGCACACACGACTTCTCCTGCCCGTGTGAGTTAGTTCAGAGCAGGAGGTGAGTTCTTTCCTTGTTGAAGTACGATGAGTGCAAAGAGGTTTAACTGGAGATGATTTAAAACCAGCCTCAGGAGTGGGCGTTACACGTACTAGGAGTGTGGTCTGGTTTTTAATGCAGTTAGGGTTACCTCTGCCACTTGGATCTTACCAATACTAATGCTTCTGGTTTAACTGCCTTTGGGATTTCCAGCTGACGCGCAGTCTCTAAAATGCTTTTGGGAGGATTTCATTGCCTGAGAATATCATGGATTCTCCCTTTTTCTTCCCCCTCTTGAAGTAACCTGTCCTTGTGGGTCTGATCCCTGCTTGGCTCCCTGCTTGCTACAAGCGGTTTCATGGCGTCGCTCTCTAGGATCACCTCCTGGTGGGATTGCTCTGTTGATTGGAGTCTCTTGCAGTCACATTTACATACGAGGCTGTCGGCTGTTATTCCACATGATGCAGATTTTTAGCAGCTTTAGCTGAAATGGCTTGTTCTCAATGGTATCACTTAGACTGGAACCCAATACTGCACCTCCAGCAGACCTCTGAGCGAAAAAACATGTATAACTGTGTTTGAAAGTGACTGAACAGTAGCGTAAATCAGTGCTCTCAGCAGTGAAGTCCTCATACTCTGTTTTGATGAATTTGGAGATTCAATAAAAACCAGTAGGATCTGCTCATGCCCTTGGAAATCCAGCCATTTCCATGGCTGAGAGCTCCCCATTCTTGCTTTCCAGAGCTGTGCTGTCTTTTAAACTGGTGAGTCAACTGTGTGTTTACTGCTCCTTTTGAGGGGGAGGTTCCTGACTGGGAGGACCAGAGAGGCAGTTCTGTAGGGGGACTGTGGCAGATAGGAAAGGCCAAGCTGCTCTCAAGCACAGAGCACTATTCACAGGTGAGTAGGTGAGAAAGGTGCCGGAGAAAACATGTGAATATGGAAGAGGCTGGGCACCAGGGAGAGCTGAGGCATGTCTCAGGGTTACCTTTTCTTTAAACTTGAGCGCTGTTCCCTGAAATTCTTGGAAACCCTTTGTGTTGTCACACAGATCCGCTCACTTGAAAGCAGTGAGCTGAAAACCAGACTATTATTCAAAACCTTATGCAGAGAAAGGGAAGAAGATAAAGATGAAAAAAAGAAGAAGCAGGGACAAGGACTTGAGGAAATAAGGGTTCTGAAAATATTTGGGGTGACATCTGTAACAAAATGGGGGAACAAGATGTTTAAAGTCACCTCATAACATGTTCCCTAAATGGTGGACTTGTCTTGGTGTGTTCAATTGTGATTGCAGCCTTGGAAATGGCTTTATCAAGAAGAAATCAGGAAAAGGGAACTTGCTGGAAAAAGTGAGCAGGCAATCAGCAGGGTGTTAAGGAAATTAGGGAGTAATTACGCAAGCAACACATTTTGCTGTCTCCGAGAACTGAATTTGCAGTAGACAGCAGCACCACATGCACTCAAAAACTACCTTCCATAAACTCAAAAATAGTCGTAAGGCTTTCTGGCACGTTTTATCCTTGATGGCTGGTAGAAGGATGAAACTGTGTGGTGCATTGTCCTCCCAGAGGAAGAGTCCTCCAGTCTAGTTAGCCTTGTTTCTTGAGCTTGTAGGCAGGGCTGCCGCTGCCTGAGGAGGAGCTGCTGTTTCCAACCGCTTTCCTGGGCTCCCGGAGTAGGGATGTGCACCCTGCCTTCTCTCCCTGTGCTCAGTGGGTCCTGAGGCAGGCACTGGCATTTCTAGCCTGTTTGTTTGGCACTGCCTTTCTCCTGAGGGTAGGGTGGGAGGAGTGACCTGCCTGGGAGAGGGAGCGTGTCCGTCTCCGATGGCCATGAGTTCCACTTCCCTGTCCTTCTCATTTGTGTTTCCTCACATGCCTTAAAGAAGGCATAAACCTTCTCCTGGATGTGTAAAGCGGGCAATACTCCTCACCGTGAATAGACCCTGAGGAGATGCCTGGCGTCTGAGTGCTCTGGGTGCACATGCCGGCCCTCAGCAAGGTCCAGGAACAGCTCAGCTTTCTGTAAGGCGATGGCAAGTCCATGCTAGAAAGCAGTGCTTGAACAGCTGGTCAGCACAGAGGGAACCCTTGAAGTGCTCAACACACGTGGGCCTGGTAGGAAAGGACGGCTGAGGTCTGTAAAAAGCAGGCTGCAGAGAGAGGAGGTGGTGGAACCCGACCCTACAGGGCAATGTCTGTAATCCCTAGCCTCCTCTGCTGCATTTCTTTGTAGGGATTAAAGAATTGTTGTTGTACCATCTACTTTACATATTCCCTAGCATCTCCCTCATGTTCTGCACTGCAATTTACGTACGGGTGTATGGCGACTCTGGAATAATAACCCTGGGATCTTGGTTTCTCATGTCATGGTTTGCTCTGGGGGCTCTTGCATGGCTGGGCTGCTGGGTCAGAGTACCTAGGAAGCTTCTGACTCACCAGAGGTCCTCAAGATAGCTTGGAGGTGTTAGCAGCTACCTGAGGTCTGTCTCTACCACCCCACAATGGGACAGAAGAACAGCAGCTCTCTTGGGGCTTGGGAGACCCAGGTCTGAGTGTCCTCATTGTCTCTGTGAGTCTTGTATGGGGAAATAGAGACTGTGTGCCTCCAGCAACACAAAATGTCTTGGGTCTCTGTGCATTCGCAGCTTGGCCATCATCCTGCGTGTTCAGACACGGTCTGCTGTCCACAGCAGATAAAAGCCACCACAAAGCCTCGCTGCTTGCTGCTTTTATGGGCTGCTCCAGGCAGGAGCCCAGGAACTTGCACCTACAACTTCATTTCACCCTTAAATCTCTGCGATCGGCTGTGTTTCAGCAGAGCTTGTGGATTTGTCAGGTTCCTGATGTGTCTCCAAACTGTGATTGACAGCTGGAGCTGGAAGCAGTGTGTCTGTGGGCAGGGGAGCCCCTCTGCTGCTGCTGCACTGGAGCCCCAGGCCCACCACGCTCTGGCTGCAGGGCAGCGGCTCTGCTGGCTGTGGAGCCTGCGGCCTCACCACACACTGGCATACGTCTCTGAAGGAAAGCCAGGGCTTCATGAGTGACACAAACACTAGCCCAAGTATGAGAGTTCTCTCACCCCAGTGGCATTTTTCCTTGTCTTCTCCCCAAGTAACTGCCTTGAGGTGGTGGCTGGAGGCTGTCCAGCTGCCCCTTTCCAGCATGTGGACAAAGAAGGTGAAAGCAGTTTCGCTCTGATGCTCTGGTTTCACCGTCTCTGCTGTTCCTGGGAGGCAGCAAAGCCTCTTCTGCCTGGTTCCTCTGGAGCAGCTTTGTAGCCCCGTGCTAGAGCAGGGCACAGGCAGTTTCCCTTCCACTTCCGTGCAAAGCTCCAGCTAACTGAACCGGGAGACTTTCTCCCCCTTTCACCCTGTTTCACTTGCGAAACCTTTAAGAGCTAGAGCTTTAACCCCTTTTTTTGCCCCTGAATGATCTTCATGTGCTGGGCACATTCGTCATTTACCCCCTTGTCTCAACAGGGAACTCTTTCCATTGGTGGCAAAGAAGTGACCCTCGAATACACTCCGTGCCCGGAGTTTTGGCGCTGCAAACGTGTAAGTATGCACTCAGAAAGCTGTGTTGTGCTTCCTCTGCTGGCTCTCATGGCAGCAGCAGCAGAGAGGAGCGTTAGATATGTGCTTAGTGGATGAAGGCCCTTAAGAGCGAAACCTGTGGTTTTCCCTACCTTGTTTTTGGTACAGGTAGCAAGTATTTTATGCAGAGAGCAGTTTCATCCCTGTGCAGTGCTCCTGCTGCCATGACACCCCTCCTGTCTCTCGGGCTCTCCCTGTAACTGTTCTGTGGCTGTTCCTTACTTTCTGAAAGCGCTGCAGACTGGAGTAGGTTGTGCCCACTGACTTCCTCATGCTGTCCCTCTTCCGTTGCAGTGTAAGGTGTGCACTGTGGGCTACAGATCGTCCTGCTCCTATTGCAAGCTCCCAAGAGATGGTGAGTATATCTGGTCCACCTGCATTTGGTTGGTTAAAACTTTCGTCTGCCCTGACAAGTAAGTTTCTCTTCTGGCTTCCTTGTGGCACCTCTCTGGGTGGACTAGCTCAGCGCTGTGTAACAGGGTTATTAATTGTGCTTCACTTAAACCCTTTTCCCTGTCCCTTTAGACCCTTTTCCCTGTCCTCACTGAAGGTGTTGCATGCAGATGTGTTGCAACAAGTTTCTTTGTTCTTGTGAGGCTTGGTAGAGAGGTGTCTCGTTGCACAAGGCCTTCCCTTCCTGTTGCTTTGGCATTGCCCTTCACCCACAGAATTAGAGGCAGTGTCCTCTAGGACTGTGAGCCAGTGCTGCTGCCGTGGGTGAGGTGGCTCCCCTCAGCTCACCTTCCCTGGGATACGTGGTGGTGTGTTTTCAGCGTTACTCTTTTGAGGCTCTCAGTTTGGAGGTGAATCCAGGAACTTGAACTGCTGAACTCACCTTGGATGGAGAGGCATTCTGCTTCTCCGGGAGCTTCTCCTTAACTGCCAGTATTTTTGCTGCTTGTGGGTAGGAGGATGCAGGAGCCAAAACACGCTCCTTTGAGGAACTAATTGCTTTGGGACAAATATGTATTGCAGGCACTCTGAGGCTTCACTCTGTGCCTTTCAGCAGACTTCGGATGTTTTGCATTTCCTGCCCTCATGCCCCAGGCAGAAGGGCATTAAAATAACTGCTGTTGTAGAGCTCTGTTTACTCGAGTGCCATTCCCATCGTGCTTTCCTTGCGCTGTGGCTCCTCCGTCAGCATTCTGAAGGCACAATTCATGTAGCTGGCCCAGCACAACTGTGGGTTCTAATAAAGCTGCTGAAGAGCAAATTAAACAGAGCCTTTAAGATGCTGTGAAGACAGATTGCGGTGCATGCTTCTTGCTGACCTGGTTTTGTTGATGGCGAGAGCGTGTAATGAGGTAACCTCTCTACAAGTGTCCTTTAATTGCTGAGTTAAACAAAACACCTCTCTAATTGTACACAAGCGTCACTGCAGCTTTGCATGGGTTCTTACGTGCCTTGTGACTGATGGTCTTGAAGTGGATTTTAATACACCTCTCTTACAGGGAGCAGAGCAGGCCCGGAGTCCAGAGGTGCAGAGGGAGAGGACACATCAACTGAGCAAGAATGCAGTAAGAGAATTGCTCTCTCCATCTCTGAGGTTGTGCTTACGTCTGTGTGATTCGCAGTTTTCACAGCTGCACGTACAGACTGGTTTCACGTGTGAATTTTACATGAGGTTCTGCTCATGAAGCGTAGCCAGAGCTCTGCAGACACATTTGTACGGGCCTGTCTAACATGAGCTGTGCTGCACCCAAGCAAGTCAGCGCGCGGCTTTATCAGCGTTCATGTCTAAAATGGTCGTGTTCTGCCGTGCTGCCCGTGGTCCAAACAGGACAAGAGCAGGGAGGTGCTCAGGTTCCATTAAAGAGAGAAGCTTTGCTGGGCCAAGTCTTGCACTCTCATCTCATTCTTTTTGTGGGAAGAGGCTTCAGCAGCAGGTACAGGGCTGGCGATGGCTGACATTGCAGCCCCACAACTTTGTCTTCTCCTTCCAGCAGCTTTAGAAGCTCAAGTAGGGGTCTCTTTTGAAGTGAAGCCAGATACTTCAAAGGCTTTCAAGCACAGAAACTTGATGGGATTTATCTTCCTTGTATTGCACAGCTAGGCTGGGGGGCGGGATGTTTCCCGCCTCATGTGTGGTAAATATGCACCTGGTAGCATCAATGATTGTGTTAGGATGCATTTCACTCAGGGATCAGAAGAGTCTGCACCGTTTTCCTCTAGCATAGAGAGAAGGTGACAGTTAGGAGTTGATGTTGCTTAGTGGTGGGTATTCAAAGATACATCAGGCATAGTCGGGATATCACTGCCATGGGGGTTGTCCTGGACATGGGAGGAACGTAGCCGAACCCATCCCTGATTCACATTTGCCTGGGGAAGAGCCAGTCCTAAAAGGAGGCCAAAAAGCCTCTTATCTCTGACAGGAGAGGTTGGGTAATGGAGCCCAACAAGAAACAAAGCAATTGAAGGATGAGCAGTATTTGGCTTGTCCTTTACACACCTTGTGTCTGCAGACTGTTAAGACATAGGATATAGAAAGGAGAACAGGTTAGCCTTTTAAAAGGGGCACTGCTCAGCAGCCAGAGAATAGGAGAGCTAAAATACATGCTGAAGCACTGTGGAGCCAGGCCGTTTCTCTTCTCTTATAGCGGAGACAAAGCTTGAAAAACCTGAGCAAGAGTTATCAGGACAACCAGGATCTCCAAAGGAGGCTCTCCAGCCCTCAGTTCCTGCTCCACAGCAGGAGTGTGAGCCTCAGGAACAGGAGCCGAGGAAGAGAGATGAAGGGAGAGAGCGGCGTCCGTCACAGGAGAAGAGAAGGGACATGGACCGGCACCAGGAACTGCCTTCCCAGAGAGAAGCAGAGGAAGCCACACCACAGGAGGGTGGAGGAAGCAGAAGTGAGTGGCATAGGGCCCAGTTTGGCATTCCTCTTCCTTGCACTCCATGAGTCCATCTGCAGAAAGGGCAGCATTTCACTGGAACCTCTGGAGGCTGTTTCTTTGTTGTGTGAATCCATGGCATCTGGTGATGGTGGGCTGTCTGGCTCCAAGAGTCCTAGCAAATTGCCTTTGGGAAAAAGAACTCGGGACAGGCTGGATTTGGGAGGGTGCAGTTACCAGAAGTTGCCCGGGGCTGAGCTCCTTCGAGGAGGGGCCTGCTTTCTGCTCTGCTTTCTGGGGAGGAAAGGTTGGAGATGGCACTCTGAGCGCCTCACAAAATGGGGAGACAAAAAGCAATGGCTTCCAAACTTAGCTGTGAGAAGCCATGCTGTTGCTTTGAGTGGGTTTAGCTTTACCTGTGCTGTCACAGCAAACTTCGATCCGAATGATCTTTCTTTACTACTTTTTCTTTCCCGGCCACCTCCCTGGTTGTTCCCCACAGCAATTATGCTGAAGCGTATCACTCGATTCACCCCACCAGAAGTGATTGTGGGGCTCCTGGCCCCGTACGTGCGTCTCTCCACATCCAGCGTGCGCATCATGAAGAACAAGGCTGGTCGGATGGGACAGACCTATGGCTTCATTGAACTGGAATCCCATGCTGTAAGTAGTTTCCTGCTTTCCTGTGTTCTCCTTGTTGGCATCTGTGAGATCATCTGGAGAAATACAGAAACCACAGAAGTAGCAGAAATAACTGTATTATGAGGCAGCTGTCCTGCAGCAAGTCCTCTTTTCTGCTTGTCCAGCTGGGTACAGGGAATATCTGATACAGCCGTTGCTCTCTGGCTTCAGGAGCCAAAGATTGTCTGCTGTCACAAGCTGTGATGCTGAGTGAGTGTCTTACCTCTTTGTAGACTCTGCTAAACCTGAACACCTCTAGCACAGATATTTTGTTTGCAGGGAACTTGAATTCAATGGTTTCTGTCTGCAGAAAGCAAGCAAATAACTTAAATAACAGACAGTCTCACATTGGAGGGCTCACATTATCTGGTTCTGGGTGATTCCCAGACTCTGTGACTGTATTTTGGCTTTGAGGGTGCTCACCAAAACTCTTCGGGGCAGCAGCAGCCATGGTGCTGCATTGGATGGCAGCCCCTAGGTGGCTGAGGAGAACACTAATAGGACAAGGAGAGAACCTAACGATGCGTTCGTCTTTTTTGTCACAACCTGAATACCTTTCACTAATATTTAGACAGAAGTGTTGTGTTCCTGTCCTGCGATGGTCATCATGGAAGCACATAGTCTTTCAGGCACACTGGGTTTGGGAAATGGGCGTATGTTTCTTCTCATGGGTGCGATGTTCTCCTCTCGCTTTATAGGAGGCGCTGAGGTTGCTAAAGATACTGCAGAATCTGGATCCCCCCATCTGTATTGATGGACGTACAGTGGAAGTGAATCTCGCTACAGGGAGAAGAAGGTATGGATAATGAAGCGATAGGGTCGTGCTTCGTATGGTGTGCTCCGTGGCTAGAGCTGTGTTGTCAGACCAAGCACTTAAAGGTTGGCACGTGAATTAGCACAGACGTTTCTACAACCTTAAGAGGTGTTGGACAGATAAAGGCATTGGAGCTAGAAGCAGCTGCAATGACTGAGTGGTATTGGTTTAATCATCATATTGCACGGCCTCTTGTTGTTCAGCCATCACATCCCGTTGTGAGGGAATTAGTAAGTTCAGCTTTTCAAAATTGGTTGGAGAAATTCATCTCTCCGGACACAGCAGAGAGCGTGGTCATAACTCCTGTGGAGACAGTGACCTGTGAAGTCTCTGTCTCCTGAGATGGACACACTTCAGCTTGTGGCAAGCAAGAATGGCCTTCCTGCCTTTATTGGTCCTGCTGATCATTTTGAGTATACTGAGGTTAATGTGAAACCTGACTGAAACCTTTATCTCCACAGGAATGACTATGGGGAGCACGGTGACAATTCCTACTATGGCCAGGTAGGCCGGCACAGCTTCCCGGCAGGTCACTGGAAAGGGGGAGAGTGCTGGGGGTTGCAGGCTTGGCTTTGTTTGGCTTTTCCCTGGGCTGCTGGCAGTTCAACATGTTTGAAGATGGGTTGATAATGCCTGAGTGTGCCCCTAACACTGTGTTCATAAGTGTGCCTAGAAGCGCAAGTCAGAGAGCAGATGCTGCTTGAGGGACTTCTGGGCTGGATTGCTCTATACCATGTTTTGACAGAGTGACTTAATTGATGACTGATTGCTGTTCCCAGAGTGACTGTCTGCTCTCTAGTGCTTGTTACTAGACCACGGGGCTCTTCCCGTACTGAATGGACTGGAGCCTTCAATCTGGATTCCCATGAGCATCTCATTTAAAGATTGGTGGAAGCTATAGAAGTCTTGTGCTTTGCAACCCTGGCCATTGCTCTGCAGATGAAAAGCTATGTCTGCTTCTGCTCTTTTTAGGGTAGCTAAGTGAGCTGTTTTCCTGAGTTTTGGGCCTGCAAGAGGGAGGAGAAGCAATATGATGTTTGCCAAAGAATCTCTGAGCTGTTTGTTTTGTTCACTTACTCCAGGGCAGAAGGGGCATGAGAGACAGGAGGGGCGGCGAATCGCAGAGACGCACCAGAGCACAGTGTAAGTTCAGCTCTGCCTCACTCCTACTGTGAAGACTTTTCTTCCTTAAAAGGGCACTGACATGTAGAAATCAGCCCAAAAATATTTTTAAAGGCTAAGAGTAGGTTTGTTTGCTACACCCACTTCTGAGTTCCTCTGCCAGCTTTGTTTAGTCACATTTTCCAATCTGATGATCAGTTTCTCTCTTACTGTGCAAAACTACACACAGATAAAGGAAACTTGCTACATGCCGTTCCTTGTTGTGGTGAAGCATTGGGATAAAAATCAGCGTGGTGGTTACTGGGCAAGACAGAAGCAAACAGACTGTGCAGCAGTGCCAGTAGCTGGGAGAACAGTGCTGGTTGCTTTAGTAATTTATCTGTAGCATCACTGAGCTCCATCTAATAGTACTTTGGAAATAAGAAGCGTTACTCGCTCCATGGGCCTGTCCTTAAAGCATTTGGCTTTTCTTGTAGCTACGGTTTCCTCCCCTTTCTTGTGGGGAGCTGTCATGCACCCATGGGGCGGAAGGGCTGTGGGGAGTGTCATCGCTTCAAACAGGAGGCTGTTTGAAAGAGCACAGATCCTCCTTGTTCACGGAGGTGGGCGGACACAGCCTGGTACTCATTACCCCATTCTTAGGGAAATTACTGAATTTCACGTCCTTGTGTGGTCCAGTGTTGTGGTTTGGTGATCTCAGCACAGCCCCTCCTAAGCGTGTTTTGATGTGAAAGTTTTGCCAAGTTCAAAACCAGAAGAATTGTGAAACGCTATTTCCTTTCTTAATCCTTAAAGAAAATAAGATGTAGGTGGAGTGATGTGAGGATACTCAAACCTCTCTTGCCATGAGAGAATAGTTCTTTCCCACTCCTGATCCTAAGAGCAGTGTAGTATTTACTCATGCTTTTGTCTTTGTAAAAGGCAAGTTCTGCTTTTAGAAGATGGTGGTGTTAACTCTTGTCTCTCTGCTTAGCTCCATCAGATGTGTCCACATACATCTATGATCCTGAAACTGGGAATTACTACGATCCCATAGCTGGGACATACTATGACCCCAGGACTCAGGTGAGTGCATGGGAAGGAAGTTTTACACACCGTACATTCTTACAAACTGCCCTTCTCTGGAGAGTCTTTTTAGCCAGATCCTGAAGACAAGCTAGCCTCAGACAGCACGGAGGTGGCTTTGTTTCTCTCACTCACTCTGACCTGTATAAAAGGGATACACCTTCCAAAATATCAACTTAATGAGGGGTTAAGAATCCATTAGCTCTGTGTTGAACCAGTAGCTACCACTTTGGCCTCTGAAGCCCTGACTTTAAAGCAGTTTTGTTCACCTCCTCTTTGAGCGGGTGTATGGGCAGAGCGTCCTTGCTAGATTTTACTGAAGAAGGGGGACAGGAGAGACTATTAGAAGATGAACAGCAGAGCTCTGTTTTCCTCTGTGGTCTCTTTGCTTCCCGACCCCAGCCAGCAATAGTTGCAAGGAGGCTAAAAAAGAGCCATCAGCAGATGTTCTCTGGGACTGTCACCTGGGTTTTGTGGTACTGGAGAGGCCCCTGTTTGGGCAGCCAGGGCAGTGCTCTGCTGACCTAGCTGAGGTGAAGCACTTTCTCCCCAGCTGAGCTCTGAAGCCTTCGCCCTCCGCAGCCCCTTGGTACTCAGCCCAATAAGAAGATTGCAGGTGTTTGGCTAAGTCTGTCCCAAATGCCTCTTTCAGAGAGAAGTCACGATAGACCGAGAAGGATGCTCGTCACCTACAGAGAGCAGAAGGCGGCGGCACGGAAGCCAAGAACGAACAAATGAAAGGAAGGAGCCACACGGCAGAGACAACAGGGACAAAAAGGAGAAAGGGAGAAGTACTTCTGCCAAGGTAAATTCCTCCAGGTGTCAGAATGATCAGAGATCTGCAGCCCGGAGGCTGGGATAAGAGAGTTTTGAAGGTAGAGAGTAACGTATAGAGGATTCAAAAGAGAGGGCCAATGAGAAAAAACAATGAAGTACATGGAATCGGCAACAGGCCAGGAATGTGGTTGGTGTCCAGCCAGGTGGAAGTAAGTTAGTGAAATTTTTCTCTTATGATGCAAAGTCAGAGCTTCTTATCCCTTCCTTATGTTAAGGGGCTCAGAAACATGCAGATAACAGAGACATGCATTTCTCTCACACTGCTTAAAGCCCCCAGCTATTGTAACAGAGCCAACAGAACATAGCAGAGATGTTTAAATGTACCAAGGCAGATCATAATGGAGGCTCAGCTCTCCCCAGACTGCGGGTCCTACCCTCTCCAGACGTGGCAGGCAGGAAGATGAGGTGGTGCAGGTGGGCTGCAAAGGTGAACTGAGATCAAATGCAGATACATGCTGTCCAGTCCCTCCCAGAGCCCCAGTGCCCTTTGATGCTGCTCCCAGTGAGCAAACGCTGTGCTCCCCAGTGAGGAGGAGCAGCTGGTTGGGAGTAGCTGCCCAAAGTGATGTTTGAGCATGGGTGTTCGAACACAGCCCAGTGCCGAGAGAGTTGGTAGACATGATTTAGCCACAAATGCAGAAACTTTGCCTATTTGTCTGGTTATGCTCTATGGCCTGGTCAGTCCTGGGAAGTTGGGACCCGAGGGGTGTGATTGTCTCTGAGGCTGGTACCAAGCCAGGCAAGGTGTCTCATCTGGCGTGGATGATGCATGCTTTCAAGGCACCTCGAAGAAACTTGGTCTTGTCTGAAGGGAGGGTGAAATCATGTCCTCCCATCATTTTTCCTGGCTGTCAGATTTCCGTGGGTGCTCAGATGTGGCTTCCCGGCTGCTCTGTGCACTCTCTGACCCCTGTGCTGCTGCTGTCCTAATGCCCACTCTTGGGTTTTTCAGAATGAGCCTGAAGAAGAGAGGTTCTTTGCAGAGGATGTCTTCAAAAAGCCGCTGCCTCCCTCTGTGAAAAAGGATGAGAGCACAGGCCTGGTAAGACGCTGCATAGTCCTTTTCTTCCCTAATCAAGTATGAGCAGTTAATGAACCACTAAACTAGAGCAAGGGCTTCAGACCAGTTCTCTGTAAAGCATGTAGATGTGAAGCCAGCCTGCTGTTTGTGCTGCTGAGCATACAAGTGAGCATTGTGGGCTCATGTTCTTGCAGTACTGGGGAACTGCAGTCTCTCGTGTTTTCCATCCAGTATAGGGAAGATCCTGAAAACACCACCATGCTGGTTGAGCCTGGCTGTGTGTTGTGCCACGGACACAGCAGACAACACTGGTGGTGTTGTCCTTTCCTCTCCTCACCTACAGTACGTGTGCTGTTTCCTCTCCTCACCTATAATATATGTGCTGTTTCACAGCATGCAGGACTGTAACTCCTCTTGGAGTGGTGGGTTTCCACTCTTGTGCTGGCGGGCTGTGGAGGTGGCTTTGCACCTGGTCTCCATGTCATTTGTGCACACACAGAGGTGTCCAGATGTGACCAGGCCCTGTCCCAGCTCTGTCACCGGTCTGAGGCACGAATGGGGCTGCTGGCAACATCGCCGTCCAGCAGAGAGCAAGAGTGGGGCAGGCTGGGCAGCGCGGTGAGCTGCTGCAGCTGAAACTAAGGGCATGGCTCCCACAGAGCTGGGGATTGCCCAGAATGGGAATGTCTCCCACCAAAACCACCACCTCATCTCTGCGGACTGCCTGGTTTCCTTAGAGTCCTGTTTGAATGGGTGCTTAGCTATTGTGTGCACTGGGTCCATCCTGTGGTGATCTTAACGCCTGATATTGACTGTTTCAGAATGAGACTGGAGAGGAGAAGTTCTCTGCAGAAGATGTCTTTAAGAAACCATTGCCCCCCTCTGTGAAAAAGGACGAAGGTGCGGCCACGGTAAGTGGCTCCATAGGTTTGTTGCCCTGTTTGTGCCTGGGCACGGGGTGAGAGAGGCTCACCAAAGCCTGGCTGTCACCTTGAGTGACAGGAGTACCAGCTTCTCACGCCAGAGGAGGGAGTATTGGAGGTTGGAATGGTGAAAGCAAGTTTGTTTTACAGCTCTGAGCATGGTTGTAGGCTTCTAGCGTGGAGAAATTTCATACCTGCATTTAAGTAAGGTCTCCTCACTCAAGCAGTCCTCAGGCAGAAAACTCTTCCAGTCACCTCCAGACTGAGGAAATTCCAACTTTGACCATTGCTATTGCTGGAGGAAGTGACTGGCAGCAGCTCCCTGCCAAACAGCTGCTGCTTCAGTCAGCTTCTGGTGCTTAGGTGTGCACTGGACTGGGAATCGCGCACCAAAGCACGAGCACCGTAGAGAACAGAAGGGCTTCTACTTTGTGGGGTTAAAATGTTGGCCAGCCAGCTGCTTTCCATTCCCTGCCTGTGCTGCTGGAATGCTGCTCCCTGGCTCTTGGGCTGGAACAGAGACAGAAGTCGTGGGGAGATTGGCTGAGGCATGGCAAGGCAGGCTCGACGCTACAGATTATCACACTCTTCTGCCTCCCTCAGCCCAAGGTGGTGAACCCTCTGATAGGACTTCTGGGGGAGTATGGAGGAGACAGTGACAATGAAGAGGAGGAGGAAGAGGAGGAGCAGTCGCAGTCGCAGTGGCTGCCCCCTCCCCACCCACCAGCACAAGGTGAGGAGCAGCCAAGGAAGGCCAAGGCCAGTGACGACAAGCTGACTGACTGGAACAAGCTGGCCTGCTTGCTCTGCAGGAGGCAGTTTCCCAACAAGGAAGTGCTCATCAAGCACCAGCAGCTTTCCAACCTGCATAAGGTATGGGGGAGCTGGGGGGGCTGCGTCTGTGCTGCAGGCTGCCCTTGGCTCAGCTGCTTCACGATCTGCAGGGAGAATGCAGAGGTTGGGTGGGAAGAGCTGTGCTGGATTTTACACAGTAGCAGGCAAAGTTCTCATCAAAGCGCGTTTCAAAGCATTGTGTGAGCTGCTGCTTCCTGCCTCGGGAGTGCTGTAACATCAAGGTGTGACTTTTTAAGCCGTAGCGAGATAGCTCAGGCTTGAGGAGAGTGGGGTGCTGGCACACACAAGTGTGATAGCAGCAAGAGCTTAGCGCATGCCCTCCCCATGTTCTGTGCTGCCTTTGAGCTCTTGCTTCTAGGAGGGCCAAACCTGCATGCAGGTTAAAATAGGACTGGTTGCTGCCTTTACTATGGAGAGGAAGGGCTCCTGCCCTTCATGGGGAAGAGGTAGTCTGGGCTGCAGGAGAAGCTGCTGCATCTGGTAGAGTCCATGTGCAGGAACATGCTGTCTTAGCTGCTCTCCTTGTGAGTGGAGCAAATGACCCTGACACTTGTATCTTCTGATGACACTGGTTTTTGTTTTCCTTCTTCCAGCAAAACCTGGAGATACATATGAAGATCAAACGATCTGAGCAGGAACTGGCATATTTGGAGAAGAGAGAGCGTGAGGTGGGTCTGTGGCAGCGAGCAGGCTTCTATTTGTGGTGCTGCTAAGGGGATGTTAGTCCTAGGTAGACCCTGCCCTTAAGCACCTGTAGCTTTGGCATCCAATGCCCCCCAAAGAGCCTTGGATGGAACTGTGGGCATTTGGACCTGTAGGTAGCGCTGTGACTTCAAAAAACAGGTCTCCCTCCTCCCAGAAGGGTCTGGGTGTGGTTCTGTTATCTTACAAGCCAGCGCTGGGCTAAGCGGGACACAGACTTCCATCTAAAATTGATGCAGTGGATAGGTGGCTGCTACCTGGCCACGAATGGGAGAGTTGTACGGAAGGTGGCAGAGCTACTCCCGGGGCTGTACGTAGCTGGAAGGCCACAACCACAGGGCTGGGTCATCAGGACTAAGTGGATTGTGGGTCCCAAACCATCCAGGGATTATGGGTTCCCATGACAGGTTTCTTGAATTCTTCATCGCTTACTTTGTTCTTTCTGTTATCAAGGGGAGATACAAAGACAAAGGAAATGACCGGAGAGAGAAATTCCAGCAGATGGATTCACCAGAGAGGAAACGACTCAGATACGATCGGGACCCGGAGAGGTAATGGCTGCTCTTGGTTCAGTCTCTTGGAGGCTGCTGGTGCTGGGCTGGCGTGTGTGTGGCCAGTGTGCCAAGGCTGGGAATCCGCCAGCGGGTTAGATCTGCAGGAGTAAAGCCCTGTCAGGCTGGGATTCTTGTGTGTAGAGTTCCCCAAAGCATGAGCCTGTTGCGCTGGGAGGTGGAAACGAGCAGTTAGGGGAAAGCAGAGAAAAGCTGGATGGGGGTGGTTGTGCCTGGCTGGGCGTAGCGACTGCATTCCGCTCCCATTCACCTCATCCTCGAGGCACTTGCTGTCCTCCTGTCCTGGCATCCAGCCATCGAAAGAAAGAGCAAAGCTGTGTTTCATCTGTTCCACTGACTCAGAAGGACACGAGGAGCTGCTTCCATCTCATTGAGAGTAGGTGGGGGAAGAAAGTGCGTGCTGTGCGGAGCTGTCAAAAGGCCTGCCTGCTGCAAGCTCGTGTGTTCCAGTGAGCTGAGGAGCTGCTAGGCGTATGTTGAAGACAAAACTGGTTGTGTGCCTGTTCCCTTCTTGTACAGCACCTTTGAGGACACCTTTCCTCCATGTCTTGCAGTTTAAAAATCCACATCTTCTGTCCCTCTTTTTCTCTGGAATAGCTGTGGATAAACTGAAGTGGTTTGTGTGCAGTGTCAGCAGCAGGCAGAAAGCAGAACTTGCCTGAAGGAAACTTATTTTTGTGCTGAGTGGTTTTCAAAACTATGGGGTTTGTTTAATTGTGTTGGATGAGAGATGACCAGGTGGGAAAAAGGGTGTCCAAGTCCACACTGCATCTACTGAGCTCAGTGACCACAGTGCTGGGAGGAAAGAGAGGTCTAACAGAGCAGCAGGGATTAGACTTTGCTTTCTGCAATTGCTACAATTCAGATTAAGAAATGTAAGCAGAGAGCGCTCCTGGCTTGCTTGTACCATAAATATTTTGGAGCGTGAGCTCATTTCCTGTGCCCTGGTGTGTTTTCCCATGAGGTGGGACAAGAAGTTATGTGGTCAAAGGTGTCTGAGCCCTGCACACAACCCACTGTGTTGGTTTCCTTGGGCAGTGTGCTCATTGCAGGCTACTTGGGCCCTCAGGAGGAGCTGGACTGTCAAGGAAGGTGCTGTTCACAGAGCTAAAAATCCTTGGCATGTGTCCGAAGCATTACAAGAACCCGACAATTGATTCTGTCTTATTTGCAGTGACTACAACCCAAGGATTGATAGCAACAACAAAGGGAACCAAATGTTGCAGTCCACGGGGTGGAAGAAAGGCTTTGGCTACAACCAGCAGGGCACAACTTCACCAATGGAGGTGAGTCTTCCCTTCCTTTCTATCACTGCAGCCTCTAATATCTCCCAAGACAGCTGGAGGGAATTCCCAGAGTCCGGCTGCAAGACTCGGCACCCACTGTGTCAAATAATATGTGTGCACTGATTAACTTTGCAGGCTGGGAGGGGCTGCAAGTCTCTTGGCAGTGGAAAAAGGTTAGAATTCATATGGGTCCTCCATATGGGCTGAAAACAGAGGAACAGTGAGCAGGGAGGGTGTGACATCCGATTAGTACCTGCCCAAAGCCGGGCTGGGTTTTGAGCAGGTCATCAGCTCAGTGCTCTGCAGCCACGTGAGCTGAGGGAAACGGTGAACCTCCTCCAGGGAAGTGTGAGCAGAGCCAAAGGCACAGGGCACGTGATGCTGTTTGGCTGCTCTGCTGGTGAGGCTCTCGCTGCCCATCTGGACTTCGGAAGGGAGTAAATACCAGCATACATCGTCTGATGAGGAGCAGAGACCCCATCAGCAAAGGGATTCAAGGATAGGCAGGGTTGGGTAGATTCTGCCTTCTGGGACAGCCTGGTCTCTCCGTGGACCTTAATTTGCTGGCACGGGTTTATCTGGCAAGCGGCCTGGGGCAGGGGCACGTGGGCTGCGCCGTGGCCTCGTGGCTGCTGTCACTTGTCGCTGCAGCTTTGTCGCCTGGCTGCCTCGCTGCCCTGGTGTCAGCGCTTCGCCAAGGGGCAGCAACTCGCAGCACAGCTCACGTTGCGACATTCGGCTCGCAGTGGAGAGTATCATTAAAGGCAAATATTTGAGGCTTCGTGACGTGCGTTTGCTGGAGCCCACGCACACAAGGCAAGATTCCGTCTTCAGTGCAGACGGCAGGAGCCGGCCCCAGCTGTTGCGCAGTCCTCACAGAGAGCTTCCCGTGGCCATAAAATGGGCTTTGTCGAGGAGCCAGCCCCAGCGATGTGCTCTGGGAGGTCGGACCTCTGCTCTGTCCCAGCATTGCATGGGGGAAGATGTTTGTAGAGCAGAGCCCTCGTGTGGTTCCTATAAAGGCCTCCCAGAAGAGCCCTCATGATGCGCTTTCTCCCCACTTTGAGACACACTGGGCAGAGCCACGTGCCCGTTGCAGCCCCACAGGACTTTGATCTCTTGGCCTAATTGATCGCATTGCTGATATTCAGATAAATCAGACTTAAAAGCAAAGAGAAGCTTTCAGCATTGGGCCTGCTCTCCTGGGCTAACTCTCGGCAGGTACTATGAATAATTCAGATGCTGGCTGCAAGAGCCAGTCGTTAAAGCTGGTGGAAATTCAAAGTGAGCTACTGGAGCCCATGGGAACTCTATTAGAGGAGAGAACAGCTGAGCTTGAGCAAATGCAGGCTAACTGCAAACAGCTCCCCGGGAGCCCGGCGCTCTCCTTGGCACTTCCCTTCGCTCTGGTTCGATCCCTGCTTGCCCACAGCTGCCTCCTGGCGCTGCCTGCTTTGGCTGTGCCCGCTCCTACCCCGCCGTGTGCTCGTGCCGGCTGCCGCAGCCGGTCCTGGGGGTTTCCTTCTGGCCGACCACTTGCTGGGTGTGATTTTGTTGCCCACAAAGGGCCAATAGTTCCTCCCAAACAGCTTTTGGAAGAACACGGTGCCCGTGCTGCTGCTTCTCTCCCGGATCCATGCGGGAGCAGTGAAGAGGAGGAATCGCTAACAGGAGCTGTGTCTGTTTTCAGGCAGAGAATCGGAAGAGGGGCCCTGGCCTCGGGGCGCAGGGGAAGCCCGGCAGGCGCCAGTCCAACGAGACGTACCGTGACGCTGTCAGGAGGGTCATGTTTGCCCGCTACAAGGAGCTCGAGTGAACAGCAGAGAAAGCCCCAAGCCTGTCCCTCCCCTCCTCTCAGTGTCACGTTCTCTTGGAGCTTTGGTCTTTCTTTTCTTTTCTTTTCGATTTTTTGAATTGTTACAGGTTTTGCTGCTAGGTTTTTTTTTAATAAAACTGAAAATCAGTCAGTGCTTGTCCCTGGCCTAGAACAGCACGGTTTGAAAGCACGTGATGCCATGGAGGATCCCAGTGGGGTTTTGATCGTTGCTGCCGAGGTCCCTGGATGTTGCAGCCGTATCAGCAGAGCTGGGACAGGTTTGCTCACTCCGTGGCCCTGTAGCACATTCCCTGCCAGCTCAAGACAGACATTCCTGGTGTGAGGATGGGAGCAGGGGCAGCCCCAGGGCCTGCGAGGAATTCAGGAATGGGGTTCATCCTGGCTGTTGGCAGGGACACCACTGCAGTGCTGGGGAGGGCATGGGAGTGAGGGGAGGGAACGTGTGTGCACAGGGCAAGTCCCTGTTGTTAGAAAGGGTCTGACACAGCCCCCTCCAGGCCTGGGGCTCTGTGCAAACCCAGCAAGAGCAGCGCACCAGAAACTCGCTTTAGAGAGCCCTGTGGAGCTGAGGCAGTGGAAGGGTCACCCTAATCCTTGTGTGTTGGAACAAAGGCACTTGGGGACCAAGAGGCTCAACCAGCAGCCAGGAGCAGGGTCTCTAGGTTGGGAGGGTCTGGGTAACAATGATAATGATGCTTTTAATAGACATGTGACCTGAACCACAGGACACTCTGGTAGAGTGGGAGTAGAGAGGAATTACTCCAAACTAGACCCTGATAGGGTCGTGCAACATCTCAGAGCTCAGCAACCCTTCATTCTCCTAGCAATCTCCAGATGAGGACAAAGAAATTGGAGCAGTGCAGAAGGGATCCCTGGATGTTAAAAAGTTCTGCAGGCTGGGGAGCCAGCCAGGACTTCCATCCCTGTGGGAAGGAGCTCCCCAGGAGGGAGCAGTTTTGGTGGCACAAGGTCTGGAGGAGCAAGCTGGCGCTCTCAAGCCTGGGAATTATTTATACACAGAGGGGAAAGAAGGGCGACTGTGATGGGACTGGGTTTTCAGCAGCGCTGGAGGGAAGCAGGGATTTGGGAGTGGATCAGTAGGTGCTGCACAGGCAGCTTTCCCACACCCAGGTGTCCTGGGCACCTGCTTGTGCCAGAAATGAGCACCTGGAGCATCGCTCCCCAGCAGAGCAGGAGGGAGCCTGGACGACCACCAACTGCAGGAACCTGGTATGTGATGTTATGAATTTGCTCAGTGGGTACTTCGATCTTCATGAAAACACATTAACAACTGATGACACTTGATTAATTAGAAGATAATAAGCCAGATAAATGTAAGAGCAGCTTCCTTTGGGCAGATGGACCTCGCTAAATAATGTATGTTCTTGGCTTAGCTCTGCGCTTACTTGTAGTCAGCGTGATGTGCATCTGTGAAAGGAGAAGCAACACAGCCCTGTCCTTGCAGGCTGATTGCCAGACTCCAGTTAGGAATGAGAAAGGAGCTAGAGCAGACTGCAGTGAGAGGAGGGGGAAACACTAATTAAAAGAACCCTAATTGCAGGGCACATCCGTCTCCAATCAAGAGAAATCCTGTTTCCATGCAGGTAGATCTGCCTCACATTCATTCTGTTAATCATAGAAATACTAGATTTTCTAGAATTATGGAATGGTTTGGGTTGGAAAGGACCTCAAAGCCCACCTAGTCCCACCCCTGCCATGGGTAGGGACACCTCCCACTGGATCAGGAGCTCCAAGCCCCATCCAACCTGGCCTTGAACCCCTCCACGGATGGGGCAGCCACCCCTGCTCTGGGCAACCTGGGCCAGGGCCTCCCCACCCTCATAGTGAAGAATTTCTTCCTAATGTCTGATCTAAATCTTCTCCCTTCCAATTTAAAGCCATTCCTCCCCATCCTGTCACTCTTATGTCCTTGGAAAAAGCCCCTCTCCAGCTTTCCTGGAGCCCCTTTTCAGAAGGTCACTCTAAGGTCTCTCCAGAGTCTTCTCTTCTCCAGGCTGAACAACCCTGACTCTCTCGGGCTGTCCTCAAGCAGAGGTGCTTGAGCCCTTGGACCATAGTGCTGGGGGTTGAGTGGGCTCTGCCAGGGCAAGTCCTCAGCACACAAAGCTCTGCTGGACACCCCGAGAGCACAGGGTGTCAGCAAGCACAAGGAGGGGCTACGGTTCTGCTAAAATCTTTAGACGTAAGTATTTTGCAGCAAGTCATTTGTTATCTGCCTTCCAAACAAAGCCAAAAGCTTTATCTGAAATGAAAGAGAAGATGCCTCAGGTTGGATGTCTCTGGTTAAAGATACTCAAGGAGTATCAGGAACAACTTGACTCATTTAATGTTTTAAGACATGAGGTACTGGAGTTGAACGTTCAGAGGAGGTTGTTGCTCAGATCGTGCCCCCATTTTCATATAGGCTGGGTTTCTGTATTTATCCATATCCATACAAGAAAGACCCTTCTATTCTTTGTTCCTCGTGCTGGGCACATTGTGCTTTCAAATGTCAACAAATACCAGCTCTGTGAAGCGGCGCCTTCATGGACTTCCATCCCGGAGCACAAAGATTCAAAGGAAGATGAATGACGCTGTAATAAGTCACATAATGACCGGAATAGCCAAGATAAGCACAGACACAAGCCCTTGTCTAAATTCTAAGTGGACCTTTTTTGCCAGCACATCTTGATGGGGTCGTGGTTTGGCCAAGTCACTGCTGAGGTTGTGGGGATGGAGCTGAACGGGGCACGGTGGCAACAGGCTGACCCACAGCAGGACCCCTTCCTGAAGGAAAGACGGTGCTGGCCCAGGGTTAGCACCATGAAAAAAAAGCTTCTCTCCAGCAATGGGCAGCCAGGAGGACATGGACCTCCCTCCTGAGCCTCCCAGTGCTGGGGCATCCACCACCTCCCTGGGCGATCTATTCCAGTGTTTCATCACCCTCAGCGTAAAGAAGAGGTAATGGCTTAAAACTAAAAGAGGGAAGATTCAGGATGGATAGAAAGAAGAAATTCTTTATGCTGAGAGTGATGAAACACTGGAATAGATCACCCAGGCAGGTGGTGGATGCCCCATCACCTGGAAACATTCTGGGTTAGGTCAGATGGGGCTCTGAGCAACCTCATCCAGCGGAAGGTGCCCCTGCTCCTGGAGGGAGGTTGGTACAGGATGGGCTTTAGAAGTCCCTTCCAACCTAAACCACTCTACAATTCTATAGCATTTCCAGTCGTGGAAGGCAATCTACAGCTCGCCATGACTGTGCTGTTCTTGTGCTGAGAAGCTGCAGAGTATCAGCCACACAAAGACCAGCTCGCACATAGGCATGTACCTCCCCAGCCCCAGGAGCTCAGTCCTGCTCCCTGCACGCGTTGCTCACCCCATTTGCAGCCTGGAGGAGCACAGTCCCATCCCGCTATTCCCACTCGCCTTGCTTCCCTGCAGAGCACTTGGGTGTGTGGCAAGGAAGATGGGAAATGAGAGCATTTGACCCCCAGGGGCCAGAGTCCTGCTTCCCACACAATGGAAGGATGGGCTGGTCCCCAAACAGCAGAGAGCCAGCCGAGAGCTGAAGCTCCTGCTCTGGGGCCATCTCCAGTCACACCTCTCCAACCCTGCTGCTGCCGGGAAGCCCAGAGCTGCAGGACACCCAGCCGCTACCTACCTGGCTTCACATCGCATCATGGTGGGATCCACCCAGAGACAAGGAGAGGCTCAGTCCAAGAAGTTGACCTGCTCGTGTTGGGGTGGTTTAAGTTCCCATCCAGGCAGCAAGAGCAGGTGACCCAGGTGCAGACGGTGCCCTCGCTCCTTGGAGGGGTGGGAGCAACGGGTCCCACCAACAGGCTGGTGACAAAGCTTTTGTATCACAGGTCTGAGGTCCATCCAGAAGCTGGGGCTGCCCCATCACCCTGAATCCTGTCCAGGAGAACAGCCAGAACCTGCAGCTCAGCTTTGGAGAGAGCTTACAGCCCAGGCCTGGGCTTAAATAGAGCCCCCAGCCCAACGGGCAGCAGGTGTGAGGTGGGTGCCCACTTGAGCCCTGGCCCAGGGCCCAGACACCTGCCTGAGATCTCTGGCAGCTCCCTTGTGTCCTTGCTATTGCTTGGGCTTAGGAGAGGGGCCAAACACCTCTCTGGGTTGAGGGTGGTTGGACAGCAGTGTTCTTTTTCTCCACAGTCCCGTTAGGGTGTGCCTGCTCCAACACGTTAACTTAGCTCAGGGCTGCACTGCTGAAACCCATCTCCCAACTTTCCCCACTTTACTGCACTTTGGATTCTGTCCTGGAGAGCTCAGGCTTGGGAGAGCATCAGCTGGATTCCTTTCAGATGACACCAAATCAAATGCGCTCCAGGAATGCACCTCACGGTCTCCGGCCGCCGATGGGCGTTCAGGCTATGGCATCAGCCTGGAGCTCAGCCGGAGTGAAAAATTGCCTTGTAAATGTATAGAATGTTGTGTCCTTGGAGGTTTGGGTCTGCTCCCGCTGTGCTGTGTGAGCCCAAACCCTCCCAGCTTTCCCTTTTGCTCCATTTGGTCCCTTGTGGAGCCGGGCTCCATCCTCCACCTACCCTGCTGCATTTCGGTTTCCCAATCGACTTGAAAGGAGCAGTGAGCTGCTTCGCTCTCCCACTCCCATTGGGACTGCCTTGAGCTCCAGGATGAAATATCGCAGAATCATAGGGTGGTTTGGGTTGGAAGGGACCTTAAAGATCGTCCAGTGCCACCGCTGCCCCGGGCAGGGCCA
Organism: Clamator glandarius; assembly: GCA_033459285.1. Taxonomy (NCBI): domain Eukaryota; kingdom Metazoa; phylum Chordata; class Aves; order Cuculiformes; family Cuculidae; genus Clamator; species Clamator glandarius. The sequence goes on from JAUNZM010000044.1 coordinate 184,415, forward strand.
CCTCCCATGGATCAGGGGCTCCCAGCCCCATCCAGCCTGGCCTGGAACCCCTCCAGGGATGGGGCAGCCACCCCTGCTCTGGGCAGCCTGGGCCGGGGCCTCCCCACCCTCACAGGAGAACATTTCTTCCTCAGATCTCCCCTCAGTCTTTCTTCTAAGGTGTCCCCTCAATCTTTCTCCCTCAGACCCCCCGTTCGGCTCAGCCCCCTCCCCAGGCCCCTCATGGCTCCCCAGGCCCTCTCAGGGCTCTCCCCGCTCCTGGCAGCCGCTCCGGGCCTGTCCCGCACCGCTAGGTGGCAGCGGCCGCTCGCCCGGGGGGCTCAGGGGGGCTCGGGGGGGCCGGGGAGGGACTCGGGGGGCTGGTCTGGGGGCCGGGGCCGCCCCCCTGCTCCCCTCAGCCCAGGTGCCCCGGGATGCGGCCGGAGCCGCGGCGGCCGGTGAGTAGCGGGGCGGGTTCATCAAGGCTCTGCGGTAATTAACTTTCGCGGTTGTATCTGTCGGTGCTTTTCCTGGACCCCAGGAGGTTGTGTCCTTGCCTTGCTCCGTCTCCAGAGCTGGTTTCTCTGAGGTTTCGTGGCTTTGATGCTCCGGCCTAACGGCCCCAGTCCCACCTTGGGCAGGTTCTCACCGACCACCTGGACGTTCCCACAGCTCCAGCGCTGCTCGCTTCCCACTTCCCAAAAGAAAACGGATCGTCTGGCTCTGAGAGCCCTGGGTCAGGAGGAAAAACACCCTCCCCGGTCCATGGGGAAATTGCCCCCGGCTTGGGCTTCAGGAAAGGGTGGAAAATGGGAACAGGCTGCCCGGGGAGGGGGTCGAGTCACCTGGAGGGGTTTAAGGGACGAGTGGACGAGGAGCTGAGGGACGTGGGTTAGTGATTGATGGGAATGGTTGGACTCCATGATCCGGTGGGTCTTTCCAACCTGGTGATTCTACGATTCTGTGATTCCTCAACATCCCCCTCTGCATGCGCCGCTCTCCGAGGCCGATACAGCAGGCAGAAAAGAAACAGAGCTTGACAAACAGCGGGTGCTCTCCGAAGGGCTGTGTGACCACTGATCCGTCGGCTTGGAAGCGCCGCGGAGCCCGGGGACCGTGGGTGGGAGTCGGGAGCCTTGCACCCCTTGAGCACCTTCAACGCGACGGGCGGGTGTTTGAGGGCAATGGGCTGTGATGCTCAGGGTGAGGGTGGCAAGGAGAAGCCTAAACGGTTGCTTGTGTGTAGAAAAGGGTAAGAAAACGGAGGCTCATTGCTCTCTACAACTCCCTGAGAGGAGATTGTGGAGAGGAGGGAGCTGGGCTCTTCTCCCCAGTGACGGGGGACAGGACGAGAGGGAATGGCCTCAGGCTGCACCAGGGGAGGTTCAGGATGGACATTGGGAAAAAAAAATTAATGGAAAGTGTCATTGGACACTGGCAGAGGCTGCCCAGGGAGGGGGTTGAGTCACCTTCCCTGGAGGGGTTTAAGGGACGGGTGGATGAGGTGCTGAGGGACATGGATTAGTGATTAATGGGAATGGTTGGACTCGATGATCCGCTGGATCTCTTCCAACCTAGTGATTCTATGATTCTATGAAAGATCTTGATGCACTTAAATTAAGACAAAGAGGGTTATTTCCCCCCATCCTTGAAATAAGACTGTCTCTGGCAGGATTCGCAGCTCCTGCAGGTGCACGGCCACCCCAGGTGAGGGATGTGCAGCCCACTGGAAGCCCTCAGGAGCCCAACAGGCAGGTGCCGCTGGGCTTTGGCGTCACCCCAGCCTCGCGCTGCCATGTTCAGTTAAGCAGCTTGTTGCCCACAAGGAATCACTGTGTAAATCTGGCTGCTGAGCACCGGCGTGGAATTTCTAAGCTGGAAACCAGCTATTTTGGCTGTAGCTGCGCACCCAAGGGAAGAGGGGCAAGCACTGTAGGAGAGGGGGTGGCTGCAGCGATCCTGCACACATGCCGGCCACGCGACCTGCACGGAGAGCTTTCTCCTGGCCAAGCGGAGCGTGTCCCAGCCCAGAGGGATGGGGGCAGCCCCGACGGGTCACGGGCTCGACACGCCGGGTCGCTGTAACAGATGGATTTCTCCTGCAGAGTTAAGGGTCTTGGAAGTGACAGAGCCACAAACGTCCTTGTGATTTATGAGCTGGGGATGGGGAAGTTGATTGGAAAGCCAGGGCAGGGATATCAGCTCTATAAGAAATATGGGAAGAATTCATCCCTAATCTAATCTCACTGAATTCCACAAGGATGCGAGGCAGGGATCGTTTGCTCTGGTTCTTTAGATTGAGAGTTAAACAGGAAACCCCCAAGGATGTAAGTTATTCTCCCAAATACCGTTGTGCACGTGCGTGGAGGCCGAGGAGGGGATGCCGCGGGCTGAGCCGTCCCGGCTGGCGGGTTTAGAGGCGATGCCAGGCTGCGAGGCTGGGTTAGAGGCGACGCCAGGCTGTGGGGCTGCCCAGCAGAGCCAAGCTCAAGCAGAGCAAGCGGGAGCTGAGCGTGGGGTCCTCAGCAGGGCTCGCTGCTAGTGATGCTCCTTGCCAAGCCCTGAGCCAGCAGGGCTGGAGGATGTTCTCAGGGTTTCTGGCTGCGTCTCTCTCTGCTGTGCTCCTATGACCCCCTCTCAGGGGCTGCTTACAGCAAAGATGAAGATTTATTGTAAACTTTGGTCCCCAGGCTCTCTGAGCTGCCTCTTCCTCCAGGTTCGGTTCATCCCTGCTCCAGCTGGGATACAGAGAGAGGCGCCTTCGGCAGCTTGAGCTAATTAGGGCTTTACAGGCACTCGTGGCTGCAGTTCCCAATCTGGTGTTGAAAGCACCCAGAGACCAGGCGGCTGAGTCCCTGGAAGGGCTGTTGGACGGGGCTGGAGGAGGTGTGCTCAGGGGGGGCCACCGCACCCTGCTCAGGGTGGCAGGAGCTCCTGCAGAGGACAGGCTGCAGCAGGACAGAGCGTGAAAACAGCGTTCTGTGTTCTGGAACAGGGCTCCAGCTTCGGGCCCCCCTGGTCACTGCGAGGAACCTGTCCCCTCCCTCCTGCTTCTCTCTTCTGCCCTGCTCACAGCAGCTGGTGGTGCCTTCTCTAACTCCTTTTGCCTGGGGAAACAAGCACAGAGAGGCAGAACGACCCAGGGGAGGTTGCAGAGCTGGACTCCCAGTGCAGGTGACCCAGTCATTGTGCCTCCCTGTTATTATAACCTCCCTGAGATTATCCCACGTCCCAGCTGTGACATCCAGCATCTACCTGGATGCCAAGGCGTGACTGATTTCCTGGCACCCTGGAGGGCACATTCTGTATTCCCGGCAGAGATAAGGCTTTATGAGTCCCCAATGCGGGCGCTGCAGGACTTGTGGCCGCTGCCGTCTCCGTGCTCGGTGACCCCACATACCCGCAGGGATGCCACACACGCTCTGGGCCAGCAAAGCTCGATCACAGCAGCGCGAGGGCACTGAGCTCGGCTCTGGTGACTGTCACCCCAGTTGACTCAGGAGCCTGCCCGGGGCACGGTCTCCCTAAAACAATGCCCTTCGCAAAGCCCTGGGAGTTATTGCTCTTGTGTCGTGGGCTGGCGAGCGGCCACGTATTGTGCGCAGGAACTGCCCTGCTTCTCCCACCGCCGCACTCAGGTTTACTTTCCCGTTTTCCAGGAGGAGGCCACTGATGTCAGCTAATTATTTGGCCTGACCACTTGGTAATTGGCAAAAAAAAAGGCTTTCAGTTTCAACCTGTCCATTGTCCACTGAGAGAGGAGCTGGACTTCCCACGGCGAGTGCTTCCACCTGCATGCTGGAGCTCCACGCTCACGTGTGCGTGGGCAGGGGTAGGGGCAGGCGATGGGCTGGGCTGCTCTTTGCAGGGAGGTGCGACACTCGGGGTCTATCCCTGCCTATGGTTCCCAATTTTTGGCCACAGGCAGGTCGCATGGTCCATCCGTGCCTCAGCTCCACATGGGAATAACAATAGCTGCGGTCACCTCTCACAGCAGTGTAGGTGAGTGTCACAGAATGATAGACTAGTTTGGGTTTGAAGGGACCTCAAAGCCCATGCAGTTGCACCCCTTGGACGGGAGGCGCTCCAGCCCTCAGATCATCTCCGTGGCCTCCTCTGGACTTGGTCCAAAACCTCCGTGTTTTTCCAGTGCTGAAGACTCCAGAACTGGACATAGGGCTCCAGGTGAGTGCTTGCTAGAGGGGCAGAATCCCCTCTCTCACCCTTTTGGTCCCTCTACGCGGAAAACAGCATGGTCTTCACTTGAAACAGGAGCTGAAAAGGAAGGATGTGTCCCTGGAGCCGCGGTGGTTGCTTCTGGGCTGCACCGGCCAACTGGACACCCTGGCACAAGGATCCATGTGGTGAGGAGGCAGCTCCACTTGTGACCATCTGCCAGGCTGGGTTAGCTCTGTTTGAGGCAGCCGGTTAAAGGACTGTGAAAGGAGAGCTGTCTCCTTACCACATGCCCCTGCGGCCCTGGCTCCTCTTGCCCCAAAGCTGTGGCAGATGCCCAGCAGCCCCTGACAGATGCGCCTTCATCTTCAGCTCAGCCTGGAGCTGACCTGGTGTCTCCTGGGGGAGAAGGAAAGAGCAGCCGGCTGGGGTGAAGGGCCTGGAGCGCATCTGCAGCGCCTCTGCCAGCTGCTCATCCTCAGAAGCACCCTGCCAGGCTCTGGCCAAGTCCCTTTGCCAGGCAGAGCTGCTGGGCTGAGCCTCTGAGGAGGCTATCGGGGCTCTGCGGGGTCAGAGGCTTGCGAGCCAGCGAGCTCACCCCACAGTCCGGGCTGTAATTACCCAGGAGCCCCGCCAAGAGTCTCTGAGAAGCAGCAGATAAGAGCGCAGGCAGCTTCCAGCTCATTAAAGTCCTTGCCCTGACAAAGCCCCCCACGCCTGCCCAGCCTGTTCCAATTAGCGCAGCGGGACGGGGCGAGCAGGGAGCGGGGCTCCTGGTGATGAAAAGACAACACTGAGCAGCTTTCAAGTGTGAGGGGAGCAGGCGGCCCCGGCCGTGGCCAAGCAGGTGAACCACCCCCCGCCCGGAGTCACCCCAGGATTTAGAGCAGTGAGTCCAGCCACTCTCGGAGAGGATTTGCTGTAAAGAAATTCGGGAGCTTACAGGGCCACGGGCTCTGGCTTGGGAGTGCGGGAGGAGACAGCAACTTGCCTGTCTAGGGATGCTTCTCCCAGAGATCCCCCAGGCGTGGAGGTGTCTCCCTTGGCTCCCTGCTGGGGTGCTTCAGGGAGATCCCGGACACCAGGACCGCCAGCCCATCCCCTCTTTTGGAGACCTGCAGCTGTGACAGAAGGTGATGGCTGAGCCTGTTGGGTTGGAGCTGGTACCCAGAGCTGGCAAGCTGTCACCAGCCCCTCTCCCCAGCCAGCCTGGGGCGAGAAGATTAACAAACGCAGCCCTGGCTCAGTCCATGCTGAGTCCTGCCTTGCAGCCCCTGCCAGGTTTTAGCACGCGCGTGATTCCCGCAAGCTCCAGCTCCTGAGCCGAGGGCTGTATTGGATGTCAGGCCATGTGGCCGACAGGTGACAAGGGTGAGTTTGTGCCGCAGCGGGTATCAGTGGCTCTGAGGAATGTGATGCTGCCTCTGGGGACCCTGTGGCTCTGCGAGCTGCCCTGGCAGCACAGAACCTCTTTGTTGCCTTATTTGGGCACTTTAACACAAAAGCGGATGGCAAACCCCTTCCCAAAGGTACCTTAGGAGCCAGGTTGGGAGGTTACTGTGCCAAATCAATCCAGAGTTTAACACACCAACTTACTCTGGAGTTTAACACACCAAGTCAACCCTGGGATGTGCTGTACAGCTGCTGAGACACGATTGCTCTGCTCTTGTCCCACCTCCCCGACCCTCTGCTTTGTTCAGGGAGGAGATCAGCCTTCTTCCTCCAAATGTGCCCTGCGTCGCTGCCGCCCGGCGTCCCGGTGTGGTTCATCCCTGCCAGGAGCCCTGGCCCCGGGCAGCATCGCCAGGCTTGGCAGCACGACCTGAGCACAGGACTGTGCGGGGGATGCTGACAAACCAGCTGTGAAGAGAGCTGGGGAAATGCAGCGCTGGGTGGGAAAGGAGAGATCCGGAGGGTGTGCAGCGCCCCGAGACTGTTGGGAGATGTCAGGGCTGGAAGGGAGCCTGCTGGCAGAGGAACGATGGAGGCAAAGCTTGACCAAGCTCAGACACCTTCTCCAGCTGAACAGTCTCTCCATTAAACCCTCCAAAACCCGCTCCCCTCTGCTTCTGGGACCGTGGGGGATGTTCCCTGTCGGGCACGTGTCACTTGTATTTCTGAGGAACTGACTGAAACCTTGCATAGTGCAGTGTCCTGATGACACCTGAGCTCTGGAGCTGGATCTGGGGTCCCAGCCCTGGTGCTGTGCTGCAGGAGCATCCTGTACCTCTGCCTCCATCCCACAGCTCAGCATCTCGGGGTTTCCCAGCGCTGCTCCTGCCCTGGGGAAGGCAGAGAGGGAGCTGAGGGCCCACCCTGGTGTCAGTGTCCTCCCCATAAAAGAAAGGCGACAGCTGCTTCTCTCTCCAGCTGCTGGAGCATCCATCATCCTGCCTGGGATGGAGGGGAGCAACCCGCACCCCGGGCTGAGCCGGGAGGGCTGCCGTGGGGGCAGAAGGGGGGCAGGCAGCGCTTTAGGGAGAGGGGGAGCCACAGGCAGGGGTGCCCGCCGAGGGTCACAGCTCAGCTGCTCTCGCTCCCTGCACACTGGGTGCTACCTTTCCACGGCACAAACCGGCGTGCACCCCAGCACCGTGCACCCCAGCACCGTGCACCCCAGCACCATGAGGAGGTGCCAGCAGGGATGGGCACACGAGCTGAGCTGTGGGAAGGTGCAGGAGAGGAGACGAGAGGACTCCCTGCTGGGGGTCACTGCTGTTCTGTCTGCTGGACCTCTTTGCCTGCCTTAGCCCCCGTTTCTCTGCTGGGGCAAAGTTCCACACATCTTCTCCATCTCACCCCAGGCCGACAGCGGCATGCAGTCCCTCTGCTCCCCGTGGCTCCTGCCCCTGGGGTCCCCCAGCTGCCGGCAGCCAGTGTTTGGCCCCTGCCCGTGGCCTGGCCAGCCCTGCAGTGTAACCCAAGAAGCAGGAGGCTGCAGAGGCTGCTGGGGATTAGCTGGGACACAATCGGGTCCTGTGAGAGCGGTGGAGCACATGGTGGGCTGTGCTGGGCAGGAGGCTGCTGTTAGCCCTGCAGGATCGCCGAGGAACTCGAGTTCAGCACGCTCTTCTCTCCTGGGAGAGAATCCATAGCCTGATAAATCCCCTGCCAGAGCCCTTCCCCCTCTGAAATTTGGGCTTTATTGCAGAGTTTGTGGCATCTCAGCAAATACCAGTTGCTGGGAGGAAATCAGTGTTTTCACGGATGAGCAATTCCTCCCTATCCCCACGTCTCCAACAGGAGGGATTTGTCTTTCCCCTGTGCTGCTCAGTCTCTGGCAAGACCTTCCAGGGCACTTGGTCTCCAAAGGATAAATTCAGCGCCGTGTCATGAAAGGGCGACTCTAGATGAGAGCCCAGGTGGAAGGGGAGGAGGGCAGGGATGGAGGCACTGGGGCATCGCTGGAACGCTGGGTCAACCTCAGGCCAGCATCGCGGTGTCACCATCCGTGCCACGTACACCGAGGCATTCCTGGTGGCTGCCACCCCCAGGACAGGGCTGCAAACACCCACAGCCTCCTCCTCAGGCCCCCACGGTGCCCGGCATATGAAATACCTCTTCTCTAACCCCTAGACTCCCTCTACCAGCAGCCTGCCCTCATCAGCACTTCCCTCTCCAAACTGAGATAGAAATAGTTGCAGCTTGGGACAGTTGATTATTTAAAGCTGTCGGGACTGTTTAATTTAACCGTGGATTCATCATCCGCAGCTTGTTTCCATCCACTAGACACCCTCCCAGTGTAAACTCTGCCTCTGCCCAGCCCTTCACCTGCAGGCAGATTGGGGCAGAGGTTTCTGGGCAGGGGCTGTGTCCTCGCCGCGTTTCCCCGCGTCCCTGCTCCGGCCGGCACAGCGAGGGGTGGCCTCGTGCAGGCGCCGCGGGCACAGCCGGGGCTGGGAGCTGCTCCTGGGGCTTTATCTGTGCGGCTGGATGTGTGTCCAGAGAGAGCTGTGCCGACCCCTGGGCACGCTCAGTGTAACGGAGGCAAAGGCTTGCGGAAAGAATGGTACATATGGGAAATCCCTCTTCCTGGAAGCGATCCTCCGAGAATTCTTTCCTTGCCCACTTTAAATCCCTCCAGCATGATCCTCGCCTTTTCTGTACCTGCACCCAGCTCTGCCAGGGCTCTGGGTTCCTCCCATGTGTGGCTGCAGCTCCTCACACCTGCCTTTGGCATCCCCAGGGGAATCATAATCACAGAATTATTGAGGTCGGAAAAGCCCTCTCAGCTCGTCTAGTCCAACCCAACTGTGCCTGCTAAACCACATCCCCAAGGCCACAACCACACGCTTTGTGAACCCCTCCAGGGATGGAGACTCCAGCCCTACCCTGGGATTTTGGAGAGAGGGAATTGATAGAAGTGAAGGGATGAAGCGGTGCTGCAGCAGAGCTGCACGTGAGCTCATGCTCGCCTGCCCCACTGCCTCAGCCCCTGCTGCAGGCATGCCGAGCATCCCTAATCTCACCCTACAGCCACACACGAACGTGTCCGGGAGGCAGTAGCGGTGCCCTGCCTGCCATCTGCAGAATCCCGACCCACCCTGGCATCCCCAGGGGCTCCAGGTCACGAAAGGTTCCTTAGCCCGAAGTTAAGCCTCGCACAGGCCCTGCTCCATTTATAGAAGGCTGCAATTAGAGGCCAGCGATTTCCCGAGTCCTCCAGCAACCGAATGCGTGCCAGCAAGGAAAAAACTCCTTGTCAGATCCCAGGCGTGTCCTTGTGATGAGCCCCAGGATAACAGCAGTCGCTCAGGGCACGGCTGCACGCCAGCAGCAGGGCGAGTCTGGGAGCACAGGGAAGAGCTGGAATCCCTGGAGCATCCCCAGCACTGGAAAACCACTCGCCATCTCTGCGTGCTGGGAGGGTGCTGTGGGGGAAGCAAGGGGAGCGCTGCCTGTTAGCAGGTCCTCAGGGTGGCTGATGGGGTCAGCGTGGGATTGAAAACCCATCGTGTTTGTGGGGTGTTTTGTCCTAGGCAGTGCCTCACCTGTTGAAAATCTGCCCAGGAAAAAGGGTAGGTGGGTTGGGAAAGTAGTCTTGGAGCAAAGAGGGACAGAAAATGACACAGACTCAACCCAGAGTTGATGGGGGATGCCAGGTCTCCTAGGATGGGGAAGGCTCGGGAGCAGCAGCAGGTTGTGCTGGCCAGAGTGAAAGCAAGGAAGCAGCGAGGGCAGGGAAGGGGCAGGAGAGGAGATGAGCGGAGGGCCTGCACCCCAGCCCTGGCCCTGCTCCCTGTAGGCTGCGATGGAGAGAAACCCCAAACTCCACAAACCCCAAACATCCTCCCTGAGCAGATCCGAGCGCTCCTTCTCACCGGGGCGCAGGAATCCCCCATGCCTTGAGCCAAGAGCCCCTGGCCAAGAAGGAGCCAAACCCCCCTCATTTTAAACCTTTCAGCCATGAGACTGGAGGAGTTTAATGTGCAGCAAGAGGCAGGATTAGTCGGAACTGCCATTTACAAACCGGGACTTTTATAAGCGGGGGAAAAAGCATCTAAATCGGCTCAATGGATTGCTGAGAGCTGGCAGGGCAGCCCTCTGTGTGGGAGCTGGTGGACGAGGCTGTGAAACCCTGCACGCCTCTGAGGGGGCGTAGGTGGAGGAGAGTCCTCCCGGAGCCGGCAGGTGCCGGTGGCCTTGGGCTGCTCTGCGGGGACCAGGACATTGGCAGAGCTACCGTCCAGAGTCATGGCTCGTGCACGCGCACATGGCCACAGCTGATGCTGAAGAGAACACAAAAGCAGTAGTTATGAATAGCACTCCAAAATATCAACTGCCCCATCAGGAACAGGGACAAGATTTAATCCCAAGCTGAGACAAGATGAATATCAGGGATCCTTCATCAGTCTCTGGCCAGGCACTGGGGCACCGAAGCTCTGAGAGCCTGTTGGAGGGTGAAGTGCTTCCCAAGCACTCCTTGTCTCTCATGTCAGTCACCCCCAGGATCTCAAGTCGGAGCACTCCCGAGTACCCGGTGCTGTAGGCACAGCACCACCGCCCCGCACAGCTCCCCAGGCTGTAACAGCAGCGCTTCGGAAGAGCCTGGATGTGGGGCACCATTAAAGGTCTGCCCAGAGAAGTGGTGGAGTCTCCATCCCTGGAGGTGCTTAAAAGACGGGTAGATGTGGCACCTGGGGACATGGTTTAGTGAACCTGGCAGGGTTAGGTTTAGAGTTGGACTCAGATGATCTTAAAGATCTTTGGCAACCTAAACAAATCTCTAACTCTGATTCTATGAAATGTTTTGGAGCTCCTGGGTGAGTGGGTCTCCCAGCCACAGCCACGTTTCCCAGTACCCACACTGGCCCTGTGATCTCCAACAGCTCTGCCACCTCCCAGGGCTGGAGGTCTCAGCTGGAACCGATGCAGCTCACGGAGATGCTCGGCAATCCTCATCCTACCCAAATGGTCGATGACTGGAGGCTGCAGGGCCAGCGCGGCCAGCGAGACGCCTGCGTTCCCAGGCCCCTGCTCTCTCTCCCAGCCTGCCTGGTTTGGGCTGCACCAGCTCCTCAAGGCAGGGCTTGTCTCCGTCGTCGCTCCCCAGGGAGGGTTGGGCTCTGGTCTCTGCAGCCTGCGAGTGCTCTGCTCAGATAAACCCTGACCAGGCGCTTGCAGCGGGAGCCGCAGGGTCGCAGCCTGTGCCGAGCTGTGCAGCGCTGTGGGCGTGCGGAGGGCTGGCCACTGGCTCTGGGTGACTCCTCTCTGCCAGCTACATCTTCGTGAGGACAAGCTGATCTACTGAGCCATTCCTTGTGGTGCCTCAAATGCTCTCTCCATCCAGGAGACGGTGGGACGGGGGTCCTGACATCTACACAGCACTGATGTGCAGTCTTCCCCCTTCTGTGCCTGCAGCTCGTGCCGGAGGTGACGTCTCGGTGCTGGAGCGTGGTGCTGTGAGGACGAGCTGCCCCTTCTACACGTACCGAGCACCAGGATGCGCGTTGCCCCTGGCCGCGGGCCCCTCGCCGCCCTCCTCCTGTGCCTCCTCCTGCAGCAGCCGGGCAGCACCAAGGCTTGGAAGCAGCACGCCCCGCGCCTTCGTCTCTCCTACAAAGGTAAGGGGGATGCCCGACTGGGTCTCCTTGGGAGGGCTGGGAGAGCAAAGCTGTGGCTGCACCTCCCCTTGAGACGTTTCCCCAAGCGCAGCACGTGGGGATTCTGCCCTGATGCTGCTGGCATCAGAGAAGGGGACTGAGCAGGGCTGGGGGCAGAAGGGATTTCTCCTGCTCAGGCTCACTCTAAGCATCTTATGGTGTGGCCCTGGCTGGAGCTGAGCTGGGCAGCCCCAGGGGAACGGGGACACTGACCCCGGGTGGCGATGCTGGCCCTTCCCCTGCCTCCACCAGCAAAGTCCTGCCCCAGCTCAGCCCTTCTGCCCTTACCCCTCCTTCCCTGCCGAGCACAGACTGATCCACAGTGCAGATCGTTTCCCTGATGCGCTTCACCCTTCCCCCTGCATCTGTCTTGTCTGTTTAGATGATGAGCTGTTCGGGGGAGGCACAGTTTGCTCTTCTTGTACCTTATGCAAAGGTTGTGGGCTGCTTTCAGTGACCTGAAGATGCAGGAGGTAGCAGAGTGCACAGCTCAGCAGAGAGGTGCAAAAAGGGGAAGAGTCTCTGCGGGGCAATGACCTCAGAAGTTAGGGCAGAGGCAGCTGGTCACCCTGTCATGGACCTGCAACATGGACTTGGCCAATTTACCTAATTTCAGCTTCTCCTGTTGAAAGAGGGCGAGTTTCTTTGAAGGACAGACAGCTCAGTACATCCCTGGTGCTGCCCTGGCTGCGGCACTCGGGGACGTGGCAGTGTAGCTTTCCCATGGGCATCACACCCAAACTTCTTGGCCTGCTCCATCACCCTGAGAAGCTGCTCTCCAGGCAGTGGCCACCAGTGACGTGGAAGATGCCCCTGGCTTGTGGCTGGGGAGGGCTGGACCTCGCAGGGATGCAGGATATCCCTGCACGGAGATGGACCCCACCGACAGCCCAGCTTGGAGACACGGTGCAGCCTCTGGATTTCCTTGGAGCCAGAGGAGGCAGAGCCGGGCTGCTGGAATACTGACTTCAAAGTCCCGCAGTGAGCTGGGGCCAGACATGCCAAAGCCCTCGAGTGCTGGGCAGAGGCAGAAGAGGAAGCTCCCAGCATCGGGAGGGCTCAAGGACAACGCGAACAATGGAGGGGATGTGACTCATGGACAGCAAGGGGCAGGTTCAAGGACACAATGCCTCGAGAAGTTTAGGTTTAAAAACCCCTCGGAAAGAAAGAATAACAGGAGGCCTTTGAGAGTCCGTCTATGGGATCAGCCTTGTGCTCAGCTCCCAGCATGGGGGAGGCAGGCAGAGCAGGGGAAGAAGATGCAAGCAGGCTGGAGAGAAGGAAATGACAGCACCGACGGCTGGGAGAGCAAAGGAAGGATGGGGCAGAGGGCACGGGGCCAGGAGCAGCCGCAGAGGCTCCCGCCCTGCCAAGGAGGAGGTTGATAATAGCTTGCTGGCCATCGCAGCCGGGTGAGAGGCAGCCTCGGAGTGCGCTGGGTCAGGCTGGGTCAGCCCTAGGCAGAGCTGCCCTGGCCTCTGAGCCCACACAGCAGAAAAGCGAAGCCACTGCACGCCGGCTGCTCCTCTGATGCCCTAAACGGGGCAGGCACGGCTAGGAGCTGGCACACGGCTCCTCTGCCAGCCTTTGATCTGCAGCCAGGAGCCAGAAGCCAAGCAGCAAGTGCTCAAGTGCAGGAGGCTGGTGGGCGGCTGCTTGTCGGCACCAAAAGCGGCACTGGCACATCTCTCAGTGGCCGATGGCAGCGAGGGGCTGATTTAACGCCAAGCTGCAGGGCTTTCCCGTGGTCTGCGCTGCCTGGGGGAAGGGGCGAGGACAGCCCCGCGGCACAGCCGGGCTCTGACCCCGGGAAGCCCAGGGTTGCCCTGCACGGAGGATGCTGCATCCGAGGAGCGGGCGGCGATGATGGATGGGACAAGGCGGCTGCAGCGGGCTTGACAATAAAGAAAAACACCGTGGCCTTGGGGAGATAATGAACACAAAGGAGAGGATGTTTCTCTGGGTTTACCCAGCAGTTTAGCTGCTGTGCAGCTGCTGCAGAGCCCGCCTGGCTCCCTGCCTCGAGGTTTGCATCAAATGCCCTGCATGAAGAGCTGACCTGGAGGCAAGAAGAGGCTGGTTTGTGTGCAGCGGGAGCTGGACCCACAGCACTTGATGTGCCCTTGCTGAGGGAGCGAAGGCGAGCTGCAGGGTCAGGGTTGCTCACAGTCACTGATGCCGCCGTAGGGCTCGCGGTGCTCCTGTAGGGCAGAGAATCGTCCCCGAGTCCTCGCACACGCTATCCCCACAGCAGGGAGGGCTCCTCCACCATCCCAACTGACCTTGTCCTCAGACAGGGACTGGGCAGGTCAGAGAGTGACGTTCCCTGGGATCAGCCTTGTCCCCACTCTGCTTAATCACACCCACGTATTGGATGAACCTTTTGCCCTTCCCTCTCACCCCAAGCGAACTCCCTGGTGCCCTGCCTGACGTTTCCTCCCGGAGAGCCAAGAGAGGCAGGTCCTGGGAGCGCTGGCAGGCACAGGAGGGTGGGCAACGCACAGCAGCCTGCGGGGGACCCAGCGGGGACAATGGCCAGTGGGCAGGGACAGGAATTCAGCTGTTAATCCCATTCATCTGGTGGGAAATGGCTTGGAAATCTGCCACTTGGATACCCAAGGGATAGTGGGGAGCGAACTGGTGCTGTGCATGGGTTTGTGGGAGCAGGAGGAGGGCCAGGAGCTCCCCGACACAGCTGGGAGAGGGGCATTTGTGTCCCAGTCGCTGAAGCTCTGACCCCAGAGGAAGGGGAGAAGGAAACTCTAGCTGGGAGCGAGCCCGGCTGCGTCAGCGTGGATCCGGGCAGGGACCCTTGCCTGCTGCCTGTGGCGCAGCAGCTCCTTCCCGCGCAGGGACGAGCGACGTCAGTGGCGTTTCCAGCTCTCAGGCACTGGCCCCGCTTGCCCTCTGCCCTGGAAATGGGGTGGAAGGAAGAGAGACGCAACCTCCCGGGTCAGCCGGTCCCCTTTGAAGGGATCGTGCCTGTGCCCACGTCCGCCCCACCTGCACCCGGGGCGGCACGTCCGCCCGCGCTCCGGCCGCACCGACCAGCACCAGCTCCCCGACAGCTTCCTCCTCACATGTTGCTCTGACCCACAGGATCTGGGGTAATTTCTCAACCTGGGCTTTACAGATCAGCCCACCGCCTCCCTCCAGTCTCGCTCCGTCCCCATCATCTCCCCTTTCCATGGAACCTTTCCTTGCGCAGCACCAGAGCCAAGAGCAGCCTTGCACTCGGACCCAGCCCCCACGAGCTGGATCCCACCACCTTTGAAGAGGAAAGCGATGTGTACCCATTTCTAGGAGCTCTCAGTGCTGGTGGTTTCTGCCTTGAGCCCTGGGAGCAGGCGCTGGCCGGCGCGGCAGCTGCTGCAGCCCCGTGTCCGGCCCCGGCCACGCTGCCCCCCAAACCTGGCGCTGCACATCACGCACCGATGCGGGCCGGGAGATGTTGTTTCAGGAGTGGTTAACCAAGATACAAGCGCTCATTGTCCCTCTCGCACGCCCAGACAGCTGCCACGGCGCTGGAGGGGCCGGCGGGCGCCCCGGGGAGCAGCAGCCTGAGCAGCAGAGGCTCTCGCGTGGCCCTGGTGCGCCTGCCCCTTGCAAGGCGGCTCTGCCCTCCCGCACTGCCAAAGGCTCTTAAAAACCCTTTCTCTGGGCCAGGCTAATGCTGGGGTTAGGCTGTGGCTTGAGACATAGCGGGAGAAATTATGGGGTGGTGGTTGCAGGGTCAGAGCAGCATCTGGGACACAGCTGGGGACGTCACTTCCATGCTCCTCCAGCCAGGGACCATCCATCTGTCTGTCTGTCTCTCTGTCCCAGGGCACTGATCTGCTTGCCCAGCCCAGTGCATGGGGGGAAGCCTCGCAGCCTGCAGAAAATGCTTGAGGCCAGGCAGAGGAGAGGGGTCCAAGCTGGGCTCTGGTGGCTGTGGTCTCATCCAGCCTTTCCTTGGAGAGGTGTTTCACCCTAGAGCAGCCAAACCCATTTTTCTATAAACTCTCCCGGTGTGAAGCCCAGGGAAAACATGCTGGGAGTTATGGGAAGCGAGTGTCCTGTGTTGTCAGCCCTCTCCCTGCGGTTTCAGGGTGCTCTGGGGCTCCAAGAGCTCCTCTAAAGGAGCTGGGCTCCTGCCCCCATCCTGCAAACCACCTGGTTCATGGGCAGAGCAGGATTCCTCTTTGTAACTCAGGTTTCCTCCAGGTTTCCTCCTGGGAGGAGGCTTCATGGAGCTTTGGGGCACGGAGGGTGCTGGTTGCGTTCCCTTGGGGCAGGGGGGTTGCTGGAGCTGTGCTGGAGCTCAGGGGCCTCTGTCACTCAGGGATGCTTTTCTCTTTCTCCCACCTTGTGCTGCTCAGACCTGCTGAAATCCAACAGCTCTCGCCTGCTGCTGGCCTCAGGGGAGGGGCTGAGCTTCCAGGCACTCCTGCTGGACGAAGACAGGGCCTGGCTGATGGTGGGAGCCAAAAACCACATCTTCCTGCTCCACCTGGACCACCCCAGCAGGGAGCCTGAGAAGGTGGGTGCTGGGAGCAGGGTGTGAGAGCGACCCTGGCCGTGCTGGCCTCTTCCTCCCTGGCAGCCGCTCCTTGTTCCCGTGCCGGGGCGTGGAGGTGGATGTGCTCCCAGCCGGGCTGCGGTGCCATCACCAGGGGCACATTTACACCAGGATGTCTCAATCAGAGGGGTCAGCCCATCCCTGGTGGCGCGGAGCCCGCTGGGACAGGCTGACGCCAGGGAGGGACAGGGCGGCTCGGCCAGGAGAGGAGACCTGGGTGGACCGTGGGTGGAAGGGCAGTGCCCTGAGCTGGGCTGTCACACCTCACCCTGCTGCCGGGAGAGCCACAACTGCAGCACCCAGCCCGCTAATGTCAATCCAAGACATCCTGCTGGCGGGATGCGCAGCTCCAGCCCGACAAAACCCAAGCCCGTGAAGGCGCTGCCGCCCGGCGCTCCCAGCGCAGGGTCCAGGCGAGCGCGCCATGGCCAACCCAGGCTCCGTCCCCGCGCCAGGCTCCTCCGAGCCCTTTCGGCAGGCTTGGTCGGGCTCTGATGACCCAAGGGGTGTCAGAGCCGCCCCACGTCCTCGCCTGAGCCTCGCGGCACCTTGCGGCTGAGCCCTTTCCCCCCAGCTCGCACCAAGCCAGGCGGCTGAAGGGGAGCGGGGTTCGGCACTGTTGGGGTCTCTGTGTTGCAGATTTTCTGGCCAGCCTCCAGGGAGCAGGTGGAGCATTGCCAGCTGGCGGGGAAGAACCCAGAGGTAAGCAGGGCTGGCAGCCCCCGCCTCGTGGCCGCTGCAGTTCACCGTGGGTATTAAACATCCACATCACCCCAAAGGGAGCTTTGGGGTCTCCCTGAGCCAAGGGTGCTGGGCCAGGCAGGGGGAAGCTCAGGGCTGGCCAGGCTCCCGTGTCCCCGGCAGTCGTGCCGGGGTCCCAGCCCCCTGACCAACCTCCCCGCTTTGAGCAGACGGAGTGTGCCAACTTCATCCGACTCCTGCAGCCCTTCAACAGGACCCACGTGTTCGCCTGCGGGACGGGCTCCTACCAGCCCGTCTGTGCCTTCATCCAGCTGGGAGCCAGAGGGAAGGTGAGGAGCTCCCTGCCCAGCCCCGTCCCCACTCAGCCCCGTCCCCATTGCAGAAGGTGCCCAGACCCCCTGCAGAAAGTGGGGCAGAGGGACCCCTGGGGCCTGGGGAGAGTGGCACCCACGTGCCTTGCTGCACACAGCCAGGAGCAGCCTTGGCTTGGCAGTGCCCGGGTGCCCCATGGGGATGGGGAGGGGTGCTGGCAGCCCCCGCGAGGAATCTGCTCCCTGCAAAGCCAAGCACCCCTTCCCACTTACCTCCACGTGCCCAGCTCGCCCCCAGCCCCACCCTGGGCTGACGTCTCCCCTTGGCTCTGGCAGGGTCCCGGCGCCCCCACCATGCGGTTGGTGTCCCACTCGTTGGAATCGGGGCGAGGACGGTGCCCATACAGCCCCCACGAACCCTTCACGGGACTCCTCGTTGGTAAGAGGGAGCGGGGGATCATGCTAGAAGGAGAGAGATCGCTGGGAGGGGGCGGCGGTGGAGCCTGGGCCACGGGTGTGCAGGAGGCTCCTAGCCAAATGGAGCCTCTTCACCCTCCCTGAGCCTCCGGGGAGACGGGAGCACCCTGCCAGGGTACACAGCCCACCCACACCCGCTCTGGCCCCACAGATGGGGAGCTCTATTCGGGCACCTCCAGCGACTTCATGGGCAGCAGCGCTGCCTTCTTCCGGACCTGGGTCCACGGGGCCGAGCAGAGCTACATCCGCACCGAGCAGAACCAGGACCACTGGCTACACGGTAGGATTGGGGATCCATGGGGCATGGAGGGGGGCTCTCTTGCCTTCTGGGGAGAGGCTGGGGCCAGTACTGGGGCCAGAGCTCAGTGGTCTGGTCCCTCTGGTCTCTGGGGGAAGCACTGATGAAGCGTCTGATGGAATCCATGCTCCAACGTGCAGCCTGCAGCCTGAGCACCAGGAGTAGGGCTCTGCCTCCCGGGTAGCAGGGTCTCCACGGGGCACCCTGTGTGCTCGCAGCGCCTCACACTGCTCCCACAAACTTCCAAGGGCAGTAGAATCATAGAACCACTGGGTTGGAAAAGACCTTTGAGATCATCAAGCCCAACTGTACCCGTCCCTAAGCACTTCATCCACCTCTCTTTTTAACACCTCTAGGGATGAGGTCAGGGCCAGAGCAGGACACAGGCTCACGTTATGCCGCTCCTCCCCTCCGCAGAGCCTGTGTTTGTCAGTGCCTACGCTGTCCCCGACACCTACAATCCACACGACGACAAGGTCTACATCTTCTTCCGCGAGACGGCCACGGAAGCTGGGCAGTGGGAGAGGCGGCACATCCACGCCAGGGTGGCTCGAGTCTGCAAGGTCAGTCACCGAAGGCCACCGTGCCATGGTTAGGTGTCCCTCCAGCTGGGATTTCACCTCCTCTGGACCGAACCGGGGCCAGCCCAAGGCGTAGGGTTGTCTCCACGCTCCCACCATGGAGCCGAGGGCTCCGGGTCAGGGGGAGGCTTGGAGAGCTTGAGTCGAGCCCAGCTCTCCGTGTCCGGCAGAACGACATCGGAGGGAAGCGCAGCCTCATCAACCGCTGGAGCACGTTCCTCAAGGCCCGCCTGGTGTGCTCCATCCCCGGACCCCAGGGCACCGAGACCCACTTCGACCAGCTCGGTGAGTGCACAGTGTGCTCAGCGGCTGGCACCTGCGGGCATGAAGATTCCAGTGTTGCTTGTATGCCGGGGCAAGCGGACGCTTGCCCCGGCATACAAGCAACACTGGAATCTTCATGCCCGCAGGCAGCTTCTGCCTGGATGCTCCCAGTCACCTCACCTCCACCTCTCTCTTTGCAGAGGATGTTTTCCTCCTGCACACCCGGGACCCACAGAACCCCCTGGTCTTCGGGCTCTTCACGGTGTCAAGGTGAGCTCAGCGCTGCTGGCCCCTCTGCTGGTCCAGCCCCAGCTCCTCAACCGTGCTGCCCCCGAGGAGCCCTGCCAGGGAATCGGAATCATAGAATCACCAGGTTGGAAGAGACCCACCGGATCATCGAGTCCAACCATTCCTATCAAACACTAAACCATGTCCCTCAGCACCTCGTCCACCCTCACCTTAAACCCCTCCAGGGAAGGTGACTCGACCCCCTCCCTGGGCAGCCTCTGCCAGTGCCCAATGACCCTTTCTGTAAAAAATTTTTTCCTGATGTTCAGCCTGAACCTCCCCTGGTGGAGCTTGAGGCCATTCGCTCTCGTCCTGTCCCCTGTCACCTGGGAGAAAAGCCCAGCTCCCTGCTTTCTACAACCTGGAGAGAGCAATGAGGTCTCCCCTCAGCCTCCTCTTCTCCAGGCTAAACACCCCCAGCTCTCTCAGCCGTTCCTCATAAGGCCTGTTCTCCAGCCCCTTCCCCAGCTTCGTTGCTCTTCTCTGGACTCGCTCCAGAGCCTCAACATCCTTCTTGTGGTGAGGGGCCCAGAACTGAACACAGGATTCGAGGAGCGGTCTCACCAGTGCCGAGTCCAGAGAGAGAAGAACCTCCCTGGACCTGCTGGTTACGCCGTTTCTGATCCAAGCCAAGATGCCATTGGCCTTCTTGGCCACCTGGGCCCCTGCTGGCTCGCGTTCAGTCGCTGTCAACCAACACCCCCAGGTCCTTCTCCTCCAGGCAGCTTTTCCAGCCTTTCCAGAGGAAGGGCTGGCATCCGCCTCGCTGCTTTCCCTGCTGCTGCCCAGCAGCCCCTGTGCCAACTCCCCAGCTCTGGCATCGGCACAGCTAGCGGTCACCGCGGGTGCCGGAGTCCCGGGCTGGTGGAACTGAGCGTGGGCTCAGGGCCATGGGTGTGCGTGTGCCCCTCGCCCACGGGGCAGCAGGGACGCTGACAGCCCCTGCTCCCCTCGCAGCGGTGTGTTCAGGGGCTCTGCTGTCTGCATCTACTCCATGGCTGCCGTGAGAGCTGCCTTCAGCGGCCCCTTCGCTCACAAGGAGGGATTCGACTACCGCTGGGTGGAATACAAGGGCCGCGTCCCCTACCCCCGTCCCGGCACGGTAAGGGCTGCGGGCGAGGCCGGGGGCAGCGGGACGTGCCGGGCTGGCCCTGACGCAGCCCACGGCCTCGCCCGCAGTGCCCCAGCGAGACCTACGACCCCCTCCTGCAGTCCACCAAGGACTTCCCTGACGAGGTGATCAGCTTCGTGCGCGCCCACCAGCTGATGTGGGAGCCCGTGCACCCCCAGGGCCGCCGGCCCGTGCTGCTGAGGGTCAACGAGCCGTACCGGCTGCGGCGGCTGCTGGTGCACAGGCTGGAGACCGAGAGCCGGACCTGCGACGTGCTGTTCCTCGGCACAGGTGGGCCTCGCCCCGGCTCCGGGGATGCCAACAGCTCTTGTGCGGCACAACGGCCCTGACGGTGCCTTCTCCCTCTGCCCTCACAGATGAAGGTCGAGTCCTGAAGGTGGGTCTGGCCGGTGGGGCGAGCCGAGGCACCGAGGTGATCAGCCTGGAGGAGATGAGCGTCACTAAGGTGCAGGAGAGCAGCCTCCCCTGGCCCATGGCCTCCTCCCTGCCAGCTCTGCAGCCTCCATCCCGGAGGTCCCGGCTTCCCACCTGCCCTGACCACTAGCATAGAGGGGAGGCAGGAGGCCAGGAGTCATGTCCCAGCTCCCCTTCCAGTCCCTAAGGAGGAAAGGGAAGGCACAGCACGATCTGGGAGGACTGAATCATAGAATGGTAGAATCACCAGGTTGGAAAAGACCCATCCGATCATGGAGTCCAACCATTCCCATCAAGTATTAAATACAAATACTGAGCCCAGGTCTGGGCTGCCCACCCCGAGCAGGGTGCTCGCGTGGAGCGGGTGGAGCTGGGACCCAGCGCCGCTGGGGCACCCAGGAGGCCCACAGGGCTGCAGCTCGCTCCTCTTTCCTCTAGGTGCCTTCTCCCATCCTGGACATGAAGTTATCGCCCAAGCGGGTGAGTCTCCCTCCTTCTGCTTCCCAAAGGAGCCAAGGGACAGGGCGCAGAGGGCAGCTGGCCCAGGGCCTCCGCACTTAGGGAACAGGCACCCTGGGGGTGGCAGGCTCTGCCCCCAGCTCCCTCTGTCTCAGGGGGAGCCCCGGTCTCCATCCTGGGGGTACTGAGTGCCACTGTTGTTCTTGCCTGAGCAGCAGGAGCTGTTTGTGAGCAGCACCCAGGGGCTGCTCCAGCTCTCCCTGTACCGCTGCGAGCTCTACGGCAAAACCTGCACCGACTGCTGCCTGGCCAGGGATCCCTACTGCACCTGGGACGGCAGGTCCTGTGCCCCTCAGCTGCTCACCGAGAAGAGGTGAGCGCCCACCGGGGCCAGCCCTGCTGTGGGTGGCATTCGGAGCCGGGGAGGGCAAGCTAGCGGTCCTGGGGGCTTTGCCTCTCGGCCCAGCCCCCTACTCACCCTCCCTGGTGTCCCTTCTCCTGGCTGCTCTGCCACGGAGGGTCGCAGGGCAGATGCCACCCCACAGCCCCGTGTGCTCTCCCGCAGGCGTGCCCGCTGCCAGGACGTGCTGAGCTCTGACCCGCTCAGCCAGTGCCAGGACCCTGCAGACGGTGAGCGCCAGCCCCAGCCCCTCCAAGTCCCCCCAGGACCAGCAGTGCCCAGGAGGGCAGCGCTGGGCAGAGAAACCAGTGCCCACCACCTGCAGAGCCCGCGCCACCCTCCCCGTGCTGAATGCTCCCTCCCTGCCCGGGTCCTCACCCTGTCCCCGTCCTGTCCCCCGTGCAGGGGCCGCTGCCAAGGAGAAGCTCGTTTTTGGGGTGGAGAAGAACTCAACCTTCCTCGAGTGCCTGGCGCGCTCCCCGCAGACGACAGTCCGGTGGCTGGTGCGGCACGGCGAGGAGACGGCGCTGAGCGAGGTGCGGGGGGCACAGGGGGACAGGGACGGGGCACAGGGGCGGCTGGGTGGCCCAGGACTGACCCCCGGCGCTCTGCTTCTGCCCCAGGTCAGGAACAGCGGCCGCTTCTCGGTGCTGGAGCAGGGGCTGCTGATCCGGCAGCTGGCGAGGGAGGACACGGGCACCTATGAGTGCCAGGCGGTGGAGCGCTCCTTCTCGCGGCCCCTCACCCGGTACGGCCTGCGCGTCATCAGCCACGAGGCCATGGAGGTGCCACCTCCCAAACGGAGCAAGGGAGCCGAGCTGGAGGGTCCCCACCAGAGCCCCCGGCCCCGGATCAACCTGCTCCCCGGCTTCAAGGGCTTCCCGCGGGCGCTGGGGGCACCGGGCACCAGCCTGGATGCCTACTGCAACGCGCTGCGGCAGCAGGAAAGGCAGCGGCACAAAGCCTGGCACCAGCAGTGGCAGCACCCATCCCCGGACGGCAAAAGCGGCCGGGTGCGGAGGCACCGCCAGCCCCTGTGAGGGGCAGAGGCAGCTCCTTTCCTGGTCTGCCCAGGACACGTCTAACACGCGAGTGTCTGCTCCAATACAGCTTTCCGTGCAGAAACACCTCGCCGTTACTACCTCAAACCTGCCCCTCACTGCTACCGCGGCGCAGCAGGGCGAGGGCGCACAGCCCCACCGGCTCGCCGAGACTCAAAGCTATCTATGCCCTGCGGAGTATTTATTCACCTTGTTTTCCCCTGGACTGTAAGGACAATCATTAACAGCAGCAATAATGAGGACAGAGAAGGGAAACAGCCAGCTCTCAGGAATGGTTCTTCAACACCCCGCAGTGTCTGGCCCTGTTGTGGACACCCCCGCCCTGCACCCAGCTGGCTCCTCACTGCGGGGCCACAGAACCACGGGATGGGTTGGGTCAGAAGGGACCTCCAAGCCCATCCAGTCTCACCCCTGCCATGGGCAGGGACACCTCCCACTGGATCAGGGGCTCCAAGCCCCATCCAGCCTGGCCTGGAACCCCTCCAGGGATGGGGCAGCCACCCCTGCTCTGGGCAGCCTGGGCCAGGGCCTCCCCACCCTCACAGGAGAACATTTCTTTGTAAGATCTCATCTCAATCTCTCCTCTTCCAGCTTAAAACTGTTCTCCTTGTTCTCTCGCTGCACTCCCTGATCAAGAGCCCCTCCCCAGCTCTCCTGGAGCCCCTTTCCATACTGGAAGCTGCTCTAAGGTCTCCCGAAAGCCTTCTCTTCTCCAGGCTGAACAGCCCCAGCTCTCTCAGCCTGTCTGCATGCGGGAGGTGCTCCAGCCCTCGCATCATCTCCGTGGCCTCTGGACACCGTTCCAACAGCTCCATCTCCTTCCCGCGCTGAGGACTCCAGACACGGACACCAGGCTGCAGGTGGGGTCTCACCTGTGGAGGTGTCGGAGCGCAGATGCCGCTGGAGGCAGAGGGCACGGCTGCTGTGGGGCTCCGGAGCCCAGCTCTGCTCCACTTCCCTCGGACGTTCACTTTCCCAAGAAGAGCGTGCGGCAGGCGGCAGTTATACCAACTTACAGTTTATTGTTTTGTTTTTTTTAAAAAAATGACATGAAACACAAGTAAAAATAAATACATCATATAAACAACAAATTGTTCAAAGTCTCTGTTCTGGGAGATCAGGAGAGCACACCCTGTTCGACAGAGAAGAGGGAAGCACGTGATCACGCGTGGGGCCAACCGCCCGACCCACCCTGCTAGCGATACTCCTCTTTCCAACCACAAACAGACAGGCCATGGACTAAGGCGGTAGTGAAAAAAAGTAAAGAAGAAAAAAGAACCCCAAACCAACAGAAAATCCCAACGTGAGACTTGGTGATGGATTCCTTCAGGCTCTCGTGGATCTGCCAGAGACTCCAGCTCCGAGCCGGGTGCCACAAAGCAGCGGCGGGCAGGGACCTGTCACCCTTCGCAGGGAGCGCTGGCCGAGAGCTGCGCGGAGCCATCGCTTCGCTGACATCTACCTGCACTACGTCCCCCTTGCAACCTCTGCCCCCGCCCCAGCCCCCTCCAGCCCCAGCTCCCTCCAAGACCACAATAACAAAATTCATCCCAGCGGGGTGAGCAACACCAGTGTGCGAGGACTTGCTGGGATCATCCCTCTCGGCCCGGCAGCCACCTCCAAACCAACAGCAACTCTTGCATTCAGCCATTGCTGACATCATCAAGCCAAAATACATCATTTCTAGTGAAGCCCTGTGGAAACCCCTTTGCTCGCCGGACTATTAGCTTTCTGTGAGAACTTTCACACCCTGCCCAGCGGATCCCGCATGGATGGGCTGCGAGCAGCCCCCCGCCCAGGCCAGCGCAGGGGGCAACGAGCCCCCGGCCCCGTGTCCCGCAGAGCACCCAGCCCTCGCTCCCGGGAGCAGAAAGATCGCAGGGCTGGGCTGGTTGCCACCGCTGAGGGCAGCTGGCCCATGTGAGGCCCTGGTGCTGTGCTCATAAATATTCCTTAGTGTTCAAACCCCGCAGCGGAGAGTCCCGCACCGCTGGCCTCAGGGTCACCCTGCCACCAGCGGGCCCCGACTCCAGGCTGAGGAAAACTGAGACAGGACCTTCTGCAGCAGAACCATGTGCTGAGGAGAAGAAAAGCCTGGGGAGGGCAGATGAAAGAGGGAAGAAATTCCCATGGGTGAGGTTTAGGGATCTGCGAAGCCCCTGGATAACCCAACTGTCTCACAGCTTCTGTGGGGTGGAGGCAATCCTTCCCCCAGCGCCACGGGAACGCAGCCCCAGTCCCTGCCAGCCCCATGGAAGCCCCACAGCCAGGGCT
The DNA here is from genome assembly GCA_033459285.1 of Clamator glandarius. Taxonomy (NCBI): domain Eukaryota; kingdom Metazoa; phylum Chordata; class Aves; order Cuculiformes; family Cuculidae; genus Clamator; species Clamator glandarius. The sequence goes on from JAUNZM010000044.1 coordinate 208,895, forward strand.
CTGGGGATGCTCAGGGCTGGGGTGCAGGGCAGCAGGTGCCCCTCGACCCCCCTGTGCCAGGGCCCAGAGCTGCAGCTGCGGACCCGCAGCCACCTGCCAGCGAGAGGAAGCCCCTCGCAGCAGGTGGCACCCGGGGCAGTGAGGGGTCTCTGAGACACTGCGGCCGTGCAGGAGCTGGGAGAACCCTCACACCTCATCACCCTGGAGCCAGGACGTTAACGCCTGGCCCGTGGCACCACGCGTACGCCCCACGGCAGCTGAGCACCGGGTGCCCCTGCTCCACAGGGGACATCCAGGACTTCAGAGCAGCAATGGGATGTGCCAGGGGCAGCTCAGGAAGCCCTGGGTGCTCTCCTGGTGAGACAAGGAGCACAGAAAAGGGTTTGCAGTCACAGGCACTGCATCCCGAGCCACGGTGGCCCCAGACAGATCTTCATGCCTCATCCCAGCAGGCAGCCACAGCAAAGCTCCCTCAGACAGGGGCCAGGGGCTGCAGCAGCTCCCACCCCGGCCTCCCCGCAGCTCTCAGCGCTCGCTACTCTCGACAAGGGAAGCCCTTGCCTAGGTCCCTTCCCCAAACCCACCGGCCAAGGGACAGGCTCACAGGGACGCAACAGACATCTGGGCAAGCTCGTCATACAATCAGTGTCACAGGGTTGTGCGGGAGGCGGACACACAGAGCACAGGAGGGCATGACTCACAGACGCAGCACTGTCAAGTCTTTGGAGAAACTTGCATGAACACCATCAGTTAATTTGCTTTGTTACTTTTGTGGGGGGGTTTGATTTTTATTTCCATGGTGCATCCAAAGACAAGTTGTCCAGCAGTTTGCTCAGAACCCCTCGGTTTTCAACTCCTAGGATATGTTAAAGAAGAAAGCACTATTTTAATGTTTGTTTTGTTAAAAAAATAATTAAAATAATTTGCATAGCTAAACTGTTGCTCTAAGGCTTCTATGAACGGCGTGGTTATGGTTGACAGACAATTGAACAGAGAAAGACACTAGGAAAGCCCCAGAACAGGTTTTATTATGTTTCCGTAACACACGCGTGCACACTCCCCCCACCCTCTCTCTCGGGAAGGGAGGTCCCCACCTTCCAGCACCCCTCTGAGGAGGGACTCGGGATATCCTGCCCTTTCCTACACCCAGTTGGTCCCAGCAAACACCAGTGGCTGCAGCTTCCCCAGCCCCAGAAGTCCCCTAGAAGCTACCGCTGCTCCAAGGTCCTGGCCCCGCTGCAGGGACATCCCACACAGGCAAGCGCCTTGCCTGCCTGGTGACACCCCAGCGTGACACAGATTCCAAGTCTCCATCCTAACGCGTTCACCCAGAGTCACACACACAAAAATCCAGCTGCTCTGGAGTGGCACAGCCTCTCCTGAGGAGCCCTGGCACCACGGCAAAGCAGCCAACGCGGGCACTGGTGGGGTTGGGGCCTCCGCACATGTGCGGCCAAGCACCTTCCCTGTGTGGGGAAAGGAGGTTTCCCAGCAGGAACCCTGCGCTCCCAACTCCACACACCTCACAGCCCTCCTCCTCACTGGGAATGAGCACAGGAGGCTTCCACACGTGCTCCTTAACATGATAAGAAGCCTCCATCCTCCCCGTGGCTGCAGATCCTCCCTGCTCTGGCACAATCCTCCGACGGGGCACGTGCAGCCAACACGACGCGGGGCACCTACAGGCAATCTCCGCGGCTGGCCCTGCTGCTAGGCTACGCTTTGGTCAACCGGCTGCTCCTCCCCACACAGACAACCCAACAAGCTACCAACTATGTGATGGAGGTCAGCGTTATATTTGTTTTAATATGGAATTGAATTTAAAACCAGGAAGAAAGAGTCCCCCAGACAATAAATAGTATGCCTTCATGAAATAAATTAATGTAGATATTCTGTGCAGGGGGGAGTCGCTCCAGTAACAGGTTCGATAGCAACCGGCACTGGGTCCAGGTTCCCCTCCCAGCCTCAACCACTGCCTGGTGCAGTGGGGAAACAGCAGCGAGCCCACCTACCCCTGGATCTGGTGGGCCACGGCGGAGCAAGACCCACAGGGCCACAGAGCCAGGGAAGTCACCAGGATTCCCTTCTGACGGCCACCAAGACACTGGGGATGGCTCCGCTCTGACAGGCAGAGCTGGCATCTGAACCACAGGGCCAACCTACACCTTGGATGGAACCCTCCGGAAGGGCCTGGGAGAGCCCAGGGAGCCCCCCACGAGCACCCTGCCCTTGTCGCTGCAGCAGATGCCTGCCTGGAGCCCTCATCTTGTTTCATGTGAAAAGGATGAAGAATTGTTTGTGGGGTGTTTTGTTTCTTTTTTTTCTTTTTTTTTTTTTTTTTTTCCACATCAATTTCCCCCCGAACCTCATTTCAACATACATGATGTAAAGCCCCCCCAACTCCCTCCCCTGTAAAAATGCTTTGTCTCCAACCTCTGCTGGAGTCGCCTCCCCACAACTCCCGAGCGAGAGAAGTTCACAGATAAGGCAGTTCGTGTGAGAGGGAGCTCGGCCTGACAGTGGTCAAGCCTGTGCCTCCAGGCCTGAGAAGGGCAGTGACTCGCAACACCAAGCCTCCCCCTTCCAGACAAGACAGAGAACAGAGACAGACAGACAGACAGAGCATGGGAGGGAGGCATTCCTATGGTTTGCACTGCTGCTTCTCTCCTCCCCTAGCTCTCGCTCCCCCGGCCCTCACAGGTCCACTCTATCCCCCTCCCAGCCCCTAATACAATTCAGATCCTCGACAGCTAAAAAATAACAAAACAAAACGAAAAGAACAAAACCACCCCCACGCCACGCCCTTCGCCCCCTCCTCCGCCCACTGCTGTGACCCAGAGGGGAAATCCTGACTCCCAAAAAGATCCTGCAACTTTTGCCTGCTGGCAAAGATGAGACCGAGCAGGAACCAGGCCCATTATTTCCCTGTGATCTCTATAACATCGTCGTCTTTGTCCTCGTCATTAGAGCTGCATCCCACCTCTGGGACCTCCTGGGGCTCAAACTGAGGCACCTGGGACCGAAGGAGGCCCCCGGCCGGGTAGCCCGAGTGAGGGGACACGTAGCCAGGGTAGGCAGATGCCATGCTCCTGGGAAGGCTGCTAGGCAAGACGGGGGCTGGGAAAGGAGCAAACATCCTGGGCTCGGAGAGCAGTGACTGCGTGAAGGGAAGCGAGTAATTGGGCAGCACCCCCGTCAGAGAAGGGTTTAGCATGAGCGAGGGGACGCTGGCGGTGGCTGAGGTAGCAGCAGAAGAGCTGGCGGTGCCGGCTGTCAGCAGAGGGTCAGTAGTCACAGGGAACACCAGATGAGGGTCTGGGAGTAAATTGGGCAGCTGGTAATAAGAGGAGCCAGTGCCCATGTACAAGGAGTTTCCTGGTTGGGAGGCAAATGGATGGGTTAGGTTGTGGTTTAAAGAGACAGGAGGCATGGCGAACCCACCAGAGACGGGGTACCCACGTTCGTACGGCTGCACAGACGATGGCAACTGGCGCTTCTTCTGCTGCCTGCGGGCTTGCTCCTCCGGAGCCGACGGCGAGGTCGACTTGCGCTTGTTGCCCCGTAAGTCCAACACGGAGTGGGCATCAACGTGCTGGCTGGTGGCCGGCAGGGCTGAAGACACAGAGGGAGCCATGCAGTGAATCCCCACGCGCCGCTCGGCTCCTCGGGCTGCTAAGCCATGCGCGTTGTCCGTGTGAGGAGGGTGGCTCTGCGCTGCGTTGGTGCTGGGAGAGCTGTGCCGGGACTCCCGGGCAGCCGCTGCCTCCGCGTACTGCTGCAGCTCGCTGATGATCTCGGGGCTGTCGGGAGATATGGGCCGAGTGAGCTCCTCCGCGCTGGGGAGCTGCGGTGATGAGGCACTGTGTCTGCCATTGCTCGTGGACTCCAGTGAGGAGCTCTGGGAGCCTGCAAACAAGGAGATGGAGCAGGTGAGAAAGACAACCTGGGGGATAAAGAAGCAACAGCAGACAGGAAGGTTGGAGACGTCACGGGAAGATTGTGGAGTCAGCTCTGAACACACGTGTGATGAAGGCAGGCAGGGAACATTGCCCTAGATACTCAGACAGGAAGGAGCAAACCTCCCACAGCGCTCGCACGCCCCTACCTGAGGCCGCTGTCCGGTGCTCTTCATTGCCCTTTGGCTTCCCAGTGGTCCGGATAGCAAAAATCCGCCCGTCGCTGGTCCGGATATACGTCCCTGGAAAAGAGGCACAACTACTTCACTCGTGGTTTCTGTGAGCCTGCCCAGGCAGGAACAGGACAGCAGAGCTGCATGAGGCCAGCCCACAGGCCAGGCGGCGAGACCAGTGCAGGGCTTCTGCCCCCTTCCTCACTCCTCATTTCCACCCTTTCAGCTTTCCCAGGTTGGAGCTCCCCCTCCCATCTATGTACAGCTGGTGGAAAATGTGGAACTCCATGCTTGGCACTCTGGGAGCACCATGAAGTGTTTGGCTGCCCTGGTATGTGCAGTGGGCGTTGTGCAAATGAGAGACACGGCCACAAAATTCAACAGCTCCTCTCAGAGGCAGCAGCAGCTGCAATAGCCCTGAAGCATCAGTGACAACAACACAGCCAAAGCATGGGCTGTAACAGAGCCACTGCAGAGTCCAGATCTCCTCCCCTTCTAGTTTCTTTTCCCCTCCAGGGACCTATTCACACCTTTACATTCTTTTTAGCTACTCAGCACTGGCTACAACCCTTTCCACAAGTCTTGTCAAGACAGAGACACTTACCTTTTGTTCCTCGGATGATGTGGATGCTCTCGCCAGCACTGATTCTTGCCTGTACATCAGTGGATGTGTTTGTACCTGGAATCACAATATCTGGCAGTGGGGGAAGAAACAGAATAGCATCTATGAAATAACATGCCAGGCACAGTCAGGAGCTGGGAGATGCACCATCACACCCCTTTCCCTGCACTGCTGTTCTCTCCCCTGCGCTACGCTTCAAGTAAGCCCTGGGTTTATTCCTGAGCATCACAGGAAGGCAGTGGAGGCTCTGGGGAAGCAAAAGCCACGCAGCCCTGGCACAGCATCTCCCCTGTCTCAAAAAGGACAACCGGGGACAGTATTGCAGGCTCTTTCCCAGGGAGTTCACTTCCAACAACCCGCCAGGCCCATGCCCCTTGCACACCTGCAAAGTCCTACAGGCACAAGGGAACCACTCAGATGCAAAGAGAGTCATAGAATGGTTTGGGTTGAAAGGGATCTTAGAGATCATCCAGTTACACACCCCCCACCATGGCCAGGGACACCTTCCACTGCATTGTATCCTGATATAGAGACAATATCAGTGGTTCTGATACGTTTGCACCACAACTCAGCTTCCTGTGAGCACCAGCAACTCACCTGTGGTGGTGACTATCTTCTGCACAAAGACACCAGCTCGCTGTAGATAGTTGATGGGGAAGTTGACAGCAGAGTTGGAACTCGAGGTCGATCCTGCACCACCCATGGGGACGTGCCGGGGCATCATAGGAATGGGGGTGGACTGAACTGGGCGGACACTCGCCACCGGCTTGTCCTCCCCCTTGAGGGCTGGTCGCCTGGCGAGAGAGGAGGGAGGAAAGTGCAGTTTCCCCACTGACAGGGTCAAGCATCCCCTGCTCCCGTGGGTCACACCTGCAGCACAGGAAGAAGGGGAAGAGGAAGGTACTCACCAGTTCCTCTGGCTAAAGGCAGGGATGCTCGTCAGGCTCTGGTCACTGGCCGGGTAATACTGTGCGTAGGATGGCCGGGTGTAGGGGACGGATGCTCGCTTCTCCTCCTCATAGCTCTTCTTGGCTGCCTTCTTCTCTGCCTTGGTCAGCTTGTGCTCCTTCCGGTCAATCAGCAGCGACTCATGCTGAAAAGGCTCCTGCAAGCCCACAGCACCGAGGCTTTGACAGCAACACGCCACAAGAGGGAACCAACATGCCCCAAATCGCACCACCCGGGCCCGCATCCACTGCCTTCATCCCAGGCTGGAGCGAGGAAGAAGAAGGTTGGGAGGCAGAGCGGGTCACGGCAAAGCACGTGTGTGGCAAGACTCTAGATATGCCCAAAGCTCAGCTTGAAGAGTAAACAGAGTCAGCTAAGCCACCACTAAGCCTGCCCAGGCAAGACAGGGCTTACCATGAACAGAGAGCAAAACCCACGAGCCTCAGGCCAAGCTAAGAGCGCAAGCATGGCACCTGCAGGGATGACCCCAGCCACTGGAGCGCCACGGAGCCCAGCCACAGGTCCACTCTGCAGCACCACCCCACCCGTGAGACACTTCACAACACCAGCAAGTGCTGACTGTCCCACCTTTGGTTTAAAAGCCACCCCAGGAAGAGAGCTGGCAGCAAGCTGGGCTATGCCCTTCTCCTTCCTGCCCAGCACCAAGCTGAAGAAAGGGGCACCTTACAACCTGCCCAGGACAGAGTGGCTCTAAACACATACAAGATATTGCAGGGCAGGGCTCTATGGGGCCTCTCTAGAGGATTCTTTACTTATTCCCACCAACACACAGATGTGACCTTCCCACCGTGTCCCATCACACAGCCAGAGCCCTCCAGACCTACTCCCTCTCGTGCACTGCTCTGCCAGCAAGGAAGCAGGCTGGTCTTACCTTGGTGATGAGATGAGGATACTTGAGACAGGCTAACTGTAGAACAGACTCCTTCATCTTGCTCGGATTGAGGGAGAGCTGCCCGGGGTCAGACTCCTCTTCCACAAAATGCAGCAGGTTCTCCACCTCCCGTCGGGTAAAGTTCAGCACTGGGTTCAGATCATCCACCACCCGATCTGGAAAAGAGAGAACAGAGTGAGCACAGACGGGAAGAGATGGGTGCCTGCTGTCCTCCTACACTCCTGCTGCAACAGAGCTCCCTCCTTGCAATCTGCACGATCCTCAGAAGCCTTCTGTAAACAGTAGGGCAGGGAGAAAAAACACCAGCCATGCTCAGATATGAGCCTGTTAGACCAAGACAGGCTGACAAGTGCCTTGTGCTCCAGCCTGCACCGCAACGTGGAACACGGAGCTAATTACGGATGGTGTCCTATCTCGCATCACAAGGCTGAAAACATACAAAGCTCTAGGACATGACTGCAGCCACATTAGTAAGCGCCCTCCCACAATTCCCACCAAGAAGGCCAAAGATAATAACCAGGTGCTGGAATCTACAGAACCCTGCTGAGCTGAAAGCTCAGAAAATCACCCACAGTCCCTTGCTCATGAGATCCTGGAAGTTTTCCTTGGATGTTCCTTTCTGCACACAGGGCAAACAGGAGGACGCACACAGAGAGAAACATCTATATCCAAGACTCTCCTGGGAGCCAAGCCAGCTGCCAGGCGACTCCACCCCGAGTGCAAGGCTGCACACTGACCGGTCACACTGGGCTGCTGCCTCTGGAGTTGGGTTTCAAGACAAAGAAGGACACAGGCAGCAGTGTGACTCTTCTGAGGTCACTGTAACCCTCAGCTGCCTGCTCTACAAGAGCAGCACGACACAGCAGTTGGCACAAGCCAGCACATAAGATACTTTTGGTACAAGGGCTGTCAGAACTGTAATGAATTAATTATTCTTGGCTCCTAGGCACTATCAGTCAAATATATCAATAGATATTTTAATTTGGCTATTTCCCCTCTCTGGCTGCTGGAGAAATGGAGGCATGGAGCTATTTAACAAGTAATGCCCAGTTTAAGACAAGGAAAACTCAGGGAGAGAGGAAGACAGGATGACAACACCCCCCCCCCCCCGTGTCTCCAGTCTCTCGTGGCAGCCAGAGGAATAGCAGGGAAAGTAAAAGGCACTGGTAGCACAACCCTGCTGCAGCACGCTGGCTCTACAACCCCTATGGCTCTGCAACGGATTTCTTATAGGATCGCGTGTCACTGCCATCTCATAAACACCAATCATAGCCCTAGGACAGTGTCTCCGACACTTCTGGTTTTCAACTGGAAAAAAAGAAGTTACAGAAACCCCAGAAACAGGTCTTAAAGGAGCTAAAAGGAGTGAAAGCCAAGAATGGAGTGCCATGTCCATCCACACTTACCTGACATGCCTTGCTTGGAGATCTGACGGTCATAGATCTTCTTCTCAAGGGTGTAATCAGAAACCAATCTGTAAATGTGGCACGGCTTCTTCTGCCCATAGCGGTACACTCGACACACAGCCTGGGCGTCGTGGCACGGGTTCCAAGAAGCATCAAACACCACCACTCTGTTTGCTCCAATGAGGTTGACACCCAAACACCCAGCACTAGAAATTAAAGGCAAATCTCAGATTGCTGCCTTGGCCAATTTTCAAAGCTCCTAGGCAGGACAGTCATCACAGCCAAGAGTCCATGACGTGGCTACGGGAAAGTTCCCTCCAGGCATACCAGCAACTTCAAACCCACATTTGGTTTCCAAGACTGCTGGTAAGCTGTTGCAGAGGACTAAGGCTAAAATGCTATGCCCTTGGGGAATTCAGAAGCAGATGCACTATCCTCCCATACAGTCCTGACAGCACAGTTAAGAATTGAAAACCCAAACGTACACAGAGCATCAGCTCAAGTTCTCCACTGCCCTCTTTTGCTCCAGGCAACTTACCGTGTGGACAAAAGAAAGAGCCAAACAGAGGTGTTGCCGGGATCATTGAACTGGTTAATCAGTCGCTCTCTTTCCGAGGCAGATGTGCTGCCATCCAGCCCTGAGGAGGAAATCAAAGACTCATTTAAAAGCTCTGTATGTCTGGAGGAACCCCATCAGAACAAGTCCATTCCGAACCACCAAGCTTCAGCAATGGTTCCCAGCCAGTTCTGCAGTCATGCATCCCAGGATCTCAATCAGAACACTCTGTGTCTCTAATTTGTCCAGCCAGCCAGGCTGAGATTTGCTCTGACTGGAAGATCAAGCAAAACCTTACTGAAGCTTAGCGAGTCCAGGACTAGGAGTGCTACAACACACCTAGACCGTTAAGGCTCTGCTTTAGGCAAGACAGACAGCAAGCAAGAACAGCATGAACAAAGGTCTCCTGTATGCTGGAAGCTTGAGAAACCAAGCAAAAGCAAAATTGGGAAAGGCTTTGGCAAAACCCCATGACTGGACGTGAGCACAGGGAGCACTGGTCTGGAAGAGTGCAGGGGGGGATCATGTCGCTGTTGCTGGGCAGCTGCTTGCTTCTGGCAGCTCTGCAAAAGCCAGGAACACCGTACCCACTGCTCCTCTCAGTCCTGGCCTGTGAAGTAGCCACATAAAGCAACAACCCATGCCAGAACAAAATTTAAAGCTGGGGAAGAGGGGAGGAGGGATTCACAGCCCCAGGCTAGAGAAAGCCCTCCACAGTGATTCTGGTTTGGGAAGTAAAATCTGGAAAATAGCCAAATAGGAAGCAAAAAGTATCTTTCACAACTTAAAAAAGGACTAGTGCATAAGTGAGGTGATAAAGATGTCTAACAGTTTCTGAGTAAGATGTCAAAAAGAGGATTTAGACATTATCAGTTAGCTGCTATCAAACTGTCACTGTCTTCCCAAGCAACTGAAGTTAAGAATAATGTGAAAGAGACCTCATCAGAAGAACGCTATAGAAGAGCAGTTTAACACTCAGGGACAACTACAAGATGATGGTGGTTGACTTTCAGGAATTAGTCCATCACAGAGGATCAAACAGTGTCAAAGAGAGAAGGATCAGCTGTACTCACTGTAATAGTTGATGTTTCGGACCCAGTTGTGAACTCCTCCATCTGAGCCTGGAGGACTCGGCATTGGTCTCTTTGCCAAGAACTCTTCGATGACAGATAATGTGGACAAGCTCTGGCTGCAAAACCAAGATCTCAGTTCAGGAGAAAGCCCCCACAGTAGCTAAAGTGGAGTATCAGAGCTCTTCAACCATGACAGCATTGACGTTTGTCAAACCCTGTTTATGGCAGCACACCTCTCACTAGTAAACTTGAGAGCGACAGAAGTATAAAAATCCAAAGAGAAAGCCTGTGTAACAACCTCCTAGTAGCAGGAGGGGGTCAACTACTCCAGTATTTAGTGACTGTAGGATCAGCTGTTGATACTTTTCTTACCTGAAGACCAAGATCTTGTCTCCAAGCTTCACACTTTCCTCAATTAGGTGGAACAGTAACACCATCTTGGGCGAGTTCTCCAAGACTCCCGTCTGGTAATCACACAAGATGTCTTTGGCCTAGCAAGAAAGGGGAGATCATTACAGGTGGAGTTGTCCTGTTTAGTCCAACAACCCTGTCTCAAGGTGAGTGAAATAAGTCATTGCAGAGACATTGTATACATCCAGCCAGCTCCAGGTGACAATGTGACTCCCAACTACTGCTGCCTACAGAGGCTCCAAATGACAAACTTCTTGGAGTATGGATGAACGAGCATCCTCTTACCCTCTCATGACTCCATTTTGAGACTTCTACAGCCCACTAGATTTACTGCCATCTTATTGACATTAAACTTCATCCTAACACCTTTTTAAGAACAATAAAGTCTACAGCCGTTTTCGCCAGATGAAAACAATGGCCTAAGAGAGTCTTGCCTGCACTCCAGCCTTACTGGAGTCATAGAATCCCTACCCAGCATACAGACATGCTTATCAGGATGCTCTGTGGCAGACAGAACGGATAAGAAATTCCCAGCTCTTAAAAAGAAGAGTCTTTTCCTTGCTCTAGTTCAGAAAACTGCCCTAACAAAAAGAGGTGCCAGCTTCCAGAGTAAGTACCTAGAATCATAACTCTCCTAATGGAGAATTTTCCAGTGAGGTACTCACCCACTCATATGTAACGACCTGATTTGCTCTCTCCTGAAAGGGGTTGAAGCCAACACTCTGGAGGAACTTGCTGTTGGTAGCCTCTCCAACTGGTGATGCCAAAGAATTACTCTCAGTTTTGACTTTAATTCCCTGAGATTGGCAGCGGGAATTAGTACTTGCTGCGCCCAGGTCATCCACATCCAAATCCTGCTCATTTGCCAGATTCTCCTTTTGCAGAGCTTCATACAACACATCTGGATGGTTCCAGATCTGAATGAGTAAGAAGAGAGCAGTTAGACCCATGCTGGCCTGCTGCCTGCCAATGATTGTTGATTGGAAGCCCTCATAGCTATTCGAAGGAAAGAACCAAGACTTGCATCACCTCCTCACCATCCTCACACTGAACTGAAAGGCACTGAAAGCCAGTCTGACGTGGAAACAGAAAACACAACCCTGCCATGATGCAAGATATAAACATCTTAACCGAGGCTCTCTTAACTTTAAAACTGCTGAATTCTTTCCTTGAGAATGAAACAGAACAAAACAAATGCACCCCAGAGCACAAACATAGAGGAAAGCTGTTAGTTTCTGCTGGGCCATCTTTTTCATCTTGTTTTCACTCATTTTCCTACCTGTCCCTTACACACTAGAATATTTCTCTGCAGCTTCAGTCAAAACCTACCTTACAACAGACACAGAAAGCTTTGAGGGGGTTCAGTCCCAGCCAGCCGCTGTTGCCCGCATCTCGGAACCGGTTCATGAACTCTGTGTAAAGGGCCCGCTGGATCTTTGACAGCCGTACCAAAATGACATGTTCTTCCTTGGAGGGGAGCTGAACCTTCAGCACATTGTGGCCTCGCCTTTGGAGGAAACAGAAAGAGGTAAATAAAAGGAAGGGAATTTCCCCATCTGATCTCTCCATGGCTGCCTCTAGGGCAAGATTTTGATTTCTTGCCCACCTGGCTGCAGGGAGAAAGATCTCTAGTTGCACACTTCTCTAAGGCACAACGCTTCTGAGATACTCGCCCTGCAGCCAAATACCAGCTGTGAGCACAATGACAGAGATCTCCAGTGTTAGAATCTCCTAGCACAGGTCACAGTGTTAAGAAGGTGGTGAAAGTCCTGGTTTCCATGGCAGCTGAAAGACCTAACGTCTCTTTTTTTCACCCAAGACACTCCTTTCAGATCCCTGGTCCAGCATCTTAGAACCTTCATCTGAAAACCAAAGCTGATTTGCTTCCAGAGCAGTGGAGACACTGCCAAATTTCATGACTGAAGGTTCATGAAACACTTACACATCTCTGGAAAGAGGATGTCAAAAAGTGCATGTCCAAATTAACTATTAAGTCATCAAAATAAACCTGAGGTCACTCTGGGGCAGTTAGAGGTGCTGTTCTCCTTTATCAGAGTCTATGGCACCAACTTTATTTTTACTCCCAAGCCAAAACAGAGCCATAAGGACCACTTTGCAGTTGACAGATTGAGCAAGACAGACTCAGAGAAATATGGAGCTGCTAACAAAAGTCTTCTCTGTGGTTTTCTCTGTGTGCTCAAGATCCTTCCATAAAGACAAACAAGGTACCTGTTTAAAACTGAAGTCTAAAAGCTGGATCAATGGGCCAAGCCAATTGTAGGGGATTCAGCAAGGCTCAGTGCTGAGTAACAAGGGATAGGATGAGAGGAAATGGCCTCAAGTTCTGCCAGGAGAGCTTTAGGTTGGGTATTAGGAAAAACTTCTTCACTGAAAGGGTTTTCAAGCAGTGGAACAGGCTTCCCAGGGAAGTGGTGGAGTCTCCACCCCTGGAGGTGTTTAAAAGATGAGTAGATGTGGTGCTTAGGGACACGGTTTAGTGGTGGACTTGACAGGGTTAGGTTAAGGGTTGGACTTGATCTTATGGGTCTTTTCCAACCTGAATGATTCTGTGATTCTACAAGGCAGCATGATTAGCTGTACCACACGAACTCAGCAAACAAGCAGGCTAGTTGAGAATGAAGGAGCTGCGCACGAACTCCTTGTGGACTCACCGCTGCACAAAGCCTTCCAGCAGGCTATGGAGGACATGACTGCGATACCTCATGAGACGGACATCCTGAGGGGTGCTGTCAATGCACTGCCCGTTCAGGATAGGGCGTTCAAACATGTTGCTGAATTCCTGCCGTGAGCCTAGAAAGTCAGGTCGGACAAAGTCTACCATGCACCAATACTCAATGAGGTTGTTCTGGAGCGGGTAGCCAGTCAACACCACCCGCCGGCGGGAGCGGATGTTCTTCAGGGCCTGGGAAGTGCTGGCATGGCAGTTCTTTATCCGATGTCCCTCATCACAAATAACCACGTCTGGGCCAGGGCGAGACAAAGCTTTCTCAATTCCTGTAGATAAGGAAAATTAGGTTTTAGTTAGAAATAAATAAGACAAAGTTCTGGTTTTGTACGATCACCACCTCCACGAAGAGAAAAAGAAGGGTAGTTCCGAAAGACAAAACAAGCCATATTCACGGGTGGGAGAGCAAGGCTGCTTCAGGAAATAAAATCTGACTGGACACTCTGATGTAGCAGTGTGGTAATGACCAGACATGACTGTCTCTTGATTTCTGCTCAATGACCTGCACTGCATCAAGTTGAGTGTCTTGCCATCAGCTCAGACTGGCTTACCTCACACAGACAAATCCCCAGACTCAGGGTACTGACTTTTATGCTCGCTTGCAGCTCTTGCAAGGAAAAAGAAGACTGAACTAAAGCTCAAAAATCTTCTCTCTCCAAAGACACAACCCTGCCCAGCAAGGTCTGATCATGTTGGGGACACTAAAAGCAAGTTACGGGCTGTTTCCCTGGGCTGCCAGAGTTGATAGCAGCTGGACAACAGGATCACACTGTCTCTCGTGAGGACTGGCCTCCTACCTTTCAGAAGCTCTTGCTGCCGGTCTTCTTCATCCAAGTCAATAATGACAGGGCCAGTTTGTTTCTTTGTTTTCTTCTTTCTGCCAGTGGCAAAGGATTTCTTCAGTGAGAGCAGACGGTACATCTCGTATCCCATCAGCAGCACACCACCCTCTGTCACCCAGTCATTCACCACCTTTGCACGCGCAGCTGTTGTCCTGCAAAACACATCAACCAAATAAACTGTAAGCCTTCTCTCCAGTTTCAGATCAAAGCAGGGGACTGGAGTTTGCTGAGAAAAAAAAGACCTTTTTGATTAATTAAAGCACTTTCTCACAGTAAACCAGACAGAAGAATACAATGAAGTTTCTTTAGGAGACAATCTGGTACAGAGGAAAACAAAAAAGCCCTTTATGTGCCAGAGGTAGCAAGGTGGAGAATGAAAAATCTTTACAGGAGGAACTGAGCTGTAGAAGTTTGTCAGGTACAAAAGCATATCAAGCTTGAGAGCATCCTTTATAAAGAACTGGTGAGGAAACAACCTCTGCAAAAAAACACTTTCAGAACAAGCTGCTAATGTACATGGTTTCGATCATCTAGTCCTTCACCTCTTGTTGTTGTCTCTTCCAAATTATTCCTGCCCTGCTACCAGGCTTAGAGTTGGTTCAGATCAAGACGCAGCCCTCACTCAGTCCCCTCCTAGAGCACACCAGGTCCCATCCAATAGTGAGCACATGGCTGGAGTAGCATCAGCAGATTCAAATCACGTTCCACCCGAAAGACTTGAACAGGTAAGAAGCGTATGAACCTAACTGATGAACTGAGAGTTCCCTAGGATCACTATGATCTCCTGATCCATGCAGGCAAAATGATCCAGAAAGAAGCAGAGAGCCACAAGCCAAGAGAATACAACCCACACCAGGCTGTAACTGCAACCACTCACGCCTCCCTTCTGTCCAAGGAGGCTTTGTATAACTTGCCCGAATGCCTCAAGGATAACACAATTCTCAGAAAGTTAGTGTTGGGTAGAGGAATCCTGAAGTGTGTGAAAAGTGTGTCAAAAGAGAGCCCAAGCCACATTTAAAATACAAGAGATGCATGGTACAGGGACACCCGCCTCAGGAACGCCGGGGCTCCAACAGCAGAGCACCACCAGGACAAACCACAGCACTTCTGCTCCTCTCTGTGAGTCTCTGAAACTGAGTACCTGATTTCAGCATACATGGAAGAACAGAAAGGCGCGTCAGCAGCGTGAGAAGTACAAGATATAAATATTGCATGAAAGCAGCAGTGAACAGCTCATAAGTACCAAAATCCTTCCCTCAGGGTGGCATCCACAACAAATGCAGAGTGGGAAAAATATGGGAGTTGAAGGCACAGCATTAGCCCAAACTAAGCAGTCTGAAACAGCAACTCTATAACAATTCCGTAAGACCCAGTCCAAGAGCGCAAAAGGACTTTTACTGGCACCTACTTGTGTTCATCATTCAAGATATGGACTTTGAAGGTGCGGGGCTGGACTTCTTTGGAGTCATAATCAGCAGGAAGGTTTTCAGGTGCTGGGAGCCACATGTTGAATTCTGCTAGCCAGTTTTGGAGTGTATTCACCTGAAAAAGTTAGCCACAGATGGATTAAAACCCTAATCGAGTCACTCAGGATTTTAAAAGCAAAAATGAGAACAAAGAATGACACCCAGCTGTGCTCAGATCAAAGGAGCAGACCCACAGCATGCAAACTCAGGGATACAGGGAACGAAAGAGGGAGAAGAAGAGCAAGGTTATGACAGAGCTTGATGTGAGATGGGACACTAGTCAATTTTCTCTATACAAACAAAGTAGTGGTGCAAGGAAGCCTCTCAGCCAGCCCCTCGCGTGGCTACTTACAGGTACAATGGCAAGAACGGTCTTTGCCTCCGTGTGCCGAAACAGTACATCCAAGAAGGAGATGACCTGTAGGGTCTTGCCCAGGCCCATGCTATGTGCCAAAATACACCCAAATCCACTGCTGGTTTTGAATCGCTCCAAAGACTCGACCAAGTTGTCATACAGGAATCGAATCCCACCAATCTAGACAGAAAAGTAGAAAAGGTAGTAGAACGATGGGGAAAAAAATCAAGATGGCTACACATTTACAAAGCAACAAGCTCACTAGAATTGCATAAACCATGGAAATACAAAATACAAACACAAACCATGGAAATCACTACAGTAACTGTAATCCAGGGAAGGCTCAGAAAGTCAGTATAGCAAGATCAAACTTCCTGAGAATACAACAATAAATTGAAGTTCACTTGTAGCCAGAGTATCTGAACTGAGGTCAACTGTTTATACAGTTATACTGGTTATACAGTTTATACTTTGTTTATACACAAAGTTTCAGTTTAAAAACGTTCATCTAAATATACCAATGCCTGATGACAACAACAGCTGAAGCTACACACAGTCCTGGCCTGCCTTTAGTTTGTCCTTATCATTCGACTACCCACGACGGCCGCCACCACAGCCAGCCTGGTCACAGAGCTCCCAAAGAAGCTGTGCTGAGATTACACAGCAGGCTTGCTCGAATCCACTGTATTTTCAAGGCTAACAAAGCTTACCTGATGAGGTTTTACTGCGTATGCGAGCTGGGGAGCTAGGAAAATGTCCTCCTCGTTCGGTGGGTGATTGATGTTGACAATGACTTGCCCCAGAGCATCTGACTGATTTAAGGCATCATTCACATGAGAGCCGCTGCTCTCTTCGCTGCCGTCCTCCTCCCCTTCATTGCCAGAGTCACTGCTGTCCACAATTTGGAGGGCATCATCCTCTCCTGAACTCAGCTCAATCACTTCTGCAAAGTAACCAAAACAGGAGAGAAGAAGGGCAAAGATTAACCTTATGTCAAGGTTTATGATGCACAGAAAAGAAATCCTATTGGGAAAACAAGGCTACCGCCTCTTGCAGTTGCACACTACTGGACTACCTGACTAGATGAAAATAGGAGATTTGTGCCTAAACAAACAGCATATTGTGAGAAGACCAGGTGGAGGCGATGGGTCACTTACCATCTTTAATGCTGTTTTTCCCCTTAGCATCATCTTCGCTGCCACTGCTGGTACTATCCAGGCAGATCACTTCCTCAGCCAGGACCTGAGGGGGCAGCTGGGTGGCCTCTGCTGTTCTGAAAACGATGTCCTCTACACACACCAATGACAAACAATAAGTAATTCATAATGATGGGAAAGGAGACAAAACTGCTCAGAAAATAGACAGTATTTCCTTCCATTTTTGCTCCAATAACTTAGGCCTGGAATTTTCCATAACAGACTCTCGCTGTCTACAAAGCTGCTGTGACTCAGCTTCCTGGGTCACAGTCTGCTCCTTTCTTGGCACGCTGGGGCAGTACCCGCTCGTGATGGTGCTCTCCTCGTCGCAGGCCTGGGCTGGGGCACACGGGCCATGCAACACACTAAAAGCTCTTCTATTACACTTTTCTGGAGAGGTCTTAGAAGTAAAAGCTGTTCTTCAACTAGCAGAGAAAGTGCCAGCTGTGGAAGTGATGACAACTGCCCTTTGTTAGCAGGGACACTAATAATTACATCCCACGTGTCATAAACTACTTTTGCTGGCCAAGCCCATTTGTTTGTATGTTTAAAGAGTTGCCATGTGGGGAAAGGCACTCACTCAGCAGAGCCAAATAAGCACTTCTGCAGAGACCTAGCAAGCAACCACACTCTTCTTATGCTGCAACCCACTCCACAACAATTCAAGTGTTTTCAATAGCTTTCATTCCCTTATTATTTCACATGAGAACCCCCTACATAAAAATGTTTTGAACACTTACACGTAAGGGTGAATGTACCCTTTCTCAAAAGAAATGTCCATCCATGGACAAGCATGGCACTACCTTCTACTTCATTCAGCTTCCACCCTTAAAAATCTTGCTTCAGGTAGTTATCTCCCACTGCTTACCAGAAAGAAACTCTAGGGGTACGGTTGGGATAGTGGCCGGATAATCCTTCCTCTGCTGCTCTAGACGTTTCCTTCTCTCTAACTCTTCCTGCTGGGCTGCTTTTGTCACATCTTCCAGTTGGTCCTCACGCAACAGCTTTCTGAACACAGGAGCAAACAGAGAAACAGGATTTGGTTACATTCAAACAATTTCTTCCAGAAACAGCTTTGCAGCTGGCTCAAAAGACAGTGGACAAGCTCCAGGTAGTCTGTCAGCTACACAGAATAGGAACATCATCGACCAAAGCCATAGACAAATTCTACAGCTATTTCAAGACTGTGCTTCCCAACTACAGGTAACGCTGCTATCACTCCAGACAGAGTCTGACAGAAGCAAAACAATGAAAGGGTGAAAAGCGTGAGCGGGTAAGTACGTACTTAAGCTAGGTTGTCATAGACTAGTTCTTCTGTCTGAAAGGATATTTATTGCTAAACGGAAAATGCATGCAGTCATGCAATGACAATATGTGGGAGGAAGAGGCATCAGTTCCCTCACAAAGTCATTACTTGATTCTTCTCTGACATTTCAGGACCTAGGACCTCTAATGCCTTTAACAATTGTTCAAAGGATACTCTGAAAGCACCTGTTTAGAGGTAATTCCCATTACTTCAAAAAGTTGCTTCCCCTTACCTTCAGTTTTGAATGTGCAGCCTGGAAATGAAGACTCTTTTGTCAGAGGAGAGGTGCGGTACAAGTAGAGGTAAAATCCAGCTCCCTTAAACTACCCTTTAAATCCACCCAACCCTCACACTGCAGGTACACCTCCTCCATCTGAATGGAATCTCAGTTTCTAAGCCTATTCAACCCTCATTTCTTCAGCTTTAAGAAAATTAACCTGCACAAGCTTAAATATGAACCAAAGATCACGCATTACATAAAGGACAAAAGAGTCACTTGCTGCCACAGGAGTTCCTGCTCCACTGTGACTCCTCTGAGTGTTTTAGATCCCCTTGGACTACATCTCGGAGTGAACTGCCAGTGCACAACCTGTCCCAGCACACATGTGGTAACTTACAAAATCAATTACTGCTTTATAAAAACCAGATGGCATTGGTTTCCAACATTTCAGTCACCAGTCACAGCAGGAGCACTCCTGCCCACCAGTACCCAGGACAGAAGATGGAAGGACTGTATCGGAGGCCGTTTGCAATCAGATCCTCATCAGCAGGTAATTCAAACTGGGTATTTACTTAGTGCTGGTGCTGGTTTTCAATTACATCTCCTAAACGCCAGCAGCAAATACACAATTTTTTGCAATATATTCCATAGCCAACTATTTGCTCTTCTGAAATACCAAACGAGTCTGCACCCACTTGCAGCACTCCAGTCTGAGATCAGGCTACTCCCACTGGTGAAATCCTAAGGTTTGGAAAGGAAAAGCCATCTGGTTTGCCAGCAAAACGTGGCTCAGATGCAAAGTCCAGAGATTCTGTTTTCACCCAAAAGGCTATACTGAACTCTAGCAATTTCTGTCCTGCTGCTGCTCACCTTATGTTCCTCCGCATGTGAGACGGTTTCTGAGCCCTCTTCTTTTTGGTGTCCTCAGAGGCCAGGCTCTTGTGCTGGTTCTGCAAGAGTCGCTCTGCCCGCTCACTCTGAGATGAGGTAGTTGAAGTAGAGCGCTGCCATTCTCCATCCTCCGCGTGTTCAACATGCTCACTGCTGAACACGGCTTCCTGGGGTTGGTCTGAAAAGACAAGGAAGTGAAGAAATGAGAATAACCGGGCCGGGCCAGGTGATGACTCTTACAGGAGTCTTCATCAGGATTTGAGCTGCACGGGAACCAACAACCTCTGTTCTCGCTCGTTTGCAAGCACATTTTTTCTCTGAGGATCAAAAGTGAGGTCCCTTCTGACAGAGCCACTCTAAGAGTGTTGAAAAGTTTGATGGAGACAGGCCTGTTCCTAGTGGAAGCCAAGACCAATACTACTCAACACAGCCCAAAAGCGCCCTGGTGAGAAAACAGGGCAAAACTATTTCAGTCCACGCAGAGCACTTGCTGCCCCCAAGGGCCTGTTTTATAGGGGCCCAATGAGCCCCAGTTAAAACAGGGAACTCAAATCGCTTTTTATTTGTGTTGTACATTCAGATGGGACAGAAATTTCCACTTATATGGGACCTGTGCTACCACCTACCCCGTTAACAGAGCACACCAAGCTAGAGTTTATCTGGCTCAGGTACGGGGTCAGGGCTTCACAGGTGGCTCAGTGGTTTTATCACCAGGCTCTGCTCTCGTGATTTAAATGCCATCTTCTGGCAAGCTTTTTTAAAAACAAGAAGTTCAGTAGCAATATGCTTTCCACATTATAACCCACACGCACTCCTTTTTCTCTTCCTTCTCCTATTTTCAGACTTGCACTAACAGTCGGGTTCAGTCTCACAGCACTCTGTGAAATGACACCCTGTTCTGTGTGACATTTTGCTTTTCGACAGGCTGCCAGTGACCAAGTAACACTAGCGGAGCACAGAGAAGAAATGTTTCTGTTCAAAAGCTTCCCTTGAAGTAAACTGTTTCTGACAAGCCTTGTAATAGCTTCTTTGAAGCATCCTGTCCCCTTGTGTCAAGCAAGGAGATACCCTGAACCTCATCTCATAATCAGCTTTCTTGCTTATACTGTGTATCTGAGCTAAAGAGCGAACCGGAACGATGCTCAGACACAACTTTGAAGGAAAGAAGACATCAGGGCAGAAGAATGTGGCAGATGAAGCAATGCAGAACCAACAAGCATCACATTGTGACTCTGGGATCTGGAGACAAAGAGCGTCCCTTCTCATAAAGCTGGGAGCTTAAATAAGGATGTTTCAGTACAGCACGCTGCATTCTCAGGGATCTGGTTTAGTAGTGGACAAGCATGGTTGGACTAGATGATCTCAAAGGTCTTTTCCATCCCAACTATTCTATGATTCCATGTACAGGTACCTCTGCAACTGCCACAGTAACACAATGATTATATTAATCTTACCACCACTGTCACCTCGTAGAATCCAGACAAGGAGAACCAGATTCCTCCCTTGCTCGAAAGTACCACCTCTGTAAGCTTCCTCTCCAAATGCCCCAGCAAACCTGCCCCAGCTTTTGCTCGAAGCCTACGTCAGAATCCATCCAGGACTCCAGGGCTCACCCCACCACGGGCCAAAACCAGCAGCACACTTCAAACAAACATCAGTCCCAGCAAGGCTCACACTAGAAAAACAGGCATGCACAACTTCATTGATGAAAGACAGCTTCTGATGAACACAGGATAGCAAAACCTTAATTGCAAGGGGGGTTGCTGCTATAATCACAGAAGTTCTACCACAGCCAAGGTCTCGGAGCCCTGTCCTCCCACCACGCTCCTTAAACTTACAAGTTCAGACATCACGCATCACATTCACTTGCAGACAGAAAGCTGTGCTGGGAATAAACCCAGTTTCCCAGGCTTCCCAGACAACAGCTCTGCTATTTGAGCTCCAGACACATTTTGGTCACATTACCTGCAGTTCTTCGGCACCGGTTACTTCCCCCCCACACCCCCTCTTGACTCCGGCTTATATAACTCAATCAAAAGATCAGATGAAATAGGGCAAAGGGAAGCAGGGAGGTTGCACACGTGATTGCATTCTCCGGGATGAGTCATTAACCCAGTGCCTATCCCAGAAACAAACTCTGCCATGGTTACACTGCTGCCATCCCACCCTGGCCAGGGGACCCTGACAAGGCAGCGGGGTGCACAAAGTCAGGCCTGTCTGCGAGAGGAAGCACTTCTCACCCCACACCCCAGCAAGCACCCACGTCACCTCCTTTGGCAGTGACTCTGCCACCCGCACGGTGCTGGGAGAGGCTGCCTTCAGGACAAGGGTGATGCTAACAAAATCCAAAGGCTCAACAGCCCAAAGGTGAGGCCGTTACGTGTCTCCTTGGTACGTCTTCATTTGCTGTGCAATCCCTATGGATCCTCATTCCACCTCTGCAATTTGCCTTTCTTTCCTCTTAATCAAGTGTAACACAAGCTCTGCTGAAACACACACAGCTGGATCAGATAGGGTTTTCTTGACAGGTAATTCTCATCCAGCAGGAGCCTGAAACCTAAAAACTCATGATAAATTAGTCCCTGTACTGAGTCCAAGCCCTCATCCACCACAGCCACGTCTGTTCAGGCTGGTGTTTGTCCTGCCAGCTCAAGTGCTGAGGTGAAGAACACAATCTGTGCCTCAGCCCACGCTCCTGACACATATGCACCCAGATAGGGAGATCTCCTCATCACCTGCGTGATTCAGGCGCAGTGGCGCTCAGAGGACAGCCAGATTCCCCACACTGGTCCCATCCTTCCCACTTCAACGCCGCTTTTCATAAAGCTTAACAAACACAATGACAAAACCACAAGCCACTTCCATCTAACCCTACAAGGGCTCCCACCACACCTGCATCACAAGCTGGCAGTTACCAGCAGGAATTGTTTTGTTGCTGTTTTGTATTAAACTCCCCATTGTGAACACAGCTAGTATCTTACCACATATGAAAAGCACGGCTCCAGCTGTGCTCCAGTGTGGGGAGCTCCAAGCTGCGTAACTGGGACCCACTGGGACAGAAATGCACTAAGAAACAATAACAACACACACAGAAACCTATTTTGTACAAGAGCAGATTTGGTCTTTGGGTTGAAGAGAGTGTGGGAACAGCCTTGCTGAACAGGTCCCACCAGGTAATCGATGGAACAATTCGTGCCCCGGTTCTGCCCAGCCTACCTCGACAACAGCAATGCAATTATGGTTTTGTAACAGGAGCTCTACACTTCACTCTGACATGGCTATACAAGCAGCATTTTACACAACACAAATTTGCCAGCCGTGTTTGCATGTTGACAACTGTTTGGTCATGCTTAAGCTGTTAGCGCACTCGAGGAAGAGCTGGGCAGTCATCCACACCACCTCAACGAGAAAAAAGGGCTGCCATCAGCCCGCAGGTAATGATCCAGCACAGCCTCGCACAGAGAGCAGCCCCTGAGCCCAAGCACAGCTGGGTGAAAGAGCAGCCCATATTCACCCAGATGACAGGCATAGGTCAGCCGTGGTCACGAACGAGGATGTGAACCGACTGTGGGCATCGAGAATCGGCTGGAACACCAACTGCTGGGTTTGCACCAGCTCTGCTGCATGTTTTGCAACAGAACAGGCACCAGCTCTATGAAGCGGGTCTCCTGAGGGTAGCGGTGACAGCATCAGTGCAGACAGTGAGCTTGACAAGCCCTGTTTTGTCAGGGGGTTACAGCTCTCCAGCTGAGAGGTCCCCGAGCAGCTCCCACTGGTCCTCACGTACGGACACCTGCGCACACCCAGACACTCTGTCCTGCACGGTCCCCTCAACACCAAATGGGGAATGACTACCCTTTCTCATGCTCTTTAGTGGTTCAAAACATGCCTGCACCATCAAGCCCCAGCCGATGCGATTACAGCACAGCTCCGATTTGTGCTGCAGACCAGGGGTTGCCAGTTTTCTTTGCTCACCAAGCAGCAGCAACCACCGCCCCCAGCTCTACATAGAAGCAGGGGGAGGTGTTTGGCTTCTCGATGACATTTGCCTAGTACAATTTAGAAGTCTCTGTAAGGAAGAGTCGTGACTGCTCTGTGTAACTCCACTTCCGATGCTCCCCATGGTGTGACTGCCAGCACTGCCCCTAAGCACCGCGCACAGCTCTGACTCACAACACATCACAGAGCCAAAGATTTGTTGCACGGTGGGGTACTTCCTACTCTACCCAAGCTTATAAAACTTACCTCATCACCTCTTCCTTGTAGAATACTCTCTAACTTCCCAAAAACCAGCATGGGATGCAGCCTGGAAAACGTTCTCTAGCATCTTAGATTCAGGAGTGAACGGCTCTTGACATGCACAGCCTGCTCTGCAAGGGCACGCTGCAAGGTGTCAGGAAGCAGCAGGTACATTTTTTGGGGTGTGAGATGTCTGTAACTAAACACAGTCCTCTCCTGACACCAAGGTGTGTGAGAAACGGTGCTAGAGCTGCATCCACACTCCAAGGCAAACCTCAGTAAGACCAACTAGCCATGCACATACGAGTAAACATCCCTGGCTCTAGCGACAGCCCAGCAATCCTAGAACAGAAACCGCACTCAGGATAAGACCCGTGGGTGCCCTACCCAATGCTGTTGCACAAGAAGGTGTAAGAGCCCCCCCCAGCAGACAAAATATCATGCAAGATGATTACTTCCCTGCCTCCTCAGATACTTGCTAGCCAAAGCAGCTGGCTAGAGGCTCTCCCTCCTCCCAGGAGGCCAGCTTCTCTGCCAGGACAATTCCAGTGACTCCAAGGAAGGCAAACCACTGAAAACCAGACATTTGTTTATTCCAAAATCACTTCACTACAGCAACTCGAGATGCCGAATAGCACTATTGTGCTGAGTCTCTGGGCATTATTTCCTACCCTAAGGGCAGGGATGTGCATGCCTGGCGAGGAAGGCAGCAGCAGGCAGCGCAGTGAGGAGTCAGTTCTTGCTTTCGGAGCTCTCTTTGTCTTGCACAAAGAGCAAGGAGCAGCAAAACATTATCACAGGTGTTCTGGGCACTTCCATGCAGTCTGTGGGCTATAGCTTGTCAGACTAGCTCGTACTACTATAGCCGGTACTAAGCTGCCAGAGCTAGAATGGGAGGAGCAGGGAGGGATGGCAGAAGACAGACTAATTGCACAGCTGCAGCTGCAGCACTCGCAGTCCCTGACACACTGAACTACAACGGCGCCAAGGGCTAAGGAAGCAACTCTGCAGAGCAAGCCGGGCTGCAAAAGCACTGCCAGGCCGGGGTTATGTGATATTTTCCCAATGTGCTGGGCATCAGAGAGGGGCTTAGGTGATGTCAGAGGTCAACTGCACTTGGCAAGTGAAAAAGAGCAGCTCTGAGTGCAGCATGACGATTGCCTCGGAGGCTGCCGGCAGCCAGGGTGCTCTAGCTCACCCTGTATTCAGCTGTGGTATAGAAATGAAATCTTCTCAGAACACTCTCTGTAATCAACTGGTGCAGCTGTTGCATGGCTGTCATGGAAGGAGAGAGGAAATGTTTCGACATACAGCACCCTCTCAGAGAGGCCGCAATAAGAAAACACTTGAGCACCCCAAGTTCAGAGGCACAAAATTCCTTGTGAAACCCCTCAAGGACAACGCAGGAGAAAGCGAGGGGGAAGCTCAGGCTCCCTCCCTGTGGGTCCTGTCTGCTGCACGCAACCAGAAGAACCATAAAGCTCCTCCTGCAGCTTGACACACATCAATGCCCTGTTCCACCCTCCCAAAGCAGTGGGAAAGCCACCCTGCAGAGGGGATGGAAGGGGATGCAGCCCCTCTGGGGATGCGGGGCTGTGGCCACCCCCCGCAGCAGCCAACAGGGCAGCTAATCAGTAACAAGACTTTGTTCTCCTCAGAAAATAATCGGGCTCAGTCTTCAGTGGCAGGAGGACGCCCCTCCCAGACACAACTGCTTAACAAAGCCCTAATTATGTAAGCATTATATAAACCAGCACACCTACCCCCCCGCACCGCAGCACCCGCTCGGCCGCGCTCCCTGCCAGCGCGACGGGTGCCTCTCGGCCCTCTCCAGCTGCGAGCAGCCACCCACTCGCTGACAACACCAGAGCCGGTGCTGAGCCGGCATCAACCTTTGTCTCCACTCGCACGTTGGGTACTCTTGTGCTTGTCTGGGTGCTCCTCACGGGTGTCTGCTCCTCACCAGGCTGGAGGGCAGTCGTGCTCCCAGCCCCTCTCTGCACGCTGTCCCCGCTGGACTCCAGGAATGACCGATCTCCACCATGGCTCCGGCCATGCAGCGGTGGTGGCTGATGTCCTGCTGAGTCACAGCCACAGAACAGCAGGACACAAAGGCATCTTTCTGGCTGAGCCTGCCCAGCCCCAGAGCTCGCCTGCTCCCAGGGGAAGCTTCCCTCGCCTGGCAAACAGCACGTATGTCAGCTCCGACATCTTCATGCCCAGGGCTGATTTATCTCAGAGTTAACCAGCTCAGGTCTGTCGTTCATCCTTGTCACTGGAACCAGGCACAGAGACTGTCACACTGGTTTAACAAATAGTGCTGCTTGAAGCCTGAGTGAGACATTTTTCCTTTCTCTAGGTATCCGTAAAGCCATCAGTCACTGCAGGTTCACGAGACCTTCAGGAAAGCTGCCGATTGCCAGGGAGAGATGGCATGCTGCCTCCACCCCAGCCCATGACCAGAGGATGGATGGGAAGGATGTGAAACAGGCTCTGAAGAAAACACTGCCAGAAGAGGGTCTGCAGATCAGGTCACTGGGAGGGAGCCAAACCAGGAATACAAAAGTCAAACCCACCTCCAGACTCCTCCTTGGGCAGGGAGTAAGCTCCAGTCAATGGAAAACTTTAAAAGATAAGCTAAGAGGCAGCGCTGCCCTTCTTTTTGCTTCAGAGGCCTTTAAACGTACCAGCTCCTGACGGGGCTACAGAAGCAAGGAATGGTTTGGGCTGGAAGGGGCCTTAAAGCCCATCCAGTTCCAATCCCTTGCCATTGGCAAGGACACCTCCCACTAGATCAAGTTGCTATGAAATAAAGACTGTGGAATAGAATCCCCTTCCTGGGCTGAAGGAATCCTTCGGGAGTAAAAGGCAGTAGATGTGAAGGTCAGGAGCAAGCAAGATACCACCCAAAACCCAAAGGGAAAGGAAGCAGGCAAGAAGTGCCAAGAGGCAAACTGGAACATCCAACAGCCAACTCTGGTGACAGACAAAGCATCTTCTGACCCCAGGATTATGCAAGCAGAACCAGTCCCCAAATACCCAAGAGCTCCTGTTCTGGCTGGGCCTCAATGCTGCAGATGCCGAGACTGGGTTACATAAACACCAAAGAGCATTTATATAATGTTATATGGCACCGGCTTGCAGCCACCAGGACTCCGCACCACCGACAGCCGCTCCGGCCAGCCCCGTGCCAGGACAGCCGTGCTCTGGGACCTGCCGTGAGCCCCTAAAATGCAGCCCAGGCGGGGCACCCCTCAGGCTGCTCTCCCTCCTGCAGGCACCTCGGAGGAAGGGCTGATGGTTACGCCAGAGCACCAGGCAATCTCACGCGCGTTTCCAGCTCTGATGCACTCGAAGGAGGGTTATGACATTCCAAATCAAACATTTCCATAGTGGTTTGAGATGGCAAGCAGCAGAGAAATGCAGACTGCTGTTACCTGGCAGCCCTCTCCTAGAGAGATAATAAAAAATACTTTTCCTAAAGTCCTCAATCCTAAAATGCAAACTGTGTCCTCATTATGAGCCCCCCCTCTCGCACAGACACTGTGGGCATCCGCCAAGACAGGGAAGCAAAGCCAGGAAGCACACTCGCTAAGGCAGGGAGTGAAGCAGCGATGGGTTATGTTTGTCCTTTAGCCGGGGGTGTGTGAGAGCAACGGAGTTACATAAAACTGCTGCACCGGCGTCAGGAAGTGTTTCAGGCTGAGTGCTGGGGAGTTCTCAACAAGCTGCAGGCAGCAGGGAACTGAAACCTCCCCTTCCTGGTTATCCCAGTTAACTAGTAACCCAGAATAGAGTTGTGCCAGCCAGGTCCCACAACTTACCATAGGGATCTAACCCACAAGTAACGAGATTTAACCTTCAGACAGACCTTACTGATTTTCATAACAGTTCAAAACCTTTAAAAAACCAATCTGGTCTTTTCTATTAAGGTAGATACATATTGATTTAGGTAACAAAAATAAATTTCCCCTTCCAGCTTCAGAAAACAGATGCACACGGGGGCTTGACATGCTCCCAGCACAGGGAGCCCAGCTGGCTGCTACCGTGACTCTTCCAGGGATAGATTTCAGGGTCTAAGAAAAGAGGACAAGCAGGGGAGCAAGCACTCAGCATTATGCAATGATTGCATAAGCGTTCGTTTACACTAGGTAGCTGGAGCCGTGGTATTAGCGTTATACCAGGATACTCTCAGAGCAATGAGGAATAATAAAGAAGGGATTATTGCTGCCACACGCTTCCAAGGCCACCAAACTGGCAAACAAGCAATGAGCGCAAGGCAAACTTCAATCTCTGCCTCGAGCCCTCACCAACGCTTCATTCGGGACCTGTTAGCAGGGAGGGTGGAAAAGCCAGCTGATACTCCCTCGGAACAAAAAGACTGGCATGGAATGTGTAAAACATCCTTCAGCATCCCAGTGCTCCTCTGGTGTTGCTCACGATGGCAACGGTAGAAGAGAGAAGAGATTTCACAACTTCAACACCTGGCATTTGCACTCTGGTACAGCATCCAAGCAAGTTCACAGACATCCTCACAGTAACCTGCAAATCCCTCCCGCCCGCCTGGCAGAGGAGGAAACTACGGCAAAGAAATCAGGCAGGCACCAGTGCCAAGCAGTTCCCAAGCTGCTCCCTGTTGTATGCTTCGACCAACAGGCTCTCTTCCTTTTCCTTAAATCCAATTTCCTACTTGGAAAAGCAAACCAGAGCTGTGGATTGTTTTAGAACAGTAACAAAGAGCAGAACTTCAGCTGTGTTCCCTTTCCCTGCTTCAGTCTTTAAAGTCATGTCAGAGGAAAGATTAAAGACTTGGTCTAATGAGGAAGGCATCACTTGGGAGAAAAAGGCACATTGCTGAGTTGTAGCCCGTGTGCCACCACATTCCGCTGGCACTTCTCCCACCGAGCACAGCCAGAAAAGTGACCAAGAGCACTGGAGAAAGCTAATAAGACCAGGATGAAACACCATCGCTCAGTCTGTTTCTAGTTTTCCTGTTCAGAATCTCCATGTTGCTTTTGACAAAGGGCTGCAAACTTGTCCCTGGCAATCACTCACACAAGTTGAGGACACCTCCATCCAAAATGCCAGTACCTCAAAAGCTCCCTACAGCCCAGGGAACAGACAAGCACCGGATCCTTCATCAGGGTTGCTAAAATTACAGCTTCATGTGTGTATTGGGAGGGGACAGGCCTCTCTAATTAAGATGCATTTTTCTTGCGGGAAAACAGCCTCTTTTCAAATGGGGAATAGAGAGGTGTGGTGCAACAAACCTTGATTTACTAGGTGGCGTGGGTGCTCCATACAAGTGCTCTCTAACTTCCCAGGAACAGTTATAAAATACTAACCAGACAGCTCAGCACTGCATATACACATGCTTGCTACTCAGAAGACCCCAGATAGGACGTTCAGAGATCTGGAGTGAGAACAAGCCATGTAAACCAGAGAGGAAGAGAAATATTGACTGGTGGCTGAGGCACAAAGGCAGGGAAGAACACAATGTCTCAGTGCTGACTCTGGCACACTCAGTGACCTCATGCAGTTTTTACCATCTTCTCTGGGGACAGCATGGTGATGAAGAAGGATGGAGGTCCTGGATTCACCAGCCGGAGCACAACCACTTCCAAATTCTTCCTCCTGGTAGAGCAGACGGCGACAAACCCTGCCCCAGACCTCATACCTTGATGGCTACAGTGC
The DNA here is from genome assembly GCA_033459285.1 of Clamator glandarius. Taxonomy (NCBI): domain Eukaryota; kingdom Metazoa; phylum Chordata; class Aves; order Cuculiformes; family Cuculidae; genus Clamator; species Clamator glandarius. The sequence goes on from JAUNZM010000044.1 coordinate 237,908, forward strand.
TGCACAAGTATGAGTTCATTTGCACTCTTGCTCTCTTATGTTTGTACAGATGACCTTAAAACATCTTTCCATCCAAAACTTATGGACAGCCTCACACCTTGCGCCCTCCCTCCACTTATGACGTACGGTCTCATTCCCAAAAGCCTCCTCCCTTCCCCTGGATTCTCTTTTTGTGCCTTTTATCTAGACTGAGTTACATAAGCCACTTGTATCACCCAGATTCCTCCATACTCAGTTTGCACCATAATTCCTTGCTCTTCTCAGTTCACGCTCTCTCAGAATCGGCTTCTTTGCCTAATGCCCTGGTGTGGTGGCAGGACAAGTAAGAAAAGATGGAGTTTTGGCTAGAATCCACCCCTCTCACTAAGGGAGAACAAACACAGCATGGCTTCTTTCTATAAAAGCTCCTCACGAGGAGCACGGCGAACCAGGTCCCAATAATAAACCAGGAATGCCAGGCTGGAACACCTGGGGACCATTTCTCACCGGCCCATTAAGTTTATAGCATCAAGTTTGGAGGAATCTGCCACAGGAACAAGATGGAAGAAGCTTGGTGTTTCCAAGTACCTGACTTCAAAGTTCAATTACAAATTCAGAAAGTTCTTCAAATCTGAACAAAGTTTTCTCCCTGACACACAATGTCGCCCCATCAGCAAGAAAACTCAGTCAGCTACCCCCAAACCTGTAAATGTGTGTTGGGATTTCACCAGCACCTTCCATTTGATTGGGGGGGGTGACATATACCAAGAGCCAAGTACCTCTTTGTCTAATTAAAGGGCAGTAATTAGGGGATGTGAAACAAGCACTAGCACTCAGTCACTGACGAGGCTGCCCAGGGAGGTGGTGGAGTCCCCATCCCTGGAGGGGTTTAAAAGATGGGCAAATGAGGAGCTCAGGGATGGTTCAGTAGTGGACAGGGACAGTTGGACTCGATGATCTCAAAGGTCTTTTCCAACCCAGCGATTCTAGGATTCTATGACTCTGCCCGGTGCCCAGGCTGCTGCCCAGCCCACAAGTCACCAACTCACTGACAGAAGCAGTTCTCAAAAATATTAGCGAAGAGAATGCTGGGGGGAAACTTATACAAAAAGTCAAAGGGAGTGGGGGAGAGGACACTGGATAAAAAATTATACTGATATTAATAAACAACTGCCTCCTCTCTTGCTAAAAATTACTTTTGCAACAGTACAATATGACAGCAGCAGAAACAACAACAGCCAGACCCAGAACATCACGTTGCCACAGTCTTCAGGATTAAAAGCGCAAAGAAAGAACTTCTTTCTCCCAGAACCCTCCATCAAACCATCAGGCCCTGCAAGCCTCTGAAAACTCAACCACTTCCACCTCTGCCAGGTAGGGAGCAAATTAAAACCTGAGCATGACAGAAGAGTCCCAGTTCCTGACACACTTTGCTAGACACTAAGCAGGGGGCTCCTGCACAGGGGTGGCAGAATGAGTTGTCTGTAACAGGAAAGAAAAAGGAAACAGAAAACAGGAGAAAAGCCCCAAACAAAAAAAAAAAAAAACCTACAAAACCCCCCAATCTGTGTCCTACCTGGAAACTGCTGAGACTCATCCAAGAGTAGCATGCTGCTCAGGGCAGTGCAGGAAGCCCTCTGCCCACGACTGTGCCCCAGCACTCGTTCAGTGTGGCCGCACGCTCTCAGCCCTTCTGCTATTCTTGTCTCGGGGTCTTCAGGACAAAAGTTTCCAGTCCCTCCAGACAACTCCTTATCTCCACCTGCAGCCCAGCAAGCACTAAATCCACTCTCACTGGCTGCTCAGCTCGCAAGCGGGAAGTGCCTCCCAATACACCAGTCCAGGGTACGAGCAGGGAAACCTGCACTGAAAATAACTTTGGTAAAAAGCTCCGAGTGCTTGAATCCACGCAGGCAGCGTGCGGGGAATCAGCACACATATATCCTGCACCCAGCCGAGCCGGAGCAGGGTCACTGTTACATAACCCGTTAAATACGCCTCGTGTTCAGCCTAAATAAAAATTGCCACTATCTCCTCCCCTGCCTGGGGAGTCCAACACCACAGCCCTGCGCGAGGGAGCTGCTGCTCCGTGGATGAGAGATGCCTCGAGCTGCACTGCTTTGGCTTCACTACGTACTCCCGACAAGCCGGAGCCAACTCAGTTATGCCTGGGAAAAAAAGAGTTTGAGAAGAGAGAAGCAGAGCAGGGAGGCTGAGTGGGTGCGTACGGGGGAGGGCTCTCTCCTCTCTCTCTGGAGCGGAACCGTTGGGATCAGCTCCCATTCACCCAGCCCCTGATCCAGTTCAACTGGTGGCAGGGACCAAGACAGGGAATAAAATACAAATCCTTACATAACCATTCCGGCTCCGGCGGGGCCCGTGCAAGGGGAATCCCAACAGACAACAGGACGCTCTGAGCAGGGGACACGCTGGACTGTAACCCCGCTTCCGAGTTTCACAGCATAAAAGGAAAAGAGGGATAGAACGAGATGCAAAAAGAAGTACAACGTTTCTGGCAAAGCAATTGTGGTATCTGTAATTTTATGAACTATTTGCGGGATGCCTACTAACTTCCAAGACACTGGGACAACTGAGGCTGAAACCTCAGCAACTCGTTGGGAGCTGGTAACCTGCTTGCACAATAATAAGAGAAAGGGCATTCTCTTTACTTTGTTAAATCAGCAGCTCATACAGCATTACTATCCGCAGAAGGCTCTCAGTGCAGCAAATGAACTATGAATGAGATTTCCCAGTTTTTTAGGGAAGAACCTGTCAGATTTTGTGGACTGCAAGCTTATTCCAAGCAAGCCTTTCTCCCCATTACCCATCTGCAGCAGAAGGGCAGGGACAGGAGAGAATAATTAAGCACAGGAGAGAAGAAGTACTTTAAAGCTGTGGCCGAACCCCTAGGAGCTAACCCTCACACCTAGCCTTCTTCTGTAACAAGCAGCAAACTTGGGCTGAGGGACACGTAATGAAATCAGCTCGCTCCCAGCGAATGAAGTCCACGGAATGAAGTCAGCTCTCTGCTTGAAACAACTAGAAAGTAAAAGTCTGGAAAACCAGTCAAGGCACCAGAAGCGCAAAGCGGGCTGTGTCTGCAGCACTGGCACCGCTCGGCAGGGCTGTGCGACAGAACAGCACCACGCGCCGCATTCCTGACAGAAAAGGCTGAGCTAGAGGGCTGCGAGCCCAGCCGGGGCAGAGCGCAGTTACCCTTTGGGTGACTCCAAACATGATTATTAGATCTTTCATTTCAGCAGGTTGTAGAGGGCAGTGAATGTTCGCTACTATCAAAATAGCCTCATGGCTTCAGGGTACATCCTAGCTTTGACACAAACCCAAGATGTTATTTGCATAATTAGAGCCACATAAATGTTACCAAAGAAAAGATTCTGAACTGTTTTACAATGAAGAGGCTCGGGAACAAGAGAGTCTTTCACCTGTGGTACAGTTCCAAATGGCCTGGCTGGTACCCAAGAACATGTTGTGTTTATCAAGGGGGACCAATACATTTAAAAAATAACCCTGTAGCCAAGGATCTCGCAGCAGGCCTCGTAAGACTTTGTGGGGTTGGAATAAACAATCAAGCGTGACCTCAGCATCTGACCCAACAGATTTATGAAACTGGGAAGCAAGAATTAAAGTCAAGTATTTGTGTAAATAACAGCTGGATCCTTTCTTACAGCAATCGAGCATGAGGCAAATGGAAGTTCAATCCACTGGGAGAATAGGCGACCTATTGCTGTCCTCCTGCACTCAGCAATACAGTGGAAATTTCTCTCTTCTCCTTAGTGTACACAGTAGGAAGGAGCTTCTCTACTCACAACAGCTCCCTGGAAAGGCCATCACTGCTAGCCATGAGAAATATGTATTCACACAGCCAAGAACAAGATCTGCCAGAAACAGTCAGTTTATAAAATGATCTCTTCATGGAAGGTAATCTTGTTACAGATAAGCCCATTTACTGCATAGCTTTTCTTTTTATTCAGCTAAGTCTTTCCAGCAGCAATGGCAACATCCCTGAGCACTGCAAATTCATAAGGGTTAAAACTTACACCTGTGTCTGCCCACACACAGAACAAACTCGAGCATGAAGTTTTCCAGGACACCAGCTCCTGGTGGGGGTGGGTTGGTGTCAAACCAAACCCAGGTCAACAAAAAACTTTCAATAAAACATCCCAAAATGCATCACAAGTGACTCTCCTTCCCCAGCCCTTGGAGCTGAAGTAACCTCTTCCCCACTCATTTTTTCTCATTTTATTTGTACTCACACAACTCTTGCTTTCTTTTCTTTCCCACGCTCACCTAAACAATAACTGGGGAAGGGAAATTGTACAGAATGTAACAAAAATCTAATTGCACAAAGCACAGGTAGCGATGAACCGTGATGCCCTCTGCAAAGGCTTTTCAGGCTGCCAGTGTGGCAGAACATACGCTTCCACCGACTTCAGTGCCTGGCTTCCCCAGCCTGGTTAAATGCACCGAGGAAAACAAGCTGTTATTAGACAGCATGTAATGATTTTAAGTCGAAGGATCTATATCAGAGATATTTATCATCATCTTAATTGAAGCTAAATCCACTGAGTTACAACCCTAGTTGTACTCAATAAACCGATTCACATCCCTTCCTGTGCCTCACTGAGCTGCTGCTGCTGGAGATGACACTCGTGTGTGTGCACCACAGTGATCCTGTACAGCTCTGATTTCATTCCAGTTTTCAAGTGCAAACTTGACATAAATCACAAGCTAAGAGCATGCAAAAATGCCATTTCAAATTTATTTCTAGTAGTTCAAGTGGTTTAAATATTCCGCACAGACGAAGATTACCTACAGAGGTTTTAATTGCAAAATCTGTTCTGACAGAGATTTAAGCTAGGAGTTTCTGTTCACCTAGCCCAAACCGATTGGATCATGTAGCTTTCTCCTCTCATCCCTATTTGCATATTTGCAAGAGAAAATAATGTCTCCTGACTCCTACTTGGAATTTCTCTGACACAGACTTGGTAAACTACATGGTGAAGAAAACGTGAACAAGACCCTTTCAAGATCTATAGCACAACTTACAGTCATTAAAATAAAAAGCGGGTATTGCATCAAAACACTTTGATCCGAACGATGAACCAGGCACATCTCAAAGTTCAGTGTTGCAGTGCTCTCTAAAGCCTAAGGAGGAAATTAAAGCAACAAACAAAGCAAATAACAGCAATGTGATATTGTGTTTTAAAAGCTGAAGAATATTTCTCATTTACTTAAACAGTTCCCCCCCTTTCAAAGTGCTGCTGCTAACACCACACTTGTGCAGCATTCAGCTGCAAGCATGTTTGATGTGATCAGTCATTAAAAACAGCACAATACCAGAAAAATGAAGGAAAAATTAAATTAAGGACATCTTGCACAGTTCAAACTTAAATGCCAACCAGAGAAATATTTTACCCAGTACAGCTGAAAACAAAAGGGGCGCAGCCTGAAATGCAAAGCAGAGGATTTTAACTTCAGCTTCATCACACTCACCAGGTAACTTTGGCAAAGTCACTTTGACACTCCTTCCTCAGCTCAAGAGGGAAATCACCAGGTTACAAATTTGCTAATGAGTTTCCTTGTGATTTCAGAAGTTGCAGGTGACAGAGTACAGAATCTGTTAGCAACAACGAGGTGCAGCACAAACCTGACTACTGAAAAGGTACCCAACGTGACAGAGCCGTGAGCGCCCTTCTCCTTCACCAGGGCATCACTGGCTGCTTTGTGAAAAGAGAAAAGCAAGATTTTGGCCAATGAAGCACAATCCCCCATTACCCTGCAAAGCCTACCAGAAAAGCAGGAAGAAAGTGGATACTTTCATCCTCATGGAAAGCTGGGAGCAATTCTTTGTTCAATTAACAACTGCCCGCTCACTGACCCTGCTCGTCCTGCATTCACACTGCTATCACGGTTCTGGCAGCTTTAAGAGAAGAGTGTGTGTAGCTACAGGTAAAAGCATTTGAAAAAAAATCCATATACATATATATATAAAATGCAGAGCCACAGACGTGGGCTGTTCTTGAACTGCATGGAAGAAATTCTATTTTGTATTCCATCATACGCAATAGATCAAAGGGAAGGAGGAAGAAAGGAGGGAAAAAGCATAGTTAGTTGTAATATCACATCATTTCACGAGATCAGCCAGCCCCTGCGCCCATTCGGCAGGTCTGAAGGAAGCACAGCTCTGGCGTCATCGCCTCCTTTTAAAGGAGTAAAGTGAGTCAATACTCCAGGTTACGCAACACAGACTATGCCAGACGTGGTGCCACCCTCTCCAAAAGGAAACGGCCGTCAGAGAGCCTGGGACGGGGGGCAGAGGAGTCACCAACGCTTTGGTTCAGAGCTTTCCCCTGCTCAGGATAAGCAGGGGAGCCCAGGAAAGAGCCTGCACTTCAGACAGAGCAGGCAGACAGCGGAAGGCTCAGTGACTGACCTGCAACATCGTCAGTCTGGAATTCCCTGCGAAGGGGGCTTGGGACAGTGCTTGTAAGGATCTCATCCTTGCTTCCCACAGCAGCTTCCAGCCACACCTCACCCCACCAAGAATAACCTAGTTCACAGGGTTAGTTAAAATGCTGGAATTGGGCAACAAAACCCCCACAAGCCCCAGGCACCACTCCTCCCACACTCCTCTCATTCCTGTTCCCTTCCTTTATTCCTCCCAGACCTACGGGCAAAGAGTCCATAGACGAGGGACTTCCACCTGCCTCCATCACCTTCCGACAAACAAAGTCACCCCAGCACAAATGAAACGCCCAGCAAGGCAACCTGCAGCTTCAGGTTCAGCAGAACCATTGAACGGTTTGGGGTAGAAAGGAACTTTAAAGGTCACCGGGTCCAACCCCCTGCCACAAAAGCTAACAGAAAGGGAGCTCACAAAGCGTGCAGGACAGGCTGTTCCCCCTAAAGCACTCGAGAGGGTTGGTTCTTTCATGTCACATTTAGTGAGTCCAGTAAAGCCACCTCAAGGGATCTGGGTGCCTGCCACAAGGTCTGCATGGGCACCAGCACTTTATCAGGAGGAGGAGGACCAGCACAAGTTTGAGGTGGGAAGAGGGAGTGCAGACTGCCTCTGTCTTATCCTGTTCTCCACTTATCAAGCTGAGATGCTAGAGAGCTAGCACGTCCCCAGCCCTGCAGAAAGAAAGAGGGGATGGAAAAAGGAGAAGACAGGCAAAGTATACAGCACGGTGCTGAAGACAAGGCTAACTGCATGGGGACTGTAAATTACTCTCCTGTTAGAACTACTAACCTGAATCCTAACCCTACTGTATCACAACAGTAGCAGCTAATATGCTGTGGTTTGGCGCTGCCCGGTCTATCCGCCCATCAAGCACTCGGTACCGGGGCAGGACTGCCCACTGCTACCCCCAGAAGCAGCGACTGCAGGCCCTGCTGTGCCACGCACCTGGCAAAGCAAACACGAGGAACCTTTGAGAACAGGGTCTGAACACTGTCCTTATTCAAGCATCTTTCAAAGCATCAAAACAACCAGCTCTTCACGCTTATTCCCCTAAGTTACACTGTAAAACAGTGTTCAACCCATACACTCAGAGGTAAGAAAGCAAGCAACATGCCATCACTATTAATTACATTAACTTCCTTCAAGCAATACACACGAGCAAGAGACAATGAATTGCAGACTTCAATCAGAATAACCCAAAGACATTCAGAAAGTGAAAAAATTGAGCATGACAGCAGGACTCGTTCAAACACTCAACAGCTTTCCCTGGGAAAGCTCTGAGGTATGAACAGCCCCTGCATTTGGAATGATCTGTAAAATCCATACTGGAGGTTTGTTTCCTCTTTGCGCAAATTAGCTTTTATTCCTGTGGAGCTCTACACAGCCCTGAGCAACCATCGGGATCAGAGAAGAAGCGCGGGGCTTGAAACAGCCCTTTATCTCATCAGTGCATCCCATTTCTAGTGAAAAGCATTTAGGGAGTCAACGAAAAACATTCTTAGGAGTCATGCACTGGTATCACAAAATCAAACATGATAAAACAAGCACTGCTACCCACAAGGGATGAGAAAACAGATGCAATGGGCAGGGATGACAAGGCTGGAAAAGAAGTGGAAGCCTCGGTCTGGGATTGAAGCGTGCTGCTGGGATGGGCATGCAGCCTGGCAGCCACTGGGAGGGGGTGAGGAGAGTCAGGGTAGGAATGTACTCGAAGAAGTGCTCCAGAAAGAAAGAACAAACCTCTAAGGGCTCCTACACATGATGCTGATGCTCATTAAGTGACCACCACTGAAGACCTGTACAAAGGATGTCAGCTCTGTGATTATTAACATTATGGAACAGTTTGGGTTGGAAGGAACCTTGATTCTATGATTTCCCACAATTGTTATAATTCATAATTCTACTGTTATAAATTGAAAATAAACAGCTGTCATAACTGGTTAGCAACGTTCTGATATACCTACATTAACTCTGCTTGCTTTAGAAAGAACAATCCTGATGTAGATTGGACATCAGGAAAAATTTCTTCACCAAAAGGGTTCTCGGGCACCAGGATGGCTGCCCGGGAAGTCCTCACCCCTGGAAGGGTTTAAGAGACGAGTAGATGAAGTACTTGGCAATGGCTCAGTAGTAGACAGGGGTGGTTGGACTCAATGATCTCAAAGGTCTTCTCCAACCATACGATTCTCAATTCTCTCCAACTCTCTCCCAGGAATTCCCTTGTTCCTTACCTGATTCAACACCTTATTTCTGCTTCTTTCTCATCAGAAAAGGCCATAGTGTGAATAAAACCAGAGGAATCAAGTTCACTTGTATCAACATTTTATAAGCATTATAAATCAAAACAGCCATTTCAAGCAGCACGTGGCTGAAGAACATAAACAAACCAAACCCAAACAACACTTGACAACAACAACGTACTCGGAAACCAAAAATACTTCAGTAACTGGAAGAAGAGAGAAGTGTCTGTCTTTAACATATTCTATGCTCAGAAAAGCAAGACTATTCTCACTAGGCTGAAGCAGGTGCATCAAATTCTGCACACCCTTTGAAATCATTGAAAATCACAGTTGTAAGGGAAGCAAACACAGCATCGCCTCGGGCTCGGGCTGTAGTTTTATGATACAAGGAATGTGGTGGCAAACACAGCACGGGGAATTCCTGCCTGAGCCACGCGCTCCTGTCTACGTGCTCTAGAACATCAGCCCTGCTGCTGAGCCAAACAGCACACGTTTAGGATGCTGCCATGACCCAGAACCGTTACGTGATCTTGTATAAACGCGACCTGCGCCACCCAAGTCCACAGGCAGCTGTATCGCTCACAGCTAAAGAGGCGAGCGGAGTGAGGACAGAAGGTGACGACTGACTTGGCCAGCAATGCCACTTTCATTTTGTAAAACATACAAAAGCAAATCTAACCTGTACACTGCCAGAAAAGCACATTTTCCAGCTGTTAAGGCTGATTATTGTACATACGCACTCATTGCCCAGAGCATCCATGAAACTGCTTAACTATGGCCAAGGCAGTGATGTAAATATTTTTAATTTCATTGGATCCTTCTAATAATACATGTAATTGCAAACTGATTTCTTCACTTCTTTATACAACTTCTTCCCCAGAATCTGTAGCTATTTTAAATATTCTATCCTCCTTATAATTTCTGCTGGTGGTTTGTTTTCATGATGCAATTTTTTTTGGCCCGGAGTCCAAATTTAACCTACAATGAACCTCTACTTCAACTAAACACCCACCTAAGCACTTCTCCCTGCCAAGCGCTGGACAAATCCCACTCCTTACGCTACCTACCAAGGTGTCACTCATCAAAATTAGTGGTGCCAGTTCTGTATAACAAACATATGCAGAGGTTCACAACCCTGTTCACTCACCACTCTCGTCAAGTAAGTCCTCCTCGTCATCCCCATCATTGTCCTCCTCCATCGCCTCCTCCTCATCTTCCTCCTCCTCCTCTTCCATATCCTCCTGCTCCAAGTCCGGGTCCAGGTCTGGATCACTCCCTGAGATTGACTCGTCTGACATGATTCCCAGTGGTGCTCCTTGTGCATTACCTGCTCATGTTCTACCGTAAGGCAGCCCTGCAAGAAAAGACAAGAGGTACATAGTGACCCTGGTCAATCTCAAACTTTGGGCCTCTGGGCTCAAAATCACAGCAGGATTACCACAGGCAAAACCTCAAATCTGCCATCAGTCCTTTACTAACAGTTATATCCGACTGCGCACAAAATCCTGTGTGGAAAATGGATGCAATAAGCAATGTATTATACAATCACAGAACAACCCTCATTCTCTGCCTCTCCTTGTGTGGGAGGTGCTCCAGCCTTTGCATCATCTTCATGGTCTCCTCTGGACCTGTTCCAATAGTTCTATATCCTTCCACATCTAGGGATTCCAGAACTGGACATGGGACTCCAGGTGGGGTCTCATGAGACCAGAGTAGAGGGGGAGAATCCCCTCCCTTGACCTGCCAGCCACACTTCTTTGGATGCAGCCCAGGATACGGTTGGCAAGGCCTAAGGATACAGGCCCAACATTGTAACTTTGATATCAGAACCAATATATTAACTAATCACTCAAAAAAAAACCTTTTTCTTGGTATCCTTGACACTTCCACAGCAAAAATACTCCTTGCATTGATAGCCAATTACAAAATGATACAAAAATAAACACATTATTAAAACAATTTCAGAGCACTGCCATCCAAACATGAAACAGTAAAAAGAAAAAGTCTGGGAATCCCACAGGGATACCTGTTCCCTGGCTCCCTACGTACATCGCTCCAATACGCAGCTGTGGGTCGCAGAGAGAACCCCCCTCTCGGCTCAGCTGCACCTGCAGTGTAGGTCCTCCAGCTTCATCTTAATAACAGCACAGACAGAAGACAACACAGATCCATTTTTTACACGTTGTACATCCACAAAGCAGGGTAAGAAGAGTAAACATAAAGGAACAACAGTTCAGAGAGAATTTACATCCCCTTCCTCTAAAGGACAACACCAGAGCTGGCTGTGCATGACCGAAATCACAGTCCAAAACAACAATAAAGCCTAGAGAGGCCCAGGGCAACCACAAAGTCACAATTTTATCTGTTCAGATCATGCACTGCACTTCTGGGCCACGATGCCTATCTGGGCTCCCCTCTTCCACACACAAAGAACCGTCATAAGGGAGCTGAGTAAGGTGGAAGGTGGCTGAGGAGAAAGAAACAAAAGAACTGAAAAGAAAGAAGGCTGCTTGTTCTGAAGGAACGTGAAAGGAAAGGACTGTTCAAAAATCAAGTCTCAGAAGAATTACTACCCACACATTCCCCAGAAAGCTTTAAAGAAAGCAGAGGACAACATTCCTCAGTATCATTTTCTACGGCCCCTTACTTAGGCCACATTTCCAGTGTAAACAAGAAAATGTTTGAGAACTAATTGGCCATTTCAAAAAAAAAAAAAAGATATTTCTAAGAAGATAAAGCAGCATCCATATCCACAAACACTTCCAGAAACAGAAAAAAGTTATTTTCAGCTGTGTTGCAGCAGTAACTGGACACGTCAGAAACCTGAAGGTTAAAGACACAACTCAACACCTCTGTAGCAGGGCTGAAAATCTGACTGTCAAGCGTGCTGAATTATTCCAGCTGAAGTCATCAGTTCCTGCTTTGTTCAACTCAGCTCCTCAATAAAATTGAAGAGTGTCTGAAAGAAAATAACCTCAAGGGAAGAGCAGGCTTTGTGGAGATGGGTGTGGGAATAGGAAGCCTTTCACTCTGGGTCCCAGGAGCACTTTCCCAGCAGGCAGAGACAACTGAAGTCCCTACACTGTTCCGTGTCTCACACGAAATAAGTAGGCTTAGTCAAGCAGATGGCAGAAAAGGCCAAAATCTAAATGAGCTGAAGTGGAACTGTGCCAGTTCGCCCAAGCCGGAGCTTCATTCAGCTCCTGCTGGCAGGCAGGTGCCCAGCCCCACCGCTGTCTGCCGGCTGCACCACACTGACCCCGGCACGGCGAGGTCCAGCACCGCTTCCCTTCTGACATCCACCGACTTCACACGAGGCCTGCAGGGGCAAGGTAGTCGAGGATCTGAAGTTTTCCCTGACAAACAACACGTTAAAGTCCATGTGCACTTCAAAACAGCTGCTTATTTTTGGTTTTAAATACCAATAATGCTCCCTTACAGCTGACACCCAGCCCTGAGAGAAACCAGCCCGGGTTTACTTTCTACTCCAACGTGTAACTGTAAAGCTGCATGTGTTTCCTTCCATTTCAGAAGGTCAGTAGTGTCACCCTGTGGGTCTCTGCTGCTCCCGTGGGACTCCAAGGGGACTTACCCATTCCCAGGTTGTCCATATTGTGCTAAAAAGCACCCTGCACACCGTCTGCCAGAAACCCTGTCAGCAAAAGCACCTTACAAACTGTCCATGTTTCACTGCCCCAGTAACCCAAGCACCAAGCAAAAGCACACAAAGAACTAAACAGAAAAAAAAGAAGAAATGCAAACACTACTCCAATGGCAAGAATGAATTGTCAGCTACAAGTCGGGCTGGAAGGGGCTGGAGAACAGGCCTTATGAGGAGCGGCTGAGAGAGCTGGGGGTGTTTAGCCTGGAGAAGAGGAGGCTGAGGGGAGACCTCATTGCTCTCTATAACTACCTGAAAGGAGGTTGTGGAGAGGAGGGAGCTGGGCTATTCTCCCAAGTGACAGGGGACAGGACAAGAGGCAATGGCCACAAGCTCCACCAGGGGAGGTTTAGGCTGGACGTTAGGAAAAAAATGTTCACAGAAAGGGCCACTGGGCACTGGCAGAGACTGCCCAGGGAGGGGGTTGAGTCACCTTCCCTGGAGGGGTTTAAGGCACAGGTGGACGAGGGGCTGAGGGACATGGTTTAGTGTTTGATAGGAATGGTTGGACTCGATGATCGGTGGGTCTCTTCCAACCTGGTTATTCTATGATTCTAAACGTGAGAAGCTGCAATGTCACTAAAGGCTCCAGGTCAAAGCCTGACACGATCTCATCCATTGCTGTCCTCCCAGGTATCATTGCTCATGCTTCATTGCTCCTTCAGAACCTAAAAAAACCTAAACACCACAAATCACTTCCTAAAAATTGTTTACAGGGAAGACTATGGGTCTCTGTGTTTATATAAATAAAATCAAGTCCAGTGGAGCAGGTACCTCTTGGACTAGAGTAAAAACAGACCTGAATCTCAGCCCGAATTTCTGTTCGGCAGGAAGCATTTGCTCTTTACAAGCTACCTCTTGACACCCACCCAGCAGCCCAGCCCTGTGCGGAGAGTTAAACTGAAGTTTTCCAGACGACTTCATTAACTCCCCTGTACCTATTGCCATGCTGCTGACTTTCTCCCTCCCATCTTCCTCCTCGGCTCTGGCAGCTCCGCAGCCGCTCTCCGTGGAGGCAGCCCGGGGTCCCGGGAGGGCTTCCACCCTGCCTGACGGCACCGGGAGCATGCAGCAGGGACACGGCACGACAGGTAGGTAGGCATTACACTGCCCTCGTTTCTCACACCGATCTGACCCAGTTCGGAGCCTCCCACCAAGGGGAATTACACAACAGGGCCAGATCGTAGCTGCCGCTACTGTTTTATGGCTGAGTTATTCCAGTCTGCCCCATCTCCTGCCTTTGCACACACAGGCGCACTGTGCTCAACACCTAATTGCTGCAGGAAGGGCACTTTGTGAGAGATAAACAGATTACCTTCAACTAATCAAAGTTATCATTTGTCTGGACTTTCCGGCTGTCCCATACTAGTTCAGCTGGCGCGTGCCCTGCCCTGCCAGGGAGGGAAGCCTTGCCCCGAGCCGTGTGCCGTAAGGAGGGTTACAGCACCAAGAAACACCCCCCAAACCTGCCGCATCAGGCTTCACAACAGTGAGGCACAACTAGACACCGTACGGTGCCCAGGTCAATACCTGGCGATGCTGCAGAGAAAATGGGGAAGGGTATTAGGTGAAAACATTTTGAAAAATCCCTTATTCAGGGAGAAGAAACGAGCTGTTGAGCTTATCCTACCCACAAAGTGAAACCCTGCAATCACTTGCACATCAAATAAACATAGAATCACAGAATCACTGAGGTTAGAAAAGACTTCTAAGATCAAGTCCAGCTGTCAGCCCAACCCCACGATGACTGCTAAACCATGTCCCCAGGTGCCACATCTCCATGCTTTTTCAACCCCTCTAGGGATGGAGACTCCACCTCTGCCCTGGGACATTTTTCTTAATATCCAATCTGAACCTCCCCTGGTGCAACTTGAGGACATTTCCTATTGTCCCATCCCATCGTTACCTGAGAGAAGAGCCCAGTGCCCACCTTGTTCCAGCCTCCTTTCCAGGAGCAGCGGAAAGCATTGAGGTCTCCCCTCAGCCTCTTCCAGGCTAAACAGCCCCAGAGCCCCTGGGCTCCAGCCCCTTCCCCAGCTCTGCTCCCTCCTCCAGACACCTCCAGCTCCACTACTTGGAGTGAGGGCCTAACGCTGAACCCAGGATTTGAGGTGCAACCTCACCAACCAGCCTCTTTTGTGGTGTTTCGTCCTGCCTTTCAACAAAGGCAAAACCAGTTCTGAAGTGTTTTGGGCTTTGCTTTTTAAAGGGAGAACATTTCAGACAGTAAGTAGACACTGTACGGTGCCCCCTCAGCCTGAGCAGTAAGGATGCCCAGTTCTGGCTGAGGCAACTTCAAGGGCTTGCAAATTTGGACACATTTCTGTTGTCCTCAAGCAGGGGGTTAGACTGGATGATCTGCAATGGTCCCTTCCAATCCAAAGCATTCCATGATTCTATAATCCCATGAAGATGACATAGAACTCTGAGAGCAAGCTTTTTTCCTTTCTAAGGGATGTTTTTTCACCACAGGGTCACGTGTGCCACAAGCCAAATTCTCAATTGAAACAAGAAGCACCCTGGGATCTGGTGGCTTTGGCCAACTCTGTACAACATCACTGCTTTCATCAGAGCACTCACCAGCCCTATGGAAACTAAACTATTACTGAACCGTTACAAAGACTAAGAAGTAAAAAAGATGGATGCAAGACAGGGCAGGCAGGAGTCGTCTTCCACCTAAGCAAGAAGCAGGATTCCTCTGTATCACCAGGAAACTACAGGGGTCTCACAGCTTTTTGCCTGCTATGACTCAAGTGATTTAGGCACAGGACATGCTCATTCCTGAGTACACATCCATCCCATACAAATCCCTTCAGAAAGGGCAGGTTTAACACTAATGCTACTACAGTGCTGAATAGTAAAGAGGATTCCATCACCTCCCCAACCTTCAGCCAAGCCCAGTATCTGGGACTCATCAAGCTTTGTCCCTCAAAGCCTGTTTTGTAACCAAGACTGCACCTTGGTCGCTGTGGTGCCTGGCCAGAGGAACAGATTCAAGCATGGTGGCAAATCACGAGTATTTGCACAGACAGTTTAATAAAACCAGGTATTTCAAAGTCACTGCTGCATAATGCTCTTACTTGTTTGGCAGCTCACACACGAACACCTCACACCAGAGATGAGGGTAACTGCTGGTTCTAGGGGAGAAAGCTCCTCTTTTTGCTAGACTGGGTGCTAGCACAGTGTTGGTACCTCTCACACCGCCTTCGGTAACTAATGGAAAATCATTATAAAGCATAGAAATGGAATACAAACAGTCATCAGTTTAAGCATCTCTGTATAATAAATCTTCTAACAGTTCGCAAGTGATAACTTGCAATGTTATCACAAAATAACAAAGAATACTTTTCTGTTTGATTTTAAAACCTAATGAGGGAAAAACCTGACCTCAGTGGGTTTGGACAGTTTGATTCTAACAAGCATCAGAACTTCCCTAACTTACATAATGGAACACATTAAAATTTAATTAAAAAGTGGAGGAGGAAATCACTTAAAAGGGCAAATATGAAAAAAGAGCCCACTGAGTTACTGACCAACTACAGTCTGGCAGGCCCCTTTCATATTTAACACAGCGAACTGAAGTGTTCACTGAAAAATCAACAGGACCTTCTTTCCCCCAGCAATAACCTCCCTCAAAAATGCCCCAGAAAGGCATTTGAAGACATACTTAACTGTAATTTAAATCTCTTCTTCCTTTGCAGCCCCAGACTGTTAAGACCCAAACAATACAGTTTTTCAGCTGTGACTCACGGACAACTGGTAGCCACAAGCTGTCGCCTGGGGAGGAGTAAAACCCTCCTCCTTTGAGTCCTCTTGTTCCAACAGCAACAAAACTAAGTGGCATTGATCCGCTCCCCCCCAAGTGATGCGTTTCCTCCAGGGATACTAAACTTCAGAAAGCAAAAAGCAGCAGCCTGTAAAATCCCAAACTGGAGGGCATCTGCTTGCCCCGCATCATCCTTCCAAGGAAGGCAAGTGTGCTTCTCCCCACTCACACACAGGCACAGCGCACCCAGTCTTCGCCTACACTTGATGTGAGGACTGAGGAGCCCACTGCGATGTGCAGAGAGCAGGAATTGAGAGGAAGAATAATAGTGCTTTAAAACATGACTCCATCAGTTTGGGGAGAGTTGCAGGGCTTGCTCTTTTATTCCCTGGAGCTTAACAGCCTCCTTCCAGAAGGCACCACAGTGCTAAAAACAGCCTGAAACTGGTTGCTCCCTGAAAACAAAACCAACAAAAGCTGCTGCAAGAAGGGGTGAGAGAAAGGAAAAACAACCCTAAAACCATCCCATAAAGAAAGAAAAGGGAGAGCTAATCCTTCTCCTCTGCTGACACGACAGTGCTGGAATGGAGACTGTGACAATGAACATTACATAAGGCCTGGCTCCCGCTGCGATCCCAAACAAAAAGAGCCAGCGCGAGTCAATGGCAGCATCTGCAGATCATTACACAACCGGGCCCAGTGGCAGCGGCACACACCGGCATCACCCGCCGACCGCCGCCGGAGCCTCCTGCCTCGCAGAAGGGATGCGGGTGCACCCTGCTGCCAACTGTGCCAAGCGTTCGGAACCTGCAAAGCAAAAGCCTGATGCCTCACAGGATGCCAGCGCCCACGGAAGGCCCTGACCAGCCCTCTACCTCCAGAGCCGGCAGAGACAGGCAAATCATTTTTGTGTTTACCTACATATATAATGGTTTTTCTAACCAATGTCGCATTGCTTTTAAAAGCAACTTTATCTGATCACACTGAAGTAGAAATTGGCTTCCTGTAAATCCACTCTTCCCTTTGAAATACTCAGAATGTCCTCACCAGGAACCACCTGATCCAGAAGAGCGCTTTGTTCTGCTCCGCATACAGTTTCAGGCTGAGGTACACACAAACCACCCCAATCAGAGAGCCTAAGTATTATTTCACAGTAAACTCTGAGCTATGATATACACATTATATTTTTTCCTTCTGAAACTGTGAGGATATTACTCTACAGACCCAAGCTTACTCTGAACAGTGCTTTTAAAGCAGCACAATGCAAGTTTGGCTTCTGAGATAGGCAAATATTAACATAAAGATAACACACCTGCAGGTCACCATACCCTTCCAGCCCCACTGTATGCTGAACAGGACTTTAATTACCCTTACGAACAAATCCAGTGCTGAGACGGGAGGGTGCAATACAAAAAGGGATCTCCTAGCACATTATTAATGAACACTGTGGTGAGTAAGCACCATGGCAGTCACCTACAGAAGTAGTGGCTACCAGACAAGTTCTTCAGAGTGAAAATGTCACTATCATATAATCCTAGAATGGTTTGGGTTGAAAGAGACCCTAAAGATCATTCAGTCCAAACCCCTGCCACCGACAGGGACACCTCCCACTGAGTCACCATCCCAAACGTATACACTCACTCAACTTCCAGAAACGCTAGGAATGCCTTTTGTAGTACTGGTTCCTGCTGAAGAGACAATACTCTACAGAGCGTCCTGTCCATGCAGAATCCAAATGTTATGTTTCCAAAATTCAGAGGCACAATGTAAAGAGCATTCAGCTGAGATCTTCGAAACACCACAATCTGCTGGGTATTCTTCCTCTCAAAGTTAAGGAGTGGAATTTCTTGTCCCAAGCTCTTATTTTTCCACCCCTCCCCTTGAATTATTAGTTGGATTATTGAATTATTAGTTGGATTATTGAATTATTAGTTGGATTATTGAATTATTAGTTGGATTATTGAATTATCAGTTGGATTACTGGTTATTACTCTTGAATCAAGCCTGTCAAGTCATTTTACTCAAGCTACCTATTTGTCTAAAGGTAGGAATTCTTGATCATTATTGAACTGGGCAGAACTCACAAATTTGAACTATAACTCTTGATGGGAGCTCTTAGATGCAATTAACAGCATTCTTTAACAGAGAAAATAAGTTACATGGCACTTCTGGAGCAGATCTGCTGGCAATGGTGTAAAATCTCACTCAATTTCATTCAGTTTTCTCTCTGCTGAGAACGAAGGAGGCAAATGTAACTGTTCAGGACTGTCTAGAGGATGCGCCCTCTCATCACAATCACAGCGCACAGATATTCTCAGCCAAGTTCCATGCCAGCAGCAGAGGTTACCAGCTCTGTATCTCATTCTGTTACAATAAGCATTTCATTGACCAGAAGTATTGATTTTGTTGAAATATAAGATCTCCTCTTTGTTTTTTCAAGAGCGCAGGAGGAAGAAAAAGGCACCTCTAAGCAACTTCTTATTTTATGGGAGAGTCAGAAAAAAGCAATTTCTTACAGAGCCTATGTGACGAGGCAGATCGGCCATTTCCTTGAGGTCTCTACTCATTATCTGGGACTGACTTCCCTCGAGCAGTTAACCATTGTCATTATAGAATAAACAAATTCAGAGCACGTAATAAAGGCCTTAGCAACTCACATTCCTTGGAGAACAGGATGCGTAGAGACAGGGGACAGAAACTTAAAAGATGCTGGCTAGGGCAAACCTTGCTATCATTGTCCAGAGTTTGGAGCTTCTCCCAGCAAAAAAAAAAAAAAAAAACCAAACCAGCTTCCCCAGGAAATTCCCCTCCAGAGACAACAGGATCACACCGCAAGGCTGAGGGAAAAGCAGAAAAAAAATCTCTTCTGGGGAAAGAGCTTTTACCCAAGTATGTCCACTCAAAAACAGAGAACTTCTTCAACCTCGGAGCTTCCTGCCTCTACGCGATGCTCACCTTGCCATCCACTTTTCAAGGCTTTGCTTTACCCCGTTCAGAGCTTGCACTGCACTTCACACGCTCAATGTTGAATGGCAGTGGGTTTGCAAGGCTCATTTTTCAGTCCTATTCCCCCAGATTGTTAACACCTATGGGTGAGAAACTTCAAACCCGACTGATGACACTACTCCTACAACTTCTTGATTTAAGAAACCATTCTTTGTTCCTGCTGTGTCCCACATCCCAGCACCCTGTCCAAACAGAACCTGACTTTTCCTGTTTCCGATGCCGGGAGCTCGTATTTGAGGTCATTGAGGTGCACACCACAACCCTGGCACCTATTTAAGGAAGGAACATACAACTCTTGCGCTGCTTCTGCAAAGGAGAACCCACAGCCAGCCACCTTTGCACACAAGCGCTAAGCAGTGATGATGCAAGAGCAATCCAAGCCTCTGGGCAGTTACATTACACTAGGAATGCTGTTTCCTTCGCTTTCATCAGCGGGTGATGCAAATCACTCCAGCAGCCCTTCAGTGATGCCACTGTCAACAACAGCCGCAAACAAGAAGGAAAATGCACACGTTGGGAAGGACTTTCTAACTTAAAACACTCCACGAGCAGAAGCGACTGAAAAAAAAAAAAAAAAAAACAAAGAAAAAAAAGGAGTCATCATAAGGGTGTGAGTAAAGAAACTGTTCACCTTTAACCACTTCCGTCTCTCTTTGTTGCTTTCTCTTTGTCAGCAAAATGGGTCAGGCAAGATAAAAGAAAAGAGAGGAGATACAGGAGACCAAGACACCCCCTCCCAGAGGAAAGGAAATTCAAAGATTAAAACTATAAACAGCTTCCATCAAAAATGGATTTTATCTCTAAGTCTTCCTGCATTGGACAGCCCAAGAACGCAAAGAAGAGAATACAAGACCTTACCTGCCTTGTTGAAATAACAATACAAGCAATAGAGCGGGAAAAGGTAGCACTCGGCTGGAAAACGCTTTGAGGAGGTAACTTCTTCCAGCAGGACAGGCTCCTTCAGCAATAAAAAAAGTCATTTGCTATAGAACTTGCCCTTCCCCAGAGCCACCGAACATTCACATTATGTTTGATGCTCGCTGGAAACATCTTTCTGGTCCAAGAGCTGCCTGGTGTGCACACCCATTTCCTACTGAAGCCGAGGGAGCCTCTGGGGAAAAGGCCATCCAGCAGCCACCTGCCACGAGCAGCCAGCTCTGCAGGCTGCGTCCCCTCTGCTCACAGGGCTGGCATGCGCTCGTCCTGCCACGGAGGAATAGATCAAGGTGTTTGGAAAGCTGCCTGCCAGAAGAAGCTGCTGTCACGACTGGACCAGTTCCCATCACGTTCCTAGAAGGGTTCAGGAAAACATCCCAAACCTGAGAACCCACTGCTCTCAATCCACAACCGTAATAGCAAAGGCAGGAGAGTAGAGAGGTTTGTTTTCTCTCCAAGTCCTCCACAGCTTTGGCAGCCAAGACACAACAGAAACCATTCCTTTTAGTGGACGACAACACACACACTGATTTCATGCTGGGAGAGAAGCACAAGACACTGCATCCCTGTGCATTCACAGTCAGAACTACCTCTGCCACCAGGAGCACGAGCAACTGCTTCCTCAGGTGAAAAAGCAGTTGTTATGGTATGTAGAGACTTAGCCCCCAACATTGACAACATAAATGAGTAGACTAGAGTGCACATTATCAGATGTTTAAGGGAAAAGCCTGGGGCAGATATTCCAGTTTGTTCAGGAAATGGAAGAGCCGTCCCTGTCCTCCTACGCACAGCCTCTTCCTTTCTCCATCACCAAAAATGACACTGCTTCCCAAAAAGAGAGATTACAAACATTCAATTCCATTTAAGTACACAGTCATACAAGCACATTTACGCCCTGGATAGAAAATGCATATTTAAGAGGTTTAAAGGAGTGCTATAAATGAACAAGTATCATCACCAGATCATTACCCAGCTGCAGTCTGAGAAAGATGGACTTGATGATCCTTGTAGGTCCCTTCCAACTCAGGTCATGCGATCCTACAATTCTAAGAAGAGACACCTGGTCTGAACAGGACCAGATGAGACCCGTCTGGCAAGTGCCAATACTCCAGTACTCGTATGGTGGCACAAACACTCGAACACTCACAGGTACCCATACAGGGTCCATGTGCAACCACTCCTCACACCTGTCTTTTACATGATATCTCACCCTGACTTGATGTCTTCAGGAGACAGAGACACCCTAGTTTCCCTTAATAGTTACAAGCATCTTCCTAATGATGGGCAATCACACTGTTAGCAATCTGGGCCTTTTTCTAAAGCTGAAATAATCTTTTAAACTCCTAGGCACTGGCTGCTATCACATCTTCTTCCACTGAATTAAAGAGTCCCTTGGTACACAGCCTATTTTGCCCAAAGAAAACTGAGAAACTTATAAAATCTCCCGATAAGCTAAACCAATTGAGCATTCTGTCTTAAAAGTTTTATAATAAGCGACTTAATTACCCAAGTGACACTGAACACTGTATCATCTTTGCTACTTTTGACCATCTTGCTAAAAACACTGACGTTAAACCTGGTCAAATACTCCCAAAATTCATCTCACTTCTCGGTCCTTATTCACTATTTCCTGTTTATACACAAAACCAATGGATGTGTGTTAGTATTTACAAAGTCATTTCCTCATTTTAGTAGCCCTCCTGTCTCCAGTGTTAGTCTGAGGACTCCCATACTGCCGCCATCCGCCCTGCTCCTGCCATCCTTTCCAAGGGACCTGGATTTGGGAAGCACAGTTGTTTATTCTAGCCCTTCAGCCTCTCCTGCAACATGCACAACTTAGTGCTCTGACTCCCTAAAGCCGTATGTGGCCAAGTTAGACTCAGTCATCCAAGCGATTCCGAGGACACTGCAGCTGCCATTCCCTCTTCGTGCCTCACCACTCAGCGCAACCTTTACATAATCCACAAATTTGATCAGCTCTAATTTCATGTTTTCTTCCAGGCCACTGATCAAAATACTACAAAGCACCAGACTACTACAATTCCTTGAAAAACCCTCCATTCATATTCTGTTTCCCATATTTACTGTCTTCCATCGAGGTTTTGACTCACTGATCATACCTGAACAAGATTCACCTCTCGACAGTGCCCTCATTGATCAGTATTAGAGGAGGAATGGGAATACAATTACCACACAAATCCCTGACCATATGTTTGATACAAAAGCTTCAATTATATCTTTTTATCTTCCAGAGCAGTGACACTCACCAACCACACAGTAGTTTCCTTTACTTCCCCAATTTTGAGTAAATCCCACCAGCAGCCCTCCAAAATCAATTCCTTTTTAAGTAACATCCCGTTTCCCAAGTTGCCTCAGCAGGCTGTGTGAGCACCTCCGCCCCACAGTCCCTTTCCAGGCTTTGCCAGGCTCACAGATTTTGTTTGCCTTGGGCTTAGGTCGGTTGGTGTTGCCTTAGCCTTTGGGTGCAAGACATAGCTAAAGTGATTCACATGAAATCAATGCACTTCAACAACCTATTTATTCTGGATTCAACAACTCCAAATACAATAACCCACACTTGACTGATGCTGATAAGCTGGAGAAGACTTGAATTTCTCAGAAACTAGAGAAAATCTTTGATGAATTATCATTATTTCCATGGTTTTGGTAGGCTAGAAAAGCTTTCTTTGCAAGCAAAAACTTTAGGTAAAAGCTTTCATTGTTAAGGCAAGAAAGTACCAGCCAAGACTATGGCACAGGTTCCCCACAGAGGTGGTGGATGCCCTGTCCCTGGAAACATTCCAGGTCAGGTTGCAAAGGGCTCTGAGCAATGTGATCAAGTTCAAGATGTCCCGGCTCACTGCAGGGAGGTTGAACTGAATGGGCTCTAAGAGTCCCTTCCAACACAAACCATTCTGAGCCTGCATTACCCTCCTCCGCGGTTCAGTTCTTTCCCATACTGTGCCTGCTCAACAAACCGTTTGTACCTGACCAGCCACACTGGCTAAGGGACGGAAGGGTTCTGTCCTTTCTGTTCATCAACTCTCTGCCCTCGTGTAGCCCCAGTTCTTTGTTAATTAGATCAAGTCAGCTTTCCCCAGAGAATGCCAGAGTAAAGTTACCTGCCTGGAATCTGTCAAATCACTACAAAATCTCTTTAATTGCTTTTATAAGTTTAGCGCCTCTCTTAAGGCTCTTGTTACATAAACTGCATTGTTTTGCATGCTAGGCCTCGATCAAAGTCCTCCTTGTGTTCAGTATAAGTTTTGATCTATGTGAAACATAAGAATGTGTGCGGGTATATTAAGCTTATCCAACTTTGATTTTCTACTTATCTGCCAGCAAAATTCCACTGGTGTAGAACCAATTGCAGTGGCAGAAGAGAGCTGCTGTTAATATGCTTAATCCTTGGCTAGAAATTCCAGTTGTGGTAGTAGAAAGTGTTCTGTGCCAGTGCATTGCTCCTACCAAGGCTTCTGCCAGTGCCGCTGTGTGTGCGCGGGCAGGGTTGGATGATAGAATCACATCCACTCGTATCGGCACCCAACTGGTTCATCTCACCGACTCTCCCCCTTTTCGACTCGGCATTCACAGTAACACTTTGCAGCATAAAAACTCCTCCCAGGATTTAGGGCAATAGCAGAGGGCACTGTTTATACAGTTTGAACACTGTGTTTATACTACAAGCCACACCGATAGCATCTAACAGATTTCTTTAACCTCATTTTGAAGCAGCTGGCTGAAAGTCTTCCCCCTTAAGCTTTCTGTAACAAGCTTTCCATACCCTTGAATGATACCTTCAGTCACAAGTTATTCAGCACTCTCCTTGCGCACAGAATCGACGCATCCACCAGACAGGCAACAGCCTTTACATCTTTTCCGATGTTTGAATACTCAACTCTCAATAATAACCAAGCTGGTCCACGCTTCCTTCCTTTGTTTCTACATCCAAACTTGCAGCCACGCCTGTGGAGCAGCAGCTCTGGGACAAGCCAACAAGCCACTACACAGCGTGTCAAACCACGGCTCCTCCATGTATGCTTAGCGCACGCTGAAAATGCTGTTCTTGAATATAAGCAATGCAATTCTTTTTTTCCTTTTTTCCCCTCCTTACAGTGAGTCCTTGTTATCTTCAAAACAAGATTTCTGGAGGTGTCAGACTGACCCCAACTTGAGCATCACCACTGATCAAGAACAAGATTTAAATCACAGCAGTTGCTCTGAGATTACAATAGCACTGAATCAGCCTCGCTTGCAGGACTAAACTGATGTTCTGCTATTCCACTTCAGACATAAAATTAAGTCAATGGCATGTCTGACCTTCAAGAATACCTAAGTGCCTGGTTTCTGTACTTTGTGGTATTTTTAAAAGCAACAATTCTTGTTAAGTTTTCTATCTGGATGGCTGAAATCAATATATACTTTTTCATCCTTTTTTTCCCTCAAAATCCCCACGTGTTTTCACTCCAGACATATGAATTCTGTTAGCAAATATGTGAATTAGCACCTGCTGGTTACCACATATTAAATACTGATCAGTAACTTCCTTAGAATAAGAAGACACCAGCTAGCTAGTTTAAAGGAACGATGACTTAAAAGAACAAAACAAGAAATGACCACCAGGTTCTCCAAAGCCCAACCAGCTTCTAAAGGTGCCTGTTAAACAATTTTTCCCCTCTCATGGCTACCTGCTACTCCATCTTCTTCCTTCTCACCGCATGTAATGACATTTGATTTCATCAACTAATCCCACTCCCTTCTCAGATAACAAACAGCATCATTTTCTCATTCCTCTATCTTTAAGAATCTGGTTTTTAGTAAGCATAAAAACCTAGAAACTAAACTTGAGGTTTCTGAAAGTAAACAAGAAATTAAATGTCCACTCATTGTGTCAAATTACCTAAATATCAGATTCCACACACGTTACTCTACAAGTCCAGACCTAAATATTGATTTCTACTTCTTGTTTGGGGGTGCAAGCACTTCACAAACACCAATTTGGGGGGCAGCGGGAAACCACAGTTCTCTATAAATTATTTTATTTTTATATAGCTAAAAATATATCTTAAACACAACAAATTCTTGTCTTGCAATGAGCTTTCTCTGAAACAAACCCAGTCATAATTAACTCAACATACTTGACAATCAGGAAAATATTATGTAGAAACTATTTTGTGTAAATAGAACACATGCATCTCACAATTAGATTTTTACCAAGTACCTAGGAATATCAAACAGCACTTAACCTCTGCAGGAACAACGTTCTCCAGAATTAAGTTTAAAATAAGAAACTCTTTTTAGCAGAGAATATTTACCTTACAGAGCATTATCTCCCAAAAAAAACATCTAAGCACCTGAAGGAAACAAGTTCAAAGAAATTACACTAACAGAATCACACTGCAACTCGCTGCTTTCTTAACAATATTGCACCTAGATGTTTCACTGAACTCGCACCCATAAGCAACACCATTCGAGGCACGCTTCTACGCCACTGAATTCTGGATCTGAATCTGGTCAAATGAGACTCGACTCAATCCTCATGGGAAAAGTCTCACTCCACTGCCGCTCCCTTCCCAGCCTGGTAACCTGATACATCCCAAAGAGGCATTGGAAACAAGGCAATTTTGAGAAAGGAAGACCAGGCAATGCAAGCAGCAGACCTGCGGGGCTGGAGGCACCACCAGGCAGGGGACGTGCGACAGCCAAGAGTTCGGAAAGGCCAGGTGGTCAACAGTTACCACCAGCAACAACAGGACTGGGTGGGAAAGGATGGAAAAAGTACTGCTCGGTGCTGCTGAAGGGGTAATTTGACACGTGCGTGTATACAGACACACACATGTTAACAGAGCTCGTTTCAGAGGCGTATGGCAGGAGGATGACAGAGAACGTTTGCATGCACATGTATAGAAATACATGCGTGCTGTCAGGAGACCTCACCTGCAGCCCCGCGTCCTTCGATACAAGGAACTGCTGGAGACCCGAGGAGGCCATAAAGATGATCCGAGGGCTGGAGCACCTCTGCTACAAGGACAGGCTGAGAGCTGAGGTTGTTCAGCCTGGAGTAAAGAAGGCTCCAGGGAGATCTTAGAACAGCTTCCAGTACTGAAAGGGGCTTCAGGAAACCTGGAGAGGGACTTTTTCCAAGGCCTGGAGTGACAGGACAAGGGGGAATGACTTGAAGCTGAAAAAGGGGAGATTGAGATGAGATCTTAGGAAGAAATATTTTCTTGTGAGGGTGGGGAGGCCCTGGCCCAGGTTGGGAAGTCGTGGCTGTCCCATCCCTGGAGGTGCTCAAGGCCACTTTGGACAGGGCTTGGAGCCCCTGATCCAGTGGGAGTTGTCCCTGCCCACAGCAGGCGTTTTGGAATTGGATGGGCTTTGAGGTCTCTTCCAACTCAACCCACTCTGTGATGCTATGATTCTGCATGCACACAGGAACATAAAATATAAGGCATGGTGGGCAGCAGCTAAACATGAGTCAGCAGTGCGCCCTGGCAGCGTCGCAAGCTTACAGCACGCAGGAGCGTGGCCTGCCTGATCAAGGGGAGCCATCGCTCCCTCTCACGTGGCTCTTTTCAGACCCCTTTAACCACCCCCCCCCTAGCTTTGGACACCCCTACCACAAGAAAGACAGAGATAAACTAGACTGATCTCAGCGGAGGGCTCCCAGGGTGCTGAGGGGGACAGAGCACTCACTGGCTGAAGAGAGGCTGCGGGAGCTGGGATTGTCCAGGCACAGAGAAGAAAAGGCAGTGGGAGCCGAGAGCGAATCTCCTGAACTTACACAGAGGTTATCAAGAAGGCGGCAGGCTGTGCACAGCTCTCCACAGAGGCGTGTGCAGGATGACACGAGACAAACAGCAGAGGTTGTGACCTGACATAAAGACAAGGACTTTCCCTCTGAGGACAGTGAACAGCTGGAACGGGGACACAGATACAGACAAACCTTTGTCTTTGGAGGGTTTAAGACTTGAATGAACAGACCCCCCAGTCCGAATTCGGTGTAGATCCCACTTTGATCAGCAGGCCCTTTCCAACCTGATTTATTCTATGATATCATCTTGGATCCTGGAGAACATTAAAATGGCCTGTTACAATTTTATATGCCAGATTATACTTTTCAAATCTCCACTAAAGTGCGACCACTATTGAGACAAGATGGAAAATACGTTGTCTGGTTCTTCTCCTCAAAAGCACACATGATGTTCCAGTCCAGAATCTGGACACTCCTGAATACTAAAATTTCAAGAGATTTTAGGGATGCAGAAGCTACCACTCACCCCGGTGTAGTACAACGGGAACACAGTGGCTAAACATTCGGCTTTTGTTGAGGTGGGAGAAGGTGGTATCCAGTCCAAGGCAGCGTTAACCCAGAAAACATCAACATCACACATCCACAACAGCTCTTCTTTAAAGCAGCAACTGCATTTTTCTTGGAAACATCACATTCAGCACCTACCATTAACAAGCAACCCCTACATCCTGACACTGATGACAGGATAAGAAGCTACGTTGCCTGCTCTGTGCATTCAGGATGTAGCTGCACACCTGGGGAAAGAAGCCTCTCTCAGCAAACCCAGGCCAGGTGAGAGCACCCACCGTGGTCTAAGCTGGCTGTTCTGTTCACAACCATTAGTCTGAGTCAGGGAGGGGAGCTACCACCTTCCCCCAGGCAGCAGGAATGTCTTAATCTAACACTGAAGTTTCTGCAGCAATTTCCTACAGGCTAAGTGATTATTCACTTGGATAACTGTACAAAGAACACCCAACAAAGAATATCCAATGCTAAGGAAGTTAAAAGCCAAGCAAATGTGATCATTAGCATCTTATTAGCATGAAAAAGGGGAAAAAAAGCTCCACTATTTCCTTTTCCATATTTTTTTCAGTAAAAATTCCCCACCTACGTATAGATTAAAGTGACGTACAAAGAACTTTTAAAGCACCAGTTTCATACAAATCAATGAAAGGGCAGGAGGGGGAATCAATGGAGTTCAAAGCGTCTCACAAACCTCAGCACTGAAACGTTCAGTCACCAACACAACCGCCCGCAAAAGCAGCCCATGAACTGTCCCACGGAGGGAGCACGTTAGAAAGCAGCAAGATGAGACACGATCAAGCAAGAAGATGTAGCAGCCCAACACGCTGAGCCTTCCCCTTCCAAAGCTCACCCACAAGGCTCGCACAGACTCAAAATCACTGCTGCCCGGGCCCATACCCTTCAGAGCGGGGCTCTCGGGAGAGTGACAAGCACAGCTCCAGGTGCAGCCTCCCAGCCCGGGGGAGGCCCCCCCAGGACCCCACGGCAGTGGCTACAGCCCCCGCAGCAGCGCCCCAAAAGCAGAACCCCGCTTCAGCCAGGGCTCTGAAGAAGGCGAGCAGGCTGCCCTGTCGGCCCTGAGGCGCGGGTGGCTGCTGCCTCGGGGCGACCCTGGCCCCCAGGCTCAGCAGCCTGGCTGCCTTCGGACCCCTCACACCGGGCTGTTCCTCCTCCCCCTGCTTTGACCCCCCCGTTGTCCCCCAGCCCGGGTGCCCACTAGACCCTCCCCCTCCATCCCATGTCCCCACTCGCTCCCTGCGCTCTCCCAGCCCCCTTTCCCCTCTCCCCAGCCCGGGTCCCCACTCGCTTGCACCCCTATTCTCCACTCCCCCAAGTCGGATCCCCACTCCCCCACGCTGCAGCCTCAGCCCCTCACCTTTCTCCCCCCCGGACCCTTAGACGCCTTTCTCTTCTCCCCCCAAGTCCCTCTCCCTTCTCCCCCCGCACCTCCCAGCCCCTTTCCCTTCTCCCCCTACAGCCTCTGTCCCTAGTCCCCCCTCACCGCACCCCCAGCCTCTCTCCTCTCCCTTCTCCCCCCCTGCACCCCCAGCCCCTTTCCCTTCTCCCCCCGCTCGCCCCCAGGCCACCTCCCCATCCCCATCCCCATCCCGGCACCCCCCGCCGCCCACTCGCCCTCCGCCTCCCCGGGTGCCGCCCCCCGCCGCCCGCTCCCCTCGCGGCGCCCCCAGGCACGCAGACAGACTCGCAGACAGACACAGGGCCCCCTCCCCGCTCTCACCGTGGCGGGGCTGCCGCGGGCCCCGGGCGCTGGCGGCCGCCTCCGTGCCGGGCTGGGCGCTCGGGGGCCGCGGCACCCAGCGTCCGGCCCCCCCTCCCCGCCGCCGCCGCGAGGGCCCCGGGCGGCAACGCGCGCCGCCGCCCAAAGGTTCCGCCGCGCGCAGAAAGGTTCCCCCGGCTGCATAGCGCGGGAACGGGGCTGAGGGAAGGGGGGGAGGCTCCCCTCAGAGGGTCCCGCTGGGCTGCGAGGAGGTGTGGAGGGGGTGACCCTCCTCGCCGTAGCCACCCACCCGAGATGGGGTTAATTAGCCACAGAGTCATAGAATCACAGAGTGGGGTGGGTTGGAAGGGACCTCAAAGCCCATCAGTCCCACCCCTGCCCTGGGCAGGGACACCTCCCAGGGATCAGGGGCTCCAAGCCACATCCAGCCTGGCCTTGGACCCCTCCTGGGATGGGGCAGCCACCCCTGGGCCAGGGTCTCCCCACCCTTATCGTGAAGAATTTCTTCCTCACGTCCATTTGAATCTTCACCCTTCCAGTATAAAGCTATTCCTCCTCATCCTGTCACTCCAGGCCCTTGGGAAAAGTCCCTCCCCAGCTTTCCTGGAGCCCCTTTCAGTGCTGGAAGCTGCTCTGAGGTCTCCCCGCAGCCTTCTCTTCTCCAGGCTGAACAATCCAGGCTGTGAATTTAATGCTTGAAAGGGTTTGAAGTGCGACAGGCTGAGGGGAGTGGGTGGGTCGAGCTGGAGAAGGGTTTGGGTGGACTCAGTGGTGGTCGTCCAGTGCCTGTGGAGAGGGTATGGAGCCAGCAGGGCCAGGGCAGGGGCAGGAGAACGAGAAACCGAGGGTGTAAAGATCAGCGGGTCTTGTATCGGGCTGGATATGAGGGCAAAGTTCACCTATGAAGAGAAGAGAACCACCTCCTGCCAGGGGAGGTTCAGATTAGCTCTTGGGGAGAATTTCTTCACTGTTGGACTGGATGAGCTTAGATGTCTTTTCCAACCTTAATGATTCTATGAAATTCACCTCTTACACATGTGGGGGGGGCAGAGTGAAAGGGAAGCTAATAATTTGCCTCCACCCCACTGCACCAGCTCAACTTTAGAGATCACTGCACACTCAAGGAAGAGCAGAGTCTCCTCCCTAGGGATAAATAGAGCTGACTGATGTCCTACAACTGGGGCCCAAAAGGGCAAGGCAGACGTTATCTTAATACAGCAAAAGCCATCAGATATCAAAGCAACAGCTTCAACTTCTATCTCTTTAAATGCTCATCTCATTTACAGCCTGAATTGGGTTCCTGGGCAGTATCGGTTACACAGATTAGGGGATACAGAGAACATTAGTACAATTCCTCTTCCTGAGGTTTCTACAGCTTAATGGATGGGAAGTGTTGCTGGTGAGCCTCCAGCTTCTGACGTCCAACCAGAATCTCCCCCAAAGCTCCCCATCTTCCTTTTGTGATTTTTTTCTGTCCTAGAATCACTCTCAATTAACGGTATAAAAATAAAACCGATGTCATCCATCCCTCCTAAGCTGCACATATATTATTCATCAACACGCCCTAATTGATCCTCTCATAACCATGAGCACTTCTGCACTTGGCTACGTCATTCTTGTCCAGCAGAGGACAGTTTGTGAAGTGTTATGCTACTTGGAGAAGGCACTTTCAAAATGTTTCCTTTCACAGATTTTCTGATCAAAGCTTCAAGTCAGATCTCAATACATAGAGCCACCAGGCCCTGTTTTTGTGTCCAGACAAAAGTATCCCTCAAGTAAATCTGCTGCACTGATGCTCCGTGTCCTGACTGGGAAGTCAACACTGTTCTAAATACTCTGGGCTCTCTTCCCACACCAGGGTAGAGGCAAAGGCAAGATCTGGGGAGGTGTCTACACTTCTGAATAAATATTCCGAAATGTGTAATCCACAGAACATGAAAGGAGCTGAAATGCTCTTGCCAAAACTTCCCCTCAAAGTTCTAAAAGCAGCTCCTAAACTTACTCACCCTACCTAGGGGACAGGGCTCTGTGAAGGTTGTCTCTGGAGCAGGAGAAAAATACCACATGCCCCATCAGGGGGATAACTCTGCTTTACCTTCAGTGCCCTAACACTAGAATATCTCTGGGTTCTTCTGTGCTAAGCCCTGTCCTTGACGTGCGAGTGAAATCCAAGCTAAATATTATGCTGCTTGCACATCAAGATTCGGTCTGCATCTTTCTCTTTCCTCCACTAGAAGGGGCTAAGAACCAGACACTGGAGAGCAGGCACAAGGGAGCTTCTTCATTGACAAGTTAAAGGCAATCCTCATTACATCAAACAACCTGAACGCTTGCCCTGCATGTTAAGCGTTGCACTCCCAATCCGGGGGAGATTCACTGTCATTGCAGAGCAAGATCTCTGCTTGGAGAGCAGGCATTTGTTTTGTTTTCTTAGCCCTACGATGAGCTGCTTTGGGAAAGATTACAGTATTGAAATTCTGAAATGCCATTGCATAACTCAAAGCACTGCTCGTTTGAAACACTCATCAGCCTTCAACACCCCCTTCTCAAACCCTGGGTGACAAGATGAGGTGCAGCCACAGTGAGAAGGTGGCAGGAAGGTGAAAAGGTTTGCAGTTTCAGATCAGGAAAGAGAACGTGAGAATATACAAATAACAGGAGGGAGTGAGGGCAAGACAGCATGCTTTGCTCAGGAGAAAAGTGGTGGCGTATACATAAGTAACAAATCTAAGAATTAATAGAAGATCCCACCTTATTAGCAGTGGTCACACGGCTGCTCCCAACAACATGCACAGGAGAGAAACTTGGCTAAAGCAGCACTCACCCTCTTTGGTCTCCTGTCACAAAGACTGTGAGACCTACAGTGCTCAAACCTCCCATGGAGGGACCAAAATTAAACCTGCTAACTACATCCCTGAACTACCCATGAGAGCCCATGGGCAAATTCAAAGCCAACTCAAAAACATTTTGAAGCTA
Organism: Clamator glandarius; assembly: GCA_033459285.1. Taxonomy (NCBI): domain Eukaryota; kingdom Metazoa; phylum Chordata; class Aves; order Cuculiformes; family Cuculidae; genus Clamator; species Clamator glandarius. The sequence continues at coordinate 270,012 of JAUNZM010000044.1, forward strand.
CCAAGCTTTCTTCTTGCTCTGCTTAGCCAGACCCTCATACCATGGTGTGACAGAACTAAGCAAACAAAACACAGTCACACAATAAACCATCACCAGATCCTTGCTTCCAAGTCCAGCCTGAGAAACCAAACACCCTCACACTCCCTCCTTTTAAGTCCTAATCCAAGCCAGTTGGTTACAGCAGGTGCAGCAAGGTGAGCACAACATCATCCCCTCACTCCACTCCTAAAAGGCGCTGACCCTTTCCTGGCCAGCATGGGCTGCCTGCAGCCAAGGACACTTCACTTACCTAGGACGAGAGGAAGGCACAGGGTTAAAAATCTCCTCCTTACTTTCCATAGTGGAAAACAAACCCAGTGGCAGGTCACAGCTGCCCTGCTCCTAGCTGGAAGTACAGGAGAAGGCACCAAGGGACTATGTCTTTCCAGCAGACAGCTCTTGGCTTGTCCTTTTTGGAGGCACAACTGACTTTTATGCCACTGAAATGAGACGAGGCACCATCCTTCTGCCAAGAGAGAAGCTGGGTCACAGGACTGGAGGAGGCTGGGGTTGGCTTTGCTTTTGCCATAAGCACCTCTGTTTTTCTGTCATTAGCTGTGTGGCAGAGAAGATGACACGATGACCAACATGAGCAGGTTTTCACCACCACTCCTCTACCAAGTCCTCCTTTCAAAGCTGCAGTAAGCTTTCTCATGGGGAATTGACTTTGATGACCCTCCATACATGGAGTTTTCCCCTGTGTGATAACTCTGAAGACGGTGCCTTTCCTGGGCTGCAGATGTCAGGGCTTTAGTTGCCTTGACCAGCCTCACCTGGGGCTTCCACTCCCCCTGCCCGTGGTTACTGGGCTCTATTTAAACTCAGCCCTGGCCCCTTAGTTAGGGGTTGTGTTTGAGTCTGGTAGGTGTTGCTGAGTGTGGTCTGTGTGTTTGTGTCTTTATTTGGCTTTCATTTGATTTTGGCTCTGCCCTATCATCATGAATGTGGTTGACAATCAGCCTTCTTGGTAGATGCTGATGTTTTTAGCCTGTTTGGCTGATCTGACTTGGGTGTTGTGGTACAAGCACTAACTGGGGAGGCTCTTGCTCTGCTTGCCAAAGGGCCTCTTGCCTCCTGTTTTTCTTTTCCCTTTAAGAGCAGAAGGTATTTGGTTTTGATGATGAAGGGAGGAGCTGCTTCTCAACATCTACTCTTCTCCCTAGAGTTGAAGCTGTTGGTCTCTACTCTTATATTCTCTTTTGATGAAGAACCTAGAGCTTTGCTGTTGCATGTGGATGATGCTGACAGGTAGGATGCTGTAGACCAGCTAGAAACACTAAGGCTTTTCTGTCTTGCTCATTTAAAATTGCAATTTAATTGTTTATCCTGTAGCTCATTCTCATGGATGAGGATTGCAAAGGAAGGAGATTAGGGGATACGTGCACTTAAATGGCTAATAGCAGAAGACTTGGGGGTTTTGAGCAGATATACAACAGGTAGAAGGATTATGGGTGGATTATCAAGATTTGGGAAGAGAACTTAGTGCACTTATGTTAATGCTGATAAGACCTATATTTGCTTCTTCATTCTATAGCCTTATCAGGGCTTACTATTAATCTGTAGCCATAAAACAAGATAGCTAGCTCTTCTCTGTGCTTTCTACTCTCTTTGTTCTTCATGTGGGAGCTAATCTTTTGTTCATTAGAAAACCTGTAATCACTGCAAATGCTTTGATTTAAGCAGCCCGTGTGTAGGGATTAGTGTTGATTTCACTTTTTATTTATTAGCTGTAACCCTTCCTTTTTGATGCTGTAATCCTGAGGCCATGCATCATGTCAGAGTCCCTGGTCGTACATGACTGCTTGTTGGGGCACTGAAGCTGCTCCTTTCCTGGCTCTCTGCTGGTAGCTGTAGCTGCCTCCCACCTGGAGTCCTACAGCCTCTGTCCACTGTGGAAAGCCTGTTGGACTGGAGGTATCCCCTCCCACCCTACATGCTGCAATTAGCGATGTTTAAAACTCCATACAGCTAATTGCAAGCCACAGCATCTCATGATCTGCACTTACTTTTTCTTTGTTGCTACTCTCATGTCCTCCCCTGGTTTATAAGCAGTAGATATTAGTCATGTTTCTTGTGATGCCAAAATATTGTTTTAAAACATTGGCGGAGTTCAAGATGAACACAATCATGCTTGTGGCAGAAACTGAATGTGCTTATCTGCATATCACTATGCTCTACCATCCCAGCACACCCTGGCTTTGGGAAGGGATCTCCAGAGCAGTTATTCCTTCTTCCTTACCCAGTGGGGAGTGCACTGGTGTAATTCAGTGCTTTCTGCAGTCTTTGCCCTCCTGCAGCGGGTGGTATCTGAATTTTGGATTAATCCAATATCATTGTAGTCTGCTTTTCCTCCTTAATAGTTAACGTCAGTCATTTGAAAACCAGCCCCTAAACCACAACCTTTTACAGCATTTCTCAATTTCATTGACTCCTCTGGCTTTACAATTGCTTCTGAGGTTTGGAGCCTTCTGGAAGTATCTCTTTCAAAAGCACATTTTCATGCCTGCAAGGCTCTCTGTGCCCCAGGCATGACTTAACAACACTGTTTTGATGGTGGATACATTTAAGTAGGCAAGTTATAGAACTGTGTATATGAAGGCAGCAATCTTGAGGTTGCCTATATGCATAGCATGTCCTGAGGCATAAACTGGGAAGCAACATGTTATTTCTTCTCCTGCGTGGCCGGAGCCTGGGTAGGTGAATGCCCTTCCTTGATCGGATGTGGTGTGACCTGCCCAGATGGGCTGTTGGCAGTGCAGTCAAGAGGCTGGACAATTATTTTTGGGAAATTCCCATTTACAGGTCAGAATAGAGGTTGAGGTGACAACATACCTGTTGGAAAGACTTCGGGAATTATGCAGCCCTCCCTTTCAGGCACTACTAAAGAGTTAAGAAGCAGCAAATGGCTGCTTTTTAATAGTCCAGGAACTGAGACCTGTGTTCAGAATGTGGGGGAACAGGACCTGGATCCTTCTCTTTCTCCAGCTTCTGGAATTCCCTTCATCACCCTGTGTGATGATCCTGCACAAGACCTGTGTAGGTGTTGAAATGTGTCACTTCTGCCTCATAGTTCTGTGCCACTTCCTTACTCCCCTGTACCCACCTTCCTCATCTACACGGCACCAGTGAGAAGAAGAGTGGAGAGTGAATGAAGCCACACGGTTTACGTCACTGTCTGCACCCTGGTCTAGACCACACAAAGGATGATGTTGAAAAAGACTACTTTGCTGAAGTTAATTGGCACTAGAGGGAGGAAGGTATTAGTAACAGTTTTATTTTCGGTTTGTTTCCAAGTATCAAAAATAACTGTACAAAAAAGGCAAATTAATCAGCAAAGCATCCATGCTGCAGCCAAGCCGCACACACCCTTGGTGGGGTGTTACAGATGGCTGAGCCTGGAAACTGCATAGCAACCAGAATTATGTGAATTGTTAGGGGGAAATTAAAGGAAAAAACACAAAAGCAGAGATGGGAGACGCCAGAGAATGACTGGAACTGTACCTGCAGACAGTTAAAAATCAGCCAAGTAATAGGAGAGGAGTTTAGCCAGACAAGTTTGTGTACACTTCCCATGTGTGCTTTGACATGGAATTGGATATGGGGCAGAGGGCTGCAGCAGGAGGTGACAGCCCTAGTCATTGCTTTGTGGAGCTACTCGCTTCACAGGAGTGAAAAGCAGTGGGCAGAGGAAGGTTTTTCTCCTGATACAGACTCCTGGAAGGCCACCAGGCAGAGGAGATGTTTATCAACATGAGTACCATGCTCTCAGCTCTGCTGAGGGTTGCGCTGGAGGCAGATATCCCTTACTTTCAGGGTGCTTTGATGTTCACAGGAGATCTGTGCACCTCTTGGGGCTTTGCAGGAGAAGTGCAGAGCTCTTCAGCCGTTCCAGGCTGGAGGTACATTCTACAGCACACAAATTGTTTTTCTCAGTCATCTTCCATTTTCTTAGTCACACTCAACTAGACCGCACCCTGGGTTTTAAAAATACTTGCACGCAGTCTGTGTGCCAAGCTGAGTGGGAATGGATTGCCCCCAGCTGGAGACTGCTGAGTTCCCAGGAGAGGTTTGGGACACGAGTGCTCCCAGGAGGAGAAGCCCTGAGCAAAACTTGCACACCTGGATCCTGTGACTGTGGCAGAAGCACAGGGTGAAGTCAGAGAGTCCTTCCAGAAAGCACAGCTCAGGGATGAGGGTGCTGCCCCTGCTGATGTAGGGAAGAGAGCCAGAGCCCTCCCTCCTGCAACCTCCTCTCAGCCAGCTGTGAATCCCTCCTGGGGATTATCCAGAACTGAGCAAATTCCCACCATCAGGTGCTCCTTCCTGAGGAAGGGAGATGTCATGTGGAGTATGATAGTGTCTGCAGGGTGATACACCCTCCTACATGCACAGGGTAAGGGATACAACTCCAACAACTACAAATTCCAAAGCTTGTCAAAGTCTTAGTAAATGTCTGACTGTGGAGAATCAAGGAAGAAAAGCAGTATTGCAAATAGGGGCAAAACCTTTTCTCTAAAAGTATGAGGAGTCTGTGCAGCCAGCCCAGCAAGCCAAAGGGGTTTGGGACTTGCTGTACTGCATGAAAACTAGGTTATTCCTCCTCTTCTCCCTTCTTGCAAGGCTATTGGGAAAGTGATGCTGATAAATTCCAGGCAAGGAGGGAACTAGTTTGGAAGAACTGGAGCTGTGAGATGTCAGCACTCCCCTTTTAGCTGGTTGTCCTTTGTGTAAGGGAGGTACAGGGGGCTGCATGTCTGGATCTGGAGATGCTGCTCTAGACCAAATAGTAAATATGCATCTCCTTGATGGCAGGTAACCACAGCTGGCTTGTGGAAGTTTCCCCAGCAGGCAGTGTTGCTCCCTGCAGCTCTCCCTGCCGAATTCATCTTCCAGAACATTGTCCCATTGCTCATAGGCAGTTTTCTGTAGCCCAGGAGAACAAAACACTGGTTAACAATAACTAGCAGGAGAAAGCTGTGTCTCACAGGTTGCTCAGCAGGCAGGTAGCAGGGCCTGATGTACCTGTCTGCAACAAAACTAGCTGGGAACGATCCCAGCCACATGCTGGGAGAGACTGGTATGGAGATAATTCAAAACATCTACAGTGAAATCTTGCCTTTATTATCTTAGTCATTGACATCCCACACATTTCAAGGAGACCAACATTTTACTCCCACGAACCAAAGGCAAAACAAAATAAACCTCATTGTGCACTGGCATAATGCAAAACTGCTCTATGGAAATATGGAAAAATAGCATCCTAGCCTCCAAAAGTAGCTAAACACACCTCCCTCTTCCTTCTTGGCTTGAAGCTTTGTATCTGTATTGCTAAAATCTCCAGCGAGTTCTGCTGTCCAAACTGCCTATAAAAGCCATAAATATCCCTCATCTCTTCCTCCCATCTTTTTAACTTCTCTTTGGGCTGAAGCACTGTTTCCCTCCCAGAATACAGAGATGATTCCTGCAGGCACTACGTTAAATTAAGCTGTAATATAAGGCAGTATAGAGAAAACTCGTCACTCCTATGAATTTTGAAAGACATTGCACTGCTGATCTGGTAGGTCCAACACCTCAGAAGAATTTTTTTTCTCTGAAAAAGACTTGAAGCAGAAAGAATCAAGAGGTGTTAATTCTTCTCAGTGGGGAAAGCTAAAACTATCCCTCCTGAATGCCCTTATTTCATAGTTAGTTGCACTTGGTCACCGTGTAACTATCACGCTGCAGCAGGTAGGTCCATGTGCCTCTAAGGTGGCAGTTAGGCCTGGGGTAAGGCACCACTTCTTAGGCAATGATAGTGTTTGCTAGCTTGGAGTCTCTGAGTGATATGCACCTGCATGTAAATGCTCAGTACTAAAATGGCTCTTTCTGTATTTGGTTGTTCCTTTGTGTCTGGAAGTGGTAAAAACGTGTCTTTCTCAGAAACCTCTTCCCTTACAGAGGGAGGTGTGTGGGTTCCAGAGAACATGCTGGGCTTTCAGTTTGAGTGAAGGGCTTTGGAGATTGACATAATGCGTTTATTACCATTTACAATGGTTACTGGACATCCAGACTGCTCCTAAAACCACCTCCAGGAGCAGAGAGGACACTTAGATGGGGCTCTTGATCAGGGAGTGCAGGGACAGGATGGGAAGGAATGGGTTGAAGTTGAAAGAGGGAAGATTGAGATGAGGTATTAGGAAGAAATTCTTCACAGTGAGGGTGAGGAGACACTGGCCCAGGCTGCCCAGAGCAGTGGTGGCTGCCCCATCCCTGGAGGTGTTCAAGGTCCTGCTGGATGGGGCTTGGAACAACCTGATCCAGTGGGAGGTGTCCCTGCCCATGGCAGGGGGTGGGAACTGAACGGGCTTTGAGGTCCCTTCTGACCCAAATGATTCTATAAGGATCTGCATCCCAAAAGGAAGAAACTGCTAAATAAAATTCCCAGCTCTCCTATAAACACTCACAAATCAAACTCCCCGGAGAACAAGGCCCATGAGTATGTCCCAGTAGTTGCTAACAGTGTGGTGTGCCCTGCAAGGCAGTGGGATTTTTCTCCTTTGTGGGTTGGCACCAGATTGAATACCTAAAATTTCAGCACTTTCCCCTTCTGCCCTGTCTTCAAGCACTTCTGTTTTGTTTGTGCAAAGAAATTTGAGAGACTGTTCTTGCTAGGTTCCCTCCCCTCAGTGGGGTCCATGAAGCACCTGGAAGAAAGAAGAGTCACTGTTACCTGCTTGAGGGGGCAAGTGCTGCTGTCTTGACTCAGAACATTCTGTTTGGCGGCAGAACCAGCTCTTTATAATAACGTCACCCACGACGATGGGGATCTGAGTCTGCACCATGAACATCTGCACCAAGGCCCGCCTGCGTGTCCAAGGTACGTGGGCTTGGTGGTGTCCAGTATTTCAGTAAGTTGCCCTGAAACATTTCTGAGGCTGCAGAGTTTGTTCAAGGTCAGGGCAGCACAAAGAAAGGTGTGGAAGGAAAGCTTTCCCTTTGGGGGAAAGAACATGAACCGTTTCATGGGAGAGGGAAACTTTGGGCAAGTGTCCTGAGTAAATCCCTGCCCAAGCTCCTGCAGTCTGTTCCTCTTTGCAATTTTACATTACCTCACTTCAGCTTTCTTGTGTTGAATGCTTTATGCTGCTAGGGCAGCTTGAGAGCTTCTTCCTAAGTTGGGCTGAATGTAAGCGACAGTAACGTGATCTGTGCTCCAGGTCCAAACATCTCAGTGGGGGCTGGAGTGGTACCATGCACGTATGGCTGCTTGAAGCAGTATCTGCAGAGTTTTGAGAGCTATAACCACCACCACTGCCAAGTTAAGGATTAGGATTACCAAATTCAGGAGAAGCTACATATGACAGTCCCCACATAGCTGTTACTAACACCCTTGATGGAATCTCAGTGACAAAAATGTAGCTGAAATTAACATTTGCGCATATCCATAATCGTTACAGCCCACCTCCACCTACGTGCTTATTGTTTCTCCATGCATCAAAACTGTCACATACAGACACTTGACCCCCATAACTCCTGCAGAGAGAAGGCATGAAGAGAATGTACATCTCATCTGCACTTATGGCCTTATAATCTCTTAGAAAAAGAGAAAAAACAAACCAAACCCCTCCCTCCTCTCAAAAAGGATGGTTGCCTTACACTTGTACTTTTTACTGGGTTTGTTTAGTCTTTGTTTTTTAAGGCTGCTGTTGTTACAAGTAATCCCTAAGATCCTTAGGATGCTGGAAAACATCAGGAGGAATTTGTTTATATTCCCAGTGTGTGTCTTGCAGGCATGTCACAGCATGCTGTGCATAATCTTTTTTTGCTTCCTCCTGTATAAAGAGGTTTTTTTTGCTAGTTGAGTGGTTGTTTCCTATAGTAACAAAACAGATAAAAAAGGAAAACCCTTGTAAACCCACAAAATGTAGCAAGGGATTTTGTGTAGTGCCTGAAATGAACTTTTAACTCATTTCCAGTTAGAGAAATTAGTTTAGTCAGAAAACCACATCTCATTGCCTTAATGCCACTTTCTATGTACTTACTACCCCGTACTTTTCCATGTTTTCCCTTGTATAATCTGTAGATGGTTTATCTGTGCGATTCCACTCTCCCAAAGGCTCTTTCCCAATTGCATGAACCATGCCTGCATCTCCCAGGATAACACGCAGCCCGTACATAGTGTGATGCATAAGAAACCCCACTTTACAGTGACTTGGGAGAGAGGAGAGGTCTGAATATCTGCTTGAAGCTGTAAGATGCTGAGCACAAAGCTCTGCACAAGGCTCTGCTCAGTACTGGCTGCTGTGCAGCACGGCCCCAGCGTAGTCAGGATTCAGGTGCCACACTGCTGGAAAGCAAGAGGTTTATGCCAGTGCATGAACTTCTACTTCATGCAACACTGATCAATTTGTATTATTTAACCTTCCTGTTGACTTTTTACTTGCAAATGCAGACATGCTGTCATTCAGATGCTCAGCTAGGCAGAGTTACGTGCTCTTGGCATGGGACTGAGTGTCTGAATGGAGGAGTTTGGCACTAGCCTGTTTGGAAGAAAGATGTTTGCCTGCTCATGTTCTCATTAGTATCTGAGCTGATTGACTATGTTATTCTGCATTTCTATGTTCCTAGATATATATCTGGCTTCTCTCTTCAGCCTAGGCTAAATTCTCAGCCAAATCATTGCTCAGAAGTGAGCCTGTGCCTGCACTGCTGAAATAATGCAAACACTTGGAGAGCCTGAGGTGCACTGTCTGCCTGATGGCAAGTCCTGCAGACCCCGTTTGTGTCCCAAAGAGTGAGTATAGCTGGCCGTGATACAGTCCTTTATGCTTTCAAGAATGAATTGCTTCTACTGAACAATATGCAATGGTAGTGGGGTCTCTGCCAAAATGTGGGTCTCTTCCCTAGCCCCTCCTCATAAACACCTTAGCTGGTTTTACCTTTTATTGCTATGCTAGATCCAGCCCAGAGAGAAACCTGCCCCAGAAACAATGCTAGCTGGATGCGATCCCTCTTCCCACAAATGACCACCCTTGAACTCCTTTTGCAGCAGGGAGTATCAGCCTGCTGCCGCTGTCCCTCGCTCTGTCTCCATCTGGGAAGCACAGAAGTTTTACCTGCTGCAAGAAAATTCTCTTTGCGCTTTGCCTGGCCTTTCCTGCTGGAAGGAAAACCCACATACTCTCTCCACAAACAGAGGCAGGTGTAACTCTCAGAAGAGATGGTAACCACATTCCCTGCAGCAATGTCCACCTCTGCGCACTCTATTCGTGAATGCATCTCCCCACCTCACCGTGTGACTCAGAGCAGAGGAGCACCCGCAGAGTTTGATCAAATCAACAAAGTTCATAGAATCATAAAATAACCAGGTTGGAAGAGACCCACCAGATCATCAAGTCCAACTATTCCTATCAAAAATAGGAATGTTCATCTGTAGTTTTACATTTTATTTCTCCATCCACTAGCTGGATGGTTTAGCTCTATATGTGTGCACGAATGGCTTCTTCTAAGGACATCAGACCTGGATGATTGCTTGTTAATTTGAGCTTTGGGCTGTTTTGTGCACTCTTTCCTCACAAGAGGATGCTGGTTTGGTGAGATGATCCTGGCATGCCACCTAGTGATTGGACTATTCCCCTGTCACACATCATTTATCACGCACTGAATGCACATATTTGGCCCCATTTGCCTATAGTCACCTGGATTGCAGATAACCTGTGGCGGCGCCTGTAGAGTCTCTGCTCACTCTGTCCAGGCAGGGAGGATCCTGCTGCACAGCTTTCTCCTGATTACTCCCACTTTATATCTTTCTGCTCCCAACTTGCTAATGCAGCATGTGCCTTCTTTTAGGTGTATGCAAGAAAGGGGAGCAGACCATTTACTGACCTGCTGGCTGCCAGCTTGTAGGTCACCTATGGCCATGATCTAATCCAACAAACAAATATTTTTTGCAAAGCATGTGAAAATCTAGCATTATGTATATGGCAAACAAGTGCTGTCGTGTAGTCCAGACTGTTTAAAGCTCCTGTGGCATAAGGGATATCATTGCAAATACTAGCTACTATAGTCTGCATCACAACTCATAAAACAGCTTCTGAACTGTTCAGGCAGGTCAAGGTTGGAGGAGGGATTGATGATCCTAAAGCTGGAGCTCTCCCTGGGAGAGCTTTGTGTCTCAGACTCGCTCTCCAGATACCCACAGGCACTGCTTGAGACTGGGAGGGAGGACAGCGCTCTGCAGCCAAGAGCATCCCAGCCCAACTGCTGTGCAGGGAGGCTGCCCGCCGCTGGACTCTGGGGAAAACGTCCTCTGTCCCCAGGTGCACCTCCCCAGACGTCTGACCTCCTGCCTGGTTTCTGCAGTCCCTGGGGCATGGGAGTTGTACAGAAACACCCTTCAGTTTACAGGCATCTCAGTGGAGCAGGTTCAGACCTTCACAAAGGTTCAGTTCCTGGCATTGTACCCTTCCCTGGATGCTGCCAGGGAATCCAACCGGGTGCTGTGTGTGGTTGCAGCAGTATAATACATGAGTGCTGAGAAGGGAATGAACTCTCCTACTGGACTTTACTACTCACCTGCTCTGAGTCATGCAGCAGAATTACACTGCAGTGGTTGGTAGCTGCTATGTCAGTAACTACGGCCTCAGCTGCCCTGTAACAGAAACTCAGTTGCAAGTAGAAACATGAGCAGACTGACTCCCACAAGCAGATGGGGTGATTAATAAAAGGTGAAGTGTAGGAAATTAATACACTTTATCAGTGTAGATCTGTGTTGGAGGTCAAGGTAAGCAATTAAGTCTCCTGAAAGCCTAAAGGGTCCTTCCTCTCCTGGTTGGGCAGCTGCCTCAAGGAGGCTCTGAAAGTTATGAGCTTCTGAATCCTGCACTTCTCATTCTCAGAGCAAAGATCTGTCCAGGCAGGAAGGTGAAGCCGCTGCTGGGAGGCCCGGGCTCTCTGTCAGCAGCTATGAGAAGCTGAGGCATCCCAGCCATGTACTTCCACTCTTAGTTGTCCTCAAGGCATCATCTGGAAAAACAGCTTGGGCCCTTCTGGCCTTCTCTTACCAGTGCCCTTCCTCCTTCAATTCCATGATTAGTTGTCCTTAAGTCTAGAAGCTTATTAGAGCCTGGTGAAGTGGGTTGATCCTCTCCTTATAAACTGCTGATCTTACCACAGAACGGCAAGGTGATCTGCGGTAGGGCAGCAACAGGGAGAAGTGGTTACTGTGTTCAAGGGGCTACACAACGCTGAAGGGTTTCTCTGTGCACAGACTCTCCCACTGCACATAGCTTGTCCTGTGGAGGTGTTAGAGGAAAGGACTGGGGAGAGGATGAATGCTTACAGCTGGGAGGAGGCGTGGGGATGCGGGGAGAGGAGCCTGCCCTGCAGCCCAGGGCAGCCTGAGGGATGCTGGAGTCCCATCTCTGTGTCCTGCTGTTGGGCATAGCCTGATGCAGAGGTGGGTGTTTAGCACAGTGGTGTGTTTGGCTTCCACTGCCAAAAGTTGTCCTTGTTTAACTGGGAAGCAACAGGGTGGTGTTTGTGTCTTGCAGATAAGAAGTGAAACAGGTCTGGAGGCAGGCATGCTGCCACTGGAGCTCGAATTCAGTCTGTCCTCCAGTTGGAACAGCCTGTTGTCTCCCTGGAAGAAATGTTAAGCAAGTGAACAATGCACAAGTGAATATTCAGCCTTGATGTGAGGAAGGAAGAGAAAGGTGGAGCTGGTGTTGGGGCTGGAGGGTGGGATGGTGGTGTGCCTGCCATTATCAGGGCCGGCACCTGCTTCTTGGAGGCTCCTTAGTGACAGCTTGGGAGGGGCAGAGTAAACAACCTCACCGCCCTCCTAGGAATCATAGAATGGTTTGAGTTGGAAGGGACTTTAAAGACCATCTAGCTCCAACCCCCCAGCCACAGGCAGGGACACCTCCCACCGGATCAGGCTGCCCAAGGCCCCACCCAACCTGGCCCTGAACACCTCCAGGGATGGGGCAGTCACAGCTTCCCTTGGTAACCCATTCCAGTGCCTCCTCATCCTCAGCGTGGAGAAATTCTTCCTTACATGCAGTCTAAATCTGCCCCTCTCCAGTTTACAGCCGTTGCCCCTATCGCTACAAGCCTTTGTGAAGAGTCCCTCCCCAGTTTTCTAGTCCCTTTCCATACTGGAAGCTGCTCCAAAGTGTCCTTGGAGCCTTCTCTTCTCCAGGCTGAACCACCCTAACTCTCTCAGCCTGTCCCCATGGCAGAGATGCTCCATTCTCCTGATCCCCCTCGTAGGCTCCTCCGGACCCGGTTCCAACAGCTCCATAGAATCACAGGATGGTTTGGGTTGGAAGGGAACTTAAAGATCGTTCTGTTCCAACCCCACTGCCACGGGCAGGGACACCTCCCACTGGACCCATCTCCTTCTTATGCTGAGGATTCCAGAACCAGACACGATACTCCAGGTGGGTCTCTGGGAGCGGAGCAGAGGGGACAATCCCCTCCCTCCCGGCTGCTCCCGCTGCTGTGGATCCAGCCCAGGACACGGGTGGTTTCTGGGCTGCGAGCGCACGTTGCCGGCTCATATCGAGCTTCTCATCAATCAGCACCCCAAGCCGTTCTCCGCAGCGCCGCTCTCAATCACATCACCCCCACCCTGTACTGAAACAGCCCCCTTCGCTTACTACCCGGGCTGGGCCGAGCGGGCGCGATGGCGGCGCCGGCCGCGAACTACAACTCCCAGCGTCCCCCGCGGCTCCCGCGCACGCGCAGAGCGCCCCGCCCAGCGCGAACACGGTTTCCCGACAGCCCGCGCGTCGCCCGCTCCGCCCCCGCGCGCCGCCCCCCTCCCGCCCCACCGCTCGCCGTGACGCGGCCCCTGGCGTGGTGACGCGCAAAGTGTGTGCCCGCCGTAACAATCGCGGCCGCCGCGGGGTGTGCGGGGCCGAGCGCAGGGGCCGGGGGCAGCGGCGGCGACCCAGCGAGGGGCATCGGGCAGGTACGGGGTCAGCGGCGGGTTGGGGAGCGAGGGACCCCGGGCCGCGCCTGCCACGACCCCGGGCGGCGCCGGTTTGGGCCGCCGCGGCCTCCGCGTCCGGCACGGGGTCGCCTCGGGGCGTGAGGGAGCGCCGGGAGGGGCCGCGCGCCGTGTCCCCCTCTCCCCCTTCCCGCCAGGGGGCGCGCGAGGGTGTGAGGGGGCGCTCTGCCACGCGCCGTGGGGGGCTGAGGGGTGAGGGGGGGGGCGCTCCGCCCCTCCGCCAGGGGGCGCTAAGGGGGGGGGCGCTGTGCCCAGTGTGTGAGGGGCGGGGTTGGGGGTTGAGGGGTGAGGGAGGAAAGTGAGGGGTGATGGGGGGGGCTGAAGAGTGATTGGGGGGCTGCACGGTCAACCCCCCCACCGAGGGGCGCTTGAGGGAGGGAGGGGCTGTGGTTTGTGCGTGAGGCGTGACGGTGGGGGAGCTGAGGGGTCCTTCCCTCTGCCAGGAGGCGCCTGAGGGGGGCAGGGGGTTGCTCTGCCTTACACCTGAGGGCTGATAGGGCTAGCGGGCCTGAAGAGTGATTTGGGGGAGCTGCACGGTGCGTCCCCCCTCCAGGGTGTGCCCGAGGGGTGACTGGGGGGATGTTGGCACCCTGCCCCATGCCTGAGGGGTGTCTACGGGGGCACTGTGCACTCTGCCCCATGCTGAGGGGTGTGAGGGGGCTGCACGCTCTGCCTCTCCACTCGGGATCGCTACAGAGATGGAGGACAGGTCTGGGGGACCTGAGAGCTCTGCCCCATGATAGGAGGTGCATGGGGTGTGACTGGGCACTCTGTCCCGCGCTAGTGGGCACCATTACACCCCTGCATTTCTCTCCTTGAATACTTGAATTTCCACTCCTTGAATCCTGTGTTCAGTTCTGGGCCCCTCACCACAAGAAGGATGTTGAGGCTCTGGAGCGAGTCCAGAGAAGAGCAACAAAGCTGGGGAAGGGGCTGGAGAACAAGAGGAGCGGCTGAGAGAGCTGGGGGGGTTTAGCCTGGAGAAGAGGAGGCTGAGGGGAGACCTTATTGATCTCTACAACTACCTGAAAGGAAGTTGTAGAGGGGAGGGAGCTGGGCTCTTCTCCCAAGGGACAGGGGACAGGACGAGAGGGAATGGCCTCAAGCTCCGCCAGGGGAGATTTAGGCTGGACATTAGGGAAAAAAATTTCACAGGAAGGGTCATTGGGCATTGGAACAGGCTGCCCAGGGAGGTGGTTGATTCACCTTCCCTGGAGGTATTTAAGGCAAGGATGGATGAGGTGCTAAGGGGTATGGGTTAGTGACTGATAGGAATGGTTGGACTCGATGATCCACTGAGTCTCTTCCAACCTGGTTATTCTATGATTCTCCCCCTGCTCTCATCTCCTATTACTCTTCCCTGTTGTGTAAAGAGGAATTGGTGTTGAAATGGAGTTGTGTTTCTATACCCCCCTTTGTAGGCAGCAGCAGTTCATTCCTGGTTTTGGCGCTTGTCCTGGTAGGACAGCGCGTAGTTCCAGATTTGTTGTGCCAAAGCAGGAATTTCAGGGAACTAAGTAACTTCATGCTTTTCCCTGGCCTTAAAATTGTCCAAACTGTGAAAAATTGTGAATTTTTAAGCAAGTGTTCAAAGCCAAGTTAGGAACATGTTCTGTAGTGAGAGCCCAACTGGAATTCTGTCAGTGTTAAAGTGAGAAATCAAACAAACAAGGAATTCCCTTGGTGTTTCACTCATGTATGAAACCAAAACTCGGTTTTATTTTCCATGGACTGGGATGGTTCTCTTAGTTTTTGCTGTACTTTCTTCCCCAAGTGAGTTTTGGTGTTGACAGTTCATTTTGCTTTAGCATTAGCTTTGGCATGGCTATTTCAGACTCAACAGGTTTAGGAAAAAAGCTGCCTAGTGTCTCATCCCTTTCAAGAATAATTGTGATGAGAGGGAGTTTCTTTTAAATGTGAGGAATTCTTCACGTTAGAACATAAATGTAGCAGAACATACAGATACACTCCTCACCTTGCTGTGTGTTTGATTCCAATTCGTGAGCTCTACATTTTCCCTTGCACTGTTGTATAATGCTGTTAGACTTTTCCTCTATGTTGTGTTCTCAGCCATACTGAGATTCTTGTTTAGAAACAAGACGGAACTTGATTATTCAAGCTAGGTCAAAATGTGGGTGTCAGAATTCAAGTTGGCTCTTTACGTGTGGTTGCACAAGTCCTCGTGTAACTTTTGTCCATATATGAATTGAAACGTGCAGTCTTTTTGCAAGGTTGATTAAAATTGATTATTTTTTGTTTCATTATGTGGATTTTTCATTTTCCATTTAAATAGCTAAGCTATGGATTTTGCACTTGCTTCCTGAATGTCCAAATTGTAGGCTTCCAGATTTTACAAATAGATTTATTTTCACCGAAGTTAAAATTGCATATCTGCACTGGAGCCGGTGTGTTTGGAATCTTGTAATCCTTTTTGTGGATGCAATATAAAATCCATAGCTGAGTGACCTGTGGTAGTGCTGCAGTTGGTGTGATGCTCAGATATGCTGAGGAAGAGGAGCGTGAGGCTGAACTGCTTGAACTGTCTCGTGCTCTTGCAGTTACAGCTCAGCGAGACTTGGATTTCTTTGTTGTTCAGAGGTATCTAAGGTGGCTCAAGCACTAAGTTGCCTGAGATTTTGACAACATGTAAGTACTTCTATGCATCAGCTTCTTTGGGTTTCCTGTCAAATTTTTACCTCTAAGTCCAGAAGAGTGAATGCTCACAGCCCCCTTGCTCTGATACTGGACTACTAAGCAGGGTTTAATATTAAAGCAATGCTGTGTGCACGGCTGTGTGTTGAAACACACTTGTGTGGATTTTTAGTGCGAGTGTTCGCAGTGAATTGTGGTTAAGGTTGTAAATATTTGTCTTTCAAAGTCAAATCCTTTGGGCAAGTGCTTTGTTTTTTTTAATATCAGTTCTGTTGGTTCTAAATATGATATTTTGACAGTAGTGGTGTTTGGTAAAAAATGTGCCCTTCATTAGCTTGGTAGCTATGATAACTGAGATTTTTAGTAGGCTATGATGTTCAAAACTTCTTAAAGAAATATTACCTTCCCTGGATTTAAATCCATCATTAGAGAGCTGCTCCCTGTTCTGCTAGTTCCTGGAGAGCAATATAGGCTGGAATTTGTTATCAGCTTCTCCAAGGGAGATGGTGACTGTCAGAGTTGTGCGCAGGCCTTCTTTCTCCAGCAGGCTGGGTCTGTTTCTGATAGGTACCGTTTAGTTCCTACCATTTATCATTTTAGTCCTTTCTGCAGAGCCCTTCACTTTGATTTAAGATGGAATTCTTGATAGAAGTGAGCACAATAGGAATTACTATGGTTCTTGTATTCAAAAAGTTGTTCACCTGCCGGAATATTCTATCCATTGTGCATCAATATGAGAACTGTGGAAGCAGGTGCTCCTGAGGTAAGTCTGAAAGGCTTGGGTGCAGCTATGATACCATTACATACAGCACGGGCATTCTGAGGCTCAGAGTAGATTCGCCTGAATATTTATCAGTGATATTTAAAAGGTCAGAAGTGCTTCTGGCAAGTGTCATTCAGTTAATGAAAAAGGGAATGGAGCTTTATGAGCTTGGAATAGTTTTCCTTTTCAAAGGTGTTCCAGGGTGTACGTGTACAATCTCATTATGTTTTGTTGCCTGCATTTACGTAGTGTTTATTTCAAAGCAATTTATACATTTGCATCAAATTTCCCAGTCTAGCTCTGGGATGAACACATAATGAATGTCCTAGATAAAATCATAATTACTTGTCATTTTGAAAACATCATCTTTATGTTTAGCTAGGTTTTCTGTTAGCATATGCTTGTTTCATATAGTACTTACCAAAACGACAATCTTT
Source organism: Clamator glandarius (assembly GCA_033459285.1). NCBI lineage: Eukaryota > Metazoa > Chordata > Aves > Cuculiformes > Cuculidae > Clamator > Clamator glandarius. The sequence continues at coordinate 286,897 of JAUNZM010000044.1, forward strand.
AGACTGGGAGTCTTGGAGTCACAGGTTTGTTTTTCAAAGTCTTTGAGCAATGTTTGTGCAGTTCCTGCCAGTTCCATCTTCAGCCAAGTGATCCTCACTTCTCATCTCCCATTTAACTAACCAGTTGCAATATACTGAATTCAGAAACACCTATGAGATAGGAGGTAGAGCTGTGTGGTTGTTCGTCCATTCCCTGTATGAGGAAAGGTTTTAAGCAAATGAGAGGTATCTAGTGCTCCGTTACACGTGGTGATGTTTTTCAGGGGGCTGTTAATGCTGATGTCATCTATGTTGACCTATGGCTCCCTTTATAGTCAATCATTTGGCCAGAGGTATTTCAGGAGTTGATGTGTGTGTCACTATCTGAAACACGTCTGTGTCTGACACTGCTTTGGAAGGTTCTTTTGCTGGGTCAGTTCACACAGATGTTGATGTTTGTTCTTATGGCAGATGGATATTGGCCATGTTATGGCTAATGAAATGCTGGGAAATTTTATGTAGTTTTGGATGGGAAGGAGTTTCTTTTCATTCCCTCCATCTCCAATGCATGGTCAATTTTATTACTTAGAATTGGATGTTCCTTCCTTCAGAAGCTTCAGCTCTTCACAGCAATCACAGCCTGTCAGATTAGAAGCTAAGGGCATGGCAGTGTTTTGAGACAGATTGTGTTCTAGTTTGTTCTTTTACTATTTCTAGTAGATTTTTATCAGACTGACAGAAATTGACCCCTGGAAATCTAGAGGCTTAAACAGAATCTGGAGTGATAGTTCTGCTTAATCAGTGGTACATTTGCAAGTAACTCCATGCTATAGCGAGGGTTCTTGCTTTAGAGGACGGGAAGATGAATCTTCTGTCAGCTGCTGTCTTGCAAGTAAAGGCTGAGCAACCTGAATTACTTGCTCCAGTGCTCCCTCCTGTGATAGTTCGCCTTTCTTACTAGAACCACTCACTGTTCTTGGAAACCTTGGATAAGTAAGTGGTCCAGTGACCTGCTCCGTTTCCCAACTCTTTTGGTGCTCTTTCCACTGCCCAGAGCTGCTCGCTGCCACTGCCTTCAGCCTCCTTGGTGCAGTGAAGCTGATATAATTCTTGGCACTGTCACTGCTGTCTGGAGGGTGTTAAACTGGGATAATGACACTGATGATAATGTTTGCTGCCCTGGCTTTCTTGTTTCCTGGGTAAATTCCTGAGCAGCAGCAAAAGGCTGATTCGGGTTTGCTCGTGGAGCTGAGGTAGAGTTTGAGAAAGCTTCTGTATGGAATGTGCTTGTGGTGAGGTGTGCAGCTTCCTGACATGGTCAGGGTTGTTCTACACCAGTTAAGACTTGCACTCAAAGTGTGCGCATGTATTTTGTTCTTCAGGCAAAGGACCAAAAAGAAACTTCCAACTTTGAAAGTGAAGTTCAGCAGTACTCTGTCATGTAATCTTCTCTTTCTCACCCCTAGTTGCTGAGTATTTACTTGCCTCATCCAAATGATTTGTAACCCCTGATTTAGATAACTTCAATGAATATAGCAAAGCTGTGTGGGATTTTTTGATCAATTTTCTGCCTCTTTTTTTCCCCTGTTTGTTACTTGTGCCTTAGGCTAAGCCATGACTTCAGGATCTGGGCATGTGGACTCCAAGGCTGAGCTCACCACTTTGCTTGAGCAATGGGAGAAAGAACACGGCAGTGGACAAGACATGGTTCCTATTCTCACCAGGTAAGATCTGTTAAAGAAATTCCTAAATCTGAATATCTGAAGTTACTTGACAGCAGCTTTTACCAGTTTTTTCCATGAGACTTTTATGTACCTGAGTATCTGGTGGTAATTTATTTTCTTTGGTCTGGGAGTTGAACTGTGGGTGTGATAAGTACACACAATTTATTGTAAGAAATTTCTATTACAAAGATCTTACCTGAAGTGTCTTTAAAACATGAATTCAATTCTCTGCATTAATGGAACTTGAGAATCATTAAATAGTTGAAATAACTTTGGTATCTTCACCTGAAGGTTGGAAAACATCAATCCAAGGTCAAAAGCTATGAGAATGTTTCTCCGTCAGAGTGGGGGTGTGGGGTTTGTGGTTGTGGTAACATCGGCCAGATTAAATGAAAGGATGGGAGCAAGTCACTGGGTGAATAAAGGGGGTTATATTGAAGAGACTTCATTGAAGTTCATAGGGTATGGTTAAAGCAAGTTACTAAAGCTGAATTTTTTTTTTAAGCTGGGTGTTGATTGACTGACACCATACTATGTGTAAGGAAAATATTCCTTGGACCAATACATTATTTTTAGGAGATGTACAGATGTGAGTAATGCCATTAATTGTAGGACATCTTCTATTACACGAGAAACATTTGCGTTACCAATTGCATTTGTGGTTTCCCAAGCCAGGCCTCTCTTGGGCAGACTGATACTACTCTTGTTTTAACAAGAGATTGACAGGGATTCCCCCCAATTTCTCCTTGTTGCTTTGCTGGCAGAGCTGTGGTCATGGAGCCATATGTGCAGGACATGCTGCCCTTGAAGAGCATGTCCAGGTTTCTGTACTGCTCTGCTCTGTGCTGTCGGGCGGGCAAGTTAGAGCTGGCAACAGGAATCTGGTGGAGTTTATTTGCAGAGATCTGTGCCATCCCTTGCCAAGTGGGCATAACTTTTTTACTGTTCTTGCTACGTTTTGAAAATAGAAGCACAGAGGAGGGGGATGAGCAGCCGAAAGGCAGTCCTTGAAAGCACTTGAAAATGAGTACATCTTTTGAAAATCATAAGACATGCTTCGGTGTAGCTTTTTGTATTGTCCAATATGTGTCTTGAAGGAAACATATGTGCTATCTCCAGGCATTTCTGCTGCTTATGCCCGCAAGAAAAATTACCATATTCTAAAAAATTTGAAGTAAATGCGTCTTGTTTATAGTAATTTGGCACTTTTTGTTCCCCCTCAGCTCCTTGAGTTCCCTACATTATTTATGCCCAGACAGATCTGATAACCCTCTTGATTCCCCATGGTTTCTGTGCAGCAGGCAGAGTGGTTATGGATGTTGAAAGCTTGGGTGTTTTGGCTTTAGTGGAGGCAGCACAGATTTATATAAGGTAGTTAGCAAGGGGTTCTAGTGGCTCTGGCAGAAGCTGGATGCACAGTGCCTAAAGCCGTATGTCTGTCTGGAGCGGAGTGTTGTAATTACAGTTGAGGCTTAAAAGAATTTGCGGGAAGAGATGCTAGGAATCCTCACCAACTCGACCCTGTGGTAGCTGGCGTCCTGAGGCAGGGTGGTGCCCTTGCGTATCGTTTTAGCCTTAAGGCAGAGGAAGCTGTGGTCACGGTTGTTGGTGAGTGACATTTTTCTACTTCCTTCTGCCTTCTGAGCTAAACAGAAGAAAACTTCCCTGTGTGGATGGGGAAGTTAAATGTGATACTGAGGCATCATCTGTGAGAGTGCAGTAGTGAGAGTTTCCACAACAGCAGCAGTGTGGCTTATAGGCCACAGCTGAGTGGTGGCTTCCAAATAACCTGGTTTTCTGGATTTACAAACTCTGGAGTGTCAGGAGATAAGAACTGAAGAGATTGCTTGGAAAGTGTGTCAGCAAACAAGACATATTTAATATATATGGTTTTCAAAAGTACTGTAAATGAAGCAAGAGCATCAGTTCATAGTCTGGATGTAAGTCATTTTGAGCCATTCTGGCAAATCCAGGGAGTCAGATCCTTCACTGCATCCCAAGAACCTCTTCCATAAAAGAAGTAGATCAGCAGCTCAACATCGTACTTCATCTCCACAAACCAAGCGTGTTGTGGTGTGGGATCCTAGATCATCTTACACTGTTGCAGCCCTTTGCTCAAGCTCAGAGTGGTCATTAATGCCAAATGATGGCATAGAGCAATGTTAGAAGGGTTTTGCATTATGCCATCTAGATCACTTGCAAAGCTGACGTACCCCTACCCCATGTAAAACTGAGGTCTTGTCTGCAAGCTCTGAAGTGGCCAGAGAACCAGAGTAATGCCAAGTGAGCAAAGGGAATCTCAACCTGAGTAGAAGTTCAGTGTGTTTGTGAACTCTTTTTGTTAAAGCCCTGTGCACCACGTGTCGATGTTATGAGGCAGGAAAGAGTTTTTCTAGTTATTTGACTCTCCTGTCACTTCAACTGCAGATTGACAAAGCTGTTGATCTAGAGCAGTTCATCCAGGTCTGTCATAAACACCTTTGTATGCGTTGGTTAAAAGAAGGGAATTATGAGCAAGCTTGATTTTTAATTTTTGAAAGTAATTTTCAAGAGGCAGTGCTTTTTTTATTTTGGTCAAACAATGGTGACTCATTGTCTCAAAGATCCCCATAACTGGGATTCACGTGCCTGTTTCATCTAGGCTTGATAATGTTGTCCCTGAAGCCACTCAGCAGCTTCAGCTGGCACGCTGTTTGGCAGCCTACCTAAACTGATGAGAATGTTCTGCTCGCTTTCCATGCCGCTAGTCTGTCCTTACTGGCACAGAATCAAAATGCTGATTATCACCTAAAAAGACCTGACAAGGCTAGGGTACAGCTTCTCAACTCCCCATTTGTCCTGCTGTCTGTCAGCAGACACTCTGCAAACTATTATTTCTCACATAAAAAATGAGGAGCTGGCAGTGGAGAATTTAAGTCACTTGCTTTTGCCAGAAATTCATGAGAGCTCACGCTGTGCCACCTGTTAGCAAGGGACACAATTTGCATCTCTTCGTGTTCCAGCTTACTAAAAGTAAATATTGGAACCGTGCAGGATAAACAGTTTACTGAAAGGTAATTGTCAGATCAGAGAAGTTCCCTTTTCGTTCTTGATGAGCTAATTTGCTGTTCCTGCAATTGGGGCAGGCTTCAGAGCGTCATCCTGTCAGGCTGGCGAGTCTGTGGAGTTGGCAGAGACAGGACTAACTGCATCTCAGCCTTTAATTGTCCCTGGGAACAAAGGATGTTTTTTGTAGAGTAACGGGAGTGGAATGGAAATCAGTGGCATTCTGTAAGGATATCATTCCCTCACTGCAGCATCATGTTTGTGCATCATGGGGATGCTGATATGGGTTCGGCACCGCTTAGGAGCATAGTGGATTATTGGACACAGTCGTTTCTCGCCCCTCGATTGTGAACAGTCTGACACTCTCTGGTAGCAGCGAGTGCCATTCATATGACAGCTGGGGAGCTGATTCATAGCACTTTGACAGTGAGGAGCCGTGCGCTATGAGAGGACCGAGTGTGAATTCTGCTCAGTTGATGTCGTTTTCTGCTGCAGAATGTCCGAGCTGATTGAGAAGGAGACTGAAGAGTACCGCAAAGGCGACCCCGACCCGTTTGATGATCGACACCCAGGTACAATGTCTTGAACTGTTTTGGTAGTGCCAACTCTGTTACAGCAGATACCTGATGATTCATGTGTAAGAGCCTGAATGTGCCCACTGCTGATCAAGGTCTGATACTGGTTTTGTACTGGGCACTTGTGCTCTGGAGTGCTGATATCCGGAAGTTTTAATGTTTGTTACAAGACTTAGAAGCCCTGGGAAGAGTGTTTCAGAGGCTGATTTATGACATAAAAGTATGGTCATGCTAACAAGTTGTAGTTAACGTGAAGCAGTAGGTGTTGGATGGACAGAGCAGACAGTCTCTCTCAGATTATCTTGAGTTTGCTGTTCAGTAAGTGCAGTGCCTTAGAACAGTTAACATACAGCCACTGCTGCTTTTTATCTTGCTTGGGGTTTTTGTGGGTTTTAGGGTTGGTTTTTTTTTGGAGATGGCTTATTTCCGAGTTACGAGAACAGTTTGTCTGGTGTCTGCATCTTCACTCTCTACACAAATGACAGTTCAATACTATGGAACCACTAAAACGTGTTGTGATTTGACTGGTAGGCATTTTAGGGAAATGCCTCCTAGAAGAAATATTAAATTGGTGAATAATTAATACAATTTCTTCTGTAATTTTCCTTCTGAGAAAGGTCCTGCTAACTCATGTTCCTCAGTGATTTGGAAGTTAGCAGCTGAGTATTAACCTTGACATCCTGGTGTCGGTAGGTGAGCCTGTTCCTCTTTCTTCTACAGGCCGAGCAGACCCAGAGTGCATGCTTGGTCACTTACTGAGGATCCTTTTCAAGAATGATGATTTCATGAATGCGGTAGGTTTGCTCCGAGAACTCTATCTGCTGGTTCCTAACGCCTTCCTATGGTTCTTGTTCACTCTGTGCTGACTGGCCTCAATACTATAATATTTGTTTTACAGATGTAGGGATTCTCTTCCATAGCAGAGGTTTTACAAATGGGTTTAAGTGCAACTCATTTGCCACTGTCGAAGTGACTCAAGGAAGGGGGAGTTCACGAGCTGTGCAGGAGTGCTGAAGTATGTGTAGTAACAATTGAATTAGTTCTTCTCAAGGTCCATCAGTCTCTTTAAAGAAAATGTAGCTCCTCTAATACACGTTTAGAAGCATAATTAATTTCAGCAATGGAAGTTAATACCACTAATTCCATTGCCTTGTCTTGGAATACTTGGAAATGCTGGGCTGCCTGTAGGAGCAGAGGAGTGCGTCAGCTCTAGAAGATTCAGGCAGAGGATTAAGAAGCAAGAGCCTGGCTTTCCTCTTGCAATGCTGTACTCTAACATGAGCCAATAGCTGGAATTTTTGTTACCCTGACTTCTTTGCAAGCACCTGTATCAGTGCACATTGCTGTAAGGATTCTGACAGTTTGCTTGCCTGTATCTTCCTGCCTTAAGCTGCAAGCAATTAGCAAGCATAGATGCCATGTGTGATTTGTCATGTTAATTTTTTTTAGCTATTACCTTTTCATGTTTGCAGTGTTAACTGCCATTTTTTAATATATTTGTCTTAACAAATCAGTTCAAGATTAATATTCAGTCAGTGAACAGCAGACTAGGGGGTAATTATGTTCTCCTGTGAAGTAATTTCAACTTTGGAGGCACTAGAGGGGGTAAGTTAAAGGCTAAGATACAGGGCTTCCCATGCTGACATTTCTTACTTTGGCGTTTTGCTACTGTGGGAGCTGGGCTCTCACTGATCTGGTGTCAGAGCTGAATTCCAAACCAGTGCTCTTCCTGATCTCCTCCAGCTAGTGAATGCTTATGTGATGACAAGCAGAGAGCCTCCACTAAACACTGCTGCCTGCCGACTTCTTCTGGATATCATGCCGGGACTGGAAACAGCTGTTGTCTTTCAGGAAAAGGTATTTTCTGCACCAAGGCTTGGTTTTTAAGTTTGGCATATGTACTCCAACAGTTCTTCCCAAAGGAGAAACCAGTGAAAAGCCATATTGAAACTATGTCTCTGGGAGAGAATCTGTTCAATCTTTTTAATGATTTGGGGCTTTTAGATCTTGGTTTGTTCAGCTGATCAAATCTTGGGTATTTCACAGCTTTTAAGGTATGATGATACTGATTAAAACAGAAGAACTGGAACTTAATTTAATCTTTTGGGAAACATTATAATTTGACTTGTTATTTTATAGACCTGTGAAGGGAGCAGGCCAAATGGGATGTGAAGATTTGTTGTAGGAGTCTTGCCCAGTAATCCCCAGCTACAGCAGAGCGATAGTGTTATTAGGGCGAGGTGATAAGCAAGTCATACTTTAACTAAGCAGTCTAAAATCCACGTGCTTTGTGGGGGTTATCTAGGCCTATGATGGACAGCTGACTCAGACTTCTGTGTGTTGGCAAGTGTGGTTTTCTGAAGGAGTGCACAGAGCAGAAAGTGAGAAGAAAGTCGATGCCACTTCAAGAGACTTTTGCAGGTGTGAAAGTCCTCGTTCCAAGTATCTGTTGCCTGGGAACAGGTTCATACAGCTTAAAATGTTAGGTGTATTTCTCTTTTTGGTTCCAGATACTTTTGATTCGTTACCTGATTGGTAGGAAATATGGCCTGATCATCGCTAGAGATGGAGAGAGCCGTTGCCTGCAGAGGCTATCACTGGGACTGAGAAGTTAGCAGCAAATGTAACTGTTGGGATTGCTTTCTTTTTTCCTTTGTTCTAGGAAGGCATAGTTGAAAATCTCTTCAAGTGGGCCCGAGAGGCTGATCAGCCGCTAAGGACTTACGCGACAGGGCTCTTAGGAGGAGCTATGGAAAACCAAGACATTGCTGCAAATTACAGGGATGAGAACTCGCAGTTGGTAATGATCTCTTGATCCCTTTCCTCCTTTAGAGGGCAGATAACCCTACCTTTGTTATTTTCTTTGTGGGGAGCTTGTGTTCCTGAGTTAACATATGGGCCTTACAGTGGTTGTAGCAATATCTATGAGAGTTAGTAGCTTGTGCTTTCCATCTTTTCCTGACGATATATTTGCTGAGGCTGCAACCTGATTATTCTGTTATATCAGTTTATATTACAAATGGGAACTCAGGAAGGCAATTACTGTACTTCTTAATGGGACTCATATTCCTGGCTTCCTTAAAGAAGGCTATTCAGAAGGTTTACATCTGTAACATCACATATAGTGACTTACATACTGGAGAGGATTTTAAGAGGAAAGGTAAATCAACATAGAGATTTGCTTTGAAATCATTATTTCTCTGGGCAGATGCACACCACCATGCATGGCGCTTCCTGCTGTGGTATTGGTTATGTGATAAGAACAAATATGTGATCCATGTGACACGTGTGACCGAAGCAAGAAGTGTGCCCTCATGCATTCTTCTTTTCCAAATCAGGTGGCTTTGGTGCTTCGACGGCTACGAGAGTTACAGGTTACAGAAATGACTACAAAACAAGAAAACAAGCGTCCCAGTCCTCGGAAGGTGCCATCAGATCCACTGCTGCCTCTAGATGAAGAAGCTGTGGACATGGATTACGGGGAGATGGCAGTAGATGGAGAGCAAGAGGAAGTTTCTGGGGAGATGGAGATCTCCTTTCATCTGGACTCAAGCCACAAGACCAGTAGCAGAGTAAACTCTGCAGCAAAGCTTGATGATGGGGGACTAAGAAAAAGCAAATCGGGGAAACAGCATGAAAGAGACGGCTTCCGGAAGGCCAAGCAAAAGCTGGGCTTCTCTGCCTCGGAACCAGAGCGGGTGTTTGTCGAACTGTCCAATAGCAGCTGGTCAGAAATGTCCCCATGGGTGATTGGCACTAATTATACACTTTACCCTTTGACTCCAGCCATAGAGCAAAGGCTTATTCTTCAGTACCTGACTCCCTTAGGGGAGTACCAAGAGGTGAGCACGTGGAGCAGGGAGGAAGCACTCTGTGCTTGAGTTCTTCTGGCAAACTATGAGGGGTGTTGTGGGCAAGGATTTGCAGAATTGATTGTGTCATCATTTCCTGATATGGTTAAGATCAGGAACCCTTTCTGAGCTCTTGATGACTTTCAAATTGATGAAACCATTAGTCTGAGTATGACTGGGTAGGCAATACTCAAGCCTGAATCTGAACCCAGTAAATGTGTGGTCTGGTAGTTGGAGCATGGCACTAGGAATTTTATTCCTGGTTTCTATTAAGTGTGGTAGTTGTATATGTGCAGGGCAGTCACTTAATTTGAAATACAGATTTTTTCCAATTTCCTCAGTGGGAGGGGATAAACTCCTGCAATTAAAAGTCTGAGGAAATGATGAATTTGAAATTCTAAATGAAATGGTTTGTGTAACCCCTGCAGTATTTTTGATGAGAAATGGCAGTGCTGATGTTATTCACATGCTTTTGAGAGCTGTTGTTACTTACATGGGCAAGGGAGTTGGGCAGTGTCAGGTTTAGCAAAGATGTTCCTTTTTTTTTTTTAAACTCTAAAGATCAAGTTAGCATAGGTCTGCAGACCACTCTCATCTCTGTTTGAACTTTTTTAGGTGGTGTAACTTAATTTGAAATAGGACAAAGCAACACAGCTTTGCTTTGTGATGTACCTAAGGTGTGTGCCTTGCTTCTGTGAGAGCCCAATACCCCTAATACCCTGCATGCTGATGGGATCACTTCATATGCCCTTGATAATAGGATATAAAAATAGGAATTAATGCTATAAAGCTGTTACACAAAGAATTATGCAAAGGGTTTTGGTTTGTTGCCCTGCTCTCCTGTTTTTTTGTGTTCAGTTGTCGGGTAGTTGTTTTTGCACAGATGGAAAGTGGAACCTGTCACCAGGGTGGTATCTGTGTGGATTTGCCATAGCCACACTTGAAGGAGAGTCTTAAGATTTCCGTGTGGCCGCTGTCCTGCACCTTGCTGCAGTCAGCAGATGTATTACAAGAGGTCTGTTAACCTTTAGTGCTTCCTGTGGATGGAGCTGGTTACCACTGACCTCTCATACCAGGTATCAGCCAATAGGGGAAAACTGGGGGTCTGAGAGAGTAAAATCCACAACAGACTTTGGGTTTCCCATGAAACATTCAGCTACTCTCACGTCTTTATTTTCCACAGCTACTCCCCATCTTTATGCAGCTGGGATCAAGGGAGCTGATGATGTACTACATCGATTTGAAGCGAACCAACGATGTGCTGCTCACTTTCGAAGCCCTTAAGGTACACTGCTTTTGTAGTGCATAAACTGTATCATAAGCATTGTAAAAACATTGGATATGCCTGCTGCATGTGTCAAAAGGCAAATGCTCACTTTCTTTAGGCCTGTGTATCTTGCAGGATTCCCTGAGACTGGAAATGGCTTTCACTCAACCTGAATGCATTGTGGTTTTGGTTTTATAACTCTCAAGTATTTAAAAAAAAAAAAAAAAAAGAAAGGGGGTAAAAAGAACTTAATTGTGCAGAAGTGTCCATTAATTTCACTTGCCATCTGCCTATATAAAGACAATAAGAATTCCATTTTTTGTCAAACACCTGTATTCCTGCTGCCCTTAGGTGGCATTCCTAAGCTGTTCTGCTGCCTGTTCTCCCAAGGGGCATTGGTGACGAGTAAGAACCATAAGCATCTTACTCCCAGGAAGCCCCATCATGACATCTCTGAGCTTGCCTTTTGAAATATCATAGCTTTGTCTGAGTAGTTGTTAGGTTACCTCCCTGAGTTACAAAACCACACAGAATAACCTCATTCAAGCCAAACTTGCAGTGCGGTAGCCCAAGTTATATTTCTGTGTGTGTCCTTTCCCTCTTTCTCGCTAACTTCTCTGCCTCTGGTCCTCCAGCATTGTCTTTTGCTCTGTTTCATTGTCATTTGTCTGAGAATGAGTGCTTGTTTTTTTCTGTGGGGCAGGGAATGCAACTGACAGTTTGAAGCATTCCAGTCTAATCTGCTTTTATCCTTCCTTAGCATTTGGCATCATTGCTGCTGCACAACAAGTTTGCAACGGAGTTTGTTGCTCATGGAGGAGTGCAAAAATTGCTGGAGATTCCTCGTCCTTCCATGGCAGCAACAGGGGTCTCCATGTGCTTGTATTATTTGTCTTACAATCAAGATGCCATGGAGAGGGTAAGAGGCATTCTTCTAATATAACTGTAGTGATTCCCATCATTTCTTAGTGTTCCTGCCTGTGTTTAAACAGTGAATAAACATCTCTGAAGCTAAAACCCAAATTTATAGAGAAGAAACAGGAAGTATGTAAGTAATAGTGTGTTTGAGTGGGTTTTGGGCATGTCCCACAGTGCCACATCACGGTCTTTTGAGTGTCACAGGCACTTTTAGTCTGGAAATAGGACTTCTTATTTCATGTGCCAGATGTCCCAAGTGAAGCTGGGAGTAACTGATACCTGTCCTCTGTCTGTCTGCCTCTCAAAGAACCCTCATTGTCCTTGGACAAATCCTCTTCAGCAAACTGTTTGGAGTCCCTCTCAAGAGTGTGCCTTTGCTTTCTAGGTGTGCATGCACCCCCACAATGTGCTTTCAGATGTAGTAAACTACACCTTATGGCTAATGGAGTGCTCCCACGCCTCGGGCTGCTGCCATGCTACCATGTTCTTCTCCATTTGCTTCTCCTTTCGTGCTGTTCTGGAGCTCTTTGACAGGCATGATGGACTTCGACGTCTGGTTAACCTGGTAAGGCTTGTAGTTTTGTGCAGTGAACAGGGCTTTAGTGTTGGGGTTTTTACAATGCAGCTGTGGAGAACTATGTTCATGTTTGGTTTACTGGGTTTTTTCTCTCCTAAATTCCCAAGAGATGGAGAGGTAGAGTTTTCTAAGCAACAGACATGTAGATCCCTTCGTCTTTTTATTATTATTATTATCATTGTCCAGAGACTTGCTGCCCTTTGAGAGCTTTTTGGTGCAATTCTTGGATTACGCAGCACTTACACTGTGGTGGTTTAATGGTAGTTAAACTGTTTCTGGCTGCTTCACACACATGTGGTATTGAGACACATCCAGCCTTATTCCAGGCAAGGCACAGCTGTGGAATCACAGTACCGTATGAGCACAAAGGACACTGCTTGTACCCACAGCTGGTACATCTGTCTGGGCAGTCCTGACAGCTTGGGCTGGTGCTGAGTCAGGGGCATCCACACTACGAAGTGTAAGCACGCCGTGTGTCTTGTAATGTAATACCTGATAGTATCAGGCACAAATATTGCCTCCAGATATAGTGATGTAACTGGATTTCCTTCTCCTTCAACAGTGAAGGAGGAGGAATGGTGCTTTTTGACTCAATAACTATGTATTCATGCAGATAGCCTTTTCAGTTCAGACAGCGTTCCTCAGCTCTCAGTGTGTTTGTATGTCTTGTGTAGCAAGTAAGTTACTTGAGAGAGGTAGGTGCTTTTTTTTCCTGAATAGTGAGCTGATGAAACTTTAGTTTTCTTATGCTCTTTCTGCAGATAAGCACGCTTGAGATCTTAAATCTGGAAGACCAAGGAGCTCTCTTGAGTGACGATGAGATCTTTGCTAGTCGCCAAACTGGGAAGCACACCTGCATGGCCTTGCGTCGATACTTTGAGGCTCACCTTGCCATCAAACTTGAGCAGGTGAAGCAGTCACTCCAGCGCACCGAAGGGGGCATTCTGGTCCATCCACAGCCCCCCTATAAGGTGAGCAGCATGTTTCAAGGTTTTAAGGTGGTTGTTGCATTTTTCAAGTGAATCTAAGCTGCAGGAATATGTGGATGTCCTTTGAAGCCAATGGAATAACTGGGGAATGTGCAGTTTAAGAGTTTGGAATTGTCTGTTTGTACTTTTTTTCTGCCTCATGGAATGGTACTGCAATAAAAACATCGCTGGAGAGTCTTTGAGGTTCATATGAACTACATTTGATTTAGGTTTTTGCTCATCTGGTGTGGTTCCCTTTCCATCTCTCTAAAATTTAAGTTAGAGGCAGGTTATTTCTGATCCTTGTGGGTTTTTCTATGCTTTTAATTTCTGAAAGGGCAAGATCTGTATGTACAGAAATGTGCGTCTTGTTGGAAAATGTGGAAATGAGTTTGATTTGATAACGACATGTGGAATGTGTCTTTTTGGACACCATAGCTTTTAGTGCAAATTTGTAATGCCTTGTGATCTCCTTGTAATGCTTCCCCTTCACTTCCCTGCAGGCCTGCTCATACACTCATGAGCAGATTGTGGAGATGATGGAGTTCCTGATCGAGTATGGTCCAGCACAGCTCTACTGGGAGCCAGCAGAGGTTTTTCTCAAGCTGTCTTGTGTCCAACTCATGCTTCAGCTCATTTCAATAGCATGCAACTGGAAGACGTACTATGCAAGGTGAGCTGTTGGCTGTATTGTGGTGCAGTAAGTTGGGACTCTTGGGCAGGACATTACATTTCTAGATTTTTCTCCCTTTTTGACAGCATTTAAAAGTGAGCACATACTGGTTAGTGCTGTTAGGGCCTGTGCTGGGGATACATGGTGCTTATGAAAGCTAATGTGGAAGAAAGGACTGTGCTTCCAAGATAAAGAGGGATGTCATGAGATTTCCCTCTAGAGATCTGTTCACTGGTGAGTCACTACCTGCTGTAACTTGTTGTCATCAGCTGTGGTGTTGTCACCAGGACTCTTTCCCTCCCAGTTCCTCTTGCCTGCAGGTACTCCTTGCTTAACTTAACCTGAAAGCCTTTGCAAACTGTTTTGTTTCTGTAGTCCTGCCCTTCCTCTCAGGTTGCCTCTCCTGGGTAGTTTCTGTTCTCCTGTTTCTTGCTCTTTGCAGCTGTTTCCTAATTGCTGCCTGGGTTAACTCCTACCTATCCATACTGGCACACAAATCTTGGGTTGTTCTGCTCTTCCACCTCTTGTGTAACAGCGCTTTTCATCTTCCACACATCTGTGTCTCTCTTGAAGTGATGCCTAAGTTGATGCCTTTTTCCCTATCACAATCGTCTGTTTTACTGCTAAACAGTTTCCCTTCAGAAAAACTTCCCCTCTAGTTGACTGGTGCAGAGTATTTTAGACAGCAGTGTTTTCCAGCTAAGATGCAGAGGTAGGTTAGATTGAGAAGCTTAATTTAGAATGCTTTTGTGGATAAGTCTCAACATTCTTGTTTTTCTAAATACAAAATTACAGTATGTTTAGGAGCCTGTGGGCCGGGGTGGTAGGAGGTGAATGTTGACAGGCTGCAGGCGATGGTGTGCCTGCAAACTCTGCTTTCTGTGGCGATCAGCCTTCATGAGGGGAACATTCTAAAATCAGAAGGCACCAGCAAATACATCCAAGTGTGACTGATTTTCTTCTGTTTATTGGAGCAGAGTAGATTGAAGGCTATTTTATATTATTGAAACAACTCTGTATGCACACCTCTAAAGTTCTTCTGTTGTTGCCTTCCAGGAATGACACAGTACGGTATGCTTTGGATGTACTAGCCATCCTGACTGTTGTTCCTAAAATCCAGTTACAGCTGGCAGAACCCGTGGATGTGTTAGATGAAGCTGGATCTACTGTTTCCACCGTGGGTAAGCTGACTATGATCCTGATCGCTTGAACATTTACCAGTTTTTGGCTGGCTGTTTCTTACCTACAGTGAGGCAAGAGTTAAAATTAATCATGTATTGGGTTATTGTCAGGGGTGCAAATAAGTGGGAGGGTAGAGTGTGGTCAAGTCACATCATCATTAGTACTGTGGTTGGACTACAGATTGGAAGGCATGGTCTTTGACCTGCACTTGTTTTCAAGAGCTCATTAAATACAGATGGAGGCAAACGCACTTTTGTAAGGGGACAATTAAGTTCCCTCAGCTTAGAAATTGAGTTCTCCTGGGGATTTGTTGTTAGAAAATATGGGAACAGGACAATTATTACCGTGTGTTTGAGTTCTGCTCTAACTAGCCATCTGCAAATGAAGGAGATGTGCCTGGATCAGGTCTAAGCCTTGTGCATTAAACGGGGAGGAACTTTTCTTTACGAAAAGAAGGATAAGAGGTGGGCAGAGTGCTAGATACAAGCAAGAGACAATTTCTTTTGCACAGAACATTTCTGTAGACAAAATGCCAACTCTTTCTTGACTGAGGGTTTTGGTCTTCTGAAAAGGACATGAAAATAACAGGAACTCTGGGGGTAAAGACTCCTTTTGGAAACTCTTGTAAGATTGCTTTTTTTTTTTTTCGTCCATGCTATGATATCCTAGTCCCCTTCCTTCCTCTCTGTTCCCACTCTGCTAGTATTCATACAAGAGAGTTGCTTCCACTTCCTTCCTCTCTGTTCCCACTCTGCTAGTATTCATACAAGAGAATTGCTGTCTACGTTAAGAACTTGAGATGTGCCCGTGCCTCTTCCTCTGTACCAGATTTGGCATTCCTGGGCTGTGCCTGGTCACCACCTTTGAATGATTCCTGGCTTACTGACGATGATGTGGAGGAACATCAGTGTGGGAAAATGTTTTGCCAGGGTGGAAGAAGAATGTCTTATACTAGTTAGCAGAACTTAAGAAATTCCCAGAATTAAGACGGTTACCTATTTTCCTCAAATTTGAATGCTTCCTTACATGTCTGATTAACTGTGTGGATACATTTTAGAGTACTAACAAAATTGTTTTCTCCCTCACTAGGCATTAGTATCATCCTTGGAGTTGCAGAGGGTGAATTTTTCATCCATGATGCCGAGATTCAGAAATCAGCCCTTCAGATCATCATAAATTGTGTATGTGGCCCAGACAATCGGATCTCCAGTATTGGCAAGTTCATCTCTGGAACTCCTCGGCGAAAACTTCCTCAGGCCCCCAAGAGCAGTGAGCATACATTAGCTAAGATGTGGAATGTGGTGCAGTCCAACAACGGCATCAAAGTGCTGCTGTCATTGCTGTCTGTAAAGATGCCAATCACAGATGCAGATCAGATCCGAGCATTAGCCTGCAAAGCCTTGGTGGGGCTCTCGCGCAGCAGTACTGTCCGGCAGATTATCAGCAAGCTCCCCCTCTTCAGCAGCTGTCAAATTCAGCAGCTGATGAAAGAGCCGGTGCTTCAGGACAAGCGCAGCGAGCATGTGAAGTTCTGCAAGTATGCTGCTGAGCTGATAGAGCGAGTCTCGGGGAAGCCGCTGCTAATTGGCACAGATGTCTCTCTGGCTCGGTTGCAGAAAGCAGATGTGGTGGCCCAGTCAAGGATCACGTTTCCTGAGAAGGAGCTGCTGCTCCTGATTCGGAACCATCTCATCTCGAAGGGCCTAGGAGAAACTGCTTCTGTCCTTACTAAAGAGGCTGACCTACCCATGACTGCAGCATCTCACTCGTCTGCCTTCACCCCTGTTGCGGCTGCTGCCTCTCCCGTGACCCTGCCTCGCACTCCTCGCATAGCTAATGGCATCTCAGCTCGTTTGAGTAGCCACACTTCTGTAGGTTCCACCGCTGCCTCTGTCCATGCTCAGGCAAGGCCGTCTGCATCCCAAGGTCCACTTGCCCTTCCAGGCCCTTCTCATACCAGCAACTCTGCTCTGACTGGCAGGATTAGCTTTGTCAGGGAGAGGCCGTCTCCCTGCAACGGCAGAAAAATCAAAGTGTTGCGGCAAAAATCGGACCATGGCGCCTACAGCCAGAGCCCAGCTATCAAAAAGCAGCTGGATAGACACCTTCCTTCCCCGCCCACGCTGGACAGTATAATCACAGAGTACCTTAGGGAGCAGCATGCCCGCTGCAAGAACCCTGTCGCCACCTGCCCCCCTTTCTCTCTTTTTACTCCCCACCAGTGTCCTGAGCCAAAACAGAGGCGCCAAGCGCCAACTAACTTTACCTCACGGCTGACCCGCAGGGCAGCCTTTCCGAAGTACGGAGGGGTGGATGGTGGCTGCTTTGATAGACACCTTATATTTAGCAGGTAAGGAAGAAAAATGTTTGTTGATCCCTCTCAGGATCCCTGTGCCAAAAAGCCTTACCTGGATTCAGGCTGCGCAGTCTCACAGCGGAGTATCCTTGGAAACAGGAGTGTTTTTACTCAACAGTGACAAGTGGGAGAGCCTTGAAAGGCAATTCTAGAGGCTGTTCTGTTCCTCTTGTCCTTAGTACTGACCCTTCGTACATAAAGCATACTTTATTTTCAGTATCACGTTAATTCATTAACAGCATTGACTAATGGAGCTCATGGCTCTTTGTTCTCCTTTGGAAGGTAAGTATGTAACACCCATTTCACATGAGGGTGCAGTGTAGCATCCCACTTTGCACATGGACTCCAAGTGCTTCAACTTGATGCGCTTTAACAGAAGTACTTAATAGTGCAAAACAAGCCCTGAAATGTTGCACACACTGTAACATACTCACTGGAAGGCTAGACTTAAAATGGACACTTAGCTTGTCCTAGAAGAATGCTATAACTTCTACCTATGTGATTTTTAAGGACTGGATTTAATATCATCCCACAGCATTTCAGTTTTTCTTTTCTTCTCTCTTTTGGGTGACCCTTGTATTTCTGCCTTCTTTAGGTTCCGTCCAATTTCTGTGTTCAGGGAAGCAAATGAGGATGAGAGTGGCTTTACTTGTTGTGCGTTTTCTGCAAGAGAACGATTCTTAATGCTGGGTACTTGCACAGGGCAGTTGAAACTCTATAATGTATTCAGTGGACAGGAAGAGGCCAGTTACAACTGCCATAACTCTGCCATCACGCACCTCGAGCCATCCAGGGTAAGTCATCAAAGAGCTGTTCGGAGTTTTAGAAGTTCTCGCTGGTGTGTTTTGCACCCATCTGGTTGTGTGCACCTAAGACTCACCAACTGCCTGGCCTGCAGTGCCTGTCATGAAAGTGCTTGTAATAGTCATGAGCTCCCTCTCTGTGAGTCCTACAGTTATTTTCTTTCCAAGATAATCCAGAAGATGCGCAGTGTCTGTGTGCCTTTGTAAGTAATGAATGTGTATGGCTGGAAGTGGAAAAATGCTGAAACTGACTGTGTATTTAAGATAAATGTGAGATAAGATATCAGAGTTTCTAAAACCTCCTTTTGTTGGAGAAGGAAATCTTTTGGAGGATGATACTAGGAAGAAAGAAAAGGTAACTGATTTGTTAGCAGAACGAGCTCCACTCACAGAACATCAAAATTCAGGCATGGATTATCCTAATTTTATCTGCTGTTAACATCATAGGTCATTTCCATTGTTATCTGTAACATTTTTCTTTGCCTGTCATGGGCTCTTTGTGTTATACTCAGTATTATGTACCTAGACATCAGTCCCATAGGAGTAGTTTAGTAAGCACCAAATGTGCCCTAGCTCCTAAGTTCATCTAAATGTCAGTTAAAGTGTACAGGTAAAATGATAACCTCTCTTTTCCCTTCCTTCCCCTCCCCTCCCATCTGGAACTACTACAGGATGGATCGTTATTGCTGACATCTGCTACGTGGAGCCAACCTCTGTCTGCATTGTGGGGGATGAAGTCTGTCTTTGATATGAAGTAGGTATACTCTGATCCAGCTGGGGGTGTTGCAGTTAAAAGAACCTTCCAGTACGGTCAGAAACCCAAAGGACAAACTCTGTGAAAGAACAGTACTGCACAGCTCTCACAATGTACAAACTGT
Source organism: Clamator glandarius (assembly GCA_033459285.1). NCBI lineage: Eukaryota > Metazoa > Chordata > Aves > Cuculiformes > Cuculidae > Clamator > Clamator glandarius. The sequence goes on from JAUNZM010000044.1 coordinate 305,693, forward strand.
ACAAAATGTGCAATGTACAAAAGCTCTCACAAAATACAGTGTGCTCCCTTTCTTATGTTTAGTGTCTTCTCTGTTTTATTGGGTACAGACAGCTTTATTCTAGCTGCCTGAATTCCTGTTTGGTGTGAGGTAGATCAGTAAAATCACTGTTTTCTCTGAAGGATAAGAAATATGTTTGTGGTTTTATTTTCCTGTTTGTAAATTATCTTGACAATCTTTCTGGTGCCAGTTCCAGAATTCTCCTAGCATGGTAGTTTGCACGGTTAAACTTTCAGACCTGGGTAAAGCTATTTAAAATTGATTTCAGTATTTACAATTCTTCCTTCACATAAAAATGGGTGGAAGGCTTCATTTTTGAAGGGTTTCACTGTTGTCTCCCTTAGTTGTAAGCGCCAGTTCTGATGTGGCTTGGCTTAGGCCAGCTAGAGGGCACTCTGCAGATATGTTTAATGTTTCTCAGCCCCGCATGTGTTTTTGAACGTTCGTGATGCCGTTCATTGCTCACTCCTCTGTTATGTTTGTGGCAGACCCTGCTGGTGACAAGTCTGTGGATTTATTGCTTGTGTTCTTTCCACTTATCTGGTGTAAAGGCTGTGTCCGTAACACCTATTTTCCTGCCAGTGCCAGCAGTGCTTTTTAGCATTGCAGCATGCCATGGTCAGTGGGGAAGGAAAGTCTTTGCCACATTCTTAGTTACCTGCAGTGTTGAAGCCTCTGCAGGAGATGTTGGGGTGGTGTTTGGTTCATACAGAGCGTTGGAGTCTGCAGTTCCTTGATTTCTTGCTGACTCTACCCACAGGCATTCCTTCCCTGATGACCACTACGTGGAGTTCAGCAAGCACTCTCAGGACAGGGTCATTGGCACAAAAGGAGACATCGCCCATGTGAGTACCCGTACAGGTCGTGGTTGTGGAGCTGTGGCAAGAGTGTAATTCTTCACAGGACATTGATTAACAGATCTGGCTGCTACGATGCTCTGTGTAACTGATGAGATAATAGGCTTTAGAGTAACGCTTTCACAGTATCAAATAGCTTCTCCCTGTGTCTAAGGGTATAGACTTGACCACTCCAAAGAAACTGCAGCGCAAGCAGCATGCAGTGTGTTGCTTCTGTGATCCGTATTCTGGGCAGCTGTAGCATCTGCTCTCTTCATTTGAGAGAGATCACGCAGGACTACCCTGCTCTCCCTACACAAAGTTGCCTTCTTATTTTTCAGTAATAATTTTCAGGTCTTATTTTTCAGTAGTAATAATAATAAAGACTGCACTGCAAGCAGTAGCTTAGTCAGCAGCTGTCAGAAATGGCCTATTTAAAATGCCCTCCTTTTGCCCCCCCTCCAAGATTTGCATCTTGCTTTTGGGTAAATTAGTTTTACCAGTATATTTTCAGAGAACACTGTTTAGTGTGAATACCTGCAAATCTGACAGAAGCAGGCTTCAGAGTGCTTCACCTTCTCAGTTCTAATTTGCATTTGTTCAAGGCACTATCTCTCTTGAAACAGTATTTGCATAAAGAATTGTCATGAAACATACTTTACTCAAATTATTTATGATTTTACATATTGGTCTGATTTGTTTAAGCAAACTGTCCATTCCTGCCCAGTTTTTAACTTGGTTTTATCTGGAAGGTAGATTGTGTGTATCGTGTTTATCTGGTAAATGGATTTGTTTTCCAGCTCTGGAGAACTTTTTCCTCTCTGTAAGTTGGAGCAAGAGCAGGGCTCTGAGGGATGTATAGGTCACATGTATCTGAGAGATAAACTGTTCATGCTAAAAGCCCTTGTTATCTTTTAATCTTCTAGCTGTTTGGGGAAAAGCTCAGAAAGTTGCCTTTCTGTGTAAATGTCAGGAATTTTAACTTGTATTCTATAGTTTCTGGAACTTTTTCCCTTGCTGTGTGCTTTGGAGTTTTTATGTTTATAAATAACCATCTGCTCTGAAAGCAGTTCCATTTCTGAGACCTTTCTGGCTGAGTGGTACAGGGGAAATGGGGTGATTCTGGAAATGATTTAGAAGGAGAAACATGGGGTGGTCTTAGGCACAGGTACATTGCAAATTGTGACTAATCTTTCTTTTTCTTTTTAATCTGAAAGATCTATGATATTCAGACTGGCAACAAGCTATTGACTCTGTTTAACCCAGATCTTGCCAACAACTACAAGAAGAACTGTGCCACCTTTAACCCCACTGATGACCTTGTCCTAAACGATGGTGTCCTCTGGGATGTCAGATCGGCACAAGCCATCCACAAGTTTGACAAATTCAACATGACCATCAGTGGTGTTTTCCATCCCAATGGGCTGGAGGTCATAGTCAACACAGAAATTGTATCCTTTGGCCACTGTGGTGACTGATATGCTGGCACCTGAAGAATTTGTATTGATAAACAAGTAGCTGCTTGTAGAAGTCGTATTCACAGTCTGCTGTGTCGCAAGTGGTATATGGTAATAACAGTTTTCATCTGAACTGAGTAAGTAGGGCCTCTCAGACAGCAAGGGGATTTAAATCTAGCTAATGCCTCTGATGTGGCCTAGAGGAAATACTTAACATGGAGAGAGAACAAGAGGATATTCTTTACTAATATTCTCTGTGGTACCTCTGCTCTCTCCCCATCCCTTGCCAAGACCAGCCTTGAAGCTGCTGCAGAAACGTCTCCTGACTGGCAGTGACGTTTTGTGTAAGGACTTTCTCATTCTGAACGCGTGGAGGGTGCTGTGGTGCTTGAGTCCGACGCTGGTTCTGTCATATTTGCAAGAGAGTGGCAATGAGATTTATGGTTGTGGTTAATCAGTTGTTTGCCACTTTGTTGAGAAGGAAATAGGAACTTTCAATTGTTTGTTGCTCCTTAGCCTTTATTTTTCCAGTGGGACCTCCGGACTTTCCATTTGTTACATACAGTACCCGCATTGGATCAGTGTCGTGTGGTCTTCAATTATACCGGCACGGTTATGTATGGAGGTAGGATTGCTCAGTCTTATGTTACTCTCCTTGGTCACCTCTGGTTTGAGATAAGCAGATGCTTGTTCAGTGAAATCAGAAGATTCAGAGAATATGTAACCCCAGGCCTGACTGGCATGTGTGAACTGGAATCTTTTCGGGAAGTTTATGCTGTGCATGTTGCTGACAATTTTCTCTAACATCAGCAATATCACAACCCATTTGTGAGATTAAAAATCAACCTATTATAAAAGAAAATGTGTGTAACAGCAGATCTGGTGATGCTTGAGAAAAGAATTTTGTCCTCTGCATTGAGTTCCTGAAGTGCAGTATTAACAAAGGCAGCTCTGGAAGAGTAGATACTAAATGGGTCTTGCTAGGCTATTAAGGAAAAAGAAAACTCGTGTCAGAATCTGATTTTATCTTAAGTCAATTAATGATGGTGACGAATGGAAGGTGGATTTGTGGAGTAATCTTCCCTTCTATCAGCTATGTTGCAGGCAGATGATGAAGATGACCTTCTGGAGGAGAGAATGAGAAGTCCCTTTGGCTCCTCTTTCAGGACATTTAATGCAACGGATTACAAACCTATAGGTAAGAGGAAGAGAGGCCCCAACAGTTTGGCCTGGAGGCGTGAGATTTCATTGAAAGTTCTGCTTAGTGACATTCGCTTCCTCCTCCCCTTTGGGTGTGTGACAAAACAAGTTCTGCTACAGCATGCTCTGATCAAAGCTCAGGAGCTGGATTTAATACTGAAGTAGTTCCAAGTATCCTAGCCTGCTCAGTGTGCGATTGCCTCACTTGCTACTGTTTGGCAGTTCTGGCTTTCTCTTCCTTTCCCCTTCCCAAGTGGAGCATAATCTGAGACAGTGGGTCATTTGGCCAAGATGTCATTGATCTCATTTCAGGAAGGGCCTTGTTTTTTAGTCTTCGTTTTGTTTTCCCAACAGCATTTCCTGGTGCTGGTAGTTCAAAATGCTGCAAGTTTGGTCTCCAGCTGGTAAAGCTCCTGGAGCTAAGCTAATTGCCACTATGGACATAAGCCAGTGCGGCTTTTGCTGTTGAAAGAGGACATGGCTCACAGCTCAGTCCCTTGGTTGCTGCCTATCGTAGAAGATTATCTGTTGTTTACTGTGCTTAGAGAAGTCAGTAACTGTATTACCAAGGGAGGAGGCATGTGCACAGCAGGTTAAGAACTTAGCTGGCTATTTTTTATGAGTCTCCAACATTTCTTTTCTTTATTACAGGGTAAATCTGTTACAAATGTTCCTTTCACTTTTATTTCAGCTGTTGTTTCCTGTCCCAACACTTTATTATCTGCTTTTAGATATATATTGTTAGGTTTTTTATTTCAGCAAGCTTTAAGTAATGAACAGTTAACCACTGTGTGTATTTTATGCTGTTTTCCAGCCACCATAGATGTAAAACGGAATATCTTTGACCTGTGCACAGACAGCAAAGACTGCTACCTGGCTGTCATTGAGGTAAAGGAGCCAAGAGTAAACTTGAGTCTCTGTAGCTGTGCCTTGAGTGCAGTGCATTATGTTTCTTTTCAAAGCCTCCTGATTCTGGAGTTTCTACTGTTAAATTCCTGTCCTAAGTGGTGGTGATCTTTTGGTGATGGCTTTTTTGTTAGGCTTTTTTGTCCACCCATAGCAGTCTTGGTTTTCTGCCTCTGATTCCTTAAACTTCCAAACACATTTGCCTCTCTTCTTCAAAAACTTTCTGCTTTAAAATGTGCAGAGGTTTTCCTTCTCATAAACAGAAAGAGAAATGATTTTTTTTTCCTACTTATAGCTATAATTTCTTATTAAAATGAGGTATCAGAATGCTGTCTTCTGGAATGCTGGCTGTATCACAACTTTGAGCATTCTCTCAAGGCATACGGTTCAATGATGACAATAGGGAGGCAGATCTGGAAGGAGGTGGTGTGTGATGGGTGAGAGCTAAGCCACAGCATGTTAAGGATCTGGTAGAGGTTTGGTTAAATCCACTAGTAAATGCATAACTTGTGGATATTTACATTGCTCCTGGACTGGTGCTTGAATCTGAAAAAAAATGGTTTTAGTGCTAATGGAACTGTTGCTAGTGAATGGGATGGAAGGATTTTGGTGATGTTTCTGTAATTGAGGTTGGATATAGCACTGAATATGAATGCTGAGCTTAATTCTTGGGCTAACCCCTGTGCGGGCATCTCGTCTTCAGAATCAAGGGAGTATGGATGCCATGAACATGGATACAGTTTGCAGACTGTATGAAGTGGGCAGGCAGCGTTTGGCCGAAGATGAAGAGGATGAAGAAGAAGATCAGGTGAGAAGTGTAGGATTAACCTGATTGTTCAAGGGTAGCTGTTAGCCATGGATGGTCATTTATCATGCATAAAGTACAAACGCTTTCTTTGGTCTCGCCTCATGTGTAAATCACTTTACTGTCAGTATATGTTAAGACTTTCTATGCAGAACCTGGGTGAACTCTCTGTGCTGTAAACTGACATGGTGATTTTATAGTTTATTTATTAATTTCCTTAAGTGTTTCAGTCATATGCTCTGCTGTTCTCTCTGGGCTTTTTGAAATATTTTTGACACCCAGTAGCGACAGCAGTATTTTGAGGTTTTACTTTTTTCACTTCCAAGACTCATCGTTGGGCTTAATTTGTTACCAATTTCTGAATGAGACATAACTTGTGAAACTGCATGGTACTTCTGCTTAAAGAATTGTAAAGGAAGCTGCAGACGTGCAGTGGGATGCATTGGTTTTTCTTCTCAGATCAACCTTTGATTGTTGGCAGCTTGACAGAAGAGCTGAGAGTTGCAGTAAGTGCTTCTCAGAGTACAGCTGACAGAACAGAATATTTACCACAATACAATGAGAGTTTCAGACAGATTTGTAGCTTTTGGGGTGTCACATGTGGGATGGCTTTTCTTTTTCATCAGGCAAAGAGCTTATGCTTCAATTCCCTAAAGATTTTAAGTGCACTATTCTCTGCTCTTTGGTGTCTGCATTCCGGTAAATCATGTATTTGTACCTCCTGTGTACCGCCTTTTTACAAAGAATGTCAGAAGATAATATTTTGGTGGGTTTTTGGGTTTTTTTTCCAGACTCTGTGGGAAGCTGGATTTCTGATACCCTTTCTGCCTCTGAATCTTCCTGTTGCTAGGTTAGAACTTCTGGTTTCTAGTTCAGAAGACTGGATAGCAGATCCTAGGGAAGAGTAATTTTGTTTGCAGTTAGTTGTTATCTTTAGAATTATTAGAGCAGTAATTCTGCTTTGCTGACAGTTTGCGGTCCTGTCCTCTCAACAGGCTACAAGAGTGTGTTGGCATTCTTGTGAAACCATTGGTTATTGTTTCTGTGTCCAGATCGGATGGATTCTGTTTAGGAACTTTTAGGGTTGGGTAAAGAGTAGAATTCCTTGGGAAGCATTGAACAAGGGAGGGAAATACTGTTCCTTCCAAGGTGGTTTTACTTTCTAGCTATGCAGTGCTTGCCCCAGGATATACTTTCTGTCTTTGTCTCTACTTTGACTGTTTTTGTGCACAGTCAGTGTATTTTAGTAATCTTATTCACATTTTCTTTATAAAACCTCAAAAAATAGTTTGTAACAGAAATAGATTTTGCGCTGTGCAATTATTAACCAGCAGCTATCAAGACGCTGCTTTGTGATATCGCTGGTAAGTGTTGACCCAAGGGAAGATCTGTATTTGTTCAAGAGGACACGGTCTGAATGCTGTGGGTTCCAGGCTGTCACGCTGGGCACCGAGCAGAGATAAGGTATCTATCATCTCTCAGATGCGACTGGGGATGCTTCCTGGCTTACAAATGGAGGTGGCCCAGGCACAATTTAAGTGCGGTAAAAGCTTTTCTGTAAAGCTCATGGGATATCCAAACAAAGCTGCTCCGGGACTGGGATCAATTTGCGAGCTAAGGGTGACTGTCTGATGTGACAGAAATGCTGCTGTTTATGCTCTTTGTTTCTGGGGTGCATAGATGTTTCCCAAAGAGCAGCTTTTAGGGATGATTATAATCAAGTTTCTTTAGTAAGAGAGATTTGGTTTTATGAACACTTACGGATTCAATTCAATCTGTATATATTTAGCAAAACACGAACTAAACAACTTGCTCTCTGTCCCACAGCTGTCCCCTGCTGTTCTCCCAGGCTTGTTCTAGTCTCAGGCTTACAAAATACAGCTTTTTGTCTCCATAGAGACATCCAACATTGAGCTAGAATGAGGAGAGGTTTTTCAGAACGAAGATGGAATCTCTCTGGCACTCTTGTCTGTAAGGCCAGCAAGAGTAATTTGATTTCTGTGTGTACATAGCTCATATGTATGTAGGTGTTTACTCCTTGCCCAGTTAGTTTCTGTGATACAGGCTTTGAAAAACTGGAAATAAGTCTTCAAACTTGTTGAGGCTTTTCACAGACATCCTAAACCGCCTTCTGGCGAAAAGATGCTTTCTGATCTCTTACAAGAAGGTGGCATGGGGGAAAATCCACGTGAATCAGCATTAATCTAGTATCTCTTTGGTCAGAATGTTTAGAGCAAATATTAATTTATTTGGGGCCAAATGTACACACACCTTGACTTCATGTGTGAACATATACTTGTATATGTTATACGTGGATCCATGAGTACAGGTTTTTTGCCTGTAGAGAAAGTAATAAGTACTCAAGTATAAGCCATTTGATGGGCAAGACTTGCCTGAAAGTTGTGATACCGAATAAATTGCTTGAGAAACTGTGCTTGAGACAAGTTAAGAAACATGGAGAAAAATGTCTGCCTGACATTTTTCACTTCAAATTTTGCCCCTTCATGTTGTCAGTTTTGCCAAGTGTCAACTGAGAGCTCTGTGGTAGATTTTTTGAGAAGCAAAAGACTTGAGATCTGGGAAATGAACCTAGCTGGGAGTATATGGCCTATAGATACCTTTCAGTTCCTTCTCTCATTTAAGAGAAGAAACAAAAGAAATACATTATTCCCCCTTTCTCAAACCAAACCTTGCAAAATCAACTGACATTGCATAAATTACCCCCAAATGAGATGCTCAGGCTGACATAGCTGACTTGTGCGTGGTGCTGCTGCAGGAAATGTGTGTGGGTTTGTTGGATATATGGGAGCATGGCACCACTGTAGCTGGATTCTTTCCTGACTGTTAAATTAACCTTTCATACAAGATCCCTGAAATGCTGCCTTTGCCTGGTCGTGGCCAGTAAGCCAGCGCTGTCAATCCTTGTTAAATGAACTAATGCTGAATGGATACTGACACTCTGTGGTCTGTACTTATAACAGTGATTGAGGGAAAGGGAATAAGCTGCTCTTGTTAGATGTTTTACTCCCCAAACCAAATCTTTCTGCCTTTAACTTAGTGATTTGAGGATTGTTTCACTGTTGGGTAAGATCTAAACAAGTCCATCAGTGGCTGACAGTCTCTCCCAAGTACTTGTCAGGTTGTGTCCAGTCTGTGGGAAACAGGCAGAGTTCCCTAGTTTGAGTTTGCAGCAAGATCTTCCCTCTCTTCCTTCTGCATGTGCCACCACTTTGATGCATTCCTTCACAGCTGGACTTTGTAAAAATAAGATGGATATCTGAGCTACTGATACAGATGCTGGACTGTCTTTTGGCTGTTAGCTAGCTCGATTTATTGCCCTTTCTTGGCTGATGAGTATCCCTTGTTTCACTGGGGATACTACTGTCTCCTGTAGTGAGGCAGACCAGGAATTCCAGAGGCAGTGGTGAAAAGAAATGGGAATATGCTGGGAGAGGAGACTTCAGAAGAGCTCGGTGATCAGAAAAGCTAAACCCAAGGGGTCTGGCTGAGCACAGAGCAGGGTCAAAACCATGAAACCTAAGCTGGGGAGACATGATCTCTGGAGCGGGTCACAGGAATTTCAGTCTGTGCATTTTTACCTCTTTAATTTAGTTTTTCTTCCAATATCAGCTCTTTAAGGCCTATTTTTCTCTCTGTGGGATTTGATGCGGGTGATATTGCATCTGTGAGGCTCTAGTAGTATTCTCAGCTGTTGTCACGTTCAGAGGGATGTACAGCTTCAGCAGCAGTTTGCCACACGGAGCTGTCCCTGTCCTATAAAGTGTGTTCTACTTCTTTTGCCAGACCTGAAGAACTGTTAATTACCCTGCAGTGCTTCTGGGCTATCGAAATGGTGATGGTAGGTGTGTAATTTGTCTTTTTGCATTGGTTTAGAAAATTTTAGGTGATGTGGAAAAAGAAATCTTTGGAGCTAAGGCAGTAAAGACAATCAGTATCCTGATGTAGTTGAGCCAGGCTGGAGAAGTTTTTGCCTCAGCTTTCCCTGTGGTCTTTGTGATTGCAGTTCCTACTTTTATTTTAGGCCTCTCCTCCTGTCTGCCTGCCGCAGCAATTCCACTGTACTTGGATTGTTGTTGGTTTGATGCAGGTTTGTTTTCATGCAGGTGCTTATGTGCTGGGGGAAAAATCCACAAACCTTCACCTCTGTCGGCACAGATGTTCAAGAACCATCAGACCACAGCAGGGCTTTGTCATTACACGCTGCCTGGGATGATCTGTGTCATCAGGGACCCTTAGCTTGTCAGGAGCTGTTCTTGTAAGGCTTGAAGATACGGTTAGTTTTGACATCCTGCTCCAGATGAAATGGTTTGCAGGACAAGAGCCAGGAACATGTATTTTCAGACAAGTGTCTCAACTGATAATAATAAACTTGTCTTTATTGCCCACCTTAATAGGAATCTTTGAACTTAGTTGCAGCCGAGGAGGCCAAGTAGGGAGAGGTTTCTATCAGACACCTATTTACTGAACAGCTTCGTCTTTTGAGCAGGCATCCTCCAAAACAGACTTAAACAAACAAACAAAAAGGACGTTCCCAGTACCTGTACTTGTTACAGTTATTCACTGTCTAAAAATGTGGTAACTAGAACCTGTGCTCCTCTTCCAGAATGCAGTTTCGCTAGCTACCAGTTAGGGTAAACAGGGGATTCTTGGAAAGGGAAAAGCAGTAGGAGTTTGCAGAAGGCTGGACCTAGGATTATGGAGTAAAAGAGCTTCAGCAGAGATAAGAGCATATTCTGCCTGTGCTGTGACAGAAATCAAAGGTTGACTTCCTCTCACCTAACACATCTTTCTGGAATCCCCAGAGGAGCTGGGATCCAGAACAATAAAAGCTATTTCAGCTGTGATGAGAAATGTCTGTCAGAAGCTTGAGGAAATAAAGGAACAAACTTTTATCTGTAGAGGGGAGAGTTCACCTGCCTGCCCAGTTCTGAAATCCCCTTACACACTATAGGGTTTTGTCATACAATGAAAGGAACAGGCTTATTTTTGTGAGTGAGAATGTGAGACCGGTGAGAGGAAGGGAGAGGAGCGGACCTATTTCTGGACTCCTTCAATTATTTCTGAGCTACAATGCAGAGAATGTCAGTCACATTAGTACACATTTATCCCCATTGTTCAGGAAGGTATCAACTGAAACAATAACTCGCACATGCCTCAGAGAGGACAGTGACTGGAGCTAAATTGGTTATCAAGTGTATCCAGTCGTGTTACAATGAACACATTTCATAGGCAAAAGCAGGGTATTGCTCAAAAGAGGCCCGACTGAACGTGCCTGTCCGACAGAGGCCCAGTTACTTTACAGTTTTTGTTTACCTGTGTCATGGATGCTTTTCCATTCATCACAGGTAAGTGGTCATTGTTAGACAAGCTAAACCTACTTACACAGACTAAGATAATAACTGCTTTTTTTATTTTTTCACTCCATGTGTTGCCTCTGTGCCATACTGTGTGCTGTGTGCTGTTTCCTGTATTAAATCCACACATACCTCCACCTGTGTAGAAGCCCATGGTAAGAGTCCTTGCTTGTTACGTGTAGTCACATTCCCAGGCTTCTAAGTTTTAGCTCTCTTACCTCATTAATGGCTATGAAGAAGCAGAAATTCTAACACTGAAGTAGCCAAGGATGTGCAGCAGAGTAGCATAGGAGGAGATGAGTATTTAGAATTAATTGAATGGTTGGATAACAGGAATTCAATTCGGGCTTGCTTGCTGAGGGGAGGGATGGAGACTAGGTCATCTAGGATGTAAAATTCCTCACATGCCTGACCTCCCCCTCCCCGGAAGGATTGTTGGCTAACTTTAAGCTTTTTCCACTGCCCATTGTCCAAGGAGGTTAAGAAGTGGGTGGGGGAGGAATTGGATACAGACTCTTAAAAGAGACTGAAATTCAGACATTGTTAGTCCTGAGACTCTGTGGCAGAGTATCCCAAAGTGCCAGGGTGCTGTACAGATGCTGGGGAAGCAAAGAGGACGATTGTCAGAAGGTAGGATGCGGGGATTGGCTGGGGAGAAAATGAATTACTAAAACAAGGAGAGGCTTGTTCCTCTGGAGCGAAACATTCCTCGGTGGACTGGTATCTGAACAATGATGAAATGCTCCTTTCTGTGAAAGCAAAGCCTTTTCCCGTGCTGGAAATAGGTAGTAATGAAAATGATAATTTGGAAGAGGCCTACTAAAATTGAGCTTGCTTTTCACCAGAAGAAACTTGGGTAAGGAGGGCGAGAGGGAGGGAGGAGTAAAGTAGGAGGTGATTGCTCACAGAAGGAAATAAATTGAACAAAGTAATGATACTCTGGGAAACATGAATTTCTTTACCAAAATAAATAAATTAGAGAAAATAGTTTATTAAAGCAGATGCTTTCCAATAGAGATTGTGTTTTCAGCGGAAGGGATTGGTGCTAAAGAGCATCTGCGGGTGAAAGGTGGTGACTTAGAAGTGATATTAGGAGGTGAGCACAGGCAGGGGAAGGTGATGACTACATAGAGCAGTTCAGCTGAGAACTATTGGCATAAATACTTGCTTTGAACTGTGAATCAGCTCCTAGCAGAGGAAGAAAAAGTGAATGATGAAAAGATGAAGCTTTTTGTAACAACTAAAACCATGTCAAATAAGCAAAGAATCGGTGAACTGTAAATGTCAAAACTGAGTTAAGGTTTCCAAACCTAATATCAACAATCAAAAATGCCGGTGGGATCTTCCCTTGGCAACCAACAGCGAGCCTAGAGTAAACACAAGAGATTGTGTGATCTGCAGCTGAGAAGTCTCAGATGCTGTTCATCTGGTCTCAAAAAATGTGCATCAAAGAACAGTATGACAGAAAATGCATTAATCTTAGAATTATTGAATCACAGAATGGTTTGGGTTGGAAGGGAACTTAAAGCCCATCCAGTTCCACCCCTGCCACGAGCAGGGACACCTCCCACTGGATCAGGGGCTCCTAGCCCCATCCAACCTGGCCTGGAACCCCTCCAGGGATGGGGCAGCCACCACTGCTCTGGGCAACCTGGGCCAGGGCCTCCCCACCCTCACAGGAGAACAGTTCTTCCTAAGATCTCATCTAAATAGGATATGTGCACACTTGAATTAATTCAGTTAATTAATGCAATATTATCCCAGAAGAGAGTTTCTGCATCCTTTATACTTGTTTAAACTGTATAACTGGTGATGTTAGACATTACTAGCTTGCATTCTTAATTCTTCTTGAGTTAAACTGTTACAAAGCGTTTCTTTAGGTGGTCCTTTTCAGCCTAAGCTGGTCTTTGTTAGTTGAGTCAAACAATTTTTAAGTTAAACCGAAGCCTGTCTGTCCTCCTGACATCTGTGGGCAGCTATTCTGCACTGAGGCTGCAGCCTCCCACTTCGCTATCCCCTTACAATTATAACCAGGGGTTTGGTTTGTTCTCTTGTTCACTTGTCCGCTTTGGCTTTGTTCATTGCCTTATTTTTGCAGCCTTTTTGCTTTAGCTGGGGTGAATCAACTCTGTAAGTATTTATGCAGAGGAGTGAGACCAGGAAGCCACTGTGTCCATGACACAGGCTGGGTGGTTCCTCGGTTAAAATTCCTGTATTACGATTGTGATGCTGTGTTTTCAAAGACCAGAGAGTTGGATATCCAGGTATGTTGATGCTATAATGACCTCTGCATTGCAGCTGTTAATGTAGAGGCATCTCTGTGTGCTGGATGGAGCTGTGGAGTGACACTGGCACAGTGTTGAAAAGCCCTAGTGTTTGTGTCCAGTATATTATATAATAATAAAATTAGCATGTATCTGTGTAATACATAATTATGGATTTGAGTCGCACTAGGGGTCAATGAGTACTCTGCTTTAAACTGTTCTACTTATCAAGGTGAAGTTAATCCTAAGTTTAGCTCTCTGCACGTAATTAATATACCTGAATCATAGTGTAACTAAATTGTGGAAGATGTATTCCTTCCGGAATCAGAGGGGAAGTTAAGATGGAATGACTTGGCAGCTGCCTTCCTGTCACCTGAGAGCATTCTGTTTGAGGAAGGGAGATGTACAGGGATATTGAACCCTTGCTTTGAGGCTGAAAGATCTGGAGCTTGCCTTGTGGTGGCACGTCTTGGCCTCCTGCTTGGATGGAGGGATGATAGGACTGTAACAGCTTCTTCCCACTCAGTTTTATGTGCTGGCATGGATTTTGGGTTTTGTTCTGTACAGTTGCTTTATTGAATGCAAATTCTTATGTTTTGGGTGAGGAAGATCTTGATTCATAGGTAAACCCTATAGATGAGACTTCTGAGTTGCTTTCAACAATTCTGTCATCTGAAGCCGAGTGATTCAAGGATTGGTTTAGGCTGACAGTATCTTTCCCTGCATTTTACATCTCATCTAAATCAGGAATGACCAAGAGACTGAACAGCCATGCTGCATGCTGTTTGATGCAAAGCAGAGGGTTTGGTCCAGTTGAAGCTAAAGCGGTTTGTACAAAAAGACTAGCAACAGAGCCATGGATTAACAGGTCTTACTGCATGTCCTTCTCGAGTGTGCATTGTGGTGAGAGGTCTTGATGGCCGGTGCTGGAGATGAGCTTGGGCCTGTGGTACCCGTGTTGCACCAGCACTTTGCAGATAAGACTTTGCAGGCCTGCGAATGATCCAGCATGTGTCACATTCTGTAGTTTTGGATAGAAGGGGTTCATGTGGGTGAAGGGAAAGTGTTTATAACGTGTGATTTCTGGATATGGGAAGAGCTGAAAATTCTATGTATGTTTTCTTCAGTCATTCTTACTCCATTTTATGCTTGTTTTAATGTCTGCAGTGGAATATTTTTGCTGTCTTTATAGGAGGAGGAAGAGCAGGAAGAGGAAGATGATGATGAAGATGACGATGATACTGATGACCTTGATGAACTAGATACAGACCAGCTGCTGGAGGCTGAGCTGGAGGAGGATGAGAACAATGAGAATGCTGGTGAGGATGGAGAAAATGACTTCTCTCCATCCGATGATGAGGAGCTTGCCAACCTCCTGGAAGAGGGAGATGAGGGTGAAGATGAAGATTCTGATGCTGATGAGGAGGTTGAGCTGATTCTCGGAGACAGTAAGTGTGTGCCCAGCTTGGTGACCACAGGTGACCTTGTCCTCTGTTTGATGTCCTGATGCATATGTAACATCTAAGTCTTCCCTGGAATGTCTTAGATAAGTTTCTGGTATGAAAGGTGCAAATCATCATGCTTGTTCACCAGTGGCCTCTCAAAAGTGTTCTGTCAGGAAAAACAGCTCTTGTCTGAGAGAAGAGCTGTGCGTTCTGGGAAAGAAGGTGTCTTCTTTCAAGTGCTCCCCGGTACGTGTGTGAGAACTTAAAGGCAGCTGAGAAAATCCATGTGAGGAAGCGTTGTCTGATTGCTTGGCTGTCCTGCCCTTCAAAGGAGCACTGGTTGAACTGTTACCTCGCCCGTCTTCTCTGCCTTAGTTGTACCTGTAAGGACAGAGAAGCTGTTTTGGTCCGTGGTGCTATTGTTTCTCTTTTGTCATGGCTTAAAGTGCAAAACCAACGTGGCATTTCTAGGTCACTTCTTTTTTAGCCCATGCTGAAGCTAACATAATTTTGGGGATAAAATTTGAGTTGTCCTTTTTTTTGGCGTTCTGCAGACACAGAGGTTTGAAAAGTGAACAAAGAAAGAGAGAGAGAGAGTTTGTGCATGTGAGAAAGTTCTGTAGTGATTCAGTTTGGAAAAAAGCTTCACAAGAAAGACCAGGTGTGCAGGATAACATCAGGCTGGGGATTTATGATACCACATTCTGTTTCCCTTCTTGTAGCACGATTTTTGAGTGTGTGGCCAAGCCACTTAGTCCTTTTTGATTTCCAAGCTGTAAAATGGGGATGATGTGGTTACCTTGTGCTAAAAGGTTGGTAAGGATAAGTAATTACAATGTAATTACCCCTCAGTGGGGAGTCTCCTGCTGGGGCCTGACAAGGCCACCAAGAACCTCGTACTGAGAGAGTCTGGGTCCCACTGACTGTGCAATGACCTAGCCCCGTGCCTGTCACGCAGAGGCTTTATCTCACCACGTCAGGCTGGGGGAGCCGTCAAGCTGGCTCCCACATAAGAGCTGTGAGGAATGACTGCCAGGTCTGGCCTGCCCGCAGCATGAAGAGCTTTTGCACTTAGACGCGCGCGTTTCAGCTGTGCAGGTAACACTGCTGGTGTCCTTCTCGCCTTCTGGTCATGGGGAAAATCTGCCAGCTTGCAGAAACTGCACTGGCTGAAGCTGTTCTGCTCTTGGCCCTCTACTCTAACCAGGGAAAGCAAGCCCTGGTGCAGATGTGCTGGCTGCTTTAGAATCATGGAATGGTTTTGGTAAGGGACCTTAAAGCCTGCCCAGTTCCACCCCCTGCCATGGGTGGGGACACCTCCCACTGGATCAGAGGCTCCGAGCTCCATCCAGCCTGGCCTTGAACCCCTCCAGGGATGGGGCAGCCACCCCTGCTCTGGGCAGCCTGGGCCAGGGCCTCCCCACCCTCACAGGGAAAAATTTCTACCTAAGATCTCCTCTCAATCCCCCCTGTTTCAGCTTCAAACCATTCCCTTGGTCCTATCCCTGCCCTCCCTGACCAAGAGCCCCTCCCCAGCTTTCCTGGAGTCCCTTTCAGTGCTGGAAACTGCTCTAGGGTCTCCTCAGAGCCTTTTCTGCTCCAGACTGAACAACCCCGAGTCTGTCAGCCTGTCCTTGTAAGAGAGGGGCTCCAGCCTCCTCTGGACTCACTCCAACAGCTCCATTTCCTTGATTTGAAATGCAGTCGTGGTGCTAGTGGCCCCTGTCACTTCTGGGATGTTGGTGGTCTCAGGCAGTGGTGGCATCTCCTGTACCTGTGAACACCTTGTCTCGCTTAGCAGGGCTGCCAGCTGTGTTCTCCCCCAAAACACGCGTAACCGACCTGTCTCCTTCTCAGCCGACAGCTCAGATAACTCCGACTTGGAGGACGACATCATCCTGTCTCTGAATGAGTGAGGAGGCGCTGCCAGGCGGGGTGTGGGCAGGAGGAGACGCTCCCTTCCCAACAGAAGACTGGAGACCAATTTGGTAACCGATTCTGAACACCCTCAACCCTATTTCTACTGGGAAAACCTGAGGAACTCCAGCCCATCCGCTGTGTTGATTTGAGTCGGTCCGAGGCTCCACAATAAAGAGACCTGGGGTTAGGCCTCTTTCTCTCTGCCTTTTTTTTGTTATTTTTTATTTCAGGCCAAGATGACTCGCCTTGTCACGGAAACTTCTGAAGATATTTCACAGTATATTTTCTTTGTATAAAGTTCTTTCCTAAAGAACAGAAATAGTTTTATATAAAACAAAAAAAAACCAACAAAAAAAAAGGCAAGTGTTCTAGTCAAGAGGGGAATAACTTTGTATTCCTGTAGTACCTTGTTCCCATGGGGTAGGTTTGGGGGAGAAAAATGGTTTAAAATGAAAAGCAGAGGCATTTTTATGCAACTACAAGTGAAATAGGATCATGATTTCTAATATTGTCAAGGAGTGAGAATATTTTTATTTTAAATATGATTTTATTTTTAAAACAGAAACAAAGCATTAGGTGTCACCACCTGTGAGTGCGCCTGCGTGCTCTGGAGGCTCTGCCCTCAGGGAGAGCCCAGGGCATTGGGTACCCGAGCAGACAGGCTGGTAGAGTCTCACTGTGCTAGTGGGAGGCTGAGCTCCTGGCTTGGCCTGGTCCCAGCCTGCTATTCCTGAGGCCACGGCGCTCTGGGATTGAAGGTGGGGCCCTTTCTCCCCTCTGCCCTTTGTGGTGCAAGTTTTTTTTATCTGGGTTTGTTTTTTTGTTTTTTTTTTTTTTTTTCCTTCTCTCCCTCTTGCCCTCTGTGTGGAAACTGCAAACCGAAGGCCTTTTTCTTTAATGTAAAGTGTATTTATTAAAAAATTAAATACAAACCCTGTCTCTGTCCATGTAGCCACATGTTCCTCTGCTGTCTGTGCCTAATTGGTGCTCCGTGTGCCTGAGGAGCTTGGAGAGAGAGCAGCCAGTGGTAGCCGGTGCCCAGCAAAATCGACAGCACTGAGGTTTCCCCACCCGCCGGGACTCCCCGGGCTGCACCACAACACGTGGGGCTTCAAATCCATCCTGGTTTGCCCAAAGTCGCTGTGGGTGGCGCACCCTCTGCCGCGCGGGGCTGTCCTGGCAGAACATGAGGGGCTCTTGCTTGTGCTTGACAAGAGGCTCTGCCCTTGGGGATAAAACCCTGTGGCCACACCTGTGATTTGAGTGCACAGCTCCCTTCTGAGTCAGAGCTGGAACCTACGGGTGTGGGTGGCTTGTTTGGACAAGGCCCCTAATGTGCTGTATATTCCCAGGTGTTCTGATAACATCCGCTCAACGTTTTACCCTTTGTCTGTTTTGGCCACTTTCAGAAGAGGGTTTGAGGCAGAGCAGGGAGCTGGAGGTGCCGCAGTCCTTCACACAGCAGCGAGTTTGCTACCAAGAACTGTGCCTGTTTCAGCCGAGGCTCCAGAGTTCGTTGCTTGAAGAGGAAGGCTTTTCTTTTTAACCCGGAGAAGGGATAGCTTTCCTTCCTTCCAGCAGTGCATCTCTTAATGCACTTACGCAGGGCTGCTTGATAATAATTAAAAAGAAAAGTTCTGCTGCAGCTTATAATGGATAATTGTACTCTGCAGAGGTGATAAGGATGAACAAGTTGCAACTATGGCAGCATTTAAGACCAGCAGTTGGAGCAGCGTTCTGGTAAAAGCAGGGGATTGAAAATTGGATGTGCCATCCAACAGCTGTGGAAGCCAGCCTCTGCCTGACCAAAACTTGCCTTTTGCGACTTTACTGTAGAAAGTGTGCTGCTCAGGAGGAGAAATAAAATAACACGTGTCCTCAGCTACTACAAGCAGACGGAGATACTGTGCCAGATGTCTGTATCTTTTTCTGGCATTAGCCCACAGCTGGAATCGGCTGCATCTGCTGCATTTTTGGGTCTTGCTTTAAGAGAACTTCTCCGACTAGTTTTGTGAGGCAGAACCAACATCTAGAGCGGAGCTTCCAGTCACAGATTTAACTTGAAGCTGGGCTGCTGTAAGTATCTGTGCCGTCCTGCCCCTCCCACAGCCGCCCCACTCTCACCAAGTAGCTCCAAGGGAGCAGCGCTGGGCATCGCAGCCGGCAGGGCACCTGCCAGCCCTGCCCCGCTTGAACCCAGCCCTGGGGACGCTGCCTGCACAGCGGGCTTCGCTCACGAGACCAGGGGGACTTCAGCAGGCTGAGTGCAAGGTGGTGATGCTGAGATGACGATGAGTGTGGTTGGGTCGGTGGTTTGATTTCATTCAGGTTGTAATTCTGCAGCCAGCTGCGATGGGGGAAATGGTGGCGTTTGGCAAACCGCCTCTTCCCCTGACAGCACGGTTTAATCTACTTAAAAGCACAGTGTTTGGAAAAAACCTTGTGCTCCTTCCTGAACGCAGACGGGACATTGTGGCTGTGATACCGTGCGTATCCTGGCTGCACAGCATTCCAAAACCCCCTTGTGGGCCATGGCTTGGGCAGCAGGGCAGAACCCTCAGTGCTGGTCAGTGTGACCAGGGTGTTAGTGCAGGGCAGCGATGCGGGTGTGATCGGCTCATCAGCACTAGTGACACGCTCAGGGCACTGCCTGGGGCGGGCCTGCTGCCCGTGTCTCTCTTCCAGGTCAAACAGGCAGCTGCCAGTGTGGGAAAGGGCTTTGCAAGACAGAATATTTACTGAATGGTGTTCAAGAAAACAAAAGCAACACCTCAGTCTGACTGGTAATGCTATCAGACCACCGCATCCACCGCAGGATCATGAGATGGTTTGGGCTGGAAGGGACCTCAAAGCCCATCCAGTCCCACCCCGGCCCTGGACAGGGACACCTCCCACTGCATCAGGGGCTCGAAGCCCCATCCAGCCTGGCCTGGAACCCCTCCAGGGATGGGGCAGCCACCCCTGCTCTGGGCAGCCTGGGCCAGGGCCTCACCCCCCTGGGGAGCTGGGAAGGCTCAGGACATCAGGTCCGAGGGCTGGTGCTGCTGTGCTCCCAGGTGTTTTTTCCTTAAATTCCGATTTCCCATTCACAGCCTTGAATTCATTGGTAGAGGGAAATGTGCTGGTCCCCTGGTCATGCACACACGCTCACAGCCCTCAGCCGATTCACTGGGAACAGAGATCCTGTCACTAAAACTCTTGCCAAATCTGAAGTGCAATGTTTGTCTTAAAAAAAACCCCCTATGTTGCTATTTCTCTCAAAAAGAGTTGGGGGATTTCTGGTGGCTCCCAGGCTTTGCTGTCAGGCAGCTGCAGCTTTTATCATGTATTGATTGGTTTTTCCTTCTGATTCAGGGTGTCCCCGCACTGTACCACGCACACCCAGACACACTCAGGTGGGGCTGCTCTGCAGCAGCACGACCTGCAGCTCCCTGTTGGCACGAAGCCAGCCAGGTATTTGTCACCAGGTCTCCAATGTGTAGGATGCTCTGACAAAAGGCTCTGCTCACTCTGTGACGCTGGCCATGAGGGGTGTTTAATAGCACTTGGCTCCAGATAACATGGAACAGTTACAATGGGTGACGTTTGGCACTGTCTACGTTACAACAGCACGGGGGACTCGGTCACAAGGTTGAGTCAGCGTCCCTGTAACCGTGTCCTGCTCCATGGAGGCAGGGGGGCACCTCTGGAGGCGCAGCAGTGCTGCTCCTCTGCTCCCACAGCCTGATGTGTTTCGCAGGGCCCTGCTGCTCCCAGCAGCTGAGCCCGTGCGGCTCTCACAGTGCTTGCACCCCATGGGCAAACTCTGCTGCAGCTTCGTAGCCATATCTGGGCCTTACGGAGAGATACGCTTCCCGGGGTAAGGAAGATGCATCACCAAGAGAAAGACTGACCCCCTTGAGGTCAGGCTGACTCATTAGATTTCATATAATCACAGTATTAAATGTTAAAAACTCCAATGAACCAACCATCCTGGTTGATAGCATCACATTATTGAATTGAGCAACCACCCGTAGAGCATCTGCTGACGATGTCTGTACTGACACTGCAGGGTTAAACAAGACTAAAAGCATCCTCTGACCCAGTCGCGCAGCCTGCGACAGAGGGGCTTGAAACCAATTGGGCCTGAGCGCACAGCTTTAAGAGGGTCTTCGGCAGCCACCAGCGAGTGAGTCTGCTTGGACAGAGGCAGCGGGGCGAGGCCTGGTTCTCCCAGGGCTTTGCTCACTTGCCTTCGCCGAAATGAACCCCCCTGCAAACTTAACCTTTCCAATGCAGTGATTTACATCCCACACGTTTTTCTGTAAAACTCCTAAAATCTACAGGCACGATTTAAAAAAAAATCTTGCTATCCCCAAACTGTGTGGATTTTAAGCCCAAGTTGAAGCGGTTACTGCTGCCCTGGCGCTGCGGAGCCAGCAGAGGTGCCGGCATCCCCGCTTCTCCCCAAACAACTGCTGGTACCACAGACAGAAAAGGTGATGGAACCTTCCCAGCTTACAAATTCCCAGGGTTTCCTGCAGTTGTAGACGGGATCCTTGCAGCAACGCCACCTTTTCAGCCAGCCAGCTGTGTTTATCTCTTTTTTTAAAGCCTGCAAGTAAGTTTCAACTTTGGCAAAAGCAATTTTGCTGTTTGCCCTTCAATTAAAGGTTTGGGATAGTGCGACCCAAGGGGCTGCACCAGTGGGCACCCGTTGCTTGCCAAACCCTTTGTACTTTTGTGTTACCTCATACAAGGCCCAGAAGGGTTCCACTTAAATTATTTTTTTTCCTCCTGCTTGTTGTTTTTTTTTTCCTTCCCCTTTTATAAAAACTGGGAATGTCAACCTCATTGTTGTCCTTCTCCAGAACTTCTGAGCCGTGTTCTCTCAGCCCTCACAGGGCTGAACACAGAGCCGACTCCAGGCGTTAACTGTACTTTTTTGTTGTATATGAAACCCACTTCAATCCTTGATTAGGATTTGCTTCCTGGGAAGCTTCCATCCTAAAATCAATAGGGATGCATCTGGCCTCAAATTCATGAAATAGAAAAGCAAACAGGACAAAAAGATAAAGACACAGACCCCCTGTTTTGAGTCTCTCGTACAGCACAAAGAACCCCCGCTTTCCTCCTGCCCTGCAGGACACAGGAGCCTGGGACCATCACCTTCCAGCTCCTGGCAGCAGGGAACCGGCCCTTCCCGGGCCACAAAAACTAGGATACCGCAGAAGTTTAGAAATCCATCAGTGAACAAGGCTTTACTGACAACTTTTCATACAGTTAAAAAATAAAAATACAGAACAACAGCGGACAGTGTCACATATTAAAAACGAATAAAATGGGCTCTATTTAAATGGTATTAAAATTAATTAGGAACTAAAAATCTTACCACTTTGGTCAAGGTGTTTTGAGCCTCCACCAAAATGATCGGCCTTAAAAACAACTGGGTTGTGTGACACACAAAGAAAACATGGAAGTGGGAAAGACTGTGTGGGCTAGGCAGTGTCTTTGACTATAACTATCACCATGTGTTCTTCTTCTAACTTCCCCAATGTCCTTAGTGCTGACTGGAGGTACTGCTGCGAGAATTCACACGGAGGGAACGCGTAAAGCATGCCTGTGCTGTCCCTGCCCTTCGCCCCTCCCACGGGCAGGCTGATAACCCCGGCAGCCTGCTTCTGTTTCAAGTAGGAGACCAGATTCCTGAGAAGCCGTCGCTGCAAGCCGGGCTCTACAACAGGGAAGGGCCCCTCGGCCCCTGCCGCTGCCGGGGCGGATTGGGTGGCCAGGAGCACGGCGTAGCCGTTGGGGCTGCCTTGTTTGATACGGCGAGTGACTTCATCCAGCTTGGGCTGGTCGAGCCGGAGTCTCTGAGCGATTTTGAGCTGCGTTAACTTCCCGCCGGATGAATGGTCTTTGAGGAGTCCGTTGATGACCCCGAGGTCTCCCTCCAGGATGTGCATAGAGGTGGGGAAGCAGCTGTTTTTGAGCACGAGAAGCCCGTTCCAAGCGAGCTGCAGCGTCTGAGCGTACTCCGATAAATTCTTTAGCTTTTTGGTCTCAGATTTTGGCTCCTCATGAGTTTTTGATTCCGATTCACCAGTTCGATGATTGCGTTCGCTGTCCCGTTTTTTGGGCTGGGGAGCATCGGCTGCCTCACGATGGGGTTTCTCCTCAGTCGTGTGACGATTGTTCTGAAGGGAGTTGCTCTGCTCTTTCTCAGCTCCGGATTCTGTAGTGTGGTTCTCCTTGCGAGCCCTGTCCGGGCTGCGGTCTAAAGCTGGCCCACCGGCCTTTGTCCTGCTTCTGTCCTCGTAAGGCGAGTGAGTAGTCCTCCCGCGGTCACTGGAAAGACTGCGGCGTTTCCGCCTCTCTTCCCATGGTTTGGGCACGCCGCGGTCGCCGTCGCTGCCCCAGCGCTCTCCGCTCCGGCTACGCACCGACCGGCTGTAGCTCTCCAGGTTGTTTCTGCGTTCCGCGTTTTTGGCAGGGCTGGCCCAGTCTGCCTCTGCAAAGCTCCTGTCTCTGTCCGAGTACAGGAGATGCGGAGGAGTCCTATCCCGCACCCTCAAGTCTTGCTCCAGGCTTCTGTGCCGGCCGTAGCCGTCAGCCAGCAGTTCATAGTGCATGGGGAGCGGCGCAGGCGGGTACTGCGGCGGGTATCTCGTCTCTTCGGCTTTGGCAAAATCCACCCGGAGCCTCCTCTCCGGGCCGCCCAAGGGAAAGCCCCTCATCTGCGCGCACGCGGCCTGGGCAGCGTCCAAGCTCTCGTACTGGATGTAAGCGAAGCTGTCGCCCTTCACGTAGTCAATAGTCCTGATGCTGCCGAAGCGGTCGAACTCCCTGGCCAGGGCAGCCAGGGAAGTACTGGGGCCCAGGCCTCCCACCCACAGCCGGGTGGTCGGGTTGGCTTTCCCGTAGCCGATTTTGATAGGGTTCCTGCCGACCACGCGGCCCGACATGGCCACCTTGGCCCGATGCGCCATGTCCAAGTTCTGGAACTTGAGGAAAGCGTAAGCCCCGCCTTGGCCACGCGCAGGGCGCTTGATCACCACCTCTTCAATGATGCCGTACTTCTCGAAGGCGCGTCTCAGCTCCACCTCCGAGACGTTGTGGTCCAGGTTGCCGATGAAGAGGTTGCGGGTGGCTCTCTGATCGTCCTCTGGCATCAGGTCTTCCTCGGCCACGATGGGGTAACCGTAAGGGCGGCCGCGCTCGTCGTACAGCCCGTAGTAATCCAGGGCCCTCTCCCGCTCCCGGGAGAGCCCGATGGCGGCCGCTTCCAAGGCAAAGGCGGCAGCGGCGGCGTGCGCGTGCCTGGGCCGCGGCTCCCGCAGCAAGGGGCTGGTGACGGGCGAGAGCGATCTCTGCTTGTACTGGTAGGCGCTGTGGATGGGCGGCAGGTAGCCCAGGGGCTCCGGGGAGGGCGCGGGGGGCGGCGTGCGGCTCCTCCGGCCCCCGCGCAGGTACACGGGCTCCACTTTGAGCGGCCGGTCGTAGAGGAGCAGCTGCCGGGCCCGCGCGTGCCGGCGGGCGTCGCGGGCGTCCCCGGGGTGTCGGAAGTTGACGTAGGCGACGCGGCCGAGCTCGGGGGTGTGGGAGAGCTTGACGCTGATGTCCCCGGCGCCCCCGGCCGCGAAGCGCTGGAAGAGGCGGAACAGCCCGTCCTCCAGCAGCTGGTCGGGCAGGGCGGCGCTCAGCCCGCTCACCAGCAGCGTCTTGTACTCGCAGGCGCCCGGCGGCTCCCCGGGCAGCCCGGCCGAGGCGCCCAGCGGCGCCAGCAGCAGCGAGGGCGCGGCGCCCGGCGGCGGCCCGGCCAGCAGCAGCGACGGGGCCACCACGGCGCCCAGCGGCGCTTTGGCCTTGGCCGCGCCGAGCGCCCGCGACGACGACGACGAGGAGGAGGAGGACGAGGAGGCGGAGGGGGCGGCCTGGCCGCGGGCGCCCGAGGCCGAGGAGCCGCCCGCGGGGCGGTGGTTGGAGTCGCCGCCGGCGCGCTCGTCGCCGCGGTGCCCGCGGGACCCGGAGCCGCCGGCGCCGCCGGGCGCGGGTTTGTCGCGGCCGCTGCGCGACGCGCCCGAGCTGCGGTGCGGGCCGCGCCGGCCGCCGCCGCCTCCCCCGCCGCCTCCGCCGCCGCTGCCGTCCCGCTCGCGCTCGCGGGGCCGCTTGGCGGCGGCGGCGGCGGCGGCGCGGCCCCCCCCGGCCCCGGGCGGGCTGGAGTCCCGTTCGCCGCCCCGCTTCATGGCGCCGGGCCCCGCCGCTCAGGAGGCGCCTCCGGCGGCCGCCGCCATCTTGGACAAAAGGGAGCGAAGGCGGCTCCGGGCGCCGCGCCGCGCGGGCCTCGCGTCATCGCCGAGCGACCCGCGTCACCGCCCGCGCGGGGCCTGCGTCATCGCCGCGCGCCTCCCGCCCCGGGGCACGTGACCCGGGGAGCGGCGGGAAGGGGGGAATCCCCGGCCTTGGGCGCCCCGGGGCGCCCCCCGCCTCACAGTGAGGAAATTCCTCCTTGTACCCGCTCTCGGTCGGCCCATCTCCAGTTTACAGACATCCCCCCTCGTCCTGTCACTACAAACCCTTGTAAAATGTCCCGCCCCAGCTTTCCTGTAGCCCCTTCAGGCACTGGAAGGTGCTCTAAATTCTTCCTTCTCTCCTCCAGGCCGAACGACCCCAACTCTCTCAGCCTGTTCTCGCACGGGAGCTGCTCCAGCCCTCGGATCATCCTTATAGCCTCCTCTGGACCTGTTCCAACAGCTCCATCCCTTATGCTGAGGATTCCAGAACCAGACACGATACTCCAGGTGGGTCTCTGGGAGCGGAGCAGAGGGGACAATCCCCTCCCTCCATGCTGCTCCCGCTGCTGTGGATCCAGCCCAGGACACGGGTGGTTTCTGGGCTGCGAGTGCACGTTGCCGGCTCATATCGAGCTTCTCATCAATCAGCACCCCAAGCCGTTCTCCGCAGCGCCGCTCTCAATCACATCACCCCGACCCTGTTCTGAAACCACCGTACAATAACAAATGTCCCGTTACAGCACCCAACCCGTCCCTCCTGCCAGAAGTGTGAGGGGGCTGTGATGCGCTGTGTGTGTGCTGCTACTCGTGCCACGCGGCACTGCTGCGCTTGGTAGAAACCGTTATAACTTAATAAACATCTCACTACGGCGCCCACCTCGGCATCCCCTCTGTCCCATCCACCACCACTCCCGCCAGAAAGGCGTGAGGGGAGGCTGTGATGAGATGTGCGTGTGATGTGTGCCCGGTAATCACGTCACGTGGCACCTCAGCACCCAGTAGAAACTGTTGAACTTTAATAAACATCCCGTTACAGCGTGTGCCTTGCCTCGGCGCCCGCTCCGTCCCGCCCTGTTCCCCTCCCCTCAGAGGTCAGAACGGGCCCCGGCGGCTCTGGGCGCGTACTTGGGCATCAGTTCGTGGATCCTGCGGATGAAGTCGGATTTCTCAGCGCATCCCTTGCACGTTTCACCCCAGTCGTCCAGGATGCGCCGCAGCTCCTTGACGCGCAGCTTGCGCAGGTCGGCAGTGCTCAGGTCGATCTGTTTGTCTGCAGGGAGAGCAGAGCTGGGCTCAGCCCGGGGAGATCCCCCACTGTGCTCGGATCGGGGTCTGATGCTGCTGGGAGTGGTACCAGAGGCAAGAGAGCCAAAACGCGAGAGGGAGAGGGGTGCCAGGCTCCCAGGGGGTGGAAGAAACGTCCCTGTTAGGGTTTTGACAGCAGATTGGGTTTTTCATACTGAAAGTCACTATTAGAAACCAGAACGTTTGGTTGCCACTTAGGATTGACAATATCCCCCAAACCCCATTAATCATATGAGCAGCAATAGTTTAATTCTCTCTTGCTCTGGATAAAGAAAAGGTGGCAGAGTGATGTCAGAGGAAAGGTAAGTGACAACCACAAAAAGCTGACCAGGAACCAAGAGGACATTAGTACAAGAAAGGAGAAGTGTAAAGCCCCACAATCCAAAGGGTGCCTCCTGAGAACATAAGGGTAGAGGCACAGGAAAGCAGCCAGAAGGGGATATTTCCAAAACTGTTCTTCAGATTGGTCTTTTCTGGAAAAGCACGTCATCTAGGAACGTGACAGTTCAAGGAAGGTGGCAAGAAAAGAGTGTGGAATGCTCGAAGCAGACACCAGAGGAGGTGACAGAGGAGTGTTTGTCAGCCTGCTACTGGCAGACCGCTGGGACTGCAGAGCTCCACTAGGGGCTCAAGCGCTGCCTACAGAGCCACCATCCCTACCTCAGGGCTCACCAGCTGCTCCCCAGGACAAGTTTTCCTGCATTTACATAAATGCAGAATTCCCAGCAGGGGTTTGAGCGCAGCAGTGCTGACGTGCCCGGGAGGTTCTTCTTTCAAGGCAGATCAGTGGCTCAGCAGAAGCTAACAGGGATTAGCGGCCAACAATCTGACCTGAGCACCTCCAGAAACCTCCCCAGGATGTTCACGGAGAGCTTGATTAGGTTGATAACCTAATCAAGCTGTCAACCCTGCTACGGAAGCTGGGACCGAGCACGCTGTTTTACCCAGAATGATCCGTACCCCGGGAAAGCATGGGCGGTTCCCCTTTTGCTGGCAACTCACCATATTTCAGTTCACAGATCTGACTGTCTTTCTTCTTTAGTTTCTCACAGATCTTTTCCACGGGGATGTGATGACTCATGGGCTTTGATACCTCGTTAATGATTTTGGTGGCGGCATCGCTGGTGGCCCCAATATAGTAGCACTAGAGGGAAAAAATAATGAGGTGGGGACGCATGGAAAAACACTTCCAAAAGGAGTTCTCTATCCATCTTCTCTACTGGCCTGATTTTGCAGAGAGATGTTCACTGTTACACCACCTGTAACGGTAAATGGCCGCTACGGGCAGGCGAAGGAAGCCCAGGGCACCAAGCAGACGCTGCCCACCACACGGCTTTTAGAGCTGCTGAGGCTGGTTGTCTTGTTTCTCAATTTTTTAAAAAAATAAGTGGATTAAGAACAAAGTCTTCCTCACTCAAGGAGAAAGACTTTCTGGTGTTTCCCCTCTGCCTTTCTGATGGTGCCTCTCTGCAATTCTCTTCTTCCTCAGGGCTCTTCCCCTGGGGGCTGCCTTCTCCTTTTAGTTAGGACAATTTGGTTCTCCTTTATTCAGTTTTCGGCTAAACAGATGAAGACTATAAATATTTTCACAGCTTACATAGCACCCTAATACAGTTTAAGGGACAAGGAAGTCTGACAGCAAATTAAAGCTTTGTAATCCTCAGTGCTTCAGTAAAAGGGAGAAACAAGGTCAGCCTGTGTGGGGTTTTAAGGTCATACTCCTCAAGTTTTCTCTTATAAAAACACAGGACCAGAGGAACAGCCCTCGGAAGCCTTACCATGCAAGCTTAGAAGCAGTTATTTCCCCTCACTTCCCAAGTATTCCATGACTTGACTCCCTCGGGAAGGAACTGTCATTGACCACTGCCACTTACCAGGCGGTTCTCTTTGCCTTTTGCTTCTTTGCAGGATTTCAAGAGCTCCTTTTCAATACTGGCAGGTGTGAACTCGGCATTGCTGTCCTTCAGACTCTGGTAGAACCTTCCCAGGAAGGTAACGCACACTGGAAGGGAAGATGGATGGAGTTACCTGCGACTGCAAGGATCTGGTGGCAGCTCACGGGGCACAGTAAGGGTTTGGAGAACAGACCTCAGAAAAGCTGCACTAGCAGGCGGTGATTTCACACCTATTTCGGTCAGGCTTTCAGAGCACACGACTTAATACACCCTGGTATTTTTGGTGGGTTTTGGACAATCTGAGAAACTGGATCCACAGAAGCGTCCAGTGGCTTCTGTACAATGTCCTGAGCGAGCAGCAGGATTCAGCTGAGGGATACAACCCAATGCAGTACTCATGCAAAGACACAAACTTAATTTTCTGTCTAATTCTTGCTGCTTTGGGAAGCCACTTCCACAACCATGGGCTTCAGAAAGAGTTCTGATTCAAAAACCAACTCTACACAATCCCGTTAGACTCCACGTGTGCTAGTTTTAGGAATATGGTATCACTGATTACCCAGTTGTCTCAGTTCGTGGCTAAATTACTCCCAAGAACAAAAACATTACGTGATCGCATGTGTTTCTCCTCGCTTTATGCCTGCAAGGTTCTGGATCGGTTTCAGACTGAAAGGCAGACAGGGGGCTGTGGGCCCACAGGGTCCGTGCTGCAGGGTGAGCTCACCGAGTGTCACACTGCGCTCCTGCTGCTCGTGCAACTCAACCAGGCACATCAGCGTTGCCTGGACCCAGAGCTCTGTGGCAAGACCTGCGGCTTTTCTGAGTGCGAGACAAGAGCCAGGCACTGCCCTGTCTGGAGAGGAAAGGCACGAGCTCTCTCTTTCATGTGACTGATCTACCTCAACAGGAAGGGATCCGCAAACATTACCAGTTGTCCTTAACAACTGGTATCTGACTCCTAACACAAGCCGTGGCACAGGAAACCGAGTACAACCACCACAAAGCCATGTAGAAACTTATTCTCATGGTATTAAAGCTAGAAGTAATTATAAGCTAGGCCAATTAGGACCATCATTTACCTCACATCAGTTTGTCCCTCGTCACTGCCACAGAGATGTCCACTGGGCACTGTTTCATTGTTCACAAAGGTGAAAACCTTTGGAAAGAATAGAGCAGGCGTGGTACTGAGGGCTGCCGCACAGCAGAAGCAGGAGTCCCTTCGAGTGCTGGGACAGCAGCCAGAGTTTCCAGTTTCCATGTTCCCTACCCTCCTGTCTTACCGTCTCCCTCCCTTCCACAAACTCCCAGCTGGTCACTGCAGCCCCACCTCCAGTTTTTGCTGTTCCCCCTGGGATTCAATTCTGCTTTTCTATGGAAAAGAAGTTTAATTTGCTGCGCAGCACAGGCACCACAGAGGGTTTTGTACTCAGGTGGGATTTACACCCGCTGCCACCGCTCAGGCTTTACGCCTTAGAGAGCAGGCACCCCGTCTCCACCAGAGAAGTGGAAATGAACGTGATCCTGTGAGGAGCGGACAACCAGTGCTCTGGTGGAGAAAGCTGAGCGGAACACGATCCTGTGCGGAGTGGATACCCAATCCTTCCGTGGAGAAAGGGGAGGTGAACACGATCCTATGTGGAGCAGACACCCAGTGCTCCAGCAGAGAGCGCAGAGGGGATGCGATCCTGTGTGGATCTAAATGCCATCCTGTGCGGAGCGGATGCCCAGTGCTCCGGCAGAGAAAGCGGAGGTGGATATGATTCTGTGTGGAGCCAAACACGGTCCTGTGCAGAGCGGACACCCAGAGCTCCGGCAGAGAGAGCGGAGGGGGCCGTGATCCTGTGCGGATCCAAATGTGATCCTGTGCGGAGCGGACACCCAGCATTCCAGTGGAGAGAGAGGAGGCGGATATGGTTCTGTGTGGATGCAAACATGGTTCTGTGCAGAGTGGACACGCAGTGCTCCGGCAGAGAGAGAGAGAGGAGGGGATGGGACCCTCTGTGGATCCAAATGGGATCCAGTGTGGCGCAGATACCCAGTGCTCCAGGGCAGACACCAGAGGGGATGGGATCCTGTGCAGATCCAACCGGGATCCTGGGCGGAGCAGGCAGCCTGTTCTCCAGCAGAGGGATGTGATCTTGTGCGGAGCAGACACTCGGCTCTCCAGCAGAGAGTGGAGGGGATGCAGTCCTCTGGGAATCCAAGCGGGACCCTGCGTGGATCCAAATGGGATCCTCTATGGATCCAAACGGGACCCTCTGTGGATCCAAACCGGATCCTCTGTGGATCCAAACAGGACACTCTGTGGATCCAAACGGGACCCTGGGTGGATCCAAACGGGACCCCCTGGATCCAAACGGGCCCCTGTGGACCCCAAGGCGCCCCAGCGCGGACACGCGGCTCTCCGGCAGAGCCAGGGAGGGACGCGGCGCCCCGACCCCCCGCCCCGGCCCCGCTCACCCTCGCAGTCCCCGTCGCGCAGGGCCCGGCCCGGCAGCACCAGCAGGGCCAGCGCCGCCCAGAGCCCGCGTGCCGCCCGCATCGCGCCGCGCTCCGCACCGGCCCCGCGCGCGCCCCGCCCCGCCGGCCCCGGGCCACGCCGCCCCCGCCCATTGGCCGCCGCGGCCGAGCTGGCGGCCGCCGATTGGCCGCGCCGGGCGCTTTCCCCGCCCCCTCTCGCCGCCATCTTTGTTCAGGGCGCGGGCGCCATCTCGGAGAGGGGCAGGTTCTCTCACCTGCCGAGGCGCTCCGCCTCTTCCCGCCGCCATTTTTCTTCAGGGCGAAGGGTCCTCGCGCGGGCGCCATCTTGCAGCGGGCGGGTCCTCACACCTGCGGGCGGCACGAGGCGAGGCCGGAGCGGCTCGAGGCGCCGCGGGGTCCGCGTCGAGGGGCGCCGGGGGGTTATCCCTGAACAGCCGGCGGGCCCGAGCCTTGAATTGGAGGGGGGAGAGCTCAAAGGTGAGGCTCTGCCTGGGAGTTGTGAGCTCTGAGGTGGGGCAGCTTGGAGCTGAGGTTGTACCTGTACGGCCTGCGAGTTGAGCCCGGAGTTTTTTAGGTGGGTCAGCTCAAAAATGAGGTTTTTCCCGTACAGCCAGTGAGTTTGAGCCCTGGATTTGAGGTGGGGCAGCTCAAAAGTGAGGTGGTGCCTGTGCAGCCTGCAGGGGATGAGCCCTGAACGCATTGAAGCTTAAAAGTGAGGTTTTACCTGTAAAGCCTGGGAGTTGAGCCCGAAGTTTTTGAGGTGGGGCAGCTCGAAGGTGAGGTTTTGCCTGTTAGAGCCTGCGAGTGGTGAGCTCCGAACCCATTGAGTTGGAGCAACTCAAAGCTGAGGTGCTGCCTCTACGGGCTGTGAGGTAGAAGCTGTGAACTCTTTTAGGTGGGGCAGCTCAAAGCTGAAGTTACCTGTACAACCTGTGAGTGATGAGCCTTGAGTTTTTTAGGTGGCGCAGCGTAGAAGTGAGGTTCTTCCTCTGCAGCCTGTGAGTTTGAGCCCTGGCTTTGAGGTGAGACAGATCAAAAGTGAAGTTGTACCTGTGCAGCCTGTGAGCGATGAGCCCTGAACTCATTGAGGTGACAGCTTAAAAGTGAGGTTTTACCTGTAAAGCCTGGGAGATGCGCCCTGAGTTTTTTAGGCGGCTCAGCTCAAAGGTGAGGTTTTGCCTGTTACAGCCTGCGAGTTGTGAGCTCCGAACTAATTGAGTTGGAGCAACTCAAAGCTGAGGTGCTGCCTCTACAGCCTGTGAGTTTGAGCCTTCAGTCGGGGGTAGGATGGCTCAGAAGGGAGGTTATTCTTGTACAGCCTGCATGTTAAAAGCTCTGAACTTTTTGAGGTGGGGCAGCTCAGAGGTGAGGTTGTGCCTGCACAGCCTGTGAGCCCTGAAGGCGAGACAGATTGAAAGTGAAGTTTTACCTGTACAGGTTGGGAGTCCAGCCCCGAACTCAGCCATGGTAGAAGTCGTGCGAGTTTTAGAATCATAGAATAGTTTTGAGTTTGAAGGGACCTCAAAGCCCACCCAGTTCCACCCCTGCCCATGGCAGGGACACCTCCCACTGGATCAGGGGCTCGAAGCCCCATCCAGCCTGGCCTTGAACCCCTCCAGGGATGGGGCAGCCACCCCTGCTCTGGGCAGCCTGGGCCAGGGCCTCCCCACTCTCACAGGGAAGAAATTCCTCCTGTCCAGCCTAACTGCCACTCTCCAGTTTATTCCTGTTGCCCCTTGTCCCATCACTCCAGGCCCTGGTGAACAGCCCCTGCCCAGCTCTCCTGTAGCTCCCCAGGTGCTGGAAGGTCCCTATCAGGTCTCAGAGCCTTCTCTTCTCCAGGCTGAACAGGCCCAGCTCGCAGCCCTCGCGCAGCCTCCGGATCGGCCTTGTGTGTGTTGGGGATGATTCCAGAACTAAGGAGGCACTAACAGTGGCACGGGCTTGCGGATCCTTCGCATTCTAATTTTTCATTTAATTTTTTCGCATGTTTGTTTTTTTCATTTTGCATTCTTTTCATTCTCCGCTATGTTTTGCCTTTTTCATTTCATTTTTTCTGCATTTTTATATTCACATTTTTTGCATTCTTCACATTCTTCTCATGCTTTGCATTTTTTCTTTTTGCATTCTTTACGTTTTTATTTTTCATTTCATTTTCCAGTTTTTTCATTTTTTGCATTTTTCACATTTTAATTTTTCATTTGTTTTCTCATTTTTGTTTTTCATTTTGCATTCTTTGCGTTCTTCACATTTTTATTTTTCATTTTTTTCCACATTTTTGTTCTCCGTATTTTTCTTTTTAATTTTTTCTAATTTTTCTTTTTGTGTTCTTCACATTTTTCATATTTTTCTTTTCACGTTCTTCGCATTCTTCAGATTTCAATTTTCCATTTAATTTTTTCCACATTTTTGTTTTTTCATTTCATATTCTTTGCATTCTTCACGTTTTTATTTGTATTTCATTTCTTTCACATTTTTAATTTTTATTGCACTTTTAAGCATTTCTTATATTTTCCTTATTAATTTTTCTTTTTTCTCATTTTTATTGCTTTAGGTTTTTTTTCATTTTTATTTTTGCATTTTGCTTTTTTTCATTATATTTATTTTTTTTCCCCATTTTTAGACTCACGGGACAGTTTGGGTCAGAAGGGCCCTCCCAGCCCCTCCAGTCGCTCCCCCTGCCCCAGCGGGGCGGCCAGCACTGCCCTGGGCAGCCTGGGCCTCTCCCTCCTCCCAGGAGAACGTTTCTCCCGCGTTCTCATCGCCGTCTCCCCTCTTGGAGCTTCCAGGCTCTCCCCGGTTTCTCTCCTCCGGGCTGCCAGGGCTCGTTCAGCGTAGCAGGATTGTTCCTTGGGTTGGGAAGCTCCGGGGGGCTGGGAGGCCCTGGTGGAAACACCTTTGAGTATTTAATACGCGTTTCGCAGCCCTCGCTCCAGTTCCTCTCTCCTCAGCGTTTGTGTGCGTGTGTACTCAGTGAAAAGGGGGCCGGGCAGCCTGCGCCCCTGCCAGCTGCTTCTTGTATTTTACTGCTCGGTGCTCTCTGGAAACCCTTCCCTTGCCCCCCACTAGCCACAGGGTCCTTTTGGTTGCCACCCCTTTTCCTCACTCCCAAGGACGGCAATGAAGGGACAGCTGGACCGTTTGACTATCGGGTATTAATCTTTAATTCCACATCACAGCAGTCGGGTGAATGGGCGCGGGAAGGAAACCCCAAACGAACAGCAGATATTTACATCTAAAATTCACACCACTTATTTGTCGGTTCTGGAAACATGCTATCACAATATATACAATGAAGTACCTTTAGGACACTTGTACAAATTATTTTTTTCCTTTTAAATTTGATTTCCATTATAGATAGGATAGCTGTTTTCATTGTATTTTAAACATGAATACACAAAAGAGAAGTGGTTAGAGGTTTTTGCTTTTTTTTTCTTTTTTAAATAAGCACAGAATGCCAGAGGTTAAAAACACATTTACAGGGCAGAATACCAGTCAGACAGCACGATCTATACATTTTTTGCTCAATTTCCTGTACAAATACACAGCATTCAAATGAGAGTATTTACAAAGAAGTGTGATCAGAGGAAATTTTAACTATCCCATAATTTGTTTCCCAAAGGCTCTTGCTCTCTCCCGCCTCCCCAGGTTTGGCCGATTCTCCCCCAGAAGGCGTAACACAATATCCCTCACCTAGAGAAGGGTAATAAGCTCAAAAGCAAACAGAGGAAAAGACAGAACACCATCTTCGATCGCACGCAGGAATAAAGCCAACCAGTGGAAAAAAAATTACAGTATTTGGAGAAATTGTTTTAATTGTTTTGGTCTACTCCTGTAATTACCTCTCAATTTTGTTTAGGATGAGGCCAGCGTGCGCACCGCCCAGGGAGGGACTGGCAGCAGAATTCCACCCCTTTTCTCAGGAACACACACGCCAGTTCGTTACGCAAAGAAAACCCAGTGAAGGCAAGTACAGAGCAGGTTGGAATTGGAGTTAAGTATAGATGATGAGGTCCTGTTCAAATCATCCCATTGCTGTGGTTTATTGGGGGACTCTTCAAATCCTGCTGGGTCAGCGCAACAGTGGCTGTTGCTTCCATCTCCTCCAGGACAGAGTTTGATGTTGGAGCTGCACTGTGCTCTGAGACACCCACCCTAAAGAAGCGTTAGTTGTAATGGTCACGAAATCTTAATGCCAGTGTTTGTGTCTTCTGTCCCGTCTAAGGCAAGCACTGAAAAGGGAGACAGAATGCTCCGTATGTTAGGAACAGAAATTTAACTCCAGAGAGGCTTAAATTTGGTAAATTCAGCGATCTGTTCAGTTCTTCCCTGTGTGGCCCTGCCGTCACCTGGGTATGTGTGTCCTTTCTGTGACTGATCTTCCAACTCCTACAAACAAATCGTGACGCCAGACTCCTCGCATGGACTCGCTGCTCATGCACCCGAGGAGGAGAACTAGAGCTCCGGAGCTTCTCCAGCTGACTGGGACTTGGACCCAGGTTAGTCGCATTGTTGCTTTTCCAAAGCTTTATTAATAGCTGCTGTTCATTGCAGTAAGGATGCTCAGTAAAGTCACCACGTTTATCACTTTCAATCTTCCTGCCAATAAAAACCCCAAGGGACAGGAGAGATGGGCTCGAATACTTAGTTCTCTTAAAACCTTCGACTGAAGAATCTCAGTCAGATTGGAGAATAGTGGATGTGAAAATATTTTGCTCGTTTGTAAGGAATTACCTGGACTTACCTTTACCAAAACCATAATTTTGAGTTGAGCTTCCGTATTAGAGCCATTGGGTCACGAACACGCAGGACTGTCCAAGTGGCGGAAAACTCTCCTTCCTGCTAGAGACGAAATGTCCACGATAGGCCAGGTTTTATTACCATCGTCTTAATTGTGAAGGATATAATGATTACAAGCAGCCTGTGTTAATAGCAAAATAGAGGAAGCAAGAGAGACACTTGTTCCAGCCAAATGGGCCATTTAAGAAACAAATCTATAACGTAGTGGTTTTGCGTGGGCTGGAGCTTGAGAAAGAAAATAAACAAATCTTCTTAAAATCTCCTTCACACAACTGCCGAGTCCAGGCTCTGCACAGACCCAGGAGCTTCAGCAGCAACATACTCTGCCCAGTCACTATTTCAGAGGTAGTGCTAAAGGGGACCTGTAAAAGAGTGACAATGTCCTTTTTTGCTTCTTTATGCTGTTTGTAGCAGAAACCGAGTGATTTAGGCAAGAATTGGGTAGGAAAGTTGAGTGCTGTTCCTGTTTCTGACACTAATTGATAGGGTGCAGGCAAGTCTCTCGTCAATGTGCTTCAGATTCTCCAGTGGTGAGAAGGAGGGGGCTCTGGTGCCTCCCCTCGCGTGTGCTTTGCCATCTGCAGGGGAAGGGGCTGTGAGGAAGGCGTGGCTGGTGGAGGAACGCTGCGTGGTCAGCTAAAAACAGGGACTGTTTGATACTCTCTCAAGTTTCTTGAAATGTATTTTGAAATTGGAATAAAAGATTTCTTAGTGTTCTGTTCAAAGACCAGATCATGGCTTTATTACCCACAGAAATTTCTCTTGTTTTGTCATGTACTGAACTAAGCAAATAGTGATTAAGATGCTTGTACTGTCTTGATGGCTGCATAGTTCTTTTTCTGGGGTTTGGATTTCTTTTTTCTTTAAAAGGTTCTTCAGCCCTTTCTGGAGCAGGTCAGTAACAAATAGGGTGTGTGTGATTGTATTGCTGCCTTAGGAGTAAAGAAATGAACCTTCCAGAAGAGAGAGGAAGCAGCTCCTAAAGCTTCTTTATACTTTCTAAAGAAGCAAAAGAGGAAACAAACATTTCTTCTTTACAGGTTGCCTTTAAGATCCCCGGCTCCGGGGCGCGCACTATACACTGGGCATTTCTTGCCTTTTGGTGCGTCGTGTCTCCCGTGAGGGACGGCGAAGCCATCTGCACACCAGGTGCAGTGAGGTCTGGGAAGGGGCAGAGGACAGTGTGTTAACGGGGAATGAATCTCAGCTCCCGGGTGATGGACATTGGTGAGAAGTGTGATGTTCAGCCCTGAGGCGAAGATTGTTGGATATGATGCCACCTTTTCTGGGTCCTCAGCCAGCTGTGGCGCAAGAAACTCAATTTGGGTGTGGTGGTTATGGGTTTTTTTAAACTGGAATAGAAATGCTGGTGTCAACAGCCTGCCCAAAGCTGGGCACGGGAAAGGCCTACAAGTACATCGCAGCTCCGGTGGCTACTAACCCCCTCTCGTCCCGCGGCAGAGATGAACAGCATGATTCCAATGAGAAAGCAGGTCGGTTTCGCCAGTGAAAGCAAAATCTAAGAAATCAAACAGTACATAAAAAACAAAGGAGGCAGAGTTTGTTGGGAATGATATCTTGGGAGTCAGTGCATTAGCACTGGTTAGATTGCCTCAGCACCTATGAACCAATGCAGGGAGATCACTGCACAGATATGTACAAACCCGCTCTCAAAAGAGCCAATTTCTTCTTAAATTGCCATCTTTCCACTGCCTGCAGCTCATGCACCTTCCAGCCTGACAGTTCATAGAATCCCTGATTTCAGCAATGAGCTTTCACTCCTGTACAGCAAAGAAGTAAATCCCTAGTGCAACTGCTTCTACTCGTGTGCGTCTCGGAAGTGGGAGGAAAGCAGTTCCAAAATCAGCCTGCCACGTTCCGCCCCCCTTCTCCGCTTAAAATCCTATGGTTCAGCTTCTGCAAGTCCCAGATGATGTGAGTAAGAAAGTGCAGAAGGAATAAACTGTCCACTGCGCAGAAAGTTAAAAAACATAACGGAAAGGTGTAAAAAGAAATTAAAAAGGAAAGCAGCAACCTGTCATGCTGGCCCGATTGCTTTTGTGGGCTCTGGACACAAACTTCCGGCAGTAGAAAATCAGTTTGCTGTTCTCCGAGTCCTCGTCTCTCTCCTTCTCAGTCAGATCTGGGATAACACAACCTGCTTACCCGGAGTTGTCCCTACTGCTCGCCGATGCCGTGCTCCCACGCTACCCTGGCCTGCTCCTCCTTTCCTCCACTCACGGGCTGGGACGCTTTCCGATGCAACAGGCGGTGCTTGTCATCATCTTCAATGGTCATCCCCTCCTCGTTCTCCATGTTCGGCAGCCGGGAGTGGTAAGGTTTGGGGGGAAGAGCGGGAGGGTCCATGGTGTCCTGAGGAATGACTCCAGACGGAGCAGAGTGGCTTCGGCACGGCTGGGATTTGAGTGACTCTAGGACATCAGGCTCAGAGAGGCTGTACCTGACGGGGAGGTAGGGCGTCTCTAGGTCTTCATCAGTGTTCCAGGCCTGGCTGGGGACAGAATCCATGGTGTCTGTGCGGGGAGGTGGTTCAGATGAATGTCCAAAGTTACTCTCGCTCAAGGAAGAGACGCCACTGCTGGCACTGCCGGATAAAGTGGAGTTGCTTCCATCGAGACCAGACTGCGGACTGGTGGGTGAGGCCGGGATAGGATGAAGAGGGGACTGTTCAGAGAAAAACAAAACCAGGTTAGAATTGACAAAGAAGGCAACACCACACCTTGTGTGATGTTCCCCGTTACAGCTTTCGGCAGCGATGTTAACTGTGGGGTACCCCCATGTGTGCTCAAAACGTCAGTCATTATTTTTGCATATGACCAAGTGACTAAACTCTTGGACGAGGGAAAGGCTGTGGATGTGGTTTTCCTGGACTTCAGTAAAGCCTTTGATACAGTTTCTCACAGCATTCTGCTTCGGAAACTGTCGGCCTCTGACCTGGATGGGTGCACACTCTCCTGGGTGAAAAACTGGTTGGATGGCCGGGCCCAGAGGGTGGTGGTAAATGGAGTTAGATCCAGCTGGAGGCCAGTGACAAGTGGGGTTCCCCAGGGCTCAGTGCTGGGTCCAGTCCTGTTTAATGTCTTTATCAACGACCTGGATGAAGGCATTGAGTCCTCCCTTAGCAAGTGTGCAGATGACACCAAGCTGGGTGGAAGTGTGGATCTGCTGGAGGGTCGGGAGGCTCCAAAGGGACCTGAACAGGCTGGACTGCTGGGCTGAGACCAACGGCATGAGGTTTAACAAGGCCAAATGCCGGGTCCTGCACTTGGGGCACAACAACCCTAAGCAGAGGTACAGACTAGGAGAGACCTGGCTGGAAAGCTGCCAGGAGGAGAAGGACCTGGGAGTGTTGGTTGACAACCGACTGAACATGAGCCAGCAGTGTGCCCAGGTGGCCAAAAAGGCCAATGGCATCCTGGCTTGTATCAGGAACGGTGTGACCAGCAGGTCCAGGGAGGTTCTTCTCCCCCTGTATTCGGCACTGGTGAGACCGCACCTCGAGTCCTGTGTTCAGTTCTGGGCCCCTCACCACAAGAAGGATGTTGAGGCTCTGGAGCGAGTCCAGAGAAGAGCAACGAAGCTGGTGAAGGGGCTGGAGAACAAATCTTACGAGGAGCGGATGAGAGAGCTGGGGTTGTTCAGCCTGGAGAAGAGGAGGCTGAGGGGAGACCTTATTACTCTCTACAACTACCTGAAGGGAGGTTGTGGAGAGGAGGGTGCTGGCCTCTTCTCCCAAGTGACAGGGAACAGGACAAGAGGGAATAGCCTCAAGCTCCGCCAGGGGAGATTTAGGCTTGAGATTAGGAAAAAATTCTTCATGGAGAGGGTGGTTAGGCATTGGAATGGTCTGCCCAGGGAGATGGTTGAGTCACTGTCCCTGGAGGAGTTTAAGGTGAGGGTGGATGAGGTACTTAGGAGCATGATTTAGGGATTGGTGGGAATGGTTGGACTCGACGATCCAGTGGGTCTCTTCCAACCTGGTTATTCTGTGATTCTGTGAAAACCAGTGTTTCTGTACCCAAGAGCTGCTTGAGGGGGGATCCTTCAGGAGCCTATTATTTTCCTTCTACATCCCTCCCTGCTTTCCTGCCTCTTCCTTTTTACCTTGCGCAACGTTCGTGCAGGCAGTGCTGGAGGAGCATCGCTGAGCTGGTGATGGAAGGCATCAAAGTGCAGCGAGTAGTGTCCTGGAATGAGACAATAATCAGAAATGCAGACTCACACCGCCTCACCACAGCAAGACAGCTGGATATTTAGACTCTGTAATGCCAGGATCGGCTCCAGCTGCTGGTAACTCCGCTCCAACCTAAGGCTTCTTTTCTGAGAGACAGCGTGGGTTGCACCTGGCACATCACAAAATGTTAACGAGACGTGCAGTGAAGGATTTCCACCCACCCTATCACCAAGGGTCTCATGACAAGGCAACAGGCTCATAATCAACAAACATCTGAAGTTTAATTTAATAGCTTGATAACCTTACATTACTGTTTGACGTTGGTCGGTGGCAAGAAGCCAGGTCAAGCTTCAACACACACACACCTAATTCTTGTCCCAAAACACACACAAATTCCATATTACTATAAGGACTGTAAAAAATTTGAAGATTCAGGGGGAAAAAAGTGAGATCTTTGTCCAGTGCTAACCTAGTAGACCAAGAAAGACTTTGGAGTTCTGTTTCCAATGTTTTTTATAGGGAAGAAAAAAAAGCTAGAGGTCAGCTTTGAGGTGGTCTAGATTTCTCTGTGCGTGACTGTGGGCCTGCTGGGCATTTCCTTACCATGGGGCAGGCTTCGGGGAGGTACTGGTGGGGCCAAGATGCTCCCAGCGTGGGCAGACAGGAAGGGCAGCGCCTCTCTGGTTCCGCTGTCTAGGCTCCAGCTGCTGGGCGCTGCTGGCACAGCTGAAGGATTGAAACAGATTTAACTTGGGTAACAGAACAGGGAGCTCAGGGGCCAGGACTGGCTTTCTGGTGCGCTCGTCAGCAGCGGAGAGAGGTCCTAGTGACCTGGTGAGCAGCAGGGTTGAAGGGTACAGAGACAGCATCTACTCTACGGTGCGTTAGGGTTAACGGCTGCTTTGTTAAGGAAGCGAGAGTTAAGTGGTCACAGCGTTAGTCGGCCTGCTTCCCCTCCGCAGCCCCCGCGGCTCCTCTCTAGCAAACCTGCAGAGCAGTACAGCTCTGCCAGGGTTTTGTTTGGCAAACCAGAGATCAAGTCAAAATGAAATCTCACTGATGGAATGGCAGCTCGAGCTGAGCTGCTCTGCTTGGTGGTAAGGGATGACAGAGGAGAAGGGAACGCATGGCAGAACCCTCTTGAAACCCAGGAAAGCTCGTTGCTGCACTACGGTGGCCAAGTGAAGACCAAATAACGGACACGAGGGAAATTACACCTCGATCTGTTACAAAAGAAATTGTGACTTCAAAGCCTCAATCCACTAAGCTGCAGAGCTGATAAAAAATTGGGATGACAAAACATTTGAAGAGGGCAGTCTGGGCTCCTGGCATTAGAAAGTCACTTGAAGAGATCAAACCTTTGTTGACTGGAGAGAGTGTGATCTTTGTGACTTTGTTTTTTTCCTAGAAATAAAAGCTGCTTCTTTCTAATAGGAACTGTTTTCAAGATCTAGAGAATTCCATCAACCTTAAACATTATTAAGATGCATCTTCCTTTCTTCCACATGCTCTGCAAGACTTGACTCCTTCTGAGCAGACAGACGTACAGCGTGTATTTATTTAAAAAGAAATAAGCAATTTCTTCAGAGAAGCAAAGAAAAGAGGAAAACAAAACAAATTCAGTGAGCCTACCAAAGCAAACTGAGATAAACCAGGCTTTTTCCATCTTCAGTTTGAAAGATGACAGCCTGGAGAAATAAGCATGGAGTTTGACATCCGAGGAGGGTTTCTCCTTAATTAAAAAGTCTGCAGCCATTTTTGGTGCCTTTCTTTTCTAAAATGACTTTGAAAGATTTCTTTTGTGTCTTCAGTAGCATGAATGCAGGCTCCCCAAGACCTAAAATTCCCTTAAGTAACAAAGTGACAGACTAAAGGAAACCCCTAAAAATACAAAAGTAAATGTTTTTAAAGAAACACCCTCAAACAGAGAAAGGCGCACAAAGAAGAAAGGAAGGATCTCGACAGAGAACAAGCTCAAGCCAGGGGCTGCATCTCAATACAGGCAAAGTAGCCTCAGGTGAATTTTCTGAGCACCCCATCTCACCCTCACCCTGGCCGGCTCCAACGCACACAACTGTGATCGGTGTCAGGAGTCTAAATCAGAGGGACAAGATGCAGAATGATGCCAGCAAGGCTGGGCTCTCCAGCTCTTTCAAGCGGAAAGGACAGAACAAAATCTGGTTTCCCCGGCCTGTAAAGTGATTGCTGTGTTGGTTGCTTTGGTTTTTTAGACACTAAGATGCAGTAGAAGAATGTGAGACGACACAGAACCCCAGTGCATAATCCGTGTATGCTTTCTCAGTGTTCCCTCGTTCATGGCCTTTGGAGTATTTAGGAGTGCTGGAAAGCATCCTGAGGTGAGATGATTTTCAAGGTTGGCTGCTACCTGTTAAGGCCAGTGTTTTATCCAAAACGCTCCAGGGAGGAACCTCCCCAGGGAACTCCCAGTGCTCTGTCCTAGCCCATCTCTCTTCTCACAATCATGTTCGCTGGCTTGGTCGCCAAGTTTAATTAGCAGGGAAAGCTGCCTTTGAACCGTTCTGCTCCGGGTGACTGATGTCACTGTGCTGTCAATGAGAATTACTGAGCAGAGCTGCCATGGCACGGAAGGGGATGAGTGAATTCCCCACTCACAGCTGTTAACAAAATCCGAGGCAGATGGCATCCTGACTCACAAAGAACGATGTGGGTCCAAGGGCTGCAAACAAAAGCCTGTGACTGCATTTATGCCGAAGGGTTGGGATTCCTGTCACACCATCCCCTAAGAACAAGTCCTGAACATCATCTGGATCTTCCACAGCTACCCTGGGGGTCTGAAGGGGATCCTGCCTTTGGTCCCCTTCTTTTCATGCAGCATCCTACACTCTTGTGCAATAGGGCCCACAAAATTTCAAGTTTTCTTTCTAGACAGACAATAAGTATTTATCTCCCTTGCTCCTCCAGATCCTTCTCCTGTTCAGTATAAAGATCTCATCTCTGTGATGCGTTCAGCTCCAAGATGGAGCTCTTGATCCCTCAGCCCCTGCTTTTAACTCTAGTGTCATCATTTATACTGTCATCAAGTCCTCGTTCTGCCATTGGTTCAGAACCATGCACTGGCTTTCGGTCTCAATCTGGGCTGCTCTGCAAGGCTGTCACCTTGTTGTATTCTGATTTATTAGAAATTTTTAAAACAAAACCAGTGTTGGGCACAGTTTAGTTCAGGCACAGCTCCTGAAACACCGAAGTCAAATGGAGTGCATCATGTAGGTTGGCCTAGAGAACTTCAATTTTTTCTTCTGGCCTTAAAAAAAGCCTTCTAAGATACCATTTGTCCTGGCCACACACATGACTTGCTCGCTTAGGCAGCCTCCTCATCTCAGATTTTGGCTCATGGATTCTGCCTGCTCCTGCTGCCTATCAGACCATTTGTTGAGCCCATCGCTTTGTGCGTGGCTCCCCTTTCACGGGCTGCTCCTTTTCTCTTACAACAAACTCCCTCTCTCTCTTCTTTCATGTTTTTTTTCTGCAGGGGGCTCTGCCTTTCTTTCTGCCAAGCAGCGAATTAAAAAGCATACATTCCTACTGATAAATGCAAATAAACACCTCAGAGAGGGATTACAAGAAATGTTAATATTTTGAACACCAAATGCACATTGAAAACAGCAGCACAGCTCATGGATGACACGCACGGCCCAAACGGTGCCCTCCTTGCTCAGGTAACTCCTCAGCTGCCTGGGGGGGTTCCTTGAGGAAGGCTGCAGGATTCATTTCAATAACAAAATGCTAAACACAGGCGGCTTTCTGAAATAGAGAGGTTTGCATAACTCCACCCTTCTGTGAATGATCCGAAATGACTACCGGTTGGCACAAGGCCCAGTTAATTAAACTGTTAATTAAACAAATGCGAGAGAACGCACTCTGCCAGGAAATGCAGCAGCCCGTTGGTTACTTGCTGTAGCAGGACCAGAGTAATAATATTTTTGAATATTTTACCATGCATACTAAGTACAAAGCAGAGTACCTTTCTCAGCTACAGACAGGTTGGGATCACTGCAAGGTTTGCACGGTCCGATCATTTGCTGCATCAAGGCGCGCTGGAAGTTTGGAGGCTACAGGAGAAAGCACAGGAAAGTAAAAAAGAGGTCACAGAGCAGCTGGTGCAGAACCTGAGGCC
This sequence comes from Clamator glandarius, assembly GCA_033459285.1. Lineage (NCBI taxonomy): Eukaryota > Metazoa > Chordata > Aves > Cuculiformes > Cuculidae > Clamator > Clamator glandarius. Next base: position 349,045 of record JAUNZM010000044.1, read on the forward strand.
GTTTACTTTTTTTTAAGCAAAGGAGATTTAACTAAAACTCATGGGAACTTGATGCTGTGTCTCCAGAATTAAGTGTGCTCGCTCCGAGATGGACTCACTCAGGAGACTCCAGAAGTGCCTGCCAGGCCAGATGGAAGCGCTCCCATGTCGGCACAGCCCGCATCTTTCAGTCTGTCCAGAGGAGGGAGCAGGTACAGGCACAGATTGTTTGGAGACCCTCCCTAAAGATATTGTGGTTTTTGATCCCTCTGGAAATCACCAGAAAGCTCTTCACAATCAGTTTTGAGGCTCGACTGCAGGGTGGCAGTGGTTCTAGAACGGGTACGTGAAATGGTGTGAGTGCTTGTGGTGGACTGGGGCTCACAGGATGAAGAGTCCGTTTCCACAGGCTGTATCTGCAGGTTTAACAGTCATTACCATTTGGATCACTTGGCTAGGAAAGTGGGTGGCTCTAGGGACCAATTAGCATGAAACGTTCTGCATTGCCTCTGAAAATCATCCCAGGCAAGTTGTTTTGCTTTCCAAAAATAAAAAGGGAAGGCAAGGACAGTAAAAACAGTCCCAGTTTCAGGTGGTTGAACTGACATAAAAGAAATGACACCTGGTACCTGTCCGTTTTCCATGATGGCTGCGGGATACATGGCGCTGCTGGGCCGGTCCCGGTGGGCTGGCAGCAACATCATCATCTCCCGAGAGTGGCGGTACTTATCTGGTAGAGAGGGAGAGCCTGTAAACAAGTGAGAACAATCACGTACTCATGACAAACAACAGCCGTGTCTCTGCATGCCCGGGGGATCTCAGTCCTTTGCAATTGGTTCAGACGGACGAGCTTACAGGACTCAAGAAAACACGGTGCTGAGCCCACTAAGCAGCTGAGTGTTGGCCGGGTGCAGAGCACAAGGGGGAATTGGAATTGCAGCGGGCGTGTTCTCTACCCTGCGGGATGTACGAACTGGCTCTGCCTCCCTGGCTGGATGGTGCAAAGTGCCTCCTCTTAATAGAGGCTGAGCTGCACAACACCTACTGCTCCCTCACCCTAGAAACTCTTGTGAGGTTACAGGAATGCTGTAAAATTGTGCATTTTAGCTCTGAATGTGGAGGAAACAGATAAAAGCTGGAGACAGACCATTCAATTAAAGCAGGAAGCTACATCCTCTGTTCCGGTAGAGAATGTCTGAGGTGCTGATTAATGGGCGAAACGTGAGTTAGCTTCCTCTTTGCTAAAGCATAAAATTCCAATATATAACAGAATTTTCTGTAAATGTAGGTGGCTTTTTGCTTATAATGCTGCTGGGTGATTGGCTACTCCTGAGCATGTTACGTACCGAGGCACTTAATGACAACAGCACATTTACCAGCGCTCAGTTACACGGTAGGAATATGCGTGACTGAACAATTAGTTATCTGTGCAGCGTCACTTAAGATATTGGGGTATTTAATGTAAACAGCTGCCTGGCACGTGGAATTATTTGGGACTCGTGTCCTTTAGGACAAGTGCCACCTAACAATATGCACCTTCTGATATGCACCAGCTGGCAACAGCCTTGCCAGAGTTATTGCCATGGGTGTCTTCCTACAGTCTGACCCTACAGACACAGGCATCCCTGGGGATGCACGATACTAGGCAGGAATTGATGTTGTGAAGCTGCTGGAGTGAGCTTTAATTTGCACTGATTATTTGATTGCGTCACAAACACGCACTTAACAGATGGCAGCACACAGAGCATCACAGAGCCATGCCGGCTTTCGGGGAATACATGCCCCCTGCTGCAAACTTTCCACAACCACACACGTCACCTGGACAGCACTCCAACGTACGAGCAGAGGCACGGGTGCTGGTTAATGCAGCTCTTACCCCAGCAAAAGCAAACATGCAGTTTTGGGGACTGATATTCAACACACGGTGGAAGGAACAATGTGTCCAGCAGAATGCAGGATAAGGTCCTACAATTGCAACGATTCCATCCGTGGTGGCAGATCCCACCTTAATCCACCCCACCATCAACAGCCGCCAAGTATCTGCATTCTAATTCCGAACTCATTTTCTCCCCAGACATAGAACAGAAACGTAATTAGACAACAGTATTCGCTCTTACGTAAAACATCAGCTTGGAAAACACAGCGTGAACACTTTATGCTGAGTCTTTTACTCACTCATCACAGATAGTCCTGTTTCTGCATGACAAATGCAAGGACGCTGAACTTTTAGGCGTGCCCAGAACTACATCACAGCCCAGTCTACACTGTAAACTCCTCCCTTTTATTTATCTCGTCATCCTCCTTCTTTTATAGCCAAGATGCAGAGCACCTCTAGGTGTCAGCGGTTTATAGGGAGACGTTTCCACAGACATGGCATTGCGTGACCTGAAAAATCCCACATGTGCTGTGGGGAGTGGCAGAAAACAGCTCTGCTGTTGGGTCCCCTGAATTTGTAGATGACAGGAGTCCAAACAGAATTAAGCACTGACACCTCTGAGTTATGGGTGACAAGAGGAGTGGCTCTCAGTAAAGGTTCATTAATGATTAATGATCAGGGTCGCTTCTCTGGACAGAGCACACAATCACCAAGGCTCCTGGGGGGGACTGGCTAAACTGGAAAAACAAAATCAAAAAGAGCTTTTACAAGCTACTAGAGCAGCCAGTGGCCACGTAAAACGCTGCAGTGTGTCTTGGGACTTATTCCTTCTAGCTTGTAGCTTGGTACACTTGACATGTGCAGCACTGTACCTACTGTTCATGAGGAAAGAAAACCTGTGCCAAAGGCAGAGGTTGTTTTTTATGACTGAAGCTTTAATCTACTCGTGACAAGTATTAGTTTTAAGAAATGAAACTGAGAATTAATATAGTTAAATGGAAGAATTGGGAATGCCTGTATCGTTAGCAACAGAATCGGATAATTCTGACTGTACTCCCATTACAGGTCTTTTAAGACTCTTGTTTAACTTGTGTATATTATAACTAGGGTAAGGTTTGCTGCTTTAAGCGACTCTTCAGTGACACAATTAACTCATTTATCTGCTGTCCTGACGACTGTCCTTTTAAAATGCTGGATTGATGGCTTTATTATTTTTTTTGGACAAGCCTGATAATTCACTTGCGTTGGTGTCTTAAAACATTCACGAAAGGGTAATTTTTAGGAAGTGGAGAATTAGAAATAAGGTTTAATTTCTGCTGGATCCTTACTACACACGGCCACGGCTCCTGTGGTTGCTAGGGGACTGGTCAGTATTACAAGGGTTCCTCAGGGCAGTGCGAGCTGCTGCGCTTCAGGAAGGGCTCTGCAGTTCCACAGGGAAGGTGGTGCAAGTAGCAGGATAACGTGAGAGCGGGTTTTCACTTCTACATTAGTGTTTGAATCGATGAGGGAAGCATTTGAACATCTGACAGAAACCTAGAAATCTAACCTCACTAATCATGCTCCAGTTAAGCAACAGGTGACAAAGATACGGGGTCTATAAATTTAGGCAGCCTGTATGAACTGGCCTTTGTTTACTTCCCCCCATCTGTAGCATCGTGACTATCGTCTCTTTGTTGGCAGTCTCAGCAGAAAGGCCAAGGGTTGGATGGGTCACGGTGACTCAACTACCCTCTCACCTCTAGAGGTGGTCCCTCCAGGACAGAGATGAGGCACATTGGAGGGGACAGCGTGGGGAAGCTTGCACGGCTGCCGCCCATACTGTATCTGCTCTGTGGGGAAATAGAGGGCTTCAGCCTCCAGTGTTGTCAGTCCAGCACCTTTCACCAGCACTAAATTAAAAAGAATATAAATAAATACAAAAAAAAAAGGATAGAGGTGCAACGGCAGAGCTGCACACACGATGCTGTGAAGTACCTTGCTCCAGCCAGCGAGACTGCTCTTTCATTTTCACGAGCATCAAATTCACCCAATTCAAAAACAAAACAAAAGAAAAAAATCACCAAGGAGGAAACTGAAGCTGCATTACCAAAGTGGAGCCTAAATGTGAGGGCTTTTTCTCGCTGCAAACACCTCCATTCCAGCCAGCAGCGTGGGACTAATCAGAACAGCGACTCGCAGGCTGTGAAACACAGCGAGCATCCGGGACGTCATCAGAAGAGAAATCCCATCGTGTCTGACTGCTGTGCTTCTCTGCCTTAAAACTGACCAAAACTAGCTGAGCAGAAATGCTGCTTCGTGCGCCGCCCCAACGTGACAGTGAGTGGAGAAAAAACAGTTCAACACCCCCCCCAAATCATTCCTTCTCTTACAGTTTCCTCCCCTGTGGCTGTTCCTGCCTGGGTCTCGTCCCTGGGAGGTGCTGTTGGCTCGGCCATCAGCCAGACCCTCATCCCTTTGGTTTCTAAGCAACAGCGAAGAACTCAGCAGGGAGAGAAGCTGGCTGTGCAGTCACCAAGCTCAGGCAGACAGTCACAGCCTGTCACTGCCAGCACCGCACTTTTAAAGGGGAAAAGAGCCACCAAGCTCCCTAAGATCTCCCAAAGATTCATAGCTCACACGCCAGCTGATGCACATCCAGTTAATGATGTCCTCCTGGCATCATAGCCCTGGATTCGGTTCCGTCTTCTCTTTCCAGCTTCATCTGGTTACTTTACTATTTGAATTGTCATTATTTTCCTTGCAGCCCTTGGTAATCAGTGAAGCTATTTGCCTCTGCTGAAGACGTCCACTTCTCACCTGTCTACTCCCCCCAATCCTTCAATCCAACCCCTTTACTGCGTCTGTGCTGTAACGACAGCCAGTCAACTAAGAATTTACTGCAAGATTGAGCAAAAATTCAGCGCTCTCTGTGCTGTCTGTCCATGTCCCCCCTGCAAGGGAAAGAGGGGCAAAACTGAACCATCAGCCTCTTTCTCCGATTATATCTTGGGTACCATCCTGAGACACCTGTGAGAAGAATTGTAGGAATTTGTGAACCTGCAACTGAGAATCCAGAATGAAGAAAAAAACCTTGAGCAGCAGTTACCAAAGGCAGGAGATTGCATGGAGCGGTTTCGCTTCAGCTCTGAGGCTTGGGAAGAAAATGATTAGCAATATCCTGACCAGCTACTGTAACAGCAAAGGCAACTCGAGTACCCCTAGAGTCTAGTTTTACATATTCCCTCTCTTGAAGCGTTTCCCAGCAGGGAAGCCCTTTTTTAACTCCAGTACTTAAAATTCCTATCTTTCAGCATTCACCAAAGCCTGTATGCTTTTGTAGACACATATTTCTACTAAACTGCCTCAAGTTCTTTTTTGTGCCCTAATTTCATTAAACATCTAAAATGACTTTTCTGCCTTTGTCTTCACAACCTCTCTCTTTTAAGCACTATTACAAAGACTATTCTTGTTTTCCTCTAGATTGCTCACCACAATTCTGTGGCGGAACAATGAGAATCATTACGAAATTCAACTGCCTGAAACCAGCATGTGTCAGAGATACATTCAAAATAGTGCTGGAAAAAAAAACACAATTAAATCAATTTCTGGAGAATCAAAAACATTTTTTTGAGCAACAATCTTTGCAGAAACATTCACAGCTCCAAACAGTGGCAGCTCTAAGTGCAGGACGGTTTTCACCAGGGAGTCAAGGAGGCTGCCAGGTTTGGGGACTGCCTGCAGTTCCAGTTAACCCTCCATTCGGGTCCATCCGTTCTTACCTCGAGCACTGGAAGGGGCAGAGTTAATCATCTGGGATGGTGCCGAGTGAGTAGAGCTCAGGCTTGAGGTGGAAGGGCTAGCCTGGGGTGAGGATAAAACACAGAGGTTGGTGACCGAGCCTCGGTACCTGGGGTTGGGGGAAACACGCTGTGGGAGGCAGAGCGATCAGCAAGAGAACGGAGCGGATCAGTGCATAAGACATTTACCTGACTCAGCCTCTGTCTAGAAAGCAGCTTCAGCACAAGCCACTGCTGCTCTGCACTCAGGACTGCGGGACGCGTTCCCCCTCCCACAAAGGAAGAACAATGCTAACTGTATGTTAACGGGTCAGATAAATGACACACCACCTAGGATCTCACTTCCTGAAAGCAACAGCACAACCCTGGACCACAGCATCAACTCTCACTGTACAAATACAGGCAATTTCTTCCCACAGGAAGCCTGGCTTAATTACTCCATCACCTTCTTTGTACAATGTTAGATTCCAACCTATCCGGTCCTTTGCGAACGATACCCAGGATAGATCCAAGCGTAGGTGTAGGTGAGGAGTACTCCTAAGCGTAACCCTCCAGAGCCTTTCCGAACATCCGCTCCTGGCCGTGCTGGAGCTGTACCTGCATGTGGTACATATCCTCGGCCGTCTCCCCCACAGAACTGTCCGTCAGGATCACCAGGTTTCCTGTTTCGCTGGAGGTGTGGGACGACAGGGAGGAGGACGAGTGTCGGACTGAACCAAGCATGTTCAGTGGGCTGGAATAAAACCAGAGACAGAACAAGGGCGTCATTATTGTTTAAACCTGTGTTTCGATTTGTGAAGCTTCATTTTTTTTCCAAGCCAGTAAACCTCCAAGTTAGCTGCTGCTTTAGGTCACCTCTAGATGTCAAATGCTTTTGAAAATCAGGCTGAATAAGCTCAAACAAATCCCTAAGTGTGAGTAAATATGAAAGAAGAGACAATAAGGTCACATGTAAGACAACATAGTACACAGGATGGTGAACTTAAGCATCTGAAGCCACGTTAACATCACATCATGATCACCAAGCACAGGCCAACAATTAAAATTTCATAATTCAGTGACATTCCTGTCACTGTTTTTCATACTGGCATGGTGATGTATGCTTTAAAATAAGCAGTTGTGGCTGGATACAAACCCACTTGTTTTGTCCTGAAAACATCAATTTTTATCCTCCGCCAATATCTCAGTTTTTAATAGATGGGTATTCAGTTCGAATAAGCATCCAATTATCAGATGGATCTGTGAAGGCTGAGCCATCATGGGGTATTCTGATCAAGTCACCTTGGCAGCTTTTCTTATATTTGGGTTCTGATTTGAGCAGAATTATAAAAAAAAAATGATGTGAACGTTTTTTGATCCCTAAATGGGGACAAACTGAGTTGAGTTCTAAACCAAGAAACAACATTTTCCTTCTGTGGTATGTAAGGAGCCGTTTACTTGCTCCTTGTGTAACAGGAGAAGATGGAACTTCCAAGGTCAGATTGAATCTGGAGATTCGAGTGGCAGATGTGTGTTCCTACCTCTACAGTAAATAAAGCGATGGAACGACACCTGGAGCTGCTTAGCCCTTGCTGCAAACAGACTTCTCAACTTCTTGATTCAAATCCGCAATCAAACATGAATTATTAGCACTGAATGAAGACGAAACGCATGTCTGCTCAAACTCCTTCTGCGGTACTACTACCCGCTGCTTAGATCCTCGAATCCTAATGCAACACTGCACAGAGATTCTGGGTATTGCAGCAGGAAAGAGCAGGGTACCTGTGTCGATGCACCAGCTTTAAGCTCTCTGGGCTCATGGGTCCATGCGAAACCAGCACATTGCTGCGTGGTGTACTCGATCCAGAGCAGGCTGGACTCAGCTTATCCAGACCGGGTAACTCCTGCAAAAGAAATGTACATCACAGAATCACCAAGTTGGAAAACACCTCTTGGATCATCGAGTCCAACCATTCCTATCTGCCCTGAAACCGTGTCCCTGAGCACCTCGCCTATATGTCTTTAGGACACCTCCAGGGATGGGGACTCCACCACCTCCCTGGGCAGCCTCTGCCAGTGCCTGACGACCCTTTCTGTGAAAAATTTCTTTCTGATATCTAGTCTGACCCTCCCCTGGCGGAACTTGAGGCCACTGCCCCTTGTCCTGTCCCCTGTCACTTGGGAGAAGAGCCCAGCTCCCTCCTCTCCACAACCTCCTGTCAAGTAGTTGTAGAGAGCAATGAGGTCTCCCCTCAGCCTTCTCTTCTCCAGGCTGAACACCCCCAGCTCTCAGCTGCTCCTCTTGTTCCCCAGCCCCTTCACCAGCTTCGTACTTGTGGTATTTTAACGGGTGGTGGGAACCACACTCTGGTTCATCATTTTCTGCTATGCAAGACAGTAATTGAAAATGGAGCTTTGCAGTTGTCTTGTGGTAAAACAAAGAACGTATAAATATTGAAAGTTCTAGTTTAGATTTAAAGCTGAGCTAATAGACTTCCTAGGGCTGCCTTCTTGCACAAAAATCAAGAATTCTTTTGGCAATTTGGCAGTCCAGCAGGTTTAAGGAATGCTGCATCATCCTGGATCTTTTACATTGGCAAAAGACACCTCCCTGCAATGGACAGAGGTTTAGTCATAACTCTGAATGCTTCAAAGTGGGAAAAGGGACCATCGGCTTACGTGGTACAGACTGGATCGCATCACCTGGAACTGGTCTATCAGCTTCTTATGCAGGGGCCGCATTTCTGGGTGGACAAATTTCTCATGAACTGCCAGACCCACTCCTAAGATGTGCACCTGTTAGAAAGAAAGCAGCACATCACAAACCAAATAATTCCCATCTAAGGGATGAGGAAGTCTGTTCATTTACCAGACTGCTGGTAATTAAGCAACCTGAGGAGACCTGGCAACTTCATATTACTTCAGCAAGCACTTTAACTGTGAGACACGTATGCCTACGTCACGTTGGATTACTTTGTTAAGAGATAACTGTAAAAATTTACCAGATTGATTCTCTCTCACAGATAATTCATTGAGACAAAGAAAATTCCTTCCCCTCGGTGTCAGAGTCAGGGTCAGAGATGCCAAGAGAGATTTCTAAAAGGAGTTTCCGTTAATTGAGCTGAAAAGCAGCAGTGTGGCACTTATTGTCACTCCTTCTGTTGCTCATTATTTATTTTTAGAGGTCACTTTTTCAAAGGTCAAACATATAACATTAGCAATTAGATGCGATTATATAGGCTCTTAGATGAAAGAAAACAGTAGTGATAGCAGGCTGGCAATGTACAGAATTCCCTACATGATCCAAGGGCTCTGCAAATAACAACTAATTAATCTTCAAACACTCTTTTGAGGATTGAAGGGAGATAAGCATTATCTGCGTTTTACAGATGGGAAATCTAAAATGCAGCTAAGTGATTTGTTGAAGGAACAGGCCCAGTGGCTCTATTCAGACTTAGACACATCGTTTGACAGGGTATATCTTACCAAACTTTCAGTTAAGATGGATACAAATTTCTGATTTCATCCAGTTAACTCTATCTACCAAGAAGCTTCATGGAGCCACTGAGGAAAAATATAACCGCAGGTAATATAAACAGGCATTAAGTTTTCCTATGCAGCTCTGGCCTGACTGATTATCTTTGAAATTTACTGGGAAGACATAATTCAAAATTCCAAAATTGAACAGCAGGCTTGATATGTGGTGTCTGTTGAATCATAAATGCAGACAACAAAACTCATGTACTGTTAGCTGAGCTTCACCTCCCCTCACCTCCCGTAGGGCAAGTGGCTTGTTCATAAATTCCTTGGCCACCTCCCCTACTCTTTTTTGTTTAACGGTACTGTAGATTTCCTGCACTAGAACAAGTCAGTTGGATCTGGGAAGTGTAGACTGACTGCTGGTGAATCTAGACACTGCAGCAATGTTCTTCTGCATCTGAAAATCAGTACCTGTTCCTGCATGAGCTCCTTGAGCTGTGTGATCTTCTCTGCGTCGCCAGGGTGCTTTGTGATATAATCTTTATCGAAAAAGGCCTGTAGGGGAAAGGAAAAAGGAAAGAAAAATTCTTCTGCTTACCGGGAGATACATCATCATACCTTGGTGTCAAAGGATGAGAGGAAATGGTCCAGAAACCCTAGGAAAACTGAGCTAACAGCAGTGATGTTATTGCCTTTAGCCCTCTGGGGCTCACGTAAAACTACAGTACGATTTCAGCAACCTAGACGATTCTGTTCAATCACAAATCTGATCAGATTTTCCCCCGTGACAGTGGTGAGCAATAGCACTGAGCCTTGTATCAGCCAGTTACTTGAATTTGATACAGTTCCCTTCATATAACTACTTCAAGTTAAAGGAATTAAGTGAGTAAAACAGTAAGTATTGAAAGGATGACGGGAGTTGTCTTCACAGCTCTGCAGGGAAGACGTTCCACGCCCCCCTCTGACCGCTGCCGCATTTTTTCAGTGTCTCGCTCTACACTTATCTTTTGCAATGCAGAGCTTAACTAACTGCTTGCTAAAGATGATGCTGATAACACACCCGCAGAAGATCACTCCAGGGTTACAGTGAGTCTGAAAAGAGGCTAGCAGAGATAGTGCTTGAGGTAGCACGAATTAGCAGCTTTTCCTGATTACTTGGGCAAGCCAAGTTTCAGTCTTGAGAAACTCGTAACTGCACCTGCTTCAGTGTGAGATTCCCAACTCCACATTTGGATCCTCTCGTTGACGCGTGGCTATGCCAGCACTGATGCAAAATAACCAAGCAGGGGTATCACCTCACATTTAGATAATGTGCATGAAAATTTCTTATCTTATTAGGTCACGCTCTCTTTGAAACAGAAATGGAAAGAAAACTGAAAAAGGACGGTACTAAATCAAGAAACAGAGTAGGCTTACCTCCTGGTATCGTGCAATTCCACCATTAACCGCCGCATCAATCACTCCGTTCAGACACATGCTGAGAAGATTAATGTTCCCATGCATTTGTTTATGCTGGTACTGGCTTATCAGCGTTCTCAGCTCCTGGTTTTTGTTCTCAACCACTTGAATGGCATTTTCCAAAGGACTTACTTCAACCTCAAAGGCAATAAAACATACTTTAATTCCATGGACACTTCACTGAGATTTATTATCTTCCTTGTAATTAAATGATACTCTAGGACTGCTCAGTGATCTCAAGTTTTCACTGCTCTGAAGAAAATTAGCTACATGAACAAACTTTACCATTGGCAGCTCTATATTTCAGCTGAGTTGCGATAACTTCCTTCTGTATAACAAACGGATGGCAACAATGCAATTATTCCATCTTTTTGTCCCCGAGTCCATTATACTGTCATGTTCCCTTATCTAATTCCCCTGGTTACATTCAGCAGTTACTTAGACTAAGATGTGGAAGAAGGACATAGTTAATCCTTGGTAAACTTGACCACTTTCAACTGCAAGATTTCAGCTGAAGGGGTTTTAAGTTGCCTATCCTATGTCCTCACCACTTCAAACCCCAATTACAGGAACTATGAATTTTACCAGTTCTCTTCTCTCCACTTCAAACCAACGAGAGATCCCAGGCAAACTGTGAGTCAAGGTCAGAGTGGTACGTTCAATCCACAAGCTCTGCAAAGAGTAATTGAGGATGTGAGGTACACAGTGAACACAAACACATCATTGGCACTCTTACTGTGGGTGCTAAGGAGGTTTAGTTCAGAAAATAATCTATTAACCACCCCAGCATTAACTTCCTTTGCAGAACGTCACACTGAAAGTCACTTGAACAACAAACCTAGAAGTCAGTATGCTCTAAATCAGCAAATTCAACACTTCTATTGATTGTTAAAGGCTGACCACCAATTCTGTCATGGAACCAAGAAGACCTTTTGGACATATATGGGAGTATAAAAAGAACTTCAGCCAAACAGAAACACCATCCTTGCTTCAAAATGCATTTCTCCTGGCACTAAAATAAGTCACCTTTAAACTGGACAGTGCTCAAGGTGGGAAACCACTGGACTCAACAGCTGCGTATCACTTGAGTTACCATAATTAAATCAGGATTACTTGAAAGGCTATATCAGCATAAAATCAAGACAGTATTTGCCTTGAAGAGATTAACAGTTAAACACCGCTTATTCACTACTTCTACCTTAAATTCATTCTCCTTGTCCTTTGGGCCCTTGTGGAAGGGCCTGTCGTAGCGGAATTTCCGGATGTTGTTGACTCGGTAGAAGCTCTTTATGCGGTCAGGGACACGGTCCATTTGCAACACGTCTATATTGTCTGGGATGGGAGTCACTGCATAGATCTGCAAATCTGTGAAGTGTGGAGTCAAAGAAAGCCATGGACATCAAACAGAAGAACTGTCACTGCTGTGGGAAGAACCAGGGCAGTGAATTCATAAAGTCACGCTCCTCTCTGTTTCTCAACTGTTTCTTCTTTGGCAGGTGAAGCAACAAAACCCTAGACCAGAACTACTGGGAAAGTCTCCAGGGTTGTAGTACCTCCCAGCTGGATTAACCAGGACAAAGATACCTGAGCGTTGAGAGTATCTAGCATGACATCCAGACTATCTACAGCAAGCAAAATACCCAGTTCCTGTTGGTTTTCCTGAGAGCTAGGTACCTCATTTGTGCAGGCACTTAGTACATCTTGATGTGTTTCGACCCCTAAATAGCTAGTATTTGCCTTTGCTAAATTTCACTTTAGATACTTCAGCTTCACCTACAAAACAGTTGCCCTAATTTCATCAATTCACAGCCCAGTTCAATTAAACTGTTTTAACCTCAGTGTTACAGACAAGATCTCTGCGAGGATAAGCAAACCAACCAAAATACACATACAGACAACCCCTCTTCTATGAAAGCATCGGTCTTTCATAGCAGAGAGGAGTGAGAAGCATGTTTTATGGAATATGAGTGGCAACACCAGCCCATTCCAGATTTCACTTGCTGGCAATGTCCTTGTGATTGAAGTCCTACACAATATCCTTGCTGTTGTCACACGAGCCAAACAGCAGTGTTCTCGGGACTGAAATCTCCAGAAGTCTCTGCAGATCATTAAATGTTACGTGTTTCAGTCCTAAAGCGTACACAGCACTGTACTGGTTGCATCGAATCACAGGACAGATTAATAACAAGAAGAGTGAGATGTGATCAAGCTCTTTCCCTTGCACACTGAGTGTGCCCAGCACATAAAGGGACCAGTTCATCTCTGCTGCAGACAGGTTATGGTTTCACCTGTATCCAACTCGGCAACTGAGGTATCCAAGCTGATGGCCTTTTCAATACCCCCCTGCTCTCCCACAGTCGCGGTCACAGTTTGCCTTTTCACTGAAGGATACACTGGGCATCGCACTGCAATATAGAGTCGTCCGGATGGTTGGGATGCTGCATTGCAATGGCTTGAGGGAACTCACTCAGCATCCTCTGCTGGAAGGCTTCCAGCCTCTCGTAGTCGTGGCCCCGACATACATATTCTTTGTTCTGCAAGAAGGACAAGCATCAATTAGTCTCCTTAAATGCAAGTTAAATTCTATCAGCTTTTATCTCGCTTTAAATTTTATTGCTTCAAACCCAAAGATCAACGATAATGTCAGTATGCTAATGTGCAAGTAAAATGTGCATTTTTACAGCTGGCGTATTTTATTCCTTCCTTTTTCTGGGCGATGCATTTCATCAAGGAGTGATGAGTACGTTGACTGTTCCACCGACCTCTCAACAGAAAGATGCTCTGATCCACACACACGTAGCATTCAGTCCTATTGTCTTTTCTGATTTGCTTTTCAGGCAACTGAAAAGGGACTGTTTTTTAATTGGACTATTCTGAAACACATCAACCAGAACTTAGGGCTAAGTCACCAGCTTGGCTGTTCTGTGCTGAGAAAGCTGCTGTCAAACACAGTTTACACCAGATGGATAAAAGTCCTAAGGATTTCATAGATCAGAGGGAGACGCACCATTACCAATCTATCAGTTGTCCTTAGAGAGGAGTCATAACAAGCTGTTCACTGTTTAATCACTGCTGCACCGCCCCCGCCACACCATCCACCTCTGCTCACGCTGAACCGTGCAGCACCAGGACTCCCCTTTGTAGGGGAGTAATGAGGAAAAGCCTTACCAAGAATTCTCAGTGGCCACTTAGCAAATTCCCCTGCAGCCCTAAAACTACTTTCCTCTTAATGAACCAAATGCCATTTCTGACAGTAAAGTTAAGCTTTCATTTAGATCAGCATTAAACCACTTGAGCGCAGCTCCTGGGTGCTTTTTGAGCCATCTCAAACTTTGGACAGCAAGATACAGGATTTTTAAAGTCCTCAGTGTCACAAAGATTGCATTCCAGTGTCCTAACTGTATTACCACAAACCACAGTTTTTGTTGGCGTTAATGTCTCAAGATCAGTCAGAGCAGGCAAATTCTCCAATTCTGGGCATTCCAACTCTCAGAAGCATAATGGAAGCACAGGGCAAGTTTTCACCTTCATAAAACAAAAAAAGCATCGCAGCAACAAGAAGCTCCCCTCATTCCCTTTCCTGCTTTTAGGAGCTGCAGTGGAGATGATGGTGTTTTGTGAATCGCTCTGGAGAAGGGATCTGTCCAAGAGGCTGGTGATCGAAGAGATGGCAGCAAACCCTGATCATAAACCACAGGCAAGGAGCGCAGTTATCTTTGGCTTTGCATTTCAGCTTTATGGAACAGGTCTCGTGTTCCAGCCGGGACATACGTCACCTTGGATGCATCAATCATGGCAACCAGCAAACTGGGAGGAAAACTGCATGATGAATCCTGACAGCGCAGGCTGCAATGCCCAAACTTTGCAGCTATTATTAAATCTGGAGCGAGTCCATGTTTGAAGGTGAATTTCTTCATGACACCGTGTTCTCTATTTTAGTGTTTGATTGCAGCAATCCAGAGAACTGTAAGACTATAAATAGAGTTATTGTGATTCTAAAAATAATGCCCTGAAAACACCTCAAAGCTAAATTTAATAGACTTGGCAGACAGATGCCAACACAAGATCTCAGAACTTGGCTTGTCGGGTCCCACTTGAACCTCTGGTAGGTGGAAGACATGGATGGTTTTAATTTACTTATGTAGGAAGGAAGGCTAGAAACAGAGTCAGAATGCACAGAAACACGAACAAGGTTTTTTTCAGACAAAGGGTCTTCAAAATCGAAGATGTAGAAAGAAGTGGGTATTTTCCATCCTAACCTATAGAGCAATAAAAAAGTAAGCGGGGGAAAAAGGGATAGAGTTATTTGAGCACTATAAAATCACTTCTGCATCCACTTGTAAATATTAAATCCATGTAAATCTTTTTCTTCTCTGGAATAGCTGCTTCCAATCTCTTTACAGTGTGATCCACGCTGATGTGGCTGCTAATGGGCTTAGCCTGGGCTTCGCAATGTGTGTGCTGTATGGATCATTAGAGAGAGAAAGGAGGAGGATGACTTTTAATGAGGCTGCTACATTAGTAATCTGCTATCAGAAGTACTGCTCCCAAATATAATTGCAGAATTAACAAGGATTATAATTATGTACGCTCACGTTCGCTGGTAACGTCTCCAGCCAAGGATCCATGTTGCCACACGGTTACACAAAGAGTAAGTGCTGTGCACTGGGACCTCGTGCCATGTTACAGGCATCGCCATGCAGGATCCAAGAGGAAACTGCAGGATCCATAGTACAAGAGCAAACGCTAGACTCCCTGATGCCACTTCAAATGCACGGACACTTATGTGCCACCACGGTTTTGTTGTCACTCATTCTCTGAAGCATCCGTTAGATTTAATACCTGCAATTCCTAGTTCTCTCTGGAGATCTTCAGGAGAGGGCAGCTCCTGTTCCGTGCTGCCATGTCACCACTCCCACAGATTCCTTTGCACGTGCGTTCCACATACCAGTTCATGCTGAGCGTTACGGCACTGTTCAACCTCACCTTCAAATCACAGGAAGCTACCACTTCATCCACTAGTATTTTCACCTTAATTCCAACTTGCCTTTACTTCCGCTCCTGTGCTTCCATTAGAAGACTGTAATTAAACACCAATGTTTAAATCCTAGTTATAAAAAAACACTTGGAAATTAAAGGGAAAAGCGAGAGTCCAATTTTTATAGTCTGTGGGGAAAAAAATGGTTTGCGGTTTGGCTTTTTGTAGCTGCTCACTGTATAACTGCAGAGTTGTGCCATCTCCTGTCAAACCAGTCTTTAAAGAGAACACAGAATATGCACCTCCAGTCCCTGGAAGGGCGCTCCGAGTTAGCTTGTCGTGTCAAGCTAGATGGCATCTATTACCAATTCTCAGACAGTTCTTATGGCAGTTGTCAGGTTTCATTTCTTCCTTGCTCTGAACTGGCAACAAGACATCGTATGAACAAATACCCATTTGAAGTTTGATTCCTCATTAGGCAAAGAAGATAATTTTCCTTCTTAAATGATTTGTGCACCCAGCTGATCCTGTATGGAGCAGCAGACAATGAGCTCAAAGCGACGACATGCCCGGAGAAGCTGCTAGGCTTTTTGTTGGGGAGAGGAGCAAATTTTTGCTTGTAGACAGCAAAAGAGAGTCATCAGTTTGGTATCAGAATCATCCTGCCATCTGAGACTTTTTAAAGTGTAATAATTTGAGATGATGAAAATTAGTGGAGTAATGACCCAACGCTGGTGCAGTCCAGCACTTTGCTTTATATAGAGGCAGTTTGTGCTGCATGTGCAGAGCATCAAAAATACACACGGGCATGAGTCAAACTGCTGTTCCCAACAACACTCCCCATGGACCACAGCCTTCACTGCAGCCAGAAAGCCAGTTCTACTTGTGCGTAAGAAAAATAAGCTGAATGGCAACATCCTATTTCCACAACAAAATTACAAAGCCTTAACTGCTACTCTGAGCCTGGTCACTTCCTCGTGTTTTGTGTAAGCCTGGCTTACCCGCAGGAAAAATGGGAATTTCCGACCATAAAAACCAACTCTGAAAAACTCTGGCTCCAGGCGCTGCTGTTCCATGATATTATCATAATAGGTAGCTTCCATTTTCTGCAGAGGAAAAAGAGCTGCCATCAGACCCCTGAAGCTGCACAGCAAACACCAGCATCCCAAGACACAATAAAACAGCACGTTACTCTTTCACCCTCAATTCTGTAATGACAAGACTGAAATTATTTTAAAGATAAAAATTATTAATTAAACAGCCTACATGGTGGAACAGACTATGGCACCACCGGATCATTTTACATTTTTGGAGATGACAGATGAAACTGTTTCTGTTGCATTTCATTTTAAATTAAACAGGTCTTGCGTGTAATGTCTTTACATTGCAGAGATAATGGCAAAGCTGAGACTAGGGTCTGCCTCACAGCGTCCTCTTCTCTCCTACAGCTCAAAATCTATTCCACTGCCTGGAAAATTATATCCATTCAGGTGGATTTGCCTTAATTGGCTTGAGGGGCATGGGAAAGCATGAAACAAAATTCAGTCTCGTACAGTACTGCACACTTGAGAGCTTTAGCACGGAAGGAAAAAGGACATGAGAGTCTGCAAGGAGACGAGGGTCTGGTGCTCACCCGAATCCAGCTGAGGCTCTGGTAGTCGTAGAGGCTTTCGTACTGGATGGCCAGTTCCCTGCACAGCGGGATTCCAAACTCCCAGCTCTACAAAATCAAAGGAAATCACACTCATAGCATCAATGCGGCTGAGGGGAATATGGAAACTCAGTTTGGGGAGTTCATTCAGTATGAAATGCCAGGGATTAAGATGGGAAAATGCAATGGATCAAACAGTTTCCATTAAGCATCGGGGTAATTCCTTCTTCAAGATGGCAATGGAGGTGGCTCGTTCCCCTGCAGTTACACATACGTACTGCTTGTTTCTGACAACTCAACGAGACTGGGAACTTACTTGGAGAAAGAGAATAGCACTAAGCATTTTTCTTCTTGCTAAACAGCCCTCCAGCACAGGGCAGCTACCGACAGGATTGAGAGTGGGAGTTAGGCAGCTCTGCACCGTGGGTCGTGCCCTCCCAGCCCTCTGCTGCCGTGCCCCGTCTGTCAAACGCACAGAGCTCTCCCCTGGTCCCTGAGAACATTTCCCCGCTAACAAATGCAGGATTTTTACACCCTTTTCACACGGTTTTGACTTTCCTTCCTTCGTGGAAGATGCCGAGAGCAGTGTGAGAATCTTAACTCTAGAAATGCAAGTCAACACAAAATCCACTCATCAGGACCTGGGGGACCATCTTAGGGTAATGCAGAAAGAAACTATGAGACACAAGTTGGGGAAGGCAAGGTTTATCCGTTCCCTCAGCTTGTTCCCTGTTACACAGCAACAGAGAGTGCCGAAAAGCAGCAGGAGGGCTTGGCTTCTCAGCATCTCTCACAGTCTGAGTGACACAGACGCTGCTTAAGTGGATTATTTAGTCATTCAGCTACCGTTTCTCATAATGGAGGATTAAAACACAAAGTCGAGTAACTCCAAAACCGTCCAGTGGGAAGAAACCTCAAGAGGTTAACACTATAATCTGTTAAGAGTTTTATGGCAAAATTACATCTGTCAAGTTTTTATACGCCCCTTTTCCATTGCACACGTGGATTGTCTGCTTTTGTCAAAATACAGGTGCCTCCTTTTACACCGTCTCTACATCATCTTGCCGCAGTCAGAGAGCACTGTACTGCAACACTGACAGAAGTCAGAAATTCATTTTTTTAAAGCACAGTCTGAAAAACCTTGAACATTTCTGAAGTGTAAAAAAAGCACCATCTGCAGCATTGTTACAAAAGAACAACTCTGGCCAGGAAAAAACCCATCTTCATAATTAATCCTTCCTCATAAATAGGCCATTTCTTCCTACACACTGGAATCTGGCTTACTTTTGCAGGTTCTGTCCAGAATGTCTCTGTCACATGCAACTTTCTATCACTGGGGGTAGGACAGAATTATCTGAAAAGGCAACCTCATATGAAGCAAACTGCCTTTGGATTTAATGCCACTGTCACTGTTATCACAAGCAAAACCAACCCTGAGGTGCCCACGCAGGTGGTATCTTCCAATAATCTAATCTGTGGGGTTTTTCTGGAGAAGGGATAAAATTGCAGACACTCTGGCAGATGACACCACTTTGACATGTTCCCAAAGCACCACGAGACAAGGGGCTGCACCTACTCTGCAGTAACCTAAAAAACCCATTTATAGTAGGATAAACAAAGGAAATATGGGAAATTGAAATGTACTGATTTTCGCCTTGTGCAAAGTATGGAACCACACTTTAATTGAAAGCCACTTTCAAATAACAGGGATGCTGCAAAGACTTCAATCTTTGTTTATAACGGGACTCCTGCAGTGCACTGCCTGCCATTCACTGTTGTCAGCTGGAAACAAAGCAAGTCCTGAACGGAGTCGTAACACAGCAATCGGTATAGGCAACTGCAAAATGTGATCCCAGCCCCAAAACCTAAGGAACTGGCATTCATGGAGCGCTCTGCCACATCAGGTGATCCCAAGGTATAAAAGCGTGTTGGTGTTTTTCCTACCTAGACTAGTTCCAGATGCTACGCATAATGAAATACCCACATCCATCTTCTCATCTGCTTTTTCATCCAGAAAGCCAAGGAGCAATCTGTCAAGCTATAAACCCCTTCTGATATAAATTTACTTTCAAACTACTGAACTGAGTTCATGGGCTTGCAAGCCCTAAGTAAGTCAGGAAAAGGGAAGGAAGCTGCTGGAAGAGAGAAGAAGTTGGCATACCTTCCCTTTGTTGAAGTAATGGATAATCTTACGGCACAGACCTTCCTTACGCTGCCACTCTGACTGAGATGGATAATGCAGGAACTCTCTCAGAGGTCTGTCCTCCCACTGAAGCAACTCACAGTACAAAAGCAACGTAAATGCAGCCTCTGTTGGAAATGCAGTTATTGAACACTGAATCAGTGACAACAAATGATTACAGCCAACTAATCATAGGTCTTTTTCTAAACAGTCAGGAATTTCTCATTTACAATTTGAAAAAGAAGACTGAAGTCCTAGACATTTGTTCAATTATTCAGCTACTTAAAATAGCAGCACAAAGTTGCTCCCTGTGAACCTGATTTTTAGGTATAACTCTGTCAAGTTTCTCTTGACAGACTCCTTGATTTAAATGCACAGCCCGATACTCAGCTGTGTCCCTAGATTTGGGGCCTGCAGCTGTGAACAGAGCTTGGACAACACCAAATCAGAGTTCATACACTGTCTAAGTGCTCCTGCGGTACTACGATGCAGGGAAACATGGCAAACGATTACATAATGGGGGGTTTGCGATTTTAATCTCCCTCCCATTTTGATTCCACTGTTGTGATTTTATTGATCAATCTTCCCCATGGAACACTGATATGAAACTCAGCGTGTAACAGAACCATCGTGTGCTTGTGTGGGCACAGACACGCATTATTTCACTTGATGGGACACGCTGGACCTCAGCTCTGCATCTTCCCTACTCCCATAACTTACTCACACAGATATTTTACCCCAAAGAATGAATTGGAAATTGGAGTTCAACACTGAGAGAGTCAAAAAACCTCTGCCAGGTTTTCAGACCACCATGGCGTGATGCGTTACCAACCTGTGTAGTTCTCAGCCTGCAGGTGCATGTCGCACAGCTTGTGGATATAGCGGATGTACATCTCCTCCTTGTTAATCTCGGATTTATAGAAATTCTGTGAAAGAAAGAGTTGTTATTGAGACCCTTCCTTCAAGGAATAGTTCTTTTCACATTCACACTAATCTGCCCACTAATTTTATCATGTCATGAACTTTTATGAAAATGAAGGAAAAGGTGAGAGAGGTTGTAGAACCTCTGCCCAGGGCCTCAGAACTCAGCTGGACAAGCCCCTGCGGAACCTGACCTGTCTGACTCTGCTTTGAGCAGAGTTGGACAGAGACCTCCAGGGGATCCTCACAACCCCATCGTTCCATCCTGTCACCTCACTGCTCCTATTCCAAAGCGCTGCTTGCCTGACACAGATTCCTACCCCAACCCGTCCCAGCCCAGTTTCAACAAATTGCAGGGTATCACAGAGAGAAAGGAAATATCTTTACCATAAGGTTAACAGTGCAGCCGATTTTCTTGTTTTCTGTTTCATCTCCTTTCATGCAGTCCCTGAGAAAGCACAGCAATGTTGAAATGCACACCTGCAAAGTCTGCCTTTTAAAACAAATTTGAAGTACCTTCTCCTGAGTTTCCTAGGATCGCAAACAATAGTTAATTATATACTTTATGAAGCTCCTCTACAAAGTTTCCATATCATGGTGTAAATATGAGAACTGAGTGTCCCCTTACATGTCTGCATCTCAGAATCGTAGAATCACCTGGCTGGAAAAGACCTTTGAGATCATCGAGTCCAAAGCACCTGAAATGACTGCTACTTCATTTCTTATAAGAATGTGAGCAAACAATCAAACAATACTGGCCAAAAGTCATCTGAACTAAAGTTTTAATATAAAAGTGAGTATTTTTTAATCCAGATGTTAATGTGTAATGGTTTTCTTGTCCAAGGATTAGCTTTCATGAATTCAGCTCTCCCAGGTGGTGTTGGCACGTGGAAGATAGAACCTGGTAATTTAGACTGGATTACAAACTTCTAAAGCTAAGTTAAATTACAAAATTTATCTTTAGTTTCCAGAATATTTCAGAAATTAAACATATTCAAGCAATACAAAAAGTTAAAGGCTTCAGAAATTACTCATCTTGACTTGAAAAAGTCACATTCATTGGACAATGAGACAAATTCTTTGAAGCGGTGACAGAGCAAACTCTCTAGAGAGCGACTGTGTCAGCTCGCTGGCAGCTGGACTCCGAGAGCTGCCTGTGTATTGCCAAATTCCAACGCAGTTCCCTGTTCTATTCTGCTTTGGGATTGAAAATATCTGCTGTATATTAAACATCAATTAAAAACTGGCATCTGTTCCTCAATTAAGCATGAAAATGTATAACTATCTGTTGAAATCGTGTTGAGAGTCAATGTCATTTAAAAAAATCAGCTCCCTTGCATTCCCTTCACATGTGTCTCAGATACATGGTCTGGCACAGCAGTCGTACAGCACCTATTGTCAGGAAACAAGCAGGAGACTGGATCAACCTGGTAAGGATAACAAAAAGAGCAAACTAAAGAGCACAGAAGAGGATTTGGGATTGCAAAATACCCAGCCGAGCCACAGGTTTTCACCTCTAATGAGCAGCAGCAGAAGAAAAAAACATTTGAATCTCTGTCAGTTGGCTACAGATAGAAATATCTGGGGCAGCTCTATAGAGTTTCAAATTGTCTGTCATTCCGTAAAAACAACTCCAAGTGTGTGTGTGTATATAAGGTTAAAATATTCTCTTGTAACTGAATCAGAGCTCAGCTGCGTTGACACAGAAGCCTTGCAAACTTCAGCCTAAAACTCACCAAAGGGCACCTCGTTTAGGCTGGAGTCTCGCACATCGGTCGCCAGCTGACACCTCAGACATTCCTCACGTGAAGTTTGCCAGCCCTGCAAGCCTAGATGAGGCATTCAGCACAGCTTGGTTCTACCATCTGTTTTGATCAATTAGGCAAGACCGTTTCAATGATAGCAGGAACTGATCATTTAGCAACCCAAATAAAACTTAGGGCAGAACTATGAATTAAAATATTTCTCTAAGTTTGCTGTTGCCTGTAATGAGCAAACAAGAATGAGACTTGGGGCTCTGGAGATGTGGATTTCAGATTTTTGCTCCAAACCCAGCAGCAATGAGATAAATGTACTTACACAACACTAACTGCTAGAGCAGTTTGATAAACAACGAAAATATACCCTGTAGAAAAGAAATGGGGTGCTACCGCTTTATAGACTACGTATACTTAGAATGTGTTGCTGCAGTTGCCGGATACCTGTAGTCAAGCAGACGCTCCATGAGACGAGTAACTGATGTAACAAAAGAGATTCCAGTCTCCCGCCACGTTTCCTGCTCAATCTTCTCCAGCAAACTGTTTGGAGATGAAAAGACAGTGGATGAGGCTTCCAGGGAAGTGGCGCAGTGCATGCAGACGGCTGCAGACAACTTGGGTTCTCCCTCATAAAAGAGATTAATGGAATTACTGCCTTACCTGGGATAGGGCCCAAAGAGCTGGGTTCTACTCCAGGCAGCATGAAGCAAAGAAAAGGAAATTACAGAAGTGACAGGAGAAAGAAAAATATCTTCATACTGCCATTTCAAATGTGAAAAAGAGCAATGCTCATGGCAACAGCCAATTCCCATGTTATTACCCATGGCTTAAACACTGCCAACAGCGCTCAGAAGTTGGAAGAGAATCTAAATCTAATGCAAATACCTCCTCTTTACGCATCCTCAAACACATTTTCGTCTCTAACCAGCAACCAACCTACCTTGAATCACAACTTACTTAACTGTAAATAAATAAATAAAAGCAACCTTTTCCTGCTCAGCAAACTAGACAACACAGGATGTGTTACGCCGAGACAACTGTGAAGGCCGAGAGAGGGCTAGAGAAGCAAGAGCATTTGCATTGTCTGCACACGTGAAATGCCAGGCTTCCCAAGGCTGAATATGCACAAATCAAAACTGAATACGCTTCCATGCTTCCCAGGGATGAGCACGCAGGCTGGGCAGCCTCATCTCTCTTGGAAATGAATGAATGTGCAACTGAAATTCAGAAGTATAATACTGGTCCTAGCGAAACAAAGGTTTGTGCCTCAGTCTGCTGGGGCCACAGGAAATTGGCTAAAATTCTGTGTGATCTCTCTGGCTCACCGGAGTATTAAATGAGTTGGGGTTAACTGCTCTGGACTCTCGGAGATCACAATAAGACCTTTAGAAATAAACCAAGATCATGGGAAAGGAGATTTGTGACAGATCAGTAATCAGAGAAAATTAAGTGGAAAGGCAGATACAAAACCTTCAAGTTTACC
Source organism: Clamator glandarius (assembly GCA_033459285.1). Classification (NCBI taxonomy): domain Eukaryota; kingdom Metazoa; phylum Chordata; class Aves; order Cuculiformes; family Cuculidae; genus Clamator; species Clamator glandarius. Next base: position 372,568 of record JAUNZM010000044.1, read on the forward strand.
CTTACAAGTACAGATTTTAGGTGTGAAAGGAAATGGAAGTAAAGCATCATGATGGACTCTGGAAGAAGTGACTTGTAACTGTTAGGACAACCAAAATACGACCTTCGAAAACTGGATGAAGCAAAGGAAAATGCTGAGGAAAATTTCTTTTTTTTCTAAGAAGGCCTGACTTGCTAGCGAATACTCTGTTTCTCCAAACAGTCCTAAGGCCACGATTGCTCTTACTGCTACGTAAGAAGGTAGGCATTGGCTCCTCTGGCAAATCCATTTTTGATAAGAGGGTTATAACTACTTATCTGGGCAGCCTCACATTAGATTTCACAGGAAGAAGACAGGAAGAATTAGCGGCGTATTTCTGTTTCATGGCCGAGTCACGTCATGAAAACCTGCCAGGAGCCCTGTCCTGCTTTCTCTGAAGATGAGCACAGTGGCTGCAGCCGCACAGATCACTGCCCCGACTCCCGAAGTGACCCCGCAGAACACGGCGCGTGCAGAAACGGGCATGGCTTACAGCAGGCTGAAGAGTTCCCTGTAGTTCTCATCACCTTTTCCTTCGGATACCAGGCTGTCCAGCTTATCGATCAGCTCAGCTTCCACCTGGATGAAGAAGCAATTGGTTACACACCAACTGTAGAAGACAAGAGTTCCAAATAGGAAGATTTTATTTCACGTGCTCTGGGTCTGCCCACTGCTGCGGGCGAGTGATTTATTCCTCTGTGGCTCAGTTAAATGGGAACATGTTTCTCAGTTTTCGGTGAAATTGGAGGACTAAAACCAAATCATCCTTCTGCTTATCAAGGGCTAAATAAATATTCCAAGGGATGCATGCTCCTATTCACAGGGATCTCTGAAGTTTATTCTCTTGTCAAATAAATCACTCGGACATGCTTTGCGAAGCATTAGATCAGATAAACCCTATCCTGTACGTAACAGAATATCCACGCAGAGGAACTAATTCCTGGTGTGATCACTGCTGGCTGCGGGTAGGTAATTGACTTCCAGTCATCTGGGCATCATTACATTGGACAATTAGGAGTTCATTAAATCCAGTTCTATTAAGCCCCTCTCATTCTATCGTGCATTTTCTTTTCACATTTACAGAAAAGGCCATAATGTTACGTATTCATTTCCAACACGTCCTGATATCAGATATTCCCATCAAATCGATTCAAGTGCAGGAATCAACGTATCTAACATCAAAAATTATTTACTCTTGAAAATCTTGTAGAAAATATACTCTCAGTACTAATGAAGACAGAGGTTCCCCAAGGTTGAAGCTGTAGAAATGTGGCTTGTTTTCAAAGACAAGCATACTTTGAGTTTCTCTGCGTTTTTCAGCTGCCAAATTGCAAGGGAAGTAAAGTTGAGAAGAAAAAGCAAATCACCCTGTGGCACACAAATGGATTTGGTGCTCTCATTGCTGAAATTATTAAAGGGAGACCTAATTTGGTCCATGAATCAGACTGTATTGTTAGCCAATATCGCTGAAAAAAGAACCTTGTTACAACACGATCTACTGAAGGAAGGAAAAAAGGCTTCAAAATGATTTTCCAGGATTTTTATGTTTCCTCACAATCAACTTGGTATTCAAAAAGTAAGGAAAAGTTCAAAATTACAAGGAACTACCATCTCTTTGCTTGTGATCTACAATGACTTGTCAGAAATCAGTAACACAGCCATCCAGCTGCCCAGCGTTACGCCGGGCAACAAACGATTCCCAGCTGCCAGCAGCTAAAGTTAATAAGTTTTAATGCATCTTGTGCTATTTAACTCTGGACTTCATTACACCAATACAGATAATTACTGCGTCTTTGATTCTAGAAAGTTACAATGTATGATTCATAAAACAGCATAGAAATTTGATCCACAGGTCATTTAAGGAATATTTTTGATGCTGTAGTTTGGAATACATTAGTGAGGATAAAAATAAAATTAAGATTATGAAGAGTTCATCTTGATACAGAAAATATAAACAGATCTGAGAACTTGAAGATGATTTTAGGCACTCGTAACTGTAAATGCCAGAGCAGGGACTGTTCTATTGTTATACTAAAACAGCAAAAAGAGCATCATGATCAAACACTGCTGTAATAATAATAGTAGGAATAATAATAATGGTAATTATAATAATAATAATAAAGGGAGCTGAATAGGAAGAAAAGCATAAGCTTCTGGTAATACTTTTCCACAGAGCCTTTAAGAGGTCAGGTTATGGAAAAGGTCTGTTATTCCCCTGAAATGACAGATTAGATCTGGCATTTTAATGAGTTTGTGGATAATAAATAATCACACTAATTATGATAATTTAAATAAAAGGATTTACTACTTCAGAGCACTTATCTGCAGATACTTGCCCCAAAGAAAAAAAAGCACTGGCACCTGAGGATCCAGTCTAAACCGATCCTTCCTTATTGGTATTTTGCACTTCAGGGATCTGTTTTGCAGTGGAAAATGTAAGGAATTCTCTGACCATGACTGGGCAATAAAACGATGAAGACTCCTCTCCCTGTTCTGCAATCAGAGCTCACAGCAGGTGGAACCCTCGGAACTGGTGTTGGGCATCACCATTCCTGGAGAGCTGCCACAATTTCTGTCACCAAAGCTATTCCAAAGCCTGGTATAATTATTTAATCCTACAGTATCCTTTCCTAGCTGGAAATAGAAAAGCGAAGACCACTGTTCTCACAAATTCTGGCTACATCAGAACCAGTTTTGGTTCTCAGTTTGACCCACTGAACGGTCGACTAATAATCTAAGTGCAACCAACAGGAGCATCTTCACTGTGATGAGCACATCGCTCCTCTGTGCTCACAGGACACGCGGTTCCCAGCAACGTGCCCTGGTTAAATCATCTGGGGAGTCTTGTCATCGCTTTGGGAATTATGCTGCACATTTTCTGTTTCTGTACATTTACATGACAACATCAGCTCACAGTCAGGAAAGGAACAACAGACACAAACTCCTTGGATCCAGCTGGGCCTTGCACAGAGCAAGAATACGAACGCTGCTCATGCTTGGGAAGGGACTTCACCTGCTTGAAGTTGCCGTTCTTTCTCTGCTCCCAGTCCATCATGTCATGGAAGATGGGGATCATGATGTTCCGAACTTCTGGTTGTGGAACAAGTGTAACACCAAGGAAGGGGCCGATCATTCCCGGAATAAAGTGAATCTTATGCTCTCCTGTACAACACAAAGCAACTGTAATTAATTCAAAGTCGTTGTTACCAGTCACTGAGAAAATGTGGAACCCCCGCAACAGTGACATGTATGAAATAATAGGGCTGAGCATCAGAAAAGCAAACACACTCTTTTCCTGAAAGGACTCGGAGAACAATATTTGCTTTACACTGTTCCTTGCAAAGTCTCTAGAAGCATCTTTAATTTCAGTGTGAAAGCCTTCAGCAAAACTTGTTAGTTGCAAAGAAATTCAAACTGTCAAAATAACTAAACCACACTAAGTAGCAGGAAAAGAGACCACAAATACTGTTGATTTACGGAGAGTCTGAAAACGCTGGTGAGAACAAAGGTATTTAACAGAATGTATTTAGACTTCAAAGAACTATGGAGCTCTCCAGCCTCAGTGCTGTGGAGTCTTAATTTCCTAGCTGACCTTGACTTAGGACCTTGCATCGCTTCCCAGCAACAGAAGCCCAGAGCATGTTGCTGCCAACCTCTCCCAGCATCCCTACAGCCACGGAGAATACATCAAAACAGCTGTAATTTGGAACAACATCCAGGGATCAATAGCTGTATCTACATATCAAAACCCGGCTTCTCACTTCTTATTGGAATTTGCCTAGCATCATTTTCTGGTTATCTGATCTCTGTTATACTGGAGAGTCTTCTCTTCTCCACAGAGATGCTTAGAAACTAGGATCAGGTCTGACTGTATCACCCTAGTTTCTTTGTTGTGAAAGATGGGTCAGGCTTATCCAGCATTTTATTACACGACACTTTCTTACAAATTTTCTCAAAGATTATGGTATCTTTCTTATTTATGATGTGCAGATGGGACACTGACAGTGGTGTTTTGGTTTGTTTATTTATTGTTTTAAAGGAGTAACTTAGACTATCTTATGCATACCAGACACATGAAGGGACCAAAAAAAAGCAGATTTACTGTATGCCACTTTTGGCCATTATTATTATCAAACACACAGAGATATAGTTCAGTGGTGGCCTCAGCAGTGCTGGGTTTATGGTTGGACTCGATGATCATAAGGTTCTTTTCCAACTGGAACGATTCTGTGATTCTATAATTTTGAATCGTGACGAATGTTAGGGCAGAGAAGGAAGAGCCATACCCAGGTTCTGCCACATGCTGAAGAGCTCGTACGCCATCATCACTCTCATATCGCCGTATCTGAAAGAGAGGACACACGACTGCCTCAAGAACACGCACTGGCAAGGCTGTGACATTAAAATCATCAAATTCACATTTAAGTCAATGTCAGAATATCGAGCAACACGACCCATCACTGGATTAGGAGATGGACCTATTTGCCAAGCGTTTCCACATCCCAAGTTCCACAATAAATTCCAGGGACTTGTGGTAGAAAAAGAAATCTCATTTTTTGAGGTGGTAGAAAAGACTAGGAACCCAACAAAACATGCTCTTACTTATCCAGAATCTTCTTCCGCTTCGCTGGTGTGGCATTTTCAAGTTGGAGACTCGGCTGGTTTATAAACAGAACTGCCAGACTGAAATAAGAGTTCCACACCTGTGAGACAGGAAGGAAACTTTAGACCATTACACTGCAAGGAGTGAGTTTTAAATGAGTGTAAGAAGAAAACAATTCATTTCTACATTTTACATTTTATTGGCCATGAAGACACACGCTTCATTAGTTCCACTGCTCATGAAGATACTCGTTTCCTTTACGAGGGGCTCATTTTCCTTGACCTGATCTCTCACTGTATCTGTTCCACTTCCCCTCAGTTCCACAGCAGATTCCATTCCTGTCTTTTCTCAGCTACGTCTCCCTAGACAGATACTCAAATAAATGCTACAAATACAATCAGCTCATGTGGAGAGCAGCTCTGGGTCCTTCGGTACTGTTAGCGTAAAAAGATGTCATAACATTTTCTTAGCATCAATTCTTACTTTAAAATCAAAGTCCGTTTCCGTGAAGTTCTTGTGCAGCGCAGAGGACAGGTACTGAACTGTTGTAACTATGATACTGCAGGCAAAAACAGAAAACAAAACACAAACATTTGAATCTGGAGTATAACATCTCACAGGGCTTTGTGGTGTGGATTTTGCTGTACGCACAGACACGGGCGCTCTTCACGTGATCGCTGCTAGATTAGCAGAGAGGTGACCCATCATTCTGCGTTTAAATAAACAGTTTGTACCGAGCGATACAAGATCCAGAATCTTCATCATTATTGCAACTTTTGGAATTTATGCAGAAGCATTAACGCTGTCTGGTTTGCATGGCTGGGCTGTGTTACCTCCAGTGAAATACAAGAACACACTCACCTTTTCCCTGCTTTAAGTAGAAAGATTCTTCTTTTGTTTTTTAGAGAAGAGCAGCTCAAAAACGGAGCTGTTCTCCTTCGTGACTACTACAATGGGGTCCCACATGTGGCTCACACTTCAGCTCAGCACACTTGCGAGTATTTTTCCCCAGTTCTGGATTCCCTAGTATTTTTTTGTAGGTGGCTAATACAGTGAAAGGCAATCAAGGCACGGGATAAACTCGGGAATTAATAAATAGCATATAGATAAGGCAAGAATAGTGTCAAAAGAAACCGCGCATCTCTGATTCACAGGGAATGCTTCCAGCAACACTGCTGAACACACCTATCAGACTGAACTGTGCCAAAGGGAACGAGGTAGCCTGCAGCAGCTGAGGCAGCTACTCTTTCACGTGGCTTTTTCTTTTCTTACAGAACTTCATTTAATCTTTCCGCCTGAAATACTGAAATCCACTTCTTTCACTTTCCATTAGTGCTGTGAACGCGCAGAGCGCACAGCTCAGCAGCTGAGCACTCAGCCTTTAGGAATCATGGTGCTCCTTGTAACGGGAACCCCTCCTGTTGTGAGTTAGAAATTCTGCACCTAGTTTATCTACAGAAACTAGTAAGGAATTCCAACCTACTAGTGTTCATCACGCTGCTGCCATTCCAAACAGCACAGCACTAACCTCCTCAGAAGCAAGAAAATCAGATAAAATTGAGCACTAAAAAGGTAGATGACAATTGAGAAACAACTCTGTGTGCAAAGCACTTGGTGCCATCAGTGGGATTTGTTCCTCCTTCTCTAAAATAACAGAGTCCTTCTAGCCAGGGTAAGGAATGAAGTTTGGGAAGAGCCGGGTATTTAATGTAGTCATTTACTGAGACGGGAGCTGAGCCCTCAATGCAGCTGCTCCAGCTTTGGGTTTAAACTTTTAACTCTTTAATATCTGTGCATACTGAGCTTAAGAAACAGAACGAATACGTAAGTCCCAGTTTGGTCCAGAGTGTTAAAAACACTGCAGAATGAGAATAAGCACCACAAAATTCCTGTCCCATCACCACCTCTCAGTCTGATGAAACACACTGCATCCCAGGTTTTAACTGCCCAGCTGAGGAGATAGAGAACTGCAGCAGTTTACACCTGCTTCTCTACTTACTTGCTGGTGAGCAACCTCATCACCATCCAGTCTCGAGGAAAGACACTCATTTTCATCAGGTTCCGAAATACACAGAAAATCTTCAGGAGGAACTCCTGCCACACAAGGAAAACAAGCATAAAATCACCAGCAGCTGCAGATTAATTATTTTCTTAATTAAAAGACAGACAGCTAAGCCAAGTGTGCTCCACTTGAGCTTTGTGTCGTTAGGCCATTCACCCAAAAACATGGAAACGACACATACTGGGACTTGGCTCCATAATTCCGTATGCATCTAACCCGCTCTGAAGAAGCTGCGTCTGTCTTTTACACCTTAAATTCTACAGCAAGATTAAAACCTTCCAGAGTGCCAGTGCATGGGAGCGATGAGCAGAGCGAGTAACACTGGAGGGCTTCCCGTCTGCTCTCTCATTTGGGGTGAATCACCCTACAAGCATGACGTTTGGTCGTACCTTTAGTTCATCCTTGCTTTGGAAGTTGTCCAGTAAGTGCTGGAAATGAGTGTCTGACATCTGACGAAGCAAAGATAAAAGGCAGGAGACATATTCTCCCTGTTGACCAAATGAGAAACTATTTTATTCAGGCCATCCGAAATTTCATCAATAGAAAACTCAACCCGGGGTAAGGTATAGAGGGAAGGGTCTGAAATGGCCCCGATGCCTATGAGAGGAAAGCTGACATGCACAGAGATTAAAAATACTGCATGTTAATAGTTCTCCCTGGGTTAATCCAGGGGAGCACAACTCTTGGGGGGTGCTCCACAGGTGCCAGTTTTAAAGGTCTTTTAACCAATCTTGTAGTCTAAAAAAAATTATTTCAAATCATTAACGCAGACTTAATGAATTGCCCTCCAAGCATGCAGTGCTTGACAATCACCCTTCTCAGTTACTGATCACAGCGAGTCTATCAACAGTGTGACTGCAGCTCACGCAGACGTACCAGGAACAATTTAAACTAACAGGGTCAGATACACTAACCGTAGAGCGATGGCAGCAGGGGATCAGTGCGGGCTACAAGAGCTGTCTGGAATCCTGGAAATATTTGGCTTATGAGAGTTCAAGTTACGTGCTGCCACAGCTCTGGTACTAACAGCATCTCAGCTATTCTGAATATCGTCTGGGGGAGCCCACATGAGCTACAATCTCACTTCTGGGCTGTGAAGCAGATGTACCCTAACCAGTTACCACAGCATCCCAAAGTGTTTTCCAAAGATGAGCTCCCCCATTTTACATATCTGAAAGCAAAGCACAGAGACGTTAAGCAATCTGTCCAAGAAAACAAGATTGGCAGTGCCAAGAACATAAGAACAACGCTTTCTGACTGCCAGCCCCTGTGACAATGAGCAATTAACTCGGAAAACAAACAAACTACTTTCTAACTGGTATCTAATAAGATCCCACATGTCACTGTGCTGTGAAATATAAATTCAGGAACAAATACAAGGAGATTTTATACTTGAGGTTCTCCATTCCATTTAAACTTTTTTCCTGATTGGCTCAAGCACCTACCCAGAAGCTTTGACATGGGTTGTTCCTATGAAGCTTACAGGGTGCACTTCATTAGGAAAAACGGGACGCTCATCTGTGTGCGGTGGCATGTGATAAACATCAGCAGGGCAAACAGTGGCAGTAAAAGGAAATTGAGATGTTACTGGACACTTGCAAGCCACTGCCTTTCTTGTTTTGTACCAAAGAACGTGCCTGAACATTACTAAACGCCTTGTTCTTTATCAGGAACGTGCCATGCGTGACTTTAGCTGAGCTAACATGGACAGATACAATCTCTTCTCTCGGGTGAGACGCGTACCTCAGTGTACATCTGCCCCAGCAACGCCCCTGAGGTCTCAGCCCTTTGATAAAAGAGCAAGTCTAAAAGAAAGGGATGTTCTGAACAACAGCTCAACATTGTGCATTGTGCAAAAGCTGCATACGAGACTCCGACAAGCAAAACCAGACTAAAATAGGCTGGAATAGAAAAGGGAAGTCAATCCCGAGAAGAAGAAAGCTGACCAGCAAAACTCTATTTTTACTCCCCTCCTACTGCATGTCAAACAAAAAAAATTCTTCCCCCAGGTTTATGGTGGCAGCCTGGACAAAGCGGTGGCTTTTCCCTCTTCTCTCACCAAGCCCAACAGCTCACTTGATTTAGGATCTGCCAATTTCTTTTTCTAAAGTATCTTGTGTTTCATTTGTATGAACTAAGCGGTGAAGCTGGACAGACGCTCTGCAGGCAGCGAAGTGAAGGGACTTGTCCGCTAGGAATGACTGTTCTCAGTGTTAGGAATTGGAGCCTGATGCTCACACAACCCTTGGTGACACTCATTTAGGGCTAGAGCCCTAGGCAGCTACCTGCAGTGCCTCACGTTCAAAACAATAATTCTCAATCACAAACAAGAAAATAACCTGGAAATCTACAAAAGCTTCCTGAGCTCCACTGTGTCCTGCAAACCTCACCACTGCACAGAGGTAGGTGTGGATTTGTGGCTTATTAAGGGGAAGAGACAAAGCCCTGGGCATTCATGCAGCACAGATGATAATGAGGTGCTGGTGGTGGTGAGGGACCAAAGGTTAGAGAAGCAGGAAATAGAAACTGATTGTTAGTTACTAACAGTGATTTCTGCTGTGCACTGCGGGCAACGCTGCCCTCTTACCGCCTCCTGAGACTGCGATTTACTCATGATTGTAAGCAGAGTTTGTAAAAGCACATCCAGGAGGCTCTCCACCATCATCTCAACCTCCTCCACGACATCGCCCTCCTACAAGAAGCGGTGAGCAAACAGAAATGGGAGAGACTTGGCAAAGACAATTCTGTGGAGTCAGTTGTACTACAAACACTCGTTTTGCCAGAGCGTTCCGGAATGGAGATGCAGAGAAACACAATCAAATTAATCACTGGTACCAGATAGTGTTGTGGTGCCATTGTGCTATCTCCTCAGCCTGACAGAAACGTTCAGGGTCACAGCCATAAAGGTAAATCTATAACCAAAGGTCTGCATATACTCTAGAACACAACGGTATCAAATTATGTTCAGGAACCTTTATTCTACAGCAGCATTAGTTTAGCTTTGTACCATGACACCTTTCATTTCATTCCTTTCACACAACCCCATAACCTGTAACTGGAAGTACTCAGTGGTAGGAATTATATTTGGCACTACAAGCTTCCTCCTTTGGAGCCGGATGGGCAAACTTCACCACCCTCTGTTTGTGAGTGTTGCTTTAAATAATCAAGTTGCCATTCGAGATCAGAGTATTATGATCATCAAAGCTGGGTGTTTAAACAATTTCCAGAATTGAGTGTGATTTCATTGATTGGATAATTTTAGAGTATTCTCTTAACATGAATCACAAAGTGCTAGTTACTGTCTCTTGCAGAACTGCAAGTCCTAGGGCTGTGTAGAGCTTTTGAACTCCACTGACATTGAAGTTCTGGGCTTGGATGAAGAAAATTAAACAGTGTCAAACCTGGTAAGTGCATATGCTTTTTTCCTCCTCCTAACAGCCAGAACACTGTGTAATCAGAATTCTCTGAGTCACACACACAAAACAGACCCTCATTTCAGATGTTCTCCAGCTGACAGAAAGTTAGGAGAATTTTGTTTTTAAAAGCAACTTTGAAAAACCTGCATGAACCTGTAAGAATTCTTAGTCTTTATATTACTAAATCAGCGGTGCAATTGAAAAAAAAAATAATCAAGCAGCAGATTACCAAAGAGCTGGTCTTGATTATGGAAAAGATACTACTGAGGATCCCCGAGCAAATGAGGAGCTCCTTCTGCTGTCGTAGGTGAAGGTGAATGTGGTGAAGAACTACAGGTAGTAGGATGCGTCGGGACTCTGAAAGAAGGAAAATCAGATCACAGTTCTTCCAAAAGAGACAAATCAACCTGATGATCAGCAGCCTTTCAGTATCCAAGCTGGGCTACTGACATACAGCATCTTTGATTAATTGGTGCAAGTGCTGCTGTACAGCCTGCAGTACATCACATTTCCAAGAAGTTCCTTTATTAAGGAAGGAATTAGCAGCGCATCTAGTTTCAGAAGTTCATAAATGCAGTATATGTGATGTTCTAAACACTGATACAGCTTGGAAACAACAGCTGTCAAGCGCTGCTTTCTAATGTTGATTTCCTTTGGGCAAACCCTTCCTTACTTCACGTTGCTTTCCAGCTCTACTGCCACAGCTCACAGAGCTTCTCCAATACGCGCCTCTTGGAAACTGGCTAATTCTTCTCTTTTAGCTGCCTTACAAACCGGAAAGAAGGGAAAGCAAGAAGCAGCTGCTGAAAACAGTAGCCAGAACAGGAAAAAAAAAGAGACAGGAAAAAAGTGGGAAGACGTCACTAGCTTGCTAATTTGAGATCCTCACTACAGGGAAGATAAGCCCAATGGTGCTTCTTATCTTTGACTATTACCTTCCTAACTGCTTTCATTCAGGCCTTTACGTATGAAATAAACGCACAATCTTCAAATCATCTCCATTCAATTGATTCTTTAGTAATTACTAATACGTTGAGCTAAAAAAATATTAGAGAGTAAAGATTGAGCATCCTGTAAAAGAACGTGGCAGGTTTCTCACCAAACTTTATCTCCCTGCTTCTTCCTCAGACAAGCTTGACGGAAAGATTATCTTCCTATCCATGACAACAACAGAAGAGACGAAGTATCAGGTGAGATTTGGCAGTTCTAATAACTGATTTGTCAACATACATACTTTTACCAAGCTTTGGTAACTACAATTTATCCGTGACGGATTTGGAAACATTCTCTACAACAGGGAAACTCACAAAGCACCCAGTGAATACAGGTAACAACGATGCCACCAAGATAAATACATCAATGAGATTATTTGCTTTCAGCAATGAATTGTTTGCAACAGAGCAACTGCAAAATAAACATAACACGTTCCTATTCTTAGCTAGCAGCAAGATGTAGCCTCGGATCCCGCTGTCCTACCTGGGAAAGAGAAGAGGCGGCTGTCGACAGTGCGAGCGATCGACTGTAGCTTAACGACATCCATGGACTGGCCGATGTGCACGGTGCTGGGCATGCTGCCCAGCGTGCCCCGCACGAATTCCGCCACCTCCTGCACGGTGAACATCTGCAGCAGCTCATCAAAGATAGCGGGGAAGGAGTTCAGCAAAGCTGCCTGGAAAGAGTCGATGAGGAGACTGAAACACTGAATTCTGTCACTGGAGCTCAAATGCAGGCAAGTAGAAACAACAGTAAAATGGAAGTGAGGGCTTGCAAAAAGCTACAGAGTAGTGCGCTGTGGCTGGTGTCAGTGTTGTGCGATACCTAAAGTTCAGAGTGAGTAAATCACATGGAATACACAAAAATCAAGTGCTGTTGCAATACAAATCTTACAATAAGTTGAGCCCATAGCTGCTGCAGAGCTTCAGAAGGCTGGACTTCAGGACACAGCTTAGGAAACAGAAAATCCTGAGGTACCAACGAACAGAAAATGGTGCATTTTGTTGATTTACTTTTCTCAATAAATATAAACCCTGCTTCTGGTTTGAGAGCTCAATATGAGTTTTTTGTACTGAGCAGCTACATAAGGCAATCGCAGCTCCGAAGCGCAGAGCCTGCGGGCAGCCCTTTGCCACGTGGAGGAGCAGGGGTTCTGCAGCAGGGCTGGGCTGCGATTTCACGTGAATGGGGCAGCACACCATGCAAGCGAGTGTGCACAAGGTTCCTGCAACAACATGTGTTCCCAGGAAGCTGGAGCTACCCCTGAAGGTGTTGCTTAAAGTGCAGAAACAATAGCAGCACAACAACAACTCCTCAAACTCTTCAGCTCCAGTTTCACTCTTTTCAATCAAGTTCTTGCCAACAGTAGAACATTCCATGCACTGCTCTGTCCTCAAGTTCCACAGACTCTGGGTCATACCTCACAACTGCCCCTCGTCTCTACTGTTTTAACTCTTCTCTTTCTTCCTCTACATCTACCAGAGCTCCGTACCTATTTCCTTCGTTACTCTGCTGAACGTTCCCAGGCGGGTGCTCTCCTGAGCTGCTGTACCGCGTGTTTTGGGCTCAGCAGCCTTTCTGCCACCCACCCAGCCGCAGCCCCGCACGCCCTGTTCCTCATTTCCTCCACACAAACCCAAAACGACTGATCTCCTGCACAAGTCTGGATTTACCAAACTGTTCAGCTTTGCCCTTCCAGTCTCACCACCTATCTGTGTTTTCTTCTGTTCTGCAAGTTCTCCTTTTTCCCATGGATTATTTTGTTTGTTTTTTCATTGCGTAAACACTCCTGTACCTCTCCCACGCTGGCTCGAACCCTTGGCACGCCTCTCCTAATCCCGTATCATACACAGCTTCCTTCTTGGCCAAGTCTTTCCTCAAAGTAGCTTTTCCTTCAAACAACAGCAATATATATTTAACAGTCTGAGTAAAGTCTAAGTTATTTTTATAACTAACACTGTAAAGCCCATTAAATTATTCTGAATACAAATTTACCTCTTTCTTCTCGGTGCTTGTTATCTCTCTCAACATCTTGCCTTGTTACAATCAATTCAGATTACACAAACCCCACACAGCCTCCTGGGTGTTGTACCTGTTTGTTGCTACATACGTACAATGTACTAATGAAATAAACAAATGTGAATCATTTCAGTAGCTCTTGGTACTCTTGGAAGGCCATAACAGCCACAGATCCAGTCATCATCCTTATCTTTGGTACAATACAAGTGAAATTACAGTATTGGCCCCCAAATCCTTGCAGTTCTCCTAAATTCCTTTCTAATTATAATTATAAAGTAGGATTTCTAAGGTGATTTGGGACATCCAGTAGCAATCTAAGGATGAGCATGGGATCTCTTCTGGAAGCTCTGGACCCACCTCGAGGAACAGCTCCATCATTTCATCAGCTCCTTGAAGGGCCCTTTTTTGTACAACACTCTAAAATATGCTGGAGCATTACTTGCATCAAGCTAATTGCCTGGCAGGAAGGACATAATCAGTTTTAATCTCCTTGCTGGAAAGAACTATATTGAGCACTCTCAGATATTCTGGATGAGAGGATAAGTGTGAAGAAAATTGTTTGCTAGGGCCTCAAGCACTTCTGTAGATATTTAACAGCTGCCCAGCTTTCCAGAACTAGCAGACAACCTCCTTGGCTCTTGTGGACAATTTAGAATCATAGAATCATCAGGTTGGAAGAGACCCACCGGATCATCAAGTCCAACCATTCCTATCAAATCATCTTGCACACGCACTTAGTGCTGTCTTTTCGGTGTGTGGATGCCAGGGGCAGCTCCATTAATTACTGCAATATTCCACATTTCCTTGTTTGCAAGTACCAGCCACTTCAATGTTAAATGCCAGTTTATATGCAGGAAAAGAGGGATTGGGGTAGGGCAAAGGGATTAATCGGGAACACCCACGATGACACACTTGTGCAGTTCCGGGGATCGTTACTTACAGAATTAAATGACGGCCTTGGCGTACCACCACACTTTTGTGGGGCACAAGTCCCAGCTCCGCTCGCCTGCCCTCCGGGCTGAGGCGCCTAGGGGGCAATTGGGATCAAGGGGCAACACAGTGGCAAGGGGGAAACAAAAAGTAAACTTTTCAAAGATTAAACAAGGACAGGCTTCAAACATCACAAGATTCTAAAGTAAGAAATGCTGCAGTGAGATAAAGGAGAGGGGAGAGAAAAAAAAAAAAAAAAAAGAGATAAAGAAAAAAAAAGGAAGATAACCCCATCCACATATCTAGTCTCTGTCTGTGCTTTCTGATCAACACAACTGAAAACCAAAGGACCCCAAACAGCCTAAGACGCTGTTTCCACTGACTGTCACTTTGCCTGCAAGATCTGTGTGCTGATTTCTCATCTTCCTGGCTCATCTTATAATACCCACTAATGGGTGATTAAATAAAAGATTAGAGCAGCTGTTCTCAACATCTTTGAGAGCAGCTTCTTAAGAAAGAGATCGCACTGCTGGCCGCTTCCCTAACCATCAGAGTCACTCTGCTCTGCTCCTGCATTCACAGCAACTGCTTCCTTGGCAATTTACAGCCCGTGTTCAAAACATCTGCAAATAGTAAATTAGTGACTACACATCCCCTTCACGTTACCAGGAGCTTCTGGGAGGTCCACTTTGAGACCCTCTGTGCCGAGGCACATACAACACACTTGATATTACTATTTAAAACTTTTAAATGCTAAAATGTCATTTAGTACAGCGGTCCAATACGCGAAACAGCACTTGACAACATCCTTCCTCACTTTGAGTAGCATCTTAGCCCACATGAAGGCTCATCTGGGCTCTATTCAAGGTAACACAGGAAATGTGAGCGTGGGTCTCACGGTGTGTTTGCAGTCAGGCTGAGTGCGACCCTGACTGTAACTTTAGCGAATGCTGCAATTAAGTTTATCTGACCGCGAGTTCATCAGTTGAACCCATCTGCTGTCACACTGCCATAACCCTAAGTAGTGACTCAGCTACTAGAATTAAGGATTTAAAATTTCTTTAGGCCAACCATAAAACACATGAATGAGAGACTTGAAAACACCGTTTAGTTTTGTGAGAAGTAGAAATCGCATTGTCTTGTGACAAGCCACTTTCCTCTTCAGAGGCCACAGTTCAGCTCACCTGGATCTGTGAAGGGGTGCAAAGTGACTGCCTAACGTTACTTGGCTACGGTGTGTTCTGTATCACCAGCTGCTTAGAGGGAGAAAGCTCTATGAACCTGTGTGTAATCACCATGTCCCCATGTACGCTACCTGTGCAGAAAACAGCTGCCTTTTGGTTTGCCGGTTAGAGCACAGAAAATAGCAAACCTGTGTGAAGATGAGAGTCTCAGAGCTCCTGCTGTCCAAGCTGAGCACGAATCTGATGGACTGGAAAAGCTCCTGGATGCTGGAGCGGAACTGTTCCTCCTCCATTCCACAAGTAGCTCTGGAGTAAAGGATCCGAGATTGGACAATGAACTTGAAAAGATATTCCAAGGCCTTAAGGAGCAGGAGAGGAAGGAGATTAAGACAGGGAAAAAGAGAGAAAGAAAAATAAAGGAGCTTTAAAGAGAACCAGAAAAGATTCTAGGCGCGTAACTGATAAATTCGTCAGCTTTAGAAAGGAGAAAGAAAAACAGGTTTTGTAAGTTATTCCATTCAGTTATGGAATAGGCAAGCACATTTTGTTACAAGTATGTCCCACAAACAAAAAAAGCATGCATTTAAGTCAAATAGACAAATTTGAGTCACATAATTTGAGGAAAATCTTGGTGAAGGGAAGACACTTCTAGTTTTCTCATGACTTGGCACAATGACTGTCAGCATCTGACGAAACTATTCTGTTTTCATTCAAATTTCACCTTTAATCACTTCAGTTAACTAAGTGGATTAGGTAAGCAGGCTGTCAGTGGAATGGAAGAAGGGTGACCTGGAAAAAGAATCTACTTTTCAATCCGACCACAGCTGCAAGGTTCACCTTCTTTCTGGCAGCTAAGTGTACGCACAGAAATAAAGCAGGAGCCGGCGGAGCAGGAGACAAGGGCAGCACCTGGAGCCCTCTGGCAGCCCCCAGCAGCCGCAAGCAGCAGGGACTATCTTTTTCCTTTGAGCTGTGGTAAGTCAAACTGTCTTTATTTTTTACCTTCACACATGAAACGTCAAGAGCACCCAGCAGAGGGAGAATAAGTGGCACGCAAGATGGCATTTAACACCATTACACAAGGAGTGATAGATGCCGCAGAGTCCTGAAGGACTGGCAAATTGGATCTTTTGGTAGTAGAATGCTAACGTGCTCTATGAAAAGACTACATTAAGTTTGAATTTGCAACCTAAGCGTCTTTCACTAAAATTTTGTAAGTGGCATTATTCAGAACCTGTTCGTTTGGCAGCCGTGTCAATGAAGAAAAACACATTGCTCTGTGGTGCTGTTAACAAGCTCACCGATCCATCGCAGCTTCTCCCAGACACGAATACAGCAACGTAGTTTTCCACGTGGCAAAGAGGCCTTTTTGATCATCTGGTGTACACAGCTGTCAGCACCAAAATGTTCTAAATATCAGTGACATTTAGACTTCAACTCCTTCCCTTAGTGCTTAACACAATATGCTATTATGGCAGGATTAAGGGAAGAAACAAAGCATAGTTTGGTGACGCCCTCAAAATTCAGCACAGGAACCAAACAGGCTGGAGCTCCATTAATCACAGTCTGTGCAGAAACATTAGCAATATTCCACTGTATGGGCTGGAAAGTACTCTTGTCAGCTTCACTGTTTGGAAGCTAGAAGTTAATTCCAATACAAATTTTGCCCATGTCCTATGTTTCTGAGTCCCTAAGATGCCCCTCA
The DNA here is from genome assembly GCA_033459285.1 of Clamator glandarius. NCBI lineage: Eukaryota > Metazoa > Chordata > Aves > Cuculiformes > Cuculidae > Clamator > Clamator glandarius. The sequence continues at coordinate 389,498 of JAUNZM010000044.1, forward strand.
CCGAATCACCAAACTACAAGCACAAATATGCCACGTTATCTTTGAAGGTTTAGAAGGCTGCAGCTTTAATGACAGAGAACAGGAATGTGAAATCCCCATAAAGCCATCAGGGACCGGATGGCTAACACCAAGCGCTCTGTGCTCCGAGGTAAAGAGCTGCTGATGTAAGGAGGGTAGTGAAGACACCCACAGCCACAGAAATTCCCAGCAGCACGACACAGGGCTAGGAACACATCAGCAATGATGATGGGTTTGGAACAAACTCGCTCCAAACACCTGAAATAAAATCTGGAAACAAAGCAGGAAATCAATCATTTTCCTGCAATGGAAGAAGACAAAGCCCTTCATTTGGGTCTCCCAGCTACACCTGTGAAGGTAACTGTCTGAATACGATGTGACGGCAGCGTCGGTGGTAGAGGATGCGCCGTTAGCGCTGCAGAAACTCTAGTGGCAATCGTAATCCCTGTGCTTGCAAAGGCTCGGGCTGTCAGGTCTTCAAACTGACCTCTCTCACGGAGGGAACGGCTGCTTTCTAGGGAAGCACTTGAGATTCCCAGTAAGCAAGAGGTTGCCGTGGAATCCTTGCAGGAATACACCATATTCACAGACAGTATATTGAATAACTGAGCTTCTGAGAGACACTCCAGCATTCATATGTTTAATATTTCTGAAGAGGATTACTATGAGTTTAAAAAAATGCAGCTCACATAAGGACAATATTGTACATCTTTATCTGCTGCACTGCATACAGCACTAATGAGTGGTTTGAGAGGAAAGAAAACCTCCTAGAAGTCATTCCAGCTAGAGGTCTTCCTCTCATCTCATAACTTGAATACGTTCCTTTATAATTCACAAAAAAAAAGGCCAGAAGGATGGAAACAGGCATCTTTGTCTCAGTTTCAACCCTCTCCTATGAATCAGTGGTTGAAAAATATTATGAAGTAGTTTCTAAGTATGTAGATGCCTACAAAAGACAAAGTAAACATTGGTATAATGTCCTTGAAAGCATCAGGATACGATTGCAACAGGAGATCTTGAAAGCCAATTGACAGCTGTGATGCTGTACCATGTAAATAGAAGAAGTATTCTCAAAAAAATAAAGATTACTTCCTCAAAAATACTGAATAAATTAGACTAACAGAGGAAAAATAAAGAAAAAATATCACAAGAAGAAAGAAAAATCCAGGATAAAGTCTGAAATGTAAGCCAAGACACAAGCATAAATACATTTACAAGGAACAACCTCTGACTTTCCCAAACGGCTGCCAGAAGTTAGAGGAGCAGAGTATGTATCTGAGTGAACTTCACCTGTGATTTGATTCACCGGTTTATACTTCTGTGACAAAGCCAGAAAATGCTACTCCGTGCCACTGCTCCTGGTCCTAAGGGGCCCAGACTCAAAGGATTGGCCGTGAGCCTCCTCACAGCAGGAAGGGACAGATGGACACTCATTCAAGGGAAAATACCTGCCTGCCAAGTTTGGAATCTTCTATTCAGCCACTCAACGCAAGAGCTTTCTGGTTCACAATCACACACGGTAAAACTAAGACACAAAAAATATTCCTGAAATGCTTCCTGAAGCGCAAGGCGCAGACCACACAGATATATAAATGGCCATGTAAATCCCACTTAAGTTCTCCACAGGGCTTCAGAACGACTTAAGGAGACATAATTCTTCCATTTCTTCCTGCACGAGAGTCGATCTCCCCCCAAATTAAAATTTTGGCCGAATATTTATAAAAACTCTCATTCTGGTTAAACAAATGAGGATTGAGTGCCAGGCCACCCTTGATTCTATTTACAGCTTCCAAAGCCCTTCTGCAGCCGCAGATGGAACAGACACACAATCACTTCTGCTGAATACATACTCTCATCGCCTCCTGGATGTGGTCTTGGCGCACGAGCTCCGCGGAACGGTCCATGTACCACTTCAAGCAGCGGATCAGCTCTCTGAAGACAACAAACGGGGCAGAGAGGGGGAAACCTCAGCACTGTTTTCAAATGAGCCAGGCAACAAACATTTTGGTTTAGTGAGAAATCTGTAAAATAGTTTCATTTCACTCCATTGCAGGGGTCAGCAATAGCTAACCCAGGTATGAAGAGACACAACATATACACTCATTTAAGCTTCAAAATCAGGAAGTAATTTCTTCTCTGTAACTGACTTACAACCATGAAGAACACGAAGAGAACATCAAAAAGATGTTATTAAAGAGGTAGAACTATATCGCGTGCCCTTATCAAAGCTAAGACCAAAACATATTCTTTTTTACTGGTAAAAAATTCCAGATCTCAGTCTAAGTAACCAGGTTTTACACACTAAGATCACAAAGCAAATACATGCCTCTATTGTCCTAAGCACACAACACCACTTGGACTAACTTAGAGAGCTGTATCAAAACCATGTTTTATTTCAGGCATCAGACTACTGAGATCATTTGTTTTGTCTGAAAGAGGTGCTAATTAACACAAAGCAGAACAGCTTTTTACCCTCTGTGCATGACTACGCCTTCTGGTGTTGTACAGTATCTACAGGTTTTTAACTGCCATCAACAGAATGGTTTTTTATATATTTTTTTAAATTACTCTAAAATGTGAATGCCTTCAAACAATCAAAACCAATTAAAAGCTGTTCTTAATAGTTTATTGTGGCAAATGATAGGGTATGATGAAATGTAAAGAAAAATAGTCTAAAAGAGAGGAAAACAAAAAACTTGAACAACTGTTGAGATTCAAAAATACGTCTTCCCGTCTCATGCAAAACTCAAAGTATACCAGAAAATAAGGCAAAACCTTCAAAGTAGCAGTGAAAATTAAGTTTCTGCTCTACTGAAATCATACATTTACTCCGGTCAAGTAAAGCATCACCTTACATGAACACCTGTCTGCTCTGGAAGAGGAACGTTCACTTAGTCCTCTAAGCTTTCACATCCCAAGTCCTACATCCCAACACCCTTTTTAAGACCAGGAACGTATATGCTCTTGGCAGCCTATTAGCACAGACTGCTAATGCGCTGCTGCGGAGGGACTGCGTCTCTTCAGTTAAAAGATAAAAAGCAAGTAAGATTTGCCAGGTCGGAAAGGCAAGATAAATTCATTCTTAGAGAGAAAGGCGCACTCAGCAGCTCTTCCCTAACTGTGCTGGAGAACCTCCCCCTGAGCAGCTCCACTTCTGCAGACCAGCGCTAACACGAAGGGTGCGAGTCCGGGGGTGACACAGCTCAAAGCTTGCTAACAGCATCTCCTGAAGGGACAGAGAAACAAACCTACTTGTAAGCCAGCGCTCCTGCAAAGTGCTTCTGAATGTACGTGTCCATCACAGGCCGAAAATGGAAATACTTGCTGTCACGCAGCAGGTTTATGATGAATACCTGTGGGAGATGAAAAAGTGAACCCATACGAAAGGGAATTACACGTTGTTGTTAGGTTTCTACAAACAAGTTCCACAAGCAGAGGAACAATGAATTACACGAGTTTCTTTAAGCAGCCAGAGCTGTGTTATGAGATGTTACTGTGTGCTTCTCCCAAGCGACAGCAAATATTGTTGTCCTTGGGTCTGCCAAAGCCATCCTGCCCTCCTCACCCAAGATGATTACAGAAGACATAAGGCTAGATCCCACTTGGTATTTCATGGAAGTCAAATACTAGCAACATGATAAAGAGAAATGTAAAACTCGTCGAGACTGAGATAAAGAAAAGCAACAACTCGGCAGCTTACCAAGGACTGGAAGACCAACAGCCCGTACTTCTCTGTGTTGTCATCCAAGACTACAAACAATGTGTCAAGAATATCTTGGAGGAACTAAAATGACATGAATAAACAAAGAATTTCAAATGCAATTATATTGAAAACAAGGTTATTCTCCCCTGCTTTATTTATTTCATACCCACTGATATCTATGAAACACTTGGCAAGGACAAACCACTTCAGGTTCACCCATATGACGTGGCAGATTTTCATTTGATTTTACTAAGAGGAATTCTTCTCTTTAGAAGGAATATTTCTAAATAAAAAATGAAAATAAACAAAAAATAAGAAATAAGTACCACATCCCTGATCTGTAAACATAACTGAGTGTTGTGAACTGACTGGAAGTGCTGCCTAACAGTGGAATAACAACTTACTTCCACTCTTGGACCATTAGAGCATATTGCATACTGTTCTTCATCAAATTTAAGACTTGGAAGTCTTAACCATTGCTCAAATTATGTTTAATATTGGAAATTTATATGACAGAACTTGAAACTTTTCTGACAAGCATTATTTAGGCCAAGTTACATATTGCCAATTGTTTCTTTCATCCTTACTGACTGTTGGCAATGCAGTGGGTTTCCTTCCTGAAAGAACAGTACTCAGAAAGGAGAACTGCGAAGAAGGATGCTGAAGATCAAAGTCAACTGTGCCTTTTCTCACGAATTTTTAATCCATTCTAATTAAATTTCTGATGTGGAAAACAAGAAATAAAATATAACAATTTATGAAGTCCTTGAAGAGATCAAGTTTCTTTTTTGCTGAATTATTGCCTTCTGGTTTTCCTACCCTGATGCCCAACGGCAGCTGATTTAGGGAGGGAATCAGTTACTTTTCCCCTCGCAATAATTTAAACCATATCTTTTTATACTTTGTTCTATAAAACCCAGACACTTGTACTGCTCTGCAAACAAAGTGTGCGCAACGTGACATTCCTCATCTGCTACCAACAGGTCACCGTATCGCTTACGTCACTGTTAGGAAGTTATCATGAAGACATTCCAGATACGGCAACATTCAAATGAGTTACAATGAAGTGGCTTTAATCATAAACTACTAATTATGTGACGGTATTTCTCTTTGGTTTCTTCTCACTGTTTGCCATTCAAATGATCTCTTTTCACTCCTAAATTCAGTGAAATAAATTCTAGGGCAAGCTCCTCGCACATCTGAAGTTATCAGACGAGTATCTGGAATGCATTTTTTTTTTTTCTGTGACCACATTATTTAAACGCATTTTGACGTTCCCTGGACGCAAGAAAGGGACACCTTCACTTGCTGACACAGATGCATCCAAAGGCTGTTATTTCATTAGTACCTTAACGATTTCCTCGCCACTGACATGTCTCAGTCTTCCTAGAATATCCATCACTCGATCTGGATAGGCTTTCCATTTCAGCAGAGCAAGCAAATCCACTGCAGAATAGCAAGAGAAAGAGCTTGAATCCATACCCAGAGGAAAGAAAGGCAAACCCAGACCCACCAGAGGTTCATTACATTCTACGCTTCTGCACAGTTCACTCTTCTCAGGGGAAAAAAGAATAAATAAGGGAAAACAAGAAGGAAAATGCAGAGTCACCCCAATTCTACCAGCAAAGAAATGAATGGAGGAACAGTTCAGTATGGAAAAGAGTAAAGGCTGTGTTCTTCTCTATGTGAGTTGAGACTGCACTGCAGTTAATCTACTTTTCTCAAGCCTCAGGGATGATGCCATAACCAACTTTGCTTTCCTTGGTAGCTCTTTAAAAGCCTAACAAAACAAACTTTGGATTGTGTGGAAGGGCTCACAATGCATTTTTTTATTCTTCAGTCATTTGATGAAAATTAACTTTGCTTTAACATATTACCCTTCTCTTGCACTTACAGCAATGCCTGTAATTTCTCTGCCATCTGTCATATCCTTATTGCCTCCAAAACCCCACTTCCTGCTCATTTCAATAGTGTTAGTGGAAAACCCCCCCCATACATATAGTGATTTTATAACAAAGGCATATTTTAGTGAAATAAAGCACAAGCATACACATCCTGCCTTCGTTTTCATAATGCCTGTTGCCTTGGGCAATCCTGGAGGATCTTTTGGATCATCTACTCACCATTCTGGGTCAGTTTGGTAGAGGAAAGCTGCGTGGAGACTGAAAAGGTCTCTTTGGTGCTGCGCTGGAAGATGAGGCTGGAAGGGATGTTGGGGCAGCCGTTGTAGTCCTCTTTGCAGCAGGGCAGCCCCAGGTACAGAGCGTGGTTGTTAAATGTGCTGTTCTCATCACACTGCAGGCACAGGATACAGCGTGTGACCTCACCTGTCTCATTCCCCACACGGACACCCTGACTGCTGCTGCCTAACGGGGCTTTATTGGTCTCTGGGTGCACAAAAGCACTTCTGAGGGGGAGCTGCGCGTACCACCTCCAGGGCCCATACACACGTAACAGACTCGGCTTTAGAAAGTGGAGCCTCCTAATCACTGACTCCTTAGAACTTAAAAGGATCTTTCAACTGCACAACTTGGTGCTGCTGGCTGAAAACCATACTGAAGAAATAAACAGCTGGAATTAAAAAACCCAAATAACTCCCCCAGCCACTCTGCTGCAAGGCTGCCAAGCTGCAGTGCTGGAACAGGATAGTTTGAGGTACAGCATCATTTCATGATACAAAGGTATTGACTAACGCCGTAGGCTGGCAAATCTGTTGAATGTTCCTAAAAAACACTGTGTTTGAATTCAAAAGATACAGGATCAAGTTAAATCATCATTATCTGAAGAGGAAAAGCGAGCTGTACCTACAAAAGAGGGCTGTATCGCTCATGTGATTTTGAAAATATAAAATTTTGAACCACTACTAATCTATACCTCATGTACTTCTAATGAGTGGGGAATAAAGATAATGTAATGATCATTACTGATTCAAAATGAAGAAGGGATGACTAGCTGAGAAGTCTGCAGAAAAGAATTAGTACCTTATAAACATAAAGCTCATGGATGTCATCCGACAAGGTTGTGCCATCATCTCGCATCAACGGAGTGAATGCAAACCCAAAGAGCTTCTTTTCTCCCTTGTCTTTTGCTGTAGCAAAGTACAGAAACAGAGATCACATTTGTACATATTCCATCTGTTCATGTAAACCACAAGGCTCTTTACTACCTTCTCTGCATTCCTAACGAAATGTATGCAGGATACACAAGAAACAACATAAACTAGGTCTGATTCTATGGAAATAAACAACAAGCCTCAAAACAGACCCAAACCCACTGCTGACCAACGTAAAATACAAAATTTACACGCTCTAATGAAAACATTCTACAGGAAAACACAGCAAAAGAACAGCAGGGAGGAGTGTTTTGCCCTGAACCGATTGGTCATGATGACTTTAACGTGCTGCTTAATAAATGTAGCAACTGGCTAATGAGCAAGTGCACCTTCACCATGTTTTAGGTTGGCGCCCCTTCCTGCTTTCCAGCCAGTAACAGCCTCATCCAGCTTTAAATTGGCAATGGAAAGCCCTCAGCTTTTTTGTTTTGCATTATTCTATTTTGCACTCACTGGAGCAATGTCTGAACTCAAACCGGAGGTGAGACCCACGAAATCTGTCTATAGGGATGGGCAACTTGATGATTTCCCCCCATCGAGGGCTGTTGTTGTGGTAAAGGACAAACGAGTGGTAGGCGCTCCTGCTTGGCTCTCCTGAGCCCAGGCTGATGCAGTCCTGGAACAGAAGAAAACAATCCAAGATTAAAAGACATCACATCACTACAGATGAGTCATTTTATTACATGGCGATAACCTTTATATAATTCATATCTTTCTGTAGACAGAGACAGAAGCAGAAACTCAAACACAATGACATCTGAAGTTTTTGATGAGATCTTAAAACTGCGTTTTGGGTCAAAGGAGGAGTTAGTTAGGAGATCTGAAACATGGGATGTATTCCATTCTCTTAAGTTATTATTTAAGCTACGTTTTCTATCAAGTATAGGACAGATACAATAAGCACACAAGTCTAAATACATAAAGACAAGTCCAAAAAAGTGGACCTAATAGGGCCACCACTTGTAACATTAAACCTTTTTAAAAATATAATTTAATCAGATTTCTGCTTCAGTATCTCAGTTTAGAAGTGGTGTCTGAATTTTTCAAGCTCTTAAAAAAGTTGGTCTTCTGAAACTAGAGCCACCCAGCCTCATCCAGTACCCCCAAGGAAATTCTGATCACGTTATCCCAGCAGTGGTAAGCAAAGAATTTTTCTTGAATAGTCATCACCTAAAAGTATCGTGACAACAAAATTTCTGCTTTTAGGTTTAAGTTCTCAAATATCTTGACAAACCCACGTATTCTCAAATTGTAAAGTGAAGAAAAACAGTAATGGATTGATATTATTTAGGAAATACTGAAATCCTCAGTCAGAACATGAGTGAAGGATGTCGCGAGGAACACTGGAGTCCTGAAGTAGGGCCAGGAAAAAGGTCTTTGTAATGAAGTCATGGAGCGGGAAGCACATTGTTTATATAAGCACTAACCCATGTGCCAGCCCCGGCACTTACGAAGTGACCCAGAAGATGCGACATCTTATAAAACCATGCAGAAAAGACAGAGAGCTTCAAGATTTTTTTACTCCTTGCATCTCTAAGAATAATGAACACAGGAAGAAACAGGAGCTGAGCAGACCAGAACGACACATGCAATATAAATTCTGACGTAAAAACACCCTACATGGAATAGTATCATGACAAGAACAACTACAGGTCATTTCCCCAAGGCATCTCTCAATTCTATTCCAAGAAAATACTGACAATGTTGATTTGATTTTTCCAGCCGTAATGAAGGGACAAGCAAGTCAAGCATATCCCATGAGGCAGACTCTGTTAGTTCAGCCGGCTGTAATCTTCTGCCTTCAAGAAAGTTTAGAATTGGCGAAGGAGCCCAAAAAGAAAGTAAAGTTCTCTGGAATTTTGGGATTCAATGCAAGCCCAGCCTCCCTGGACAGAGATCCAAACTGAGCAGCTGTAGCATATACTCACAAAACTCCCTCCTCCCAGGTAAATCCCAGTAACCACAGGCATGTACCATAACCCTGGCATAAAGGTGATTTATTAACACACCAACGAGACCAACTGTTGCAGATCTGAACCAGCTGGAGTGAGAGCAGTGGTGACAGACCAAAAACCACAATGCCTGCAACATCCCAACCAGATTTTGTGATAAGCGTAACTTGGGCTTCAACCCAGCGATTCCCAAACCTCATGCTGCATTAGTTTTTTTGGAGAATGTAAAACAGTATTTGCATTTCTTCTATAAGACAGAGTGAAAATTTATATTTTTAACATGAGCTTTTTTCCTGTCGCTTCAAAACCCCGCCTGCCTTGGTAGACCCACGGTCCGACTCTGGATGCTGCTTCACGCTATGAACTTTAAATATATCAAGAGCGAACAGCCTTTTCTTCTGGTTGTTAACTCAGTTTCTGTGCATTTATAAACAATTTATAGTCCAAGGAGGGAGAATTGTTTCATCTATAATTCTGATCTACAAAATATAAACAAGAAGCCAGTCTGTTACCTAGTTACCATGAAACCCAGATACGCAGGTGAACCAGAGGGCAGAGGCGAGTGAGGGAGGCTAAACCAGAAGCGTCAGGTAATAATTTCATCCTTCAAGGTATGCCCTGCAATTAATACAATATCCCTGCTACTGTGACAGAATGAGCAAGTGAGAATGTTTCAGGTTTTTTTATTTTTCAGACTATGTTGAAAGATAGTGACAATTGAATAAGATTATTTTGAAAGGCAGTATTAATTTTCATGTATCCCAGGAATAATTTCACCAGTTTCAACAGAACTATTTCCAGACCAAGGTACGCTCAGCAGCAACAGGGCCTTGAGGCAGCCAGAATACGCTCATTATCGCTGTGTGCGGTTCTGCTAAAGTCTTCACAAAGGCCTAACTCAAATTTGTGCTGCTGGCCAGGAAAAGTTTAGAGAATTTATTCCAAGATCAATGAAAATCTGGTTGTAATTTCCCCACCGTTTGGTGTAACTCAGCACTTGGCAGTTTCTGCTTTGGGTCCACAGCTCAGGAACAGTAACGGACCTTTCACCCAAGAGAAGCAGAGCTTTGGGGTCAACGGTCACCTCACGGTGTTCCACCCGTGCTTTTGTCAGCTTGGAGCGTTTTATTAGCTTCTCTATCACCTACTGGAAGTTATTAAATTAATGCCATAATTGGGAAAATTGAAACAGAAAGAAGAGAATGGCTACGCTTGTCTGTGAAAGCAACCTTGGGTCAGACAAGTGATCACACTGGGGACGGAAGCCAGACAAAGCAATTCCCTTACCAGTACAGCACCAAGCACACCCCCAAACCTTAGTCTTACAGTAAATACAGCAGCTTCCAGCACTGAAAAAGGGGGCTACAGGAAAGCTGGGGAGGGCTCCATCAGGGAGTGCAGGGATAGGACAAGAGGGAATAGTTTTAAGCTGAAAAAAGGGAGATTGACAGGAGATCTTGGGAAGAAATGTTTTTATGTGAGGGTGGGGAGGCCCTGACCCCGGTTGCCCAGAGCAGTGGTGGCTGCCCCGTCCCTGGAGGGGTTTAAGGCTGGATGGGGCTTGGAGCCCCTGATCCAGTGGGAGGTGTCCCTGCACACAGCACAAGGGCTTTGTGGTCCTTTCCAACACAAACCGTTGCATGATTCTGTGATTAAGAAATCATTAGTCTCCTCTAGTTGCAGTCTTCAGTGTTGTCCTTTAGATTATACTGAATGAAATTGAAATATTGAATTGAAATTCCTGATCCAGTTGTCTCTTCCCAGGTGACTCATTTAGATATGAAATTCCACTCTCTCTATGGGTGAAACCAGCCTGCCGCTAATGCAAAACAGCCGGTCACCACACACTGCTGTCCATGTCCAAGTTCACATAAACCAGATGGCGGCAGTAAAAAATGCTCTAAAACTACATCCTGGATATTTGCTCCAAGTCCTCTATTCCCATACAGAGGAAGTGCTCCAAATTCTTTCAAATTTATAACCGATAGCTTCTTTCATCATAATACACAGTTCAAAAACTTAACAAAACAAGATTAATTTTAGTTTAGCACTTCACTTGCATCAGAGGCAACAAAAAAAAAAAATTAAAAAAGAGAAGACATCCATGAAGCAAGCAGCCAGCACCTGAAGCTCCAAGAGGAAATAAGCACTTACCTTCAGGATTTCTCCATCCGCATAGAGCACGTACATGGTCACTTCAATGTTCTTTTGCACGCTCTTCCCACCTCGTTCGAAGTCTCCCTTTTCTAACGTCAGATATAAGTCATTGCGAATATCACCTGCAGTGGAAGAGTGGAGTCACGCACTTCGATCCAACACAGACGACTCGGTGCCTGCGTGCAACATATTTCCATTCTGCAAACCGTTTTCTGTGTTCTGCAAGACTACGGCTGATGCCCAAGTCATTCCAAGCAGCAAGTTAATTGTTAATAAAGATGAACATTTTAATATCAGTGCACAGGATCAGACCATTGTTAGTAATGCCTGTATTAAACGTGAGCTCAGAACTAATACTTGCTTTTAATGGCTAAGTGGGAAAGGGAAAAAGCCTTCTGCTTCTTGGTCTCATCGGCTGATTTGCAAGTATCAGGCTAAAAACATCACTAGTGTCAGACTTCCTATGACCAATATATTTTAACAAAGTAAGTACTTTTGCGATGATCACCAGAAAACTATGTTCCATTAGCTCCTCAAGTATTTTCATAGTTTCTTTTTATCACAACAACAAAATAAAAGCTGCCTTTGGGAAACCTAGTTGCAAACGAGTTTGGATGGATTAAGAAGGAATTAGAAATCCGTTTTTGCTGGATTTCTGGCTAGCGTCCCGTATCCATATGCACAGATATAAGGAAACCGGCAGCATGGATACCTGCCAGTTTCTCACCTCCTCATCTTCAAGAGCTTTCAGAACAAATCACTGTATTCAGAAACAGAAACGCTAGTGTCTCTCTCAGCATCTTGTTATTCTGAATTTCACAGACTCTGGCTCACTGGTTTTTTTTAGAATCTGGGAAATCAGGCTTTCAAAACTAACGCAGGCACCAAAGGGAGAGCAGGTAGCACCCAATACTCTAACGTTTAGTTACAGTCTCAATTTCATTATGGCTCACTTGTTACTTCTTTTTATTCGCTTGCCAGTAAGGCAAATACACTAAAGGGCAACATATAAAATGACAAAAAAAACTAAATTAAATTTTAAACCCTTTGGTTAAGCAGCCTCAAGAGACTAAATAATGAAGTAATAGAACGGTCAACCAGCAAAAGAGTCTCCCTCATCATCCGAGTTCTTCCACTTGGCAAAGCTGTAGCAGTTAAATCTGTTTATTAGTCCAAAGCACAAAAAACTAAGCAGCATTTGATTTCAGGCAGTGAGGGATATCCTTGTGTGTCTGTCAAAGAAGCACTTCCAGTTCTTCTTGAAGCTTATAACCCCATAGAATTCGTTCCTTCATCCACTGTAGGGACAAACAATGGAACCTTTCATTCCTGTCTTTATCCTCATTTTTATTTCTGGAGGTAAGTACAACTTTTTAAGCATGGCAAGCACAGCCTTGTAGCTGAAACCAAGTGCTTTCTCCTAGGAACCCTCTATGAATGGGAATCTGTATGCGAAATGTCCTCCTCCTTCCATCAACCTCCTGCTCGCTGCGGATTCCCACAGAGCTGCCTGCTCCAAACACCTCGCAGCCAGAGGTCTGGAAATGCTATGGTTCATTAACAGAAGAAAGACGACAGCAAAAGGCTGGTGAAAGATCTCAAATATTTGATTTGTTTTTTCTCACCGAAGAACAGTCATCGAAGGCAACACTCTGCAGTTCGCAACACCAGAGAAAAATGAGCTGCACCTTTCTCTGGCTGCTGGGAGCCAACTCAGCTGCCTGCACGGTGGCTACAGGAATATAAAGGGGACACTCAACTCATCATCAAAGATAACTTAAGGAGGGACTTTTGTTTTCAAAATTCTCCAGCTTAACAGATTCCGTCCTTTTTTCTTAGCACTGCACGCAATGAGGAACAAAGTGTGAATTTGTTTGCTATAACTCTTAACGGAAATTAATAGCACTCGCTATAATTAGCATTTTGGAGCTTCCTATTTATGACCTCTTTTCTGGAAGACAGTCTGGCTACACAAAATCCAATGTCAGGTTGCAAATAATTTTCCAGCCTAAATTAAAGGCAGTGTTTGGTTATATATAGCACCTTATCTTCCATTAAGCCGAACAGGGGGGATATTACTGCACTAATTAAAAAAAAAGCCTTTGAGGTGGGTAGTAGAGGAATCTAAAAAAGAGTGGATTTGCATCAAAATGAAGAAAAAATAAGGGAAAAAGTATTTTAGTGAAGTATAATGGTGCTCCTTCTCTTGTAAAATGAGTCTAATCTTAAACAGAAAAGATCATTACCTATAGTAAAAATAGGAGAGTGAACGTATCTAGCAAAGACAAAAAGGGGTTTTAACTGTCAGGTATGGAGCCAATCACTTCCTTGAAAATCTGGATTTAAAACTACAACTCCAACATTTCCATTTGTTTCAGTGAAAATAACGCTTACTACCAAGCAGTATCTCCTTTTCCCAACAAATCAACTAACCACATTGCTTGCCGAGTACTCACAAGCCATTTTTTCCCCCCAGTTTCTACTGGTTTTGAGGGGTTTGAGCTCAGATGCTAGTGGGCTGCACAGAAACAGGAGCAAACGCTTGAACGCAGAGCGGTTCATTAACAATTTCATTTTTAATCTGGACATCAGAAAGAAATTACTGGACATCAGAAAAATTTTTTCAGGAAAAGGGCCACTGGGCAGTGGCAGAGGCTGCCCAGGGACGGGGTTGAGTCACCTTCCCGGAGGGGTTTAAAAGACGAGTGGATGAGATGCTGAGGGACATGGTTTTAGTGTTTCATAGGAATGGTTGGACTCGATGATCCGGTGGGTCTTTTCCAACCTAGTGATTCTGTGATTCCGTGATTGAATATGCAAATCCCCAGCTCGAGCAGACGTTCCGCACACCGTCACCCAACCACACAGAGCTCGCCCAGCGCAGCCTGCGTGAGGCCGGTGCGGGCCAGGAGCGATCAGCCCTAACGCGGACTGACAGGCACATATAGAGCCACAAATCTTGGCAGAGACGAGCTCTTCCCAGATTTAATTCCATTGTAACAAGAAAAAGAGATAAAAGAACTTGTTTAGCAAAGCAGACAGGTCCTGCCCTCTGCGTGGCAAACCACCGCCCCGGCCGTCCCGGCTCTGAAGTGGCAGCATCTCTGGCACTTTGAGAGGCAGCGTGAGACACCAGCTTGGGTCACGTCACATCGTCACAAACAGAGCAGCACTGATTACAAATGTGGGTTAGCTGTGCCCTCCCATCATTAGCGAAGGAATAAAAAAGTGCCAGAAGGCTAGGGGGGACAAAAGTATTTATAGAATAAAACTTGCAGATGCATTTTAAGCTGAGGCCTCCGTGTTAGATGGCTGCCAAGGACAAACTGAAGACCTCATTGGTTTTCAGAATGGTATTTGTCCTAAAGCCCATCTCTCTACGTTTGTTTTTTATACTGAAAACAACTGTAAACTGCTTTTTAGCACAACATATGTGCGCTTTTTACAGATGCAGTTACTGGGATTCATTCTTTATGAAACATCTTGAAAGACAGCAATGATATAAAAAAATTATTTTCTAATGTGTTTCTTTACCCCTCCCTTCACCTTTATAGGGGTTTTAGTTTCTTTGTTTGTTTTAACCTATTTAGAAAGGCTTATGTCAAATGTGCAATTGTTCAAATTATAAATCATAAATTGCAGCTTTGTTCACTTACACTGAAACGAAACCCCTTCTCCTATCACCTGAAAGAATTTTAATGGTAAGGGGGGAAAAAAAGGAGTGGTGGAAAAGGCTACACGAGCCAAATACTGATTCTGGGTTTAAAATATTAAGAAATCTACTGGAAGTTGTCCAAATACTTATTTATCATTTCCCAGACTTAATAACATTAAGCAGTCTAACAGTCAATAACCGTCTCATATCCTCTAGTATCATTAGAATAGGAAGGAGACCAATCCTGACAAGATCTCTTGGGTTTCCACTAGAAGATGAACCAGCCTCTTGAACTGGAAAGTAGCAACAGTATAGAGAACCACTTGCCTTTTATCTAACGTCTTTTATTAAGGGATCCTAAAAGATTTTGTACACGGAGGACAGGAATGGTCCCTGTTCTCTATAGGTGAACACTGCATCAAAAAATGGTTTCCTAATTCACCTAGGTTTCTACAGGCAAAAGAAGAAATCAGTCTCCGATATCTTGATTACAGCAAATTTGTTTTCTAAGAAACCAACATTCTGTGACTAGAGCAGATCCGCATCGCCCTGCTGATTTAAATGAAGTTACAGCCCTTTATACCACTAAGGGTTTGACTGCAGCAGAATCAGTCTAGTGAGTAAGTAAAATCTTTGACACAAACTATAAAATGTAAAATGTTTATATTCATAGATAGTGTTATAACATGCTCTGGCTACATTTATTCTAGCCCTTTACAGCGATAAATGCTCTTCTTTCTGCTTAAGAATATCACATTAACCAGACATGCCCTTGAGGGACAGGCTCTTCTCTGCAGTAGCTTTGAAGGCCGCTTTGGGGGTGCCTGTAACTGGATTTTGGTCCCCAAAACCACGCTACACCCCTACTTTTAAGTTGCAACTCTCTACAGATGAAAAGCATGCAGCTACCTTTGAAGTGCAGCGATTTCGACGCAGACAAGGTTAACGGAATGACTGACTAAAGGAAAAAACTGGGAGTGCACTGCACGGGAAGGGCCCCAAACACTCCCTGGCCTTCCTTCTGGTGGACCTTTATGGACTGGTTCTCGAGCACAGCTCAAGGTTTTCCCTTGCTGCAACAGGGTGGTCACCTTTGACGCGCGTGAGGCTGCTGCATCCCCACCTGCCTGCCAACATCAAGCACCCTGGTACGGTCACAGAGTCTGGGAATCGCATCAGACCCATTTCAGCATTTTGTTTCTCTGGCCTTTCACCAGTCACTGATTTTTTTTTTTAAGGTACATATTCCTGGAGTAGCTATACATACAACTATTAACGTTGGAAGTGACGTTACAGCACCAAGCAGAAACAAAACTCTTGCCAACTGCCTGCAAAGCAAATTAAATTAACTTGCTTTTTTTTCCTATAAGGAGAACATTATGCAAGTTTAACTCTGCGTGTTACTGTAGCTTTCGGTGAACAGAACACTCAGTGGTTTTAAGGAAAAGAACAAACAGTACTTACTAGATTATTGTTTGAATTCTGTGTCCAGAAAACAATTTATATAATCCTTGGTTTAAGTTCAATGAGTTCCCTGTAACTTTCCTTTCCATAGTACTAAGTTGATTTTTAAAATATTTTTTTTCTTATCTCCTCCAGGCCAGGCTGGATGGAGCTTGGAGCCCCTGATCCATGGGAGGTGTCCCTGCCCAGGGCAGGGGTGGGACTGGATGGGCTTTGAGGTCCCTTCCAACCCAAACCATTTCATGACTCTATGATTTTGCCCTGTCCATTTCTCAGTGTATTTTTGCTGTGACTTTGTGCTCACCGACAGAACAGATGCCGAGATGGTTCTCATGATTGCTACTGATCCACCTGTCACAGTTACTAAATCTGAAACACTTGGTATGAAGAGAGGCTGATAAGACAAAGCCTACTCCTCTCTGATACCAAAGCTTCCCTACTGTCCTCACCAATCCCCAGCATTCCATGGAAGACACAACAATGGGAAAAAGCAAGCAGTAAGCAGACATTACACAGAAAAGCAGACACTTACACCCAACTATCTTCATCTCTGCATCAGAGAGAAAGGAGAGAAAGGGGAAAGGAAAGGAGAGAAGCCAGGAAATTAAGACAAGGAGAGAGAAAAAAAGAGAAACAAACATCACTCACAAGTCGAAGATGAAGCATGCACTTTTCATCAGAGGATCAAAGTAAAAGACAGAATACTTATCAGCACATGGGGAAGGGAAGGGATGTCCTTTGGGGAACTGACAAACGCCATGCCTATGCAATAGACTCTGATCAGCTGTATACAAAGAAAGGTGCAATCCCAAAGGCAAGCAGCACATGCCTCATTGCTTTTATCTCTGGGGAAGGTAAAATTGTCAGCATCAGATGGACGGTCCTAAACCCAGCAGCAATTTAGAAAGTAAAACAAACCACAAGTGAACAAAACCCCATCGTGCCTCTTCATGAGGCTGGTTTGACTTAAACCCTTCTGATTCAGAGGAAAAAAAAAAAAAAAAAAAGATAATTAAAGTCTTTATGATGCTCTTCTCTGCTCACAACACCGTAGGAAACAAACAACTTTATCCTTAGAAATGAAGACAGGCATGGTTATTTTGTAGGATATTAATCTTATTCTGGATAACCATGCAAGATACAAGCACATAAAGACCAGCTTCACTTTATTCCTTAATGATTAGCAGCAGCTACTCGTGTAGCTCATGTCCGAGTGAGGGAAAAGAGGCAGATACAGAACTAACGCTACTGTTTAGAAGACAAAATGGGATAGGAAAACTGAGTGATAAGACAGTTACAGACTTTCAATGGATAAGATGTGCACGTGTGAAAGAATTTCCTATTAAAAAAGAAAATGAAAATGTTAAAACCTGTGACCAAGAAGATTAATTTGAAATGCTGGAGCTAGTTACTTTTCAAAAAATAGATTTCTTGGTTCAGCAGCATGATCACTGAACAACACTAGGTGACAAAGCCTTTGTAATTTCTTCATGAAAAAACATTTTAAAATCACATTGTCTTGAAAAACCTGCACTCACTGACAGAATACAAGCCATGACCTTCCTATGGTCTTTTCTGAAAGGAAACCCTTACTTTAATGAGGAAGAAGCAGTTCTGAAACAAAGCAAGGGGAAGGTAGTTTGACAAAGGCGATTTAAGCAGCAGACACGGTTGAGAACTGCTACCACGCGTAACAGGGCTGGGGTAGAATGAACACTGTTCGCTGCATGGGTGACATTATATTTTAATCTCCTAATTTTTCTAGAAATTTCATTATCCTGGAGAATACCAAGGACAAGAAAAACTTTCGTTTAGAGCACCATTCACAACTACCTCTCTCGTCACATCTCATCTCTACTCTGGCAACGTCCTGTTTTATCACTACAGTGAAAGTCTAGTCACATTCCACGTCTGCCTTTCTTACCTTACATTTACAAACTGCCTTTCTCCGCAAATGCAAACCATTTTTTTTTCTGTATACAAATGCCACAAGTCCTGGGGGTCTGGCCTCTCCAGAGAGGCAGTAAGCATTTAATAACAGAATGTACCTTTCACACATTTGTTTGTGTCAGTCAGTATTTCTGAAGTACAGAGATCTATATGAGCCCAATTCCAAGTAGATTAGCATCTTACACCCTGTGTTTTCTCCTACAAGAATTGTGGTTCTCACAACAATGTGAGTGGCCTTTTGAAGAAAACCACCCGGAAAACTTTTGGTCTTCCTGGAACTGGGAAGATCAGGGAATATGTACAGGGAGCCTTAAAATGTGAGCGCTGCAACGTAGGCTGGGGAATCTGCTTTGCATTTACTTAAATGTCCAAGGACTCTAGGCCGATGATAATAACATACGTATAAGTTTGTGGACCTCTTTTACACTGAGGCAGTGATCTTCAGTACAGAGAGAAAGAAAGTCCGGAAATTTGAATTAGCTGGAATGAATAGAGAGTTTTTAAAGATTAAGGTAGGAGCACTTTTTGCCTGAAAACTGCTAACCTGCCTATTGAAGCCCTGGACAAAAGCCCTGCCCAGGCCAGGGTGGGCAGCTTGCTGAAAGAGCCCAGGGCCCCCAAAATGAAAGAACAATTAGGCACAACGCTGAGGCCATAAAGCTATTCCTTAACTTCGCTAAAATTCAGTTGTCTGAGACACCTGAGGGACAGCTCTACCCACAAAAATGGAGAATGAAGCAATTCTTGCAGGAGAATCAGCTCACCTATACAAGTACATAAATGTTACTTTTGATGTTGACTTTTCTAGCTGTGATTTCACTATTCCTGCTGACACATACCGCTGTGATCTTAATTATTGCGGCTGTGTCTGCATAGCAACATGCAATATTTAATCTTTCCTCTATTTGACTGCTTTGAATTAAGAATGGAACCACTATAAAGTTACTAGCCCCTAAAATTTCCAATTGGTCTTATAGCCCACATCCTCTGCGCTGTATTGTTGTTATTTTCAAGTCCACTAGTAAATAAAACACATTGTTCTAAATGCTTTTGCTTTAGTTTCTTGAAATTCTTCCCACCTCCTCCTCGTCTTCATTGTGTTTTTTGAAAAGCCTCCGTAATGAGGCTCCAACGAAGACTTTTGATACTGATGTGTCACTGCAGCCTTTCAGGTAATAAAATCTGATACTTTTCCCATTATGCTTTCATAAAATTCCCCATGTCTGCACTGTCATCCCTGGCCTCAGTCATCAGGCACAGCAACGAGGCAGCGTTTCAAATGCTACACATGCAATGTAATTAGTAAGCTCATTTCTTACTACGCTCTAAAAATCAAGAGAGTGTAATGCCAGATTTTATATCTATTGATTGTATGACTGGTTAGGTTTCGGTTTCCTCCCTAAAGGAACTCTTGGCTGTGCTGGGGCGACCTCAACTTGTGCCAACACAAGAAGCATCTCAAGCTGCTGCTCCAAACTTAAGAAGCAAACAGAGTACAGCAATGCTTCAGCCCAGACTAGGAGCTCTGTAAGGCCAGCTGGAAAATCAGAGCAGATTTGCAGCCTCATGTACGGTCGACCATTACAAAAATATCATACTAACTCCAAAATCAAGGTGCCAAAGTGGAAATCCTTTGTCCAGGCTTTGAATTCTTGGAAACAAGAAACTTCACGCATTTTAAAAGAAAGACCTCTACGCTCCACGTGCCTGAGGGATATCTAATCGGGAGGGGAATAGCAATCCTTTCAGACCACCTTCTATTCACGTGAATTAACACCTATTACTACAATGTTCATTGATTAAAATGTTTTAGCGTGTCTCCCTGAATCTGGAACGGACATTTATTGAAAAATAAGGCAACTCTTCTTCTGTGAATCCTGTCCAAGAAAAGTACCTATGCCAACGACTCTTGTCTAGGAGACTATGAGAAAAAAAAAAAAGCAATATTTTAAAATTAGAGTTCATTATGTTTACCTGGCATTATAACATCAGGGAAACCCAGCTTCCTGGTAACAGAAATGCCTCTGTTAAAGATCATGGGGTTTTCCCTCCGAATCTGCTCCATGTCGCCACGAAGAAGCTGAAGAGATATTATAAGTCCTGGAAAAAAACCAAAGATGCTCGTTTTTTCAGACCTAACATATGTCTGCACATACAAGGCATGCAGATGAAACGATGCTTTGCTCCACAGCTAATTTAATACAAATAGACAAATACAGAACTGTCTTCACCCTTGGAGCAATTTAATATTGAAATGTAAGAAACAAAACCACTTTAAGGGATCAGCTAACAGCGACCAAAACATCATACTAAAATATTTTTTTTTTAAAAAATCAGAATATGTAATTTTGCAGAGATGTCACAAGTTACAGTGATGCGCTCAGCACTATTTCTGTTCCTCACATCCAGCAGGTTACATGTGTGAGCAATGCCACCTCCATCTGAACCACCGCATCACGTGGTGCCATAGAAGATCTCTTCGGTATTAAGCAAGATTAAAGGCACTTAACAAAAACATAAATCTCAAAGCATTTCTATTCCACTTATTGCTTTAACGACTTCATATGGGATTTTAATGAAATTCCCTTCAGTATTTGACACTTTTCAAAAGTACCAACTGGACAAACTGACTTCAGCACCTAGCTCGTTCCATTCTACCCTTTGTTCAGTAGATCAGCTGAACAGCTTGACTAGGAGTAATTACATGGTTTATCTCAGTCCAACTGCTTTATCTACTTGCTTTTAGTTTATAGCGTGCTACACCCCTAAAACGAGGATAATGCACTGGTAAAGTCACAAAGCAAAGCATCATGATACCAGAAAATGCCAGGACTGCAATTCAACCTTGCAAGCTCACTCTCAGCTGCTGAGTATCCGTTACCAGCGTCGCACACCTCCCCTTCCTGCTTTCTTCCCTTGAAATAGTTTTCCAGCCTGTGGTTTGGCTTCAGCCAAATTTGGTGAATAAATAGTTATCTAGATCACATGAAGACTGTGTAAGCTTTATGAATACTAGGAGTTGGGAGGGAATAAAAGAGCCAAGGAAGAGGGAGGCCAAGCAGCCAGCTGGACAAGCAGCACGTGTGTATGCAAAACCTGCCAAAATATGGACTTGCAACTGCCCAGCTACGCAGGCACAGAGTGCTGCAAAGCACCACAGGGAAACAGAGGCTTCGGAACCATGGAAAAAAAATGTAGATTCTTTGAGTACCATGTCTGAGTTTCTATCTGTGTGCGTGAGCACTACAGAAGCTTTAACAGAACACAGGGGACAAGTTCATTAGCATTCAGGCTTGACTACTTCTATCACTCACGGAGAGTTCCTTTTACATCCTTTTGCTGCCACAAACAAATAAAAAGAAATTCCAAAAATTCCAGCATAAAGGACTGGAGCAAATTCTAACTCAGACCCTCAAGCTGGAAGTTCAGATCTCCCCACACTCACCGCTTCCAGCACTGATCAAACATTCAAGAAGGAAAGACAGCAGGTGCTTGGGGTTTTTGTAACCCCTGGTTAAATTGGCAGACATCATACAGACTTTTCACCTGAATGCGAAGGGATTTTAGCTAAACTTTTTAAACCATCACAAGCAGAGAAACGCAGCGGTGCATCATCTCATCTCACTGAGTTTCCCTGGTGTAAATCATCAGCGGTTTCCTAAAGGAGCCCTTTCTTTAGGTGTTATCATGACAAAGCCAGGTAAATATTCACCGTAGTTGGAGCTGGGTGCTGTGTATTTGGTGCTGGACTTGCGAATAATATTTTCATGGATCTGGCACCATTCGTTTTCGTTGTTACACCTAAAAGAAAAGAACACTAAATTCAAGTTAAAAGCTTTCTACTGAACCATCTCAGGACAGGAAAGACAATTTTGCTGCAGATAACATGAAAAGTCATGAGGTTTTGATGAATGAGAGAAATCCCATGTAACTCCTTTTTAACAGTGGAAGGAAACAAACCATTCCCTAACAGTTAGGTGGACACTTTGGAGGTTGTGGTGACTTCACTGTTAAAGTCATTGCTTCACTCTTTACCTTACAGCAGAACCAAGAAAGCTCTGGACATTCTACTTGAATTCTGTACACGTAGAAAATTAATTGTTGCCATATGGTACCTTTTGGTGCTTCATAAAAAAAACAAGATGAAATTCAGAAATAAAAATGGAATTTCAAAGACTACGGAAACCCTTAATTTTTTAGTACCTTGGGCACAGACAAGACTGTTGTTTACCTAAGCATTTTTCAGCATGCCTTGAAACATGATGCAACAGGCAGACCCTCAGTTTAAGTTTCCTTGCTTATAGACAGTAACTAATTCCTAAGCTCTTCACAGAGTTTAGTTAACTTACATATTCAAAGATGACAAAGCTCATCTTTTAAGACAATGGTAGGGATCAAAATGTAGGCATCGTACAGGTTGCAACTGTTGAAGAGTTTTTCTAACTTTCCATTTTGGAAACTAAAAAATCACTACGTATATAATAAATAATATCCCCTGCGCTACGTTGTTAGATCATATTTTATCTGTATCAGTTACTATTTCAGGCGGTTATTCCTCCTGCAACTTTTATTCAGCCCATAATCTTATTCCCACAAGTAACTCAGGCTGTATGCAACTCAGTGGCTGTTAGTCTAGATCAAGAATGCAGAGCTAAGACGTTAACGGACGGTACCAAACCCCCTTCACTAACTGCAGTGTTCTGTGCTAACTCAGAAATTGAGCCGATATTCAGCTGACTCATCAGGAAAAAATAATTACCTTCACATTGCCAAGATATTAAAAGTCATTTATCCTCCCACAAATAACAGTCCCCTTCAAGCGGAGACATAACCTACAGGACAAATTCTGTACCATCCTCACAGCTGAGTGTACAGAAGATTTCTAACCTCTGATAACTTTTCAGCTGCCTCACCAGCCTCTGGAGTGCAAGTTAAAACAGATTTCAGCCTCCAATGATTTATGCCTGCAAATTAACCTGGAACAAAGTTATCCCCAAATCGATGGACTGTGAAGATAGCTTAAAGCTAGTTTTGCACCCGTGTATGCTGGACTTCACATTTCCTCAACACAAAGAAGAATGTTCTCCCAGTTTTGAAATGCTGGCCTGAAAACAATTCCCTCTAACGCACTTTATTGCATTAACATTTTACTTGTCTAAATACCAAACCTATTACAAAATATATTGCTAGTTTAAATAAGAATTTTCTCCTGAGGCATCCATCACCTTTTTGGGTTGGCTGGTTCTACAGTAAATTTACCACTTGGAATGTTTGCCATGCTACATCAGACCCCGATGTCAAACAGATGGGGACAGAAATGCAACGTACGCTCTTGTCCAGCTGGGCAAATAGCAACAACTGAATATCAAAAGGGAAAGGCATTCAAGGAATACACCACTTTAAGAGGAAGGAATTTTAGTAGACAGGTTTTGAGAAGGAGAAAAATAAAGGATTGAGAGAAAACAGGACAAAAAAATAATTGAAAAGTACAATATGAAAGAGCAAACAATTCCATAAGATAAAAACTCATACAAAAATATGAAATTAGTGATCTCAGGAGAAAGAAAAGGATTGAGACTTAGCTTCCATCACACTTTTAAAATACTTTCCATGTACATTATTAAAAAGAACTATAAAAGCAAGCCTTCATGCTTTTACATAATGAGCTTATAACTAGACTGTGGTACGATATCCTCTTAGGAAGATTATGACATGACTGCAGGATTAACGAAGAGGACAATCTCGATTGTGAGAAAGTATGTTTCAGACCTAAATCTTCGACAACAATAAGGCAAGCTGAGAAAGACCAGAGAAGTAAATTGATTTTCTTTTTTCATAAGCATTTTCGCTCACGGTTTCAGTGAAAGTCTCCACCAAAACTCCATTTATTTGCTTCAGCCTTTGTCAGCTTTTCAGTCTTTCAAAGGTTTCCAGCTCCTCCCCATGAAAAGGCTTCCCTGGCTGTATGCTGACAGCCTCCTTTGGGCAGCTGGGAGATGCAGCTTTAGCCAGAGAGCTGCAAAGGGAATGCTTTTACTGCTCCTTTAAAAACACAAACACACTTCCTTCCTTATTTCATCTTTACGATATTTTTGGGTTGGCCTGAGGCATTTTAACAATATTCAAAATGAGAGCAGTGGGTAAGAAAATCAGTCCAGCGTTGTTTAAGCATTCATATACAATTTTACACTTCCAAAGGACAAAAAAAATCTGTGATTTCAATTCTAGTCTAGAAAGCAAGAAAAGGTAGGTTAGCTAAAAGAATGTGGAAAGAGAATATGCAAGTAGATAAACCTGCAAAAACCATTCTGCTGTGCAAGACGGCTGTGAGAGTTGCAAAAGGGACAACCTGTGCCCCTCAGACATACCCATTTTCCCTCCTGGAGACTTTTGCTGGAGGTTTAGAGACACCCCAAACAGCAGCAACATAAAATAATGATGCACAAGACTTAAAACAACTCAAGCGATTGATAATGGTGATAAAAAAAAATACAAGCATCTGATTACAGAGTGGGATTCTGCTATGGGCTCTATTTCTTCTTTGGAAAGGCAGCGATGGCTGATGTTAAAAACCAAGGGTGCAGGGAGGCAGAGATGAAGAGCAAGGACTGGTATAAACCTGCTTAAACATTCAGGCAGATACAGCTGGTACTTCTGGTGACTCCGCGTTAACAAAACAGTTCAGATTAAGAAAAAGAAAAGGGAAACTCTCTATCCTATTTTTTTTTTTTTTTACCATAATACTAGGACTTTGGATCACTCTGCCTGCCTGCATGACTTTGACACTGACAAATAGAGAAATTCAGTATTTGACAGCCTTTTTCTCTCCTTTTCTTCACTGAATAAGAAGGTAAAGTTGCATTAAAAGGGCAGGAAAACAGCTATCTGATGTTGTTCCGAATGTTCTATTACTTTAAGCATTCAAAATGTCACAGTTGCAATATATTAACGCTATCTACAAGGCCAGTACTAACAAAACTATAGGACCCAAACTCACTGGTTTGAGATAAGCTAAAACTGAATGGTGACAAAGTGCCAATACTATCTAGATTCTATTGGAGAAGAGAAGAAAGAAGACCATTTTCTTCCCTAGAACTTGACATTTTTCCTACAGTTTTCATAACTGTTGGCAAAAGAAGAATGGAAGAGCTGACAGAGACTTTTCTTTGGACTTACAGATTTCTAGTGTATGCAGAGATGTCCAAGAACCTTTCAGCAAACAGTGAAAGCAAGTTTTTCATTTAGCGTTTCCCTTGAATGTCACACTTTTCTGCTGCTGAATGCACTTCTTGAGGATTAAAAAAGTTCTGTAACCCCTCTGAATTATTTTGTAACTCAGAATAGTGGCCACAGACCACAGAGTAACGTCAGCCCTATCTCAACCCATCTGCAAAGCAGATCTTGCCAATGTTTATCTTCACTGAGAGGAGATTTAGATACTCCCTCCAGTCTTCAGACAGTCTATGGCCTCTTTATTACAGCTCTGAGACTACATTTCATAATTAGATTTTGTTAGTTCAAAGTTCAAAATCACAAACAATTGATGACAGATTCTTGCTCAAAACAGGTTGACTTGCTTTGAGCTCTTTGACATCCCCCATTTTCGCCTTCTTTTGTTGGTCATCATGAGTATTTTTCTCTGGTTTTGAGTTTAGCAGATTTAAAGAAAATCACATTAATAAAAGTGTAGCTTTGCATGACACACGGATTTGGGCAATATTCAATAATTCCCAAAGCATTTCACATGTCTGAAACACTTGTGATAATATTCATTATTTCTGTGAGTTTCTGGAATGACAAAGGAACAAAACCCAGGGTCAACAGCACTACTTTACCTTGTTGGGAGGATAAAGCAGCGAATGCAGTTTATGGCACCTCAGTATTTAATACCTCCTTAGTATATCATCACTCAGCATATACAAAGTGGTTTTGCTAATTCTTTTCCTTCTAGGAGTTACTCACGTGTAAACTTTGAGAACGAAGTCCTTCTCTTCTTTTATTTCAGAGAGTGACTGAAGTACATCCATGATGCTCAACACTGCACAGCCGTAGGGGCGGCGGTAGTGTAAATGAGGGGGCCCTTTTTTTGAATCATTTAGCAACATGCGACCTAAAATTAAACCAAATGTAAAATATTAGAGACTCACATCGAGCCAGTGTGTCCATTCTGTTCTGTTATCCCTCTGAACATGCATACCTACAGCAAGTTTCATCTACAGCTTGCAGTCTTCTGTACAAGGAGAGAGAAAAAGAGTGGGAAGGATGTTTTCAAATCTAGAGGTCCCTTTGAACCTGCCTGACCCACTGGGCTCCTTCAAGGCACATCATCTCATTGAGCTAACAGAACACTCAAGGGCAGAGTGAACAACGTCATGTCTGGCCATCTCTGATTTGCAGCCCTATGACACATATTTGCACCCAGCTCCATTGACTACAAATGATCTCTTGAATGAGCCAGGAATATGGCTCGTACTCACTTCTCTGCATCCCCAGAGATTCATCATGGTCCTTCTGATATAGTCTAGTAGTCACACAAACTTTCCCTTCATACAGTTGCTTTAAGGAGATGTATTACATAAGGTGTCATTGATCATGTTTGTCTTGGAGCGAATAAAGGAGAATTCTGAGATACAGAGCTGCCCGATGATTAATTACCAATTGCTAAAGCAGTTTTTTAATAGAGTAGAAAAATGCCAAGACTGGAAAAATCACTACGATAATCTAAGCTAACATGTAACATTACACATAATGATTTGTCCAGCACTTCTTGCACAAAAGGTTAAAAATCTGAGCTCAAACTACACCATATCTTCTACAAACTTCATTTATCACCACATGCGATAACAGAGTAATCCTAACTTGTAGGCGCTTTGTGACACAGGGATGTCAGATAGTGGAAAACCAATCCCTCTAATGCATTTGTGACTTAGAAGGCTTATTATCATTCGCAGGCCAGCACAACAGAGCTGTGCTTCACTCGGTGGTTTAGCCCTTCTGTCCTTCAGACAAGATACCCGTGGCTGGCAATGGACGCTAGCAGAGAACACAAAATCAAGTGAGTGCGTGCTGCTCAATGCTGGGCTGCAGGCAGGAACTGCTGCTAACACTCCTTCTAGGCACCAGCAGGTAGAAAGGACACCTGATAGGTACAAGAGCTTCCCAAACTCAAATGCAGGTTCTTGGAAGCACTGCAGACTCAGCAGAAAACAGACCTTTATGCATATTTATCTAACAGACAGGTATGTTGATATCCTGCTCTGTAAATGAGCTATGTATCCGTAAAAAGACCTCATTGGAAATTTTGGAAGGTTAAACAGAAAGCCTTTCTAGTTCCTCCCCCAAAGCATGGTGTTTAATCAAATATTTTGTTTCAGACTGAGAAAAACAGTCAGTGTTAAACAGTCACCAGCAACTTTTTAATACACAGGATTCAAACATTAATATCAGCAGACTGGCATAGTCTGTAACTGAGTTTTGTAACTCGTTAAATTGTTAAAATGTCAGTTAAGTAAAACACACATTTGAAAATATGGTAAAAGCATTGCTAATTGCATATATTTCAAGTAAGAAATCTTACCGTACCTATTCGAATTACATGGGCAACTATGTACAAATCTCTCTTCATGTCCTTACTGCTGAGATCCTAAAAGATTGGAAAAAAGTAGACATTAAAAAAGGAACACATTCCACATCCAAACTTTGCTGTTTGGCAAAACCCAGGACCTTAATATCTCCCAAAAGTTATTTTTATGTTAAGCAACTACCCACGTGGACAAAACTCCCAAAATTCCAAATCACAGAATCACAGGGTTCACCTGTTTAAAAAGGAGCTCTAAAAACTGCCCATAATGGGAAAGGAGAACCTAGAGAAAAGGAGGAGAAAAGCTGAAGCTAATGAAGTAAAGAGGTATTATTGACCTGACAAATCAATATTATTAAAAAGTAAATTCAGAAAACACGCACAGCGTACTTGTCAATAATTCATCACTGCAGCATTTTGCACACGTCTTCAAAGCTGCCTTAAGTGCAATTTCCTCGGCATGTTGCATTTTTTTCAATAACATTATAAACAGAGATCAACTTCTGAGACATTCCTCCCTTACTTCTTTAATTAGAGGGAAGACATAAGAAATATTTCTTCCTAAAAACATCAGCATTGTTCAACAAGTTTTCTTACGTTACTAAGCTCCAACACAAGAAGATTTTAAAGAGGTAACACACTACAAGAATATTCATTGATGTTTCAGATTCTGATGCAAAGAGGCTCCTTGTGCTGGTGCCTCTCAACCTGTGCTGTCACCTTACGGTTACGGACTGGCTCACACCATAAAGCCTCCAAATTATTCCCAAACAAGAGAAGAGCAACTGGAGACAAACAATGATTCATATATCCTTCCTAAGAACGTGGGACAAGTGCGTGCACAACTGAAACATCTAAAAAGAAGGTTTTAAGCTCAGCTACCTTTCCCTTACATGGCCTTCAAATATGATGTTTTTAAAAATATGCTGCAAAAAATCAACTGTGAAAATCTCAGATTCAGATAAAATTTTGTGGGTTTCTATTTAGAAGAAACACAACTGAGTGGTATTAGAACCACTGTAAAAGGAAATGCCATTTTCATATAAAAGGAGGGGGAAATTTTCAACCGCGCAGATCTAAGTTCTGCCATTCCTAGTTTGAACTGATGTAGTAAATCAAAAATCATGTTTTTCTGGAAGCTAAAACATAAACATTCATTCATACAGCAAATTTCTTCCCCACGTGACTTGAGAAACCAAATCTCAACACCTGAGACTATGATGGCAACGCAAATAAACACTGGATGTCAGATTACGGTGACGCAGAGCACAATCAACCTGGGTGCAAGTACTACGGACGTGGCGTAAAGAGAATTTATTCCAAGGAGAAGTTTCATCCCCTTTCCAAGAGCGCTGCACTGCTAAACTACAGCAGGCCAGGGCTAAATTCATGGCTGTATCTCACTCTGTATAAAAGGAGAACTGTATTTCCCCAGGCAGCATATGCAGAGAATTACAAATATGCTGTTTGGGATGCTCCCTATAGCAGATCACGCCTCTCTGAAGGCAAAGAATTAAGCTATATAAATCTCCTTTGGTGTTTTCTCCTCGAGTCGTGTTTTGTACTTGCATGAACACAGGAACACACTTTCTAGGCTTTCTTCATCCCCGAGCATACCAGCGTAGCATATGGTGGGCTTTATTTTGCATGTCTTGGAGAAACTGAAGTTCCATGATATGAAGGGATTTGACACACTTTTAATCTCAGCGGTGCTTGACAATGCATTTCAGAAAGCAAAAGCCTTGGCAGTGGTACTTAATACTCTAAGCAGTAACAGATTATTGAAAATACCTGTGGTATGACACGGGGAATTGTATTATGCTATCAGATTGCCAGTTCTAATTAACAGCAATTTAGAGAACTGTTTTTTCAAAGGGCAGCTGTCAAAACATCAGCAAACGCTAGGGCACGCACATATTGCTGGGTTCTCACTTCAGTCGCTTTTCCATTTCACAGAAACTATACCGTGTCACAGTCAAAGGACAAAAAACATGGGCCCAGATGGTCTTGTATTTCATTCTGGATTTTTCACAAGGTCAGAAATTCTTATCACGACACAACCCAGAAAACCAAAAGTCCCATCCGCTGCAAGGAAGTGTTCGGATAGTTTCTTTGCCTAGAATCTATTATTTGGGACTTGGAAAAGGATAAACTACCTTTGTTATTTGCTTGTGTGAGATATGAATAAATCTATTTCCAGATAGGTGCTTTAAGTGCTGCATCCACGGGGAGTTTATTTCCCACATCCTTCTGAGCTTTTAAAATTATACTGGTTGATCAACCAAATAAATTCATAACAATTCTCATTGCATGGCTTTTTAGAAAATCACCTCTAATTCTTCCTCTATGTTAGGTGTGGAAAGAGTTACTCTAATAATGATTAGTTCTTTATAGTGTTGGTTTCTATAAAGGTCTAACTGTACGATAAAAACCCCAACGACCTCAAACCAGCAGAATTGGGGATACCTATCTGCCACTAATGAATTACTTTACAGCTTTATATGAGAGTTATATAAAAGAGCTTTGTCAAATTCAGTTGCCAGACACGTAGGCCACAGAGTAAGGTATTTAACTAAAATAGCAAGCTTCCACTGGGCAGTTACATTTTATTCCAGACACAGGAACATTTCTAAACTGTGCACAGGCTGAGGTTTGCTTGAGTGAGCTTTAATCTTCAGAGGAAGCCGTTTCTCACCTTTGGTATGACAAGACAGTAGATCTAAAAACAAAACCTAAGTAATTTTGATATCTTAAACTAGGAGACAGCTGAACCCCCAGGAGCAGTGGAGATAGCAGGAAAAGACAGAGATACCTTGAATTACCTAAGATATGGGGCTTCTTGCCTCTGGGAAAGATTAATTTTAGAAAGACACCGCAGGGTGGGAAGAAAGCAAGGAAATAAATCAATAAATATAAAGGCAAGATTCGCAGACTCTTGGGAACAAATCTGAAAATCATAGACCTATCTTATTATGGAAGCATTTCCTAATTAAGAAATTAGGATAAGACAGAACCATTGGAGATAAACTGATTATTCAAAAAGCTATTATTTGTTGCTCCTGTGCTACACACTTTGGCAAGGTCTCTGAATACTTTGATGACAAACATTGTATTAGAAATGAGCACTTTCCGGCAGATTGTTGTCCCGATTATCATAATTCCCGTTAGGTAAAGAACACGTTCTGCTAGGGTGAGTGAAGGACACCAAGCCTAAGCATCTCTAAGAGTTGATACTGTTCACAAGGCAGCATGAAACAGCTGTAGCATGACACCAACTGGTGCAGCATCAGCGTAGAAGTCTAATGATGAAAATCTTTAAGAATTATGAACCTCAGAGGTGAGGAAGTGCCAAACGTGATACGAACCAGTCTGCGCTGCCTTTTGGGAATAATCCTGAGAGCAATTCTTAATCCTATCCTCGACTTTCTTGCATGATGATCCAGACAGCAGCACTGAAGCTTGCTCCCCGGATACCTTTCTCTTAGAAGAGAAATACTTGGGTTTGAGTTGCCAGCAGCGGAGACATTGGTGTCCACGGCAATACTAAGACACTTAGCTCTGCTAATGTTTAATCAGCTGGCAGCACTTCACTGATGGTGCCAAAACCAGAACGGCTGCTGATGGAAGCATCTATGTCAGTGCTATTTTTGGATTGACCTGCATCTCTCCTGCCTAGATGGAGGCAGACTCGAGCACCCTTACATCTGGCTAGATATGCTCTGTTCATTAAGACAAAAAATCCAGCATTATTCTCAAAGGAGAAAAGGGAATGATACTGGGAACAATGACTACTTCAGTGTCCAGCCCAGCTTGATCTCAGAGGTTCCACTGCCAGAAGTAAAGCTTCTCCAAAAGCTTTCTGCCATCTTTCTTCACGAGAGGTAAAAATACTTCTGTTAAAGAGCTTCTAGCATGTGCACTAGCTAAAGGTGAGTCATGATACAAGGTGTTTATCACACTTGGGATCTGAAATTCCTTACAGCTATTCTGTGATGAGTTGTTAAGTCACAGTGCCTCTAGATTTCCATATTCTTTCTGAGAAGAAGTGACAGATAAATCATGTTCTGACACGTGAGGCTGAGGCAATATATAACAGAACCAAGGACCAGGGAAGAATGGATACTGATTCTGGAAAAAGTGCCTTGATTTACATTCACGCCAAGGCAGCCTTTTCCCATGCTCTATTATCCAAAAGCACGGCACATGCAATGAATGTATCCAAAATTTCAAACTATAAGCAGGAACAAATGCTTAAGTACTTTAGAATATTTACTTGGCCACAAAAACATTTTAGAAATACGTCCATTTTTTTAATGATAGCACTCAGTTACAACCATAAAAAAACCCCTCAGAAACAGCTTCTGTTCTACTCAATATATTAGAAAAAAAGAATTGGGTTTTCCCTCAGGGTGACTACATTTACAGACACGCTACCGTAGAGAAAGAAGAAAGGGAACAGACACGTACTGTGAAAAGCGCACACATCCGATCTATCTTCTCCGGATTCCTGGGGCCTCCGTTCTTGTTTAACCTCACCATAAACCTCTCACTAAAAGGCAAACAATATTAAGAAAAATAAATAGTTTAATGTACACACTTTGACATATAAGTAGTCATGCTTCTTCAAAGAAAGATGCAGTAGGTATTACAACTTCTTTAATTCCCAAAGCTTATGAAACAGTACCCACTGACTGAGATAAAATCACATGGAATAGCATAGAGACTTTTAATTGCAAGTATTCTGCACATGAAAACATCATGTCGATGCATAATCATGATGCAACAATATTAAAACGATGTGAATTCATGAAGCCCAGAAGTGGAACACAGCACAACCACTTCAGGCAAAGGCTGGGGCATACACTGCCTTTGCAAAACCTGAGTTCATTAAAATCCACTCGAAACAAAAGTAACAAGAATACCAGCTAAGCAATCTCCTCCAACATATGCTATTTATAGAGGCAATATACTAGTTCAAACACATTAGGATTCAATTAACAGAACTACTTATCAATCAAATTAAACATTCCTTTGGCCAGCAAAGTCAGCGAGTGTAGCTAGACTGCAAAATAAATGATCCTGCTGCGGTCAGTGATTCATAGGCATTGGTAGTATTTCTTAGGGCAGAGCATTTATGTACACAAATAATGATAGTCAGTCATTCACTAGATGTGCAACAACACACAAAGTATTGACCAGAATTTCTTCCTGCAGGTTCATAGGAATAAAGAAAGGGCACATCATGAAATCTTCTTGTTACATTTCCATTATATCACAGATGCTTTCAATTTGATCCACTATAGCTGTATCCCCTCTGTTGATCTCAATAATAACATTTCATATTATATTTTAAATATCCAATAAATTCTATGCTTTTGAACTTCCGATACAGGTCTTCTCTGAAAACTCACTTCAGCACTAATGAGCATTTATTGCAGTAACTAAAGTTGAATACAATACTGTATGCACGGAGCCCTGTGCAGACTGTCCCTCTGACAATAGCAGGGAAGGGACTATCAAGTCTTTGAGATAAGATAGTCCGTTATATCATCTATTCGGGCTGAGAAAGTCTATTTATACTTAAATCATTACCAGATATTGTGTTGCTTTGTCTGCTTATCCAAAGGCAGATAGTCCGGAGGCCCATTTGACAGCCTCTTGCAAAGTTTTACTCCATTAGCAAGAGGAAATCTTTTAAAATTTGCAATTCACCCTTTTTCTTGTTACAGCCACAGTGAAAATCTGGTTCCTGTCCCCATATTCTAGTGCTTTTCAAGAAATGAAGCAAACCACCATCATTTTCACCTGCCTATTCACCACATGTTCCTTCATTCCAGCATTACCTCAGTAACAACCTTTAAATTCCCTCCTTTTATTTCCAGCCCTCCCCTGAGTCACTAAATAATTAAGGGCACTTTGAAGCAACATGAAGAGACATTCTATCAAAGGAGAGATCCACTGACAGGCCAGGAAGAAGGAAAAGGCAGCAGTGCTAACAGGCAAGCTTAAAAGACTAAGCCACCAAGTTCTTCCACCTTTCCTCAGAGGTCAGTTCTCTGAAACTTTCAGCTTTGTTTCTTGTCACCAGGATTTCTCTAATCTTTGGAACTGCTGTTCGTGAACGGTTAACAATCTAGTCTAAATATCCCCCTCAGGTCTCACTGGCGCTGACCACGTCGGGATATCCTGGAACATGATCTGGAAACTGGTCACAAGAAACCACTAAGAACAACCCTGTTTTCAACGATCTGAAGATCCACTGCCTTCAGCTATAATTACAGCTCCTCTTTTTAAGGCACACGCAAAAATTTACAGTCAAGAAACTTAATGGGAATTCAGTCATTTAATATCTAATTTTTGAAGCTACTTCCTTTGAAAGAGTTCAGCCTTTCATGTGTCTGTTCCTTGAGTTAACCTTCTGCACAAAGACAAGAGCAGGCATAGAACCTAGACAATACCAGAGTCCAGTTTAGTAAAACCAAAATATCATATCTGAGTAAATGCCATGTAGAAACAATTGTCTGTGTTTGTATGCATGACATCTTATTTTTATTATAACTGTATATGTTCTAATTGTTTAAAGAAAACTGATATTTAGTCTGTTTAAAAAGTCACAAATGCATCATAAGCAAAATTTCAAACCCCAGTAGTTACAGTTGCCAAATGAGTGGTGGAACTAAAGTATGGGGAGGGACTGAGTCTTTGGTGCAATCTAAGTACTCAAACTACTGTCCAAAAATCAGCTATTCAGAGAGAATAAATGCACCAAAACAGAGAAAAGAATTAACATTTTTCCCTTATTGAGTTCAGACCCAAGACGTGCCACAGCACTAGCAGTATTTAAACAAAAGCTTATTTATTCCTCTTGCTCCAATGTAGCAGAAGTAACCTTCAATTACTCTAACTGCAAGATCGCCTCCTGTGCTAACTCGCATCACAGTGAAACCCCCCCTTGTGCAGCAACGTCAGGTTTTACAATCAGTGGCATGATTAGTAATTGCGAAAGCTACTCAAATGTAAGAAACATGGCTCTGATAAGCAAAGTCAAATAGCTTCTTGTTCTTTTACTTGAAGAAAAATGAAAGCAGCATAGTGTCTCACTTCTTGGCATCCTTTAACTGCCTGAAAGGCAGGACCGTGCTGAACTGGCATCCGTTAATGCAGAAAGGAAGGAAGCAATCAGTGGTCTGGGACTTTACATTTTCAGCGCAAAGGAAGGGGCAAACAGGGACAAAATGTACTGCTGGGTGAGCAGGAGCGGCATTGTGCCTGGGGGCAGCTCTTCTTGTTGAGGTTGGATGTTTGCAGGTTTGCGTAGCATGAGAAATGACATCAAAAGGCTGGGCAAAGAGCTTGGGATGGCTTAGCGAGCTCCCTTGTATTGACTCATTGGCAGGTTTAATTAGCGTGGGGTTGCGAGGCACAAATCTTGACTGTGCATTCACTTCCGAATGCTGGTACGGCATCGACAGCTGCACGGTGCCAAAGCAGGGGGTGGCTGCAGGGAGATTGCCGACCAGTTTGCTGTTTGAACTGGAAACTGATGATAAAGAACAGTTATTACTCTCCAATTGCCCATGTGGTGGAAGAGGAAAAAAAAACCTTGAGATTCCTGTGTGCTATATCATGCAATGCAGTTAGCAAGAGCAATACAAGGCCTCTCATATTCATGAAGAAAGGATGCACGTGTATCAGCATTTCAGACATTTCCAACTGTCATAAATATTGGACTGATTTTTCCCTGGGAAAATTATTTAAGCAATAGGAGAACGAGTTTCTGATGAAGTACAACCATTTGCAACACCTACGTAAGGACACGAAGAAAAGTTATGATCAAAGGGTAAACAATTTTGGCTCCTCTTAAGAGATGAAGTCTCTTGGAAACACTACTTTGGAAAGATCACAAACACTTTCAATTAAGTTTCCTTTTTGTGCCAATATTTTGGAATGCATCTACATGTTGCGATTGTACTTTAAAAGGCACAGCTCTCGAGACGATGAAGCAATTTGTTTGTAGTTCACTGAGGAGTATCCTCTGCAAAAAGCTTTTCAAGTCTACTTTCTGTTAACCATGTTTACCTTCTAGAGTTGCTAATTTTTGCTCATTTTCTGGGGGCAAAAAATAAAAGCTAAGATCTTACCGATACTGACCTAGTATAACATCTCCCAGCACTTTACGCTACAAGCGTTCAGTTTGCAGTGAGAGCGAGTCAAAGCGCAGGTAGAGAACGATGCTGCGCCCGAGGAGAACGATTTACGTTAGAACTAGGGATGCCAACAGCTACGCCAGACCCATGGCACAGAGGTATTTGAGCAATCTGCCATCAAGAGAGGTCACTCCTGAACCCCTGAGACTGAAAAAACACTTCTGTTGAACTTTCAGTTTGCGTACTGTCCGAGCAGTGATTCATGGGCTATTCAAAATCTTCCTGCTCAGGCAAGTGCTCATAGCACGTGTTTGGCTTTTTCCTTCTGTTCTCTCCTCTCTCCTTCTTCTCTTTTAAGGGGAGGGGGGATTCTTTTGTGAGCTGACTTATCCCGCAGATCTGCAATAACCTCAGCTTCACAAACAAGTGAAGGAAAGTACACTGCTTTGGTTTACTTTGGTTTATGGAGTGTATTTTATGAAGACATCTCGGAGAAAAGAACACCAAATCTGTCAGAGAAATTAATGTAGCTCTGAGGAAACAGCTCTGAGCAACGCAGTTTCCTTCCCAGCAAATTCAGGCTTAATGCTCATGAATTATTAAGTTACCACGCTGGCCTGAAGCCCCAGGGGAGGATGACAGAACTTACAGTAAGGCTGTGACTGCAAACACTGCATTTCCATAGAAACCGAAAATAGTGAAAATAACTACCTATCATTTCTGTCTGCTACGTTCAACGAAAAACAACCACAACATTAAAAACATTATTAAAGCTTGCAGGAGAAATGGAGCTAAGCACCAGTTACATTCCCCTTGGGTTCTCATGAGTCTGCACCCTTGAACATCTGACACTAACATAAATATTTTACTGTTATTAACATCATGAAAGGTACATACTTGTGTTCCTGAATGGAATCCTCTCTGTCAGCTAGGAACAGTTTCTACTTCCTAAAAAGGGACTTCACTCGTATAGCACAAGTCTGTAGTCCCTGCCAGTGACGGTGATTTGAACTAATTAAAAGTGTTAGACCCTGCCAGGTGGCACGTGTGAAACGCTTTGGCCATAACTGTAGGGAATCCTTCTAATTTTGGATTACACCTCTTTTACATCATAAGTATTTTATCAGCATCTCTAACCTGGGAGAAGCTAGCACTTCTTAGGTTTAATACAGCAGTTACCTCATTTAATTCTTGTTCTCTAAACTCCATATTCCTGTTCCCTAGCTTTGCAGGCAACAACTGCAGTCAGAGAGAGACAACTTGGTTTTGAGAGTGAATTTTGCAACAGAAAGCACTCAAGTATGCAGCCACATTCATTACACTGGGCCTTCCTACAGACAGAAAATTACTTGTAATTGCATTCTCTGAGCTATGCAGTTCATCTAAACATTTTAACAAGTGTGCATTCACACCCTGCCAGTTAAGACTTCAAAATCTCTTCCAGCTGTATGCGTCCGTGACAATGTTTTGTACTTTCTGAGCAAAAAAAGAGAAGAACTTTGAATACCTGCAACTAATTGACCTCTTCCTGTTTGCAACTAAAAATTGAAATACCTCTGCAGAAAAGATCTGTATCCTTGCCTATTAATGTCATATCTGATCTTCAACCTGAAGAAATTTTTGCAGGAATAAGGGTGGTGATGGCAAGAGATAGGAGATTGATTTTTGTAAAAGCTCTTGTTTTGTAATATCTTTGTATTAGTAATTTTATAGGAAAGAATGAACATTTCTAGTAACACCACTTACCTCTCCACAGCAGCTTTCACATACAAATCCAGACAGTACTGGTTAATTTAAAATACATAGTATTAACAGGAAAGGAGACAAATAGGAAAACCAAGCAAATGCAGACTTGAGAGTCTAGGGAATTTAAGCCAATGTAGCAACTGGTAGAGAACATGAAAAAAGGCATCACTCCTCCTTTGCCCTTTTTAAAAATCTATGCACACAAGAAAATCCCTTCAAAAAATACTTGAAACACTAAGAACCCAATAAACTGAAGTATAGCAGGAGCTGATGGAGGATTAGCTATCCCAACAGACCACACTGCTAGAAAAGAGGTAAAAATTAGAAGGACGGACTGTTTTTCATGACTAAGCAGAAGAAAAACCCCATTAGTTGGTAAGCCTAATCCCTAAGAAAATTCCCTGAATATTAAAGAAATAATTCTGAATGATTCAAAGTTATTTTTTCCCAATAGACAAATCATTATTCTGACAGTGAATGAGAGAACTTTCCTATTTTCAAATAGCTGCAAGAAGCCTGCTATTAAAAGCATAACAAATGGAAAGTTTAGCATGTAATTGCACAATAAAAGCAAAATATAATTTTCTGCTTCATAACATAGCAACTAGCAACAATGGAACATGATAACGTTTAAAGCAATTATCAGGGGACAAATTCACACACGCTGTCACAGCACTCCCAGAGCTATTACCTAAAGACAGAAGTAATGTAGAAATGTGGATCTTAAGGTCAGTTCCACACTTGGAGAGAGAACGCAGTCAAACTTCTGTGCCACGGCTTTTAACATGGATGTTTCCACATTAACAAACTTCATTTCTTTTTCAGCTATTCAACTCCAACCGTGCACATCTACTCAGTGATCCTATCTTCCCTTCTCCTGACCTTATTAATGTCTATCTTCCTGTTTATTCTTCACCTGCCCCTATCTTTCAAACCCCTTTGCTGTTGTGGAGTCCTCAGCACGTGGAGCTGTTGGAGCGAGTCCAGAGGCGGCCACGGGGATGATCCGAGGGCCGGAGCACCTACCGCACAAGGACAGGCTGAGAGAGCTGGGGCTGTTCAGCCTGGAACAGAGAAGGCTGTGGGGACACCCTAGAGCCGCTTCCAGTGCTGAAAGGGGCTCCAGGAAAGCTGGAAGGGGATCTCTACCAAGAAGTGCAGGGATAGGATGAGGGGGAACAGCTTTCAGTGAAAGAGGGGAGATTGAGATGAGATCTTAGGAAGAAATGTTCTCCTGTGAGGGTGGGGAGACCCTGGCCCACGCTGCCCAGAGCAGGGGTGGCTGCCCCATCCCTGGAGGGGTTCAAGGCCAGGCTGGATGGGGCTTGGAGCCTCTGATCAAAGGATCGAATGGGATGGGCTTTGAGATCCCTTCTGACCCAACCATTCTGTGATTCTGATTCTCCACTGCTAAGCCTTCCTCCATCCAAGCAGCATCTGATTTCTAGAACATACAGAGCTTCCACAACTCTGGTTTGGAGCATGTGGAGTGTTACAGGTGTTCTCTCACTGAGATGCTGATCCTGCACATCAGACCTCTGAGAGGTCTCAAACCTCTAACTCAGAGAGAACTTGGGGAAAACTTGCTATCACTTTTTCAGAAGTCTGCTTAGTGCTTAAATGAAAGTTCCAGACGATGATAATGGTCTACATTAAGACATGTTACAAGAAAATTACTCAAGAAGAAGTGTGTAAACGCAATGTAATTTTAGCTACAGTGTTCTTGTGAACATGTCGGAGCAGCTGATATGCCTTCCTATTGACAGTTTAAAAGTCAAGAAAACATGACTAAATGATGATGAGAACCATGGAGCTAACTGTCACCAAAAAATACACAAAGACATGACAGATGCCTGTCAAATCTGTCAAGCTTCAGCAACTTGGTATACAGATTTGTGTTCTGACATCTCAGTTGGGAATCCTGCATCAGCGAAAACTCCCAGTATGCAAAAAGTGAAAATCAATTCCCCCATGAATTCATCTTTTCTAAATCCAGTGTTTCAAAGTGTTGCATTTTACTCTATTAAACACCATCATAAACATTCCCCTTTTCACAGCCTAAAAAATGGCAGTGGTGTCACCGCTGTCCATTCAGTTACACCTATGAGAATTAATGGAAGTTCAGGGATACTGAACACACACTTGTCAAACCAAACCCCCTTCGATCATCGCAGTGGCAGTTAACCTGTTTACAAGGCCATGTCATTCACCAATATTTATTTGCTTATTGTTATAAGGTAGAAGAG
Organism: Clamator glandarius; assembly: GCA_033459285.1. Classification (NCBI taxonomy): domain Eukaryota; kingdom Metazoa; phylum Chordata; class Aves; order Cuculiformes; family Cuculidae; genus Clamator; species Clamator glandarius. Next base: position 429,228 of record JAUNZM010000044.1, read on the forward strand.
TTTGGCTGAAAAGTTACCTCAAGATCATGAGGTGAGTTACAAAAGGGAAATTGTTACCTACGCAACTTCTGCAGTCACCACCCAGACAACTGTAGAGCAGAATTCACAGCAAAACATCGCCAATTAAAATTTTACTCAGCCTCCCCACCCTCACCATGAAGAATTTCTTCTTTATGTCCAATCTAATACATTCCCCTTCTGATATAAAGCCATCATGCTTTTGCTTCGATTTGACTTGACGTTCCTACCTTTCCCTATGTTCTGTTAATCTCTCAGTAGAGGAACTGTAGACATGCCCTCCTAAGTACATTAAAACAAGCATTCAGATCAGACCAAGCCACCTTTACTTAATTTCCAAGACAGAATGCATATGCTTCAATGCTTTTCTACATATTCTGTATTTTTAAAAACCTAGGCTTGGTAAATGAAAAATACAGCACATTTCCTATTTGCTAACATCAGTACCAATTACCTCAACGTACCGCAGAGCACAGTTGTCCAGCCTAGACATACGGATGAACACAAATACTTTATTTTACATTGAGAGCAAAAGTAATGAAAACAAGCTGGTTCGTAACATGCCTGTAAGGATAAGAGTTTGAGAGCCTCAGCTCAGCACTCAAACACACAGTAGTCCTCCTCTTCAAACTGTGGGGCCTTGCCGTTACCAGTACTGCTTAAACAACAGCCCTAAGAAGGCAGCTACGACCTTCAGTACCGTGTGCAGGCCAAGACAGGAACCTCACCAAAATCCAGCTGTTCTGGGCTTTAACACGTTGCTTATACACAAGCATAACATTTCCTGTACAAAGATATTAATGATATTCTCATGTCAGCCTCTGACTTATTAGCTTTCTCCTCTCAGTTGTACCACAAGAAAAGCTCGCATGTTTTTCTCCAACATGTTTCCTTTGTTTTCCTAGGAAGCTTTTTAGTTATTTGATACATTCCTACCTGATCTGCTTGCCTTCTCGAACATCGTACAAAGAAAAAAAGACATCTGTGTCTTCTCCAATTGTATTGTAGGTGAAGCTCTTTAAACTGAGGAAGAAATGATGAGGCACTGGCAGACGGCAAGCTTCTCCGTGACGCTGACGAATTGTATCCACCTGATTAAAAACAAGGCAAATGCTTTTTAGTTCTTCACAAAGAAATGACACACGACCAACTCAATAATTTTAAATGAGATCCTGCTCTCCTCTCCCCATCAACTAAAAGCTTAATCTCAAACATATTCTACCTCAGAGATATACGACATGAAGTTTTCTTCCTCTATTTTTTCCATGTTTAATCTGAACAGTTTGAGAAATCACTATAACCAATGAGACGAAGAATAAATTATGCATTTAAATCTGTTTTTATCAAGTAAACCAAACCAATTGTATTTCTCAAATAAGCGGTGGAGTCTCCATCTCTGGCAAGCTTCAAAAAGCGTGTGGCCGTGGCACTTGGGAACATGGTTTAGTAGGCAAAGTGGTGCTGGGCTGATGTTTGGATTGGATGAGCTTAGAGGACTTTTTCAATCTCAATGATTCTATTGTCTTGATTCTGGTACTGAAAATGAACTATAATAAGATGACACTAAACTGGTTCTTGATGATTTCCATTTAAAGCAGATGGAATTCAAAGCATTTTTAAGAATAACATTTGTTACGTTATTTCTTTCCAGCAGCTGCAATTCTTTGATGAAGGTCATTTAGAATCAGGCTTTGCAAGCTAATATGCCCTGCAGACATAACAAAAAGGAATCTTGACAATGGTTGATAACATGAGCAACCAATAAAGTCAAATATCGAAAAGGTTTATGTTTTGAGTCAGTATATCAAGACCTATTAAGAACACTGAAAATTGGAATGGTGAAGAAGAAAAAAAGAGTATAATTGGAAATAAAATTATTCATTAATTTTTATAGAATCATAGAATTATTTAGGTTGGAAAAGACCCTTAAGATAACTGAGTCCAACCGTCAAGTGAACGCTGCCAAGTCCACCACTAAACCATGCCCCTAAGCACCATGTCTACATGCCTTTAATCACCTCTAGAGGTGATTCAACCACTTCCCTTTATATCCATCGTACGCTGACCTTAAGCAGGTTGCAGGAATACCCAGCGCTCACTAGGCTATTCTCCTCCAAATGCACAGACAAGAACATAGTAAGGATGACAACCTTAATGTTTTCAGGCCTTCAATCCACATTTGTACTAGCTTAAAAAACAGAATTTAAAATTAATTTTGTTCTGGGTTTAAAATTAAATCCAAGTAAATCCTCGTCCTTTAAAGACAAGTACCTGTGGAAGCACAGTCCTGCAAAAGTGAGACCCAGAGTTCATGATCGGGAAAGGATTACGTTACTGCAGAAAGGACTTGTGAAATGGAAACCTATTAAGCTGCATGTTAGCGGGTGGAAAGGTGACTTGACACGGCCAGATTGAGGCTTTTGACATAACTACAGAAGACGACAGGAATAATAGTTCCAGCTAAGGAACAGAGCTAAATGGAAGTTGAAGAAGGACCTTACTAAGTTAATTACTTGGGGTTCTTCTGAGGAAGAGTTCTGCGGAGTGGGACTTACCAGTGATCCCCACCACACCTATACATACATCACCAAACACTTAACAACAACAAAAACTCATACGTAGATGATGTTTACCTGTGATGTGCTCTGCTGGACACTGTGTCTACTTGACAAATGCTGTGGAGATACAAAATAGTAAAATTTAAAACTTTTTGAAAGTAAGAAATATTTACATTATGTCCGTGCAGCATCAGAACAGCAATTTTAAATTACGACTATTCAAGGTTATTACCAACTCTTCAGAGCCTTTTTTCACAGTATATCATCACTCACAGGACCACTAGGCTTTCCTAAAAGCTCTTCTCAGTTAACCCATTTCTCAGCTTAACTGTTTGAATTTACACGTGGTATTTAGCTCAGTTTTTAACGTGAATGGCTGTCCCAAGCTAGACAATTCCCAACGCTATAACAGCAACAAGAAAGTCCCTCACCTTGTACTGCATGATCCATGTGTTCTCTTGCTAAATGGGGAGACACCTCACCCCTAATCCATGTCTATGAAAAGGCACATTCATTAAAAACAGACATCTAGAAAGGATGATGGGTATTAGACTTTGTTTAAACTTTTTCTCTGATTAGAAAATGAAGTACTGGTAAACGGTTAAAGACTCTTCTATCATTTCAGCTGGCCAACACCTGTAAAGAAGCATCAGCATAAAGAGCTACATCTCCGAAACAGAATTCAGATGACGATCCGGTATTTAAAACCTTTTATAATAGAAGATGTTATAATCAGAAAATGGACAGCAAGACTCACTGAACCCATTTAATCTCAAAGACAGATTTAAATACTAATCTAAATTGTAAAGGTTTAAAGCTTTAAAAACCATATCACTAATGATTCTGTCCTGCCTGTTCCACACATGTTCATCTTAATATTATGATTTTAAACTGAAATACTAACATTAGCTCTCCCATGTGTTAATAAATATTCTCTTTGTTCGCCTCATCTCTATCCTTCTATTACATATCTGGCATCTCATTCTGGCCGAACAAATACACTCTGCAGCAGGACCAGTACAACCTCTTAATAACCTCATAGCTTGAAAAGAAGTGAAAGGAAAAGAGAGCTCACAGAATGTATTCAGCAATACTTTTTCCAAACTATGTCACTGTCTTTCACACAGACAGAAGACTTCAGCACAAAAGAAAACACAATCTTCATAATGAGACTAAGTCAAGAAGATATTAAGTTAAATGGCATATTTTGACATCTGTTTACATTCGCCGTTATAAAAACGTCCTCTTTCACACTGTCAGCAGAAGAAACAATGATATCCACCTCCATTGCTTGTCTAACTCCTGCGCTGTCTTCTGAACATTAAGCCCCTTTGAGTTCAGGTGGTTGAGTTTTCTATTTCAGCTTTTTGTCACCTGCAGCCTCTCAGAACCAGATGGCGTAGAAAAGATCAGTTATTAAAGCTGCTCAAGGTATCCTGGCTTCTTTTGACTAAAATTAATCTCTAATTCTGACTAAGAAGAAGGAGATAAGCAAACACTCAAGTCATCTTCTACAAAACCATCTACGCTTATAGCATCCCAATATGTACTTCAGAAGCAGAAACTGATGCCAGAAGTGAAAATCGTCCATTGATTCCCACTTGTCTCCGACCGTTTTCAGATAATTTCTTCCATATCTCTCCAGTATTTTGAATTCTGATCCTTTTCTCCCATATATTTCCACTTTCCACATTCTAGTATTTGCATATTTCCTATTCTAGCCCCGAGTTGTTAGTGAAACAGATGACCACCACAAGAAACCAAGCTGATCCACCCCCTTACTATTTAATCAAATTATTGACAACTATTCTTCACTTTTTTTTCCCCGAGTATGCGATTTCTAATTAGCTTTGTGTTTACTTTACAGTAATTTCATCTAGAACTAGCGACCTAAGGAGAATTTCAATTAAAAAAACAATTAAAATTTTTATGAAAATCTAAATATGGCATCAGCTGCTCCTCCTCTATCCACTAGAGTCATCTATGTTCTGGAAGTAAATTGGAACTTTGAAAAATTGCTTATTCTGAACAAGTTCACAGTCACTATTACTCACCTCCTTGTTGCAAATAATTGGATTTTTTTTTCTCTTTCAGTAAATTTTGCAAGGAGAGAATGATTACTAGCTCCCACTCCACCATAAGCTCTTTTAAAGGTGTAAAGTACACTTGCCCTTTGCTTGTATTCTTGCCCCCATCTTTCTCATGATCATCACTGGTATCCCTGATACGGCTTCTCTATACATTCATAATGAAATGTACATTATACCCCTAAACTGGTAACTACTTCATAAGCTTTACCTCCCCGCTCCAAGTGTGATTCCTTTCACTTTTCCACAGGTGTTGTTAGTGATATGACACAGTTTACCACCTCAGAGACTGAGGGGCACACTAAGGACATTAAATACCATGTTATTTGCTCGCACCGTGTGCCAATTCATTTGCCCCTAGGATAAAACTTAATTTTACGTTCCCAATTACTACCAGTTTATTCATATAAAACTGATTCTTGATACAAGTGACAATATTTGCTTTTTATATCTTAATTTGTGCAATGCCTTTCTGATATTTCTATTACCCATTTGTGCTATTCCATTATGCTTTTTATACTTCTTGCTCTTGGTAATCTTAATTTCCCGTCCATTCACTCTAGCGACTGAAGGCACTGAAAAATTCTTGATTTATCCAACTTGGCCTCTTAGTAAGGCTTTAATTTACTGAAAGTGCTATCGATTCTCCTTATCTCCTTTTTCCCATTCAAGCTTGCTTCTCGTACCTTACCTACCAATACCAGTTTTTATTGCTCTTCTCCCTTCCTTTCCTAACGATGCTTGCTAAGCGAACGCTCCCATTTACCAAGTCAGTCTCAAACACACACAGTTCCATCATATTCATTAAAATTACACACACTGTCATACAGAAAGGGCAATTTGGTTTCCTTCAGGAGCAAAGCAATGATTTCTGACAAAAGCCGTGTATCCGGAGGCCACTAAATATTTAACTTTGTTAGAAGTAACCTGGAGAAACAGGATGTATAAGTCCTCAAAGCACAACAGTTCTGCGAGGCAGTCATGCAGTAGTCACAAATATACTTAGCAATGAAAAATGAGAGCTAAAAAAATATGCTTCAATTTTAAAATTGACCAAGAAAAGTAACTTTAGGTCTAATTTGTTGTCACTGATAGGAATGTCTAATGTGGTACCTCATCTGCTGTTCTGCTAATACAAGACTGTTTTCTATGGTACATTTAACATTCTATAATCCTGCAAATATGAGAAAGTAATTGGGCTCTCATAACTACTCCCATAAGATTATTTTAGAACATAAAACCTCACTGCTCATTTGAGAGCTCACTAAGTATTTTGTCAGGAATAAGGAGAACTCTCTCCCGGGGTTTTTGTTAAATAATACAAAACCAAAACCACATAAACCCCTTCTAAAACTTAAAAAAAACTCCAATGCTCTCCTCCTTAAATTTCTGCCAAATTTCTTTAAAAAATAACCAGTTTTCAGCTGTTCTGGTTCCTGAAATTGCCTTCTGACTATGAACTAGATGTGTTTAGACAGCACTGTCTTCCTGAATCTACAAACCAAAGCAACAGTGAAGTGTGAACTGACTGACGGCCACATCCTGATACCGGTGCAGATCTGAGCAGCAAACTGTGCTCTGGATGCTTTCTTCAGGACTGAGATGGGTGACATAACCAGACTACCCTGACAACAAAAAATCAGCGCTCTGCTGCGCTAGAAGCAGAGTAAAACTCCCTGCAGAATTAAAGAGAGTAATAAAGCAACCCTGTTAGCGACTTCTCTTGCATTTTCTGAGCCATTACTTATTTAATTTTGGTCTGAGTTATTTCTAGCCTGTCCTTGAGGAAAATTCTACTGTAGCAGCACCAAACTCTACTCGTTCTACAGCAAATCAGGAACAAACATTAAAAATCTAGAGAGTGATGTACGTCAGGATTTCTTATGTAACACAATTCTTATTTCTTTCCAAAGAATCCACTGTTACATGGTGCAAATAATCCAAATCAGGAACAGCACAGAGCCTGTTCGCAAAACACACCTTTGTTTTAAGAAGTAGCATGTGCATCTTGAATATCAAAAAAACCCAGCCTGACTCAGACCCAGCACTCTCTAATCGTACATAGCTTAAAGATTTACTAGAAGTGAGCGAAACTAGCAATATTTATGTAAAATAAATAAATATAGCTATTTTATCTGGAAAATGGAATTATTTGAGTTGGAAGGGACCTCAAAGATTATTAAATTCCAACATTAAGCCATAAAGTTGTATTAATGTGATTGCTGGGTTTGTTTTTATTGGGGTTATGGTTTTGTTTGTTTGTTTTTAAAATAGAGTAATATGTCAGGAAAGATCTGGCTTCCCTTTCCTCTCCACGTTCCACACTGTTTCTCCCTTTAGAGTTACGTCCTGATCCTAAACATAGTTAACTGCATGACACAGTCATCATTTTCTGACAACAGAAACCCCAAATATACTTAAAATACACTTAAATTATGAATTGCATTAGTGGCTCTAGGGCTCATTAATGGCAAAATTCCTACTTATAAAACAACTTTAAACTTTGCTGTGTACTAATATTAATGTACTGGTGACTACTAATGACAGAATGAAAGGGACATTTTGCTTGTGACACCACTCTAATCAGGAAAGTATGGAAGAGTCAATAATAAAAATGTCTTCCCTTCTTTCCCTCCCAAAGCAAAAACTCAGAAGAATCTCCCACAGATTTCTTACCATTTTATAAAGATCTGAAACACTGATCTGATCTGAGTCCACAACCTCAAAGTCCTTCCGAGGAACTAAATCCAGGCCCAAATGTCTGCAAAAGAGTAGGAAGAAACAATGGTAAGAATAATAACATTAGTGTTCACCATTACCTACCGCACGGGCTTGCTCAAGCACAAAGTCACCAGAGACACTATACTATTGAAGACTTATTGCAATCGTTAATCATTAAACAGATAATCTTTCTAAATAAAATTAAATGTCAATACAAAACCAAAAACCACGATGCATTTGCTACGCTTTGTTCACCAACTTCAGCAGAGCTACAGCAACTCACGGGAGTCGCAGGCTTCAGCCAAGACGCTGCTGCAGTATCCACAACATGTTTAATTTCATATGTGGCAACGGAGCAGGCAAATTGAGTTAGTGCTCTGGGTTCTGCCACAGTATTTGAGTTGGTTCCTTCACTACATGATGAAAAAGATCCATCAGTAGCCCTCTTCAAATGCGCAAATAGGGACTGCGCCATGGGAAGCTGCTTTGGAATTCCTGGTGCTAAGGCAACTAACTCCCAACTTTTATCACTGTGTAAACTCCATAATTCCTTGTGAAAGTTTGCTTAATCAGCTTTTCCTTCTTTAACTATATCCGTTAAACCAGTATATCTCAAAAATACAGCTCAAAAATAAAGGTCTGCGTGTTGGTGAACAACTGTTGGGCAGTACCGTAACTGCCAATATAACATCGCACTCTCAAACTCTTAGTTCTTTGCCCAAACCAATTATATTCTCAATGCAAAAAGGAACCATTTTCCTTCTTGAGTGCAGTTCTCATGTACCAGTTTCTAAACTCTAAGCCTAAATTGTGGAAGTGGTGCTTACACACCATACTTCAGTTTGTTTAAATCCACCAATCACAAATTATCCCTGGCCCAAGAGCAGCATCTGAAAAATGCAGCTGCAAAGATTATAGAACGATCACAGAAAACTTTGGGTTGGAAGGGACCATCCAGTCCCCTCCCTGCCATGGGCAGGGACACCTCCCACTGGATCCAGTCACTCCAAGCCCCATCCAGCCTGCCTGGAACCCCTCCAGGGATGGGGCAGCCGCCCCTGCTCCGGGCAACCTGGGCCAGGGCCTCCCCACCCTCAGCATGAAAACCTTCTTCCTATGATCTAGTTTAAACTTCTTCTAGTTTAAAACCATTACCCACTTGTCTTATTGGTACTGTATCTATTTACCAAACAAAAAAGATTAAAGTAACGATGCAATAGGTAATCCCTAACTGCAGCTGCCATTTGAGCCTACTTATAACAGAAAGTATAAACATCTAATAGAAAAAAAAATAGTACCAGGTGAAAATAGTAACGCACATAGAGTCCATCTCATATTCATTCACAGGAGTCTGCCCGAGCCGGACTATCTAAATCACCCCATCAAAAAGAGGTACACACATGTTCTCCATGAAGAGATTTCTCCTCGGCATGCAGATATTAACAAATGATTTCCTAATAACATTATCCAGCCGCTAGAGCAGCGCACCACGGTTCCAATGCAGTTAGAAAGCACTAGCACCATTTAACAGCAAACACTGCCAAAGCCGATCACAGCCCAATATTGTTCTGTTCTCACGATTTCAACTCGCCGGAGAACCCCGGTCAAACAGCGGCTGGACTCTTTGCTCAGTACATGACAAAGGTGTTACCTTCTACTTAACAACGTTCAACGCGACTGCACTGGCATCCCTGTGAAACTTATATGAAATCCTATTTTTAGTCAAATCCCTTAACACCCTGGCTTTCCAGCCCAGAAGACTCTCATTCTCTAATACTATGCTAATCCTGCACAGCAATTGCTCCCAGAAAATCGAGGTGTCTTTTGCTTCAGCAGTAACATGCTGTCAGTTATTGTGCAGGTGGAGGTTCAGGTTTATGCACTTCATTTGTCTCAATTCTGTTCTGCTGCAGAGGACTGACAACACGATGCCTGACGTGGCAGCGACAGCCAGTGCCCACATGCACTCGCTATTATCCACTGCTCTGGGAATACAAGAGCATCAGCTGCCAAGCAGTACTTCTCCAAAATACAGCATGCATAACAATTAGATAACAGGCTGGTTTGTTTATTTGACAGCTCCTCTCCGCACAATACTGTCTTTTACAAGCAAATTCATGTGTTTTTTCAGTCTGCCTTAACATTGAACTGCCTTCCGAAAACATTTCCCAAGTCTACCTACTAAATATTCCCAAGCCTACCAACTACCTCCTGATAGCAGATGCCAGCAATGACATTTAGCTATTCCTCCTCTGCCTCACAGAAATCTTGAGAATTTTCCATTCTTCAGGGAAAAGAAAACCAATCCACCACCCAAAACCTTTAGATACTTTTCTCTCCAGTAATCTGAAGACCAGCTAATAGACAAAAATCCTACCACTCCTAACACTGAAAGGGAGGAAGGTACAACTCTACTTCAGGGTAAATGGGTTTCTAAAGAAAATTAACTTGGTTTTAATGGTAGTTTCAAACCACAATCTTAATCTGTAAGAGTTTTCTCATAACAGAAATGCAACACTATTTAGAATTCGTAAAGCCACAAGTAGGAACAACTCCTCCTAGAAGAGTCTTGCAGAAATATGCCATTTGACTAAAAAATGGCTTTAAGATGCACATCCAACCTTGAAGAGCAGATTGGGAGAACACATGACATCTCCAGAGCATGTGTGATCTCATCCTCTTTGCTCCAGAAACTGCACACTTTACCTTGACTCCTCAGCTTTAATTTGGCAGCCACCAACTTCCCTGCCTTCTCCAACTACATCAATGCCTCACTTAATACCATTCATATTTCTCTTACGCAAATACATTTATAGAGGTGGTTAAGGGAAAGGAAATGATCATGACAGTGATTGACGTAAACTACACGTAGACTTCATAAAAGACCTTGAAGGTGATACAATACAGAAATCCATGGAAAATGAAACGTATGAAAAACATTAGACAATTAAGATTCGTTAATATAACTTAATTCTGTCAAAGAAAAGCATCAAGTTATTTTGTATACAGGGGCTGTAATCTATAATGAAATTAGTAAAGTACTGATGTAATGCTGCACAGGAAATTATTTCTTAAAATGAAGCTGCTGAGATGAAGGTAAGTAATCTTGGTAAGGAACCGATTAAAAGGAACAGCAGCAAATGCTTCTGAGCATGGAAGTATCAGATTACAGAGTGGTTATTAAGGTTTTCCTTCAAGACTGACATAAAAGACAGTTCCAAACAGTTTTAATCCCTATTCAGTCATTAGTACAGGTATATTCAGCAGAGGGAAAAAATATAATTAGACAGAAATGGCAACCATTCTTCCAACAACCTTCTTAAAGACATTTCAAGATGGTTCCTTTTATGTAAAGAAAAATATGAGAAAAGGATAAGGCAATCCAACACCAAAAAAAATCTTCTAGGGATGTGAACACTGCAATTTAGGACTTCTTGAGTTTTAAGACTGTGGTTACTTCATTGAACCACACTGCTCCCTCTGGTGTGTTAGTAGTAGGTACTAATATTGTAACTGCCAACAGCTTTCCAATCGCAATTTGCAGTAAGAGATAGACCACGGCTTTTTACAACAGCACTTCGTTTTGTGAGAAAGATATAGTGAGAAAGATATATTTCAAAATTTTTTCCCCCATTTTTTCTTTTTAAACATTCATTTGTAAATTTTTGCTGTCTGCAGATCTTTCCGTGCAGAAATCGTTGCTGTTATTTGGAATATTTATTTTAATGCAATGATTTTAGTAACTTTTTATACAAAAAAGTACAGTCTTTGACTAAAGCCTAACATAAGGCTACAAACTCACCTTGTTTGTAGCTTCTCTCTCCAAAATCTCAAAGTATTGGTGGCTCCTCCTCCCTTACTCTTTCTAAGCCTAAACAGAGTCATCCATCCCACGTTTACAGGGAAGGAAGTGTCTTTTCTCAGTATAAATGGGGAAAGTGATTGTGCTCAGAATCTTGGATGCTTTCTGTTAGTCTCCTGACAGATATTACATAAATCTGAAAAAATCAATCCCGTAGATCACTTAAGATACCTCTGATTTTTAAGTCGAACTACTTTGAAGAACTCTTCATCTGCACTAACGGCACTTTTTTACCGTTTCAGCTTCTATCTGAACCGCAGTCGACTTTGCCTCTATAAAAATCTCTCCACAAATTCACTGTGGAACTGCCCCAGGGGAGTCTGAACACCTAAGAAACATCATCAACAGCCGCATACATAGACTACGTATTTTAATTACGTAGAAAGTCTAAATATCACAGCTTCGGCTGCAATGACCCTGTTGACAGTGAGATTCTTTAGTTATTTCATCAACCACTAAAATACTTCTTCAATTGACAAATGGGACCGTAGCATCTACAAATAGGCAACCCAGGCCAAATATTCATTGGCTTGAACTTCTTAAAAGCACAGATGCCTTAGAAAAGGTCTATTAATAAAGAAACAGTTCATCTTATAGTAATATGAGAACTATGCAATAAACCCATTAGAAAAATTCTATTTGATTTCCAAACAAACAAACGATCTCCCTGCGTATAAGTATTATTGAAAGAAAAAAACTAATTTGTCGTTGCTGTAGTTAAGAAAAGCTATTTAAAGGAAATTAGAACAAAGAGTACCCAGGCGGTACCTGTACTTACTCGTTGCCCCAGTCCAGCCTGACGGTGAGGTGCCTCTTGACCTCGCGCACCTGATCCTGCGTCAAGTGCCCTGACAGCAGCTGCCTGCGCAGGTCAATCAGCTCATTCATCACATGGCGCAGCTTGTAGAAAAGATCTACCTTATGTTTCTGTAAAGGCACATTTTTAGGAAGACAGTGAGAAAGGAAGAGAAGGGAAGGAGACGAGGGAAAAAGAGAGAAGACAGAGATTAATAAGTTTGGAAAGAGAAAGCATAAGGAAGAAGAAAGACAAAGAGAAAGAAAGATTAATAAGTTACCAAATTTTCATTTTATTATCCTACAGGAACATTAATCCAGTTTGCACAAGCTTTAAAATATTTATACCAAAAAGTAATGTTAATGGCGCTATTTAAATTGAATAAGTTTTTATTTCTAAACCTTAGGTTCAATCTGCTAGTGGTCTGTTTTCCAGTGGAAGCCAGTGCTGTAGGCAGAGGATTTGCCATGTGCGGCATGGATCGCTTATTCCAATAACATGATAAATTCAAAAAGTTTTAAAGTAAAAAAAAAAAAAAGAGATGAATAAGTTTTCTGTCAGCAGCTAACATAACAGTTCTGAAGAGTTAGCAACAGTGACTCACCACAACAGAGAGACGCTTTCAGTATATCTGATATTCCAATTACTATAATTTACCCAGGTATCTATACGAGGGGGGTATATGAATATTCATTACTCGCAGTCTATAAAGGACTAAAGCAATTAACAAACTCCACCTGCAAAATTACACTAACAGATGAAAATCATCATAGTAGAAAATCTCCATAATACCACCACAAGCAGAACAAACCCCAACAAAACCTAAACATCTAACACTGCAATCCTGTCCAAAAGAACTGGTATTCTTCAAATACAGATGGAACAAACCCACCCAAACCCCCATCACAGATACAAAAATACTTTTTCCCCCTGCAGGAAATAGTAAGATGGGAAGCCCCAGAAAGGGATGTCTGATACTGCTAAGCCAAGGACAACATGAATAAACTATTTCCTTTTACTTGAGTTCCTTTTCCTACACGACAACCAGATTGGCATGACTTTAGAAAACAGATTTCCACGTGCTCCATTTTGATCAGGAATTTGTTCCTTTCTCTGAACCTGCACATCTGTTTTGCTTAAGTTGGTGAAGCACAGATGGCATCATGTGCTGCTCTTATCAAACAATTTTGAGATGCAAAGATACATAGTCTTTCAACTACGCATCAACATTGCTTCTAGTCCTACCTGAACATGAAACACAGACGCCAGATCCAACTGAAGACACACCTTTACAGGGCTGAAAACACTTATTCTAGAAAGATCATCATGCACAGCTTAGGTATAAAATGACTATATTTGTGTTTAGGTTTTTTGACTAAACGAGGTCAAAAATAAATCCTCTGTAAGCTGAAGAAGACAGTAGGCACAGGGAATGTCCATTTTCAGATGCTGTTTAGGTGAACAAGAAGAGTTTTTAACTTCATTTAACACAAGATGAAGACAATTGAGTTTGGGACTATCACGTAAGGAAATTAGGCAGGAATGGGACATCCACGACCGCTCTGGGCAACCTGTGCCAGGGCCTCACCAACCTCACAGGAAAAAATTTCTTCCTAGTATCTCAATCTCCTCTCTTTCAGCTTAAAAATATTCCCCATTGTCCTGTCCCTGCACTCCCCGATAAAAATGACGTATTTATAGTCATTACATCATTGTAAAGAAGTCAGGATTTTGCCTCTCGAGAGTAGTCCCTTAAGGCATTTCCTATGAAATTGCTTTAGGCTGCAATGGGGGAGAGGAGCACAAAACATTATTTTCCTTATGAAAGTTCGTGAGTAACTTTTCCCAGGTTCCTTGTTAAGGATTTCGGTATCTAAATTGGGTATTAAAGCCTGCAAGCATCATCAACACATGAAAAGAAATAACAAAGCTGGAAATAAAACCCCCCTAAACTCATGCCTTTTTCAGTATTGTCTGGATTTTTCAATTAAGCAAATTATTTTACAGAGAAGCTCTGATGGAATTTATAGATTTGTGCAGTATCTGTAGTTTAATCTTTCCCAAAACACCTAATATTTTCACTGTGCTAAACCTCAAATATCACCTACTGAATCTGATCGTATTCACCAAGTGCCTGGTGAGGATAAAGGTCAGACTTTACAGGTCTGTACCAGGATGTCTTAGGAATAAGGAAGGGAACCAAAGTAAAACTTGTGTGGGAGATGTAAATAGCGTGCAGGTATCAAGCCTGGCACCCGCAGCAAAGCAAAGGAACTTGAGAACACAATTTATACTTGCGCACGTTCCAGTGTTCTACGTGTCTGCCTGGACACCCAGTCCTGGTCTAGTAAAGAACTAAAATGGGCTGTTAGTTAAAAAATACAGAAAACAAACAGGGAAAAGTAACACTAGGCAAGACTAAAGTTAATTAAATCTTAACTTCTCCCAAATGAAACTACAAAGTACATTTTACAAAGGGTTGTGAGACCATCCTAGAATTTTCATGTCTTCTTCAACAGCACAACATCTTCAGTCTTCACAGAATGAGAAGGAGGGCACCTCAGGCTTGGTTTATTTCCATTCTTCTACCCTGAAGTTCTCTATTTATTAGCAAGGATCCATTAATATGCACAGTATTTATTCTCTCCTATGAATATTCATGGCTTTTGCTTCAAACAAATTATTTAATATAAATCTGTTTGAAATGGATTTTCCACTATATTCACAGAGAGCATTTCAATTTGCTGTGTGTATTAAAGCAGAGCAAGTTACGGCAACAGCAAAAGACTATCCCACATTGTTAGTAGTAAATTCTTCAGATTTTTGCCAATGAAAATGTCTAAAATAGTTTAAAATACTGACACATGACAAAGGGAAAACCTAAGCGGTAAAAAGAATGATGGAACACCAATAAAGAAATCAAAAGCAGAGCAAAACAGCAAAATAAAGCCTTTACAAGATAAGCAGAGATGTTGCTACAAGCCTTTCCTTTCTGTTAGATTAAAGGATGTATCTGTGTATCATATTTAAGGAGTACAGTAACTTTTTTGTGGCTCCACTATGTCCATATAGTGAAATCCTTGAGCCAAGACTGAAAAGACATGTTGAATTTACATCAAGCAACCTCATTAAAAGGTTTCTTGTCACTCTTGGCAACAATCCAAGTAGAAACTACAAGAATTCTGGCTTTCCCCAAGTTGCAAAAAAATGAATATTCCCCCAAAAACAAAACTGAATCACAGAATAACCAGGTTGGAAGAGACCCACCGGATCATCAAGTCCAACCATTCCCACCAATCCCTAAATCATGCTCCTAAGCACCTCATCCACCCTCACCTTAAACACCTCCAGGGACGGTGACTCAACCACCTCCCTGGGCAGACTGTTCCAATGCCTAACCACCCTCTCCGTGAAGAATTTTCTCCTAATCTCAAGCCTAAATCTCCCCTGGCGGAGCTTGAGGCCATTCCCTCTCGTCCTGTCCCCTGTCACTTGGGAGAAGAGCCCAGCTCCCTCCTCTCCACAACCTCCCTTCAGGTAGTTGTAGAGAGCAATAAGGTCTCCCCTCAGCCTCCTCTTCTCCAGGCTGAACAACCCCAGCTCTCTCAGTCGCTCCTCATAAGATTTGTTCTCCAGCCCCTTCACCAGCTTTGTTGCTCTTCTCTGGACTCGCCCCAGAGCCTCAACATCCCAAAACTGGTGATAGGATGTCTAAATTACTCAAAAGCTGACTCGTCACCTCCCAATTTCCTTGCAGACCTGTGTCCCCTCTCCCCATAAAACCCACAATCATAATGATACTTTAGGTCCCAAAACTTATTTCCTCAATTACATGGTCTTCCAGGGAGAGAACTGATTATCTTGATACACAGCAAGTATATTACACCTTTTCCCCGTCAAAGCTTGGAATACTGGTAAATCTGGCCGCAAGAGCAGAACTTCCAACCTCCTGGTGCCATCTCTGTTAGTCATTCAAATGCCTCCTGCTGGAATCACCATCTTTGAGTGCCAGCAGAAGCCACTTCTCCTCTGATGTACTGGAAAAGGGAGAAGCTGTACAGCCTTCATCGGAGAACAACATAAATCTAGGAATCTGAGGAAGACACGCATTCAATAGTAACCAGCAGGATTACCTGCCAGAGAGGTAATAAATGACAACGTTTTGCTCTGAAAGAATCCAAAGCAGTACTGAATAAGTGAGGAAGCCCCTATATTTCATCCTTTTAGTAGCCTTTTAACCATTATTTAAATGCAAAAGAACTTAAAACATTCAGAAGAAAGCTTCCTACCCATGACTAAATGGCTATATTCTTTCACAAATTCAATAAATCTCCCCTATAAATCAGTATTTTAAGGTCACTTTCTGCACAATAGAGAAATTATATTACCTTTCCAATCAGTTTTAAAGCAGAGTAAAGTGCTTTTGTTTTCACTTTGAATAAACATGATGATATATTTCTTAGAAGGTACATTAATAAATAACACTCACACTAATTAGCAATAGTCAAGCTGTCTAAATTATATCTTGCATGATAAATATCAATCAAGAAACTCAAACTGATTACAGTATATAACAAGTGCTGTCAGATAAATATTTTCCCCTCAGCACTGCCTTGCACTGGCGTGTGCCAAATTCTGAAGATAAAAAAAAGCTTTCTCCCCAAAGCGTTTCCACTGCATTTAAGTGAAACATCTGCTCTTCCAAGGCTATTTATATATTTAATGGGGAACGTCACATGCAGTGGAGTTCAAGTGTATAACCTGATACTTTCATCCTTTTCCCAGCTTCTCTTAGTGTCACAGAGCACGTAAAATTAACACCCTCATTCACACACATGGAGTGGCTGGACCTGACAGAACAGCAGTAAGGGGAAGATTTTCCAAAGAAATCCCAGGGTTTGGGGAACTTGGTCAATATATCTAGATATATGAAGAACA
This sequence comes from Clamator glandarius, assembly GCA_033459285.1. Classification (NCBI taxonomy): domain Eukaryota; kingdom Metazoa; phylum Chordata; class Aves; order Cuculiformes; family Cuculidae; genus Clamator; species Clamator glandarius. Next base: position 446,208 of record JAUNZM010000044.1, read on the forward strand.
CAGACCTGTTGGAACGGGTCCAGAGGAGGCAACGGAGATGATCCAAGGGCTGGAGCACCTCACGTACAAAAACACACTTGAGAGAGTTGGGGTTGTTGAGCCTGGAGAAGTGAAGGCTCTGGGGAGACCTTAGAGCAGCTTCCAGTACAGAAAGGGGCTCCGGGAAAGCTGAGGAGGGGTTCTGGATCAGGAAGGGCAGGAATGGGATAAGGGGGATGGTTTTCGGCTGAAAGAGGGGAGGTAAGAGCATAGAGAGAAATGTTTTGCTGTGAGGGTGGGGAGGCCCTGGCCCAGGCTGCCCAGAGCAGGGGTGGCTGCTCCATCCCTGCAGGGGTTCAGGGCCAGGCTGGATGGGGCTGGGAGTGACTGGATCCAGTGGGAGGTGTCCCTGCCCATGGCAGGGGTGGGACTGGATGGGCTTTGAGGTCCCTTCCCACTCAAACCATTCCATGATTCTGATCTTAAATGTCTCTAACAATTCTTTCTCTCTTTGGGGATGTTCACGCAGGTCACGCAGTACAAGCCCATTCTGCCTGAGACAACTTTGCCACAAGGCAGGTTTTAAAGTCGCATTAGGAGGATGTAAAATACTATGGAAAAAACCACAAGCAAAACACACACTATTATTACAATGAAATTCAGAACACAGACCATTATTTGTAGACCAGTTTGATTAGTGCATTTTGTAATTAATGATCCTGGGCATGATGCCACCATTTGTCCTGCAACATTTCTGTAAATCCCTGAAGAAAACGGCTGAATGTATTCCAACAGTTGTCCAACTACATAATTCTCATACAAATTTAAAAAAGTAAAGACATTCCAATATTGTTCAACTGCAAAAGCATTTCAGCTCTGCTTCTCGCAGAGAGGTTCCAGTAAATTTCATTCCTCCAAAAGAGACAGTTCCAACTTCAGAGAAATAGTTCTACAGAAAAAAAACATAATGGTTTCTCATGCCTTAACCTGTCATAGCAACTATCATTTGTTTATGATTTTGGTAACAAAAATCTGTTTTGGAGTCAGCAAACAAGATGGAAATTATGTTTTTATTGTATAATATTTACTCTTCAAAGAACTATATGGTAATTTCATTAACAACATTTACTGGACATAATTACAACAGATTTTCCTGATACAAACCTGAGCCCATCTCAGGTTTCAGTGAGATTCACGTTTCTCTCAGGGCAGGACAAGAGAACCAACACCACTGAGAAAATCACAACTGCTTCACACACAATGAAAGCATCAACTCTAATCCCTTTTTTAAGAGGAGGGGAAAAAAGCACAATGAAAAGCAAGCATACCTCCATGAAATATCAGAAAATTCTAATACTGAACCTTAGTTGAAGAAGCTTCCAAACTCAGAGACCACTGCCCAGCAGAGGAAAACATTTCACAGGAGAAGATTAGAGCTGGCGTAACGAGCAATGCTGCCCGAGAACCAACCCATTTCTACCCTTTCACACAACTCAAACCCATCCTGGAGGTCTTTCTCTATATAAAATAATTAGACGGCCAAGTTCAGAAAATAAAACAATTCTTTTTTTCTAAAATAAAAACCAGGAAGAGCTGAAATTATTTACGTTCTACTTTTAAGTCCAGATTTTTTTTGGCAAGGAATTCAATCACCAAGCTGATCTCCTAACATAAAATCCTTCACCTTTTCAAAGTTCCTGTTTCTGTCTGGCATTATAAAGTAATTATTTTTATTCAAACATCAGATATTAAATATAACATTGTGAGAAAATGAACATCTGAATTCCCTTATGCAGGAGTAGTTCCTCCTTACCAAGAGTAGCAATCCTTTATGGTTCTCTGAGCTATTTCAATCCATGCAAACTCATAGCTGCATCATGTTTTGCAGTAATGCTCACTCGTGTCTCAGGCACACCGTCTGCCTCCCCTGCTACCACAGAAAAGGAAAACGCACGCAGGAGCCACAGCTCTTATTTATGCAAGCCATCTATGATACTCCTACTTCAGAGCACGACAGAAGGAGGAATAAAGGGCAGGTCATGGGATCCATACGCTTAAAACAACAACTGTTATTACTGACTAGCTAACTGTCCTTTCTCAGGTGCTCAAGTTCAGATTTTAATGTTGATATGTGACGAACAAAATTTTTCCTAAAGAGAGAGATCAGTTGTGTCAATGACTGGTACCACTTGGCTGGAGCCTCCGCCTCGGCTGCCAGGTCAAGGACACAAAGCTAATAAAAGCCCTGTTTTATCTGGCAGCCCTGCTGGTACCAACATCTCTGACGGGTGGTGTTGGCTGAGCTTCTCTGCAGAGTTTGCGTGTTTAGGGAAGATGCTTCCAGCCAGCTCGTGGCAAATGGAAACGCACGGTGCGATCAACTTGGATATCTGCCACAAGGCGGTCTGGGTTTCAGAACAGGCAGAAATATTGTTAGGAAGAGTCTGATCCATCAAAGTATGACTTACATAAACAAGTGATTTCTTCCCCCTTGACAGTAAATGCAGCAGCACATATGGCCGCAGGAAGAGCACTGGTGAAACAATACCTGATTCAAACACGAGCTAAAGATAAGCTCCTTCACCCCACGAAAGAATGCGCGAAGCAGAATAGCTGTAAACTCCAGCACTGAGCTTAGAGCCACTTCCTAATACAGCAGGACTGGAAAGATAAATTACAATTTAGTAGCCAAACAAAATCACAAAAAGAAGTAGTAGAATGCGCAAGTAGGATGTGAATTACAAATAAAGCCTGTTTCCAAATACCTGGTTTCACTTGTTCTGCAAAACACACATGCTTTTGGTAAATAAAAAGTTAAAGTATCAAAAGATGAGAGGTAGGGCTGCAAATAAAACCAACTCCAAAGTTAAAGAATTCAAACCTCTTCAATTTCAAAGCATTTGTTCCACCCAGTGACAATAACACTGCAAATATTTGCAATGGACCTGGTGGTGGCAGCTGTTACAACTGCAGATATTAAACAAAGACCCCAACAACATTAGAACAGAAACATGTTTTCCCACTTAGGGCCTCTCATTTTTGTACAAAAAAAGAAAATTCAAAGTGTTACTGTGGAAGACTGAGGGTTTTTTTCCCCTTTTTTACATAGGGTCACCTCTGAGACAGAAGCAAGGTGCTGCTTAAAATGGGAGAGCATGCTCTGTAGAGGAAAACCAAAAGGAAAGAAGGAAAATATCATTACACAAGCCAACACTCAACTTAGGCATAATGGTTAGAAATTCCAGTTAATAAATAACAGTCAAGCAGTATGTCACAGCATTATTTCTTGAGCGAAACGCAGCACCCTCAAGGACACTGCTGATTCACAACTGCCAAATCAGTACAGCCCCGAGAACAAAAGAACTGGCTCTTGACTCACCCTTACACCTTTACACTGCATCTGAGTGATAGCTGGTGGTCTCCCACTCACAGATATCCAAAATATCTGCTGCTCTCCACTGTGTTTGAAATGTAAGTAAGCCCCCAAAAAGTAGCAAACGTCAATCTTTTCCACAGTTTATATATAAATAGCTGAAAAGCGTGCCTTTGCTTAGTACATAAAAGCCATCAAAACCCACAAAGAATATGTTTAGAGGGGTACAAGAATCAGTATATCATCTCTGAAAGACACCACTAGAAACTCCTAAAAAACTTTTAGGCTTCTTCATACAATTCTCTTGCCTGAAAGAACATAACACTTGTCAGTGCAGTAGATCCACTTCTTAGCACTCGGGTTTTGTATCTTAGTAATGCTGCTTTTCAACACAGCTGGTCCTGACTAAACAGATTTAAAGATTCATCAATTCCAAGCCTATAAAGGATTATTGTGATTATCCAGCCTGACTTCCTGCAGGGCACATGCCACAGAAACTCGCTCCCAGCCTGCTGCTACAGACTTGCTCTAAGATTATGTGGCAACAGATCATTCAAAACACAAGCCAGTCTTGTTTGAAAGATATCAGTAATAAGGAAGCGACTGCTTCCCATGATTAATGTACTGTTAATTACCCAAATTATTAAAATGTGGCTTCGTTTCTAGTATGAATTTGCATGGCTTTGGTTTCTAGATACTGGGCTTTGTCCTACAGACAGAAATGACAGATTGAGACAGATTTGTGATAGCTCATCTCAATCAGCAATCACCTACCCGAAACCTTTCTCCACGAAACCATTCATAAGTCATAAAAGGACAAGCTCCTCACTGGGCTTCTGTAGTTTGGCTGAATAAAAGTACACAATAATTTCTTCCCATTATATTTGTCAGACTTCTCCTTGATTTTATATATTTACCTATCACGCGAGGTCTGACACTAAAACCCCGAGACTGATCCTCAGAAATCAAGAGTGGGAAGGGAGAGACAACAAGAACGTGTTCTGACCCATCACAGCGAGATAGGGCTCAGCTCAACTGCTTCACTCGATATAAGTGGATGTGGGTTCAAATAGAGACGTTTCCTTACCCTGGGTTGGAAAATGTCAGTGTACAAAAGTGAACATCAAGCTTCTTGTGAAACTGAACAAATCCACAGTGGCGACTTTTCATTTATTGACTGAGGCTGATGGTGAAGAGATCCCAGAGACCCAGGCAGTGCTCAAATAGAACCCGGTTTTTGTCAGTAGAAGAAATGAAAGCAAAACCAACAGAGATCCTCAACAGCCTTTCAGAAAATTCTTTGTAGAACGGCTTGGAACACTGGCAGCACTATGTGTCAGCTCAGAAGGAAATTAGTTTGAAGGTGATCATAGTCGATTTCTTAATTTGTTAAATAACATGTTACAGGCATAGTCTTTTTTTTGTGCTGGACTTGGTACATCAAGAACATATGGACAAAACACGTAACTCTTTAAAGCAATAATGAAAATCTCCAGAAGACATGATATATTCTTAAGATTTGATATGACTGTTCAGCCGTTTAGTCTAGAAATGACAGAGATTAGGAAACCAATTTAAACCAAAAACTTTCATGAAAGAAGAATGGAATAATCTTTTCTCCTTCTCCACAGCAAGTAGAATGAGAAGTAACAAGCAGTAAGGGGATTCAGCATAGGCTTAAGAAGTCTTTAACAGTACTGAACTTTCAGAAGTTGCAAAATATACAGAGTTTGACTTTTTTTAATAACAGGCAAGATAAGCCCATGTTAAAAATGCCATAGTTAGAAATTAGCTGGATAGATACAGCACATGTTCTCCGGGAGATGTGCCCTGGCTCTCCCAGGGCAATCAGCTTTTCCATCCTCAAGAAAAGATAAGGAACCTCAAGGACTATTCTAGGTCCACCCCTCCCACTCTCTGTTCCTGCTCCTATCAACCCCTGCCTTGCAAAAATCAAGCACTGCATATCATCTCCGAATCCTCCCAGCTTTTCCACTTATGCAAGGAAGAGGACATTGCAGAACCAGTAGCAATTGCTCCACAATCAGCTCATTTAGTCTATTCAGAGAAATTTTCAATTACTGTCCTCCTCTGCGCCCCCAGATGATCCCCTGCCTATTAAGGCAAGACTCTTGCCCCCTCAACTATCAAAATGAAGGAGGAGGCTGCTGTTCAATCGGTTACCCCTAACAATGTTTCATCACATTAAGTTCCACCGCACCCCGGGACACAAACACCATCTGTAGGTCCTTTCTATATTTGGATCTATTAGAATAGATGCTGCTCGAGTGAGCCAAGTATCTGACAGACACCGTATCATTTCTGAACTAATCATTATTTAACTCTCTACTTCTGCATAATCAGCAAATTTTATGAGACTGCGCCAATTTTTTCTGTTTCCTATTATGAGGCTAGTGAGTAACAGAGAGACAAGAGCAGCTCCCTGCAGGCCCTATTAGGAACAGGCACAACAGAAAAACAAATCTCCATTTTCAACTGCTTTGTTATCAGTTCATCTGTTTTCAAACCATCTAATAAATGCTATATTTAATTCTGTACTGTTAATTCCTTTAATCATAGTGGCAAGAGAGAGTTAGTTAATGCCTGCTGAAGTCCTACAGTTGTTTTTAACTTTATCAATGCAACTTGAACTCAGATTTATGAACGCATGGGGTTTCTACCTCTGACACAGCTGACAGTTTCTGAAGAGAAGGGCAGTGCCAGAAAACAGAAAAACTCAGCTGTGAAGTTTTAAAATTTGAGATCAGAAAAGACAATTGGCCTGGGACAGCCAGGGCGCATCTCCTGGAGAACACGTGCTATGAGCCATATTAGAGAGATATGGACTGGACAAATGGACTGTCAGTCTAATAGAATCTGCTTTGTGGAAGAGGTTGTACTGGAGACCCCAAGGAGTTCCTTCTAATCTACAGTGTTCTACAACTGCAGCAGTAAAACCCTTCATGAGCCACAAGAAGATCCTTTGCCTTGTTCTGTCTGATTTTTCAGCCAAAACTCTGTGATGGAGATAAGCACAGCAATAATCAAGTTCCACAACAAAAGAGTTTGCAATAAGCAACATAATAACCCCTGCCTTTATGCTGCTGGCAATAGTTTAATAACTCCTTTTATTAGCAACCCCTCATTCATTACATTAAAGCATAACACACTGGCAGCACAGCCAGTTTAATCCACCAGAAATACAAGCTGCTGAAAGAGAGCAAGTAGTCTCAAAACCCCTCACTGTCTGAACCTATTGTCTCCTTTCCACGCACCCCGACTGGCACACACACAGCGAGCCTCATCAAGAACCCAATTTGCCAGAAAACAGCAACAGAATTAAAGATGGTTAGTGTTCAGCCAGCTAATTCCCTAACTCCCACCGCACAGCCACACAGCCACGAGCGTATGCAGAAGTGCAATAAGCAGCGCACATTATGAAGCCTGGCTTCTCAAAGCTCATTCCTGTCTGAATTACCTTCTGCTTCACAATATGGATCAAATTGCACTGCAGTCCTTCCTATGGCAGGAGCAACAGAATCATATTTTTTTCCCCTCTACAGAGCCACTTATTTCCAAGAAAATTCTCTTTTTCTTTTGGTTGGACTGAGTTACAATTGGTAAAAAGATTCAAAAAGAGCAAGGCAGGGGGTAAAAGAATGATGGAAAGGGGAGTGTCTGGAGTATTGAATGGGACACTCATGCAAAGGTCCTAACCAGGTTGACCTGAGGGGCTCTAATGAAAGATGGTTCATAAGGTACAGCTTTCTGAGCCAGGAAACAGATGAAAACATACTATTGTTTCATCACAATAAAGACTAGTACATGCATCATTGGGACTGACTGGAAGTAACCAACAAGGAACCAGGGAAAGGGAGACAGAAAGCTAATGAGAAGCTCAGACTGGGATCCCGAAAAAGAGATCGAATTATATTTTTGAACTATTTAGAATATACCACACCTACCGAGGGATTCAGCAGATGGACCAGTAATGCCCAAGACCAAGAGTTTCTGTCACTATATACATTCAAATGAAAGGAAGACACTAGTAATACCTAAATACAAGATACTTAAAAGTTATTTGGTTGTTACAAAAAAGCCAGCACGGTGGTTAGAGTCTTATTTTCTTCCTCCACCATTTCCGTTCTACAAAATATCCCATAACTAATGTTTTTGTTTACAGCAATTCAATTAACCCCACTCACTCTATTAATATGTTCATGAAACTCTGCCATACACCTGTTTCTTTGCAGCTTCCTTATTAGTAAACGCACAGAAATTTTAAAAAGAAACCTCTGCAGGTGTTCTTTCCCAGCTACCTCAGAAAATAAGTTAACTTTCTTTCAGTATTAAGAGCTAGCATTCTGTGCTTAATTTTAGAAGCTCATTAAATTCTCTGTGAACAGGTTTCCAAGCATGCCCCTATAATAAGAAAATAGCAAGTCCATTTGACTGTATCAGTGAAACCTCTTGCTATGAGGAGATGCTCACTAGGCAGAAATCTCATCCACAGAGACACTGCAGGAGCTTATCTCGCTGTGGAACGTAACAGGCCCCGTGCACTCCAAATTAAACTTGAGCTATTCAGGTCAAACCAAAAATTCTGAGACCAAAAACGTTACTACCTTGCTCCCTCAAAATGGTAACTCAGTGCTTCTTCAGCATGCGCTCTGCAGGGCAGCTCAGAATTGCAGGTCATATATAGAGCAAAAAGACGTTGTTACTATTCCCTCGAGTTCTGAGGCTACCGGGATGACGGAGGAAGATACAGAGGAAGGTAGAGATGGATTCCCAAAATAAAATGACTGCCTTCAACCCTGTACTGGCCTACCACGACTCAAAAAAATATTAATGCTGTCAGTAATAACACATGGAAAAGGACTAAGAGTTTTAAACTAAGGAAAGGTAGGGGAGATATAGACTGGCTTAGTGGGGAGACTGACTCGGGGAGGTGGTGGCTGCCCCATCCCTGGAAACATCCCAGGTTGGGTTGGATGGGGCTTGGAGTGACCCAATGCAGTTGTAGACGTCCCTGCTCACTGCAGAGGGGCCGGACTGGAGGAGCTATAAAGGTCCCTTCCAACTCAAAGCATTCGATCATTCTACAATAAGTAACGGTCACTAACAGTACTTGAACTACTGTGCTAGCGAACACTGACAATATCTGCGTCTGTACACAATAAACTCAGCTTAAGCTAATTAGTAAAATAAACTCATTGAGTGTTTTCTTAAATCAAGGAGAGGCTTACAGTAATATGATAATTATAACTTACATCTTCAAAAAACATCAATGTAACGGTTCTATTAAAAGCTATTAACTACTGGATTAAATGTAAGAGAAGCTCAGACTCCCCCTCATCAGCTGTCGAGTGGCAGCGTAGGAACGCGCTACTCCTCAGCCAGCTCCTGCGCTGCCCTCACAGCCGCTGCCAGAAAGGTCAGGGGGGGAACGGGGAACAGGGGGACAGGAGGGAGACAAACGCCCCTTCCAGCCTAAGGCAGCGGGGAAGGCTGCAAAGGTCTCAAAGCTCAGCCTCCCCCTCCTTCTGAAGGGATGCAATCCAGTTTCATCGCTGAATGCCTGCTCCTACACAGATGATGGAGCCAGCATTCATTAATTCCTCATCACCTCTCTGAAAGAATAAACTGAAATCTGCTCCATCAGGTGTAATTTAATTTAGATCAAACCGCTAATGCTGAATTGGTAAAGAATATAAAAGTCACCACTATTTTCCCTGCCATGTAAAGGTCTTTGAATTCATACTGTCATTTTACTGAAATAAAAAAAACCCAATCCATTCAGACAACGAACTTGGGACTCAGGATCTTGCAAATTTATGTGAAGCCCTTTTGGCTCACGGACACTCCAAAACTCACACCTGGCTTCGCAAACCCCAGGAGAAGACAGAATTAATATCATTTATATGAGCTCCAGCCTTATGACAAGTCATGCCATCTTAACCACCAAGCATAGGACTTAAAGAGCAAAAGAGCAGGCTTTAAACACCAATTTTAAAAAGTAAATGAACTTCTGTGCACTCAATGCTGCTGCTTCACCCCTCACCCCTAGTATCAGGGTTCCCAAACTTCCCGCATCCCCGTCCCTGCTCGTGCAGCCCCCGCAGAGCCTCCCTCAGCCGCCCTCGTGCGAGGTGCGGCCTTGGCCAAGTCGTGCCCGCGGCCCTTCGGCGTCTCCCCACTGAGGCTCTAAGCAGCAGCAGCTTTTGTGTTGAAGGCAAACAAATCGGAGACCCCATCAGCAGGAAGCTGATACAGAGAGATCAGCACATCAGTGGCTATTATCAGAAAATAATACAGTCCTACACCCGATTTATCTTTTCCATTATTTCAGGAACGGCTTTTTCTGTAATACATGCCGGATCTCAACTGAGCACATCAGGGCTGGAGCTATTCGTGGCAGTGAGCACTGGCACTAAAAAGAAATGGGTATTTGTTTTATAAGCCATTGGGGTGCCCTAAGATCATTTATCTTTTGGAATCAACTCCTCCTATCGTCTGATGGATTTATTTTTTTTTTTCCTCAAAGGCAGTACGCTACTTTTAAGGGGAAAGGTACACTCATAAAGTATCTTCACTGCCTGCAGAAACTGTTGCTGTACTGCACAGTGATAACAGCTAAAGACTTTGACTTCAAACCTGGCAATCAGTATTTTTTTATATTTAATCAATACTTTATGACTAAACCCAATGCTATATCTCTGAAAAATCAGCTAGCACAACTCTCTGCTTGTAAATTAAAAATGAAACAAACCCACTATGAAATTTATAGGAAGGCGAACACAAAAAATGTGAGAAGTTAGGGTTCTTCTGCAGAAACCTCTCTCCATTTCTTTATTTTTTTCCTTGTATTCCTTCTATTTTAAGCAATCTTTATGTGTAAAACATGGTATGACAACTTCTATTAAACAAGAAAACCTGAACAAACCAGCAGAATTTGTGAAAGGAGTGCATTTCTCCCAAGGCCATGAACAGCTCAAAACTAAGATGAAACTCCTTTAAAGAAATACACGAGTGGTTTCCAAAGATCAAATTTCTATTTCTTTCCCAATGCATGGAGTGATCAGATTGGGCAGGTCAGTGTCCTAGTGTTCTCCATCACTCCAGCCACAAGGTTTTTTAGTACGTCTTTTCTATCCCTCCCACTCACAAAATTTTCTGTTACCTCCCCTTATAAATTGCATATAATTATGTTATATAGATGAATAGTCAAATTACAAGAATGATGATTGTTACTATTAGTTACCTTTTCCTCTCTGTCTCTTAAGGACAGAAACAACAGAAAGTAACATAAATCAGGATAAGACTGAAGGACACTTCTTGGTACGGCACAGACAACCGTGCTGTACAGGCTGCCAATAGGACAGATGTTCTTTGCTTTTCTATTAAAAAAAAAATATCTGTCTTCTATGAAATGAAATCCAACAAGCTGTCTTTTTAGTTGCAATAAATACCCACTAGGGATGATCAGTTGCTTCCCTCTAGGCGTGCACACAAGCTCGCTCACTCCAAAAAACCAGATTGCCAGGTTTTCCCCTACCCCCTTTTTTTTTTTACTCTTCTCTCATTTGCTGTTCTTCAAAACTAAAACAACACTGAAACAAACCGCAATGTTTCCTCAAAATACATCTTTGGGAGACTAAAATCAAACCGCACTGGCATTTGCCTCTATTTCAAACATAGTTCTGTCACAACACCAGATTTGGAACAACCTGGGTGAGTCTCTCCAGTTACAGATCACAGAATCATGGAACGGTTTGGGTTGGAAGGGACCTCAAAGCCCATCCAGTCCCACCCCTGCCCTGGGCAGGGACTCCTCCCACTGGATCAGGGGCTCCAAGCCCCATCCAACCTGGCCCTGAACCCCTCCAGGGATGGGGCAGCCACCCCTGCTCTGGGCACCCTGGGCCAGTATCTCCTCACCCTCATAGGAGAATATTTCAACCTAAGATCTCATCTCAATCATCCCTCTTTCAACTCAAACAAGAAACTCTGAAACTCCTGTCTGAATTTTTGGATTAAAGTCTTCTTTCCCTGATCTAATGTGATTAAGCGTTCAGCATGTTTACAGTACAAAAGAAACACTTTGAAAGCATTTCCAGGTCAGCCACTGGTTTCCCCTGAGTAAATCCCATTTTGGTTCCTGGCTGACTGTCCACCAGCCAGGCTTAATCTAGAACTCAGTAAAAATCTAAATCCCCGTGTTTTATTATTGCATGTGCACTTCACATCTACACTGTGACACTGTTTTCAGCACGTGCTAGAAGCTCTCCATAAACTACAAATCAGCTAATACTCCAAAAATTTAGAAGTAATCACAGAAAAACCCTCTTAATCCTCCTCACCTCCAATTTGCTATGAATTTCGGTATCGGAAAAGCAACTATTCTCTTCTATTTACCAAAATAGAAGCACATATTATGACCCAACCATTGCAGTGACTAAAAAGCATTCTCCTACAAAGCAAGCAATTATAAAACCGCCCTGCACATAGCTTGTCTCAGTACCACTTGCCAAGGACACCAGAAGGTGACTTACCTTTTATTCTGCCTTTATTTTTAAAATCTATTACAATCTCCATGGTAACTCCAAACATATACTCCTCCCATACAGTCTGATTAATACTTTGTAGGTTTTGTTTTATAGTCAACCTTTTGTTTGTTTGAAAAATACATAAGGACTGTCTAGTTGATCCTAATAATTTTAAACCATATCGTAGATCTGTATGTGGAAGGAAATGAAAGGTGACATGCACTGCATATTCTGTTCCTTGTTATACCATTCCTTAAATCCAGTAAAGTAGCTGTGAGTTCTGTGGTCTTCAAAGGAAAGTAACTTTCAAACCAATTATTGTAATTTTTAAAAAAATTCTAGTGATGTAATACTTGCTCACAAACTAATCTTGTTTTCTTCTCCAAAAACTTATGCCTACTTCCAATTCCTTAAAGCTCAGACTTCCACAAATCACTATGAGAGACCGACTGCATTAGATCTCTTAAAAATATGGAAGGAGAAAATAATAATTATGGAAATCCTTTATAATCATAAAATATGAAGCACTTCTGCTGAAGTTCAGCACGTTAGCACTAATGGGGAGATGTACCAGAAAGGATTGCATTTTATGGCAGTGACCTAATAAATATTAAGTGCAGTTTCTACGAGGACTGTTCCACCAAAGAAGAAATATATAGATCATGACACCCATGACAGACCTCCAAGAAACCACAGCCAGTAAATTTATGCAAATGAAAGTTCCAGTTTAACAGAGCATGAGAAGGACTTTCACTCAACTTCCCAAAGACAATGTATCTGAGCAGTGTCAACACCTACAATTTCAGCTACAGAAACTTAGAATCACAGAATCACCAGGTTGGAAGAGACCCACCGGATCATCGAGTCCAACCATCCCCATCAATCACTAACCCATGTCCCTTAGCACCTCGCCCACCCGTCCCTAAAACCCCTCCAGGGAAGGGGACTCAACCCCCTCCCTGGGCAGCCTCTGCCAGGGACCAATGACCCTTTCCATGAAATTTTTTTTTCCTCATGCCCAGCCTAAACCTCCCCTGGCAGAGCTTGAGGCCATTCCCTCTCGTCCTGTCCCCTGTCACTTAGAAGAAGAGCCCAGCTCCCTCCTCTCCACAACCTCCTCTCAGGTAGTTGTAGAGAGCAATGAGGTCTCCCCTCAGCCTCCTCTTCTCCAGGCTAAACACCCCCAGCTCTCTCAGCCGCTCCTCGTAAGGCCTGTTCTCCAGCCCCTTCACCAGCTTTGTTGCCCTTCTCTGGACTCGCTCCAGAACCTCAGCATCCTTCATGTGGTGAGGGGCCCAGAACTGAACACAGTACTCGAGGTGCAGTCTCACCAGTGCCGAGTACAGGGGGAGAAGAACCTCCCTGGACCTGCTGGTCACACCGTTTCTGATCCAAGCCAAGATGCCATTGGCCTTCTTGGCCACCTGGGCCACTGCTGGCTCATGTTCAGTCGCTGTCAACTAACACCCCCAGGTCCTTCTCCTCCTGGCAGCTTTCCAGCCAGGCTTCTCCTAGTCTGTAGCTGCTCAGGGTTGTTGTGCCCCGTGTGCAGGACCCGGCATTTGGCCTTGTTAAACCTCATGCCATTGGTCTCAGCCCAGCAGTCCAGCCTGTTCAGGTCCCTTTGGAGCCTCCCGACCCTCCAGCAGATCCACACTTCCACCCAGCTTAGTGTTGTCTGCAAATTTGCTCAGGGTGCACTCGATGCCTTCATCCAGGTCGTTGATAAAGACACTGAACAGGACTGGACCCAGCACTGAGCCCTGAGGAACCCCACTTGTCACTGGCCTCCAGCTGGATTTAACTCCATTTCCCACCACTCTCTGGGCCCTCCATCCAACCAGTTTTCCACCCGGGAGAGTGTGCGCCTGTCCAGGCCAGAGGTGACAGTTTCCAAAGCAGAATGCTGTGAGAAACTCTGTCAAAGGCTTTACTGAGGTCCAGGATGATACATCCACGTCTAGACAGCTACTTCTAACTGCCTAAGGTAACGTGTAAACATAAATGTGATACTTGTACATTGTGATCTTTATTCTGATGCCCACACTTTAAGAAAGACACGGACAGCCTGGAGCACGTCCAGAGAATGGCCATGAAGATAATCAAAGGGCTGATAATCTCATAAGCAAATGATAAACCTGCTGAAGGCCTCTGATTACGCTCATAAGAAATCAGATGCCTTCCTACCACACCGTTCCCTTTGAGGAACAGAAGAACTAGATGCTACTGGAAGTGAAAATATTTACTTTTAGTTTCCTTTTTATTATTTCATAATACTGCCTGCTGCCTCAGTATCTGAGTTCCTGGCCACCCCACGAAGATCCATCCTTCACTCCAAACATAAAGATATAAAAAGATTCATAAAACTGCCAAACGTTAGAACACAGGACTGGGGATAATGAAGGGATAATTTTGAGTCTCTCTATTAGAGCTGGGGCCATTTGAGCTGTTAAAATTCTTTTTAGATATCTCTCCACAATGCCTGAAACATCACCCCAAAGGAATTCCCTATTTTCAGGTAACCTTGAAAATACATCAGAAAAAGGGAAGAGGACCACATCTACGTGCAGTATCATCTACGTCTCATTACACATACCCTGTCTTTCCAGGAGTTTGCTTGCACAGAATGATAGGCAGGTATGAAATATGTTCAGCTTTGACTTGAAGGAATTCTGTTCCTTCAAGGAAGACCTCTCGAAGCAGATCTCAGAAGCAGCGTGTCTGCCTTAGACCATAACACTATCAGCTGAGCCATGTTTTATCAGATACAAAGCAAAGGCATCTCACTAAATACAGATGTCTCATAATTACTCCGCTACAAGAGTAAACTACATTAGTGATGCAGTGAATGGCATTTTTTTTTAAGATGAGTTTTGAACTAATGCTTCAATTTTTGAGACACCCAGAACAGGTTAACTGTACCAGGTCCTTTTACAGAATCACAGAATCACAGAATGACCAGGTTGGAAGAGACCCACTGGATCGTCGAGTCCAATCATTCCCACCAATCCCTAAATCATGCTCCTAAGCACCTCATCTACCCTAACCTTAAACACCTCCAGGGACGGTGACTCAACCACCCTTGATAGGATCCTCAAAAGACTTAAAACAAGCCAAAAGGAAATTTGTTTCAGGTTCAGTTGGCAAAAATACCATCTATTCTGTGCACTATTAGGTTTTAGTCCACACTCTTCCCCCTTCTCCCCTTCTGCACTGAAGTAGGAAATTACCTTTATTGATCTGACCACGTTCTAAATTTGGCAATTATGTCATCTGCTATTCAACAGAAATAGCCCTCACATCACATCTTAAACTCGGAGGGATTTCTTTTTACTGTTAAAATAGCTGTGATGCTCCAGCTGTGGGTTTTGATGATCTCTCTAGCTGACTTAACCACTCATGGGAGCCTTGTTTGACCTAATTAACTAAAGCTCGCAGAGAATCGCAGATCCTTTATGTAGAAGTAGTATAAAAATAACAAATCTTATCAACGCACACAGGGTAAGAGAGAAAGTTATCTACCTGACTGGTATTATTGTGCTGTCTCAGTGGAAGTCATATGCTGGCCTGGGCAACCGCATGCGAGTCACACACATACGTTTCACCATACAAATGCTATTTTGCAGCTTAATCCACCTCTGTGCCTGCAGAAGTCTGCTCAAGGTTCATCCTTGCTTTTCTGCTATCTCCTCCTCGTCCTCTTGTCACAAAAACAAGCTCAGTTTCCCATCGTTGTACCAATAATCATCATCTTATAACACAAGATTTGGGGTCCATACACTTAGTGACAACATCCATACATGTCCATCCGTACGCTTGCCCATACAAAACACCTGCTCAGCTATGATTATCAGAAGCTCTATCCTCTCTACGAACAATTCAGCATCCAGTGTTTACACAGTGCAGATTTTAAACGCTCCATTCCTAAGAACTCTCTCCCAAAGGTTCTGTACAAAGGCAGCAAAAGCAGGAAAATCCAAACCACTAGGTTAAATAGAACAGTGACCTTTTTTGACAGAAAGTAGTTACTGTTCCTCTGCTCATCTTGGCAGCCTGGATGGAGGCAGACCAGAAAACAAAGAACGGCTTTTATTTTCCAGTGTCACGACACTGTATGTATCTGCATGCAGACTATAAGCAAACAGGCTGGAAACGTGCTCTTTTCATAGAATTACAGAATGATTTGGGGCGGAAAGGACTCAAAGTCCACCCAGTCCAACCCCCCTGCAGTGAGCAGGGACATTTTGAACTGGGTCAGGTTGCTTAGAGTCCCACCCAACCTGACCTGGGATGTTTCCAGGGATGGTGCCTCCATGACTTCTCTGGGCAACCTGGGCCAGTGTTTCACCACCCTCACCGGAAAAAATTTCTTCCTTTGATCCAGTCTGAATCTTCCTTCTTTAAATTTAAAAGCATTGCTCCTTGTCCTACCAGAACATGCCTGGCCAAAAAGTCTGTCCCCAGAACCATCAAATAATCTTAAATTTTTAATAACTTTAAATTAGTAAAGTCCTAATACTGATTACCCAGTAACAAAAAAAGTTAACTTTGAGATAGGCACAGAGTTTTTCACTAGGTTATCGTTACTGCTACCAAAACTACCCAATATGAGTAACAAATTCTGGTAGCTTCCATACCAGTTTTATTTGCATCCCTTTCCAACTGGAGAGAAATCTCTTGCATTCTCAAAAATCTTATTGTTTTGTTAGCATATAAAAGGTTATAATATCAGAATGCAACTACTTGGAGCACAACATATTACAGTAAAGCAAAGAACACACCATACCGCTACTTCAAACTCATTATAGGCAAAGCCTTTCCTTCCAGAACTCATCTCACACAAATCCCAGAGCATCAGTTTCCAGCTCTACCAAGACCACCACTCGGGTTTTACCTTAATAGCAAAAATCACAAGAATGTCACAGCCTGTGCAGCACAGAGAACTCAGGCTAATCTTCCCAACAGCTATTTCACAGACCTACACACTGAAGTTGCTGCACAGCTCTCAACTCCAACCTGTTCAAGTTTCCCCGCGCACAGCTCCTCCTTAACATCAGCACGAACTCTCCCTGGTCAGGGAGAGCCAAAGAAGGCTGCAAGTATTCCACACGAGGTCATTTTCTACCGCTGCCTCTCTTGTTCTGTGCTTCACTGTGCTCTTCCATTTATCACCGCTCTCTTCCCCCCTCCAGGTTTTTTTTCAGCTGAGGTATTTTACCTCAGAACAACAGAGCATCCAGGCAGTGCTTTAATTGCTCCTGGCTTACTAGGCATTACATTCCAGTTCCTAGTGTTTAACTGAAAGGTAATTACAAACCTAACGATGAATCTCAGTGATTTCACAGCAATTTCTTGGAATTTTTCATTGATATAAATTTGGTCTTTCACACTATAATTCAAGTTAGAAGTTGGCCAAAAAGCATGGAATGAACGTTTCAGCCTATTCAGAGGCATTAACAACCCTAAGCAGAGCTACAGACTAGGAGAAGCCTGGCTGGAAACTGCCTGGAGGAGAAGGACCTGGGGGTGCTGGTTGACAGCGACTGAACATGAGCCAGCAGTGGCCCAGGTGGCCAAGAAGGCCAATGGCATCTTGGCTTGGATCAGAAATGGTGTGGCCGGCAGGTCTAGGGAGGTTATTCTCCCCCTGTACTCGGCACTGGTGAGACCGCACCTCGAGTCCTGTGTTCAGTTCTGGGCCCCTCACCACAAGAAGGATGTTGAGGCTCTGGAGCGAGTCCAGAGAAGAGCAACGAAGCTGGTGAAGGGGCTGGAGAACAAATCTTATGAGGAGCGACTGGGAGAGTTGGGGCTGTTTATCCTGGAGAAGAGGAGGCTGAGGGGAGACCTCATTGCTCTCTACAACTACCTGAAAGGAGGTTGTGGAGAGGAGGGAGCTGGCCTCTTCTCCCAAGTGACAGGGGACAGGACGAGAGGGAATGGCCTCAAGCTCCGCCAGGGGAGATTTAGGCTTGAGATTAGGAAAAAATTCTTCACGGAGAGGGTGGTTAGGCATTGGAACAGTCTGCCCAGGGAGGTGGTTGAGTCACCGTCCCTGGAGGTGTTTAAGGTTAGGGTGGATGAGGTACTTAGGAGCATGATTTAGGGATTGGTGGGAATGGTTGGACTCGACGATCCAGTGGGTCTCTTCCAACCTGGTTATTCTGTGATTCTGTGATTAAGAGACATTTGCTGTAGTTTTTGTTTGGCAGCTGCCTCACAGTGCAATAGGACTGAAGAACAAAGCACCTACTGTCACCATTTATAGGTACTGGCCTGCTGAAAACGTCTCCAGTAACAACCAGCATTTGAACTTTGGCTACAGTAAGCTGACTGGGCACAGCAGCATGATAAACAACATGAATTAGATTCCTTAAATTAATTGTATTACAGTTTGGGAATAATAAAAAAAAATCTGCTGGTGCTGATCCGACACAAGCAAGTATTTCAATTTAGCCTCCTAATACATTTTAGGATACAACCTTGCAGCGTAGCTTCTAGCCTAAAAACTGATTATAAAATCCTAGTCCCAGCTCAGCCAAACCCATGCGTGCCCCTCTGTGCGCCGCTCTACACCTCCGCAGGCTTCAGGTCTGCAGTTTGTAAATGGGACAAACTTCTATTATCCACCTAAACAATTCTCTGATTATTTCTATATTAGCAAATACTTGGGACCAGGTTGTTTTTGTTGTTTTGTAGTGGGTGTTTGGTTTGGTTTTTGGGTGTTTCAGGGGGCAGGAGTCAATAAGCTCTGGAGAAACTCACCACAAAACAATTAATTTCCTATTCTGAAGCTCTGCCAGTGTCTTGTCACCGAAGAGACGTCTCCTTCCAAAGTTTTATGAAAACTGTAATTTCTTTTCCCTGTTATTTAAGAATTCAATAATATCGTGTGCACTATTATAGTAAGTATAATGAGCTAGAACAGAAAGCAGTCCCAGAAAGAAAATCACTAAGTGAAAGTTTGTGGCTTTCTCTCTCCCGCCCCTCAAGGAACTCATTTTAACAATAAAAAAAGAAATAGATTAGTAGAAAGGAAGCGTAATGCATTTGCCGGTAAAACGATTCCCCTTTCTCAAATTCAATACCATTGTCAGTATTACTGTTGTTGTCTTCATCTGACGCTGGGGAGAGAGAAAATCTTACACGAAGAAAACAAAAAATATCGTTTTATTCATGTACACCAGAGAGGTTAACTATTTGAAATGGAAAACCAAAGAGTACTAGGTGTAAGTTTGTATACCATGTGCCGTGCCTCCTCCCCAGGCAGAAAGTTTCTTCAGAGGCATACGATCCCCACTGAGGATGTGGGAGCAACAGAAGGAAAACTAATTTCAGAAGAGAGTTGATTGCTTTTTGAAGGGAGTACGGAACATGTCTGGTGATGCTAGAGATACACTACACATTTAATTGGATCTTTCCCTGTCCTATTTCCTAGGTATCTAACTACCAGCACTTCAGGTTTAAATAAGGAAACAAAGCCTCTACAGATCTATGTAGAGGTATTTCTCTAAAGTAAGGAAAGAAAGGAAACCTGTGCTTGTACCACCTACAGTTCTCGATCCTAATCCTGCAGTTACAGCTTGTAACTACCAAGCTAAAAAAAAAACAGAAGGAGGGGAAGGGAAATAAAAAATAGCAGGAAAAATATACTTTCCAATATGCAAGTTTAATATGTGCTGTTCCATGGAATTTGGCCATTAAGAAAGTCAGAGAAGAATGGAGATAAAAGCAGAGATAGGTGACGTGATGGCAACTGAAAATTATATAATATAGAAGAGCATGAAACTCAATACACTTATCTTGCGTGCTCATTTTTAATAGACGAAGGAACAAAACAACCTCCGAGTTCTTCCTCTTTCAAACCCTAGATGCTAATAGAGACACTTACAGACCATGCTCAATAATTCTTTGAAGTCTTTGATAGAACCTACAAAAGTCTGCCATTTTGTGCTACTAAACACATGTCCTATTTCTTAGATACGAAAGAATATTTTAAAACGGTGGGGAGGAGGGGGGCGGGGAGGTAAACATTGAAACTTTCTGATCTGAAGGCAGAATTCCAAAAGTGCTGAAATTTCCAACATAGCCCATGATCTGTGGTTAGCAACACACCCCCTGGACATAATAAATCTAATAATTCTCATATTGATTATGGTTTTTTTCCTAATGAACTGAAACGCAGGCAATGTATCTCCCATGATCTCTGAGCAATAAAGTACAAAGAGAAAAGCACTGTTCTTACCACATACAGCTGTTTCCAGAGCACAGCCCATTCCTGCAGTGTTGCTGTGACTTCAGTAACAACAGAATCTTCAAGTGGAACAACTGTTTCATATTGCCTATACAAGAAGAGGGGGAAAAAAATCAGGGAAGTTACCTTGGAAATGGTAGAAAAAGAAAGAAATGTCAACACAGTAATTTGCAAAGTGCTAGAATTTGAATTATTTGAATTCGTTCAACATTAAGGAAAAATATCTTAAGAGAAACATTTCATCTGTTTAACACTGAAGCAATGCCACATCGACTTTTCCACCTCTACGACCCACAAGAATTGGCTTATGTGAAGCATCCGCTAGTTATTGGTTCAAAATATATAATTAAGTCAATATACAACAATCAATGTTAATGAAAACCCTTCTCATTATTACAGCACGTTAAATTAACTTGCCCGTAAAATGGGGTCCTTCGGAGCTTGTGTCCCTTCTCTCTAAGCCAGTCCAGTCCTTTCTTTCCCTCCAATTCACGTTAGCCAATTATCCTTAACTTATTAGCCAACGTCCTTAACTACCCACAACTCTCCTATCCAGGAGACTTCAATACTGGATATGAAACCCAAAAGAACTATCCTCTAATCAAAGAACAAGACTTGTCCCATAGTGGTCAAGATCCTCCATCTGTGGTAACGAATGTCGGTATTGTAATACCACTGCATTATCTAAGCCATTAGTGCCTTGATTTGCCCTTTGTATGGAATGCCATTCCATGTGTTTCAGACGACACCTCTGGGGTTACTATTTTATGAACAGAAGCAACCACCAGAACTGATTCTTGCTGTATTAAAAACCAAAACTACCCAAAGCTCTGCAAAATTACATTTAATTTTCAAACTGTAATATACAACAAAAGATAGAATGAACTAAAATCACTCAATAAATTTTAATAACTATTTTCTTAGATTCCTTTCTAGACAAGGAATACTGCAGCTCCTTGAAGAGAAGGAAAAACACTCACCCTCTGTTACTGACGACTGCCTTTTTCAAGTGAATATAGTTGGCAGGAAAAATCCCCTGCAAGAGAAAAATAAATTTGTAGGTTTTAGCGTTTATACCCTAAGCCACAATAAATAATGACCAATACTCTATTTAAAAAAAAAAAAAAAAAGCAACAACCAACCAACCCTAATGCTATCAAAGAAGCTACTACACTCAAAAGTGAACATTCAGATTAGTCACAATCACTTTTATCCAACCTGCCACTGGAAAGCATGCTGAATCAAGCCTCCACCTTGAAAGATCTCTTTGTTAATAAGGAAGTTTTATAAGTCTATTCAAGCAAAAAATCACACAAAGACTCATGCTGATTACTTTTAATTCCCAAAAGCTCCCAAAGTGTCCAGAAGCACTCGTGTATGGGAAATACACACTGGCGTAAAAATCATGGGTAAGTCAACCAGCAAGAAATGCGAAGGCATCGCCCTAATCCTACACAGCTGTCTCGGAGGAGACAAGACTGACTTAAACAAAAACATTTAAGTTTAGTTAATTCTCTTCCTGCAGCAGAGACTGTGAGCACCCAGTAATCCACTGGGAGGTGAGGAGCAAGCAGGAGAAAGGTGCGACAAGTGGCAAGAATTCCATGAACAGCTTCAGTAAGGAACAAGTAACAGAAGTAACTATCAAGAACATTTCATGGAGAGATGAAAGCTAACCATAACAGCCAGGAAAGTGGCTCTGTTCAGTTGACAGGATGGCATCAGGACGCTCCAGACCAGGTCTCTGCAGCAGCAAGCAGCCTTAAGTTAGACAAGGACAGTGGTTGTAGAAAAACAAACCAAAAAGCCCACTGGTAAAACTGTGCCTGGCCCCCACACCAGCCTTTCCTTAGAGAAAGAAGTACTCTGCTACTTGCAGACCCTGGAGCCAGCCTTCCTCCTCCCTCTTTCCAACAAAAAGCTGTTTAAATCCCCTTGGGATAGTTCTGCTTCTTTGCCTTTTGTTGTTCCCACAACAGCTGCGTCACTGTGCTCTTGTGTGATGGGACACGGGGCAAAGAGGTAATAGAACCCAAACTTGTCATCGCGATCCGTTATCTTGTCAAACACACGGTCAGTCTGTAAGGACAGTATAAGCCTGCCTGTCAGTGGGGAATGTAGGACCAGCACCCGGAATCTTCAGGCTCAAACCCAGCTGATGGCTTCTCACCAAAATGTCAGTAATCAAGCGTGGGCTTCACATTTTTAGAACTTTAAAACAGTACAATTTGGGAGGAGAAATTTTCATGGAGGAGATGATTCAAAATGCTAAGAAAAATTCATTCATTTTCCTAGGTAGGACAAATTGCAGAAGGTAAAGAAGATGAATCTAACAGGAATGGCTCCATCAGGAAAAAAAGTGCATGCTGTCAGCCACACAAAAATATGGAAAAGGAAGAAATGTTACTTCAATTTCTTGTTTGGTTTCACTTCCAATTAATGCTGTTTATTTCTGTGAGACTGTGCTGGTTACCTAAGAGACCAAAGAAGTTTTAAAGGGCTCTCCAATCCAAAGTGAACGAGCAGCAGATTCACCAGCACACACGCAATGAATGTAGCTTTTGCATTAAAAGAGTATTGTAGTCATGAAAACACAATACAGGGATCATAATCCATAATAGAGGTAAACATGAGGAACTTCACACTCACTTCTTTTTAAATACAAGCTACACTTAAACCAAAAGAGGTTAAAGTGATGCCTACACAGAAACAATTGCTTCCATGTTCAGATACATTCACAAAACTCTATATGCACTCACAAAAAATTCCTATCAGAACAGCCAAAAATGTTCTCCAAGAACAAACCAGGGACATGGCTGGAAAATAACCTAATGTGGGGGTTACTCTGAAGAGAACAAACTTACAGTCTCCTTTTTCATCTGACTTTTATCAAAGCTGTCTTAGATTAACAATGCAAATTATTAAATGTGTGCTTTAAAAATCCTGACTTAATCAGCACAAGATCACCCATCCGTGCTTTTCTTCAGCGACCACAGAGGAGAGGATCAAGGAAAGATTGATTAAACATTACATGTCAGGAAGGCTTCTGATCCTCTGGGTGACTGATGAGCACTGTTCTCTCACTTTCGAAAACAAATCCAATCCTCCCACAGAAAAAAGTTAGAAAAGTAGAATCCTAAGGGCAAGGAAGACTGAAAGTTCACAGGATTGCAACAGCAAAGCAGACATCATCTCCTGCTACATTAAGAGATGCATTCACACTTACCTTTACATTTGGCTTCTTAATGGATACACCTCTGTACCAGCCTAAAAACAGACAAAATGCAACATTAATTTGTGTCACTGCTTGTTTTACACAGAAGCAAAGTGACTGAAAACTACACAGCTATTGAGATCACCTCAAAAACCTGCTGTGCCTCACGCAGGTCAATTTTTTCCAATGTTTTTCTGGTTTTTTTTTTTTTCCCGTTCTTTTGCTCTGCAGTGATTATAGGCCATTAGGAACTTCGAATCCTCCTGTTTATTCCCACCAGGAACAAAAGCAGCTTAGTGTTCTTAGATTCTGTACTCACAATCATTAGCCACCATGGCAAAGATGCATTCAACACTTGTGCAAAAGCCTGTACTGAACCTTTTTCATAGATGCTGGTACACGAGTCTCTTCATAGTGTTCTTCTTAACAAAACCTGCAGACTTCAAAGCCCTGTCCTTTCAAAGACAGGAAAAGCCACTATCATACATTACTAATATTGTTTAACCTAATGTAAATCCACGTATGTAATGTAAACACGTGCCTGGTTTTATGAATGTCTGCGAGACCAGAGATCAGACTGCAGGATCTAATTTTACAAACCCAATTATTATCCTTGTACCCCCATCAGATAACAGCCCCAAAGAGGACAATAAATTAGGAGTAAAGAAACAAAGCTGCCAACGCTACAAGTTCAACAGAAGAAGAGGCAATCACTCCTCTTCTACACGGGTGAAAGTAATGTCGCTCCATGCAAGATTCATCAGGACAAAAAGCCTGGAAATATCATCCGATGCAGCAGTGGAAAAGAACACTGGTCGTCATGGCAGATGAGCTGCTCTTCCACCCCGCAGGACCCACAAAACCACCTTGAATTCTTCACACCTGGGTCTGATGCTTCAGCCCCAGGACACAAAGCTGGCAGCCACCCTGGAACAGGCAAAAATACCTGCAAAGGTGCAAATGGCAATGCAAGCAAACTTTGTGTTCTCTTTTTCTTTGATAGCAGAGTAAGACGGGCACGGGATGCGCCCACCACTCGCACCCTGGCACGGTAACGACTGAAGGAGGCGCTGCACATCGGGATGCTGGGAAACAGCTGGAGGTGAATGCAGCCATTTGAAAAACAGTCCTTCCCAAAGATGCATCACATTCAGAAGTCTCAGCAATACTGAGAGCTCCGTGGCAGTCCTGCACCGCTCCATCTCAATCCGAGCCATTAGAAGAGCTACCAATGCTTTTTGATCTTTACTTGAAAGTGCTTTGAACAAAACAAGATATTCTTTCTAAAAGCTGTTTCGTAACCCTTTTCAGCTTTCCACTTAATCAATAAGAGGTCTGTCACATGGAAAGCGCTGGTCCCTTTTGAGCACACTGTAGCAGAAAAACAAAAGGGTCCTAATTGAAAGGGTTTGATCTGCTTTTCAGAAAAATAAAGCTCAAATATATGGGTTAAGTAAATTTGCATCAGTTGCAGACTAGGAAGAAAACAAATTTCACATATAATTTTGGGACAAACACAATTCTGAAATTATAATTCCTAAGTACTTATGGTAAGTTCTACTTGGCTCTTATAAAAAGTACCGCTAGTAGAACCTACTCCAAGAATTGCACCTTCTTTGTCCTACAATAACATACACTTTGCAGGACTGAGTGTCCTCAAATCCGGAGGAAAGCTACCTTTTGCACATGCTAGCCAATAAACAATTGCTTTTGCATTGAATCAGCATCTAAGCTGCTTCCAGAGTATCTCTGCGCAGAGCTAAAGTACTCAGAGTGACCCAGAAGAGTGCTTAGCAAAAGCTTCTTCCCGATGCCAAGACCGCTCTGTTCTGAGCTCGATGCTCCGAGTGGTGCCAGGACAGGACGAGCAGCAGATGAAAACCCATCCGAGCCTGCCAGTGCCGGGTCAGGGAGCAGCCTCATGCCAGCAGAGCCTCAGGGATATGCTAACAATGCAGTCAGAGATGCCACAACAAAAGCAGAGAAGAGAGAATGGGGTTTATCTTGGTGTTAGCCAAATAGAAGACCATCAAGAAGCCATTCCTGTGCTCCAGGCAGATGAGATCTTCCCAGCAGCTGCGTAGGTGCAAGAGACTTCAGTCCCACCGGCACACTCCACAAAAGGCATGGAGAAAAAGGGATAGAAATACAAAAAGGCAAAGAGGAAAAGGGAAAAAAAACACAGAGGAAAAAGCGTGTCTCCCTGGAGACATCTTTCTCAAGGCAAAGGCAAATTACCAGGAGTGAGTTAATTTGGCCCAGCCAGCCTCAGCTCCCGCCTCCACGGACGGAAACCTGCTTTGCCCCCACAGCAACGACAGTTTGAAGTGTGACTCCTCGCTCATCTGTATGGAACTACTTGGAAGCATGGCAAAGCATTTCCAAACACATTGTATTCTTCAAGAATTTTTTAAAAACTACCTCTACGTGCAAGCTATTTCTGCTGTTTAATGTCCCAGATACTGGAAAGCCTTCATTGGACCATGCTGTCACCGCTGGAATAATGGGGAAACTTAAAATGTACCACATGCAGGGCTTAGGAATGCTATTATACACACACATGAAACCCATGCAAATAAATCCTTACGCGGATACCAGAATTTGCCTAAACTACTACTCTTTTAATGTCACTGGTGCCTAGTGTTAGTTTTCTTCAGAGTCTCAATATAATAAAGTCACTGAAGTCATAACATTTTTAATCTAAAGAAAATTGCTCCCTAGCAATAAAAACAGAAGGACAAAATGACATTTTAGATTTACTCTGAATGCTACTAGATACTCAGAGCTACTGCTGGTGGCAGGGCGATAGCCGTGTGACTTGAAAAATAGGGTGTTCTTCAGAACACGCAGTCCAGGCGTATTTCAAACAATGAGCACGCTCATGCTTTGTCACTTGACGAAAGAAAACTCTGTCTTTCAGCATTTCCAGACACATACTACTGTCAAACCCTTTCATCTCCTCAGCGTATGGTGTGTCCAGCAGGGAATATCACTTACTGTTTCCATTTTCTCTCAGTGGAAGGGAAAGCTGTGAAAGACGAGCACCTATACAACTGATATTTGAAGAAGATACTCTTTGAGTGAGACCACTGGATGGATCTCAAGAGCCCCTGGTGCAAAGAGTAACTGTAAAACCACCCTAGGAACATCACACGCTTTAATGTTGGACGGAAACGGGGATGAAGCTTTTGGCAGCTTCAGAGGAGAGGCAGACACTGAGACCATGGGTTTGAACCCAGTCATGCTGAATTATTGGGGCAATGGGGGCAGTGGGAGGCATCTGTCAGATTTAGACAGGGATAGAAAACAGCAATTTAGACATTTGTGACCTGGTATGAAAGCACACAGAGTGGCAGGCGTACAGATTGGCTGAAATGCAGAGGTTCCAATTTCAAGGACATGAAGGAAATCCATAGTAACAAAGACAACTGTATTTCATTGCATTTGATTTAAAAATACACAGATAACCAGCAAGTCTGAAATAATTCTTCACCTTCCTAGAAGGTTTGTGGGCATGTGAAGCCCTTTAGCCCAGACAGCAAAGTCTCTACTGCAGAGAACTATGCACAAACTAGATGGCCTGTAAAGGTCCCTTCCAACTCAACACATTCTATGATTCTATTCTCAGCTGGGAAGCTGAAACAGCAATGGATCTTCTGAACTCCCACAGCAGTGACCCTTATACGCATGTGTTAACATTAATTTATTCAGTCTGTCTGGACAAAAGAATCCCCAGCAAATAATGCAGAAGTAATAGAGGAGGTATGTTCCGCTCCAAATTTGCAAGGCAAACCACGGATCATGTTAAACAACTGCCAAGACAAGAATGCTGAAACAACTACTACTGTAAGAACCAACTCTGCACATTTAGCATGCTTTTTTGCATAATTCACACATACAAAAGCTGCAACACAGACCATCTGAATATTTACATGCGTTTATATTGTGGAGTTCCAGACGCTATCATCAAAATTAATATACATTTTTATATATGTAAATCCCATGGTAAAGGTACCTTGAAACTGCTGCTAAAGGCAACACACAGAGCCTAATTATAACGCTGTAAAGAGACGCTGGATTATCCTCTTACTTTTCTGGAAGCAACCTGCTCCTTTGAATTTGCACTTTTATTGCCCAGAGTTCTGCAAGTTTCCTTGATAATCAGAAATGGTTTGAAAACACCATGCCTGCTTTCAGTGACATACACTGTTTTCCCCTCAGAGTTATACTATACCAGGCAAAGTAATAAATCTTTCCCGAGCTTGCTCCGCGTCCTAACTCACAAGAGCTGGTGGAACGACTCCTATCAACACTCGGTGTCCGAGTATAGCTCAGCCTGTTACACTACGGGTGTTTTTTAAAGAACATCATCATTTGCAGGGATAACACCCCACGTATTGTTCACAGCCTGCTTCTTCAGGGATTAAACATCACCGCTGCACTGCAAAACCACTCATTCAACAGAATATTTTTCCAGGTGCAGGTGAAGCAGCTACTACTTTCCCAGAAAACCAGCACGTACAAGGTCACTTTTTGAAGAAGAGTTAAGTCAGTAAACAAATAAAACACCTGAGGAGAAGAAAAAGCTTCAAGAGCAAAAGACAGTTCCAGGCAGGAGAGAAGAAAAGTAGTCTGCTGACAAGCACGCAGAAGGTTTGTGTAGTGACATTAACACCGGGGGTGAAAAACAACTGTAAGCTGATGAAAAACAAACCTACAACTTTGTGGAATGTTAATTTGGAATTCAGATTTGTGGATCTGGGTTTTGAATTCGTTTTAACACTTCAGGATTGAGGTGACATTATTGCACCTCAGACTACAGCGAAACATGTTTTTGTACTGTATCCTGTCAACCTGCTTCTCTATAGAAATGTTTTACACCGCTTGCTCGAACGCTAGGGTAAGAATCATTTAAATACAAAATCCCCACTCACACTATTCATGTGAACAAAGCAGAGGATTAGGACATTCAATTTATTCACACAGAGGAATCTCCAGCCACATAGGACAGAACTATCGTTACAACACTCACAAAGGCATTTTCCTTTAGGTGCAAAAATCCAACATGACGATAAACGCAAAGCAATCTCCTCTAAACCCATATTCTCCACTTTTTTTTCCAGTATTCCTCCCAAATGATTTGCTAACCCATTCCATAACTAATATTTTTCACGTGTTCGGATGTTTCTAAATAATAAACACTGACTTAACTGAAATGTGCAACGGTACCACTGAGAAAATAACAGTAAAAGAAGATACCGACTGCACACTTTACATGATGAACATTCCCTGTAAGAACCAATTACAACAAAACAATCAGGTCAGGGTTCAAGATTTTCTGGACAGATGGTTAACTTAAAACCCACTGACCCCCTATCAGACTGGATTAGTGCCAGCAGCACTCAGCCCTCCTTACAGAAAGTGGGTCAGATTAGGTTTTGTTCAAGGGCTTTGATTTGACGCATCATGATTTCCAAACAACTTATTAAAATCTGCTAGGCTAAGTTATCTGTATATTCTTACATAGAAAACGGGCTTTCTTCTTGGACATCACACTTACCTTCGCATTTCTCTAGGATCTGGACAGTCTCCCCTAGTTCCAGGACCAAGCCTTGCGGCACAGCTCCTCGGAAGCTGCATATCACTAGAGGGTGGGGAAAAAGAGAGAGAGACATATGAGGGTTGAATCTTTGTGTGAATTTTTCTCCCAAGCATAGCACCTCAGCTCGCTCCTTGTATAAAAATAGCTATTACACAGCTGCCCAGAACGCCCGCCAGCCAACTTCCCCTCATCAGATATCCTTATTTCGGCCCTTATCAGAAATTAAGCTCAGCAGCAACATAAAAGCTGTGCTTTTTAAAAGATTTTTTAATTAAGCAAGGCTTGTAATCACTTTAATCACCAACCTCTGATTCACAGTGCATACAAAGATCTCCTCGACTCACAACTCTTACTCTACTACACTGCTCCTCAATGGAACAGGAGAGCCTAACTGCAAAGACTACAATGGGAAGTTAGCTGCAGAGATGACTTTCCTCCAAGCCAAACCTATTTCAGGTACCCTCTGTGCTACTAGTATGCCACAAAAATCCTATATTATTACACATTATTATATTTAAGTACATATATATAAAAGGATTCCTAACAACCTGTGCTTTTCATAGGCACTAACACAACGTAATTAATTGTTTTCTAGGTATCTTCAGTTCTCTCAAGAACCCACCCAAATATTTCAGAAACTATGAATGCAATCAAAAAAATTACTGAATTAAGCTTAACTTTAAAGATAAACTTTTAAAGAATGTAATAGCGGGTAAAGATATGTTCTTTAACCGTATTTATCAAAATCCTGCAGGGATGTGGACACGGGTAGTTACCCAAAACATGTCAGGTCAAAATAAAGGCTGAATTGTAAATAAGGTCTGGCCCTCAACCCCAGTCCCATAACGCCTGGTCACCAGCATTTAAAAACCGACTCAGGCACCAATTTCATCGAATCATTCAAATACCTTGGCTAAATGAACACATGCTCGGACACTGACCGCACCCTGTGGTCACCTATGCACAGACCAGAGCACTACAAACAATTCCATGAGTTCAAATAGTGACCTCCTGTGGGCATCGTCTTCTTTTTCAATCCAAGACAAGGCTCCCTTTTCAATGCAAACACTCAAGCTGTGGTTGAGATGTTCCCAGGTGATGGAACACATTTCATCTCCTCCCTAGGTATCTTTTTACGAATCCCTGATGACTAAAGCCTCTCTGTGCAGATCTTAAAGCAGTTCACCAGCCGGTCTGCAGTCCAGGGGAAGAACACCATGGAAACCAAGACTATCACCTGCACCATCTGCCACCAGGTATGTTTTGTGAGCTGTGAATTTTCAAGAAATAATGAGAAAAGCATAGAAAAAACTTCCACCAAAATAAGAGTTTCAACTGTACATATGGATTCATAAAGGGGAGAGGCAAGAAGGGGCCAACTACCTGCACCAGGCAAACACCCACGCAGAGGACAGTAATAGGGGAAAATTTGAATCAAAACCTGTAAAGAACCAAATGGCACCAAACGTTCGCTCTTCCACAGTGAGACTCAATGCACGGTTTAATTAAAGAGGAACAAACGAGGGGTTCCCATCAAACCTAAACTGCTCTCTCAGCACGTACAGACACGTAGAAGGCACCGCTGGCTAAAAGAGGTTTGAAATTCTTGCTTACATCAGAGACAGGAGAAACAACATCTGGCTCCAGGCTGGGGTAACGCCAACCACGGAATCCAAGAGAAACACTCTGCTTGTCAGCATCCTGGATTCATTCTTCACCCATGAGAAGTCATAAATATGGATTTCAACCAGAGGAAAACTACTTAATGCCTCTCCTAAAGCGCAGCAGCAGTGACAACTGCCAAATGCTTAACTAGCAGGCCACAATCAAACCTCAAGTGGCTGCTTTTTTCCCATCCAGTGTTTTAGATAGCAGTGTCCTTTCAACACAGAAAATGTTTTGGTTTTTTAATAGGCATTTTTACCAAAACAAGAAGGTACAAAGATGGTTTATTTTTTAAGTTGTTCTGCAAATTACAGTCCTACATTAAAATAACATGACCTACTACTTTGGTCATCAGATATTTGCCTATTACAGAACAATAAAAAGCAAATTTGGAATGAAAGTTCAAGGAAAGATACCAGGAAAGAGAGCACTGTTTTATTCAACTGTTGATAGAATAGACTTTAAAAATATCTCCAAGAATAACTACTTCAATATATTTAGGCTTACAAGGAGCAGTTCTAACAGATCTGTTGGTTTATAGATGCAAACAGTACATCTCTAAAAGGATTCTATTGGTCACACAGAGAAAAGCTGATACAAGGGCTCTACTGCATCAATATCTAGTCAGCTCTTTAGGATTCAGAGTACTCTATTAATAAGATAGCCAAAGTTCTCATTTTAGGTCTACTTCAGTCAAAAAAGAATAAATAATCACAGAACAGAAAAGAACCAATCTTATCAGCTCTAGATGCAATCTGGATGATCATTCTCAATTACAAGTTCTCATACTAGAATAACATGCAGCTCATGTTCCTCGCTCCGGATACCGCAGTATGAAATCCAATTCCTTCATCAATAAATCTGCACTCATCAATAAATTACTTAAGTCTCTTCTGCTTGAGTATTTTAATAATCAATAGGATATGCGAACAGCAATATGGATATTTTCAAACTAACAGAAGCCAGGCCTCAAGAGTAGTTGACTTTCCAGCCACTCTAAATGAGAGTCGGGCAGGCAGGGCTGCGTACCACCCCAGGCTGAGCACGTCCCCAGCTCTGGGGAGAGCATCTCATCTCGCTGGGCTCGGCTGCGGCCAGGGCCAGGGCACTGGAAGAGATGGGCGTGAGGCTGGTTGCTGTCGCAGCCGAATCACTGTTGTCCCTTGCCATCCATCGATTTGTGACCTCATCTGAACGTCGTTACGGCCAAAGCGAGGATGCAACCCACAATCAGAGAAACGCTAAATCAGATTTCATGCGTGTCGTTATGGCTTCCTGCCGCCTGCCTAAATAACAGAGCAGTTTTCATTTTTGCTGTGGTACAATTTAAAACATGACTTCCTTTGGCGATTCCTTCTAATTCTATTTCCCCTGTCCCAGACTCCCCATCCAGGCTCACCTGGGTCATGATGCTTCCACAGATCATTTTCCCTCGCAGACGGATGATGCCAATTCCATGACAAACACGGCAACCAAAAGGTGGCACATTTTGTACAGGAACAGTGGGAAAAGCCAAAGCAAGACAAGGAAAAAGCCAGGGTACCACCCAGCACGGGACATCCACAGGAAGATCATAAATCCATTCACTAATTCCCTCACAGCATCATTTGTTCTTAGCACATACATAAAATACACAATGAACTGGCACAGGTATATGCCTTCTGCTTGTACTTCCCAACTTCTCAACCTATTTCTACACACAGTAAAGCCTACAAAAATATTTTGACGTTGCATACTGTTCTATTTACGATATAAAATATTGGTTCAACCCATAATAAGTAATTTGATTATTTCCAGAAAGGAAGAGAGCCCTTTTCCTGCCCCTTCCCTCCCCACCTTCCAAGATGTGGCAATGAAAACTGGAAGTATTCCAACAAGGGCCAAAAAACAAAATCGGTTCAAGACATTCCCACATTTACATTGTCCCCTCTTCCTTTTCCTCTGATCATAAAGTAGGGCATTTTTTGAATTATTACTTACTCCTCCCGTTTTCTCTTCCACAACAGGAATTGCCACTGCTAGAACAAATCCAATGTTGATGTTCTCTTTATCCCAAGATGCCTGTGGGGTCAAGATTTAATGAACTCTATGAATTAACTATGGGGGAAAACCCTACAACATTCTCCATTACCAGCTGTGAACAGGCCTATTTTTTTGTTTCACTGAGTTCACTTTAGCTGCATAACGTGATAAAAGTCCTTAAACGCCTGTAACAATCAATTTTGCTAACTTTCCATCCATATCTGTTTACTCACGGCTTCAAAAGACAGATCTTGACCTTTGTGGCAGTTTCTTCCAGTTTTCAACTCATTATTATCTGTCTTACTAAATCCTGGCGATATTTTTCGATGACACAAGCACAAGACAGACAAGGGTTTCAGGTTCAAGTCTGCCATTTAATTTTTATAAACGCTCTGCACTACACTCAACGTGTAGTTATTTGAGCTCTGCATCAATCATGCCCCAAGTGCATCCTCCACCAAACTGTTTTCAGAAGGGATGGCGAGGATAACGCACAGGAGAAGGGAAGCTGCAGCTCTGTTACTCTGTACTCAAATTGAGCTCCATACCCTTTATATGTGCAATTTATAATCCTATATATATATGTGCAATTTATAATCCCACTAAGCAGACACTGACTTGTGTTCTGTGCTACAAAAGTCGAAGAGTCAAAGTATTGAATTTTTTGAGGGTATAATTTATGCTTTATAACACAGAATCATATTTTAAACTCACACCAGCCAAAAATTTGGTGTTCAGTCTTACTTTGGGTAAACATGTATTGCACTCAGATTTCACTGTCCTTATGAAGAATTTCACATCCAGCCACTACTATCTATCACTGTCACTAGTTAACATGGACTATAAGTCAATCTCTGAGCCTGAGAATGGTTTATATTGATTAATCTTTAATAAACAAGGTAATTACTTCAGACGGATAAATTAATGTTACAGTTTCCTTAAAGCATTTCCTTAAAATGCTTTTTCATATGAATCCATCTACTAGAAATGTCTAGTGTCAAACAGTTTTAACAGTGAATAAGGCAAGTTTTATTTTCTTCCCTCCGATACCTAGAAGACGATAAAGGCTCCATGCAGCATAAGAGTCACTGCAGTAGTTGAGACCAAGATGGCTCAAAATTTAAAAGGTCTCAAAGATTTAAGAGGCCTTTTCCCTAGAAGGAGGTGAAGGAAGGGTATCAGAACAGGGGCAAGGATGTACCTTTCCCCAGCTTGAGCCCTCTGTGCTCTGGGACTTCCTGAAGTTGGTTTTTTTTAAGTATTAATTTTATATATGTATTTGATAGTGCTTTCCACACTTTTTCTTCTACAGAGCCACCTAAATAGTTTTGAACTACATCAGCTTCTAACATCCAGAGCACCTCAGAACTCTCCACGTCACTGAGCATCACATAAACTGGGTTTGAGTTGCTGAGATCTTGCACCACCAATGCCCTCTAGGAATAAAGAGGCACAACAGATTTCTCTTCTCCCCACAGTATTTTTGGTTTCAGAATCTTGCAAACTACCTTTTCTGAATAATTAATTTTTCCAAGATGTTAATTCTTTGTGCTTACACGTGGCAGACAGAGAAAGGTCTCCAAGCCACAGCAATGTGACTGTGCAAGAAAAAACCAGCAGCAACACAGCTACCACGCAGTGGGAAAGGCAGCAGAGAGCCAGGATCGAGCTTTACCTTTCTGCGAGGCAACCGCGTTGCACAATCCCGCCCACGGGCAGCACAGAATTAATACTTTCCAACCCCCCCGTACCTTCCCCGCTGAGCCTCTCAACCACAAACCTTCCTCCAGCAAACAGGAGGAGCCCTTGCAAACACAAAATTGTGGGTTTAATGATTTAAAAGGCTGAAAAATATAGTTTATGAAGGAAAAAGCCCTTCCCATTTTCGTAACAAAATTAGAGGCCAGTATGATTACATTTTTGTGGAACTGGTTGATTGAACCTGGCAGCTTCGTGGCTCGCACGGTTAAACTCTGATGGTATTTGACAAGGGAGCAGAACCGCAAGGAAATTAAAATGAAAACATTTTCCTTCTATTCTACAAATACCTACAAGAACGGTTACCTTTGCAGTGCACTTTCCAAGCATTTAAATGATTAATTGCGGGTGAGGGCTTCAATTATTAGGCAGAAATTAATCTGACACATCTAGATTTATCTGCAAGTCCAGGCCACGTTCAGCAAGTACCTTCATAAAGAAAAACTAGGAACAACCAGCAGGGCTGGCGCTCCCAAAACACTCTGCAGCTTAAGTAAGATGGGTAACGTAAAGAATTTGATTGTAAGGGAGAGGACATCCCCAATTACACCCTAAAAATCTGAAATAAAGCACCAGAGGGCTTTGCAGTGAGGGGCACTCCTTCCGAGTGTCCTGGCGCAGATGACAGAACAGGGCTCTAATCCGATTGGAATTGCCAGTCACTAATGTAATACACACACACACAAAAAAAAGATTATCAAAAGCTGATTAAAAGCCATCCAAACATTACAATCGAGGAGTAGGGATTAAACAAAAGACATGACTTAGAAGAAGGCTAAAGAATTTTTTGACCTTATTAATGTTCTTTATGAACTTCCATGCAAAACCTCGAGGACGAAGAATATACTTCTAACTAAAAGCAATTTGTCACACCTCAGGGTCGGTGTATGACCAAAATTACACCCCAATTAAGTGAAGGTATTTCAGGCTGCTCCGGGAGCAGTGGCAGTTGCTAGGCAGCATCTGCTCCTGTCGGAGATGCCGCTTTCTTTGTGCGATACAGAAGCCCAGCCAGGAATATTGCCACCAATGGATTATTACAAGGCAGCTTACTGCCATCACATGGCATCTGCAAAGTGCTCCAACCGCTGCCTAGCAACGCCGCCTCTTTTGACTGAGTCATACCGCCACTATGAAAATATTCCTGTAAAAAAAGAAACAGATGCCTGGGAAGAAAGGTGATCATTCACTGGCAAACTGAATTATTGCTAGCACCCTTCCCCTACCCTCCAAGATAAAAATAGAGACCAAGCTCAGAAATCATGAGCCGTTTAAAATAGCGTTGCACATCCTGAGGACATGAGGTACAATTGAAGCAACAGACCAAAACCCCACAGTGTCGTCCCCTACCTTAGCTCCACTAAGGAATTGATTTTGAGCTTCTAGTTTTGCAGGCATCTATCCCAGTTACTCATCCCTTTCCTGTAAATCTGTTCCAGGTCATTCAGCTCCCGCTCGGGCAGTACGAAGTCCTTCACCCATACATTGTGCCCTTTACGCGGGAAGTAAAGGCAGTAGTGTCTTGTCTTTAAGCAGAGATGGAGGCCATTCCAGTTTCTGAAACACTTCTCCCACTTTCCAGTACCTAAAACACTGGGAAAATCACTGCCCATAGCACCTGGAGCCACCCTGCTCTGCTGTGCTCCACAGTCTGCAAGCGTGAGCCAGACGTGGCTAAGCTTTATTGCTGGACTCCAGGAAATGCAGTAAGGAACCAGCCAGGCTTGGAATATCCTGGAGGATGGAGACTGCAGCACCTCTCCAGGCAACCTGCTCCAGTGCTTTTCCATATGCACTGTGGAAACCCATGTCCCTCATGTCATTTACCACCATTGCTCCTTCTCCGTCCGCTGTGCATCTCCAAAAAGTCTCTGGCTCTCTGTTGTCCGTAATTGCCTAGAAAGTAGCTAACCACACACCAGACCCCTTCTTATCCTCTAGTACAGGTTGTACCACCCCAGACCTTGCAAACCTTCCTCTTTCATCACGTACAGCCTCCTCGCATCTCCTCATCTTACACCTCGTACCACAAGACGTGGTGCTCCAGGCGCAGCCCAAGACGTGATGCCCCACAGGAGGAAATGGTGACTTCCATCACCCTCCTGGTTATACTGGAAGGCAGCCTGATGCAGGGCTAGCTACGAGAGAGCACCGCTGAGTCACAATCACACAAGTAAAGCCAGAGGTACCATCCCACAGCAGTTTGTATCCTATCCCATCTAACAATGACTGTGCCGTAACACTTCCAGGCCTCCTGTCTGACTGTCAAATAAATTCATAACTTGTTAAGGGTACTTGGGCACTTACGGTCACCTTGCATGTTTCCCATGAGGAGGAGGTAGGGAAGACCAAGGCAGATCGAAAAAAGCGTATTTATCAGGACAGCAGCTCTTTAACTGAAAACTCTGTATCTTAGCCCATACTGCCCGCACACAAGAACTTTGGGGGGACATGTGACAACAGCTTACAGGACTGCTAAGAAACCCCTCAACACACACACAAGAACTTTGACATTTGGGTAAACTACTCACTAGTAAAACAAAAAGAATGAAATATTTTCCTGACATAACTGAAGATGCTTTTTTTCATGAGACCTAAAGAATTCTTTACCTCTTATCTTACTTAAGCAAACATGCGTTATTTAATGCTGCCGGCATCACCTGAAACACGCTGGGAAACCCCTCTTTTTCTCTGATTCTATCCTCCACTCAGGCTGAAATAATTAACATTCTTTCATTATTGAAAGAATATTGTCTTGTGCCAGCAACCTGAAACAGAATCACTCAGAATCAAAAACAACAAGACCAGTGTTGCAGTTTAGGGCCTTGCTGCGATGAAGAAAGTTTACAGAGAGAAGCTGGTTTTCTACCTCTGCTTCCCTGGAGACAAAAGAGAAGCTGTTCTTGCAAGATGGATGCTTCAAGAGCAACCTTCCTTGAGGCAAAAGCCTTGGAATGCAGAGATAACCAGAGAAAAAGCAAAAAACCTACAGCAGCGCAACTCTGTTCATCATTGCGATCAGCCCAAGGTACTGAAAGGGAAGAGCCAGCGGGCAGAATGGAGAGCTGCAAATCGGCGCGCGGATGACTGAGCAAGGAGCTGGCAGCAGCACACGCGCTCCACGCGGATGCTCGGCCGGGCGGCCAGCGGGCCCAGTGGCTCCAGAGCTGCCCTTCCTGCACCCCAGGCCGGCTCTGACCACGCTGAAACAGCATCGCCAGAGGAGGGGGCATCAACACAGCCTTCAGACAGACACACGGACCGCTCACCTGGTCACTGGAGGGCAGGTGTGTGGGCAGCACGCAGCTCCACTGCGCGCTGTAGGGAACAGCAGATGTCAGGGCAAAATTATCCAGCAAAAATGTGGATCCTGCTTCACTAAATGCATTGAAACTGGGCTGCTGCCTCTTCGGTTTATCAAAGACTGAGCTGCAAATCGTTCAGCCCCAATAGAAGGGATGTCAGACAGAAAAGGGTATCACTGTACCGTGTAGGCCAAAGTCTAGGCAGGGGGCCTACAGGAAACCTGAGGAGGGGCTCTTGATCAGGGAGTGCAAGGATAGGACAAGGGGGAATGGTTTGAAGCTGAAAGCGGGGAGAGTGAGATGAGATCTTACAAAGAAATGTTCTCCTGTGAGGGTGGGGAGGCCCTGGCCCAGGTTGCCCAGAGCAGGGGTGGCTGCCCCATCCCTGGAGGGGTTCAGGGCCAGGTTGGATGGGGCCTGGAGCCCCTGATCCAGTGGGAGGTGTCCCTGCCCATGGCAGGGGTGGGGCTGGATACTCTTTGAGGTCCCTTCCAACCCAAACCATTCCATGATCTCATTC
Organism: Clamator glandarius; assembly: GCA_033459285.1. NCBI lineage: Eukaryota > Metazoa > Chordata > Aves > Cuculiformes > Cuculidae > Clamator > Clamator glandarius. The sequence goes on from JAUNZM010000044.1 coordinate 484,449, forward strand.
ATAAACACGTTTAGAGGGGAGAGAGAACCACCTGCTGTTCCAGTCCACAGAAATAAGAGATTTCCAGAACAATAAGCCACCTATCAAAGCACACAGAACTAAACCAGCATGGTGGGTAGCTCACAGACTGAATTCCAACATAATGAAAATAAACCAATTCACCACTCCATCAACTACCCACCACAAACACTAGAAGCCTTTAGCACATAAGCTTCCTTACCCTGTGACATCCAGACAAACCTTTATTCTTGTTTCAGAGAGAAACCGGTACCAGCTCCCCTCTGAAAGCAGAATGACCTGCTTTTCACCACCCAAGAGTTAGCTGGCACCACTTGTCAGAAGCTTTTATTAAGGCTTAATATCCAGAGAGACTTGAGAAAAGAAAATGCAGTCCAATGTTGAAGTGGAACAAGAGGGAAGCCTCATCCTTATACTAAGTAATCACTCACAACTATACTGAAAGCACTCATTCTGCTCAAATCCACTGTTATGAGTCTTCTCACTACCTTCAGTAAGGTTTGACTAAAGACTCATTCAAACAAACACTAAAATATTGCTAAGGGGAAGCAATTGCAGCTAAAAAAACACTTAGAGATGCTTTCAGGATCTCAGAAAAGATCATAAATTTAATTTTGACATGGAAAAACCTCAGTGGGGGGCTGATATTAACATCAGTCATTTGAGTGAAATATTTAATCTCTTTGCCCTGGGGTTCATAGACCAAACAGGCTGTGAAACAGAACAAAGTAAAGGGTAAACCCCAGTGATATTAAGGCTTATTCATAACTTAAAAACAATCTGTGGAAAGACTGCTGTCAATTGCAACTGGTTTTGAACCAAGATCCTACTCGATGCTTCCTTCAACCTCTTCCTCGGTGAAAATCCAGCCGAGAAAAGAACACGATAAACTTAATTCACTATACAAACTAACACAAATTTCTCTGAAGCTGGAGAAAAAGTTGCATCAGGGTCTTTCAGAGCTGAATAATCTGCCAAAGACTTTCCGTTCTTCGATCAGTGTTTTCACATCCACGGGCAAAGAGGGCTGCCATTCCTCAAAGGCACAAATCCACGAAACACATGCGGCCACCGATAACATGAGTTGTTGGAGTTTGTCAGGGATTTACAGCTCTTCCATTTAAGAGCTATGTTCCAAATAACTACTGAATGTATTAGTTAGAAAAGTTTGTGTATCTATACGTCAATGTGCACATGAAAATAAAGAACTCATTCCCAATTGCCCCCTTTCTGTGGGCTTTTAAATGCCACTGAATACATGGTAGAGAATATCCTAGATCACAAGATCTGGTAACAGTTCTGAGATGTTTCCTTGATATTTATACTGGGCCCGGACATTTGAAGTACAGAAGTCCTGAAAAGAGAGGTTTTGCAAGCCAGGGAGCATCAAGTCCAGCTAAGCTACGCTACTGGCTGTAAGGCTAGTTAACAGAAACTCCAACTTTCCTCTCCTCTTCCTCCAGACAACTGCAAACCACAGCCTGAACCACTGCTCCATACTCACACACCAGTTTCCTACGACTTGATGATCCCATGGGTCTTTTCCAACCTGGTGATTCTATGAATTGTTCAGAATCATAGAATCACCAGGTTGGAAAAGACCCACTGGATCATCGAGTCCAACCATTCCTATCAAAAGAAGAGAAGCAACTTGAAATTTCCTCACTGATTTCACACTGAAGAATCTCCCTTCTTGTACTAAGGGCTTGACAACCAATTCAAATTCAAGGCATACAAATAAGAAACACCTCAAAGTTTCCTACATTTTCCCAGAACTAGGGATGTCCATCCACCTTGGTTTTAATTGTAATCAGTACTTGCTGCATTAAAAAAGAAAGCAAAACAACTTGTGCCTTGAGTAAACATGAAAAGCTTGGTTTCCTACCAATGGATATTCCCGTTACTGTTTCCCATTTCACCAACAGTCCCATGACAAAGCAAATGCAGCACCATCGGCCTTTTACCTCTTCGCTATCCGCAGGCCTGACCCTGGGCAATCTTCTCTAGGCAGACCCCTGAGTTCACTCCCATGCTCATGTTAACACTTCCCTCCATGCTCACCAGCAAGCAAACACTCAAGTTGTATCAAGAATAGTCCCGATGGAACCTTATCATCCAGTCTTTTCAGTTAGTGAGGAGCCTACTCACCCTCATCAGCAGGAACTCCAGTAAATTCCCTCTTCTCCACCCAGGTACCAGTGCCCGTCAAACCTGCAGGAGATGGGTGCCTCCAACTGCCAGCTCTCATCACAAAGCGCCACTCCTTGCTTGCCAAGAGGTACTGCTAGGTGAGGACAGAAAGCCTGAATGCTTAAAAATTTCCACCTTTAGGAAATCAGTCTAAATATAAAATCCTTTCTGTGCTGTGGATCAGGTCAGAGAGGCACCACTTTTGCCACCCCTCTACTGGCAAGCAGTTGAAGTCCTGAAGGTCTTCACTGAATACAAAAAAAATGGCATAACTACAAATAAATGGAGAAAATTGCTCTCAAAGCCATCCAAGCTTCAGAGTTAGCCTGTACTGCAACATTACCAAGATCACAAGATCACACCTACATTCCCACACAAACCACGTGATAAACCGCTAAACATACACATCCGATTGCTTCCCTTTGCAGGCAATTAGTAAATCTGTTTCCCAACTTCAGTTCTCAAAGTTCAGCCTAATTTCTACTGTAAACATACTTGTAGACAACAGGTATTTGGATGATCTCGAACTAGTAATATCTTACAAATTAATTCTCACCTAGCTCTGCAGACCAGGTATTCCCATGAGTAACCACAATGGTTTTTGACTCGTCTTTTCTGGACAAACAAGCCAAAATATATTAATCTCTTCCCACAACCATTATATCAATCTCCAAGCTATCTCACCAACTGCAGAAACACAGAGGTACCCTAGACTGGAAGGAAAATTACCCACTATGTTAAAATGACACCTCCCTAAACTTTCCCATCTATTCCAAAAGCCTCCGGTCGGGTGCATCCTGGGAGTTGCTCTTTTCCAGAGACATCTCAAGGTGTGAGTCATTCCTCAGTCAAACAACACACAGACATTTCCTTTATGACCCAACAGACAAATTCCTGTGTGCATTTTTAAGTCCTATGGGTAAAAAAAAAAACGAGAAAAAAAAATTTTAAAAAGGCCCTTAGGCGACTAATATTGAATGGAACTAAAAATGACTCCAATCTACCCATCACCCAGTTTTTGTGACTAACCAGAGTCCCCAGGTATTCGCACCCCCTCCAGAAGCCACCTGGCACAGCACAGCTCCCCACGCAGCTCTGCTTCCAAGCCAGATCCCCGCAGGATGCCCTCACTCACCTCCCTCCTGCTGCCAACAGCGACGGTTTCTACCAAGGAGAAGATGAAATACAACGTGTGTCCCACAACACAGAGCCCGGCTGCAATGACTGATGCTGCTTCCCACCTTAACCAAGACGGACTTTTCCCTCTCTCTCTAAAATTTTTCCTGTTAAGTCTGTGACAAGCTGCCCCAGTGCCCCAGCGATATCAATTGGGTCCCTCAGCCAGCAGCTGCCTTCTCTGCAAACAGGTAGGAACAGAGCAGCGAGCCAAGAGAGCTGCTGAGGGCACGCAGACTTCTCCCCTTTGTCCAAACATAAATAGGAACCAGGAAACGTGCAAGCCAAGGTCCAGTGACAGGGTGAAAAAATAAACCAAAACCAACCCTAAACCAAAAATCAAGATATTGATGAGAGAGCAGGAGCCACAGCACAAAACCGTAACCAGGATCTAACCACGTTCCATCCTTTCTTTGCAGGAGCACGGGCAATATTAGGCACGTGTATTTGTGCTTGTGGATATTCCTTCCATCGTCACCAATTAAGTGGTGAAAATACAGATGAATATTCATGGTAAATAAAACAATTAACACATTTTCACACTAATTCTTTGAATAAACTGAGAGCAGGTGCTGTTTACGCAGGCAGGTTTTCCTCCTTCTCCATGATTTCACGCATATTTACTGTGGTCAGCCAAACAAGTGCAGGATTAACTACATTAAAAAAAACAAACAACAAACCCCAAACCACTTTCTTGAGAATCACCCAAATGTGCTCCTTGCACAAAAGTGAAGCGGCAGAAACCAACAGGCTAATGAAATACATAATCAGCTCCAACATATTTGCCAAATTTTAATTAACTGTTATTTACTAAAGAGTTCTCTCTGCTTAGCTTTTTCTTTTAGTTCATTACTATTTAATACTTGCTTTAGAAGGCTAATGCAACGAATTGGATCACTTTAATAAATATTTTCTTAGAGACAGAGACTGCTTGAAAAACATTAAAACACTAGAGGGCTAGTGAGCTCGTTATCCTCAATAATCGGTTTAGAAACCTCACTAATTGTTTTCATAACTGGTTATCGTAAGCACCTGTGGAAGAACCCTTTGCCTCGCAGCAGCAGGGCTGAAGTTTGAAACGTATAGCTAGGAGTAAAGGCACCGAACATCAGCAATTCCAAACAGAAGAAAAGGGAATTACCCACAACAGGTACCAGGTAGTAGCTGAGAAACACAATCAGGAACATCAGTGTTGTCAAGAGAGTGTTTAACTTAATTATTTATTCCGAAATACCCTGAGCAATCTTTTAATACCTTTGTTGCATTAGTATACAGAGCCTGGTGTGAGCGCTGGGCAACAGGCGAGCGCTCTGCAACTGTAAGCGCTGAAAACTTCTTTCAATGGCAGCTGGGCAGGCGAAGAGAACTCCAGAAGCACCAGGAGCCACGGGATCTCCACCTCAGCTGATTCAACAAGGGTTGCAAAGGGGACTCTGCAAAGAGGCTCCAACAAGCATACAAGATGCGTCCTGCCTGAACTCTCAGAAAGCCAAAGCCCTTCTGGGGCCACAGGCTGAGAGAGGGAACCTGCCACCAAGCTGAAGAGCTTCTATAAATTCTCATCTCTGACCCAGCTGCCTAGGTAAGAAGAGGACGCAATGTAATTCCAAGAAAGAGAATAGTATCAGAATTAAGGGTTTGTTCCGATACTGTCCCTTCCCTGGATATACCAAACAGGGAGGTGGAGGCCCTGGTGTCCAAGCTCCCTCTGGCATTCCAGTGGCAGAAATAGCTGATTTTTTCCCCCCCCACCCAACTTATATCGACAGTGACATAAAGTCTATTGCCTTAATCCAACGGCACATCAAAAACATTCCATGATTTAACGACAGCACAGAGAAAGTACACAGGGTTTTGGGTGGACAGCAGTGAAAATAAAAGCAGCCTACTAAAGCCCAAGGCATAACCTCGTACCAGGAATTCATGCCAAGAAAAGCATTTTTGCACATAGAATTTTATTTGGGAAATCAGGACAAGCTGTATCAGAAAAAAATAGAGTTTTTTTTCTTTTGTTTCTTTGCTACTGCAACTCCTACCGGCAAAGCTTGAGGTCTGCACGTTTTATAAACTGGTTTGCCTAAAATGCATAAAAATAAGCTTTCCAGCAAGCAATGACTCGTATACTTCCAAAAAAACTAGTCCCCCTCTCCTCACCTCTAGTGCCTAAACTCCAGACATAAGCAGATTTTTCACCTATCATCCCTCTCTGGACGATTACCAAACCAATTTCAATTACACAAAAAGTAATTAAAGCTACCCAAGAATAAACCCAAGCTTGCCTAGAGATGGCCAAAACTCTTAAGCATTATTATCTCAGACCTCCCTGCACGTGCACCATCTGAAGAAGAAAACCCAACACCCCAGGAACGTCCTGGAGCCTACGGAGCATTCACTGGCGTGACGCTCGTTTCCATTCACTGCTCGCTCTTCCAGATGCCTCTTCCACACTTGTTTACAACCTGAATGGAGATTTCCTTTCTTTTCCTCCATAAAAAAAAAAAAAAAATTAGTTCACCTACTTTTCCATCCCATATTTGCGAATATGGGCCTAACACAAACACACACAGCTCTGGCAATGAAACCCTGCAGCACAGCAGAAAGAAGCAGCTGCAGAGACAGGATGGAGGAAAACCAACCAGATTTGGAAAATGAGCTTTTTCGGAAGCATCTCTTAAGATTACACCAGTAGGTTCAGCGCCGGGACAACAGAAGGGGACTTTCACCAGCAGGGAAGGGATGAGCGAGTCTGGACACCTGGACATCTCAGCTGAGATGTAACGAAGCTCGTTAACTTCATCTGCTGCCAATATTGCAGCAGCGCTGTGGGTAACGACTCTCTCACTGGCACCACCTGCGTGCACTGCCCTCCGCCTACAGGGGCACAGCCAGCACACCCTATTTCACCTGTTTTTAAAACAAAAACTAATTCCTCGCTTCTTCTCTTCACTGGGAAGATGTGTGGAATGTTCTGAGCAAGGTATCTGTTGCACAAGGTGAAAAATGAACAACTACGGATACATTTTCAGGTTTATATGCTCAAAATGCACTGTAAATATTAGAATATTTAATGGCTCACGAATCAACTGTCAAAACCTCATCGTAACAGGGCAGGGCAACAGGACTCTACAGCAAACACTGTCAGTGGGTTTTTTAATTATTTACGGAAGTTCATCATCACTAGCCTGTGGGACTTAAAAATCAATATCAACAATTGATAACTATAAATCTAGTGAAGCATTTCAGTAGGTAACTGGGGCAGAACACCTACTTTTATCATTACACATGTCAATAGTTTTCAAAAAACAGCAAAAAGAGAAACTGTGAAATCAAATTAAAGAGAAGTTGAAGCCTGCCCTCCTCTGCATTTCTGCTCTGATGGGAGACGACTGCGCACTAAAACACTAAAACGCACCTCGGAGCCCAGCGATGCCCTGGCACAGCGGGCACCGAGCTGACACAGGGGCTGATGCGCCCTATGCAGCTGGGGGTTGTTCTCAGCAGAGCCCCTCGGCCCCCTATTGGGGGGGGTCCCCAAGCTGTGCACCCCCAGGCTGTCACCAGTAGAACCCCTGCCATCCAAAGCCCCCTGCACCCAAACATCTCCATACAGACCCCCAAACCCCCATCCTGCGGGGTTCCTGCACCCAAACATCTCAGTACAGATCCCCAAACCCCCATCCTGCGGGGACCCTGCACCCAAACATCTCAGTACAGACCCCCAAACCCCCATCCTGCGGGGACCCTGCACCCAAACATCTCAGTACAGACCCCCAAACCTCCATCCTGCGGGGACCCTGCACCCAAACATCTCCATATAGACCCCTAAACCCCCATCCTGCGGGGTTCCTGCACCCAAACATCTCCATACAGACCCCCAAACCCCCATCCTGGGGGTTCCTGCACCCAAACATCTCCATACAGACCCCCAAATCCCCATCCTGGGAGTTCCTGCACCTAAACATCTCCATACAGACCCCCAAACCCACATCCTGGGGGTTCCTGCACCCAAACATCTCCATACAGACCCCTAAACCCCCATCCTGCGGGGTTCCTGCACCCAAATATCTCCATACAGACCCCCAAACCCCCATCCTGGGGGTTCCTGCACCCAAACATCTCCATACAGACCCCCAAATCCCCATCCTGGGAGTTCCTGCACCCAAACATCTCCATACAGACCCCCAAACCCACATCCTGGGGGTTCCTGCACCCAAACATCTCCATACAGACCCCCAAACCCCCATCCTGCGGGGACCCTGCACCCAAACATCTCCATACAGACCCCCAAACCCCCATCCTGGGGGTTCCTGCACCCAAACATCTCCATACAGACCCCCAAACCCCCATCCTGCGGGGACCCTGCACCCAAACATCTCCATACAGACCCCCAAACCCCCATCCTGCGGGGACCCTGCACCCAAACATCTCCATACAGACCCCCAAATCCCCATCCTGGGGGTTCCTGCACCCAAACATCTCCATACAGACCCCCAAATCACCATGCTGCGGGGACCCTGCACCCAAACATCTCCATACAGACCCCCAAACCCCCATCCCTGTGCCCCCTAACGCCACTGCGTGAATCCACTCCCTTCGCTCCCCTCCACATAAACAAGATCAGTGCAACCCACGGATTAAAATCGTGAGGGGGGGAGGAAAAAAAAAAGGAATCGCACGCTTAAGTAGATTAAGGGCTCCGCGACTCGTTTGCTGATTATTTGTGCCGTCGCGACCCGAAACTCTGATTTTTTTTTGCTTCCTCACGGAAAAAATTAAAAAAATTGCTCGGGCAATAATGGGGGGGGGGCAGCACCGGGTGTGGGGCTGGGAGGGTGATCACAGACCCCAGGGGCCACCGGGGAGAGGGGAAAGGGGAGAAAGGAGGAGGATGGGGAAGAGGGAGGATGGAGGGAGAAAAGGGAGAGAGAGGAGGAGAATGGAGGGGAGAAAGGGGGAGAGAAGAGGAGGATGGAGGGGAGAAAGGGGGAGAGAGGAGGAGGATGAGGGGAAGAGAGGAGGAGGATGGAGGAGGAAAAGGAGAGAGAGAGAAGGGAAGAAAGAGAGTGAGGGGAGGAGAGGGAGCAGGGGGAGAGATGGAAAAGGCAGCCCCTCAGGTCCAGAAGCTGCGGGGCGGGGGGCACAGGAGGGGCTGGAGGGAGACGGGGGGCAGCCCCGCAGGTGCAGGCGCTGCGGGAAGGGGGGGGGGAACCCCGGGTGCTGCTGGGGGCGATGGGTGGGGAGACGGGGGCGGGAGGTGGAGGGGCAGCTTCCCGAGTCCAGAAGCCGCAGGGAGGGGATGAAGGGGGAGGATGAAGCGGGGGCAGCTCCCCGGGTCGAGCCGCTGCGGGGAGAAGGGGGTGTGCGGGGTTGGGACGGGGGCGGCCCCGCAGGTGCAGGCGCTGCGGGGCGGGGGGGGGGGCACCTACCCACGCCGTATTTCTCCTCCTCGGTGGGGCTCCACATGCTGGCGGTGCGGCGGCGGCCGGCCGAGGCTCCCCTGGGCACGGCGAGGCGGGCGGGCGCCCAGCATCGACCGGAGGTTTCTCCTCCTCCTCCTCCTCCTCCTCCTGCCGTGCCCCCCCCCCCCCCGCCCCTTCCCCCTCCGCGGGGGCGCTGCGGTCCCTTCGCCGCTGCCGGGGTGGGTGGTGAGGCGGGGGGAGGCCGCCCCCCCCCCGCCCGCTGGGGCAGCGGCAGCCGCTCCGCGCAGCTCCGGTCCGAGGGGGCCCGAGGAGCTCGGCCGCCGCTCGCTCCCTCCCTCCCCCGCCGCCTCCTCCTCTGCCGCCGCCGAAGCGCTCGGTGCGCCCCGCGCCGAGCCCCGCGCGCATGCGCAGCGCCTCGCCCAGCTCCCCCCCCCCCCCCCCGCGCGGGGGCGGCAGCGCGGGACCCGCACCCCCCGCCCCGCGGGACCCTCCGGGCACCCCCCGCACCCCCCGCCCCGCGGGACCCCCCGGGCACCCCCCGCACCCCCAGCCCCGCGGGACCCCCCGGGCACCCCCCGCACCCCCCGCCCCGCGGGACCCCCCGGGCACCCCCCGCACCCCCAGCCCCGCGGGACCCCCCGGGCACCCCCCGCACCCCCAGCCCCGCGGGACCCTCCCGGCACCTCCAGCACCCCCCGCCCCGCGGGACCCCCCGGGCACCCCCCGCACCCACCAACCCAGCGGGACCGGGCACCCCCGCTCCCCCGCACCGGCAGCCCCCGACCCAAAGGGATCGGGCAGCCCCGCAGCCCCCGACTCAGCAGGACCAGACAACCCCACACTTCCAGCCCCAAGGGACCAGACACCCCCAAACTCCCACCCCCACACCCCCAGCCCCACAGCCCCGAGGGACTAGACACCCCCACACCCCCAGCCCTGCAGCCCCAAGGGACCAGACACCCCCAAACTCCCACCCCCACACCCCCAGCCCCGCAGCCCCAAGGGACCAGATACCCCCAAACTCCCACCCCCACACCCCCAGCCCTGCAGCCCCAAGGGACCAGATACCCCCAAACTCCCACCCCCACACCCCCAGCCCTGCAGCCCCAAGGGACCAGACACCCCCAAACTCCCACCCCCACACCCCCAGCCCCACAGCCTCGAGGGACCAGACACCTGCAGCCCCAGCCCCAGCAGGCCCGGGCAGGCCTGGGTGCCCCTGGGGAGGCTCAGCCGCTCAAGCCCCTCCAAACTTCGCCCCCCGTCATGCTCTTTTCTTTCCAAAATGGGAAAAGAATGAGAAAATGGTTTGATGAGAACAGAGCGAGGGGCACACGCAGCTCCCAGGGTCCCCAGTCCCAGCAGAGTCGCTGCTCCCAAGAAGCCCCGGGACTGGAATAGGTCCTAAAACCTGGAAAAATCCCAACTGAGGGCAGGCGAAGGGAAGAAAATCCTCTCTTTCTGCTGTGATAAACCCCAGCAGTGGGATATCCCCAGAGGGATTTGGCCCCAGGGATGACGTTCCCACCTTGAACCCCCGTGCTGGACCAGGACGTCGGGGTTGGGGCTCCTACTGCTTCAACAAAAACCTTTCCAAACGATTTCAAACAGTGGAAATCAAAGTAAGCGCACTTAAACTGCCTAATGAGTTATTAGCTTCTAAAAACACTGGGGAAAGAATGGATTTTAGTAAATGTACAGTGGCAGCATTTAAGGTTGGCATTTGAGTAGGAAGAGAATCGGGGAATGCTCTAAGGCCTGTACTGCTGGCACCATCACTGAGATCAGAATTTGCCTTATACTGCGATTTAATTGTATTTCATTAATTTCCAAAGCCTCTAAAGAGCTGGCAAACTTGGAAGAGACTGCACAAGCAACAGCTACCCACAATGCGAAGGAGTCGTTGGATTTTATCTTTGAGCCCATCCTTCATTTCTACTCTTTCCATAAAATCTGAATTGGAATTCCTCACAGAAACAACAGAAACCAACACTTTTCATACAGGAACCTTTGTATACAGAATCATAGAATAGTTTGGGGTGGAAGTGGCCTTAAAGCCCATCCAGTCCCACCCCTGCCACGGGCAGGGACACCTCCCACTGGATCAGGGGCTCCAAGCCCCATCCAGCCTGGCCTGGAACCCCTCCAGGGATGGGGCAGCCACCCTTGCTCTGGGCAGCCTGGGCCAGGGCCTCATTGCCCTCAGCATAAAGAAGTTCCTCCTTACCTCTAGTCTCTGTTCCTCTCCAATTTGCAGCCACTGCCCCTTGTTCTATCACCAAAAGCCTTTGTAAACAGTTCCTCCCCAGCTTTCTTGTAGCCCCTTCAGGTACTGGAAGGTCGCTATAAGGTCGCTCCTCAGAGCCTTCCCTTTTCCAGTCTGAACAACCCCAACTCTCTCAGCCTGTCCTCGTACGAGAGGCGCTCCAGCCCTCGGATCATCCCTGTAGCCTCCTCTGGACCTATTCCTACAGCTCCATCTCCTTCTTACGTTGAGGATTCCAGAACGGGACACAGGACTCCAGAGCAGGGCTCACGAGAGAGGAAGAGAGGGGCAGAATCACCTGCCTGGCCCTGCTGGCAGCGCTGCTTTGGATGCAGCCCAAGGTGTGGTGGCCTTCTGGGCTGCAATGACATCAATGACTTGATGTAAAGTTTTAGTATCACACCCAACTTGTAACTTCAGCTGTACCCCACACTTTTTATAGCACAACTGTTCTATCGTTATATAATAAAACAGAACAAAAGTCATCAATTTGCACTACAGAACTTAGGTTGCTGTGGAAACCTTCATTATTTATTTTTTACCATGCGCGAGTTATGTCTCGGCACCGCACGCAGACAGCTTTCTGTTTGGATTTTTGTTTAGTTTGGGGCTGTTGGTTTTCGTTTTGCTGTGTACAGCGCAAACAGAAAGTGGCCAACGAGTAAGCGTGTCTGTGCATTATTGATTTAGAAAAACCGACTTATTCAATCGCACCGTAATTCATATTCACATTTAGGCATATGTATTTACAATAGCTTCATTACTTCCCTTCCTGAGGCCTCCCCCAGCATGCATAAACAGTTTTTTGAGGAGACAAAACCTGACAAAGTCATTGAGTTGCACCTGCTGGTGAGAGGATGCTGCTGGGTTTGAGAATTTGGTGTTTTAATATCTATTTCAATAATAAATACCTCTCCCACCTCTTACTCGCACTTTAGGTGTGGAAATCCTGTGTGGTGACAGGAACTGGTTAATTCTTTCAGCTCTCCAGCTCTTCGTTCTACAGCCTCAGCACTTCACCCTCTGCCAAGCTGACCAGAACAGAGACGTTTCCTGCTTTAGAAAACACACAACAGAGCGTCTTTTTCAAAATACAACCACGTCTGAGTTGATTCCTCCTGTTAAAGTGAATGAAGGTGAACTTGGGAAGATAAGGCAAGAACTTCGTGAGGCGAGATAAACTCCAAGAAGGACACCAAAAAAGCTGGCAAAAAGAGACCCGTGACAGTAATCAAAAAATACAAGAGTAATAATAGTAATAAAGATCATCATAATAACTATTAATCATAGCAATCAAGAAACATGTTTAAAGGAACTGTGCCATTTGTGTTTCCTTCTTGTGGATGTGTAAACGATAGCACTAACAGGCTATGCTGATGATGGATTAATTTTGTTTGAAATACAGTAGGTATTATCACATATTTCTTCCTAACGCTTTCCTGCGCTGCTGGTGGTGATGCCAGTTTTCAAACACAGAGTCACCAGAGGGGTGTATGACCCACTTCAGGAAGGAAAAATCTCAGTGTCGTTTACTACAGACTCAGTGGAATGCAAGTTTGCATAACTTAAAGTTACCCAATATATTTACATCTGTTCCTCTGATGCAGGCACTCACCAGTTTAATGAGTCTCCTATCGCCTCTACGTAAACACCAACGGCTTTAGTAAATACTCTAAGCTGAAGTGCAGCAGAGATCAAACATCCCACCCTGTACAGGAGGCAGAGGCTCTGACTGCCCAGGCAGCGAGTTGGAGTTCAGGATTACGAGGACAGGCTGAGAGAGTTGGGGTTGTTCAGCCTGGAAAAGAGAAGACTCCGAGGAAACCTTATAGTGACCTTGCAGTACCTGAAGGGGCTACAAGAAAGCTGGGGAGGGACTGTTTACAAAGGCTTTTGGTGATAGGATGAGTGGGGATGGATATAAATTGGAGAGGGGCAGATTTAGACTGGACATAAGGAGGAATTTCTTCACCATGAGAGTGGTGAGACACTGGAACAGGTTGCCCAGAGCAGTGGTGGCTGCCCCATCCCTGGAGGAGTTCAAGGCCAGGTTGGATGGGGCTTGGATTTTGTTAAGAAGTTTAAAAACATAACTTCGGCAATCAAACTACAATGGAAAATCTGCTGTAAATAGCAGAGCTCCAACAGGCAGAACTTCTGCTGGACATCTCGGGTCCCAGACACGAATTCTCTTCAGAGAACAGTGGCCTCCCCTTGCAGGAGGCTCCTGAGCTGCCGTTCTTGTCACTGAACTTCTGTATTGCACCATATGGAAATAATAGCAAACACATGCTTCAAGACCTTATTTAACTGAACAAGACAATTCAGAAGGAAAGCACTAATGATTTTAAATAACACTGCTAAGAGTAACTTAACTCCCACTGTGTACAGGAGCTGCTACGTCCAAAGGATTGCGAGTTGCTTACGATTAAGTTACTGCAAACAGAACTGTCCTTATCCAAGCAGAACACGCATTAGTGTTTAAGACAGCATTAATTACAATACATCAGCCACTTCATCTTATATCATACTATCTTACCATAATATAGATGTGATCTGAAAGACAGCTGGCTAGGGAATGCAGAGATTTGACACACTTTCTTTCTCTTAAATAGATCAAGGGAACCACATGATCCTTTCAAATGCTCTGCAAGGGACAATGGAAGGTCAGGGTGCAGAAAGCAGAGACTCTTACACCACTTTTCCTCTCTTATCTCAGCCTTAAGGTATCAGGGAACACATCACCTTCTTGCCCTCTCTTTCAGGTAAGAGCATCCCCATACTTTACCCTTTCTCCCCGTTCTCAGGGTTATCGATACTTGTACTTCTACTTCCATTCTTACCTCAACCCTCTGTTTTAGAAACATGGCCCAGAACCCCTGCTATCAGAAAAAGAATCAGGGCTGAATTTTAACTCCCTCTGACAGTCAATTTATTTGATTAAATTACCTCCTTTTCTGCCCTCGAGGTTCCAACTTCACATTTGTTCCTTAAAATTTCATATTCTCTCCCTGTTGATAAGGTGGTTTAACCCATTAAACAACTTGACTTTCCCATTAAATTATAAATGCAAATATTTTGTTCTTCAATTAGCAACAAAAAGGAAGAAGGTTCATCTGAATCTTCACGTTTCATCAATAATTCAGAAATTTGAGGAAAATACAATTGAAGCCTCATTGGCACTTATCTCAAATGCTCCCACTGCAGCAAATTACCTATTAAAAGAGTGAAAAATCATAGAATGTTAATTAGCACGGTTGTGACAAATTTATACCTTTTCCTATTAATTTCTTTTAATGCTCAGGATTTAAGATTCTCTACCTTTTTTAAATAAGGGTTCAGAAGCATTTGTGAACTCTTCTTGTGTGTGTGCTTTGTTTGGTCTTTTTTGATTTCTGACTTTATGTATCTCTGATATTTACTTCTTGCCTTGAAAGAGATCTCTCCGATGCTGAGAAATTTATGCTGCTAAGATAAAACACCAGACAACTGGTTTCATCACTCACAAAAATGCAACAGGGATGCCATTCCAGAGGCTGCCTTAACTGATTTTAGCTATAATTGAATCAATCCCCAGCCAAATCTCTACAAGCAATGCAGAGTTTTGTTGGGCTTTTTTTAAAGTGCTCTGTCTAACGTTATTGCTTTGTTTCAGGGACAATTGAATGTTGGATTGTAGAGAACAGTCTAACACACCTCCAGGGAACAGTGGCTGAGGACACTTCTATATCCTTATTTATGTTGATCTGTAAAAAGAAAAAGTGAGCAAATGTATTTTTATTTCAAATTGGCTGAAAGTTCAAAGCAGGAATGCCTTATTAATGTGCTTTCACTTGCAGCCTCTGTTCCAGCTGTTAGTCACAGCAGCTTTGCTATCAAACTAAATCATAGAATCACAGAATCATAGGATAGTTTGGACTGGAAGGGAGCTCAAAGCCCATCCAGTCCCACGTTTGCCCTGGGCAGGCACTCCTCCCACTGGATCAGGGGCTCCAAGCCTCATCCAACCTGGCCTGGAACCCCTCCAGGGATGGGGCAGCCACCTCTGCTCTGGCCAGCCTGGGCCAGGGCCTCCCCACCCTCACGGTAAAGAATTTCCTCCTGATGTCTAATCTGAATCTTCCCCCTTCCAGTGTAAAACCATTCCTCCTCTTCCTATCACGACACGTGAACAGCCCCTCTGCAGCTTTCTTGCAACCCCTTCAGTACTGGAAGGTCGCTACAAGGTCCCCTCAGAGCCTCCAGACTGAACAACCCCAAGTCTCTCTGCCTGTCCTCGTCCAAGAAGTGCTCCAGCCCTCGGATCATCCCCATGGCCTCCTCTGGAGCTGTTCCAACATCTCCCTGCCCTCCTCCTTGGGGGATCTCAGAGCTGGACCCAGTGCCCCCCAGGATGCTGGGGAGCTCAGGAGGCTCTGTGGGGCGCTGTCCATGGTGCTGCCAGAGAGGATGTTCTTATCTGGAAATACAACCAGTAATAATAAACAACTGGAAAAACTGGAATTTGAAGCACCGACATGGATAATTTGAAGTCACGGAACCACAGAATCATTTAGGTTAGAAAATATCTTTAAAAGCATCAGGTCATGCTGGACCTATCTACACTCATCCCATTTTTTTCTTATAGGAACGCTGATGCGCACAATTGAGCTGCGGGCATGCTATTCCAGTCAACTACTGAGAAAAATCATTATGGGAATGTACAGCCGTGGCAAGGTGCTCCATGCCCAAGCAACGTTGCTTAACACTACCCACTACTGTACTGTCCATATTAACTGCAGATTTATACCTTAAAAGATAAACACCCTCTATGTTTAACTACAAAATTATTTGATTATTTTTATCCAGATAAATGCAGTATTGTATACGTGTATATTCAAATTAAATAACATTTTTGATAGTATGTAATATTAGAAACCTCAAAAAAAGATTATTATTGTTAAGTTTTAATATTGTATTGGAACAATTAGAATGCAATCATTTCAACAGAGAGCCAAATCTGGATTGTAACTGCTAGTGTCACGTGCCCAGGGTGAGATTCTCCTCTTAACAAGTAGAAGATAATTAAGTCTTCATATGAGCTTCAGATTCCAAAAGGAATTGGAAATATAATCCCTGTGAAAGACATTGCAGTATTCTTCTGTTTAAGAGAAAGAGAGATCTTCTTCTTCTTCTACTTGTGTTACCAGCATGCCAAAACCACGTCAGTGTTGTACAGAGCAGGAAGCGTTGCCTCCTGCACGCCTAAATCACAACCACATCCAGAGACAATCACCTGCGTCACTTAACTGGAAAAAAAAATTGCAGAAATCTAATCTAAAAGCTTTGACCAACGTGATGAAACAAGGATCTTCCTAAGCAGCGTAAAAGAAAGTATTTTGTTCTGTGACACAGCAGGACAATGAGTCAAGTGTAACAATTGTGCAGGCTGGCACGTCTCTGAGTAAAAAGGATGAAGTTACTGTAAATCTGTCCAAATACTTACATCCAGCTCCGAAAGTGAATCAGCACAAAGGGACCAGAAGCTGATTCATCTAAATAACAAAAGCACGAACAACTCATCAGCTATCACCACAGGGAAGTGATCAATAATTACCCAAGTACACTCTTCTGCCATAATGTACAACAGTCAAACTGGCAGAGTTCTTTATAGCCAGCACTCTTCTACTCGGAAGCAGAGAAACAGGTGACATCCACACATCTCCTCAAGGATGCTGAGTAGTCACTGTTCCTTGTTGTGCTCCTGACACTTCAGCAATGGAGCAGGTACATTTTTGATACTTTTGCACCAAGCACAAGGGATATGGATCCAAGTCAAGCCCTCCCACCCCAGCTCAGTGAACAAACCTCCTGCAAACCCAAGCAGTAAAGGCTTAGCCAACAGCTCCTCAAGATGCTGCCTGGCTGATAAACACACTGACAGCTTGGCCTGTATGAGAGACACCGTCCTGAAACCATCAAGAAAAGTCCTCGTCTCATGAAGTGACTGAATTAATCAGGAGGGGGAAAAGCCTCAATCAAGGAGGCTGTCTTCCACCAGGAGAAGACTCACCATCCATCTTGGGTTGTGCAGTTCTTATGTAAAAGCAAAGAATAGGATCTTCAGCTCCTGTACAATGCAAGAACATTTTAATTCTTTATGTTGCCATGAACACACTAAATAAATAGCAACATTAACCAAGACAACTGTCTGTCAGAAGCCAAAGTGCAGAGCACAAAAGCCCCGACACAACCATCTGTCTGAAGGCCACTGACAGAGGGAAGTACACCTGCACTAGAGGGGTCGAGGACAGGCAGAAGATCTCTCACACTGGAAAAAAAATGAGGAAATAAGCTCAAAATGATCCCTCAGAAACAAACTATGATTCAGGCCCAGAAGACCAAGTCTAAAGATTTTATTGAACCCATTCATTCCTTCAAAGGGAAGGGAAGACCCAGAGAAGAGTTGGCAAAATCTGTGTTCTACAGGCATGCTTTTACCTACAAGGCATGACTAGCAGTAAGGGATAGATCTGGTTAGAAGACTCATTTTTCATTTATGATTTGTAAATGTAAGATTTATCACCAGGTTTTGGATTGGCTGTGGCCACTGCAACCTTCCTGCAGAGGATAAACAAACTTAGATATCTGTTTAGTAGTACTAAACCCAGCAACACATAGGAAAATGTAGCGTGCCTGTCAAGCAGAGCACAAATATAGACTGCAAACAGATTGCCTGACTAACCAAATCTGTCAGGATTATGAAGATAAAATCAGATAATTTTTAATAATTTCTTTTTTTTTTCTAGTAACAGAGAAGATTCTCCAGCTACAAGGAGGGCTGCAAGGATGACCTGAGGGCTGGAGTGCCTCCCATACGAGGACAGGCTGAGAGAGTTTGGGTTGTTCAGCCTGGAGAAGAGAAGGCTCCAAAGAGATCTTATAGCAACCATCCAGTCCCTGAAGGGGCTGCAGGAAAGCTGGGGAGGAACTTCATACAAAGGCTTGGAGTGACAGGACAAGGGGCAATGGGAATAAACTGGAGAGGGGCAGATTTAGACTGGACATAAGGAGGAATTTCTTCACACTGAGGGTGGGGAGCAACTGGCCCAGGCTGCCCAGAGCAGGGGTGGCTGCCCCATCCCCGGAGGGGTTCAAGGTCAGGTTGGATGGGGCTTGGAGCCCCTGATCCAGTGAGAGGTGGCAGGGGGTGGGGACGATGGGCTTTGAGGTCCCTTCCAATCCAAACCATTCCATGATTCTATGTAACTCTGAGGGAAGAAACAGACACATTTTTTAGCACAGTAAAGAAATAATGTCACTAAAATTATTACCACTGCATATAAAGATGCAAGGACAGGAGTTTATAACACAAATATTACATTTTATAGTTGCAGTTATGGCATACAGCTTATCCCTAAAGAATAAATTATAAAAAATACAGCTAATAAAGGAAAAAAATGAAAAGGACTATATAGCAATATAGTATAAGTGAAATATTTTACTATTTTGTGAGATTGCTGTCGGAATAACTACTAGCCTGCATGTCCAACGCATTGTTCAAGAGCACCCAATGAAAACATCTAAAGAAAATGATAATGAGAAGTGATAAAAATAAATTAGAGAAATAAAGTTCAGAAATACAGATATTGAAGCGTTATGAAACAAGGGGACAATAGGTTAATGAATTGCAAGTAGCATGGATGAAAGAGAGATCATCTGAGCCAAAATAATTCTGGTGAATGACAAGCAAAGAAACGAGTTTGGTCAGGATTTTCAAGACCATTCTAGGATTGAATTTTATTAGAAAATGTTTCAATTAGAATCAAAGATTCATAGAATAGTTTGAGTTGGAAGGGACCTTAAAGATCATTTGGTTCCAACCCGCCTGCCCTGGGCAGGGACACCGCCCATGGATCAGGGGCTCCAAGCCCCATCCAACCTGGCCTTGAACCCCTCCAGGGACGGGGCAGCCACCCCTGCTCTGGGCAACCTGGGCCAGAGCCTCTTCACCTTCATTGTTAAGAAATTCTTCCTTGTATCTAGTCTAAATCTGCCCCTCTCCAATCTACAGCCATTCCCCTTTAACCTATCAGTTGTGTTGCTTCTAGAAATAGTATCAATATAGGAACTAAGTTTCCAGACTGAGATGGGAAAATAGCTGTTCCCGTTAGCGGTAGAGTTCATGCGCTCATTAGCACGAGGGCTGACAGATTTCTCCCCCAAATGTTTCGCGAGCTCCCATGAAGTGACACTATTGTGAGCGCCGTTTTGTTTTGCAACAAGGACGCTGCAAACGAGTTGATCAACAACCTCTAAGTGAACGCACATAAGATGATTCAATTTAAATTAAATGGAACGGTAAACAAACATTGGGCTCAATCCCGATTTTAGACGAAGAATCTTTGAGTAACTATGGTAACTATTTACTGAAAATAATTGGGCTGAAAAACTTATGAACTTGAACATGAAGCTCTCAAACTTATTTGTTTTGTAAATAGATTTCTATTTCTAAAACTTGAATATCAAGCAAAAAGACATCAGTAAAAATGGGCTCCAAAGGAATAACCACCCCAAAGCAGGTGAAGAGTGCAACTGAAAAACCTACAAGGGCTTTATCCTGGGGAGGTTTCCTGTAGATTATCCTACATGTATAATTTTACCTAGAAAAGCAGCTGTTTTATATTTAAATAATACATGTTTTGTCACATTTTCTGTTTTCCCCTTTGCATCTCATTCAAAATGCTTGAGAACTTTGCATGCTGCAGATCCTTGACTAATAGGGAAAGAGTTGCTCATATCTCCTGTCCTGCCTTCCAAATGCAGGTAATGAATCTGTCTCATTTTAAGACCAGAATCAAAAGAAGAAATATATTACAAATTTCTGCTTTCAGAGCAGGACACAAAGGTACCAAGATATTTTAGGATTTGGAGCTGTACGCTGCATAGTTTCCAGTTAGGTTCATAGAATCATGGAATGGTTTGGGTTGGAAGGGACCTCAAACCCATCCAGTTCCATCCCTTCCACGGGCAGGGACACCTCCCTCTGGATCAGGAGCTCCAAGCCCCATCCAACCTGGCCTTGAACCTCTCCAAGGAGGCCAAAAGCAGCTATGAACTTCTCATAAATATTATCCTAGAAGTGCTGCTATAAAACACAGTGACCTACAAGACATACATATGGAGTAACTTAGCTCGCTCACAGCACAGACAGACAGGCTGGTTCACTTACCTGAAGTAAAGAAATCACATTTTTACACGTCATTCTAAATACATGTTTATGGGAATTGCAACCTAGGAAATCTTTGATTCAGAGGCTAACCAAGGCCATGTGATTTACTCAAATAAGCTATAAAATAGTGATGAACCCTACCCAGGGAGTTTTGCATTCTGAAGCTCTGAGACATCTGATATATTTTCAGAAATGACTTTCACTAATTCAGATCTTTACAGTCCACAGATGCCTAATTTCTCTAGGATTATTTGCTGAAATATTAAAAAAAGTTTTCTCTTTACAACAAAGGTGCATCAGAGGAAGTTTCCCACTTAATGCTGTATAAATGTGTTAGCTAAAAAGGTTTGGGGAGAGACGTACTATAATATTGAAACATATAATTGCAATTGTCATTCCTAAAATACCCTCGATGCGCGTCCTGGGCATCATGGAGCCATTAAAGATTAATAGAAGCCTCTGCAGATACTGTTACTAGCAGTAGCAGTCCAGACAACTTGAATGAAGCGATCAGACCATAATCAGCTCCAGAACTAATCATAACAACCCCCGTGCTGTTACAAGGCTCTGTGAAAGCAACACAGAGCTCAGGTAGATTCAGATGAAGAGGGAAACAATTATTTCTAGCTAATTTGCATTAATCTAATCTTACCACAAAGTTTTGCATCCTTTTCATACCAGAACATACTGCAGCGACTCCTGATATCCACCCTTCCCCGCAAAAAAAAACCAGAAAAGGCTCAGGGAAAAAAGCCAAAAGAATAATTTGAGGTCTGGAGAAATAAAATCTTCCTAATAAGGAGATTTAGAGATCAAACTCTTCAGAGAGAAGTGTAAGTTGTGGTGATCAGCGTCTGTAAGCATATCCACAAGGAGATCTCTGATAGCTCTTTAAATCTAGCAGATAAAGGTTTTACAGGATCAAAAGGCTCGATGCTGATGGCCTATTCAGACTGGAAGAGGTGCAGATTTTTAATCAAGAGAGTAAATTGGCAAAACTTACCAGGAGATGTAAAAGATTCTTTGTTGCTTCAGCTTTTTACTCCAGGTCGGCGATCACTGGGAGAAACCAGAAAGGAAAGTATTGAGGTGTCTTAGATGAAGTTCTTGGACTCAGCTTTTTCAGGGTGGGTCTTTGTTACCACTTTCCATAGAACAGATCATTAAGTACATGATCCCAATGCAAATTTATTGATATTGTTGAAAATGAAAATATATTTATGATGTATTTATATTAATATATGAGCACATATAAGTCTTATTTTAAAATCACATCACTAGATGCTACAAGGTTGTGGTGAGGGGTGTGCTGGGCTCTTCCCCCAAGTAACAAGTGACAGGACAAGAGGGAATGGCCTCAAGTTGTGCCAGGGGAGATTCAGATTGGATATTAGGGAAGATTTCTTTACCAAAAGAGTGGTGAAGCCCTGGCAGAGGCTGCCCAGGGCAGTGGTGGAGTCTCCATCCCTGGAGGGGTTCACAAAGTGCATGTGGCCATGGCATTTAGGGACGTGGTTTAGCAGGCACAGTGGTGTTGGGCTGATGGTTGATCTGGATGAGCTCAGAGGTCTTTTCCAACCTTAATGATTCTATGTTCATAAGGTAGACAATGAATTTCCAATAAATCATGACTTCGTGCACTCTCTCCAACAAAACCAAAAGCATTTGCAATGCTAAAAGCAGTCAGGGTCTTTTCACACCTGCGTACTGGCTCCTGTCGCCAAAGGGATACTCAAAAGGAGACACCTCTCGGTGTTGCCCTTCTGAAATTTCCAGGTTTATTTCTACTGTGCACAGCACTCAGATTATTCTTTGCTTTTTTGATGACTCACTGGGTCAGCTCACACAGTCAATGTTTTAGGGTATTTTTGAGATTAGGCTGAGCCTAGTGCAGCATTCTCAGGTCAGCAGGCTTTGCCAATTACTCCCAGTGCTAAACATTTACTGTAGCAAGGCCTTGATTAAAGTGCTAAAGGAAAAGGCATCATCTCAGTGATGTGGATCACAAAGTTCACGCTTGTGTGAGACTTTCCTGTACATGACTCCACGAACTCAGCTGCCTGTGGAAGAGAATTGCTTGCTTGAATGACTGCACTGGAGTTAAATGAAAAGCTCAGCTCCAGATAATCAAATCTGGAGAGATGAATCTTGCATTTTCTTTCATTAGTTCTACAGAGCAAGGTAGCCAAGATTTTCAGGGAAGTGGCAAGCTTGGGAAGTACCTGTGATTGCTTCATCCTTCCCCAGGGGGCTTTCCAGTTGAGTGTGAGTCTAATGATTCCTGTAGTTAGACAGATACCACAAAAAGACTGCAAACTCCTCTTCTGCTCCTTCTGCCAGTGGCCTGTATACCATACTCTTGGGATCCAGGTAATTTATCTAAGGCACGGTAAGAGGAGCGTGCCTGCTCCATCACCTTAACTGAAACAGCTGAAAAGATCAGCTCCCTGAGCACAGAGCAGGAACAGCAATGGAGAAGAGGGAAGACAATAATGAGCAGAGTTATTTACTTCTTGGATCCTACTTCTCTACCTCCAATGAACTTCGCAAAAGTAGGGCGAGCAGGAGCCCTCCGAGAGCGCAGCACTGCTTCCCTTTCAGGATTCACAGGGACACTGTCACCTCGGTGTTCCTGCAGCATGAGGTGAGACAGGAGAACACCCGCACAGCGGATCCACTGGGGCAGAGAACCCAGCACCTACAAGATCTGTCACTTTGGATAAGCTCTGCGGTGGACCCAGGATCTAACATTCTCCAACTGCTCAGTGAACATTCCAGGGGTGCTCCTGGGGTGCATATCCTAGTTTAGTTTCCCTCATAAGGAATCCAATTCATGTGCTCTGACGCTACTCAGCGATGGGAGGCAAAGTGCAGTAAGTGGGAACGACTGAGAGATTTACTCCAAATTGCATCAAAGGGAGATGTACTCTGTGGTACAAACTGCACCTCAAACTATAGAGTCAATGTTATCTCACAGTAGGCCTTGAGATTAAAAAAATAAATAAAAAAGCACAGAACGCAGAGTAAAATGTGAATTGGCTCCATCTCCCTTAATTTAGTGTAGAGAATTAGGCTTTGCTTTGAAGGCAACTTGACAGCTCATAAACCACTAACCTGAACTTGGGGGTTGGAACTAGATGATCGGGGGGTTGGAACTGGATGACCATTAAGATCCCTTCCAACCCTAACTCTCCTATAATTCTATGAACCTTCTCACAGAAAGGTACTTTTACCACCAAAAGAGCGTGCTAGAAAATCCTGCATTGTCTCCAACAGTGAACACGTCCCCTTGTTCTCTGGGCCAAGTTCAAGAATCAGTGAAGCAGCATGAGAGGTTGGTCCTGTCCCCTCCTCAGACGCAAGGCCACAAAGGTACAGCAGAGCCACAAGGAGATTGAGCTGTCCTAGGAGCAGATCTAATAATAATCGAGTAGGGCATTTATCACAGAAAACAGAATGGTAAAATAGTAATTTACAGTTAGTTCCAAATCAGGTTAGAGATAAAAATATCGAGCTAAGTGGCCTGCCAGGCAATATTGAGTGGGAGGACCCTACAGGATTTCTGGAGCCTTGGTTTCCCATGACTCTGTTGCTTGAAAGAATGAAGCTGGTTTAGATGAAAAATGGCCTTCGAGAACCTCAAAGGAAGGAACAGCTACAAAGGAATTCCTCAAGGAAAAAAGCAGAGCTTTACTACTACAGGGACAAGCATTCACATGGCTAAAAAGAAGTGCAGTTGATTTAAGGATGACTGTTTGTGTTTCCAGGCCAGCTAATAAGAGACGAAATTTCAGTATGGAGCTCCAATGAAAAGGCAGTTTTCAGGGGCTGTGGTTCTGCCCTCTCAAGTTTACTCTTGCTGTGGAAATGGATGTTAGAAACACACACATCTCTCAAATACTGGACCTGTATAATTGCATTTCAAAATACATACACAAGTATGCAGCTGACCAGCAAACCAACATGATGTTTAACCTCAGCAGCTTTAAAGAAGCCGAATTTTTGTAATTGAATCTCAAGGTTTGTTTCAAAGGCAATTTCTGGTTTTCTCTTGCTATTCCAATTCTACCTTAGCCACCGCTTGCCATCCACACCGGCAAGGCACCCCCAGCAGAACTGCAGGCACTCTCCCTTCACTTCTGAGCTATCTAGAGCCTGGTGACACATCTCAAAGGGATTCCGCAGCCCCCAGCTTTGAGAGAATTTGAGGAAATCAGCCCCTAGAGTA
Organism: Clamator glandarius; assembly: GCA_033459285.1. Classification (NCBI taxonomy): domain Eukaryota; kingdom Metazoa; phylum Chordata; class Aves; order Cuculiformes; family Cuculidae; genus Clamator; species Clamator glandarius. Next base: position 508,958 of record JAUNZM010000044.1, read on the forward strand.
TTCCCAGACAGACTGCATGGCTCGGCACCAGCAGCTATGGCCAAGTTTTCCAGAATGCTCTGCTGAACATCCACAATGCTGAGAGAAATGAGCATTTCCAGTGCTTGTACAGCAAAAAAGCTTGTCAGAAAACCCAGGCTGGGACTATATCAACTGATTGAATCAGTGAAGGCATTTCAGAATTGAGGCGTATCTGCTCTATTACCTGGGGCTGTCAGAAGAATTAATTTAATTAAACGGCAACCCCAACTCTCTCAGACCTTTATTCAGCTGTAATGAGAAGCAGTGTCATGACAGAGGGACTCCGGGAAAGGGCAGGACTCAAGATACAGAGAGCTGCTCCGACATGTCACAAAGCCTCACGACAGCTCAGGAAAGAGAGGGAGTGAGAACAGAGGAAAAAGAGCCATTATGATCATAGAATCACAGAATGGTTTGGGTTGGAAGAGACCTTAAAGCCCATCCAGTTCTAACCGCCCCTGGATCAGGCTGCTCAAGGCCCCGAGTTTATGATCTAAACTTTAGCTGACGAGAATTGATGGGATAAAACCAGCTGAGATTCCATTGAAAGCTCGTGACAGGAGTCTCTGCACTGTCCCAGGGAGCCAGAGAAATCCAGATATATTTGCACATGGAGAGGAAAAAGAAATCTATGGCTTCATCCACTGGTATTGATGCTTCACCTTGCACAAACCTAGAGTCCAGTGACACACACACAGGTTTAGGAGCTTTCAGAAGCATCTAGAGCCATTTCTTTGGAAGAGATGCTGCAGCACTACACCTAGAAAACAACACTGAAATTCCATATAACCATGAAAAATGACTGAAACAAAGCAGCTTTATCCCATCACTATCGCTGTTTGCCTGAGACAGGACTGTAGGGCTTCCCTCCTTTGTGTTCTCTTTAATAGCTGTGGTCAGGAGCTCCACTGGACTGTCTATGCCAAAACCCTGACCAACTGCTCTTTTGAGCAGCCAGCTACCATGTGATACAAACTCCAATTGGAAGATTAACATGCCGCTGCACTAAAACAAAACCCCAAACATGTCATTAGTGGCCTGTCACTGAGCTAATTTAATCAACTTTCAGCTCCAGAAGAAATGAATGTATTCCCAGGGCCACTGCCAGAAAGGCTGAGCTATGTCCAGCATTTGGAAACAAAAGGTCCGTCATCTTCCCCTGGTGCCTTGGTTTCCACGCTGAGGATGAAAACTCCCTCCATTTCCCCAGGTAACTATTCTGCACACATTACTGAGACCTTTTCCTCTACATTTAGAAACTCCTCTGTAGGCCCTGGAGCGGTACTGTGAGAAGGAGCAGGAAAAGGAGCTGAACACCTCGTGGGACACGAAGTTACAGAGGTTTAGGAGAGTTAGAGACCCCAAAGTCAGTCCTTGAAGACTGGCCCAAACACTGGTAGCTGTCAGATGCTCTGGTTTACAAACAGGGGCCACACAAACTTCAGAAGAGGCAGCACAGGACTCAATTTGATGCGCATGCAACCAGGGATTTGATCCAAGGAGTTTCACAGAACTCCATGTTTGAAAACAGCCATCATACATAAACAAGGACCTGAGGTCCTCAGCCTCAGAAAACTTCAAAGGTATAAGCATGGTGGTTCTTTCTGTTCAGTCCTCACCCCATTGCTTTGTTGAGGAAGAACAGAAACATTTCACAAGCAACATCCTTTTGCATGTGTTTCACTCCTGTACACGTCTCTCGATGAATAAAGTTCTTTAAAGTTTAACTCCATGCATATCGGCAATGAAACAAGAAAACATTCATAAAGGAAAATGGAAAAAAATCCTACAGATTCTCTTCCTTTCTAGGGAAACAACAGACCACTTTGCTACGAACTGCAATTATTCCCAAGGGGTTTTCTTTGAACTGTACATGCAGCGTGACAGGTCCATGCTGCGGGACACTTCCCTTGAATTGCTTCAGTTGTTATTCACACATCTCGATTCTCCTGTCCTGAGAAATCCTGTCCATATGGAAACATGTAAACCCAGCCTCATTGCATTTCTGAACAAGCCTTCCCTGGCACATCTCGTTCAGGTTCTACCAAGGCCTCAATCAGCGCTTTCCTTGCTCATCAGGGTCCTCCAGACAGCAGCATCACATCCAATTGTGGTGCAAATTAGCTCAGCTCCACCCAAATAATTACCAGTAGAGGATCTGACCTAATATATTCAGTAGATAAATTGTTGTCTATCAGACTACAAGATCTTCAAAGCTGTACTTTATCTGCATATTCTTCAGTACAAGATAAGAGCCTCGTTGCATTGAGTCTGAGATGAAATTAAGCTTACTTAGGTCCAAGATACTTTTTACCAGAGTCCCATCCCCAACTGAAAAAAGGACAAACATCTCACTTTCCCTTGCTGTACAGAAAATTAAAGACTCACTGAAGACTTCACATGGCACGTGTGGGATCATGCTGTTTCACTGCAGAACTGAAGCAATGAGAGAAGAAAAATATAAGATCAAAATTCTAGAATTCTTAGAAAAGGCCATAAATTATTTATTCAAGAGACCAACTGTTGGACAAAATTCCTGGGAATCACACATGGAAAATAATCATAGAATGGTTTGAGTTGCAATGGACCTTAACGCTCATCCAGTTCCAACCCCCCTGCCACAGGCAGGGACATTCCGCTAGACCAGACTGCCCAAGGCCCCATCCAACCTGGCCCTGAACACCTCCAGGGATGGAGAAGGACAAGTCCATAATGAACAGATGAAACTTAGAACTTTCACCATGGATTACTGAATTTTTCTCAAAGCAGTATTTCTTCTCCTGCCATTTTCATGTAACATGAAGAGAGTTTTGAAAACAAATCAGTCCTTCATTAAGGAAATTTAAATACAGACAAAAATCTTTAGGCTGGCGCTGTCATCTGCCAAGTACAGCCACCTGCCTGCACCGAAACCCTCCCGCGTGCCATACCTGCCACCACTATTTCTGTTTCGTATAAAAAAAAATGAAAATAAACTGAAATACAGCCAGCATCCCCCAGTGCTCCTCGCCCCAAATCTGAGTGCCGTGCTTTCTCGTCTTCTCTGAAGTGGCCCACTTTGAGCCAGGCAGCCAGCGGGGCCGTGTGGCTGCACACGTTCTCCAGAGACGCGAGGAAACACGGATCACGCTGCAACCGCGTTCACACCAACGTCTTGTTATGTTACCTCACAATGATGGATTGGAACGTTAAAAACAGGATTATTCAACTAAAATGAGACTTTGCGATGACAGAAACATAACACACGCTTTCCTGTTAAGGGAGAATCTGGGACTTCAATCAGCACAAGAACAGAAGGAGAAGAGGCTGTCTTCTAGCACAGAGAAAACAAAATGGTGCCAGCAGCGTGTCCTCAGACACAAACACGACTGAAGGAGATGACGACAGCTTGGTAGCCAGAACTGTGAAAGATATTTCACACAATCTTACCCTAGTAATGGGGGAATTAAAAGTATCAGGGTTTCAAATCCTCTCTAACAGAAAACTCTTCTATGCAGAGTTCAAGTGGAAACAGAGAATCATTGAATATTTTGGGACGGAAGGGACCTCAAAGCCCATCCAGTGCCACCTCATGCTGTGGGCAGGGATGCCTCTCACCAGATCCAGTTGCTGCAAGCCCCATCCAGCCTGGCCTGGAACCCCTCCAGGGATGAGGCAGCCTCCACTGCTCTGGGCAGCCTGGACCAGGGCCTCCCCACCCTCACAGCAAAACATTTCTGCCTCAAGTCTAATTCTAAGTCTTTCCCCTTTCAATTTAAAGCCATTCCCCCTCAACCTGTCCCTGCCCTCCCTGATCAAGAGCCCCTCCCCAGCTTTCCTGGAGCCGTTTTCCGTACTGGAAGCTGCTCTAAGGTTTCCCTGCAGCCTCCTCTTCTCCAGGCTGAACAACCCCAGCTCTCAGCCTGGCCTCGTGCTCCAGCCCTTGGATCATCTCCATGGCCCATGACAACACGGCAATGCTAACTAAGGAAATGTCGTGCCATTCGGACTGTGACTCAATCACAGCAGGAATGGGAAGACAGATTTCTGCTGCTGCTGCTGAAAGAGCTACAACAGCTTAAAGACTCACCAGAACATGGCAGAAGGGCTACAGAGGAAAATACCTGTCTTTGTGCGTTCCTTTCAGCACAGAACTGCCTTTCCAGCTTCTGTGCTGTCGTAATTCCAACTTCATAGTAAATGGTAGAACAAGCAGGTTCAAAACTGCAAACGGCACATCATCCAACCAGCCACGAAGCTCTCCTGATCTGGATTCACAACCAGCGGCAAAACGACGTGTATTCCAACTGCTGAAATACAAGTTTGCAGACTCCACTGCAAACAGCTGCAAGAAACGCTGATATTTCTGTCTAACCAAACTGAGACACCTGGGCCTCTGTCCTAGAAAAGATCTTAGAGAGTCTGTTGCACAGACCCCTCTCCAGGTCTGCAGCTGCTCTCAGAAGGCTTTAAGAGAGAACATAAGATCTTTATGACACTAGTTAAGGGCTTACTCTGAAACTGCTTAAAGCACTGGCACAGAGAGGCATTTTCTAAACATACACTACTGGAGAGAAACGCTTGCGTATCACCATATGGATTTGTAGCAGAGAGATATATATATATTACTGCTGGCTTGTAAACACAATAAATTAGAGCACACTTAATCACTTTCAGTTACAGTTTCTGTGTTGAAAGGAAGGTTTAGGTGTGTCATTAGCTGAAGAGAGGGATTAAATATTCTTGTAAAATTCTGCCCCAAAACTTACAAAATAATGTTAAGGGATGTGTTTGGTTGAGAAGGACTCAATATTCAGTAATTAATGGTTTATATATTTTCCCCTAGTAGACAAAAATCTTCATAAATAGCTACCCTTAAGGTTTCATCACTTTTTGGTACAGTCAGCATTGAGTCCAAGCCTCATCTGCAGCATAAGAGAATAAAAATGCGCTTGTTCCTAAAGAAAAATGAGACAGTAAAAATTTCCGGGAGAGAGTGAGTCTGGGTCCTGCACAGCTTTCAAAAGAATTACATTTTTAGAGAAGAATTACCCACTGTAAGTAGCAAGCTCTTTCACTGACAAGCCCCTTTCATCTCCTAGCCTCGAGGAATAGCTTTTTATTCAAAACAAACAAGTCCAAAACTTCTGCCGGCACAGCAAACAGCTAGAAACCCAGGAGGCTCTCCTTTTCACCTCTTGCCAACCAGAAAGAGGGAGAGGAACGGGTAGGAGGAACACAGAGCAACATCCCTGCCCCTGCGAGGTTGCAGAATCACGCTATAGGCAGTGAGCTCTTCATTTTTAGCTGTTCTGCCGTGTCACATTTGAATTCAGCAAGAACATCATGTGGTACGATCATGTGGAACATCGTTGCTGGTATATTTCCACCTCCCAAAAAGCAGATTAGTTTTCCCAGTTTGTATTTCAAATTCGACTGAATTCCAGTTATTCCTGGAGGTGCTCCCACTCCTCCCGGCAGCAGCGCTGGCTGGAGGGGCTGGGGGACGCTGACGAAATCCACTTGGACTTTCATGCTGCTCAGCACAAGGAGAATTGAAACAGCAAAAGAGAAAAAAAAAATCCCTCAGTTTTTACTTTCCCAGACATTAAATGGCCCCTATTTCCTTCTGGGACTCACTGAGGATCCTGCTACAGATGTGCAAAAGCAGAGCACCACGCACTCACACTGTCCTGATACTTAACATCAGGAGACTCTGGTTTTAGTCGGTTATAATTTTGCCAAACTTTATCTTTTCAGCCTGAACATTTTGATGCTGAATGTCACCTGTGGGGTATTTCTCTTCTCATATCAACAGCTGGTTTAGCTGGCTGTGACAACAAAGCCAGAGTGGGGAAAATACATTATTGTGCCAGTATAAAAAAATAAGTTCTGGCAACTCCTGAGAAGCAGCTGACACAATTTCCATCAGGCTTTCAGTGCTGGGCAGTGCCCAGGCTGCTCCTCAAATGCATGTTCGTGTCCATCCACTTTCCAACTTCATCTTATCTGGAAGGCTTTCAGAAAACAGGTCCCACAGGCTTCTCTCTGCTTAAAAGGAACATCCCCCCTCAGCAGGCACTGAGAGCAGCTTCAAGAGAGCTGTAGAAAAGACCGAGAAAACTGGCCTTCAGCAGTTCCGGAGGAATAAGCCAAACTCCTCCAGCACTTGTTTTAGAGGAATATAGAGGCTCCAGAGCAAACGTAAAGGAATGGCCTCAGAGCCAAACTGGCTCTAAACTGGAGTTGCAATAACTTCTGATGCATAAAAAACTTCACAATAAACATAACCCTACAGACTGATCGTTCAAGTTATTCCAGCAATCTTTATCCATTAAAATTTATCTTTTTATTGCAATTTTCTGCAGGAACACTTTTGTTTATTTTAGATAGAATAAATGGATTTCTCATTGAAAGAAGCCTTCTCTGTTTTCTCCCCATCTTAAGCAAAATCAAACAAAGGAGTCCTTCAGGTGTTTTGTATTCTTTCTTTATATTATTATTGTAATTGCGTCACTCTAAAGTTCAAACTGGGGAAGAGAGCAGAAAGCAAGGCTTCCTCTGGAGTCTTGTCAAAGGAAGGGAAGATCTCAACTCCTCGTCATGGCAACAAGGTGCCAGTTTGAGCCAAGTGGAAGGTGGGACGTCAGTGAGACATCACAAGAACGTTTGGTCTGCTGAGTTAGTGACTGCAGAGCCAGTGCCAGTGGGGTGGAGAACAGGGACTACTCTCCACCACAAGGAGACCTAAGAGGAAGAGTGGTCCCCATGGAGAGTCTTCCTAGATCCTTGGAGGAAGACACCGTTGAGAAAAAGCACCTCGTGAGGCAGAGGTGAGGTAGATCGGGGCAAGTGACAGGCCTTATGAGGAGCGGCTGAGAGAGCTGGGGGGGTTTAGCCTGGAGAAGAGGAGGCTGAGGGGAGACCTCATTGCTCTCTCCAACTCCCTGAGAGGAGGTTATGGAGAGGAGGGAGCTGGGCTCTTCTCCCAAGTGACAGGGGACAGGACGAGAGGGAATGGCCTCAAGCTCCGCCAGGAGAGATTTAGGCTGGACATTAGGAAAAAATTTTTCACAGAAAGGGTCATTGGTCCCTGGCAGAGGCTGCCCAGGGAGGGGGTTGAGTCCCCTTCCCTGGAGGGGTTTAAGGGACGGGTGGACGAGGTGCTGAGGGACATGGGTTAGTGATTGATGGGAATGGTTGGACTCGATGATCCGGTGGGTCTCTTCCAACCTGGTGATTCTGTGATTCTAAGTGGGGTGGAGCTATAGTGGAGTCTCTGACAGAGAAGACAGAATTTCCAGGAAAATCAGTTTGTTTCTTAACACATCAAACCAGGCCGTTTGCCCAGGCCAGCAGGATTCTCAGGCAGGTTTACAAAAAGGGAAGAACTGCTACTAAAAAGGCCTTTAGGTATTTGTATTTTAAACTCCTGCTGTCAGACATTGCAATTATGCAGCTAAAAGCCGAAGTGTCGTTAATACTTAAAAGGCTCTTTGATGTCGTATCCCACCCACATAATGGCCCTTCCCCACAGCAGAAGGGTTAAATATACCTCTGCGAGATGAAGGAAAGGGGGAATCTCACTGTTGTCGCCTCTTGTTTGCTGCTGGATACACTTTATTCTGAGAATATCATGCGGCTACCTGGCAGGGCTTGGCGCACAGCTGAATTAGTCAGGAAAGCTGCCAGGGAGGTGGGAAATCTCCAAGTCTCTGTGCTTGCTCCAGGGCTTGTTCCACCGTGGCACAATTACAAATACACCACTGTAGAATCTGCTGCGCCGCTGCCTCTGAAAACACAAATTCAGGGTCTATTTTCCCTACGAATTTCACTCAGTGCTCCAATTAATGCTGCCAGGAACCACACCCATCCCAAGAAAAGCACAGACTGTTTTTCTCCTAGGTAGAAGGATTCCATTCAGACGGCCCATGCTTAAAGACAAGATGAGTTCTTCAAGCGTGCGAGTTCCAGGCTTGCTACAGCTGCCTGAGTCTTTGAAGTCACCGTTTAGTGATAGGAATCGGTTTATTATTGCAATATGGAAAATTAATCTACAGATTAATAGATAGACAAAATGTAAATCTCAATCAGAATATTCACAGAAAGGATGGGTAATTAGAGTGGAGGAGCCCATCATCTTGTCTGGGTCCTGCCAGTTCTCACAACGGGGCAAGCTCTAACTCACAGCAAGAACCCAAATATCAGGGAGCAAGTAATGCAAAAGGGGACTCAGCACATGAGAACCACGAGGTTTGATTTGAGCTGGCCCTCTTCAATCTTTAATCACACATGCACAGTCTCTTTTTGCATCAATCATTTTGCATATTCTTTACATGGTTTTGCATAAAGTGGAGAAGGACTTTGTGCATTAAGATAAGGCAGCTCCCAGGTTTTTATTTAGCAGCTCCCAGGTTTTTATTTAGCAGCTCCCAGGTTTTTATTTAACAAAAGGTCTTGGGGAACTGCTCCAGAGAGAGAAAGGGAGAGCACGCAGAAATAACCGCAATGACAAGAACAGGCTCATGGGAAGGATACAGGGATTAGATTATTAGACAATTCCAAGAAATTATGGTTACTGATTACCGGTATTCCTTTCAAAAGCCAAGTACTGTAACCTTACCAGCAGAAACCACTCACATACCCCGTTCTTCACATTTCTGGAATGAAATCTTCCCCGATTTGCCTTGAGGAGTTGCTGGCTGAGACACAGACCAGAGCGACAATGCCTCACACCGAGGCTCCAGTAGATGTTGAAGTCATGAGCACAAGCGCCGAAGCAAATCCCAGCTGTGAACCACAAAGGGTGCACGGAGGCAAAATACATCTAGGATGACCCAACACTTTTGGAGGCCACATATATTTCTTTCTTCTCCTCATAGGCCATCCAGAAGAAAACAGTGAAATACCCGAGTTCCTCACTTGAACTGCTGCACTGTTTCAGTCTTAGTTGAGTCAGTTTAGCTAATGCATTTTTCATCTTTGAGTAACTTTATTCTTATTCTATTTTCAATAAAAACTATTAAAAGCATGGAAAACATTCAGTTTCCTAGATTTTATGATGGGCTGTGAACACATTGGCATAGGCAATCTCAGATAAGAAATCTCCAAGGCAAAATTTATCTACATCTAAGGAAAGTTATGACCTGTACGCAACAGCCTGTGCCTTTGTAAAACACACAATATAGAACCAGGTGAAAAATAATGGAATAAAGAAAATGGAGAAAAGACTAGTATAAAAAGCCTTAAACTTGTTTAAAAGAAGAAGGCTAAAAAACATCAGGCTGTTCTGAAGGGGAAAATGCTGTGTACGAAGATGATCACTCAGCTTGGATTTGGGATCGTATTTATTTAGTACTTTAATTAATAATGTTGGTACAAAAAGTAGGTGAGCACTCAGGGGAGCTCCTAACAACATAAGGGAGGCACAGGCAGCATCTGCAGAGGCTACACTTTACATGGGAATTTTATTTGTGGACGATTTTGTGTAAGAGAATAATCAAAGCAGATGAAAATTTGAGAATGCAAAGCTACAAGTAATAAAATAAAATATTGCTATGTCTTAGCCTTACCAGTGGCGAGTGACAGAGGAGAAAACCCTTCTCTTCATTACTAAATGTAAAGCTGACCCCAACTCACCTGTTTAACGTGGCCAGGAATGTGGCAGCACTAGGACTTGGAGAGAGGGGTCAAGTATCAATATTGCTGGGCACGTCGCCTCCTTTAGAGCTCTGGTAGTGAGTTTTTATGAGTAATATTTTCTGCAATCCCACTTTGAGGGATTATTGTAGCAATATTAGGAATTGAAAGCCTCTCATTTTTAAGGAGAACAGAAAGGCTGGCTTGTCTAAACACAGGCTGAGAAGAGAATGAGTGCTCAGATAAGGAGAAAACAATGATCCAGGCTAAATAACATTCGCATCATGAATCCACAGACAGAAAATGGTTGTAGTAAAATGAAAGCTGGAATAAGATTGTGCTACAGCTTTCCAAGCTTTAGAGCTGACTTAAATTTCTGAGACTAAGCCTCATCCATGTCCCAAAGAGACTTATACTGATACAATTGCTTATGATACGACACGATACACGGTGGCTTGGTTTCCTGACCCAGGAGGTCCCTCTTGTCTTTATTTCCTTGGAGATTTAACAGAGAGTGGATTTCCTCGGGGCTCGCACAGTATCAGCGCGCTATCAGGCAGAAGACAATGTGCCACTTCAAATCTGGTGACACGTGGCTGGAATTTAAATGACACGCTGCAGTTTTAGAAAGCTCTTAAAACTCCTTTCAAAAGTCAGGTTGCAGGTTTTAAACCAGATCGGAGAGTGGTTTGTTAGAAATGAAAGATCTCAAAATAACTGATTACTCAGAATTCTTTAGTTTTAAGTGTACGATCGCTTTCATGCGATCCAGTTGGCACATCCAGTGAAGATTTTCCGGCATTTTGGGTTTCCCTTAAGCAAGGGTTACATCCCAACTCATCAAATTCACTTGCAGCTTTATGCTACTCCAGTACAGGCCATGGTGTCCTCCTAACAGAGGACACAGACCTGATAAACAGCAATTCACCTTATCGGTGCTTGTGCTTGAAGTAGGAATGAATATTCCACTTACATTATTTCTGCCTACAGGGGATTTAGTGGGTTACAACTCCCCAGCAGTTTGATTTGGAGTTGACTTCTCATGGTAACTGTAAGAGAAATGATGTGTATCTTGTGAAATAAACAACTTTATGAAAGAAAACCATAGAATCATAGAATCACCAGGTTGGAAGAGACCCACCGGATCATCGAGTCCAACCATTCCCACCGATCTCTAAACCATGTCCCTCAGTATCTCATCCACCTGCACCTTAAACACCTCCAGAGAAGGTGAGTCAACCACCTCCCTGGGCAAAACAACACTTAATAAACTCCAGTCGTCACTGATGTCTGTACTCTGAGGAACTGCACAGAGCAGATAAACCACCAGGCTGCCCCACGCTCAGCAGGCTGCATCAACCCCCCCCAAGCCACTTGCTGTGTCTGCAGCTTAGGACCCTCGCTGGTGGTGTTTATTCACACTCATTCAGATAGTAAAGCAATTTCTGGGGGAGATAAAGAAGTCAGATGATTACCAGTGTCATTACAGAGACAAACCCACATTTTTGAGCTTGAAAAACAGAATTCCAAATGCAGGCTTTGGAAAGAAAAACCTCACGTCGTTTCCTGCCAGGCACGGTTCCCTTGTCCTAAGTTCAGAGCCTCCTAAGCACTAAAACAACAGAACTGCCTTTCTGTGGTTTTCTTGAAACAGAGCAACAAACGTACACAAAAAACCCCAAACTCCATTCAAATCTCAAGTTATGGAAATATAATGAACAGGCATTTTCAGTCTGCTTTCCCATCAAAATGACCAACCATGGAAACAGATTTTGTTTGAAACAGCACTGCTATCTCCTGCCTTTCCCTTTTGTTCCACCCACAATCTGTTGGTTGATTTGAGAAGTCATCTAGATCTTGTAAATCCACAGTTAGAGGGGAACACGGCACCGTACCTGCCTTTTTAGCAACAGCAGAGTGAGTCCCGATGAACAGAGAAACGCCACATGGAACAGAAAAATGATGTTTTGAACCTGCACCGTATTAGATACTGTGGTCACTCAAGTGAGACCTGAATGCATAGGAAGATAGTGTTTTTATTAATACTAATGCTTACTGAACTACTGCTCTGATGTCTTAGTATAAATTAGTTTTTCATTAAAATATTAGTTCTATGTATGCTTAACTACTTGCAAATCCCCACCCCCCGGCGTACTTCAGGCATTCGTGTCGGATATGACGCAGCCACAAGTTAGTTCCTGCAGAAATAATTCACCGGTTCGAACAGGAGAGACGCTAATAAAGGACTGGAGCAGCGGGGGACGCAGAGGGCATCGCACCTGCCTCCCGCGTGGAACCCTGGAGCTCGCAGCTGGGACGCAGCTGCCTGCACAGCCAGCCAGGCACCTCAAAGCAGGTTTCTCAGGAGATCACACGCAGAGCGGCGCAGTATCTGTTGCTGACCAGCAACTGCATTTCCTTTTTTAAACCATCCCACCATCTTCTTTCGGCTGGCTAAAATCTGCAAGCTACCCCTTCCAGCCAGAGAGCGCGGTTTATGTTCATAAAAACAATTTCTCGTATTTTTTGCCTTACAGTAGGAGAGACAGAATACATGGTTCTTGATTGTTTTTTGTCTTGCCGTATGAACTTCAGTTAATAACACAGAATTTGGACCACAAAATGTATTGAAAAGTTTTCCCTCTCCTCTCTAATTTACAGGAATGGAAGTTGCTGCCTGTATGGATAAGAAACAGAAAAAAATTCAACCGGACTTGAATTATTTTCTTTTTCTATTCTACTTCCAGTAAATACTTGGGAGAAACTACTGGAACCTCTATTTTGGATTCATGAACTTGCAACGAAGCCAACATGAACAAAGGAATTCTGAATATCCCAAGCTCTTGTTTTCCTTGACTGAAGTAAAAAACTCTAGGGCTTCAAGAGAAAATTACCCCAGAGGGAACCTCTTTAACCACAATCTGAATTTCTTACGGCAAAGCAAGGATGAGCAGGTATCAGTGTCACTGGCTGATTGCAACAGGGAGCACAATCATTAAGTTCCAGTAAAATTGTTACCTGCTGAAGTTAAAAAGAATATCCCGAACCCGGCTGCACCATCTCCCGTAGCGCACAGCACGGGGGCTGAAGCTTTGTCACTGGACACACGACTGAACTCAAAGTTAAGCGCAGCCTAATTGGGTTTTCAGTCCTTCAGATCCTGTTTTTGCAAACTCTTCACAGCAGGGAGAGGAAAACTGCAGGATGCGAGTTCCTCGTAACCGCGCAACCGCAGCCGCGGGGACCGTCCCCAGCTAAGGGCAACGTCCTCATTAAGCAAAGCTTCTGCACTGGCTCCTCAGCCAGCTCTGAGCCGTGTCCACGTCCCACCCCAGCACCTCTTCTGACAGTTTTCACTGAACATTGTGACTGCCACCACTTGCTGTGCTGAGTCAGCGCTGCCGGACCAGCTTTGTGATTGGGACGTAAAGCCGCCTGGCAAAGGTCCTGGTCAGAGGTTCTGCTCTGTGAATGAACCTGAGAGGAAGAAAGATAAAGGAATACGGGTCAGAGAAATAAAGCTGAGAAGGCAGGAAAGAAAGATGGGAGTGCCACCTGAATCACAAAATGGAAAGTTAGGGACGGATTTCTAGCCCTGGTCTGTGCACCAACCGTCCCCCACGGCAAATCAATTAATTCTTCCACCTTCCTCAGCATTGCCCAACTTGCCTAACAGAACTCTATACACAATTTACTGTTCCTGAAAGCACTTTGAAACTACAAAATGTTTATTAATAAAGATTAGACCAGATATAATTGAGGGCAGAAAAGAAGAAGAGAAGAGAAACTTAGAAGAATAATTAGAATAACGTGGAAAAGATTGTCAGCTGATTGGAGCTGTGGGGCAGGAATAAGAGAAAAGCCAAACAAAATAGATTTGGAAAAATGTAACAGCAAAATCCTTCCAGCCAAAACTGTTGACAAGAAATGACCACAAAGAGGTGTGTAAGTAACCTACTTGTGAGCTTTGATTACTCATGATAAACGGTTGCTTTCCTAATCCTAATTCATTTTCAAGACCAGCAGATTAACAAGAAGGGATCGCTATCAAGCTGAGTCTTCAGATAATAATCTCTGCTACCTCTAAATAATCAGCGAAAGAGGAGCATAAAAGGACCCATAATCATTTCGTTCAAATGCTGTTGATGGGGAACCTGCAGAAAGCTAACACAGAAAGGTGCTAGAATGCTGCAGTATATTCATAACTACTGTTTTTAATGCGAAAATAAAACCAGTCAAATAAAGAAGTAATCTTATTTATTTTTCCCCTACAATGTTATGCACATACAGAATTATTCAAGATCAGAGAAAATTATTGGTTGTCTATCCAGCAAGTTGAATTAGATTAAAATACTGGATGAATTTTAAGCAGCGCTGTTCCCACACACACTTATTTCAGGAGACTTTAATTCACTTAGAGAGAACTAAGTTAAAAGTACGAGGCTTACTGAATTCTCAGTAATGGGGCCCCTGAATTAAGCTCTGCCGTGTTTCATGACTGCTTTTCAGATTTGCTTAAGCTCTAGAAGTCTCCTTCTTTGCCAAACACTGCACACACAACACTCACCTGCTGGGGCTGCGACTCCGGCTGCCAGCTCCGTTCCTGCCAAACCCCGACGGGCACGGCAAGGACTCGAGCCCCCAGATGTCAGGATGTGTACACAGATCTGCATTCATACATACAAACACATGGCTCCCTCTGTTTTACTGAGAAAGATAAATCCCAGTCTATAATTCACACTCTTAGCAATGTAAATTTGAATCATAGAAGAAAAAAGGAAAACTTGCCAAATATTTTAGCTTATGGCATCCGAGGAAGTTAAAAAGCAAGAGATGTTAAGAGCAAACGTACTGCCCGCTTTACACAAAGAAACACCTGAAATCTGTGACAAACACCACAGAAATATACTGGACATTATCCAAATGCACCTTCAATGGGCATCCTCTCAGCCACAGAAACACAGAATGGTTTGGGTTGGAAGGGACCTCAAAGCCCATCCAGTCCCACCCCTGCCCTGGGCAGGGACACCTCCCACGGGATCAGGGGCTCCAAGCCCCATCCAGCCTGGCCCTGAACCCCTCCTGGGATGGGGCAGCCACCCCTGCTCTGGGCACCCTGGGCCAGGGCCTCCCCACCCTCAGCGTGAACAAATTCCTCCTTATGTCCAGTCTAAATCTGCCCCTCTCCAGTTTATACCCATTCCCCCTCATCCTAATACAACATCCCCTAGTAAAAAGTCCCTCCCTTCAGGCACTGGAAGAACCAGGGAATTTCTGGTACATAAAGATCTCCTGCACCACATCTGCACAAACCTCATGACCTGCCCCTCACAACTGACCAGCTTTTCATTTAATTTATACTTTTTTTTTAAGAAACAGTGTTAGTTATAGAAAGTTTAGACAACCTGGGATGTTACCTTTCTCACAATTCTCATTCGTCACTGCGTTTTCTTTCCTGCAGTGGGAACACAACCTACCAGACTGTTGAGCAACTCACCACTTGAGTCAGTGGTTAAACACGCCTGAGCGAGAGGAGCTGGCAATCTCCTCCGTTTCTAGGTGATTCGGTAAGATCTCTGCTCGTGCTGGTAGGCAGACAAATCTCCTCGCTCTGACACAGAGGGAAAAGAGAACCAGGCACCGAGAAGCCTTCCAGCTCCATAGGTCTGCAAGACAAACTCAGCAAATCTGGTTGGCTCCCTCAGGTTTATTAGAAATTACTTACAAGATTCGTGTGCTACTGCTGCCTGTCCTGTGATGGTTTATATTTGACATATAATAATAAATAACATGTAATATATATAATGATAGATATCATAAATCTATAATATATAGTATCTATAATAGATATTATATGTACATTATACAGATAGTATATAGATCTTTACAGATACTATATATACACTATATATATAAAATACATATAAACACACACAAAATATAATAGACAATAGATGGTGGGGAGGCCCTGGCCCAGGCTGCCCAGAGCAGTGGTGGCTGCCCCATCCCTGGAGGGGTTCCAGGCCAGGCTGGATGGGGCTTGGAGCCCCTGATCCACTGGGAGGTGTCCCTGCCCATGGCAGGGGTGGAACTGGATGATCTTTAAGGTCCCTTCCAACCCAAACTATTCCATGATTCTATATTACCTATATATTAACTATAACTATTATTCCCTGAGCAAAAGCTGCTGTGGTGCTTTATCCAATCAGTTGGCTAGCTGGCCAGTTTATGATTAATCCCAGTCTTAATTCCAAACCCTCCTTGTTGCTTTTCCCCTTCTAACATCTGAAGATGGCACCTTCTCCTACTTTTGTGATCTCTTTCTATTAAGACTGATTTATGGCAGTAATTTTCTTCCATCTGCATATCCCTGAAAATTTGGGACCCAGCAGGAGAGCACAAGCGTATTCTAAAAATAAGGTGGCTTCACCAAAAATGAAGAACAGCCCCCATGAGCGATGAGTGCATTACACAGAGCACAACAGGGACCTATGGAACATGCAGCCCTGCAGGATTCTAGACCCATGTTTATCCGTAGCATACAGGTAAAATATGACTCTTAGTTTTTAAATCTTTAAAGGATGAAACAAAACTCACCTTGGATTAGGGTAAATACCATGTATGAGAAGAGATAGACAGTAGGTTACTCTATGGGAATCCTTTTTCTTATTTTTATTCTTTCTGTGGGTTCCTCTTAAATTAATGAATCACAACTGCTTTTAACATTTGCACTATCAACTTACTGGATCAGCAATGAGGAATTCATAACTTCCTTTGTGAAAGTAGAAAAAAGGTGATCCACTAGGATCCACACAGAGGTGTTAGGAGTCGTATGAGTTGGTTTGGGGTTTTTGGGTATGTTCTATGAGTAAAGCAGAAATAATGATCCAGACAGATTTTTAAACACCACCACCTGGGTACTGATAATAAAGTCAACATAGAAGTGCTCATCTAAAAGCTATTAACACAACTTACTTTTATTAATGGAACTGGAATGTAAACTCCATTTGTAGGTTTGACTACGAATATGGGAAAAAGAGATTTAGAGTAAGTGCATAATAATAATATAATGATATCATCCCACAGGGACGGAGGGAAGAGTGAAGACGGGAAGCGAGGAGAGCCCAGTCCACGCTGCTCTGTTTCTACTCACTCTACGTGTGCTGGGCAGACCCGGATGGTATTTCTGACTGTTATTACTAAAGAACCTTATTCCTTTGGCAACAATTGGTTCCTCCAGCTGAGCTGTGACATCGCTGCAGTCTGCATTTCCTGGTCCCTTTGGCCAGAAGGACCAGCTGCAAGGAAAGAAGCAGGAGTTCATGTTAGTCCGACCACAGGTATCACAGAATCACAGAATAACCAGGTTGGAAGAGACCCACTGGATTGTCGAGTCAGATTCCCACCAGTCCCTAAATCATGCCCCTAAGTACCTCATCCACCCTCACCTTAATCTCCTCCAGGGACGGCGACTCAACCACCTCCCTTGGCAGACCGTTCCAATGCCTAACCACCCTCTCCGGGAAGAATTTTTTCCTAATCTGAAGCCTAAATCTCCCCTGGCGGAGCTTGAGGCCATTCCCTCTTGTCCTGTCCCCTGTCACTTGGGAGAAGAGGCCAGCCCCCTCCTCTCCACAACCTCCCTTCAGGTAGTTGTAGAGAGCAATGAGGTCTCCCCTCAGCCTCCTCTTCTCCAGGATAAACAGCCCCAACTCTCTCAGCTGCTCCTCTTGTTCTCCAGCCCCTTCACCAGCTTTGTTGCTCTTCTCTGGACTCGCTCCAGAGCCTCAACATCCTTCTTGTGGTGAGGGGCCCAGAACTGAACACAGGACTCGAGGTGCGGTCTCACCAGTGCCGAGTACAGAGGGAGAAGAACCTCCCTGGACCTGCTGGTCACGCCGTTCCTGATCCAAGCCAAGATGCCATTGGCCTTCTTGGCCACCTGGGCACACTGCTGGCTTGTGTTCAGTTGCTGTCAACCAGCACCCCCAGGTCCTTCTCCTCCTGGCAGCTTTCCAGCCAGGTTTCTCCTAGTCTGTAGCTGCTTAGGGTTGTTGTGCCCCAAGTGCAGGACCCGGCATTTGGCCTTGTTAAACCTCCTGCCGTTGGTCTCAGTCCAGCCTGTTCAGGTCCCTTTGGAGCCTCCCGACCCTCCAGCAGATCCACACTTCCACCCAGCTTGGTGTCATCTGCGAACTTGCTAAGGGAGGACTCGATGCCTTCATCCAGGTTGTTGATAAAGACATTAACGAGGTAAGCAGCCCAGGTGTGTTACCACAGGAGATGATACAAAGCTGCAGGATTGTGGTCTTTGTATCCTGCAAGTTTCCTTCCTTCCTTTTTATTCATTCCATAGTACTCCTCCAAATTTTTCCTTTCCATCATCTAAGCAAACCAGCCCTTCTGATCTGCTCCGCAAACCTTCTGCGTTTCCCAGCCTTCCCACCTCCAGGGAACTGCAAAAGGGTTCAGTGAGGAAAATAACTCAGCTCTGAGAAGAGAAAAGAGGCAGAAAGACCTGAGAAGCCTCAATGCAGCAACAGGCTCCTCCACAGCTCTGTGCTGGAACTGCAAAGTAAACAGAGAATCACAGAGCATCTCCCTTCCATCTCAAAGCAGCGAGCGATACCGGCTGCTTCACTGCAAAAGCAGTGAACACACTTCCATGTCGATGGTCTCTGGGGCCCTCAGCCACTCTCACTCCCTGGAGAAACAGGCGACACTTCTTTGTTACACAGAGAAATGGGAGGATTGACCTTAGACCTCTTCGATACAAACCTTAACCACTCACTTTGCCTTTATAAACTGTATTTTTTGTGTGTTGTACTGACCTAAATACTTCAATGTTTGGTTTATAAACATGTCAAGGGAAAACTGGTTTTGCCCTTGCCCTACATTTCCCTTTCTCTCCCCACTTCAGCATCTTTATTGCTCCTTCTTCCATATTACAAAAACTATTTTTCCACATAAAATATTTCGGTCATTTGCTGGAATTCATGGGCTTCACATTCTACTGCTTAAACAGCCAATATTGAACCCATGTATTTATACTAAATATATGTTTTGCTATTAAAAAACCCATTTTAAATCCTACTGCTTTGATAAATGTTTGTAAGGCCATTTTTAAAAAGATAAACACACTCGTTGACAAGGAAAAATGTTGTTGCAACAGTTTATAATTTACAAAATAGAGAAAAACTCACCTCTTCTGACATTCATTTTCGTTCCCCTGCCTTTTGTTCCATCAGACTATTCCCTCTGCACACCTGCTCTCTATCTCCATTTGTCTGATTAATTATCCTCACTTCTTCTCTACAGGCTTTGACAAGTTCCTCTGCCTCCTCCAGCTTCATCTCCATGTTTTACCTTGTGTGGCTTAAACCTCCATCCTCAAAATGAAGCGACACAGAAACCACCAATAAACAGTCTTAAATAAATCAACAACAAACAGAAGAACATGTTGGCTACACGCCAGTTATTGGAGCATTTATAAATTAAGCAGTTTTCAGAGCAGCAGCTGGCCAAGGGGTCTAGGTTTCCATGTGATAACGTCCTCCCATGGAGAAACAGCCATATTCTAAGAGGCCTTTATGACAGCGTTCGGCAGATTATTTCCCTTAGATAACACAGCTAGGAATTATCATAGAATCATAGAGTAGTTTAGGTTGGAAGGGAACTCAAAGCTCATCCACTTCCAACTCCCCTGCCACAGGCAGGGACACCTCCCACTGGATTAGGGGCTCCGAGCTCCATCCATCCTGGTCTTGAACCCCTCCAGGGACGGGGCAGCCACCCCTGCTCTGGGCAGCCCGGGCCAGGGCCTCCCCACCCTCACAGGGGAACATATCTTCCTGATATGTCATCTAAATCTTCACCAAGCTGGCTCCGAGTGGTCCTTGAGAGGTTAGAGTAGAGAGAGCCCAGGCGGTCTGGCACTGAAAGTGCCTCTGTGACATCCAGCCCTGTGTCCACGTCCCTTCTCTGCTCCAAATTCATGTAACCTTCCCAAGTCATTCAGTCAATCTCTGAAATCAGAGTTGTCCCACCGTTCTACCTTCTCCGTTCCCTAAGACTGGTCAAGGTTTGAGCACGATTATGGGCTGGGCAACTCAGAAAAAGCACAGAGAGGCAGAGACGGAGCAGGTATCACACATCTCTGCGAGGAGCATCTCTTTGTCAAAGAGGCAGAGAGGACAAGGCAGGAAAGTACTTAAAACTAATTTTGCACAAAGACGTTTACAAGCAATTGCGGTGTCTTTTCCTTCCCGCAGATCTAAATCCATCTCCATTTCTTAAATGCCCGTATGATTCTTTCACCCAGGGGGTTTGTTTATCTTTAAATCCAATCCCTGC
Source organism: Clamator glandarius (assembly GCA_033459285.1). Classification (NCBI taxonomy): domain Eukaryota; kingdom Metazoa; phylum Chordata; class Aves; order Cuculiformes; family Cuculidae; genus Clamator; species Clamator glandarius. The sequence goes on from JAUNZM010000044.1 coordinate 528,950, forward strand.
TTCACATTAACAGAGAGAATCAAACCACATGTGCAGGTACAGTGAGTTGTGGGTGTCCTGTCAGAAAGATTTGACCTCACATGTCCCACCTCCACTTATTCCTCTTTTTCCCCCTCCAAGCATGTTATTACTGCCTCTGAGTCATTTCATTAATCCGGAGAGGAGGCTAGAAAACAAGTGAATAAATACCCTGCTTCACAACCTTCCGCCTGCACTGTTTACTGCTCTGCTAATGAATGAAGAGCTCAAAACCAGAATTATCCTAACTGGGGATGTTCAAAGGGCCATTATCTGCTCTCTGTCAATAGCTGCTGGTCTGCGGTGATGACGCGACATGGTCAGAGGGTGATCTCGAGTGTCCACTCCCCATGACAGCGTAAATAGGACAGAAAGTGCAGGAAAACAGTGGAAAGGAACTTAGATGTGACTTAAAATGAAGAGCACAGGAGTCTGCGCACATTCTTCCTATTAAAAAAAAAACAACATTTTAAAGGGTGTGAGAAACATGGAAGAGCTGAGAGCCACCTCCAGCAGCACAAGGTGAGATCTCTTCCGTGCACTGTGCTGGAGCTCAGCACGCGTTCTGAGCCCCACGGCTCACCCTGAGCACATGGATCGGGCTCAGCATTTATCATGAACGTGGCAGGCAGCTGCCTGAAACGTCCTACTCCCCCCGAGCTGTCAGGGTGAGCCTCTCTCTAGTGACACGAATAAAGATAGAGGATGAAGGACTAAATGAGAAACAAATTACTGTTGCCTCAGTTTTGCCCTCCAATGCAGGAATTACCAGAATTCAAGGTCTAACTTGTGCCACCAAGGGTTTTACTTTCCCTTGCAGTCCTACAGCTGCAGAGACAGACACAGCTGAACCGACGCTCAGGGCAGCCCACACTTCATCCCAACACCTTTTGAATTCACAGAATCAACATCTTCTGGCTTCTCTCAAAAGCACACACAGAATGAAACCTTATGACTATTAGTTCCAACACCACACTGTGTTTAATAAGTCCCTTTCAACTTTCAAGGTCAGGATTTTTGCAGTTTCTTAATAAAGCCACTATCGAATGCCCACCGAGATCATTTAAATAACATTCAGATTACTACAAGTGATTTTCAAAATAAGGGATGACACTACGTCTGCTTCTGTGCTTTCTATACCTCCTTCCCTTTTGTTGCTACACATGCTCAGATTTTGGAATTTAGTCTAACATTTATACTTCTGCACCTCGGTGCACAGCTGAGCAGGCTCCTCTCTGATCTGCTTTCAAAGAGAATCTATTAATTTCTATATCAAGGAGGGCTGATGTTCAACCCCTGAGCTAAACATACAGTCCAAACGAACACAAAATTCAACACTTGGCCAGTCCCTGGTTATTTCTTTCCCTTCTTCCATTGTGTAACGGGACAGCATCTTGTAAATGATCCCATCACGCCAGCGCTGTATTTCTTGTATTTCTGCTTTGGAGACAACTGGTCGCATGAGGTGCTGTCCCTGCTCGTCGTCACACAGAGGCACCTGCCTAAAATGTGTTCAAGTGCTTGTGGAAACTGCTGTGCCCCTCCAGATGAGAACACGTTGTCCACGCTGCCTGGGCTGGACGGAAAGCCTGGACATCACTGCCAGACAGATGAGATGCTCAGGAATGGTTCAGTAGAGGACAGGAGCAGTTGGACTAGACAATCTCAAACATCTTTTCCAACCAAATGATTCTATGATTCTGATTAAGAGAATTTTGAATTAAATTTCTCCTTTCACATATGCAGCAGTTAATTCTAATCAAGCAAGCTCAAGGTTTCCATGTGCCTGGATTGGACTAATTAAATCCTTCCACATTATTACTTCAACACATGCAGTCACACAGCACAGAAATATCAACTTTCTTTTTAATAGGAACTTTTTTTTTTTTTAAATTGTCACGGGAAATGATTGCCTGAAGTTGGGAGCAAACCCTGCTCCAAAGGCAAGCACACGATCTCAGGAATCCTACAGAGAAAAGCTTTTCTTAAAGGAAATGCTTTAAAATGATTTTGCTTAGTACAGAACACCATCATCATTTAGGCTTCACACAGAAATGAAACAACATTTTCTGTCAGATCGAAGCTATGGGAAGAAGGCTTGATGTGTGTGCTTGCGAACGAATGATTGTAGATGCGCTACGAAAGCAAACAACAGGAACAAACTAAAGTGATTGCTTATTATTACAGATCTCCTGCTAGCCAGGCACAGGGTTATTGTAAGCTGAGATGACAGAACCTTCAAGCAACAGCACCAGCTGCCTTATGACACAGAGCCGTGTCCTTTTGGAGCTACTGATGCTTCCTAGACAGTTGTTCCAGGCTCCTCGAGAACCAGCTCAGAACCTGACTGTGTGCAGAATGACAAATTAATGGAGAAAACATGTGAGAGTTGTATGAGTGCCAGCCAAGGCTGGGGCTGGATGCAGAGAATCTATTGCGAAACAAGGAGGCAGACTCAGCTGAGTCACTTTAAATCAGGAAACTCAATTCCATCCTACTCCTCAGATTTTAAATATCCTACAGCAAAAACTGCAATAGGAATTTTTCTTTTTATATTTAGAGAAGGACCTGCAATACTGCAGTCAAGTCTCTCTGAAGGAAGTACTCATGACTTTCAAAAGGTGTGAAACGCATCAACTGAACAAAATTAATGAGAAGAAAATCAAGAGATTTATATGGAAGAGAATCAGTTATTTCTCACCAAGGCAACGTGCAACCAGCACTGAGAGATTCTGCAGTAACAGTTCCATGACCCGGGACAGCGGCGCGGTGCTTTCCAGAACTGGAGAACCAGCCTTGTGAGAGGCAGCTGAGGGACCTGGGGTTGTTTAGTCTGGAGGAGGCTGAGGGGAGATCTTATCACTGTCTACAACTGCCTCCGTCGGTGGTGACGTGTGTGCTGGGCTCTTCTCTCAAGTGACAGGGGACAGGATGAGAGGGAATGGGCTTAAGTTGCACCAGGGCAGGTTCAGATTGGACATCAAGAAAATTTTCTTCACTGAAAGGGCTCTCAGGCCCTGGCAGAGCCTGCCCAGGGAGGTGGTGGAGTCCCCATCCCTGGAAAGATTTAAAAGCTGGGCAGATGAAGTCCTCAGGGATAGTTCAGGAGTGGGCAGGGATGGCTGGACTCAATGATCTCAAAGGTCTTTTCACCCAAGCGATTCTATAACTATCTGTCTTTAGGGAAACACAATTATTTCCAAACTCAGGGACTGCTCTAGGTTGGGGCAGCAGTTAATATCCTAACCAGAATTTCCTTCACCATTCCTCAAGTCATAGCATTTTTATTTTAAAAACCCCTCAGTCCTCCTCCCCCACCAGCACTTCTCCTCTTAACACATTCCATTCTAATTTTAGACTTTTGAGAAGTTTCTTTCCAGATCAGCCCACTCTTTTTCGCATTTAAATAATTTTCAGGGTTTTTTTTAAAGAGCTCAGCTTTAGCAGGTGTTTCAGTAGCTAAGCAATAAGAAAGCTCTTGAGAACAGCTTCCATGTTTCCCAAACGGATCAGCCTGGAAGTTTTAGGAGAACAATATTAGGCAAAATAACTATGCCAGTTAATTTCAGAACTAGAATACAACTCCTAAGACAAAAAAAAGACAAGACATGCTTCCAAAAAGGAGCACTTCTGTGTGCTGTTAACAAAGAAGGTGCAGTAAGAGACAGTTGTTACACTAGCAATGCCGGTAATTAACTCAAATGTGGTAAAATTCAACAGAAATATATTTAGAAGCTTAACATAGAAGAAAATGATGCAACTCCTCATTTTTTTGAATTATTCAGCTTCATTGCAGCCCCAGGACCAAGAAGGCTAAACGGTTTGCAAGCACACACCAAGTAAGTCCCTTTCAGCAGCTAAAAGTGGAAAAAACCCAGCCCACAGCCATAGCATCATGCAACGGTTTGGCTTGGAAGGGACCTTAAAGCTCATCCAGTTCCAATCCCTGCCACGCGCGAGGACACCTCCCACCGTCAAAGCCACAGGGACCTTACCAGTCACACAGCTAAAACATCTTTGTCATTGGATCTTGAAGGTGAACTGAGGCAAGGTCAAGATACTCATACACTATCTTCAAGCACCACTCATCCTCAGATTAAAGATAGGCTGGACCTCCCTGTCACCTCCAGCTATTTGGAAGCTGAATTTTTTCTCTTTTTGGCTCCTGGAAGCTAAAAATGCCGCAGTGCAAGTAGCATGAGGAGACTCACTGACGATGGAGGAGATCCACTCAATGGTGCCTTTATGCAGTTGGAGCAGACCTATGAGATCTTGGCACCCGGCAGATTCACAGGGCAGGAAACTTTGAAATACATTTAATGCTAGGCATCACTTACAGATTTCCCAACAGAGATGCTTATCTACAGCCACAGGGCTACCTTCCCTATTTCCCTAGAGTGCAGGATCACCCTCCTGCTCCAGTGGTGAGAAAGACCAGTCCACAGCTGGATCTACCCTGCTTTGTCTCTACAGAGGTAGCACTTGCAGTAAAAAAATAAGTTGGAGTAGAACACGTCAGACATTTCTTATGGTATTTTTCAACAGGACATCTCATTCCCCACCTCTACTCCCTCTGCCCTGCTAAATTCTTCTAACCACACACACTAAAAAATAACCCTAGTTTAAAGCTACATGTAATATTCAAAAAGCATTTTCTTACCCAGTACAAAGATTTCAGGGAGAAAATATTCAGTAAATATTATTATCTAGGATTGCTCTAACCTCAGTTTTCCAGGTGTTAGATGTGTTTAAACTTGTACCCGAAGTAAACTTGCTTGTAAGCTCGGACGAATTTTTTAACAATATCTTTCTTTGAGGTTTCGAGTATGTGTTCTCTGTCTTTGAGGTTTGCTCCCTTGTCTTCATCTTGTTTGGGCTCTCTGAAAGAGAATTAGCTCAGCTCATGCTCCCACACAGCAGCTCCACTGCCCTGAGCAGCCAGGTGGAGGGGAAATACTGGAACCTAGGAGAAAGACAATTCTGGTGTTTCTACAAAAACCTCTCCAAGACAGGTACTCTGGGAGAAAGGAGTTCTCCCACATGGAAATTCACCCCTGCCCACTTTCACTCCCTTTCCCTGCGGTTTTTTAGTGAGTGTGAAAGGGCTGGGGCGCATCCTCAAGGACAAGTTTTCCTCCCTTAGGCACAGCAAAGCTGGCTCCAGCCTTAAGCTGAGCATGCAAACTTATCAAAGCAGCTGGGCACAGAGTAACACCCCTTCTCTAACTTTAACCCAGGTTTAGAACAGCACAAGCGCTTCAGATGGCGTGCAAGTAATTAAAAGCTTCAGTTCTCTCCTCCTCACTAAATCTTCCTTTTCTCAAAAGCGCCTTTGTCTGAACCATGGGTGAAGTGATGTCTGAACTGAAAAGAGGACGGGAAATCAGCTCAAACCGAGTCTGAAGCATTCTCATTATCCCCCACGTCAGCAGCAGTTGCCTAACTGGGCCTCCCGGCTCTGGACAGTGAGGTGTTAAGGGAAAAGCAACCCCAGGACTGCACGCTGGGCCCTGACAAACAGCGACACACACAAGCAGAACAAGAGCTTACCAGGAATGTTAGATTTTAACCGCACCACGTCAAAAAAAAAAAAAGGGTTGATCACACGGCACGTGGTCAAAGAGGTGCGGGAGCGCGCGGCGCAGGCTCGGGAGGGTGGACCCTGCTGCCCGCGCTTGTGCGTGGACAGAGAGAGCGGATGGAGAGAGCGCGTGTGCGAGAGGACAGCGTGCGTGCGAGAGACAAGGGGAGGCAGCGGCCCATAAGCGATCGCTGTGAAAGGGAATGGGGGTGGGGGATTGTGCACGGCTCCTTTTTTTAGCCTCTGCTGTAAAAAAAAAAAAAAAAATAGACCTTTTAATCTGTGTGCTCCTTTGAGCCTTCTGTATTGCCCATTCATGTCTTCTTTCCCTTCCAGGCTCTTTACCTCCTCTATATGGCTGATGAATATGCAGATGCATAACCAGTGCTATAATAGCCCGTCCTTTCTAGATCCAGCCCATAAATCTGGATCCGAAGCAGCGGGTTCTAAAGAGGCTATTGTACAGTATGGCTGGAGAGAGACACAAGGCTCGGCCACTGCCACCCCAGAGGGCTTTATGGTGCTGTGAGAGCATCGCAGAGGCGGCGGCCGGGAAAGCGGCTCTCCTGCAAACCACGTTGGGAATCTCATCCCAGGCTATAGGGGCACCGCATGGGGTACCCACAGGCTGTGGCAACAGCAGGGCCAGGAACACGGAGCTCGGGATGCCGGCGGGCAGCGGCTCGGGGGATGCTGGATCACAGGGATACGGCTGGGGAGGTGGCATCGGGCAGCACTGTGGAGCTGGGCAGACAGACGGACACATGGACACTGCCTGGGCATGCCAGTGCGGACAGACAGACACTGCCTGGGCGCCCCCTGCCCCACGCGAACACACGGACATTGCCTGGGCAGCCCCTGCTCTGTGTGGCTGGGGCTGGACAGACATGCAGACACTGCCCAGGCATCCCCCCTGCCCAGTGGGGCCAGACAGACACACGGACACTGCTGGGTGGGGGGTAGCCGGCAGCCTCAGCCCCAGCAGAGTCCCACACCTCCACTGGACTCAGTCCCGGAAAGCCACCCCTGCAGGACGCTGCACATCACACAAGCAGTCTGGGGGTCCACATGCCGCATGCCAGCGGCTCCCCAGGTCCCAAGAGCTCCTTTCTTGCATAAAACAAACGCAACCTCTCTGTACGACACTTGCACACGCTCCCACGCCTGCCTTCCTCAGGATCCCGCGGGGCCTTATGGCATAGCTGGATGTTGTCGCTGCAGGGCAGAAGGCAAGAAGCGTTAGTCTAAACGTAACAACACGGCTTTGTCCTGCCCCACAGATCCAGAGCTGAAGGTGCTGTGCCCTCGTGCATCAGCTCCATCACTCCAGCTTCCAAAATGCAGTACGGCAAAGAGTGGGATCCCATGGGAAGGCATCTGGTCCAGCTGTGCCTGACAGATCCCCATGGAAAACTGTCTGGGAGCAGAGAGGTGCCCTCAGGCTCCAGGTGGAAGCACGGACATGGGTCGCAACAGTTTTGCCTCTGCTCTTCCCAAGGCAGCCAGGACACCACCACGTCACACACAGGTCACTGCACTAGCGGCGGCAGCACGAGCACAGGTCACCCTGATGGGGCACAGAGATGGGAAGGTGGGAGCAACGTACATAGCACCCTCAAAAATTTGCGTAAAGGGACAGAAACTGGGACCTGGCTCCAATCCCAACCACCACACCCTGAACTCGTCACAACTCTTCATTCCTTGTGTCACAGAACAGTTTGGGTTGGAAGGGACCTCAAAGCCCATCCAGTTCCACCCCTGCCCTGGGCAGGGACACCTCCCACTGGATCTGGTTGTTCAAAGCTCCATCCAACCTGGCCTGGAACCCCTCCAGGGATGGGGTATTCACAGGTAGGAAATAATACCTGCATAATTCATAGGAGTAATAGGATAAAATAAATATATATACAGGACATACTATAATCATAGAGATACCCAGATATACACAAAACAATTTTAAAACACATCTTTGCAGAGACTGATATTTAAAACCAAGTCTTTGTAACCTTAAAAAGTGCTTGAAGTTGGGTAGCCTTTGAACGCGAGCATCAACACTTTCCTTCTCCCTTTCCCCATCTCCGCCAGCACAGATGGACCTCGCAAAGCAAAGCAAGCTCTAAAACATCTCCACACAAGCAGGGATGACAGGAGGAAGGAATGTTGTCACACAGTTTATTAAAATCAGTTTATAAAACCCTAGGACCAGTTCACGAAGAAGAACAGAGGTGTCACCCAACCCTTTGAAGATGGGCACAGGGCTTCCCAGACAAAGTCCAAAGCCTCGAGGTGATCTTTGTTGAGAACAAGACCTACACGGCAGTCAGATTTGGCGATTCAGACCCTCTCTGGAGCCTTGTTTTCCTTTATTGCTTCTTCCGAACCTATTAACACACCAGTCTGTGGGGCTACCACAAAGCAGTTTCTGCCTGCACCACTGGAAGCACATCATTTTCATCCTAGACCCTGGTAATACTTTCACAAATATTTGCTTCACCTTAACTAAAAAAAAACCCCAAAATACAGTGAGAGGAAAAAGGCTGATCACGAAGTAAAACAAATCAGCAAACCAAAGCCGGGATCCCATAAAGCAAGAACTGGAACAGGAAAAAAAAAAAAAAAAGAGTGGATGTACTTACAGGTGAATCTCCGTTGGGTGGCAAAAATCTTTAGATCCAGAAACACTGGCAAAACACTGCAAATAAAGGAGCATCCTCCTCCTGCCTGACCCCAGGAAACAAACCAACCCCAGCAGCCCAAAATCTGATCAGCACACCTTGGGAACAGGATTTGGTTACCAAAAGGATGCTGGCAGGCACTGGGATCCGGTCGAAGAACATGCATTTGACACTTCTTCCCAGATTTCAGGAGTTTCTCTTCCAGAGCAGTTTCTTGTACACAATTGCACGTCCGGCTGCACGCCCTAGAGGTTGTGGATCCAAGAGGAACAGCAATATTCTCTGCACGATACCTTCAACTAATTAAATCCTTATTATAAATCTTCACATAAGGTACCATTTAAATTAAAAATATCGAGAGAGAGGGATCAGACAGCGGCACAGACACAACACCATGGGTACATCAAATGAAAATCTGTGACAAACTCAACTCTTCATGAGACTACACGAAGATTTTAGGAAAATGGAAATGCCTGGATGCTTTTTCCTGTAAGAGGAATAACTGTTTACAGTTTGGGTGATATCCTGTAATTATAGGAAGTAAGTTTGGAAATATTATTACCAATTCTAACATGAAATGCAGCCTAGATGTGTTCATAATAGAACTGCACCCATGCTACTTGTACAGAGAGCAGAGAGTGACATTGCCCCCTCCTTGCAGGGCAGCTTCTCCATGGTCTCGTTGCCCTTGTGGTACAGTTTATGTTGATCACACTGATTTATAATTGTTCCTTTGCATTTTTACCCTCCCCCCACAGGTCCGCAGCTTCCCTCCTCACTGGTTATTGCACCCCGGAGCTGCAGAAGAGGTGCCTGCCTGCTTCTGCTTCTTACGGCGTTTGTTGAGGAGGCGGTTGTTGGATGTTTTTAAGTCTTTGATTTTCACCTGATCATAGTCCACCCTCATGGTAGCCAAAGCGCTGGTCATCTCCTCCTGAAACAAAGAAATCGATTTATGGAAAGCCCAGAGGCAGGGAGCTCTCAGCCACCCCACGCTACTGCCAGGAGATGAAAAAGGAACCCTCTGTCACACTGCAGCCAGTTAGCACTGAGCTCTTCCCGCTGCACTGGACTATGACTAAAGGCTTCATTCTGCTCACGGACTCATCCAGGAGGAACCAGTCACACAGCGTTTCACATGTGAGCACACGAGACCCACTCTGCTGGCCGAATCCCATCACATCCCCATGCCCAGCATTTCTCTCTGGCCTTCACCAGCTACCGAGCCCTGGCTGCTTTTATACCTCAGTCTGAGTGCTGCTCCCCTCGCTCCGTCACCAGACGCAGGCAGCAAACCACCAGAAAAGCCCACACCAAGTTGTTTGTGCTTCAGATTCACATGCCTTCTTAGTTCGAATTAATATTTAAGAGCAGGTCAATTTTACACTTTTTAATAAGGCTGTGAGCAAAAATCTGCTTAAGCAAATGAGCGTCTGGGCATTTAGTTCAGGAAAGGAAAACTGACTAAATACTACAGGAATGCTGGTGGCCCAAGGGAAAACCTCTGGGAGCGACACAAAGCACCGCATAAGTAGTTCTCAGGAACGTGGAAACAAAGAATGCTAAGTGAAAATGTCTGAGCTCTCTGACTCAAGAGGCCAATGCTGCCTTGGTCCTATGAAATTTCACCGTAATTTCACCGTTCAGCAACTGAGACTGCACAGCCGTGGCCGAAATAAAATCAGTAATCAGCAACATACACCACAAGCACTTTGCAGGTACCAAAATGCCAAGCGCTGGAAATGCAAAACTTTCAGAATTAAGTGTAAAAGCGTGCCAGCCTGATAAAGGCCAGCAGGAAGGAGTTAAAGCTTGCAAACAACTTTCAGCTGCCCTACAGTTCCTCTTTGCAGGAAGAATTCAACAGTCAGCAGCACAAACAGTAGGTGAGGCACCTGGCTAGCTTAAGGAAGAGACAGAAATGCTTTTATCTCCCCTCACCAAATGTCACAACAAGACAAAGCTAAGGTTATTTAATGTTGTTTTACAGCAGAACGGAGTCAAAAACCAGAATATGCAGCTCAGCTCTCCCACCCTGTCCCCCTCTATTTTCATCATATTCTTCACTTTACTACAATGAACTTCAAGCTCCCTCAACCTCGTCCCTTCCCCTCTGCAGTTACACGCAGGGGCTCAGCAGGTAGCATCAACAATAACTTTGATCATGAACTTCATCTCTGTTGATACCTGGCACAGCCGTAAGGCTGCCAGATGAAGCTCAGAGAGCTTCTTTTTTAAAGAGTTATCATACACCCTACTGTTCGAACCAGGACTGTTTGTGCCTCCTTTGTTTAACTTGGTTGTATTCAAAATAGCCCTGATTTCCAAGGAAATAAGCACATTCAGAGAGACAGCCCAGTAAATCTCTTAACAGACTTGACTTCAGGAAATCTGAACTCTGATTGACTCACTTTAACTTCATCCCAGTGGTCTTTATCCTCTTGCAGGACCCGTGCAGTATGAAGAGGAGTCGGCGGCACTGCCATTGACCTCTGAGAAGAGAGAAAAATACAAGAAGTGTTCTGCAACACCACATTTGGGAAGGGACTGCTTGCTTCCCTGTCTGTATGGAGGGCATAAAACATTATCTAACATCCTTTGGTGGCTCTTATTATTTGTGCTTCCAATCACTCCAGAAGCTAATCCAAGTGTGTGGTAGGAAAGGACTACATGCCCCATATGAATGTCTTTGAAGAACAAAAGGAGAGATTAATCAGTGCCGAGTTCCTTTCCCTGTGCTCCTCTCCAGTCCAACCAGTAACCCTGTGCTGGGTATTTTTTTATGTACATTTTAGATTTTATCATTTAGGATTTGTTGTAAGAGAAGGAAGACAAGAGGAGAGAGAAACCCCCTCCTCCATTGCTAGTGCACTGCTTGCACCTCCCCATGCACATTCCCACTCTGGGATTTAGGAGAAGGAAGAAGACAGACGTTCACCATGAGGGTCCTGCCCTCTCTCTCCTTCTGCCTCAAGGGAACAATAATTTCAGCAGATCAAATGCTGATCTGCCACTCCTAGAATGTTCTTCCAGGAGCGAGATCCTAGCACAGCCCTCCAACGTGGCAGTGGCTATAGACCTTGTCTCTAATCTCCTCCTTTTTAATTGGTTATATGCATATTTCAAGCAACATGTGTCACAGGAGGTGGAAGCTTCCTTAGCTATTAGACACTTGTTCCGTGAACCACGTCATCTGCTGACTCCTGGAAAACCTCCTTGGGCCTTCTAAAAGCTGCAGGTATTTATTCTGAACAGCAATTACATTTTTAGGTGGTTAAAAAAGAGTTAGAAACGTCGTCTAGGTTCTGTTCCAGTTCTGCAGAGCCTTCGTAACCCTAATTTCTCAGCTTTTGCAAGTCTAAATGAAGACATCTATCTGCTTCATCAGTCCTATGTGATTCTAATTTCAGATCTTCATATAGTCAGCAGAGAAACGCTGACTATTAGTTTCTGCCCCTTCTTCTGAGGATCAGCACAGATGGAGAAAGCACCAAGACAGAACACGGCCTTCTACAACTGATTCTGTTCCCAGATGAGAATTTTTGGGCAGCAAGAACAAGACCAGTGTGTCCTCTGAGGCACAAATGTGAGAAGAATAATCTGTTATTTTAAGTGACACCTGCAGAGCAGAGATGGCATCCTGAAACTAAGCCTGATAACTCTTGGGATTCTTGTCTCTTCTTTGAAATAATCACCACTGTATTATTAGAGTCTTTTTTTGCCTTTTTCCCCCAAAAAGTAATTTTTAAGGAAAAGTGAATTCAGCCAAGTCATAGAACGAAACCTGAACTGGGACTATTAATAGCTCTGAGTACCACCCCATCTGGCAATCTCTTACAGGGCAAGAAGCCCTCACTCCTTCCGCACATATTTCCAAACTCACCAGGAGTGAGAATTCCCTCTAAGCACAGGACTATGTTCACACTAACCCAGCTCTGCACAGTGGTGTCCGAGACCACTCATAATAGCTCTCTACATCGTGCACCAACGAATTAAGTACATACAGTTTATTTCTCCGTTTTTAAAAAGAGCAGCACATGCATCTGCTGCAGCGCAACAGTGGCTGCCTGCTCACCCAGGATGTAGATACGCTCAGCTTTTGCTTCCAAGGACTCTACCATGGGTGTTTGTGTCCCCTGTTAACACCAAGAACTGTGGTTCTACAGGCAGATGACCCTCTGCAGAGGGCACAGTAGGCTAATTAAGTTATTAACTGTAATCAGCATCCTTCTCCTGCTGTGCTGTGTAGAGCTACATGTTAAGTATTGCATGTAAAAATTCATTCTGCTCCCTTGTAGAAGAGATGTGAAACTCACGTTGATCCAAGGGTGATTCATGAACTGAGAAATTGTCATCCTCTCTGTCGGGTCAGTCTTCAGTAACTGGCGAATCAATTGTTTGGCTGAAAAACAGGACCGACGTGACATGATTTAGTCTACTACTGTATTCCCAAACAACCTCATGAACCCAAAACATGCTGAACGAAGAAAGGTAACTCCGAACACCTACCTTCTGCTGTTACCACGTTAAGGCCAGTGTGTGTTATTGTATTTAGAGAGGCAGAACATGAAAACATTCAAAACGAGGGGTAGGAAGGAAAGACAAGGGATCAGGGATTCCATCTAACCTGCCTACATCACCAAACCAACTGTTGTGAGAGCATGAACTTGGGACAAAGAGAAACATAGGAACAGAAAGCTGCCAGGTGCTGAAAGACGGTGAGAAGCTTGGTATTACGGGCTGTGCGAATGCATAAGTTTTGAGAAATGATAGAAGAAAAGAATAGGCACAAGCTGTGGGGTAACAGAAGACAATAAACTTCTCTTTGACAAGTAAAAGTCTGCTAAAAGGACAACTAAAAGGACAACGCAGTCAAAGAAATGGATTGCACCAGCAACCCACAGGTAGAACATCTTCCATGTTCATGTTCAGTGGCCCATGCTGCACACAACCACGAGATCCAAGGGGGGATTAAAGAGCCACAAGATCACAGCATTATCCGATGATAATTTGATGCTGCTAAACAGCAGATAATATGAGGATGCTAACAATGCCAATATAAAGGGCTGATGAGAAAGAGCTGTGGCCAGAGGCTGCTCACTTTTCTGTCTAATATGATGGGCAGGTAAGACTTCCAGCTTATGAGACTGTCAGAATAAGGGGGAATCGAACCCATCCACCTTCCAGACACTGGTTTGAGCCCATCCAGGTCACAGCTGAACAGCGGCAGCTTCTGGTCGATGACTAATACCAAATAAATTGTTGACCTTGATTTAAGTGGTGGCTGGCAAGTTCCCACATCAAAAAAGCCAGCATGAAAACTTCCCATCCTTACTGGCTCACCAGGGAGGGCAAGGACTGAATGAGTACTTAAGACAGTTTGCCTTTCTTCCAACTCAGCTTGCATTGCCCCTGTCCTGGCAGTCTCCTTTCTCAGGATTAAAGACTTTTGTTTCCTTAATCTCAGCATTCACAAACACTAGCTAGATTCTGAAAGAAAGTTTTCAGTAGCCATTTGCTTTCAGTAGTTCTTAGGTTGCTGGCTAGTGTTGGAATTCCCAGTCATTCTCTGTATCACCTTATAAAGAATTAATTTAAATTATACAAAAAAGGGAAATAAAAACTAAGATGGGTTTTAGAAACAGTCTCTTGTCAGCACTCTACCACTGCACCCCATGCACACACTCATCAGCAGCACTGAGCACTGTTACCTTCCTCTGATACTTCTGCCCACTCTGGATTGGGAAACCCGTATTGTCCCATCCGAATTCTTCTCTTCATCCCTGGAGAAATGGCTTGACCAGTGTTTGAGTAGAATGGGGGGAACCCACACAGGCTGCAAGAGCAGACAAAAGAGCTCTTATAATTAGGAAAGTCCATTCACCTCTTAAAAAGTCCCCTGCAAGCTCCTGTTCTCCTGCAGGTTACATGATCCCAGTGTCTAATTAATTCTAAGTGCAGATTTAATATTCATCGGGCCTCTTCCCAAACACTTACAGAATGTATGTGATGACACCCAACGACCACATGTCACACGACTTGTCATACTTCTCCGGACCAAGGACTTCTGGGGCTGAAGAAGATGAAAACCAGAAATTAACAGAGCACCAGATACATCCTTTCATCACCTTATAATCAGCAGCACACTTCAACAAATATTGGAGGAACGGAAAAAATGCAGCTCATTGGAAGAACTGGGTAGTCTTTTCTATTGACAAGCTCCCAAACACATCTAATGTAGCTTTAAAAAGGAGGAACGGAGCTGGCAAAGTGCCCTGCTCTTCACCTTCGTGTCTGCTCAAGAGAGTGCTAAGATTACAGAGGAGCAGAAGGAGCTGTAGCTAAATGTGTGCAGGGAGACACTGCGCTGAGCGAGGTAGGAGCATATGTTCTGAAATCAGAACAGAAAGGACCTACTTGAGCTGTGATAAAATTTGATCGGTACCTGGGCAGGATGTGTTTAGCTCCAGCAGCTACAGAGCAATGCGTTTTCCTTTGGCCTCCAGAGCATTACATTTTTACAGTAAGCAATAAAATTATAGAGAGATCCATTTAGAGGGGATTGTTTTCCCCTGGGGCAGGTGAACTGGCAGGGAGCTTGATTTTGTAGGGAAAATTATTCTCTAAACATATGAGCAATCGTGCTGGTTTGTAAGAGGGTGTTGAGAAGGGGAATGTCACCCTGGCTATATACAAGTATAAAGGAATAAAAACATGTAAGTATAAATTCCTTACCACTTTATCACTAGTCCTAGCCCACAAAAATACAGGAAAATGCATCCTTAAAAATATCGCTACTGTAATTCTCTGCCAGCAATTAACAACAGTATCTTCCCATACAAAAAACTATAAAAACTTACATCGTAGAAAAGTAGTAATTCTTCAAATAAATTAAGCCCTTTTTCCTCCAAAGGAATTCCAGCCATCCCGTATGGTGAAAGGCTCTGAACCCAAAGACCAAAGGGAACATGCTCTATAATCAGTGCAGAAAGGACACTCTGCTGGGGCAGCCACTACACTCGGCTCTGGCTTTGGCCAAAATTCAGCTGTGATTAGATCACATCGGTGTTTTATTACTAATTCCTCCCCTTGCTGGCCCTAAGAAGCTTTACAACCGAGGCAATACTCTCCCTGGGGTTTTTATTGCATTGGTTAAGCTAAAGGAATTTTAGTAAGGAAACATTTAAATAATCATGAAACTGAGTTCAAATGATGGCTGTTATTGCATCATTCGGAGAAAACATCAGGATTAATTCAAGTGTAATCAGAAGCAACATGTTCTCTCTCCTTGATCCTCATTTGCATCCCCTGCTAAGGCTCCTCCCTCTGCAACCAAGGAAGAAAGGAGAGCACTGAGCTATACTGGAAGCAGACGAGGTTTGGGTTGGATGCCAGGTTAAATCTGCAGGCTGCATCCGCAACAGAATTCCCATCCATTCCTACAGTCCATGGGCATGCTGCAAGGCGGGGGGATGACAGGCAAACACCAAAGAAATGTGTCTTGAATTACTTACCCACATAATAAGGAGTGTAACAGGGGGTCTGCAGTGCGTTTTGTACAGTGGTTTCTTTGGCAAAGCCGAAGTCTGTCAGTTTGAGTACAGTGTCCTTCTCTTTAGACGTGTAAAGCAAGTTTTCAGGCTGTAAGACCATCAGGAGAAAGGATAAACTGAGCAATGAAGAGATCCTCTAAGGAGCTAAAAGGTCAGATCCTTCCCACTTATCTGGATCACCACCAGCATCTGGGTCTTACTTCTCCCAGAGCCCCAGCACACCAGCCAGAAAGCTCCCTCCCAGCACGAAGCATTTTTGCTCAGACTAAGAATCACCATCCTTCTCCTGCTTCTGAAGGAGGTTTTGGGGTTTACTTGGGATTTTTTAGGCACATGTGATTCTGAAAAGAACTAATAACTGCCTAAAGACTACCTATAGTATAGCGTGCAGAGTAAGTTCACTTCAGGCAGCGTTATTTTCTTGCTAATTAGCTGGATTGCAGATTGGCAGCACCTCTTTAATTAACCATCTGACTGTCACCAGATTCTTCTGCATTCTGTGCACAACTGGAAGGCGTCAGCACACATGAATATTCTGACCTTCAACTAGTTGGAAACTAGATGTGAACAGATCCCTTCTCACAGTGGCAGAGAAACACTTTGACCACTCGATTGTTCTTCCAGTTGTATCTAAACCACCACGGCCCATTTATTTGCCTGCCTTATGTTCTTTTCTCACTGCCCAGACACCTTTAGGCCTCACCTTGACGTCTCTATGGGCAATGTTCATCGAATGCAGGTACTGGATGGCTGTTCCGATGTCTCTCATTATCTCCGCGGCCTCTACAAATACAATTTTAGAGAAAGGTCACATTAACATTCCCACTGTAACTCGGGGACATGCTTGGGAATGCTTATGACTTACAAACAGCTTGCTGGAATACAGGGCTAGCGGCAAGACTAGAAAACCTAAAATTAGCCCCACCAGCTGTGTTTTGGCTTTGCAGGCAACCATACCCCCCGATTCCCTGGCTGCTCAGCCCCCCTCCTGAGCAGACACAGCAATGGAACCGTTCAAACTCAGGGTTTTATATGAGCTTGTAAATTTGTGCTCTCATTTCCTCACCAGAAAAGCAGCAAGAGCAGAGCAGGTACGCAAGCGACATGCAAGACTGTGAAGAAAGGGGCCTCAATCAGGACAGATCCCCGATTGTCCAGGACACAACCTTGGTTGTTGGAGATGGAATTTTAACTCTCAGCTTCTAGTTCAGGAGGAATAGAAGATTTTATGAAAATAGAGCAACATAACTATATAGTCATTTTAGGACAGGTCACATCTTCATTCCTCACTGCCTGTAGAAGTTTTTCCTCAGAAGAAACAAAATCAACAGCTCCGTTCTGCAAAGCCCACCTGTGAAATAATACATTGATGAAATTTAACATAACCCCAGTGAGAAATTCTAGCTGTGGGTGACCTGCCCTGCAAGAGCGATAAGAGTCTGGAAGGGCTCAATTACACTGGGGAAGGTATCGGAGCAGGGAGGAGCAACATTCCCATCGGTCCGAGTGAGCATTCTCTTACATCCCCGTCGACAGGGAAGTGGGATCAGCACCTTCAGCCTGATCCTCTGTTTCCTGCAGAGGTAGAAACCTCAGCTGCAGTTGTAAGAGAGAAGGTAGAAAATCTGGTACTGTGACCTGCAATCCTTTCTCACATGGCTTGAGATTGAAGTTCCACAACCACAGGCAAGGACAGTCAGAAGGCAGAAACACTCATCAAACCGTGCACAACCTCCTCCGCCCCGGCCCAGCCCAAGCTCCTGGCTCCGAATGGGAAGTCGTGGCTGATCCATAAACAGCCAGCGACGTGGGGGAATCCAGAGGCACAGGGCTCGTTTATCTCAGGAAAGGATGAAGGTGATTTTCTTGTTTAATGCTCCCAGATGATTCTCAGAAAGCATTTAGAGTGTGGTACGATGGCATTTAATGTTGAGAAAGCACGTTTTCAGCAGAGTGGAGTCACTAATGATCACAATAGCAGTTTCCCCCTGGAATCTTGTATTTTAGAGAGGAACTAATGAAGTTCCTGAAAACACTTTTTTCCCCCCTACATGAGCCTCAAACCACTTAAAGTATTCACCCCAGGCGAGGAAACACAGGACCAGAAAAAGCCTGTCCTGTATGACAGACTGGCAAAACAGTCAGATTATTTACAACCTTGGGTGTAATTTACAATAATTTACAATAATTTACAATAAAAACAGTCAGATAATTTACAGTCTTGGGTTACTTCTACTCATTTTGCCTCCACGGCAATTACAAACACGGCCTTCCCGCTCCTGAGTGGAAACAAGCTCTTTTCTGCTGGGAACAGGCGAGGGGAACCAGAGCGAAGCCCACCTGCAGAACGCTGCAAATAAACAGCAACAGCAATAAAAACGGCAAGGCCGCCCAACGCAAGCTCCGTCACTGACTCATTGCGGGTCTCTAAATCCGCACGCAGTCCCTGTTAGGGATGAGCAGGCCTGGTTGCAGCGAGGCTAATGACACTGCCTTTCAAGCAGTACTTTAAAACTCTTGAATAAGAGCTGTTTCAATTTGCTCGCTATATTCATCACCTAACAGTCCAGCTGGGCACAGTGACGCTGCCTGAGGGACAGCCAGAAGAGGTGTCACAGCAGGAGCTGCGTTGATGGGGTTAGAGGTGGCCTGGCAGGAGTCCAGGGACTGGAGCAACAGAGGCTGAGGTGGTTCAGGAATGAAGAAGTCAAGCAGACTTGTAAGAAGAGTTTTCCTCTAAACCTTCCAAGCTGCGCCTAAATTTGGCCAGTTCTGGTAATTTCTGATTTTCAGAAACTCCTACAAATAACTGTCTAATAGAGTGTTGGACAGAAAATTAAATTAAAATAAAACAAAATGACAGACACAAGTCAAATCAAAGTGTACGGGAATGAAGCAAGGGCACAGCGGAAGGGATAAGCAATCTTTCACACACTTTAAAATTCAACTTGTGGTTTTTCACCTCTCTCAGTGAAAGCTTGATCTCCTCTCTCCTGGATCCTGCTGAACAGCTCTCCTCCCTCCATGCTGAAACAACACAGAAAAAAACATGTCATGCGAGCAGAAAAGATCAATTTAACACCTGACTGTGCATCCACATAATACCACAGAACCACGGCAGGAATGGATTAGAAGACATCACAGGTCTCCTATGCCACTGCTTCCTAAACATCACACGCATTTGAACCAATGCTCAAAGCCACTCTGATATGGAATTAACAGAAAACTAAACAAGACCACAGAATTCCAAATGCTTTCAGTTTAACGTACCCTGGCACAAGGAACACAGCACACATAGCTGAGAAGTCAGCCTGGCACTGGGGGCTGACAGTAATCTTGGTTTATCTAAGGGCTGGAGATGAAGAGAACAAGAAGGAAGGAAGCAAAGATACTGAAAAGGATTATTAATTTATCCCCAGAGAAGAAGGCAATAACCGTGGTGTTACAGATCAAGGAGAGGAGAAGTTAGAGTCAAAACAGTAGCAGAAAAAATCATGTCAGATAAGAGGATTTACATCTCAAATTGGAAGCCAATTACCAGCACAACACATCATATTTGTAGAGACATATCTTTCAATATTGTATTAATTAGTCAATGCTTTAATGAAGACAATTGTCGTGGAGTACAAGGAAAATGTATTGTCTGTTTAAGGCTCCTCATTTTCCCATTGCATGAGATCCTGGAGCAGCTCTACACTCCCCTGCCAGCTCCAAAAGACAGCAAAAGGTTTGCTGTGCAAATAAAAACGGTGCTGCTGAAGAAGCTCTCCCACCTCTCCCCTGCACCAAGACCTCCTCCCACTCCCTCCCTCTCAAAGAGCCAGGCTGGGCTGGGTGGGCTCCCACCGGTCCCTACCATTCCATGACAATGAGGAGGCATCTCTTCCCATGATGTATATTCTCATAAACATCCAGGACATGGACGATGTGGGGACATCCTGATGCTCGCCAGTGATATTCCACTTCCTGACGGGCTTTGGGGTTGTCATAGAGGAGCTGTGAAGAAACAGGAGAGCAACGTCAGTGAGGCAGAACCATTCTGCTTTCAACTGGCACCTCCATGCGTTTGAGCTCAAAGACGGTGGCAAAGGCTACTCTTGGCACTGTCTCCAGCCACAGGACCCTGGTCCATCACAAGACTTTCCCCCATCTCTGGCCTGTCCAGGTCCCTAGATTGAGGGCCACAGAAACACCTGATCCTTTGGAACGGAAGGACCTCGAGTGGCAGCAAGGAGAGATTCGGAATCAGAGATGCAGGCAGACCTATTGCACCCACCTCGGCATGGGAAACAGCAAGTTCTTCTTCCTACTTGTTTGCAGTACTTGCAGACAGGGGAGAATCCCTCTGCTAAGGAGAACCACGCTCCCGCCTGCCCCTCAGCTGCTGGCAGGGAAGACTTGTAGGTGCAATGCAAACCCACGAAGCTCGGTGAGATGTAAACCAATACAGACCTTCTCAAAGACTCCAAATATGCTGCTTAAACACTACACATATTTCTGATCCCAGAAAGGGACTTTGGCTATCGAGATGAACTTCTTTCTGTCACATGCAAGGCCGGTTTATTTTAAAGGTGCTAATCTCTAGAAGGGAGGCAAGAGCTCATCTTTCCTGATCCTGCAACCTCGCACACCAGAAATGTGTCCCTTCCCTCCTGGAGAACAGCTCTGTGTCAGACTCCGCAACAGGAGCTCAGTGCTGAATCATCCCTTCTCTTCTCTGCCTCCTCCCTCTAGACACCACGAACACCTTGTGACAGAGACACTCTCTTTATTGCACATTTAGACAGTTCCTACACAATACGGCTGTGATCCGAGTTTGATACTTTATGCTGTATAGTAATAATCATTGTAATGATGGAGCAGCAACAAAACCGATGCTACGGAAAGTATTGTCAAATGCATTGAAACAGAATGAGAAGCAAGCATCATCTCTGACCTATTCACCGCAGAAAAGGACGACTACAACAGCAGGGGAGGAACTGTTTTCAAGCAGGTGAACAAGAAGTGAAGCTCCTCTCACTCGGGTTTGCTGTCAGGTCTCAGGCAAAACACAACTGCAGGGTAACGGCTGAAAACAAGTATTAACAAGTAACCTGTCATTAGGGACCTGTGAATCGGCGCAGGAAAACGAGATTGCTTTTCCATCCAGCTGCCAAACGAAGGCACCAGTGGTGTCACAGGCACCTCTCAATGCAGGGAAACACGGGCTTAAAGGGCACAAGAAGGAAGTGCCAAATTCTGGTTTCTTTATTGACTCCAACACAGGCAATCGCTGGGAAAAAAAGCTTACGCTTTGCTGCTTTGCCACCCCTTTCAGCAAGGCAGACACAATAACACGGCAGGAGAGGCTCGTAACAGTTTATGAAGTGCCAGAGAAGCGATCGGGAGCGACTGGGCAGAAGATAAGGGGCTTGACTTCTTTTCCAGGCTGGGAACAGGAAAAGGGTGGCAACTGCTCCCCTGCCGGGCTCGCATTTCTGTATTTCTGTGAAGCTCCACGAGGCTGCAGAAGGGGACGAGCGGCCTCAGGAGGGCTGCTGGCTCCGTAGCCAGACGGGCAGTGAGCCTCACCTCCGTGACCACCCCGAGCTCTGCTCCAAAGGCTCCAGCACCACACCAGATTTTCAGTGTGTGAGGAGCTGAAGAAGCTTTCATGCCGAGTTCAACGCCCTCACAGCCATCCTACTTCTCCTACAGCTGCCGTTCCGCATGCCGAGCGCACCCGTTAGAGATCACCCACCTCTTCCTTCCTGCTCCAGCCTGGCTACGGCCTCATTTCCAACACAAATAACTCCCTAAAGAAAGAGATGGCTCCAATTTGGACAAAAAGCCCATTAGGGAGTCCAAGCGTAGTCGCTTTGCTCCTTTCAGCCATCAGCCCATTGAGCAGCTCTCCCTTCCCAGCCATGTGGCCCCAGCTCAGCAGGACTGTCCATCAGCATCTTCCCCTCTGCCCGTCTCAGTGAAGGCAGCTGCCTAGAGGGCTCCTGAAGAGTTCATTAAATTACATGTGCGTCAATGAAGCCCAAACACCCTCAGGACTAACCGGGTCGTTTAGGAAAGCGTTACAGGGTTTACCGCTAAGATATCACTGGATTAGTGCCACTTCTGAGCAGGACGCTCCAAAAACCTTCTCATCTCTCCTGTGCTACTAATTAGACACAACCTTTCTCTTTACTACTGTGAACCTCATTATAATCTGTGAGCCCTGTGTTTCCAGAAGCTTTGTTTTTCACGTTTGTACCAACTGCTTATGAAAATGGTTTCACAGAATTGACTTCTCACTCTCTAAAGAGCTTTTACAGGGCATTTTGATAGACACAGGGATGCTGCAGTCTCTTTTCTCCACCCCTACAAGCAAGTTTCAGGCACTCCTTAGTGCCAAACCCGAATCTACTCATGTCAAGATGACACCTGGAGAAGCAGAGAAAAGGAAACACAAAAATAAAGAGCAGAGATACATCCCAAGCAGCATCCGCTACATCAACCAACCATTAACCTTTGGATTTCCCCTTCTGAGCCTCAAAAAATAAACTAAATCTTTTCCTTATGTCTAAAACTGGAAACTGTAACTGTACCTTTCACGACACATTCAGGACGCAGCCACTTGTAAAATGAAAGCCAGGCAGGGCTTAAAAGCACCAATTTCTACAAAATTTAGGTGGCAATTTAGAAAGACAGACTGGAATTTGAGCCCTGTGGTTAAATTTAAACTTGTAAAAGACACAAATGGACGTTCTGGCATCTTCCTGAGCCTGAAGACAGCCTGTGCTCCTCTTGCTGCAGTAGCTTTGAGGAGACTACAACCAGGATCCCTCAATGCTCTACACGAGTGCAGAGGGAGTCGTGAACAAACACAGAGTTTTGGGTAAGTCTTCCAGCAGTGCTGGTTTGAAAGAAGAACAGCTCTGACAAACAGCACCAACTCAAGGATCAGGGACCAACTGAACCCAAAGTTAAATCAGAAATGGAACCAGGAGAAACTTTCAGTCCTAGGAGTCCTCAATGTGTAATACTGACATACAGGCACTTAGACACAGATTTAGTTATTTTTCTAGCTGGGAAAGATTTTCTGTTCAGACACAGGCGGGTAAATGTTGAACTTCTTTGGCTTTCTTTCCCCTTTGCCTGTAGCTGTTAGAATCACAGAATCACTAGGTTGGAAAAGATGACCAGGATCATTAAGTCCAACCATGGGGCTGACAAAAACGCTGAATCCTACAAATAAGCCCTGGAATCTAAATTCACGCTAATGCACAAACTAACACCATTTGCTACACAGCCGCTCTTCCAGCTTTTCTTGATTCAAGAGGGGTTGATGGCAAAAGGAGCCTTCAATAATGGTTTTTTTCATCTCCTCCCTCCCCTATGCTACAAAATAAGAGGGGGTAGAAGAGCTGTCACTATGGCTTTGGACGTTTTGTCTTTCATTATGTCCTCATTATTTGCACTACATCGATTAATGCAATGTTAACAATCTTTATCTGCTTCCAGATCTCTTCCTAAGGGATAAAGCCACGCTTTGTGGTAGAACACTCAAGGAATTGAAATTTCCACGTTTTTCCTCTCCCTGCAGCAGCGGCGCCAGGCAGGCTGCAGCGAGACGCAGGGCTGTGCCTTTTTGCCGTGGTAGCCCGGCTAGCAGGGAAATCCACACGTGAATCTCAAAGAAAGCATCGAACTTGTTCTTAAAATAAAAAATAGAACAAATTCCCACTCGAATTATTTAGCACTGAAGCATCATTCTGCAGGCAAGGGATAAAACCAGGGCAGGCACAGGTGGGTCATTGCTAAATCATCGCTTGACTTTTCTGCTTTTACTTCAAATCCAGACTAGGCTGTTAGATATTAAACCTGCTTGGAGGCTTCATTGGAACAGCCTTCCCGGTTCCTGCAGCGCTGTCCTAGCTGCTCCCACCACCACATTAATCGGTGCCTCCACCAGTGCCCCGGTGGCCAGCCAGTCCCTGGGGCGCGTTGCTCCAAGGTAATAATGGAGCACAGCCACGGAGCACGGGCTTCCAACCCTCCTGCCTGTGGTACCTAATTCTTTCACCCAAGCACAACTCCAGGCTGGGCAGAGAACGGATTGAGAGCAACCCTGAAGAGAGCGACTTGGGGTGCTGGCATTCAGTATGACACTACAACCTGAGGTCAACAAATGAGATATCCCACTATTAATTCTCTAATTACACATGCATCTTGCCATGCGCTCTGCAAAGGTCAACTGTCTTTACTCATAAATGTTAGTGGAGACACAGCAAACAACTGAAACAGCAGAGCCGTCGGCCAGCACACTCTTCATCCAAAGGTTTCCCCTTGCGCACATGAGGTTTGCACAAAAGGCTCCACCCTGGGCAGCTTCTTCCAGTGCTTCACCAAGCTTTCGTTAAAGACATTTTTTTCCTACTATCCAGCCTAAACCTCCCTGGCACAACATTGAGGCCTCTTCCTCTCGCCCCATCTCTTGTGACACAGGAGAAGAGACCAGCAACCACCTTGCCACAACCTCCTTTCAGGAGGTTTCACCTAGTTCTTGGGAATCTAACTGGAGTGACTCTCGCCAGTGTCATATCAAACGCTCATTCCTGGAATCCGCCACCTGTAGGAACTTGACTCGTCTTCAAAAATCAAACAAACCTCTAAAACCTTCAGGAATCATGTCTGTATGATTTCTCTAGTGCTTCCAATCACTGCTATACATGTTTTCACACTCATGTTTGTGCAAGCTCTGCCGCTGGCATTTTCAAGCAAGGATCTATATTTCTAAGTCTCAAGTCAGTAGATCGCTCGGTGGCTGATGGTTTATGGTGCATCAGGCATGAAGATCCTTGGAATTCCTTGCTGTGTACAGCACAGATGTGACAGAGAACGGTGTGAGTGCATGGAAATAAAACCATGCAGCATTCACCAGAGGCTGGAAACACAAAGGAACCTATTAAAAGAAAGTTGCTCTCTCTAGACTTCTTGTTCTTCCTCTGTCTGAAAGTATATTCTAATGCCAAGTAAACTATTACATACGAAAGGAAAGAAATAAACTGGGGGAAGGGGAATTCAACAGACGGAGGCCACACAAGCAAGTGTCAGTGCAGCAGAACTGCAATTGGTGTTGTGGTTCTCACAGATTCATCCTGCTCCGCGCCGTAGCTCAGTCACCCAGGGTGCCAGTGCCACAAAGGCAGAACAGAGCAGCTGAAATGGAAGGGTGTTATAATAAAATGAAGAGCATTTCCTCCACGTTCCTAAAGAGCTTTCCTCTCCATTCCTGCCCTGTGTTGGCCGCCTCATGACTACACATGGAAAAGGAAGAGGAGGATGATCCCAAGAACATTTGAGAGTCTAATGTCTCGGCTAAAGCAGCCCCATGCTGAGGACCACACAGGGGTTGTAAAAAATGAGATGTAGCAAAAAGCACTGCTGAACGACAATCACACCAGGAATTTCAATAGTTTTCATCCTTCCAAGCTGAAACATTCATCCGTTTCCCCCTCTCAAGACACCGTCCTTTCCCTCCCGCTCCCTGCAGCAGTGTCTGCCTGTGCTACACTGCACTCTTGGCTCACTTCCACAAGTCAGCGTGCCTGGAAGAGAGAAGTCTGGGCTGGAGAAAGGGGGAGGAGGGAGCAAGGAAGCCAGGGCAATACAGAAAACGGACTCGGAAAACCTTTCTGTCCTAAAGTCACTTGCCTGACTCCAAGTAACATTAGCACCATGGAAACAGCTGCCCCATGGAAGCGTTAATGACTTCCGAGGTGATGATTTCACAGAAGCAACGTGCCATCCAGTATCGTTCCCCTAGACGAGACACATCAGGGAATCAGAACACACCCACAAAAAGCCATGTTAGCAGGGAAGCAGATTGTGGGAGCCGTGCAGCTGCCGGCCTCACAGCAGAGCCGACCCACCGCCCATCCCAGAGCTTTGTTCTCCCTGCGTGCACTGTGCTACAGGCACAAACCCCAACAAACCCCCAGCACAAGACAACGAGACAAAGATATTTCAATCCCAGGATCCAGCAGTGCCCTCTGACACTTCAAAGATGAACTATAAAGGTTTCATTCTGCAAAACCATCAGACTTAAAGATCACCGAGATCTATATTATAAACACCATAGAGTGTTGAGGATTCACGTCCGAGCTCATCTAAGCCACATTTGATAACAGCACCCCCTTTGGCTAATCAAACCTTCCAAAAAGGCATTTGCCATTGCCTGTTGTAAAGTCCAAGTGGATGTCCAATCGACAGTCATAGAATCATACAATAGTTTGGGTCGGAAGGAACCTTAAAGATCATCTAGTTCCAACCCCCTGACATGTCCCACTAGCCCAGGCACACTCCCCTTTGCTGCCAGCCTGCAAACACGGTTGCCATAGATTCCCTCATTATCGATAAGCTCTTGTGTTCAGTGTGTGTTTATTATTTACTGTACCTTTAGCTCAGACATGCCATCTCCAGGGTTTTATTACCTGGGTAAGGTTCGCACGGAATTCCAACACATGAAAGAAAACAGACAGCACACGCACAAGCCCGCGCCCCCCATCCGAGCCTCCCGCCTCTCCCGCGATACCCTAATATGGACTCTGTGCCGCTCGGGACACGGGTTTAACAATGCCAGGCGATGTTTGGATTTTTCCAGATACATTAATATTCTTTTACACAGCTGAGCTGTCAAAGCCGTGCCACTTAAAACTGACAACGGCAAACAAAGCCTCTATGGGTTATTTGCCAACCAGGACCATTTGCAGTGCCTGCTGCAACCACTGCCCTCACCTCAAAGCACCTGTAAAAGGAACCCTGCAGCAGTTCAAACACACGAAGTTCTGAACCAGGCTGGGCAATGAGGAAAGTTGCGTAAAACAAAGTGAAGAAAAAGAAATGAGAGCTGCATAACTCTCAGTATTCTACTTCTGCTTGTTTCTCCCCTCTGCTGGAGAGCTGCGTGTCTCCCACTCTGGTTTGACTTTGTAACATCGTATTGACCACTTTGCTCTTATTATTCCATACCTTTCACTTTTACTTGAAAAATCATTTACAGAAACATCAACAACCTTGCACAACGCTTACCATCCTTTACTGCAGCTTCATCATTTGCTTTGCTCCAATTCAGCCTCATTTTCTAGGAGGACTGAAAGTAGTAAGGAATAAAAGATTTGAATAAAAGACATTCTAACTTAATGCCCGCTCAATTTGACAATCAAAACTGGGCATTATCTTTATTACACAAAATTGTGCCACTATTGCTGTTTTTAAAAACAAGAATGGGGTGACTACAACTTCCCTGGGCAACCTGGGCCAGGGCCTCCCCACCCTCAGCGTTAAGGATTTCTTCCTAAAGTCTAACCTAAATCTAAATCTTAATGCCTAACCTAAATCTAACCTAAACCCTTAGAATTTAAAGCCATCCCCCCTTGTCCTATCACTCCAGACCCTTTGGAAAAAGTCCCTCCTTGGCTTTCCTGGAGCCCCTTCCAGTGCTGGAAGCTGCTCTAAGGTCTCCCTGGAGCCTTCTCTTCTCCAGGCTGAACAACTCCAACTCTCAGCCTATCCTCGCACTGGAGGTTCTCCAGCCCTTGGATCATCCCCGTGGCCTCCTCTGGACTCGCTCCACCAGATCCATGTCCTTCTCCAAGCCTCTCACTGGAGCACTCAAGTCAAACAAAAGCAGCAGGCAAACTTCAGCATGTTCTGCCAGGTAAAATCCTCATCCAACCAAGTTTTCTTCCTCACAAATTTGGCAGGTTCTAAGATGCAAAGTATAAACCTGTGTAGATCCACAGGAAAATGTCACGTTAAACTTGGAACGCAGACCTCATGGGCCTGGTGTTAAATCTCAGCCCCGTGGGCCACCACAAGCCCAGAGGCAGCGTGGTTAGGT
The DNA here is from genome assembly GCA_033459285.1 of Clamator glandarius. Lineage (NCBI taxonomy): Eukaryota > Metazoa > Chordata > Aves > Cuculiformes > Cuculidae > Clamator > Clamator glandarius. The sequence goes on from JAUNZM010000044.1 coordinate 556,652, forward strand.
GGAGCCGCGCAAGCAGCGCATCATCTGTTCTGGGACCACTTTTTCCTACATCCACGATTTATATTACGTGTGGAAGCCCGAGGATTTCCTGCAGACGGCAAGGATTGCTCACAGTCAGTGAGAAAACAAATCCAAGGCCAAACCTGAATCCCTAATTCAAGTCAAACTCCGACAGGCTTTGCAGAAAAAAAGGAACGGAACGGTTTTGATTCGGTTACTCATGCTACACTTTTCATTTTGTTCTATATTTGTGGTTACTAACAAGCCTCCAGCGGGCTGCAGTTCCCAGTAATTAATGTTTATTTGTTCCTCTTTTCCTAAATAATATAAATTTTGGCTCTCGTGTTCTCACACAAAGATAAATCCAAACATGCAAAAGGGCAATAAGAAGTATTTCATTTTGAGCTAACGAGCTCTATGATTTCAGTAAGAGGAGACAAGCAAATAATATAACGGAGCTTCAATTTCTATATTACTAGTAAAAAAAAAGTTAGGAATCATTAAAAATTAACTAATTGAGGAGTATATCAACTGTAAAGAAAAAAGCAGAGGAAAGAGAGAATACACGTCTACCTTCAGATTTAAATACTTGTTTGATTTTTAAAGCACTCTTACCTTTTTCCTCTTCAATGTCTGCCGTATTAAATGAAAAATAAGCTACCAAAACCTCCAAATTTAATAGTTTAGGAGAAGATTAACATCCAGTTTAAGCACACTTCATAAGTATAGTTTCTATTTATTGAATGCTGAATGGATCTAAGAGAAGTGAAAGGGAAGAAATACAAAGACTGTCTCGCAGATTATTTTCCCCTTGTATAAATTTTAATAATAAAATGGAATTTTTTATATGGAAGGAAAAATTGACATTTACTGACATTTAGCAGTTAAAATGTAATCCTTCCAGAGAATGAATAGCAGGAAAAGGTGGGGGTGGAAGAGAAGGGAATCAACTTCTGCCCTAATTACAGGGAAGAAAAAAGTTAAATAGCATTGAATAAACTGAACAAGAGCACAAACCCTTGAGTATTTGCAGATGAGGTTCTCCCAGGCGTGGAGGAGAATGTCAGAGGTCCCAGGAACATCGACTTGGGGCTCCCCAGAAATATTCCCTACAAAACAAGCAGCCAGCTACAAACCCTGGCTGGTGATCAGTGGCACTGACCTGGAAAGAGAGACCAGCCCTCCTGATGGCTGCTGGGTGCCAGTCATTTGTCGCCAATGCCCACACGGCTCCGTCTGCAGAGGACTCTATTGACCTCTTTAGGAAAATGCTTTATAAACTTAATTAACCTGTTTTAAAAAAGCAAAGAGAAAAAGCCCCACAAGTTTCGCTCTAGGTAGATGTGAGCTGAAATCCAAAACATCAGCCAACATTCCTGCATGATCATGCAACAAAATGTGCAGAGGGATCTAAAGATTGACTACGGCCCAAAGGTATTTAGATGTAAAACTTGAAGATTTAGATTAAATGTGGTATGAAAGTGTCAATTATCTTGATTAAAGTTAATTTATTTTTTAATTACAGTTTAAGTATTATTTGCAGGCTTGAACAGGCAGCTTAAGACACTTCAACGCAGCCCAATTTCTCAGTAGGGTCTTCACCCTGGAAAAGTCACTACTCCTTTGAACTGTTTCAGGTTAAGTAGTTGAAAATAAGGAAGCTTCACTCTGGTGAGCTCTTATAAAAACTCCTGCTAGACCAGGGAGCTTTGAAAGACACCATCCTTCAGAGAAGGTGAGGGACCTTTGGGTAACAAGAAGCAAACATAACACAGAACCTTAATTCATATTAACAAGGTATTCAGAGTGCTAAACTCGACTGATGAGCATTTAACGCTTTCGTGCACATAAAGCGGGGGGTAACGGCATGAAGTCATCTACCAGTAATGCCCTGTGCAGTGGGAAACCAAGTGAAGATGAACACATCAGTGCAATTCTTTCTTAATATAAACCAGCACAGCATTCCTCAGTGATGGAAACCATGCCTGGTAGTGTTTAAAAGATGGGTAGGTGTCATACTTGGGGACACGGTCCAGCAGTGGACTTAGCTAGGCTGGATCGATGGTTGGACTCGTTGATCTTAAAAGTCTTTTCCAACCAAAACCGTTCTGTGATTCTATGATGTCGGTGCGCTGTGCACATGAAAAGTTGGTGACTAGCAGTCTTATTAACACCACCTTCCCTTGCCAAGTCATGCCTGTTTTGATTTGCTCAAACGGAGGGCGGCAGATCAATTTTAAAAGTCAGAAACAACCATTTTGGTCTGCCGAGTCAGCACATCCACAAGAAACAAAGGTGAAGAAATCAGCCCTGGAACACGTGTGGCTCGGGTTGTTCAGCACACAGTCCAAAGTCACTGAATGGGCTCAGATACTTGAGTTTAGATAGTATTACATGAACAAAAACAGAGAATCCAATCTCCTCAGGTCCTTTGATGCTTGGGATAGATGGGAAAGATGACAAATGAGCAACCCCTCACCCAGCAGTATCATGGGTGCTTCCCCACCCTGTCCTTAAGTGACTGCCACCCAGCCCTTTCTCACGCTGACTCTACCCAAGCTCAAACCTTTTCCAAACCTGCCCTCCTGTGAAACACGCTCCTTTCCTTGCAGGATGCTGGCAAACTCCTGCTCCCTCCCTCCCACCTCCACAGCGGTGACTCAGACAGCAGAGAGGTGGGAAAGACTCAGAATTAATTGCTCGTGTATGAAGTCTTTGATCAATAATGCATATTGCTGTTTTCTCCTCCTCCCTGCTGCAGCGAGAGGTGAGTTTCTGTAGCTCTCAAGGGTCAGTGGTGACGGGCACGTCCCCCCAGCCCGGGCCTGGGTAGCCGCACTCACCTGCCAGACCAGAGGCGTGTCTGGCAATCGGGGCTTCTGAAACGCGACTGGAACTGAAAGTCACTCTCTCGCTCTCTCTGCCTCCAAGAGGCTTTTAATCACAGCATCTCAGCAACCGGAAAAAGCTATTACAGAGCTGAGAGACTGGAGGAAAATTCCACTTGATCCCCATCCACCAGAACTGAGACTGTTTCTAATTTCATCGACCTTGCCTCATCCACCACTCTCGCTTTGTCCGCCTGCTTCCCGGCAATCTGGTGCCGGAAATCCTGTGCGATGCTACTTTAGGTTTCCAAACAAAGAAAATCAACTCAAAAACCACTCAACTAAATCTGATAAATCTGGAAACAGACCTAATTCCAGAAGACAGAACAGCTATCCAGAGATTTTGCTCTTAATAAGCTTGACTTCTGTACCACCAACTCCAATGCAGAGCCAGCTGCTTATTAAGAAAGTGATAGAAATAAACAGTAAGTCTGGAGCACAAACCTTGTGAGGTGCAGCTGAGGGACATGGGGTTTTTTTTTTAGCCTGAGGAAAGGAAGCTGAGAGGAGATCTCATCACTCTCTGTGGCTCATGAAAGAAGTTTGGAGTGAGGTGGGTACTGGTCTCTTCTCCCAAGTAACAAGTGACAGAACAAGAGGAAATGGCCTCAAGCTACACGAGCAGAGGTTTAGATTGGACAGTAGGAAAATTTCTTCACTGAGTGAGTGGTGAAGCCCTGGCAGGGGCTGCCCAGGGCAGCGGTGGAGCCTCCATCCCTGGAGGGGTTCAGAAAGCGTGTAGACATGGTGCTTGGGGACATGGTTTAGCAGGCACAGTGGGGTTGGGCTGATGGTTGGACGGGATGAGCTGAGAGGGCTCTTTTCCAGCCTCAACGATTCTAGGAAAGGAAGTTTCACCAACATTACACTGTTTGCATTTCCACGGGCCAAGCCTGGTAAAAGTGTTTTCCTGCCCGGCCCTTCACAGGAGAGTTAAAAAAGGATTCAAATACAAATCGCCTCCGCGAAAAGTCTATTTTCCTTTTATTTACACCCTAGTTCAAACAAGAACAACTTACCCAGGAAGACACACCCTTCCATGAAACTCTTGCGCAAGCGATGGGCACTACCCAGCGCTACAGCCAGCTGGGAAGCGAGAGCGAAGCTGCAACTCCCTCTCCTTGGACAGGGAGGCATCCTACACGTGCAGCAGCCACACGCCTAACCCAAACCCAGCAATAAGATGCCTTCTGCAGCTCAAAGTTTCATTACTTACTCTGACAGCTTTTTAATTATAAGTTGCAACCGCAGCACCTAGAAGGCCACAGCTAAATGTGCACACTGTATGGGAACTATGGGGTTTTTCTTCCCGTTTGCAATACTCGGAGACGTGCGTTTTGTCTCGTGAGATCTTCGTGGCATTGCTACCACCCAGCTCCCGAGGCAATGAAGTTCACAGGTTAATAATGCATTAGAAAATACTTTTAAACAATGCCCTTCTCCCAGGTGAATAGTAGCGAGGCTCCCTTCCCTCCTCAGCAGAGGAGTGTGTCAAAAAACCCATCCCAGCAGGTTTGATGGGAGCAGGTTTCACATTACTGGGTGAGGTGAAAGGACTGATCGTTCTTCACGTTATCATTCATCAGCAGACACCGAATGTGGGTCAAAGAGAGCAGTGCTCTACTCTCCTTCTTCTCCAACGCTCCCCTACAGGTTCTGTGTGTACGCAAGGGCTGGTTTGTTTGCAGAAGAAGGTAAAAGCAGACGCCAGAGCAGTGTCCGCACGAGCAGAGGCCTTGAGAGAGCAGGAAGAGTCTGAGCACCGAGGACCCATCAAGCCTCATCACCCTCCCAAGCATCAAATTTTGACTGTAAATTGACTGGAGAGGGAAGAGCAGAACGCAATGAAAGACTTTTCCTCTCCACAAAGACAATGGAGACGTTGTACCGTAGCGTGGCTGCAGCAAGGGCCTCGGCCAGAAGACGCAGCCCCCTCCCGACCTTCCAGCGCTGACATCTTTGGTGCTAACGGCTCCGTTGCTGTGGAAACCGCCCCGCTTCCCACAAAGCCACATTGACTAAAAGCAACATGTGGGAAAATGGAATAAGGCCTCGGGAAAAATGAATCCTTTACAAGAAAAATACCTATATATGTTTTTGGTTAAAAATGAAGCAAATAGAGGGCAGTATTCCTCATCATTAGACCTCCAGGTGAGGAGAACACCAGGCAGCACCAAACCCCAGGCCTCGGTAAACCCCAAATGAGGTTTTAAGGACTCTTTGTCCCTGAAATACATGGTAGAGCAGATGCTAAGGAGGACACAGGCATCCTACATAGAGCACAGCTGTGCGAGGCGGCTGCTCCCCATCCAGTTTTTAATTGCTCTCCTTCGAAAACAAAAATAAACCCCAATTCCCCCCAGTGTAACAGAACCCAGCTGCGGTTACGGCTCGGTGCTTCCACGAGTCTCACAGCTGGTTCACACCTAGGCAAAGCGCTCGCCCCAGCCAACATCTCACCGCACAAGGCGGTTCAGTGGATGAAGAGCGTGAGTCACTCCCTGCCGCTTCCAAACAGTTTCTGTATTCCAGAAGCACTGTCCAAAAACACAAACAAAAGGAAAAAGGGTTTTCTGAGGTTTAATAAATCTGTCCTCAGCCCTGGCTGACTCAGAGCCCAGGAGCTGCCATAGGGCCCGAGGCTTGGAACGCCGGTTTACTTAAAAGCATCCAAGAAAAAGGAAATAATCCTGGGAAAAAGCCCATGGAGAAGAGCCAGAGTTGGAACTGGCAAGACTTAAGATCTGTGAACGGTGCAACTTTAATAAGATTGTCTCCTTAGCCACAACATCTGAGATCACTCATAAAGGTGGCACGTTCAGGGGGGTTTGTCTGGGCTGTTCTAAGGAAGTTCAGCAAGCAAACTTTTCCAGAGGAGAAATTAGTTTTACACACATTTAATATTTGCTTTTTCCCTTCAAACAGGCCAGGAAAGCTCCAGTGCACAGTGCCCTGTATTCCAAAAATACAGGACCCAGGAGGCATGCGTGATTTACATGCTGAGCAAGAATTCTCTCTCTTTTCAATGCTTGGAACATTATAGCTTAATCCCATTTACGGAGCTTTGAATCATCTTAAATCCGTAAGAAGTCTGTGTAAAATACCACAATCCACGGAGTTTATAGACTCTAATCCAGACCGAGCACACCACCAGCTCTCACTGGTGGTGATGGGAAGCTGTTCTCACGGTTTCCCAATTAAGTAATTGGGCATCCGCTCCCCCCCTCCCACACCAGCCACAGCCCTGCCACGTTCCTTCCCAGGGAGGTCACTTCTTACGGTGCGAGAGCCACAATGCAACCAGTTCAAACAACTCCCCTGTGCCCAGAGAAATGAGGATATTTCACACAATCCTAAAGTCTGGCATTCTCAAGTCCTATTTAACATGGAAAAATTCCATAGCAAGGGAATGCATGTACATCATAATGAAATGGGAGCATTTTCAGTGTTGGGCAAATATTAACTGCAAAAACATAGAATCACAGAATAGTTTGGGTTGGAAGGGACCTTAAAGACAATCCAGTTCCAACCCCTCTACAATGGGCAGGGGCACCTCCCACTAGATCAGGCTGCCCAAGGTAAAAAAAGACGCATGCGAGCCATGACATTCAGGTGTGGCCCTGATTCTTCACAACTTATAAAAGAAGTTTTCAGGTTTTTCCAGTCTGGGTATCTCTCTAGATGCTATTGGCACAAGTAAATGAGACTGAAGTGCGCTTGTCTTGTAAATGGACTGTAGAATTCTTGCTTAATGTTCCCTCACGCTAAAGGAAAACCCTGTTATCCATAATGAGACATCCAGCCAGCATGAATCAGTGAGGCTTCACTTTAGTTAAATGGAACAGGAGGATTTAGACTCTAAATAGTGGAAGGAGAGATGGAGAGAGGGGTCTTCCCACGCAAAAAGGGTGTCAAGTGGCTGACGCACACGTGCTCTCCCTCCAAGCACGTTCCTCCTTGCACTTCACGTCGGGCTCACATCAATAACACTTTCTCAGATCTTTGAACCTGGGTGACACACCTTGATCTCCCCACAATCTGCTTTGCTGCCACACCAGTCGGGGCTTAACCCCTGCCAGGCTTGGAGAGAACACAGAAGGTGCCAAATTGCAACAACATAGTTTTGTTTTTTCAAGACAACTTTATGGTTATAGGGTTTGCCTTTCTTTTTGCACTTCACAAGCATAATGCGCTGCCACTGAGGAGCAGACCAGTCAAGAATGTCAGATCTTCAAAGGAAACTGATAAAATCCCCCTTTCTTACTCTGGAAGGTGCCATCCTGGCCCAAATACAAACAAAGTGCTCAAAGACTTGGGTCCTGGATGACTCACTGGTTTAAAAACAATTCTTGCAGCAGTAGAAACAACCCACTTTTTGATCGACTGAATGTTATTTTAGGTATTTCATGCATATTTACGTAATACTTAGCAAGACTGTCACTGAAGGATAGAACTCAAGACCCAGACTCATGCTCTCCGTATTTTAGGTACTCCTCCATAGACTGGGGGCTGCCATTTAACTGGAACTTCTACGAACTCACATTTGTTCGAGGCTTTGATCTACAACATGGAGCTGCTGGGGTTGATTACTCATACTCGGCTGTGTAACCGACACTGAATTTGCTGTAGCATGAGATCAATCAGTATAAATAGGCTGCAGGAAACGTGGTAGGTGAGAGGGAACTACAAAATCCTTCACTAAAAAGTGCTGCTTTCCTCCAGACACCTCCAATCCCTCCAGTAAAGCAAGAGCTCCTTCATCCTGCACAACTCACACCAACAACTACACAGTTCCAGCTCAGTACAATGTTACTCTTCATTATTCTAAAAATGCTTAATTCCTCATCTGGCATAATTTTCTTCTCTTCTAAAAATGCAATCTACAGCATCTAAGATGATTGTCAACATTTCCTATCCCACAATCCATCATCAGCCTAAAATAACCTGCACTTTCCCCACACGCATTGCCTTCTCCGCCTTGATCATCATCTTATTTCAGGCACTTGAGATAACTCACAACACAAATACTTTGGGCTGTACTGTCTCCTGTTTGTGAGCAGCCACGACCCTACGTCCGGGCACGCCAACCAAAGGCAGACTACCCAGCAGCTGGCTTGCGTGGCGTAGTTATTTGACATAAGCAGAATCATTAGAATTGAGTGAGAGTTAGGAACGCAGCTCAAGACTAAATGAAGGCGATGCAGCATGCCCGTCTTTCTCCACAGCGACTCCTCTTTGGAAAGCAGAATAAAATTCTTCATATAAACCTGTGTGTGGTTTCCAAGAACCATTTTGGGAATTACTTTTTTTGCAAAATTTTCTGTATTATCTGCTTTCCTTCCTTCTGAGCACAAGGTTACACTAGTACTGTTAGGGACAACAGCAGAGCCACCTACTCCGTGATTATCATTTATATCATTCGCCAAAAATTCTTGAAATCTAAAGGGCAAGGAGTTTGTTCATTTTTGTGTTTACTTTTTGCTTTATTTATATTTAAGCTTCATCTGTTTGTCTTCAAATCAGCAAGTCATGTACGATCTGTTGTTGGCATTAGCAGCACAAGGAATTTTCCGTGACGCAGTTCACGGCTGAACTCACTGTTTATTCCAGAGGAAGAGGCCTAGGAACCAGCGGGTCCATTTGGTCAAGCGTTACAAGAGGCTGCCCAGGGCAGTGGGGGAGTCTCCATCCCTGGGGGGGTTCAGAAAACATGCAGACACGGCACCTGGGGACACGGTTTAGTAGTCGCGGTGGGGTTGGTCTGGATGAACTTACAAGTCTTTTCCAGCCTCTATGATTCCATGACTCATGTATCCAACCTGGAAGCCTCGGATGCTGGGAAGCAGCCACAGTGCACGACGCACAAGCACGTCACTCAGGGCAGAAGCCCCTCACAACTGCTGAACCGTTACTCAGGCGCATTCCTATCAAAAGTACAGATACACCTGTAACCGGTGACGTCTTTTGTTTCACTTAAGTTCCAAGGGTCCTTGTTTTGCTGCTCTGCCTGAATTGTCCTTCCTTCTCTTCTCCAGGAAAGAAGCCACCTCTATGGACGGAAGAAGAATGGTATTCCAGTGACCCACAACACAGTTCCTGGATCCTGAAATATCCACCCGAATCCTGAAGCTGCAGAGGCAAAGAAATCCCAATGCCCCAGAGGAGCGCTCTCTAGCTCTCTTTTCTTCATCCCAGCTCTGAGACCTTTCTATTGCCTTTCACAAAAATAAAGTAGGTCATTACATGCATTGAAATATTATTTTAATGCCACTTAACAAGATTTTGTGCCAAAAAAACCTCAAAAAACAAAAAAGAAGGGAAGGAAAAAGAAAGAACAAATGAGGAACTGTAGGTGAGGTCTTCATAATGGGAGGCAAGTCCCAGGAGTCCACGTTTATCCTCACAGGTAGTCAGCTATTTCGGTCCCCTCCTCTCCCTAAAAGAGAGAGGAGTGTGAAAGAGCAGAGAACGCTCACGCTGACAACAGCATTACAGGAGCATTAAATTTTAGCCCCAAGAGGTGAAGTGAACGAAAGGGGGCAGGCTGGCAAAGAAGAGTAAAAATAGAAGAGTGATTAGACTTCACTTGACTGCTATTTCTGGATCAGCCACAGAACAAGATCCGAGAAGGTTTTCTATTTGCAAGGGAGAGGGAGACTATAACCCGGTTCCCTTCCAGAAGGGCCCAGTCCTGCACAGCAATTTCGTTGATGCTTCTACTTTTCTAAATCCCTGCGCTCCCACTGTTTGGGAACAGTGCTGTCCAGCCAAAAATGTCATTATGCATCTAAGTGAGTGACCGTATCAGATTTTCTGGAGCAGGGCAGCAGTGCGGGTGGCATTTCAATCTAACAGGAACAAAGCCCACAGCATATTGTAAAAACGTGTAGCAAATCACAATGCCAAGCAGAGTAAACGAAGCCACATAATGCTTTCAGAAAACAACCTAAAGCCCCGCAGTATCTCCAAGAGGATGTCTTGTATTTTCCCACTCTGAAATGATTAGTGACATTCCAACCACGGACACGGGCTAAAGATGACACCGGGGAACTCTCTGTTGCAGTAGGTCGTGCTTGACTGATACGTGGCTCCGGGGATGAAGGTTTCTGCCTGTGCGAGCCCTTTCCTCTCGAGTCCCTCAGTCAGAATTCCTTCCATTGCATAATTTCCATGCAGATCCTGGCTGTGCCCCCAGACGAAAGAAAACCGGCAGGCACAAAGCAATGAACGCCATCTGCCAAGTCAGAAGCTGCTTTAAGGGGCAAGTTCAGTGCAAAGAGAAACAGACTATCACACTTTATCTTCAGCAGCAGGAGAGATGTTTTTCCTTATCCGGGTGCAGGTTACACGCTCAACGCCTGAAGTATTCATCCACAAACATACATTGATCTCAGCAGACGCTGCACAAGCAGCCTCTGGAAAAAAAAAAATTCACCCAATATCTCTTTTTTTCCCATTCAACTTGCAATTCACTCTTTACGTTGCTCTTTACCTGTCAGGCCAGTTGTTTGTTTCTGTGGCGGCTCCATCAGCCTCCGCTTTCTATTCCTGTCAGAGAATGACAACCTTGCCGCCACACCGAGGAAGGATGAGCAGCGGCAAGGCAGCAACGCCAAGGCCCTGCTGCCCCTACGCAGAGAATTCTGCACTAAAGGTTTTCCTGAGCACTCTTTTCCCAAGTTTCTTATCCCTCTTCCATAACTGTTTTGACCAGATGGCTCACTCTGAAGTCAGGGATTTGTGTGGCCCAGTTCAAGCTTCATGAGAAACAACAGGAAAAACAGCCTCTGAATATTTTCAGCCTTGCAAACATCTCAGGGGTGGGAAAAGACCCATCTCTTCTCACCCATTAACCAAGCACAATTTTTATGCTTCCTTTTTGGGTAATTTTCTCATAGACCATCTTTGGTGAGCACAGTGGATTCTCTCTGGGCTGCTGGCAGTTTTACTTAATTGCATATTTAACTTCTTACTCAGCAGTTAAACTCAAAGATGAGAAATACCTACACACAAGCAGCAAACTATTATCCATCTTTTAAACTCCCTAGAGTACTCACAAACCTCTTGATACTCCTGCCCCTTGCAGGAGCGCACACCTTCCACAGCTGGGGAGGGATGACAAACACAAATAATGCCATTTCAGGGACGTATTAGCCATTACTGAGAAAACTCCAGCTTGGGGAGCGGGCAGTGCTTTGGTCCTGAATATAATTTAAAAACTCAGAAAAAGATCAGACAACTCGATCCGTGCTAAATAGAAACCGGTACTAGACAATCTACTACAGGCTCCTCCTCAGGCAGGAGACACGCTGTCGGGCACAGCAGCTTCACCTCTCGGCTCCCGTTCCCCAGCGGTGAGCGCTGAATTAAAAACTTATTTTACAGATGCTAGTATCCCTAGGAATGTATGTCCTGTTTGACTCCAGAGCTACAGAATTTGCTCCAGAGCACATTTGTTTCCATTAGATTGCACTGTGGGATGGCATCTCGGGTTTTAACGTGCTTCCAGCCCCTGTGAATGCAAAGCCTTGGAAGTACCAATGGTATACGATCAGCAGGAAAGCCGCTGAACTCCTCAGGAGCAGCAGAACAGCTTCCGTCTTAACCGTTACTCTTCGCTAAGTATGGAAATTAATGTTGATAGCGCTTCAGAAGGATCAGATTAATGGATCACCTCAGAGCTGTAAAAACCTGACACTCCCCTACGCAGGTGCAAAACTCCAGTATGACCAGTTTGTTTGCCAAAACCTCCAGTTTCCCCAAGGTGTGAGTCAGCTACGCAAATCTCATAAAAAACCCAGTGCAATAAAGAAAACAAGAGTGTCAGAAATGCATGAATTAATCAGCAAGTTATTGTATTATAAAATTTTCTCGTTCCTCTGTTAAAAAAATCTTTGCAATACCCAAAGCTACCAGGCATTTCCAGTCTGCTCTCCCAGAGCACAAAGGATTTGCCAGGGACGGCAGCTCTGCGCTGGCTAGAGGGAGACCTCAGCAGAGCTTCCAGCTGACCGCTAGCAGATTTGTCCTGCGCTCAGTAAACACGGAGCACGAGGTTTAAGAAAAGGAAGTGTAACTGAAAGCCCTCTAGACGTCCCAACTAATCAGATTAACACCAGCAAGGACTCGGTAACATTCTTAATTGGGACAATTCCTTCAGCTGGTTTTCCTTTTACCACATAGAACTGCTCTCCTCCTCCTTTGAGCTGCTTTTTTTTTCTAACAATGTGCTTGCAGAGCATCAAGGAAATCTTCAAGTTTAAAAGCTGCAGAGCAGAAGGCAAGCAAGTCTCATGTTCTTTAATGAATGGTTATTGCTCCACTTATTTAAGTGGTACTTATCACTTAAGCATCCACTAAACTTACTTGCTAATGCTGGTGCAATCAGTGCTTGCCCAGGGAATTCCCTTCTGTAAATGCATTGCAAAAATAAAGAGGAGAATAAGCGAGTAAACAATTGGAAATGCCTCTTTAAAAAAACTCTTGAAAGGAAGGAAAGACCGATGAACACTGAAATACTTCTCAGTTCAGGCCTATTTCATTGTACAAGATCCAAACCAGTTTCTTCCCCAAGTATTGCCTAGTACATTCATATAAAATCTAGGAAGCTTTAGCACAGAACACATCAAGGCAGTGTTCTCTCCTCTGCTTTTTTGCCTTTTAAATACGAACACAAGAACTTCACAGCTGGTAACATTCTTCTGGAAACTCAGGCAGAATATTCTGGAACAGACTCAAGTCTGGACCACAGTGTTGTAAATAACAGCAAACGTCTCCATATTCAAATGCTTCGTGCAGCGCACTCTGGGAAGGGCGAACCACAGAAACAAGACAAGAAACAGAACCAGTAGCTCTGGCTACTTGCGAACTCTGGCCTCCAAACCATAAATAAGGGAAAGAAGAAAAATCCTAACTTACCTTCAAAGCGCATTTCTGGCCTGTCTCCTTGTTGAAACACTCCAGGACTTTCCCATTGATTCCCAACCCTAACACCCGTTTGGAGAGTTTGTAGTCATCTGTAACTGCATGTTTTTTTATCTCTAGCCTGACGTGGGCTGCTCCTCCAGGCAGGGATTTCACGCCGCTCTTGTTATCCACGTGGCTCTCCAGCTGGGATTCCTGTTCACCTTCACTTTGTTCCATATCAGGGAAGAGCCGGAGACGACGGGGATACCCAACAGGTTCCCCGCGTGGTACCCTCAGCAGAGTCTCTCCTTTCAGGCCATCAAACCTTGGGCCTTCACGCAGTCCATCTGCTCGCCGTTGACTCCTGAGAAAAACGTAAACGAGAATTAGGAACTGACGTCGACTAATGTTCTCCAACCCAATCACGATGCTCCCTTCGTTTCTCAACGAGATGACCAGAAGCTGGAGACACTCAAAGTGGAGGTTCCCCCAGCAAACTCAGTGTTTAGCGTCCCATACACACACCTATCGGTTGCCGTCAAGAACAACTGCGTGTCCTGCAACAAGTGCCTGTGCGGATTAGAGTCTCATCCGAGCTCTACAACGGAGTAGAGATCATCTCTGCTTCAAGGAGCTGATAAACCTGCATCAACAGCTTAGTGCCTCAGCGTTTTACGTAGACGTCTCCAGAACGCATCCCCTCCAACTCGCCAAGTTCAGCAAGAGAACCACAAATACCTGGTTTTCCCAGCCTGTAGAGAGCAACACCTGGATTCAACCACTCAGGGGGCAACACCTGGATCCTATTACCCCATAGGGGGGCAATGGGATGGGGTCCCACCCCATAAGGGGCAACAAGGCAGGGTCCTTCCTACCCAAGGAGGGCACTAACCTGGATTTGACCCCAACACCTGGGAAGCACCAGCCTTGATATTGAGGCAGCACTTGCGAAACCGCTCCCTCCCCCAAGACGAGGGGCAGAGGCAACAGAGCTTTGCAGACCCCCAACCCACCCCAAACCTCATAACATAGAGCGTGGCTCCCAAAGCCTCCGCCACCCACCTACCCTGGGGGACCCCGGGAAGGAGCGAATCCAAGGGGTCCCCGGAGAAGCTGACACCACCGGAGCACGGTTACCTGCCTGCGGCGGCGCGGGGAGGCCCCAACCGACGCTTCCCGGTGCGGAGTCCCGGTAGGCGGGGTTTGACTGAGCCCGCCCCGCATGCGGCGGGACCCGCACCGGCCAGATCCCCCGGGGGAACCTGCGGTTCCCCCGGGGGATCTGGCCGGTGCGGGTCCCTCGAGGGGTGCGGAAGGGGCTGCGGGACGCAGGGGAACGTGCTCTGCTTGTAAAGGCACCGGGAGCGTTAAGCGCTTAGAGGGGAGGCAGCGGGAGGCGAAGCCGCCTCGGTGGAAACGGGAGGGAGCGCAGCGCGCCCGCGCGGCGGCGGCGCGGAATGAATGGGAGGGGGCGTGGCCCCGTGGGAAAAGGGGGCGTGGCCTCGCAGGGACGGGGGGCGTGGCCACGCGGGCATAGATTCTGTGGGTGTAGAGCAGCTCCCTGGCGGAGCTTGAGGCCATTCCCTCTTGTCCTGTCCCCTGTCACTGGGGAGAAGAGCCCAGCTCCCTCCTCTCCACAACCTCCCCTCAGGTAGTTGGAGAGAGCAATGAGGTCTCCCCTCAGCCTCCTCTTCTCCAGGCTAAACCCCCCCAGCTCTCTCAGCCGCTCCTCTTGTTCTCCAGCCCCTTCACCAGCTTTGTTGCTCTTCTCTGGACTCGCTCCAGAGCCTCAACATCCTTCTTGTGGTGAGGGGCCCAGAACTGAACACAGGATTCGAGGAGCGGTCTCACCAGTGCCGAGTACAGAGGGAGAAGAACCTCCCTGGACCTGCTGGCCACACCGTTCCTGATACAAGCCAAGATGCCATTGGCATTTCTGGCCACCTGGGCACACTGCTGGCTCACGTTCAGTCTCTGTCAACCAGCACCCCCAGGTCCTTCTCCTCCTGGCAGCTTTCCAGCCAGACTTCTCCTAGTCTGTAGCTGCCCAGGGTTGTTGTGCCCCAGGTGCAAGTCACTGGCCCTGGTTCAGCTGTGGGGCGGCCGCTGCCCCAGCTCCACTCGCCTAGCCTGCGCCCATCGAATCCCGATGTCCTTGGGCCCCTCGATGTCCCTGTAGTGAGGGGCCCAGAGCTGAACACAGGCTCTGCTGTCACACACAGGTGCGGTGCCACTGCAGACCTGGGGGTACCGCCCTGAAGCTCGCGCCGTGGAACCCCCAAGCTCTGCAACCCACAGGCGGTTTGTAGAGAGCCGAGAGTGCTCAGCTGTGCAATATCCTTCTCTTAAGCTGCCTGAGGCTTTAGAATTTCTCTGACAAGCTCTGGGGGAGCGCAAGCCCACTGGGTGCAGGCACATATCTTCCCGCAATGTCAGAGAATCACAGAATGGTTGGAGTTGGAAGGGGCCTCAACACCCATCCAGTTCCACCCCTGCTGTGGGCAGGGACACCTCCCACTGGATCCAGTTGCTCCGAGCCCCATCCAACCTGGGGCCCCAGGGCTGGGACAGCCACTACTGCTCTGCCAATGCCTGATTTCCCTGGACAATGTCTGCTTTCAAATGCCAGTTTTAGATCTCCTTGGGAATCATATCTCATATCCTGCAGCTCCCCTTTGTACTCGTGGCAGGTGGAGCCACGTTAGCAAGCTCTGGAGATGCTGGCAGAGGACACACTGACAGCCCCGCTGCAGCTGATGGTGCCAGGGGATGTTCTTCATTCAAAAAGAAGTTTGAATTCATTTATTGATGTTTGCTTTTTGAAGTTGTAAAAAACCAGCACTATCACAGGATAAGAGTCCACTGCGGCAAAAATCCTTTCATCCTCATAAAAATCCATAAAACTGTAAATTAAATATTAATCCCATTTTTACCAAAAATCCCCAACAGCAACAACACAAAACAATTTATTTCAAGAGAGAATTCAGTAGCTCAGCTGTGCCTGTGTTGTCTCAATAGAAGAGCAGCGTAGAGGAAAAAATAACCCAACAGCAAGGCCCTGATCTTGCAATAAGCTTGGGGGCAGCTCCACCTTTATCTCAGCTGGTGTGTTAACCCTGGGGAGCTTCATCTTTTAGCCAATCTGGGTTCCTGGTTTTATCATGGACACCACAGGCACTTGGACACCACACAGAGAGCACTGCTGTTAGAATACAGAGGGTTAATGTTGGCTGCCCCACTGAGTGTTTCCTCTACCTCTTTGCCACCTGTAGCAATTCACTAGCAGTAACATTTGGGCTCAAAGGCATCTCAGGCTTTCAAATATCTCGTTTCTTAACAAAAATTGAAACAAAATTTGAAACAAAAATTGAGTTTGCTCTCATCTGGAGAGCCAAGAAATCTGATGTCATCAAGTGCTCTTCGAGGGAAGGTATCGTTTGTTGGAGAGGAGAGATACCTGACTGCTGCACTTATCTGAGTTTATTTATATACAGCAGGGATGTGGCCACAGATTTGTCTTCTCATAGCAATGTCTGGTGGAGATCAGCATCAGCTACACTAAATATCCCCGTCAGTGGAAAATAAGTGACCTGTTTTTCTGAACCATTGCCTCCTCTGAGGAACAGCCGTGTGTCTCCTCTGGTGTTACGAGAAAGCTACTCTCTGGAGTGCATTATAGAAACGTCACCAAGGAGAAAATCCCCTGTATTGTCAGGTTGAAGCAAGGACACAGCTTTGTCTCACTGGGCGGTTGCAACAACCTTATTAAATCTCCCTGGAAGTTCTTCAAAAACTGTGTCTGTGATGGTAAAAGAAAGAAAGGACAGCTCTAATGAACAGTATTGCGGCAAGAATAAGAAGAAAAGCAGCTTTTTGGAAGATCTTTGGTTTAGTCTGTCACAGACTCAGTGCTTTGAAAGAGATTATACCCACGGGGTTTCTCCTGTCCTTCTGTTTGGCTCTGGAGCTGCCTCAGACGCAGCAAAAATGAAATAAAAGAAGAGGGGAGGAGGGAGAAAAGAAGAAAAGCTCAACACCAGTCATGAACTCAAGTTTCTATTACCCACTCAAGTAGGAAAGCTCATCGGCAAACAGCTCTTTGCTCCCCATGGTGGAGATAAAACCAGATTTATAGGGTTTTTCCGTAGGCAACGATGTTTTGTGTGAGGTGCCCCTGCCCATTGCAGTGGGGTGGGAACTGGATAACCTTTAATGTCCCTTCCAGCTCAAACCACTATAGGATTCCGTTTAACCCAGCGCTTCGCGATCACCAAATTAGAACCAACCCTCTCTCATTTCACCCCCTGCTACCCTGTCGTGAGACTGCAACACGTTTTCACGGAGGGATCACGAATTCCAGCTATCGCCAAGCTGCAGGCGGAGGAAAAAAGCGAGTGCTGGGAGCGTCAGAACCACGACCTGGCTGAGACGGCTCCTCCAACAGCAGCACAGAGCCTTTTGCACAAGGAGATCGCTAGATGGAGCGCAATTCTAAGTGAAAAACAGACGCCACGGTAGGTTTCCTAAGGCTCAAAGCCTCCAGCATCACACAGGCAACCACACGCCAATGGGAGACGCCGGTACCGCCCTGAACGCCAATGGGAGCCCAAGGCTCCCATTGGCGTTCAGGGCGGTACCGGCGTCTCCCATTGGCGGATAGTGGAGGCGGCGCCCATTGATAAACAGGCCATGCCCATTTATGGGCATGGCGGGTCCCATTCATGAGGGGGCGGGTCCCATTCATAAGTAGGCGGGTCCCATTCATAAAGAGGCGGCACCCTCGGCTCCCATTGGCTGGCGGGCGGAGCCCCATTGACGGAGGGCGGTGCCGGCGGCTCCCATTGGCCGCTCCCCGCCCCTCGTTCCTGGAAAGTTCTTGGAACGGGATGAAAGCCGTTTCCGCGAAGGAGCGGGGCCGGCCCTGCCCTGCCCTCCCGGCGCACCGAGCCGGACAGGCTATTTATACCCTCGCCTGCTTCTCTCTTTCCCCTCCCCTCCACCCCCCCCCTCCGGGGCCGGTATCGGCGGAGCGATGCGCGCACCAGGCGATTCCAGGAATCCCTCGCTTCCTGGAACAGGCTGAAAGGGCAAACAAAGGATTTACCGAGCTGGGTTTTTCCTCAGAGCGACGCAGGGAAGGGCAGGAGCTGCCCCGCCGCTCCCATTACCGCTGCCTCTTCTCGAGATCCCAGAGCTCCCAACGTTTCCTAAACCACCGCTCTGAGGGAAGCTCGGTTCCTTTTTAAATCCACGCGATTCCTTTTTTTTTTTTTTTTTTTTTTCCCCTAGGTGGGTCTTTTTTTTTTTTTTTAACTCTTTTTGCTGCCGCGTTCTGCAAAGCAGAAGCAGGACGTCTCGTTGTTCGCAGCCTCCTCCCGGCTCCAGTCGCTCGAGGATCCAAGGCAGCCGGGGTGCCCTCGGCCCCAAAGCCCCGGGGCTCTGCAGCCTCCTCTGCCCCAAAGCCCCCGAGCCGAGGCCGGGACAAGCCTGCTCCTCCTGGAGGCGAAGGGCGAGGAGACGAGAAGAGACGAGGAGAAGAGGAGAGAGCGTTCCCCACCTTCTTGAGGACTTAATGCTCCTCCCTTGGTCCAGGAGTGACATGATCCTGTGTGTTCAGGGGTAAGCCGCGCCGCAGCCTTTTTTTCCAAGCCGTGGGTCGGGAACTGGGATTAGTGGGATTCTCTGGGACGGGTTTTACGCTCGTGGGAGCTGCCGCGTGGGAGCCCAGCAGCACGGGAACGGCTGGCGCTGCCCGAGCGCTGGGTTGTGTCTCGGGGTGTCTCGGGGGCTGCTCTGCACCCAGAAACCACAGCAGGAGGATTGGAACTGGATGGGGCTTTACGGTCCCTTCCAACCCAAACCATTCTATGATTCCTGATTTCTATCGCTGAAAAGCTGCATGGAATTCAGAGTCGTTGGGGAAGTGAAAATGAGGGAGAACTTGGGGCGCGTTGCTCAGAGCCGTGTGAGCAGGACACGAGCCTGAACCCACTTCTCCAACGTCCCACTGGAGACAAGCCGCTTACACAGAAACACTTCCCCAGGCTTCACGTGGTTTTGTCTATTTCTAACTAAATATTCATGCTAAACACTTAATTTTAGCTTTCTGTTTCTTTTCGGGGTAAGATTACCTCTGTGTATGAACACACAGTGATCTGTAGCACAGAAACCGTGGGGCGTACACAGTCCCAGCACCCTTGTTTGGGGAAACAGGTACATGCTGGGTCCTTCTCTGGCACTGCTATGCTAGCACTTCAGTGCCTGTAGGATCTGCTCAGGCCACCAACACCCATAAATTCTTGCTCTGCAGAACCATCCAGCATTTTCACACACTCTGTGTATTTGGGAAGTATCAGCATTCGCTTCAGCCCAAGCCGTAATGTCAGGGTTCCCCACCCCTCCTGCCCTCAGACACGATTCCTTTGCCTTTTCTGCTCTAAATGACCACAGTGAGGGGATTTCTCTGCCATTTCCCCTCAGAGTCTTTTCCACAGACAAGCAGAGTTCACGCTTGCCAATACTTTCCTACTACTCAAGCGGGTTTGTTTCCACTCTCAGTCTACTGCTGCTGCTCCTGGTGGCATGCAAAGGGACTTCATTTTTCAGCTTAGGCTTTGTGAAACCCTTCTCTGAGGCCTTTCTCCTGGGTTAATGTCCCAGAGCTACTGCTTCCTTCACCTGCTGAAAACTTGTTATGTAGCCAGATGGGTACACGGTTGGCTCTTAGTATCTCCTTTTATGACTGCTTACTGCTCATTTTTCATAATCCTCTTGGATTTCATACACCCTGGACTCTACACTCTGCCTCCTGTTCACACCAAGCTCCACACGCTTTTTCTTGTACCACTTGCCCTGTGTTACAAAGTGTTACCTTATCAGCAACCTCTCTGCAAAGCTGACACTAAATGATACCAGAGGTACCCGATGCTCTTGAACTTCCTTGGCCTCCCGAGGCTTTGTGCAGTGCTAACTGCCCAAGCGCAGGGAAGCTCATTGCTCTTTCTCTCCAGGCTCCACACAAACTGCTAATGCTTGTGCTGACACTTTACTGTCTTCAGTCCTGAACCTCCACACCTCTCCTCTACCTCCTTCCTTTCAAACACCAGTCATTTTCAAATACTTTCCCGTTAAAGGGCTGACATTTTCATGCAAGTGCACCTTTCTCAACATGTCCTTATCCCAGCAAACTCCTCTTGCCCCTCTTGCAAATGTACTTCCATTAAAAGCTGTAGCCTGCCATTCCTCACTGATCCCTCTGCTCTCCCTTTCCTGAGCTTGGAGCTGCTCTGGACACTGCAGCAGCCCTTTTTTCTTCAATGAAATTGTTTAGGACACCAGTACCTCCCAGTCTATGAGAATTCCTAATCCCACTGTGCTCCTTTGAGACTACCTACACTAGGACTTTTTGGGGGAGAGACGGTGGCATAAAGAGGAATACAGAAGGAAAACAGGAAGGGGATAAGCTTGGCCCTTCTCTGGGCACAGTGGAAGAATCTCCACAGTGACCACATGGGGTCTGGGCTCCTTCAGCTTCAGGCAGCAGGGAGTGAGCACAGTGGGAAACTTCATCTCAAGTCCATGGGTTTGGCTTGAGAGAGCCCCGAGGTGACTCTGTAAGAAAGACCTACTGACAGATAACGCATGGTTGAAGATGGAACTGTGAACTGCTCCAGCCCTTGAAATCCACAGCTTCCTGCATTTCCCCAGCTGGCTTTGCTGTCTCTCCCTTCCTTCCTGGTCTCTTAGCCAATTCCTCATTTCCTTTCCAAAGTAGGGATAGAAAAAGAAAACTACTACTTTTTAGTAGTTCCATGCTAGGAACGAGAAAAGTTTTCCTATTGTTCAAAACCTTTCCCAATGGGAAGGCCAGAGAAAAGTTCCAGGAGAAAGTAAGTTCAGAGAGATTTCATAGACTCACAGAAAAGAATCGTAGAAACATTAAGGTTGGAGAAGGTTCTGGGGAATGAGAGGGCAGTGGGCGGTGCAGGGCTGGTTTTACTTAACGCTGGTCCCAGGCCTGTTCAGCTCAGTGAATGGTCTGAGAGGGAACACATGCTTCGCACAGCACCAGCGATTAGATCAAGTTCATATGGAGATGGACCTGTTTAATAGCCCTCCTTGCTCAAATTGCAAGGAGGTGGAAAATCAGGAATCTCCTTTTCTGGAGAAGGCAGATAGCTAGAGAGTTGAGAAGACCATGACATGAAGAGGGGGACATCCAAATCTCTTTAAAAATGCAGCCCTCGCCACCTATAAATGTAACTCAGGTGGGACTTAAAAGAGAACTTGGCGGTATCCCAAGAGTGATCTGCCAGTGTAAAAGTACATTCAGATCTGCTGTTCTGGGAAAACATAGTCCCTGGGATCAAGGGTGCCTGTGGAGATAAAGGCCAGCGATCACTTTGATTAAGTTTGGCTTCCTACCCATGGGGATAAATTAAAGAGGATCAAATGCGACGAATGCCAAGGAAGGGTCCTGCTTCTGAAATGTGATTTGACATGTGGAAAAAGGGAGAATGTCCTTTTCTGAATGCCAGCAGAAGGGAGGGGGGCTGTGTACCACATGGGCAAGAAGTGTCTCTGTAGACTCAGTGGTTTTATGAAAACCTTACTGCAAACCTATGTGGTTTTATTAGAAATGCAGAGTCATGGAACTGATCGTGGCTCTCGCTCACGAATCACTGCAACGTCCTTTTCAGGTTCTCTCTAAGCTACTTTTCCCCACAATGCCTCCTCCCTGCTCCCCATCCCATACCTGTGGCTCAGCAGTTTGGGAGGTGGAGTGAAGCCGTGATGAGGGGCAGAGCAGTTCATGGCACGTTCACGTCTGCACTTCACGTGCCACCATTCAGACAAAGCACAGGGAAGGATCAAGATTGGAAGGGAAGGGTTCATGACTTCCAAATCTCCTCCTGCTTCTATCCCCTGCAATGTGGGAGGAGGAGGCGGCGGCTGCCTGTGCAGTCACTCAGCTCCTGCGGTGCTGTGATGGTCCCACACTGAGGACTGGGCTGGAATTCTCTGGCAACTCAGCCATCCCTTACATCAAGTGTCTGAAAGAACATCCCAAGCAAGCGAGGGCACATGGGGGCTATAATGCAGGACCCACAGCAGCACAGGGCACACAGAGGCAAAGAGCCGAGGAGAAAAGAGAGTAACCAATGCTTTTGCTCAGGAGATTCCCTAGGAATGAAGCCTTACCTGACCCTCAACATCCATCCTCCCCCTGGAGCGCTGCCTTCCTTTAGGAATCTCTGTGTTGCACAGCAGAAGCACCCATGGCCCAGGAGAGCTGCAGCCTTTGGGAAACCACACTAAGGCTCTCGAGGCACAGAGGGATTAATGTTCATAGCGGCCCGGCATGGCAGAACCTCCTGCTGTGGTAATCCTGCAGGGATTACAGTCGCACGGAGATCTCTGTCGCACCATTGAACACTAGGGTTGTCAGAAAGCACAGGCTTGGCTAAAACAAGGATTCTCTTTGTTCTACTACAAGATCAGCTCGGCCTGAGTTCTACCAGACACATTTAGGAGCAGGTCAACCTTGAGCAGAAAGCGGGTGGGACAAAACCCAAGCTATTCCCTATTCTGCTTCTAATTATATTGCAGTAAATGACTGACAAATCAGTTGGCAGAAGAAGAAATGCTCCAACATTGTAATCATGTAAGTGAAGCTATATTGCTGCTATGAAATTCAGTGGCTCCGAAACTAAAAGGCAACATCTAAAAATATCAGGTTTCAAATCAACCTAAATTGCAAGATAGACCACCTTTTCCAAGGTAAAAGAGGCCAAGTCGTTCTCCCCGTTTCTAAGGGTTCTTTAGCTGTATGATTTTTCCCTCTTGCCTCTCTCTGTTTGAAACAATCATACCGAGCATCTGTTTAGAAAACATAACATGTTGTAGTAGGAGGTGGCATGCGCTGAGCAGGCACTGCAACCTATTTCAAGGTGAGGAAAAATAGCAGAGCATGCCCTTCATTTCAGACCTCATCCTTTGCTGGCGGAGGAGAAGATCCGGAGGCTGTCGCTCAGGGGCATCGCGGCGGATTTGTCAGAGCCCATCATGCAGCCGCTCCCAGTTGTGGCCTTCCAGGAAGAATCTGCGCCTGCCTTTGCGGCCCCGGATCCAGACAGCAACCCCCCTCAGACGCGAGACCCCGAGGAAGACCTTCTCTGCATTGCAAAAACCTTCTCCTACCTGCGAGAATCTGGTAAGGCTCAGCTCAAAGTCGGTTGGCTATGGGAAGCCAACTGCAACCCGCACCCCAGGCAGGCTCTCCCGATCCCAGCTCGGCTGGGAACCTGGCTCTGGTGGATGCAGCACATGTCTCTGCAGTCTCTGCAAACTCGTGTCATGAAGTACTTTATTATGAGCGTAAGCAAAAGCTTCAACTTTTATAACTGAATCAGGAGAAGGAGATGCCAGAAGGCCCCTCTTTCTCTGTAAACTGCAGTAGCTGCCAAAGGAGCCATCCCCATCCCAAGCCCCCGCATGGCAACGTCAGGCACAGGTAGAAATCCCTCACAGCTTGACACAGCCTTCATATCTGAAAGTCTTCTCAACTCTGGGCCTGGTTACTTCCCAAACCCTGCACTCTGTTGTCTTTGAGGCGTCTCCAAATACGCTGCCAGTCCTTTAATCACTTCTTTCTCCAACAAGTTCTTTCTGGGATGCTTTTCCAGGTTGGTACTGGGGATCCATCACTGCCAGTGAGGCCAAGCAACATCTCCAAAAGATGCCTGAAGGCACCTTCCTGGTACGGGACAGCACCCACCCCAGCTACCTGTTCACGCTTTCTGTCAAGACAAACCGGGGTCCGACCAACGTACGCATCGAATACGCCGACAGCAAGTTCCGGCTGGACTCAAACTACTTGTCCAAACCTCGCATCCTGGCTTTCCCAGATGTGGTCAGTCTCATCCAGCACTATGTCACGTCCTGCACAACGGAAAGCAAGAACGAGGTTCCCTACCCGCCTCCGTCTCCTCTACCTCCCATGCAAAAAGAGATGGCAGCAGCTGCAGTCCACTTGAAACTCATCCGGCCGCTCAGCCGCAAGGACAACATCCCCAGCCTACAGCACCTCTGCCGGCTACGGATTAACAAGTCCACAGCCGACGTGGACCAGCTCCCGCTCCCTCGGCGGATGGGGGACTATTTGAAGCAATACCCTTTCCAGCTCTGAAGCGTGGCCCTTCTATCTCAGGCGTGACAGACAGGGACGGACACTGGAGAACTCTGTGTCTCCACGGCACTGAAGCACGGCATCAGGTGGGCACAGCAAAGATCAGCAGAGACTGCATCCATCCTTCCTCTCCCCTTCTCTCTAAATCCATTCCAGCGCCAGGGAGGAGTTGGTGGTTTTGGTGATCAGCGGGACGCAACCGGAGCTCTGAACCTCAGGCCGCACCAACAGTGGCTGTGAGAAAGCGCTGTAGGTGTGCGCACACTACTTGAATTTCAGAGTTGCTGTGACACCCGAAATGTTGACATTGTTATTTTCACTATTTATTTCCATGGCAGTTTCTCTCCTCATGGTATTTTAAAAGCACCTTTTACTTTATTGGGGTTTTTTTGTTTAGTTTTTTTTTTTTTTTGCGGAATTAGAGATAGGATAAAGGCTCCCAGCCAAAACTCTGTGGGAATTTGGATTTGGATTCACATCCAAAGAGTACCTCTTTGAGCCTGGCCCTATAACAGGCTGCCAGAGTCCACATCCAAGCTCCCCCAGACTTCTGGGGTATGTGGGACTGCATCTGGACCCACTTCAACAGAGGCAAAGAATGGGTTTTTCCTTCCTGAGCTACAGGGCGCTGGGTATCATAACCTCAAAGCACAGTGGCAGCAGCCTGTGCCCCTCCCAAAGGCACACGCTGCGCCTTATTTTGTGGACAGGAGACTTCTTAGAGGAAGCCTTTCTTCCTTGAGAGCTCCAAGTGGAGATTCTGGACATTGGGCTTGGGCCAGGGAGCGCTCATCCCATTCTTTTTCATCTTATCCATCTCCAAAGGAGTGACAAAACGCTTAGAAACATGTAATTGAAACCCCAGCTGTCTTACTTGCAGGCAGAGGGATTTGGTTTTGGATCACTGCCTCTGGCTTGCATTTTGCTGTTCCCCGGCACAGCCCTTGCCCTGGGAGGCGCGGGGCAAGACCGGTGTTCAGAGATGGCTCTGCTGAGCTGTGCCAGGGACACACCGAGCGTCGGGGTATTTATTTATTTATTTATTTTGTGGGGGTAACCAGTTAGAAGCACCTCGGTAGAAAGAGCTGTCCTTCCTCTCTGCTAACGCGATGCCGAGCTGCCAGTTGCTCGGCTTCTGCCAGCACCATCCATCCTGGCTTCACTCAGAGCCAGGCTCTAGCACACACTGGAGACCACAATACCATTTCTCTGTTTGCCCAGGTCCAGACCTCTCCTCTCCCTTTCTCCACCTTATTTTCCTTAATTAGGTTTTTGGGGTTTACTCCTCGCTGTCCATCCCTTCCACACCCCTGCAAGGGAAGCACGATAGCTCTCCCTTGCTTTTTTGCAGACTGGGGGCATAAAAGGCAGATGGGATCTGCCCAAGACCAAGCACCGACAGAGAAATCGCCCCTCCCACTTCACATGCGTGATCCCATCGCCTTCGCAGCCTGTAGGAGCCAGTCCATGCCACCGAGAGCAGAGGATGGAACAAAATGATCTAAAGAAATTCTTTTTTGGCCTCTTTTGCCCCCGAGCTCCCGTAACTTGATCAAGCATGACCCAATGATCATCCCTCCCTGGGATTATCTCTCAGGCTCCATAAATTACAAGAGACAAATCCCAGCTACACCCGAGGGATGGGAGAGGAGGTGGGAAAGGATGGGATGGTGACCCAGGAGACAAGCTCAAAAAATGGGTGGAGCTTCTTCCACCATCCCTTAAAGATACCTGGAGGGACAGCCCGAGGTGCTCAGTCAGAGTCCTTTTTTCCTTTTTTCTCCACATTTATACAAGTTTGTGCTCTTGCAAGCTTTGTTTTTGATACTTTGACGATTGACAGCGTGCATGTGTGATGTCGGGTTTGCTTTTTAACACATCCTTCCCCCTTTGGCCGTATGGCAGCAGCCCTGGGAAGGCACTGAAGGAGAATGACAACTTAGAAGGCAAAACAAACCATTTTTTAAAAAAATAATATATAAAACAAACCACTGAAAAGGCTTCCTTTCATCCAAACACCTCTATCTGCCTGAGGACGCTGGGAACAAGGAAACCAGGGCTCTTCGAGGAGCAGCAGTGATCTCAGGAAGCCCACAGGGCTCGGCTCCAGGCTCAGTCTCTACAGCGCGTGACAAACAGTGGGGAAGGGGAAGGGGTAGGGCAGGCTGTTCAGCTCGCTGAAACTTGCCTCCTACTCAGTCTCTTCTCTGTTGCATATAAGGAGGGAGTCAAGCTGTCAGGTCTGACCTCGTTGCCCCTCCAGCTGAAATAGCAGCATGTAACGAGAATGAACGCGTGGGTGATGCCCCAGCGGGACGGCGCGGAGGCTGAGCTGAGGGCTGGGAGCTCCAGGGACCACCTCTCTTATACGTTTGTTCGCATCTAGCACAATAGGGTTCTTTAGGTGCTACTGCAATACAAAGAATAAACAATACAGTTACTCCAGAAAGTAAGTTTCTTCTGTCTTGAGGCAGTTTGTTAAAAATCATTTGACTTGGATTTTAAATAAACGTTTTAAATATATTTTCAAGCCACTTCATGTAAAAGTCTTTGGTAAAATCCAAAGGGACAAACTCCTTTCCTACTCTCAGAAATCCTCCCCAGGAAGACTGGGCAAACTTGACTGATTTTTCCAAACAAGACAACCAAACCTTTAACAAAAACAAAAGCCCTTCAGGTTCTGGGAGAGCGAACACCAGACTCACCCGCAGCGTGGGCCTGGTTTCAACCACACCCAGCCAAGCAGCAGCTGACCCTGTGTCCAAGGTCAACAAGGGCTGAAGGAACCTTCTTTCATGATGTAGAAAAGCACAGGAATGATTTTTGTGTTGCTTCTGTGTGCTGTGGAAAACCATTACAGTCTTAGGGGAGGGAGAGGGACCGTAACCAGGAGGCTGGCAGCTGGTTTAGAGCAGGCTTCAGTATGCCTCCAAATTAAAACTCTGCACACGGCAAGCGTGGAAAGATGAGTCCATAGAAGGCAGACCACGCTGTGGGTGGGAGCCTCACAGCAGCACCTTCTTCCCCATGTTCTGCTGCCACTGGGCCTCAGTTTCCCTGTATTTGCACCCTTTCCCCTTCCCATCACCTCATGCACCAGCCCCATTAGGCAGGGAACCAGTGGGGAGCTGGATCTGCCCTGGAGCGTCAGCAGGACACAGAGGCCACTCCAACTGTCCTACCTCTATCAAATGCAGGGAATACACTGGGCAACTCTGCTGGCACGGGAAACATTCATGCCACAGTCCCCCTACCGTGCTTGACCTCTTAACTTAACCATAAAACATGCTCGGAAAAGCCAGGAGCTCAACCAGTTCCTCTCCATTGCTATTCCTGTCTGAATCCACTGGCTCCAATGTTCAAAATAGTGCTCTGAAGTACTCCCAAAGCACGTGCTGTCCTTTCCGTGCCAGCCTGGGGCTGGCATTCACTAGCAAATGTTGTTTCCACAACCTCATTGATGAGTCCATGGGTAGATTTCCATCGCCCACCAACCAGGAAATCTTGCCAATGGAATCATCCGCTCCAGCTGAAGTCATTAAACAAAACTAATCACGTCCCTCTTAGCTTTACAGGAAAGGTGGAAAGAAAGCTAGGTGGGGTAGAAACAAATCATGATCAAAGTAATTGGAAAAATGAAAACAAAAGAAGGAAAAGCTGCATCCGTCTTTAAAGGGGAACACTGAGAAGCCTGGAAAACACTGAACAGAAAGACGCAGCGTTTCTGGCACATCATGGAGCAATTTCTTAATCCCTTAGCTGGGCTACTCTCTGCCCCAGCTACAGATAAGAAACCTGCTGCTCCCTTTCCACAGACACATTTGGCACGAGTCAAGCCAACCCATGACTGCGGGCACATGTGGTTTTACTGCATCGCTGTTATCTGAAAAACTCCCACTCCTGCATCTTCAGCTCATTTTGCTGAAGCAAATAGGTTCACATTCTGAGAACTCCTGTGCCAAACTCAACTGATTTCTACAATGGAATTCCACACCTCTGGAAACAGGAGCATTCATGCAAATGCAGACTGACCTTTATAATCACTGAAATAAGGCTGCAACACCTCTCCTGGTGACACCTGACACGATTTGGCCAGCCTCTCACTTGCTTTGCAGTTTCTGACCACAGACAGACACACTGAGGGTCTGAAAAGCAGACTATTAGTGTCAGGAATAGAATCATAGAATGGTTTAGTTTGGAAGAGACCTCAAAGCCCATCCAGTTCCACCTCCTGCCATGGGCAGGGACACCCCTTCTGGATCAGGGGCTCCAAGCCCCATCCAGCCTGGCCTGGAACCCCTTCAGGGATGGGGCAGCCACCACTGCAACCTGGGCCAGGGTCTCCCCACGCTCAGCATGAAGAATTTCTTCCTAACATCTGATCTAAATCTTCCCCCTTCCAATTTAAAGCCATTCCCTGTCATCCTATTCCTCCATTCCCTTGGAAAAAGTCCCTCCCCAGCTTTTCTGGAGCCCCCTTTGGTAGTGGGAGGCTATCAATGATATTAAGAAAATGAAAATCAAATTAACTGGACGCTGTATGCATGGCTCTTCTGCCCTGCTGAATCATGCTCTCTTGTTCCAACTTGTCTAAATCAAATTATCCTAGCTCCCTCCTGGCCCTCCCCAACAACTGCTGAATGCTTGCAGCCCTCTTGGAAATGCAATGTCCTCTTCCCACAGGCTGGAACTCCGCAGCAGTCCAGAGGCATGGAACACGGGGTAAAGCCATATCCAGTGAAGATGTGCCAACTGTGGGTGCCAAGTGACACCCTCCAGTTCGCTCAGTCCCCAGCAGCATTGCCACACATCCACCTTCATTTCCAGTGAACCCCACCTATCATTTGCAGGAGAAAATGGAATTAAACCCCATCAGACTAGGTGGCTCCTTACAAAACAAACCAGCCAAAGGTACAAATGTGGTATTATTTAAAGAGAAATGCCCTGTCCTTGGGCAGAAGCATTCACCCTTCTGCCTTTTTGTGTTCACAGCAACCCAGCACTGAATTTTGAAGAGAGAGATCAGGGGAACCCAGACCTGCCAGTGTTGCCTAACGGCGTGATAACACAGAGAGGGCGATGCAGTTGCTAAGTGCCTTGATAACATGTTCGGACTCCAGCTAATTTCTTTTGAGCCATGCCTCTTTTCTGCCCACACCCAGCCCTGCCTATTTATTTTTTTATAATCACGGGTGCCGGAGTGTCAGGGAACAGGAACGCGTGGGGGCACGGCTTTATCTGGAGGCTAAGGCTGCCTCAAGTGAACCTCATTTTGATCTTCCAGTTATGCTTCCCGAGAAACATGATGTTGTGGCTTCTGCTGCACAAACAAGTGAGGCAAGTGGCCTTCAGGAGAAGGCATCAAGCTTGCCACATCAGGCAGACATCCCTCATCGCCTCTGCCGTATATCAGAAAAGGTTAAAGAAAAATGACAAAGTGGGCCTAGGAATAAAATCAGATTAAAGATTTTCTGTATTAACATCACATAAATGGTAAGTGTACACAAACATCCAAATTTTAGTAAGAACGTGGGTTCCTTGTTTAATTAAAAAAGATTACCTTGTTCAAAGGAAAAGGCTACTGGTAGGCAAAACATAGAGCAGGCAGAAGAAAAGTCATCCCAACTGGTAGCCTGAGCAATAAACCTCAAGAGGAAACTATGAAAACGATTCCCCACCTAAAGTCCTTGTCCCGTTCTGGAATCCCCAATACAAGAAGAATATGGAACTGTTGGAAAGGATCCAGAGGAGACCATGAAGATGATCCGAGGGCTGGAGCACCTCCCATATGAGGCCAGGCTGAGAGAGTTGGGGTTGTTCAGCCTGAAGAAGAGAAGGCTCCACAGAGACCTTAGAGCAGCTTCAGCACTGAAAGGGGCTCCAGAAAAGCTGGGGAGAGTCACTTCCAAGGGCCTGGAGTGACAAGACAAGAGGGAATGGCTTTAAACTGAAAGGGGGAAGACTGAGATTGGACATTAGGAGGAAATTCTTCACAATGAGGGTAGGGAGGCCCTGGCTCAGGCTGCCCAGAGCAGGGGTGGCTGCCCCATCCCTGGAGGGGTTCAAGGCCAGGTTGGATGGGGCTTGGAGCAACCAGATCCAGTGGGAGGTGTCCCTGCCCATGGCAGGAGGTGGAACTGGATGGGTCAGTTTTTGTAAAAATAGCTGTTTTAAGAGGCTGTTGTATCTGTGCAGGAAAGGCTTTTGGTCTAACACACCCCTATGCAGCTACAGTGCCAAGAAAAGCTTGAAACAATGCTGGCTACTGCAGCATTAGATTGTCCCAATGTATAATCAGAGACTTTGTGTTTCTCAAAAGCTTAGGATTTAAATATGGAGGGACAAAGGAAGAGCTGGTCAACCAAAAATAAGTGGCAGAACTCAGCCAGGACTCGAGTTTCTTAGACTCCAGCCTGGCAGACTGCATAACTCCATCATGTGATGGTCTTCATCTAGAAGATATGCTGCAATGTTTCCGATTGCAGCTGTCAGAGAAGCACTGCTCTCACCAAAACAGCTCTGCCTATGAAACCTGTGAAACGAAACAGGCTCAATCCTGCTTAGTTTCCCACTGGGTGCGAGGGAATTAATTTACTTCAGGGCTGAATTTGGTCCACTTAATACTCCTAGTTTTACAGACAAGGATACCATCCCTGCTCTAATTCTGACACGAACTTGTTGTTAAAGGAAACCGAAACACTGAAATGCAGCTTACTCAACACAGAAGAACCTTCCTTCGCGCACTGCCTCACTGGATATTTGGAATGAACTGGATGTTTCATTTTTAAAAGTGAAAGGAAAGTTCATCATGCATTGCACAGTTAAGTTCTGGCTTCACTTGAATTCACCTACAAATACACCAATGAGAACATCCCCAGCGCCACTTTGGGATGTAAACGTCAGCCCATGGAAAACCAAGCAGACAAACGTGCATTAATCTCAGCAAACTCATTTCACATTGGCTAAGACAAAACTTTCAGTGACGACGACTCCTAAAAGCAACACATCTGGGTTATAGTTGCGACAAAGAACTTATATTTGTGAGAAGACCCAGCGCTGAGCTCCTGGGACGCTCACCCCATCCAACCATCCCTTGCTCCTTGTTCTCTATAGGCTCACTCAGCACAAACCGGCAGAGATTTAATAGCTGTTCAGAGTACACTTCAATGTCAGGGCTGCCTCTTCCACAGAACAGCAACACGCTTTGAATTCTAGTTTCCAGAAGGCAGAGGTGTGTAGATACTTGTCAGAAGTTACCCAACTTGGCAGTGACGCTTCCCATCATGCAAGTGTCACTACAGCCATTGCCAAGCGCTGCAGAGGCCAAGTTCAAACACGACCCCCGAGCCTGCAAACACACTGAAGAAACACGCTGCACGGTGCACACACTGTGTTTGCACATGTTCAGAAGTGTTAAGTAGTAATAAAAGGTGTTGTTATGATTAAATGTAAACGTGAATAAGCCTCAAACATGACCTAGCATTATTTCCAGGGAAAAGTCTCTGTAACTCATTGAAAATCACTCCCTTCTTTCCTAAGCTTTTGGTTTTGGAGTACTCCTTACATTCTTTAAGGACTCTTTGCAGTTCATCCCTCTAGTTCGCTCCCCTCCAGTCCTGGGCTAACAAAGCCATCTTGGCTGAGAAGCAGTTCAGCGAGAACGCTTACAAAACAGCACTGCCAGACTGCTAGAACGAGCCAGGGGCTGAACAGGGAGTACGTAGTGCTCTTTTCTTTCCAAGAATGTAGAAGATTGAAGGCTTCCCTGCACATGCAAAGCCTTTTCTTGCTGATCAAATCATTCGGAGTGCGGAGCAGGGTCAGTGTGACCTGCCAGGCCGCTGACACTGGGGATGCACCAACAGCAGATCCAGCAAGAATATGCAAATGTCACGATAACCTCAGCTCCTCAGGATACTGAAAACCGGTCGTGAGGAAGAGTTTGGTCCTTCTGGTCGTAGGGAAACGCTTTGCTTTGGAAGATGTTGATGCTGTTGCAAAGCAAACGGCTGTACTTTCCCCTTTTAATGTAGACCACTTGGAACATAGAATCATAAAATGGTTTGGGTTGGAAAGGACCTCAAAGCCCATCCAGTCCCACCCCTGCCATGGGCAGGGGCACCTCCCACTGGCCCAGGGGCTCCAAGCCCCATCCAACCTGGCCCTGAACCCTCCAGGGATGGGGCAGCCACCTCTGCTCTGGGCAGCCTGGGCCAGGGTCTCTCCACCCTCACAGGAGAACATTTCTGCCTAAAATCTCATCTCAATTTACCGTCTTTCAGCTCAAACCAGACTGGTCTGTCAGTGTTACAGCTGCCTGTTACTCTGTCCAGTCCATCTCCCTCCATCCACACCATTTCCCGTCTGACACGCTCCGCACCCCCAGGCTACACAAACGCTTCCAGCTCAGCTCTAGGGGGAGGGCAGAATTCCGCGTGGGCAAGGCAGGGAGGAGGCCAGACCCACAGCTCCCTCGCCCGCGGTTCCCTCTCATTCGGAAGTGCCATGTTAAGGAGGTAGCCGAAGGCTATTATGTTTTACATCCCTTAGGTCCTTTCTGCCTGGCTGTCTAACACAGCCTGACATACCTGAACAGATGAGCCTTTATTAGACAAAACACTACAAATCAGCTGGAAACAAAATGACTTGTGTTAGTGACACAAGCTCATGCAGTAAGTGGAAACAGCACGGGCTGGCTTCTTTGGTTTCCAGAAATAGAAGGGTATTAGCAGATTTTGATAGAAAATACACACTGAACATCATGTTGGTATTATTTCTTCACATAAATTATATGGTTTCGAAGGAAGGGTTCAGCACAACTACTGGAAGAGGGAATTCTCCTCTCAGTCTTGGATGGGAAGAGGGGTGAACTCAGAAAGAGACAGTCTGCTCCATAACACAATCAGATTACCCCCACCGCACGTTACAATCAGTCCTATTTGCTTACAGACAATAAATATAAATGTATTCTCTTGCTTCTCCTTCTAATCCCACCTGCAGGAGGCAATGGGCAGGATTTTGTGCTTTAATTTTGCACTTGATTTTGTGTTTTTCATTTGGTCTGTTAACACTCTATTAATGATCTCCTTTATCTCAGCTCTTCTTATTGGAATAGGCTGATGGAAGAGCAGTACTTCTGTCAAAGAGCTGCTTAAACTGTGGACAATCCTTTGCCCTGAACCAGAAGAAACATTATCTTCTTACGCTTGGGTTAAGGGAAATAGGTAACTGTCAAAGCAGTTGTTTCTTAATGCTCGCTTACCATTCCCCCAGCAGCAACTAGCACCCCTCTTCAGCCTAATTCTCAGGTGGAATGAAACCCCAAAGCTTCCAGCAAATGTTGTATATCCCATAGTGATCCTACCCCCAGCATCATTATTCCTTCCTGGAGGGGAAAGGAAAGCTCTCAGTTTTCTCTGCAGTTATTGACAAAACAAATGACTGAATGGAAAGAGAACATGTCAGAGACCCTGCTGAATTCTAGGTAGCAGCTGTCTCGTGGAATGACCCAACAAATACAGGATGACGTAGCTAGCAGAGGTCAACACTGCTTGTAGGGTTTACCTTGACCAGAGATACAAATGCTCCCTATGCCTTGCTGTTCCAGTATGTTTGCTTCCTAATACAGGCACTTCAGAAGATGATATCACAGGAAACCAAAGCATAAAGGAATTATTTTTTCACTCTTGCCCTCAAGCCTTCACATGGCTGATAGGATCAGTCCAGCAGTGCTGGTTTGCAGACAACTGAGGACTAAAACCTACCAAAGGAAGCACTTCAAATTATGGCAGGGAACACTGAGTTTTCATGTATCCTTTTGCCTTGTAGAGATAGCTTTTTGATGCAATGGGAGATGAAGTCAAATGAGATTTATATGTTATTGAACTAAAGGAAAAGGGAGGGGGGAAGGGTCTGAGTCATTCAGGCCAGGTGGAACCACTGCCAAAGAAAAGAGCCCAGCTCAGTGCTGTGAGGACATCCCCAAACCCATACACATGAGTTTCCGTGTGTGTTTGTGTGAAGAACATAAGCGATCAAACATTTTCTGCAGCTTCATTGGAAGTTCCTAAACCTTACGATCAGTACACATGCCAAAACAATTCTGTTACAAATCAGTGCAGACCACAGTCTCACTCCATGGATGCAAAGCTCTCGACTTGCTTGCTACCCTGAAAGAATCGCGGCTGTGACACTAACAGCAACAGGGAAAAGGATGGAGGTACACAGACACCAGCAAACCTACACATAGATAAAGCAGTGCAGTGAGCACAGCCAAGCAGCACAGACATCAAATACCAACAGAAAAAAGTCCCTGGATATTTGTTTTTAAATTTGATTATTTAAATGTATGAACTCCAGCAACGTTTTTTAACTCCTCCTTTTCCTCCTCCTTTCCCAGCTGAACAATGTGCACATTCAGGGCACATAAGGAAAAGTGGCAGATAAAGGGAGTCTCTCCTTCTATTCCTGAGGCAGAGAGATGCTGGGACTTTGTGTGTCCTCTTCGTGGCCTCCAGAGGGGAGGCAGGGACTGCAAGGCTGGGAACACAAGGACTGGATGTACAGCTCCTACACCCTACTCGATGGCAGAGCCTAGATGAGTGCAGTTTTCTGTCATTCTTCCTTTCTGCTCCTCCACTTCCCTGGCACCAGAAAAATCTCTGAGCAATACCAGATTACCTGTGGTGACCAACCAGACCTTGAGACATGCAAAGGCAGTGACAAAATCCAGAAGCTGAGGACAAAGCGTGACTATTAATGGTGATTCAAACCCTACATAGTTTCCAAGTAACAATTCAAGGTCTGCTTTAAAATTATTGCTCTGCTTGCAGAAAGAAGGTCATTTCTTCAACATCAAATTCCAAACAGCCCATAGCTGTGCTCACTTAAACCAGTTATTCTGGCGATCAGACAGTTCTTGTGCTTTCTTAAGCTAAAAGTCATCCTGTGCACCTTACTGAAAACTCAAGAACAGAGGATGTGTTCAAAGCGTTCCTTTATCCCTGGGGATGACACAGGACCACCCCGACCTCCACATTTGGGCAGTGGGTTTAGCACGGACAAGGGTGGCCCAGGGGAGGATCAAACTGAGCTCAGGTTCCCCAAACTTCCTTCTCTGACCTAAAACCTCAGCTCAAATCGTCGCGCAGAGCCTCAGGCCACGCGCCTGGCTGGGAACCGCTGCAACGGGATTGCCCTTTCCGAACACTGGGCAGAAAGCCCATCGCCAAAACTAACGTGGCTCTACCCAAGCCTGAAGAGTCGCCCGGTGCACGATGTAGAAACAATCTCAGCAACAGCTCTGGAGAAATAATTACGGCCAGCGCACAAAGGGGTTGGTTCTCTGCGCTACCGCCTCTGCTGAGGTCACAGCGGAACAAGTAACCTTCACAAAAACAAAGTTGGGCCCAAAGCCATTCTGTACAAAGGTGACTTTTTCTTGCCCTCTGCAACGCTGCCTTAACTGCAAGCGAGAACTATTTGTCAGGGGCCCAACCTCCCTTCTTCCCAGCACTGCCAGGGAAGGGACAAGTCCACCAGATTGACAGGAAAGCAGAGGGGACTTAACTAAATGTTTCCCCTTGTCTCAGGGCAATCAACCACGCATCATGCAGAGAACCCTCCCTCCCCATTTCCAAGCCTGGCTTCGTAAGCTCAGGAAGTAAAACTGCCTCTTGGGCTCCTGACCAAGGTCTTCTCTTGATCCTTTCCCTCTCAAAGAGAAAACACTCCGATTTGACCTCTCGTCTGACAGCCTGCACCCAGTGTTTATTGCTCTTGCACAAACACAAATGCTTTGCTCACCGGAGCGCTAAAGGCAGCCAACCCTTCCCCATTGTGGCTCACTGCTGGCTGCGATGAATCATAGTCGCTCTTTGGAAACTCGCTCGGATTTAGCAGGAGTGGTGTAACGCCAGCATACCTGAGCAGGTCTCACTCCTCATTCAGCTAATTAGCTTTTCCTGGGAAGCTGGATGCTGTTACATCTGGCTACACCCTTCTTATGACAAACAACCATTCTGCCCAGTGTTTGCCTGACAGAAGATGACTAAGATGATTTGCTCGGAAAGAAACCAACTACAAAAGAGCATTTCCCTCCTGCTGTCTTCACACACCACATCTGATTCATTTCAATTCCCTCTGCTGGTAAATATCAAGCCCTTTTGTTACATGTATATCTATTTTTCTGAGTCTCCAAAGCAGAACAAAGGAGCTTGGAAAGGTAATTTTGATGTTGTACTCGACCTCCCTTTCTTGGAAAAGTACTTTTTGCTTCTTCCATTCCATGCACTATTATTTTGTAACCTATGCACCACACTTGGGACTTGATTTTCCTCCTGTATTGCGGTAAACGTGGCGCAGTTAAGCCACCCAAGCTATGGAAGGATGTGTGAAAGGGCAGTCACACAGGGACTGCAGAGAGCCTAAGGCTTTGATGTGGGAATGGAGGAGCCAGGGAAGGGGGAGAAAGGAGCACTAACTGGGCTGCATTTGGGTGGAAAACAAAAGCAGAGCCCTTTTCTGACTTTTCACTAGCCAAGAAATGGAGTTGTATTAACTATTGGCTGAGCAAGACCCATCCACGGATCAAGTGTAACAACAAGAGCAACATGCCTTTCTGCTTAAGCTCTAAAACCCACTTGTGCAGGCAAGAAAACGACTTGGAGCTCAGTGCCAGCAGGGCCTGCAGCCTGGGCCCATGCTCGCCCTACATGCCAGAAGGGGGATGAGTCACGAGGGAGTTTGTGTTCTGGGCAATGATCTGTCACTCTCAGAGCCTCCAGGGGAACAACATAATCCTGCCCCATCAGTACCAAGTCCCCCACGGTTCTGTCTCAGTTTGAAACACAGGGTCATTAAATTATTTCAGTGAGTCAGAAGGTTTGATAAAATCAGCCTCTTGGAAGACACTGCATGTACACAGGGAGCAGAGAGCACACTAAATCCACGCACTGATTTAGTGCACGCTGGCTTCTTGATAAAGGCAGGCTCCTGACCTCAAGGCAGTTGAAGCTGTAGGCTCCAAAGGTTCGCTCTCTCCCTGCTGTGCGGCACAGCAGCCCAGCCCGCTCTCCTGCAAAGCGGGCACACGCGTTGCACACGCAGCAGGTCCAGCCAGTCAGCCCCAAAGCAGGAGCATCTTCTCCTGCCTGCTCACATCTCAGGCTGCACTCAGAGAATGCTGAAAGCCAAGCAAGGTCGGGTGGAATACAACTTCCACATTCTTCCTCTCCACTATGGTCTTATTTCCAGATCGTAGCACAGGCAGATTTTTCATTTCATGTTAATTCCTTTTGGCCTTTGCTGCAAGGACTGAGGTGGCGTTTTCCCCTTCTGTCCTGAACGCCCTCAAACATCAGGCAGAAGCATTTGGTTCAGATAACAAGTATACAAGCTTGAAGCGATTCTGTAAATATCAGAACATCTGTGGGAGTACGATGATCCAAAAGGATGAGAACAGACTCTATCGCCAGATCAGCGCAGCAAGGGAAAGACCAAATCACAGAGATGGAATCCGCAATTCCCGTTTGTTCCTTTAAAAGCAGAGAGGCAAGTACAGAGCAAATAAAACTGAGAAAGGCAAAGGAAAACATTGTACTAATGGGAATCTGATCTCAAATTAAAAGTCTATAGTGTAAATAAGGATTGGGCAAGTCATCTGCTGAGCTTTTGGGTCTCTGGGAAGAGGAAGGATGCTGGTGGTACCCATGGGATGCCCTGTCACACACAGGAACACTGCAGGATGGCCAGTGCCTTTATGCACACGATGCTGCACGAAGCATTACGACCCTACCCATGGAGGGTGTGAGCGAAGCTGTGTGCAGCGCTGTCGCTCCCTCCATTTCTCTCAGGCTCCAGAAAAGAAACTAAATGAGCTCTTAAAACCAGGCAATGTGAGCCAGTCCTCCCCCAGACTGCTGGGTTTCTGCAGAAAGCCCATTGCTCCCTGGGGTCATTTTCATTGCACTTCAGCTCTTCCAGGAACTCAGACATGCTGGCAGCAGTCCCTCCTCTGCCAGACGCCCAATCACAGCACCGAGGCAGGCTTTGCTAAGGAAGCTAATTGCATGTTTTATTAAAAATTAAGAAAAAAAACCAACCTAACCAACAGCCACTGGTTTGTTCTACAGGCAAATCCTATCAGCCACAGGAAACCCAAGAGGACAGGATCGGCTAGAAATGTTTTTTTTAGAGAAACACGCAAAGCTGATGATGACGACCTTCCCCTGGTGGCTGGAAGGGACATCAAGACCCCACCAGGCTGGCATCTTGCACCTTGTTCAAAGGGGTGTCTGGGGCTGGGGAGAACTGCCTGGAAAAGGGGTGAGTTGGCAGTTTTACAGATGCTTTTCAGTGTGAGCTGTGGGGCAAAAGATGACACAGAATTCAGCATGTGACAGGAATGGCTATTTGCAAACCCATTAGCAGGGACTGGCGTAGCAAAGTGGCAGCAGTAAGGCCAAGGACACCGCACACACACGCTTTTTATTCCTAGAGTTCCAGTTGCCCTCTCTGTACTGTAATAACTCAGAAAGCAACCTGCTGTATCCTGGCTTTGAAATGAATCCTGATGTTACAAGGACAGTAAGCACTGCAAGGCTGGGAGAGGCGTTCTTGGATTCCTCAGAAGCGTGCCCAGGATACACACGATGTCCCTGTTCAACCCACCCATGCTCTTCTCAATCCCACTCAGAAGTGAAAGGCTCTTTAGCAGAGCCTGGAGGGCCCACGGGGCTGAGTGGGAAGGCGCTCACCAGGCACTTCCACAGCTTTACGAGTTTGGGGACACAGAGAGCTCTGCGGCTCTTGGACCCAAGCTGGTAGCGCCATGGCCACGTACACGGACACAGAAGCTCAGATTAGCTCTGGTTTGAGCATCTCAGCAGCACGACATGTCACGGTATGTGAACCTTTCTCCGGAATCTAAGAAAAGAACAGGTCGCTCACTGTTGTAGGACATGGGTACGGATCTAAAGATGAAGCAGAGAGAAGATGAGCTTTGCAACCTCCTACACACCATGGCTCTCACTGCAATGGCAAGAGAAATAGATACACAGCACATTCCACAGTTATTTATCACAGTTTTTCCCACTTCGTTCCAGTTGCTCCAAACTCCCTGCTGTGCCAGCCTGGAGGTTCTGTGGAGTCCAGCAAGCAAAATTTTCCACTGCAACTCCCGGCATAACAACACGGCACAGAGAACACCCAAGCGGAGAAAAGGCAAAAGCTGCTTTACTTTAGGAGCCAAACCAGCATGTGGCACAATTCAGTGAGCAAAAGTGCCACAGAGGCAGTCCAAGTCGCAGAGGATGCAGCCGTGCTCCATTCTCGATGGCAGGCATTGCCTCTCACTTGAAGGGAAACTTGCTCAGGCAGAAAACAACGTATTTACTGTCTGGAAGGGAGTGTGCCTGCCTTCCACATACCCCCATCACCCCAGAGCCCACGCAGTTACCCCAGCACAGCCCTGCAACCCTTCTGTTCTCTTTCTAGGAAAGACTGAAGCCGTTTCATCTCCTACCAAAAACTAAAAAGCCAATTAAATGCTAATAAAACCTTAATAAAGAGCTATTCTTCTGCATTTTAATGTTTCATAGAAACCAAACACATCTAATAGGCTAAGAAAATGAGAGGCAAGAAGGGAGTTGCTATGGATTTGATGGAACAGCTACTCTGGCAGCATAATCCTGTGAATCCATTAAGGACCTTTACATGAAGAGCAAGAGCAGCTGCCTCCTCCCAGAATGTGAGCACATGCTTCGTCCCAAACCATATGTGAGCTGAAATGATTTTGCTGGCTCTCATTTTATGCAACTTTCTCTACAGTGGAAAAATACACAGGAAAAAAACCAAGAAATGGAGAAGAGGAAAGGCTTAAAAGCAGCATCAGAAAGTCAGATCAAATGCTGGAAGCAGCACCACGATAAATCCGTGGGAAGAAAAAGGTTTGGGGGCTGACTGATAGACTCATAGAATGGAATCACAGAATAGTTTGGGTTGGAAGGGTCCTTAAAGATCATCCAGTTCCACCCCTGCCATAAGCAGGGACACCTCCCACTGGATCAGGGGCTCCCATCCCCATCCAACCTGGCCTGGAACCCCTCCAGGGATGGGGCAGCCACCCCTGCTCTGGGCAGCCTGGGCCAGGGTCTCCCCACCCTCACAGCAAAACATTTCTGCCTAAAATCTCATCTCAATATCCCCTCTTTCAGCTTCAAACCATCCCCCCTGCACTCCCTGGCCAAAAGCCTCTCCCCAGCTTTCCTGCAGCCCCTTTCAGTGCTGGAAGCTGCTCTAAGGTCTCCCCAGAGCCTTCTCTTCTCCAGGCTGAACAACCCCAACTCTCCCAGCCTGTCCTTGTACAGGAGGTTCTCCAGCCCTCGGATTGTCTCCATGGCCTCCTCTGGACTCGCTCCAACAGCTCCATGTCCTTCCCATGCTGAAGACTCCAGCACTGGACGCAGGGCTCCACATGAGCACTCAGGAGAGCAGAGCAGAGGGGCACAATCCCCTCGCTTGCCCTGCTGGTCCCATGGTTGGTGTCTGGACTGTGAGTGCACATTGCCAGCTTATATTGAACTTCTCATCCCCCAGCACCCTAAATCCTACTTTTCAGGGCTTCTTTTAATTCAACTCCAACATCCTCTCCCCTCAAATCTC
Organism: Clamator glandarius; assembly: GCA_033459285.1. Taxonomy (NCBI): domain Eukaryota; kingdom Metazoa; phylum Chordata; class Aves; order Cuculiformes; family Cuculidae; genus Clamator; species Clamator glandarius. Next base: position 597,296 of record JAUNZM010000044.1, read on the forward strand.
TGCTAATTTGAAGTTGACCAACAGCAACTCAGTGCCCATATGTAGGATGTATTTCAAGTCCAGGGCTGTGAGAAATTTACTCCTCCCAGGCTGCCAGCAGCACATAAAATAATTTTACCTTGTAAAAGGGCAGGGAGAACAACATTAATTTGTCAGTGGGTGATACTGAGTGTTTTCCTTTGAAGCTCTGCAGGGTTTGGAAGGAAAGTTCCTATCATCCTGCTTTGGAAGGAGGGGGCAGGCACCCGGAACAGGCAAACAACCGGTGGGAGCCATGGCAGTGGGAAGCAGAAAGCACGGGGCAGCAGCACAAAGCAGGCTCAATCTCAGTTTGCTGCTGCTTGTTTCATTTATTCAAAGTCATGTGGTTATGGGAGGTTTCAGGGTCTTGAAATGGTTGCTTGGGCTTCTGGCACCCTTGCCGACTCCTACCAAGGAGATGATGACTGATGGCAGGAAATTTTGACCTTTTAACTCCATATCCCTTTTCTAAATTCCTGTGGTCACTACTGGTATCTCCTGTATAGCAAATTCTTTCTCTCTCCCTCCCCTAAGAAGCCAAACAACTCACTGTAGTACAGTTCTGAGCAGGGCATAAATCTCCAGGCCCTTGCGGCTCTGGTAATCTTCCCAGTCGCATGGCAGGACTCCAAACTTTCGCCCCCTGCCGCTGGGGAGCCCCAGGTCACTGGACAAGCTCTTTTGCCATCCTTGGAATGGCAGCGAGAATTCCCTGAAGCGTCCCGTGGGGCCCGGGGCCGCAGTTCCCAGAACTGGTGGCTGCTGACTGGGCTGGAGCTCTTCCTAGAACCGCTGGGCCTTCGCTCAGCCCCAGGGCTGGGGGGACGGGGAGAAGCGGGGGAGGAAAGAGGCCACATTGCACAGACCCTCCACCACTCCCAACATTCCCTTCTCCTTTTTTCATGTGAATCCCAGAAGGATTATTTTTATCTTCTTTCTGAAGAGTTGGAAAGTGTGGGGATGAGACCAGCTGGAGCCTGTCGGGACTGGCAGCAGCCGCCGCCACCTCTCCCCCAGCTCCCCTGCCCTGCGCTGTCTCCCTGCTCCTGCCATACCTCGAGCTTGCTGTCAGTAATTCCAGCTCCTGGCTTCAAAAACGCCTCCGCGAGGGGCAGCAGCCATGCCCAGGTATCCCACCAAAACTCCTTCCCCAGCGTCAGCACACGCTGTACGTCAGCAGGAAGCAAATACCTGTAAGAAGTCAACATCGGCAGCAACAAATACCATCGAGAAGGAAACCTGCCACGGACCAGTGAGGTTTAACCTAGGCTGAGCCTGGCACGGGCAGTCTGTGCTGGGAATGATCTCCACTACCAGCTCCCCGTCCAGCAGCTATGTACAACAACAGCATTCCTGCGTCATGGCTTTCTCAAGGCTTCACACAGAGACACTACGGCTCCCAACTCCACTCTCAGCAGCTCTGTATGCAGCCTGTCCCACGCCTTCCTATAAAACCTGTTTCTAGGGAATAGATGGCTCTAGGGTGAGCCAGACTCATCTGGGACCGAATTCTCTTCTCACTTCATCACGTGCAATTTGTCTTGATTCGAGAAAACTGTGCCAAGGTGATGGAGAAAGGATTTGGCCCGCATTCCGCTCCTCCCCAGCACAGCATTTAGCTGCAGGGGTTTCAGAAGGAAGCTCTGCGAGCACCTGGCTGAAAAATACCAGTAAGAAAACCCCAGATGACAGGGATGAAAATTAGGAGCTGAAGGAAGGTAAACAAACTAAATGGGTTTCCCTGCTCTGGCAGCACATGGCTTTCCTTTCGTCCACACTGCGATGCAAGTTGATGCTATTGCTCCATTTGCAGAGTTTTTTCTGGCCTGTCCCCAAGGCCACAATACGGTGCATTTATTTGGTTTTCATAAGGTCAAAGAAGCACATTTGGGTAACACAGAGTTTGCTACGGACTTTCACCTGCAGGATCTTAAACCAAGCGTGACAGTTTGCAATGAAAAATATTTATTACTGCTTGCATACATTAGCAGGGCTTTTGGAAGAGAGAAGTCTTTCAGTCTCACTTCACATCCTTCTCAGCAGCTTCTTAAAAAGTTATTTATTACACACAAGAGGAAACCCGTTTTCTGTGAAGAAGCAAATGCCAAGATCTTTGCAATGTTCCCAGAGCACGCTGCTGATCCTCTCCAGCCTATGAAGTTATCCTAGCACAGCCCTTCTGTTGTCAACCACAGGCAAGCCAGGCACATCCAGGGAGTTACTTGCACTGATCAGCATGGATCGCATACCTGGGGCTCCTGTGCACACGTTCTACTTTAAATAGGTGGGCAGAAGCTGCAGTGAGTCATGTGCAACGCTGCCTCTTCCATGGGAGCCAAAGAGCCACCAGCATGGCTTATCAGCTTACTTTATCTGGCAGCTCCACATGCTAGAACTTCATGTACTCACACACCCTGTGCTGTAGTTTGTAAAAACAGGCCATCAAGTATGCACGCCTTCCAAAAGGAGCCTGTCCTACTCACCACGCTCCCAGACACCATGGTCCCTCTGGTGACAGGCCTTTTTCTGTTCATAGCGGCCATGGAAACAGCCAGAAATCAAGAGGATCGGGAGCCCGACACTGGTTCACGACTCAGTCTCACTTTTGCAGAAGGAGCAACCGCAAAGGAAATCATCCCTTCTTACAAAGGCAGAGAACAACAGGCAAAAATTCACACTCCTAAGATGCTTCTGGATGTCAGAATATGTCAGGAGGGGAAGGACATGAGCTGATGCCTAATGTACCACCAACAATATCTCTGGACAAACCTACGCTGGCTTTGACCCAGCAGCACGACGACTACAGTCACCACATAGGAACAAAGCGACCAACTTCCCTCAGATCCAAGACCTTTTCTAACACAGAAAGGACAGGAGACATGATAAAATACACACTGATATCACCACAGCCATCACTGAGCTGTCCTACACCAGTGGTTTTCAAGCCGCAATGCTCAGAAGTTAGGGGTTTTCATGGATTACTACTGACATCCATGAAAGATGAGTAATTAGAGGAAGCCTACTGTCAGGAGGACTTCCTGATGGGAAGTTTTGAGTTGCTTATGTTGGAAGTGTTGACAATCAGTATCCAGGTGATGAGTTGCAAACAGTTTCTCCAAGTCCTTGAATGCTCTTGGTTGGGATGGACAGGCGATGCTGCTCCTCCTCCCACCTGCATACTGAGTTGTCCTTCCTAATTTAGCTCCTTCTTTTAAAATCCAAGCAGCTCCCTAGAGTAATCAGCTCTAAAACCAAGACTACAATACAACAGCTCCTAAACCCTCCCCAGATGGCACGGACTGTGTTCCTTCCCCGCCCTGGCTGCACACCAACACTCTGTAAGCAGAAATCCTTTTTCAAAGGACAGGAGGACAGCATCAAATGAGCTGGACAACAGCTTGAAGGACAATTCTTTGCAGAAAGTGGTGGGTAGGTTTCCTCTGCTCTGCCGTGATAAGCCTAATAGAATCCTACCTACTAAGTATGCTGTAAGAGGTATAAATATATAGGATTTATAATAAGCACATTACTACACAAAGCCTTAAATCTGCTCTTTAAATTACAGTTGCTGCAACTCAAACTGCTGCTTAGTTATAAACAACACAGAAAACTGAACTCTCGCCCAGGCAAAGCAGGTTAGGTGATTTCGCTGATACGAGAGAAGAAAGACGCAGGAAGCACTCCAGGAAGACAATTTTTTCTTTTTGTTTAGAAAACCAGCTGGTTTTTATCCTCACTCTTCACTCCAATCCCACCAGCCAAAACAGTGACATTTTGAATCAGGAGCAAAATGTAAGAAACCCAAAGCAGCTGTGATTCCACCCTCCAGGCGATGTAGACCTGGACAAACTGAGTCCACAACCAAATGCAGAAACCACACCAATCCTACACTTTTGTTGCTCGCTTTCCCTCTCTTTTATTCAGGCCATACTCCACTCACTCTCTTCTTTCACAGTTGCTGCTTTTATTCTGTTCACTCCCTGCATTGTTTCCATTCTTTCTTTTCTTAAAAAAATTAGCTCCTCAGTTGATTTCTAGACTTCACAGATTCCCTCAGCTTCTCAAGTCTTTTAGCACACGTTCCCTCACCTTCTTCTCCATTTTCCACAGAGGACTTCCAATATCCTTTATTTCTCTCAACCATTTGGCCCTGTTTTGTCCTGCTCCCAACATAAATGCACAAACACGTTCTGAATTGAAAGGAGCAGCCGCTGCCCGTGCAGTCAGACATTCGCCTGACCTCATATGACTGTGTTTTTCCAGCAAACCCCTTGTGTCACAGGCTCCCTGCTCAGGGACTGATTCTACGTCCAGCACCAGCAAATACTTCTGCCCAGCTCACATAAAATGCAAAGCCATTTCCCACAGAGCTGGTTTCCAAACAGGGCTTTGATTGTCAAGGTTTGCCTTTATCAAGTGGAACTTCTCCACTTGCTTGTTTTCATCCCCCACTACAACTCCCACAGCTGAACAGCCCTATGATTTATCACACCGGTTTCCCCTCTTCTGTGACAAACTGCAGTTTGTCAGCGGGGCTGCCTGGACCAGGACTTGGGAAAAAAACCTTGAAAGCTTGATCCAAGCAAATTGCATCAATACTCGGGCATGGCAGCGTGCCAGGGCTAATTATTTTACTGCCAATCAGTTTATCAGCAGCATCCTGCCAGCGTGCTCATCTTTCAAGTCCTCCCCTGTGTCTCCAAGTGCCCCACCTTGCCCTCCTCCACTGTTGAAACCTCTGGGTGGCCCCTTCTCTTCTCACAATGCAGTTGAAGGAGATGACAAAGGCTCTAAGGAACAACATAATATAAGCTCTAATTAAAATGCAGCAGAAAACAGAGTGAGAAATTGTGGTATAACTGAAAGTGTTAAGATGCTTTCGTTCCAGACGGGAGCATCTTCTCTGTTGCTCAACATGGAAACATTGAGCTGGAAGGGCAGGAAGCAGCTGGAACAGAACAGCACTGGAGAGCTGCATTCATTCTCCTCCTTTTCTTAGGAAAGCTGGGGAAATCAAACTAGCTCCAAGAATTCTCTCTTCTCCGTTAACACTCATCTGCCACCACTCTTTTTGCAAGACAGTCCCTCCCATCCTCCTTCCTACAGTCACTCCGGCGAGCAGCCGGGCTCTTCCAGGAAATCAGACAAGACAAGAGCAGAATCACTCATCTGCCAACCACCCGATCGCACAGCAGGGGCGAGAGATTGTAAAAGGAAACTCTTTTTTTCAAAAGAAGCTTTCTGCTGCTTCTTGGGATCTGGCTTCTGTGTAGAATGACACACAAAGAAACTCTTGCAACACATACGCAGTCAGGAATTCGGATTAGGGAAGTACAGAGAGAATGACAGACAGCTCTTAACCAAGCTTGAAAGCTCACCGAGCCTCACATGCATGTTGTAAGATGAGAGCAACAGGCTCGTACTAGGAACTAGGAGGAAAAAACAACCCCTCTTACATCTTCCTATCCGAGGAATTGCCAAACACTCAGTTTAAACTTTTTTCTTTTTGGCCATAGATAATGTCCATGATTTCAGAACTCAAATTGGGGGCAGGAGGGGGAAGCAAGTGACCACCAACATCGTAAAGCAACTCCCATCTCACCAGAGGCAATCTGGAATAGCTGCCCACAAGTGGAAAAATGAACTCGTGTATTTTTAAAGGGATGAATTTAACTCCAAAATACCAAACCAAAAAGAGCTATAAGCCTTCATGCCATTCATTTCTCGTAGATCAGTTTTCAATACTTCTTATTTATACCACCTGCATACGTAGAAAGAGCGGCAATGCGCTTTCTTGATCTTAAATCTCAGAAGGATTAAATAGGACCTGATGAAAAAGGCCATAACTATAACAGTCTGAGGAGCAGCATTGCCTCGTGCAGGGTTGGGAATGCTTATTTGCAGGCTGCTCACTGCAATGAACTGAAAGAACAGACATTACAACCTACAGGACTCAGACAAACTTGCATTTGATTTACTGAGCAAAGCTTTGCAGAGCTGGTCATAAAGTTCTCCTTCATCTCCTCCCAGCTCACCCACATCCAAATGCAGCTACAGCTGGGAGTGCCTTTGCATCTCCTCCAGAGGCTGGGATTCAGCTCCACAACTTTCCTAAATGTCCAGGGAGCAAATACACACTGACCTGAACTGCAGCACTTGGATGGATGAATAAAACAGAAAATACGGGACAGTTTACTAAAGGTTTGGTCTGTGACTCAACAGTTTTTCAAGTCTGCCCAGGAAAGGCTGGCAACCTGAAACGGATGTAAAAATAGTGTCTTTTTAAAGGAATCCAGAGCCAATCAGATCAGTGCAACAAATCCACCGAGCCTCAGGTTGTTACTGCATTGCATTGCGACATTTTGGAACTTCCCAGATCGACACTTTTGTCCCCAGGACAGAGGCCTTTGCGCAAACCAGAAATACCTGCTCTTAGAAGCCTACAGTCGATTCTATGTAGGTGCACGCAGCTGCAGGACCAACCCTCCTCCGCAGGCAGGGATGGTGCTTCAACACCTACCCCCACGCCTGCAGCCACACCAAACCCAGCAAACCGTGTGTGTTTATTCCACGGCCCCAGCAAAAGATTCAGGAGAGAAAGCTGCGGCCATGAACTCATCAAAGCAAAGACACAAAACAAATACACAGCGTAGCTCTTCGGGGAAGAGGGTATGGAGAACAGTGGGTCTGTGGATTAGATTTTTCCTGGGCTCTGATGAATTTATGGCTGAGACAGGTGAAGCGAAACTTGATCGGGGTAACTTTGACCAGAGGGAGAGGTAGAAATAAACAATATTATTCCTGGAAAGAAGGGGTAGTAACTGTCCCTCTGCCAAAGTGCACTCCAGTCCAGAGCCTATTAGCTGTGGATTCCTTCCTGCGCTCCACCTCCCAGTGCCAGGGCAACGCTCCCAGTGCCTGACGTCAAAGCCGCCTTTTGTTTGCTGCGCAGACTTTCCCCTGTTGCAGGTTGAGCAGCCCGAGGCACTGGAGCAGCTGGGCAAAGGACTCCATTCTGGCCAGATCCACAAACTCTGTGCAAGCCTCCAAGGAATGTCCTCTCTCCACTTCCTCTTCCAGTTAAAAAAAAAAAAAAATTAGTTCAAGAAACGGGTTTACGTCTCAATTGTCCTCTTGCTAACCTTTCCTTCCATTCATGCCCCGCGTTTTATCTGTTGTGGTTTTATCTCACATTATTTAGATTGCATGAGTCACCAAGTAAGGACTCTTTCTGTTGGAACGGGTCCAGAGGAGGGCTACAAAGATAATCCGAGGGCTGGAGCACCTCTGCTATGGGGTCAGGCTGAGAGAGTTGGGGTTGTTCAGCCTGGAGAAGGCTCCACAGAGACCTTAGAGCAGCTTCCAGCACTGAAAGGGGCTCCAGGAAAGCTGGGGAGGGACTTTTTCCCAAGGGTATGGAGTGACAGGATGAGGGGGGATGGCTATAAATTGGAAGGGGAAAGACTTAGAATAGACTTGAGGGAGAAATTCTTCACAATGAGGGTGGGGAGGCCCTGGCCCAGGTTGCCCAGAGCAGGGGTGGCTACCCCATCCCTGGAGAGGTTCAAGGTGAGGTTGGATAGGGCTTGGAGCCCCTGATCCAGTGGGAGGTGTCCCTGCCTACAGCAGGGGAGTTGGAATTGGATGGTTTTTGAGGTCCCTTCCAACCTAAACCATTCCATGATTCTATAACTCTTTAGTTTAAAGGCCAAAGACTCTAGGTCAGTAAGTGGAGGGTGAAAATAAACAGAAAAACACAGTCACATCATGCACTCAAGATCGGGCACAGTAATCAGCTGCTACGTATTTCTGAGAGGAGATGCCAGGCTTCTCACACACTCAGACCTAAGATCTGAGCACATCTGTAATCCCTCCTTTGGACCGCAATAAACCCAACACTCGCTGGGATGTGCCACAACAGAGCCCTCCTATTCCTCAGCCACTGTGACTCCCAAACCCATCTTCCTCCGCCCAAAGCAGAGGCCGACGCTCCTACTCCTGTTCTCCAAACACAGCTGTGATGCAGGCTCTCCTTCTTTCCCCTTCTGAATGCCTAAAACTGGGGAACCTTTGGTATTGTGCCTTCTTGTAAGATTGTCCAACTAGTACTTGACTTCGTGATTCTTGCACGAGTACTGTTGGCTTTGTACACTTGCAACTGAGTGGAAAAACATGCCTGTTCTCTCCTGGCTGAGGCGCAGGGCCCTCTCCACTGAGATACAGCATTCCTGGGCTATTTGGAGATAAGATGAGCAGTGTATGCTCCTGCTAGGAAAAGAAGAAAGGGAACAAAAGCCCTTTCTGTGACCTCTGCTGTCTGAGTAACAGAAACCTAACTGCTGAACCCAGGCCAAAGCATTTCATCCCTTGTAAAGAGAGAACTTGTGAGGCAGAATGCATCCTATCGACTTGTACAGAAAGCTGAACTTCCCGAAGAATGAATCCATAACCAGTTCCCTGGGACAAGGTATTCACTAACCAGCACTAATAAATCTTCACTCAACAACACCCGTCCTGGGCAGGATGAAGGAGCCTTACATGGTGTCTCATACAGTCACGCTTCCCTCTCCTGTCTTTCTACCAGCACAGAAATAAACACGGGACCAGGGGTGCACATCCACTCTCTTTTAAGCTCCTCCTAGGGTTTCCAGAGCAGCCACCCTGAACAAAATGGAAAGGGCTTTTTACTTTGGCTTGTTCTCTGAGGAGGCACAAGCAAGCGGGTCACTGGGATGACTTGGTGCTACCGAGGTAAAAGCTCAGACGGGTGGTATCAGGGCCGATGTCAGGAAGCCCTCCAGCTGCTGCAGCCTGATCTAGAGCTACACGTGGGAGTGCTCCCCACACCGGGCTTGGGCTTCCTATCAGCGCGTCCTGGAAACGTGTGTCGCCGGTCAGGCCACGGTGGAGATAAGCAGGACCTTTCAGGCCCCATGCAGATCCTTTCTCTAACAGAAAGGCTTGACAAAATTGAGTCCTGGGGATGACTGGCAACTTGAACTTAATTTGCTCTCTAAAACCAGGCTGTGATGCAGAGAGAGTTTTTCCATGTATTGAAGAGACAGCAGTTCCAGTAACTCCACGCTCCCCTCCCACTCCACTGAGTAGGTGAGCGAGCGACACGAGGCTTATTCCAAGCGCTCCGAACCCAGAAGCCAAGAAACCGATAGACTGAAATGTTGGCAGTGAGGGTGTCAGGGTGGAATGGCTGCGTGTGGCCAGTTCCTGGCCTTCAGACTGCTGACCTTTGAAAGAGGCACATTTCCCAAGCTCTCCCTGTCACTACAGGGACTGAAAATCATCTTAAAAAAAGAAAAGAAAATCATGGACTGTCTCATCACAAGAAAGAATTATGAATCCGATGCCAGAGGCACAAAGAAAGACACTAAGTACGCAGAGAGCTAACAACTACCAGAGCATCCCCGATGCTGGAGAGCGGTCAGGCTGCGGCAGCTCTCAAGGAGCCAGCACCAAGGCAAGCCCATCACCACTGCCTGAAGATCTGTTTCTAGCAACCAGCGAGCTCCCAGGGCAGGATTTGTGCCACAGCAGCCCTGCCCACTCCCAGCACTGAGCAGAGAGGAGCTCTTCCAAACACCACCTAGGAGCAGCACTGCCCTCCCACCCAAAGCTGGGACAGGGACGGGGCAGGTGCTACGCTGGCTTGGAGGGCACGGCTGCCTCGACTTCCCTGTCACTTGTCACAGTTTTTGGCTTGTGATATTGGTGCAGAGACCTAAGGAAACAGAATTTCTGAGAGGAAGTGAGTCAGGAAACCTGCACTGCGTCGCGGGGGGAAGCGTGACTCAGGCCCCCAGTGCTGGCTGCTCCCCAGTGCCCTGGAGGAGGTGATAAGATTGTGTAATCCCCAAGATAACTCACTGCACATCCTAATTCTGCTGATCCTCCCAGGGGAGGGAGGGGTGCCGCTGCTGAGTACTGCACATTAGCTGATTTCTTAGAATAAACTGAGGCAGCTCCCTGTGAGCGCATCGTGTGGGAAGGGGGATGCTGAGCTCCCTGCCTGTGCTGTCAGAAGAACGAGGAGCTACAGAAGCACTGAATTTATCAAGGGCACAGCAAAGACCTGGCAAACCTCTTGTTTAGTCTGTTTGTTCTTCATGCGCAGACAGAGTGTGGAGGGACATAAGTACTTAAAAGCCACAGAGGAACCTGTTATTCAGTTTGGAGAAGAGAAGGCTTCAGGGAGACCTTAAAGCAGCTTCCAGTATGGAAAGGGACTCCAGAAAAGCTGGGGTGGAACTGCTTCCAGGGGCATGGAGTGATAGGACAAGGGGGAATGGCTTTAAATTGGAAGGGGGAAGATGTAGATTAGACAATGGGAAGAAATTCTCCATGACGACAGTGGGGAGGCCCCGGCCCAGGATGCCCAGAGCAGTGGTGGCTGCCCCATCCCTCAAGGCATTCGAGGCCAGGTTGGATGTGGCTTGGAGCAACCTGACCCACTGGGAGGTGTCTCTGCCCATGGCAGGGGATTGGAACTGCATGGGATTTGAGGTCCCTCCCAGTTTATAAACATTCTCTCCTCATCCTGTCACTCCATGCTCTTGGAATAAGTCCCTCGCAAGCCTTTCCGGAGCCCCTTTCAGTGCTGGAAGCTGTTCTAAGGTCTCCCTGAAGTCGTCTCTTCTCCAGGCTGAGCAACCCCAACTCTTTCAGCTTGTCCTTATAGCAGAGGTGCCCTAGCATTCTTAGTGGCCTCCTCTGGACTCATTTCAACAGTTCCATATCCTTCTTATTCTGTTGTCATTACTTATAAGTGTGTTAGCTCTTCAGCCCCTGCAGACACTCACCCATCTCATGGGCACAGGACAGTGATGATGCTAGATCCAGCCAAGCAGATACTCACAGGTTTCTGTTTAAATGATGTTTTGTGAGCCTGACTCAGCTGCTGACACCTCCACACCACATGAGATGCCTGCACCCTTTTGCAGCACCTCTGTTTTACCCTTTGAATCTGTGCTAATAGGAAAGCATCAGGTGGAACAGCTTATTTTTCTAGTTACTGTCTTTCAAGACGCTGCCTGGCCCAGATCAATTCCAAGAAATGAGACAGCTGAAGTAAACTTTTGCAGGCTCATCAGCAGCATGAGCATCGCTGTTCTGGCAGCTTCCTACGCTTTAGCAAGAATCAGCACAAACCAAGATGAGACCACACGCAGCAGAAAGGCTGAACAGCATATGCAGGGAACCGCCCAAGGCAGCACCTTCAGCACCTCTGCAGACACCAGCAGCAGCAGGCAGCCTGCACCGTGCCTTTACACCTCGCAGAAACACGTGGTTGAGTAGAAAAAAACCTCCCTGCCACTGTCTATCCAGGCTGCTAACCAAACCACAGCACTTCCACAGCATTGCCAGGACAAAGGTTTGGGTTGGAAGGGATCTCAAAACCCATCCAGTTCCACTCCCCTGCCATGGGCAGGGACACGTCCCACTAGATCCAATTGCTCCAAGCCCCATCTAACCTGGCCTTGAACACCTCCAGCGATGGGGCAGCCTCCACTGCTCTGGGCAGCCTGGGCCAGGGCCTCCCTACCCTCATCACAAAGATTTTCTTCCTATGTGTAATCTATATCTTCCCCCTTCCAATTTAAAGCCATTCCCCCTCATCCTATCACTCCATGCCCTTGTAAGAAGTCCCTTCCTTGCTTTCTGAGGCCGGCTTCAGGAACTGGAAGCTGCTTTAACGTCTCCGTGGAGCCTTCCCACCCAAGACGCCGTGCTTTCAGACAGGATTCACTCAGCACAGTCTCTTCTTTGCCTTGTAACACTACAGTTTGCTGGCTATGTGACCTGGAACTTGAACAGCAGTAAATCCCTTCAGCATACAGGACAGGGCAAAGCAGAGTCATGAGACCCCAGTGCCTCAGCCCTTTATGCCAGCAAAACAATCAGCCACTTCGAGAAATCCTGCACAGGCACAAAAACCATCTTAAAAAGTCATCTCATTGCATGCAGTTACCAGTGCCAGCTTAGAAAGAGTGATTTTGACATCAGAGGTTACCCCGACGCCCTCTCATCAGCTCCTCCTTTGTGTGCACTCTGACAGATGCCCAGGCTGGCCTTCCCAGTGGGTTTGTTTGCTTTCCCAGATGAGTGCACCGAGCAGCTGAAATCAGAAGCCAGTCCTCATCAGAGCCTGACTGAGAAAGCAAAGCCCCCAGGCTGACCCAAATCAACCCGATGACCTGTGTCAAGTGAGAAGTGTAAGCCAGTTTTCAGGTACAGAGGGGAAAAAGGGGGATTTTCTTTCTCTCACTGTAGAAATCCCAAAACATTGGAAGAGAAAAGCCTTTGGACTGCTCATCTTTGGCCGACTGCATCCACAGAAATAGCAATAGAAACGCCTGCTTCTGCTCTGTTCTGGCCACCTTAAGCTCTTTCCTGGATCTCATCAGATTAATCACAGCCATCAGACTCGGATACATTTGGCACCGAGGCTATGGCTGCGACAGTCACAGCTGTGGAATAATAAGCTTTGAGTCAGCCTGAAGAGAGAAGCAAATGAGCTGGTGCATTTCCAGTGACCCAGTAATGGTTTGTGTTTCCAGAGAGACCTCTGCCTAGAGACCCACAGGCATCAACAAACCTCACGGCTCCAGGTGAGCCACAGGATCAGAACATCCTACACAACACACGGGGGAAACTGAGGCATCAGAGAGCAATGCTTGGCCCCCCTTATGCTGTAAGAACTAGAATCCAAATCATAAGACTATGAAGTACAAACTTTTCTCTCTATCAGTAACAGGAATGCAGCCCCCTATGTTGGGAATTTCATTTAACTGATTGGAATTCACCCTATGGCACTGTCTATACGGCTCTACAAGCATCTTCTCAAACAGTCTGTGCATCAGTGCACAGCACCACACTGTGATTACCCCCTCAAGATCTACCTTAACCAGGACCTTTCTGGAGGAGCCTGTGGCTGGGAAGTTCTCCTGATGCTCCTTACGGACACCACCTGAGCAGCCTGCCTGGCTGAATTGCTGCTTGTGCTTCAGCTCTGCTAGGCAGAGTAAAAAAATAAAATGTGCTCCTAGCATGAGTCTACAGAACCTGAATTACATCAGGGGTACATTTAGGTGATGACGTGACATGGTATTTCAGAGGGGCTTCCAGATACAGAATGAAGAAAGCCTCTGTTCCTTTCTAAAATATCCCCTTAAAGCCTTTGTGGCTTCCCTTGGTGCAGCAAGGGTTAACCCAGGCTAGCGAACCAGAGATGCAGATCAACTCATCTTTTCCATTCAAGAAGAGGCTGCTACAGAAAATGCTGGTTTCTCGATGCTCAGTGACTTCCAGGAACAGTGAGCTAAACTCAGCTGTTCTTCCCAGCACCAGCTGAGGGGGCGGCAAGGGATGGAACACAGCCCTGTTCTTGGAAGGCAGGAAAAAATAAGGCTCTGGCAGAGCTGTGCAAACTCTCCTCTCTCCCTCCTCCCCTCCCCAAAAGCCTCTTTCAGCATCTCTAACTCCTCAGGGTACAGCTGGGTTGTTTTTTCTCCTTTTATCAAATAAACATAAGAGCAACGCAAGAAAACTGCAAGCGATTCTCAGGCTGAGAGAGGTTAAGTTAATCAAATAAATAAATGATAAGCTCCTCTCCATGAGCCCCCACATGCCTCGTGATTTTGCTCAGCTCAGGGCATGACCTACTGTACTTCTTAACATTTTCCTATCAGAAAAACACAGAAAGCTATAGAACCATTCAGCCTGTGGAAACTATTTTTGGCTGCTTTATCTTCATGCAACACAGATTCCAAGGGATGGTTGGATACTTGGATTTCTCCCAGCCTGGCTGACTGAGAAGGGAGCAGACAGTAAGCTCACTGCTATTTTTCTGTGGAAACAAACCATCCTTTAGAAATGACAAGCGTCTGGCTCATAGGTATGGAATTCTGAATGAGATTCAGGGAAATAGAGCAGTCGCCAGCGGGGAGGAATGAGGATGGCCTTGAGGCACATGGCAAAGGAAAACAGGAATCAGACCCAGTTTGTTTCGCTCTTCCCCACAAGCTGCCCTTGAAATTCAAGGCAGCTGCAGCGAGTCGTGAACAGAGGGGGAAACTCTGCTGCAGCGTTTGCTGTCAGCAGCACAGCTGGATGAGAATTCACACCGTCTTTTGTACAGAATCAAGCCTGGCCCTGCAGAAGAACAAGAGCCAGCCTGTGACATGTTGGTACCCAGCAGACCAGCTCCCGTGTCAAGCGTCTCGGCCAACAAGCCAGGAATGAATGGGCCTCGCCAGGGCTCAGCCCAACGAGTGGTCACTCGGGGACAGAGCTGTGGCGTGCTGCCACCCGGTCGCTGCAGAAGAAGCTGCTCCCCTAGATACATGCTAGCTGCTCAGCAGATAAGGCTCCTGTCTCCAGCACAATCAGTCTCTCGCCTATTATAAGGGTCCCATGCACTTAATATGCTGTGGCTTTTTCAGTAGGGTGGGGTTTCTCCACCAGCTGGACAGAAGGAAAATGCAAACCTGCATGGTTACACAGGCTTTGAGCCCCCTGATCCAGTGGGAGGTGTCTGCCCATGGCACGGGGTTGGAACTGCATGGGCTTTGAGGTCTCTTCCACCCCAAACCATTCCATGATTCTATGACTCTGAAGTTCCCTGCAATGCCAAGGCCACACATAAACGTTTAGAAGACAAGTAGACTTCACTGTTATCTTTTACGGGTTTCAGGGTTATTTGGAAAAGCCCCCAAAGCCTGGGAACAGCATCAAACACAATATAGAGTCAGCAGCAAGGTACGAGACCTGTTTACAGGATGCTGAACATCTTCCACTTGTGAATTTCTAGCTTCTCTGACAGCAGTTACAAAATGAAGCACTCTGCTGTCCTCCCAGGACTGCTGCCCCCACCAGCATGACACCGTTTATCTCTGCTACCTTCAACTAGAAATGAGAAGCAAAGAGTCGGGCACTAGGCTCATTTTTAGCTGTGCAAAACTGTGATGACCCAGTTACTCGCCTATAAATCAATGGAGATGTGCTGATTTATTCTTGGTGAGAAATTGGTTCATTAGCTAGAATTAAAGAGGCCCGAGTCACACCATTTAAATTTGAACAGTGCTCTTGAACACCCTGTTCAGTCCAGGATCTGGGATTTGCTTGGTGCCTTCCTATATTTAGCATACAGTAATGTAACTGAAGCAACAGAATGAGACCCGCAAATAGACTGGTTTCTCAGTACTTAATCAAGGGCCTTTTCCTAGAACTGCAGAGGGCTGAAATTAAAAGAAAGGAATGTGTGGTAATCAGCCCCATGGAGGCAGGAGGAAACCACTGACTTTAAACTCCAAACACTCATTGACCAGCTGAATGTACCCTTGTTTAAATTAAATGTGCCTTTGCAGTGACCTAGGCCAGGGATTGCACGAGACACTTTGGAGTGTGCAGCCCACGTACAAGGAATTACTGAGCAGATGCAGCTCTCACTGTCTGGCAATTCACTGTGTAATAAGAACGGCCTCGGATCCCGTCCTTAACGGATGGAGAAAATGACAGGTCTGAGGTACATCTGCAATAATGCTGATTTGTGTGTGTGTCAGTGGCTTTTGTGAACACCAACAGGTAGAGAAAGGAAGGACTGAAAGAAATCCAGCCCACAAGCTGCACAAAGCAGGCAGCAATCAGCTGCAGCAGCGCTGAACAACAGAGCGAGGAACCAGGGCAGGAGCCTGCGGCACCGCGCCTGTTCGAATTCTCTATTAATAGGTCTTACGAGGTGAACTAGAAGACTCCATTTTCCATCCTCCACCATCTTCTCGTTTTTATTGAGGGGCTGAATAGGAGAATTACATTGAAAAATATCTCTTCTTTTCTGGCATCAGGTTTCATAGTATTAGGAAAACCTCCTCTTTGTTTTCTAACCTAACAGCCAGAAGAATAAGACAAAGAGAATAGCCTGTAAGCAGACAGTCAGGCATTTAAAAAGTGCTGAAATGCTTCAGAAACTGTCAAAGCCATCAGCTGGCAGCTAGTGAAAGGGAGCTCCGCTTTTATGTACTTCTACAACATCATCACTCAAGTCTCCCGGTGCGGGTCAGGACAGGCAAAGACATGGATGCAGAGCTTCTGATTAGCTTTTAAATACATGTCGGAGCGGTGCTGTCTAGCTTTGGCCATGCCCTTGAAGAGGTCAGTCGTGCCTCCCCACCTCCTGCTCCTGCTGTCTGCGACTGTGCTGCACGCAGATGGAGCAGCCCGGCATGCACGGTCTCCCCCAATAAAAAGCCTCCAAATGGCTTTTGCCAAGGAAGTTTTAGGTTCCCACACGTCAAAACTACTGACTTCTCTTGGCAAATTATTCCTGAATAACATAGGATCTCTACAGCACCGAGACAGATGAGATAAAAAGATGATGAATTCCCCTGCACTGGTTTCATGCACTGCATTCCCACTCCTGGCTGCTGCAGGAGGCAGGAGGTGAGGACAGAGCTGAGAAAGTGAGAACGTAAGGAAGAGGAAAAGCATCTGGGAACCAGACAACAGTAGCACAAATTTAAACCAGTCACTGTGCCTTTGATTTACCCGGAGGCCTGCCAGCCGAGAAGGAAGGGCCCAGCTCCCCTCCCTGCTGTCACCCTGCAGCAGAAACGCAGCGCTGGGCTCTGAAGCTGAATCCAAAACCCACTCACTCACAGCTCCAGATACCAAGAACTGATTATGCAAAGATGCAGCAGGGAAAGCGTTTCTTGTGTGGTGCAGATATTTTTCAGTGCAGGCCTACAAAACATTACAGCATAACTAAGCTTCCATGAATATTAATAATTCCATTTGTCATTCCATTTCTAGTTCTGTTCTTTCCACTCATCTAATAATTAATATTGCTTTCGCATCATCATTACAGTTACTAGCTTGATAGGACAGAAAAAAAGATTAGGCTGAAAATCTTAATTGTAACGAATGGTGACGAATAACATGAGGTGCAAACTGCAAAGTGTGAGTGCAGAAACTGCCCTGACCTCAGAGTTCACCTAGCAACACACCAGCCTCTCCGATATGCATGGGGAGAAGCAGTTCCTAGAAGAAAACCGAGAAGGCATCATTTACTCTTAAATTACGAAACACTCACTGGAGACACAAGCACGTTTGAAAACTGCGTGGCAACTACAATTCAGGGAAATGCACTCTAGGGTTTTAGTGAAAGCAGAGTCACCTTCCTACAAGGCAATGTTTAGGAAACTGCAGTGGACTCACTGCCTCTGCCATTGTGAGAACCCACTGGGGCTGAGGGCAGCAGAGCAGTGACAGAGGACGAGCAGCTGGTGAGTAGGCAGGGACTGCGCAGACCGAGACACAAGCAGAATCAGCACATGAACTAGTTTAATGCTTCACCCTCAGCTTTGCCTTCTTGTTCCTTTGGACAGGCTCTTCTGAGAGCTGCAAGCTTTTGCAGGAGGAGCTCGAAGGCACTGGCAGGTAAGCAGCACTCAGGGTGCCTTTCACGTGTCCTTGAAGAGCTTCCTTGGGCAACACCTCACACTTCTGTGCTCCAGGTTGTTACGAAGGAGCTGTCTGCACTTTTGCATCTCATCCAGGCCTTGATCCCACAGCAGGCAAGCTCTGGTTAGCAGCTCAGTGGAGGCACAGCCAGCATGCAGAAAAGACCTTCACAGAGTTAATCCTATAAATCCTTCTTCGGAGCCGGTGCAAAGGTCCCAGGTGTGCTGCCTACAGAGTGGGCTGAGCCCTGCAGCGGGACAGCGTCATGGCAAGCACGGAAGCTCAACGGCGAGCAGGCCTTCTCTTTAGCAGGGAGGCTCCATGCTCCCTTCCTAGCACAGCAAAAGAGAAGCTACCGATTCGGCATCTGCACCATCCTTCAGAACAGCTCCAAAGGAAATAAACTGCTAAGCAGGCAGGAGCTCAGCGGTGGAGAGGATATCCAGGAATAACCAGCATGCTACCACCTCCCACTGAGAGCTAATCCAAACCTGACACTGCTTTGGGGGAGGATGGCTTTGAATCTCAGCCTCCTCCCTTCCCTCTCAAACCTTTTTTGACCCAGAGCCTTTTTCTTTTGATTAGGTGGCGCTCAACAACCTGTTCCTAAAGAAGCTGAAGTGTCATTCTGTGCTGCAAGAGTCACAAGAGAGGCCAGACACCCCACAGGTACATAAAGGGATCATCTCCCCAGGGGCTTGTCCCCAGGCCCACACACAAAGAAACAACCAAGGAAGAAGTCCTTCCCTCTGGACTCCCCACAGACTGTTTTGCTTGACTAATCCAGTGTCCTGGATTCCCCCAGTATTAAAAACTGCCATCTGCAAACCACCCATCATCCTGGCATCTCCGCCAGGGCTCTTGCCTGACAGTCATCTGAATATGTACTTTCAAAACTGCTTATTACTAGTCAGTGTTTTAGAATACTTCTTTCTTGAGGCTTAATAATTTAGAAATGAATTCATTATCCTCCTGTGATTCCAGCACATTATTCCGCTGTCACCAAACACAGATCAGAAATACTTAATAAATGCTTCTACTTTTTTTTCATCATCACTAACAACTGCACCATTTCCATTTCAAAGAGCCCTTACACAATTCTTCTTCTGTTTCAAGCACAATGTTTAAATTCTTTATCGTCCTTGAAGATAGCAGCCAAGGATCATTTTACATTATCCTTTTCATTTCCAGTTTTCTGCACTTCATTTCTAATTTATTTTAACTCCCTCCCCTTCCACATTGCTTTTACTTTTTGTTCCTCGTGCTGTCCTCACTGAACAATGATCAGCTTTTATGAAGATGCCTCTTTCCTGAGGGCAGAATCACAGTTCTTTGCCATGTAAGTACTGTTCTTAAAGAATACCCAATTCTACTTTTCCAAATAGAATTCTACACTCCCCAAGTCTAACTCAGAAAGTCTTTTAACTTTGGGTAAATTATGTTACATCACTAGTTGGGAAAGTCTTCTTTTTACTTAGATTGATTTTTAAGGAGGTCACAGTCATGCAGATACAACCAACTTCTAATCCAGCTCGAAAATCTGCTGCTCCCAGAAATTTCTCAATGATTTCTTGAAGGCCACGCAACACAAATCTTTCCATGCAGAGAGGCTGCACCTGCTGATTTGCGCAACCACCGCGCACCTATCTTCTCAGGATGCAGATTCCAGGACTCTGGTTGCACAACAGCCCCTGGGTCAACTGAGACGCACCTCCATCCCCACCACCAAGCGAGGATGTCTCTGCTCTCCCTGGTGTGCAGAGCACCCTCCTGCTGCTTTGACTGGGTGCTGGACTTAAGAGTCGGACCTCAAAAAAGTGCTGCTGAATCGGATGTGAAAGAAAGGGAAGTAAAAATACCACAGCTGGAAAAAAGCAGAGAGGGACAAAGAGCGAGCCTAAATTCAGCACGGTGCAGCTCATGATGCGGGTTGGCGGCTGGGGCCCGAGACCCCACTGGGGGACTCCAGCAACAACAAAGGGAATGATATTTTTTACCTGTGCACATGGAATCTAACAGTTAAAGAGCTTTATGAGAAACTGGGAAACAGATTTATTAAACAAAGTGTAGGTTTTTTCAGTCAACCTAATCCCAGCCATTCATAATTAAGTGCTCTGAATTTCATTTTCAAAGGCAATTTGCCTTTGGTCAGATTGGCTTTTTCTGCTTGTCCCCGACTCCGGGCTCCTCAGCCAACCGAACACAACTGCTGTGCAACCGATACCATAACGCAGCGGTAGCATCTTGTGGGGTTTGTGATGCTTTGCTGCTGCCTTCCATTCTCCTGTGCACAAAAATAGCGCCTTTGGGAGGAACATCTGTACTTTAACCACCTCTTCATTGTCACATGAAAAACTGAGGGACGAGCGTTCACTAAACCCATTATGAAAAACACAGACATGGAGCAAAGCGAGAGATCACAGCCAAAGACATCTCCTCTGGCCCACTGCACAAGGGGATAGCAGAGCCTTGGGCATCGCTGCCCTCCTTCCCTGCATGACACCCCTTTGTTCTCAAGCCCCTCCGAGGAGTCCCCTTCCAGCAAGCCCAGCCCAGAGGGCAGAGCAGGAGCTGCGTACCCACCACACGTCACATCAGAAACAGCCTCAGCAACGTCCACCTGCCTGAGCACACCCCAAGCACTGTGTTTCACTTGGTGGTACCCCAAAATACCATCATCAGAGTAGAAAAGCCATAAAAGAGTGTCATCCTCACTCCTCAGCACTGCAGGTTTCAGTTACCACAGGGCACAAAGCTCAACAATGACCATATAAGGGTCTCAAGGCAGAGCAGTGACTTACCTTGAGTGATAATCTCAGCTGATGGAGGACTCTGTTTGGTCTCTTGCAATGCTGTGATTCCATTCACACTGTTGTAACTGTTTTAAAGAAAACAAAAAATAGGTAAACTCACTTTCGGGGAATATCTTCTTCCAGGAAAAGACTGATACTCTAAACAACACATCAGACTTCCTTTGTTTTAAACTAATTCAGCACAAGACCAGGACTGTAGCATCATAGACCCATAGGAACCATAGGAATGGTTTGTGTTGGAAGGGACCTCAAAGCCCATCCAGTCCCACCCCTGCCATGGGCAGGGACACCTCCCACTGGATCAGGGGCTCCGAGGCCCATCCAGCCTGGCCTGGAACCCCTCCAGGGATGGGGCAGCCACCCCTGCTCTGGGCAGCCTGGGCCAGGGCCTCCTCACCCCCAACAGGAAAATATTTCAACCTAAGATCTCACAGAATCACACAGAATCACAGAATAACCAGGTTGGAAGAGACCCACTGGATCGTCGAGTCCAACCATTCAATCTCCTCTCTTTCAGCCTCAAACTGCTCCCCCTTATCTTGCTGCTGACACTGACCCAGCTAAATCTCACTGAAATGCCTAGAACAGGAGCTTCTTCAAGGGTCACTGGGGACAGGAAGATGGGTTCCACCTCCCCCTGACAGACACTTATTTGGCCGTGCCAGGCACTATGTACCTTGAACAAGTTTTGTTACACAAAAGCTGTGCTGACTATATTATTATTTCACACGCTATCTTTTCTTTTCTATATCTCTTTATTACATCACATAGAAAACAGTTGATCTCAGCTATCAAATAAACACTGCTGCAAGTCTGAACCAGGCTGAGGCACAGATATTACACACAGATAGCAGAGCTCCAAGTGATTTGAGTTGCAATAACCATTTCACAGCTAAGGGTAATGCACAGCGTGCTGTTCAAACCACAAATTAGCAATAACATGGAATCCATTCAAGTAAAAAAATAAATCAGAACTTCGCCTTAAAGAATGGCGTTTTTAATCAAATCAAATGTTTTCCATTCTGAGAAAAGCAATTTTCTCTCCCAGCATTTTAAGGACAATGGTTATTTTTCCACTTCTTGTACAGATCTACATAAAACCTTTACTTTTTCCCATATATTAAACCCTGAACATCTCCATTTTCAGAGGCTATCAGGGTTGGCGTGATTCTCCTTCCTGAAGAGAGAAGTGAGACTACGTTTTCCTCATCTTTGAGGCACACAAGTGAGACTGGGTTTGTTTCCTTTTAATACACACGCAATAGTGACACAAACCGAAAAAGACCTTGTGCCCACATAGACCTTGGGAAACCAGCACTTTCACCTGCGCTTGGTCTAACAGAGGGGGAACACTAGGAAAAGGAATATATCCACTTCTCAAAGACCTCTACAATTAACCACAACACTGAAATTAAGTATTAAGCACAATTCTGCACTTCTTCCTTCCTCACACTGAAACAAGCAGCGCTCACACTTGGAACAAGCCCCCATGTGGTTAACCCAGCGCCCCTTGTCCGCAGGCTGTTACAGCCTCAGCGCCACCACCCTGCTGACCAGAACTGACCCACTTGCTGTGCCCTCACGTTATAGAGCCTCTTGTCTGCTCTGCCAGCCAGGGAAAGAGGTCAAGCAGACAAAAGATGAATTCATACCTACTTTGTGACACCTTCGCTGTGCCAGAGAGGTAGAAAGAAGCCCTGCTGCAAAAGAGAACTGTTCCTCTATGCTCTCTGCTAGAGACAAACTTCTGATTTACACCTCACAGCCACCTGGTTCCAAGCAACACCTGCACGAAGGGCAAGCATTTAGCAGCCCTGCTAGAAAGGCCGTTTCTCACAGGTGTCCCCAGTTACCACTCACCAACACTTCACAGAGATCATCCACCCCCAGGACTGACCAAGCTCAGCACGGAGGCAGAACCCAACGCGCACTGGGGTTCTTTAGCCTGGAGAAAAGGAGGCTGAGGGGAGACCTCACCACTGTCTACAGTGACTGAAAGGAGGTTGTGGTGAGGTGCGTGCTGGGCTCTTCTCCCAAGTAACAAGTGATAGGATAAGAGGAAATGGCCCCAAGTTGTGCTAGGGCAGGCTCAGATTGGACATCAGGAACCATTTCTTCAGCAAAAGGTTTATCAAGCACTGGCAGAGGCTGCCCAGGGAGGTGGTGGAGTCCCCATTCCTGGAGGGGTTTAAAAGACTGGCAGAGGAAGTGCTCAATGATGGTTCAGTAGAGGACAGGGACGGGTGGACTCAATGATCTCAAAGTTCTTTTCCAACCAAATGGTTCTATGATCCAAGAATGAGAATATTTTCAAATACTCTGGTCACTGTTTTTGTTGTCGTTTCAAAGAGGACAAAAACACCCCAGCTATTTGATGCTCCTCAACCCACTCAATACATTACATCACAAATACAGCTCTCGGATATCTTGCTAAAGTCCCTGAGAGACCCAAGAGCTTGGTGCCAACTGCCAACTTCAAATCTCTAAATGAAACGCCTGCGAGCAGAGAGAGGAGCTTGGAGACAAGTACCCACATGAGCTGGTGTGATCGGAGCAATCGATCCTCCAGCCTTCCTTGCAAAGATTTTATCAGAGCTGGGCAGGCAACAGGCAGGTCGTGAGTCACTTGGCACCATCAGCCCCTCCCAGTGGTGTCAGGATTCCAGGTGGAAAATTACAGGTGTGGTGTAGGCCAAGGCTGAGTAACAGGTCAGTCTGCATGGCTGCGTTTCAGATACTTCCAATAGGTCCATGTGAATAGATCAAGTATGGAGAAGGTGCGAGCACTTCAGTAAAGTGCTTAAAGTGAGAAGCACTACACCTTGACAGCAACAGGTTAGAAGAGAAGCACCTCATAGAAATCTCACTGTGTTATGCCATGATATTGGCAGCTGAACTTCACCCTCCCTTGGTGCTGTCCTTGCTCTGTCTGATATCCTTGACCCTGGCACACTGAAATGGAAGGCAAATGCCTCATCGCCTGCAGGCATGAAGCACCCGGTCAGAAGCAGCACAGGAGAGTGAGAGCAAAAGGCACAATGCTCAGGCAAGTGTAGTTCCTGATTTGTATAGGTTTTTCTCAGAGCATTACATCGTGTTAGCTCGCTTCCTCAAGTGGATTTTCTTGCCAGAGCCCAGACCTACAGCCTTAAGTACAGACTTCAGCATCACACAAACACCCCTTCCTCCTCCTCCCTGACTCTTCAGCTACACTTAAACCCAACCTTTGGGCAGCAGACAGCACAGAATGCAGATCCCTTACAGTCAGATATTAAAAGGAATGTTCCAGAACCCTAGATAGAAAAGTGGACATTAAACACTGCATCCAGCTGAGCAGCTGGATCACACTCCTCAGCCAGGCGCTGACCTCTGCATTAAAGGCTGTAGAAGCCCGCTCCTAGACAGGAGAAGGGAAGGATGAGGGTAACCCCCACTGCCTGCACCCTTCTTCCTCATTTTATTAATCCATCTTCTAGTGCCACCTGCTCCTTGGTTTGATCTGCTGCACTCTCCCAAAGCCACTGCAAGCAGTGATGGAATTGAGCATGAGGGGCCCTCCACATCCCAAAGGGCCAAGATCACTCCCCTCAGTTATTTCTACACAAAGTGGTACAAAATATGATCATAGAATCATGGAACGGCTTGGGTTGGAAGGGACCTCAAAGCCCATCCAATTCCAATTCCCTCTTGTCATGGGCAGGGACACCTCCCAGCTGACTAGGGGCTCCAAGCCCCATCCAACCTGGCCTGGAACCCCTCCAGGGATGGGGCAGCTCTGGACAACCACTGCTCTGGACAACCTGGGCCAGGGCCTCCCCACCCTCCCAGGAAAACATTTCTTCCCAAGATCTCAGCTCAATTTCCCTTCTTTCAGCTGAAAACCATTCCCCTGGTCCTATCCCTGCACTCCTTGATCAAGAGCCCCGCCCCAGCTTCCCTGGAGCCCCTTTCAGTGCTGGAAGCTGCTCGAAGGCCTCCCTGGAGCCTTCTCTTCTCCAGGTTGAACAAGCCCAATATGATGCTGTGGCACTTGTTATGACTGACACATTTCAAGAGCAGGCTCACATCATTTGCCTCAGGCACGTGCTGAGTTCCATCCTGCCACGCTTCCCGTCTGCCGTACGGAAGGGTATTTATAAATGCCTGTAGCTGGCTCGTCTTTCAGAGAAGGTGGCGAGGTCCAGTCCATCGGAAAGCAGAAGCAGCGCTGGGCTCCCAATGCCTTACAGGTGACGGCAGAGTTCTTTTTAGTTCTTAACCTTTTCCTTCATGGCAGCAGGAAACCATCTCGGCGTGAGCGAACACGCTGCACCGGCACAAAGAATGACAGCAGCTGCCAAGCTAATTGTGGAGACGGGAACGGTAGGAGGACAGGACAGGAGACGGGCATCCTTAGGACACCAGTGTGGCTCTGATACAAAGTGAGCCACAAGCAGGGACTGTCATTCCTAGGATAAACGCCTTCCACTGTTCAGTGCAGGGATTTCATCCTCTTAATGGAAAAACCTTGACACTCATGGACAGGGGCATGCAATTACAGGGAAACGGTGGCTGGGTTTTTAAATACTCCTTGTGTAATACACTCAACTAGATTTCTTCAGTCTGAATGACAGATTTACTCCATAGCTTAATGGCAACTTCCAGTGCTCTGTTTAGTTTTCCTGCCAAGTCAGGATCATGCAGGGGGACAAATAAAATCTTTCACTAAGAGAAAAATGCTGCACAGAAACCCAAACTCAGTCAAGCTACCTCATGGATATTGAGGCAAAATTCAAAGCAGCGTGAGATTTTTTATTTCAGATCGACCATAACACTCCTCCAGCTTTCTCCCATGTCTCTCTGACGCTCTCTGGGTCTGCAGCCAGAAGGAGTGGGAAGTAAGAATGCTCATGTCTGATTAGGAGCTGAAAAAAGACACTTGCTCTGGCTTACTATTTCCTCTTTCATTCTTCTTTTTTTCTGTCCAGATGCATCTTCTATTTATAGCTTGCTTCTTGCATTCTTCATCCCAATTCCAAAGAACTGCTGTTTCCAGGAATACCTTTCTGTGTTCAACCACTAACGGCTGAAATTCTCATATTTTTTGCTTATCTATTTGCATTTTCCTCTCATTTTCTAGCCTGGAAAGTTCAGCTTGTTCTGTACCTGACTGTTCCTCAGTTTTGACCCAGGATCACACTGTAGTTTTCAAAACACTTTCAAGAAATTACTTCATTTTCTCTTAATCCAAGAATTTACTGACACCATTTCAAGCCTGCAGCAAACCAACCTCCCCTGACATAGGCAGCTCCCCGAAACTTTCTTAGCCCTCCTCCTCCTCCAATTCCATGCCAAAAGGGTCTCTTAGGAATTCTCCAGCAAAATTGGAGGCATTCCAAAAATCTATCCTAAACCATATCTTAATCTTTTCTGAACAAGAAATTAGGGGCACAGAGACAAAGCTACCCAACAACAGTCACCATGCAGAACTGGGCCAGAACGGAGCAGAAAACAGCAGCAGCTGGGAAGTGGAGAGGGAAGATGTAGCACGGGGTCCTACCGTTAATGTTTGGGTTCTAATGGATGCTGTGAAAAGGTGCTAAACCTAGTCAGTCTGGTGAAGTCTCTCTCTTTAACATTAAAACCAGCCAGGTTTGGGGCTCTGCGCAGCGCAGCTCAGTGTATTGGGTTTGTGTGGCAAGGTTTTAGGAGCCAGGGAAGTACAAAGGTGGTTCCTGTGAGAAGCTGCTAGAAGCTTCTCCCATGTCTGAAAGAGCCAGTGCCAGATGGCTCCTAGATGGACCTGCCACTGGTCAAGGCCAAGCCCATAATAGAATCATAGATTCATAGAACCGTTAAGGCTGGAAAGGACCTCTAAGATCATAAAGTCTAACCATGAAGGACAATTGAGGATCATAATCTAAGATCATCAAGTCTGTCAGCAATGGTGGTAGCTCCTCTGGGACAACATATTTAAGAAGGGGAAAAGAAACCGCGCAACAGAAACTGCAGCCTAAGAGAGGAGTGAGAATACGTGAGAGAAACAGCTCTGCAGACCCCAAGGTCAGTGAAGGAGGAGGAGGTGCTCCAGTAGAGATTCCCCTGCGGCCCGTGGTGAAGACCATGCTGAGGCAGGCTGTCCTCCTGTAGCCCATGGAGGTCCACGGTGGAGCAGAGATCGACCTGCAGCCCAAGGGAGGACCACACGCCAGAGCAGGCAAATGTTCTTGAAGAAGGCTCTGACCCCGTGGGAAGCCCACACTGGAGCAAGTTTGCTGGCAGGACCTGTAGCTCCCCTGCCCCCCTGCACCGCTCTGGAGGAGGAGGATGTAGAGAATATCAAGAGTGAAGCGAAGCCTGGGAAAAAGGGAGGGGGAGGAGAAAAGTTTTTAAGATCTAGTTTTATTTCTCATTATCCTACTCTGATTTGATTGGCAATAAATTAAACTAATTCCCAGTGTGGAACTTGTTTTGCCTGTGCTGACAGTTGCCAAGTGATCTCCGTGTCCTTATCTCGACCCATGAGCCCTTTGTTATATTTCCTCTCCCCTGTCCACCTGAGGAGAAGGGACAGAGTGGCTTTGGTGGGCACCTGCCATCCAGCCTGAGCCAACCCATCATGCTCAGCTATCCCAAAACTCTCCTTCTCCTGCAGCTGACTTATAACTCGGCTCTTGATTCCTAATTACGACTGCTCACTGCTGCTTCCCCTTCTACTGCCACTTGCCCTCCTCCCTGACTGTTGTCAGACTGTCTATAGCATCAACATGCATAAAATTAAATGAGGCCATGTCAAAGACTTAATTTACTCTCCCTTCGCTACTGCAGGCTCCGCAGGCTTCTTTACAAAGCTCCTTTGGCTTCCATTTCCCCCTTTGAGAGACTCCTCCAGAATCTCACTCCTCTAGTGGTTGAAAATCTAATTTCCAGGCTAAGTTTATTAATAGTGAATTTGTACCAATTTGTCCTTGTGCCAGCATTGATCTTTATTATAAAGACCTTTTCTTCCCTTCTAGTATTTACTTTGCAATGAAGTGTTTGCAGAGAGACATTGCATTCCTCTCGCAGTCTTTGTTTTGCTCAGCAAAACAAACTCATCTCTTTTGGTTGTCTCTCATCTGCTCTGCTCTCCGTCCCTCACTCATCCTCCTGGCCCTGCTCTGCACCTGCTCCTGCGCGAGGACATTTTTCTGACAGAACCGTACACAGTGTTCTTGGCACACTCTTACATCTTGATTTTAAACCTCCCTATTTGTAGCAGGACTTGGAACTGTCCTACAGCCCTATCAGCCCTGACACTTCTCCACCATCCATTCCTATCGCTATCAACGTTCCCCTGCTGCCTCCAGCAGCCTCCTCAGTGCTCAGCTCGTTCTCTCCTCTGCTCCCACCTGCCAGCACGTCGTGCACATCATTCCCACACTGGGTGAGGACACACACCGCCTGGAGCTGGTGCCAGCACTTGGTCCTGCCTCCCTGTGCTTTCATAGGGCTCTTGCACACGCTGCAGGTATCGGTCACACTGCCCTGCTCCTCAAATCTGAAACAAGGAAACTCCCACAGAAGATTCCCTCAGTCCCACGCCTCCTGGGCCTCATTCTTTTAGGTAGGCTCTTCTGATCATCACCAACTCTGGCTTTCACCCTAGATCTTCTATGGCATACTCAGCGGTGACAGAAGGACAAGGTCTCCTTTAGGCCCTCAAACCCAAGACTTCTGCCCTACTAAGAAGCACACAGCCCTTACCAAGACTCTACAAGCTCTGGAATGCAGTCAAACAACCCATTCAGAATGGCCAGATACATCGACCAAACATTCCCTGCTGCCATGAGCAACATCCTTTTCCTAACATGGGCCAGTTCTCCTCAGGCTTCCCTGCTAATGAATCACCAGTTCCCTGCTCACAGGCAAAATTCCTGCAATTTCATTCCATCAGGGTCTCTCTGTAGCTTCTCGTGTTGCACATGCAGCTATGACACCTCCAAGATGACAGCCTTTAAGATCCACTTTCAGTAAACCCACGCAGGGCAAAAGTGGCATGCAAAATATCACTTAAGTACAAGTAAAGGCAGTTTCATACTGGCATAAAGAATCAATTTGGACACAGCTAAATCCAGATTTTAGCCTAGGGAATAAATAATTCTCCCATTTTCCAACCCTCAATCTAATTCTGTGAACTGGGGCAAGCGGAGACATCTGTTGTCTTGTGGAAATCAAACTCAGAGGAGCACACCCATGGGAACATGTCCAGTGCTATTTCAGTGGCACGGGTCCAGAAACTGCCCTCACGCTCCGTCTTCCCTCCCGCACTGCTCCCAGATCCTTATAACAACGGCCTTACGGTCACACAGCACAAACTAGTTCATGAAATCAGCTCGTTCTACAGAAACGCAAAACCTGTCGCTCATCTTCTCATCTTTTCACAGAATTACAGAATAACCAGGTTGGAAAAGACCCACTGGATCGTCGAGTCCAACCATTCCCACCAATCCCTAAATCATTCTCCTAAGTACCTCATCCACCCTCACCTTAAACACCTCCAGGGACGGCGACTCAACCACCTCCCTCGGCAGATTGTTCCAATGCCTAACCACCCTCTCCGTGAAGAATTTTTTCCTTTTCTCAAGCCTAAATCTCCCCTGGCAGAGCTTGAGGCCATTCCCTCTCGTCCTGTCCCCTGTCACTTGGGAGAAGAGGCCAGCTCCCTCCTCTCCACAACCTCCCTTCGGGTAGTTGTAGAGAGTAATAAGGTCTCCCCTCAGCCTCCTCTTCTCCAGGCTAAACAACCCCAGCTCTCCCAGTCGCTCCTCATAAGATTTGTTCTCCAGCCCCTTCACCAGCTTCGTTGCTCTTCTCTGGACTCGCTCCAGAGCCTCAACATCCTTCTTGTGGTGAGGGGCCCAGAACTGAACACAGGACTCGAGGTGCGGTCTCACCAGTGCCGAGTACAGAGGGAGAATAACCTCCCTAGACCTGCTGGTTACGCCGTTCCTGATACAAGCCAAGATGCCATTGGCCTTCTTGGCCACCTGGGCACACTGCTGGCTCATTGCTTTTGCAACAAAGGTGCCAGAATCTTTGTTTCTAACTTCTGGAGCTCCCAGCCCTCCCTGTAAGATAAAAGCACTGACAATATTAAGAGAAAGGCAGCCTTTAAATCAGTGCAGCGAACGTGGCAGCTACATTTTGCTGAGGGCAGAGCAGTTTTGGCAGCACACTGCTGACACGCTCCTCTGCTGGGATACTTCACAGCTACTGATGCCTGAATAGCATCCCAATATCGATGAAAACATCCTACTTATGGACCTCATTGCCACTGCAGTCTTGCTTCTTCACTGTGGGTGCTATTCCAAAATTAAACATGTTTGCTTAAAACAAACAAGCAAGCTGTTTCTACAGTATCAGGTTTGGTTTTCTTTTAACGATATATATATAAAAATAACTAATACTGGCCCAGGTTGGCCGGGGAAGCTGTGGCTGCCCTCTCCCTGGAGGTGTTTAAGGCCGGATTGGATGGGGCTTTGAGCAACCGGATCCAGTGGGGGGTGTCCCTGCCCATGGCAGGGGTGGAACTGGATGGGCTTTGAGGTCCCTTCCAACCCAAACTATTCCATTATTCTATGGTGTAATAGGTGCATGAATTTAATTTAAAACTGATAAACTCTTCACCTGTGCTGTGAGGCACACTGGAATTCAGTTCCCCAGCCTGTGGCTGCAATGACGACTGCTGAAGGGTAACCACAGAAACTCGCTCCTCCACAAGGGAACAGCAGCACAGAATGGTTTGAGTTGGAAGGGGCCTCAAAGCCCATCCAGTTCCAACCCCCTGCCATGGGCAGGGACACCTCACACTGGCTCAGGGTGCTGAGGTGTAAGAAATGCCACGCACGAGTCCTCCTGTCCCAACACAAAGCCTGACAAGAAAGGAAACTTGGGCGCTATCAGGCCTGCAACCTCCCAGCCGTGCACACTATTCCCTGCTCAGGCCATCCTGGGTTTCTTTGGAACACATTCGTGTTGCTTGCCTGGACAGCACCTTGGAGAAGAGAGACAGGCGTGACAACATTTGCCATTTCCTCCCTGGGAAGGAGGTCTCCATGGAAGAGACCAGCAGTGAGCAGACACGAGGGCCAGGAAAGGCAGTGGCTGTTTGAACAGCACACTCCTGCCTCAGCATAAGCAGAATTAGCTCCCACCTGACGTGCTGCGTACAGCCAGCACCGAAGCAGTGTGGGAACCAGAGACAGGCAGCTTGTGCCGTGAAGGGATTTTCAGGACTTGCCCTATGGAGACTTGGGTTAAGTCCTAGCATGAAACATCTAGGCCTTCTCTACTCGCTGTGCTTAGGACCACAACGAAGAGTGGCCTTTGCTGGGGCACTGAAACACCTGGTAAAAAGGCTCCATCAATCCAGCCTCTTGGGAAGAGCTTTCTTTTATCACTGATGTTGATAGAAGTTCCCGTCAAAGCTACTTGGAATAGCGTTGTTCAGAAACTCTATTTCAGAACTCCCAAATTGGACATATTTTATCTTAGAGGTTTTTATCCCCCCTGCATCATTACTACCTCACCCTACCATGACAGAAGCAGTGAAATACTTCATTACTTTTCAGATCATTAAGATGAATTGCTCCTTCCTACAGAACAAATCGTTACCTGCTTTTCTAGACGAGAAGCTGAGGGTTGTAATGGCAGTGCCAGACTTTCATTACACTGCAAACAAGGGACTTCTTGTTCTAGAGAATGAGATAAGACATTTCAGTCATATTAAGTAGCAGCTGTTCTTATCAAAGAAAAAAAAGAGGTGAATAACGTCTGTGTTTTCTCATGTAACATACACCGTGACCTGCTCCCAGGCTGTACTTAGCAAATCGGCGGTTGGCATAAGACGTACAACAACTTAAAATGGATATAACTCAGGAATCCCAAAGCAAAACATTTCTAAAGCTCAGAATCCGGGACACAGAGTCCTCATAGGAAATTTTAAAAATAAATTACTTAATTCTGATTAAAGGGAGGAGCAGGGGGAAACAAACAAGTTTTACAGTGTCAGAGCTTCCCAGGAAACAGCAATTCTGAGTTAGGCTGATGCACATTAATTCCAAGAAGCCTGAGCAGGATTTTTTGCTAGGGACAAAGTCCAAGAGGATCAGGACGGAGGGAATTCTGCAGGGATCCACAGTGCAAACAGCGAGGTTACCGGAGGTCAGGCACAGCTGGGTGTGAGAGCACTCCAGGGCTGAGCAGAGCTGGAGGAGGCACTGCCAGATGAGGAGAGCAAGAAAAAAGGCACTCGCCTTCATTCGTCTGCCCGCGGAAACACAGCAGGTCACACCTTGAGAGGGAGAAATGCCTCACTCCTGGCAGAGATAGAATTGCTAGGTTGGAAAAGACCTTTGAGATCATTGAGTCCAAAGTGGATGATGTACATCACTATCCATCAATGGACACTCAAGGCTCTACTGATGAGCACGTGCACCTTCCAGAGCGGTGCTCCGGAAAAGGCCACCCATCAGCAGTGGGGAGGGCCTCTCCTCTTGCTCCTCCAGGCTCCTGAGGAGCAGAGGAGAGTGCTAGCAAGCACCCACTGCTGCACACATGATTCGGGCTACAGGCTATTCATCCAGATACTTTATTTCCGTGCTCATGACTTACCCTGGCATCAATCCTGGCCCTACTTAGTAACGAAGTAACTTAATTACTAAATTAAATACTTAATGTATTTAATATTCGACTGATTTCATTCTACACTCCAGCTTACAGTTACAAAGGCCACCTCCGCAAAGACAATTTTCACTCTCCAAGTATTTATGCCCCTTTTCTTTGTTTCCCACATAAGCAAGGAGGGATGGAAAAGCCAAACTAAATGAGAAGCAGCCTCCCTCCATACTTTTGGCTTTATTACTGGTCAATAGGACACATGATCGAGCCCCAACACAGAGGAGTTGATCTATTTGCTGGGCTTACGGAACTGAGCATGAAGTTTATCACACAACTCAGGATCTGCAGTGTGTATGTGCGCGTTGCTGAAGTGGAAAAAAATCTTGATGCTGAACAAAGGGCCACTGCCTGCTGACACAAACGAGACAGAAGGCTCACTGACCTGGAAGTTAAAGTACAAAATCTGCTTTCAGCCACAGCACCCACTACCCATACATGTTAAATGAAGAAGCCTTGTTTGAGTGAAGTATGATCTTAATCTACTCTTCTCAAGCAAAGGCAGAACGTGCCAGCACCATGACTCCACCCCAGCAAACTCCAGCGGCAGCAGAATCACGTGAAGGACAAAGCAAGACTAAACTGCCTTTCAGATCAAGATGTTTCTGTCAGTAGCTTACAGCAAATTATCCAGCATAAAGAAATTTATGCAAGGAAAACGATCATATTGGCAGGGGGAGAGTTACACAAAAAGATACTGTAAGGGGAACAGAGTCATGAAAGCTTAAAGAGAAATGGAGCAACCTGTGAGCAAAGCTTCTGAGCACTCCAGCAACACAAGCACACCGCAAACTGCAAAGGCTCAGGGAGGGACTCCAGAGAAGCAGCAAGCTCAGAGTCAAACAGGATGGTGAGAAGGTCACTCCCAGAGAACTGGCAGAGCAATATGGAAAAGGAGAAACAGATTTATCAGCTTAACAGCCTCCAGTACCTAGAAAGGCTTAATTCAATGACTGAACACTTGTTTCACAGAATAGAAATACCACATACCATCAAGTGAGCCAACTGCAATCCAGCTTGAGTGAGTGGGGTGACTCCATTGAGGTCAACAGAGTTGCAGCTGCTTACTGTGGATTTAGAGCTGGAACATCAAAGTACTATGCAAACCTAAGCAATTAATCATAAGCCAAATACCAGGCCAGGAATTTTGTAATTCATGCCTTTTTCAACAACCCAAGCAATTGCGTTCATGTTCTAGACAGCCTTGGATGAATATTTCAGATAAACAACAAGGATTTTGATGGCAGAAACCGCTCTTCTACCAGCATTGCTGGGTCCTGCAGCTCTCACAGCAGCTCAGGTTGCCACGTAAGGACTCCACTGCAGCAGGCACTGTACTATCAAGTCGATGGGCATTCCCTGCTGTGCCCATGCTGTAGCATAGATGCAAAACAGAGGAGACAAGATAACCATCACAAAAGGAAAAGGCAGGTGGGGAGCTAAAATTATAGGCAGCAGTGAGCAGAAAGTGGAAATCAGACTCTCTTATCTAAGACCTGCTGAAGACATCCCCCTGGAAGCAGAGTTCTCCCTCTCATCCCTTTGGGCAAGCGGCATCTTTGTAACAGCCTTCGAGCAGCGCTGTGCTCTCCGTGGACCAAGGCTCTTCAGAGCGCTGTGCTTGGTCCACTGCTGCTTGCCCGGTCCCTGTGGTCCACCAGAAAGCTATGAACACTGGAGAAGAGGCTCCAGTCACTCTCTGAAGTACAGACATTAAACAGAGATGCTCAGTTTGCCTTCTGTGTACAATTTGTACCTTATGGAGACCGAGCCCCACCCTTGTACTTAGCTTTTTCAGAATGTGGCTGCAGAGGCCATCCCTCCTAAAACCTCAGCTTCACTTTAATATGCCCTTTCTCCACAATCTCATCTTTTCTAGAGGAATTTCTTGTAATGGTTTCTTCACCGCTCCCTTCTTCCTCCATCACATCCAACATCTGTGTACATATCAGTCCTGCAGCGTTCAGTAAGGGCTGGGCCAGTCACACAAACTATGAAACCTGCCCTCATGCCACATTCAAGACTCTCCAAGCTGACCATTTCTCTGGTCACGCTCACCTATCTTTGCTTCATGCCAGCAGGAAGGAATAACTGTAACTACCCCTGCTCCTGAGGAACTGCTGGGATGGCTACACTATTTAAAGAACCGGGAATGGGAGAAACAAGTACAGAACTGCCAGAAAGAGCATTCAAGCTCTTCCTATGACTCTACTGTGGCTCCTCCTTTGCTGTGCCTCAGTTTCCCACCACACCTGTTAGCCCTGTCTATTTAGATGGCAAACTCTTCTTTGCCATGCTGTGAATTCCAGCCTGGGAGCTGAGAATCCCTGCAATGTCTCCTGATGCATAGACAGGATGATCTCAGAACCCCCTGACTGTCACAAAGGATGGATGAAGCGTGAGCCTCCTCAAGTAGCCCTTGAAGCAAGCTGAACCCAGAGCAGATATCGAATGTGGCCATGACCCCTTCCTCCCCAGGCAGCGGTTTGTTCAGATGCAGTTGTTCTAAGGCTTTCTGTCCTGTGGTAACCTTGCTCGTGCAGCCACAGTTGTCATCGTAATGTGAATGGGGAGCTGCAGCTGCAATGCCATGCTGGTGCTAGGATGAGCATGCAAGACATGGAAGACTGACCGTGAAGGGAGATGAAGCAGATCTTCATAGAGCTAGACACTGCCACAAAAACAAAGCGACATTTTTGACATCAACCACGTAAAGGACACAAACCGTGGAGACCACGTGTGGCAGCTCTTCTCTCCACCTGTTCACCACAGAAACATCTTTGACGCTCACGCACTGTAAAAGCACCAGCTGCTGCTGTGAACAGGATGCCCTTGCTCAGCACTCTGCAGCTGGCTGGTTTATCTGTGCATCGTGCTCTCATCGCACTCCAAGATGCGCTTGCTGCAGAAAAACTACTGGTACTTTGGCTTCCTCCCACATCCTTTGGGGTTTGGCACTGGCAGCACTGGAAATCAGCAGCGCAAATGTGATCGATGATGCTGCGGCAGGGCGGCGTTCCCTGTCACCGGGCAGTAGATGAGGTGGATTTCATAAAAGCTGTCTCATTCTTCGCTCCGCTTGGATGTAATTGAGGAAGAGGTTACCATAGGAGAGTCACAGTCCCTTCCGAAGTGACCGAGTACCCCGCATCCTCTATATAAGATACTCTTACAAGACAGCAAAGGGATATTATTCCAACTAAAGGGATGTTATTCCAACCATAACAGCAGGGAACAGAGTAAGCAATAACAAGCCCAGGGTCAGGCCTGCTGTTTGTCACACAGCAGGGATATGAATCCAGATTTGGTGAATCCCAGTATAGGACAGAACCACTGGCAAGTTTCCAGCAAATGCAGCATTGCACTTCCCAAAGGGAGCGAAGGAATGACAGCTTATTTGCCTCCAACCTAGCAACAACAGATGGGGAAGAGAGTGCAAGTCCCACCTGCTGCTGGGCACAGCTGGAATTATGGAGGCCTCGCTGTGGACAGGAACTGCTGCAAACAGGTTCCCCCTTCTTTGTCATCCCCACCCACGGAGAAATCCACAGGCACGCGGATTTCTTTCCTCAGTAATGAGAGAAAGAAATCTAAAGCAGTTTGTCTGAGAGCACACACCTTGAAAACCAGCTGATTTTGCAAAATCTCCAGTGCATCTGCACACACCACATTCCCCAAAAGCCCCATTCCAGGATCCAGCCCTGGAGGAAAACCACAGTGGCAATCATTCAGGTTAACATGATCACGCCTCTTACTGCATGTTCCTTGGTCTGCTTCATTCCTTCTGCAATGAGGGTAAAATAACTCGTACATACCCTCTTCTGGAGGAGATCCAAAACCCTAAGTAACACGAGCAGGCGATTCAGCAAATTACATCTACATCCTGGCCTCAGAAGGCTGTTCTGCCAGACCCACTGTGGCAGGGACCAGAGTCCTGGGGCAGAGAGACCACAGCCATCAGTACTCGGCGAGGCACCACCTCTGGCTGCTAGCACACCTACAAAAGACTCCCCCAAGCCACAGGGCAAAGCTCAGGAACACTTCAGCTGCAGACTCTGAACACCAGGCATATCGGCCTAAGCCCCTCTGGCACAACCAAAGCGGTGACTGCAAGGCAGGAGAAAGCTGGGTACAGGTCTGATTCTGGAATAGGACATGTTTTAGAACATCCTTGAGGCAGAGTAACTTCTGCTACTTGTCCCAGTTGCAACAGCTGAATGCAGAGCATGCTTTGCCCTGACCCCAGGGCTGCAGGATGGCAGCACGTAAATCACCTCTTGCGCTTATCGAGGGCTTGAGGGAACATGCTGAGACTCACAAGTAGCTGCCAGGAAAAGAGACATTAAAAGATTGTGTCATGACCCCCCACAGGGAGGAACACCCCAAACTAATGACATTTAAAGCATATCAAACCATCCATGGAAGAGAAAATAAGCTGGAAAGTGGATAAAGTCTCTCTTGGTATCTCATAGTCTTCTGGACTGTGAGAGAGAAGCCTTCTGTCACTGGGTATCTGTCCTTCTGAATGCCATCTGGA
This sequence comes from Clamator glandarius, assembly GCA_033459285.1. Lineage (NCBI taxonomy): Eukaryota > Metazoa > Chordata > Aves > Cuculiformes > Cuculidae > Clamator > Clamator glandarius. The sequence goes on from JAUNZM010000044.1 coordinate 633,836, forward strand.
GTAAAAATAGTAGTTTATTAAAACTTAAATACATCTTTTGAAAACTTTCCCAGACAAACAAAATATTAATGCAAGTTTTGGCTTGGTCTTCACTGTTTGGAATACAACTCCTCCCTCATGCTGGAGCAACTCTGTTATTCCAGTCATCACAGGCACAAGTATTGCACGTCCGAAGCCCATTGCCCTCCAGCACCTGCTTCACATCTCACAAGCAGGGAGGAGGGATGTGTGAGCAGCCTACAGAAACCACACAATGTTGGTGTTCTTTCCCTGGGAAATGAAGACTGTGAGGAAACCCAGGAACAGACCGCCATGTAGAAGCTGCTCTGAGGAGAGCCAACTGTTCTCCACGTCAGGACAGGAGAAGACATAGTCCACTTTAATGGCAGCAAGGAATACTAGGTACGAAGGATAACTTCCTAGCAGGAAGAACAACAAAGCACCAGAACTGATTGCATACAGAAGTCCTTATCAGCATTGGAAGCCTTTTGGATCAGGCTGGGCAAACATTTGTTGGGAATGATGTAAGCCAGGTCCTGACTTGCACAGGACAATTGGGCTCGATGACTGCCAAGCACTCTCCCAGCCCAGGCTGACGCGTGGCCCTGCATCAACGAACTGAGTGCTGGCCAGTAATCCCCCCACACCCTGCCACCTCGGTTCCCAGAGATGTCCTGCGTGGAGTCACACTCAGTCAGATCCTCACCTGGACAGGAGGCTCATCCCTACAAGAGCACAGGCTCAGCTGAAGGCACTGTGTAGGTAAACATGCTGCGTTGACTCCCTAAAGTCCCTGAGAAAGCCCCTTTCACCCCACGTCTTGGCTGGAAGACTGAAAACACTATAGTAGTTGTGCTTCAGGGTGCTCACATGAAAACTGCACCAGAACAAGGACGGTGCTCCAGCTCTGTCCTCCACAATACTTGAGATTGCCCAAACCTAGGGATCAACGCAGTGCTAGGGCAGCTTCAGGCTTCCCATTCACAGCACAAAGTACAATCCTACTCCTGTATCGCATCTGTGAGGTTCCCTCCCAGCTTCCCTACGTGATCCCTCACCAAAGCTTTCTTTTACCAGCACAGGAATAGAGGTTAAAGTCCCACTTTGCAGCAGCATCTCCACAGAGCCCCTTTGCTGCCCCAGGTTCTGTCTCTGGGGGACTGCCCTTCACCATGCCCACACAGCAAGGACTGTTCTCCAGCAGACACCGCTAAGCTGGGACCACAGCACCATCTGCAGGGCTGTGCCAAAGGCCAAGCCCTCACCAACTCCTCCTGGAAAGGCCAGCGCGATCCCTGTTGATACTTTGCACCTGGTGGCTCTCCAAACCACAGACGTGAGTGTTCACACACACACACTCTTCAGAGTCCTGGAGGAAAACACAGACACTGCTTCAGGGCACAAAACACCGCTTGAATACAGTTTCAAAGACTCAGTAAGTTCCCAGAAAGTTAAATGTATGTCAGATACTGGATTACATAAAAACTGACTGAAACATCAGCCCTCTGTGGCTTCAGGGAGCAGCTCTGCCTCTGCCGAGCTCACGTGCACTGGGCGCTGCTGGCACCAGCCCAGCCTCCTGGGCACAGGCACAAAGACAACATGGACATGGTCCAGAGCTTCAGCGCGGGTGCTGGGAGTGCATGTGGTTTCTTAGAACCACCATCTCCAAAAAGCTTTGCATCGCTTCTGTACCAAAACGAGCCTGGGCCAATATGCGTTCTGCACCGAAGAACACTTTGTTCTGCACCAGCACATTCCCTCAGACGTGAGTCTGACAGATTAACCCACCCTCTTGGGAAGAAGAACAATTTCTCTCCATTCTTGTCTTTCTGAGATCAGCAGCACCATGTGATTTTCCGAGGCGTACAACCACGCAAACCCACAGAAATGCAAGCGTTTTTATTATTCCTTCAACTATAAATATAGGAATTTAACGCTCATCCTCCCAGATTAGACCAAGAATCTGGCTAACAGAGCGTGTCCTGTTCAAAGCAGTGACAAGTGATTGATGCTTCTGAGAAGAGGCACTCTGCTATCTGCAGCCCAGCCACCAGCACCCTCGGAGGGACAGCTAATTCCAGCCTGCCGCAGGGAGCCAGCCTACCCCTCGGAGAATGCAACGTGATGCTGTTTAACACCCTCATAACCCAGTAAACCATCCAGCTCTTAAAGTATCCCGCAGAACTAAGCTGTACGTGCTGCTCTGTTTCATACATAAGCGCTGCCATCACCCAGATGGAATCTGTGAACTCTGTTTAAAAGTTAAATTTAACGAAATAAGGCTGACAAACTCAACTTTAAAAAATACCCTAACTATCATTTAAAAAAAAACAACAAACAAAACAGCACCTCTTTTTTATCATGTCATGACTCCAATTTGTACAGGCAAAGCTGCCAAAAATGAGCTGTGCTGGATCCTTGATGCCAAACCGAGGATTAAGTGCACTTTAACTGAACAGTTTTAGTTCTCTAGATTTCCTCTACTGTATTTAACCAGGGCAGGTACTGTGGTTCAGAGAAGGCTTACAACCTCAAGTAAAGAGTGTACAGGACGTGGCAAACTACCGGGGTGTGGAGAGTGGTGGGGAGGAGAAATGCAGGGCTGAGTGGTACAGGCCAGGCTGCGAACAGAGCTGTAAAATCCTGGAGGGGGAAAGGATCCAGCTGGGATCCAAGAGCTGGTACATCAGAGGAGCTTGGGCACCTGTGGAAAAGGAGGGCCAATGTTCACGAGCTAACGAACAAATGAAGGAGTGGGGAGCGGGAGCGTGGGGGAGGTAGAGGGGCAAAGCACTAGATGTGTTAGTGCTCATGTGAAGTCCTCCCAGTCTGCTGCAGCCTTCCGAACAGACACAGTTTGCTGATGCAGCTCCTACCTAATGGCTACAAGATCCAGTTCAGCCTGGACAGAGCCTGAAAGCACCTCTCACCATCTGGACGCTTCCAGACCCCAGTGAGCGCTCACCTCCATGGGCCTAAAGAGGGCTTCCACTGAGACTGGTAGGTCCAGATCCTTTGGTTTCCTTGCTTTCCTTGCTTTCCTGGCTAGCTATGGTCAGGAGGGGAACTTGGGAACTTGCAATGCCAGAAACAGCAGCATCATGCAGCAGCAGCAGCTTGCATTTAATCCTTGTGTTATTTATAATGTCATGATGTTGACTGTCTGTTTCAGGGGCATCTCTCAGCGCTGTTTCAGGCAGCCCTACTCTGAGTCATCCTTCCTGAAGAAACAGACCTCAGCTATTCCCACGGCCGTCACAAGGCTGAGTCCTACTCCAAACTTAGCCTGTTTCCAAATTTTGTCCAAGTCATTTCACCTCCAGTTTCTCAACTTCTCCATCCGCAAAACCCAAGTAGCAATGCAGGGCTTCTTTGTAAAGTCTTGCATTTAAATGCCTGGCAGGGAAGTCAGGCATTTCTATCACTATCAGAAGCACTGTGTGGGTGCCAGATGTTTATTCAGGCCTGCTAGCATGTTTGAAAACCTAATTACATAGCAGTTCTTGTGAGGATATTGCTCTGGAGCTCTATCTTTATTACAATGTTCTGATTGTTTCTGACAGCTCCCACAAAGCGTCAGGTGCTCTACATTCAGACAGTGTAACACACACTAATCCTTCAGTGACACGTCACTCGGCAGGGCTGGGGAACAAAGGCTGCATTGCTGTTGGCCATTTACTCCAGAGCATCAGGATCCTGGAAGGGAACTGAATTTGAACTGTGCAGGTGGGACCTGCAAGTTCATGTGCCAATATAAGCCAGAGTTTGGACCTATCACTGATGAAATACCTGGAGCTGTGGACTCTTCCATATTGGGCTCAGAGATTGAGTCACTTTAGCAGAACAAACTAAACAGTTGCATGCACTTCCTCGAGGAAGGTGGAACACTTCTATGTGCTCTGTTGAACTTCTGCATGTCTGGTTTAAGTCTCTATCAGGAAATGAGGGGCTCTGCCACTGCCTGGACCGTCCAGTGCGCTGGGGAGTGAAGTGGAAGTGCCTTTTGCCACAGATTTTTCAATAAGCCGTTCAGCTGCAAGAAGAGTTACATCTGGGACAGTTGTCATCTGCTTTGGTGTTGGATGTGCAGAAACCTAGGCCTGTGGGAAAAAGCACAACCAGAGCTGTAAGTCCTGCTAGGGAGAACATGCCTGTGCTGCCATCATACAGAAGCAGCCATGATCCAGTGGTGGTAATCTCACCAGTGCTGATCACCCCACCAGAAATGCTTATCTGCATCACAATTTCTGACTCAGGAACACCTGCCAGGCTACCTGATGGTGTAAGAAGGTCGAGATGCTTGAAGAGAGACACTGTTTTGTTAAAGATTGGCTTCAGCTGCGGTCTTTCACTGACCGAGTTTGTTCAATACATCAGAGTGCAGGGACATAATCTATAAAGGATGTCTGAAGCAAAAACCTGAAGGTACAGAAGACTTACTTGCCACAGAAGTCCTTGTGAACGGCATGAAGGATGAGTGATAAGTTGGGGTGTGCCTGTAGCCAGTTCTCCACCATAGCTGGGTGTCTGGGATCAACTTCCAGAAACACACTCCTGAAAGGACACATTGGGGAGTAAGAGTGGGGAGAAAGAGTGGGGAGATGCACACGTTTAGATTGCTACGCTCATAAAAATTAAGATCGGCCTTTCTGGATGACTCCTACCAGTGCAGGGAATGAGAAGGTCAGCAAACACACTGCAGTCCAACAACCCTAAAACAGATCCCAGCTGCCTCCTCCAGGGGAGAAGGTGAAGGTGTTGATCTTGGGGGGGATTCTCATGGCACTGCTCTGTGTGAGCAGTTAAACCCTTGTATCAAGATGTAAGGATCCCTTTTGAACCCAATGCAGTGGTATTGCCAGCTCTGTTTTTCTGAGGCCCCCAAAGATTTTGAGGTTTTATGATACAAATGCATGAACTAGACTGGCAGCACGAAGTTCCTCTTTGTATAAGCAGGGTGACATTAAGTTCCAGTAGCAAGAGTCAAAGTATAAGATCTTACACATATTTTTCTACTGTATATGTCTCCATAAATCAGTTATGAAAACACCACCAGCACCCAGATCTACATAGAGGACTGGGCAAAGGAGAGAGCAGCAGAGATAAGGGAGCTAAAGGGGCAACCTCAGTGCAACAGGACCAGCCCTGGCACTGCAGGGCTATTTCCATCTCTGCTGCAGCCAGGCTTTACGACACCGGCTCACTGCCGAATCTCCACTCCTAAGATGAGGCAGAATCGCCCCAGCTTACAGGCACGTGGAGATACGGAACTGGTTACAGCCTGCAACAGCACAAGATACAAGTTTAACAGAAAAAGAACAGAGGCTAAGCTCCAACCATATGCTCTCCTGAGAGTTCCTAAAATGTCCCACACTGAACGCTCCCTATAAATTCGCCAAACTAACTACAAGCTGGGCACGATCTCATTCCTGTCCTTAAGAAACTTCCACCCCTCAAATGAGAGCTCCATCTTATAAAACAAACACAGGGAAGAGAAAAAACTATAGTCCTAAGAACCAAACCCAAGGGACCAATCTCTGTGGCTGGGAAGTTTTGAAGAACATCATCTGCTCTTGTGGTCATGCAAAGCATAAGGAATGAATTCTTCCGCATGCCCTGTGCCTCTCAGTATTCCTGTTCCTTTCCTCAAAGCAGCAGATTTTCAACGATCTCTCTTATGCTAGTAAAATGCCAGGAATTTTCAACAGGATGTGTGAATGCCCTGGCACAAGAACTTCTGGGTAGCAGCATGTTGATCTTTAAACACAAAGTGGATCCCATGTGACAGGGAATAAGAGCAATTACTCTTGAGCATTAACCATGGAGAAATTTAACATTTAAGAAACTATCCCTGGTGAGTCTTCTTTCTCCTGGGAGATCTAGCACTGTATCCTGGCACAGTGAACAAGTTTCCCCTAATTAAAGAGTGGGAAAGAAGTAGAGACTAAGGACATTCTCAGAGCTTAGAAAGCTGCTCTTTGTGTTCTTTCTGTTGTCACTTTGACCTTTAAAGATTCTTGCTTCACTCATGATCATGAAACAACACCGCCACTGGTCAAGGAAGACCCATATTCCTTTGTTAACTTATTTCAAACTAATTTTGCTTAGACATGACATTTTTTAAATTGCTATTACTAGATGGAGTGTGTGGTAGAACATTTTTGCAACTATTTTCCCTCTATACCTTTCTGCATGAAAACAAAACAGAAGTTATAGAGTTAATGGACAAAAGACATGAAACTTAGAGAACAGTGCTTACCCAGAATCCTTCAGAAGAGAAGGAACCAGAGCCAGAATGGTTTTGATGACCCTCATCCCATCATCTCCCCCATCCAGTGCATCGAGGTCCTCATAGCTGGAGTGTGGGAATAAGACAACATGAACAGCAATTCATGTGGCATGAACAACATCCTTGAGGATGCACAGAGAAAGGTGCACCTGACACACCTGAGCTCCAGTGATCCTACAGTGGGTGAGAGCACTCATAGTGTTTATGTAAAGAAGACAGTTGGCACTGAGCTCTAGGCTGAGAAACTCCATGTTGAGCACAAGCAGAAAACGTCCCCTGAACTCTTCCTGAAGATTGAGTCACTCGCACAGTTCCAACATGGGGATCTGTTCTCTCTGCACTAGCTGAACTGGGAGAGAGTAGTTAGCCACAGAATCATAGAATGGTTTGAGTTGGAAGCCCCTTTCAGTACTGGAGCTGCTCTAAGGTGGCCCCAGAGCCTCTCCTCTCCAGGCTGAACACCCCCAGCTCTCACAGCCTGGCCTCGGATGGGAGGTGCTCCAGGTTACACAGCAAGGGGTCACTTTCTTGATTTCCACCATGCCAACAGCCAGGCTGGACTGCCTTCCCGCCTAGCACAGCAAGCAAACATGTTTAAAGTCCCACCCCTTGGTGCACATCTTGCACAGGGCTGGGTGCGGGGCTGTGTTTATTTTCCAGCACAGAAGCCACTCCGATTGCTTGCACTGCCTTTCACAAACTCACAAATGATGAAAATAAAAAAAAAAAACCAAACAAAAAACTGTCTAACAGGATAAATGTTCTGAAACAGTTTTGGCCTGGAAAGTTGTTAATTTCAAAGGATATGCTTTTTCCATTTTAAAAAATACTTAAAATATTTTGGTATTGCTTTAGACCTTTATGCAGTTATCAAAGTAACCCTGTATTACTACATATGATACAAACACACCTGCACTATGCATGTGTGTACTATATTTGCATGTGTTGTGCACACTTGGGTGTAGTATAAGGAAGCAGACAGAAAACCTTGCTGCAAGGAAAATTAAAATCTGATTACCGGAGAATTTCTGCATCCAAGGAAGCCATATCTTCATGGAAGACATAAGGGGGGTTACTGACAATGAAGTCAACGGGGCCCCAGAGCAGCAGCTGCTTGGCAGAACCTAGAAAACAGAAGAATCACAACCAGGTCTCAACCACAGCAATCGTCTATAAGCTCAGGGTCAGAATCCTATCCAGGTATGTGTCGCTCCCAACACATGTCCATGTGTGTTTGGCTCCACTTTTCTCCGCTAAAACTGTATCCCTTTTCTTTTTGGGACAGTCTCACCTGCTCACCCTCCCTGGAATGCAAGAGTGATGCAAAGCCAAGCACAGGCCAAGTATCATTTTTTCACTTAGCAGAACATGTTACAAAGCACAGGGCTGGAGAGAGCCCACAAAGACCTATGTGCTCGCTCTCAGGATATGCGTCCTTCCTCTTTATCAGAGCTGCAGAAGGAACTGTAATGAGCAAAAGAGCCAAGCTCTAACGGGAAAAGCTTTGCCAGCTCAATTCTAACTGACCTTTTTCTCTACTTCCACACCCTCCTGACCCCTGTATCCCAAAGGAGTCCCTTGGCTGCCTCTCATGCCTGCCTCCCCCCATCAAAGTAAAAAGGGAGAATGATAAAAGGGATTATAACAAGAGTTACTGTATGAAACTTCATGTTGGAGGATGTGGATCCGGTCCTGGAGTTGCAGCCTGTAAAATTCCAGATGCAAGAACAGAAAGAGGGAAGATTAGGAGGCATGTTTGTGCAGATGCATAAGCAGCACATTCTATAAACAGAACATTAAATATCACACCTCTTATCTGATACATGCATGTTCCACCCCACTGACTGCAGCTGGGTTCCTCAACCCTTGCCATATACACAGCAGTATTCCCTCGCCCTGCTGCACATTAACTACATCTCCAAGGCCGCCCCCAGGTAAGCTCACTCACCATCCCTGAAACAAACAAATAAGACAACTGCACAACAAAATCACCTGCTTCAAAGAGAGGAAACACTTTGCAAAGTCAGAAAGGCAAAGTTGATCAGGATCTGCTGGTGGAGAAAACTCCAGGCCTCCCACATTCCGTGACCAGCATTGAGATTGCGCTGTCCCCTAACGCCTGTCCTCAGTGCAGTCAATGTCTAGAGAAAACAAACCTGCCCAGCTCTTCCCAGCATGTTCTCTCCTCCCACTAGAGACCCACCACAGCGGCAGAGTTCCTCCTAGCTCCTCAGGGCTACCCAACAGAGTTCACAGAGCACACTGTGACAGAGCCTTTCCATCCAACTCCTGGTGCCGTTGCCAAGGGCCGATGGCACTGTCCTGGCAGCACACGGGCATTCAGGAAGGGAGGGATCCCCACATCCATCCACAATGTGCCCAGATGGGCCATTTGGCACTGGGATTGATTCAGCAAGAGCAAAATTCACCTAAGCATCTAGAGAACATAGCTAGGAGAAGGGAGCTCTGAAAAGAAAGCCAGAAGCAAGCTGGCTTCAGTCAAGCAGAAACACAGCTTATCCTGCAGGCTTCTCTCCCAAGACCTACAGGGCACCGCGCAATGAAAATACCCATGGAGAAATATGAGGTCCTCTGGCACCGCATTTACACTCCCTTGGCCACTCTAGAGCCAACAGGCAATGTTAATAACAAGACTATTTTTTCCAGATGCCAGAGCAATAATCCACCAAGGAGACAAAGATCTGGCCTGCTTTTATTATAGCCATGAAAAATTGCAACAGTACTTGGTTTGACACTGACATCCGGAAGAAATGCCTGCTCCCCACTCCCTGTGTTTGTTGTGCAAACAGCAGCACCCTCCTCCCCAAGGCCAAGGCTGAAGGGAGGATGCTGAGGGACAACGCCCTCACACATCAGAGTGAAAGTGCTGTCAGAGAGTGCAAGCTTAGATCTACAGTGGCAATGACAGAAACAAGCACGGCAGCAATAACACAGGTAGCCAGAGAGAGAAAGGTTGGGGCTACACTTGTCCTTAATCTCCTCAGTGACATGTAAGTCCTCGCTACCTGCTGCCTCAAGTTCCCCAGGTTCACAGAAAGTGACAAGAGCAGTTACCAGGAAACACTTTGAAAACCCTTGAAGGACAGAAAGCATTTAAGTACTATTGTTTTATTTAGGCCACTGTCTTTCCAAAGCACGTTCACAAGTCAAAGGAAAAAAATACACTGAACAATATATGCATTTCTTTTCTGAATTCTTAGACCCCTTAGGAGCTGAACTTAGGGAAACAGAGGAACCATCCCTGGTTTGCAGTGACAATAAACACAAACCACATGCCCAAATACTGAGGGCTTTGTCAAACAACAATTTACAAAAAAATGGCTAATATGTGGGCTTGTACCTATGTGCATTCTCCCTGGTGAGGTCCACAGCAGCCTTCTCTTTATCCACGGCGATCACCCGGCTCTGGGACAGAAACAACAATGACACACAAGTATTGCAAAACCAATGTTCCTGAGTAGTCACGCTCAGCCAAAAGGGACATACAAGATAAGAACTGACAATGCACTGTTCACTCTTGGCTCCTGAAAGGAATAGTTCATGAAGAATGCATCTCAGGGCACTGATGGGATCACAAGTCACTTTTAGCAAGGCCACTAATGTGACAGAAGGCACTCTACAACGCTGCCAGCAGCCTTCCAAAATAGGCCGGCTTCTCACTGAACCAACTCAGCTGACAAGCAACAGAGTCACACGGACTCGCATCACCCAGCACTCTCATAGCTCCTAGCAGTGCGAGGCTCACGTGCTCAGCTTCTCCTCTCTAATGCAGGCAGAATACCTCTCACTTGGACAGAGGTTCCGGTATTTTCCATGATATGCAGACACCCTTCCCCTCGTTATTCCACCACAGCCCTCACACTGCATTCACTGCATGTACTGACTGTGCGCACCTAACTGCGTGTCAAGTATGTGAGAGTCCTTCAGCGTAACACGGAGACAGGACAACACAGAGAACTGCTTGACTTTTCATTCCACCTTGAGAAGACTGCAGGCAAAGGCCTGACTCAGTTTTGTTTTGCTTAATGTCTTTTAAATACAGGTGTTAGTTAGCATCTACAGAGAAAGCATGCTCAGAGAAACTACTTTGCATTTGGAAATGTCAGTGTAATCAGCCACAATTCCTGATTTCACAGCCGAAGACTGGCACCCACACACGAAGCTGGCCCTTAAGGTGAAGGACATGGCTGAACCCCAAAGGGGGAAGTTTTTCTCAATACCCTAGTGCCAGATTCTGCCTCAAACAGTGAAGAGGCCACACAGAGTGTAAGCTCCACTTCACTGTCAGCGTGGCTACCAGAGACTCTAATTGGTCATAGCTCCTTATTTCTCTAGGCCCAGCAGTTCGTGTTAGTCAGCTGGGACAGGACTGTTATCAGTTACAGGGACAGACAGACACAGCTCTTTAACTTAACAGGCAAGGAAAGGAGCATGAAGTACAGCTCAGGAAATCAGAGTAATTACACTCTGAAGTCATAAAGCTCAAATATTAACCCTATCAGGTCACTGGGAGGCACACAGGCATCAACCTCTAATTCTTACACACCACATCTTATACTTCTACAAGAGAAGGGGCTGGCCACAACAATTCTCATCCATGAGAAAGAACTGGAAGGTCTGCAGTTCTGAGAAAAGGAGAATAATTTTCCTTTAACCACAAGGTAAGACCCTGGATTTATTTCTCTTTCTGTTTACCTCCAGTATCTCAGCAAGCATGTTACATGCCATAACAATCAGTGTGGCAAGAAGGGCTTTGGTCACCCAGATCTCAGACCCCTTCCTGCTCTTTTCACTCTATTCAACAGTTATGGGTTGTTATTAGGAAACAAAAGACTTAAAAAAGAGTGGTTTGGCAGTTGTGGCAGTGTGACATACTCTTGTCACGTTGATCCCAAGTACTGAGACGCCTGTGGTAACCCCCTTCCTGTATTCATTTAGTTTTCAGTCTCCTAGAGACGAGGTCTTTTGATTCACAACAAGGTGAATTTGAGAGATGACTGCCTCACTAATTTGACTAACACAGCCTGTGCCAATGCCTCTGTTCCCCCTGTCCACAGCCCAGGATATTGGCTTAAACCAAAACCCACCCCTGCTTCAAGCCAAGGTGAACTTCAAGCCAATAGTGAACTGTGGCAGCTGCAGAATGAGCACCACATTTGCTTCTTTCATTCTGACTCTGTCTCTGCTACTCCTGCAGACAGCTGGGGAGAGTGATTCCTCTAAATAGCCCCCTTCTACATACCATGAACTCTCGAGGCCTGACTGTGAGGGACTTCAGCTGCTCGAGTCCCACCAAAGCCAATCAGTTGGTCTGTGAAGTCTCCACGAAGACTAGGAGAGTGGGACTGTCCTGTAACACAGGCTTCTGTAGTGCCACCAGCACTCAGAAGAGCTTACCTGTGGCAGTTTGCTCAACAGACTCAGAGCGATTGCCCCAGAGCCACAGCCAACCTCCAGGATCACAGGGTGAGGGGCACGAACTGGGAAGCCGAGGCCCGAGTTCTTCTCATGCTTCTGAGATTCTTCTTCCACAACTAAAGAGACAAGATCCTAACAAAGCAAAAACAAACAAAACCCCAAACTTCTAAGGGAGCTGTTTTGACTCATACTTTTGTGTTATGAGGACTGGAGTTTAAATTTCTTGACTCTGGAGCCCAATGAAATGTAATTTTGTTGCTAATTTTTAAAATACAGATGGCAGCAATGGAACCAACATGCCAAAAGTCACTTCAGCTCCATCTTTCCCACAGGGTGCTTTGATTTGTAACCAAATCCTCAGAATACCATTTCCCACAGACCCTCTGAAATCTTCTAGCACTGTTGAGAAAAACAATAAGCAAACAGCTGTAGCACATTATCTGCTGCAACACCATTTTATTTACTCCCAAATCTTAGCTTTTGGAATTTGCAAGCATCAAAATCTAAGATTTCCACACTTTTTCCAGTAGGGTAAGTCATCTGGAGGCAGAGGCACTGCTCCTAACAGCACCTAAACCAATAATCCAACCTGCAGATAGAAAGCAAAGGCAATGAATTACTGAATGACCCAAATGAACAACTCCCTGTGTGGATCTCAGATTGTGGACTCAACTGCATGTCCCCCATTTTACAGGATTTTGCACAAATAAATATTCAAGATGATGTCAAGAGCACCAACCACGTCAAACTTGCACATTCCTGAAGGTGATGAGCTAGGCACAAAGCAAAATATCTGGAAAGGTTTTACACAGCACCGGGCTAGAAGCAATACAGGAATCAAGTGATGGGTTTTCAGGGACCTACATTCTGTTGCTTAGCACAAAATGGAGCAGAGAGAGAGTGGCAGCATCTAGACTCTCTATGTCTTTGCCAAAAGCAAATTTAAACACCTGCAGGGAAAAACATAGGACATTTGTACTGGGAGAAGGATATCTGGTCCTGACTAGCAATGGAAGAGCTTGCAAAGACTACAAGACCTATTCCTGCAGTTCCATACACAGAGGACACAAATATTTGTTTCTTGTGCTACTTGATTTCCAGCACCCAGAGGTTCTCAAGCTTTTGTCTCTTGGCCAAGCCACTCGCAGCCTGCTGTCACCTTGCGATTCCAGGAAGTCTTGCTTCACTGCCAAATTCACCCTAAGTTTACACTGTAATTTATTTTTTTTTCCCCATCTTCTCTGTTCAGCAAAATAAATTCAAACCTTCATGAACACCTCCAGCTTCCCATGCGCTTCTGCCTCACCCTCCCACCCACAGCTCTGGTTCCCCAGCACACGCGTGTGTTCTGGCAGGTTCTTGGTATTACCTCCCCCTCCCTGTGGCCAGGTCTCTAGTTCACTGTATTTCTTGGAACTGCAGCTGCACAAACCAAGCGTGAGGCCAGCGTCTGCCAGCACCCAAACCACAAGCTCCGCAGCTGCACGGCTCCAAGCAGCAGGGTCAGGCCGCTTTCAGCACCAAGAGAGCTGGGAGGAAACAGCAAAGATTCTCACTGCTCAACGGTGGCTATAGGGCTGTGTGGAAGTTCAGAGGCGATGCAATCATGGGCTACAGTCCAACAGCAGTGAGGTCTCTGTGATTAAAAGAACAAGGCTAAGACCACCAAGAGGAGACAAATGGGAAAGGCAAGGGTGGAGGTCACAAACACACACTGTGTTCCCTAGAAGTACCCCTTTTTTTCCATGCCCTGCGTGCTTTGGGGAAAGCAGGGAATACAAAATTCCAGAGGTACAAGCCTGAGCAGCAAGAGGCACTAACCTCCCAAGCTAGCAAACAGGACAAGGAAAGCAGAAGACACTTGAAAACCCGAGTAACCTTCTCTCTGCTTTTGCACATTCCTGGGAATGTTTTACTTATTTGTGTGCTTTCCAGAAACTTCTGTTCTCAGAATCCAGGCCTTTCCATTGAGTCTGATCTGATATTAACGAAATCACTCCCCCTCTCCTGTTTGTCCTCTTGGCTGCCAATCAGCACATGACAAAACACCAGGAAGCCAATTTGGAAGCCTAACTCCATGGCAATGGCCACAGAAGATCGCTGCCACGTGCCCTCTTTCCAGACCAATCCACCAGGCCAGCCCAGGGTTAGGAGAGTAGGCAGGCTATGGCATTTGTCTGCAGGGCTCTCCTGCCAGGGACTGCAGTAGAAAAGAGGAAATTGAGTTGCATAAAGCAACAATATTTTTGCAACTATTCCACTACTGCAGTATGCAGATTATTTAATCCTGCGACTTGTACTTGGCGATCCTCTGTTAACACATGGAAGGATCACTTTAGCCTGCTGACAGCCCTCTGACAACACATGCTCATTGTCAGCCAACATCCATAAGAGCCCCAATATCTTTCTCCGAGTTCTTCTGGCAGGGGAAGCCCCTCAGCCACAAGGCACAGGCTGCATTATTTGTCCCTGCACGTATGATCCTGTTAAACACTTGCGCCTAGCTCTGAGGGCAAACCCATCTGCCTTGCAGCAGCAACAGGCTCCCTTCCTAATTCCCATTCCCCAGCCCCTGTGGCACAGCCTGCTTTCACAAAAGCTTGTTTTCCTCCAAAATACTGATAAAATCTTACCTATGACATGGGCAAAATCTGATCTAGGTGAGGCCGCAACAGCAATGCTCCAACTTCTGCACATTTGTTTACAGCTACGTTTTGAGAGAAAGCAGTTAACTTTTGATCTATTAAATAACACCCTACTGCATTTGTGTTCAAGAAACTTTACAGGAGTGTATATATTTCAAAAAAGGACCCCAAGATAGGGCACCATCATCCTTTTCATTTCCCATACCGGGAAGCCAGTGATGCAGAAAGGAGAAGCAGCCTTTCTGCCTCCCTTTAAGAGACAACTGTTCAGAGGCAAAACCATGAGAAAACCAGCCAATGTCGGGACTCCTGACCCACGCCTGTACTCCACTGGGCAGCATGACCTTGTGGCCTTGCCAAAATGAACCTCTGTAGCAATGAAATTAGGGAAATGAAAGGCCATTCTGCATCAGAACCTTCCTTTTAGCCCTGATTGAAACAGAAAATGCATACACTGCTCTGACATAAAGCGCTGGAGAAAGACCTCACCTTGCAGTCTGCGTATTTGCATATACATGTCAGGAAGCAGAAATCCTCCCTTCCTTTCGTACCTAACCGTCTTGAAAGGTTAATGATTATGTTTAGCTAGGAGTAAGGTTAAACTTCATGAAAGGTTTCTCTGAGCAAAGCTTTGCCTAAAAAGCTTTTGCAAAACACCCCAGCACAATGAGTGCCGTTCTGCTGACGGACACAAGCAAACAGCAGTGGGTCCTGTGTGTTAAGCAGGTTATTCTGGGAAAGAAACAGTCCAGCTTGGGAAACAAAAGCTTAAAAATCATGGGTGGAATAAGGATCAATTAGACAGCGAACGGACCAAAAATTACAAATGCTGTAAAGAGCATGAGCAACTTGTGTGTTATGCAGTAAGTAAAGACTTACTTGTTAAATCTGGAAGCAAAGAAAATACTTTTTCCCCCACTTACAATACAGAATTAGAAGGATTCACTGTCAGATGAGGTCATGGAGACCAGACACGGCCAGGCTCAAAAGAGGATTAAATAAATGAATGGAGGACACATCCATTAGTGATTATGAAGCAGAATGGCCCCAAATCCCACTCTGGCTAAGAGCAGCCCCTAACTGCTGGCTGTCAAAAAGGAGGATCCTTCCATATCAATCTTTTCCCTTTTAATTTTGCCCCTCGTCCACTACAAGCCCTGATCAGATACAGAGCACAGAACTAGGCATATCACCTGACCCACTAAGTCTTCCTTCTGGTTTTTATATGACCTCTCACAGGAGTTCACAGCCAGGATCTTTTTTGCATGACTATTAAAAAATGCTCAGTGTGGCACAGATGTGGAATCTCTTTCCCTAAGATGTCTCCCAGGCTAAAACCACATCCTCACTCTACAGTGTCACCGCCTCACAGGACAACCCACTGTTCTTGTGACACAGCCACCACAACAAAGCCAAGACAGAAAACACATACGCAGGGTCTGAGCTTGTGCTGAGGTCCCAACAGGTCAAGGAGGTGTCACCAGGGGACCCCTGGGTGGCCTGAGAGGATGGCAAGACTGGTGACAATCCTCCCAAGCAGAGCTGGAGCTCTCCTCCCAGCAGCTTTCCTCCAGCAGAAACAAAAAATGAGACTCCAAGAACCCGAGACTACTCACACAGTAGTTGCAAGCGATAAAATATGACCATTTTTGTTTACACTGGACAGATAAGCCTTCATTTGCTTTCAAACCCAGCACCTGAGAGCAGAGGATCAGAAAACACCCTAATTCCTATAATAATTAGTAAGAAACAGACCCATCAGGAGCAGGCGAGCCTAAGCCTGGAGTGCCCTCTAGGGGTAACAGACAAGTAAGCCGCATACCCCAAACTATTGGAGATGTGCTGGACCAACCAACCTCTCTTTAATGATAAGATGGGGAGGCTTCATTTAGCCCATATTTGCCTTTACAAAAAAAAAAAAGAAAAAAAAAGGAATTATGTATCCACGATTAGCTGAGTTCTCCTTCTCTTTGTCCTATTCTCCCTCTGATCCACAAGGCTGCTGCAGTGGTAACATAATGGTTCTTTGCAAGCCACCCAGTGCTTGCAGCTGCGAGTCCAAAGCTTTGCTCACCGAGGACCAGGTAACTGGAGGAAGGTGAAATTCAGGACTACTTAACAAAACCCTCCTCCCACGCAGCATGTCTATATCTACCACCCCCAGCTGCCAAGGAGCTATGACCGGGTGCATCCCCTTTGTTATCCCGCTCTCAGACCTGCTAGTTGCTGAATTATGGCTGCCTGTCCCACCCAACCCTGCTTCCCATGGAACAGAAGAACAAAGCCACATGTGCTGAAAAAAAATATTCCCAGAGGGAGCAAATGGGAGAGGGCTCAGCTACCAGAGAGGAAAACAGACTACAAAAGGACAAATTTCACACAGGGCAAAACTGAAGCAGAAAACTGAGCTTTTCTCTCTTTGCATGCGTGTCTCTGTCCCCAGGACTGAAACAATGCTGGTGGTTTGTCACACTGTGCTTTGCTTTCGTACCCTTACCAGGGTGTCTGGGAACAACAGTTGGAACCCTTCTGTGGCAACCAGAGAATAAAAAGTGCATGATAAAGGCGGCTCCTCTTCTCGACAAGTAGAAGCATTTGTAGAGGATACATAAATAAAACTAGGAAGCAAATTGTGTATATGTACCTAGAAGTCAATTTAGGGAGTTACATTTAAACTGCCAAGGATGAGATACGCCACACGGTTTGCGTGTACACTCACAGATAAGCAACTTGAGCCTGGGATATCAATGCTGATAATGAACTGCTTCCTAAAGAACAAGGATTATTTACAGATATTATTTGGTGAAAAGTTTCACACTATCAGTTTTAAGAATGCTGCAGAGAAATCCTAAACAGAAAGAGAGCAACAGACGAAACTAAATTCAATATTTTTGAGAGGAACTAGTTCCACTGCAGTTTTGAAGTCCAGTGGGGTCTGGGAAAACCGCTCCCATGAAACAAAACAAAGGCAAACACATGCACAGAGCTCAGAGTCAGAAATTACTAACCTTTACTTCTGGGCAGAAAGAAAGGATCTGGACATCAGCTCACTTTGTGCAACAGGTTACGCACCGTGCATGTTCCTGGAAGCAGCAGGTGCCTGAAGCAATGTCCTGCCAGGTGCTGCTGAATAGCTGGATCTTGTCCCTACACTCCTCCTGTCCAAGTCATCCCCCAGCATCATGTCACAAGAAAACTCTCAGTTGCCAACAGAGCTCCATTCCTGAGCTATCATCACAGATTTCTGATGCCAAAAATCATGCCTTTGCAGTTAAGTATCATGACACATCAAATACTGCTTTCCCACAGAGACAAGGTTTGTGTTCAGTTGTTTATACTACATTTTTAAGCCAGGGTATGCTAAGTGGTTTCAAATACAGCTCTGCATCTCAGTTTGGGCCAGTGGAGAAGCTTTTCCCAAAACCACACATGCGGGTGCAATTAGCAGCATTCCCAGGCATTAGCCACCCTGGCTGCCACTCCACACAACAGGCCTTTGTTTGAAGCCTGGCACTGCTTGGGGAGACAGAGCACAGCACCAGAGGAAGCCTTGCCAGCAGATGTTTTGACTTGCAGAACATGCAATTTCTCCCTGGTTTTAATGCTCATGTTGCATCACGAATTAATGGGGAGTTAGAGGCTGGAAATAATCTCTTGAATCAACTGGAGCAGAAATACTGTTGACAATAAAAAAAAGCTAACCATTTGGGCTCCAACTGACACAACCACTCCTTACAGCCCTATCTCCAAACTAAATCATCACAGCGATCCAATCCAGACACAAGAGAGCTCACACCTTCGCTGGACACAAGTGTCATCACTGGGATTTGGAGCCTGGCAGGCTCTCAATGCAATGCTGCTAATGTCCCACACCAAACCAAGACTCTGGTTCTGAATGTTCTTTACAAGCCAAGATGAGAGGCCGTTTAAGTGGTAGTTGTGCCGATTCCCACTGAGTTGTCTGGATTTCAGTAGCACCCTGATGACATTTCAAATGACAAAACAGAAGCACAGACTGTCTTTGCCTTTTAACTCTGAGTAATAAAAGGTGTCAGATGAAGAGTTCTGCAGAGTGCACCCTCTGGTTTCTTCATACATTCCCAATAGTATCCCTTCCCCAGAAAAGGCAAAGGTGGTCTTCCCATTTCCAAAGCCCACTCAGTTCTCAGCAGCTCTTCTGGCATCGTCAGCAGGGAACGTTCTGTCTGAACGAGCCTCTTTATTCCTTTTACAGCACAGGCCCCTACTTACAGAGACCTTACAGAGACCTTACTTACAGAAGGCCCGGTGCACGGCTGTATCATGTGATGCAATTCAGAATCGAGCCCACCGCAGCCTCGTTCCCCACACTCATACCTCTGTTTCAGGCCGAGGAATAAACACTGGGGGTCTCATCTTCAGAGTCAGGTCCTGGAAGTCCCACTCACCAAGCACATACTGCACTGGCATTCTGTGGCAGGCAAAAGCAAGTGTGAACACTTTAGGACCACACTCCATAATACAGAAAAGCTCTCAATACTGTGCCCACCTCGCTACTAACCACATAACCCTTTTGAGGATGAGCACCTAGACATCCCTAAGGCTCTCAGCTACATGTACCATGTGTACATCAACTCTGAGGCAGCTGTGGAAGCTCCATTCTCACAGAAGAGTTTGTTGTCAAGCGTTGGCCCCAGGGAACCACAGCCCAGTCAGCCTCACTTCAATACTGCAGAAATCGATGGAACAAACAGTCAGAGATTCTTTCCAGATCTACTACGGAAGGTGACTGGGAACAGTCAGCAGGGATTCACAAAGGGAAAATCATTCCTGATCCACCCAATAGCCACCTATGACACGAAGACTAGCTCAGTGCATGAGAAGACAGTAATCCATACTGTTTATCTTGACTTTCCTAGGGGTTCTGATAATGTCTCCTCTGTGGAGGAAAAATGCCACGCACCATTACAGGCTGGGGGCCAACAGCTGGACGGAGGCCTTGCAGAAAGGGCCCTGGGGATCGGGCAGATGATCTAAGAGCAGCAGGACAATTTAATGGAGGCTTAAGGACAATGCATCCAGCTCAGAGTCAGTATTGGCAGTGTCCTGCTCCTCTACAGCAACCCTTAAATGCCCCATGCTCCCACACAGGTGATTTGCTACCTGACAACAGCAAATTCCCATCACTTGAGTCAGCATGAGAGGCTGACACAGCATTGTCACCTGACACCTCAGCTCCTAACGGCCTTCTGCCTTCTCTCTGCTACCATTCTGGCTGCACCAAGACTGAAGGAAAACCCTCCAAATGAATGACTATAGGAGGATGCTCCCACCTTTCCAGTCGCTTGCTGCTCAGCTGCTGGATCTGCTCCTGCTGCACTGTTATAAGTGGAGTGTGGAGGCTTTCGGAGTTCAAGCTCTGAAACTGAAGAGAAGACCACTTTAAAACCTGCACACTTGTGCACTTGGGTGTCCTCTGGACCTCCTCAGGGCATCCTCCAGAGAGAAACAGCACAGTGACAAAAATGTATGCCTGGACTACTGGAAACCACAAATGATTAGGAGAACCCATCTGCATGTTGAAATACAAACCTGTTCTTCTGCTACTGAAAAGTAGCGCAGAAGAAAGAAAGGACTCAGAAGAGCAGATAAAATTAAGAACCATTCCACCAAGCAAGTTAGAGTACAGTGTGGGTGCGTGTATCATGGGTTACATTTCAGTCACAGCAAAAGAAGGCATTTGACAGACCTCAGGTGTGCTACTGGCATTAATAAACTATGTCTCACCCACTCTGCCATCTAAGGCAGGGAAATGTTGTTCTACTGTGAGATAAGAAGAAAGGTAAGGGATTCAACCAAAGCAACAAAGTAAAAAAAACACACAGACCTTACTATTTTCCTATTACTTAACTGTTTTTGCTCCCAGGACAAATGACACAATATATTCACTGGATTCTCGTGCTTCAGGGATCCCGTTTGTCTCAAACACCGTCTGCCAGTAGCTGGCCACATCGGTGGCAGTCACAGGCCTTGGTCTTGCTCTGCAGCTCTGCCTCAGAGGTGGATGCTTGGGACTGAGGACAAGACCTTCAGTTTGACTCAGTCTCCCCATCGCACATTTAGATGAGAGACCCAACAGCCTCCTGAGCAGTGGGCGCGTGAGACTTCTCATTGTTGCGAAGTCAGTTCCTGGCTTCCACATGTGTTCCTTGATGCTGTCAGCTGATCTAATCCATGCTGAGACTCCCAGTACTCTTGGTGCCACCACAGGCCACTGTGGATGAGCACCAGCTGACCACAGTCTGTGGATTCTCCCTCAGGGCACCATGAAAGCCGAACACATTTGCAGCTCTTCTAGCCTAGAAAAGGAGGCAAGAATACAGCCTTAATCTGTCTGGCTAGGAAACCACAGGTTGCTCTCTGACAGTATGTAAACTGCTTGCCCTGGTCTCAGCCCATAGGTACAAATCAAATTACTCACACCCCAAGAGGAGCAAAGGATTACCCCAAGAAGAGACCCAGGCGACAGTTAAGGAGCTCTGCCACTGCAGTGCACTTCTTTGGAGAGCTGCCCATCTCCATAGGCCAGAGCTGCTACGAGCCCAGCCTGTGACTTATAGCAGGGCAGAAGGGAGTGTGCCTTCGTGATATTTCTGACTGTCCTTGTTCCCAGAAAGCCACAAACATGCCTTGTTCCCATGCAGGAAGACCTTCAGTCTCTCCTAGATTCTTTCTTTTATCTCTCTCTTTGCTCATAAACCACAAGTCCTAGGTTAGGGGGTGTGCTCGCAGAAGATGTTGAAGCCATGGGTCAAGGGTTTTCCACACTGTCACCATCCTCAGAGAGCGAGCCGCAGAACTAGGCCTGAGCTGCTAAGAGTATAGGAAGGCCAAAACCTCACAAGGAACATGTAGGGGGAAGAGAAATGCTTGAAAGACACAATGGCCAGAAAAGGCAAAACCTGCCAGCAGGAAGTCTGCCTCTGGCAGAACCAGTCAGAGAGGGAAGAAAAACAAATGAGATGACTGCAGGAGACAAAGGAGATGAAACTACCAAACAGCTGCTGCGCACCATACTTGGAACTGTGTGAGACAAACAGAACAACAACCCTCTTTCCTGCTGTGATCGATCAGAAATGAGGGCTGCCCTCCAGTTCTGACTCACAGTCCCTGGAGCCACTGTGGGTTTCCCTGAGCGCCCATTCTCATTCCTCTAGTGTTGCTTATCATCACTGTCTCGGAAAGGCCACAGCCTCCCCTCCTGCAATTCCTCCAGAAAACCACCACACAAATAACCAAATACCTCTGCTGAACAGCCACCAGGACCCAGACCAACAGCTACAGCCCTCACCAGAGCAGTTCCCCACACCTAGGCCTTATTTTGGAGCTACTGCCACAAGAGGAACACTAAAGGAATAAATCACTACCCATTAGTGGTGTTAGGGAGGCAGATAAGCCCACTCCTGCAATTATTTATAAAGACCAGCTACTGACACCAGTTCCCTGCCAAAGAACAGTCAGAGAATCACAGAGAGGTTCGGGTTGGAAAGGACCTCAAAGCCCATTCAGTCCCACCCCTGCCATGGGCAGGGACACCTCCCATGGATCAGGGGCTCCAAGCCCCATCCAGCCTGGCCGGGAACCCCTCCAGGGATGGGGCAGCCACCCCTGCTCTGGGCAGCCTGGGCCAGGGCCTCCCCACCCTCACAGGAGAACATTTCTACTTAAGATCTCATCTCAATTCCTCCCCCCCCCCCCCCCCTTTCAGCTTCAAACTCTTCCTTCTCATTCCTATCCCTGTATGCTACTTCTTGGTGCAAATATTTGCTTGCACACAGCTTGCGAGCAGATATTTTTCCCCTGCAGCTGTGCGGTTTGGCCCATTCAGCCCCCAGTCCCCCACTCACTGCAGCCCAACACGTGCGCGGGTGGCCGTCCAAAGGCACCAGCTGTCCCGCTCCTGGGCCCTGCCCTACGCTCCCTGTCTCGCTCACAGGGATGAGGGCTCAGGAAGAGATCTAAGAAGGGATACGAGGGATCTGAGGGGCTCAGGGAAGGATGTGGGAGCTTGAGAAGGGGCACGACAGGTTTGGGAAGGGGTGTGGGAACCGGTGTGAGGTCTGAGGAACTGGTTTGAGTGGCTTGCGAAGGGGCTTGGAAACTAGTGTGAGGGGGTCTGACATGTTCCCGAAGGGATCTGGGACTCAGGAAGGGGCTTGGGAACTGGTGCAAGCGCCCTAAGGGGTTTGGGAAAGGTCTGAGGGGCTCGGGAAGGGGCGTGGGAGCTCGGGAAAGGTCCGAGGCGTTCCCGAGGGGGCGTGGGAGCTCGGGAAGGGCCTGAGGGATTCCCGAGGGGGCGTGGGAACTTGGGAAGGGTCTGAGGGATTCCCGAGGGGGCGTGGGAACTTGGGAAGGGCCTGAGGGGTTCCCGAGGGGCTGTGGGAGCTCGGGAAGGGTCTGAGGGATTCCCGAGGGGGCGTGGGAACTTGGGAAGGGTCTGAGGGGTTCCCGAGGGGGTGTGGGAGCTCGGGAAGGGCCTGAGGGATTCCCGAGGGGGCGTGGGAACTTGGGAAGGGTCTGAGGGGTTCCCGAGGGGGCGTGGGAACTTGGGAAGGGTCTGAGGGGTTCCCGAGGGGGTGTGGGAGCTCGGGAAGGGCCTGAGGGGTTCCCGAGGGGGTGTGGGAACTTGGGAAGGGTCTGGGGCTCAGGAAGGGGCTTGGGAAGGGCCTTGGGAGGTTGAGAAGAGTCTGAGGCGTTCCTGAGGGGTTTCCGAGGGGGGTGTGGGAGCTTGGGAAGGGTCCGAGGGGGTCCCGAAGGGGCGCGGGAGCTCGCCCGGGGTCCGAGAGGCTCGTAGAGGGCCGCGCGGGGCCGGGCTCAGCCCGCGCCGCCCAATCGCGAGGCGCGCGGGGGCGGGGAGGCGGCGCGCGCCGCCCGGGGCAGCGGAGCCTCCGCCGAGCACGGTGAGTGCGGCCCCGGCCCGGCCCCGGCCCCTGCTCCTGCTCCTGCTCCTGCTCCTGCTCCTGCTCCTGCTCCTGCTCCTGCTCCTGCTCCTGCTCCTGCTCCTGCTCCATCCCCGGCCCCGTCCCGCACCGCGCCCTCTCCATCCTCTGCTCCACCGCCATCCCTGTCCCGCCCCACCCCGTGCCCTGCTCCATCCCCGGCCCCCGCGATGCCCGTGCCCGTTCTCAGCCTGCCCCGTGCCCGGTTCCATCCCCATCCCGATCCCATCCCCGTCCCGCAGGCCCCTGGCTCGGGTGGGACACGGGAGGCTCTGCCAGCGGGAGCCGGGCCGGCGGGCACGGGCGCTCAGGGCTCCCTCTTGCAGGGCTCCCCCGGTTTCTGGGCTCCCCCTTTCCCAGCACAACCCTCCGGCAGGGAAGAGGAGGCCTGGGAACCACATCCCGTAGCCAGTGGTGACCCGATGCCGCTGGCGTTGCTGGATCGCCAGAGATGCTTCCTTCGTGCAGGGGAAAGAGCAGTCATTGTTTGCCTTCTTCACCCAGAGACCCCGCGACCCACCTTCGTCCCTGAGCCACAACCTTCTATTCCCACCATGCCCGAGAGGAACCGGCAGCACAGAGGGACTAGAACTGAGAGAACCCAGTGGCCTCCAGCCGGTGCCTGGCACGATGTTCTGCAGCTCGAAGGTGCTGGCCAGCCCAGCGCCGGTCAGACCAGTTGGGAAATGCTGGCTTAGGAGAGAAACAAACGTGTTCTCCTCATTCCCAAACCAGCAGAGCCCAGCGCAGAGCAGTCCTGGCTGTAGGAGCATCTCTGTTGGTGCAGGCAATGGATGAATGCCAGCTCACAGCAGCCCAGGATCTGGTTTCTCTAATGTTTGTGCATGGACTATGCTGGAACCTGCCAGCGATAGGTAGTAGCTGTCCCTGTCCCCAGAGCAGCCATCAGAGACCTGGAGCCTGCCCAGCCTGCAGATCAAACCTCCAGCACCGGGATGACAACTGGGAAAGGTGGGAAAGATCATCCACCCCCAGGTCTGCTGTTGTGAGCAGAAGGCTCTGGGCAGGCTTGTACTTGGGCTCCTTATTGGGCCCTCTGCAGCCTGGACCAGAAGGGGCTTAGGAACAGAAATCCTCTCATCTGGACCTGGAACGGGGTGTCTGAGCCATGTCAGAAACCTTTCACACAGAACCGCTTTCAGAGGGAGGTCTCTGGGCTTGGCAGTCCTGCAGTCCAGAGGGGACCCTGACAGCACGAACATCCCCACCTGACCAGATTTTCAGCTGGACCATTTGCATCCAGCCTGACTCTTTGCAGAGAAGCAGTGCACAGCAGCACAGCGTCTGGCCCATACAAAAGGGCTCTTACCTTCAACATCCAAGTTCCAGTGGTTTTCCAGAACTGACACTGCTTTGAGATGAAGGCCTGACCCATTTTGTTTCCAGAGTTTGGAAGCTGTTTGAGATTTAGAGCCATGCTTTGCAAAGCCCTTGGGCCTGCTTCCCTTCTTTCACTTAACTTTTTTTTCCCTCCACTTTATGTTTCCTTGGCAGTGGCTTTTTTTAAAATGTGATTTATCATCACGGAGAGTTTCCCCGAATAGCACAGATCAGTGATTCTCCCTGAGCAGCTGCTCGCTCTGCCCAGTACCTGCTCAACATTCCCTCATGCTGCCTACTGGGCTGCAACTGCTGCTGCAGTGGTGCTCGGATTTCAGATTTGCCATCTCTGTGCCTGACTATCCACTACCCCGTGGAACTCCGCTGTGGTCAGCGATGGCTGGGGAAATCCCAGTGCCACTCAGTTTTAACCAGGCACGCACATGTTGGTGGTCAGCAAAGGACACTCCCTTCCAGCTGCAATGAACTCGTGTCTTGGTGTGATGTTAGATGGGCCCAGACCAGCAGCACCATCTTCACGTTGCTTGAGAAACTCAGAGGAGTTTGAAAGCTCCCACAGTCTCCCAGGCACTTCAGTTAGACAGTCCCTGTGCGGGTGATGAGGGTTTACCTGCTTGGGGAAATGCAGGACAAGTGCTGTTCAAGTTGAGCTGGCTGGTGGAGCTGCTGACTGACCACAGAGCAGCCTAGTGGCATTTCTCTGCTTCAGTCGTTAGTGCTAGATGTTAATCACGCTGCTCAATGCGGTTATGGACAGCAGTAAGGCATCCCAGTAATGGAGCTGCGCCTAGAATAGAACAGAGAGCAGAACAATGGCTTCTCTATGCAGGCACATCTTTTTCTATTCAGAGCCCATTAACCCCTGCATCCCAGCTGCATTCCAGGCCAGAGATGTCAGTTCTGTGAGCTGCAGAGAAACTCCTTGAGGGCTGTGACAGTAGTTTTTCGGGTCAGCACTGCTCTGGTCTTGAGGTAGCTGCATTGTCACAGAGGCAGTTGCTGAGCTCACATTCTATACAGTGGCTTTATAAACAAAGTTGTGCAAGTATTTCCCATAGGATCATCCCATGGTGTTTTGCAACTCCCATTTGCACAACAGAAGCATGAAGCAATTAAAACCATTCATGTTTTCAGCATGAATAGATCTATCCACTTTCACAACTCCATTCTAAAATTGGACTCTTTAAAATTAATATTGATAATTAGCAGGGCATGACTAAGCTTGAGTGGGTGCTTTCATGGGGGACTTGAGAAATACTGTCTTTAGCACCAGCTGGGAGACCTGTGTGACCCCCTGCTTGAAGGGAGCTGCCGTTCAGAGGGCGTGGAATGCGGGGCAGGGGCGCGATGGATAGTGCAGAGACTTACCAGTCATCAGTTCCCACCACAACAGGGATGTTCTGCTTTGGGGTCCATAGAGAACACCCTGGATGCCTCAAGGCTGAGGGCCATTTATCAAACATGTTCCCACTGATGAACTTCCCATATGACTTTCCAAAACTTAGGAGCAGGAAAATGCTGACAGAGCCCACCTGGCTCAGCCTGGAGCAGACCAAAGACCAGGGTTCTGAGGTTGTTCCCACACAGATCTGCCAAGTGCCTGCAAGGAGGCAAAGCTGAAGCAGCAAGGAGAGGGCATTTCACTGACTTCAAGGGAAGTGGGAATGACTTCAGGGGCTCTCAGTATCCCTGAAAAATCTTTTGCTTGGGTAGGCATTGGTGAGCTGTTCTCAAAAACTGTCCTAGTGAACTGGGAAGCTTTGGAAAAGGTTGTGTCTGTCTCCAAGAGCTCTGCGCTGTTCATTTGTTCTTCTTTCTTAGGCAGAAACCAACATGGTTCCTGTGAAGAGAAACCATCAGCGATGATGCTAGAGGATAGGTCTCGCATGAAGGTCCTTGACTTGAAGGGCAGCTCTCCACTTCTGTAGCTGATGGGTGAGGACAACAGCTTGGTATGAGGAGCTCCCAGGCGCTGGCAGGATGAGTTACAGCTCACTCTCCGTACATGAATTGTACCACACCAACACGGCCAAGCCAGACCCAGGGATAACCCTGGATGTGACTGCACCAGAAACACCTACTGCAAGCCCCGAGACTACCAGTTTCAACAGCACCAAAATCCCAGATGTGTCCAGCTCTGGGCCCGGTGTGAGCACGATGCTGCTGTCCTTTGGGATCATTACTGTGATTGGGTTGGCTGTAGCTATGGTAAGAGAGCCCTGCTAACTATTTCTCTGTGGAGGGTGGCAAAAGGGCTCTAGAACTGATGTGGGTTGAATAATTTATTTGCATTCTACTAAAAGCTCACCCAGAGCTGCTGGGAACTGATAGCTCCCCAAACCCCTTTCTTTTTAAGACCTTTATCCAGCGTGCCAGTATTCCTGTAGTCTCCCTGAGGTCTGATCCAAGCGGCGTGCTCCGCAGGCCTAGAGGAAGTCAGGCTCAGTATCGGTAGTTATTTTTAATACCCATAAGAAGTTCATTTAAAAGAACACAGAGCAGATTCTGTTCAGCCTTGTTAACTGGAAGAGCTGCACCGATTTAAACCTTGTTAACATTGGTCCCCTGCAAGAAAGTTCATCCAAATTTACTTTTAACTGTGCCCAAGATTTACCTCCTCACCTCTTCCCCATCCTACTGGGACTGTTGTAATAGAGGTTTTCTTTCTCCTTCAGGTTTTGTATATCAGGAAGAGGAAGAGGTAAGTAACATCTGTTGTTGGCCAAAGGGTGCTTCAAAATCCAAACAGAGCTAGGAAGGAGACAGGGAGAGCGTTAAAGGGTGGCTGGCTGAGAACAAGCCCATGGGGAATCAGGCAGGGGTAGGGACGCTGCACTCCTGGTATTGGTGCAGCTTCTAACACCGGAGCTTCAAAGGCTCCTCCACAGCTTTGGGAAGGAAAACACGGTTGAGGAGGATAGGGATCCTGCAGACCCTTCAAGGTTCATTGATGTGATGCACTAAAACAGAGGAGAAGGTTATGAGTGTATAAAGAAGCTGGGAGATTGCATCACGAGAGGTGTGGATCTCACATTTCAGCCTATCTCTTTCCTATTTATTGTTATTTTATGTACTTCAGCTCCAGAGTTAAAGTACAGCTCTTGCCTCTAGTGGCCTAACAGCAGACTTTGCTGGCAGACACTGTGACACAGCAGGACTAGCTCTCGTGGGCAGAGGGACAGGGGAAGAAGTAGCAAAATGCCAAGCCAGCATTTCACCCTTGCTTTTGTCCCACCACATAAAGCTTGATCTTGTAAGGGCTGCAGGAACTTAAATCCCCGATTCCTCTGTGCGTAATGCCTGCCAACATAGATTAGTGATGCAAATTAATCCCTGTAACTGCACTCTGGGTATCTTCCACTCCTGCCAGCTGTGTGTAGCAGGTTCTTATCCTCATCCCTGCAGCACAGGACGTGAGCCTTATCCAGCAGGAGCAACAAGAGCAGAATCCCTGTGCAGCAGGAGAAAGCAGCCTGCAGGGAACCTCACCAGGGGTTGGGGGAGGCAGCCTGAACATCTGTCTTTCTGTCTACTGAGTTTTTCAACCAACCCTTCCCTCCTGCGGGCAGGTTGGAGAAACTCCGGCACCAGCTCATGCCCATGTACAACTTCGATCCCACAGAGGAACAGGATGAACTAGAGCAGGAGCTGCTGGAACACGGGCGAGATGCAGCATCTTCCCAGGCATCGCAGAGCAAGGTAGGCAGCAGGGGCCACCCAGTCTGTTACCACCATCACTGGCACCTGCACCACTTTTGTTACGGAGTCAAGGAGTTGTTGTAGGGTGAGGAAACAACGTAAGACCTTAGGAGGACTTCCCCTGTCTCTGCCAGCCCTGAAGATGCGGAGCTTGTGCATTTTAAAATGCTCAGGATGGACTGAGGAGTCAGGCAACTAGGATGAAGATCCTGGGGATGAAAAGTGCTGCCTCTACTCAGCTAGGAAAGAGAAAAGGGTGACTTCACCAAGGACAAGTTCGCCACAGTTTACCACCCAGGGCACCACAAGGGAGCAGTAGGGTGAATGGCATTGTTCTGGGAGAGGAGGCTTCAGTGCTCACAAAGCACTGAGGCTCCTTTGCCCTGAAAAGCAAAGCATTTCCATGCAGTTTTAAGGTATCCCTGCTTTGCCTAAGGATGCAAGTGTGGGAAAAGGCCTTGCTGAGGGAGAGGTTGTAACCATACCAGTTAACTGTGCTGCAAGCCCTGAGGAACCTGGGCAGGAAGCCTGCAGGGTGTTGTGACACGGTGCATCTAGTCTCGTCAGCACCTCCAGGCCAATCCTGCGGGGCACAGAAAGAGAAAAGGGAGGAGAGTTCTCTATCTGAATTTGAGGAAAGCGGGGGGAAAGGCTTGGTTTTGACCACTTCTGAGTGTTTAAAGGCATGTGGTGTGCTGAGAAGTGACAGGGTTCTTGGAGACCTCTGATTTACGAGTTAGAAAACAGCATTGATAGCTTGGCCATTTGGTTTTGCTTAATGGGCTAGGTGGGTCCTTGAGGCTGTCTCCTTCCCCAGTGGATTGAGAGGTAAAAATAGGGAAGAAGGGCTTCTCACCAATGTTTGCAGCCAGCTTCACAGTGTCTTCTGTTTCCTTTGTCACCACCACCACACAAAAAGCCTTTCTGAAAGACAGACTGCAGGGATGGCTGGAACAGGTACGTCTCTTAGTCAGTGATACAGCCTCCCCCTAGCGTAGACATCTCTCCTTTCTTGAAATCCTCTCTAGCTGCTCTGTGTTGCCCATGTCTTCCCTTGCTTTTCCAGTTCCACGAGTGGGAGTTCTCCCAAACAATTCTCAGTTTCCGCACAGTTTACACCTTTAGATAATCTGTAGCAAGAAAAGGAGACAATAAATATAACTATAATTGCAAAATGTTTACCTTGAGCCATGCTTCCCAACCTGCTAAAGAGCACACAAGAAATGTGTATGTTGGAATATGAGAGACTGTCAACACATTCTATGTGCTAGTTTGGGGAAGGAAAAAATTCTGTTGTATAAAAACAAAGATCTTGTCTTTTGAGTAGCACACACTGGGAAAACATCAGATCCCTCTATTAGTGCACATTGAGGACTTCCCTTCACATAGAAGTAGGGGGAATGACAAGGACAGAGTTAAACTGAGCACATAAAAGCAGATCCTTGCTGTCTATAGGGACTGGCCAGCAGGAGACCTCAGATCCCTTCAGAGCCTGCTAATGCACTGATACCCGTGCCTTAAAAGCACCTGAGTTTAAAGGCTTAACATAATGAGAGAGGGGGAGTCTGAAACAGCAGCCAGACTTCAGCGTGTGGCACGTTTCCAGGCCTTCTTCATCTTTCAAGTCTTTTCATGCTGCCTTGTATATATAAATAGTGAGACCCAGCAATCCAGTGATTTTAAACTGGTATGGGTGACTGGCTCTCTGGCCCTACTGTGTTTTTCTGTCACAGCCTTGTTAATGCCATGTCAGCCGCCCTCCCCTTAGTTACAGGACAGTGCAGTGTGTGCGCAGGCACACACACCTGAGCAGAGGCAGGACTTGCTGGGTCTCATCTTTCACTGCTTCAACACAGATTCTGCTGACAAGTCAAGGAGCCCTCCAGAGACCCAGCCGCCTCGTGTTCACTGACGTTGCCAATGCCATCAATGCATGAACAGCACCTGCCTCTGCTCTGGGATCGGGGGATTGAGACTGGCGAGGACGAAGCCAATAAATCAGTGACTTCCTGCAAGCACGGCCGATCCACTGAGCCCCACTGGTCACCTGCTGGTTTGCATTACAGAAGAAGGGTACAAGCGCTGGGAGCTGTAGTTACCTTGGGAAGCAAATCCTTTGTGATGGCAGTAGTGATTTTTCAGTGCATCTGTTACCACTAAAAGGTCCTGAGCTCCAGGTTATGGCCTGGTACTGACTTTTATCCTCTACCAAGCTGCCTGCTTAGGGGCTTGTCCCCATTGTGGCACACGGGCTGCTGCTGCTGTTTGAGCCCAGGGTCATGACAAAACATGGGGAGTTCGCTAGCTTTAAACAGTGAAAGGGTGAACATTTGGCTAGTTACACCTTAACTGAAGAGGTGGCCAAATATCCCAAATCAGGGCTGCCACCGACAGAGAGGAATCCACACAGCTCAAGACAGGGAGTGTCAGTGTCTGTCTATGACTCCCTGCCAGGGAGCTAGGAATAATTTTGCTTGGGCCATGGAGACAAGCGGAATAGAACTAGGGTTCCAATACCACGTATCCTCCTCTTGCTTTGGCTCAGACAGGCTCCTGCAGCACAGAGTGTTATCCAGAAAAAAAAAGATTAAGCCTTAAACACTTTTCTTTTAAATAGGGGAAAAGATGTATTGCCTGAACATTACAACAGACCCATGCCAGCCCCCAGCTGGCTCACCCTTACCTGCCAGGACCTGCAGTCAGAGCCTTCTCTTCTTTCTGCTGAAGGGAACGGGGTGCTCTGTTAGCCTCTGCTCCCGTTACCTGCTGACACAGAAGAGACAGGCAAGCCGGGAGTTCCCCTGTGACCCTGACCGCTCTGCCCATTGTCCTTAAGGGGGACAGCGTGCAAGGAGCCTCTGGCCACCCTGCCATGCTGCAGAGGCTGTGGGGGCACAGCAGTCAGGAACCAGTACGCACTGATCGCCTCCTTTGTTTCTGCAATACATGCATTTGTCAGTCAGATCCTATTCCACCCCCAGCAGCAGTTAACAGGGAATTGGGGCAAGCCAGAATTCCAATGCAGATCTAGAGACAGGCTGCACACACAGAGATGTTTCACTGAGCGGCAGTTCAGGTATCGCGTGCTTTGTTGCAAGTTTGGGTTTGCCAGTTAGTTTTTGTTCTCCCAAAGCTTTTCTTTTTCCTTCCCCACTGTGATTTTTTTTCCCATGCTCATTTAATGCAGACTCTTTCCTGGGCCTGTGCCACTGACTCCTGCAGCGCACAGCTCCCTGCCGTCCTCGCTGGCACAGCTTTCCTCGTGGCAGTTTTACAGGCCTAAGTTGCTTTAATTTTCAGTATCCCTCTTTGTTTTTAAATCCATGTAGTTCTGGGAACATCCCAGGGCTAGGAGTGTCATTGCTTGTGGAGAACAGCCCATCTCCATGCAGGAGGCACTCCCAGGCGGCTGGTCAGTGCAGGTGTTTGCATCCCAGGGATGCTGTTAGAAGAAGGGCATGTGGGTACAAAGACTCATTGTGACCTGGCTCAGATTCTTAGAATCTGGATGCTACCTTAGGGTTTTCCCAGAGGTTACGCCTGCATGGCCAGGTGAGAAGGAAATCCATCGCACCTCACAGACACACACACTTACCATCTCCTGCAGGGGCTCCTGGGGCACAACCCACCACCGGGACGGCAGGTTTCTCCCTTCTGCAGTAGGCACGCTGCTGTCACACTCCCACACTGCAGCACAGCAGGGATGCAAGCGGCAGTAGGAGCACATGGCAGTCCTAAATCACGATGTTTCCCCTAGAACTCTTTAGATTGGAACTTCATTGGTAGTTTTAAACTGCATAAAAGGCAAGTGGGAGCTGAGCTGTGTGCCAAAACCAGCAGCCTCCTTTGTGCTTTTTCCCCAGCTCCACGCGATGCCCAGGCAGCTGCTCAGCAGCACATCTGCCAGCTCAGGTGCAAACCCACGCACCGTGTCCCACGTGAACACCAAGATCTCTTGTGTAACGCAACCCCCTACAGAGGGATTGTCTGTAACCGTTCTCCCCGAGATAGTAGGCTTTGTCCTGTGATGATTGCCCTTAGATTAACAAAATACAGATATAATAAGAGCATTACGGGTATTTGCTGGGCTGGTACTGGAGCATTCTTTTAGTTTAGCAGTGCCTCCTCTCACTGTTCTTGGACGTGTACGTACGAAGTAGCAGAAGCATTATGATGTAATTTAATTCAAGTGTTTCTGTGTTTTAAGCATTGAAATATAATTAAACTATTTACATGAAATCTAGCATGATTGTCTCCTTTCTCATCCAGCATTTTCATTTTCCACAGAAAACCACTGGAGCGTCTCCTCAGTACCTGCTGGTAATTTTTAGGCAGTGAATTCCCCTGCTCTTTCAAAGACCAAACTAAGCGGGGAAAAGAACTGGGAGGACAAGCTCTGCAGGGCAAAGGTTTAGTGTGCCAGGGCACAAAAACTCAGAGCTCTGCAAGGAGGCTTGGTGCCTGGGGGAGAAGCTGGGAAGGCAGAGTGCAGACAGATTCCAAAGTGTCCGTTTGCTATATTGTTCTTTAACCAGCTGAATTCCTGGACAAGCCAGGGGTTCATCAGGTCACCTGCAGCTCTGCCCAGGCTGGGGTGACCACTGTGACCAAAACTGGCAGCTCCACGGTGCATTTGTCAGCATATTTCACATTTGCTCTCTGCCTCAGGTTCTGACTCACAGACAGAACTTGGGACTTAGTTAGGAAAGCTGTCAGATACCCAAAGAGGCTGCGCACAGGAACAGGTACAAACAGCACACAGAGTAACGTGGGACATAAACACTCAGCTGTGGAGACTTGTGGATGTGCACCTGACACACAATAGGGCTGCGTTCTCGTCAAGCCAGTTACAAGGTACTGCGAGACACGCAAAAGCATGGAATTAGATACCCACAGTTAGACTTAAGGGTCTGTGTTTTCCTCCATGTGTAATTCCTCATGCTTATCCCTTGATTTCACATAGATTCATGGGCCCTCCAAATGACCCAATCTTGTTTTATAAATCCCCAAACTCCAATTTGGATGAAGAGCGAGAAGCTCACCTCTGGGGATGTCCACATGTGCCTAGGCTGGTGCACATGGAGGATGCAAAGCAGAAGCCGGAGGTGCTATATTTTATGCCTTTATTAAGAAGGAACTCCAAGGCCAATTTGCAAATTGCCAACACTATGCCTTCACCAAAACCAGAACCATTTGCAAGAATCTTCCAAACTCTGCTAGATAACAAACCTTGTTCATCTCCTGTGTTTTGATCTGACTGTAATTATATCTTATTTTTAACTGAGCCAGATGAAACCCATCCTAGCTTAGAAACACTGAAAATGCATTTGCTTAGAGGTAGGATTTGGCTATGCAGAAAATGTAACTACATAGAAAATAGGAAGCACTTATCATTCCAGAAAAGAAAACCCAAGTAATCCAGCATGAGATGCTAGCTCTCTGAGGACAGCTGGAATCCTGCCCACCTTTAACAGGCACTGACTTCCATTCCAAGTCTCTGCATTAAAAGGAAAGTTGAAACTATGGACTGGGATTTGAGCTACACTCAGAGTAACTCCTAATAGTATGGGATTCTGCTTGTTCTCCCTGAGCACTTGTATTTTGAGACACATTTTCTACCTTGGCTTCCCAATAAAGCATTAAGACGTAGAAATGACTTGATTTGTATTTAAAAGAGAAGCAGCATTTTGTGTGCCTGTCCCAGAGGAATACTGCTGGCCTAAAGCAAATGGATGTACTGTCTAGCTGAGGTGGTTCTCATCCGTATTCCATGCCACCAGCTCAGAAATGTCTGACTGATGTCATAAGAAAAGCTGGAGTCTTACAGATGCAATCCCAAATCCATTTGGGAGAAGCTGTAGTTCCAGTCTCAAATTGTAACAGCTATTATTCTCAGGTAATACAGGTTCATCAAACGGGCAGTACAGCCTTGCAAGTGGGCTCCTAAATCTGCCAGTTCACCTAAAAATGAGGTAAAGAAGTTGGCAGATACCTTAGCGTGCCACTGGCGTGGCCCTTGAATACAGACAAGAACTGCAGCTGAGCGTTTGTGCCCACTGAAGAGCAGCAGCTCCCTAGCTGGAATTCAGAGGAACACCATTTGGATCTTCTCATGTCACAATCACCAGTTACAGCTTTGCAGGTGTGGCGTCCCACCTGGATTCATCCACACAGCAGAAGGTCCAGCTCTGCCCATGCCTGGCAGCACACCTCATCCTACAGCATCAGATTTAGGTCAGTCCCTGTGATCTAATCCCTTCAGTCCTCGATTTCACTGCTCTGTGGTGGAGGAGGCACAAAGGTTGCTGTCATACAAGTTTCTGCTAAACTCCATACACAAGAAACTACTGTTAGGGCGTATCAGACAACACACAGAACCAACAGGATCAGGATTCTGATCACTAAACTGGGCAGATGACCTAGAAGGAAAAACCTTTCCTACTATCTTTCTCCAGTCAGCCCTTTCTCTTAAGGCTACATACGTTTTCTTGCATCAAATAAATACCTGCTAAGGGAATAGACCTCTGATGAAAGGATAATAAATGAGCTCAATAGATACTGCCGTTTCATGAGTTTCTGCTATGCACTGCCATAAATTTAAAGCCAATTATGTTCTGTTTAAATATTTAACACTGTAAGCTAGCCCATTTTACATCTTGTCAAAGATAATTGCAATACCCACTTTGTCCCTTTAATAGGCAGGCAGAGCATTCACAGGATGGAAAATACCCCTGGGATCTCACTGTTTGCAACTGGATATTGGAAATACTCCCAGTTCCTCAGAGTTTAGCCAGAGCAGCTCTGCCACAGAAAGCACAAATCCACATACAACATGAGACCAGGAGCATCCAACAACACATCTCAGAGCAGCTGACTACTGCTGTCTCCCAAAATTAAATGGTACCAGCAAGTTTTATTTGCATAGCTGCAACACTAGAGGACCCCACACACGCACATTATGGACTGAAGACACCTGTAATTTAAACTGAATCCTGAGGCTCTGCAAGGAAGCAACCTTTGTGTAATTGGGTCTACAGGCACTCCTTTGAAGTCATGAAATCCAGTCGCTGTGACTAAGCTTGTAAACACTGTTCAACTCAAAGTTGCTCTCAGATTCCGGGGCAGTGCCAGAAGGCGAAAAGCTGGTTATAGGAGACGGCCCTGAGGAGATAACACGAGACTAGGAATTTCAGAGTCAATCCCCAAGACATCAAGGCGAGAGCTTTCCTCTAAAGCATCCAAGTTACTGACCACTGGAGCAACAGCAGTGGTTAAGCTGGAAATGAAGGCTTTTCTTTCTGATATAGCCAAAAAAGGACTTGAAGACTGTCTTTCAGATGCAATCCCTATGGGGAACTGAGCAAAAACTTAACTCTTGGGACTGCTCCATCACTGTGCCAGAGGGGGTACAATATAAAAGCTCAGCAATTAGGTGTGCAAATAGGTTTCCTTCATTGGATCTGCATTACTGAGCCAATCTTTCTGTGGAACTGCTGCTGCCTATGGCAGGGCAAGGCACCATATTATCTAAGGATTCTTAAGCAAGATTAATATCCTCACAAAAGATACACTACAAACAGAAAGCATCTCCCCAACAAGTTGTTTGCCATTTCTTCCCCTAAGTCCCCGGTTGGATGTTTGGGGTAAGCCAGCAGACAATAGGAGAGAAAGCTCAGCCAAATTTATCACAGAAGAAGAACGTGAAATATGACATTAGAAGTCCTGTTTGCTGTCCAGTCTCCTGGCTTCAGCAAGAGAGGAACAGGAGGCGTGCTACTGCGCTGGGGCGGGGATGTTACCGAGAGATCTCCTGAGACCAGTAGTTTTGCCAGGCCTGGAACTGTCTTTTACAGCGATGCCTAAGGGGAAAGATCATGGAAGACAGAGTTAGAGCTCTGGGTCAAGAATGCTTCCACATGCTCCATTACAGAGTCAGTGCGTGGTTAAAGGGTGGCAAGGATCCACTCCCAAACAACCCAAGGCCTTCACAACCGCATTCCCATTGTTCTTGTACCGGCTCCAGGCTCTAGCCTGACACAAACAGCCTCCCTGGCAGCACGTCTCAGCATGATGCTATTGAGAGACCAGAAGTTATAGCCTGTGTGAAATTTTCTGGCTTCTGCTATGCAAAACACACACAATCAGCCTCTGCTGGAAGCAGCTGTCTGTATTCCCAACGGCCAGCCTGGATCCTCATGAGACAAAGCACCAGAAGCACCTTACCCCAAGGCCACAGACATCGGGGAAGTAGATGCCCAGGTCTGGAAATTGCCCCAGAGCAGGGAATGTTTTTGGCTGCAGGGACTGCTCTGATCCATAACTAACCTCTTGGTTTCAGTGAAGTGGAGGTGACCACTGGGGCAGCAAAAGGCACACAGAGAGACAGAGTCTGCAGCTGCTCCACCTTAATGTGTTGAGAACACATGGAAGGAAAGATGGACAGAAAGGTGCAAGATCCCAAGGCTGCTTCTGGCTTTGGACTGGGACTTGGAAATGCTGCCATAAAGCAAACTTTTCCTCTCCCACCTATACTCCATTAGCCAAGCAAGGTTATGGGAACAAACCTAGGCTGTTTTTGTGGCTCAGGAGGCTTTGAAATCAGCATCATCAATCACTCAGTAGGGGTGCTCATGAAAAAGATGACAACTGCTTGTTGGCTCAGATAAACAGAAAACTTGAACAATTGAATTGTGATTCCAAGCACCCGCAGGTAGCAACACAAAGTCTGAACCATTAAACAACCCCTTCAGTGCTCTTGGATAACCTAGAGAGTCACCCGTAACCAGTGCCTGAGGAAAATCAGAGCGGATCCCCAGTGACAAAGGCCACAGAAAGACACCAGCTGGCTTTAAAGCACCTCTGCCCGTGGCAGGCTTGCAAGTCTTATGCGTTTCTAGTTTGGCTCTTCCTGTTTCTCAATTCTCCTCAGGACAGACTGACTGACAGGTGCTAAACATACAGACATGGAGCGGTTTGTGCTGCAGTATCGTGTGCTGCGCTGCCGTCTCCCACCAACCGCAGCATCAGCTTATCCTGTCACATCTGGTTCTGCGACAGGAGGGAAACGCATTCCTCCCGTCACTGCCCTCGGACCCACTCAAACCGAAAGGAAGAAGAAAGTACCCATATGGGCTGTGGGTTTGGGCGATGCTCGAGAGTACTACAGAAACGCAGCGACTGGGCCGGAGGTGAGCTCATCATCCATGAGCCTGTGGCTCTGCTGACGTCATCACACAACTTGGTGGCAGGAAGTGATACGGGAGCAGGAGCACGAGAGGAAACTGAATTGAGCAACTGAGGTTAACTACCCCGGTGCTTTATCATGTGGCATTTCCAGGGACTTTCTAAGAACCCCAGGCAAGGTTTGGCTGCCTAGTGTCAGTTTGCTTGCTTTGCATGCCACGTTCAACAGCTCCAACGGCAGCAGGATGAGGGAGCAGCTGACAAAACACAGCAACATCTGCCTCTCCTGGGTTGCTGGCCTTTCTGTCTCCCGCTCAAGGGAAAACATTCAATGAATCACTTCCTATGATGCTCCCTAAAGGTAGGGCTCAATCTCATGCAGGTTCTCCTGGCATCCTCATCAGAAATGACCTCAAATGGTACAAGCTAGACCTGGATTCACACTTTCCCACGGCTGTAGCAAGGCTGGGGCTCTGGGTGGTATGTCTGTACATGCCTACGACAGTGATAACACCCATCTGGCATCTCACCTCAGAGAAGCTTCAATACCTTTGCAGCCCTGTACAGAAACTTGCCAGCA
The DNA here is from genome assembly GCA_033459285.1 of Clamator glandarius. Lineage (NCBI taxonomy): Eukaryota > Metazoa > Chordata > Aves > Cuculiformes > Cuculidae > Clamator > Clamator glandarius. Next base: position 672,014 of record JAUNZM010000044.1, read on the forward strand.
TTGTCCTTCTGTTTGCAGCTGATGCCCCAGCATCTCTGCCCACGTGCCAGGCGCTAACAGAGCACTAACAGAGTACAGGCCAGCAAGGGAACAGCAGGGCTGTCACAGAGGCACACTGGGCTTAATCCAGAACACTAGGATGTCCCAAACATGAAGCAATCTTCAAGTCAGTGTTTTTTCAAGTAAAGCAGGACATTCATGACTGACTATTTTCACTTTCTATCTAAGAATTTCACCGAGCCATTCCTGTAGCAGTGACCAGAACCACAATACACAGCTTTTTTGAAAGACGCAGATATAGATTCTTTTCCCATCCCTCTTTTTTGCCTCCACTTCTGCTGAAGCAGTCATAAGTGAATTGGATGAAAGGAACATGCTATCCATCCTGCTGTAATGTGCCTGGAAACCTTCCAAATCCTCCTCTGTTTGTAGGATTCACCAGAATGATTGCAGTCAGTGCTAGAGCTTTGGGGTACATGTATGGTTTGCCAGGAGCGTGGCTGCACAGTTTAGTCTCATGTAATTACAATTATCTAATTTCAAACCTTGCATGGCCGGTGATGACTTCAATTCACTGCTTCCCTGAGGATTTCCTTCCTGAGATGCTGCTTCTTGGGCCAGTAGTTGAGGCTACAAAGAAAAACACCAAATACACACACACACAGTTAGGTTTCAGGAGGCAAAACAGATGGAAAGCAAAAAGCCTTTGACCAATGTTAGTTAACTAAGACTGTGCATCCCTGAAAGCCCAGTCTCTTTACTACCATGGCCTATATCCAACCACATGCAAGAGCAAGCACCACTCTGCATATGGTGCTCACACACATTCACAAGCTTCTGAATGGTCATCGGAACTCCTGCTAAGCCAATACACTACCAGTCATGAGAGACACTGCTCCACTCTGAATAAATCTCCCCATTACACTTTCTATATTACAGATTTTCCTGTCCTGAACAGCTAAACATTTTGCCCACTGAAAATTAAAACACAAATGGTTGGGGTTTATTCTTCTGCTTTGGTTTTGTGCCCCAAGAACTCCTCAGCTGTTAAAACAAGTTAAAAATTAACTGAAACATCAGAATGCTTTGCTAACCAAAGTCAGAATAACACATTGTGGAAGAGTAAAAAGGAGCCAGCGTACACCAAGTTTGAACTTCAACAAACTGTCATGTAGTAAAGGCAAGACTATTTTTTGACAACTCCCTATGCAGCTCATTGTTTGTAGTAATGAACACCCAAACATAATTTGATTTAACCACAAAACCCCAAACCTAACCTCAGAATTGCAGCTACTATAAGCTGTTACAGAAGAGAAGGGTTGGAAGAGTCTTTTCCAAGTTCATTTACAGCTCATTATAGTTGAGAGATGGCTATAAATTATTTCTAGCATGGTATAGATGTCTATAGACTGGGAAAATATCCCCAACTTTCTCAGTCCGTCCTGAAAGCGCAAACAACTGAAAATCCTCCAGGTGACTAGAGAACAGGAAAAGGAGTAAACATTGTACTCACCCACTTGCGAGGCCTCCCTCTTGGCCTTTTCCCAGCAGAAGGTTCTACCTTTATTGCAAACCAAAGGCAAAGAAAACCACTTTCAGCTCTTGTATTCGCCGGGCACTGTGTCTACTAATGCACTGAGCCTGGCCAAGGTGACCTCTGCATAACGTTCTTGAGAAAGAAGCAGCAAAAAGACAAGCTGGGAAGAGAAGACAGTTGAGGAGGAAACACCTGCCAGACTACACTAGTTGTGATTATTTGGCAACACTAGAGGAGAAATGCTAGAAGGAAGGTGCTGAACAGGCAACGGCAACATAGTGGCTGGGAGGTAAGTTAGGACTAAGACAACAGTGACAATTAATGTGGAGTTGAATCAAGAGCAACTTTCACTGTCCATCATCAAGCTAAAACAAACCTCCCTGCTTGTCCTTCTAGCAACGCTTCAATGTTTCTCCTCCATAAAAGAATACATGCCATTTACTCTTACCATCTCTCCAGATACAGTAGTCACTTTCTTGCTTCCTTTTGGCCTTCCTCGTGGTTTCTTCACTGGCGATGGTCCCACAGCCTCCTCCTGGGATAAAAGGAGAAAATCATTTAAGCAGGACAGTCCCTGCAACAACGTCCAGCTTCTATTCTAACATGCCTTAGAATGTTTTACACCAATAATAGCACCCAGATGACTAAATACCTGGCCATGTCTGCTTTTCTAGCTGTGAAGCGTGTTAGAAGATGGCTAGCAATACCCACACCCCTTTATCTTCTGGGCTGGGGAAATAAGTAGGCTCCCAGGACTCTGACCATAATGCCCAGAATGGGGAGAGAAAAGGCCTTGGTGTTCTCTGCTCACTCTGACAACTGGTGCAAAAACAGTGGGTAGTGACACCTGAAAGTCTGGAGCAGAGCTCTGGGTACCTCCTCTCATACCATTTTCTGGCCTGAACAGTCACAGCCCACCACGTTAAAGGCACCTCTGAAGCCAGTGGCTGAGATGCCCCAGGGTGTAGATGCTGTTAATTTACTAAAGAGCAATATTTACCACAGAATACCTCAGCTTCCCCTGCTCTTTGTCCATGAGCCCCTTCCCAGGGCTGCCTGCAAACCCCACCAGGCTGATGCCCAAGCACTGTCAGGCAGCCTGTTACGTTGATGTGGCCTCACCTGCGGCTGCTTCTTTGGTCTTCCCCTCTTTCTCTTCACACTCTCAGTCAGTGCAGATGAGACGGGGGTCACAGGCCTCTCGTTGCTCATGTTGGTACTTCCCACGGTTTCCAGATGATAACCCAAGAGGCTATTTTTCTACAGATTAGGAAAGAAAACTTGTCCCTTCTTCCTAATTTGCTACAGATTCTCCTCTACCTGTAAGGCTGAAATGGTGATAAAGAATCAGACATGGCAGCTTGCTATGTTTTCCATCAGCTGGAAGAGCCTGAGACACAGCAGACATTTAGAAGCACAACTGTGTTTTACAGACATTAATGAACCGTTCCTAATGCGTCCCACTACTCAGCTTTCCAACGTTTTTGGCCAAAGGAACCAATTGCTCCAGGTGCCAGAACGTGTTGGTACCTGCATCTGCCTTCCCCCTTATGGGCTGATTTCATCTGAGCTGACAAAGACTTTTTCAGCTCTCTGAACTGCGCTCTTTGTAGGCTTCCTTCACCTGTGGAGGAAGCAGGTGGGACAAGAAGTGGTGGTAGTGAGTTACAAACGCCTCATTCGAAGATAAAGCTTCAACTGGAGCTCCTGTATCATCACATACCAAAGCTAACCCTGCCTTAAAGAAGCTCTTCTACCTCCACCTGAGAAATGTTTTTTGCAGCTCTTTGCTCTGATTTGTTTCTCCTTTGTCACTTGTTAAAATGAGAGGTAACAACTTTATGCTTAAAAAGCAATTTGTCCCATTGGCCTCCAGTGCTGCTGGGTCCCCAGATCCCTCGGCAGGTGCTGCCTGAGGCAATAAAGGCAGCATTGCAAGTAAGGGCACAGCTGCACCACTCCTCAGAGTGTGACTGCTACAATAACGCTGGAGGGCAGAGCTGGGTTCAGTTCCAGACCATGCATGAGCGACCCCATCCAGTGAACTCCCTGGATGCGCTGCTGCGCTCGCTGCTGGGACCCAGCTCGCAGCCGCACACTTGGCTGTTCTATCAAAACCTCTGATCAGAGTGCGATGGGAAGACCGTAAGCTCAGTTCTGAGTTCAAGCTGCATCTGGAGGGGAGACAGTTAGAAAAAAAGATGTTTCTTTGTACTTGCAAGCCATGTGCAGTTGCCACCGAGCCCTGAGAGACAAGCATGAAACAGTTTTGCAGTTTCTTTAGACAGGAGCTGTGCTTTTAGATATCGTTAACAGAGCTTTGTAGCTTAATCAGATGTTCCCATTACAAAGATGAGAAGGACTTAATGGAAGATGAGAGCAAATATTTTCCCCTCTGGTCCTGCTACCATTTCCCGTTTTGCCTGCATTAACTGCTCAGAATTTGGGCTCAAGTGGTCCTGGCATTTGCAGCTGGATGTGGCAGAAAAAAGTTACTGAGATACACGGATCCCAGACAGCCCTAGGAGCAGGGAAACCTTAGTGCCTCTTCCCAATGCTCCTTTCCACAGAGCACAGAGAAAGCCTTGGGGATGAGCCTACTGCTTTGGGCAGGTAAATTAAATAGCAGAACCCCTTCCCATTCGTTTCCTTGGGGAGGTTAAATTTTAGGTTACATCCTTGGAAGAAATACAATCTGACACGGGGATGCTCGAGACATCATGCTGAACTCCCCAAACCACGTGCATGATTAACAGCAAGTGCTGCCAGAAAATGACTATCGAGCTGCAGTGCCCACATAGAGAATACAAAGATCACAAAGCCTTTTTCAAAGCATAACGGGAGTGTGATTATAAGAGACCCTTCATTATAGCTTTAACTCCTCTACTGTCTCTGTAATAATAGGAAAAAATATCCACCAAGCACAACTCCCACTTCATATCGCAGCACTGTTGTCCTATTGCCACGTGTGACAACATAAACCCAGGGTAACTTGGCCAGCGTGAACACGGTCACTCCGCAGTCCCTCTGCTAAAAGAGGGAGGGAAGAAGTTGGCCCAAGCCTCGCACCAAGCAGAGGAAAATAGAAGACCTTAATAGTCAAGATATCCAAAGATGGGGATAAGAAGGCCAGGCAGAAAGAAACCTTTCATTCCAATAACCATCACAATAATGATCCGCACTCGCATTATGAGAAACTGCTTTCACCTTCTGAGAAATCAAATGCTCACATCTTTGCAGACTTCACAGCAGATCAAGAAATACCACAGCTTGTCGTGGTTCCCCATGGACTCTGCTGCCAGAAAAGGAGGCCAGCCAAGCGCTGGAACATCTGCCCTAGGAAAGAGCAGTGGTGGTAACGCTCTGGCAAAGGAACCTTTGCTGCCAGATTTTTCAGTGAAATGAGGAACTTAAGGGTAACTAAATCAAGCTTGTGGTAACAGCAGGTAACTGCCAGAGACTCATAAATCACATCTGAAAAACGTAAATAACGTCTCAAAGTAGTTAGAGAAAACACCCAGAGTGATTAAGTCTAAGCCTTCTTTGGTTTGATGCTTAAAAGCCTCCCAGTTCCTTGCTTGCTGCTTTTTTTAATGGGCAATTTTTTGTCATTTGTGCTTGCACCAGAGCCCTTCAGCAGCAATATTTCTCTTTCCTTTTTAAACCAGATAGACACATTAATCTGAGATCTTTCCCACCTTACCCAGCTGAACAAACCAGTGTGTTTCAGTTTCTTGGGATCTAACCATATCTTCCAGTTGTTTTGATTGTCCTTTACATCCTTTCCATTCTAAGCACAACGCTTCCGAACACAGCAAGGAGGTAGTGAAGATGCCAGGGAAGATGTTGGATACCAAGGCCAGAGAGGAAGAGAGACCTGGAATCTGTTCCTGACATTGCTCTTGGGCAAGTCACATCATCTTTCAGCACTTGACTTTTTCTTTCTATAAGATTATGGAATAACACTGGAAGGATTAACACTTGCCTCTAACCTGGGGTGGAGGGACTGAGGACTAAGTCATTCCTGTTTGTACAGCAGCCCTAAGAACCCCCAGCAGAAGAGAACAGAGCAAAGCATTTTTAGAAGACCACACCAGCAGCCTCTCCGCATCGTTGCATTTACAAGTGCGAAGGAGAAGCTGTTGCAACTAAAGAAATGCAGCCCAGGATTAGCCACATCCTGCTGAGCAGCAAAACACACCCTCACTCTCTTCCCCTAAGAAGCCGAAGGCTCGTGAGACCCATTTGGCCCGAAGTGGAGTTCCCTGCCCTGGGAACCTGGCACAGAGCAGCACTGGAATGTCAGCGAGCGTTCTCCAGAGCTGCCAGACACTGCTGAACCACACGGCACTTCTCACCCACTCGCAAACCAGAACAGGTACGAGATACAGCGCCCCACTCACTTTCTCTATCCAAGGAAACTTATCCACCCAACCCAGAAACCCAAGTCCTGAGGCCAGTGCCCGAGGTCTTGGACACCATTCCTGCACTTCTCCCCCAAGGATCAAGCTAGACCAGTGGCACTTAATGCCTCTCTGTGAATCACAGACCCTCTGGCATGACACATAAGGAGCCTTTTAAGATTCACCCTTATGGAATTTGTCCAAAGACATAAATGTTTTCTCTTAAAATCTCTGTCCAGACCCTTCCACCAGCAAGTGGGCTCCCCAAACACTGCTGAGTTAAATCAGTGGAGAACAACAACAGTACCTTCTGTGAAATAAAGGGATAAGGAGAAACCTGTGGTTACTAAATGGAAACTAAAAATCACGGCCATTTCTTATTTCAGATAGCATCAAGCCTCACTCCTTGGCCAAGTTACTGTCTTGTTCAGTCCAAGTACTGACATTTGCAAAGAGCTGTCCACTTGTGCAAAGCCAGGAAACACCACTGCATGTTTCCTGGTGCCACTGGAGTTCTGGCATCGGGACACAGCAGGCAGCAAGTTTTGTACCTTAACCTGCTTCCAAACAGTCTCTCAATTACTGTGATGCAATTTATTAATCCCTGTGCTGTAAACAACCCCCAATGTCTTGCAGGCAAGCTCTATACACACATTTCAAACGTAGGCTTGCGAATGTGGTAAGAAAGGAACAAGATTACCTGGCGAGAAGTTGGGCAGCACCACTCGACCCAGCCCCAGCAGACCTGGCAGCAAAGGCAGGAGAGGAAGGCAGAGGTATCCAGCAGCTGACACCCCCTCTGCTCTGGAGGGGAACCGCTAACTGAAGGCTCTGCACACATTCATTTCTGGAACCTTACAGCGAGCTGAACGCTATTTATTGCGCTCCCAGTTAGCGATATGGAAAGCAGCATGAGCACTGCCAGCGATCTCCTTCTGATGGCAGCCCTGAGCAGTGACAGCAAGTGAAACCCTGCTTGCTTCAACCCACCTGGAATCTCACACTGCACCAGTAAAAAGTAAAAGAAATCACTAAGCAGAAAACTTATGCCAGGCTGCCCTGCTTGCTGAAAAGAAAGCCAGTTTCCAAACCTGAAATGAATAATCTGAATAAAGGGGACAGATTGCTTCAGTCTTCCCTCTCTGCAAGTGCCAGAAAGAATCACGTTGACCCTGTTTTATGAGGGAAAACCAACAGAAACCCAAACCCCAGATGGGGAGTCCCAGGAAGGCTTGTGATGACAAAGTGGTTATTAATCAGTGCAAAACACGCTGCGGGCATTTACTATAAGCCACAGGAAAAAAAAATGGGAAGCTGACTTCAGCTGAGCATAAATGTATTTTGAAAGGAGATGATGCATGGCTCTAGAGTTGCGAATTCTATATCAATAATGTGAATGACCATTAGATCTGGCAAAAGCTCTGTTATAGAATCACAGAATGGTTTTAGTTGGAAAACACCTTTAAGGTAATGGGGCTGGATTAATGGTTGGACTCCATGAAGTCCAACACTGGACCATGGCCCCAGGTATGACATCTAATTGTCTTTTAAACCCCTCCAGGGATGAGGACTCCACCACTTCCCTGTGCAGCCTCTGCCAGGGCCTGAGAACCCTTTCAGTGAGGAAGTTTTTCTAATGTCCAATCTGAACCTCCCCTGCTGCAGCTTTAGGCCACTCAAAATGCAGATTTCTTCATTTCATACAAATACGTCTGGAAAGGAAGCATTAAGCTCAATTCTACAGCACTAACCCCATGGCCGACTGTCCACACGCACTAAAGGACATTACTAATATTGTAGAAATTAAACTTCTAGTTAGGAAATGTCATATAGAATTGGCACATTGAATCCTATTTAATCCTTCCTGGGCATATACTAGGGAATAGCATTTTAATGTCATACCCACACTTCGTAATTTCATTAGCGTTTAAGGCTGAGAGAAATTATTCCATCATTCTGTATATAAACGACTGTCATTTTGTTGTTATGCTTGGATGGAGCCCAAAACTTTCATACTCAGCTGAAGCATCAGTCCCAGAAAATCATGTGTTCTTGGTTTAAAGACATCATGGGATGGCGACTGTACTGCCACCCTTGGACATGTGTTCCAGCGGTTAATCCCCTTTAAAAGGGTGCCTCATTTGCAATTTGATTTGTGTGCTTTCAGATTGCAGGTGCTGGTTCTTATCTTATTTCTCAGATAAGCACCCACCTATTCCTTCCCTCCCCTGCTCGGCGATACTTCTGCACCGTTATCAAGTCCACTCACACTATTCTTCTAAAAAATTAAATAGCCTGAGCTCCTTTAGTCTCACATCATAAAGCTTTAAAAGGTGGGGGAATCATTTTTGTGCCCCTCTCCTCATCTTCAATTTTTAATGCCTTTTAAGCTGAGGGGCACCAAAGCAGCACACCCGACTTCAGTAGCTGCCTCGACCCCCATTAAACCAGAGGTAAAATTAATTCCTCTTTTCCGCTCCTGTGGTTTCACAGCCAAGGATGATAGAAGTCCTTTAAGAACACAAAGTGATATTTTGTGCAGCACTCCCATTCATTCCACAAACTGTTCCTTCCATCCAGTCAACGTTGCTGTTTCTGTTTACCCTTTCGCCTGCTTCTTTCCTGCCCTGAGCAATGCTTTTTCAGAAGGCAAAATTATCCGTTCCCCCTGGGACTTCCCACCACTGGGCCTTCCCACACCACCTAACTCCTTCACAAACACTGCTGAACCAACGTGTGTGTTGCCGCTCTATGGCATGACAGCTGTTGTGTATTTCGCAAGGCAGGGAATTAAGATCATATCTCGGATATCAATATCTAGGTAAGAAGTTGCCAGCAAAATAGTTTGCCCACATGCTGATTCCATCCAGCGAGGTTCACGATGATGCCATCAAAGCCTTCTTTGGGCAGACTGGTAGATCTGGTCCCTGGTCCCTCTCCCATGCATTCAAATGCCAGGCTTTCTTCACCTGGGCATCCTCGGTGCCAGGAGGAGAGCTCTGACAAAGATGTGGGCTGCCTGGTTGTCAGGTGCCCCTCAACATGGGCAATCGTGCTTCTGTCCTCAGAGCACCTCAGAGAAGCTCTATGGAGAGGAGCAGCTTCTGGCCAAGGGCTGAAGCCTGTTCACAATTGCACCTTCTGATGAAGATTTTCTTTCTTAGCTCCCACGAAAGGGCAGCAAGCATGAGCTGGACCAAACCGCAAAAGCCAAGTCCAGCGGACAGGAGTCCTTCAAATTCCCTCTCCTTAGACTACTTATTATAAACAAATAAATAATCAGATTAGCAAGGTTTCCACTCGAGTGACTTTGTCCTGAGAGGATTTTGTGTGTTTGCATGAGAAATGCCCTATACAAGGGCTGGCTTGTGCCTGCAAGAGAGTTCTGAGTCTCCTTTAGGAAACATCCAGATTTTACCACAACGCAGTGCAAGGCTCTGCCTGCAGCCCTATTCCTTATCTACACTCTTCCAGAAACCAGACTGGTCACTGTGGTGCAGCACGATACATGTAGGCTAACAGCAACTGCAGATTCAGTTGTGTATAATCCCTTTGTGTTAGACAGGTGCACATAAAGGGCTTCATTCACCGCTCTCCTGATCTTGTCAGAACCTCTCATGTGCACAAACCTGCATCTCAGAAGTGTAGTGAAAGCTAGTTTCACAGTAATTGTTCTACACATGCTTATTATTTAGGCTGTATTAATGAATATTTTAACTGGAGATTAGGCTGAGGTGTGATTTCCACAAGATAAGAAATAGATTTGCCATGCTCCAATTTACCATTGTAATGAAAGTGTACTCCATAATATTATATTTCTTAATTCTTTCCTATTATGCTCAACAGCAATTAGAACTCTCTGGATGCCACAGGGTTACAAAAGCTCACTTGGAGAAAGTTGTGGACTTGCTGGAAGCCCTCCAAAAATCAGAGGCTGCAAAACTAGGGCCTATGAGGAAATATTGAGGATCTGGGTTGTTAAACCTAGAGATGGGGAAATGAAAGTACATGATAATAGCTTTCAAATACACAGAAGAGCACTGCCTCTGGGAAAGTACTAATGGACAGCTCGGATAAAACAAATCTGTTTCAGTGCAGAAGGGGAAGTTAAGCTGAATGTTAAGGAAAGTCTAATGACTTAATGGTCCAGACAGCAAATCATTGGAAGAGTGTAGTGAATTTCATAGCATCAGAGTGGGTTGGGTTGGAAGGGACCTCAAAGCCCATCCAGTTCCACCCCCTGCCGTGGGCAGGGACACCTCCCGCTGGATCAGGGGCTCCAAGCCCCATCCAACCTGGCCTTGAACCCCTCCAGGCACAGAGCAGCCATGGCTCCTCTGGGTAACCTGTGCCTGTAGCAATAATGTCCTGCTTCCAATGTTCCTGTAGACAGCTACCAGGTAGACCATCGGCTGGTGCATCCCAGCAAGAGAATCCAGTGTGTCCCAGACAGCAGATTCATGCTAAAGGAGCAACAACAGCAGTGCCCACCTTGCTCCCTTCTCCAATTTTGCAATGCACATCTCATTTGTGGCTTCAAGATACCATTACTTGAATCCTTCTTGGTCTTAAGAGAGTTAAAGGAAAAGTGAAAAGGGGACACTCACAAATACTTCTAAATACTGCTGAATTTCTCACAATTAGGCTGAAGAGCTCACAAAGCTTGGCTATGATGGAAAGATGTCTATGAAGAACCAGTAAACATCGTGATGGATCAGCTGCTGAGGCAGTGCCAGGCTCGCAGCACAGGGACAGCCTAAAGGCTACGCCCCAGGCAAGGTAGCTGTGCTTATTTTGCTCTCTTACATACAGTATTACAACACACAACTGAGCTTCAGAGGGAAACACTCCTTTCTCCAGAGCAGAATCAATGCAGATTAGCCACAGACTTTGCATTTGAGGACCTAGAGCTACAGGGCACTGAAAAGCAAGCACAGAGGTGTGAGACCTACCTAGAAAAGCCAAATGACCAGGTCATGAGGATGCCAGGACAAGGGACTAAGAATATTTTAGTCTCAGTATTAGCACTGTGGGGTGCAGAATGCATGCCGTAATAGAGGAATGACCACAGTACAGCCCCAGCATCACTGGCACAGGTACGAGAAAGTACAGCCCCGAGACCATGAACACAAAGAAACTTGAGACAAGTTACAACAGAGTGTTTGGAGAAAATGGCAGGGCACAGTATATTATCTGTGTGTGCCCCATCCTTACCCTTTTATTTCACTGTCCCTTGAGGAAAGGCACCATGTTAACACACAACTGGAAAAAACCCCCACATTTTGCCTTACCTTTGCCAAGAGGCTGTCAAGAAACAGAAGGGAAGGAAAAAAATATAAGCAAAATATACATGCCTGAAGTGTTGCTCCTGCTCCACTACTAGGCACAACACACATGCTGGGGAGAAATCGGGAATGCCTCCATTAACTTCAAAGAGATGCTCTTGTAAACCCGCCGGGACAAGGAGGACCTTTTCTGTGTCACCACACAGTGGTGCTCTCCCCACACATTTCCCGGAGTTCACCCGGCTGGGCTTTGCCCCATTACCGAGATACCTCTGAGGGTAAATGCCGCTGGGCTGATGAGGGCTTCAGGAACCCCCAGTATCTGAAACACTCACAACTTGTAACCAGCAGAGATGGTCAAACATCTGCTTTGACAGCACAAGCTGAACATAAGTTGTTAGAAACCAAACACTGGGAAAAATCTGGTTTTAAACTTGCTGGAATATCTGTTCTTGGATCTCACACCCTTCTCTGCACACTTCATTTGCACTTCCCTCTCTTGTACTTCAACATTCTGGCTTCACCATTTTAAGATCTCAGTACTTTGTACCACATCTGTCTTCCACAGCTCTGGCAAATCACTTATTCTCCACGGCTTCACCAGAGGAAGAGCCCCAAGGACTCCCAAGGAAACACACATCCACCAAACAGCCTTCTGCTGCACATGTCACAGGTGGTTTTATTCAAGGTGAAAACAATGGTGTGTTGATAGGACTGTGGCAGAGATGGGAAAAAAAGGGGAAAGCCTCTTTTCCAAAAGTGTTGATTTTTTCTTACATGCTAAACATCCAGGAACGAACACAAGCCTTAATCTTTATGACCTAAACAACACCTCGCACAGGGGTGACGTATCAGAGCTGATGTCCCATGACATACATGAAAGAGGAAGCCTACCTGATGTGAAGAGTCTTGCTCAGCTCTCCTAACTGACCTTTGGACGGGCTGTGTGCTCCTGTGGGTGGGAGCTGGCCTGCTGGGGCAAAATACCCGTTTATCCCAATGCCTTCTCCAAGTTCTTTAAGCCACAGACATTTCTTGGGATTCGCAGATAGCAACTTGGGTGTATTTAGCCTCCGAGAAGACAGACTACAGCTCTAGCAGGTGCTCTGAACTACACCCTACACCTTCCTCCTTCCACCTCCTTAGTCTCCCACTTACTCAGCTCTTAATGAAAGGTCTTGTGCTGTGATGACCAAGATGACAGAGGTGAATATATAAGTAATGTGGGACACATGGCAATGAAGCATGAACCTTCAATGTACAAAGGGAAGGGGGGTCTGTAGAAAGGGTCCTATCAATTCCTAGCTATTCCGGATCAGTCTCCACCTCTGCAGCTGGCAGTTCAGATGTGCTAGGCTAGCTGCCAGTTACCCAAGCAGAAGAAACCCAGATGCCTACAGAGATCAAAAGGATTATCACACAAATACGGCATGAACACCAGTGACAAAGATTCATCTGGGTGAGGAAACTCCCTCCACAGCCAAATCTCTGTTCACAGACTGGGCCAGAATAGTGAGTCCATCAGTTGTCACACAGGATTTTACCTAAGGGAACTTTGTCTTCCCTTTTCAGAGAAGAAACTCAGAGAAGAGAGCAGCATTCCTTCAGAGAGGCAAGTCCATTATATGTAAAAATTCACACCAAAACATAAGAGCAACAGTTGAGGCCAAGGTTTCCACCCAGGTGGCAAAATGAAGTATTTTACTAAGTGGAGTGTTATCTTGGAACAGGTGCATATCAACCAGGTTAAGCATTCCAGCCTGACCAAAACCCTGTCAGACAGCAGAGCCCTGGTGTGGTCTTTCAGAATGAACTAAAAGAACAATTCTGCAGAAAAATCTATCTATTTTCAAACATATCTCTATTTTGAAACATCCCTCAAGCAACCTGATTTTCTCATAATCATCTCCTGCTCCCAGAGAGTTTCCTCTGGGTTTGTAAGAGCACCTGGTTCTCTGGAACCAAGTCCATGCCTTAGTCCTGCAGTATGTGCTTAACTGCTCTGTGCAGCTCTGAAAGCCTCATGCAGGCCACCAGGAGACAGGAACAGCAGCTTGCTTACAGTAACCCAGCCAGAGAGGTGATCAAAAGAAGAAGGGGTAGAGCAGACCTGACATGCAGCAGGCATGCACATGGGAGCCCATCTAAAACATCACACACTCTTCAAGAGGAAATCGGATGGAGCTCAGGCTTGGGATTTGTTTGCAGGGGAACAATCTGGCCTTGCATTCCTATAGCACACCTGTGACAGGGTATCCTCCTCCTCATCTGTCTCATTGCCGATCCAAGACCTCCTCTCTCCCACCTTCCCTCCACTCCTACTGTGCCCATCAGGGCCACGGCACAGGCACTTGTGTGACTCCTCATTACAACTCAGAATTTTCCACTGCCCTCTGCAGTGCTCATGGTTATTATACTCTCATCGCCTGGGCAAGCGAACTCAATCTTAGCTTTTCTGATTCTGTATTGTCTGTTTATGAGATGGACCCTTTGTGAACTCAGCAGTTCACACTTGCCTGTGGTGCCAAGTGTAAAATTAATATTGACTAAAAAATCTGGATACTTCTTTCTGGCCAGAGAGGAGACATTTGGAATTAATGGGAACGTTACAGTGTTTCACACCCACTGTCATCTTTCTGAAACCTTCAACTCCTGCAACTCATTTCTACTTGCAGGCATTAACTCTTAATGGGCTTTGTCTGCTCTGAGCAGGTGGGTGCCTCCCACACACAGAGTTGATGGAGCACGTCCAGGACTTACTTGGTCTCCTCACAGGCAGCCAGCAGAGGTGGTGGTGTATCAGACAGCCTGGTTCTTCAGACTCCTTCACATAGCAGGCAGGCAGGCAAAGCCATAGGCTCTTCCTCTTTAAAGATGTCATCGAGTCATTGAACTTGGAAAAGACCTCTAAGATCATCCAGTCCAACCATCAGTCCAATCCCACCTTGCCTACTAAACTGTGCCCTAAAGCGCCAACCACACGGGGTGTTTTTTTTAACTCCTCCAGGGAAGGAGACTCCACCACTGCCATGGGCAGCATCTGCCAGGGCTTCCCCACTCTTTTGGTAAAGAAATTTCTTCCTAATATCCAGTCTAAACCTCCCTTGGCATAACTTGAGGCCATTTCCTTACAAGCCAAGGCAGGTGAAGGGTGTTTGGCCAAGAGCTCTGCTGGCACCAGAAGAGAGACAAGCCCAAGCACTCTCATCATGCTGCCAGTGAGTTCCCAGAATGTCTCAGAGCAAGGAGACCATTCTGTGTCCACAGCCCCAGTTCAGCTCTCCGGCCATGAGGTGACTGGCAGCAACTGAGGGGACACTCCCCCTAGGACAGTTCTGGGAGGAAAAGTGGGTTAGAGAGATGCTGAACATGTAGCTATGAGCTCAGGAAAAAGATATTGTTCTGTTCCATTCCTTGCACACCCTAACCCTTCATAGCCAAGAGCTCTTTCCCAGCACCTTAAAAACAAAAATATAAAGCAATTACACTGGCACAACACTGTTACCACTAGTAACTCTGTGCAGTTGCACAGCTCCGCTTTTACAGAGAGTTTAGACTTTATTATTATCACTTCTGATGGCGTTGCCAATGTGAAAGATTTGAAAAACAGAGCTAACAAACAAAACTGATCCCATCACTCTCCTCTTTCATTACCTGTCCCAGCCCATGGCTGATACAAGACTAGCATCACTGCTTTTACTTTCAAAGGGAAGATAACACTGAAAAAACTTCTGTTCTCCAACTAAACTGGACTGAGCGAATGAAAGAAGCCAGATGTACAAGTCTCTCCTGGTCACATTAAGCACATTGTAGACTTCCACCCTTGTCATAAGTAGAGGATGGGTACAGTCTTACTGCAGATAAGAGAGAACTGAGGCACAGAGAAGAGCCTGTCACATCACATGCTGGTGGATGGCCAGGAACTGAGCTCCCACCTCCAGACACAATAGACAAAACAGTTCCCTTTTTTACAAGGAAAGGACATGTGGTCTCTAATGCTTCGCTTGTGGATACTTAAAATAATTGGATCTGGACAGATTCAAGGCAAACGGCAGTTGCTCAGATGAATATAATGCACTATATGGGGCTACAAAAACTGCCAGAAGTACTTGATTTTCCGATTATACCAGCCGTAAAAAAATATGGATCACAGAACACTGTCAGGAGAGGACAGGGAATGCTTTCCAAATGAAGTTTCAGATTACGGCAGCCCAGGCACTAACAAAACGGGCACCTGATCGCAGGGCTATGTGAACTGAATGCCCTTGCCCAGCACAGATGAGCTGCAGGTGTTCAACGAGTTTGAGCACAACCAGTAGAAGGGTTTGCAGCAGCACTGATCCACACCGGGCTCTGTCCTTCCCTTCCTACAAAAGTGGAAAATTCCCAAGTATGCGATTGGCTCAGCTTTCCTCACACCACAGGCAACAGTCAAGACCAACAGTGATAGGCTTTGAAATCCTCACCCTATGGCTCTCAGGAAGGCAGAGAATAGTGAAGGCACAGAGATAAAAGCTTTGACACAGTACGAAGAATTGCACTTTACTCAACCAAATATTTAAACCTTGTCCTTTGAGAAAGACACAGGGCTTTCCTTTGTCTTGAAATATCTTAAAATAATGGGAAAAAATGCACTCCAAGCTCTCCAGCTCATTAAGATAAACAAACTTAAGAGGTGGATTTCTCTTGTGCTCCCATACACCTATCGAATCACATTAGCGAAACGGTGGGAGATCAGGCCAGGCCAGCAACAATTATCATAGAATCACAGAATGGTTTGGGTTGGAAGGGACCTCAAAGCCCATCCAGTCCACCCCCTCCCATGGGCAGGGACACCTCTCACTGGATCAGGGGCTCCAAGCCCCATCCAGCCTGGCCTGGAACCCCTCCAGGGATGGGGCAGCCACCTCTGCTCTGGGCAACCTGGTCCAGGGCCTCCCCACCCTCACAGCAAAACATTTCTTCCCGATACCTTATCTAAAGTTCTCCTCATAGTTTAAAACCATTAGCCCTTGTCCTATTGCTATAGTACTGCTAAAACGTTTTTCCCTGTGTTTCTTATAATCCCTCCAGCTTAGTTACCCAGCAGTCCAAGGACACCAGCCCTGCTGCACGCTCACAGACCTTTCTTTTGCCCTTCACCACCTGCTTCAAAATGTAAGGAAAGTGAAGGTTTTAGAAGACGGATCTGGCCCTCATTCTAGAAGAGCCATCCATGTCACTCTTCACATTAAATGTGTGGGTAGTGCCCAGGAAGATCAAGCTCAGCACATGAGTGGGTGACTGCAGGACCAGATTGAAACATGCCATTTGTACTGAAATGTACCTTATGATACACTGATTTTCCTTCTTCAGATGAAGCCTAGAAAGGTAAGGAGCATCATTACTAGGTTCAGTATAGCTACCACTACTTAATAGTGTCAGCTGAGACTTGACATTACTTCGTTTGCCAACTGACACTCATCTCAGCCTTTTTTAAAATGGCCAGTGACTGTTGTTATTGTGCTGTTTGTCTAAGAAATATTTAAAAGGCACATTTTACTTAGCCATTGTTTATGATTGTGAGGAAGGCAAACTTCAACAACCACTCAGTAATGATTAAGGCATGTTAGAGTTTAAAGCTCTAGATTACAATAACCTTTAAAAACAAATTGTTTTCCTTTGCATTGCTGCAGGGCACCGTAACTGCGGTTAAGGTACCTTAATTGCATTTCTACTCCTAGCGTGTTTTTAAATCACGCTTGGACTACAATTCCAAAGTTTCTAAGGCTTCAGTTGGAAGAATGTAGTCTGAACTGCAGAGAAAAGGGAGAGAAGTGAACCCAACCAGGAAAACTGGGGTGTTTCCTGAAATTAAATCTCAGGTAATTATCGATAATGCAGCACAAAGACCAGGGGGTTAATATCCGTACAGCGCAGCAAGGGACAGAATATCTTGGCTTGATCCAGAAAGCTGTGCCAGAACCTCTTGCATCTATCTCAGTGGTCCAGGCACAAAGTTATTTCCCCAGAGCAATCCTGCTTCCAGTTCCAAATGGTTCTTCGCTAGCTCAGGCACTTCTGCTCTGCCACGTGCAGTGCTGACACTCCTCACTATGCAGCCTCTCACACTTTTTCCTCTCAGAATCACCTACTGTCCAAAATTAAAACTCAAACATTGCAGGTGATACGGGCAGCAAGGAGAGACAGCAAGGTGCTCCTCTGATTCACTGTAGAGTTCTTGACACAGCAGGCTTGCGTCAGATCTGTTGAGTGCAGCCCCAAGCGGCTCATTACAGAGTTTTGGTGTGTTAATTCAGAGGGCAGAAATTAATCTGGTTTCTACTGGCTGGAGGTAGATGACAGCATTTTTTTGTTCTGTAAGTGGGAGGGGTTGCTTCAAGCACAGGGGCCCTGAATTTGCAAGCCTGATTCTCCCTGCAGCTCTAGTAAGACGCATGAGAGTGCATGCAGTGCTCGTTCTCAATTTGGGGGAAGTGGTTTGAAAGCTCTTCTGTACCTCCCAGGCTCACGTGTGATGTGGCTGGGATTTACAACCTCTGTTAACTTAAGTAAGTTTTCCAATTTGCATCTATTTCCTGAAAGATTCGAGCCTTAGGAAAGTAGATGCTAATGTAGGAGCCTGTATTTGGATTGGTGAAGCAGATAATCCAAGATTAATTTCATCTGACAAAAGAAATCTATTATTACAGTGTCAAACTCCGGTGTGCAGCTTGTAGCTCTCAGCAAGACTGGAGATGCAACTCAGCACCTGCATTCTTGCACACAGATGCTATTAGAAAATGCCTAGGGAGACTGGAGTGATTCTGACAGGGGCAAAAGCCTCTTTGAAAGCAGGGCTGAGAGGATCTTATCACTTGGCTTGCAGGTGGATGGGGCATTGAGCCTACATGCGATACTGCAGCAACTATCAAACATGAGACTATGCGGGCCACTGACAGGAGGTTTATTATACCTGCGGAGGAGGAATAACCCAGCTCTGGTCACAAAACAGTGACAGGATGAAATCCTGGCCCAAATAAACCCACTCGATCTAAACTATGGACTAGGCAAGCCTTGCAATTGGCTCTGCAACCGTGGCTACTGGACGCAGACCACAGCTGCCTCCTGGCATCATGCTGGGAAGACACCTGGACATACACACTCTTCCTTTAGTCAGGGAACCTGGGCAGGCCCAGAGGGAGCCCCAGTTTACACCAACAGGATCCCCCAGTACAGGTGATCAATGGAAAAGCATTAATGCTATTAATCACAGACTCTCAGGGCCCCTTAACCTTCAGCACCCAGATTCTCATAACTTCAAATATTTCAGACTTCACAGAAAAGCAAAGTGTTCATGCAACACTGCAGGGGGTGGAGAATGGGTCCTTTCCAATGTCTGCTATGCAAATAGCCTGCACACCGGAGCACAGAATTTATTCATACCCATCTCAGCACGAATAAATGCCAGACCTAAAGCAATCCGTCTTTCAGGCTGTGGCATACTGAGCTGGTTCAATGACCTGTTGGAACAGCAATTGCCCATTGATGGTTACAGCAAAAGAAAGTCCAGTCTTATCCATGCCCTGAAGACAACTTGAATTCCCCATGCTTGCCTCAGAGAAGTAGAGTCATTTCAGGCTTAAGCCATCTGCATGGGGGTCCTCACTCCTCAGATATGCCCCATGGTGCAGAAGAAACATGTCATGAGACACGACACTCCCTTCCTCCTGTCAAACTGGATCAGCCTCCTTGGAAGCAACAACTCACAGTGACATCTCAACCACACACAGATGCAAGGCTCCCAATACTGCAATGATCCATAAGTCTCAAAAATCCTGAGCCTTCTGCTGGAAGCAACAAAGACTAGTGGAAAAAAAACAATGAGTCTCTCATACTGGAGAAGGTGACAGCTCAAAAAAAACCTCTGGGAACCTAGGAGGTGCAGGGAAATGCTTTTAAAATGACCCCCAAAAGAAAATTCACCAGGGTCCGACGGAGATGCTCATCTTGCCTGTGCTTCTCTTTTATGTCATGTTAGCTCAACTCCTTGTCAAAATAAGCTCTGTTTTGCTGCTGTCAGCACAGTGGGCTTAACGTAGCTTAAGAAAAAACATCTCAGGCTATTCTTCATACTTCATATATCATCTCCAACAAGCTAGAGAGCAGAAAACAAGCTGCTACTGTGCAGCTGATTATGGGTGATCACGTACACAGGCCTGCCCAACAATGGAAGAACACTACTAAATTTTGCTAAGATCTGTTTTTAGCAGAGAGGCAACAAGCAACAACACAAGAGGAGCCTTTGACTCTGGGAAACATCCAGGCTGGCTGCAAACTACAAGTGCAATTCAACATTTTCAGCACCAATAACGGCACCAGCAAGCACCAGTCTGACAAATCCCTTTTATATGGTACCCGTTGTTAAAGAGCAACACAGTTGTCGACCTTACAAGGTGTGTTTACATGTAAAGACTGTCCACAGTAATTTAAAAGAAGAATCAGAAGAATTGAGACTGAACAAGTGCTGAGAACAAGCACTGCTAATAAAAACATTATAGCAAAACCTGTCATTTGGTCTTTTCCTTTCTCAAACAGCTTGGCTGCTAATCTAGAGGAGGCAGCAAGTCACTCCATTCCTCTTAATTATCCATTTTGTCCAACTCCATTCCTATGGACGAGATCTGTCTCTGCACATACAGTAATGTAATACAGCTACTGGCTCCAGTCACAGATGTTAAACACTTACCTATCTTTTTTTTAACTGCAGAAAATCAGGACATTCTCTTAACAGCAAGGAATAAGAACTTGAGGGATACAACCCCGAAATAACTCATGCCAATTTTCTACAACATCAGGAAATCCCCAGAACATACAAAGATGATTTCCAGATACCAAGGCGTTCCTGCCACTGTTTCACTGTGAACCACCTATCTATTTTGTTTTGCACATCCACTGTGCCATCATTGTGGTTTTCCACTGATATTCAAGAAGGATCTTGTACTGCTCTCAGCAGCCAGCATTATAGTCTTCATCCTCTCTGCTGAGATTTGATGGTTCATTTCCTCCACCCAGATTGACTTCAGGTTGTCAATATTGCCCTGCAGTTCTGTAGTAAAAAGTACATGCAAAATACGCTGCTTTGCACTTCGAGCAGATAGTTCCTCACTTCACAATTCCCTTGCACAGCAACACAGTGGTGATAAAACAGGTTTGAACCACAGCTTAACATAAAGCATCTCTTCCGCTTTAAAGCTTCCATGCTAAATTCTTGGTCATTTCCCAAAGACGTCAGGCCCTGAAGACATGGTCTCTCCCCATTTCTTGTTGAAGAATCAAAGCGTAGAAGTGAAGCTTACTTCTTAGTGCTTTTCACAAGGCTAGGAGCCTAGCATAGAAAATGAAGTAGGATCTGTGAGCTGGCTTGGAAGGGATCTGTGTTTCCCAGTCCAGCCTTTGCTACTACTTGCACTCATCCCCTGTAATTCATCAGCATCATCTTAGACAAGTAGTTTTTTTCTCCACTGTTCCCATGGGAAGGATACTTCGCTCGGACGGCTGGAAGCATTCTTCTCATCTGCTGCCTCGGTTTGTTGAGGACTGCATTCTACAGTCTTCTATACTGGCATTTCCCTTCAGCTTAAACGCCTCTCCTTCCCCAGTAGCTTTTCCTAGGATGTGTTAGTAGACAGCTCTCAGACCCATCAGCCTTTTATTGCTGGTTACACCTAATCTTCAGCACTCTTACCAGACAGGGCATCTCCTCCCCAGTCATCTCAGCTGTCCTCATCTCCCAAATCAAAATCAGAATGGGAGATGGAGAAGTCACTTCTTAAACCCAGAAACATTCTTCCTTGCCCTGAAGGAGGTCACGTTCCAAGAACAGGGAAAAGAAAAGCTCTTCTTCAGTCACCCTCTGGCTTCTCATTCCCATCTCTGTGCAGAAGTTTAGAACCACCTCAGGTGTACTAGAGCAAACCCCTGTTTCCAGATGTTACAGAGACCACTGACAACACAAGAACAGAAAGTTCACTTTAAGCCAGACCACTCAGGTGTCCCAGTTTACTGTGTGGTGACAAATAGCCAAGAAGGCAGAAACATGCAGGCTGGCTTCACCACTGTGAACAACAGGGCACATTCACCTCCACAGAGCTGGCTGTCAGAGACGTACAAACACCAAGCAGCACTGATCTGCCTGGACAGACAGGACAGACACAGTCTGTTGCCAGGGTATCCTCATTAAACTCCTTGTCACTTCCCCAGACAGAGGTGATATGAGCTACCTGTCCTTCACACATGCTTGCTTCACCTCTTCTTTCATCCAGGCATTCATTAGGCCATACAGCAGAGAAACCATTTCTTGTAGGATTCAGCGCATCCACCTCACCTTCCTGTTGTTTCTTTTTCACCTTGTGTCACATCACTGAGAAAAGCTGGCTATGAAACCATTAAATGCAGCACGCTAACTGCTGTCAGCCTGTAAAATCCCACTGGGCAGCTGCTGTACACACTTATCTCTGTGCAACCAGGCTCTGCCATCTCGCTGGCTTGAAAGAAATGTTAATTTTCCCCTGTAGAATATGGAGCTGGATTCAGTCCCTATTCCTGCCCCTTTCCTCTCACTCATTCTATCACAGCTTTTGTCTCCCTTCCTCTGTAGCCACATCCCAAGGCTAAAGCAACATCCTGACAGATCCTTCAGGCCAGCCAGTCCAAACCTCTCCTGAAGCCACAGCAAATTTCAGCAGTTTCCACTGGAGCAGGGAAGGAGTCAGGACTCCTGGGTGCTGATTAGGGTACCTCCCTTTCAACAAACTGTGTTGCTGCTAAAACCCCATTTCACATGGAGATCAGGCCAGTCTCACTATGGTTCTCAAGGTTTGGATCCTGAGCAGCCAGCAAGGACACTCCTGGGGCACCCGGGTCCTATCACACCTCTAGCTACACTAAGTTCCCAAGTACTTGCAGCCAGGCCCTTGTGCTTGATCACAGCAGCTCTCACTGCAACAGATTCATCCTGAAAGAAGAATCTGGTAGCCAACAGCAGCAGAGCAATGTTTAAACTGTCTTGCTGTAGCATAACGTCATTGCAATTCAGAACGCTACACCAAACAGCAAAGAAACTGCAATTAAAAGCTGGATGATGGGAAGCAAAGTTTGCACCTGCCACTGAGCCTTTCAGACCAAACTGAAATAACCCACTTGGATTTAATCTCCTCTTCCTAAAAACAAAGCCACGACTCATATGTTTCCAGTCTGTTGATGACAGATGAGTGATCTTGTCACAAAGCCAAAGACTTAAGTACAAATTCCCAATTCCTGCTCCTAATTCTGTCTCACATTGTCTTAGTCAAGTCAGCTCATCTTTGTTGCTCAGCTTCCCCCCCTGCAGAGGGAGGAGGTTCTACTCCACCAGGCTCTACTGAGCTTCATTCATGCACTCTGGAACCCATCATTGGTACTACAGAGTAAACTCCTTATTTCTTAAGCACTGGAAGGAAGATATTGCACTTATATGTGTGCAAACCGACAGAAAACTTCTATCTAGGAAACCATTGGAGTCTTTCATCCTGCTCAAGGAGACAGGAAAAAAAGCACGCAAACAAATCAATAGCGTTCTGGATGTTTTCATCCAGACCAGAAACAGAGCTTCCCATCTCCCAGGTTTTAGCTCCCTGCTATTTCTGTCTGGAGTGGAGTCTGTACCCACAACAGGGTAGGTCTACATTTAGGGTCTTTCGTTTCCACATCAGTTTTTTCTACTACACCCAGACAACCCTGCAGAACTGTTCTGAGCACACATACTACATACTTTTTGGCCCTATTCAGGCTATACTGACCATAAATAGCATTCCAATCAGGATGAAAAGCCAGTTCTTCCAAATGCAGCCCTACAATGAGGGCCTTAGCAAAGCCTGTGCTGCTAAACAGAGCGCCGAGTTTCCTTGCTAACTAGTGGTGGTGAGGGTGCATTGGTCCCTTTAACAACTGCTTTGAGATAAAGGAAGCAAGTGAAGTGAGTGATGATAATAAGCCATCAGATGGAATAAACCGCCTTACACTGAGCATTACCACCTTCTCTGGGAAGTCAGGCTGAAATTTTGAAGTTCAATTTAGTGAGAGGAAGGAGAGACTGTGCACTTTGCAAAAAGAATTGTGTGTATTCTACAAGGAATAAAGAGACACTGTTTCTGTGAGGACTCAGAAGAGGAAAGTGGTGTTTTTAAAAGCATTAGTGCATAGAAAAGCAGGATTTATAATGGGGAGCTCCGTGTGCCTCAGCACTGTAAAAGTACCTTGCTCATCTTGGGCACTATAAAATACTCATACGGAAAGGAGCAATTCTGTCCCTGCTTTTATTATTTTATTAATTACACTGGTACCATCTCCTACCCAGCAGCTCCCTCCCCCATTGCTGATGGTGAACAGAGGACACTCTCTTAGCAAATGAGGTCAAAGAGCTTTCAATGCTGGGAATTTCAACAACGCTATCCGTGGCCTAAGAAACAGAAACCTGGGGCAAGCCCAGTTCAGTCCCTTGTTACACACTTTTTTTTGACAGATGCAGGTGGAATTGCTCACTGCAAGGAGTGGGGAAGGGATTTCGCTTGTTTTCCTGCAAGCAAAATTGAGCACTGTTAAACAAGAAAAATCAGAACTGCTTCCATTAAACAACGCTGGTGTCCAGCTGGTGGACTGTAGCAGTCGCCCGTGTTCAGCTTTCCCTGATAAGTTCTTACCTGACCCAGTAGGACAATGGTATTAAACTCCTGGTTTTCTGATGTCAAAAAAGTTTTTTTAAAGCATGGCTTTCTGTTCCTCAGTGCCAACTCAAATCCATGTTTCTATCAATGCTGGCAGTAGTGCTAGTTGGTATCATTGCTCTTGAGAGCTTTTTAGATCCTGACTACTTTCACACTACACTAGATATAAAATAATGCCCTGCTGCCTACTAAATGCTCATTGCTAAAAACTTACCTTCCAGTGGGCAGGGCTCTAACAGGCAGCAGCCCAGCAAGGTCAGCCTCCTCTTGGCTCTTCCCTGGCTCCGTGCCCTCCTTTCCCCTCCCAGGTTTTACCGAACACATCTATTTGATGAGAGTTTGCATTTTGGTTGGAGACAGTAAACGCTGCCATGCTGTAAGGACAAATGGTTTTACCTCTGTCAACTGCTACACCACGGCTTACTGCCACGCTACAGAAATCCCAGCAATCCTGAAATCATTTTAATGCCTTTTGCAGACTTCAGTTCATTGCCTTAATGGGAAGGCGACACTGTTCGGGGTATCCACAACAGAAAGAAAATGATGGTGGGATGCATCCGAATTCTGTAACGCGCTTGTTCCAGCTTGTGCTCTTTCCAGGAGCAGAATAATGAAATGATTTGTATCTCTCCAGATTTGGCTCTAAATGCACTTTGCAGAAACAGGCTATGAGATGCCTGGCACATCCACCACCAGCTGGCCCTTCGCCCACCAGGGAACATGCCCAGAACAAAGT
This sequence comes from Clamator glandarius, assembly GCA_033459285.1. Taxonomy (NCBI): domain Eukaryota; kingdom Metazoa; phylum Chordata; class Aves; order Cuculiformes; family Cuculidae; genus Clamator; species Clamator glandarius. Next base: position 696,718 of record JAUNZM010000044.1, read on the forward strand.
CTCAGGAGAGTTTATTGTTGCCATTTGTGATATGAAACCCAAGCACCAGCAAGGACTCACTTCTGGTAGCTGAACTATGCATGTTCACTTCCAAACACAGGTGGAATATCAGATCTTTCATTCTAGGGCTATAAAGACCTATGTACACCCTTTTAATTCAGCTCTAATGCAGAACACAACATTTTTAGTTTAAAGCAGAGCAGCTCTTCATTCTGGTGGTTTAAGCAAAGGCACTCCACTGCTCAGTGAGGACAACACCACACATGGTCATTCACTCTCTGAACTGAGCTTTGGTATCTTAAGATCACATAATCGCGAGTCATCAAGAGTACATCTCAGTGGTCAATGCGAGTGCTTGGGAGCAATGCCAAAATAATATTTATCAGCCTGGCTGAAGCAATTATAACTCAGCTATGTAAGATCCCATAATGGAGAACACTCCAATACAGCAAGCAGCCCCTCAACATGCCAACTCTAACACTATCTCATTTGTGTGAGTTATTGGGCACTTGTAAGGTAGTTTGGAAATAAGCTAACTCGTGAACTGAAGAGATCTGCTCGTGTGCCCACGGCAGACCAACCTAGCAAAGAGAGGAATCCACCACTAACTTGAGGCAGTGTGCCAGTGTCCGACCGCTGCTGTGCCAGGAAGTTTTGTTACTGATGGGCAAGAGCATCACCACAACCGAAGAACAAGAAACCAAAAAGCGAGGAGTTAAGTCTCCACTTCATCTTCCTCCACTAGCAAAACCACACTTAACACACTGCCAGCCTGGCTGTGCTAGCTTTAAGAATAGCATTGCGGAATAAAAAGGGTAGGGGGGTGGCTTTACACTTCAGCAAAGCAGCAGCTGTACAGGAGAGCTGACAAGCAGGACGGCTGCAGACTGTATTCCGCTGGAGCCCTGCACAACATGAGCAGCTGCTGCTCGGGTAGAGACAGGATAAATAGGCCAATGACTTCTGCTGGGAATGGGCGTGTGGGGAGAAGGCCCTTCCCAGAAGCTGCTATAATTACTATCTCAGGTTTTTTATTTATTTTCATACTTCTTGCAGCTGATCTGTCACTTGGGTGAGTCTATTCAGCTGCCTCCCTTCACATAGCTCAGCTTTTTTCTAACACCACCCATTGCAAGGACTACCTTGCACTACCTTGTTCCTGGGACAGCAAAATGCCATTTTATCCATCCAGCTAAATAATCTTGAACTAAATTGCCAAAAAAAAGCTGCATGTGCTGTCTGAACTGCTCAGTTCCAAGGAGGAAAGACAATTTGATTTAACACTATTCCTTCTCACACCAAGCCAGCACCCAATGACACTAACAAATCTAATTGCACGCAATGGCTGAACAAGGTAAATAATAGCAGCACAGATGCGTTTGTGGCATTCCCTGCTTCCTCAGCTCACATTTTGATTATTAAGCACCAATGCGAGCACAGCCTTCACCAGTGGCTCCAGATTGCTGAATCACTACTGTTAGGACATGTTTGAGCCAGAAAGGATGGGGTGGGAACGCTCATATTCCCACATCCTACTGCTGTTACGTAGCTGGGAGCCCGCTACCTACACCCAGCTGTGCAGAGATGGACCCACAGCCTCTGCAGCACCCTGGTACTCATTCAGAGCTACAGAGAAATTACCATTGCTATTAAAAGTTAGCAAGTAATCTACTAAGCACAGCAGCTGATATTTTTTCTTCTACTCAAACTGTTTTTAGAACAGGCTGAAATGAACGACACAGATGTGGGTCAGTGCCTGCCTAACAAGGCCAGGATCTCACCTGGGAGCTTTCAGAGCTAAAGCAAAACCACCAGGCCATTACCTTGGCTCCAGCCTATGCTTTTGACCTTGTACATTCCCGACATCACAACTTAAAGAAAAAAATGAAAGGGATTAAAAATATATCCTTGAACCTCTAAATTTCAGAGGCCCAGTTCTCCTTTCTAGTTCTCCTAGAAAACCAAGCTGCTTCCACAGGAACATTTCGCCAACAATGGCCACAGTTAGAAAGCAAAAGGCCCTGACCATGATATCAGTCTCACTTTATAACCCAGCGCTGTCCCCACAGGAACCGATTGCTACAGCAGGGAGGCTGGAGGCAGCAGATAAGCCTTAGTCGGGTGATAGAGATCAGCTGCCCGGTTATCAAGGGAGTACAAAAATCAAATAGATTTTGATTTGGTAGTTACAGATTTTCATATATCCTGGGAAAAGAAAAGAGGAGGGACAGGGAGGGGGAAGGAGGAGAGAGGAGTCTTTTCCAGGGTGTTATGATGTCAGATCATTTTAGCAATGGATTTCTAGGTTAAGCAGTTACTGAGACACACGGCTGCAGAGAACTGCAGTCAGCGCAGGCGTTTGTAGGAGGAAGCTGAAAGCGGTGGAAGAAAGGCGAAGCAGAGCACATCCAAGGGTGGCAAACCCTGCCTGAAGTAGGCGAGATGCAGTACAGCAATAAGAGTCACACCCAACAGACACAAACAGAATGGCAGCACTGCATCCTCAGAGAGCCACTTTCCACCATGTTACAGCTCCTCTGTCTGATTCAGGGTGGTACGTTACCCTTGCCCTTCTCTAAGCCGCGAGCCCAGCTTTGGCTGCAATGCTGACAACATTGTCCACCGGCCTCTGTGCTGTGGGTCCAGCTCTAACTCTCTGGCAGGAGCAGATCATCACCAGTGGATTAGATCAGCAAACATCAGCTGTGTTGCTGTTTTAAGTCCAGAGGCAGGCAGATGAAGATAACAGACTGGATTTCAGTGCCAGCAATAAAACAGGCAATGAGTGGCAGCAGCCAGCCAGGCAGAGATCGGCAGCCAATGTAGCAGAAAGAAAAGATCCTTGGATTATATGAAATTTGACCCAATAAGCTTGGAATTCAGGTACAATTCTGCTATCATCAATGACAAGGGCTACAACTGTAAGTCTCCGTAACATCACCTAAATATTAGCACCTCTGGCATAAGCCTCCAGGCAGAGGTTTTGGAAGCTGCAGCCATTTTAGTCAGGAGGAATCTTTCATGCAGCATATAAGTATTATTCTTTAGCACCAAATGATTTACAATTGGACTTCCAATCAAAACCTACAGGTATTTCATTCCAAATGTGCCCTGGCACCACAGGATCAAGTGTGCAAACAGGGCCAGGCCACCAGATCCCTTCTCATGGTCCCTTGGCAGGTGCCAGCAGGCTGCTCTCCCCGCCCCTGCACTGGCCTGTGTGGCACCCAGAGAGAGAACCCAGCCCCGTGCAGCCTGCACCAAACACCGACGGCACTAGCACCTGCTGTGACCCTGGTAGGTACAAACAGGGAGACAGCGTCTCCACCACGCTGCGAGGGGGACTCGTGGACTGACCTGCACCATTCTTCACTTCAGCCAGTTCCACACTGTGTTCATTCTCCTGTCATCTACTTCCCAGCTTCATCTCCATCCCTGTTAATTACTGTCACTGCAGGAAAGATTCTGGCATTTCAAAGAATGACCCTTCTTATTAGGCAGGAAAATAGGAGGAGAAACTGCCAGGGACGCTCTCTTTTCCCTGCACAGCGCTGTTGGTGGGTTTCCCTTGGTCAAAGCAGGAGGGAAGGTCAAAAAAGCTGCTGTGACAGGTGAGGAGCTGCCAGCTTTCAGGTCTCCAGCCAGCTGCCTACAACAGGCTGGGGGACACAGGGCAGGGATGGTGGCTGTACTGGGAGCATCAGGCATCCTGTCTGACCCTTCCTGGCAGAGGAATTAACTGCAAGGAGTTTGGATTGAGCCTGGCCCACCTCCTCCCAGGAGGGGATGCCAAGGGCAGGAGGGCTGGGTCTGCTAGGAGCTCCAGATCATTCCAGGCTCTCCTGCGTGTTGTTTCTGAGGATTTCTCTGGTCCAATGTCATATATATATATGCCATCAAAGTGAACCTTAGCTCTGGTGCTGGCCGATACCTTCTATAAAACTGGCTTTTGACATAACTAGTCCTCCCTGAATCAGCTGAACAAGACTATGACATCCTTACACAGATAAATCTGGTCTTTTCAGTTAGGACCTGCTTCGTGGCAGCCTTTCTTGACTCAGATCTTAAGCACTTCCCATTGAACAAAACAGGTTATTTGAAAGGGAAGTAAATGTAAAAGCAGAGCTCGCTCTTTCCAGCCGATTGTCTCTGGAAACACAGGACTAGAGGCTGCTGTCCCAGAAGACTGAGCTGCCCTTATCTGAGGCACTCTGTTAAAAGACTTAGAATCACTTATTAATTTAGTGAAAGCTCCTTAATTTTGATTCTTTGTCTGCATTAACTGATTTGCTATCAATAACCTGCATTGATTAGGCCTCCAGACCTGGCAGCCACTGAAGATGAAGAGACAGAGACTCTCTTTCAGAGCAGGAGTTCAAAGCCTAAAACGATTAAAAAGACAGCACCAAAATGGCTGATAAAGAAAAAGGTGTCATTCTTTTTGCTCGCAAGTATGAAACCATGTGCAGTTAACCCTTCTGTATCTCAAAACACACTTAGGTCTAAAGTATTTGTATAACCTAGAGATGTCCATTAGATTTACTCCACTTTGCTGTTTTAATTAAATTATTACTGATGCTCTGAAATACCTGGCAGGACGAGAGCTGAAGGAAGATCTTATCTGCTTCAGCCACAAAGAGAGCTCAGGAAAAGCTCCCAGATCCAGAGGCTGGCTGAGGCAGCACTCTCAGATCCCTTCCAGCAGATGGCATTGGAAAGACCAGTTGAGAAAGTCACATATTTTATTTGCAGCATACTCAAACCAAATGCAGCAGTAAAATTTAACAGGCATCAATTAAAATTTTGACAATGAAGTTTTCAGGGCTGAGAATGGCTTACTCATCCAAGGTGCCAGGAAAACATTAGCAGAAAGAACTGCCTGTCAGAGCTGTCACGTAGCTCTGAGCTCCTCCCAGTTCAACAGCTACAAGAGGGGCAGGAGGTAAGGATGTCCACATAGGCTATTCCTCTAGCAAGAGAAGTAAAGGTACTGGCTAGGGAGAGCTCTCAGGCCATCAAAGAAAGGATGTTTTGGGAACACAAAAGGCACAAGTTACAGTGGGAGCACCCTCAGCTACCTGTGCATCTAGGGAAAATACCATAACCGGGGTTTTGGATGGCTTGGCCTGCTTCAGATTCCACATCTCCAGTGGTGACTTGCTGTACAGCACAAGACGAGGAATTCCCTCTGGCCCAGCAGCTGAGTAAATCCAGATGGCCATTGCCCACCCAAGGAACTGAACTGCTCTTTGAGACATACAACCAGCATAAGAGTGGGGCATGGGAGTGCAGCTGGTGCTTTCTTCATCCCAGCTTGGAGCACCCCTCAGCTGCAACTGTAGCAGTGCAGCCCCTATCAGCAAACCTTCCCAGGCCTGTAGATTTTCCTCTCAGAACCCATTTTGCTAGGAAAAAACCATGTCATTCCTCTTACATTTGGCAGTACAGAGTGTGGTTAAGGTATGGCACAAAGTCAGAGACCATTCCTGCCCTGCAGAACAAGAATTCAGGTGCTGGTATAGAAGAACCATGTTGGACTGCTTTTTGAGAACCCTACATAAATGTAACAGGAATCATACCATGCCCTGCGTGCCAGCTGACCAAATCAGCACGTCCTGTTCACATGGCAGCACTTCTGCAGAAGGGAACCAATACAAACACAATGTACTGAGCTGCTGCATTTTCACTTTGACAACAGCATACAGCTACCAGCACTCTAAATCCCTTCCTACGCATCTTTACCACTCCTCCTTATGTGAATGTTCTCAATATCCCTCAGCCCTTCTAGCACAGTTTTTTATTCCTTCTTCTCTTTCTCCCTTCCCTCCCTGTGTCTATCACAGGCAAGCACTAAATATCCCTGCAGTGGTGGTTGCTCTTCATGTGCTGCTGTCCCACCCTGCGGTAGGTCTCTCGTGTTGATTTGCTGCATGTCCTGCACGTGTCTAGAAATCCCAGGAATATAGACAACATTTAAGTTCTGGCAATATAAAATTCCTGCGAGAACAAGGGCTCTGTTGGCATGGATGCTCTGGTCTCACACCCCAAGGAGGGACAAGATAGAGTCCTCAGGCTCACAAGCAGCTCTGGAAACGGGGATGTAGCAGCTGCATTCTTACAGGCACCCAAACTGTGCCACAAAGCACTATGCACTGGAAAGTAAAGATCTCTTCCATCACAGGAGAACCAGCCCACTGAAATTAAAGATCCTGTATTTTCTAAAAGCCTCTTCCCTTTAGTACGGGAGCCATGTCAGCCCTTGTGTCCTCCACAAATTAAATGTGGGTAATGGTTAGGACAGTTGAACACTGGAATAGATCGCCCTGGGAAGTTCTGGAGTCTCCATCATTTGAATTTTTCTGAACAGGCTAAACAGTCATCTGTCAAAAACTGTTTGAGTATTAAAAATCCTGCCTTGAGGAGCAGAGGGAAAGGAATAAACGACCTCATAAGCTCTCTTTTCTATATCTGCAATTTAAATACTTCCTCTGTGGACTCCAGAAATTGCACTTGCCCCCTGACCTGACCACAGAACCTCCAAAGCCCTCACACTTCATGTCAGTCTGTGTCCGTGCTACATTCCGTTGCCTTCTTCATGTGATGGTTCAAATGATCCCTTCACATTAGTTTCCTGCATTTACAGAATGCTGAGGGATGGAAAGCACAATGCTGAAAATATCTCAAAATCTCCATACTTTAAAGAGGAACTTTTATTCCTACTTTTAACATGACTAATGGATCAAAGGAACCGAGAGCCTTCTCTGGTATCTCCCAGACACTAACACTGGGTATACAGTGATGTGCTCAGTAAGAGAACCGAGGGAGGGAAGTCATTTCCACCCACAAAGAACAAAAATAGGCTTTTATTCTGAATCACTTATTTTAGACCAAAACCAGCAAAGAACAAAAGCGAAGGCTTCAGGAAGTGGGGTCTGCACTCACTTCATTTAAGATGCTGCCTTGACTTTTTAGGCATTTCAAGCTGCAGTTCACAGAAAGCTAAATAGGATCAGTGATGTTACATAGCCCACTATTTCCAAACATCAATCTAAGATCTCAGAAGCAATAAAGATTCAATAACACTCTAAAGTCTCCAGTTCTGAAAAATCAAAAAGAAGAACAGGAACAATTAAGGACAGATATAGATATGTAATATACATTGCACAGATGTTTTATTTCCCTGCAATTATATATATGCTGTCAAAAACAAACCCCAGCCTCTATTAGCTCAACACTGCAGTTGTTGTATATTCTGCATGAAAAAAAAACAAAACCCAAACCAGTAAGAGTGAAGAAAGCGCTCATTGAGATAGCATCAGCATCCACACTAATCACACACACATTCCATCAAATTAATTTCCAGCGTGTTCAGAAACTGGCCTGCCATGAGTAATTACTGCTCAAATATTTCCAGGGTTGCCTCTCCACTCTCCGAAGATGTGTCTAAAGTAAATATTTGTGTGAAGTTGACAGCACAGTTTTACACACCTACTGCCAATCACCACGCATGCATCCTTTGGGGATACACACAGAATATAATCATTCATGGAGATCCACACTAGCACGTGCAAGCCTACCACGAAGCCTAAGTTCATCACCAGTTAATGAGAAAAATCTCTGCTGAGGACACAGCCTTCAATGCAGACTGTTAATTCCGACCTCAGCACCTTAAGATTGCTCACTCAGACCCACAGGCAAACCAGCGATAAAATAGTAGGCTGTACTTAAAAGGCCTGCATCCGCATGTGACTGCAGGGAGACGGATATACATATTATCCTGTCAACATATTAACACTATCCAGCGCTCGGACTTGCTGGCAGACAGCAGTAACTGTGTCAGCAGCAGGCACACTGAGCCACAGAACATTCCCATTTTCTGATGAGCAAAGGCAAAAAGCATTTCATTTCATCTTCAGTCACTTATTGACTGGTTCTCTCAACCTGCATCCCAGAAATTCTCTCTGCTTCAGAGGTAAAAAAATCCCAAATTCCCTTTCTCCTCTCCTACAAGTTTTTTCCTGACCAAAGGGAGAAACAGGTGGGAGATAATTTCATTTGCTAACAGCTGGTCTCCCTTTCCTGGTATCCCTACCCGGTGTTTGGAGAACCCCTCACTCCTGATCCAGCCAAACCCTTCACATTATTCAGCTTTTACAGCAATTTGGCTGCCAGACCTCTGTTTGCTCACAGACAAAGCATGAATGCACACTATGCTTATTTTTCCTCTCCAGTGGGGGGTTAAAACAACCCACAACAATATTTAGGTACCTCAGTATATCTTAAGGTCCAAGAGGGCAGCAGTCAGCTAAACACTTGAACTTAAAAAACCCATGGTTTTCCAGTTTTGACAATCGATAGGAAAACAAGTCTTCTAGTTCTGATGAACAATCTGCTCCAAACTAAACCCCACTGCTGAACCACAGCTCCCCAGCTTCACCACTAAGGGACAGACCAGCAGAGTATATTGCAACACATGAAGGAGTAGGGGCAAGTGCTAGGTGTACAAATGATGTATTAATGCTGCTGCATCAACTTGTGTTTGATTGGTGATGAGAGAGTCATCACCTCCCTGCCCAAGCAATGGACTCCAGCAGAGTCCTCCTGCATTTACACACATCCCTCTAACAGCCATGTCCTACCAATGCCACCAAGCAGCGGAGGCCTAATAGTTTCCGAGTACGGTTTGATACTTATCCTCACAGCTCATTAGGCCCTCAATTCTTTGGAATAAGAAACCCCTTTCTATCATCCACAGAAAAATCTCACATCGATGCCCTCAGCTCAGCAGCTGCAAAATGGTACCATAACACAAGGTAAAAATAAAGGAGCGTGATTGGGTTAAGGGAGTCGCATACAGTGGTTTGGTCCTTGGGACTGTTCCCCCTCCACTCCAGTTCCCTCTCATGTCAGTCCTCTCCAGGGACTGGAGAAACAGGAGTGTGGAAAGGGAGAAATGCAGGTTTGTTAGCAGACCTGACATTTTGGGGTGAAAATCCTATTAATCATTGTCACTGAGACAAGATCAATAAAACATTATAAAGATCACATTCTCTAATGGGTACAAATTCGAAGAAACACTGACAGCCACACCAGCATCATGATACTAAAATAAATCCGATACTTTTCCTCCCCTGAATTTTTACTTTTGTCTCTTCATTCAGCATAAGGGAGCTCAGAATGGAGACGTTGCCGAGTGTCTCCTGTGACCGTGTGCAGTGATGCTTTTCACCAGCTCCAGCAGGGTGCTGCTTTGCACACACAGGGGATGGGATGGAGAAGGTTTGACAGGATAAGCAAAAGGAAAAGAAAAAAAAAAAAAAGAAAGAAGTACTTTGCTATGATCAGTGCTCAGACTCGAGGGAAGGAGGTGGAAGAAGGGAGAAGACTGCAGATTGCACAGTGCAATACATTTCTGTATTTGCTTTATTTCTTGACTGCTGTGCAATTAGCTCAGGTTCCTGAGTGCAGGTCTCACACATGGAATGAGATAAACTCTCTTCTCACGTGTGCACTCATGCCTTTTCTTGCTGTAGGTCATTTACATCCAGAATCATCTGTAAGAAGGCAAGAACAGTTCCCTTTGCTTGTTGAAAAAAGCACGGTTCCCTGCATAAAATCCCATCCCTCTGGAGCACGGAGCTTCTGATAGTGGCCTCCGGAGTCCTAGAACAGATCCTCAACAAAAACAACTCCATTAAAATAACATGGCTATTCTGCTGTCCCCAAAAGTCTGCTCCCTGCCTTGGGCCAAAAAGCCTTCTGGTCAGAAAAACACGTGTCCACATGGGGTTATTTTTAGGGTACAGATAAACTAGCGATACCCACCAAACAGACTGTGCACGCATCGCGATGGTTCTTAATTGCAGTTCATTGACTGGGGAAGAAAGAAGCATGAGACAACAATGCAAGCGAATTCCCTAAAATGGCAGCGTCAAATCTCACTTATTTTATCAGGGACCTAACCACATCAGAGCTTCTCACTAAAGCTCCAGGGCCTGGATTGCAGAATTAAACAGTAATTCAGTTTTAAAAGAACATTTCTAGAAAACTTCATCAAAAAGGAAAGCATGAACAAACCTAGACATAGTTCTGTGGTTTCTATGTGTATGGTTGCAAATATCAGAGGTTTTGAAGTGGCATCTTGATTTTAGGAGGCCAAGCTTATGATATTTTGATGCAAGCACTCGCTCCAGATTAATATTGCTATGAGGGCTCAATAAATTGTTTTCTGCTCTCGGGGCACATTGCTACCTGAAGTCCAGCTTTATCTCTCTTGAGAAAGAGTCCAAAGCAGTGCAAAAGAAACCCGTTACTGGCACCCAGAGAGACAACCCAGCAGTCACTCCTAGGAAGCGAAGGCTCAAGGTGGCGCTTGAACAAATTCATTTCGTGTGTTTCTGAAATGCTAGCTATGCACATGCTTATTATTTACATCCAAACAGGCTGGCACACCTAATATTTCAGGAGACACATTCTGCAGCTGTAATACAGCCTGAAGAATGCCCTACACTTCACTGTTATGAGGTACCATAACTATACATCTAGGTACCATTCTATACATCACATCCAAAGCCAGGAAATACTTTTTTGCTGTTTGCTGCAAAAGCACTTTTTCCTCTATAAAACTAGCAATCGTAACAATGCTTTCAGAGCTCTAGAACCTCGCCGCCCTCTCAAGACACTCAACACCTCTCTCTTAGACAGCAGTTCTGGCATCTCCACAAATCAGACTGTAATTAGAAGATGAAAAGCATTTGTAAGAGTAAAACTTAGCTTTGGGCTACACAACCTTCCGAAATGCGTTATTTTCTTATCAGCACAGAAGTGCTGGCTATCACAAATTAAGAAGCTCGGTGGTATGAGACAAACATGGAACAACTGTGAAGAACATTCTTAATTAACAAATAGCATTATAAACATGGCAAGCACCAGGATATTACAGGAAGTTTTTTTCACTTTAAGATGGGTAAGAGGCAGATATTGCCAGAAAAACTTCTAATGTCAGTTAGACCCCTATAATTCCAGGGGACACATTACATTAAAACACACTCCCCTCATTAGCAGACTGTACACCGCAAGGCAGGAACCTACAGGCTGAGGAACATTAGAGCCCCACTCTCTGCATCATTTTTTTGTTCTAGAGGCATGCCATAAAAACCTAATAGAACACAAAGCACCGCCTCTTTCATAGCAAGCAGAGGGGAAGAGCAAAGCACCTAAAACCACTTACCAGCATAGGAGAGGGCCCAGAGCAAACAGGAGCCAGTTGCCACATGGCTACTTAAGGCCTCCAGCTGCTTTGCTCTGCCAAATTTAAAGGGCCAGCACGGAAAGGCACATCCTTCCATAGCCCAGTTTTGTGTAGGGAAGGCAATCCCAAAGGAGACTCCAGTTTTGTCTGTTGTCTCAAAGCAATGCATCATACAGCTGTATGTAGTACACACTAGGTCTTACAACTTGCTCTCGGCGCATGAGTTTCCCTGAGTGTTGTTCACCCATTATATTAATTCTCTGAATCCACAGTCATTTTATTTGATGGGCTGCAGCAGCAGAATGACTCCGTGATGAGATTGCTTTTTCGAAGCATTAAATGACACTGCAGGGAAATGTACTAGAGATGGATACTGTTCACTGTTAAATCACACCCACTTCCAGCAGACACCAAACCGGAGTGCCAGCCCTCTAAGCCAAAGGGACAACCACCTGTAGCCAGTACTCGCAGAAGGTCCTTTTCTGACTCGTAATGCCACTCCCTCTCAGCTGCACGTGCATTGATTACATTTCCATGCAGCCATTGGATCAGTTCGAGTCTGTGGTCACCAAGTTGCTTCCAACAGTTATCGCTAAAACCTGTCAGGAAGGCAAAAGTGAAAAACTATCGCTCGTTCAGCAGCTTGGCCTGGACTCAGCCAGCATCTGGCAAGCCCCAAGTGTAACACTTGTCCCATAAGAATGTTCTGGGCTGTGGGCTGTGCTGTCTTAACCAACACTGCATGCTCCCTAAAGGCAAATCACTTCATTGAAGCCATTCTAATTTTGTCATCGTGCATCACAACTGCAAAGATCGGTACTTACAGTAACAAGGGGATGCTGAGCTCGAAGCTGTAAATATTGAGTACCTGGCTGGGGCAGTGACTTATTCCTTCCAGAAAAACTACTTCTGTGCACAAAATGCTTTCGTTTTTTCACGTTCCTAGGCAAGAAAACTGATAAGGAACCTGAAACCAGATGGGCAGTTGGAATGTTGAGCAGGTGGAAGAGAAAGTGAGAAAGCAAGCAAGTAAGATAAATCCCTGTGCTTCTGGTAGAGGCAGTCAGAGGGAAATCCAAGTGTAGCTTCTCCTGCCACCACATAGGCAGCTTCTCCCTGACATGTTCCACAGCAAGCATGTGCAAACAAGGATTTTCTAGTTAGTGACAATTTTTTAGACAATGCTTTATCATTGGAGGACATGGAGTCAGCACTTTGACTAATGTGGCAGCCTTCTGCCACTGGCCTCGGGAGTCTCAGGTCAGCCAGCACTAACACAGAAGCTGATGAGGGTCTTGCAGAAGTTTGTAAAGACCCCATAGCACTCATGCACTCCATTTCGTTGGGGAGCGCGGTGAGGTGAAACAGCTGACTGCACATAGGCAGTGGTCATTTGATGGATTCAGCACAGCTGGCACATTTCAGATGCAGAGAGAAAGAGTTCTCTGCAGCATCTTTGGGGCTACATTTCACTGCTCACCTCCATGCCTCCATTCCCTGGAGCCACACCATATTTACACTGTTGTGTGTGCAGGGCTTCTCTGTGAGTGTGTGGAAAGGTCAGTTGCCCATTTCACTGGCTCATCTTCAGCTGAGTGCCTCTGGCGAATGTGAACCTCTGACAATCCTCCTCTGTCTTCATTAGATGGTTCAGGCCCTTACGTGTCCTTCCTTAGCCTTAGCTGATGAACCCTTTGTGGTGTCTAATGTATGTCTCCTTGTCACACCTCCCCAGAGAGGCAGCTCTAATCATTCCTCTCTTTAGAACTTGGAAGTTAGGGCACAGAGACTAAAGGCAAGTTTTTAAAGGTCCCTAAGAAACCTACAGGAGCAGAGGTGACTGATACACTTTCCAAACACATGAAATGCAGAACTGCAATTCAAATTGCTGAACTGAAAAGCCCTGAGGAGTCTTATTTCCTTTTGATTGATTTCACTGGGAATTAGACACTGTTTGTTTCTGAAAATTGTCATCTTTAAGTAGCTAAAAGCTTCACTCCCAACATCTTGTCTACAACATGGCAGGAAATAGAGTCAGAGTTTTTCAAGCATGAGATTACTACTCTAGCCTCAGGTCCTTCCTTCTTTTCTTCTTAATGGAAGTTGCCATCCAGCCTGTGAAGGAGGCACATGTTACCACCAGATTCAAAAGTTACCAGCCATATCCAAGAACAGATCTACAAGTGGATGCTGAAAAGCGGGTGGGGACATATCCTCTACTACCTTTGATCCAACATTTCACAGCAGGAAGTGCCAATGCTGATTGGCTCCCCTGAAGAGCACGTCCTTTTGGTGTGTGGGAGGCAGAACACTTGATCACACAGACCATGGTCTGCTCCAGGAAGGCATTTCTCTGATTTCTTACGTCTTAAGCAGCCAGCGCTTCATGGCAGTGTAAATGCGCTGACAGCCAGTACTGAGCACCAGCTCCTATGCTCTGCAGCCCCTGCTCCTGCTGCCCCTCTCCCACTTGGACAGGAACACATGGACCTTGAATGACGCTGCTGACATTTTGCTATGTAGACTGCTCGTTGTCCTGATCCCATACATTTTTAAATTGGAGTCTGAGCTGGTTATCTACTTTTGAGCTATTGCATTGCCACAGTTCCAACCCCGTGAATATGCTCGGCTTTCTCTTTCTTCTTCAGACTCTTTTGCATTCCATTTTTTTCCTTCACAGCACTGCTATTGTGGCAGGGGCTGGCATGATTATTGCTACTTACTCCCAATCCCCCAATGGCAGTGTAATACCTCTTTAATTGGGTATTTCTCCCTCCCGACACTAATCTCCTAACAAATGCCGATGCCGTGCTAGATGCTGTGTGGGGATCTCTCATCACTATCTCTTTAAGCAGGCAGCTGTGTGTGGAACGGATGCATAGTCACTCAGCATGGATGGATTTGTCTGAGTCCCTGTCAGCTCCCTGTTTTTGTCACTAAAATCTTACACTGCAGATTCGGATTTCTATTGCTTTAACTTTTTGAGGCAGATTTATCTCAGTCCCTGTCAGATCAATGGGTTTTGTCACAGAAATCTATGTGACTGTTCCCCATGGAGATCTGGCCAGTCAAATTTGCAGAGGCTGATTTGGAAAACTGAACCTGAGGCCTTGTTTGGCTCTGTCGAGGGGGGCGGGGGGAACAATAAGAACTGAAAAGAGCAGAGGCCTAACAACCATGAAGACTTAACTATAAAATATAGCAGCAAAAGAAAGAAAGTTAATGAGGGACAGACAACGTATACTCCAAGAGAGCACATTCCTTCTAAAATAGGTGCACAAGTGTATTTTTGTAGGGTCTGGGCTCTCCATCTGCTAGCATTGCTCTGTTCATGGACTGCAACCGTGTAACGACTGCGATCCTCAGAGGCTGTAGGTCTCGGGCCTTTGCGAGGCAGTCCTCGAAGCCCAGATGCTCAAAAATCCCCTACAGCTGTGGAGGCGGTGAGTGCGTAGGAAGCACTCCTCCTTTAATGCCTCAGAGATGTATTAGGAAGCCCTGTGCTAGCAGAGACGATCTGTTGCAAGGGGAACAACCCTAAATTTCTTCGTCTGTAGCCCTCAGACTGCATGGTTGTCTCGCGCTTTGGTTAGCTCAACAGCAGAGTCTTCCAGATAAAGTCCAGTTTTAGTGAACTACTTTGTGTCCATCTTCTCTCCTTGGTCGATTAAAAATTCTCCAGGAACAGCTTCAGTAAATGGAAGTTTCCTGATGAGAAATACATTTTGCAAATCATTTTTTGGTTGGACTGAAGAGTAACATTGTTTCCCTTGCTTATTACTACATGAAGGCTTTTGGACACTGATTATCACAGTTGAATTTGACCACCATCAAGGTCTGAGTGAGCTTCTAGAACAAAGCCATAGTAGTAATAGTAATAACAGCAACAAGAATAGGAAAGCAGGCAACATACATTAAAGGAAGAGCCTGGTGTTGACTGATAAAGACTCGGACTTCATTGGAACAGCCAACTCAACCTGAAAGCTCAGCACAGCAGGGCTGTAGCCCCTGTTGGTGAAACTGCCTCAATTTTGCATTTGAAGTTGAATGTTTCAAAAAGAAAGGGTACCCCAGGGAAGAGGAGATTCAGGGAAGGTAGCCATTAGCATCTCAGCATTAGTGAGAAACAGTGCAAATTGTTGGTCGTGGGTCACCTCATTGTTCTCTTTCCAGTATTCCAGTCAAGGGCTTTCTTTACAGCAGATGTTCATTTCTGTGCCTGCCTTGTAATAATTCCATTCTTTCTTTTTAATGACACTTTCCTTTTGTTGGATGCTTTTCTATTTCAATTTTACCTCTGGAAATTTTTCATTCCCATTTTCCACCTTCTAATCTTTCTTCATCCATCCTTCTCTCCCTGCCTCATTTAAACATTCATGCTTCTGTTTTGCTCCTTCCTCTAAGTGATTATCTATTCTCTTTTAACTGGTACCCCTCTTTAGTTTTTTCTCTTTCCCATCCTTTCATCTCTCTCTCTCCCTTTTGCTGCTTGCTGTCTCAATCTCTTAGCTTGCTGCTTAGGAAGCAAAAGTCCTCAGATATTGAAATTACATGTTTAGTTTCTGCTTGTGATTCTGTGTTAGATACCTCTGTGGTTCTGTGTGGTTTCAGACAGAGCGTAAGCCTTGGTAGATACAGGAAACTAAGCTGGAAACAAAGCTGAATGAAAGGTTGCTCTCTCCTGCCTGTGATTTGTACCTGTTTAATAATGGCCTCCTGATTAACAGACTGCAATTCCAGAAATGCCATAGTGATAGATACTCAATATATACCTAAATAGAGATACACGATTCCCTTAACATTTAAAGCCAGTAGTAGCAGCACAACTATTATCTTGTAAGTTGTTCACACTACTGCCTGTGTGCGCATCGCCTGGTAAAACACAGCTTTAATTCTGCACGGGTCTCTGACAACTAACAAGGTGTTAATGATCGTTATTACATGCAGCTGTCACCATGCCTGCAGCTTCATCAAACCAAAAGAATTATGTTGTAGCTTTCATGTTTTCACTTCAGAACAATGCAAAAAAGTATGTCTTTAATAACGCTGCTGAAACTGTCCCCTCATAAGTCATCCTGTCTGCTACAGGAACTGCTTTTTACAGAGGTCCTTGTATTTTATCTGGTTATAGTTAGTTAACAGAGAAGAAGTGCAAGGCTTGTCTAGCCAAAGAGCAATGAGAGACCTGAACCCATGCTATTGCTTTAGTCTGTCTCTGTCGGTACATCTTAATATACAGCAAGGTCACTTCAATAACCAGTTCTGAAATACTTGATGCTTTCAAATTTGTTTCTAGAAGCACACAAGATGACTTTAGTCAGATTAGCTCCTTGTGGTCTCCTCCTGCAGGTACAGGGTCTGCAGGATGACTTCTTGAGTCAGCAGAGAGAAAGGACCAAAGGACAAGACCAGGTCAGCCATCAACAAGAAAGTCCAAGGTCAAAAGCTGCCAGGTCTGTCCTAAGCTAATTGTCTCTCCTGCCTTCCCCACAAGTATAAACCAAGCTGATTAGTTCAACCTGCCATCCTAGATCAATAAACCATGCTGAGAGTTGCTGTTACACACTCTGCTAGAGTTATAGCTGTCCTAGCAAAGGTCCAGGTCTAGGAATGGGGAGGTGCATAGATGTACTCACAAAGATGAATACTGACCTGAACCACTGCAGTATTAACTGAGAGTGCCTAAGAGAACACATCTCAGGTGCTGTTACATGTCAGAACCTAGAAGGAGATGCTTGAAAACCAGTTTGGAAAAGGGTCTTTAGCACAAAGTGTGGGAGCCCACATTTGGAAAAAAAAACCTTAGACTGAGTGGCACCAGCACAGCCGTGGGAGGAAAACTTGCACAATGCCTTGACTGCAGCCATGGTTGTCTTTCCTCACATTCGTGGGCTCTAATTCTACATAAATTAAGAAAAGGGGGAGTGAGAGACAACACTGCATCATCTTGACAGTCCTTTCTAAGTATATAAAAGATGAGCTGTTAGTTCCTCAGCGCCTTGTTACCAACAGCAAATTGCCATCTCTAGAGCCATGCAGGATGATAACAAATGGGTGAAGGCCAGCCTAATTGTGCCAATAAGTGTCCAGCCATGTTTTTCAATAGTTGGCTAATTAGTAGAAACCCAGATTTCCAAGACAGTAAAAGACGATTAGGGAGTTCTGTAAGGCCTCAAGGCTGGCTATAAGACAAGTCTCGGAGGACTATGATATAAAGCCTTTGCATGGATGCCCCTCATTTTCAAGCTGACAGAGGCAGTGTTGGACTATGCGTCTGGTGGGCTTTTATTGCCCAAAACTGACTGATGGGCTCAGTCCATCTTCTACTGGACAGCCACGTAGACCACTAAGGAAACAGGCAATCAACTTATATTGCCAAGTTTGTGGGTGTTCGGGCTAGCAATTTAATTTGACCTTAAAGGCTTAACGTGTCTTGCCCTCTCGGAAGAGGTTGGTCTCCTTCAGGACTGATGCAAACAGCGTGTGGAGAAAAGGAGCTGAGTCTAAAAGTGACTATCAGTGCTTTTTAGAAACCTCTTAAATTCTATTAATCAGACCACCTTCATGTACACTTAGTACCATGTCTCCCATTGATGCTTCTGTTTTGATAACCATATGGGAAACAAAGCTTAGTGAATTATCTCTTTTAAGTTTTACACAGTGAGGATTTGGTGGGACTTTTGGGTCTGTTGAAATAACAACACAAGCAGGCCAAAGGAAATATCCTCCCCTTCCTCTCTGCAGTGCTAGGCTTCAGCTCTTTGGGAGCTGACAGCATGAAAACAGTTCTCATCTTTGATAAAACATCCCTCCCCCACTGCTAAAGCAAGTTTAGCACAGATTCCCTTAAGGTTAAACAAATCACTCAGGGCCAGCTGCTCTTAGGGCCTCCTTTTAGTCTCCCCTAACACTTCTGAGATCTTCTCTAAGTTATCATAAAAAATCAGGGAAGGCAGCACTGCTGGCAGTGGTTCAGGCTGAAAGGCAGACTAAGTGCACACCAGTGCAGTCACAGTCTCAGGTGGGAACTCTGATAAAATGACAGTGTAGAATGACAGCTTAAGAGGAACCTGTGGGCGGGCAGGCATTAAACCTGTCCCAGACACACAGACTCATCACCTAAGTCACACAAGAAGAGGTTGGTGAAACAGCACTAAATTATCTAATTGTATTAGGAAAAGAACAAGTTATCTAATTGATGTGTTGTGCTGCCAGAAATCCAAATCAGAGCTCACAGCACTGGAATTTGGGATATCTTAAGACATAGAGCAATGTGGCACCATTGTTCAGAGTCAAATGCCGCTGGATATTTGGTGGCCTTCAGAAGTGCAAACCAAATGAAAGAGAACGGAAATTTTAATGGCACCTATCTCCTAAGACCTTCCACACCATAACCACCAGGACATCAGCATTTGGTGCTGAGTCTCCTAGCCAGCCTCAGAGCTAGCTGAAGTAAAATCAACACCATGACTAAACCAAAGTGAACATGAGTTTGCCACGGGCTAGTTTTATTTTGTGTCTTACAATGCAGTCAAGAAATCACTGATGGTGTTTAAATTCTTTATTCCCTCCTGTACCTTAATTTCTTTCAGTGTTATAATAGTGCTAAGCAAACCACCTGTTGATTCCCGAGCCCTTGCAAACAGCCCCCCTCCTGTTGTTAACCTTCTTTCTACAAGACAATGAATACAAACCCCACCAGTACTCTGCCTCCATGAGGGGCCAGGCATGATGAGAACATGATAAAACACTTGGAATGGCCCTGCCCCTTCCTCTCACATGGTGCCCTGCGCAGCTGTTCCCAAAACTGCTCCTGAGCATCCAGAGGGCTGATTTTTGCCTAAACTGCAATGGTGAAAGGCAGTCCTTGCCACCTGTGATTGGAGGGAAAGGTTGTATCCTTTGCTCCTCTCAGCCACCCTGTATCCTCTCTGCTGATTATAATCAGGGAGACAACTGCCTCAGAAGAGGCCCGCTTGGCATGCGGTGCACCAAGGGATTTATAGTTGGTTTAGAACTGTACAGCCGCTTTTAAATACCTCACAGGAGAGGTTTTCTGGAGAGGGCAGACATTGCAATGGGACTGGCAGAGCTCCTAAGCTGACATGCACTGGGCTCTGAATGCACACGCCAGTGGGAAGGACCAAAGAATATTGTGTTTCCACAGCAATTTGCTAAAGCAGACTCCAAGAAAAACTATAATACTGGGACACGCTCCCACAGTGAATTTGTTTCTGTTGTTCCATTTTTACTGTGATTTCTCAGTGAACCTGTTTTGAAGGCATTCCTGTCTTCTACTGCTGGACCAACTGTACAGACATCTTTCTCTCTCTTGGTTCAGTGAAGGGTTTTTTGGTAGCCAGTAGTCCCCAGACTTTGCACTAATGTGAACAACACAGTTTTTAGTAGCTCACTTGACATGTACCCCAGTGCACACCCAGTGTCCCGAGCACACAGGAGTCCAGCCTCTGAGAGGACAGAGAGACTCTAGGTAGTGGGAGGTGAGCCGCTTGCAGATGCACAGAAGGATCATTGCTCTCCAGGGTGTCAGCGTGGAGAGCAGCTGCCAAAGGAAACCCTCCCAGCCTCCTGCCAGGGGGTGAAAAGAAATAACACCATGACAGACAGAGTGACAAACAAGGAGTGACAAGTGTGGAGTCAAGAGTGTGGAGTGACGAGTGTGGAGTGCCTCACAAGAGGGACCGATCTGTTTGTAATGTTCAGGAAAGCCCTAAGCCCCTCAAGGAGGAGGAAGCATAAACAGCCTCCACCAAAGCCGTCTCCTCCAGGGTGTCCAATATCCTTTCCACATATTCATCAATCACAAAGCCACATCTCAGGCAGGCAAGCTGGTAACTCTGGGGTAGTGGTGTATACACTAACATGGTTTGAGCTCGCTGGGGTGTATCTGCCAGGGGAGGGTTATGGTGGATGTTAGGAAAAGGTTCTTCACTCAGAGGGTGGTGGAGCACTGGAACAGCTCCCCAGGGAAGCAGGCACACTGCCAACCCTGACAATATTCCAAAAGCATTTGGAAATGCACTCAGACACACAGCGTGGATGTTGGAGTGTCCTGTGCAGGGACAAGAGTTGGACTCAATGATCCCTATGGATCCCTTACAACTCGGGTCATTCTATGATTCTGTGTTTTACAGCTTGGGGTCCCATTCAGCAGTTCACAAAGATAAGCTGTTACCTGAACCATGAGAAACAAAGAATAGTCCACTTACCAGACCCTGAACCTTCCTGACAGATTTCTGTGGAATTTCTCCTTGAAACTCCCATGGAAGGGATTCATACCTTTTGTGTCTATGCGACAACAATTTGCAATTGGAGATTTCTCATTCTCTGTCTCTGTGTTTCATTTTGCAGGATGGCCATCGCTGCTGTAGCTTAACGCCAGCACTGAGTTCATGTCACCTCCTGCAGCCGACATATGCCTGAGGAGACAGAATAGATAGTTATTAAACCTACTCTAGGTTTGCTGTCATATTGTAACTAGGCACTGGAAATCAAATAAATATATCATATAAGATGAGCAGTTAAAATGTCTACTGGAAAAAACAGATTCAGGCAAAATGGCTTATCTGCAGCATTAATGAGGAACAGATTGTTCCATCAATAGACTACGAAGAGCAGCATGGAAGAAGGCAAAATTCATGCAAGTTCCCGGGGACTCATACCCTTGTAAAAGGCCCAGTTCAGAAAAGTACTCATGAACACAATTAAGATTAAGAATGTGCTTAAATCCCATTGATTTCAGTAAGACTGAGGTACAAGTTTAAGTGTTCTTTTGAATCAAGGTGATTTATTGAACTGAAGAATATTCTCTCCATAAAGCTCAGACAGAAGCAAGAAGGGCTGGGAGGGCTCTGCAGCGACGGGCAGATTTCATCTGCAGCCTAAGGATCTTCCCTAAGATGCATCTCCTAAGTCAGCCTTTGTTGACACCACACACTATCTTTTTTCTAATGTCATCCTCAGTATAAGAAGAAAAATGAGAAAGGGTCCTCAGCCTTTGTGCAGTACCAAGCAAACACCCAGACATGTTGCTGGCACGGGCACAACTGACAGAATCTCCTGCACAGCCACTTTGTGCTCTGGGCTGCTCAGCACATGCGCAGTTGCAGACGATTGGTAGTGGTTCCAGGATCCAAACAGGACCAGGGCCATGCTTCACATGTAGGAGGAAAAACTAGCTGCTTTCTCAACGAGGTTGCTGACTTAATGAATGCTGAGGGAAAGAGAACAGAGGAATAAAACAGAGAAGGCTCAAAGCCTTTAAGGACAGAAAGGGAGTCTGAGAAAGGGAGATAGTAAAAACCAGACAGATAGTATTTCTTCTGTTGAATACTTGCACCTAAACCCCAGCAGAAACAATGCAACGGTATGAATTTGTGTGTGCAGCCCTGCGCACGAGAAGGGCCTGTACCCATATTAATTGAGTGCATCTGCAATGCCATTAGTTAGGTGCTGCAGAGATAATAATGACATTGCCTCACAAAAGTAATGAAGACAACTGGCCAGCTCTATCTGGGGCTAACTCAGACCGGCTCTGGTAGCATTATTATTCAGTTTTAACTTATTCCTTTATTTCTTATGGCTGATAAGGTGAAGCAGACATAATACTCTCTTCCACAAACACACTATAATCTGTTTCTAGTCCCTTAACAGTGGTGAGAAAAGCAGCAACAATCAGTGTGACTGGTGCTCATGAATAGCCTGCTCTCTCCGTGAATGCTTTGCTGCCTATCGCTTAAGAAGTCACATGGGGTGTTTAAAGAGAGGAGAAAATGTCTATTAATTGGCAAAGCCTTCCGAGCCTGAGGCTTTCATCCAGCTGTTACACTGAGGTGAAGCAAAGCCTCTGGGGTGTTTGTAGAGGGATGTAGCTTGCAATTTTCCTTCTGTGGCAAACAAGTTAGGTAAATGTGCAAAGGGAAGGACATCCTCTTCATGCCCAGTGTGAAAATCCTTACTTATGCCTCCCTGGCAAGACCCATTGTCTTGATGTTTAATCTTTTCATATTCTTTCATCAACTCCGTGGTGTTAAATCCAAACCAGCTCAATTCATAGGCGGGATTTCTGCAGAGACATCCCTTAAATGGGTCTGCTACTATTCATACCATAGTCTGTCTTTAAATCCCTTTGGGAAAAGAAGGCTGAAGCTGCAGTCTAGAAACAGAAGGCATGGATTTCATGTTAACTGCAATGACCTTGGATGAGTCTGGTGCCTGACAGGGAAGAGGGAACCTTATTTGCCTGCATGGGAGACCACGAGGGCTGAAGCTAGGCATTCTGACTAAGTCCTTTGAAATTCTGGAGTGAAGGGTTTCAGAACAAGACAAAGTCCTGGTCCTCCCTCGTCCACCCCTCTGTGCCATCCACCCATCCCATAGTGAGGTGCAATGACATGGCTCATTGGAGCAGAAACCACTGGGCTGAAAGGAGGACTATAGTGTGCCCCTATCAATAATTACAGAGGCGTGTGCTCGCATTTGTCCACCTGAATGTAGTGTGCTCGGTATAAGTGCTAGTTAGAAGCTTTCACACGTTCCAGAAAGCTGCCTTGGTTTGATGCCATGGAATAGACACGTTCATTCTCTGAGTGTTGAGGCCCGACCGAGGATGGCAGCAAACATTTACGAGCACAGGTGTTACTGGCAGGTGTTTCGATTCCGAGGAAGCTGCCTTCTGGCTGAGCTGCTGCCAGCCCATCTATCCGCCTCCCCCATCGCCACACAACCTCGCCTCCCCCCGGGAATTTCAGGCAGGCCTATTTGCAAACAGCAAGCGCAGGCAATGAACACATCAGGTAATTAAATGGCAGATCAATTCAACTTAGCTTCTCTTGGGAAAGCAGCCCTTGGGAGACAGAAGAATGAGGCAGCAGGAGACAAAGGCAGAGAAAAAAATTGAGAGGTGCTGGAGAGAAGGAGTAGAGCAGAAGAGCAAAGATGGAAACAGAGCAGACAGAAAGGGGCACACACAAGGTGGTGTGAAGCCACAACTGCAGGAGGAGGAGGCATTCAGGGGGAAAGGGCACAGCTGGTATAGGCAGCATGAGAAAGACAACGTTGCATGGAAGACGTAGGAAAGAGAGAGCATGTCTAAGGGAAAGTAAGAGCAAAATGGAGAAAAAAGATACTGTAAAGCATGAGGTAACAAATATAGCAACTGAAGAAAACAGCCTTAACTGGCTACCTGGACCCAAGCACAATGGGGCCCCAGTAAACATTAACATGCCTGCAAAATGGTAAGCTTTATAAATTTGGAACCATCATCAAAAATATATTTGTAATATTGTATTCACATAATTTAAACTAAGGTGGAGAATCACTGGGTATTGGCAGAGGACTTACCTCCCTGAAATATGTCATGAA
The DNA here is from genome assembly GCA_033459285.1 of Clamator glandarius. Classification (NCBI taxonomy): domain Eukaryota; kingdom Metazoa; phylum Chordata; class Aves; order Cuculiformes; family Cuculidae; genus Clamator; species Clamator glandarius. The sequence goes on from JAUNZM010000044.1 coordinate 720,353, forward strand.
CTCAGGAGCTTCCTGCCACCAATATGAAAAAACCAGACAATGGCACTGACAAGCAGGAGGAAAGGAAATTAAACAGGCTGGTATCGCTCTGACCAGCTGAGTGGGACATTAGAGCAAAAACAAACATGAACTTGTAATTACATTTCAGTTTCTATCTTCAGTAATCTGAGATACTGGTAGTACTAACGCACTTAGTAATGCTGGTCTCAGGCCCTTGAGAGTCATGAGGAAGGTACCAAAAATCTGAGAGCCTTTTCTTTTAGAAAGTCTCAATTCCTACTTCCCACTTAATTTAGAAAAAAATACAACAAGTCAAGACCAGGGATTTAGTTTTTCAGGGTTTTTGTGTGCAACATTGGTACTAGCAATGCAGTTACATTTTAAAAAGAAAAATGAACTTCACAATTGTAACCTGATTTTGGGAGAGGGAGAACATGATAATTAGGGGGCCCTGAGAAAGTCTGAGAGTCAGCAACACCAAGGGACCTTCCCCTGTGTGACCTTCACCTTGTCAGACCCCTCTTTGAAAGAAATGACCTCTCACAGTATCCTTCTTTGCACTGCCCTCTCAGCTGAAAAGATCTCTATCTCTGCTCCCAAATCCACTTCTGCCGGCTCTGCAGGACTCTGCCCCATCCTAGGGATGCACTTCTCACACTCCTCTTACAGCACGGCAGGAGCCAGCCACAGTAGGGACTTCTAAATGTCAGGGCTTGAAGTTGCTGTGACAAAGGACAAATGGAAATATCTCCTAGTGGCTGTAGGGAAGCCACGTCTTTCCAGTTTTTCAGCTAAGGCTCTGTAGTATCACGCTATGCTCCTATAAATTCCTTTCTTGCATGGCTTCCATCCAAGCATATCGAGGCTATTTACATACACCCACCATATTTACAAGAGTGCTGTGAAGAAGCAAAAGACAAAACCATACCAAACCATGCAATGAGTCAGCGGCAAAAATGCTGCTAAACCCAGGCTCCTTACTGCCTCGTTCTTCTTATAAGTTAGACAACATTGCCTTTCTCCTGCTCCCTTCAACTGCCCTGTGATGGATTCTGAAGAATAATTTTATGAGGAGTTAACATTTCAGTTTCCACTTAGGCAGAGGAGCCAAGAACATTAAATCCAGCATTAGGGATGGGCAGGCAACGGGTAACCAGTTGGGAAATCCTAGGCCTGACTGCTTCACACCACCAGGCCAGCACATTAGAAATGCTTTTTGTCCTGCCATCTTTGATTTCTGTCTTGCCAGGAAAAGAATGAAGTTCCTGAATCTGAGAAAGTCTAGCACCAGCTTGTCCTGGAACCTGACTGTGCTTTTAATTTATTTTTCTTTCTCTCTTTCCTAAACCTTCTCTCTTGCAGCCCACCTCTACAACTTGCATTGTCCCTACAGTGACAAGTTTTTTCAGTCCATCTCATTTCTGACAGATGTTCTTGAGGCTGTGAGGTCCACACTGTGCACTCTGAAGCACAGCAGCGATGACCGGCACTGTCAGGGCCCCCAGGGAGCTGCCACCGAGGAGCTGAGGCCGAGATTACCAGCCAGCACCCACTTCACCCTCACTAACCTCAAGGCAGTGATCTCCACTGCCAAAACACTGAATGCAACAGCCTGCACTGTAGGTGGGAGGGAGGTAACCACACAGCTGGGAGGGTGGAGGGGGAAGAAAGCAGGAAAACTGAAATAAGTTAACGAGAAACAGGAGGGCGGTAAAAGATGGAATATCTGGTCAGCTGGCTTGTTCTCTTTCCTGCAAGCAAACGTGCATGGGCAGATGTGGACATGTACACATACTCATCCTGTCTGCTAAATCTGGGCATTTGGACTTCTAGCAGCTCCTGCAGCTAACTCTACAGCCCTCCTCAGTATCGGTTCTTTGGCTTCCAGATCCTGCAAACACATTGAGTCCTTATGTAGATAGCACAGACCTGAATAACTGCCTTAGATCTGCCTCTTCCCAAGGTCTGACTCTGTAAACAACTCACCCTTTCAGCCTCTGCTTTTCTGTCTTAAATTTTCTACAGTACTTACACTGTAAATGGGAAAGGGCACATTGGCAGTAGAAGCTACAACCTCAATTCCTCTCTCTCCCCAGACAGACACCATGTGTGGATTAGATGCTGCATGTTCCATAGAGACCATATCACATAGTGGGTTTGTTGCCACATAGCTCTGTGTCACAGCCCCGAAGAGAGCAGTGTGATGGCTTCAGCAGTCGCAGAGGGAAGCTTCTCCCAGGGCTGGAGGAGAGAATCTGCACAAGCACCTGAAGGAGCCCTAGCAAGCCGAACGCTCCCATCTCTTCTGCCCTGCTGCAGCACTGGCATGATTTGTATTCCTAGTACACAGCTGGAGACAAGCTGTAGCGCAGCACTGGAGAAACGAGCAGCAAGTTCCTGCAGCAAGGCAGAAATACAGGAGCCAGAGGTAACGAGAAAGGGGAGATTCAGTTCTCCTAACTCTCAGTGAATCCTCACTTCCACTTTTCTTTGTCATGAACCAACAAGACTGCCTGTTACCTGCTGAGACGATGGCTGACAGAGGAATCTGCTTTAGTGGTCTTGTTCAAATCAATCATGAGTTTCTGATACGAGTTCTCCTCTTTTCTCATATCATACATTTTACCACATCTACGCTGTTCGTGATGGCTGAAACACTGGAAACATATGCAAAAAAGTTTTAAACTATCTTGATACCCTTTCTTTTTGTGCAATGTAGGATCCAGCTGCCTGCATTCCCTCTTTCCGACTTACTGAATTGCTGCTCCTTCTTTCAGTTACACCATTAAATGCATTCTTGACTTGAACCCCCAATATGGCTTTTCCAGTCCAGAATTTGACATCATGGTTCTTCTTAGCACCACGGAGCTGTACCCAGTTTTGATAGGATTTATTGCTTGCTTCAGAAATCTGCCACATTAAATAAGCAGAGCAGATAAACATGATAAATATTAAATATGAGGAAAGTATCTCCATGTAATTAAAGCTGGCCGAGCTTTGTAGACATTAGTTGTATTAGCTTACTTCTACGAGGCACTTGCTACGAATTTAAGGTTGGTCAAGGCTGTACAACTCATAACAGAACCTGCAGGTTTTCAAAGTGCAATTTGCTGAGATACTAGAGCTGTAAACTGGAGAAACATGGTAAGAACTGCCTGTCTGCCTTGGTGCCGGCTGGAAGAAAACAATTGTGCTCATTGTCTGTATTCCAGAAATTCAAAACCAGGAATCCCAGCAATGAAGCATTAACAACAAATCAATAATTAGTTGGCTTTGAGTCCGTACGTGTTTGTGCTTCCAAGTCTTTCTCCGCAGGTAGGCAGGTGAGAGACTGGCATTTTAAAAAATGAAAGCGGAGACGCACATAATTGCACGACCTGAGAGCTTAGGCTTCAACAACAGATTTTACACAGCTTACAATAAAAATGTGGTGGCTGGTAGCATGGGGGATTCACGTTCCTTTCTTTGTGGAACAACAAGAGAGGAGAACACTCACATTCCAAATACATTCTGTCACCTCCGTTCTTCTTGATCTTTGTGAATGTATTGAGCCTGTCACCTGCAACGGAGGCCAGGCCAACATGTGATCCCCCAGTGGTGACATTCGCAAAATAGGCTGGCAGCGTGTGACACCACCCCTGTAATAAATGCTGTGCTTTATGAACTATTCCAAGGACAGCTGAAAAGGAGCACTAAAAATTGATATAAAGGACACTGACCACACTGCCTGGCTTTATGTCCTGGCTTTTTATTTCCTCCCCTTTTTCTTTCAATATTTGTTTCTTACTAAAATCTTTACTTTCCAAAAGTTCTTCTATATTTTCACTCTACCTTCAGTCCCTTTTCTCTACGGTGATTCTGATTTATTTTTGTTTCTCCATCCCCTCTTCTGACTCTTTCCCTTTAGCTGTCTTTTAGCATTTTGTAATGTATAATTTTTCTTCTATGTCAACTTGGCACCAACTGAGATGCGATCAAATCTTTTACCCTGAGGGATGCCATGTCTCTGTGAAAAGACTTTGTGCCCTGCCAAAGCAGAAAGATTCTCTCTAAACCATAATTTCCAGTCGTGCCACGCTCTTGAGCCCAATTTAGTTTCTGCATTATCACCTTTCATACAATTGTTGCCTTTGGTCCCCATACCTACAGGTCCCTGTCATTGCTGCTGTGACTTGATGACCTACAGGTGCTGAGGAGGAGCGTGTTGGTCCCTTCTGCTGCAAGTGGACCACAACACTGGATTAGGGTTCTTCTGCTCTGCCACCTGATCTATCATTTACAAGTCTGTCACTATCTTATGGGCAGAGCTGAGGAGTGCACAGGGCTCGGGAACAGTCCAAACTGCCATATAGTCATTCCTACCTGCAAAAGTGCTTTTCCGGTCTTTTCTGTTGATCAAAATTATTCTTTTTTATTATTATTTTTATTGCTGAAAATCCCTAATTTCCCAATGGCAATTCTCTCCATTCTCACCTTTCTGACAAATTCTGGAGTAGCAAGTCCTTGCACAAGTCTATCAGTGTCTGGTACGTTATCTTGCCAAATCTTGACCAGTGAGAGTTTGCAGAGGAGACCTGGACAGATGAGACAACCCTAATGCTCTGAAATAAGGCAAATGGCAGTTATGGAGACATTTAGCTTCTTGAGGGTGAATGCAATGGGGACCTGGTGTAGTGAAGTGACTCTCTAGAAAGCCAAGACTGACATGATCTGGAGTCACAAAATCCAAATTAATAACCTCATTTGGCCTCCCTGAGCCTTCCTGATGCCTAAATGGATCCAGCACCCTCTTCCCTTGCTACCACTCCCTGCTGTGTGGTACTAAGGGACTCGTGCAAGGTGTGGGGCGTTCTCACCTCCCAGCTGCAGGCACAGGAGCCTCAGCCAGTGGGTACATCCCAAGGCCAAGCCTGGCCTGGCACATTCTGTGTCTCTGGCAGCTCTGCTTCAGCAGGGGCGGGTGCTCTGGAACAGGCTTTATAGCTGATGCATTGTATTTGCATAGGCCATTGTCATTCTCTGCGCGGCTCCTTGCAGCTGCCATCCTGAACTGGAGAAATATCTTCTTTAAGGAGAAGCATGAACGACGCCGCTAAAGATAAAAATAACAATAATTTTACTAGATGAAACTTCATGTTAAGCACTTAAAAAGCAATAAAAAAGTCAATTTTCTCTCTTTCAATTATTTTGCTCACTCCGTTTTGGGGGAAAAAATAAACAAGGGAAAAGGAGAAAAGTTTCTTAGTTATAAAGTCATCTTTTTTTCCTCAGCAGCACCCAATGACCTCATCATTTCTCACCTCTCTCTCCCCAATGCCCCCCAACCCCACTCGGGTCCCACTCCCTGTGAAGATTAAAATAGCTATTCTCAGGCAGGCCTGAGGCATCCTGGCACGTAGCACGGAAGGGAAAAGCAGCCTGATAACTCAGGAGCACTTGCTGCCTCACAGAGCACCAGCATCTTTCCAGAGAAAGCGAGAAAGATAAAGGCAGAAATTACTGCTCTTGCACAATATACGCCAAGTTCCTAAGAGCAGCGTTTAACACTTAATCAAAATGGTTTGACAATGTAAAAATTAGGTTTTCGAATGTCATTAGTGCCTTATAATAGGTTCAATTTATAACATTCCCATCCCTGCTTTTTCATCTCTGCTAATTGTTTTTGTTCATTTCTTTCATTTTTTACACTGTTGTCTTGTTGGTTTTAATTTTTAATTATCATAGCACTTTTTCTTTTACCTTGGTAATTGGTCTGGGTTTGAAAGGACTGGTTCTGTCATTCTTTTTCTCCTGAGGCAGCCAGAAGGGATTTTTAAGGCAGGCTCTTTTTAATTGGTAGTCAAGCTCTCTTTTGGGCTAATTTGGGCAAAAAAAAGGGCTTCCTTTTAGCTTAGTATGAGCACCTTTTTTATACTGTGATTCATAGAAAAGCTCTCTTGTATTGACCTGTAAATTCCCTTCTGCACTGGCAGGCAGGATTCCTTTGGCACTGGCATGGAAATTGGGCCTCTGTTCTCCAGTTGATATGCAAACTCTTTTCTATTTGGAAGAAGATGAAAGCTCTCTTCTACTCTGGCTTGCAAGGCCTTTTCAGCCTGGGCTCTCCTTGCTGCCACCCACCTAACACAAACACACACACCATTTCTTTTCCCTTTCCATGAACAAGAATGTTCCAAGTCTGGTTATCACAGGACTGCAAGATGTCATTTGCATGGAGATGTATATTGGCATCCTGTTGGGGATTTTTCTGCCAGTATAAATGGAAATTGTTGAAGTAATTTCATTGACATTTTGAGGGCAGAAAACCATTTTGGGAATGACCATTTTTTAGGGAAATACTGACACTTGCTTCATTTTACTGGGCAAAGGAATGTGCTTTGGGTCTTAGGGGGGAAACTCTGAAAGACAAAACCAAAAAATCTAGGCAGAAACACAATTTGTGAGGAAACAATCATTCTCCAACCACCTTCACTCCTTGCTCCTGGAGGAAACCAAAGCTTGTAAACATAGGAACTTTGTAATGTCTCTCCCATTACCAGCAAAAGTGGGCTGTGGCTTCGCACCAATAAAGCCTCCTTATTCTGGCACTTCAAAGACACTTGGAAGTTTATTCTTACTCTCACTCCTACCAACCAGTTCATTCTACTGACCGCAAAGTCCTGTCTTCACCTCTCTGGCATTAGTGCACGCTGACTGCTCAGGAAGCTGTTTCAGCGCACTAACCAGGAAACTCTTCACTTGGGAAGAGACCATCTTAGAGTCATGGAATGGTTTGGGTTGGAAAGGATCTCAAAACCCACCCAGTTCTACCCTCTGCCATGGGGAGCAACCCCTCGCACTGGATCAGGTCACTCAAAGCCCCACCCAACCTGGCCTTGAACACCTCCAGGGATGGGGCAGCCACCCCTGCTCTGGGCAACCCGGGCCAGGGCCTTCCCACCTTTATCTTAGTAAATTAGAGAGTCTTGGCTTTCTTCACAAAAGTAGAACCCCTCCTTGCTCTCCACCATTTGAGAGGAACAGTGTCACTACGATCAGGAGTTACAGCTGTTGATATCTGGAAGATCTGTGCATCAGCATGTCTTATATGGCAATGAAAGGCCTCATAGCCAAGCCATCAGGCGTGAGCTACGTGACAGTTTTATTCATATGGCCTTTAATGGTATTTTTGATTCTTCCTTCCAGGGAGGCTTGTACTCTTGCATCCTGCCTGGAGGTCTACACTGTCTTTACTTCTCCTCCTCCACCCACTGTAGCTTGTGTACTTTACCCCTCATCTTGTGGATACGAACGCAAGTGTTTCTTCCTTCTTCCTTACTTAGCCTCAAGATCCTCTGTATATAACATAGAGCCGATCCCAAATTAAACCTTCAGTGGCAGTGCTCATCAGCAGAGCTCCACCTGACAAAGTGCCAACGTACTGCTGGCCCTGGGAGACCTCTCATTCTCTTTAATGTATTGCTGGCTCCAGGCAGCTTTCTGCTCTGTGACAGACAGGCATGGCTTCATCAAAGGTTCTCCAGAGCCTCAAATCAGGAACCATACAACCTATATCTATGAGATGCCAAGAACCTACACTGATGTCTGATCAAGAGGAAGACCTTTTACTTGTGCCTCTCTATATTTAGCAGCATTCCCAGGCAGTGTTTCTAAAATTACCAGCTGCAGTAATGTGATTCATCCCCCCATCACCTCCAGCAATGGGTACGAAAAGTGTAAATTTCATGCAGGAGAAAATCATGAGCAGTGTAGCCCCAATCAGGACTGTAATGGTATATTCTTTAGTGCTTGTATTGACGTCTATGCCAAGCTTTCACAGAAGAGCAGTGAACTGATCCCAGAGTCTGTTCTCTTACATAGCAGTGGGTGGGAATGTCCCAAGCTGCAAGCTACTCACCTGCAGAGAAAAGGTTGGAGGCTGATTTCAAGCCATGTTTTCGAGTGAGCCTGGGTACAATCAATAATTACTAAAGGTGGGCACAGGGAAAGGATGTAAATGCTGTCACGAGAGCAGGTTCTCTCTGATCTAAGAAGGGTCTCTATCTGCAGCAAATTAAACACAGACAGGCAAAGCATCTGTATCAGCTGTGGGAACCCATTCCTGAGAGAGGAACAACGAGTCCTGTGATGATTGTCACAGCCTACCCTGAACCAGTCTGGAAAGAGCCGTTACTGCGGAATCAGTCCAAGAGCTGGAGCTGTTACAGGTGAATACCATAAACATCTAAATCTTATAGGAGGTTCAGTCTGTGTATCTGGGCCATTATGTGATATTAGCTAAAATGCTCATTTGAAAAATTATCCTGTGAACCACTACAATGTACCAGAAGAGCTGTTTTGCTCAGATAAATAATAATTGAAAACTGAGGCAGAAACCTGCAGCCATATCCATCTGTGTTGTGATCTTGTCAAATCTCATCACCTAATTAGTAATAGGCCTCGTTGGACCATGGAAAAGAGACCTGCCAATGAGGCAGAGAGCTCAGAAAATAGCATTTATTATTCTGAGGGAAAGTTCCTTTTCTCTCAGAGTTGGTGCTGAACCAACCCCTCAATGGAATTAAAGGGAGCTCGTCTCCTGAATTACTGTTGCCACTAAAGACCTTTGTGCCACATTGGGGTATTTATCTTGTTTGCCCTGAACAAATCAATACTTGAGAATTACTTCCCACTGCTATGAAACATCCCTCCTTCGCCTCATCTCTACAACAATTTCAAAGGAGCACCTTGCTGTTCCTTTCTTCCTAATTCCACATAGACTTCCCAGTGCTTTCAAATCATTCCACTGCCAGGGAGTCATTGTTATTGCAACACATAGTGGCAAAGCACACTTGGACCCTTTGGGATGAAATCACATCTATTTATTATAAGGAATGATTTAATTGTTATCATCTACCGGTGTGACAAGTTATTAAAGACCAGAAATCACAGAACCATGGAACAGTTTGAACTGGAAGGGACATCAAAGCTCTCTGCTATGAGAAGCAACTCTTCCCACTGGATCAGGTTGCTCAAAGCCCCATCCAACCTGGCCTTGGATACCTCCAGGGATGGGGCAGCAACCACTGTTCTGGGCAATGTGGGCCAGTGTCTCACCAGAGCAGAGTAGAGGGGCAGAATCCTCTTCCTTGACCTGTAATGAAGTTAGATAGAAGAAAGAGATCTCAAAGACATCTAAAACAGGTGCTGCAGATTATTTTGCTCTTTGGTAGTTTTTTAGGTGACCAAGAGAAGTCCCTACTCCTCCATGGTTGCAATGGCCATGGGCAGTAGAGAGAAGGAAGGAAATCCTCACTGTACATTTTACAAAGATCTTGAAAAAAAGCTCACACCAAGATCTCTGTCCACACAAATGCTGCATAAACGACACACAGCAAAAAGCGTAATTCCAATGGGTGGCAGCAAAGCCAGGCAACATTTTACATTTCTCCAACACTTTGACAAAACCTTGATAATAGAGAAGTCATGAGAAGACAATGGTCTCCATATGCTTTACACAGCTGAAGAATATGCGTCTGATGGAAATGGAGTGGAGTTCTTAACACGAGGTGTTGAATACAGCAGCCCGGTGATCCACATTGGTAACCTTTGCCTGCAACATGTACAATGTATGCATCGTTTCCTTCATTATATTCTTCTATTCAGGTAATGTGCACTATCTTCACAGAAATCCCTCATATTTTCCTTTGGGATTTTATTTATTTCCACCCAACCTCCCCATCTCCAGACTGGGTAGCAACCAGAGGAGGCTTTGGTAGCCACATCAGGACTCAAGTAATGGAAGGGTTAACAACTCCTCCCCAGAGATGGGGATAGGGACATAACCTTAAAATCAAAGTGAAATACAGTTATGAGGCAATTTTATTCTCTATTAACCCAATCAGTGGAAGGCTCCCATAAGCCATTAGCGGGGAGTTCAGATGCAGAAGATGTTGTAAGGGGTTAGATAAATAGGTTTCTGTGTTCATTAGTCCTGACAGCTCAGGGAAAGAGAAGGAAGGAAAGAAAAAGAGTGAGAGAGAGGGAGAGAAAATTCAGGACTGGGACACAAGGAGAAAAGAAATTACCTATCAACATGTAAATTGTATAAAATACCTGTGCAGATGTGACAAGATGCACTAAGACAGCATATTAAGTCACGCATTGGGGCCAGGGGATTATGCGGGCCAGTATCCCAGGCCTCATCCTGCTCAGTGGTGAGTTCGGGGTAACCTTGTTGTATCAAACCCAGATTTACACAGGGCAAACAATGGTGATGACTGTGCTAATGCTTGTGACACAAAAAACAGTTCAGAGCCCACACAGCACACAGCAGAGCGATCTGTACTGAAACTTATCTTGCCTGGGAGAAAGCCTCGAGGAGTAAGGCAGAGCTGACATAGGAAAAAGACTTCTCTGGGGAGTCTCGACAACCTTTGTCACTACCTTATGTAGGTCTAACCAATATTATCTAGCAGTTTGTAAGTCTTAAGATTCACACACAATGACAGCAGGAGTCAACAAAGAATAACTCATTTATAAAAGGAACTTCAATTGCATCATCCATCTTAAGTAAAAATTCAATATTTCTCAATACAAATGGCTTTGGTTTAATGAATGGGGAAATAATCCCTTCCCTACTTCCTAGCACACTTATTTCTTCAAATGAATCCGGCATCAATGAAAAGCTGACAGAGGAATGTTAACAGAAATGCAGGGAACTCTGCTTACACACCCTGGAAAGGATCCACTCAGGTGGACGAAGAAAAAGGCAGTTCCATACCCCTGTTCTTCCATGGGGTGTGAGGTGCTCTGCTTGTAATCTGAGTCTCCCTTTCAGTCCTAAACTGGAAACTTGAATTGTATTCCACGTATCACCAAAGGCGAGATGGCACAGTTTTCACTGTGGAAAGAGGTTAGAGGTGTGTAAGGGCTCTGTAGTTGGGAGAGTAGCTGGGAGGAAGCACAGAGGTAGGTGAATAGGATGTGTCTGAGCTCTTGGAGAGACCCCTCCCCCCTCATCTTCCAGAGTTCTGGATGACACTTGCCTTCCCTAAGGAGACAAGACCTCTCCTTTGTAATCTGGGTGTGTTTAACTTACCTGGAAACCTCCCTTTTCCCTCCGGAATCCTTTAACCTCACACTACCGTGGTCCCCCAGTGCTGTTTACTAACCACATGCAAGCAGCTGTTCCCTGTCCCTTACCCAGGACATTAATGAAATGCCTGCCCACCCATGCAGCCAAACACAAAGGGGGCTGCTAATGGCATCTTTATTTTGAAGTGAAATCCCAAAGCTTTCATTTGGTTCATGTTCCTCCCTGATAAAACTGTCCTGTCTCTCTCTCAATATGGGGCACTCTTATCTGGCCTCACTGGGGGGCAGCAGGAGCTCTGAGGATGATCCAGGGAGCGCTCTGCCTCCCCTCTGGATGTCTCAAAGAGGATGTACTTCCATCATTATACTCGAGGCAATAAAGAAAGCATATAAGCTATCAGAAAAGCAGGGAAACAGCCAACCTAGAGGTGTAGGGAACCTTTTGAATATCCTAGGATCAGACTATAAGATAAATTTTGGGGACAGAGATCCACAGGCAAATCCTGGGCATTGCATTGCTGCTTTGAACCTGGCAGCGTTACAGTAAATACTAAGCTACTGTGTTCATTGTTGAGATAAGGTGTTTGCACAGACAGACGGACAGATAGATATGCTTTAGGAGACAGGCACAACTCAGAAAATCATATCCAAACCTTTTTCACCTCAGTTTCTGATGCAGTAGATAGTTCTGCATCTACGAGGTATTTGTGTTTCTCAGTATTGCATCCAAACCCGTAACAGACTTTGTACAGAAAGGCAGGTGCTTTGAGAGGCCGGGGCAGGCTGCTACAGAGGACAGCATGCTGTGCTGCTTCTGACCTGGAGAGCTTGATTTTGTTCTTCTCTGTCCTTGTTTCCTTCTCTAAAGATTATGAAATCCTTCTGGTTCTTCTTTGGTGAGTGAAGAAACAGAAGAATGGCACCAAGACACGTAGTTGGGACCCACTATTCTGTAAGAGAGTGCTCTGCAACACAAGATGTTGTCTGGAAGCTTGTCTGACTTGGAATCCACTGGAAGAGACCCAAAGATGGGGAAGAAAAAACAGCTGGTTGCATTTTCTTGATACTCCATCACGGTCTTATTTGATTTCACAGATGAAGCCAAGTAGACAGGGATCTTTAAAAGGTCTTTATTCAGTACAGCAGGAATTTGAACACCCAAACTGGGAAAACTGCAGCTCTCCATCATAAACACAAATGATGTAATTGCTAGATGAACCATGAAAAGCACATTCTGGGAAAAAGGTGACCATCTGAGATGTGTCTCACTGCCAGAGAAAAAGTGTCTCCTTTTAAGACATCTCGATCTTAAACATTATTAAAATAGTCCATATATTTATATAGTCAGTGGTAGTTTGCAAACAGGGATTATCAGGCCTGCTCCCAATCACTTCCATTCCCAGGATGCCCATGCTGTACTATGAGGAACTGAGAGTTGATGTGGAACATCCTGGCCCATGAGCTCAGAAGGAACTGCCTGCATCCACTGCCACCTCCTTGCAGAGGCACCACTCCTGCACCTCCAAAAGCCTCCCTGAGACCTGGGGATGTGCTCTTTAAGGGTTCTCCTCTCCTACCACGCTATCATGTTTTCGTTCTTCTCCTGAAGCTGGAGGACACGTTTCCATTGAGTTCACTGATTCAGCAAGATCAAGCCCTTGGTCTTAAATAACTAAAGACTGCAAATGGAATATTGTAGCCATGGCAACAGGCAGCTCAACTTTAAACTCTCTGATATATAAAAAGGCAATTTTCTTTATTTTTTTCTCTCTGCATTTTTATATTTCCAGAACTTACAATGGTAATAATGGCCTCAGGCCCTAACCTCCACCAGCCAGCCATTAACTGCATGGAAATGCCTCCTCCATCAGCCCCTATTGTCAACAGTCAGCACCATTCCACAGAAACCACGAGTCTCACCACACTGACACGACTGGATGCCTCAGCCGGGCCACAGCCCTTTGCAATCCTGCTACCGACTTATTTCCTGATCATGACAAGTGGTCCAGGACCCCATTTGGAGAGGCTGCATGACTCTGCAGTGCTCGTAACTTCCTCTCAGAACGTGGGGACTGATTGCCATTGTGTAAGCTCACGTAAGCTCATGGGCAGATGCACATGCCTCTGCCTTCTCCTCTGCCTTCTAGACTCATCCCAATAGAGTCTCTCTCTCCCCATTCACCTTTCTCTGAATGGAACAAGAATACTTTCATGTCTCAGTTTTATTTGGTTTCCTCTTTGTGCATCAGAAGCATTGATAATGCCAGTGAGAACACATTGGAAAAAGTGGAAACAGTTCTTTACTCACTGCAGCTCATGTGCTGCCAGCAAAGGAGCATTTGCTTTTTAGGAAATTGTTTTTTATTCCTTCTCAAATTCTTTCCAAACTTTCCTTTGAGAGTTAAGGCTGGGTTAATGATGCAAATGAACTGTTTTGTGTGTATAAGACATTGCTTGCCTATTCATAACAGGAACAAAATACCTCAATCCTCTATATAATTTTATTTTAATATAGGCTTAGCCTCTTTGTGCCTCCATTTCTCCTTCTTAAAAGAAGGAAAATGGTATTTCCATCTATTCTAATTGCCGTTAGATTAATTTTACTAGTAATGTGTGTGCAGGATGCAGAGACAGCAGGATGACTGGCAATGGTCACAGGTATTATTATATATCACTCTCAGCAGATAGCAATTTCTACAGTAGGTTAATTCTGGCCTAAAAAATACTTGACTGTGGCCCTTTAAGGTCACAAGCCATTATGATGTTGAAGAGTAAAACCCTTTGTATATGATCATGAATAAATGAATTGAGTATCACTGCCCAGCCATGTGGGATATGGAAACGATACTGAATATCATCAGCCTGAACCATCAACATCCATCAGCTTTCCCCTTGCTCATCTCTCAGCTGTCGCAATACAAAACCCACTCTCCCCCGAGATCTCAAACGACTGGGGCTAAACAGCAAAAACATTCGGTGACTAAATTTGCCAGAGAAGGTCTCAGTCACGAATGACTAAAAACAAAATTATAGAGCAATCGGCTGACTGAGAGCAGAATGAAATGTGATTCATTTTCATCCACCCGGCAGGGATTGCAGGGAAAAAAGAAGACTGGATTAACCCCTCCTTGCTAGCAATGCCCGAGCTCCCTGGGCTGATGCACATGTGGTCTGCATTGCTCAAATATTAGGTCTTCTGCTTGTTTTGTAAGGCAACTCATAGCTTACATGACTCAGGTAGAGCAGACCAGTAGATGGACTGTGCTAAAACCACATTCTATGATTCTATGACCTGTCAATACGCTGACTTCCCTGAGGCAGTATTGTTTCTTAGGTCAGAGACTGAACTAGGACACAAAAATCTGTGCAAGGTTCGCTGCTTGAGTGTCACATATTCTCCATGTCAGTGCTGCACTGTGGATCTCTCGTGTAACCGCAGGAACAGTCAGAGTCATGATACAGCAAGTCAAGCTAATGGGTGATGCACGTGACACTGAGAGCAAAGTGGTGGCACAGGTGAAGTGCTGGAGCAGGAGCAATTTACTCAGAGCTGCACAAACACGAGATAGAAGGCAGGCTTCCCCTGCCATGTTGTGAGAATGTTGGATAGAGAGCTCCTTAAACAACTCCCAGATTAAATCAAGAGGTCAAGCCAGGGGCAGGATGACAAAGACCAAAGCAGCAACTCCATGAATCAATAGCTTGTACAGGGTAAAGGAGTGGCCCAAGACAAGCTTAGCTGCTGCCAAGTACCTTCTGCTTTGTGCATGCTGTGGTACAACTTCTGTGCTTGATTTGGTTTCTTTCCATAAATGGAGAAAGTTCTCATGAACCTTAAAAAAGTGTTTTAAAATAAACTAGGTTTAGTAATTTAGAGTTGGTTGGTTTAGTCGTATGACTGTGCTTGTCAAAAAACACCAGCAAAACACTTAATGTTTTACTATTAGTGAGCAGCAGGAAGAAAAGAAAAGATGAAAATACTAGAATTGTAATTTTTAGGTTTACTGGGGTGTTACAAAGAACAGAAATCTCTGTTAATATTAGAAGGTTATGGTCTGCTTGGGCCAAGCACAGCATCTCAGCAGGGCTACAAGTCCCAGTGGAATCATCATAGCTGCCCTGCTCCTGCTCCCTAAGACTCCTTATGCAGAGCTAGCTTGTTTTGTGTCCTGGCACGGTGGAGCTGCATAAAGAAATAGTCAAAGGCCCCCATACTGCATTTCCAGCTTGAAATTGGTTTTCTTCTCACCTCTCTCTTAATCTAGCCTCTTTTGTTGATTAGACCTAATGAGAAAGATTTACTTTACTTTATGATTGGCAAAACATCAAGGTGCCTGTAACTAAATAATAGTACTTGGCCAAATCCTTCCACCAGTAAAATGCCTCCTGTCCACCAGACTGGTTAGTTTGTTCTCTGTTAAACCCAACCAAACTCGTTAGCTTCAATGGAGCAGGACTTGTGGTACGGAGGGGAAAAAAGGAATTTAGCCTAACAAAAGTCTTTCAAGAGAACTGACTGAGTAAAAGGATTGTGAATTTTGCTGATTACTAGTTATTTTAGGAACCATATGCACAGGCATTTTCTGACTCATGTTGCTGTCAATGAAGGGCAGCTGTGCTACAGCCGACTGAGCCCAGGAGTCCAGTTCCGACCCTGCTTCACGGTGTGACCTTCTGCAAGCCACTCGCCTCTGGGGCCAAGGCGCTCTGTGAGAAAGAGTTGGCAGTGTTGCCCCTTGTTCCCTAGTGCTCACAGGTCCCCAGAATCATAGTGTCTTAGAATGGTTTGGTTGAAGGGACTTCAAAACCCATCCAGTTCCACCCCCTGCCATGGGCAGGGACACCTCCCACTGCATCAGGTTGCTCAAAGCCCCATCCAGCCTGGCCTTGAACACCTCCAGGGATGGGGCAGCCACCACTGCTCTGGGCAACCTGGGCCAGGGCCTCCCCATCCTCACAGGAAAACATTTCTTCATGAGATCTCATCTCAATCTCCCCTCTTTCAGCTTAAAAAACATTCCCTTTTGCCCCATCTCTGCACTCTCTGTTTAAGAGCCCCTCCCCAGCTTTCCTGGAGCCCCTCTCAGTGCTGGAAGCTGCGCTAAGGTCTCCCCAGAGCCTTCTCTTCTCCAGGCTGAACAACCCCAGACTAGTTCCAACAACTCCTTGTCCTTCCCATGCTGAGGACTCCAGAACTGAACGCTGAAAAGTTTGCTATGCCAAATGCAAGACCAGGAGTCCAAACCGCCCATCTGCCCTCAAAGAGACAAAAGGAGCAAGATGAGGCAGACTGGACTGGGCTGGATTTGAAGGTAGGAGGTCAAACATAGTACCCTTTATATAGGATGAGACACAGTAATAAAAGAAGATGAACAAACATTTGCCAGTGTTTGTCTTAAAACAGAGAGGTATTTGCAGTTTCTAAATATATATAGTGTTTGCTCTGGTTGTAATTTGCTTTGCTTGCTTAAAGTAAAGCCAAAGGATGCAGTCAGGATTTCATGCAGATGACGTTCCGTTATGTTTTGTAAAATGAAATCCATTTCCTCAACCTGGAACCGCATGCCACAACCTGTTCACTGTATGAAGAGAAGTTGTAATAAAAACTAATATCAAAATAACACCCAGAATCAGTCAGCATCAGCTCCCCTCGCTAATCTGTGCTGAATGGATACAGGCTGAGTGGCATCGCTTGATTAAGAACTTGTCAGAGAAAGAGGAAACAAGCAGAGCAGTGCAGCGACGTTCTAGGACCACCCAAAATGCCACTGGCAGGCAGGGGAAAGGACCAAGGTATCAAGTTAATGCTAAGAGTCCTGATTTCTGCCTTCCTAGAAGAAATGTGTCACTGTTTTTCCTGTCAGACAGTAAATTTGCACAAAATAGTATTTTAGAGGAAGATGAAGAGAATAAAGCTATTGATGAGTCTGCACTGAATTTGCTGAGCGCTATTTGCAGGGAATCAGGAGAGAGTCTTCAAAATGTCAAAACAGTTCATTTTTATATCTTTTTGTACAAAATGTTTCCTTATTGCTTTAAAATATTTTTTTTTGCTTAAGAAATCAATTTGAAGTAAAAAAGAAAGGGTAAAAAAACCAACAAAAAAAGCGAGTCAGGAGTAAGTAAGATGAAAATTAAAGAAAAATGTTGGTTGGCTCGATGAATCCAAAATTTCAATTTTCAACAGAACCAATAAATTCAGAATCTTCCCATAAAGATCTGGCATTTTAAGCCAAGTGCCCTCTATTGGAGAGTCTGCTCATCGTTACCAGTCCTGTAACGCTTGTGACAGGGCTGTGCTTGGAGCGTTCCGGATGGGAGCTCCTGTGACCACAGTTCCACCACCAGTCCCTTCGGAGGCATCTTATATGCTGTGAGGAATTAACGTTTTCCAATGTTAATGAAATAATTGTTTTACATCTGTGGCTCACATGTTGAATAAACACATGGGAAGGTGGAGGGCAGCTTCTTCTGATGTGCAAAAGCAGCCAGGTGAAGTCTTCTTGCAGAAGTCATTTTGGTTTCTTACAGGCTGCATTGAACTCAGGGATAACTGACACCAAAACCACAGTTGTGCTCAAAAACCACTTGCAAAATAAATGGAAACTTGGAAGAAAGGTAATCAAAGACATAACAGACATAATCTGTCTTTGCATTCAATCTGCAGTCCCGGGAGACTCCAGTCATGTAATTACCATGCAAGACTGCAGTAAAGGTGTGAGAAAAGGCATGTGGTTCCACACAACAGAACAGGTATGAGCTCCTGTGACTGAGGACAGGCCAGAAAGTTAAGGGAAGCTTTCAGGGCAAGCTGCAATCCCTTCCTCTTTGTGCTTTTCCCAATATCAAGATAAACTGGTTTTGTATAAAGCACTGCTTCATGCCCAGGTTAGAAGTAAGCCAGGTGCGGACGCGATGGCACGGGCTGCACACATCCGTTCGACAAGTCCTAAATACAAATTTGGGCACCTGCCCTACTTTGTAGCCTGCACTGCTGCCGTACAATGAAGCTTGCACATGTGTGCACATGCTGCAATTGCACCTTACAGTCACACTGCAGATCTGCGCCAGAAGTGTAGCCTGGACTGAACAAGGTGTATTGCACCAATTTATGAACACACAGGAACAGAGCCCTGGACTGCTCCAGGGAGACGAAGCTGATGGCAATTTCACTGCTAGCATTGCTTGATGCAGCACATACACACACGCCATGCTGTATTTCTCCTGTTTCGGTCTAGGTCCCATCCCTAGAGGTCTTCAAGGCCAGGTTGGATGAGCCTTGGAGCAACTCGATGCAGTGGGAGATGTCCCTGCCCATGGCATGGGACCCAAACTGTTCTGTGATTCCATATCTATAATGGTCTGACTGCTGTCATTTCACTTTGCAAAGAAATGTATTTAATTAAGAGTCATGTACTAGGGCTCCCATACAGCCATCAGGCACCTAAGGAGCAGAGGGTCTCAGGAGAAGGATGAGGCTTGTTTACTTCTCCATTACCTGTGGCACTTCCATCCCAGCCTGCCTAACGCAAAGTGCTTCTGAGCCTGTGCTCTCTGAAGGCCTGGCCCCATTCAGCTCACAGACAATGGAAAACAATTTAGGTCTTGCAGCTACAGCAGGGTGATGCAGCTGATAAGAGAATTTCATGGTTATTTAAAGTGTTCTGTGGGCAGAGGACTGGGAAAGGATCTCCACAGAGCTAAGAAGCTAGGTGGGGAAGCACAGGCAGTGGGAACAGGCAAATGCAAACACTTGTCTGAATCCAGAGAGGTTTGCTGGAGGCCACTGCAAACAGAGGACTGGGAGAGCTGATCCACAAATAACAAAATGCTTTTTGTCATTGCTGCTGTGCTTTGTGTAAAGGAAAACAGAATATGATTTGTGGCTGGGCAGTACTGCAATAAGTGAAAGGTAAATTAAAAATTTTTCTTACTTTCATAGCATCTTCCAGTCAAAAACCTTTAGTCCTGTCATCTCAGTCATCTGCTTGTAAATGCAGATACCAAAAAAAGCACAAGTATGATATTTCTGTATGAGGGGATGTCTCCTCTGTCCCATATTGCACAAGCTTTGCCACACAAAATGCCATTCACCATGCAGGCAGGCAAAAGAACCCTTGCAATCAAGCAATTCAAAAGCAGCAGCCTTAGGTATTTCACCTACTTGCATATCACATCCACTAAAACCTTCCGTCCCCCAGGATCATGGATGTGGACTATTCACTGCCCACAGGACAGACACCTCATCAGCCTCACATCAAACTGGAGCGAGTTCCTGAGGGAACAAGCAGATTGCCCATGATCTACTATGGGAATGGACCTGAGGGACTGCTGCCCAATTGTCCACTCCAAGTGTCAGTTACTCTCCCATTGTAAATAACAACTTATCAGATCCTAGAGGAAGGCAAATCCCAGTTTGAACGGTGTTAATGGTCCTGTCGCTTCTGCTGGGCAGTAAAGAGGAAAGGGGCACTGTGTGGCAGGTGCTTTGACACTGTTGTTCGAAGACATCAGTAGGGACTGGCTAAGCCCATATTTTCATATAGCCTGTAATCACGCCACAGCTATTTCTCATTTGATAATTGCTGGAGTAGCGCTCATAAGGCACAACCATCCTGCAGGGAGCTGAGATGGAGTCTTGCAATTTTGGCCTCTCTCTAGCAGAAGTATTATCAGTGATCAGGAGTCTGGGCCTGATAGTAGATCACCATTCAGCTGATCCCCAGTATCCTTAGACAGTTCCTTGTTTCCTTCAATTTTCCCATACTGCAATTTTTCTCCACAGAGTTTCTGACATGGGAATGTATTCCTTCAGACTATCACTTTGCTAGGGTACCCTGGCACCGCATTTCCTGATTTAATTGCCAGTACCCCACATAAAGTGCCTATGCAGTAACTCCTGCAATGAATGAGTCAGGATGGTCACTGGCACTGACCTCACAAGACGATGGGAGAACCGGGAGACTGCAGCCAACCCACAGGAGATCTTGTAAACTGCCATAATTGTGTATAAATAGAAAGAAATGCCGAGGCAACTGTCAGCCAAGGTCCTGCTGACTCAGTGCCACCTTGTGTTTTTACCAGGAAGCACAGAAGCACAAGAAAGATACATCAGTGAGGGGCACAGAGGGTTTCTGAGTAAGAACTCAGCCTACTTTCATCTGTGGTATGCTGGATTCCCTCAGAGCAGCTACTGAACAAACACAAGATGCCTTTCTCCCGCAGGAACGCAATGGCTCTCAGTCATCCAAGCCTTCCTGGGGGTGATCTGGCATCCCTGGGGCAGAATGAGGAGGCACAGAAGGGTGGAAGCTTTTTGCCCAGCATCACAGTCAGTCAGTGGAAAGCTTTGAAGCAGGGCTTTGGTTTTATAATGGTGACCTACAAAGTCTAACCTCTATTCCAGACTCCTTTGAGACAGAAATATGTGGGCAGCATTAGTAAATGTCATCATGCAGACTTGCAGGATGCTACACAGAGGAAAGTAAACTTGTCCATGTTCTTTCCTTTCTTTTTTTCCTGGTGGTTGGCTCTGCAGAGAAGCAGCCCAGGAGGGCCATAACGCTGTCACTCCACAGGAGCCCCGGTGTGAGTGATTGAATCCCTTGTTCGTCTACCCTTCTTCCACTGAAGCAGGAACACGCTAACTCAAATGGAAGAGACAGAACCATATCCCTCTTTGCTTTCATTTTCCCTGAGGAGAAGACGTTTGTGCAGTCTCACAGCACTGTCCTGCTCTTACAGTCCTGCAAGTCTTTGTCCAGCTTTCCCATGCTTCTGCCTCAAAATCTGAATGCAAGCCTGCTGTTGATGAGTAAAAAACCTGCATACTAATTACCTCAAGTCCTAAGACCACTTTTATTATCTAATATTTTAATTTTACAAACAAACAGATATAGAGACAGCTGTAGTGATATACATACATAAATATATATTCTTGATTCACTGGGAAAGCAGCACTACAGCATCTTTTCTAGTCTGCCCATAGCAGAGCATTAACAGAAACCCTCACTTTTCCATTTAGTACACATCAAGTACACAGGACCAAATCTCTCCCCAGAGTCAGCTTGCTGAAGTCAAACAGGGCTTACATCAGAGATGAATTTGGCACTCTGTTTTCACTGAGCTTTACAATAGAAATTCAGACACATTCTCAGGCGTATTCCCACTGAACCTGCCGAAAACATGAGGCCACGATGAGGAGAGGAGTCAAAATTCTACCACCATTTCATGACTGTCTTTTGGATCAGCCCATCTGTCTTGTATGCCCTTTCCATGTCCTCTTTTCAGGGGAATGGAGAACATTCGGAAATGTCTGCAGGGGAGGATGAGGACACCTCTTTCTCACTGTATGTTTGTACAAGAAATTTGAAAAAACCACAGGATAAAACACAATCTGCATGAGAAAGACGCCCCCAGATCACTGCTTTCCTCAAGCAGAGGCCAAGTTTCCACAAGTTAGAGCTCAGCTTACTGAACCTGAGCACCTCCTTAAGACTCACTCCGGCTCCAGTCACCAGTGGGATAAACTCCTTTGCTACTAAATTGCTAATACACCTTGGCTTAAGCTAAACTCCCAGAGAGAAATCTAGTCGCTGCTGAAGCCAGTGGAGGCTTTGGTATTAGTTCCAGTTAAACCAGAATTTCAGGTCTCCCTCCTGGTTTCTGTTTTTCACTGTTGTTTGCTGTCAACTGTCAACGTGCACAGGATGGGAAGCTTTTTCCTGAATAACAGATTGCTGCAGATAAGTTGAATCCTTAGGAGCAGTCCCTTCTAACTGCAAAAGGAGCATGGGGACATCACTAAAACCCTGTCTGATCCCATTCTTCTAGTATGAATCAGAACTCAAGAAACGTGAAACTGGTGATATTGATCTGAACACCTTGGATTTTCTTATGTTCCTTCTTTTATACAATGTTATTATAGATGCTAAAAGTGAACCTTTCTGCTATGAAACACTAATTTCACATAGAACTTTCTGTCCATGGGAAGAGAGAATCTCATTATAATCACCTGAAACAAATTGTCTTCTGAGTTTTGATTGCTCTTGATAATTTCATTTAGTCAGTGCCAGTTCATTAATTTACCAAATACATACATTTCAAAATTTCATTTCATCAAGCTTTATATTTTGTCAAGCTGCAAAACAAACTCCTAAGAGAATCAATCTACCAAAAGGCTGGAGATGGGGTAGAAGCCCATTTCATCCAGGTCCTATGCATCAATGTGACCTCAGATCAAATATAATGTTGGCAGAATGGTCTATGTGCCAGCAATCCCCATCTAACACTTCCTAGGAAAGGATCAATACCACAGAAAGCCACCATCAAAACTAGAGAGCGGAGAGTGTGACCAGGTCTTTAAAATATACCCAGCAGTTTCCCCCTACAGCAGATACCTCTAGTTCAGGAGCAAGTCACGTTGGATGAAGAGCTGGGGATCGGGAAGAGTCTCTTGTTCCTGTCCATGATGCACAAATTCTGTCACTAAATAAAGAACCTAATTCCCCAGAACCCTTCAAGCCAGGACCTTTCACCCAAAGTTAATCAATTTTTAAAGTTGAAAGAGCAACTTTGAGATGGAAAGGAGAGTTTAAAACACTGTTTAATTCTTTCCAGCTGTGCTACAAATGGCCAGCACCCAGGGGGAAACATTAACTCCCAGAACCAGTAAAAAGCCATATAAATCACAAAGGGAAACATCTTGGCCTAGCGGCTACTGAGCCATTGGAGATAAATCTAGGGAAAATATTCCTGGAGTTCTGCAGATTTTATTTTAAGAGAGAAGAAATAGAGGGAAACAGCTTATTTGCTGTTTTCCCTTTAAATTCAGCAGCAAATATCAGTCAGTATCAGACTATCTATGCAATGCACCTGTCCCTACACCAGCAGACCACCAAAAAATTATCATATCCCTTATGCTAAGCTGTACAGCTGTTACAGAATTTTGACATTTCAATAATAATCTTATATGGTCTAGGTTTGCATTCACACCTCCTTAAGGGTATAAGCTTAGTGAAGTTAGAGGAGATGGAGTATGCAGATAAACTGCAGAGAAGAAGGCACCTCGGACCACTCTGGGGAGACAAGGCAGAAGAGTCTGTGCCCAGCAGCATAAATTTCCTTTCAGAGCCCAGAATATAATCCAAGATTCAAGAGCCTCACTATCTCTTGTTGTTAGCAGGCATCTGTAAAACCCAGACGCAAAATGTTTGCCTTGTTCCCCTCTGTATGCTGACCTACAAGGAAGATAACTATGTACTCCTGCTATCAGTTACTCCCACAGCCTGGGTAGTAGTGGTCAATACAGCACGTATCAACGTTCCCACGTTGCTGATGAATCACATAAGGATGAATCTGAACTCACAGGATGGCAGTTCTTAAGTTCCTATTTGCTTTTTTTCAAACACAAACACGGACACACACATAAGAGGAGCAAAGCACTGAAAACACTGCTGGTACTGATAAGTCCTGTATTTAGAAGATAGGAAAGAGCAGGTACAAATTTAACATGAAGAGCTAGTAAATCCAGTTCCTTTGAACATATTTCAGGTGATCTGGTCGTTTCTTATCCTGT
This sequence comes from Clamator glandarius, assembly GCA_033459285.1. Classification (NCBI taxonomy): domain Eukaryota; kingdom Metazoa; phylum Chordata; class Aves; order Cuculiformes; family Cuculidae; genus Clamator; species Clamator glandarius. Next base: position 744,006 of record JAUNZM010000044.1, read on the forward strand.
CACATACCATTTGCCAGTAGAAGACTGACTTACATATTGCATGAGGCAGACCTATTCCTCAGCAGAACAGGAGGTTCTGCTGAAAGAGGATGCTGCCTTTAGGATCTGTAGTCCTTTGTTGCCAGGATGGGAAGGCGTAAAGGAACTAAGAGGAAAGAGTTGGATCTCAAGATTAATGTAGCTGAATGTCTAGAGGGATGGATTTTCTCCTGTCCACTAATACAAATGTAATTTTTACAAATGTCTTGATTTAAGCAAAACACTTAAACCAAGTACCACGAAAGAGGTCACTCACTAACTGACTATGCCCTGCTTTCTTGATTCCTGACTTGAGGCTTCAGCTGTGGTTTATAAACATCCTCGACATACTTATCTATAACAAACAAAGACAGGAGCTTTTGTTTAAATGTGGCATGTGCTTCAAAACTCCTTGCTGCAGTTTCTCTGCCTCAGTCTCCCAAACAAGTTGCCTCAAGTTGCACCAGAGGAGCTTCAGAATAGACATCAGGAAAACCTTCTTCATGGAAAGGGTTCTCAGGCAGTGGTGGAGGCTGCCCAGGGAGGTGGTGGAGCCACCATCCCTGGAGGTGTTTAAAAGATGGGTAAATGAAACAGATGGGGATCTGGTTTAGTAGCGGACAAGCATGGTTGGACTCAATGATCTCAAAATCTCAAAGGTCTTTTCCAATCAAATGATTCTATGAAACAGGAACTCAGTACAAACGGATGCCCTTACCAGCCAGAGATGCTGTGGTACTAAGTCAGTTAATGTTGGTACGGCAGCCAGCCATTATAGCAATGCAAGCCACAGGAAAGTGTGTGAGAAAACAAATAATTTTCTCTCCAGAGCAGGGTCTGAATTGTGTCCAGCAAATAAAGCCTGGAGCCTTATGCCAAACAATGAGAAGGAAATAAAATATTGACTAGCTGCTTCTTCATAAAGCTCCATCTATTTTGTGCACTGTCCTGAAACAGAACTGCTGGGTAAAAAGCAGTATGAGGAGATGTATTTAAAGATTTTATTGTATACCAAAAGAAGACTCAAGCTTATGATTGATTGCTAACTTTGCATTTGACATAGCCTAGGATTTGAAGCTTCCTTTGCAGTTTTTAAGATGTTCATAACAGAGTATCTATCTATGTGCCGGAGCATTTCTGTGTTACCCTGAGCAGAATTATTTTCAGAATTGGGTCCCTAATTCCTTTAGATTTCAGCTGGTTTGGAATCTAACAGTAGTAAACTGTTGAAACGATGGTGAGAGGCAAAATAACTTACTTTAAAGCCACAGGTGGCTTCTGCAGTCAGGGAAAAGTACCCTTTCTTCCTCTGAATTCCTAGCCAGCTCTGCTGACAAGGCAGATAAATGCCCCTGATAGTCATCTGTGCCTCTTTGCTCCCCTCCTCTCCTCAACAGGTGCGTGTGCTTTCCATAGGAATCCTATCTGTGCCAGCGAGTTAGAAATCCAGGAGCAAAGGTTTTGGCTAATCAGCCATGTAATATGAAGGACGAGAGGTCAGGTTCTCTACAGGGAATGCAGAGCAACCCTGAGCATCTCTGGGGAAGGGAATGGCAAGACCTGTGCTGCATTTCTGTGCTCCTGACTGTAATGAGCTTTGCCAGCCTTTGTGCTTCCACTCTGCTGCCCCTTGGACGTAGACGAAGGAGCACAGTTAAAGGAATTTACCTGCTGCCTCTATCAGAGAGGCAGGCAAACAAAACCTACAGCCTCAAAACAGAGAGAGGAAGAAACAATTGGTTGTCAGCTTCTAATTAACAAATTCTCCTTAGACTGATTCTAGTTCACCTGAGCCTGATCAATATCCATTGGGGAATCTTCCAATGGGACCAACTTCTAATTTATCTCCCAATTTCCTCTCCAGAGCCTCGGCATCAAATCTAATTACTGCACCTGTTTACTGATTTTGCTTTTCTTCTTTGCTGGAACACAAGGAGGATATCATGCTTCTTGATGGGGAAGCAAAGATATTACAGTGCAAAGGAAGTGCTCAGTGCAAGAGGCCTGGGTGCTACAAACAGATCAATGTTTCTGGCCTTCCTAAGTAAAGGTGAGGGTGCGAGAGAGCCAGAGGGAATTAGTCACTGGAGAGATGACACCAAACATAAGGAGACAAATGGGATCAGACATTCCCAAGTAACAAGATGAGAGGAAACTGCCTCAGGCTGCGCCAGGGGAGGTTTAGATTGGATGTTATGAAAAATTTCTTTACTGAAAGAGTGGTGAAGTGTTGGGAGAGGTTACCAAACGTTTACAAAATGGATTGGAGCATTCGCCAAAGCACTGCTGGGCATTGTAGCAAAATAACCCCACAATCCACCCAACTACTCGGGGGTCTCAGGAAGTGAAGCCGTCTGGCCAGATGCAGGCAGCTAAGCTAAAACATCTAAAACAGGATGGAAAACGACGGCTGCCCACCTCTCCTACCTGCTCCTCCAGCTCCAGAGCAGTCTCTCCTCCTAATGTGAGGGCAGAGGAGGAAATGGAATTTTCCTTCCACAGGGAATTTCAAAATAATTCTGCACTTCAAACTTGAACAGAAAGTCAAAAACCTGGGGAAAAGTATTAATGGTAAGATCTAGACATTTCATAAGGAAACATAACGATCCAACATGTCATTCTTTGATGGCGTTTTTAAGTTTGAATCAACATTTTTGAAACAACAAAAAAAAAGTCATTTTATATTGAAATGTCAACCACAACAAAATATTTTGTTATGTTTCTCCCAGCTGGAAAGCCATTTTTTTTTGTCAGAACTGACATTTTCACATTGCAAATTTCAATTTAGGTGAAACCACATTGTCTGGTGGGAAAACATTGCTGTGAAAAAATGTTAATCAGCTCTGAAGTGACTGTGTTCTCTGTCAAGACATAAAATGCTGACTTTAAAACAGAGAAACTGAAGTGTTCTGGACAAAAAAGATCTGGGAGGCCCTTGAATTGGACTGGAGTGCGGATTGGAAAGAGCAAATGAATTGTCATAAAAATGAAGTTCTGAATGAAGTAGAACCAAAAAGCCAGACAACTGAATGAAGAAATTAAGCATCTTTTTTTGTTGTTATATAGGAGTTTCTTTTCTTACGCCCTGGAAACCAAGGTGGATTATACGACTGGATAACACACGCCCTGGGAGGGTGACCAAAATCACCCCTTGGCCCTATTCCTTGTAATAGACATTTGCGACAAAACATGCACAAAGTAAATCTACCCGTTCCTCTTGCTCTTGAACCAATAGCTTTGCTTCGTGTTTTGAAGCACACAGGTTTATACCTCTTATGTATCGGTAATATATAACATAGTTCTTACTCAATGGGACTTGAATTTGTAATAATCCAGGTTTACAGGTTATTTGTGATCCAGACAGGACTGTAAACAGAACTATGTGGTAGCAGCTTTAATCAGTCAATCCCCTGAAACATCTCACAGGGAAATTTCATCTGCTATTGGGCTGCTTATTTATTTGCTTGGTTACACAACTTTAACATTCCTCTTTATCATCTGTGGTCTTCTCAACGCTGCACCGCTCCCAGCAAATCTGGGCTCTCTATTGATCACCTGGCCTATAGCTCACTGAGAAACACAGAATATTGTTGTTTCCATTACACAACCTGGCAGCTCCCTGCTTCTGCAAACCTTTTGAAAATTAACAGTGTACTTATGTTGACCCCCTCCCTTTTCTACACTTATATTTTTGAATATACAAGTAGATTACATCGTTTGGTTTTCCCTCACTTCACTTTTGCAGACAAGAAAACAAAAATGATGTTGGTTTGTGAAGTACAGGTTTTCTTTGCATGGCAAAGTTACTTCACGTCTGTCAAATGGCTCTGCCCTACAAAATTTATAACGCTGCTTTCGTTTGTTGCTTTAGTCACTCTCCTTGTTTCTCAGCTAAGGCTGAATGCATTAATACAGTTAGATAACATAGTTCTAGATGCTCTTATTGTTCAATTCACTACTTTGCATCCTTGCCTGTGTCCACTGGATGAGACCATAAGACAGCCATTCACTGGCCATTGAGTGCAGTCCTTCTGTCGCCCACAGCCAGAACAAAACTCCCTTCCATATGTTTCTTTTTAGTAAGGATCATTTGAAACGTAGTTAGGTTGTTTGTCCCTGTTACTTACACAGGTGCCCCATAACTCTTTTCTCAAAATCTTTGTGTTTCCAGCTTAATGTTCCCATAGCTTTTCACTTACAGGTACCATCATGTATTTAAAACAGGGTTCCTACCTTCTTTCTTATCATTATCAGAGAAGCATCTAGAGATTCAAAGAACACCAAGGATCCAGGCTAGGAATAACCCTTTTTCTGAAAGATTTACAGTCAAAGCTGTTAAGACAATGAGTGACACTGCAGACCATATAACAAATCAAGTGCAGTGCCTGGAATTCCTGGGTTTCCAGCAGGTCCCCCACACCCACGGCATTTACACCTGCCAAACGTAAACACATTCCTTTGTGCAGTTTCACAACTTACCCAGCCAAACTTACACAGACATGCATAGATATACGTGTCAATCACATCCACTGTCTTTCCACACCAACAAAACCTATGCTTTGGCTTCCACGCACAAAAATTGCCCTGCTGTTTTCAAGCACTGCCTGGGTCTGATCCAGAATTAAGGCTGGCTCTGCATCTCATTGCCAAATACGTGCGGTTATCAGGATCACCTCTGAGACTAATAAGGCTCCAGTGGTTTCATCAATATGCAGTCATCTCTGTTACTGAAACGTTCTTGCACCTTTCCTATTCATGGAGAGTCTTTCCCTGGGTGAAAAAAAAAAGTATTTTTGCTGTCATAAAATGAAACACAAACTTTTCTTTGTTTTTTAAAAAAACACCACCAGGTTACTTAGGGACTCTGAAAATTTTAGCACTACCATACTTGCACATTCCTCCATTGGAAACATGTAAACGTAAACTCCATCGAGTGGAAATGCACACAATCAGGTAGAGACAAGCAATTTTGGATTGTCACACGATATCTCGATCCAGGCAGAGGCTGTGAAATCCTGCCAGGCAGCCTCAGCTGCTTTCTGCCCTCCAGGACTGCCTGCCTGGCAGGCATCCACCACCCCTTCCATCCGTGCAGTGGGAGATTTCCTCTCTGCCTCCTTATCACGCACCCAAATCATTCTAGCAAAACTGGCAAAGCAGCTGTGAGTTAGAGCTCACTCCTTTAACACCACAAAAATATAACTAAGCGCATGGACCCATATCTACATGGCAGCCTTAAGGAATCCTTTTTGTAGGGTCTGTCTCGATTGTTAATGCCAAGGAAACGCACATCTCTTGAACTTGTCCTTCATATCTCCTCTGCTGCTTCCTCCCCTTTGTTACCTCTCCTGTCCCTTTTCATTGGCGAAAAAAAAAAAGAGAAAAGCATTTAATTTTAAGCCCAGGCCTATCCATTGGCAAAATGGTTAGCTCAACAGAGAGAATATACATCCCACTGCAGTGGCACGGATCCTGTCTCCTAGTGTAGACCACAACAGATAACCCCGTGGAAGGGTTCCCATTCTAAGCCTGTACCTTGTTTGCTTAACAATTTAATATCATTTTTGCTTACTGAGTGCTTATCTCCAAGATAAGTCATTCTCAAAAGATTAATAAACACATAATTAATTATTTTATAACTTTATCTGTGTCTTCCCAGTGATAACGAGATTCTGTTGGTTTTTGTAAGAAAAAAAAATATGGAAACTGCACTATTCTAAAACTATATTTTAAATTTCTGAGCTTTCATCTAACAGCTCTGCTAAAATGGGAATACAAAGCTGAGCCACTGCTGGGGGATCCTGAGTCCATCTCTGCCCATGCTATAAGTGGCTGGATTGGACGTTAAAGAAACAGAAATCTTTTAAATAAAGTCACTCTCTGTGCTCACCAAGTTTAATTTCTTGTCATTGCTCAGTATGCCAATAGGCCAGTCCTGATCCAGAAAAATCTCTTTGACACATGCTTAGGCTGAACAAGGATTGCAATAGCAAACTTAGTTTCTTAGTGAAAAATTTAGCATGTTATTACTCCGCTCTAATACCCTTTCTAATTCATTATCAACTGGTAAGAGGAAATCAAAAAGTCTCTTCAGAAGCACAAGAAAATACGCAATTAAACAGATGTCTGTCTCTCATGGGACAGAGTTCACCAGTGGTGTCTGTCCAAATAGTGCTGTTGCAGCATTTTTACTCTTTCCTTACATTGCATCTCTCTCAAACTCCAAACAACATGGTTGGTAGAAAATATTACCATAGGACACACATTAGAAAAGTACTAAGAATGCACAGCTGAGCACATGAAATTCTCAGATTGGGTTCAAATTCTTTGTGTCAGCTCTGACCCATGGTATGGCCCTATTACTTTTTAACAGACCACACAATACCAGGTTATTTTTCTCGAGAATCATGAGGACACACAGATTCTGGTGCTACGTAGAATCACAGAATGGTTTGGGTCATAAGGGAACTCAAAGCTCATCCAGTTCCACTCCCCTGCCATAGGCAGGGACACCTCCCACTGGATCAGGTTCCTCCCCTTGGATCATCTTTGTGGACTCCTCTGGAGCTGTTCCAACAGTTCCATATCCCAGTCCAGTCCAGTGAAGTAATTGATGTGAAAAGGACTTGCCATCCTTACTCAGATCACATACTGCCCTATTCTGTGTGAAACCCCAAGAGGAATTTATAGGATTATTCAACGAGTAAGGTACTATTCATGGTGAGTAAAGGTGGCAGAATCAACTTGCTACTGATTACAGGCCGCTTTTCCTCACTTACACTGCTGTAAATTTAAATTAACTCCTCTCAATCAATGGCGAATAATTGATATAAAATCAGAGTAAGAGGAGAATTAGTCTATAAGTATGTCTAGAATGAATAAACAGTGAAAATTTGCTGGCATATATAACTCCCCCTTGAAGCTTTGCTGCAAGGTTACTTTTATAACTGATTGTTTCATTCTCAAAAGTGCTGTGCTGCTTCGTGAAACGAAAATATATACTGAGCATTTGCATGCTGAAATACCCCACGGCTTCCAAGGTCTCAAGTTTTCTTGGGTGGTGTGAAAATCCCACAGATCCCACTGAGCTTAGCTAAAGCCTTGGGCACATCCTTGCTAGCAAGGCCAAATAGGTCTGTGAAGTATCCAGGTGTGCCCCCAATGCCTTGTGCCTGGGTCTTGGATTTCCTCTGGAGAAAACTGGACTAGCATATAAGTGGAGTGATTTGAACATCACATCTCTTTTTCCTCTCTGCCTATTCGGCAGGGGCTCTATATAAAGGAAACAAAAGAGCAATCCCTGTCTGCACTGTGCATGTTCCTAAATAAAGCTAAAGCCCTGTAAGGGTCCCATTGCCTCTGTCTCCAGCTGGGAGACTTCTGCTCCATCCTCTCTCCCCTGTGCTTTGTAAATTTTTGGAGCAAGAACTATCCCTAACTATATTTGCATAGCAGTTCTCACAACAGCACTTGGATCTGGTCAATGCCTCTAATTGCTATCGCAACACTATTATTTAATCAGCAGAGACCTCATGCATCCTTTTGGGTGGCATATTTTTAACACCCATGACTTTTGTCTGGATATTGTTTAATTTTAGCTCCCCACATCAGATTTAGAGAAGGATAAAATTGCCTTCCTCCCTCAGTGACACTGACCCATCCCCTGCCCTCCCCCAAACTCCTGCCATTGCTTTCTCTGTCCCACTGCCCTCTCCCCCCCATCCCCAGGCAGCAGGTCGAGGATGGTGCCATCACCTCCGAAACTTGCAGATTAAAAGGCAAAAAATTGACAGTAAACTGCCAATGGCTCATTTACTGTTGACGGTGAGTCAATCAAAATCCTGCTTTCCCACTGCTTCCTGGCTTTCCCATCTGTGTGAATTCATGACCCGATTTCTGATGTGTTCCACACTGTTACTTTTTTCCCCTCAGAGTTTAATTGCTTCTGTTTCACATTTGGGTGCTGAAAAATTGACAGAAGCTGCACAATTCCCTCCAGCAATGGATCCTATTTATATTGCTGTAAACTACATTTTGCAGTGATATGATTAGTAATAAAAGGGAGAAAATTAAACAGGAATTTGCATCTCCTTGTATAAAATTTGGTTATCAACCAAGTTTTACTCAGAGGGTCACAATAAATGTCACCGTTGGCCCACTACACTGTAAGGAAGGCATCAGGTCCTCACATGCAGGGCATTCTGAGAGCAGAGCAACAGCAACTTGCCTTACTCCAGATGTAGCGTTTATACAAACAAATGCCTGTCTCAGCACCGAGCATCCTCAGCCACAGAGCATGCAGAAAGAGGGAGAGCAGGAAAGTCTCTTCCCGGGAGAGTCATCCTGTCCGTTTCTGACATTCTCACCCAGGACACCAGGCTCTTTCCCCACAGCAGAAGTGCAAGGGACAGAACGTATAAGGAGGCTCTAGAAAGGGCTGAGAAAGAGTTGGGAATGCACAGTGCCTGGGAAGAGATGCCCATGGACTGTGTGAGCACAAACAGGGCCTGGCTCCAGATCTCCAACAAGCATCCCAGGACATGGCACCAATGCAGAGACTACAGCCAGAGCACGCAGAACATGCTGTTTGAAATTCAGAGAGAACACAGCGGCAGCTAAGTTGTTGTGCTGGAAGTTTTTAAGGATGTCAGTAAGGCTACTGGTTTTAAAAGATCAATCAGTATGGCTGGGGGTGGGAACAGAAAAGCTTTTGGGCACACGAGCTATCATGAACAATGTTTCAACACTCTTTCCTTCTCCTAATGTTTGAAATAGGCCCATTTCTTCTTTGCCAGGAAAGTGCCTATGACATTTTTGTCAATATTTTTCTACCATTTCTTTGTCTTGAAAACACATCTGAAGTTCTATATGCTCAATACTAGACCTGAAAGATGGGGAGGGCTCTTGATCAGAGAGTGCAGGGATAGGACTAGGGGAATGGTTTGAAACTGAAAGAGGGGAGATTGAGATGATATCATAGGAAGAAATGTTTTCCTGTGAGAGTGGGGAGGCCCTCACCCAGGCTGTCCAGAGCAGTAGTGGCTGCCCCGTCCCTGGAAGTGTTCAAGGCCAGGCTGGATGGGGCTTGGAGCAATCAGATGCCATGGGAGGTGTCCCTGCCCATGGCAGGAGGATTGGAACTGGATGGGCTTTGAGGTCCCTTCCAACCCAAACCAAGGTTCAAGGTTTCAATGACCATGTCCTCATTACGGCCAAGCGAGACCAAAGCTCCCTGAAGTGGAAAGAGCAGGGCTCTGGCAGTGAGAGACAAGGTTTGTTCGAGTGGGCACACAGCTACAGTCTAAGTGCCACAGGGATGCTATCAATTTCTGCACAACAAGAATCACAGGCTTGAAGACACCTTGGCAAGTGAGCGGCGTCCTTTCCATCTTCCCAGAAGCTGCAACAGAGTCAAATAAAATATGAACGATTGTTTTCTACCTTTCCCTGTGAGCAATTAATGTTCCCCACAAACTAATTAGCACACAGCTCTCTGTCCTTCTTCTTCCCACAGCTACAGAGAATCTCTCAGCTGCTTCCTCTTCTATCAAGTCTCCATGAGTAAGTAAATTATTCAGCAAGTGCTCTGTTTCCAACACTGGAATGGCTGTTTTGTGGCTCTGAATAGTGTATTAAGAAACACTGTTGTCCAGAACTGCTACCAAATTCCAACGTGATACTAATGCACTCTAGCTCTCTTCAGCAGGCAGCTGCTCCCAGAGGGGAGGAAGGGGATCTGAGCTGTCTGTGAAGACTTTTTGCTTCCTCCTCCAGAAAAGATGCGATGTTACCCACATTGACCCTGTTAGAGATGGACAAGATGGAACTGGGACAAAGAGTCTTGTATGAAGTCTCTTGTTTTTAAATCGGAAGTTCTGGTTTCATTCTCCTTGGATGATGACATGGCCAGGCAATGTCACTACAGATAGTGCACCAAGACTGAATCCTAAAGGTGGCTGACTCCTCTAGGACAGTGAGACGACACAGTGCAGTAAAGTTTAGGAAGCTTGCAGTGACATTACCCAAGGAATGCCAGCTCAAAGCATACAGGCAGGCCTTCAGCCTTCACTGCTTTCAACCTGGTGCCAACTGTACTAAGAAAAGGGTGTTTTGTCCATCAGATTTTGTGACAGGACAAGTGGAAATTGGACTGAAACCAAGCAATTCGGGCAGCTTATAGTTATAGCCCAGGAAATAAAAAATCAGAGGTTTAGAGGATTTAGAAATGAAAGGTAAGAAAAAAGAACCAATGCTCTCTTTCAAGAGCTACAGCTTTTCGCTCACTTCTTCTTTAAAGGCAAACCCCTGCAGCTAAGCCAAAGGCAACTGAATGGTTGCACATTCCGTTGCACAGAACATTTTGCCCTCTACAGGGCAAATATTACAATCTTCTCCAGCAGCATCTCTCTAATCTTGCAGGCTCCTCTAGAAACTGAAGCATGTTGGTGCACTATCTTCTATGACCTTATTACCTGCCAATCTGACACTAATAATTATCTTATTAGTGTCAGATTGGCAGCTTCTGGCATTTATTAGGTTTGTACAATTGTTTCAGAAACTCGATTTTTTAAATTCAGGGCTGAGATCCTAGAAGCTACTCACTCATGTGTCCAGAAACTCCATTTGGCTTTTAATGCCCTACCAAGGATGCATATTCTTTACTCGGGGAACAATGCAGTCTAATAGAGAAGAGACTTTTCTCAGGAAAAAGTAAATCTCACAGGTGTGTCCAAGATTCCCTCCATGGAATTGTGCAAGTAACTTCACCTACTCTGTGCTTTTATTTCATTGTTTTCAAAATGAAGGTGATAATTCACCAGGCTCTGTTAAAGGTAACATTCAGAAATGACTGATGTCCTCAATAAACCATGATTGAGTCACACAGAACTGACTGAGGGCCCAGCATACGTCTGCTAATTAATCTGGTCCAGCTCCTGCCAATGCAAGATTTCCCTGTACACTACATTTATTTTTCCAGTGTATAAAACAAGACAGATAGTCCTTAAACATCTGATAACCCAACACGTAGTAGAAGTGCTTCTTAGAGGCAAGGAGTAGAAATTAAGACTCCTGGACTCTATTTTCAGTTCTGCCACTTACTCACTATTTGACTATGGACAAAGCACCCACTCTTCCCACACTTCATTTCATTAAAACCAGATCAAGAGAGTATTGCAAGGTTATTATTTTTCTAATTACCCCAGAGTCCCTGCACAAAAGGCCTTTCAGGAAAGAGGAGTTTTTTACAGAAAATAGTAATCCATCACTTGGCTGCCAAGAAATTACCAAACTCTGCAGCCTGAACCACGAACAAGCTGTGTCACTGAAGCTTATTGCTACTTCTCTGTGACAAACACCTGAGCGAATCAGCGGTGGGAGTAAACATAATCAAAGGTTATTAGTTAATAAGTAGTAATCTCCCACAAACACTTGTATACTAACGCAGGCACCTTCAAAACATAGGCTGTGTTGCAAAAGGAGTTTTGCTAAACCAAAGGTTTCTTTTTTCTTGACTATTGCTCAGTAACTTTCAGTTGGTGTTTGAGTATCTGCTAGAAAATGCACCCCAGGGCTTCCTGTCAAATCAGAATGCCTTTTGTTTATGTCAGTTGCTCCATCATTTCAGAAGTAATGGGTTTGATCTGCTTAGATGACATCATGCATGTGGTTAGGGCAGTGATTGTGCCCCTGTACTCAGCGCTGGTGAGGCCACACCTTGAATGCCGAGTTCAGTTTTGGGCCCCTCCGTACATTGAGGAGCTGTAGCGTGTCCGGAGAAGGGGAACAAAGCTGGGAAAGGGTCTGGAACACAGGGGTTCAGGGAGTGGCTGAGGGACCTAGGGCTGTTTAGTCTGGAGAAGAGGAGGCTGAGGAGAGACCTCATCGCTCTCTACAGGTCCCTGAAAGGAGGTTGTGGTGAGATGGATGCTGGTTTCTTCTCCCAAGTGACAAGTGACAGGATGAGAGGAAATGGCCTCAAGTTGCACCAGGGGTTTTAGATTGGATATTAGTTCATCCTGTTAAACAACAATTGTGCTCTACCTTGTATTTGGATGCATTCAACTATGACAGCTGTGCTGAGCCCTTTAGGGTGTAAGACACCACACAGAAAAATGCTTACAACCGTTAGGCAGCACACTTTGGTTTACTTCTAAGAAGCTATGGTATCAAAGACATCTGCTATCAAACCTAAGAAGAGCACAGGGGCGGGTAAGTGCCAGAGGGCAGAGGCTCACGGTGAATATTATGAAGTCTGGGTTGAAATTTTCAAAGTCGTTTGAGGAACTGCAATGCACGCTGAAATTCTTGAGTGTCTCCTCCTAGTCTTTTACTGATGCTGTGTGCTTCTGGGATATTGACTGTCTAGAGAGAGAGTATTTGCTCACCTTTGTTCGCTACTTTGAGAACTATTTGTACAAATAGGATTTTACAAATTATTCCTGGAGTGGCAGGTTCAAGCAGCACTGAAACACCTGCCTTCCTTTCAGAGCCGATAGTCTCACTGAAGCTGACAGGACTGCTCACACACTTTAAGCCAAACACGCACTGAAGAAGCTGTTATGTGAAGTCCCAACACAACTGAAGATTGTGTAAGTGATGGAGTCACCCCTGACCTCTGTGTCTGAGGCTGAAACACTTGAATGGCAACAAATGTGGATATTTGGGGAATTAACTCATCTAGAACCACATGGATTTCATTCTCTCTCCACAAAAATGAGATGATGACAGTAGGCAGGATTCTGCTCCCATTTACCAGCATTAGTTTATGCTCGTGTGAAAATCTCCATTCTTGTGGATTACAGTGAAGAATTTGTCAGAAATGCAGAGAAGCCAGAGACTTCTGCTTTTGATTTCAGATCACAGCTCTGCCTTCCTCCACCAAGAAACCAGAAAATGATTAGTCATGTAGTGCCTATTGATTTAGTAGTCTTCATTTTAAAAATTATGTTTCCCAGTATTGTTCTTTTTTTATTATTATTACTGAAGCAAATTGTAACAGACTGAATTGGAAATTGGTTAACTCCTTCCTGTCTCTGCTTTTATAGCTCATTTTCTCTCTGATTGAACAAAAGCCATAAACTGAGGAATGTTTTCTCTAAACATAGGAAATAAAAGACAAGCTTCCTGTCATGTCATGCTCAGGTTACTTGTGTCTCTTTCATTCTCACTATCCAATGTAATTCCTTCCTCTTTTATCACAACTTTTCCATGAGAGTATCTATTAACAGAAACATACGGTGGATACCTACTGATCATGAGGTGATTTGGCTGAACTGTCACATACAAATGTTTTTTGTTATGACAATGAGTGAGCAACACCTTGGTTTGTGCCTTAGATCTCTCAAGGTGTTACTCCCCTCCTCTACAGGGACCCTCTTCCTATTCAAGGGGTACTGGGGTAAAGTGCAAAAGGAGTTCTCAGTCTGCCTTCTAGAGATGTGTAATGATTTTCAATGAAGAAGATTCTGGAAAAGGAGAGAACCTCACTGCCTCACTGACAGAGAAGAGACGAAGTCCTAGGTCATGAAATCCATTCTCTTGAGTCATAAGTTACATGTCATGTAAATCTCCTTAAAATCCTTTGACTACAACTCCAGAAACCACTGCATTTCTCCCCATTGAATGATCTTTGTAGTGTTCCTTTCTGGAAATACCAACAACACGCAGGCATCCAAGAAGATTTGGAAGGGAAAATGCAGGACAATAGGATGGTTAAACCTGCATTTTGTATTGGGATTGTAGAACTCAGAAAGGTAAAAAGAAAAGAATCTTCGTGGAACCAGTACGTGCTTGTGGCATAAAAGATAGTGGGAGACATATAGATTTACTCATGGATTCTTGAGGCAAAAGGATGCAAGTGCCAATCCATCTTGGACCAACACAGTGGCAGATGCTGCCCAGAAGAAAGGAGAGGTCTCTCGATAGAACTCCACATAAAACCAATTGAGTAATTACTGCAGAGACAAAGCAAGTTGGTGTGGTGGAAAAGGGCTTTTTACCTACTTTGTAAGAGTGAAAAGATCATTGTTTTGGTCAGAGATCTACAACTGTGTGGACCTTAGAGATTTAGAGAAGAACTCTAAGAACAGCAAAGTGTGGAAGAAGAATAGTAAGATGAGGGCTTTTGTTGTGTTTGTGCACTGAGCTTCCAGTAAAATCAGACTCTAAGAAGGATGAAGGAGCAGAAATCTACAGACTACAGAGTCCTGTGCTTACTCATTGCACTGCACAGGAGTTGAAACAGTTCACCAATAGATATTAAATTGCAGCCATTGTCCTGGGCATTCATTCAAAGGTTTACTAAGCTGTTTTAATTTTTTTTCAGTCTTTGCCCAGTGACCTTCATTTTGCCTTTTTAAAAGCCAGGACTGGGACAACCGGGCATAGATCCTGTAACTGGTAAAGATAAGTAGATTCATAGAATTGTTATGTCTGAATTGCATCCACAGCATGTGTGCTCTAACAATATACACTTTAGCTCAGCCAGAAGTTATGGGCTTGAAACAGGAATTTCGGGGTGAAATTCTCTAGCTTAGGGCATGTAACAAGCCATACTCAATGACCTAATAAACACATCTGGCTGTAAAATCTATGATTCTATGAAAAAAAAAGCCATCTGTTCTATGCTTTGCTTTTTCTGCAAGCCCATTACCTCTCCAGGCTATCTATATTCAGCTTTCAGCAGCCTCAGGCTGAAGAGATGTAGTCATTATAATTCTACCACCATTTTGCACCTCCAAAGCTTTTGCAGGGAGGCTTCTGGGGACTGGAACAAGACAAAGTCCAGTTGCAATTCCAGTTTACCAGTGAAATTGTAGGCTGACTGATTGCAATGGTATCTGTCATCAGCACAGAACAACAGACAGAGCTGACTCCTGAGAACAAGCTGACGTGGGAACTTTGTCACAAATAGCTAGAAATGGCATCAGAAATCTGAGAGATCTTAACAGTAGTCTCAGGCTGTAGCTTCTTCCATTTTTATCTATATATTGTGCTTTTAATTAAATAGGCTTCTAGTTCACCAGCACCTTAATTACAACCCCGTTATCCACGCCCCCTACCTCCTCCTAAACACCTTGAGGCAGATCCTTACTCAAATCAGTGATGTTTAATCACCTGCAATGGGGCTACTGGAAATCCACATATGCTAAGGGGAGAATCACAGCCCCCTCCTCGCAGTCCCTGTTTCACCCTCACGAATGCTCATTTGTTATTGTTTTTTTAAGGTTCCCATTTAACCAAGCCATAGTTTCTGCCACCTCTGGAATCAATATTTTCTCTGTCTTTTGACAATTTTTTTTATTTTATTTTACATGCGGTCTCCAAAAGGGTATAATTTACAGTTAATACCATGCAATCAAAGACAATGGCAGGATTCCTGTGAGCAGAGCAATCCTGGCTTCCTAATCATGGCTCTCATGCTCTACAGAAGAATTACAATCCTGCTCAAGGAACAGTGAATACCTGTTCCCAGAAACACATGCAGTTTAGTATTTTAAAGTTATATTGAATGAGGAAAATCTATGCTTCTCTTTTCTCAGAAGGCCACGACTACTTAGAGTCTAACCACATCTTGGGAAAGGCACCACGATAAAAGAAGATTCCCCAGCTGGGCATGGCATAGCCCATACTGCATTTTTGCATGTCATTTGTGTTCAGAAAGGATACATTTAGGTGTGCAAGGTGATTTTCAGCATTGGTTTGTGACAAAGACCAGCCATGTAGTGACTTCGACGGGGCCCTGCCTTGCTAGGAACTGATGTGAGATGACTAAATTCACATCTCATAGCCTGCCCGAGTGATCATTACACCCAGCAGACTAGTGGTACCAAATGTATTTCCTGCTGTATTTTCCACAGTCAGGAGATGAGTCCTACATATACCTCTGAGTTATGAAAAACAAAAGCAGAGAAAAAAAGATAAGGGCTACTTGGCTTGAGGTGATTCTGCGGGGCTCAAATAAAGGGTAAACAAGCACTGTGACCTTTAGTGGTTGCGAGAGGAATCCACGCCCTAAGACCTAGATGAACAGAACCCACAACTTCAAACTCATGTGTTAGGACATCCCTAAAACACACAGGTAGGTGTGGGTGGCAGGTAGTGTCTCTGCTGCTGGAAAGATGAGAATGTTGAGCTTTCAGTTTTGGTAAAAGGAATCTGGGTACCTCATGGCACTGATGCATTTTGTTCTGCATTTTTCTCTCTTAAGCACCATCTTGCCCTCCTTGCAAGAGCTTTCTTGGAGGACAATTACCTTCACTAAATGAAAACTACTAGGATGTGTCAAGGGTCAAGGAAAAAGCAATATCCAAAGCAGCCACAAAAATAAAGGAGTATAGAGACAGCAGTCCAATTCTTCACTTTCCATGAAGACAAAAACATTTCATCTGCTGCTGCAGCAACAACTGTAACGCTGCGTGGAGAGCACCAGTGATCTCACCCTTTTACAGGGTGAGACCTAATGGAACAACATGAGGGCACAGCATTCGTGCAGTTTGCTCAACATGTGAGCGCTTATGTACATTCACTTGGCAAACAGCTGGAGTGTTGTGAGAGGTTTCTGTTCTCAAGCTACTCTCTCTCTGCCAGAGGAGGCAAGGTCTGCAGCGGAACTAGTGGGAGCTGCTTAACCTGTGTCAGAGCAAAGCCATTGACTTTGCACACTTTAGGCAGCTCATAGGCAAAACTGCTGGAACCTGTAAAACTGCTTACCCTGTAAGCTGCGGTGGCAGTAATCCTTGGGAAAGGAATTATAAAGACAAGCTGGAACAACTTTAATATCTTATTTTGCTTCATTCATTTACTAAGTCAACTTGTGTCAAAATGAGGTATTAGCACATTTGGAGGAGTTTCTGTTCCCACATTCTGAACTCTCTCGCTGTAATCAGTCTTCTCTCAATGCAACCAATTTTTTTGAATCTTCATTTGATACTGTGCCTTTTTATCAGTGTCCTAGCAAGAAAAGAAAGTCTATTTACCTTGCCTACCACTTTAAAAACAAATATAATATGACCTAAAATCAAGCAGTTCCTTGTATTTTCCTTTGTATGTTCTTATAGGAATTTATAAAGTTCTACACATCAGAACAGACTGTTCTCCTGCATCTCATTAAAATACTGTCAGGAAAAACATCTGGGTCCCACCTCAGAAGAGGCTGTCAAGCAACGAAGATGCACGAGCTATTTCCCCCAGTCTTACTGGTCCTGTCCCAAACTCTGTCTCCAGGAGTGTTTGCATCGCAAATTCTTGAGAACTGGGAGAATGCACCGCGAGGAAGATCACTCGGTACTCGCCCTGTTTCCTCTATTACTCCCTAGCAGCCTGCTACAGACTACTGCCAGAGAAGCACCAGTATCAAACACACACAGGAGTCACATTAGGTAACACAAGGGAGATGGAAATAAACTGCAGAGAACCCAGAGAAGGTGCAACAGAGTTGATGCAAAAATTCAGAGCTACTGGCTTTGATATGAGTTTCAGGGAATGGAAGAGTGCATCGCTGAGAAGGGCAACCCAGGGAGAGAGATAATGCTTAGTATATAGTGCATTCAAGAGGAACTGAAGGGGAACAAAGGCATGGCCAACAGTGTATCCATGTGCTGCAGACAGGCAATTACTCCATAAATCTCAGTTAAAGCAGACCTCTACCAGCCAGCACTAACCACCGTCCCTTACCTTGTCTGAGGGTCAGCCACTGCAATCACAGGCACAGCCAGAGACCTGGCAGGGCAAAAAATGGTGTTCTAGGTACTGAGACAGATAGACCAGCATCAGCACTAACCCCCAAGGCCATAGGCCCCTGGAAAAATAGGGGACCTGACTGAAGGTGCCTTGACTGGACCAGTTCTAAAATTGATGCAGATCAGATAACGGGATACCGGACCTGAACTGGGGTGTCCACAGGGGCATGATGAGCTGTTCTCCAGAAGCACGGGCTAAAGCACTTATCACGATGGTTTCATTGCAGGGAACAGTCATGCACTATTAGTGCTGAAAGATTTCCCAGCCCTAACAGCTAGGATTTTAAGAATCTATTTAACTTTGATAGTCTATAGCCCATCATGGGAGTCTGCTTAAAGGTGTGATTGCTCTTCTTTGTATTGGAATTGCTGACAGATCCTTAACTATTATGGCGCTTACCAGCAGTAACCTATTTAAATAGAAAGAAAGAGGAGAGCTAAATGGCTTGTGCTGTTTGAATTTGATTTACCCAGCAGCAGAAAAAAGTTCCATGTACAGAGCCTTGCTACACTATCCAGACCGTGAGTCTGCCCTGCTCTTTGTATACCTATACATCATAAAGTTAGAAAATGCATCATCCCGGAGGAAGGATGCTCAACTGATGGGAATTTTGGTTCTGGTTGTTTTTGAACTGCAATATGTGGCATTGTAATTTTGTGTCAGTGATTTAAACGCACTGATAGAGTTGGTGACAGCTTAAACGGCTCCAGCCCCCAGCCTTCCCTCACCCCTCCTCCCTGCCTGCAGTTCGTCTCTCTTAGGGATGGAAGGCTGACAAGTTCTGTGCAGGAACAATGGAGAGTGGGAGAGTAGGTGGAGAGACCGGTAATTGTTTAGGGTGGGGTTTTTCTAGTGTTGTTTTAAAATGTGAGCAAATATGGAGATATTCCACCTTCTTTTCTCCTGATGAAGTGCAATTAGCTGTAAACCCCAAGACAGGCTGACTGCATGGCCACTGCATTACTGCCCCTGCCCTCCAAGTGGGAGGAATGACGGCAAAGAGAGAGAGAAGGTGACTAAGTGGCCCTACAGGCTGCTTTCATCACCCAGTACCTGCTCTGCAGTGACAGGCTGCTGACAGCAGACAGCCACCTCTCTAAATCAATCGTCTGCTTTCTTGTTCCTCATTCCCCTCCCACCTCCTGCTAGCGCACAGCAGTGCCCGGCACAGTTTGTGACAAGGCACCTTCAGGTGCTGCCCTTCCCCTCCTGTGTTACTGAAGGTCCCCAGGTGCGCTGCTCTGTCTGCTCGTTCAGAGCCACTCAGACGGAGGAGATAGGTCACAACCTGGATCCTTAGGAAAGCTGAGGGACACGGTGGGCAAGTGCAGGTGATGGCAATGATCACGGCTTACAGTGAAGGCTGCCATTCAAACATCAGAGGGGTAAGAAGAGAGGTAAAGGCTGGCAAAATATAGATCCAGAATATACACTGTGCAGGACTGAAACCACCGGGAAATAAGGTATCAAAGCATCTTGTTATCATCGCCACCCCTATTAATAACATCAGCAGCTTCAGATACAACCTCAGCAACTCTGGAATGGTCTAAAAATACTGAGTGATGGATGGTGCAGTACCACACTCCTGATTTACATTTGTTGGAAGCAAACATTCACAACTCACTGAGAGTAAATATGTGATGCTGTCATCCCTAACTGGTGGAAATAAAAAATGTATTACCCTGCTCTTTATCATGTGCCCTGACTCTATTTACACTTTCTCTCTCTCATGCATGCTGATATCGATATAATGGAAATGGAGAGGGTATGGAAAGGATATCCATCAGAGAGAGGAAAAGTCAGTGACTCAAGTTAATGCCGTATCTCAAAAAAGCCAGCAGTAGGTGTGCTTATTTTGGACACCCAGACTTCAGCACTTCACGAGGTCACTCTGAGCACAAGTTACATGCTCCACTTCATTGTATTAGACAAGTAACTGCACAGGTACTGGATGAAAAAATATATGCCTTCTGTAAGACAGATGTCAGAAACTCATAACTTTACCACAGTAAGAAGCAGCAGATTTCCAAAGCCCAGATTAATTACATCCAAATACAGCTATTTAAATTCAGCATCCAAGATGAAATCCTTATCATGCTAGGCTCCCTCTAAAGTCAGGGGAGAAAGAAATACCTCTGGAGTGTGAAGCAGATCTTCGATAGCTTCCAGTTTTCCATTGACTTGGGGACAAATGGCTGGAAAACCTGGCACAAAAGGACTTGGGGGTGCTGATCAACAGTGGCTGAACATGAGCCAGCAGTGCCAAGAAGGCCAAAAGCATTCTGGCTTGGATCAGTGATGACATGGCCAGCAGGAGCAGGGAAGGGATCATTCCCCTGGACTCAGCACTTGTATGGCTACACCTCAAATCCTGGGTTCAGTTTTGTTCCCCTCAGTACAAGAAGGTGCTAGAGTGCATCCAGTGAATGGCAACAGAGCTGGGGAAGGGTCTGGAGCACAGGAGTTCTGGGAGCAGCTGAGGAAACTGGGGCTGTTTAACCTGGAGAAGAGGAGCCCCACAGTGCCAAAGCCCACTGCTCATTCATTGTACTTACAGGTTCCTTCACACTCCATGAACTCAAGAGCAATTCCCCATAAATATTCAAAAAAAGCACATAGTAATTTTCCATCAAATTCCTTTGTTTTCAAAATCTAAGTTGTTAGGCTGTTGCAATACACACTGCTGGACTAACGCTGCATGAGGATGAGTGGCTAGGTTAGGGATTTGTGCCCTTGGAGGGACAGGAATGACTGTCAATGGAGGGAAGAAAGGCTCAGAAGCTCAACAGAATGGATAATGTGGCCAGGGACAATTCTCAGTGGAAGATAACAGGGGGAGGCTGTGCAGGGGTTGAAGAAAGGGAGCACGCAGCTGGCGAGGGCTGCTTCTGCAGTGTGGGTAAGTTAGGGTTACAAACTGCTGCAGATTGAGAGTTTGGCACCTGGCATGTGGAGCCAGGTTGGACTCTGGCCAGCCCTTGCCCAGCCATAGCTCTGGGGCAAGAAAAGCTGTGTGGAAAAATGCCCTGCCAAACCACCTTAATGGAAAGACTGAAATTAGTGACACTCCCAGCTGCTTGTTTAAAATGGCAATGTTTTTATTAGTGCTAAAATAGAATAGGAAAGAGAAGGAGTGTTGTGTAAAGTGTGCACTGGCCTTTGTGCCTGCTGCTAGGGGTGTCATCAACAACACCAGCTGGCAGCTCTTTGGTTAAGAAAAAGAAATAATACAGTCCTGGAGAATGCAATGTGAACAAGAGCAAGCAGAGCACTCAAAACAGGAAAAACAGCTGGCGAGGGACCCAGGCTGTCACGGCACAAATTGCAGTCAAAGCCAATAAGAATTTCCTCCTAATGCACAGGAAGTTCTCTCCACCACTCTTGCTTCCCCACACGCTCCTTCCTCACCTCCTACCACTCTGCTTTCAGTAGTGCAAAAGCAGGTACCTGTGGACTGAAAATCTCAGGAGACATGCTGCCCATACACACTTTGCCCTGGAATACAGCTGTGGGGTGGGGAGCGGAGAGTGGGCTCCAACACTCATTGCAGGTTTGCAGGCTTGGTAGTTCATGCAAGATTTGAGACTCAGAAGCTGGGAAAACACATACATGATCCTGTTCTGCAGACCCCCACTGCCATGGCAGCCTCAGGCTCCCATCCAGCTCTGCAAACATATTTCACACACTCAGAGCTCCACCTGCCATTCCAGTCCTGCAATCCAATGCAGCTCAGCTAGCTTCACTCAGTTCTGCCCTAAAGCTTCCCCTGTTGTTCAGTCCTGCACCATGCAGATGATGTAAATCCAGTTCTTCCCTGCAGTACCCTCAAGTGTTCTAGAAGTCGTTTTATTGTATCAAAGTCAGTCACCTATGCCCAAACTGTGTGGTGTGTTGTTTGCAGTACACCTGTACTGATGCATTCACAGCATATTTATCACCAGAGCAGATGAGCAATTTTTTCTCCCTTTGATTTGAGTTACTAATTAAACCTATTTTTATAGAGATTGAGAGCATTTGAAGTTTGAAAGACCATCTTTGATTCCTAAAGCCAATAAGGTGAGACAGAAGCAGGCTGCAGAAAGAGTTCATTAGCTTGGGAATGAACCCCTTCTCTGACACTGACCTACTCTATGACTTTGAGCATCTTACTTTACCATGCGTGACAAATACCAATTAACTTGCTGCATATGCCACTAAGAAGTTGTTAGCATATACTGTGATGAGAAATGAAATGCAAGAACTGCGAAAAAATAAGCTGGGAGGTCAGATCTGGGCTGAAGCGCCTACATGTATCTTTAACTGAGTGATAACTCAGACTTTGAAAGAAGAAAGGTGAGTTTAAAAAATTAAATCAAGAAATAATTGTGCAGCTTTTAGCTTTAGATAATGGCAGTGTGAGAAGTGGGATAATTAAATGATTGATATGATTTCAGAAAAAACCACACTTTTCTTGGGCATGCACAAGGTTATCTGTGTCATTTAATTAACCTGCATGCAGGAGAGGAATTCTCTGCCGTTATCTCTTGATCCCAGTTCTGTGATGTCTGCTGGGGGTTATTTTTTGTTTTTGTTTTCAGAGCTAGGTCGCGGTTTGAGTTTTTTTCCATAGGTATCAACAAGAGCTGCAAAATAGAAAAGAAGTATCTTTCAAAGATTCTTTAGAAGGGTACTAACTGGGGAATGCTTTATATCAGTTGTCTTGTGCAGTATACTGATGAGGCTGCTGCCTCAGTTCTTTTTTTGTTGTGGGGAAACAATGTCATTTCACTAGTTCAGCGTTGCCAGTAAGGAGAGCAATCAGTGCTTTGCCCTCTGATCTCCATGGTGTAAGTGGGTGCAGGCTCCCCTACTGCCTCCTGCCTGCTAACAGTGAGAGTCCTCTCATCACCAGCTACCTGCTTCAGCCATTCCTATGCTCCTTGGTTTCAGCCCTTTCCTACCTAACTCCTTGCCCTGCAGCCCTTATTTTTACCCAGCACCGTCTCTGAACAGAGATCTGGGCTTTTCTCTGGAAACAAGGTCCACTCTTCCATGCAGACTGTATCTCTCTTTCCAGCTGCCCTTCTACCAGGCTTTAGTTTTACTAGTTCTTGATTCCCAGTGTGCAGATGGAACTGCGCCCATTTACTGAAATAGGGGAGTCTCTGTGGAGACAACCAGGCAAGCAGGGAGCTGAGGAAAGGACTCGAACATGCAGGTATGGAACACTGACCAAGGTGTCAGTCTGCCAATGACATACTTCAAAATTCAAAACAGTCTCAGCCAAACCTCTTTGCTCTCATCCTTAGCATGGATGCCAATGAACACCTCAGCCATGAAGGCTCAGCTTCCTTCTATCTCCTGGACATATGATGGAGGCTCAGCTGCAAGTTTGCACTGGGTGACAGAAACCTACTACCTGGCCAGTGCAATATTTGCACACAAGAAAGATGAGGAGCTCAGGGATTGCTGCAAGGGTGGAAGGCTCTGCTTAAACTTTTCCTTTAGATTCGGTCCTTCTAAAACACATCCCAAGGTACAAGCCAGCACTTCTACTGAAGATGTCAAGCAGCAATATAATTCACAAGAGCGATGAGTCTATATATAGTAGGCAGGCATGTATAGGGGGAAAGAGAGTAAGAGAAGGGGAGGAAGATAGACAGATAGATGCATGCTGTAGAAATGTTTTAGAAGCTTTTGACGGTGATCTTCTATCCTTGTCAGGAAAAACAGGAATATGTCTGAAAGCTCATATATAAAAGACTACCTTTCCATCTTAAAATTAATCTCTGTGTCTTTCTGTTAGATGTCTACATACAGGCACAGTGGCACTGTGTACTTTTCTGCCATCTGACATTGGTGCTTCAGCTCTCCAAGCAAGCCGAAATCAAAGTTTTCTTCTGCAAAGTCTCACAGTAAAGGAGCTGGAGGTCTGTTTAAAAGTCATCCCTCCAATCTGGTCTGAACAACAAGGACTGAGAACTGGCAGGGCACAGGGCTTTTCAGCTCATCTTTGTGAACTTCTGCTCTTACTTTTAGATTTCAGTGATATCTGAGCTTGATGGTACTTGTTTGATGCCAGTACAGTTACAATGATGCAACCCCATTGCACATAGTCAAAAAGCTTTGAGGAACGGCAGTACTAGAGGCAGCTTCAGCGCTGAAAAATTAAAGTATGATGCTATAATATATAGGATATATTCATTCTGGGAACTCTTCCTTTATCAAATGATTGCTTCTGGTGGTATTAAAATCAGACTACTGAAATGGTTATAATCCCCACCCAGCTGCAAAGTCGTTCTGCCTTAACCTGCCAGGCTGAAAACTGTGGTGGTCCAGGAGCTGGTTCATAAGGCAGATCAGACACCTGTGCCTTGGGGCAGAAGGAAGACAGACAGAGCAGGTCACTGCTTAGAGCTCTCTGGTCTCAACCTAGCACAATTCTGTCACACCCTTCAGGAAAACCTGTGTTGACTCTTTCAAGCCTGAGACAACTTCAGCAGCCAGAAGGAAGCTGGGATGCCTCAACAGAACACGTGTTGGGCAATTGCTGAACAGTTCTTGCAGTGAGTGGAGCAGCCCCACCACACTGGATTTCATCTCTATGAGAAGAGCAGGCTGTTCTCTGGAAAGGCTGATAAAATCAACATTGAACAGTAGAAGGGAATCAGTCATGCAGGGTTTTTTGCAAGGGCATGGAACAAACCAATAGCAGAGATGGAGTTAAAATTCAAGCTTCCTCAGTCACAGTCTCGTCCATTAGAACACATTGCCTGTAATCTAAGTGTAGTGCAAACATCCAATTGATAAGCTTTTTTACAACAGAGATGACAAAGTGGAAACTATAATCTCTTGGATATGCTGCTTTGTGGCCAGGAGAGGATTCTGTTGTAAGGGTTGTGTGTTTTTTTTTTTTTTAAAAAAAAACAAACTAGAAAGATTAGCCTGCTTCTCCTTGAATAATAAAATACAAAAAGAGGACAAATTCTATTTGTCAGCCCTGTCCACAAACCAGACACAGTAGTTGACATCCCTGCCTCTATTCTGGGTCTACGAGAACCATAGGACTTGCTTGGGAAGTGTGGTGAGAGGCAGGCACATGAGTGCTGCCAGCAGTCAACAGTGTATGTCACGATGGGGACTCATCATAACTGTCAGCAAAGGCTTAGTCCTCCTGGGTCAGGCTCCCAGTGGAGAGTGGAGCGAGCCTGAAAAGTGTTGCCTTTGCTGTAGCAGGCCCAGTGTAAATGTGACAGAAAGTCCTATGTAACCACATAAGAAAGGTCCTTATGGAGCCTCCACCCATCCTGGCAAACCCCCCTAGAGACCAGCAGTTACCCTTTCTCTTTCCACTTTGAGAAGGGTGCAGAAGGCACGTAATGACACACCAAGGTCAAGTACTTTGCAGAGCCAAATGAAGCTATGGGATTATTTTGAAAATTCATTCAAGAATACAACTTGTGGATATTCTAGGGGTGACATCCACAGATAAAATCATTATCTGCCCCGGAGAGCAGCAGTAAGGAAAAGGATTATCAAGGAAGTATATATGAGCTACACAGGCACATTTCACTGCCATGCGATCTCAGTTTCCAGTTCACATGTTCCCAAGGGTTATTTATTCTTTTTAAAAGAATAGTTAGTCAAAACCAGGAGACTGCGGAAAGAAAGAAAAATTAAAGATACAATCAGCTATCTCTTCTGCAGTTGCTTGTATTTACAAGAGTAAACAAATTTCTGAATGTTAAACTATGGGAGGATCCAGAAAAATAGAGCCGAGGAGAAGTTTCTACCAGAGGCTCAGGTGAGACGGAGGATCAGCAGAGTTCCTGGAAGAGGGGTGCCCCACCAGACTGTATACAGCACAACCTCCTGTCCTCTCTTCTGCTCTGAGACCACAGTGAAGAATTTCAAACATTTGGCAAGTCACAAACCCACCGCAGAGCAGGAGATACACAAAGGCGTTATGCAGCAAATGCAAGGAATGCAGTTTCAATGGCAGGAGCACATGAGAAGGCCAAACGAGTGACACACACCTGCGTGACTGACATTTGTGTAATGTGGCGTTGCAGAGAAACATGAGGCAGATACATTCAGCTCTTTGATGAACCTGGTTCAGGCTGAGGCACTCACTATAGTGCCTCTGAGAGAAAAGGCCAGAGGCTTGCCCTTTCCCAGCATTATTTCCGAGTCACTGGAATGCTAAAGAAAGAGAAAGCAAAATATTTTTGCACAAACTTGGACAAGGAGAGGTAATAAACCTTTCTCTGTTCAAGCTCTGCTCTTTCTTTTTCCTTCTACGCACACATGGGATGTGCTTCAGTGCCATCGGCAAGTTGAAGGTACCTGAAAATGCTTCCTTCCAACCATGAGCACCCACCCTCTCAAGCCTGCAGAGTCAGCAGTGTTAAGAAAGCAGCTACAGAAGAGCATGTGACAAAAAACCAAAGTTAATTTGCTGCAACATATTTAACCAGAAGAAAATAACAGAGCAAAGCCCTAGCTTTTGGACTGTTATCCACAATCCCTTGCACATGACAGCAGTGACAGAGCGTCATCTTCCATATGCTGTATTACAGTGACACTTGCCATGCTAAACGCTGATTAGAATTAAAATGGAAATGACATCTATGTGCATTACTCTGCCATTAATCTTGATGCCCTACGTTTTGTGTTGACAGTGGGCTTTTGCGGGGGGAGCCAGAAAAGACACATGGTTGTAGGGTTTTTTTTTATTTTTCAGTTATTATATAGAAGCAAATGTGGTTCTGAATATAAGCATAAAAGAGTGAACTACAGGCCTCTTGGTATCTCGGAAAGACGACAAGATCTTTGTACTGATCCTTGTTGGGCACAGAGCCCAGCTGCAGAAACTACTTGTCTGACTGTGTGCACACTAAATTTCTGCCACTAAAATGGAAATTTGATATGACATTAGCATGAGTTTATTCAAATATTTGATGCAGGTGCCTGCAAATCACATAACAACCTTACGCTGTTACTGACTGTACCATAATTGTGTACCCAAGTGATGTTCACAAATGGAGATGAATGGAGCATGGTTGATTAGAAAATGAGACCTGCGAGATGAGATTCTTCCTCACTGCAGTGGAGTGGCTGAATGGAGAAGTTCACCTTCAGGAAAAGGTATGCATCAAACAGAGTACTGTTCGAAGCCTATGGAAGGGTTAATTCACATCAAAAATCCTGGGTTCTCCAAGGACTAGTACAGCAATGACACAAGCCCTTTCCACTCATTTTAACAGTGCCCACCAACTGCTTTAAAGCTAAACCTCAAAGGCAGAGCCAAGAACAGATCCTCTCTTCTCTTGTCTACTTGCTTACTGAGTTCAGCTGAAAGTGTCTTTCTTGGGATAGCACCATGAATGCCCTTTTTGGGAGGGGCAGATGTTTTAAAAGCTCAGTAATCCTTTAGTGAGCAGGTTATCTATCATCTACTACAAAGCTGGACTAGCCAGAACTCAGTCTGGCTTCCATTAAAGCCTGTGTCTGACCTGTCTCCGCAAGTCAAGTATCCTTGGTCTTCCCTCGGAATCACAGCCCAGAATGGGAAGCGGAAAATGTTTAAGCTGTTTCTGATTTTCCTGAAATCACCATCTCTTTCAACTCAGCTGCTGCTGAAAATTCTTCTTTTTCTTTTTTTTAAATAAGAACAAACCGGGAAGACTTCAAGGTAGTTTGGCTTGGAACTAAAACCAAAGTCAGAAGTCAGACATTTTTCCCCTTTCCTCAGTACAAGATCTGCACCCAATTTGCAACTATTGCATGAAGGAGAAATACAACTGTGAGGACCAAGAGCTGTGCTCTCCTAAGAAACAGGCCCTACAGACCTGCTAGATCCCACGTGTAGAAGCTTGGTGGGCTGGGTCCTTCACGCTCCATCAGTGCATAGGTGTAGCTCAAACCCAAATAGCTCTCCTGTGCTCCATCAGGAGGTAGTGACATGCTTACAGTATTGGAGCCATTCTCCAGTCTAACTGTTCTTGCCAGAAGATCAAATTCAGGAAAAATCTTTACCTTGCCCATTCCTGTACATGCAGTGTGATTATTCAGGTGCTTGGGTACAAGCACACA
Organism: Clamator glandarius; assembly: GCA_033459285.1. Classification (NCBI taxonomy): domain Eukaryota; kingdom Metazoa; phylum Chordata; class Aves; order Cuculiformes; family Cuculidae; genus Clamator; species Clamator glandarius. The sequence goes on from JAUNZM010000044.1 coordinate 771,840, forward strand.
CATATGCTGTTAGCCAATTCATGACTGAATTCCAGAACAAGTCTATAAACATGATCAGGAAATGTTCCATGAAAATTTCCAGGACCCACTTTAACTCTGCCCCAAGCCTCTGTTCTCTCTTCCTTCTACAGAAGCATTCCTACCCAGACTCCAGGAATGATGGAAAGCTTCCCTCTCCCTTATCTCATCCCTACAACACTAAGGCATAGTGAGGGGCTTGGAAGGGAGGGAAGAAGATGCCTGTAGTGCCTGTAAAGTTGAAGATAACGTTTAAGCTTTGTTACACCAACGAGGCTGCATTAAGCTCCCATGACCTTGAGCGAGAGCTGCAGCTTGGGTTCCTCTCCTAAAGACTTTAATAAAGTGAAAAATTGTTTCAATACAAAATGTGATATTGGGACATTGTTCGTGCATACATTGAGCTTAAGTCAAATATTCTGTGTCCTCAAATCCGACTGATTAATAATTAGAACCAGAAATTCTGTCTTTACTCTAATGTGTTTAGGAAAACTGATGGATTTAATTTTTTTTATCAGCCAAAAGTAAGAAAATGTAATCTTTCTTAAAGTATCTAATACAACAATGCAGAATAATTAGTTTCTATGAAAACAGGCATAATGGGACAGAATAATAAATCACTTTCTGTTTTGTATCTGTCCGTCTGATGGAGGAGAGATTTACTATACAGTATAGTACATGATGCTGTAGGAAATATCAGCCAATAGAAGAAATCTGTGAGGGGATAAAGTATTTCCAGCTGTGTATTATAAAGGAGCGTTTCATCTCATGACAAAGCTTCAGGGATTTATCAGGCAAAAAGCAGCCCCTCTTAGGGTAACAACTTGCCAAAATATATTGGCCCCTAGAGCTCCAGTTCTACACCCCCCACAGCAGTTGCTCCCATTTACTTCAGCAGACCTGCGTGCTTACATAGAGTTAAACTTCACCCTTTTTTTGCCATCTTTTTTGGTGTCTTAGACACTAATGAACCAAAGGGGACTGTTCCGTGCCCTTCTCACTTGGGCAGTGCAATCCACGTCTTGCACCTGGACAAGCCAAAGCACAGTGAGATATACTGGCACGGCCAAGGCCGTGTGACAGGTTGCTAGCTGCCTCAGATCCAAGTTCACTGCCAACAAACTTAACCCAAAGCCCTCTTCATTGAATTGCAAGGAATAACTCACAAATCTCAGGAACAAGTGAGATTCTTCAGCTGCTACTGCTCTGTTTTACTTGCTCTAAGTTGTAGTTCTTACTTTTCTTCACCTTTCTACTAGGAAAGGAACCAAAATGAAAGCAAGGAGGGTGATATTTTGACTCTTCTCCAGGTATGTTCATGAGGTGTCCATCTAGGCTTGAAGTTGGGCATTATCATCCTACCTGAACTATCTGCTGCTAGCACATCATTTCTGTGCTGGGTCCATTTGGACTTGACTCCAAAAGCGTGATTTAGTCCAACTTCTTTTACTGCAGGCGAGTTCATTCTGATGTAGCTTGCCAAGCCAAACAGATTCTGTTCCTGTGGGTTTAGTCAATACTTGAACAAAAAGCACTTTTTTTTTTTTGATCCTGAATTCTGTTCCCCCTTTGGGAATTCTTTCAAGATTAAAAAGATCCCAGAAAAGACAAGACTATGGACAATAAAAAGTATATTTGATTAGGTCCTGTTAGGAGACATTCCCACAGAGCTAGTGACCTGAAATACAGTCATGTGGAGGGAGTTGTGCTGTTAGATTCAAACATATAACTTCCCTTAGCCAATTTGACTCAATTCATATGGTAAGTCCAAGAGTCTTGCTGGCTCCTCTGGAGCACAAGTCATGATACATTTGCTTGGTGATAGGAGGAAGAACTGGAGACCATTTACTAATATGCATGCAAGAAGGACTTTACCTAGAACTGATAGAAAACTTGCTCTGTTTCCTGCATGAAGTCTGTTTAGTGGTAAGTAGCAGCAACAGACAACAGCTGAGGACTATAAAGAAAAAGAAATAAGGCACCTGACCAAAACCAAAGTATAGCTCTAAACACATCAATACAAATATTCACAGCACACCCAGGTGTTCACTACTAGAAGAATGATGACAGCTATAATTCTTAGCTATAAGACATCTATCTGATAATAGATCACCCTCAACAGACCTGGCTTGGTTTCTATTCAACACAGAATCACTCAGGCCTATGACTAATCCTCCATTATCACTCCTAGTTCCACCATAATGTACTTTTTTTATCTCCTGCACTCTTGGGATGCCACTGTCCAAACCTTTCTCATCTGCAAGGTCACCTGGGATTTATAGTTTAAAGGAATACAATCACTACAAACAGCACTAGTTAAAACACTGACAACAACATGTTTCCTTTGCAAATAACGCCAACAGTAATCTGATCGTGAGACCTGTCAAAAAATATCAGTTGCTTTTAAATGCCACAAGAATCAAGAACTTGTATTGTGCGATGATCACACTGCTTAGAAACAAATACTACCTCCAGGTCAGTGTACAACACCCCTCTCTGCTAGATAAACCCCAGACAGACAAACTCTGCGTCAAGGACACTGCAACAGAGACCACAACTTCACTGCCATTCCTAGGATGGAGCACCTTCATAGCTCTGAAGTACCCAAGCTAGCAGAGATTTACTCAAAACCTGTTTTATGATATTACAGACGTCGACTGTGAAATGTAGTGGATAGGATAGACTTCTTGGAATGTCTCCTTCACCTTGATGGACTTCTCACTCAGTTTCTCTTTCTGAATCCCAGTGGAGAATACTTCTGGCCCAGACTTGGCCTTGTTTACCATTTAAGCTGTTCCCAACTCTTGGTAGCTATTCTCAAGCTGTCACAATCAGTGTCACAGGAAAATTACCACATAACATACGTGACAAGTCACACCTACACTACACAAATGGCAAAATTATGCAGTGATGTGTCAAATGGATCATATTCGAGTATCAACCAACACATACAGTTCATGAAAAGTGACATCTCTTAGGCAGCCAAAGGAAATTATAAATTACAGAGTATGCAGGCAGAGGAACTGACAGGCTGTAACGGTGGCTAGTCTGTTCTCGGGGCACAAGCCCAATGCCTGCCTTCCTCCACAAAATCTCTACACTCCTGCTTTAGATTAGCCAGTTTATAAATATCCCAGAGAACCTATCCAAGCATCCATATATCCACGGGTTGTCTCCCGTTCAATCTCTGGATAGCTACCCGCTCTGCTGTCTCTGAGCAATTCTCTCGGTGAAGCAGAGTTGCTGGAAGGGGTAGCCAGGCAGGCTGGAAGGCAATGGCTGCTGGAGGCACAAGCCTGGGACTTCAAGAAAGCAAAATAACAAGCTGCAAGCAGCAAATAGAAGAAAGACAATAAAAGGCTGGGACAGGGGAGGTGTGCGTTGGGTTCTCAGCTCATTCATGGTTTTCCTGCATACGCTTAGATGAGACATTTAGTTTCAGTATGCACCAGATACTCATCTGCAAATCGACAATGAATAATCACTCCTTTGCCCTTGCTTTCTATTTAAAGTATAAACTCTTGGGGTTTGAGGCTTCCACTTACTGTTGACAGCTCTACATCAGCCATGAAGCGTTTCTCTGAATTGCAGAGAAACTGCATTAGAGATGCAGAATGTCTCTCCTGTTTGTAAACAGTCTAGCCTGAGTCCAGAATAGCCACGTTCACTGAGCACAGCCAACAAGCTCTTCTGGACCCTGTCACAGGCGCAATAGTTGAAGCGTAGCATTGTATTAAGGAAGCCAGATCACCTGAGCAGCAGATTGTCCCTGTGTATCTGTGTAGAGCTGTGCCCTGCTAAATGAGATCCATTTGATACAGATGTACTTGAGAGGGCAGTGCAGCAGTGCTGGAGCCAGCTCTCTGAAAGTCAGCTCGTATCTGGAAGCAATTGTGTTATTTAGGAATTTCAAGTGTCTGGAGCATTCTAGTCCTCTCTTGCTCCTGATGAGAGAGACGTGATTACATATAGGCAGAATGCAAGCCCTGAGCCCAACCAAAACGTTCGTGAAATATCAAAGTAAAGGTAACAATCACTACGGAGAGCTCCCCCTGCAGGGTTAACCCCACTCTGATGACAGCATGAAGAAAGACATCACCCAAACATTCCATTCTCATTCCCTTTCTGTCTCCAAGAGACTCTCTTTCCGATTAGTCTTCTCTGACAGGAAGAGGTAGCAGACCTCATGTTAAAGATCATATAGAACCGAGGAGGAACGTCTGCACAGTGCATTCAGGGAGATTAGGCCCATCTATTTCCTAAAGATGCACTGCATGAAGAAAGCAAGCAAAGCCTGAAACACACTCTGTGCAACCTAAGGCTGATCATGAGCATCAAGCCACTTCAATTCCTCTACCACAGGAGATACAAGAACAAAGAAACAGCTCCTGTGGGTGGGTTTAATTTTTTAACAAGTTACCATGCAGCTCTTGTTCCAAATTTTGGATGTTTATCTTTGTAACGTCTATTGCAAATACTGTAATTTTCCAGCAGCCAGGTACACTGAAGGCAAACGTACTAATAATGTAACATCATTATTTTTGTTCCATAGCAACATCCCCCCACACCCCTTACACAACAGGTTATAAGTCTGTAAAACTCCGCATTTTACAGCACTATAAAACTCCTCCAGCTGTTATAAATATATCGTTTTAAGGGCTTGCATTTAAAAAAATGAAACAGAAAAATACCACTGAAAAGTTCAGTGCTTTCTCTTCTCTGCATTCAATTGCATTAACTTTTTCCCTGCTGGTCTCTGCAACCCACTGCTGGGCTGGCAGACTTCCACGGAAAGTAGAGGAACGTTCAGGATGCATACAGGCTGTTTGTTGGTACAAAAGCAACTATTTTACTACGAGAAATGTTCAGCAGGGGCAAACTTTTACTGAAAGGATGCATCCTGCTTGTTTGCCAACATGGCAGGTGCACGTTATCTGGTTGGATCCAGGGCCACTGGCACAATATAGTCACTGGTAAAGCTGCTTCCTAATTGCAGGCAAAGGGACTGCAAAACTCCGCTTTATAGTTCTCAGCAAAGCACTTAATCCCAGTGGGAATCTTTCATTTAGTCAATTGTTAGGGCAGCTGTAGGTGGAGCAAGGCTTCACTGAAGCAGGAGGCAAGGGCAGGGGAAGAAGCAGAGGCTGGACAGTGGCACAGGTCCAGGTCTTCTCTAAGGAGTGGGCAGGGACTGGGGAAAGCCTGCCTTGGGACAGCTTCATCAGCTGGCAACCCTGCTGCTTTCAGTGATGCTTGTAGTAAAACAGCTCTTTGATGACTGTTTTGGGTGTGTTCATTCAAGCAGCATCTATTTGGGCTATTTGGGTGCTGGTCCCTTCTCCGAAGTAACAAGTGATAAGACAAGAGGAAACTGCCTCATGTTGTGCCAGGGAGGTTTAGATTGGATATTAGGAAAAATTTCTTTACTGAAAGAGTGATGAAGCATTGGAAGAAGCTGCCCAGGGCAGAGGTGTAGTCTCCTTCCCTGGAGGGGTTCAAAACCATGTAGACATGGCACTTCAGGACATGGTTTAATAGGCACAGTGGGGTTGGGCCGACTGTTGGACTGGATGTGCTTAGAGATCTTTTCCAATTTTAATGATCCTATGATTCTATATAATTATGAAATAAACATGCACCGTTTGAAACCAACACAAGTTCTGCCACCAATTCAAACGTGGGAAAGACACTTCAAGTCCAACAGCAAGAGAGCTCAAGAGAGGAAACTCTCAGCCTGAGCTTGTGCATTCAAGGGAAACAGAAGGTGGCTGTAGTCCTCAGTGCCTCCCATAATGAAGAAAACCTAGTCCCTGGAAGAAAATTGGCTGTTGTTGCTTCTGCTGAAGTTGAAAGAATCCAAAACAGGGTTTGGCTCTTACTCTGGACAGCAATGAGTGCACTCAGAGCCCTGATCTCAACTAAAAATCTAAAGGTTTGCCAGAACATAAGTAAAACCAGTATTAAGTAATTGCAGGTGAGTTCCATCTGCCATCTCAGGCACGCTCTAAGCTGGTGTCCTCATTTTACTGGGCTGTTTATTTTGCCATCACCAATGAGGCTTCTGATTTTTTCCTTTTTATGTATGTTATTGTTATTCATATTTTCCTTGCCCACACTTGAAGCCATCACGACAGTGTATTGGGTAATGACAAGATAACTGTTTGTTTCGTTGATCATTATAAACCATTCTGCGTCTCTGCATGATTTATAGCATTTAAAATACTCCCTCCTTTCCTTTCCATCCCTCTGCCATGGGGGCAGCTGAGGAGATCAAAAGCCCAGTGGCGATAAGCAATCCAATTAACAATGACAAAAAAAGAAAAACTTTGGAAATTAATGAGTCCTTACACCATTTCTTTGATGGTTCCCTATTGATCCTTTCAAGCACAAAGAAAGTGAAAAATGTGAATCAGTTACACTTGTGAAGAAACAGGAACAGCGAGGAAGAGGAAGCAAGTAATGCTGCTGAAGGGCTTTGGCATTTAAGTTTAGGACTTTATGTTGTGCTAACATACCAAGATGCCAGTATTCTGTTGCTGGTCAAGAGAGCAGGCAGCTACAGCTCACTGGTGCTCAGCCTGCAGTCTGACAGCAGGATAACGCGCTACCACGGGCAAGATCCTTGTCGGAGCCGCTGCTGGAAGCACAGCTCAGCGTTACAGCAGCTCACTCTGATACAGCCTCTGTGTCCCACAACAGACAAAAAGCCAAGGCTATCCAGTACAACTGCAGTTTCATCCAACCATTCATTTTCTGCCAGCGGTACTGAGATACTTTTATTTGCATGTGCAGTTGAAGTTCTAGACGATTTATCTACAGTTTACCCAATGGGCACTTCCTCAACCACCAAATAGCCCCTCCAGCTTCCTACTTACATAGTTTTACCCCACTCCTCCAGAAAAAAAAAGCATCAGGCACCATTATAAAGACAGTACAGTACTGACATCAACAATTTTCATGCATTTATACCTGAAATTACAGCAATTTTCTCTGTAGAACCAGGATTTTCAGCTGCAAGATGTCAGCAAGTCATAAGCACCCTGCTATTCACACACTGCTAAACAGTAAGAGGCGTCCCAGTGGAATGAGAAGGGGATCACAGTACAGAATAGTCATATCATCATTAGAATAGGCAGTACTCACCTGACTCCTACTTGGAAATACCTGAAAAGGCAGGAGTTGGCTCATTTAAATACTTGAAAAGTCACAAGAGTGTTCTTGGGCTGCTGAGGAAACCACTAAGAAATGAACAGGGAGCTGGAAGAAATCTCTTATCCACTCTAATCTTTATCTATGAGTTCATAAGGAGATACTCACTGGAATTTTTATGTGTTCTTTCAGCAAATTGATTAGGAGAGAACAGGAGAGAAGAAGGGAGGGAAGTTGCTCGTTGGCCGTTTTTTGCAGGTTACAGATGGAAATCCAGTACTTCAGGCAAGTAAGGCAGAGGAGAACTCCTTGGAAGGGCCCTTTCTCCATCTGATGCTGCCATGTGAAGGATGGCTTTGTGTCATGCCTGAGCTAGTTTCTCTCTGCAGATATGTCCATGGTGCAATTGGGAATGTGATTGCAGCACATACTGGCATCCTTCAGCTGGTTCAAATTTAGATAGCAAAAGCAACACACAGACACAAAAGCACAGCATGGCTTTATCCTATGCTGCATCTCTTATTTACTAAAGTTGGGAGCCTCCTGTGAAAAGCCTGCATTGTGCCCCCATTGTGACTGCCCTCTAGATGAAGGTGTGTTGTACACCACTGTCAAAAGACACAGAAAAGATTCTTTCTGAAGCACATATATTCACAGCATAAACTGAAAAATATAGAAATAAAAATAAAAGCTTATCCTCATGCTCGTTTGACCTCCCAGGAAGTGCCGTTGTGGCACACCAATACTGGCTCATTTTGAACAAAGCTTACAGCTCCGAATAATGCTTATATTCAGGATGAATATCTCATGTGCATTTACATTATAACTCATAGTGAAACTTTTCCTCCTCCTTAGCACCCACTGTCAAGATCAGTCCTGGTTTCTTATGTTACTTTACATTCAAAATCAACTTGTGTCTTTTCCAAGGCCATGAGACACAAGCATGACATAATCAAGAAATTCAAACTATGAGAGCCTGCCAGCAGATTTTCTCTGAATTACAGAACTACTTTAGAGCAATCAATAAAGCACTAGAGTAAACCCAAGCCTGCAGTGGAAATTCCTCCAGCTAAAACTGAGCTTACCATCAGCTCAGATGCCATCACAGGAGAACTTAAAAGTATATATCAGAGAAGAAGGTGTGAAGGTGTTATCATTAACACCAACTGCATCAGTCCCTGGTTGCCTTTGAAAATTCCAATCTGCAAAATATTCCCTGTCCATTGTCTGTTTCCCTTCTCCTTGCCTAGGAATTAAAGGAAGATAAAGGGCAACAATTTTTTTTAATTCTACAAAACAGATATATCTGCAAAATCTGCCCATTGAGTAGATGTAACACTTCCCAGGAAAGTGAGCTGATGCCATCAAATGGGAAGAAGGTTTGAGGGGAAGGGTCCCAAGCGTAGAAGACTCCACCCATTTATTCAAATAGGCTACCTAGAACAATACCAGAGTCATAACGAAGCCTCCAGAAACGGCTCGAATCAAACCCCGTTGGTTTCAACTCAGTGGAAGGAAAATATCAGTCCCTTGAATGGTTTCATAATGCATCAGGGCACATCAGAAGCAAAGGAAACAGTCTCACGGAATTGCATTAATTTTCATGAACCCAGCAGCCCTGGAAAATCATGAAAACTGCAACATAATGAAAGCCTGGAAGGGAAAAACCTGCCCTCTTCTTCACTGCTGGAGAATCTGAATGCAGATTCCATCAAAGGAGAGAGTTTGAGAAACCACAGCAGGAATAAAAATTAACCCTTTGGCTCATGAGACTGCAGGGCTGAAGAGTCACCATTCTCCTAGTTACTAGTCTGGCAAAAGAGATAAACTCCTGTATGAGGCTGGCCATCTCTGTGCAATTAGACCTTAGCACTCTGAGTGACACAATGAACTGCTGCCAGCAGGAATTAAGGAAGACATTTTCTTCTATCTTCACAGTATTCATCTTCTGTCCTCATTTCTCTGGGTCTGTCTCACTGATATTAGTGGGAACAGGATGCTGTGTTAGATTGCTAATGTTCTAGGTGGATGGATGATGCTCCCAACAAAACAAACAAAAATACAGTTCTGTGTTCTTATGTGAAGTGACAAAAACCAACCCCATGTGTGAACTCCTGCCAGACTGTGTAAAATGAAATACCTGAAACAATAAGCCCATCTCATGTATTTCATTCAAAAGTTGCATCCTTAATCACAAAAAAAAAAAGCAGGAACTATCTACATATTACTATTATTGTTACTGAACACAAGAATAACTCCAATTCTGGAAACTATCTTAACAGAAATGCGTTATATATTAACTGCTTCATGTCTGCTTCGTGGTACTGTATTGTGATGAAGAACGTACACTGAATATAACCACAGATTACATTCCGCAGGGCCTACAAAGGTACCTTAGTTTCATTTCTGCCTTTGCTGGTTGTGAAGCAGCCAACAATTAGCTAACAGCAGTTGCTCTTCCGGGAGCTTTGCTGACATCATCTCCAATGCCAGGGAACAAACAAAGCTCTTTTCGCAGGATAAAAAGCACAACATGCATTGAGGTTGTCGTTGTTAAACAAAAATAACCAAGCTAATTTCAGCTTCATTTAAAAGTACGGGAAATAATCATTGCTCAGTGAATGGGAAAAGGACAAAATCAGTACAGAGAGAAATCATTTGCAGGGTTGTGAGAGACTTCTACAAGCAATAAGTACTGAAACTATTTTTAATATCGCTCAACAGTGCCCTTTAAATACCCACTGCTCCCTAGGTTTAGGGAATCTTTCAGTTTAACGAATTTCTATAGATGTATGTTTTTTCCATGTTCTCCCCCCTTCATCTCTTATATGAACACTTATAAACAAATAACATCATCGCTTAAAGCCTTGTTTGATCAAGTGACTTATTCTCCTCAAAATATGTAGTACCCCTTGGAAGTTCACTTGGAATAGCAGATCATTGCTGCAGTAGATGCTGTACATTTACAGAGGATTTAACCGGTGTAGTAAAAATTTTGCAGACGTCCAAGTGAGACACAGAAAAACAAACAGCCTTACTCCAGTTTGTCCCAAGTGCCAATTAGAGAAAAGGGGCTGTAGCCACAGTCACTGAGCCACCGTCTGATGGCATCACCAGAAAACCAATGTTTTTACTGAAACTTTGATCTTAATCACACTGGAACAAGCCCAGAACTACTTTGCTTCTCTGTGCAGTATCTCCAGAGATACCACTAAGATTTTACTCAGAATGACCAATGTCCTACTGACCACAGGCTTACCTCGCTCATTTTCCTCCTGGTCATGGCATTCCTCGTCTGCTGACTTCCAGAACAGCTTTCACAGGAGGGAAGTGCTGGGAATCCCCACTGCCCCTGTATTTCAAACAAAAACAGTGCTCACAAGCAGGAACCGCCCTGAGCTCCAGGTGCCTAACGAGGCTTCTCTTTACCCTCCACCTGCCTCATAACAGAGGAGTTAGACTCAAACCCTCTGCAGTACAGAACAGAGGTGGCCTTGGCTATTCGAGCTACAGAAACACCCTCAGAGATGGTAGGGTTCACAGGGCAAAGGACTTGCCTGTAGACCTAATGGGGAACCTCACCTGAAAGCCTAGTGGGGTTATTGCCCCATTTCCAAAGGAGAAGCAGCTGACCCAGATGAGAGGTGGGCTGGTCTCATTTCTTCCCTCAGGAAGACTGCTGCCCCTTCTCCTTCCAAAGGGGAGACCTTGTTGTTCTTTATAACTACCTGAGGGGAGGTTGTGGTGAGGTGGGTGCTGGTCTCTTCTCCCAGGTGATACGATGAGAGAAAATGGCTTCAAGTTGCACCAGGGAAGGCTTAAACTGGAGATTAGTAAAAGTTTCTTTACCAGAAGAGTGGTGAGGCCCTAGCAGAGGCTGCCCAGGGCAGCGGTGGAGTCTCCATCCCTGGAGGGGTTCAAAAAATGTGTGGATGTGGCACTTCAGGGCATGTTTCAGCAGGCGCTGTGGCGTTGGTCTGAAGGTTGGACTGTTTGAGCTGAGAGGGCCTTTCCAACCTTAATAGTTCTGTGATTCTCTTCAGTGATGCTACAAAACACGGGGCCAGGTGAGGACTCAGGGCTGCCCTTCCTCCTCCAGCACTGCCACAAAGCTCACACAAGCCCTCTTTCTGTGCCCTCCATCTTCTCTTCAGGGGTGCCCTCCTTCACAGACCCCAGACCTCCTCGCCTCAGGGCTGCGCCTCTGCGAAACTGCTCCAGGTGCCACCGCGGGGCCTTCCTCACCAGCAGGCCTGACGCCCTCACGGGGCTGTGCCCCTCGGGGCCGAGCCCTCTCCGCGGGGCGGCGCCCCTCACCGGGGCCGCGGCTTTGCCTCCTTCTCTGTACGGGCTTTTCCCAGTTCTCTCTCCCTTCTTTGTTCTCTTTCAGCTCTGTGAGGGGCTTTTCCCGGTTCCCTCTTGTCTGTGAGGGGGTTTTCTCAGTTCTCAACCCTCTCTGTGAGGGGCTTTTCCCACTTCTCTTCCCCTCTCTGTGAGGGACTTTTCCCACTTCTCTCTCTTCTCTGTGAGGGGCATTTCGTGGTTCTCTCCCCCCTCTGTGAGCAGGTGGGTAGGTACGGGGTTCTCTGGGTGTGTTTGCATGGCTGGAAAACAGTGAAACATCCCAGGATGGGAGGGCTCAGGGTGTGTATGGATAACTATGGAATGCCCCAGGATGGAGAGCTGGGAATGGGGGGCTCAGGGTGTGTATGGATAACTATGGAATGCCCCAGGATGGAGAGCTGGGAATGGGGGGCTCAGGGTGTGTATGGATAACCGTGGAATGCCCCAGGATGGAGAGCTGGGAATGGGGGGCTCAGGGTGTGTATGGATAACCGTGGAATGCCCCAGGATGGAGAGCTGGGAATGGGGGGCTCAGGGTGTGTATGGATAACCGTGGAATGCCCCAGGATGGAGAGCTGGGAATGGGGGGCTCAGGGTGTGTATGGATAACCGTGGAATGCCCCAGGATGGAGAACTGGGAATGGGGGGCTCAGGGTGTGTATGGATAACTGTGGAATGCCCCAGGATGGAGAACTGGGAATGGGGGGCTCAGGGTGTGTATGGATAATTGTGAAATGCCCCAGGATGGAGAGCTGGGAATGGGGGGCTCAGGGTGTGTATGGATAACTGTGGAATGCCCCAGGATGGAGAGCTGGGAATGGGGGGCTCAGGGTGTGTATGGATAATTGTGAAATGCCCCAGGATGGAGAGCTGGGAATGGGGGGCTCAGGGTGTGTATGGATAACTGTGGAATGCCCCAGGATGGAGAGCTGGGAATGGGGGGCTCAGGGTGTGTATGGATAACTGTGGAATGCCCCAGGATGGAGAGCTGGGAATGGGGGGCTCAGGGTGTGTATGGATAACCGTGGAATGCCCCAGGATGGAGAGCTGGGAATGGGGGGCTCAGGGTGTGTATGGATAACCGTGGAATGCCCCAGGATGGAGAGCTGGGAATGGGGGGCTCAGGGTGTGTATGGATAACTGTGGAATGCCCCAGGATGGAGAGCTGGGAATGGGGGGCTCAGGGTGTGTATGGATAACCGTGGAATGCCCCAGGATGGAGAGCTGGGAATGGGGGGCTCAGGGTGTGTATGGATAATTGTGAAATGCCCCAGGATGGAGAGCTGGGAATGGGGGGCTCAGGGTGTGTATGGATAACCGTGGAATGCCCCAGGATGGAGAGCTGGGAATGGGGGGCTCAGGGTGTGTATGGATAACCGTGGAATGCCCCAGGATGGAGAGCTGGGAGCGGGTGGTGGGAAGCCAGGGAGCGAGGCAAGAAGTCCCTCAGGATGGATGGGCTGTGCAGCCTGAGCACTGGATGCCCAGAGTGGATGTTGCGGAGAAAATGACCATGTGTTTATGTGATCTTATGCAAATTGATGTATATTTATGCAAATGTGTGTTAAGTAGATTCTACTGATGTTCTGGGTTTGGGTATTGGTAGGTGTGGGCTAATATATATAATACACGCTTAAAACTCTCCCTCAGGCTGCTGTGACCGTGTGGGTGTGTCATTACACCCAGACACCATGCTGTCTGTTGAGTGGGACCAAAAACTAAAGTATCCCAAACTGCTTGAATGTGGCTGGTGTGTTTGATCCAGTGTTCTGGCCCAATTCCAGTGAGTATAATCACACCTCTTTTTCTACTACAGCTCTCCTCCTGGTTTTACCTGGTAAAGTGTTTTCCTGCTTCCTTCTGCTATGCAGTGTTAAATATCTGCTGTTATTTCCCATAAAGGCTGAGAGAATTGGAATTGTTCAACCTGGAGAAGAGAAGACTTAGGGGAGACCTTAGAGCAGCTTCCAGTACTGAAAGGGGCTTCGGGAAAGCTGGGGAGGGGCTCTTGATCAGGGAATGCAGGGATTGGACAAGGGGAACAGTTTTAAGCTGAAACAGGGGACACTGAGATGAGATCTTGGGAAGAAATGTTTTCCTGTGAGGGTGGGGGAGGCCCTGGCCCTGGTTGTCCCAGAGCAGTGGTGGCTGCCCCATCCCTGGAGGGGTTCAAGGCCAGGTTGGATGGGGCTTGGAGCAACCGGATCTGGTGGGAGGTGTCCCTGGCTGTGGCAGGAGGGTGGAACTGGATGATCTTTAAGATCCCTACCAACCCAAACCACTCTGTGATTCTATTACCCCAGAGACAAATATGTGAGTTAGCTGTTCCCCATGTCTGAAATGTGCCGGTACTTGAGATGGAAAAGTCTTGGGAACCACATTTCCCATATCTGTGACTTAAAGGAAAATGGAGGTGTCAGTTAGATGCTAGCAACTTTAATTGGCGTGATGATGAGTATTCTGCTTCAGTGTTCTCTTATTAAGGTGCTCAAAGTTATTTCTAATTTCCAGTTCTAAACATGGAAATGTTAGTGGAATTTCCTTGTAGCTCTCTTTTTTATGTCTATAATAATGCCTGCATGTATGAATGTATGGAAAGAGAGTCTGTAACCAAATAATCAATGGATGTTAAGTCATTGCATTGAGGCTCAGACAGAATTACAGAATCACAGAGTCACCAGATTGGAAAAGACCTCCATGATCACTGAGTCCAACCATTCCTATTAAGGTGGTAAGGAAAAGATCTGAAATTATTAGTGTGCTAAAAACATATCTTGAAACATGCAGTGGAACAGATTCAAACTTTCCTTGAGAGCTGAGACTGATAGGTAACTGGTAGAACTGATATTCATAAAGTATTCAGAGCTGGAAATAGTAAGGGACTAAAAGCCCTGATCAAGTGTTGTTGAAGGTGACATCAGCTAAGCACAGTCACTTGTAAACTGAAGAGAAGCTCTGTGTTGTCAGTTGAAGTTGAAATAAATTGTAAACAATACTGAGTTCAGGGATTTGATTTGATTCAGAGTTTCAGAGCAAATATTAAATAGCCTAGAAAGTGGAGTGTATGCCATGTTTTATATTCATAAGAGTGTTTTTCTATGTGCATTAATTTAGTCGCATAATGAGTGACTAAAATATTCCTTTTCCCCAAAAGCACTTTTAAAAATTGCTACTAAATTCCCAGATATTCCTGTGTGCTTTCTAAAAGGAAATCAAATGCAGTTAAAGGGAACGCTAATTTCCTCAGGACTAGAACACGCAGAAGGAGGGATCATAGCTCTGTATCTGCTCCCGATCTGCTTGGTGGGTCTGGGCAAATCGGCTCCCTGTGCTTCTTTCCCTGTATGGCTTTTGGGGACTTAATGGTGACCAGTATTGGAGAAGTGTTAGGTACTATGAAAAGCGTTCAAGATTTTGTTTTATAATTAAAAAATAATGAGTTTAGACAGTAGAAATTAAAGCTGTACCGATAACTTCAGATCCTGCGTCAAGCAGTTTTATACTTTGCAAAATGGCTTACAAAGCAAACTGTTCTGAGGGTACCTCTGTAGTGTGTGAATGGGAGTGGTTTTCCGACAAAAAAAAAATGGGATATTACTCTTTGTTTCTGTCAGTTTCTTTGCTGCTTTAAGGAGATAGCTCCCAAGGAAAGTAAACCGAAGTGTGTCTATCTTAAATTACTTTTTTATTAATTATAGATTTCTTCTGCATCTTTCTGTTGTGTAAGACATTCTTCTGATACAGAGATTTTCACAATCAGTATTTTATTTCAGCTTTTCAACTTTTATGCTCCTGGGTAATGGCAATAGAGAAACCCTGAGGATGGTATGGATCACCACAGGTGAAGCACGGCTGATTTTCCTGGATTCGCTAGAAATGTGGAAATTTCTGATTAGATCTGTAGAAGTTCCATGGCAACTGAGGCAGGATTTGAGATAAGTTATTTAACAAATAGCCATTAGTACTGACACTTCTCATAACCTTATCATCTCTGGAAACACTGAATTTTTTTCCTAAACTGGCATAATCTGGAGCATGTGCGGTTAGACCTTGGAAGTCAGAAAGGGCTATGAAGAACCTGTGGTATGCACACACACGTGTGTGTAACAATTTTACAACAAATGGAGTGGATCCCCACACCAGAAGAGCAAACTGTGTGTTGGTGCTGTGTGGTGTAGCTGTGTTCTCTGCCTTTGTATGACCTTTTTTGCCTTCATCAGCAGGAACTGCAGCATTCCCTGTCATCCTCTTGGATGCTGTGGCCTCTCAGTCTCCTGCCCAGGGATTCTCATTCAAAGGCTGACAGGCATGAATGCTGCTAAGATAATTTTGCCATTTCTTCACTGGAATAATTTTCACGGCGACTAAAATACTCTTTCAAAGGCACATTCTTTTGTGAGATTTGTCTTGGATTACTGCAATGATATGCAATATATTAAAAGGATTTGCCTCATATTGGGATTGGCCTCCATCCTGGCCAACACAGCAGGGTTTGAGCTTGGTTCTCTAGAATTAACAACTGTGAGCTGCTGTTGTGTGAGCTGCAGGCTCTAGCAAGGCCATAATCTCTGTGGTTGAGCGCAGAGGGATCTCCTAACAAATGCTTATCCCTAGGTTACACCATGATGCTTTGTTTCCTCCTTCTCTGCAGGTTTGTTCCTTAGACATTCCCAGGTGTTTACTCATGGATGGCGTCGTCCTGGGTGTCATCTGTGACATTTGGGCTTGCTGGAATGGGAAAATGATTCATTTCACAGGTTTGTCCTTTCAGGGGTTTATGGATGTACATGTATTAGATGTGAATCTGTCAGTCAGGGTGGAAGAGAATACCACTGAGATAGTAACACTGTGCTGAATTGCACTTGGAGCTGAGAGCCAGAACCTCTGTGATTCCAATTCTTTGGCCTATTCTGTTGTGTTACCTTGGTCACTACAATTACATTTCTAGCCTAACACACCAAAACATTTGCCTCAGGCGCCAAAGGAAAGCAATCGTCTCCATAAATCTCTGGACCTATCTGATTTCTGAAGTCAAGTCCCTTGTGGGGTAAAATTGGGAAGCGATTGTCATTCCTACATAGACTCATAGACTCATAGAATGGTTTGGGTTGGAAGGGACCTCAAAGCCCATCCAGTTCCAACCCTGCCATTGGCAGCATCACCTCCCATTTTATCAGGGGCTCCAAGCCCCATCCAACCTGGCCTGGAACCCCTCCAGGGATGGGGCAGCCACCCCTGCTCTGGGCAACTTGGGCCAGAGCCTCCCCACTATCACAGGAAAACATTTCTTCCTAAGATCTCATCTCAGTCTCCCCTCTTTCATGTTAAAACCATTCCCACTCATCCTATCCCTGCACTCCCTGATCAAGAGCCACCTCCCCAGCTTCCCTGGAGCCCCTTTCAGTACCGGGAGGCTGCTGTAAGGTTCACTGGCCTTCTCTTAGTGTCTCACTCGCATCTGAAGTCTGCTGTTGAGAGCACAGCTTCACAGTTCATGGGGCTATGGGTTCTCTGCACATTTCAGCTGCAGTAAGCACATGCTGATTTCTTTGGATCATATTCTTCCTTGTCCTCGTACAGTTCACTCCTTAATCTCCTACCCTCCTTTTGTCTGTTTATAAAATCTGACATGTCCCTACTCAGCTGCAGAATTCACTGGAAAGACCTAGATAGAGAGGCTAATAATGCTCACTATTTTACTCACCTCTCAGGGGTGTAGGAGAGTTAATGTCTGCACAGTGCTTGGGCAAGTGTAAAAGTGCTTAGCTTCATTATATATTGATTTATATGCAAGAAAACCAAGCAAAACAATAAAACATGAAAAGTACTTAATGTGGACTGTAGGCAGAGGAGAGAAACATCTTAAATCTAAACTTAAAACGTGTTGTGAATCATGTGATGCAGTAGAGGAAGGTGGGCTTCCCACCAAATTCAGCACAAATGGGAAAAGGTCCTATATTTGGAAATAGCACAGGGCCCAAAGGGGGCTGCGTCTAGATGAGAGTTTCCATGTGGAGATAGAGACACGAATTAAATTAGAACAGATATTAGAGCTCAGGGCCAGATTCATATCCTCACTGCAGCAAAGTAAACTGAAGAAACACCAGCAAATCACTGATGTAACGCCGGCATAAGTGAGAGGAGAATCCATCCACAGGTAATAAGGGCAGCAACAGTTGCTGCCTAGGGTTTCATCTTGTGCTTTGTCCTAATTATGAGTAGATTAATGACATGCTAAAATACAAAACAGATTTATGAGCCATTGCCATCTCCCTCTGCATTGTTGTACAGCTTTAGACTCAATGATCCGGTGGGTCTCTTCCAACCTGGTTATTCTATGATTCTATGATTTATTCTGTGAGCTGACTCAACAGTGCTTTTACTCCTTGGCTGGAAGGTCAACTTAGGTTTTACGAAGCTCGGGCTGGGGCCTGGTCTCAAAGACGTGCTGCCTTACTGATTGCTGCTACTAGGATAAATGCTAAACTTAAGTCCATCTACTCTCTACACAGAGATATTTAAGATCTCACAGCATATCTTGAATAGCAGATAACCCTATATATCTGACCAGCATTCTTCTTTCACGACCAAAGGCTCAGACCAGTTTGTATTTGAAATCATCAGAATGACTTTCATGTTGTCTTGCAAAAGCAGGATCTTTCCAGACTGCAAGTATTGAACTTGGAAAGGGAAAGAAACAATGTGTGAAATGAAAGAGGCAATATTATGTGCTGGTCATTGAAGAAAATAGGGGAAAACACTGTGATGAGATTACTGTGTGCTATAGCTTGAAGAGTGTTTACTGAATGTAGTATACCTTGGGCAGTGCATTGCTTTTTGGGGAAGGAAAATGGGATGATACACAAAGCAGATGACCAGCCACAAGATTTCCTGGATTCTCTTCTCACTGTTGCTGCTAATGGACTGTAGGCAAGTTCTTTCATATCTCTGTGTCTCCATTTCATGACCTACAAATAGCAATAATAATAATTTGCTGGTTTTCAGCCTGGCTGTGAAACTTGACCTGCCACTGTTAACAAAATGTTTTGACATTCTCAAGTGGAAAGAGAAATGAGTTCAGCTGCATCTTCACTCTGAGTTGCCAATTGCCAGAAAGTAGAAGGATGTTTAATGAGAGATCACATGATATGTCTCATGTTTCTTATGGGCTCTTGCTTACAGGAGGGCTAGGGAGGGGCTCTTGATCAGGGCATACAGGGATATGACGAGGGGGAGTGGTTTTAACCTGAAAGAGGGGAGATAAAGATGAGATCTTAGGAAGAAATATTCTCCTGTGAGGGTGGGGAGGCCTTGGCCCAGGCTGCCCCGAGCAGTGGTGGCTGCCCCATCCCTGGTGGGGTTCAAGGCCAGGGATGAGGCTTGGAGCTCCAGATCCAATGGGAGGTTTCCCTGCCCATGGCAGGGGGTTGGAACTGGATGGGTTTTGAGGTCTCTTCCAACCCAAACCGTTCCATAATTCTTATATATTTCCTTATCCTCGCCCCAAGGAAGCAGTTCTGTTCTAGACCTTTCATTCTATGCTTGGCAAAAACCAAAATCGCTTTCTAGTGAAACCTTATTGTACAACTTCCTTCATCAACCTTTATACCTCTTTCCTGAGTAGACACTTGTCTTTTAGAGGAATGCTGCAGATTTGCTTTGTTGTCTTCTTCATTGTAGCAGCCTTTCTTGGGGCAAAAATCCCACTCAGCTGAAGCAGGAATTTGCTTGAAGAGGTACGTCAGAACCTGGCACTGACCAACATGAAAGGAGCTTGCACACACTCCTCAAAGAAGACAGAGCATGCCACAGGTCACTGCATTAGGATTTAGTGCCTCAGGATTTGGATTTGTTAGTTTGCTATTGAATTTCTTGGTCTCCACCAGCGAAGATGCTGGTTGGATAAGACTGACAGAATAACTTTTGCGCTATCCATAACGCATATACTATGACAGAGAAAATTCAGGGTGATGACAGTAAAACAATATTGTGATAAGCTTTTCTCAGTTCTTATGTGCTGCTGGGATGCCTTTACCTCTTTCTTTTCATGGAATATCTTTTCATGGGATACCATAGTGTTTGATACTCTTCATACAGTTATATCCACATCTATCCCAGTAATTTTTCTTGTAGGCTCCAGGTTAACTCACAATATATGTTATTTTAGGGACAATGTGGGGAAGATAGACGTGGGCACAGTGTCCACAGCTCTCTGGGTCCAACGCCTGAAATCTCATCTACCTGCTGTCCTCTGATCCAGCTGATAGACTGCAGCAAGACTGCTTCTCTTGGCATCTGTATTTCCCTGCTCACTTCCAAAGCTGGAGTTCTGTAAACAGATCTCATCCCGGCATATGTTATATTGCCATACAGGCAATACTGTTCTAACTGATTAGTAACAAGCAGCTTGATAGGATTTCGGGAGGCACTGGAGTAATTAGTAAGATAAGGCCAGGTTTCTTTGTGCTGCACTTTCATGGATGACAAAAGCTTTCCCCCTGAAGAGTTTTACTGATAAATCTGTATATAATAATAATAAAAAGCTCTTTTGCTAAAATTCAAGTGAAATATTCCTTTAGGGAATAAGAAGAAAGGAAGTGCTCAAGCCATGTTACTGATGGGAGGCCAAGAGAACAGAAGGGGAGAGGAAAATATGTCAAAGCTGTGCTGGTAGGAAAGGACCTGCTTTTCCGCCTCTGCTGATAGCGAGGTTTGGAATTTAATCTCCTAACAGCTAGCATGTTCATCTCAGCAGCTGGAGAACTGCTGCCAGTTCTGCATGTTCATCTGGGTAGGCAGGTTGGCGGGGCTGACTGTTCTGTGCTTATGGCTTGGGCTGTTTCTGTGTCACGTGGGCACAACATGCTGGTTTCCTCTGGCAAGACAACAAGGTGGATTGTTGTCCTCACCTAGGCCCTTCTCTGCCTTTCCACGGGGTTGCTCCCACTTACACTTACCCATGGATCATCAGCATACACAGTGTATGGGGCAAGTTTCAGCTTCTACAGTGCTGGGTATTTAGCTGCTGGTGGCAGTGGGATCATAAATACAGAATATTCCTCATTCATCTTCTCAGCAGGTGTAGTTTCTGTTAGCCGCAGTGAGAAATGAGTGTGGGTTTGACTCATAAAGAATAAGTGACCAGGTATCAACATTTTTAAAATTACAAAGAGTAAAAGGCTACAAATGTTGCCAAAGTGACAGCTGTTCATTTACTAAAAATATCTTTTAATCTTGCTGGAACTTTTAAAATAATCTAATTTATATGGAATATTCCTCAGTAATTGAAGCTGTCTCTTTTTTATTAAATAGAAAGGTTATAAAAATATATATTGACGTTTTGAGAGTGATTCCTCTTGGGAGTGCATTGACTGTTATGAATAGGATTTTATGTGATGCAAACCCCTAAATGCCAAGAGGGATGTGAGGAAACCTGCAGATTCTTGTAACTGTAAATGCAATAGGCAAGGCTTTGGCCTATCACATCCCCTTTCTGGAGATCATTGTTGTAAAGCTCAAAGTGTTGTTTAGCCTTTGGTGTTCTCATTTATTTCCACAGCCTTTTCTGAAAGCAGAAGTTTGAAAAATGAAAGTCTTTCAAGAATAATCACTCTCTAAACACTTAATGCTGCTGTGACAGCACTGTCTATCACTCAAGATTTAACTTTGGAAATCCACATAACAGAGAGGAAAAAAACCTTTTCCAATTAGCCGAGACCAGAGGCAGATTAGTTCTCAAATGCAGCATTGAGAGATGCCAGGGTGTGTATAAATGGACCACAGGAGCTGACTTCTGACCATAATTCTGACTGCATTGGGTGGTGCATAAAATGGAAACAGCATCTTTTCTGCCTAGAGTTGCAGTACTAGCTAGGTAATGTAAGCTACCCCTGGGTATATCTCATAGGTCTTAGTGATCTACAAATCTGTCAAGTACAAAATATATTATCCTCACTCTTTTATATAGATAGAAAAGTTGAGGTTTGGAGAGGTTAATAGATTGCCCAAGGTCATGCTGTTCTTTTGACAGACCTGAGAACAGCACCCATGCCTTCTGTCTCTGGTTTTGTGGACACGTGCACGTGCTGCAAAGTCTGTTGAACAAACTTTTTCCCTTTCTTGATCTTCAGGACCTGTTGGCCCACACCTGCATGATAACTGATATTGCAAAATTTATAGTCTTTAGAATCTTCTACAGTGTAATTCTCTTTATGAAAGCAAAGAGATGGGTTTTGCCAGTCATCAAGATTTTGATGTTTAGATCCATGATGGAGCAAGGCTCGTATCAAGTCTTTCATCAAGAGTTTAATAGTGCTCTTTTTCAGTGTAGCACTGACTTGATTGCTTGAGCTAACGGGGTACGTTGTTATACTGCTGTATGTGATATGATGCTGACACTAAAGGATGCAGGATAAAGAAACAATCGGATGCACACTGTCAGGAAGTTTCACAGTCCTGGCTGACAGTATATGGTGCAGGAGGAATGGGTTCAATTTCAGATCTGTGTTGTATTTCTCTTGCTCTCAGCCAGTTCTCTCTCCCTTTCAGTCCTCCTATCTACCCAGATTTTCTCCTGATCTCATTTTCACTCATTCCATCAACACGTAAAATTATAGCAATTCCAACTCATTTTCCATACTTATACCTATCTCCCTTCCTTTTAGTTTGTAGTTGCCGTGTGCTTTCTTCCCCTCTGAGCCTTCTTTGATCCTACACACCTCATCTTCTGCTATCTACTTGACCCATAACCTGACTTCTTCCCTCTACTTTCTCAGCCCGTCCCGGGGCTCTCTTTTTCCATCCTGTTTGCATCTTTTTAGCTCTCCTCTCTAACTTTGGTTGCTCCTATTACCTTACTAGTATTTTTTTCCCCAGAGATGTCAAAAGATATATTCCCATTCCCGGTGTCTTATGTGAGAAAGGCCTGAGCAGCCTTAACTGTAGGCATTGCTACCAATAATACACATTTATATTTCATTTAGGCACACAATATTATTTCAAAATAATTAGATCTAAAGATTACAGGACATTAAATGGCCGAAATAATTTAGCCTGATGAGAAAACAGAAGAAAGATTGAATTAGAGGCAAATGCTCTAGGGGAAAAAAAAAACAAAAAAGGCTATAAGCCAGATACAGCATGATGTAGGCAGCATGAACGCCACCTTTGGCCAGTCCTACCTAAACCCCTCAACAGAACCATATTCTAGGCCCCTTCTTACTGAACTTGCAGATATCACTTGGTTTCTTCCAGCTTCTAGTTGACCTTTCCATTTGTCACTGCAGGGATATTTTTTACCTCACTATTTTGTAGTGGAGGGGCAGGAAAAATGAGATGTGATCTGATCAAAGGACCAGGGTCTGGGAACTCCCTTATTCTAAGCCAGCTCTGAAACAGCCTCTCACTGCATCCTGGACTAAACACCTACTTTCAATGTCTTCAGCTTCTTCAGTTTTCGAAGACAGAGATAGCAGAACTGATTAAACTGCTGCAGAAGGGTAATGCACCAGGCCTCATTCGTGTTAAGCAGGATGACGCTCTAGCTTTGGCTTCTCCTGCTGATTTTGATAGGAAAGGTAGTTAGTTCTATTTTGCACCTCTGCTTGTTTCCAAGAAGCTATTGCACTGCTGAGCAAAGATGAGCCTGCAGTCCCTCTACCCGCTGTGTTGCTTTTATTAGGACTACTACATTAGAGCCTTGGTGACCAGACAAAAAATAGGACACAGCTGAAACAGTTCCAGGGAAAGGAAGTATCACCGAGAAGATAATAGCAAAGCAAACCATAGATTCTAGCTTTCACACATCTCAAGCTACTGATGTAAATACTGGGCCAGATTCCCAAGCTCCCTGAAGCCTCTTTTTCTTAGGAACGCAGGAACAAGGATTGAATTAAAAGCTGGCTATCAGGAGCAGAATATAAGCCACCAGGCCAGTGACACTCTGGGGGGGAGGTTTCGACTGAAGTCTTAACCAATTTTATAGTGATGAAAGATGTGCGGTTTACATGTTTGCATAGTCCATTGAATGGGTATAAATAACATAAACTGTGCTGGTGCTGCTTAAATAAAATTGGAGAGACCAACTCGGAGAGCATGAGGCCCAGTTTGGCCTGTAAATTCACGTAGAAAAGGCCAGTAAAGACACCAGATCAAAGAGAAATTTTTGGTGTGAATTCTAATCACTGCAGACCAAAATACAGTAGATGTGCCATATAAAACTGCATCACAAAACCATCCGAACAGTACAGTTTTCATTAAGTTGTTTGTGGGTAGGTGTGCAGTTCTTTGGGGCGAGAGAGATTGATCTGTGAAGGACAGGAGCTGAGTAAAGTTATCAAAAGGAGGATAGTGATGGTGACTAAATGAACAAGCTGCGATCATGTGCAGTGGATGAAGGAGTCATTGGCTTTTCATTGTTGCCGTTTGACAACACCAGTTGGGATCAAGATCCCCTGAACTCCACTCTGCAGGCTCCCCTTGCCCTGATGAGTTTACAAGTTGAAAAATCAGGTTCATGCTGACTACGTTTAAAAATGTGGACCTAATAAATTACCAGGTTCAAATAATTTGCATTCCAGTAAGGTGAGGGAGCTCCCAACTTGCTGGATGCTGACGCCAAATTCTCCCTTTCTGCAATATCAGTAACAGGCATAAACCCAGTCTGTTTATGCCATCTACAATGTAATATTTGCATTTCTTGAGTGGCACCAGGATTTTTTTTGTCATCATCAGGCCTTTTAACAACACTTCTGCTATTTCTCCCTAATGGCTCTTAACTGTGCTAATAAGCATATTGTGTGCAATGTGGCATATCTGCCTTGGGATATTTTAGGGACAGAGTAGACGAGGGGCAACAGACCAGTCAGTGTGAGTGTAATGTTTCGTGTTGCTAGCAATTTGTTCATGTTAGAAGATCTCGTGTTAACTCAGCTTAAGAAAAAAAAAAGTTATCAACCATGTAAGCATCAGTCATTTAGTTTAGCTTCCATATTTGACAAAATTATGAGGACTGACTCTAATCGTTAAAACCACGGTTTCGAACCAGGGTGGCAGCATTCACTGAATACAAACATTCCTGACTTACCCTCCTGCGAGAGGAGAGCTGAGCCCTGTGGAGCCTATTATAAAAGGCTGTTTGATGGAATGGGCTGAACTAGCAGGATTTATAAATAAAAGAAGATCAAGAGAACTGTACATAAAACAGCCCATACCAAACTAACCTAATTACTCTCTATGGTGAGGTCGGTGCGAGAGCTGATAAAATGAATGTGCATGACATCTCTACCTATTTAGATCTTTGAAACCCGTTGATAGAAGTCTTCTATGAAACGGCTGAACTCTTTGGCTACTGAAGGTGCATAAGAAGGTCCCATGCATTGCAACAGAGATGAGCAATGAAGAGGTCATTCGTGGGGCCACCAGGTTCTTACAAGGGTAGGCTGCTTGCAAAGACCCTCAGCACAGTTTCCCAGCTCCCCAGTGACTCAGAGCAGGGCTGCATGCAGAGTAACAGTGGTTTTTTATGACAGTTATATCACAAATGCTGTTAACTTCAAAGAATCTGCTAGACAATTCCTCCGAAAAGCACAAAATATGTCAGGAGAATGGGCTAGAAAATGGTTGATGGGAGGTAACATGGGAAAATGCTAAATGAAGCACTTGAAAATCCCAAGATCACGCAGCTGGCAGTGTTTACAGAAGACATGGAGTGCTCTAGTACTCTCTCGGGCTTTGGGATCCTTGTTGGCAGGAACCAGAGCAGAGCAAGGAAAGAAAAAAACATTTCTATGTATGTTCAACCATGACATTATGAAGCTCGATCTTAGCCCTGTGTGCAACCTTTCTCACTCACTTTGGTTCAATAACTTGGACACAGACAGCAAAAGGGGGAATTCGCCCTTGGTAAGAGGGCCACTTGAGCCCATGGTACCAGCTTTCCTCTTGCTGCAGGCTTATGCTGGTATATTTTACCTTGCAGCTGGGGACAGAGGATAGGAATGTGCACACAGCTCAGCTGACGTGCAGGGATTTGTTCAGTCTCTACAATCTTTAATTTGGAGTGAGGGCATGCATGCACAACACTGCACAGGAACGCCTGCCTCCTGAACAGCTCCACACTTATAACAAGCCACAAACCTTGGTAGGATTTAGGAACAGATCAGTCTCCCTGATATATCAGCATCTCTGTAGAGCTGCCAGCTGGGACTGGGACATAGTAGACCTCCAGATCATTTCCATCTGGCTAAAAAATCCTCTCAGATGGAAATGACTTTCATACCAAAAATTAACCTGGGCTGGTTTCAGACCAATATCTTAAAGGCGTACAGATTTTCTACTACCCTTTGAATCATCCAGTCCCCCAACAGGGAACTTTAATGCCAGTACAGCATCTGCTGTAGATTATTTATATTCAGGGCTTCCTGTGTGAAGCTCTGGATGGATGTGATTACTGAATATGTTGGGAAAAGGACATTTTACTGCCTGGCTTTTATTTCCTGCTATTTTGTGTTTCTATGCAAGGAGCTTATATGCCATGTTGTAAACGGCTGGTTTTCTTGTATGATGTCTCTTTTTTTCTCATTCCCTTAATGGGCTTCTCACTAAAACTGACGTTTCAGCAGCATTCCCATTATTAGTTATGATGCCAGTAGATGGAGGTCTCAGTAGTGGGTGAAATTTAAATTGGGTTTGAAGAGTGTTCAAATAATTCAGCGCTTTGCTTTCATTCGGTGGTTCGGTTTGCACAGTGTATGATTTAGTTATTCACATTTTAGTTACTGTGTTGATGTTGCTTAGCAAAGACCTTGTTTTGCCTGGGACACGACTACAGTTTTCAGCCAGTCTAATGTTGTTTACTGTAGCTAACATGAAACTAATGTTTTGTTCTCTGGGTTCTTGTTTGATGTTATAAGCCGAGTCACGCTAGCGAGTGCAGGAATCATTTCCATTTTGCTTTATACTGCTCACAGGAAAAACAGCTAGCAGTGGAAAAGGACCTATTTCTGAGCATAAACGTTAGGTATGCTTTGCTCTGTTGGGAGCTTGGAGTAGCAAAGTGTCTTGGACAGGGCTTTGCTTTTCATTCCAAAGAGCTGTCCTAAACTGCAGTGATTGATTTGAAACAGGATACAAGGGACTAAGCAATCCAAATCGGTGTTGTGAAAGACACCTGCACCTTTCCCTTGGATATCTTCAGTCACCCTGTGAAAAATCCTCAATGGGAAGAAGTTTTCATAACTGAGACTTACATGAGTCTTAGTAAATATCTCCCAGAAAAGAATACACTTAACAGTAAATATTAGTCAGCATTGTCAAGAGGCTCCAGAATTCTTAGCCTGTATTTCCGGATGTTGACAATAACTCTGTGCATTTATTTCGTCAGCTGTAAAACGAAGACATAGATTATCATTATCCCAGGCCAACCTGGGAAAAGTTCCACACAGATGCTGGCTTTGTCAGACCGAGTCAGCTCCCATCAGTTCTACATCTGCCTTAGATGCGTGCCAGGGGTTTCATCCAAGACTGTGCGTAGCTAAGGCAGCCGACACAGCCGCGATGTCAGCCAGAAGCTGCAGTGGGCTGCCTTCCTCAGACTGGTGACCTGAGTGGATGATCAGAGTAGCTTCTCCTGGTGAGCAGGTGCCACCACAACCTGATGTAATGTCATCGCATCACTCGGTGCTGTCATGGCATGATGACTTTAATTCATCATGTCCTGGAGCAGTGGCTGTTGATCATGATGGAGCACTATCTCAGGAGAATGTCCAATTACCTCCGTATGTACATGGAATCCTCCTGTCAGGCTGGAGATTCACCTGAATAGGGATGTTAGATTATGCCCTGTGATGTACATATGGGAAGCACGGAATGAAAATAATTGAGCCCAAATGACATTCGCTCCCGTGTATCCCCTCCTCTTATTTGAACAGAAGCTTGAAATAGGAAAATGAAATACCGTGGACCTGATTACTCTTTCATTTATGTGCACGTAACTCAGAATGAATTCTACTGAATTCAGCAATAGGTAAACCATCTGTCTGTGAGAGCAGAATCGTGCTCCTCAAGTGCTGAAGAGAAACGTTTTAACCTTTACACTAACACAAAGGATATCCCAAGCTATTAATAGGATGCATTTCATTTTTGCCCAATAGCCTAATTAAGAGCTAACTCATACTTGAGGAGAAAAGGAAGCAATTTGATTTACAGTATCTTATGTGATTAAATCACCAGGGAAGAGAAAGAAGGATTTGAGATGGAAGGGGGGAGTTTTAAAATGTATCATTTGTGAAGAATGGAATCTCTTTCTTCTTACAACCTTTTTGCCCCTGTGTTCACAGCTTAAAGAGGATTCACTGATTTTTATTTATTTGCCTAAACTACTGTTTTTTCATCTTGCAGGGTGGCTTCAAAATCCAATGTGAACTTTTTAAGGCACCTAATGATCCATTCTATTATCCCCCAGGACAATGCTAGTTCCAGTGATTTCATGGGGAACTGATTCGGAAAATACCCTTTTTCTCCCTTGCAGTCTCCCAGGCCCTTGAATCATGTTGATATCTGGATACCTCTTTTCTTTGCAACACTATGGTGGTAGCCAGAGTCAGCGAAGAGCCCTGGAGCGAGGGCTGATTGGGGAAACAGATTCACACCATGTGTAGCCCAAACAATGTACCTACAGATCACTCAAATATGAGACCTTATTGTCAGGTAGTTTAAAAGCAGTACAGATGCACAGGATTCCTTGCCCTTCTAGCCAAGCATATAATACTGCCATTTTTTTTAAAAAAGCCCTCCTTATTGATTTTCATTTTGCGATAAACATACTTACAAACTTGGATAGACTTGAGAAACTGTAAGCCAATACCAACAGAGAGTATCACGGGGCTTATAAAATAGAGTGTTCACAGATATTGTTGTTGAACTAATAAAGAGGCAATTCAGAATGTAATAAAGCATTGCAGGCTTCGGCCATCAGCTTCGGTCAGAAGTTTCGCAGCGTGAATCTTCACGAGTGAATTGTGCCACGTGATGACAGTAATGTTTTTCATCTGTGCATCTCAGGGCTTTGGAGGTATCTGAACATTTTACTGACTGGAAAATTGTGGCACCATGTAACCAAGGGATTTGCCTAAGGAAACACAGATAATTTCTGATATAATTAGGGCTAGAAATAAGGTCTCCTGGTACTCTTAGCTTAACCATTAGACCTATTATCTCTCATAGCCTAGTGTAGAGAAAATATCACGGCAGAACTGCTGCACCTTTTCTTCCTAAAACAACACTGCCAGAGCCTTATCCCACTCTGTGCCTATCTGAATTATTTCTCCTAGTGCCTCCTCTGCAAGACTGAGGACATAATGGAAGTTATCCTTAGTCTTTTTCAACACCTTCTTTTCTCCCCTCTTTTGTGCTACGAGCAAAAGGGAACTCAGGCTGATTTGAAGGCAAAATTATATCAAACACCCTGAAAATTCCCTCTGCTTTCCTGACCCCCAGGTAGGACAGGATATTGCTTCCCTGCTGCAGGAATGATTTGGCACATGGCACAGAGAGTCTGCATTCTTCAAAAGGTGGCCACCAGCACAGAAGACCCCGCAACTTTCACTAAACTATGAATGTCATAAACTTCAAGGACTGTACAAAAGAAGTGGTTGTCTTTGGCAAGGTGGGAGATTTCAAAAAATAAAATAATTACCTCTTTAAAGGAAAGTAGCAAATACATTCTCAAGTGAATGCTTATTTGTTGCTCCAAATTTTTTGCAGCCACAACTTTTAATCTCATTATTAGGACCATAATTTAATTTTTCCTGTGTCCAGCATGCTGGCACACTCATCAGTTTGAGGCATAGGCTTCATTTCAGCATGGTAGTGGGCAACGAGAGCATTGTGGAGGGAAGGTGTGATTGGGCTGTGTTCCTTTTTCAGTGCAGATCACTTCTTTCACGCTTTGCTTGCAGCAAGAGGATGATGCCCAGTGAAAGCTGGGATATGTTTAGTGGGCAAGAGAAGGGGCTGGGATGGTTAAAGGCAGAATGCTTTAACCATTGTGCATTGACCTGTATTCAGCTTTATCTTTTCATGTCCCTTTTCTGCCCCTCTTCCACCTACAGACTTAGGAGGGCCCGACCCACTGCTGTTCTTGCTGGTCTTCTGGCCGCACTTGACACTTCGCCCTGCCAAGCACTTGCTCCATTAAGCCTATGGGCACGCATGAATCATGAGCTACCTTGGCCATAATTCAGGGAACTGTGACAGATGTCTGTCTTCTGGAAAACCGCCACAGCCATCCACAGCTCAGAGAAGACTTAGCCTTGGGAGGTGCATGCACTGGAGACATATGGAGTGCTGTAATAATGTCCAGCGTCTCCTTGGGAGGACACACCTTCTGGGAAGCACCTCTTTGTGGGCTCCTTGTTTACTCCACATTATAAGGGGTGTTTCAGAGTTCATCTGACCAGTTTTCAGCGTTCACTGTGGAATGTAACACTGCAACATCATGACGATGTGTTGCTGCTGCCTAGTGAGCTGCACACACTGTGATTCACCATCCTTTAGCTTGGAAGTGGGGTGCCCCTTGCACATTTCCTTCTCTTTTTGCTATTTCAGTGTTTGCTGTTCCTGCCTACTTTTGCTGTAACGTTAACTGGGGTGAACAGGCCAGAGATATTTTTCTGTCATTTTGGAATAGCCTGATCAGTAGCACGGAGAAGATCAAAATGACACAAGAAGGCAGAGGCTCTTGCTTTAAAGGAGGGTAGGAAAGGAGAGAAGTAGAGAGAGGTGATGTTGGGGAGGAGAGAGGGGAAAAAAAAAAAAAAAAAAAGAGAATTGGACTTGGTAGGATCAGGGAGACTGAGGGAAAGATCCAGGGGATTTGAAGGAAGACAGCACTGTCACCTCATCTTCAGACTAAAGAGCTCAATAGGGCAGGAAAGGAGGGAGAAAAGTCTCTTAAAAGAGCAAGGAATTCACAGTCTGGGTTATATCATAAAATCAGGAGGATTATACAGGTTTCACTTCTCTGGAGAAAGCGGCACAATAGAATCAGATCCTTCCAATACATGGCACTTAGGGGCCACCGGTATGTGGCCAGAAAAGAAGGTGACAGTCACATCAGAACATGGCAAGTGTAATAAAGTAGTCACAGTGAGAAAGAAAGCAGGCTGAATAATCCATAGGGAATGGTTGTGCAGAAACTGTCTTTGCAGCACTGTGAAGAACCACCAAGACCTCTGCTTGGGAATGCAAAGAGACTGCTTTGTAAACCCAGAAACAAAGGCATGTTCTGATTTAGGGCCACTGCAGTTCTGCCTTGATGCTTACCACTTCCACCTCGAGGGGAAAAAAACAAGTGCCAGAATGATTTAAAGACAGAATATCAACCCTCACTGCTGCAGGCCTGCTTTCCACATTTTCTTGCTTTTATAGTTTTAGGTCGCGTTCGAAGAGAAGGACTCTGTGTGTGTGTGTGTCTGTGTGCGTGCTTCCTTTCAAAACTCACATGTGAAATCAGTGACTGAAATTCATAAGAAAGACATGGGTAGAGATTTTTAGAAGCTTGCAGAGCATAATATCCCTCTTTCCTTCCCCTATCAAAATGGCAGCACTTGGGAGGGAAAATTTGCTTGTATAACTTGATTTTTTGTGTCACTTTCTGTCATTCACATTCCAGCCAAACACATAAGGGAGAAGACAACCTAGAGTATGAAGCCCAACTCTTGAGAACTGAAAGACCTTCATTCAGCCCCCTGCTCTGCTACGAATGTCTAGTTTGCTGTTATGAAAATCACTTTGTGCGTCCCATATCTCAGTTTCCTAACTGTAATGTGGGAATTACACTTTTTCTTGTGTTGGAAGTGGTGGGAAGATCAATCTGTTAAAGGCTGTAAGATGCTAAAGTCACTTGTGGCTGATGTCACTTGTTCTGTTCAGGCTGGGGAAGAGGAGTCTGGGAGGAGACCATCGTGCTCTGCAGCTTCCCCACATGGGGAGGAGGAGGAGCAGGCACTGAGCACTTGCAATCAATGATAGGGCCTGAGGGAACCGCAGAAGATGTGCCAGGGGAGGGTTAGGTTGGACATTAGGAAAATGTTCTTCATTCAGAGGGTGGTGGAGCACTGGAACAGCTCCCCAGGGGAGCAGTCATGGCCCCAAGCCTGACGATATTCCAGAAGCATTTGGCCAACACCCTCAGACACACAGTGTGAATGTTGGGGTGTCCTGTGCAGGGACAGGAGTTGGACTCGATGACCTTTGTGGTCTCTTTCAACTCAGGTCATTCCATAAGTCTGTGCTCAACTGCTACAATGTGGAGATGATGTTAGGTAAATATGCAAACAGAAGGCCCAACAGATCCCTTTCCCTTTTTTCAGACCCCAGTCTGCCAAACAAGAATCCCATTTGCAACCCCAAGGGAGGACATACAGGTCCTGATTTCTGGGTGGGTCTTTAATCCAACGTGAAAGTTTAGGATCAAGGTTGTAGCAGAGTTTGGCTTTATAGGCAAAGAAGCCCAAGGCAGTGCCAGTATCTTTATTTGAAAAATTCCCTGAGATATCTCTAAAACAGATTTTCTGTAAAATCTGTTGCATTCACAACTGCAGAATGTTATGATCTAGCACAAAAGTTTTTATAGCTACTCAAATATAATAGAGGAATCCCAGGCTCGGGCCTATAAAATCTTTTATACAAGAACCCTCCTTTACAGCTTTCTTAGCTATAATTCCTGCAAATCCTCCAGTTCTGATCAATTGGACATTTAAACATTATGCAGGGATGTCGATAATGCTGTTCTGTATCCTGTAGTCCCTATCTGATTATTGGATTATTATTTTTTTGCCCTATAATTGAAAACTAATTAAAATACTGTTTGGGGGTAAGATTTGGAAACACATGGGTGAAGTTTAAATAATCATCCATCACATGTTTTGTTCCAAAGCAAAGTGCTTTTATTTTATAACGTGCTTCTTTATTCTGTCTCCCAGCAATGTTGTAGCATGCTCTTTGCTGTTTTACAAACTGTAACGTACAATGATGGTCATTACTATTCATAGATTCATAGAACTGAAGACTGTAAAGGACGATTAGACAATCTAATCCCACCTCCTGCTTAGCACAGGCCAGACATTTCATCCAGTTTCCCCTGTACTGAGCCCAGTAACTTGTGTTTGATGAAATTGGATCTTCTGGAGAGACATCTACTCTTGATGTGAGGAATTCAAAAGGCAAATAATTCCTGGATAGTCCTTCCAGTATTTAATCATCCTTACAGTAAGAAACCCCTCAGTTCTATACCTTGTTTCTAATTTGAATTTTCTGGCTTTAAATTCCAGCCATTGGTTCTTGTAATATGACTTTTTCCACTAGATTAAGAAGCCTTTTAAAAAGCCCTGTGTTCTCATGATAAAGGTACTTATGCGATCTAATCAAATCACCTCATGGTCATCTTCTGAATTTAATAATATGAAGAATCTATTTATTTTGTAGAAGCACTTACAGACAAAGTCCCAGAGTGAGGCCCTGAGGAAGTGGCAAGTTTTAGGGCTCAGTTTTTAGGAAACTGGAGTTCACTTCTCTGTCGCAGGTCCCTGGCATGTCCTTAGGCACATCTCTCAGATCCTTTTTCTATGGGGAACTCACCTACAGTATGGGAATACCACAACTACATATACTAGGAGTGTATATTCCTCACAGAGTATGTATGTTCACAACTGTAAAATGCTGGAGGAACAATATTAGTTGCTGTGCTGAGCACAGTAAAAACATTTAAGCATTAGATGACAGTCCTAAATCATTGTCTGACTGAACGAAAAACCCCCATCTCCATGTTAGATGTGGGTCAAGGTTGAATATCTCCTGTACTGAACTCTGAAACAAATGCTGATTACTGTTGTGAAGTAACCGTGCTTTAAATTAAAGCAATAGTGAGGCGTGACTACATTAGGTAACTGAGTGCAATGCTCTGTGACTTGATACGATGCTGACCTCAGCTGTTTCACCCTCACATCATGCAGAAATATTGCTTGGATCCAGAGATAAATGATACGATGGCAGATGACTTGGACTTGAGCTAAACTGACTAAGTGACTTCTCCCATATTTTTTTTTGCCTCCCTAGATTGTACTTTGAGCACAAGTGCAGATAAAAGCTGGAGGAAAAGGCCTCCTTCAGCTGTCCCAGCTGCCTCCAAAGTGATGTTGGGACTATACCAAATTTTACATACTGGCCCATCAGCCCTATAGCAATGAGGCCAGATCTTTCCAGAGCTGTTAAACTTTACAGTCATTAATAGTGCTTTGTATCCCTGTAGTCAAAGCAAAATAAACCAAACCAGTTTTTTAGTCAACAGGCAGATGTCAATTGCACTTCCAGAATAAGCTTCGTATCATGCCCAAAGCCTCTGTAAATGGGAATGTCACCCAGAAAGATCCTGAGACTTGCCAGTTTGAGAGGGATCTACTTCATAGACATTTAGAAAACATACACAACACAAAATGAGAATGTTGAAGGAATCAACTCCAGTTGTGGAGTCAAACCAGGCTTTTGCCTTGACATGGCATCAGTTTGGTTCTCTAAATACGCGCTCCATGGGCTCTGTAATGTAAGGCCCTCAAACAGGCAGGTAAGTGCCCCTTGAGGACTGATGGAGAAGGATTTTGGAATAGCTTTTGTCTCATCCTTGTGCTATTTCTCTTTCCCATCCATGCTGGTAACCTCAGGACACCTCTTTGCTCTTACTTGCAGGTTCTTATTGGCTCTGAACTCTGCAAGCATCCATGATATTGTTTCCTTTCCTGTTGGGCTCTTAAAAGTGGCTTTCCAGGAGTTGTGGGAAGTGCAACAGTTTCTTATTATGTTTTTATCAACCTTAAGTGCATTCTTTTTTCCTCTTTCTGAAACATTAACATCTGGTGCCAAGCAACCCTATCCATCATTAGCTGAGGAGCTCTGGTTTGAGAACCTTGAGTAAGAATAAACCTCTCAAGTCAGGATGTGTATTAGCTATTATCATTTGCTTACTTTTAATTACCTCTTCCCCTTATTTGTCTCCCTTTAATGGTATGTCGACAACATTTTCTAACCTCTCACTCCGCAACTGATTTGTCAAGACTATAGATACACATTTCTTCAGTTACAGGCGCGTGTTTAGCCGTGGGGGGCAAAACTGTGCTAGCAATTACACAAGTGTCGATCTGGACTAATTCCATGGAAGTGCTTCAGGTTTAAAGTGATGTATTTGTTTTGCTGAACTACCTTTCATGTACCAAGCCAGATGCTTGTGCCAGACTGCCTAAAGTTGAAGACTGTGTCCTGGGACAGTGACTCCCCTTCACGCAGAAACCTGTGCGGAGCTGTGCTCCCCGGGGCATGCTGAAATCTCCCCTACATCTGCTTATCAGCAATGCCTCATCATCAGTGTTTCACTCTGTATTGCTTAGAGGGAGTCCCTGGCCTTGCCACCTAATTCCTCTCAAAGTCACTCAGTCTGCACAAAGGGGATGTGCTTGGGGAGGACAGAGTGAATGACTCTCCCTTCATAGAACAGTTTGGGTCAGAAGGGACCTTAAAGCTCATCCAGTTCCACTCCCTGCCATGGGCAGGGACACCTCCCAATGGATCAGGGGCTCCAAGCCCCATCCAACCTGACCTGGAACCTTTCCAGGGATGGGGCAGCCACCACTGCTCTGGGCAACCTTATTTTACCTGGAGGAGTAAGGAAACAAACATTTCCGTGCAGCAGCAATTGACTGCAAAGGCTCACATTTTTGCTGTGAAATCATCAGACAAGGGTGGGTTAAACTCGCACCTTCTCTAGTGTTCACCTGCATTTGCAAATAAATCAGCCATAAGAACAACTTAGCCGCCTCCTACATGGTTTCTCCACCAAAAGACGTGGGAGAACAGCAGTGGTGCTGCTTGTTTTGCTGCAGCCCTGTCAGTATTTCAGGTACTATGCTGAATTTCACAGGGTCCTGTATGGATTACAGTGCTTTCATGGCAACCTTAGACTGATTCACACTTGCTCTGAGAACCTACACTGACAAAAAAGGCTGCTCTAGATGGTATGGCTTCAGCCCCATGTTCAAGCCCACGTTTCTGAGCCTTGGTGGTGCTTGGTGCTGCAGGTTAGACAGTGTTTCAAAGAGGCCACAGAGTAGCAGTGCCTGCTGCAGAAAATAGGAAGGATAATGTATACAGCAATGCTGTCTTGCCTTTCATTCTCCGGAGTATCAAGTAGAAGATTACTCCACTCATTTGCTTCCCTCCCTTTCAGGGCAGTGTTGATTTTGAAATTGTTGGCAGAAGATCTTTATAATACATAGCTTTATGCAGGTCCTGAATGTTTCTGTCTTGATGTACAGCTTGGAAAATAAACTTACAGCTTTTTTTAAGGGTGGTAGGAAAAGGAGCCCCTGATAAATTCATATACATTTGTGCCCTGAGACATGGGCTTTGGTTGTGAGGTGGCAGGGTTAATCTAGCATCTCACAGGTGTGAATCAACACTTTTTGCTGCCATATATCTTGGCTAATTCCATGATTTTTCTCCACTTGAGACTGTTTCCAAGCAGCTCGCTGCTAACCAACCTAGCCATGTACAGACTGCAGAGATCACAGCAACAAGTACGACATCGTCAAAAGCATTTGAAATAACAAAGAGTACAAGTATGACATAGTCAAAAGCATTCCAAATAACAAAGAAAAGTTGTTGCGACAAAGCTAAAACAGAATGTCCATCTCAGCTGTGTAGGGCAGTTCTTTAAAAACAAGGACATATCAGGCAAGGCTTTACTGTTAACAAACCCAAACAGCAACATTTGTAAGTAATTACTTGACATCTAGAGGTCTGCTCGTACCATGAGAGTACAAGGTCGAATTTTGCTCTGAAGGATATTGGTCTCTGGATTAAAACAAAACAATTGTAAGGATTTTGGAGCGCCACGTCTCAAAGAAATAAATCACCTTCTCCATTCTGAATGTGTCGGGTTACTGTGCCTGCAAAGGAGCGATGCTCTGTACACACGCGCAGTCCAGCGTGCTCCAGAGCGATGCTCTGTACACAGCAGGCTGGAGCATCCAGTGTTGGGGCTGCTGCTTACATGAGATGCATTTGCAATTGTAGACCAGCCAGCTGCTGGATGCCAGGCGTCTGGAAAAGCAGTTGATAGCCATGGCACACACAGTTGTGTCCCTGAGCTTTCCTTACAGGACAGAGGATCAGATTGCGTAACGCAGAAAAATCTTGTATTATAAAGGATGTCTGGCAGTCACGGTGTTGCCTCCTAAACCCTGGGTATCCTGTTAGAATAGGAACCTGAAATCCGGGCCCTGTGGGCCCATGTCTTGGGTTAAATTTTGTCTGTCAGAGAGATGCTAACCCAGGTCCTCTGGGAAAGAAAGTATTGCTGTAGCAGACAACAGAATTTTTCTTTCAAGAGTTTGGAAAGCCAAATTCTACACAATGAAGAGTGTTTACTATCTGCTGCTGACTCTGCCAGTGATGGACAAGCTGTTTATTGTATTGTCGCCCTGTTTCCCATGCATACGGTAGAGATTACCCACTTACTGCTGCTGGAACATACTTGGAGATTTCAAATTGGAAACTTCTGCATGAGAGGTCAGGAACTGGGATCTCAGCTGTAATAGCCCATGCAAACCTGGCTGAAACTATATGTGGTAGGGGTGGCTGACATACAGGATGCAAAATCAGACTGTGTGTTGAAGGGTGTGCAGAGAATAGTCGTAGTCTGGACATGGTACAGGAGCTAGAGAGGAGATTCTGAGGTATTTGTTAGCCTTTTATTGAAGCATTAGGTTACTGCACACATCTGTCTTTGTGTTGAACACATCAGGTCAGTGTGATGCTTTTGCAAGCCCAGTTTTCCAGATTCGAGTGTGAGTTTTACAGCCTATGTCCAACATGAGTTGGAAACATGATAGCGCTTCTCTACCTCACTAAAAACAGCGTTGTCTCTGTGAACCAGCTTGAGCTGGAGTAGATGCATCAGATTCTTGTTGCTTCCATTTATATATCAGGGCTTGTCAGTGCATGAAATTCATAGTGTGTCTGGATGTGCCCACGTGAGTTTAAGCAGCACTCTTGGTGCTCCCAGGGTACTGGGAATCTGAGTCTAGGTCTGCATCACTGCAAAATGGTTTTTTTTTATCCCATCAGAAACAAAAGAGATGCAATTCCATCCATCAGCAGAGGAAAAACCCTCCTACAAACCAGGGCATGGAGCACTTCAGAGAAACAACTTCTCCCCATCATAATTGTACGTCCTGTCCAAGCTGGGAACATCTTAAACCTCTGTGCTGGGATCCAGACTGCCAGGGGCTCCTGTCCTGCCACTGCACCTTGCTGTTCGAATGGGTAAGAACAAGGAGCCCTTGTGCCTTCAAAGTGCTCTGACGTACAGTTTATCAGGTGCTTCCACAAGGAGCCTGTCCAGATACCAGCAATCTTGCCTGTGTTAAACTTTTTCTGCAGTTAAAGAGGACAAAGCGGTGCTAGCTATGGATTGCCCAGCCCGGGATTGTCCAGGTTTAGGCTGTCTGGGGAGGGAATCCGAGAACATGTGAATAGTGTTCCTGCCTCTGCCTTCACCAGCTGCCCCGATGACTAATAGAATCATAGACTCATAGAATAGTTTGGATCGGAAGGTCCTCAGTCCCAACCCCCCTGCTACAGGCAGGGACACCTCCCACTGGATCAGGGGCTCCAAGCCCCATTCAACCTGGCCTTGAATACCTCCAGGGATGGGGCAGCCACCACCTGCACTCCCTGATCCAAACCCCTTCCCCAGCTTTCTTGGAAGCCCTTCCAGCACTGGAAGCTGCTCTGAGGTCTTCCTGGAGCCTTCTCTTCTCCAGGCCAAACAACCCCAACTCTCTTGACCTGTCCTCATACAGGAGGTGCTCCTGCCCCTGGATTGTCTCCATGTCCTTCTCTGTACTCGCCAATGGTCGGCTTCAATGAAGCTGAGCAGCTTGGGTTTGGGTTTAGAGAAGCTGAAATTACACTGCAGTTCCCCAGATGACGGTGCTGCAAATCCAGGCCCTCAGATGTCAGGCTCAAGAACCCTGGTGACTTTAGGCTGTGTTGATTAATTCCATTATTTTGCATGTTTATCCTGCCCTCTTGTCACACTCCCGAACGCTCCCTAAAGCCATCGCATGTCTAAAAAACCGGAGCCAGAGCTGCTGTCATTACAACTGACCCTACCCTGTGATTCCCATGTGCTGACCTGTCCTGGAAGGTGGCCCTGAGACCAGTTGTGGTCCCCAGCAGGATGACACAGACAGGGATGGCACTGGCAGCTCGGTGGGGACAGCGCCCGCCTGGAAGAGGGGAAGGAGCCCGTGGGGTCCCACCTTGCTGGGGGTTCAGAGAGCCCCGGCATTACCCCCCACA
Organism: Clamator glandarius; assembly: GCA_033459285.1. Classification (NCBI taxonomy): domain Eukaryota; kingdom Metazoa; phylum Chordata; class Aves; order Cuculiformes; family Cuculidae; genus Clamator; species Clamator glandarius. The sequence continues at coordinate 810,765 of JAUNZM010000044.1, forward strand.
CGGCGTTTTCCAGGTTGGGGCACAGACCTCGGAGCTGGGGGCAGGATGCCACATCTCCCGGTACGAGCCCAGGGGTGGTGGGACTGGTGTGGGGGTGGAGGGGGTGACAGGTGCAGGGAAGGGGGGGGAACCTCATCCCAGTGCCCTCCCGCACCTCCCGTGCGGGGCCGGGGGCGGCGGGACCGGTGCGGGGTGAGGGAGGAGAGCATCCCGGTGCCCTCCCGCGTCCCCCCACGCAGGACCAATGCCGGGGGATGCTTCATCCCGCTGCGCTCCCGCATCTCCCGTGCGGGGCCGGGGGCGGCGGGACCGGGTCGGGGATTTGGGGGGGGGGGGGGGTGTCGGGGGGTGGCGCATGCGCGGGTCCCGGGGCGGCGGGGGGGCCGGCGGGCGGGGAGGAGGCAGGGCCGGGCCGGGCCGGCTGCCCGCCCGCCTATTTGAGCCAAAGTAGCGTTTCGCGGGTGCTCAGAGCCGGGCGCCGCGCGGAGGCAGCGGGGCTGAGCGGCCCCGGTCCGTGCCCGCAGCCGGCGCGGCGCTGCCCGCCCCCCCGGCCCCCCCGGCCCCCCCCCGCGCCGCTCCCCCCCGCGCCGAGGACTTGCCGCGCTCATCGCACGAGTGGCGACGGGGGGAGCCCCCGCGGGGCCGCCTCTGCCCCTTCCCCGCCGCGCCGTTCATGGAAACATGGCGATGGCGGCTCCGACCGGCAGCGCGGCGCCCGGCGCCCCGGCTCCCCGCGGCCAGCTCGCCCTGCTGCTGCTGCTCCTCGCCGCCCCCGCCGCCCACGGCTACAGCTTCCCCCAGCAGCACACGTAAGTGCCGGCACCCCGCGGCTCGGACCGGCGCCGTGGCGCAGCGCGGGGCCGCCCCGGGGCCTGCGCGGGGGAGCGGCGGCCGAGGGATGCTGCTGCCCGCGGGCAGAGGGATGCTGGTGCCCGCGGTACCCGAGCGGTGCCGGTTCCCGAGCGGTAGCGGTTCCCCGGGAATGCTGGTACCCGAGCGGTGCCGGTACCCAAGTGATGCTGGTGTCCGCGGTACCCAGAGTGATGCCGGTACCCGAGCGGTGCCGGTACCCAAGTGATGCTGGTGCCTGCGGTACCCAGAGTGATGCCGGTACCCGAGCGGTGCCGGTACCCAAGTGATGCTGGTGTCCGCGGTACCCAGAGTGATGCCGGTACCCGAGCAGTGCCGGTACCCAAGTGATGCTGGTGTCCGCGGTACCCAGAGTGGTGCCGGTACCCGAGCGGTGCCGGTACCCAAAGTGATGCTGGTGTCCGCCCTACCCAGACTGATGCTGGTACCCAGAGTGATGCCGGTACCCCAAGTGATGCCAGCACCCGCAGTGGAACGATGCCGGTACCCTCTGTCTGGTGACGCTGGGACCCCGCTCTGCCCCGTTTATCCTCGCTGGATGCGATCGGGCGCGAGGGCCGCCAGAAAGGACCTAAAGTTGCTGGAAAGCACAAACTTCCCCAGCGGGTGTCGGTGTGCAGGGCGGCTGCCGAGGCGTTAATGTGGCGAGAGCGGCAAGAGGCAAAATAGGACTTTTTTCTACCTCTCCTCCCCACTTTAAACACTTCTTCTCATCCCCACGGCGCGCTGGTCCCTCCGGAGTTTGCCCCTGGAGCGAGAGCGGAGGGGAGCTCCACAGGCGATCCGAGCTGGCCGGCTCCTTTCCCTTTGGAGCGCCAGGAATGGGCTATAATCTATGGAAAGAGCAAGTCGGAAAACAACACGTTTGGGTGAGGGGGTGGGGGACTTGAGAGTCGCTGCAGGAAGGATATAAATAGAGGGTTTTTTGGAAGTTCGTGTTTGGCAATATTTGCGAACACATTCATTTCTCTTGTGTACCGCGATAACCCCGAAGCCCTGTCCCCCTCCACACAGCCACGCGAACCCTCCCCGAGATGTATTTTAGGAGGCTGTCATCTCCGTTATGAAATGCTAAGGTCTTGTTGACACAAAACTGGAAGAAAAAAAAAAGCCAGACGACTCAAAGTAGAGGCTGACACTGTGTCCTTCCAGCTTGCGTTTCGGAAGGTGAGGAAACATTTCAATGACATGGAGTTAATAATAGCAGTGTTGCCCTTAACTTTGTGCTGCTCCAGTGGATGTGTGCTGCTTTATGTCACAATTTTCCTGTCGTGTTTGATTTGCTTAAGAATAGAAATATGTTATATCTATATATGTCATAGGAAGTATTTTTGAAAGCCTTTTAGATTTAACATCTTTGATCTCGAAGTGCATTTTTCCAGGCATGTTGTCAGGCCTTCTGCAAAGAAGGCTTATCGGCAGAAGGAGCAGCCTTGTTTGTTTGGGAGAGCTGGAGCTTACTGGGTTAATATCTGGCTTCTCCAAAGGCATGGTTGTTCGTACTCCCCGTTTATTCACAAATACCCCCGTTCAAACATTCTTTCTGAATCTTTTTATGCCTTGTATCCGGCTAAATATCTTTGACCTTTGGGAGCCGATGGGTTCTCATTCCTTGCTGTCACGCAAATACTGAAATTCTTCAGGATCAGACCCTGAGAAATGTCTACCTACAGGGGGAGGAGAGGAAAGGGAACGTGCTGGTTCTCGCCAAGGAACACAGCCTTATGGCCTGATCCGGCGCTGCTCTCGCATGAATAATCTTTACTTCCGTGAGAATCGCTATAGAAGTAAAGGGGATTATGGATGTGGCGAAGCACAGATAAAGTTTGTGGGGTATTTCTGATATTTCAGCAGCTTTTGCAGGGCTTGTAAGTTGTTGCTTTCTCCTCTTAAATTTGGAATGCAGAATCGTATTATAGAATAAATCTCTTCTGACTTGTCAGCTGGTTTCCAGAACTGTGTTTTCTTTCCAACTGCAGAAAGTTTAATAGGAAGGATCCTATACCAGAAGAGACATACTTAGGAGAGGCGTATAATTTGTAAATAATGCGTTGGCCTTCCCTCACCCAGACTGATTATTGTCTATATTGTTCTAATAAACTGTGCCAGCCTTTTAGCCGAAGCATTTTGTTGCAGATAATTTGGTGGTGTTTACTAGGATAGATTTCCTTAGCCCTGTGCTGTCTTATCAGAGTGGGCCTGATCCTGTGCTGAGAGAGGCAAGATGATTAAAAAAACGGAATCCAGTGGCAAATAATTTCTCGCAAATATGAAGGAATAGTCCTGAGCAGGCCATTAATTCTGCGTGTGCCTCTGGTGGGAAGTGGTGATGTCTGGCTGCACCCAGGGAAAAGACAGAGAAAGAACACAAGACCTCAGCCTGACCTGGTATCTTCTTGCTCTTTGCTTTCCCCTTATGACCTGGTTTGTGAAGCCAGAGAAGAGAAGAATCACGAATGGGTATTTGATGAAGATGCACAATTGCTGGGCAGTAGGTTAAGGCTGTGACACGGGCTGAAACGCCTCTCCAGCTCTGCCCTGGGGCTGCTGTGATTGTTCCTCGGGAAGGGAATGGGAGTAAAAGAGTGCAAGGTAGCCAGCACCAGGGCTTGAGCAGCACTTCTTAACAGACTGTTCCCCCTGAGTAGCTCCCTGTGTCCTTCTTGTTTTTAAAGATACCAGATATAACTTAAATCTTTTTGGAAGGTTTGTCAGTCAGAAGCTGAGTTGAGCTGATGAGATGGGCTATTAAATTCTCCCCGTTACAAGCCAGATTTTTCCTGCTTTTGACAGGGCACCCTTGTAACGCCAGTGAGGGATTCAGAGCATTGATTAGCAACCTTGTTTGTCTTTGGAGGTTTTTCTCTGTAAGTCACTGAAATCATCTTCCACTACGGGACTCTCAAAAGTGAGGATGCTTTTTTAGGCAGCCCCAGAGCCTTTTGGTTCTGACAGGCAGCTGACTGAGTGGTTAGGATATTTTGCCTAAAGGGCAGGGGGGTGAGGGGGAAGAAAATAAAGAACAACTCCTTAATTTTTATTTTATTCATTGTGAGTTACAGTTGTATTAATTATCATCAGTGGTTCTGAGTGCTGATTCTTGGTTCCGTCCCTGATAAATCGCTGGTGTTCCACATTATCTCTCTCCTCCCGGGGTGGCATGGTTTTAATCATCTTATGCTGAGCTAAGGAAGGCTCAGCTCAGCCAGTTGTCCAAAGGGGAATTTCTCATTGAGATTTAAAAAGTGAAATCCGAGATTGGAACAAACCCGTCGGGGCGGGTGCGGTAGGTGATGTCCACTGACTGACAAGGCTCCTTTTAGGAACGGTCACGTACAAGACCGTGTATCTGGGTGGTCAACAGGATTAATGGCTGTGAAAAGAAAGGCTGTTCATTGCTGTTAATTTTTCTTTTAAATGATATGCAGAGGGATTCCTGTGGCAGCACGGCAGCAACCTCTGCTTGAATTTTGGAGAGATTTGGTGTTAGATGATTGAAAGCCTGGTCAATCCGGGGAGCCCTGCACCTGTATCGCTGTCGCTTCCCGTTAGTGGGGATGCAAGTGCTGGAGAATGTGGCTGCCAGCGCTGCCTCCCTGGTGTCGAACAGACCCCCTCCCCACTTTGCAGAAAGGTTTTTTGTCACTTGAAAGAAAATTGCCATCTGCTAGAGGGTGGTGAGCCATTTGCTTATTGCGAGGAAGCAGGTGTGTGCAGGATTGCTGCGTGCCTGCCGGTGGGGCTTGGCTTCCTCGCAACTCTGCAGGGCATCACTGCGCAGCCAGCCAGAGGAGAAAGGGATGTCTGCAGGGGGAAGCGCCAGCCTGGGGACCAGGGTCCCGTCCTGCCTCTCCAGCACGAGATTTAGCACTTGTCAGCTGCAGACAGTAGCTTGGGGCAGCAAGCTGGGAGTGTTATCGGTGTTCCTGTCGGATAGTGAGCAGTGAAAGCTCCTGCTGAGAGCAATAAGGCCTAATAGGTGCCCATCACTGCTGGAAGGGGGGCTTGAGGCTGCCTCTTCCAAATTAATTGCTTCCCTTTAGCAGGTTTTGATTTGTACTTGTGTCATTTCACCCCAAATGAGGTTAATGATGCTGGTAGTGATGGCACATCTGGGCTAGCAGGGATCGTAATAAATAACTCTATTAGGACTGGATGTTTTAGGGTTTGCGGGATGCCGTGTAGAGGATGCTCCTTCTCTTGTTCTGCTGCCCACCTACTGTGCAGTCAGAAAATCTTGTCCAATTATGGTTTTGATGCTTGGGAGGGGAACTGGTCTGGAAAGGAGCAGGGAAGTAGGGAGATGGCCCTGCTTGGCTGAGCAGAGAGCCAGCTCCCTGGGAGGGCCATCTACTCCGGTGAGTGACTGACAGATAGCATCGCTCCATCCCTGCGGAGGCTGAGCAGCCTCCCTGAGAGCTGGTGCCCGTGGAGGCACAAACATCCAGTGTCCCTGCAACTGCCCCGTGTCAGCTGTGCATCAGTGGCAGAATCTGCTCTGTGTTGCTCAGAGGCACCCTGTGCTGCCCAGAGGTAAAGGAACAGCCCCATGGAGAGGACGAGATGTTTTTGAAAAGCAATTTGCAATATTTCTTTTGCATTTAAACATTTCTTTCTCCATTCCTGTTACTGGTCCTGAGTGTTTCCGGCTCAGGTGTTGCACAGGGAAGGGGCAGGCATCACAGAGCAGGGCATTACCACTTTCTTGCCTGTCCTTGTGACACCTCAACCCTGTACCTGCCTGCAGCGACCCCCTTCAAGACTGTGGCTTCAGAAGTTTGAGGTTTTCAACTGTATATACTGGAAAATTATTAATTTGAATTCTCTTGGGAGACCATGTGGGTTCCCACTGAAATCAGTAAGACCTGAGTGTAGAAATAGGTTGGTGCTTGGTGTTTGGCAGGCATAGTTCAGAAGTTTTGTTGTAAAGAAGCTTTGTGGGTGTTATATGCGTGTGTGCAACAGCCCCTTAAAAGCTAAAGGTGGTTATCGAGGGTCAAAGTAACCTGAAAATTTATCCTTGAATGAGCTACCAGCTGTTTGGCTTCAGAAGACACAAGAAGTGGCATCTATAACATTGTACATGTGCACAAACTGTATGATTTAGGCAATGCTTTTTTCAGCCAATAGATTACTCAAGTGGGATGAAGTAAAAGTCATTACCAAGCAAAATAAGTGAGTAAAAAATTCAGAAAGGAAGGACGATATCTGAATGTTTTGATACTGAATTTTCCAGGAGCATCTTGTAAGCAACATGTGTTTTGTTAGCAAGATTGTTTTTTCCTCCCTGTGGTGTTGGTAGCAGTTTGTTGTTTTAGGGCTGTTCCTTAATCCAGCCTTCATCCTCAAGTTTATTATCACTGGGCTGTGTGGGGAGTGGGGCTGTACAAACTGTTGTTACTAGAGAGTTGGTTTGTTTCAACAGGCTATTGGTGTGGTTTTCTTCAGGCTGAATCATTTGAGCTGATGGAGAATGCACGTGGATTTTGACAGTTGTCCTGTGACCCTTCTAATTCTGTCTCAGCCATTATCTTCTGGCCATAAATATAATAAGAAATAAAAGGTGTTCACTCAGAGCAACGGATTAATTTTACTGTAAAGCAAAGTGTTTCTCGCATTGACTGATGTGTGAGTGATCAGGATATTTAGCCAGATCAACTTGTGATGGGTGAAAGGGCTGCAGGGTCAGAGACACGAGGATCTGAGTGGCAGTCAGGCCAGACCAAGGCTGCACAGTTTGTGGTTGCTGTACCTATTCATTAACTCTACACAAGGTTGTTGTTCTTGCCTGTGATAACAGGCTACCATGCCAGTTCCTCTGAAGCTGCTTCTCGATGTGGTGGGCACAGTTGTACTGCACATCTTCTCCCAGGACCATGAGCAGTTGCCTTTCAGGAGAACCAGGATCAGGCCTCCTCCCCTCTCTTCTGGTTGAGGCTGAGAACTCCAGAGGAGGTAACTGCTGATAGCAATCAGATGGGGTGCTAAGTAGGGATATAAAGCATTTAGTGCTATAGCTCTAATGATGATAAAGCCTTGGGTGTAGTTGCCAAAACAGAAGTTGAGTTTGCATATCTCTAATGAGCCAAGTGCCTTTATGCAATGACACCGCTGAGGCTGTGGAGTGAAGCCCAAGAATGCAACATGGTTTTTAGATCTGATTCATGTAAACAATCCCTGAATTCTTACAGTGAAAAGGAGATCTTTAATAAAAGGCTGAGAGAGATGGGGTTGTTCAGCCTGGAGAAAGGAAGGCTCTGGGGAGACCTTAGAGCAGCTTCCAATGCTGAAAGGGGCTCCAGGATTGCTGGGGAGGGTCTTCAGCAAGGCCTGCTGTGACAGGACAAGGAGTAATGGTTTTAAACTAAGGGAGGGTAGATTTTGACTGGATAGGGTGTTGAGGCACTAGCCCAGGTTGCCCAGAGCAGTCATGGCTGCTCCATTACTGGAGGTGTTCAAGGCTTGGTTGGATGTGGCTTTGAGCAACCTGATCCAGTGAAAGGTGTCCCTGTTCCCGCAAAGAGGTTGCACTGGGTGACCTGTAAATGTCCTTTCAACCCAAACCATTTTTATGACCCTATGAATGAGTCTCCTACTCCCACACCTGACCGTGATCCTTCTTTCTTTGCCCACAAAGGGTGGGAATGGAGCTGCTCATTCCACAGACAAGGCTGGAGCTACTTTTGCACCAGCTGGTACATGGTGTGAATCTACCAAAGTCCTGGGCAGACTTTGGAATTCTGCTGGTGTGAAAACTTGTACTACCCTGTCCCGCGCTGATGCTTGGGGAATTGGTGAATCAATAGGGGTTGTGCCTACAGTGAGCACTGTGACAGCAAACCCAGAGAGATGGTTTACAAAAGGCACGTTCATTTACCTGACAAAGGTTGTCTATCTTGAATAATTTATGAGGATTCACAGCACACTAGTAAATTTTGTAAGAGCAATGGAGTCCTGGTAATGTGAGCCTCTTCACTGCAGCTTCATGGTGGAGTTCTGCTGAGGAGGTGCAGGAGGTGGGGGATGAAGGAGGAGGAGGAAATAGGCAGCGAGTGGAAGGATAGAGGCTGCAGTTCTCATGTGCAAATGATAAGGTGTGCAGAGCAATGAAGTGCGAATTACTTAGATCATGCTGTGCATCGGAGCAAAAACCTATGTGGTGTTAGAAAGCAACTTATACTTCAGGGAAGGGCAGAAGGGGGAAGGATGGAGAGTGTGGACACAAGGACAGAGAAGGGTGAAAATCGCGTGACCACAATACTGGCAGCTTCCCATCTGTAGGAATGTTGTTTGCAGGGGGGGGGTTTCTTTAAAGTCCATAGCTATTTCAATGAGGTTTTCTCATCAGAATTGCACTAACTGAAGGATCAAGGCAGAGCTGGCCAGGCTTTCCTGTGTGGCATTTGTTGACTGGAAGGCTTGCAGGCATGCAGAGCATGCGGCTGTGGACCAGAGGGGTTTACAAACCTGGAGGGTGTGTGGCCCTCAGGAGCAGTGTCCATGTTATCCAACAGGGAGAGCGAGGGCAGCAGGGGCTGGAGTCCTGGCGGCAGCGTGCCAGCTTGCCTCAGTCCCCCTTGGAACATCATTTCAGAGCTAGAAGTCAGCGATGCGGCAGGCACAGTACACGTTACAAGCACAGCTGCCACCACATACCTATTTGTTGATAAATCGAGCCTTTCTCTTCAGGGTTCCGAGCCTCTTTGCCTTCCAAGCAGAAAGTTACCCCTTAAACTGTTAAATTGGTGGAAAGGATTGGGAAAGTGTTGTATCCATCTCCATTGAAGTGACAAATGAGGATACGATTCTCCACGTAAATACCAGTGCCTTTCATGTCATAACAGAGCTGCGGCCTGAAAGTTTTCTCCTCTTGCAAGCTGCCACTGTGGTTTGCTCTCAAGCTCTGCATCTTCTCCAGCTGCTACTTAATATTCTTCAGTCCAGAAGAATCCTGTATCTAAAGTATGAATTTGCTTCAGTCTCCAAATAAAAAAAAAAAAGAAAACAAGGGGCATATTTCTAAATAATTTTCAGAACTGACCTTGTATAAAGCCACTTGTGCTTCCAAAATGTATAAAGCTCTCAGTGATTTAATTTCTGTTGAATCAAACCTACTCTTGTAGCTGAATTCTCACCTCTGTTGAATTCTGTGTAATAACATCTCCTTATTGTGGCCGGTGAACTCTTTCTGTACAGTGTGATACAGTGAGGGTTAGGAATGCTTCACCTTGTTTGCGTTTCTACCCTCTGGTGGGTTTCGCAGTCAGATTTTTGTCACAAAATGGACACAGAAATAGAGACAGGCTTAAGCAACGCGAAGCACCTAATATTCAACTTTAGCAGGTGTTGAAGATGATTTCTGGGCTGTGAGTGGTTGAACATCTTTTCGTTGCTGTGTAACGAACGCAGTAGACTCAGGAGGAGCCAAAGAACCATTTCGTTGTGTCAGAGGTAGTCTTGCAAATTAGAGGCCTCTTCTGAGCTTTCACTGTAGTGTCACATCCTTGGGATCAGCAGGAGGGGAGAGAAAGTCATATATTATGTGGGCTCATGTGCTTCCAGGACCTCTGCAGCGGGAGGGGTGCCCGTTGCTTAGGTGAAAGTAAACCTTCCGCAGCAGCATGTCATGCACACCAGGGGAAAAAAGGGTGGAAGAAACAGCCTTTAATTATTCAAGACCTGCAAGCTGAAAAGAGTTTCAGGACAGTGAGCTAGGCGTGCGTGGCAGCTTTGTGGGCACTTGGCTTTCTCCTCCTCCCCTGCCTGCTGTGAGAAGGAGGGCAGAGTACACCGAAATCAATATTTTTCTCTTCATGCAGCTCTTGTCTTTTATTTATTCTGTTTTTGTTTGCTGGGAAGTCTTAATGATTGTCGATCAGTGATCAAACTGATGACATTACTTTGCCTCCCACAGGATGACAAGCACTTGCAAGAGCACAGAGCAGAAGAGCACCAGCCCCAAAGGGCCCCATTCCATGCACAGGCAGGTGTGTTGTCCTGCCCCTCCTTGCGCCTGTGCTGTGGGACTCCTTGTGATTGAGCCATTTTTCCCTATGCTGGGTTTGGTACGAGGCAGAAGAATTTGCTGTTGTCAGTCTTGCCTGCTGTGCTCTGCTACAGCTACATTAGGTTTAATCGCTGACAAACCTCAAAAAAATGCTTTGAAATACTTGGCCAAATTCATGCCTGCTGTAATGACGTGGTGGGGTTATGCCGTGGACAACTTTCAGGCCTTTGTCTTTTAAGTTTTAAACATCGTGGTGGCTGTGGTTGCTTCTGATGTGATTTTTACTGTGAGATGGAGAAAAGAAATGCATCTAACACATCTGCTATCTGCTCGTGCTTGGGTCCCAGTTTCAAAATAACCCCATTTAGCACCTGCCCGCCTGCTTGACCTGGCAGCAAAAATGTTGTGTTGGCATTTCTGACATCAATACCGTCTTTTTACCCATCATCTCAAGGCTAAATTGAGCCCTTCTGTGTCACTTGCTCCTCTTGTTTGTTTTTATCTAGTCTTAACTTCAGAGAAAAATCTACCCAGCTCTGTCTCTCTCCTACTGTTGCTCTTGTGAGAAGCGGCTCCTTCCATAGTTGAGCTTCGACCCTCAGCTTCCCCTGCTTCCCTCTGCCCCCTGCCCAGCCGTGGGGATGGAGCAGCCAGGTACGAAAGGGCTCTGACAGCTGCATCGTGGTGCAAGATCCCACTTCACCATTGTGGTTGCTGAGCTAGCTCGTACCTTTTGAGATCTCCTCTCAATCTCCCCTCTTTCAGCTGAAAACTGTTCCCCTCATCCTGTCCCTGCTCTCCCCAATCGAGAGCCCCTTCCTACCTTTCCTGTAGGCAAATGGAAATGGGTGGTGAGAGTGCTGTTTCATCCCACAGCAGAGCAGCCAACGGGTGGTACTAGGTGAACTGCAGTTTGTTGAAATGTTCTGGAGTTTATGAAGTTCATTGCAGAAAAGTCCAGATCCCACGGCCAAAGCAAGAACTATTCCAAGTATATAGTGTATTTTGGCTAACTTTCCACTTGAAACTAACCTTGCTTCCTCATTTGGCTTGGCTACAACACTTACTACAATGTCATTCTCAATTCTTTCTCTGCTACAATGTTCAGGTTTAGTATTTGTCTTCTAATAGTTTCTGAATAGTGCAGTGCTTGCATTACCGGCAGTGATGTGTGGTTAACCTTACACACAGAGAGCTGTGAGGAGTCCAGATGGACTTAAGCCCTTGTGAGAGAGCAAGTTAACTTGGAAACTGTTGTTAAAATTGCTACTGTGTTCATCTCGCTGTGGTACCACAGTTTCTGGCTGTATGTGGGTTAGCAGGATGCTTGTGGCTGAGAATGAGGGCACATTCTCACTTCGGAAGAGTCTTAGCAAAGACCTTGTCTTACACCTTTGCTTTGAAGAGATTTGCACTGAGGAATTTGGCCCATTTTTCCATTGCCAGGCCACTCTTCTCTTATCCCCAGTTGATCTTCTGGCCTACTTTCTGTCCACTGCACGTTAAAAGATGACCAACCTGTCAGTCTTGGCTGGCATCAGGAGCAGAGCTTGTGTGCCCCAGGCTGGTTCCCTGGGGAGACAAGCAAGTATTCCGTGGTGCCTTTGGGATTGATGCCCTCCTCACTGCCATGTGAGCATCTTGTCCATTTTACACTGCTTATAATGGTTCTCCTTATAATGGTTCTTATAATGGTTCTCCTTATTATGCTTTGTAGCAGCACTTACACTTCCCTGTTGCTCACTTTGCTGATGGAACTAAGGCCCTGGAGACTCCAACGTGTAAGCAGTGGAGTGGGAAATGCAACCAAGGTCATGTAATTCCTCTGTTCCTCCAAATCTGCCCATGCTTCTTGTTTGGGGATGAATGTTTCTTCTGCTATGTACTCAGAAGACATCGGATTCAACTGTAAGGAGAGAAACATGGCCGGGAGGATTTGGATTCCAGGGACAATGTCCATCTTGTTGGGAGAGTGGGAACTGTCCTTCTGGATAAAAAGCTTCTCTGAAGAACGTAATTTTCTGGCATATGCCTGGACATCAAAGCCTGGGCAGTGCTGTTCTCGGTACAGTTAGGCAGAGGGTGAGAGGGCTCGTTGCCGAGTGCTTAGTGCACTGAGCACTGGGCTTTTGCAAATTAAATGGGTGCCCTCTGCTGCATAAGACCTAGGTTGGCGGCTTGTGCCGTGTAAATTGCAGTCAGGCACCTTTCCCAAAAAATACTCTCTTTAAAATTGCCTTTTTGTGCTGATGATGCACTCATTTAGAATTAGATCCCTTGTGCTCATTGCCTCCTTGCGGCAAGCACTCAGTGGTGGGACCGCTTACTGTAGGGCAGTCCCTCCTGCCTTTCCCTTTGACGTTCATCCCCTCGGATGGTATCTGAGATACCATCTGAACATTTCCCACTCCCTCTGTGTGCCTTGGAAATTCTAGAGGCCATTAAGCTGGGTAATTTACATGCTTCTTGAGCCTGTGCCTAGGGAAATATATTTCACAGGTAATTTCAAGTCTCTTGGTGTGTGGAAGAAGTCATTATTCTAAATAGAAAGGGGCTGGTGGTGTCATGGGCCCCATTGAGGGGGCCACATTAGAGGCTGGGATTTTTCTCTTACAGAAAAGAGTCCGAGGCATTGTATTCGTAGGGGTTTGAGGTGTCACATGGGTTTAGTTTTAATGTTGATACTCATTTAGAAAAGCAGAAGAGAGAGTTATCTTGTAATCTCGGGTTACAAGTTATATGTGAGCATATTGTGTGTGAGGAGGAGACCTGCTCCAGGATATCCATAGGTGTGTGAGTTTCTTGCTTTGGTGTTTGAGTGCTGCCTTCCAAGGGCAAACATCACTTGTAGTGTCAGGACACTGAGTTGCAGTTCAGACTCTGCTCCCAAAAGGCTGGATATGAGATGACTGCTTCTCCTTTGTAGCTCCAGTCTCCCCTCTTAAAAAAAACGGATAATATTTTTGTCAGAAAAATTCAGATGATTTCAGATCATAGAATCATGGAATGATTTGGGTCAGAAGGGACCTCAAAACCCATCCAGTTCCACCCCCTGCCAGGGGCAGGGACACCTCCCACTGGATCCGGTTGCTCCAAGCCCCATCCAGCCTGGCCTTGAACCCCTCCAGGAACGGGGCAGCCACCCCTGCTCTGGGCAACCTGGGCCAGGGCCTCCCCCAGGAGAACATTTCTTCCTGATATCTCATCAGAATCTCCCCTACTGAATTTGACTGTTCAGTGTGGATTAGTCCCTTCAGAATGATGTTTGGGCTGTTGCACTGTCTGTGCTTTAATTGTGATATTGCAGGGGTGAGGAGGTGTGGATGTTAACTATGAGCCTGTGAAGCAAGATTGTGGGTGCCCTGTTGGCTTATTAGCTTGAGGCATCTGTCAAGGGAAGGGACACATCTGTGCTTAAGCTCCAGCAGAGTTTCCTAGTGACTCTTCCCTTTTGGAAGGGAAGAAAGTTGTTTGCAGAGTGGTGTTTTCTTGCAGCAGAGGGAGTGCCAGGGTGCTTTGCACAGCTACCTTGCTCCTAAAGATGCTGTAACACAGCATCCTCCTCCAGGACAGGAGGTACATCCTTTCCAGTGTGAAAAGCTGCCTGTGGCTGGAGATGGGGAAACTGAGCCTGATGGACCAATGTCCTGCGTGTGTTTAGCAAATCCTGTAGTCCTTTCAGAGTATTTGCAGTGTGGTTCAGTCACCTCTGTTCCAATAGGCTTCTATCCATTTCCAAGGGAAGGCTGTAGGTGTCTGTGTTTTCCCTGTGGAGGGAGCCGTGTTTATCCCAGTGGGACAGGGAGAAGCACACAGGAGGTGACCTGTGAAAGCTGATGGTTTCAGCCTTGTTGCGTTGCTCTGAATTACGCAGCAGCACTGGGACAAAACCAAACTGGGCTTTATGCTTCCACTACTCCTGCTTTGGAGCATGTCTGGATGCCACCTCACAACAGGAAAGGTCTCACCGACAGCTTTTAGATGTGTGTCACAAAGTAGTGAGGTAATGACATAAAACGCAGTAAACTATTATTTGGTTTTTTTAATGCTTTCCACCCCCACCCCTTTTTTCTTTCATTGCTGAAAGGCACTAATACAATGAAGAGCTGCTGCAGATGAAGGCGACTGCATATGAAATAACAGGGTTCTGGGTGTTTGGCTGGTGAGAGATGCAATGAGTGAGCATCGCTAAGTGCTTTATAATAACAATGATTACAACTGCTCTCTTAGGAGCCAGGAATCTCTCAGGTAGGGGGATGGTGGGGAGAGGGGTTGTTTAAGATGGGAAATTTAACTACATAGACATCTAGTGACAGTGACATCCCAAAAGGCTACTCCAAAAACCCCAGGAGACATGGATTAATATGGTTAGAAGCTGAAGAATGGCAATGGATGCTCCTAAATAGCTCCTCTAGCAGGAGGTCTTTGTGGCAGGAGTTAATGATATATTTTCTTGGAAGGGAGAGAAGCTGTAGACACAAATTCAGCAGAGGTCTGACTAGTCGGTAGTCCTTGATCACACTCCTTAATATGGCTTGAATTTTAGTGATTGGATTAATCGTCATGTGCCTAATTTGTTTCTGATCAGCTGAAACCTGCAGCAGGAAGGGTGGATGCTGAAAGCAGTCCTCTGGTGTCCTGTGGCTCAGAAGAGTTACCCAGTGTGCCTGTTCAGCCTGGCCATGTTTGTGTTTTGCAACAGCTCTCCATGGCAGCATAACTCTTCCTGGTGTAGGAGCATGAACAGAAGTGTGTTGGGAAGCTCTTCTTGGGGGGCTGTAGTCAGGCCTTTATTCCCTGGTTGCCACTATGGTGCAATGTCTCTCTCTCACCCTTCAAACTGCACACTAGAGAAATGAGAGATGACTGCAATGTATACATTCAAAACTGTGTTCCAGCCATCAGGACGTGGCACTCCTTTGTCACACTTTGCCCCATATCTTGACTAGATTCTTTGTGTAAATGACACGAGCAAGACGGACTGTTTTGCTTTGTCCATTATCTTACTACTTGCATAGCCAGGAGGTCACCAGGATTGTGGACCTGGAGCTGTTGGAGCAAGTCCAGAGGAAGCCACGGAGATGATCCGAGAGCTGGAGCACCTCCTGTACAAAGACAGGATGAGGGAGTTGGGGTTGTTCAGCCTGGAGAAGAGAAGGCTCTAGGGAGACCTTAGAGCAGATTCCAGCGCTGAAAGGGGCTCCAGGAAAGCTGGAGAGGGGCTCTTGGTCAGGGAGTGCAGGGATAGGACAAGGGGGAACGATTTTAAGCTGAAAGAGAGGAATTGAGATTTTGTATTAGGAAGAAATGTTCTCCTGTGAGGGTGGGGAGGCCCTGGCCGAGACTGCCCAGAGCGGGGGTGGCTGCCCCATCCCTGGAGGGGTTCAGGGCCAGGCTGGATGGGGCTTGGAGCCCCTGATCCAGTGGGAAGCATCCCTGCCCATGGGAGGGGTTGGAACAGGATGGGCTTTAAGGTGTCTTCTGTCCCAAACCGTTCCATGACTCTGTGATTAATCACATAGCTATTTGCATATGCTCTAAATGACAATGTTCTGGTGCCACGATACAGCGGCACTACCCATACTGTCATCTTCTAGCCATCTAGCCTGCTGTACTCAAGTGACAGCTTCACTGTTTCTCCAGGCTGAGAAAAAAGCTCTCCCATCTCCAGCCGAAAGTGCAGATCCTGCAAGCTGTGGCTGTTTTGTCTTCTGGGGTGGTTCAGCCTTCCATCTGGTGATGGGGATTTACTGGAATGAACAAGAAGACTCAACAAGCTAGCCTACTTCTGTCTAACTCCCAAGAGAATCATGAATTATACACAGAATAAACAAATAACCCGATATGTCTGTCATTATATCATAAAGGACTTTAATAATTCATGCAGCTTGCAAAATCCTTACTAAGACCTACCCTCTGTAACCTTATCTTTGCTGTGGGGGATGGGATCTTTTCAGCCTCCACTCAAATTGCGTCTGTAAAACAGAAGGAGTCAGTGAAGAGGAAGGTTTTATCATAACACTTCATCTGCGCAATGGGTTGCAAAGCGACGTGCAAGAGTTATCAGCCATTGGGGGTCTTAAAGGGTGCTCAAAATGACAAGTGGCTGCATTGGGGGAAATTTATGCAGGTAGTGTGCTTCATAAAACTGACACCTATTCACTTATTTATTAATTCCTTGTGTTTCAAGTCCAGGTTTGTGACAGGCATTGAGATCAAGAGCCCAATCCTAATCCTGCATGATGAGAGTGCAAACGTGGTGGAACCCATGGGCTTCTCTCGCTCCCGGGACGCATCAGCAAGCGTGCCATGGAAATCTAGTTTCAAGATGTAAAATACGAGTATAGCTTTCAGAAAAGCAAGGAGGCTGCGGCAGTAGGTTAGCTTTGGCTCTGAACAAAGCAGTTAATTGTTTAGGATAGCACTCTAGGCTGGTAAGGATGGGAGGAATGCCATGATTGTGTTCATGGCTGGAACTGTGTTTTGGGAAAGTGTTCTCTTCCACCTTACGATCTGCAGAAGATGTTTCCTGTGGTTCCTTTGCTATTTGTTCTTTTCATTGCTGTGTCAATGAGAGGCGTGTGCGTGCGTTTGATTGGCAGGATGCAGTGCCTGCGAGGAGGCCTTCACAGCACTGCCAGGCAAATGTACCTGCTAACACACTCAGTGACTTCTCCTTCCTCTTTCTGTTGGCAAATCATCCACCAACAGATTGTGATTTTCCTCAAACTTACTTTTAGGCTTTAATTTATTCACTAAGTGATCCTTTGGTCTACAACTCCTTTGCATATCAAATACTCCAGATCAGCTTTTTGTAAACTTGGAAATTCAAGATATTTTGATTGGAGACGTAGCTCTCAAAGAATAGTTATCGTGGCTCTATGTCATACCAAGATTGTATTTCAAGTGAAGTCCTGCAGGGATCTGCCCTGGACCTACTTTTATTCAATAGTTTCATTAATAACTTAGTCAGCGGATGAGGAATATGCTTATAAAATTTGCAGGTGACACTGAGTGAGGAGGGGTTGGATGTGCTTTGGAAGACATTATTGGAATTCAAAGCGATCTAGAAAAATTGAACAGCAAGCTGGGTATCAGCAAAATGAGATTCATTGGAAACAAATGCAAAGCAAAGCACTGCACTTAAGAGGGAGAAATCAAATGTACAAATAGAGAATAAAGAGTATCTGGATAGCAGTGTGGCAGGAGTGGTCTTGAGAATTACTGTAGAACACAAACTCTGAGTCAGTGAAGCACTGTTGGAGCAGAAGGGCTCGGTTGTTCTGCAGTGTACAGGTCTTGGACAAGACTGGGGAGGTGATGTTTTCTTCCTCACACTGCACTGGGTTTGACTTCTGCTGGAGAATCCGATCTCGGTCTTTGGCATGAGCGTTTGGGGATGTAGGTAAACTCTGGAAGCACGGGCACCATGTTATTTTGTTATTTTGAAGGAAGTGGGTGCTCTCTGGAAGTTGTATCTTCAGGGGAAAAAAAGCACCTTGATTTCCTTGATGGGTCACGGGGTTTTACAGCCAAGGTAAGAAACTGAGAAGACTCGGAGGGGCACGAGCGTGTCCATACACACTCACATGTGTGCACTGACATGTGCTATTATAGTTAAAGGATTAAGCATCTTGAAGGAATGAGCCAATTATAAGAAGTTCCTGCACAGCAAAAATTAGACAACACAGTAATTAATAACCTTATTAAACAGCAATATTTGGGCACTGAACCAAAGTGTATGAATCAGAGTGAAGCGTTCTTGGCTGAACACACTGTGTGAAGTGTAGACACTTGTACAGAACACTCTCGGTGTGGAACCCAATAAGCTTTGGGGCAGTGTAGATACTTAGCAAGTAGTTTTTCCTCTTGTCCTTTCATGTTTGTGTGAATATCTTAGTTTTTGGGCCAGGAAGGCAGCAAGACAAAAGGACTGGCTCTCCTATATTTTTTTTAACACCCTCTCTTGCTCGCAGCCAACCAAGCACTCTAAGGTGGCTTTAAGAATATAAAGTGTCCTCAAGCAGAAAACTAATTTCCTTTCCTCTTACTACTACTTTCCCTATGTTTCTGTAAGCAGCTACTTGCAATGAGGCTTATATTCATTAGTACTTTGTGGAACTGCCTTGCCTACTCCTGGGTTAGCCAGAAGAGAATCAGAGTTGTTGAGGTTGGAAAAGCCCTCTCAGCTCATCCAGTCCAACCATCAGCCCGACCCCACCATGACTACTAAACTGTGTCCTGAAGCACCACATCCACACGCTTTCTGAATGCCTCCAGGGCTGCAGACTCCACCACTGCCCTGGGCAGCCTCTGCCAATGCTTCACCACTCTTTCATTAAAGAAATTTTTCCTAAGATCCAATCCAGACCTCCCCTGGCGTAACTTGAGGCCATTTCCTGTCGTCCTGGTGCTTGTTACTCGGGAGAAGAGCCCAGCACCACCTCACCACAACCTCCTTCAAGGAGCTGCAGAGAGCAATGAGGTCTCCCTTCAGCCTCCTCTTCTCCAAGCTAAACAATGCCAGTTCCATCAGCTGTTCCCCACAACCCCTGTGCTCTAAACCCTTCCCCAACTTTGTTGCCCCCCTCTGGATGCTCTCCAGACCCTCAATGCCTTTCCTTGTGCCAAGGGACCCAAAACACACCAAGAGGTGTGGCAGCAGCACGTGCAGGGTCCTATCCTGTGTATCCTGAGCCACCAAGTGCAGAATGGCTCTGGGCTGAGCTGATGTGACCTGTGGCTTCCACTGGTGGCTTGTCTGCAAACATCTTTGGCTTCTGTAGAGAAGACCCAGGCTCCAAGCTGCCGTCTCTTATGTGCACGAGTGTGGGAGCCTGCGGGCCAAGCACAGCCTGTCTCCTTTTCCCAGGCACTTCTCATTTCCTTCTGAAGCCAAGCAGCTGGAGCAGTGGTGTAGCCTCACAAACCAACGTGGGCACACACAGTGGTCTCTGAATGGGTCACCAAGGGCATGTTCCATGCTTTAACCCTAAGTCAGGGTTGCTGTGACTGGTGGCCAGGCAGGCACAGGCGCCCGCCGAGCAGGAGTGGGGCAGGTGGGATGCTTTGCTTCCTGCCCTGACTGCCGCAGCAGTGATTTATCTCCTGATGTGCTGCTCTTCACAGGAAATATTTTTGAAGCTCTGCTGTTTTTTTGGGGTTTTTTTAAGCCTACTTTATCTCCTCTTTAAGAAAAATCAAATATGCAAATTATGAAATCAATTAGCATTTTTGCCTTTGGAGAGGCAGTGATAAATGGTGTTATGTTTCCAAAAATCATTTATGTCCCTTGCTAAATGGTGCACAGAAGGCTGTAAAATATACAGGAGAAGGAAACAAAACCCTTTTGTCCAATGGGAGAGATTTTTAATGTGTATTCTGAGTGTGTGTGATCAAGCTTGTGTATACAATGGAGGAGTAGTTGGGTTGGAAGAGTCCCATGTAGGCTCCCCAGCAAAGCAGAGCCGACTGAGACGATGGTAGGTCACTGGGATCGTAGAATAGAATCATAGAATCATTAAGGTTGGACAAGACCTCTAAGCTCATCCAGTCCAATCATCAGCCCAACACCACTGTTTCTACTAAACCGTGTCCCCAAGTGCCATGGCCACATGCTTTTTGAACCCCTCCAGGAATGGAGAATCCAACCGTGCCTTGGGCAGCCTCTGTCAGGGCTTGGTAACCTGAACCACTGCTGTCAACCAGCACCCCCAGGTCCTTCTCTGCCAGACAGCTCTCCAGACACTTTCCCCCAAGCCTGGAATGTTGCATGGGGTTGTTCTGTCCCAAGTGCAGGATGCAGCCCTTGACGTGATAGATTCTCCTGGAGTTGGCCTCAGCCCATCGCTCCAGCCTATCCAGGTTGTGCTGTACACGCCCCTGCTGAAGAGTGAACGGAGGTGGTGGGGCTCCTGGGCTGCCCTGCATGTGGTTCCTGTGAGCACAGAGCTATGGAGTGCCATCCCGGATCCTTGAGCTTGAAGGTTTTCTCCTCACTCATGCTGATTCACTGCAGAGGTTGCTAAATCAATACTTGGTTTAGCGGGGAGACGGTGCGTGGCTCGTAAAAGGCACCTGGTGGCTTTCTGAGAAGCTCCACATCCATGTCTGTGCCTTCCCATCCTGAGCCTCAGCTCTTTGCTTGATGCTGTGTTTGTAAATGTCATTTCACAAGAGCAGGAGGGCACTCTAGGCTGAGTGTTTGGAGGAGTTACCGCTCCTCGAGCCCTGTAACGCACCTGAGCCGTGCCGGAATGGCCCAGCAAGGCAATGACTGTCGTGTCGTATTGCTTACAGCTTCCGTAGGAGACACGCTTCAAAGAGAAATCTCCATGCTCATAATGGGCTCCCAGCTTCTTCACTCTCTTCATCCTTGCTGCCGTCGTCTTGCAGAAAATTTGAAGAGCAGTGGCTATGGCAGAGAAACAAGAGGCAGAAGATCAGCTGAGATGGAATAATAATGGGGTGTATGTAATTTATTTTTCAAATGGTAGCTTTCAGCCTGGCATGCAGCAAGTGAGATGGAACCTGTGAATTCTGGGATGTGGCCTGCTCTGAAGCCTTCTGGTCCTGGATGTTACCAGGGCATGGTAACAGGTCACACACACAAAGGCTTTTGCCAGTCGTGTGGGTAAGGGATGTGCTAGTTGGCTAAAAGAGTTTTTACTACTGCTGGCAAAAGCCCTTGTACAGCAAACTGCATCAAAAACCAGAAGCTGCTTCTGCTGTTATGTTTTTAGTCTAGAAACCTGGTGTCATCTATGCAGAAATCTCCCCTTTTCTGATAGCGTAATGCACTCTGTTTTTAATAGTGGTGTCTAAAGCTTGTGCTACAAGGCTTAGCTGGACTTTCTGTGGAACTGCTGGTCTGTGGGGTTGAGAGGGAGGTGTCGTAAGGCTGAGAGCCGGGTATCGTAGGGCTGAGAGCTGGGTATCGTAAGGATACGCTATTAAAGGCAGGCACAGTCTTTTTCATGAATGAAGAATCCACGGGCTTTTCCCTAAAATACTCGTACTTCTCAGGGCGGAGGCAGGGGGTGGAATAAGTTTAAAACAATTTTTTTAAACAAATCTTCTGACTAAATTGAAATTAATTTCAAATCCCAGCCCATCTGAGCACTCAGCGTCTCTTTTGCATATACTGACAGTGTAATGCTAGTGCCTCTGGCTTCCCATAGAGCTAATCCTCTCGGAAGGCTTGGTCTTATGTGGCATTTACGTGGATATGAGCGGTTGGTGATGGTGATGGATACAGCTCAAGATGGACAGGAATTTTCCCGTGCCGTGGGGGTGTGGGTGTTCCTGAAGGGAGCTGACACAAGCAGGTGTCACTGAAATTGAGGATCTGAGAGAGCTGGAAGTTAAGGAAAGGTGTCAGCTCCATAAGCCCTCGTTGGGGTTTCTCTTACCTGTGGCTGAGTATGAGCATATGGTTGATCATATTTTTTAGTTCACTGGACAAACTGGAGGAGGGGAAAAAGTAATTTTAAAAAAAATAGTTTTTGTTTCGGTGAATTTTTTAAATGAATGCCTTGTGTAAAAGTAAATTATTTTTGGTGAAAATACTTTAGATTTATGGGTCACTTGGACAGCTTGAATAAATCCTTGATGGCAACTAAAATGAGAGGAATAGGAATAGGAATAGGAATAGGAATAGGAATAGGAAAAGGAAAAGGAAAAGGAAAAGGAAAAGGAAAAGGAAAAGGAAAAGGAAAAGGAAAAGGAAAAGGAAACCAGCCCCAGCTCCTCCCTCAGCTCTGTTTGTGACCCATTATCTTCACCCTGGCAGTCCCACTGAGCATTTTGCCTCCCCTCCTTTGGCAGAAAGGCAGGTTTGCAGCTGCCTTCACCCATCTCCTTCCCTGGATGTCTCCTCCTTCCCTGGATGTTGCCTCCTCCCCAGCCAGGCTCCCCGGGGGAGAGGACGCAGCATTAGCTCTGCAGGAACGTGGGAAATAGCATGCGTTACACTGGGAAGATTTGGCATGCACAATTTAATCTTGTTTCCATCCCCAGCCTTGTATGTTATTAACTGGCATGAGTTCTGCCTGTGTGAGTAACACACGCCTGTCTGCCAGTCCCTCCTCCATCTCCCCCCACCCCTCACAAGCAATGCTGCAGCTCTCTTCTGCTGCCTGTCTCAGGCCTCTTTCTGCTTTGATATTTCTGCCCAGCTTCTGCTGGTTTGGGGCTGCGCTGTGTAATTCAGAATCCTCCGTGGCCTTGCTTCTTAGCTGGGTTTCTTTGCATCTTGAACTCCAGGGCAGTCTCTTCCACGGGCAGTGGGAGAACGTGCATGGGCTGTCTGGGGAATCACAGAATCGTGGAATGGTTTGGGTTGGAAGGGACCTCAAAGCCCATCTAGTTTCACCCCTTGCCATAAGCAGGGACCCCTCCCACTGGATCAGGGGCTCCAAGCCCCATCCAAGCTGGCCTGGAACCCCTCCAGGGACGGGGCAGCCATTTCTCTGGGCAACCTCAGCCAGAACCTTCTCAACCTCACAGGAGAACATTTCTTCCTAAGATCTCATCTCAATCTCCTCTCATTCAGCTGAAAACCATTCCCCTCGTCCTATGCCTGCACTTTCTGATCAAGAGCCCCTCCCCAGCTTTCCTGTAGTCCCTTTCAGTGCTGGAAGCTGCTCTAAGGTCTCCCTGGAGTCTTCTCAACCTGTGTTTGTATAAGAGGTGCTCTAGCTCTCGGATCATCTCCGTGGCCTCCTCTGACCTCGCTCCAACAGCTCCAGGTCCTTCCTGTGCCGAGGACTCCAGAACTGGACACAGGGCTCCGAGTGGGGTCTCACCAGAGCAGAGCCGAGGGGCAGAATCCCCTCCCTCGCCCTGCTGGTTCCCCTGTTTTGGATGCAGCCCAGGACACTGTTGGATTTCTGGGCTGCAAGCGCACATTGCTGGCTTATTTTGAGCTTCTTATCCCCCAGCACCCCAAGCCCTTCTCTTCAGGGCTGCTCTCAATCCATTCTCTGGATGTCTCTTTGCATAAGGAATTAAATTGCTCTGTGAATCCAAGCCAAGTGCAAAACCCCCGAGCTGCTCCCTCCCACCAGCACTCAGCCACGACTCTGCCCTCACCTTCCACTCCTCGTGCTCTCTCCCTCCTTTCTCCGCTGTAGCGTTGAGGGATGAATGTTGCTGGGGAGAAAGCACCGATGGCAGTGGGGAGTGGTGCAGAGGCAGTCGAGCGTTGCTTTTCCAGGTCAGATGGGAGCTTTGACATTTGCGTGGCCAGCGGCTGGAGTCAGGGAATCTCATTAAAAGAAGGGAAGTTATCGAGTTCGGTGGATTTAGAAGAGGATTTTTTGGTTGTTGTTTTAACTTGTGTTATTGCTGTAAGCAGAAATCTCCGTGGTAGAATGTATCGGTGGGAGTTGTGCATGTTGGAAGGACTGGCAGCCCCTTCGCCGTGCAGGGATCGGGGCAAAGGAGATGCCCCGTGGTGGCTCCTGGCCCTTTCTGCTGCCCCAGGAGGCTGCTCAGTGCCCGGCTCAGGTTGGGCTTAACTAAAGGTGTGAAGCAGCCGAGCCCTCGGACACTTGATGCACCGGGCTCAGCTCCTGGCTCTGCCCAGGTCTCTGTTGTGCCGCAGCGATAATCCATTGCTGCAGCAGGACAGGCACCTCTGCGCCTGACCTGGCTCTGTTTGCTCTGAAGCAGTTGGTGTTTTCTGTATGCCACAGCACTTTGACCCTGGTGATCATGCTGGGCTTAAATAATTATCTACTGCAACTGTTTATGTAAGAAGAATTTAAAAAAACCCTCATGCCTTGCAATTTTTGTTGTACCTTTCCCCCCTTTCTCTCTATGGTGCCTGTGTATAAATTTTGAAGCCTTGACATTTATAACCTGCCCCAGCCGTAATTCTCAAAGCCGCAGGATCTCAGTGTTCTGCCTGCACCTGGTGCTGCAGAGAGCGGGTAACTCAGCTCAGAGCACCGAATTCCTCCCTCTCCCTTCAACAGCCTTGCTTATCTGCTGAGTGTCAGGGCTCTGACTCTTTCTCTCTCTCTTTCTCTCCCTTCTTCTTCCTGTCTTTCTCTCTGTCTCTTGCAGTATGCAGTACTGGGCCAGGAGGCTGGAGCAGGAGATTGATGGAGTGATGAGGATATTTGGTGGAGTCCAGCAGCTCAGAGGGGTAAGCTGTCTGTCTTTTACCTGTGCTGCCTGCCTTGTGGCAATGAATGTTCTCATCTGCAGAAATCACCTGCGTGAATACTTGCAATAAGTCACCCTCCTGGCTCACCCCGTGCGCGGGGCCGTGCCTGGCTGTGCTGCTGGTTGCTGGTTGATTCGATGCATTTATTGAGTGTATGGGAGTGAGTCTGTTTTGTATCTTGTCTGTCTCTTGGGCTGCATGTCACTATCTGAGCATGTTCCTGTGGCTTTCTTTCCTATGTGACACACTAAATGCATCTTAACTCCAACTAACCTTTCCTCCAGGCACTGAAGGTAGTTTAATTTGTGTTTTGATTTTAAACCGCTGTTGACAACACAGGGAATATTTGAAGGATAATTTGACAGGCCATTGGAAGCTCTGTGGTTTTAAATACACGTTACAGGTAAAACTGTATTTCTTGTTTGGCTCTTGTTCCCATATGCCACAAAATGAACCCCTTTGATGGATGCTGGTGTCTGCCTCCTGTTCCCTGGGTGCCAGGGCTGGGGTACAGCGGGCGCAGCCGCCAACCCTCCTCATTGTCCGGCAGCACTGCCCGGGCCGGGACAGGGCAGGGACAGAACGGCATCACCGTGCTTTGTTATGTTTGTGGATCAAAGAGTCTTTGCTCCTCTCCATTTCCCCTTCTCTGGCTGCTGTGCTAGCTGTTTCAAAATGGAATAATTTGAAATTAGGGTTATGGTGTTAATCTAAAGAAATCAGGTTTCTCTAGCACAGTAAATTTGTTGCTCTGGAAAAAAAAAAACAAACCCCATGGCTTGTATTTGTGTTTTCTTATGGCAGTGGCATGTTCTTCTCAGGTACCGATGACATATAGGCCGCTTACGGTCTGACTTTCACTGGAGCTGTACTGGCTTCAGCAGTTTATACTGTTGGGTTTAACCCATTGGCTAAACACAGAAGTGTCACTGTTTTCTTTTAAATGCTTTTGAAAATCAGTTTCACTGAAGGCTTGGGAAGCTCTTCATAGTTCATCCATCCATTTGCATTTGTATCTGAGCTCTAGAACGGCGTGTCTGGGCTTTGCTCGCATCCCATCTCGACTGAGCTTCACCAGGACTCATAGAAACTCAGTGCGCAGCATGAAAAGCGTATACATCACTGTGGTTTTAACACACATTTTGGATTTTGTCCGTGCATTTGTGCAGTTTTGCATGTTGGGAGGGTCTTTGAATCAAAGCTGGGGACATCTTGGCATCTTGGCCTGTGTCAGAAACAGTGTGGTCAGCAGGAGCTGGGAAGGGATTGTGCCCCTGTACCTGGTATCAGTGAAGCCGCATCTCGAATCCTGTGTTCTGTTTTGGGCCCCTCACTACAAGAAGGACATTGAGGGGCTAGTGCGCGTCTGGAGGAGGGAACGGAGCTGGGGAAGGGTCTGGAGAATAAGCCTTGTGAGAGGTGGCTGAGGGACCCGGGGTTGTTTAGTCTGGAGAATACTGTCCATATCCTTATCACTGTCCATAACGAGGTTGTGGTGAGGTGTGTGTTGGTCTCTTCTCCCAAGTAACAAGGGATAGAATGAGAAGGAATGGCCTCGAGTTGTGCCAGGGCAGGTTCAGGTTAGGCATCAGGAAAAACTTCTTCACCCGAAGGGTTCTCGGGCCCTGGCAGAGGCTGCCCAGGGAGGTGGTGGAGTCCCTGTCCCTGGAGGGGTTTAAAAGCCAGGCAGATGAAGTGCTCAGGGATGGTTCAGTGCTGGACAGGGATGGTTGGACTCAATGATCTCAAAGATCTTTTCCAAACAAATGATTCTATGAATCTAAGTTTTCCAGGCAATAAATAGATGCAAGAGCCAGCATTCTGTTTAGCAGAGTGCATTTCACAAAAAACACTGCTACTACATTTTGAACGTGTCCTCTTTTACAATTTATTCTTATTAGCTTTGATTTTGCTCCTTTGCATGTTAAATAGGTGTATCATATAATTTTTTTAATGCCATAATTAAATAGAAATTACACCTCCAATTTGCCAGCACTTGACTCCCATTGGCCAGTCAGTCAATTACAGGTAAGAGAGCTTCCCACTTCTTCTTTTTAATTCTTCTGATAGAACAGGGTGCATCGCTTTAGTGGATTAATACCAGATAAACTGACTACAGAGGGGCTGAAGGGCGTTTTTGAAATCTGTTTTGTAACTTACTTGTGAAGGGAGAGAGCTGTGCATGATTATTGTGTCTGGTGAATGCATAAACCACCTGAAGCCAAGAAATGAGCTCCTGAAAATTCCAACCTGCAGCCGTTAAGACAACAGAAAGGACTAGTAGGTGCTGTCTGTGGATTCCCAGGGGTCAGCGTGGGATTTGGAGATCGATTTAATTCATAAATGCATTATCAAGTGAATGACACTTGAGGACCTCATCCTTGCTATTGCAAACCAGCATGAAGCCAGCAAGCGCTGGAGGTGGTGCAGTGCCAGAGATGGATCTTGCCTTTTCAGCTCAGGCCTGACTATCAAAGTAGCAGACCAGTAAATAATAACAAAAATAACCTCCTTGGATGCTTTCCAGCTTTACTTATTAATATTCTTTTTCTTGGGTTGCTGTGAAAGGATGTGGACCTCTTATTTGGTTATTGACTGCAATTGTGTAATGGTTGTGGCATATGAGCCATGAAATTTATTGTCAGAAATATGGTGTCCAGGAACATATCAGCGCTGAATATTTTATCTTGCTGGAATGCTGCCCACCCAAGAATGATTTTTGTTTTAACTCTTCAGTCATTTCCTAGAGTTGAGGTACTTAATGGCCACTGACACTGCTTCCCTCCTCTCCTGCAGGGTGACCAGGCAGTCATAGAATTATAGAACCTTGGAGTGGTTTGGGTTGGAAAGGACTTCAAAGCCCCTGCCATGATCAGGGACACCTCCCACTGGATCAGGGGCTCCATCCAACCTGGCCTTGGAACACCTCCAGGGGCGGGGCAGCCACGGCTTCTCTGGACAACCTCTCGCATGCTTCGCCGGGGCAGATGATCCAAGTTTACACCCATCAAATGCTGCTTTGTTTGAGTGGAGCATTTTTCTGTAGCAATTGGAGGAGGGTGAGAAGCTCTGAGATGCAAAGGGATGTCATGCTAGAGACTCACCTTTCAGCTGTGAGGCACCACCTCGCTTCTCTCTTGAAGTCCAGACCTTGAAAACACTGAGGTCCACATGTCCCCCTTGGTCAGCCTGTCTGTGGTGGAGCTTCGCATATATCTGAACGTTGTGGGCTTGGGGCTGTAAGGAGGACTGTGCCTTCCTGAGTTGATTCTCTGCCCAGTGCAGTCAGTGTTTGGCCCTCTGGGTGCTCATGGTGCAGCATGGTGCTGGCTGGCTGGTTTCTCCAGGCATGCCTCAAAACAAATCCCATCACTCAGAGATTAAGGCATGTTGCTCTGCCTCTGTCCTCACCTCCCTCATGGCTCGCCAGAGATAACTGAGAGCACACATCACTGCCGATCTGACTTTGATATGTGGAATCCTAAAGTGCTAGCTCAGTTGGTAGAAATTATTTACATAATTTTCATCTAGAATGACGAATATCAGACTGAAAATCCCTTTTCCTGTTGGTAACTTTCTTTGTGGCTTCAGTGGACTCTCTATCACTTTTCAGGACAAGAAAATGTTTGGTTTTGACATTTCCTGCTACATGCACCAAACTGTTGGTTCTTCCAGCATTTTGGCACAAATAAAAGTTGTTGGCTTCGGACTGAAGTGGATAAATTTGTGATTTCCAGCTTAGATGATTTCTTGGTGTTGCAAAATCTGCTCCAGGTTGGATTCTGTGGTTGAGAGAGATTTCCTGTGCTGGTGCAGCCCTGTCCCAACCTGCCACCATCCTGCTGTGCCGGCACTCACAATGGGACTGACAGCAGCAAAGGGGAGATTCATATGAGATCCCTGCAGGTATTCAAGGCCAACTTTGCTGGAACTTGGAGCAACCTGATCGTTGCTGCCCATGACAATGGGACTGGAACTGGATAGGTTTTAAGGTTCCTTCCAACCCAAACAGTTCCATGATTCCATGACCTGTGCCGTTCTGCAGTTGGAATGAATAGAGTTTCAAGTCTGGCAAGCTGGCTTTGCACCCTCCTCCCCTTTCCCCTGGGCTACGGAGGGAAGTCAAGAGACAGATCCTCCATCTGCCTCACCAGGGTATGGAGGATGTGGATACTGCTGGCCTTGGTGGTGGGAAGCACCCAGTCCATAACGGTCCGGCTGGCCCCAAACCTGAGCCCAGGGTGGCGTGTGGAGCGCCGTTTGCTGGCAGAGCTGGGCAAGCAGCGAGCCTCTGCATGACCTGTGCCTGGGCCTCCCTGTGTGTGACAGCACGGCAGAAGGGGCTACACTTGGACCTTGTCATCAACATCTGATTTTACTTTAGTGCATTTTCACGTCTGTCCTTTATTCTTGCTTGTTATCTTGTGCTGTTTTCTCAGCTTTGTTATGCCAGTTTGGCATCTCTGCCTGGCAGAAGTGCTGCTGTTCATTCATCTGGTCTTTTGCGAAAGGGAAGGACAAATCCTGCTGTCTAGGGCTTGAGGCAGAGTGACCAGGATCGATGCAGGCATCCCCACCTTTGTCTGCCTCACAGCATCACTCGCAGATTGCCTGTCCCTTCTCTGATACATCGCCTCTTGTTTTCAAAGCATGGCCTTCGAGTAGAGACAGCCACAGATGAGGAGTTGTAGTTGAGCTCTGCACAAATAAGGACTTGGATTTAAAATAATAGTATACTCATAGGGTTTTGGCTTGGATCTGAAGAGCTGAAGCAGCATCCACCTTGCATATTCCTGCAGTCACTAGCACCCCTGTGTGATGGGGTCTCTGCAGTACCGAGTGCTTCACGTGGCTGTGTGATTGCATCCCTTACAAGACTGCTGGTACAGAGCTAGGGAGGCTCTTTAATGCCAGCACTAGGAGGTGAGACACGCTCTATCAAAGCAGATGCCAAGGTTTTCTGTTCAACTTTTTTGATCTTAGGTAACTACTGGCATAATAGTAACATAGCCTAAATCTCCTGAGTAGCTGTGGTGTGACGTGATGTTTAATCTGCTCTTTTGTTTTCTCTGAGTATAGAAACACTCACCTAGCTATTCAGGAGGGCTGGAGAATTTGGGAAGTGTTTATGGAGTTTTAAATGACTGATGCTAGAGAATTGGAGCCCCCTGCACAGTGTGCAGGGCTCTGTCAGACAGACTTGGTGCTTGCAGAAGGACAGTGATGGGAACTTTTCACACAGTACAGTTTGGAATAAGATGCTAATCTTCTGATACTCGATCCAGTACCATAATCTACAGTGGACTTCTAACCACCGTGGCAGAGTGCATCTGGCCTTTTCCTTCTGAGGAGTCAGCCCCAGCCTCTAGAGTGGGAGCTGAGCGATGCCCAGTGGTGCACTGCGCTCAGCAGAGGTGAGAGAAGGACTCTGAGCCCAAAGCCTGGGCAACACAGCGAGCTGCTTATGGTACCGCAGCGCTGAACACACGCCTTCTTCCCAGCACTGCGAGGGAGGAAGGACCTAATGGAGTTTTCCAGCAGCAAGTGCCCGTCGGGGGGCTGACCCAGAGCGTGAGCTCTGTATCCCATTGAGATGATGGCTCCACGCTCTTGCTTCCAAGAGCTCCTAGCTCTTGGTTCACAAGCTGTCTGGTCCTTTATCTTCCCATTATCTGTCTGATCCTTGCTGTTCCTCTCTCCCTTTTCCCTCCCCCTCTCCTACCAGCGTGCACACAGCCTGCTTCCGCACACCATTGCTGTGCCCTCCCCTGCTCCTCATGTTTGATAAGAGGAAGTGTGCGATGCCAGATAAACACATTCCTGTTCCAAACTGCTTGGGTTTATTTTAATCTGCTGGGGCCGTTCAGCAGCCTCAGCACTCTGTTCAGCACCGAGCGCAAAGCCAACAATATATTATCAAGGAGGAGCATATAAATGTCCCTGTCCTTACAGCAGCTTGGTGGGAGAAGGGAGATCCTCTGTTACCTTTTGCATTGGCCTGTGTTTCCCATCATTAGCCCCCTCACACCCATCATCTTAGTTCTCACTCTTTCCCTCTACTAGAACCATATTGTATCTGTACTGGGAGATGTCAGGGAAACATATGCTCCAGCTTTTAGTACATTTGCATAATTAGAGTAATGTGTATGAATAATTTATAGCTGTATGTGGCTGCTCAGCGTGTGACGTCAGCACCCCTCACTAAATCCTTTCCAGTGGGTGGTGCAGATCCTGCACCAGAGCCGTGGTGCCGGTGCAGTGTGCAGCCTGTTGGCAGATGCAGGAGCCCTGCTTTGAGGGATGAGGGCATGCACATATATGTATGTGTGTGTGTGTATTTAGTGGAGAAACATGAGCTCTTTCAGGTCGTAGAATCATGAAATGGGTTGGGTTGGAAGGGAACTCAAAGCCCATCCCATTCCAGCCCCTGCCATGAGCAGGGACAGCTCCCACTGGACCCAGTTGCTCCAAGCCCCATCCAGCCTGGCCTTGAATATACATATATATAATATATAGTGAAGGATTATCTGGGCACTCTGTCGCTGTTTCCCAGCTCTTTAGTATGCCAATTCTCATGCTGGAAAGCCCAGAGACCAGGTAGGTTTTTCTAAAGGAGTGATCTGAGCGGTTGAATTCTGGTATTTACATTCCAGTTAATTTTAGCTTAGACTATATTTGGTCCCTTCCAAATGTTTGAGGTCCTTGGCTGGAAAACACTGTGTAAACTGGAATGAAGTGCAGGCATGCACACTTACTGTCTAATTAGCATTATCCACTGAGAAACTGAGGCAGGTGGTTAGGCTGAGCAAGTCTGCATAATGATGCAGTTTGGACTGTTCTCCATCACATGTACAGCCAGCAGGTCCTTAGAGAGGGGGGTGTGCTTAGTAGGGTAACAGTGTTGGTCCTCCCAGAGGAGGCCACGAAGATGGTCAGAGGGCTGGAGCACCTCCCATATGAGGACAAGGTGAAAGAATTGGGATTGTTCAGGCTGGAGAAGAGAAGGCTCCAGGGAGACCTTAGAGCAACTTCCAGTACCTGAAGGGGCTACGGGAAATCTGCGGAGGGATTATTTCCAAGGTCATAGAGTGGTAGGATGAGGGGGAATGGCTTTACATTGGAAGAGGGAAGATTTAGATTAGATATTAGGAAGAAATTCCTCACAATAGGGTGGGGTGAGAAGCGGTGGCTGCCTCATCCCTGGAGGTGTTCAAGGCCAGGTTGGATGGGGCCTGGAGCAACCTATCCACTGGGAGGTGTCCCTGCCTATGGCAGAGGGTTGGAACTGGATGGGCTTTAAGGTCCCTTCCAACCAAAACCATTCTATGAGTCTATGATTCCTTAAAGCCCTTGCTTTGAACCTTTTCACTTTATGGAATTAGTTTGTAAAGATAATACTTGCAGCTAGCTAGTGAGTTAGCAAAATCAGAGGGGACTGCTCTTGAGTTTTATGGAGTCATTTCTGATTTATATTGCTGTCAGTGAGGAGTTCAATGAGCCTGGCATTCAACAGACTGATGCTCAGGTGCATGCATCTCCTGAGTGTGCCGCTCTGCTCTCTGTATCCCAAACCACAGCTGATGCACCAAGCCAGACAACAACCATGCTGGTAAGATCCTCATGTATATTGAGCAACACTCTGAAGTTGATGGTGTTGCTATTACACGGACGTATGAATCCATGGGAACAGTGAGACCTTGATGAATGTTTCTGGAACCCTCCCTCAGCCAGGCTGTCCCGACCCGACTGAAGGAGCCTTTGTGATCCCCAGGTCCATTCCCACTTAAATCATTACCTTCAAGCCACGTTTAAAAACAAAGCAAGGCAAAATCCAAACCACCCTGCTAGAATGTGAGATGAATAATTAGGTGAAGATCATTAAAGTTTGCCTTCTAAAAAACATACATAGATTATTCTTTAATGGAAAGTTAATTGTTTTATTATTCTCTCCAGATGGTTCCTTTACTTTACTTTCACGGGGGAATTGATGTAGCCTGAGATTCAGTCTCCTGTGAGCAGAGCTGATAACCAAAAATACAACTATATCACTGATCAAGATATGAAACAATAGAAAATATGGATACGTATTCCGCCTTAGATGGAAATCTCAGATTTTAAGTATTATTTATGGGCTGTAAGTGCCCCCTCAACTTGAAACGTGTTTGCATTTCTCTCCCTGGTAGGTTTGTCAAGCAAATGCTTGGTGTTGGACACCACTGAATCCTGGTTTTCTTGCTGCTGATCATCATTTCCAGATTCTGCGCTCTGGAGGAGCTGCAGCTGCTCGTGCTGGAATATGGAATTGTACTCAAAGGTTTAAAGAAGGAAGCTGTTGTTAGTTACTGTATGGAGGAAGAGGAAGCAATAAGATGTGCCCCTTCTTTATTCTCTATGTAGAAATGCAGGAGGACAGGGAGGTGGGAGAACATGATGGAGGTGACTTCCAAGGGCACAGTTGTGGGTTTTGTGTTCTAGTGTGGCTTTGACCTGGTAAACTGCAGCTGCCAGCTTGCATGTTAAGTGAGCGTATTTACCGTTTCTCATTACAGCAGATCACCTTTGACATCTGACATGAATAACTTGCATGGGCCCCTTATTTCACACGCCCAGCCATGCTGACCTGTTGGCCTGCAATGATTCTGCTGGTTTTCTAGGTGCTTATTTCCTTTTAATTATTTAGAGTTAAATTATTATTGTAAGGGAGGGACTGAGAGTGGAGTTTGGTATTAGGTCAGCCTTGCTTTCCTCGTTGGAGTCCAGATTATCTGCTTATATTGGAGAGCTTTGAAGACTGAGGACCAGTGCTATGGTTCAGGCTGTAGTTTGCTGTTTCATTGAAAGTGATGGCTCTGCTTTTGGGAGGAACTGCCTCTTGGGAGACTCCAGACCTTGTTAAACCTCAGGGATATGTACCTTTCCAACACTTGTATCCTTTGGAACTAACTTTGATGATGCTGCATACAATGAGCAGGAAAAACTCCATACTCTTTCATGTCCTAGGGATACGCCATGCTCTCTCGTAGTTTGAGAGGTCGTATCCAGAGCAGAGAGAATGAGGGAGAAAGGAAGATGAACAGGCTAAAGAGGAAATGTAGCAGGATTATGATGCTAATGGTTATGGATTCTTCTCTCCCTTCTTTTGTTCTTGGGCTGATCAGTGACGACTGACATACGTGGAGCATCTCCTGCTTGTTTTGACGTATTTTGGAGGATTTATCTGTTTTACCTTTTGGGATTTATATTTGTGTCTGGTGCTTGTGATTCAGTTATTCACTGGGTTCTGATTTTATTGACTTTTTTCCCTTTTCTAACTGACCTTTCACACCTGTGAGCATCCGAGACAGGTTTAGTCTGTGTTTGTTCAGCACCTACCGTAACCAACACTGTCACGCTTTTTGGACACTGACCACAGTATAAATATTAAACAGCAAGTTAAAGCGCTGAGAAAAGTTCTGTCTGAATGAAACATGAGGTTTGCCTGTGTGAAGAGACGCTGCCAGTGAGAGGCATGGCTATTTGTATCAAGGTACTTCGCTAAATGGCTGGTTGATGGGTTTCAGAGTAGTAGTCTAGATGTTCACGTGTGTCAGAGGAGCCACACTAGGGATTGTTTAAGCAGTAGCATTAGTTATCATCTGTTGGATGCCCAAGCAAAGCCTTTGCTTGTAGCTAGGAGGCAGGGAGCAGATTTTCATTTCCCTGCTGTGATTGTGAGGCCAGGTAAATAGAGAAGGAGGAGGCAGCAGGGGGTTTGTGTGACTTGAGGAGCAAAGAAGATTGTGATGGTAAATGTTGGATTACTTTTAAAAACAAGTAGGTCATTGAAGATACTGTGGTTAGTGAACAGAAAAAGAAAGGAAGGCGGATTTATTCCTTGTTCTTCTAAAGATTTGTTGGTCTGTAAAGCTCACTTCATGCTGAGCATGCTGTCATTTTTAATTTTGGAGGTTCTTTGTTTCTGTTTTTGTCAGTGGCCCAGCAAAGATGACACTGGACCCGAGATAAGGGACCTGGGATCTTCAAAGAAGCCTGGCTTCCCAGTTCCCCTGGGCATTGTGGGGAGGCTGGGTCTTACTGTAGCGTGTGTTGAGAACATCAGCTGTAGTTTCCATTTCCAGCTCTAGCAGGGATTTGCCCATCACCCTATGGTGCTCAAGACAAAATATTTAAGCTCTGAACTGTCTTTTACCTCCCGCCCCTCTTGCAGGGTGCTAGCCTGCACAAAAAACATTCTACTCCGTCCCTGCCCTTTGTAGAAGAGAAAAGATGGCTGATAATGATTTGGCATGAGGTATCTACATAAATTCAGCATCTAGGCAGTGTGTGTCCGATTCTGAGTATACACAATAGTTCCCATGTACCCTTAAACTCTCAGTGTCTTGGTGTTCATTGGAAAAGAAATCATAGCACAATAATACTGTGCTTACACCTAGTGCATTTCACGGCTGATTATTAAAACTACTTGCAAACAAGTTTGCTGTCACATCTCAGTACAGAACAGAAGGAAAACATCCCAGTCTGTCCATTGTATGGAGGTTAGTTGAGGCTGAGATGAGAGAAAACCTTACTCTGAGTGAGTCTGATGGAGGGCTGGGAGGGAACCTGAGAATCCCACCCCCAAGGCTGATCTTCCAAACATCTTCCTTAATAACAACTATGCAGTTTGTCACTTCTGGCTCATTATGCCTGTTAGCACTGAGCAGTGAATCCTAGGGAATACAAGCGAGAGAGACAAACTTTCAGCTTGGAATTCTCCCTTAGGAAACTTATTTTTGGCGTGTTTCACCAGTGGCAGCTCCTTGTTTATATTCCTAGGGTGTATATGGTGATATTTTCTCTTTGGCTCTGCCCTCAGCTCCCTCCCTGACTAGGTGACACGCCTTCGCTCTTGCTTTGCCTCCGCTGTCGGTGAGTGTGTGAGCTGTGCTCCTGATGCAGAGCCCGAGCAGGAGCTGATTGCTAGCTTTCCCTCCTCCTTAAACGTGTGCTAGCTCTCGAACGACATTTTGAGGTGCCTGAAGCATTCTGTGGAAGAAAATTAATTGGTTTTGACAAACCACAGCAGTCCCTTGGGTGCCTGGGAGTGCAACATTTATTGAAACCAGGCAGGAAATCAAACCGCTCTGGTGTTCATTCACCTCCAGTGCAGCTGCATCAAAAAAATAAAGATGAAAAATTCCTTAACCTTCCCCTGGATTTTTCACTCTGACATTTGGATCGTCCGGTAACTTTCTAATAAAACCTTTTTTCTTTTAAAAGAGAATTTAGTGGTCAGGAATGATGCCAGAATGACAGCCCAGGGAGTAGGCAGTCTCTGTTTACCCACAGAACAAACGCTGCATCAAGGCAGATGGACTTGCCATTGTACTCCCACCTTGACCTGCAGCATCCCAAAGGAGGGCAGGGAATGGCAGTTTTTCGGTGCGTCTAGGCTCGGCCTCCCTGCTTACACAACTCAATAAAGAATCAGGCTTCTCCTGCTATTGCAAAACATTTCTAAGGAAGGATTTTTTCATCCCAGCTGTAGATGGAACAACTTCAGTGCAAACCTCAAACTGAAAGCACTCTGCTAGCAGAAACCATCTCCTGCCCGGCTCTTCCAGGAGTCTGGCCTGTCATCCTAACATATTGGCTACAGTATGATTAATTTGAAAAACAAATGCTGATATTCAGTGCAGGTTGCAGCCATTCCCATCAGCAGAAGAAGATGCTGTTTGTGTGGAAGGGGTGGCTGTGGGGCACAGCCCCGGCTGTGATGTGTGACAGCGATGCGGGTGCCCTTCACTCAGACAGCGGCTCGAGGTCTCTGGTCTGCTCCACGCAGTCGTTGGTGGGAGTCATTAAGTTATCATCAAGTTTGAATCAGGGTTGATTTACCTTTAAAAAGTAACCAGCGATGTTCTTCATGCTACTCTAAAGGCAAGTCTAGGACACGGGGATAGAGTTTTTTAAACAAAAGGTCATTACTCCCTGGTGCAGGCACAAACCAGAATTTGGTTTAAGTTTCATATGGGGTGTCCACCTGTCAGCCTGTAAGGTGCAATGTGCTTCGTGCCCCACTCGACAGGGCTTTGGATCTTCTTTCCTCTCTGTGGCATCCCCAGGAATGGGTTTAGTAGGGGGAAATCATATTTGGCCTGTAGGTTTAGTGTTAATCATGGATCCTAGCCTCATGGACTGGAATGAGTCCTGGAGCCACTGGAAACACCTGGGGAAAGATTCACTGATCTAATAGAGTTATTCAGCCTCTCCAGAGACCTTATTGCAACAGAGTTTTGGGGGTTTAGCAGGTTCTTTTCTGTTGTCTGTCACCACAGATTAATACGCATATGGTAGCGGTGAGCACTCCACACTCGGTGTCTGGAGAAGCTCCGTGTCAGGCAGAAGGTCCTTGCGTGTGTTCTCAGCAGCTGCAAGTGCCACATGGAGCTGGAACACCAGGATAAGAAACCAGCCTTGCCCCAAGATTGTTGATGTGGTTAGAAACCCTGCCAGTAGATTGAGGCTCCTGCTGCTTGCTGGGTGACAGAGACGGGGAAGCGATGAGGACAGAGAAAGCGTTTGCTTCTGAAGTCTTGCTATGAGCTGGCTCTGTGCAGTCACCGCTCGCAGAGACGGAGCAGGGGCGCGTGGTGTTTGTAAAAGGGACAGATGGGAGACCAGCCTTAGCAGAACCTTGTGACAGAGCAGGTAACATGACTGCGGCAGCGAGCGGAGGAGGGTGGATGGCTGCTCGCTCTGCGTCATGGTGAGATGGTGAGAACTCCTTAAGCAATTAATTAGTGCAGCTGAGAAGCTGAGCTCAGTGCTAAAGGTGATCTGCAGTTGTACCAACAGATACGCACGCAGGCTTTATTTTCCTGGCTTGGTACCTAGCTGGAGGCTTGTCTTGATAGTTCATGATTGGCTTTTAAAAGCATTGTAATATAGAAGCATTGCCTTAAAATTCCAGTAATGCAGGAGGCCAAAGAGGGGATCTTCAGAGATAAGAATTGCAGG
The DNA here is from genome assembly GCA_033459285.1 of Clamator glandarius. Lineage (NCBI taxonomy): Eukaryota > Metazoa > Chordata > Aves > Cuculiformes > Cuculidae > Clamator > Clamator glandarius. Next base: position 847,814 of record JAUNZM010000044.1, read on the forward strand.
TCTGGGTCCTGCAGGAGGGACACTCATACGTGGCCCATGGCAGTGGTGCTTTCATGCTGTAGGACCGTGCCATCCCAACTGCCTGACATGGGGTCCCGTGGAATGAGATAAATGGGTGCCAGCACTTGGGAGAAAGGTTGGAAGTTCATGTGGATGGAGCTGCTTGAAGGTTTGCGCTAGAAGTGACTGTGACCTGCGTGCTGGCAGAGCTGATGCACGGAGCGGCAGCAGTGCTCTCTGGATTTACTGCATGGATTTCTTTACCTTTTCCCTCTTCTAATGATTCTGCTGTCTGGAATAATAATTATCTACTTTGGGTGTCAATATCTGTAAGAAAATGGCTCTAGCTAAAATTGTAAATTAACTGCTTTGAAGCTTATGTCCCAGATGTCAGGAGTGATAGATACTGTTGAGTGGTTCCTAGCTAAGAAAAGACTTCGAGCGGTGCCATTTTTCATGGGAAGACTTCCCATATGCTTTTCCAAGAGGCTTTTCTGGGCAATTTAGTGACATGCTGTATGCAGAGATAACGTGAATCCAGAGAGCTTTTACATTTTGTCTTCTGTGACATCTCATACATACAAGGAAAGTGATCACCATGGGTTTAGCTGTTGGTCTCGCTTACTTCTACTGGAGCAGGCTTTGCCATCCCAGCTATTGCCACAACCGACAGGACTCCTGTGGTGCTTGTTGTGTTAGCAGTGATGCAGCTGGGATGTGGGAGAATCCATGGCAGAGGGAATCCCATCCTAAGGCAACAAGGTCCTTCAGCCCTTGAGCCAGTGGTATGTGTTACCAGAGAGACAACGCTCTGGACAGGGTCTAGGTGTCTGAGGAGAAAGGGTTAGATACAACCGACTAGCACCTTCTTTTCCGCTCTTATTTAACTAATACAGTTCTTCTCACAGAGAGCATCTGACTGTGTAGGGGAAACCAAGTTGTGCTTCTACTCATGTTTAAGGCAACAGGACAGAGAGGTCTGGGGGAGAACTCAGCAGAAAGTGTCATTCTTGATGCATGCAGGGTCTCTTGTGGCTCTTGGCAGAGGAAATGCACAGAATGGATTGTGAGTTTGAGGGCTTTTGCAGACTCACCTGCAGATAAAACGACTTCTGGTAGCACTAGGAGCTTCAGTCAGCTTGAGAACCAAGGTGTGGGCTGTCCCAACCCGTGTGCTGCTCCGTGCGTGGTGCCATCTGCCTCTGTGCCTCCCAGGAGACAAGCCCTCTTCTGCTCAGGATTTTCCTTGCTTGACTCCTCCATGCCAGCAGTCCTGAGGTTCCTGCTTTGCATTACAGCCGCGTATCAAGAAATTCCAGCTCCTGGGGTCAAATGCTAAGCATTTGGGGTTTTATCAGATATTTACTTAGGAGGATTTCATTATACCGAATCTACTGGCTTTGAATAAATTCACGTGCAGTAAATTTATTCTTATTCTTTTTGAAGGGACTTCTGTGCTAGAGAAAATTTTGAAGAAGATCGTTTACACCAAAAGCAATTACTTTCCTGGTAATTTTGCATGTATTTCACTGCAGATAGTGTATTTCTATTTGACTCAGCTTTCTCCCGAGTGCCACCTCTGTGCTGGATGTGGCAAAAGTTAGGTGCTTGAATTGTGATGCTCCAACATTTTCATAGTTAACACTGAATGTGTTTTTCTAAGCACTTATTTGAACAAGCTCCACCTGTCTGATTTGAGCTACAGGTTGATCAGAGTCTAATTGTGGTTGCTTTGTGTAACCTGTGGGTTTGTTTTTCTTGGGTTATTTTTGGTTGGTTGATTGTTTAGGTTTTTTACAAGACCAGTGTGTCAGTTTTTGTCTGTTTGATTTCTTCAGCCAGATTGTAAAGATGGTGATGCTGCAGAGGACACCTCCAGAGCCTTGTCGCTCAGTTCAAGAGCAGCCAGGAATCGTACTCAGCAATAGGGACAAGCTGAAGGTTTGGCAAAAGCAGTTTACCTTACCTTTTGGAATAACAAACCTGTCAAAATTCATCTGCAAAGAACATTCAGAGGCGTGGTAGGGGCAAAGCTGAGTTGTTCTCTTCAGCAGCTGCTTTGCTCTGGAGATGTGCTGCAGTGCCACGTATGCAGGAACCTCTCTCTAGTGCCACAGTTGCAGCCCTCTGTGCAGTCACTTAGGATTCTAGATTCATGGAACGGTTTAGGTTGAAAGGGACCTCAAAGCCGATCCAGTTCCACCCCCTGCTATGGGTAGGGTCACCTTCCACTGCATAAGTTCACTCTAAGCCCCATCCAGCCTGGCCTGGAACCCCTCCAGGGATGGGGCAGCCACCCCTGCTCTGGGCAGTCTGGGCCAGGGCCTCCCCACCCACACAGCAAAACATTTCTCCCCAAGATCTCATCTCAACCTCCTCTCTTCCATCTGAAAACTGCTTCCCCTCATCCTATCCCTGCCCCGCCTGATCAAGAGCCCCTCCCAGCTTTCTTGGAGCCCCTTTCAGCACTGGAAGCTGCTCTAAGGTCTCTTTGGAGCCTTCTCTTCTCCAGGCTGAACAATTCCAACTCTGTCAGCCTGTAGAATCTCGTTTCACTTGACTAGATTCAAAGGAAAGCAGGAGGAAAAGTAACAATTTCGGCAGTTTGGTCAGATAATCCAAGTCCTCTCTCCACTGGTTTGTTTTGCACGCTGTGTTCCAGCAGAAAGCAAACTACCAGGTAAGTCATTCAGCACCTCTATGATGAACAAAATAAAAATACTTGGTGATTAAAAAGTACCCTGTGATTAAAAAGCAATGCTTTGGGGCTGGCGGTTTGATTTACCAAAATTACAGGTTGTATAGATATTGATGGTGATAATAGCTGTCCATCCTCCATTTGAATGTGCTCTTAGCATTTCCAGAGTGCAAGCATGTGCCTGAATCCTTTGAAAACGGACAAGAGAAAATTGGGGGGATGTGCACAAAAGACAAGCGCATTCATGCTAAAATCCAGAAGAGTAGAATATGGTAGTTTATCTGACATGAGTTTCTCATTAAGAGTTTTTTTTTCACTTAGAAGTAGCTCATTGGTTTTAAAAAGGAAAAACAAACCAAAAAACAGTGCCGGTCCCTGTTAACTTTCAAATTCTGTATTCCACGCTGGATTACTGGTTTGGGGGGAACCAATGACAGTTGCAGTCCACATGCCTACATATTTCATCAGAAGGAAGTATAGAAATATAAAATGGTTTGGGTTGGAAGGGAACTCAAAGCCCATCCAGTTCCACCACATGCCATAGCAGGGACATCTCCCACTGGATCAGGGGCTCCAAGCCCCATCCAACACCTCCAGGGATGGGGCAGCCACCACTGCTCTGCGCAGCCTGGGCCAGGACCTCCCCACGCTCAGCATGAAGAATTTCTTCCTAATGTCTAATCTATATCTTCCCCCTTCCAATTTAAAGCCATTCCCTATTGTCCTATCACTCCATGCCCTCAGAAAAAGCTCCTCCCCAACTTTCCTCTCGCCCCTTTCCATACTGGAAGCTGCTCTAAGGTCTCCCCAGAGCCTTCTCTTCTCCAGGGTGAACATGGCCAACTCTCAGCCTGTCCTCATGCTACTGGCATCTGGAAGAGTCACACATCCCACTTGATTTTTGACCTTTTATTTCCTAGCATGGCAATTGGTTTAGGATTTAATTACAAACAGAAAATCTATTTCTGGATTAGTAGGTCCAAAGAAGGCACAAACTTGAGCTGATTTGCTGGCAAAAGGAAAGAGAGACTTTGGTAGTTCAGGTAGAAAGGAGTTGGGTGGGACATCTGTGGTTGGCTTCTGTCTTTATTTAGAGCCTGTTCGATGATCCTGGGTCAGTTCTTGATCTCTGTGCATCATCCCAGTGTAGTAATAGATTGAGGATATCCAAAATCACATCCAATGTATGTTAGTAACTCTTGCTGCTAGAAAATCTAGGCACAAATTGTGCGCTCTTGGTCCTTTCAGAGAGGAAACCAAGAGAAAAATAAGCACACTGTCAGTGGTTGTTAATTCCCGTTTCAAATTTCAAATCAATAGGTAGAAATTAGCCTGAACTGAAAGTAAAGAGAGATTTTGGGCACAACAGGGCCCTGTGCTACTTTGCTAGAATGCATAGAAAAGAACATTTTGGCAGATTTCTAGTTTCGGCTTCTTTGTGTGCTATTGTAACCCTCTTCGTGGAGACCCAGCAAACCTTGGAAAGCTCACTTGTGAACTCACTTAAACCTCCACCCTCCCCAAAGCTTCTAAGGGGTTTAAAGCTCAAGCTGCTTCTCATTTTGTGGGCTTTTAGTTATTGTTCTCCTGAAAGAGCAGGCAAGAGTGAAATTGGTGCTGTAATAAAGGGCATCCCTATTTCATAAGGACCTTAGGAGCAGCTGGTGAGGACAAACATTCACCTAAGCAGGTCTTCAGGGGCTGACTTAGGTGGAGGTAATCTTTCCAATACCAGTTGTAATGTGCATCTCCAAGGCTGTATGTAATAATTTCTGTTCTCATGCATCTCTAGGGTTGTTCTTGGATGTGCTGTGGAGTATTGCCCTTCTTTCTTTCTTTCTTTCCATCTACTTTGCCATGGTCTCAAGTATCTGGAGGTGTTCACTGCCAGGTTGGATGGGGCTTGGAGCAACCTGATGCAGTGGGAGGTGTCCCTGCCTATGGCAGGGGTGGAACTGGATGGGCTTTGAGGTCCCTTCCAACCCAACCAACCCAAACTATTCCATAATTTTATGACTAATTTTCAGGTCCTACTTTATTTCTATGTACCAGTTGATAAGAACAACAAGATAATGAGGACAAATTTTCTGTAGACATAACGAAACGCTTGATACAGGCTATGTGTAAGGCAACCATGTCATAGTTTGGTTAAATTATTAAAGGTTTTTGTATCGAATTTTGTGGATACAACCAAGATAAGTTGGTGCAGGGCTCCTACGAAGCGGGGGCTAATGTTTCATCAGAGCGGTTCCACAGGTAAAGGGTGTGCAGTGCGTTTGCTCGGTGCCTCGCAGCCGCTGCAGGTGAGGTGTGTGCCTTCCCGTGCCCTAGAAGATGACACCTCCACGGTCCCTAAAGGCAGAGCTGCCGTGCCCCAGTGTGTGCTGCAGCAGCAGAGATGCTCAGGGACCAACGGGCTGAGTGCCGAGCTCTGTGAGCACAAAGTCTGGAGGATTGATGTCTCCCTGGTCTCCTCCTACATAGAGACCTGTGTTCCCAAGCTGACTGCGGAGTCATAAAATCAATTGCAAATTAAAGGCCAGATTCATGAGTTCACTCTGGCTGCTCTAGTGGTACGAAACAGCTGCAAATTCAGCTTTTATGCTGGCGTTACTTCCCCCAGCTTTTATGTGTTGGGAGCTTTGCCTTTAAAAGCATTTTTTAAATGGCTTGAGATTGATGCTTAACTTCAAAGCGCTAACAAATATGGCGTTGCTAATTCCTCCTTGGACTGCTTGATTACTTCTTTTTTAACAACTTTTAAAACAAAGGCTGTTCTTAAGGGAAATTCTGTGCTAAGGTGAGTGATGCTTCACCAGTTAGGATTCACTGAATCATGTGAGAGGTTGAAGTTTATTATTTTTAGAATTAGCTCTGATAATTTCATCGTTCTTTTCATTGCGAAAAGTTTCTCCTCTCCCTTCTTCTTTCAATAGTATTAAGCAGAAACATAAAACTGATGACTAAGGTTTAAGAACACAAATTAAGTAACGTATTTCAAAACAATATATTGAAAAATAAGTCTCACATGGAGTAACTACCACGCAATTTAATGCGTGTGGCTGTGGCACTTCATGATGTGGTTCAGGAGGCAAGGGGGTGCTGAGCTGATGGTTGATTGAACAGCCTCAGAGGTCTTTTCCAGCCTCAATGATTCTATGATTCTGTGCAGGCATTGCTAGCTTTTCTTTCCAGTATAGTGTTAAAACACTGAATTTCCCAATTTCACCATGTGTTTTCTTGCACAGCTGCTTTTAAATATTTCATCCAAAATTACTGATATGCCTGCTGTGCTTTATAATGCTTTGGGGGGGACTAAGGACAACTCCTTAGGGGTTGTAGGGATTTTGTTATGTATGAATTGCAAAGTACTCTTCCCATGTAGCCCTGTCTTAACTTACAGGTATTGTAAGTCAATGCTTCTGGTAGGCAAAATCACCCCTGGGTCTCCAGCTTCTCTAGGAGGTCCATCAACAATTAACTTGCATTAACCAGCAGCATCGGGGGGCTGGGGCGGTGGGGAAGGTGAGTTTGGAGATCTGTAGCCCACACGCTGATGTCGAGAAGGCGCAAACCTGCACAGACTAATGCACTTTTTTCCTGAATCTAAATGGCTTTTCCCTAGAAACATCCTAGATATGGTTTTCAGAAGTTTATAAATGCCTTTCTCCATATATCTGCCCGAATCAGGTATAAACCCATCCAACAAGTTAACTCAGCAATCAGAAGAGAGGGGACAGTCTGAGAGAGTTGGGGTTGTTCAGCCCGGAGCAGAGAAGGCTCCAAGGAGACCTTAGAGCAGCTTCCAGCGCTGAAAAGCCCTCCAGAAAAGCTGGGGAGGGGCTTTTTCCAAGGGCCTGGAGTGATAGGAAACGGAAGAAGGCTTTAAATTGGAAGGGGGAAGATTTAGATTAGACATTAGGAAGAAATTCTTCGTGCTGAGGGTGGGGAGGCCCTGGCTCAGGTTGCCCAGAGCAGGGGTGGCTGCCCCATCCCTGGAGGGGTTCCAGGCCAGGCTGGATGAAGCTTGGAGCCCCTGATCCATGGGAGGTGTCCCTGCCCAGGGCAAGGGGTGGGACTGGATGGGCTTTAAGTTTCCTTTTGACCCAAACTGTTCTAAGATTCTATGATTATAGAATCCTCTTTGCTGGAACAAGTGAAAATCTCCCTCTTTTCCCCAAATATGCAATATGCTCTGTCAGAACAACAATAAGTGCGTGTGTGCATATTCATCACAACCTGTATAGCCATACATTTGTATAATTAATGAGGATTGGGGGAAAACACATTTGCATCTACGCAAATGGCCTTCTAAAACACGAAGCAAGGAGAGACTGTTCCAAGCAATCACAGCAGCTCTCCTTGCTCAGTGCAGGAGGTCAGCCGGTGGCACCTTGAACTTCCACGAGCTGGATTATGGCAGGGGATTTGGCTGTTAATTAGTAAGTTTGGCGGCCTTTGTGTGCCCATAGCAGCCAGGGCAGTGGTGCGAGGCTGCGGGAGGTACGTGTGTGCAGACAGGGGGTTGTGTTGACGATGGCTCCTTTCCTTTCAACAAGATTAACCTATTTTTAGCCCAAACTGTTGGTGTGAGGCCAGAAGAAACCTTCCATCTTTTAGATTTATGGAGGTTGCCAGGCACATCTTAAACACTTAAGCCACGTTTATATGTATGCTGGTTTCTTTTGGAAGGCAGAGTTCCCTCTATCCCCTTGGATAGGACCCTCGATATTAAAATGGGTCTGGAGTTTGTCAAGTAATCCAATTCATTCAACATTTGGAATTACTGTGCTAAAAGAAAGTAATTTATTTTCTAATTATTCCCTGTCTCGCACAACTGTGCGTTGCTGAAGTGTCGCTATTTAAAATATTTATCTCTCTCCGCTGCATGATCTGCTCGAAGGCCATGGAGGGGCAGTGAAATAAAAGCTCTCGTTCCCAATACAGGCACATTACTTCGACTTGTCTTGGGCTGTTTTGACGTGTCCCTGTAAATACATTTATTTTTCATTAGGATGTTTCTGGGTTTGTGGCATCCAGGAAAGCCAAAGCCATTATGCTGTTCATCTGTTACGGGCAAAATGAAGATAAACAAGTGTAATGAACTCCTGCTGAAGCCATTTCTCTGTTGTCTTTCCCTCACGGCAAGCGTGTGCACGTGTGGGCACAGCCTCGCTCACGCGGGCTGGGTGGGGGGAGCTGCTGTCGGTGCATTATTCATCCCTCTCCAGTGTGTTGCAAGGATAAATCCACTGGAGACGGAAACGGGAGGATGTAGTGCCTGTGAGGTCCAGCTAGGTACTGGGGCACGAGACGGGGGGGTTGGAGGAAGCTGCCAAAAATGATGTTCTCACAGCAGGGGTCTCTTGTGGAGGCTGGGTAGCCTCATCCCGGTGACGGCCTCCGGAAAACTATCCGAGAGCTTGTGCCATGATAGCAAATATCCTGTGTGGTTAGTTTGTGTAGGATAGGGAGTAAAACACAGCTAGAGACGGGAATATTGTTTGGAGATCAGGGAAAGCTTGGAAAGGTTAGAAAGTGAACTGCAAAGAGACATGAAGACAAGAATTAAAATGCAAGCTAATATTGAGCTTTCTAGGGTGGCTGATATGCTCGTCTTTGTTCCCAGTCTTTCAGTTATCTCTCATTTCTTTGAGCCCTCCCACAGCACCCATCCCCACCTCCCAAACTGACTTGCTCATTGAGTCCAAGCAAGTTTATGCTGATTTTTAAAATAACTTCTTTTTCTCCATCTCTAAACTGCTAATCTCCCAGGCTGAGGAATCCTGGGACAAAGAGGAGTCCGCAGAGTGGAACTCTGTAAAATTAGCTTTTGCAGCATTAGTGTTTGCACAGTTACAGGCTAAGGACCTGCACACCCCCTCACCTGGCAGCCTGCCCCCCGTCCCCAGGGAGGCTGTAAGGCAGCACAGAGCGAGCAGCCTTCCTCCTCCTCCTCCTCCTCTCTTGCAGCCATCTCTCTAGTACGAGAGGAGCGGAGAGGAGAAGTTTGCATCCATTCAGACAAAGGCTTAATTTGTGTTGTCTTGGGCTCTGTCTGCTGTTACCAGAACACGTTCTCTCTCAAATACAGCATAATATGAGAATTCTAGTGCCAGTGCCATAGAGTCATGGAACGGTTTGCATCGGAAGGGACCTCAAAGCCCATCGAGTCCCAACCCCCTGCCCTGGGCAGGGACACCTCCCACTGGATCAGGGGCTCAAAGCCCCATCCAGCCTGGCCTTGAAACCCTCCAGGGATGGGGCAGCCACCACTGCTCTGGGCAGCCTGGGACAGAGAAGCAAGTGATTTAATCTGGGGCCTCTGCATGCAGGATAAGGCAGGCTTGGAAGCCAGGAGAAGGTGCCAAGGTGAGCATGTTCCAGGCTGGTTACTGCTGTGATCCCGCCACAGAGAGCGTCCTCTCTGCCTCTGGGAGATAAGAAGGCAGTGAATGGCTTTGACCCAGGGCCCTCTGCTTGGGTGGCCGAGGGAGCAGAGAAGCCAGAGCACCACTATCTTCTGTCCGTACACTCAAACCCATGAACCGTGCGTCATCTCATGCACGAGAAACCCCTGCAGTCGCTCTGAAAACACAGCTCTTCTGGGTTTTAGAGGCCTAATGAGGCTGCCTGTGTATTTTCTTTTTATGAAAGCAATAGATGGGGCCCTGAAATCTCACTTTGAGCTCCTTCTGTCCATTTTATATGCTCTCTTATGCCTAGTTTTGGTGTAAGAATGTTTCTCTTGAGCAACTTCCCCCAGTTTGCACTCTCTGCAAATCCACCTGTTCAAACCCAGCTCTGTTGCCTGTGCTTCTTTATTCCTTTCAGCTTCTGCTGTTGTTTATTAACTTGCTCTGCGTGGCATCCAGGGAATTTGTTCATTGGGAAGGTGAAATAGAGTTGCCTCACGTGTAGCAAGGTACTCGCAGCCTTGAGCAGAATCCAGCGCTAACGCTGCAAACCCTCCCTACTTCCTCTCCTGGCCCCACTCAGCTGATTGCCTTCTATTTTTCCTTGTGGTGGTGTTATTAATAATCATATCCCAATCTCCTCTGACAATCACAATCATTTCCTGGGAGAGAGCGAATCCAAGTCAACCGCATCCAGCTCCGCAGCGGGTTGGGGCTGTGCCTGGCAGCCTGATGAACGCTGCTTCTGGCCGTGCCCTCTCCCTGTGTGGAGCGCGTGGCGATGCTGGAGGCTGCGCTGGAGCCCCGTGTGTTTCTCAAAGCAAGCAGCTGCAGGGAGGAGGCACGGCTGCCAAGGACTAAAGGGGATGGTGATTTGGGGGGGAATGACGGTGAGAAATAACATACTTCTGGCTATTCCCTTTGGTGCCTCTGCCTGCAGAGGATCAGTGTGATGAGGGGGCTGTTCAGGGAGCTGGTGTCCCCAGTCGGGTTCTGCATGGATGAAGTCTCTGCCCTTAGTGCATGGTTGTAATTGGCTTTGAAAAAGGATTTTGTGGTTCAGTCTATTCCAAATAGCCCATGCTTCCCCCTGTATCTGTTCCCCCACTTGCCATCCTTCTCTGAGCCGAGTCCCAGGGAGCTCTTGCAAACAGCTTTCCCGCTGGAAGGGATTTCCAGTGGCAAAATGGGGCTGGACGCTTTTCCCCAGAGCTCACCAGTTTCTCAGTTAGCTTCCTCTTACTCTCAGCTTGGCTTTGTGTGCTCCCAGGCTACAAGTGCTGCCAGGTTTTTCTACCAGAGCAATTTCCCTTGTTGCAATTCTTGACAGCACCACTTTTTCTTTGAGAAACATTGGGCTGCTGAACGTCTAGTGAACTCAATTGGCCTGGATGGATGGGATGAGCCAGACGGGTGTGCTTTGAGGCAGAAACCACCCTTGCTTTCTCAAAGGAGTCGCTACTGAAGAAAAAAGGGGGCTTTAGGAGAGACTTGTTGTGCCCTTTGAACCCCTCCAGGGAAGGAGACTCCACCACTGCCCTGGGCAACCCCTGCCAGTGCTTCACCACTCTTTTGGTAAAGAAATTTTTCCTAATATCCAATCTGAACCTCCCTGGTGTAACTTCCTCTCATCCTATCGCTTGTTACTTGGGAGAAGAGCCTAGCACCCACCTCACCACAACCTCCTTTCATGGAGCTGCAGTGAGGTCTCCCCTCAGCCACCTTTTCTCCAGACTAAACCGCCCCAGGGACCTCAGCTGCTTGTCACAGTGGCATTGGGCTGATGGTCAGACTGGATGATCCTAGAGGTCATTTCAAACCTTACAGATTCTATCATTCTAAGGATAGCTTTGGGGGTTTGGACTTCAGAAGGTGTGCAAGTGGAGGAGTTTGGTCCGGAGTAGTTACCTCCCTTCTCCTTCATATGAGTTGATTGAGATGAGCTAGATTGCGCGTAGGTGGGAAGGAGAGCATGGTTGGGAATGGCTTATAGGGAAAAGGCCGCGGGGCTGTGATGTGGGGTACCCCCAATGTCTGTGGCTCTTCTCCAGGGTCTCCTCAGCCTCTCTAGAGCTGTCTCCTATTGCATTTCATGAGAACAAGTCATCTCTGGCTGATGAGATTAGCGTGGCTGGCTGTGCAGTGTGGGAAGCTGGGGCTGGTGCGTATGTGTTCCATGTGCAGAGGGATTGCTGGGGGCTCCTTGAAGTGGGGCTCCCAGGAAGGGCAGAGCTGTGGGTTGTGTCTTGGGAAATGAGGTCAAGAAACCCTCAGGAGCTCAATTAACCGCAGATGACCGGGACAAACTAGGACACCAATTGCATGACTGTTGGCAAAGGCGAGAGCCCGCAGCCCGCTTGGTTTGCCCCAGGCTTAGAGTGTTTTCATTTATTTTGCTGTTATTGTTCCCTATTTTATTCTTGAATCTGGAGCAGGAAAGCCAGACCTGAGCTTCCCATGTGTTGCCCTTGTGACCGAGTGGTGTTCCTGGGGACCGAGGCGGGGAGTGGGGTGCAGCCTGCTCCGTGCACAGAAGCAGCGTGCTGGCTACTGTCTCCCTGGCCATTTGGCTCCTCTCCTTCCTTCATGTTCCTGTTCTTTACTCAGGCAAACTCTGACATATATTTGTCTTTTCTGTATTTCCATGTGGATCCTTCCATGAAATATTGTGAAGTGGATCCTGTTTTATGTTATGAGCCGTTCATAATGAGATTGGAGAGAGGTACAACGTTTGACTGCAGTGGCTGTTAATTTTAATATGCTGTGAATCTCGAGGTAGCTTTTTATTCTTCCTACCCTGAATTGGCGTGCTGCTGCAGGCCTAGTGAGGGACAGGAAGAACTCAGACAATATTCTACAAAGCATGAGCTTTAGTTTTACCTGGAGCCCAGCATTCAGTTCTGGAGGCCTCAGCACGGGAAGGACATGGAGCTGTTGGAGCGAGTCCAGAGGAGGCCATGGAGATGATCCGAGGGCTGGAGAACCTCCTGTATGGGGACAGGCTGAGAGAGGTGGGCTTGTTCAGCCTGGAGAAGAGAAGGCTCCAGGGAGACCTTAGAGCAGCTCCAGTACTGAAAAGGGATCTGGGAAAGCTGGAGAGGGGCTGTTGATCAGGGAGTGCAGGGATAGGATGAGGGGGAATGGTTTTCAGCTGAAAGAGGGGAGCTGGAGATGAGATCTCAGGAAGAAATGTTCTCCTGTGAGGGTGGGGAGCAACTGGCCCAGGTTGCCCAGAGCAGGGGTGGCTGCCCCATCCCTGGAGGGGTTCAAGCCCAGGTTGGATGGGGCTTGGAGCCCCTGATCCAGTGGGAGGTGTCCCTGCCCATGGCAGGGGTGGAACTGGATGGGCTTTAAGTTCCCTTCCAACCCAAACCATTCTATGATTTTATGTTTCTGTTTTCTTAAGCACAAATCACAATGTCTAGGTGTTCAGAGGGTCCTGATTTAGCAGCACTAAGGAAAAACTTGGCAGCCTTTAAAAGGACAAGGGCAGTTGATATAGGCCTTAAAAATACATCCAGCTCTGCTAGGTAGAAGATGAGGGTGGGTGGAAAATACCTATCGCTGCTGCTCTGAGCAGACAAAGTCCTTCACAGATGAGGGACAGAGGAGAGCACAGCAGCAGCAGGAGGCCACGGATGGCAGGTTAGTATTACAGAATATGTTCCTTAATGGTTGGCTGAGTTGGGCAGACACCGGTGAAATGAAAGGGCAAAGCAGTCAGGACCTGGAAAGGAGGATTCGGGAACTCTTTGTAAGATGCCTCAAGTAGATTCTTACCCTTCTCCTAAGCCAAAGTAAACCACAAAAGCCTGGATGTGCCTAAAAAGCTTCAGCTGTAGGGAAACCCCAGCATGGTACCAGAAGGTTCATGGTGGTGATCTAAGCCAAGTTGCCTGCGTTCGCCCAGCCATGAGAACTGGCTTCTGGACTGATGTTTGCTGAGCGCAGGGAATAACGAGCAAGTTTTTTTAGTTTTGTTTCATTTGAAGAGTGTTTTTTTTAATTACAGCTGTTGAGCTGAACGGCTGCTCTCGGAGAGGTGAACGTCGCTGTTTGTGTTCTGTCAGTTGTCTGGGAGCAGCAGACTGTGGATGCAACTGCATTTGATCATTTGTCAACTTTTCATTTTGTGCTAAATATCTGATAGCATTTGCTGAAAACCCATGCCGGTGAAACTTGTTTGACTCGCCGCCCGAACAATTGCAGGTGATGAAGGAAGAGAGGCTGGGACATAGCTATTGCACGTCTACGACTGAGTATTTGTCAACAATAAGGTACTTGCTCAGCTCGCTAGGAAGAGCCATCAGGAAAGGTGGTTCCAGACTTCACGTGCAATTACTGGTTTCCTGAATGCATGGGCAGGCTGAAAGTGTATCGAATTGCCTTTACAGAACTGCTCTTGGGGGTGTGTTTCCCATCAGCCGCTGCCTCAGAGGTGTCAGATCTAGAGCAAAACTGCACATTCTCAGCGTGGTGGTGACACACGGTGCTGAAGCCCTTGGGAAACGTGCTGGACCTGGCTTTGTTGCTACAGCCACGGAGGATTTTCATGGAAGAAAGATGGAAAATAAATGATCTTCAGTGTCCAACCCTTGTACTCTGGAACATGTAAAATCCAGCTTCCCAGGAACTCCCCTGCTGACAGGAGGGTTCTTGATTTACAAGTCAGGGGAAAGCTGACCCCTCTCGATGGGATGAGTGGTGGCTGCCCCATCCCTGGAGGTGTTCAAGGCCAGGTCAGATGGGGCTTGGAGCAACCTGATCCAGTGGACAGTGTCCCTGCCTCTGGCAAGGGGTGGAACTGGATGGGCTTTGAGATCCCTTCCAACTCAATCCATTCTATGATTCTATGATGGGAGAGGAGGGTGCTCTTTCCCTGTCTCCTCCACGCTGCTCAGAGCCTCCCTGAAGCTTGAGCAGAGCTGTGCCTTGACCTGGTTCTTGCTGTCAAGTGCTTCCATTTACTGTGCAAAACCCCTTCCTTGCTGGCTGTAGGAGCCCAGCTCCCAGGAGGAGCCCAGGACTGTAGCCATTCCTTGCCCTGCACAGGCACTGGCACGGGGCTCCCTGCTCAGACTGGGTTCTGTGCGCAGCAGCAAGGTGCTTGTTTGTAGGGTGGAGGTTTTTTCCACTTTTGTTTCTCATCAGAGGCTGAGGAGCATGCTCGCACATGGCATATCAGGCCCCTTGCAGCACACTTCATTTAAAAAGCTAATTTGTAATTGCAAAGCAATACACATGCTCCAACAACCCCCTCCTCTCCAAAGCAAACAGAGAAACGCCACAGAGAAATAAAATAAAATGGGATGAGAATTATCCATGCTTGCTCTGTTCCACTGTTTGTCTGCTGGGGGACAAGAAGGGGTGAAGCGAAGTTGCTAAAATAAATATAATAAAAAAGAAGAATAGAAAAATCAGCCTTAGCCCTGCCTGTCTTCTTGTTTAGCACAGTGGGCTCTGAGTTGTGCTGGGATCGAGGTTGCCTTTTTCTATTTACACTTCGGGCGAGCAGGTGTGGGTGGCAGCAGCGAGGGGGCGATGCCAGCCCCCTGCCCTCTGGAGATGGATGTCAAGGGCTGAGCTACCTCCAGCACCTGCCTAGGGCCCTGGCTGAGCTCCTTCTGCACCCCTTCATGTCCCCAGGGTATTTCTGAAGGGGAAGCAAGCGGTTTACCCTGTGTATTAAACTGAATCAAGGGGCTCTTGAAGAGTCTCTGCTTGCATCAGCTGAATGCCTGTGCCTTTCGTGAATGCTTTTTGGGAGCAAGGAGACCGTCTCACGGCATTAATGGTGCCGCTGCTGCCCACCTCTGTCTCCTGCCTTCCCCTCCTGCCCTCCGTTGCCTGGCATCTGCGTTGTTCTCCTCGCCAAGCCCTCCTGCTCGCGGTAGGTTGGTAAGGGGAAGGGAGAGGTGAACCTACTGTTGGGCTTTACTCTGCAGAGAGCTGCCAGCTCCGATTTTGTCATCCTGGCTCCACTCTGCCTCTGCGGGTTCAGCGGGGGCATTGTCCAAGGCGTTGGCTGTGGTTCCCAGCACGGGTTGGAGGGGCAGGGAGCTGGGGAGGAGCGAGCAGCTCTCGCTGAGGAGCACTGCAGGGCTGAGATGCGAGGTGGGGGCCGGGGTGTGCCAGGATCCTGGCGCTGCCGGTGTCTCTTACTGCAGCTTTTTTGCAGCATCAGAAAAACAGGGTGGAATTAGGCCATGTAGGCTGTGGTACGAGCTCTGCTTGTTGGTGCTGTTAATGGCTCTGCTCCAAATATGCTGACTCCTTCCGAACAAAAGCTAAAAAGCAGCCTTTACAAATTAATCATTATTAATACTTTGCGCTCGCTTAGCTATGCACGCAGCCGTTCAGGGTGGTAAATACCCATTCCATTGCTTGATAATTGTGGCTGTGGTGTGCTTAGCTTGGCCTCTCCTGGATGGCAGCAAAGCCTTGTACGGGGAGCTCCTCCGTTTGGGAGCAGCCTGGCAAGTGTGGGACAGCAGTTCCCCTCTCTTCTCTCCCTTCTTTTCTCTCCCCTCTTTCCTCTCTCCTGCCCTCTCTCTCCGCTCCTCTCTCTCCTCTCCCTCTCTCTTTCCTCTCCTCCCTCTGTAAGCTCCCATAGACCGTTTGAAGCCTAAAGGAGTTATACGAATACCACACTGGCATGACCAAGATGAACCCAGGGAGTTCATCTGATGCCAGTTGTCATTGATTTTGTGACTCCTCTGTCACTCCAATGTGAAGGCTGACTTACAGTGAAGTTTGCTCCAGCCCTAAGTCTGTCTGGCTCTAGCAAGGTCAGGGATTTCTTAGGATTATGAGCCAAAACAGAAATTTGTGCCTGCTAAACTGGATAATAAAGTGGAGTTCTTTGCATCTCAAGTCTAGAGATCCTCTGGCAGGTCGGAGCTGCTTTGCCCAGCCCAGCCAGCAGGATTGGACAGGGCACTGGTACGACAGGAGATTATTGCAGATGACGGGTAGCTTGTCTGGCTGGACTTGATGGGAATCGGTGCTGGGCTCCCAGGGAGGAAAGCAGGGCTGGTGCGAGAAGCACTGATGCAGGGTCTCAGCCAGCTGGTGTGCGCAGCAGAGTGTGGTGGTGAGCACATCGGGTTTGCAGAGCACGTGGAGGCGGCAGGGTGGGTTGTCTTCTCTTTGGGTTGCACCTTGCGTGCTGATTTAAGTGCAGTAACATGCTGCCAGATTACTGGTAACAACCAGCCACAGCAGGCTGTGCCCTGCTCTGCTGGCATCCCTCGATGCCAGGGCCACGGACTGGGTGGAAATGCTCAGCTCTAACCTGTGAATTCATTCTCTCGGCCACCAAGTTCACTAGGCGTCTCAAAAAGAAGTTCTCGGCCTTTCCGTATTGTGACTTTTTCCCCTCCGAGTACTACCCGTGTAATCTCCTGCACATTTTAAAGCTATTTGAAACAGCTCCTTGCTTTAGCGCTTGCCAGATTCCCCCCCAGCTGCCAGGAAGGGAGTAAGCAGCCGCTGCCTGTTCTACTTGAGAAATTCAACTGCCAAGTGGTTATTTACAGCGGGCAGAGGAATGAAAATGTTAAATGAAATCAATTGCTGGCAATGTGAAAAAGGAAGGGAGGGGGGGAAAAAACCCCAAACCCTTACAAAATCAGGATTATGCTGGCTGCGAGCTACAGCCGCCTTAAAGGGATTGCAGACAACAAACAGCAAAATGACAACGGGTGAAAGCTGTGCTTGTGCGAACCCAGCCTCATGCCGACTCTGGCTTTTGTTTCCGTCTAATCTCCCTATTCTTGTCCAGTTTGGACTCTCTCTTGGCAGCAGATTGGGAGATGGAAGAGTTTTGTGAAGGAAGCTGGATTGTGTTAAAACAGTTGTTTCAATTCCTTTCAACATCAGGCTCCCTGCCTGGATTTAACCTGGAGGTAAATGAAAAGTTGAAAACTAAATGAGCCCTATCTCCTTGATGAACGTTGCATATTGCCTTAAATCGGAATATCTTCATTTCCTCCAGTGTTGGCAAGGTGGTGGTGGTGGGGAGGTTGCCACGAGAGGCTGCTGGCTGGTTTAGGTTTAGCTGGATCACAAGTCACCTTGTTTTCTGGTGTCCCTTCCATGGAAGCCTCAGGCTTCCCTGCTGCCTCTCTGCAGAGGCAAGTGGATTGCATTGGGCAGTGTGCGAATTAATCAGCCATTAAAAAGAGAGGCCTGCTGTCTTATAAACCAATTAGAAGGGAACTGGTTGCTTGTGTAACTAATGTAGTGGGGTTGCTAGTAAGTTAAGGATGTATTGCGGCGAGAGGAGCTGAAAGAAGTCTCTGTTACAGGGGATCAAAGAACATGTTGAAAGCAGCAGCTCTTCCTCTAGAGCAGCATCTCACTTTGCAGCTGTACGTTGCAGTAAACACTGTCCCCTCTGCTTGCCTTGCAGTCGGCTGAGGGAAGTGTTTTTAACTCTTGATGATAAAGTCTTTTTAAGTTTTCCTTTTCTCTTAAATCTTCATTGTATTTATGGGTGGGGAGATGGAGAGAAGGAGGAGAACGCATGGTGGTCTGGCTGCTGGAGACCCCAGGTCCCTGAGGTTGGGTACCAGCAGCGCTGCGGGGTGCTCCCCTCCGCTGCCGTGCCAGAGCGGGGTCAGCTCAGCAGAGGGGAGCGATGCAGGGACGAGGTTGCAACTCTGGAGCAGGATTCATGGAGAGTGCTCTCTCCATGCACACAGCACCTTTTATTAGCTTGGGCTGATGCTTTTGCTTAGTGCTGCCTTGGGTCAGCGTTAGCATGGGGCATTGCCAGCTGTAGGCATGTTCCTGTGTCGCTGAGGCAACACGCTCTGTTATCTGTGGCTTCTGTGGGGTTTACTCCAGCAGCCGCTGGAGCAAATCTCAAGTGTTTAGCTGGATGCATTGGGCTTTCAATTCTTGGCAGTTCTGCTAACGTGCTAATTTGAGCTGCGCTTTCCTGACAACATGCTCAGTCTGCTGGCTGCTGAGCCAAATAGAGCAGGGGGGTAACATCAGCCTGCTACCTGGCAGGGGCAGCACCTTGCCAGGACCAGCCCCGTGTTCCATCCATCCTGCCAAGCACCTGCAGGATTGAGATCCCAGCTCTAGAGGAGGAAGCACCTGGGTGGAAGGATTCTCAAGCCGATCCGTTAGTTGCCTGTTCAATATTTTCTGCTTTTAGAGGAGGTGTGATTGCTGTCATTGGACTGCTAACGT
Organism: Clamator glandarius; assembly: GCA_033459285.1. Lineage (NCBI taxonomy): Eukaryota > Metazoa > Chordata > Aves > Cuculiformes > Cuculidae > Clamator > Clamator glandarius. The sequence continues at coordinate 866,132 of JAUNZM010000044.1, forward strand.
AACAAGATGTATGTTTAACTTTACCTAATTTACTGTGTACAGCTACTTAGGAACAGTGCAAACGAGATAAATAAATCATGGCTCTGCTTCAGTCCTAGCAATGGTTTTGCTTCTGCTCCATCATAACACAGGATCTATTCATTTCACTGGGAATGCGGGACTTGGTGTTCACTTACCTGACACTTACATTCAACAGCTTTAACACATGGAATTTTAACAGGCAATTCTGGACCAGCCAGGGTCATTGTTGCTAATCCTTTCTTGCAATTCCCCTCATCCTGTCCCTGCACTCCCTGATCAAGAGCCCCTCCGCAGCTTTCCTGGAGCTCCTTTCAGTACTGGAGGCTGCTCTAAGGTCTTCCCAAAGCCTTCTCTTCTCCAGGCTGAACAATCTCAACCCTCTCAGCCTGTCCTTGTATGGGAGGTGCTCCAGCCCTCAGATCATCTTCATGGTCCTCCTGCTGAGGGAATTCTGCATTTTTGGGCAACTTCTACAAAAGCTTTGGACTGATCCTGGCCCCACCACCACCAGACCATACACTGTTGTGTAAATACTATAAGTCTGACCAAATGGAGTGCCTCTTCCTCTGTCTTGCTCTCCTGATCACTTGTCTTGACCTCCCGTTTTGACCAGCCCCAGTTCCACTCATCTCATCCTTATTAAAACAGTAAGTGTGGGCTCACAATGAGTAGGCTTGGTGTGTTTTGCTGAGTTAGACCTTTAATTACACTGAGCTTATGACAGCTCTGCATCCTGAGCGGAAGATGCCCTCGTGATACATCCAGCCCTCAGCTCGTACCCAGGGAAAGCGCACACTCAGGTTGAAAGGCACCTCAGCCATAGTGCATTGAGCCAAGCCACAAATTGAGTTTGAAGTCATTAAGTGGAAAAGAAAATTTTTGTGACAAGTGATTTCCCTGAGCAGGTGACAAACTATAATGAAGCAGGGTGGTTTGGCTGGGAAGGTTTATGATAGCAGCTGTGTTCCCTTCCTCTCCAGCAAGCAGTCTGGGCAGGAGAGGATTTGTGGAAACCTGTCTGTGTAGCTGCCAGATGTGTGTGTCTGCCTTGGATTCATTTCCCCCAAAATGTTCATAGAATCACAGAACGTCCTGAGCTGGAAGGGACCCACAAGGTTCATCGTGTTCAACTCCTATCCCTGCACAGGACAACCCCAACATTCACACCGTGTCTGAATATTGTCAGGCTTGCTGTGGTGCCTGCTTCCCTGGGCAGCTGTTCCAGAGCTCCACCGCCCTCCGAGTGAAGAACCTTTATCCTGATATCCAGTCTAACCCTCCCCTGGCTCATCCTTTGGGAACTATAGGATGGGACTCTATTTAATTACCATTTAAGTTGTACTCTTCTTCCCAGCAAAGGAGTTGGTTGTGAAAAGGTTGCAAGCGTACAGCATCCCTGGGAAACGGTGTAATGGGAGGGCTCCGATTGTAGCTAGTTGCATCCACACAACTTCTTCCTCTGGCTTTGGTTCTGTTCCTGTAGGACAGGCACAGCCAGCATGTCTACAACTAGACGAGGGGTGTGTTGGGTACGAGTGGCCGTAGGGATTCAGCAAGGGGTGCATCATAGCCATGTACAGATCTCTTTGCAAGGTGGTGAGGCATTGCAGTGCTGCTCTCAGTCAGAGCCGGAGGAGGAAAGGTGCGAGTGAGGGCACCGGGATGGCTGGGGCAAGCTTTGGTTAGAAGAGCACTGAAGTGGATTAAAAAAAGCTGAAGATGCACAGCGTAAGAGCTGCTGCTGACAGCAGGCACTGGAGGAGGGCAAGCGGCTGCTCATATTAATGTGCAGGTAACCAAGCGTGACAGAGCACGGCGACAGCACTCAGGAAAGTGGTGCAGAGGGTGAGGAGTCAGCTGGCGTGGCTGGGCAGCACACGGCCGCCCTGGCCAGGACACCGCCTGGCTGTCTTCAATTCCACTTTTGTGCTGGGTAGGCAAGAGATCTTTATTATCCTGGCACACTAGTGATGAAAAATTAAGCCCCTAAAAGAAATGCGGCGATGGTCAGGGGAAGGTGATGGTTCTTAAACCAGGCAGTAGCGATGGCACGCTGCTGGCCACGAGGTCTCTGGAGCGTTCTCTGAGGTGGTGGGTGCTGTGTGAGAGGTGAGGCTTGGAGCTCTGCAGTCCAGCTGCTCCCGATTCATTTTCTCCCCTGATTGCTGGTTGTGCAGTGTGTGGGTGGGTTGGTTTTTTTCTTAATACAGTGTCAGCTGCTGGCTGAGCAGTGCTGTGGCTTTCAGGGTTATATGCTCTGACGGGGGTGCTGCCAGGCGCGTTCCTTCCCCCTTCTGCAGGTGCGCTCACTTGTTGCCTGATCTCTGCGTGCCCGGGACCACCAGCCCCTCACCCTCTGGGCTTAATGGGATTTCTTCCATGAAAGGGTAGTGATGAATCACCCAGGCTAGACACCGCTGTCGAAGGCCACCAGCTGCTGGCCTTCAGGACAGTTGGATTTATACCTCGGAGCAGGCATCGTGTTCCTGATGTGCGGTGCAGTGCTGGTCTGGGAGCTGCTGGGTCTGGTCTGCTGCCCATCCTGCACTAGGCTGAATTATCCAGCTGTCCCTACCTCCCCTGCTGCTTACTCCAGCGCACAGGGTGGGGAGGTGGTGGATGATGACCAGCTGCAAGAGCCCTGATGTGCTAATGGTCCTCAGCTGCCTTAACCAGCCCCACCTGGGGCCCATAAGCCCTGCTCCAGCCTCAGGATCTTCATTTAAGCTCAGGGCGCTGTAGGAGATGTTTGTGTTCCTAGCTGTGGTCTCTGCTGCTGGTACTTTAGGTGCAGTCCAGATTCACATTGCAGGTCCTTGCTGTAATCCTACCTCTGGCTGGGGTCTCCTGGATGGACCTTGCAGGTAGCTTGGCCCCTGACCTTGTCTCCTGGCTGGACTTTGCACCTACGTTGCAGGTAACCCCTACAGCTTTTGCTCTGGTGCTGTCTTCTTGCTCTTAACTGAACTCAGTGGATGGACCTGGGCCCTGACTTGTCACCTTGTTTTGCCTGGGGCTGGGACCTGTCACCACTCAGCCTTTCTCAGACTTGCTGGGACTGTGCCAGGTCAGTGGGGGCTGCCTTGTGGTCGCCCATGGTTCTTATGTAGAATGGCCCTACTCTTGCTGCTCCCTGCTACCAAATGTGGTCTTGTGGGTGTAATATCAGGATAATTTGGTGCTGCCATTGACCCCTTAGCAATCTGTCTGGTTTAAAAAGTCACTTTTCTTGAGCTCGCACCTTCATAGCTCTCGCTTGTCCCTGCCCAGAGCTTCTGGGCTGCTGGTGGTGGGGAAAGGCTGCCCTGTTCTCTTTGAAAGGTCTCTGTCAGGCAGAGAAAGAGATGAGAATGTTACTTAAACGGGTGCTGGAGTTTTAATGTGTACTGGGAATAGAGCAGGAAAAAAATTTTTGAAGGTGCTGGATACACTTAGCACTGCTTGTCGCTGAGGGTTTGAAAGTGGACTGGGGGAGGGATCAACAGGAGCAAGAGATGCCAGCTGGAGCCACCAGAAGCTTTTTAAAAAGAGCTTGGGTGCAACACAAAACCCAGTGCACTTGCATATTCCAAGCAACGCACGTAAGCAAGACTCACTTTTACATTTTTCAGAGCAGATTAGCGATTTTCTAATTAGGGAAAGAACCGAATATTGAGCACTGAAATGGATAAGCGACTTAAAAAGAACAGAGAAAAATTGCAAAGTGAAATCACTTAAATCAGCCTTGTCTCCTCCCCGCTTCATGCTTGGTATGCTGTTTATCTTGGCAAATGGGGGGAAAATAAATTCCCTGGAGATGGCACATACACGTCGTTACCTGACTGCATCAGATCTGTCTTTGCACAGAGGTAAGAGCCCTAAACAGCAGATTTTTTTTTTTTTTTTTTTTTAATTTGCCCTGAGGACCCACAGAAATAAGAGTGGGGCTTGGTCTGTCCATCATACTCAGCAGCAGCTCTTTGCTCAGTTTTGATCTGAATCCAGATGTGGATTCAAGACATCACAGTTGTTGGGGGTTGTTTGGCCCTTTGGTATATTTTTAAGGCTCATTTTTCTTGCTAGACCTAAAGCACTTCCCCTTTTCATGTGTTAGATTCACCATCCACAAAGTGGGGCTTAGCAGCTGTTGAAGTTGGATTGCACTGACCTAGGGTGGTGTCTGGGCTTTGGAAGGGGCCAGCACAAGCTCTTCTGGAGAGGTGCAGGAGGCAGTTCACCCCAGGAGATCTTTTCTTAGGCCCTTGTTATCCCAAAGATAAAGGTTAAGGAAGCCTTAGGAACTGTAAGGATGCGGGGCAGGGTGTGAATCTCGTAGGCAGCACTTGGCATGCTGCAGCCACTGCTGGACCATAAATAAATGTTAGTGGGCACTCTCTCTCCCAAAGCACCTATCACTGCTGCCATCCATGTGGAAAGAGGAAAGTAAATGATTTCTTGGATTGTCTTAAAGGCAGAGGGAATAGGATAGGATCAGTCTGTTGGATTTGTTGAATAAACTACAAAACCCAAGATATAATTCTCTGCAGGCACAGGGTAATGGACTATGTAGTATTTTGCATTTCAAGCACCAGAGCGTTCAAAGTGAGCTGTCAGAAACTGGTGGGCTTGTTTGAATTAACCATGGCTTGAGCTGGCCACAGTAATTTTGTGACTTACTTCTGCTCCAGTAAAGTTAGTTGGTGCCAAGCTGCAGCCCGTGTGGTGCACTCCACTTGCCCAGGGAGATGTGCTCTCTGCCCCACAGCGCATTCAGCAGGAATTGGGCAGTCAAAGAGCTGCCTTCTTCTTTGTCTAAAGCTAACTGTGCATCTGGGGGTTGTCAGTGGTGTCCTAGAGAAAGGAAGGCAGCTTGCTGGGTGGAAGCTCCTGGTATAAGTCCAGCCAAGCCCACGCCTGTGTTTTGATTAACCCTTCCATCCGAAAGCCGTGCAGCCGTGTGACTTGGTTTCTTGGCTGCTTGTGGAAGCTGAGGACCACTCCTCACCCCTGGCTCTTGGCCCTTGTCTGGCTGAGGTGCTCAGTGGTAGGATGTTACAACCCAGAAGAAAAAGAGCATTGTGCTGGCATTGATGCTGCTTGTCCTCTTCTCTGGTCTGTGAACACAAAAGCTTGCCTCTTGGGCTTTGCTCTAAGAGGTATCAAGTGTTGGGAAGTACTTTGTCCCATTTCTTTTTAAAGGAGACCTTTGTACAAACCTTAAAGATGGGTATTTGTGCATTCCCTGACAACTGAAGCTTTTCCTTCCATTCTCTAGATGAAGATCAGAGGTTGTGAGATGAGATGAGAGAGGCCAGCAGTGGGATTAACTGCTGGTTAATTCATGGAGCTGGTATTGGGGGGATCTAGCTTCGATTCCTGCAGGGTATTTCTAAGAATCTGGCCAAAAGCAAACACAAAGTCAAGTGCATGGACAACATCAATGATCAGCCCTGCAGCAAGCTCTTGCTTTAAGCCAGCTAAAGAAGTATCATTGTGTTCTATGAATTATATTCAATTTGGAAAACCTTTGTATGTTGGCAGTTGCCTTGCATGCATACAGAGCTCCTGCAATATAGATGATATCTTCTGTCTAGTTGTGAGTTGAGAGCCTCAGACCCCAGTGTTTGTTCCCATTTCCTCCCCCAAACAGCTGGAGGACTGAGCATTTCAGCTGCAGGGTTTGCTTGCTGCGTAGGGCGGCGCTGAGTGTGGATGTTGTTGAGCAGACACTGTTGCAGCAGATTCTGTGAACAAGAGAGGATGTTTTAGTCACAGTTGTGCTTTCCTTTGTCTTTGGGAAAGCAGATTAACCTAACAGTCTGTGTGCTGATGCTGGCAGGTACCAAGTAAGGTGATACTCCCTGCTGGAGTTCCATGTCTCAGGTGGTCTCCAGAACAGCTCCTGTCAGATTTGCACCCAATGCAGTTGCTTCTTGCTAGCTCAACCCCACTGTGCCTACTAAACCATGTCCTGAAGTGCCATGTCTTTGAACCCCTCCAGGGATGGAAACTCCACCACTGCCCTGGGCAGCCTCTGCCAGTGTTTCACTGCTCTTTCAGTAAAGTTTTTCCTAATACCCGATCTAAACCTCCCTGATGCAACTTGAGGTCATTTCCTGTTGTCGCTTCTTACTGGGATCAAGAGACCAACACCTGCCTTGCTACAACCTCCTCTCATGGAGTTGTAGGCCATAATAAGGTTCTCCCCTCAGCCTCCTCTTCAGGCTATATAATCCCAGTTTCCTCAGCTTCTCCTCCCAGGACTTGTGCCTGAGCTCCGTTACCCTCCTCTGGATGCCCTTATAGTGAGGGGCCCAAAACTGAACAGAGGATTTCAGGTGTAACCACACCAGTGCTGAGTACAGAGGCACAAAGTAACTTCATTCAGGCTTGTCTATCTCCCAGAATATTTTGGGAGAGGGCTGGTGGGTCTGGACTGTGGCTGTCTGCTCCGCTGTGGATGGTGGTGGGGCAGCGTGACAGCCTGTGCCATGGTCCTCTTTAGTTACAGGTGTAGAAGGGGGGACACAGTCTCCAGTAGCACTGAGTCAGTAGGACAGGAGGAGAAGATGCCCTTGTGGTGTGGGGCACAGCCCTGGGTGCTGCTTGGAGCTGTGCCCTGCTCTCTGTGGGACCTTAAGCTGTGAGGATGACCAGTGGCAGATGCTGATGCCAGATGCTGACTTGCGAAAAATCAGGAGAAATGCAGCAAAGAGGAGTTCCAGCAAGGTCTTGCCGCTTTTGTCAGGGAGCAGCCAACTTGCCCCACTCAATGCCCAGGCAGGAAATAAACTTGCTAAATGAGTATATTTACTGCAAATGAATTTGTACCAAATCTTGTATGTGCAGCAAAATCCTCTTAGATGAGCATCTGATAAAGGATTAAAACTATTAAATGATTAAAAAATCCCCTCTGCCAAATGGTGAAATAGGCAGATTATATGGTGCTTTGTTGTTTTGTTTTTCCCCTTGGTTTTGCTATTCCCACCCTCCTTGTCCTCTTGGAGGGGAGAGAGGGGAGAAGGGCTCTGCTGCAGCACAAGAGGTGCCAGGGAGGCTGGCAGAGCTGGGGGAGCGGCGGTAGAGACTCCAGTACCCTGCAGGAGGAGAGAAGAGGTCCCCAAAACTTCTTCCAGCTGCATGCTGTGTCCTGCTATTCCCAGAAGCAGATGGATTTCTCAATAGTATGAAGAGCTTTTCCTGTGGGAAAGGCTGGGTGGACTGGGATGCTCCTGGGAATGTGGAAGCCAAAACTGGTGAAGCCAATTGTGCAGGAAACAAGACTGAACCCTGCATGAGGGCTATTCCAGATAGGATGATGTCCCAGAAATGGGTACAATCCCATCAGTTAGCTTCTTGTATGAAACAGGTGAAGAGGGCTACCTCAGGAGCTGCCTGAAAGCCATCCTTCCTCTGAGCTGCCAGGCCTCTGGTGAGGAACATCCCCATTCATGGGTGAGAGGATCATCAATGCTTCCTTCAGCTTCAGGATGTCATCTTCTGTGGTAACCTTGTCTGCAGAAACGTCCTGGAACTCAGCAGCTTCCAATTTGCAATATTTGCATTGCAAGTCCTGGCAGGTGACCTTGGTTATGTTGGATAGCAGCAGGCAGGGGAAGCATCAGGCCTTCTCTGTGATAACATCATTTGGCTAGCACATGTGCATGTTGCTGGTCACCTCTCAGGTGGCTGTTGCCAAGTCTTTGGGGCTTCTAGGAGTTACCTTAGCTCACAGTAAGGCAGTAATTTGGATGGCAATCCAAGACCCAATACTGGAGGAAGCGTGCTACGTGTTGTGCCCTATGAGGGGTCTGGCTAGAGATCCATCTGATGCTTGTCATGTTTACAAGGCTCATCCATCTCCTTGTCCTCTGAAGAAAGTGCCTCGTTATGGTCCTGTGCCCGAGTTAAGTCCTGGTAGCTCTCAGAGGAAGGTTCGGTGGGGACAGGATACAGACCACCTCTACAACCCTGGAGGTTGAAATGAGAAAGAAACAGATCTGCTGTGAAAGGACCTCTGCTTGGGCTTGAGCAGAGCCTGGATTTCCCTCTGGCTGCCCAAGGCTAGTTTTGTGCTGTGGAGCTGGACCCCCCAGCCAAGGGCTGCTGCCAAAAGTACCCATTTCCCTGGGGTGCTGGACATGGGTCCTGCTCTTCTGAGGATGTTTTGGGGTCAGGTGGGATGAGAGAACCGCTTTGTTAATGTAACCCTGATTAGGCAGTCAGGGACTGCATCAGAGTCCAAGTCATTAGGAGCTGTCAGCAGCCAAGCATTCAAGTGGAAGGATGGGAGAGGAGGAAGGAAAAGCCAAAGGGGCAGTTGCAGCCATGGTGTCAGCTCAGTATTTATGAGGAGAATAAGCCTCTGGTGCTTTATGGCCCTTAAGATGTTGTTTTTTCCAGGTTCCTTTGATTAGATAGGATTATCTCAAGGGCTCGAATGGCACGTCATTGATTTCTGCTCACTTTTATGGAGATGTTCAGCAGCCTTAATCCATACCCAGTTCTGAAATGTGGAGAGGGGACAGTCTGTCCCAGGAGGGGCCGTTTGGAAGTGTGCACCCCTGATTTAGTCTGACTCCAACTCCCCTGCATTCCTCTGTGTCCTCTGCTCTGATTGCTTTTGGGCTGTCACTTGCTATCTCTCAGAATCAAGAGCTCATGGGATGATTCTGTCTGCTTGATGTTTCAGGGAGAGCTGGACATGGATGGGAAAGGAAAGAGATGGGAGAGGAACTCAGCAGCTCTGAGAGGTGACTGAGAAGACCAAAAGAGCACTGTTTGTAGCTGATGTAATGCTGTGGGAGTGAGTTGGTGTCAGGGGCGTGGTGAGCTGGGGACCAGATTTAGGGTTATTGGGCAAGTGATGGATTTTTCCCACTTTCCCACTTTGTGCCCAAGTTATTATTTAGCATTTGTTGCCTGTGTGGAAACCTTGTAAAAATCCTGTCCCAGGTACCAAACCCTTGGAGATCTGCCCTTGTGGGTGCCAAAGCATTCCAGGTAAGGGCAGGGTGGAGCTGGCAGCAATATTGGGCATGTGAGCTTGACCAGAGTGAGTCAAAGTATCTAAGGGATCCAACAGAGGGGCTGTCTGCAGGAGAGGCTGGCAGCACCGCTGAGTGTCTCTAGAAAAATTCAGAGACTCAGTTGCAGTTGGCAGAGCTGGTGAACTTAGAAAGCTTGGGGGCTCTAAAAGCACTGTTGTTGTTAGCTGGTCTCCTGGGAGTGGGGCTGAGGGGGAGCTGGGAGCAAGGAGCAGAGTGCCCCTGGCAGGAGGGGTGTGGGTGGCAGAGCTGCTGGGACGGGGCTGAACTGGGGACCTGTGGGCAGGTAGCCTTTATGTCACAGAGCATGGAAGAGAGGGTGGCAGGACTGCTCAGACCCTGGGGTTAACTATCCCTGCCATGGAAACTGCATTCCCTGTAACCTTCTGCTTCATTTTTTTTGGAACCTTTGAAGCCCCCCCCACCCCTCCAGCTCATCCAAAATAGAGACATTTCTTTTTAGTTCAGGGGAAGTGCTGGCGCTTGGCTCCTGCTGGGACAAAAGTGCTGGAGCCCAACACCTGCTGGGCTCTGCTTGCACTGTGCCCTGATTAGCAACTTCTGCCAGAGCCCCTCGGGAAGTGTGGGATGGAGGGGAATGTGGAGACACCGCAGCCCTTGCTTTGAGACCTGCTGCTGGGTTTACCAGGGCTGCAGTGCTTGCTGCCAGCTCTGCTGCCTGTGCCCCGCTGGCTCACCCTGGTGTGTACCCTGCATTTCACTGCCAGCTCTGCTGCCTGAGATTCTTCAGCCCCTTCTCCTGTAACAGAGACATGAGCAGAAGCAAGCCAGGCTTCCCCTTCGTGTACCGAGATGCTGGTTTTGTCTCTTGATGCTGCCATGGCATTTTTTCTGGTGGCATTTGAGAGGGTGTTGCTTGAATTGGGCAGAGAGAAAAGAGTGGACAGATTGGGTGTTAAGCTGAGCTCTGCCAAACTCATTTCAAGAAGGCCCTTGAGGAGCCATTGGCAATGTCCAGCCTGTCCTAGCCTTTTGGCATTGGCTGAGGAACAGCCAGTGCTTGCCACTGCAGGAGTAAAACCTCATCTTGGGCTCCTTGTCAACCCCTCAAAGCACTGAGGCTGGATTTCTCCTCCCTGAGGTCTGGAGGCAGTAAAATCAACTGCCAGACTATTTCAGAGCTACTTTCCAGAGCTCGGATGGACACCTGGAAGCCTGCATGGAGTTCCTGCTAAAAGAATTCCATCCCCAGGGAGTGAAATAACCTGTCAAGTCATTTTATTTCCATTCACTGGGACTGTTTGATACCATTAGTAGCAAAAATGATCCTATAGCAGCTATGGGCTACCTCCTCCTTGATCCCACTTCAGTAATGAAAACACTCCCCTCTCTTCCATCTCTCCCCATCCTGAAAAGTTTTAATCAAATAAACCTGGCACGTGCACTCCTATAAGGAGGATGCTTTGTGTTAGCCAAGATTTGCACTTGTTCCATTTTCTTCTGATTTAATTTTCCAGAGATTAAGATCCTGCTCATCTCCCCTCTTAAAACTTGGCTGCTTTTGTTTTGTTTGTAGGTTTGACTCTAGTGGATTTTTCCTTTCTCTCAGTGGCTTTGTTTAGAAAATCCTGAAACCCTGAGGAGTTTCAGCCTCGGGGACCCATCTGGCCATGAAATCGAAAGGGAGTGGTGCCGCCCAGCGCCTGGCACTGTCCTCCCTGCTCGTGAAGTGGCTCACCTGCCTCCATGTGGCTTTGGCAGTGAGGCACGCGTTGGTGCTGAAGAGTGTTTCTCATGTGAATGTGTCTTCTCAAAGCAGGGGGAGCATCTCCAGGCTGCTGACTCCTGTTTGCTGTGCAGGAGGTTGTCTGGCTTTGCTGCCACCTTTGCTTCAGCAGCTACATGTACCGTTAATGCTAAAGGTGGGGTCAATCGTATGGAATTGGGAAGGTTGTTGGATTGCAGAATGGTTGAGATTGGCAGGGACCTCAGGAGATGGTCTGATCCAACACCCCTGCTCAATCAGGGTCATCTGGAGTGGGTTGCTCAAGCCCATGGCCAGACATCTTTGGAATATCCCCAAGGAGGGGGAGAACCTGCAGCCTTTCTAGGCAACTTGTTCCAAGGGTTGGGGGCCCACACAGCTGGGGGGTGGGGAAGTCATAGAATCATGAAATGATATGAGTTGGAAGGGACCTCAAAGTCCATCCAGTTCCAACCCACCTGCTGTGGACAGGGACACCTTCCACGGGATCAGGCTTCTCAAAGTCCCATCCAACCTGGCCTTGAACATCTCCAGGGATGGGGCAGCCACCAGTGCTTTGGGCAACTTCTTCCATTTGCCTCAGAAAACCATGGCAGGAGGTTGAAACTGGATGGACTTTAAGGTCCCTCCCAACCCAAACCGTTCTAAGATGCTAATCTATAATTCTGCCTGGAGTTGCCCTGGTTTCCCAAGTGATGTTTGATGCAGGGTAGAGTGTGTGTGTTTGAGGGTAAAATGCATCTTCTGCAGGGAAGACTCCTGTGTTTGCACTAATACCAGGGAATAATGCCTAAAGCTCACCCTGCCTTGGCCTTTGAGGAGTGTTTGTACGGAGACCGCGACACCCAAATATTCCAGTGCTCTTTGCAGGCTGTGCAGATGTCTGGGGTCAGTGGTGACAAATTATGGAGCTTCCTCCCCCTTCCCTCTATCCTTTCTCATTTCCATTATCTGCCTTTTGTAGAGGCTGTAATTTATTGCATTTTGCAACCTTGTAATTTATGGCTTTTTGATAATTCTTTGCAAGCTTTCACAAGTAACAGCTCTGTGTACCCCAGCGCATTCCATTGTCACACTTGAGGCTTTCCCACCTCCCCCTGCACTTCCACTTTTTTCTTGTAACTTGCCTGTTTACTTGCTAAATTATTATTGTGCACTCAATAAAAATTGCATTTAGAAAGTGATAACTGAAATGACATTTAACATGGAAAGCACTTAAGCATAATTACACTATATGCATTACATCATTTTGTGACAGAAAGTATCTGAACAAGGGTTTTTTCTTGTTGTTTGGGGCTACAGAGAGTGAGTGCTGGCATTTCATCACTTCTAGAATAATATGGGTTTAGTTTCACTTGAGGAGTTTGTACTGGGCTGCTTCTCTCTGGTTCTGCAGATCTTCTGTATCTCTTGCAGCAGCGTAGGGTGAAGAAGTCAACCCTGTCATTCCAAGAGGTTCCAACTGGCAGTTTGATAGGGTTTATTCCTAGTTGGAACTCGTAGAATCCTGAAGTTGGAAAAGACCTTGGAGATCATAAAGTCCAACTGTACCTGTCCACTACTCAAGCATCCCTGAGCACTTCATCTGCCTATCTTGTAAACGCTTCTGGGGCTGGTGACTCCATCACCTCCCTGGGCAGCCTCTGTCAGTGCCCGAGAACCCTTTCGGTGTAGGAGTTTTTCCTAAAGTCCAACCTGAATCTCCTCTGGCACAAGCTGAGGCCATTCCTTCTAGTCCTATCTCTGTCTGAAGAACGCTGCTGCTCGCTGTAGCCAAAAGCTAAATGGTTAATGTCCTTGCTTTATGCTGTTCAATGACTTCTACAGAAATGGGGGAAGTGTGCCAGCCCCTCATGACCCTGCAGTTCGTTTCCTCACTGGTATGACTATTTGATTATTAGATTACCTGCAAATTGCAGCTCCTTGACCATCTGCTGTGCAAAACTTCTCAGCTTAACCCCAGCATCTGTCCCACCCAGCCATGCAGACTGGGCTGAATACCTGAGCAGATCAGCCCAGCTTCCCACCCCTGGCTGCTTCTGCTGGGCTTTGTCCTCTCCGTGTGTGAAATGCTTCAGGGATGCTGTTAGTGAGACCACACCTCACATCTTGAGTTTGGTTTTTGACAACACACTACAAGATGGACACGGGGGGGCTGTGGAGTGCCCAGAGGGTGTCATTGGAGCTGGGGAAGGGTCTGGAGCGCAGAGGTTACGGTCAGCGGCTGAGGGGTCCGGGGTTGGTTTGGCCTGGAGAAGAGGAGGCTGAGGGGACACCTCATCACTCTGACCTGAAAGGAGGTTGTGGTAAGGTGGGTGCTGATCTTCCAAAGAAGAACGGATAGGATGAGAGGAAATGGCCTCAGATTGTCCCAGAGGTTTAGGTTGGTTATTATGTCACTGATTGTTAGTCCCCCTACTCCCTAGCCCCACATCAATTAGAAAAAAAGCTCTTTACTGTAAGAGTGGGGAAGCTTTGGAAGAGGCCAGGCTGGATGGGGCTTTGAGAACCCTTTGAGTGGCAGGGCGATTGGAACTGGATGGGCATTAAGGTTCCTTCCAACTCCCACTATTCCCTGATTCTAATCTCTGCTCCAGCAAATAGATGATGCGAGCCACTGTTCTTGCGCTTCCAGGCTGCGTGTGAGGGGTTTGGTTTCTTTAGCAAGTTGAGATAGAGAGCATGTGTTCTGCAATCCAGGAGTGATGTTTGGGAAGCAATGGATACCGATCCATGAATTGGAAGGGTTGTGGGGCAGTGTGTTTTATTGAAAAACGAGGAGGGATGGAAAGGAGGAGGATCATTGCTGACATTAGAGTCCATAAGGGAACTCCCCAGCATGTCTAGAAACACTGTGTTGCTGTTTGCAGTGCTGGTGTGACTTGGCCTTCTCGTTAATAAACTGTTAATCACTTTATGGGTCATCTAATTCAAAATGCTCACCGAAGCTTCCTGAGGTTGAGATTAAGGAGATCCGTGGACTTGGGCTTTTTTCCCTTCTGTTTCTTCCACTGCACACATAACTAGAAGCCATGCAGAGGCAATAAAACTAATATAGATGGGAAAGGAATCTCCTGGAGTGATTACTCCATGCCTTTTCAAGGAGGAAAAGGCTTTTTGTGTTGCTTGTATCTTTTTTATTATGATTTTTCTGAGCTGAGCATAAAAAAGGAGGGGGGGGAGAAATCTATCAATAAAATCCTCATCTGTTTGACAATCAGTCTCACCTGGGAGCTACTCAGTGTTATCTTGGCTTAATTCTTTAGTAAGAATGAAAAAGGTATTAAAAATGGGCATCTCTATTGAGAGCACTTAATTCTTGGCAACAAGAGTCAATTATGACCTATTGAGTGAGCCCCCCGCAAAAGTGCTTACTTGCAAAATACTTCAGACCTAGAGCAAGGAGGTGGAAGGAGGGTGGAACCCTGTGCTGGAGGGAGATGGAGAAATGCCTGCTTCACCCTGGACTTGCCCATCGCCTGGAGAGGAGACTGAGCTCTGAGGGCTGGAAACGCGGGGAGCTGAGCTGCAGCTGGGTCTGTCAGAGGGAGAGCGCAGAGCAATTTTCCTGTGAGCTCCACAAGGGGATGAGCACACCCTTGAGCTTTCCAAAGGGTTTTGGGGCCCGGAGTCAGCTTTTTGTTGTTGGTTTCCCCCAATTTCTCTTGCACTCATTTTGCAACAGGTCTTCAGTTTCTACAGTAATGGGGCTGAGTGCACTCTGCTCTTGGAGGAGACCGTGCTACTGTTCTGTTGTGTTGGTTTTGCTCTGCAGTTGCGTTGGGACCCTTTTGAGATGCCAGCACTGATGGTGCAGGAGCTCAGGATGAGCCCATCTTGAAAGCTGCCTGATACAAGAGGGCCTGGGGGTGTTGATTGACAGTGACAGAACATGAGCCGGCAGGGGTCCAGGTGGCCAAGAAGGTCAATAGCATCCTGGCTTGGATCAGCCATCGTGGGGCCAGTGGGAGGAGGGAAGAGATCATCCCCCTGGGCTCAGTGCTGGTGAGGCTGCACCGTAAATCCTGGGTTCAGTTTTGAACCCTTCAGTATAAGGAGAGCATTGAGGGGCTGCTTGTGACTTTAGTCTGAAGAGCCGCTGTCTGTGTGTGTGAGACTAATTGTTTCAAACCATGGGATGGTGCTGAGTTTCTCTTTTCAGCAGGAATTGTTTCCAGCAGCCCTGTCTCCTGTGTTGTTCAGGAGGTTGGGTACAGGTTCCTTCCTTCCAGCTGTGTAAGCCTTGCCGCTGGGTGTGCTGGAAATGCTGCATCGATCACTTGAGGCAGAGGATTTTTCTGGTGACGACAGTATGTTGATAAGTTGGATGAGGAGACTTATAAATAGTAGGTAAGGGACTGACAATAAAAGGAGAAGCAAATTGTTTCCTGCAAGAGTTTCTGTGGCTAAAATCTGGTGATGCTTTAAGATGTCTATTGATCATTCCAACACAGAGATACATGTGGTCTATATAATCATCTGAGCTTTATTTATGACACAAAACCAAGTCAGCACTATTATCTATGAATGTAACTGCAAGCTCACCGTTCTGTTACGTGAGGAGCTGAACTCTGCACAGCAGCCTCGAGCGCTGATGTGGTCCAGGACTCTGGGAGCGAGCAGGTCGCTCCTGCTGTGCTGTGGGGCTCGAGCCCCCATCTGCTAGGCTTGGGAGAAGAAGCTGCAGAATAAAACCCTCATGTCTGGAACACGAGATAGAATCCTACAGCCTTGGGAAACGATAGTTTTCTTTTTAGAACTTGTTCCCTATTTTTAGGAGGGAAGTTATTAGGTGCCATTGAAGAAGGACCTACTGCATCACCAATGGGTGTCTCGCTGTTTGAGTGGAAATGTCTTGTCTTTAAGAATTCCCACTCAGGTTGCTTTTAAACCAATTGAAGCTGCTTGGGTTTCAGCTTTTGCTGTTTCGAGCGTTGCTAATTAACATTCTGGACAAAGGAGCAGAGAGTGGGGAAGATAAATGCTTCTGATTTGTAAATGCCACTTTGCTCTTCAAGCGCTGTCCTTCTGGGGAGAAGATTTCTTTCTTGTTCTTGTTTCCCCCCTGCTCCCTCCCACTGTCCTGTAGTAAAACTGATGGCTGGGCATATATTTTGCCTTAAGGATACGTATAATTTCTCGCTGCCTACCTGTGTGATGGCAGGTGAGTCTGTGTGGCTGTGAGGGCGCCTGCCTGTGTGCGGAGCTGGGATGTGTTTCTTTGAGTGGAGATGAACGCCTGGCTGGTGCATGCGAGCCTTTACCAAAGGAGGAGGCTCATGGTAGAAGTTTCACATCCCCTCAATGATAAGCTACAAGCAAATAGGGGTGAAATCAGAAATTGGCAACATGCTGTCAGAGGGATTAATTTCTTTCCCTGATTAACTTTATACTGGAACAGCAGGAGACTAATACTTCACTGTACACAGTGTCTGATGCAACCTTTTCTTGCACCAAGTAGATCTGAATCCATCCCTGGTCCTGTTCTTCTCTGGTTACCTTTTCATCGAGCCAAGTGGTGAGGCCATCGCTCTGGATGTGTAATGACAAGGCAGGTACCCATCTCCTGAGGCTGGCAGGAAATACCAAAATATCTGCCGGTGATCTGGGGGTCTGGCTTGAGCCATCCAAGAGTTTTGTTCCTGTTTTAAGGTACCGTGTGGCTCCTAGAGGCTCTTGCTGCAGTATTGATGCTCTCTGTTCATTTGCCACCTTTCCTGTAGGGCATCCACTGCACTTTGCAAGAATTAACAGTCAGTTCTTAAAGAGCAGGAGGTCAGCCAGACCACTCAGCCTTGGGAAGGTGATTTGCCCGTGATTATTGTGCAGGCAGGTCAGTAGTGTGCGTGTGGCAACGGGGGAATGTGGACCAAGCCCCCTCTCTCAGCATTAAGTGCCAGACAATTGCTCCCCACCTGTGCCTAAAGCTTAATTAAGATCGCATGCTGTCATTGGGAGAGTGCAGATGTGGAGCTGAAATAGCGCTTTGTGTCGATAGTGCAGGCAGAGCTGTGTGGGGAGCGATTCCTGTAAGAACAGATGTGATGATGGTTGAGTAGATTTGAGTTCTGGCTGCTCTGGGGGTGCTGGCTCATTCTGGCTTTCGCACTGTGGGGGCTTCCCTGCACTCTGCTAATCCTGGGGTGCTGTGGGGGCCTGGTGACGGAGTTCTTCCCCATCTTTGGGTCAGCCCTCCTGAGATGTTAGCAGTGTACACAGGCAGAGTTTGTTGGCTGCTAGGAGTGATGCTGGGATTGCAGATCGTCCTCCTGTCCCCTCTTTGGCCACATGGAGCACAGAAGCTCACAGCCTGTATACGCCTGCTTCTGCAAAGCCTGGGTAGCTGGCTCTGCCTGGGAAAGAAATGAGATGTTCTTCAGCCTCTGTCCAAAGCCTCTAAGACATCTTCGAGAGAGCAAGTCACCTATGCTAGTTGTATGGATCAGATACGTATACAGGCCAACAGCGTTTTCCTTTTGCCTTGGTCCTCCTCATGTTGAACACCATCCTCCCAAGCACTGAAGCTGACCTGTTCTGGCTGATATCATGGAGAGGATGAGGGAGCCTGGGAATTGCTACTGCACCGTGCAGGGCTGATGGAGAAGTTACTATTGTTAACCCCTCAAAATGCTGATCGAGTGAGTAGTGGCTGATTCGGGAGGGAGGGAGCCCAGTGAGGAAGTGCCTGTGTGTTGGAAACCTCGTGAGGTCTGTGAAGGGTGGATCCATGGGACGTGTACCCCTCGCTCCCCCTGGGAGGAGTCAACTCTGGTCCTTCCCATGATGGTGATGGGCATCTCTGTGCCTTTCTTGTTTGTCACAGACACAGCTAAATGAGCAGCTGATGGAGAAGGCTGGTGCAGGGGGAGGGTGATCTATGGCTCTGCTAAGAGGTCCCTGTTGCCTTTTCTCTTTGATTTGAAGGGCTCCTCAGCAGGCTGTCAGGGCTGGGATGCGCTGGCTGCACCTGTGCCAGCTCTGGGAGGCTGAGTGCTAGTGAATCCTGTGCAGAAATAGGCTGGAGTGAGGGGCTGCAGGAGCAGGCTGGATTTAGCAGGCACATCTGGCTGATAACTGCAGTTTTTCATTGGCATAATCACATATTTTGGAGGCTGTAAAGGTGAGGAAGGTGGAGGAACAGGAAAGGGTGGGACGCAGCAGAGATAGATGCTGTTGAAGCTCCCCATTGCTGCAGTTTTGCTGTTGCATGTCGCTGCTAACCTTTCCCTTCTGCTCTTGTTGTTCCAGGTTGCCACTGCAGCCACTTGCTGCCCTGCTCTCGTCAGCAATCAAATTGGGACCTGGAATCTCAGAATTCCTCAAATCTGCTTTTGCAGTGCCTGTTGGAGCACTCTTGTACTGTCACTCTGACCTTAACATCAAAACACATGTGCCTTGCTCAAGACTTGAGCCTCATTTTTGCTCCTTCTTTATTCTTTGTTGAAGTGTCAGGGGAGCAGGAAGCGACAGCAGGAGAAAGGATGGGTCTGGAAACATATTCTTCATGTCCTGGATGGGGGGACAAGAGGCAGCTTTATGAGGACTTTGTATTAGATGTAGGTAACAACTTTCTAGCAGGCTGGCTAGGAAAACTCTGGAGGACTTCAGCTAGGGAAGCCTGGGCTCTCCACCACCAGTGGGCAGGAGCAGGGCTTTTGGACAGCCCAGGTCAGGTAGATCCTGTATGAACCAGAGGGTTGGGTTGGACATGTGGGTCTCTTCCCACCTTGCTTCCAACAAGACTGTGCGCTTACAGAAATGCTTCCAGTGCTTTGGATTAGGAAGGAAAGCTTGCAAACATGAATCCCTGAAGATCAGAGAAAGCCCCATAACTTATGTCAGAAGGTAAATCCGAAAGAATTGCAAAGCTGCTATTTCTAAAACTTCAATTTCTTGAAAATAGATCATTACTCTGCAGAAAACTGGAGGGGTAACTGTTGACAGTGCTGAGTTTTGCTGGCCTAGATTTTAGTCCTCCAGCTCCAATAAGAGATTTAGTCTAATTCTGTGTCAATGGTCCCTTCCTCATCCTCCTCACTGGAGCAACACCTTCCATCTCCTCTCGTGGTGGTGGTGGTCCCTCATCCTCTTCTCTGCCATGGAAAATGAGTCCAATGAGGTCACCTTTTGGGTCTGCATTAGCTTTTGTAATTTGTGTCCTAAACACTTAGAAAATAAGTAGCTCCGTAAAGGAAAGTAAAGTTGTAAACCATTTGGCAACTGAGGAAAACAGAGCTGCGGCCACACAGAGTCCAGGGGTGACCTGAAAAGTAGGATTGTTCCTTGCTTTATCTTTCCTGAACCATCTTCATCTTCTCCCACTCATCTCATCCAGGCACCTCTGAAGCCACCAGCACAAGCCCTCGCTCCCTACCCAGGCTTCTTGCTCCATTCCCCCTCTCCTCCAAACCCTCCTTTGGTGTCCCCTGCCTCCTGCTCTTCTCCTGGTGGGTCTGGGGTTGTGCTTCAGCAGAGCGTGTGCCTGTCTGCCTGTGAGAGCGCTTTCACCTCTTTCGGTTAAATTGATGGTCTGTTCCAAAATTGATTTTAATCCTTGCTTATAGGTAAACCAGCTGGAAGTTGAGTTCTGTTGAACCGATTGAAATCAATCATGTATTTGTGGAATAACTTCATGTGGAAGGATTTGCACTGCTGTATCAAGGCAGTTTTTGATCTGACCTATCCCTTGCTTTGCTGCAACACAATTTTACTGCCTTAGGAGCAATGGGGTAAAACTGGTGTGATCCGTAGCGTGAAGGCACTGATTCTGATAGAAACTGTGTAAAGCTGAATTATAAGGAGAATAGTACATCTTAATCTGTGGCAGCATCCCTCCTAGGATGCAGCTGGAGCATTCTAGGTACAATTTTAATGATGCTGATCTGGATTATGGCTGTTAGTGTAGGTATGGCTTAAACTGGTTCTTCACCTCTTCTGCTTATATGCTCAAGGAAAGCAGTTGAGGTGCCTTTAAAAAAGATTTTCCTTACTAAAGCTTTTGTTGTTCTGTGCCATATAACCAAGAGAGCAGACAGAGTCAAGGATTGGGTTGGGTTTCTGTGTTTCATTTGCTTTACTGTACGAGTGTTTATTTTTAGAGAACATGTGCTTTCTAAATGCCTTTGGGTGTTTGTCCAAGATGCTGTAGCTGTTCTCTCCCTCTCTCAGCAGGCTCTGGTGGGCTTGTCTCCTGACCTGACAGCAAAGCCCACATCAATCCAGGTGGCAGTGAGCTGCAGAGGAGTGCCTGGGCTGAGCTCCTGTCTTGGTTGATACCTTACACTTTCAACCATGTGATGATTTATTTGTACGGTGCTTTATCTGAAAGGAGACGACTTGAGTTTGAAGTTGTGTGGTACTGAATTACCTCACAGAAGATTCACTCTCTGTAGATGCCCAGGCAGGTCTGTTGCTCTGAGAGCTCCCTGTACGAGAGTTTGGGCTCCTGAAGACTAAAAGCAGCTTTCCAGGCTAGGAGAGGTTTTCTATAATCCAGGCTAACTGTGCATAACCCTTTATCCCTGTCTACTTGCTAAATTATGCGTAGCAGTCTCAGGTTTGCTTTGAGGCTGGCAGGCTTGAAGACTTGGCTGGAGAGGCTTGTGATCCTGGGTTGAGTGAGCAGAAGTCCAGCTGATGCCACAGAGAATGGAAGATGTTGATGCTGGAGCAGCTTCACCTCTCCCTCCCTGGGAGCATAGACTGCTTTCCCTATTGTCCCTTGCCTCTTCTGCGGTGCTGCTGCCTTTTAGCAGGCTCTTTAGTGAAGGAAGGAGACCTTAATTCTATAGTTTGCTTCAATTATAGCTGACCATCCCTGAGGAGCAGCTAAGCTGCATGTTCCCCTGTCCTGCGTCTGCAGGAGAGCTGTGAAGAGCTGCTCAGAGGGTGCTTGCTTTTTATTAGGTAGATGGAAGGAAAGAGCGCAGCAGGGAAATGGCAATGTTCGAGCAGAGAGGGAGAGGGGTGAGTAAATGTCAAGCTGTTTGCCTCCTGCGTGCGTTCGAGCAGATCCACAGGCTGCAGGAGCAGTGGCTCTCGCTGAGGACAAGGCAGAGGAGGTGGCAAGGGGCAGGGAGGCTCTGCGGGAGCCTGCTGCTTGCCCTGCTCCCAGGGGTGCCTGGGCTCTGCTAGCACAGCCATGTCCTTGGGACTGGTGGCTTCCACTCTCCTGGCTCTTGGCGCTGGGATGGGGTAGATTTGCAAAGCCCTTGCAGGACTGCAGCACCGCTGCTCCCCTGCTTCTGCTTCCTTTCCCCACCTTCCCCTTCTGCTGACTCCTTGACAGGGAAAACTGGGATCTAGCACCTTCCTGGCTGTCGGCTGCTTCATCAGGCAGCTGTCCCCGTGCCCTCTGCAGGTCCCCGTCCCCCTCGTCCCTGCAGTGGCGTGTGATGTGCTCCACACAGTGTGGCAGAGGCAGCCCCGACTGTCCTGGCGGGCTGTCAGCGAGGCCGCTATCGCTCTTGTCACTGCCTGCTTGATTATCCCTGACGCGGCGCCGGGGCTGACATCCTCCTAATGTAATATAGACACCACAATGATTACCATCGTTGCAAGAACTATAAGCACCAGACGATGAAATTTAACAACAGTAGGTGCAGCCAGGATGAGGGGAGAGATGGAAATCGTGCTGTCTCCACTCTCTATTTGTGGCTCTGAGCAGTCGTCATCTTCCACCAGGGTCTCTGGGGTTTTGTGCTCCTGTTCTTCTCCAGTACCCAGCCATGGTGCTCCTTACGTGACCTGGACCACCTCATGGTGCACTTGCCAGTCATTAATGTTACTGGATGACTCTTCTCTGGCCTCCCTCTTTGTTGGAGGGGTCTGCTCTGAGTGCCTGAGGCACGAGTGAGTCTGGAGGATTCCCCCTGTTCCTCATCCACGATACCCTGAGCAACCTGCCCTTGAACGCCTCCAGGGATGGGGCAGTCACAGCTTCCCTGAACAACCTGGGCCAGGGCCTCCTCACCCTCAGCGTGAGGAATTTCTTCCTAATGTCTGATCTAAATCCTTCTCCCTAAGGCTGCCGGCACGGCTGGGTGTGATGGACCCGCATGGAGTTGGAAGCAGTGGGTGCTTGACTAGGAGGTTGCTGCTGTTGCAGATTTCAAACCTAGGTCCCAGAGCGCTGGGTCACAGGAGAATTTCAGAAAACTGCTTGCTGCTCTGGACAAAATCAAGGGCTTTTGCCATTGGTGTGGAATGTTTGGGTCAGAAAATCCTGTCTTTGATTCACCTTAAGGAAAATATCAGTATGGGAAATGTCACCTTAGATAAGAGAAACCCAGTCAAGTTCTGAACAACCTGAAGCAAACCACTACAATAGACAGCACGAAGCAATCTTAATTGCCTGGAGCACAATCGTTCATCCCCCTGCCTGCCTGGTACGTTCTGGTGCTTGCCTGGTCACTGTTAATTCACGCTGGATTGTTCTAATTAATGCCAATGAACTGTGCAGCCAGGAAGACTCCAGAGCTCTGCAGCTGCGGAGAGGGCTGGAGGAACATCTCCTGCTTTCTTCTCCCTTGTGGACAGGCACTGTTTCTGCCTGTAGCCAATAGGAGCCAATTTTCTGTTTCATAATAGGAAGATACTCATGTCAGGATGCCCTCCTTACCCAGAGCTTTCTCCTTGAAGATTGCTCCTCTCTTTGCTTTCCTAATTGCTGCTGCTCGGCTGGATGTAGTGCCTGCCTTCCAAACATGTTATTTTGCTATGCTGTTAACTTACTAAAGGGAAAGAAAAGAGTATGTGTTGAGCTTTCCTTGTTTTAACCCTTCCTGGGCTGATGTGGGGTGGTTTTTTCTCTACTACGTAATGTTTTGTTATTGGAGATGTTTTGTTAGGGGCAATCCATACTTTTCAGCGTGAAGCTCAGGGTGTGATGGAGCTCTGATGTGAAGAATGCCTAGAAATCATTTCTGCTGGAGTCTGGGCTTGCATCTAAAGTGTGTTCTCTTACTAAAGCATCCTCTTTGGAGTCACTGTGCTCTCATAACAGTCACCTAGAATAGTCTGGGACCTCAAAGCCCGTCCAGTTCACTGCCATGGGCAGGGACACCCTGTGCTGCTGCTTTGGCTCTGCAGAGGTGCGGGGTGGGAGGTGTTGTAAGCAGCTTGGATCTGAGCAAAGGCAGGGGTGCTCGTAACCTGCGAGCAGGAAGGCAGGCAGCCACAAAGCCGATGGTGTGGGCAGCAGGCTGAATGCTTTTTTTCTGGTGGCAGACTTTCTTTCCTTGTTCCACTCATTTTCAGAGCTTCTGTTGTTACCCAATTCCACGTTGCTAAAATTCTTCTACGTCAGAGGATTGTTTTTTCTATGGGAAGGCTGCTGTACCTCACTAATATTGCCTGCCTTCCTTTCTCTTGTTTTCCTTTTGCAGATTTACAATGAGAACAGAAACCTGTTTGAAGTCAAAGAGAACGTGCCCAGGAAATTGGTGGAGAAGGTCGCAGGGGACATCGAGAGCCTCTTGGCCAAAAAAGTCCGTGCATTAAAGGTAAGGGATGGGCTGTGAGCCACCCTCTGGGTATGTTCAGTGTAAAGAAGAGGGACGGTGCTGCTGTAGCATCATGATCTCAGTAATCCTGATGGTTGGGTGGCCTCCTCTGGGAGGTGCATCCTGCAGTTGCACAGATTCACGTGGAGCACTTCTGAAGTGAGAGGGGAGGATGTATCATGTGGGGATCTGCTGTAGGTATTGCCTTGCTTTTTATCTGCTCCCACTGTCATGTGAACACCTGAAGGTCCTGCCACAAGAATAAGAGTCAACAAAAGCCTGGCAGCAAATTTGACCCAGCCTTTTAATTGAGGGTGTGGTGAGCAGGAGCAGAATGTTCCTGCCATAGCTCGTGGAAGTGTTTCAGATAAGTAGAGTTTTTAGCCTGTTTAGAAGAGGATGCACTGCAGTGCTTGTGCTGGCACCTGGCACTTGAACCCAGCGACTGACTGCGTGAGTTGCTTTCATGGATACCTGCATACGCTTTCAATCTATTGTCCTGTTTTATTGCTCTCCATTTTAAATGAATGTATTTTATTTGTAGTGGAGAAAGGTGACCTGTTTGTGGTGCCAGAAGCTAATTGCAAGCTTGATATGCACCTAGACAGTGTGCAGTGTCTGTGGGATGGGTGGGATAATGCTGGTGATGCAACAAGGCTGTGTTGGGTGGGTTCCACTGTTCCATTTGACCCCCAGCTCGTCAGTATCTGTGGTTTCCCTTCCCCTTCGCTCCGACTCACAGGCTTGCAGAGGGTTTTGGGATGCAAAACCAAGGGTACGACTGGTGCCTGTGGGACAAATAACTGTGTTAGTCTTTCAATTTCACTTCTTTTTTTTGCTGATATTTTGGTTGCTGTGCTGTTAAGGGCTTGCCTGATGCTGGACCTGATGCTGAGGAGTGATTCTGGCAGCATTGGTTAGATAACGAGCGCTCAGTAGTGTTTTATTGTAGTGGAAACAATGATCTGTTGACCTGAATTAGTCCTTTGAAGAGAGGACTCCTTCAGAGCGCAGTTCCAGATGGAGCAGCCTCTTATGTGCAGGTTGAATGTAAATCCTTGGCGTCTTGGATTGGTGGTAATGCCAACACAGTCTGGAAATGGAAAAGTTGATGGGAGGAGGAGAAATTGCATCTTCTGAATTTCTTCCACCTTGTGCTAAGCTCCTTCAAAGCAGTGTGGCTCCCATAGCTTCTTCTGCTCTCCTGCCTGTGTTTTCTTTTGTCTCTACTCTCCCCTTAATTGAATCATCTCTCCTGGAGTCATTTCCCCCCTTCTCTCATGACTCATGAATGCAATCATGATTTCTTGAAATATGTTTTTTTCAGACTCTGAGTCAGGTAGGACTTCATGCATCAGTGAGGGCAGGTGAGGAGGAAGAAGTGGATCCTCTCCTTGAAGTATGAGTTGCTGTCACTCACGTAATCGCTCTACTTATAAGATGCCTCCTTGGCTGCAGGAGAGAGAAGAGATATTGCCTGCTTTGGTGAGGCTTTGTAGGAAGGTGCTAGCTGGCTTTTGGGCTCACACGATGGATGGACATTTTAAGTGCTGTTCTGATTAGGTGATGATTCAGTCCAGCCATCAAAAAGCCTGTTTTCCTCTGTTTCTAAGCGAAAATGTTAATGTATCTTTAAAGTTAGGTTGTGTGCAGAGCACTTACCACTATTAGTGTGCCACCTTGCATATTGCGTTTCTGAGAAGCAGAAATCAAGCCCAAGGGCTCTCAGGCCCTGATGGCCATGGTGCAGCGCTCTGCCACGGTTCTGGCACTGTAAGGACACCCATTTCACACGTGCTTTTTTGGAGGAGTGCTGGAGCCAGGAGTGTGTAACAAAGAATGATGGCTTCCTAAAATAAATCATCTGCAGGGAACTGGTTACCTGGGGGCTGTCCCTGACCATGACTGATGATTCTCTTGTCATGGGACAGGAAAATTCCTAGGAAGATGTTTCTGCAATCCCAGCCTATTGCAGCTGGTGCTACAGAAGAGAATCCACAGGTGGATCCTGGGGGACTTTTACTCCATGTTCCATGCAGCACAGTTAATTTTGAACGTGGAACTTTGTCACTATCAACTGCCCCTTTGCCCAGCATCCTCCAATGTCCTTTCTCCGATTTCATTGCTTCAAGCTTGCCCTCACAGTTGTCTTATGTGAGGTTTGTCCTGTGCAGGATTCAAGAGCTGGACCCAGTCTCTGTGGGTCCTGTGCAGGGTTCAAGAGCTGGACCCAGTCTCTGTGGGTCCCTTCCAACTCATTACAGTCTAGGATTCTCTGCGTACCTATGTTTGTGTATCTTACAGATGCATGTGTATCTGCAGTAGATTTGGTGCACCTTGTATGACTGGCCATGCGAGAGCTGACAGCGCTTACCAGTGGTTGAGGCAAAAGTTTATTGCATTCTTGTGACATTTAGCTGCATATTTTTGTTGCTGTGCATTTAGCTCCAGTGTGGGATGAGTGATACGGGGCTAGTGTTCCACAAAAGATAAGCACTAGGGAAAAGGAGAGGTTTGGTAGGAGGGTTCAGTGCTCCTGGTCCTTTGGCTAAGGTGTAGGAGCTAAATATATTTCACAGAAGACTTGCAGATTTTCCTGTGACAAGAGTAGGAAAACCTACACTTGGCATTAGATGTTTCCTTTTGGCAAAGAAATGAATTTAAAGGACAAGACTGAGGATTTTCTGTTTTGAAAGCATCTGACTGGGTTTCCTGGGGCTATAGAGCCTTGGGGAACACGGCTCTAGGAGTTTGTGGCATTCCTGTTGTCTTTTGCCTTGGATCCTAGGGAAGGGTGGCTGGAAGATCTGGGATTCAGTGCACAGCAAAGAGTTGATCTGGAGATGAGTAAGGTTTGGGTTTTCTTACTGCCTGAAGCAAATTTCTCAGTTTTGCCTCATATTTCCACCCCCTTGCTTGGTTTTAGGTTTTCCCACTCACTGGTGCTTTTTCCTTGCACGTTCCTCCTGATGTGACCGTGCAGTTGGTACTTGGCCGTGCTTCAGGATCCTCTGATAGAGGGTGAGATGGGAGTTTGGTATGTGACCCCAAAGCACTTCTTAAGCTGCCTTCTCGGGGGCAAGAGCTGGTCAGCAGGGGCTTTCCAAGAGGTGGGAGCTCAGGCTGGTTGTGCTTTTAGCCCTGGCTGGATGCTCAGTGCATTACTGTCCTGCTGGGACATGTTCCAAGCTCCATTTATGGCTGGCACAAGCACACATCAAGAGTGCAGAGGGGATTTAATTGGACAGGTTTATCCCTTTAACAATTCTGATAGCCCTGAGATATCCCTTGCAGGTATGTGGTGAACGGAGCCTTTATCAGCTTTCCTGCTCCATGATAGGCACAATAAAAGGCTTCACTTGTCTAAATTGCTGCAGATGTTGGCATGCAGCAAAGCATCTCTCAGCCCAGTTCAGAGCATCTCCTCACTCTCTCCTCTCTCTGTGGCAGAGGTGTTGACCTCTGTCACCGCGTGAGCTGGTGGGAATCGGCAGTGTGGGCACTGTGGCTTTCTCTTCTCTCCTTTGCTGTTGAGGGTATTGTCTTCTGGTCTTGGTGGCATGTGGTCTTCAGGGCAGTCAGCACCCAACAGGACTTGGCACTGTGGTGGATTTCTCCTCCACTGCTGGCAGTGCAAGGTCCCGTTGCCATCTCGCTGCCCGGATGAGCTGTCTGGAGCAAGTTCTTCAAGGCACTTGATGGCCAAGTCCATTGCTGTGTGTAAGGTGAGGGATCCCAGGACTGAACAGAGAAACCCTCTTGAGCAGCAGCGTTGGGGTTGGGTGGCAGCATGTGGTGCTGCACATGCAGCCCTGGTGAGCTTTCCCACTGTGGTGGGATACAGCCCTGGAATTCACCTCGTGGGGACGTCTGGGTGTGCTGGAAGGCCACCAGTGGTTGTACCCTGGCCTGCTGGGTCCCAGACCGGTGTCCAAGGTAAGGGATGTTACCTCTCTCACATAGGCAGCAAAACAGGAAGGAAAGATGGAATAGACATAGCAAAAGTGAGCTCAGATGTGGGACTTCATTGCCCCACATGCATCTGCTCTATTCCAGCCACATGGCTACAGGTGTGGGAGAAGGACTCCCAGCCAACCTCAACCTTGTGCACGCTGAAGTACAAACCAGTTGAAGGTATGAACTCTGTGCTTTAATTCATAGTGATAAAACCATCCATCTTCCTGCTTCATTGCTAATTGCCAGTTGGTGGCTTTTGTTTTTAACTCTATTTTTAATTTGCTCCTAATCGAATCCTGGCTATCCCCATGCATGTGTGTATTTATTCATTTGTGTGCGTGTGTCTTCTCCTGCCTTACGATTGTTCTTGCGCTGGACCTGCTCCAGTAATCCAATTTGAATCCAATCTCCCAGGTCTGGAATTCTAATTTACAGATTGCAGAGGGGAACCGAACAATGCCCACGCACCAGGATGGGGTTTTATTGTCTAATCTAATCAGGGACAATCAGATGTAACAAGTGTATCAGAACTCTATTGGGCCGGTTTGCCAAGCAATGTAACCAGCTTTCTCAATAGCACTAACACGATTTAGGGCTTCCTGCACTCTTATGCAGATTATGTTGAGCGTTTCCCTTTCTTCTCCCATGAAGGCTTGGCAGGAACCCAGTGCGATGGGCTTTACAACTTTGTAAGCCGCTTGGTGCCCTCTGCGGGGGTTTGCGAGGGCACAGGGGCTGCTGCTGCCTCCCTGTCACCGCTGCATGCCGGGGGGCTGCTGGGACCATCCCATTCGGGGGCACCCGTGTGAGATGCAGGCTCGGTATCGCAAATGCATCTGGAGACACAGATGAGGAAGGGACAAGCAATGGTCCCGACCTGTTAAAATGTTCAGTGAGTCTCTGTAGCGAGTCAGGAACCCTGGATGTGTGCTGTCAGCCTCCAGTGCTGTGGGCTTGTCAGGCTGTAGGCAAAGAACAAATTAAGACACCTTTGTCCTCTTTTGCCCTTGGCAGGTTAAAGCTGTTGTTTCTGGGTATTCACTCTGAGAAGTCTGGATGGTCCAGAGGAGAAACCTCTCTGGGGGTTTTTGGGATGCTCTTCCAGAGCCTGGAGCTAAAGAGGAGGCAAAACCAGTTACGTAAATGAGCCAATATCTGTTAGTATTCTGCAACCCAGAGTGGAGTTTACTTTTCCTGTGCAAATAAATGGTTTTCTGGCTTTCCCCTTCACAAAAACTAAGGTATTCCTCCAGTTCCTTACCCCCTGGCAGCAAGCTGTCAGCTAGGAGGAGAACTTCCAGTGATTCTCACCTCCAGGTCTGTACCACTTAGCTCTGCCTTTGCCTAGGGGTTTATTTTAGGCTTATGGCTTCCTCCCTGCCCCAAAGCATCTTCCCTTGGGCAGGCTTGATGTGCTGCACTCATCCCTGAGGCAGGCACATCGAGGGGAGCTGTGTTGTGTCTGGGGTGAAGGCCTGTGGGCTGGGGTCACGCAGCAGCGCTGGGGGCTTCAGCTGGGCTTTCAGACTGAGCGCAGCTCGCCCTCGCGCCCGCTCTGAGTGCTGTCGGGCTGGTTCGCACGCGCAGGGAGCAGGACTGTGAACTCCCTGTAATGGCAACTAACCTCGCTTTGAGGATTTAATAGCTCTGCTTGGTCCTTACCCTCTTGAGCTCCTGAGGTCTGGCAGGGCTGCCTTATTCTCTTAAGGGGATGCGTTTGGGGATGGCTGAAAGGATAAAAGATGATGGGTAAGGCTACTGGTCTATCTGTATAGCTAGATATTAAAATGGTGAGTGATGCAGTAGAAGAAGGGGTCTCTGAGGGAATTGATGCTTGGGAGGAGAATTGCCATTTAATTCTTTATAAAATCAACCTTTAAACATGCTTGGGAAGACACATTTGCAATGATAGCAAAATAAAAGAAACCATGTCACT
This sequence comes from Clamator glandarius, assembly GCA_033459285.1. Classification (NCBI taxonomy): domain Eukaryota; kingdom Metazoa; phylum Chordata; class Aves; order Cuculiformes; family Cuculidae; genus Clamator; species Clamator glandarius. The sequence continues at coordinate 895,301 of JAUNZM010000044.1, forward strand.
GAAAAAAGGATTTATTTGAATTTCCTTGGTTAGTTTTGGTGTGAGGAAATGCATTTCCATGGCAGTTCGGTACCTAGAGTTGCTTCTGTGCCCTATCCTATGGCTTCATAATCTGTATGTGGTGGGAGGGAGTGAGGGGGAGGATCTCCATTTCCCTAGGGAGTGTGCACCTTTGTGCTTATGGATCTGCTCTCAGTCCCTGCCCTCTGTGCTGCTATACACCCCTGAAGAGCTTTCTGAAGCTCAAGATCTTGGATAGAAAAGGCTCCCACCAATTTATTCTCTTATTTCATGTTTTCCTCCCTGAATGTTTGAAATGTATCGTCTGGGATGGAAGGTTCTTCTGTTGAATGGGAGTAATTGACCTGGGAAGAAAAACCAAATCATTTTGAATTCATTTCAGGTAGAATGAAGATTCTTTTTTAAAAAAGAGTTTTATCCCCTAGTTGAACTAAAAATCAATTATTTGTATAGCTCTGTTTATGGACAAGTAGTGAAGTTAAGAACTCTAATGATTGAGGGGGTGGAGGCTTGGTCCTGCAGGTTAATGGACTTGTATGAAGCTGTTTTCTCTCAAAAGCTCTCTTTAAATCCCGCCTTCTTTTCTTGAAGAAAGTGGATTTGGCAAGTCTGATTTCTGCAGCCCACAAAACCCAGATCCTTTGGCACAGTTTGTTTCTCTGCACGAGACCCCTGTGACTTGAGTAGCAGAGATCGCTGCAGGTGAAGAGCAGGAGGCTTGTGTGAAGATGGTTTGCGTAATAAGCATTTAGCTTGGCTCTGGGCGAGTGGTGCTGTGCTGTTATACGTGAGCTGGCACGCTCTGTCTCGTAGCATGTTGTCTGTCGGGGGCTGCTTTCTGTTCTGTGTAGCTTTGCATCTGCTGCGGCTTTAATGGCATCAGCTGAAAATCCATCAGCATCCAGCCCTACCCTGTAGCAAGGAGCTATTAGATATTCCCAGAGCAGCTGATGTCCATTAAATGTTTGAGTGACACTACAACAATGTGTAAAATATCTGTGATAAGGATCTGGCAAATCTTCATATAAAAAAAAAGGGCGACAAGAATGTAAATTGCACATACAATTGTGATAAAGAGCCGCAGATAACGTTAAAGAGATCATATCAATTTAATGTAAGTGTAGTGCCAAAGCCTGCAATCTGCTCTTTAAAGAGGAGTTGGTGGGAGCCTGTGGTGTTCCAGCAGACAGGGCTGGAATCATCCCGCTCCTCTGGATGCTGCATGGATGCTGTCTGCTGGCTGGGGATTAATAAAAACCTTTCCTGCCTCTGCACTAAAAATAATGTTCCTTGGGAAAAATAAAGTGCCCTTCTGTCTGCTGGCCTTTGGGTCCCTCAAAATGCAATTAAAAAAGCAGCTTAATACAGCCCTGTGATGAGAAATCTGTCAGCGTTCGCAGGAAAAGCAAGATGAAACAGATGTGAGCAGGGATATTTAACCATGTGCCTGCCTGGTGGGACTGGAACGTGTGGGGCTGGAGCCGGGTGATCCGCAGGCACCGAGCGGGGCTGCAGCATCGCCCAGGAGGGCACAGGGCTCAGCCGTAACCCAGCCTGGCCCCGGCTCTCGGCTTGCTGTGCCTGCACCTTCTGGGCTGGTGTTTCTGCTTTGTCTTTGCCCTCTGCCCTCCTCTGCTGCTTCAGAGTGGCTGGGGGAAGCGTGGTGGTGAAGGCTGTTGGAAGTACCCTTAGAGGTTGGATGGAAGTGGCGGCTCCAGTTTTCTCAGCGTGGTGTGGGGCTGCCCAGATGTCTTCCCAAAATGTTAAACTTAGTAATGGGACTTAAAATGGATTTTGAATGGTAGTGGGTTTTTCTTTTTCTGTTGGTGGGAGACTTTTTCTTAGCAAGTGGAGGCTTATAAAGGCTGGGACTGACCCACCTTTCTGAACTGGGATGCTTGCACAGGGTTCCCACAAGCACCAACAGTGCTACCTGGCTTTGGTGCTGCAGAATCGACTGTCCTTTGTGCTGTTTGCCTTTTGCGTGCTGCTCTACGTGAAGAGCTGCTGTAGCACCCACAACTCCTTGGAGTCGTGCTGGGAGCAGTGTTTTGTGTTGTGCACCAGTAGGTGGCACAGCTTTTATATCAGCTAATTATATAGGGAGGAAATGCCTGTCTACGCTGTTGCTGTTGCTAATCTCAGCTTTTCACACACACAAATGAAGATATTTTTGCTGATGTGCCTGTAACTGAGGAAGTCAGATGAGGTTATGGGAGAAGTTGAGTTTTGGAACACTGGGGAGCAATGAGAAGTCATGATGGGGAAGAAGAGGTGTGCGATGGGGAAGAAGAGGTGTGCGATGGGGAAGAAGAGGTGTGCGATGGGGAAGAAGAGGTGTGCGATGGGGAAGAAGAGGTGAGCAACCATGCTCTTGGGTGTACATGGAAGCAGATAAGCAAGCATCGAGGTGGTGGTAGTCTGACTTCCCAAGTGCCTTCTAGTGAGTGATGAATTCTCTTAGGACAGGTATTTGACTGGAAAGTTTTACCTATGAGGAAACTGAAGCCTGGGGAGATCATCCTTTGTCTTTAACACAGCTGGGAACAAGAGCTGTGCTTTGCAATTAAGTTCTAGGACTTTTACTACAAGGTGTCCTTCATGCCTTGTTACTACAAAAACATCTCCCTGGAGCTCGGAGCTCCTTCTCTCTGCTCTGCCTGGGTTTAACGCTATTGTTCCATGGCCTGCTCAGGCTTTGACCGAGGTTCTTTTGCAGAAAATGTGAAATGTGCCCTTCTGAAGGGAGTACTGGTTGAATGCATCCTTAAATATCTCCTGGTTTGCCCCTCCTGTAAAACCAAGCAGTGCCCTGGCCCATCGGGCTGGGCATGTGGTGGCCACTGGGGCTGGGAGAGCGGCTCAAATGCAGCTGGACAGCTGTGAGATGAGGAGGCTGCTCAGCCCTGTCCTGGGAGATGTGCAGAGACCCCAGGGTTAGAAGCAATCTTTCCTCCTACCTTCTGCCTGCTGAGGAACTTGTTTTCACAGCTGAAATTGATTCTGGCAAGCATGTGGAAAGGATATATCCCAAATCTTGAGGGCCTGGAGAGCATGTGGAATATAAAACTGTATGTATGTGCTGCTGTAAATAGAGTTGTCACTCCAAAAGAAATAGGGTTTCTAGTGCTTGTCAGATCACTTTAAAACCATTTTTATTACTAGATTACATTCTAAGATAAAGTTTATTGTGGCAAAAAAAGAGGGAAGGTGTGGGATTGGACTGCAGATTTGGAAGCGTGCTTAAAAATTATGAGTTTGAACCTTGACTGAGGACAGGCTGCCTGCCTCCAGGTTCGTCTCCAGGGCATCTCCTGCCCAGCTGAGGTAAAGGATGGTTTCCCAGGTTCAGAGCAGCCTCTCCCCTAGGATGTCACCTTTTACAACCAGGTAATGACCTGTGCCATGTGGGTGTTGGCACAGAAGCTCCATGTGGGTGTTGGCACAGAAGCTCCAGCTCACGAGTCTCTCCCATGTGTGGGGGTCTTGGGAAGCAGCCTGCTGAGGATCAGTCCTGGCACACGTTGATTTTCTTCCTTCCCTTCCTCTCCCCTGTGAGCGTTGCTCCTTTAAACATTTTGCTCTAGTTATATTCTTTATCCATGCTCTTACTTTTAGTGCTAAGTCTGCAAGCAAAAGAAAACACTGGGTGGGTGCCAGCTCTTTTCTTAGCTCTTTTCAACTACCAGTGGCGTTGCTTTTTCTAACCCAGCCCCTTCTATCTTTTCCTCCTATTTTTACCTAGTGATATGTGGCTACCTTTGATATTGATTGGTGAAAAAGTTGTTCTCTGCTGCCTCAGCTGTTGATTTGATGCAGCATGCCAGAGAAAACAGCAATCTCTTCCTCCCACCAGACCTGGGCAGCAGAGTTGTGCTCCAGCTACCCCCCAGTTTAGATCCCAGCACAGAGCAGGCCAGATGCTGGGAGAAGCGGTTGCTTTGCAAACACTGTCTAAATGCTGCAGCCCCCCCCACGCTGTGCAGAGCGTGGTACGGAGACACAAACCAAAGAGCAGCTGCAGCCAAGGAGGGATGCAAACCTCCTGCTTCCAAACCAGCTTGTGGGGTTGGTCAGAACTCAGCTGTATCTGGAGTGGCAGGAGGAAAGGCAGCTGGATTTAACCCCTAGGCTTCTGCAGAGCCATGTTTACCATAGTCTCTGGCCTCTAAAGAACTAGGCTTATATTTCGTTCAGGCCAATGTAGGCAGTCTCTACTGCATTGATATTAATGTTTTTCTGTCTCTCCCAGCTTCAGCCCTTACTCAAACCCTGAATGTCTCCAAGGTTCCTTTAGGAGTCGCTGCTTTGCTCCCTCTGTGCTGAGTATCCTTAAAACCTGAGCTATAATAGCATCCCTGCTAATTATATCACTGCAGATTTATTTCATGGTAATATTATCGCTGGCCTCAGGCATCACCACTATCATTGGAAAACATCGAATGATCACAGTTCCTTAGCTGCCTCCATTAAACCCCAGAGAAGCGTCTGGGCCTGTTTATAACTTTGCCTTTTGATGAGAGCCAAGGATTGATGAGCTGGTGGATGCGAGGTTTACAGAACATGCCCTGGAGGGAAGCTAAGCTTGCCTTGGCCCAGCAGCCATAAGGTGCAGATGGCAGGATCGCTGCCTGAATGCATATGCAGCCTGGGAAGTGGGGAGTGAGGCAAGAGCATCCCCTTTATCTCTTCAGGTCAGACCTTGCCCCCTCCCTCAGCAGCATCCTCTCCGTGTGGGGTGGGTCTGTGCTCTGGACCAGCAGTGCTGGTGTCTTGGTCGGAGCGGCTCCCAGGGAAGGGAGCTTTTTGAGTAAGCAGGATGTCTTTGTGATACTTTCAGCTGAAAATCATGGAGGTAGGGCAGGCAGAAAGGCAAAAAATCAATGCACTTCCTCAACAAATGTAGGAAAATGCTTTTTTTCTCATTTTTTTTTTTCCTTGCTTAGAAATACAACATTGAGGCCAGTGTGCTGGATACCAAGCCCTTCTGCAAAGAGTGTGGCTGTTCCGTTCCTGAAAAGCAAGCTCGTAGGTGCTTGATGCTGCAGACTGCATCCCCTACAGAGCACAGTGGTGGGGTGGCAGTAGGTCTGTAGGGAGAAGAGTTTGGTGCCGAAGACCTGGTAGACCCGCTGGTTTTTGGAGGGTGTATTAAAATACTTTGGTAGCCATCCCAGCGGTGTGCAGGTTTGTCTCGAGGGAGGTTTTGTCTGTGCCTGAAGCCTGGTTTGACTTGCAGGAATGGGATGGCCATCTGATATCTTCCCTACTCCTTCTGGCTGCCTCATGACTGATAGAAGCCAGGATACTGCTGGCTCATGTTTGCCCCTGGCAAGTGTGTTGGTCTTCTCCATGGATGCCTGTGGTCCCTGGACAGCCACCTAAGGGAACAGCAAATTATCCCAGATCTGAGATCTAGCTCATGTGGAGAACACAAGGAGGTAACTTATCAAGATCCCTTTTAAGGTCTTTAAAACTAGAACAGTTGTTATTGATTTTTCCTGTGTCTGGCTATAAAGTCCTTTTTGGTTCTGGTGTGAAGTGCTCCCGCATGGTGATGAGTAGGCCAAAAACTTGACTGAAATGGGGTCAATAAATTACATGCAGACAAAAGGCACTTAGACTCAGACTGCATCAAGTCCCTGGTAATTTCAGCAAAACAGTCAGAGCAGAAATATACTGATAATTATTCAAATTAGACTCCAAGCATTGAATTTTTTTCTTCAAGTAACAGCACTTCAGCACTTGTCCAGATGAGTGCTAATTTACCCAAATGGAAAGGTTTATTAAACATGCCAGCCAGTGCTTTAGTAATATTTAGGACAGCAATTTTGCTTTATTATATCTCTTAACAAAGAGGACACGGGCTTCTCAATCCAGTCAGGGGATGGTGGGCAAGATCCACGTCAGCTCTGCCTGGATGGGAATTAAGGTGGTTGGAACTGGATGACCTTTGAGGTCCCTTACAGCCCCAACCATTCTGTGCTTTCTGCTTCAATTCTGCCTCTTGGCCAAGTGCAAACCTGCGATCTCATCTGAAAAAACCTTCCCTACTTGATCCGAGTAGGATGCTCAAAAGCTCCATCTATGTGAAAGCTGTAGGCCTTCTCCCGGATGAGACTCCCGATGGCTGCAGCCGCGGAGGCACGGAGCTGGGACTGATTGGTTACGGAATTGCAGAAAGCTGCCGGCTAATTTCCTTAATCCGTAGCGCTGAGTCGAAATGCAAAAGTGCAGGCTCTCATCACCCTGCAGCTGCAGTTTCCCCTGGGAGGGAAAGGGGGGAGCACGCCCAAGAGACAGACGCGAGCTCTTTGCTGTGTGGTTTGCTGGGCTCCACTCCTACTTGAGGCGCAACAGGAGTGATAGTCTCACTTTCTGCATTGTTTTATGTTTATTTCTTCCTGGTGAGGGCAGATAGTGTAAGAATTAACCTCCAGGGACATCAGTGACTTCCTAGCAAGAAAAACATTTGCAAGCTGCTAAGAAAATTCAGCATGGGAAGGACAGGGACCTGTTGGAGCGGTTCTAGAGGAGGCCATGGAGATGATCTGAGGGCTGGAGCACCTCTGCTATGAGGACAAGGGTTGTTCAGCCTGGAGGCTCCAGGGAGACTTTAGAGCAGCTTCCAGTACTGAAAGGGACTTCAGGAAAGCTGAGGAGGGGCTCTTGATCAGGGAGAGTTTGGTTTCGGCGTACTCTGGAGGCGTATTGAACTGCTTATATTGCCCTTCCAGTGGCTGCAGGAGTGGATAAAGCTGCTATGAGTACCGAAGCTTATCTGCTCTTCTGTTTAGAGACATTCCCTAAGATGGTCTTGCTTGGTGTCTCTTTCTTCCTTTGTCCTCTGGCTCTTTTACCCCATTAAACGCTCGGGTTTCAATCAACAGCCAGTGTAACCCTCTGCCTTACGTACTTCCTTCTCCTGGCATGCCCTGCATACAAAGCCTGTGGTCTAGGTGATGCTCCATCTTATTTCAGTGTTTCTGCTCCAGAGCAACAACTTCTCAGCTTCCTCTGATTCAGGAAAAAAGTTGCTATGCAAATAGCTTCAAACTCAACCCCTTGGCACTACATTGTGACGGTGAGTTGGATATCGCAGTGCCCTTGGGCCAGGCAAGCAAAGAGCCCTCCTTCGTGGCGCTGATGCTGTTGAGAAACCCTCCTGCCTGTTCTGGTGCTTGCTTGTGGCACGGGGCGATGGTGCAGCTGTGCTTGAGCCCTCCCGTTGCCCCGTGTTGGATGGTTGGATGCTGCAATGGGTTGTCCAGATAAGCAGTGGAGATCTGTTCTTGTGGGTACTCAAAACTCAACTGGACACAGCCTGAAGGGGGACCAGGGCTTGGACATATGATGGTCTCTTTGTCTGAGAGAACTAGAGTGGACTTCCATGCTCTGAACTGAGGAAGGAGGGGTGGTGGTGCAGGAGCACTAGAAGACAAGCTGTGTGCGGTATGTAGGACACCCTCTCCTGACTTCCAGCCAAGCTGAGCAGGAGGAGGGAGTCTCACAGATGACTTTGTTGAAGTCACCGGGAGAACAGCACGTCTCCAACTTGCTTTATAGGTCTTGTGCGGATTTCGCGTGCCAGAGCTAAAATAATACATGATTTGTTAAACTGGATTTTTTCACGGTTGTAGGAAATAACGCAGCCGTTCAGCTGGAGCGGCAGAGAGTGGCACGGGCTGGGGGCAGGGGGGCTGTGCTGTCAAGATGCTGCTTCTGAGGAGCCTGGTGGAAACAAGGGAGTCGGGGTGGTGAAACTGCACCGTGCTGGACCACGCTTGGCAGAGCAGCTGAAACGGGGAGTGCAGGGAATCTAAAGAGGCCCCCGAGGGGTGCCAACTGGTGACAGTAGCGTGTGGGACAACGTGTCAGAGGAGTGAAGGAATCAATCTGGCTGCTTCTTCCCATGAATTCAGCAGGTGCCTCCAGGGCAAAGGAGTCACACCAGTGTGGGGTTCACTTGGCTGTTCAGGGGGAGCATCTGATAGACTCATGATTTCCCAGTGGGCTGTGGCAGTGTCTGTTCTTTAGGCGTGGAGGCTTAGTTAAGATTTCCTTTGTTGCTTTGCTAAATCCAGTGCTTGCTGGTACTAAACAAGAGAAAAGGTTGTAAAATGGAATAGTGCAGGGTCTGGAATGTACCGGGAGATGCCACACCTGATGAAGAGGAATTTTTTCCTGATGGAGCCCCTCTTGCACATTCAGAGTCTGCAACTGAAGTGGGCTTTTTGCTGTCTTTCCTCCTCGTCATCTCCTAAGCGATTTGCTGCATTCACTCCTCAATCTCTGGAAGCATTAAAGAGCAGAGAGTCCCATTAGATCGCCCTTTCCATCTCTGTTGCCTACTGAAACAAATTGCAAATTAAGATTTTTCCTTTTTTCTACAACTTCAGCCTCTCTGATGTGCCAAGTCACTTGTGTGTTGGGAAGGTTGGTCATGTGGGCTGTGGGTTCTCTACCTCCCTCTCTTCCCAGTCAAGGCACAGAGAAGTACCAGCTCCTTGCAGAAATGCCTTCTCGCATCTGGCTCCAATTTGGTCTTTTGCCTGCGTGCGTTCTTGTGTTGTGGTTTTGTTGTTGTAATGGGAGGATGAATGATTCATTGCTGTCTCGCAGCGGAGGGGTCAGCGGGTCGCCCGCAGCCATATCTTATTATCGTCTGGATCTCCAAGTGCTGAGGGATTGCTAACCGTCTGTAACACATACTACTCATTTCTGCAGCATGCATATAACCTCTACTAATTATTTATAAAGGGTTAATTAATAGGATTTTGCTCTAAACAGTGACCCAGTCTTCTTTGTTTCTGGTCCTTCAGCTGAAGTAACAGCGCTTTTACTGAGAACAAGGGTAATTTAGTCCTGAGAACAAAGGTTTTGAGGTTCTGTATCAATGCTCTGCCAAAACCAGAGTGTGGTGTCTACCTCTTTCCTCTGATTGCTGCTTTTCTAATTTTATAAAAGAAAGCAATCAAGTTTGTCTCTATTATATTGGTGCTGATTGTTCAATTCCATTATCCTTTTAGGCTTTTCTCTTAATGTTTGTTCCACTGTTTTAGTAAGGCTTGAAATTAGACTAATTCCCCAGGTTGCTCTTCTTCCAGTTTCAAAATGGAGATCAAACAGGTTAAGATTAGTGAGTTCTGAAAAATCAAAAAGACAATAAGGTAGACACATTAATATGCTGAAAGAGACCATTTGTCTGGTCCTATTAGCCTGTGATCCCAGAGCAAAAGCAGAGGGTATCTGGTATAATTAAAAGGCAGCAGCTCTGCTACCAGTTAAAAGAAAGGCTTTTTAATACAGCTTGTAGCAAGCTGGCACAACTTGTTGTCTGCAGATGCTGTCAGCAAGAAATGTAGCAAGACACACACAAAAAAAAGAGGAGAAGCTCGTTGTGAATAAGTATAGTAGCTCTGATTCTGCGGTTGTTGGGATAATCCTTGCTCGTGTTGTGTTGCCGTTGGTAATGGTGTTTTTGCTTAAGAGGTGGAGGCTGTTCAGATCAATGAGAATATCCATAAATTGAGCTGGGAAGAAGATAAATGACCAGGGCTGTTCTGTTTCTTGTTTTGGGAAGATTTAAGGTAATAATTAGCACAACCAGGAAAATTATTTCCCTTCTTGCAGCTGGATTTTGTAAGATATGTAGTTGCAGTCTTTCAGGCTGAGAAGATGAGTTGAGTCTTTCTCTAGACCAGTTGCAGGATGTGAAAGCTGGTGGGACTCCAGGCTACTTCACTCTAGCAGTCTCTCTGCTTTTCCTGGAAGATCATATAATCATAGAATTGTTTGACTGGAAAAGACCTTGGAGATTGAGTCCAACTATACCTGTCCACTACTAAACCATGTCCCTGAGCACCTCACCTACCTGTCTTTTAAACCCCTCCAGGAATAAGGACTCCACCACCTCCTTGGGCAGCTATTCCAGTACCCGAGAACCCTTTCAGGGAAGGAATTTTTCCTGATGTCTGATCTGAACCTCCCCCTGACTCAACATGAGTCTGTTTCCTCTCATCCTACTGCCTGTCACTTTGGAGAAGAGACCAACCTCCACCTTGCTACAATCTCCTTTCAAGGAGTTGTAGACAATAAGGTCTCCCCTCAGGCTCCTTGTCTCTGTTCATTAGAACTTTCTTGTTTGTGCTTTATAAGGACACAACAGACTCTCTAGAGCACCTCTCAGGTATTGCCCACTCTGCTGAGTTCTAAACTGCTTTAAGTGAGATTGATAGGAAGGAGGAGCTTCTTTTATTACACCTTAGTTGCTGAGCCCGATGGCTACTCTGTCTTTTCAAGTCTTTCAGCTGTTTGGATATAAAATATGTATTTTTTTAGTCACTTATGGGAAGATGAACAGGAGAGGTGAGACTAAGCCTGCTATTTTATCAGGAATTTTAGGCAAGAGAGACACACATGCACATCTTCAGTGCTTCTCTCCCTACTCGTTGTTATTGCTTTCTAAGACCTTTCCTTTAAAAACTGAACAGGTAGTAGTTTTCCATGTATTTTACCCATTTTGTCTATTAAAAGATCTTGACCCCTTCATTTCCATCTTTTGGGATCGAAGTAGTAAGTTGTGCTAATTTAGTAGTCAGTGTGTGGGAATCAGCGTGTCTAGGGAACGCATGTTCCCTTTGATTGCCTGCATTTAAGCCTGATTATGTTCAAATCACCCAAACATCCCAGTGCTCTGCAAAGTATAATAATCTGTCATCAGAGGCAGGCAGAGAGGAGGAGAAACAACTCTTTTGGTTCTGGTAGAACCCAGGGAGTTCTACGCATCAGTTTTTCAAACACCAGCCTGTTGGAGAGCCAGGAAGCCAGGTGCCACGCTGCAAGCACCAGAGCTTGAAGATCTCGGACATGAGTGAGGCTTTAATGCCACAAATGTGTTTTGCATTTTAGTGAATCCCTCACAAAAAGTTGCGAATCATAGAAATAACCAGGTTGGAAGAGACCCACCGGATCATTGAGTCCAACCACTCCTATCAATCACTAACCCATGTCCCTTAGCACCTCAACCACCCGTCCCTTAAACCCCTCCAGGGAAGGTGACTCAACCCCCTCCCTGGGCAGCCTCTGCCAGGGACCAATGACCCTTTCCATGAAAATTTTTTTCCTGATGTCCAGCCTAAATCTCCCCTGGCGGAGCTTGAGGCCATTCCCTCTCGTCCTGTCCCCTGTCACTTGGGAGAAGAGCCCAGCTCCCTCCTCTCTACAACCTCCTCTCAGGCAGTTGCAGAGAGCAATGAGGTCTCCCCTCAGCCTCCTCTTCTCCAGGCTAAACCCCCCCAGCTCTCTCAGCCGCTCCTCTTGTTCTCCAGCCCCTTCACCAGCTTCGTTGCTCTTCTCTGGACTCGCTCCAGAGCCTCAACATCCTTCTTGTGGTGAGGGGCCCAGAACTGAACACAGGATTCGAGGTGCGGTCTCACCAGTGCCGAGTCCAGAGGGAGAAGAACCTCCCTGGACCTGCTGGTCATGCTGTTTCTGATCCAAGCCAAGATGCCATTGGCCTTCTTGGCCACCTGGGCCACTGCTGGCTTGTGTTCAATTGGCTGTCAACCAACAAATGTTTCAATCTTCATCTGCATGCTACCAGGTTCCACCAGGCCTCCCCAGTATTAACAACCTGACATTCCTGCTGGCGATGGAGATGAAACCAGGTCTTTCAGCAGCCTCCAAACCCAGTAGAAAACCATCATCCCCAGCACAACCCACTGCAGAGCAGGGTGAACGCTGCTTGCTTGTCTGCAGCTGTGCCTGGAGGTCTCCTGGTCCTGCAAGCAAGCACGGCTGGTGCAGTTTTAGGGCAGTGTTCTCAATCTCTTAAGTAAATTACCAAGAAAAATGGTTAGTGCTATTTTTTCCTCCTTGCACTCTGCCAGTTCTGTTTAGGGCTGTTGTGCTGGATTTTCTCCCTTTTATCCTCTTGTTTTGCAGCATGTCTGCCTTTTTCCTTTCTCTTTATATGGAGGTTTGTCCTTTCTTTTATAGAAATTAAAATGCCACATCCCCGCCAATCTGAGGCTGAGGCAAAACTGAGAGCAGAGAATAGTTTGTCTCTAATTGAGGTTTGACAAATATCCCTCAATAATGCTTTCAGCTATTATGCGTGGGAATATTTTGATTACACTTGTTACAGCAAGCCCACGTTCCGCCACTGCGGGGTGAGAGGGCAAATGAGAGCAGGATTTCCACCATGAGGTGTCTGTCCTGAAGAACAGGTAGCTCGAGGTGGGAGCTGCGTTGCATGTGCACGTACATTGCTGTGTGATGTGTGAGTGCGGTGTGAAGAGGCAGGTAGTGATGTAAAATGCCGTCAGGTTTGCTTCCCCACACTGGGCTGCTTTTTTCCTTTGGGCTTCTGTAGCCTTCAGCACCACCGTGCTCCAGACCTTTGAGGATTCCTTGAACACCAATCAAACCTCCCTGGTGCCTTTGCGCTGTTGGCAGTGAGAGTACCCTAGATGATCAGAAAATTGTGGAATAGGTTGGAAGGGACCTCAAAGCCCATCCAGTTCCACTCTCCTGCCCCAGGCAGTGATACCTCCCAGAGGATCAGGCAGATCAAAGCCCCATCCAACGGTGTCTTGAGCCCCTCCAGGGATGGGGCAGCCACCACTGCTCTGGGCAACCTGAGCCAGGGCCTCCCCATCCTCTCAGGAAAATATTTCTTCCTAAAATCACATCTCAGTCTCCCTTCTCTCAGCTTAAAACTGTTCCTCCTCATACTCTTCCTGCGCTCCCTGATCGAGAGACCCTCCCCAGCTTTCCTGGAGCCCCTTTCAGTGCTGGAAGCTGCTCTAAGGTCTCCCTGGAGCCTTCTCCAGGCTGAACAACCCCAACTCTCTCAGCCTGTCCTCATAGCAGAGGGACTGCAGCCCTGGGATCATCTTTCTGGCCTCCTCTCAACTCATTCCAACAGCTCCATGTCCTTCCTGCACTGAGGACTCCAGAACTTAATGTAGGGCTCCAGGTGGGGTCTCACCAGAGCAAGTGAGAGGGGCAGAATCCCTGTGCTGGGTCTCCTCACTGTGCTGGTCCCACTGCTTTGGATGCAGCCAGGGACACTGTTGATTTCTGGGCTGCGAGCACATACTACTAGCTCACATTGAGCTTCTCATCCACCAACACCCCAAGTTCTTCTTAGAGCTGCTCTCAATTTGTTCTCTGCCCGAACTGTACTGATGCTTGGGATTGCCCCGACCCAGGTGCAGGACCTCGCACTTGGCTTTGTTGAACTTCATGAGGTTCACACAGCTGAACCAGAAAAGGTTCAGAGAACCAGACAAGGCTTTCAGCACGGGTCTACGAGAGTGGAGAAAAGCCAGCCTTGTGTTAAGCATGAACTCCCTGCCTGGAACGCAGAGCTCAGCTGGAAAACTGGTAGGAGTCTGGAAGTCATCAAAAAATAAAAAAGCAGCTGGAAAATGCTGCTGGAGCGTGAGTGGCTAGCGTGGGCAGGCAGGGGGGGAGATTTGTCAGCAGGAATATTCTGGGAGTATTCATGGAGTTCAACATGCTTTGTAATGTCAAAATACAGACGGGTGTGGAAAGGCTAAGCAGCTAACGGCTAGCTCGGTAGTCCTAAAGCTGCAGTCAAGCTATAAACAAGCAAAGCGTGATGTCCGTGGGCAGATTGACTTGGGAGGGCCTGGCGTCTGCGCACGGCTGAGCGCGGCAGTTAAGCGGCGTGTGCAGCTGGCTCTGGGAGCGAGGAGCTGCTCAGTGACAGACACTTAATGGGAGGCAGCCCTGCCATTTGGGAAGGATTCAGATGGACGCCGACCCATGAAAAGAGCTAAACTTGGAGAGAGAAAGGAGTGTCTGAATGCTTAATGCTGTCAGGCGCGCTGCGAAGGGCAGAGAGGAATGGAGACTGGTGAGGAGAAGTCAGTTGCTTAGGTTGGAGCGCAGGACACGGCTCAACTGTGTGGGATCCTAGCATCGTGATCGATGTAAGGGGTGACAGTAACCCACCTGCTGTCCACACATCACCCCTGTCCTTTCTGCTCTGTGCTGTGGGAGAGCTACGAGCCAGCAGCTCACAAGCCTGGAGAAGAGGAGGCAGAGAGGAGATGTTATCCCCCTCTACAGCTGTCTGAAAGGAGGTTGTAGAGAAGGGGGTGCTGGCCTCTTCTCCTGAGTGACAGGACAAGAAGGAATGGCCTTAGGCTGCATCAGAGGAAGTTTAGATTGGATTTAGTATTTCTTCACTGAAAGGGTTCTTGAGTACTGAAACGTGTTGCTCAGGGAGGCAGTTGAGTCACCATCCCTGGAGATGTTTAAAAGATGAGGAGATGAAGTGCTTAGGGATGTGATTTAGTAGTGGACAGGTATGGCTGGGCTTGATTATCTCGGAGGTCTCTTCCAACTTGATGATTCTAAGCTTTGACAGCCCCCTTGGCTGCTTCTTATTCTTTTCCTAAATGTTTGAGTCTGGGGTGCTACCCTGGACATCAAGGAGTCAATTTGTGTGTGGATGCAGAAGAGGAAACAAGAATCTTCCCAAGGCAGCTTCTGGCAGAGCTGAGGCAACCCCTCCATGCTGGAGTCCTGTGGGTCGGCTGCCTCCTGCGCTGCTCCCCGGAGTGACAGCCTGAGGGCTGAGCAGTGCTGGGAGGGTTTTCCATGCCCTTGTTAAAAATAAATGTACTTGAAAGTAAGGATTGCATTATTTTATGGAAGGAAGTGTCCTTAATAACAAGTGCTTTTTCCCTACACCAAACCACCCTGGCGCTGTCTGTCTCCAGGGTGCTCAGCGTCAGTCCTGAGTTTCTCCCTCCTTCACACTGGCTCCTGTGCTGGGTTAGAAATTGAAGAGATGAAGTTGTTGGAGCTGGGGTGAGTACCAGAGCTGTGGCTTCAGGTCCAGGGTCCAGGACCCTTTCCCTCCCCGGAGCCAGCCCAGTCGCTTCTCCAGGCTCCCCAGCCTTGTGCAGGAGGCAGCAAGTGTATTTGTCTGTTAAACATTTGCTCAGCTGGGCAGCTGAGAGTGAGTGAATCCATGATTTTTTTCTTTTTTTTCTTTTTTTTTTTTTTGGCTGAAAGGTCAAATTTACATTGCATAAATTTGTGTTCCACACGGTGAAAACAAATGTAACTGCTTGAGTGCGTGCAAGGGGCATTGCCTGCTAACTAGGGCACTCAGAAGAGCGCTCACTTATGTCTGGAGGCAGACGATTACTCTCAAGAATTGTTCTTTTTAGAGGAAGCTTTTGCAGGGAGAGCAGAGGAGGAGGTGGGTGCTGCAGGGAGAGGGACATTGGCAGCTGCTGCAGCTTTCAGCTGATTGGGGGGAGGCAGAGCTGGGGCTGGGATGCGTTTGTAGAGCAAATGGCTGAAATCTGCTGGAGATGCAGAAGTTTGAGGGGTTCTGAGTATCATCAGCTTCTCCTCGAAAGGAGGCCTGTGGAGCTTTTCTTTTTGACCTGTGGATGCTTGAGGTGGAGCTGAAGGAGGGTGCTGGAGGCAAGAGAGATTATCACAGCTATGGAGAGGAAGGCCGGGGCTGGGGGGCAGAGGCAGCCTCAGCTCGAGGGTGTCCCCAGACCTTCAGCTCTGCCCTGCTTTGTCACTCCGCAGCCTCTTCTCTCCCGAGTTCATCTGTCAGCAGCTTTCTCTCTTAAATCATCCTGCCCACCTCTGAGCATGGCAGCTGCCTGGTCAAGGAAGCCAAAGCCTCTGTGCCCTTGTTGTTCAAGTCCCTGCCCAAGCTCTCCAGGGAGAAGGGATGGCTTTTACCTCTCCCTGAGCCCTGGGTCTGTGCGCTCAGTGTTTCCCTGCTGGCAGGCATCCCTCAGCATTGTCCCCCTCTGAACGTGGGTTTTCCTTGCGCTGAGTCTGTCTCTCTGCCCACACAGCACCTGACACGCTGGAGCTGAATCAGAGCACTAGAGATCCCTGCTGAGCCGCGCTCTGGCAAGCTGGGGAAGTCTGGGGTCTGTATCCGTGGGGACACGTTGCTGCCTCCTGCCATGTGTCTGAGTGCGGAGGGGTTGGTCACCAGAGCTTTCTCTGATGTCTTCCTGGCTGTTGGTCTCTTTCCCCAAGTGGCAGGATGAGAGGGAATGGCCTCAAGTTGCTCCTGGGCAGGTTCCGATTGGGCATTAGGAAAAACTTCTTCACTGAAAGGGCTCTCAAGCACTGATAGAGGCTGCCCAGGGAGGTGATTGAGTTGCTGATGCCTGGAGGGGTTTAAAAGGCTTAGGGATAATGATTTAGTAGTAGACAGGTACAGTTGGACTTGATGACCTCAAAGGTCTTTTCTAACCTAGGGATTCTATGATTCCATGGCTGTGTTGGTGGCTCTACTGTCCCTCACGTGTTGCCTGCCTCGGGCAACGCTGGGTGCACAGCCAGGGAGGAGACGACTGGGCTTTTCGTATGCTGAGCACAGCCTGGTGGGTTAGTCATCCCAGGTGCTTTATTGCCTCTGTCTGGCCTCTCCGCTGGTTGCATACACTCATCGTTTACCTCTGCTCATCTCTCAGAGATGTTCGCTTTCCCTTTGCACCAAGGCCGTGGTTCTGCAAACAGCTAAACCCTCTGGGACTTGTCGATAACCATGAGCTACTCTGAGCCCTCCTCGCACCTCCTGAGCTGCCTGGACTCACCAACCAAATGGAGATGCCCCTTGATTTGTTTTGCTTGGACAGTTTTCTTTCAGCCAAGCATACTGGGTGATCTCTTAGAGGAGCTGGCACATGGAGGAGGTCAGCAGAAGAGGGGGGAAGATGACGGGACCATCCCTCCTTGGCAGCTTTTAAGCATCCCTGAGTACGTAGCCAGGTGAGGAGGGCTGAAGAGAATTTCACTGCTTTTTTAGGACAAGAAGTCAGGCAGCAATGGGCCAAGGAGATGGTATCGGCCCCAGCATGGGTTTGTATCTCCAAGGAAGTGAAGCTGTCCTCATGCTTTGTCTGGCCACACTATGTCCTGGGTGAGGAAGAAGGGAAATTGTTTCTGGGAAGAGACACTGAACCTCTCCAGGGCCCCTAAAGGGTTTAGATCAGATAGATTTCACCACAGGAGGTGAAGCGTGGTTATCTTTCATTCTTCCAACAGTACCTTTGATAAACCCTTGTAACTGTGTTTTCTATATCAGTTATTTTTTCTGCTCTGTATTTATTTGACTTGGCTAAATGCTATTGCCAGGTAAATGAGTAAGATCAAATAACTCTCTACTCAAAGTCGTGGCAAATCTCTAAACCAGGGCTCTGGGGACACTTTAGCAGCGTGTCCTTGTGGAAGCTGCACAGGTGAGGTGGGGAGAGGCTGTTTCAGAGCCAGGGGAGGAAAAAGTGTCTTTTGGTGAGCAAGTAGCCTCTCTGATGTGCACTGGAATGGTCTGTGCTGCTAGCTACTGGTGATGGCCTGCTGGAAACCTAAAAGCTTTTGAGAAGTTAATGACTGTGCATCTGGTCCAGGCGTGGTGTCCAGAGACCTCCGCGTTTCGGTGATGGTGGTTGTGGTAAGAAGCGAGCTCTGCAGCTGCATCGATCTTATTCCAGCGCTGTGTCTGGCTGTGGAGCACAGAGAGCGATGAGCTGTGTGCCACGGGGCTTGTTTTGTCTTACGCTTCCTTACTCCTGGGTTCCTGCCTGTTCTGCACAGCACGTGTCTCTCCCAGGGCCACCTGCAAAGGGAAAACCTCCCTGAGAGCAGCTCCTACCTGCTTAATTTTAAGAGACGTGAGTCCTGGCCCTTCTTCCCTGGTTGTTACGCAGTGATTTATGGTACTTGTGATGTGATAGTGCCCTTGCTGCAGCTCAGCGAGTTGTTGGTTGGGTTGATTGATTGTAGGGCAGTGTCTGGGAGCTCTTTTGAACCTGAGGGTGCTGCGGATGCTCCTCTGTTGTCGACCTTTGGGAGAGGGGACGCTGTTCATGTGCCAGCGGTTGCAATTCTGCAGCACTGGCTGTGGTTTGCGAATCAGCACATCACTTGGAAGTGATGGAGGTAAAATCACAGCTGTAGGGATAACGGGGAGATAAAGCCATTAAGCAGAGAGTAGGGATAGCCCCGTTCATCAGGGACTGCCTGGCCCTTGGGCAGAGCGCGGTGCTGGGAAGCCGTGGCTTGGGTCCTGGCTCTGCTGCTGCCTCCCAGGCAAACTTGAACATGTTTCTATATATATAAAGGGGCTCTGGGGGATAAAGCTCTCTTCTGTCCTCTGCCATGCGGAGAAATTCATAAGTGGCCATGAAAATTTCCAGCCCTGCTGCAAAGAGCCTTGGAAATACCTGGAAAGGACAATAAATTTCCCAGCTGCAAGCGTTGCTTAACCTAAGCTGCTTTCCATGGTCTCTGTGCTGCAGTACCGTGGTTTCAGAGTCACTCTACCATTTGTCCTTCAAAGAGCGCAGTAAGGAAAACAGTTTATTTCCCAATTCCAGCTTTTATTCTGCTGGCACTAGCCTGTTCCTCTCACTTTAGATAGCGTTTCTCTGCTCCATCTATCAGACCTGTGGGTGCCCTGGAATCAATCAGGAATTCCAGCCTTGTGCCTGCTAATTGCACGGCCCTTTGGTGGCTGGGAGCTCTTCCAGCTGATGGATGGGGTGCGCGGAGATTTCACTCCCTCTGACTGACACGCGGTAAGCGGCGCAGCGTTGTGTTCATGCCCGGCGCAAGGGCAGGCGCTCGCACAACCGTGCGAAACGAGACACGTTGTTGTGTGCGTGGGGATGTGCCCTCGCTGCTCCTGGGGAGTGTTTTGGCTGCCACCGTAGGGGCTCTGCCTGTTGAGCGGCGCTGGCTCCACTGGAGCACAGCTTGGACTCGTGTGTGATGCCGAAATGCTGGGACGGGCCCTGTTTGAGGGGCTCTGCGGGGTGCGAGCGATTAGCAATCCTCACTGCTGAGAAGGCACTGGGGAGCAGGTACGCTCTGTCTAAACCCGCTTGCACCCATCCCCAAGCTGCTGACCGCAGCGGCAGAGGAGCCACGGCGCTGCTGGCTCCATCTCCCAGCCTTGCAGATGCCGGGGTCAGTAGCTGATCTTGAAATAGCTCCAAGGCCTGCGTGGCCTCCACGAGCACCCACGGCTGCGGTCCTCTGACAGCCCTGGCTGGTGGTGGCTGCCCCGCACGCCTTGGGGAAGCCTCCTTGCATCTGTAAACAAATTGGGATGTGAAGGTAGAGCTGCCGAAGTGACAGGTTTACCCTTGTGAGGCGCTTCTGTTTTGCAGGTTTGACTTGACACGTCAGGCAGCTCCTCGGATCGTAACCTGAAAGGGTATTAGAGGAGATGCTGCACTCGGGGTGACGTTTTTAATCTTTCATCTCTTCCAGCTAATGCGTTTCGCTGATCAGTTTGCCAGGCAGAGCAGCCTCGCTGGCTGATGCCAGGTCTGAGTTCCTCTCCCGTTTGCCTCTCATTCTGCACGCACTGCCACACGGCTTAACAATTGAGTTTTTCATGAATAATTTGTTCTCTCCACATCAGGCAGGCTGTGTCGCTCTGCAGCCACCGGCTTTGCAGAGGGAAACAGCTGGCGGCACTTGTCCTGTGTGAGTCTGCCCTGTGCCTTCCTGCACTCAAAACAGGGGATTATTAATTTCTCCTTCAAAGCAGCGTCCTTTGCTGTGTGCACACGCGCTGTGTGCCTCTCCCTTTTGGCTGTGCTCTCTCAAGCAGTGGCATTTGTGTTGGCAGGCGAGTGGGATGTTGAGCCCTTTCCCAGCAGAGTGCCTGGCACCTCTGTTTGCTCCTCACAAAAACACAAGAGTTGGGAAATAGGAGAGTATTCTTCTGGAATACCGGCTCTACCCGTGGGAGCCCTGTCTCTGTCCCAGCGCTGCTGCCAACCTCCAGCGCCCGACTCAAAGTCCATGAAACTCTAAGTGCAGATTTCCTGTGGACCTTCTGGGCTTTTGGTCAGGCCCTAACGCACTTGTGGAGCACATAGTGCTGGCCAAATCAACATAATCAGAGAATCATTAAGGTTGGAAAAGACCTCTTAAGTTCATCTAATCCAACCGTCAGCTCAACATCTCTGTGCCTGCTAAAACATGTCCCTAAATGCCACAGCTACACACTTTTTGAACACCTCCAGGGATGGACACTCCGCTACCTCTTAAGAGCAGCTTCTTCCACCACTCTTTCCAGAAAGAAATTTTTCCCATTATCCAAGCTGAACCTGCCCTGCTGCAACATGGCACCATTGCCTCTTGTCCTATCACTTGTTACTTGGGAGAAAAAAACGGCACCCACCTCACTCCAACGTCCTTCCAAGTAGCTGTAGAGAGCAAGTAGGTCATGTCTTCACAGAAGAGGAACTGAGACTTAGAGTGTCAGAGTCAGGATGTGGATCCAGCCCTGTGGAGCTCAATGCCCATGAGAGGGACGGGGGGAGAGGTGCGGTGGCACCTATTAGATGGAAGGGGTCATATTTTTGCAGTCAGGAGGGCTGGTGTTCCCTTCTGCCGTACCAGAGTATTTTACTGGCTCTGACCCGACAACTCTGACCTGAAAACCTTGCTCCCATCTGTTTGATGTCCCTTCCGTGCTGCAGTTGCTCGGCCGGTTCAGAAGCTCAAAGGCAGAGCAGCGCAACCGGATGCTTCTTGGATATCAGCCCATGGGCTGTCAGTTCTGTTGGCTTGTGGTACTCAGTGCGTGTTTTCAAATACCAACTGGAGTTGTTTGTAAATGCTTGTAAATCCCAAAATAGCCCCAATTTGCTGAATTTTGTGAATAGCATTCAGCCCACTCCAGTTACAATAGCTGCCTGCCTCCACGCATCGCCAGAGCTTCGTGGAGGTACAATAGCGAGAGGGGCGATGAGTGAGGCTGGGCGAGCAAATGTTATTATTCCAGCTAGCTGCACAAACAATGGATGCTGTTTGTTTTGCTGCCTTCTAGAGCGTCTTATTTGTATCAGCTCAGGTTCTTTCACTACATTCCTCATTTTTCTTTTGTAGCTTTCTGCTCTTTGTGGGTTCATTGTCCTGGTGAAGCGTGGTTCTTTTTGGTTAGCACTCTGGAGCTGTGTGACTGGTGCCAGAATGTGAATTGCATCCGATCGCCTCTCCCTTGCGCGTGGGTGGGATGTGGGGATGTCTGTCTGCGAGCATCCCTTCTGCTAACCCATAGTGGCGTGTCCTCAGTTCCCCGGGCTCTCTAGGAAGCCGTGCAGTTTGGAGGCTGCTTTCCCCTCGCACCCCAAGCTCGTCTTGCTCTGCTGTTTACATGCTGGGAATTTTATCTGCTGCGATTTCTTCCTGGAGTCCAGCAATGTGATGATGAGAGGAGTGACAGGAAGGTCATAGCACAGGGAGGAGAGGGTGGGGAACGTGCCCTGAGCTCAGCTCTGCCTCTCCAGCCCCGCTCTGTCTGCCTGGCATGATCTTGCCAGGGCAGCAGGGGCATCCATAGCTGCCCTTGAGGCTGCTGGAGGTGGCAGCCTCCCCTCTCCTCAGGGGCTCTGCTTTGTGTGAGACAGCCCTTTACAGCTCTTTATGGCCCTTTATTTATTCATTATTTTATCCATTCTGCTTCTGAGTGGATGAGTATGTGTGATGATAGAATCACAGGTTGGTTTGGATTGAAGGGACCTCAAAGCCACAAACCCCAATCTGAGCGTGGGAGATGTACAAGAGTATGATGAGATGGATCTTGCTTTGGAGTTCAAGTGGAGAGAGGAGACCCGTCACAAAGCCCTGGGGTGCTCAGAAAGGAGCGGTGGGTTCTGTGCTCCCTCTCTCCAGCCCTTTGTGAAGCCTCAGACTGTGAGTGTGATTGGAAAGGGTAAAATTCATTAACATCTTAAAAATAAGAACAAAACCATCGCTGTCTCTTCAGATTTGCTGCAGGCTGATGGACTGCTGGTCTGCACCAAGCGGTCACTGCCCAGCGGAGACCTCTCTCCGAAGCTGGCTGCGGTACTTTCAGGGTACGGCGCTCAGCATTCGTATCCAAGCTTGACATCTATATCTAATCTGAAAATAAGTCACTATATATTTCATTAAACCAGCTGCTGCTTCTTTTATTTGCTTGTTTTGAATGATGCTCTGTTCTACTGAAAACCAATTTGGCTTGGAAAAGTGATCTGGTTGTGTTCGCAGCCCTGCGTGGCCATCCTGCCCCGTCCCTCCTTCCGAGGCTGGTGCTCAGCAGTGGGGCTGAGCCACCCACCCACCCACGCTCCAGGGGACACGACAGGAGGAGGTGGCCCCATGGGTGACAGACATTTATGTATCCTGGCTGTGCGAAAGCTCCATGACCTTTAACAAATTGCCCATAAATGGTTTGGTTTGTAAAAGGGGGAAATGGAGCAATGAGTGTGGAGGTCCCTGGGTTGCCGTGAGTACCTGTGGGTAGGTGGGCTGTCAAGATATGCCTGTAATTTGGCCAAGATGAGTTGAGTGGGCTGCTTTTAACACTTTTCCTGCTGGAAAGCTGCCTCAAGTAATTGCCTGGCCTGCCGTGCTCAGCTTTGCTAGATCTCTCTGCCCATGACACAGTCTCAAAACAGCAGCGAATGAAACCTGTTAACTTGCCGGATATAACTGCCCCATTTCACTGAATTCTGAAGTTGCAGGAATTGTATTGTGAAGCTTGTGAGTGTTAGAAACGTACTTCTCTTGTAAATTGGAAATTGAGATGCTCAGATCATCTCCTGGTCAAGGAGTTGCTGCTTGGCAGAGCGAAGCCCCCAGCCCCTGCCCTGGGGAGGGAGAAGGGCTGGAGCCAGCTCAGATGGATAAGGAGGAAACCTCCTACAGCCACAACCTCACGTGGCAGTACGTGTGTATCCGTTAACATACGGCAATTAGGAAACTTCTTTCCATCCCACTGTTTGCCGTGACAGATTCCTGAACCCCAGCCAGTACTTTGCGGGAGGAGCTGTCGTGGAAGAGGAAATAATGGGGATCTCAGGCTTTTTTATAGCACTACCCATTCTCTCTCGGCTGCCTGTGGGGAGCCTGCTGTCCCTGGCACCGCACATGGTGGGAACCCACTGCAGTTTGGGGAGCTGGAGGGGGACCAGGCTCGGAGAACAAGGTGGGATCTGGCTCTAGGATCTGGCTCTAGGGTGGGGTTGAAGCTGGCATTTCTGCCAGACAGCAAGCCATGAGGTTGAAGCAAGCTGGTCACCTACCATCCAAAACCTGTATGTGCCAGGATGCTCTTTTGGAGGACGCTTCCCCATCCTCACGGCTGGCAGCTGCCTGCTCGGTCCCTGCCTGTAGGATTTGGTGGTGATTTTGATGTCTCAGCTCTTTGGCAGTTCAGCTGGAGATGTGCAAACATGTCTGGTCCTCAGACTGAGGTGGAGCTCTGCTGGGCACATGAATCCAGGTCCTGATGAACTGCTCGATTGCCCAAAAGTTTCTACAGAAATCTCAACCTTGCACCTGTGTGATCAACAGAGACTCTAATTGGTTTCACTTCTAAGGCTTTAGAACTGTTCCAGGTGACTGAGAGCCACATAACCAGGAGAGGAAAAGAAATCTTTTTCTGTTCCAAGTCTTGCTCTGGTTGTTCGTTTCTTGGAGACCCTCAATTTTTAAAACTAGTCCTTTCTTTAACCTTCAACCCACCAGGCAGGGCTGGGCTGGAAATGGGCATCCCAAGGGCAGGAGTATGATAGAAAAACATGATCAGAGTCTGTGATGGCAAAGGTCCTGGCCCAGCTCAGTCTCTCCTGCTTCTTTCCACACCTTCTGTGCACCTCAAGGTCACTGGGCTGTTGCTTTCCACAAACCGTGTTTTCCATTCCCCCTCTTGCTCTTGTGTTCAGCCAAGTCCAGCTGCTGCACAGCTGCTGTGATTAAAGTGTCCAGGCTCTCGCTGCGATGGCAGAATTCCTCCAAGTGCTGCCTTCCTTAATGCTCTCAGCTTTATTGCCTGGCGAGAAGGTGCTTGACCCTCCGAATCCGAGCGGGCACCTGTCAGAACACTCTTGTCCCAAACATACCAGCTAACAAGCCCTTTCCCAAGGGCGTCCTCTCCCTTCCCCATGTCTGGTTGCACCTCTGTGCTCTCCTTTCCACTCAGAACAAAACCTCTGGAGTGGGAGCACACACTACGTGGGCTGCCCTCAATTAAAGCTGGTATTTCAGAGATGGAAACGACTGCAATCCAACATGTTTAAATTAGGAGTGATGGAGTAGGAACATGCTGTCAGGCTGGTTACCGAGGGCTCTTTCAGCGTGATGCTGAGGTTCAGGGATGCCGGTTAAAAAGCATCCCTCTTTCATCCTGACTTAGTGTGGCTAAGGCACAAAGAAGGGCAGGCTTGGCTTGGCAGAAAGGCAAAGGGGAGGAAATTGTGGGGGCTGTATTCACTGCTGTTAACTGACAGTGTGGGATAAAAGACCAGAAGGATTCATAAACTGTGTGTAGCCCACCTCGGGGACAGACATGTCTTGGCTGCAGCTGGGGAGGGAGTTTTCATCAGTTTGTAGCACAGTCAGAAGCTTGTGAGACTGGAGCTCTGCTGCTGCGGTGATGGGATATGGCCCATGCCGTGCTCTCTGGGGGTCCCTGGAGAGCTGCACCCCACCACTCCAGCCCAGCAGCACCGTGCTGCGGTGAGGAGGACCCCAGAGCCCCAAACCCCACTGGCCTCTTCCCTCTGGGATGAGCCCATGGTTTATAGAAGTGAAATCTAAACTGTCGTTAATTGGTCTGGTCTCCATGACTCAAGCGTAAATAGCAGAGTGACATCTGTCTGAGCCAGCAGCCGGCTTCCATGAGGGGAAGGAGCCTTCTAGGAGGGAGCTGCTGCAGGGGCGACTCATCCCTGTTACTGGGGAAGCGTGGCAGCCCCAATGTGTCCCCTGAATGCAACGTGGGAGGAGGGTGCCAGCAGCCCTGGGCTGTCCTACGGCACCTCAGCTCCTCCACACTTCTCTCTGCAGCTCTGGTAAAACACATTAATACTAACAATGATAATAAATGCCAGCCGAGCCATGCTACAGCGTACGGCATAAATCCCAGTGCCCTTGCTGGGCTCAAACTGCTGGTGTGAAGGTTGAGAGCAGCCCCTTAAAATGCAAATCATCGTTAGTGATGTGGAAATGGAATGGTTGTAACCTCTTATCCTCATTGTCTCCTCTTGTATTGCAATTGGAGGGCTGAGCGTCCCCTTACCCACACAGAGACGACTTGATTGATTTTGGGGAGCAGCACACGGCTGCTTGGAGAAGTGATAGCGCGTGGTGTTCTCTTCATACCAGGAGCGCAAATCAACTGTACCTGTCAACAGATTTCCTCCCGGTAGCCTCTAGTCCCTTTGCTCCTTAGCACCTTTCTTGATTCCCCACTCCAGATTTTGTTGTGAAGTGGATGTTCTTCTCTCTGTTGCTTTATTTGTGACTGTGGTGCACACACTATTGCTCGCTTAGGAGTCTTCTAGGTGCAAAAAATCAGGGTGAGAGGTTGTAAAGTTTCTTTGTTACGTTTTTTCCTTCTGTATTAGTGAGGCTCTGCTGGGGATCGTGCTGGAGAGCCATGCTGGGAGGGTGCTACGAGGGTGACACTGCAGCCCTCACCTCTGCACTCTGCTGTGGGTGCACACGGCATTGCGTGTGCCGCTTACTGCAGCGCTCACGCAGCTGAGCTTAGATCTGGAAGGCTCAGCTACTTTAATAGCATCTGCTCCTGAGGTCGCAGTAGTTCTTCATGCAAGAGCAAACCCTGATCCCCTGCCAGAGAAAGCATTTAGTGGCAACTGTTTTTTGCCCAAAGCCTTATTCGTGCTACCTGTGCAGGAGACGCCGAGGAAGAGGGATGCTGGCTTGCCCGTCTGTCTGAGTGCCATCGCAGAGGATTTTGTGGAGGTAGATCCCCAAGGATTTTGCTAAGTGCTGTTCTTCCCAATAATTTTCCAAGTGCCATTTGTACTCCGAGGAGGGTTTTATTGCAAGCATTAACAGCGCAAAGAGTGTACTGTGGCTCTTTCTGGAGTTAACTACAAGCAGCTGTTGTGGTTTGAAACTCAATTTCTCTTTTTTATGCTGAAGTTGACCGTATTTCTTAACAATTTCTGCCTTTGCAAGGGAAACGGTGTCGGGGAGGACCCTGCTTTTCTGTGCTGAGTCCCTACAACCCATTTCTCTCAATGCTACCCCAGGTTGCCATGCTGAGAGCATCAGTGGGGCAAGAAAGCTGAGTTGCATCGATGAGTGGGTTTGGTTGTGTGAAAGGTCAAGTGTTGGCTGAGCTCTGCCTCTCACCAGTGCTTCAGCCAGGCGCAAAGCACAGCAAGTATCCCTGGCGTTGTCCTTGCTGACCTAAGCTGCACCATCCCTTGGATGGCCAGGTGGAAGGCTCTGCAGCTGGCAGCTCTTCCTCCGGACCCTGGCTGCGGCGTATTACAAGCCTCAGCTCTGATTAGTGTTGTACTATCTTATTTTTGTTAAAAGTAACAAAAATTGAAGCCCAGTCCCTGTTCCGTGATGTGAGTAGCATTTAAAGTTGATGATGATTGCAGTTCTTTTAGCCTCTTTTGTTGCACAGGGTGGTTTAGTATGTTTACCCACAGTATTTTTGGCATGTGGGTTTCACAATTTGTTTAGCAATGTCAATACCATCTGGAGCATCATCTATTTAAAGTACATTAGAGAGATGAGGAACAACCTATCATATTTTTCCATAGGGTGCATCAAGATTGGAAATGAGAGTCATTCAGAAAGGTTTAATGGGAATGAGATGTTTGTTGCGCTGCATGCTCCTCTCTTATCGCAAGCGGTTATGGCTCGGGTGCTATTCTTCCACTGCTTTTCCTGATTGTATTGTGCTGCTGCATAATATCTGCCTGGAAAAAGCAAACAGATCATCTTAAAGGTAGGATGAAGGCACGGCACCTTTGACTTGTTCCCTGACTTGAGTAGGATGGCTTGCAGGAGCTGAGAGGAGAGGATATCAGATGTGGTCTGTGATAAAGGCTGCAGAGGGGCTGTTCCTCCCCTGCTTGTGGAGCTCATGGGTGGCTGGCCGGCCAGCGTGAGGGATGTGAAGCCCAACCCTTTGCCTGCCAGGTCCACAGCCATCAATGAGGCTGTTCAGTAGCAGGTACGGATGAGAGCACCTCAAAAGCGCAGTGACTGGGCTGCCCCATCACCTGTGGTTTTTCAAGGCCAGGCTGGATGGGGCTTGGAGCAACCTGATGCAGTGGGAGGTGTCCCTGCCCATGACAAGGGGGTTGGAACTGGATGGGCTTCTAGGTCCTTTCCAACCCAAACCATTCCATGATTCTATGCTTTCAGTTAGATCACAGTTTCTGGTGTTTGTAATAGCACTGGTGGCCCCCATCCCACTTGGGAAGGGCAGCTCTGGAGCAGACGGAGCATGGTGCTCAACTTGGCTGTTTGGCATCACTGACAGTTTGGTGATGGCTGCAATTCCACTGTGTGAACCCTCAGAGTCCGGGCTGGGGGAGACTTAACACACATCTGCTATTACTAACAACAAATCATTCATGAGCGTGAGCCTTCCTCGCCACACACTCCCAGCTCCCGTTAACCTGGAGGGCTTTGCAGGGAGCAGTGGGGGTCCAAACGCAGCTGGCGTCCTGGTGAGAGGAGTAAAGCCTCTAGATGAGCTGGGGATAGCAATGCGCGATTGCTCGTAGGCACTCTTATCTTCAAAAGGTTGAGATGATTATTTGACACCTCTGCAGCACTAAGCCTGAGCGAATCCCAGCTGGAAGGTCCCTGCAGCATGTTGGCTCCTTGGGCGCCCCATCCCAGCTCAGCGAGATGCGGTCCCTCTGCCATGCCCATCACCTCGCCGCTGCTCGCAGTTCATAAACCACTACACTGCTAAAGGGCACTCTCCTGCTCTGCATCAAATGAGAGTAATTGAATTTCCCTTTCCCTTTGGTATTTAACATTATTTTCAGGTCGTGTTGGCATTAACGAGAGCCTGACTGTGGTTTGCATAAAGATATTTATAGGTTCCTATGTAGATGAGAAGCGTCGCCTCCCCACATCGTGTCCCTGGCTCGGACGAATAAATTTCACATTGTTCCTTTGAACTAGGTCACCAGAAACTTCAAAAAATTATTCCTCTGATGGTTTTGATACAGGTTACTTAACAAGGGAGATAAACTAGTACTTCAACACAATTGTAAGGAGAAATGGATTTGCAGAGCCCGAGGCGGTGTCGGGGCGGTGGAAGCTGTTCTGATACATGCTCTTCAAAGCTTCCTACGTTTTGCCAGCCTTAGCATTTTTAATCATTCTGCTGGCTGGCATTCATCTGGTAAGAGTATCAAAGCGCTCCTGCGAACAGGCGGGTGTTTCACCAGAGCCATTAGTACAATCCTGCGCTTGTCAACCTCTTCCCTTTCAGGAGGCTGCAAGGAAAAATCCTGAGCATTTCAGGCTACAGGGGGTTTTTGCTCGCTTGTAGAGGATGGGCTGTAATTAGTTCTTGCTACTGGATTTCATAGAATGGTTTGGGTTGGAAGGGACCTCAAAGCCCATCTAGTTCCACCCCTGCCATGGGCAGGGATACCTCCCACTGGATCAGGGGCTCCAAGCCCCATCCAGCCTGGCCTGGAACCCCTCCAGGGATGGGGCAGCCACCCCTGCTCTGGGCAGCCTGAGCCAGGGCCTCCTCACCCTCACAGCAAAGTGTTTCTGCCTAAAATCTCATCTCAGTCTTCCCTCATGCAGCTGTGAGGAGCTATTGGATTTATCGGGAGAAGCTCGTTCCCCAGTCATGAGCTGCGGGCTGTCCCCACAGGTCTGTGCCAAGGGACCTGGGTGTGGGTGGCCCAGTGGCCGGGCCAGCCCTGCTCTCTGAGGGGAGGAGGGACGCGTCTCTCTGACTCGTGCTGTACAAGTCAGTGCAGATGTTTTTGTTTCAAACATGTTGCAGTGGGTGTTTCTGTGGTGTCAATCAAGCAGTGACATTTTCCCAGGGTGAAGCTTGCTGAGACAGCACTGGTGAGCAGCAGCGTCACGCAGGCGGGTTATTTCTGCCTGGTTTTAAGCAGCTACCAAGAATTGATCCTTTATATCCAGGATAGCACAGCGTGGGGAGCATAAGTAGAACTTCTAGCTACAAGCAAATAATTAGGTTTTATGCCTGAGGACTCGCAGCAGAGTGAATGGGATCCGAGATCTGCATCTTGGTCAGATGGTCAGCATATCGGTCCAAGGTTTAGCATCTTGGTCCAGACAGCTCTCTCCTCACGGTGCCTGTGGCTCCAAGGGGAGGCTCCCTGGAGTCGTACCTGATTTCTTGGCAGGGCCATACCCTCGCCAGCTTATCCCAATCACAGCTCAGCATCTGTGGCAGCCTTGGGTCTTGTAGACTCATAGAATAGAATCATTGGAAGGGTTTGGGTTGGTAGGGACCTTAAAGCCAGTCCTGTTCCACATCCCCTGCCGTGGGCAGTGACACCTCCCACTGGATCAGGTTGCTCAAAGTCCCATCCAACCTGGTCTTGAACCCCTCCAGGGATGGGACAGCCACCACTGCTCTGGGCAACCGGGGCCAGCGCCTCCGCACCCACACAGCAAAATAATTCCTATTGATACCTCATCTTGGTCTCCCCTTTTTCAGCTTCAAGTCGTTCTCCCTCATCCTATCTCTGCACTCCCTGATCAAGAGCCCCTCCTCAGCTTTCCTGGAGCCCCTTTCCATCCAGAAGCTGCTCTAAGGTTTCCCCAGAGCCTTTCTTGTCCAGGCTGAACAACCCTTATATGGGAGGTTCTCCAGCCCTCAGATCATCTCTGTGGCCTCCTCTGGACCCATTCTAACATCTGTGTCCTTCCTACGCGGAAGACTCTGTAAACTGAACACAGTACTTACAGTTTGAGAACAGTCAGGGACCGGCAAAGGGCCTGAGATGTTCCTGTGGTGAAGGTCCCTCTTTACAATAAACCTGGGAACGTGCCCAGAGAGTTGGTCTGCTCTCTTAAGAATAAAATAAATAAATAAAGAGGTCTCGCAGCCTCTCCCCAGCAGACTTTAATGAAGGCTCCTACAGAGTGCGGCTTAATCGCTGTGAAATTATCACTTCATCTGTGTGATACATCTGGGTGTCTGTATCAGATCCCTCTGAGCAGTTTGGCTGTCGTGTCAGCTCCGCTGAGCTGCCGGGACTGACTCGTCCGGCCCCCTCCCTGCTCCCCCCTCACCCGTAAGATAACACGGAGGGAATTTTTCAACAGGCATACGATAGTAATCCATACAGATGGATTTGCATTAGTCTAACAAAGGCGGAGATATTGACAAATGAAGGGGTCGCCTACGCAAGGGCTCGCTCTGTTAGTGGTGGAGCACATGGCCTCGTGGGGATGCTCTGGCCCAAGGCAGAAAGTGAGGTGGAGGGGTCAGCCGAGGGTGCCCGTGGGCACAGACCCGCTTGTCCTGCTGCAGTGGGGTTTGTGCTGCTGTACTAGCACCAAACAGGGCTTCAGTCCCAAGCTCTTGGCTGTTTCTGGGGTATTTAGCGTGGGAACACAGCTTGCAATTCTTACAGGGCGGCAGGGCGGGCTGGAAATAGGAATGAGATTCTGCCCTGCATCTGAATTACTTTACTGTAGTCAGGGTAGTGTGATTTTTCTAATTCCTTTTGGCTGCGTGCAGCTACACATCTCCTGTTCGGAATAATCCTATTTGTGTGGCAATAACAATAGAATTACCGCTGCGAGCGTCAAAGCTCGTGTAGGTCATAAGCGTTTTGTTTCATAATCTCACCGTGGTGATGATGACGATGACCTTTTGCTGTCTGCGTTTCCACGTACCTGTGTCTTGTTCTTATTAAATATCCTTGCATTGAAATCTCTTGCTAATCTAATCTCCCCATGTGGCTGCTATATAATTATCTCATTTTGTAAAATATTGCATCTGTCATTCTCCCTGCCCCCCTCTCCGACTTCTGCAGCAGAGGGAAGGGAGGGAGGGGGGCAGAGTCTCTGCTGGAGCAGGCAGCAGTAATCCCACTTAAGTGACAATTTGTACAGTGTTGGTTTAGAACCCCTGCCACACGTGCCACTTCCAAAGGACCATGTCCCCATCGCTGCAGGAGCCCAGAAAGGGTGGCCTCGAGCAGGAAACATGCTCTGAGGTTTTTTTGTTGGTTTGGGGATTTTGAATAGATTTTCAGCTTGCTGGTTTTGTTACTGCTGTGGTTGCTGCTTCTTGAAGCCCTGACTTTGGAAGAGGCTGCCCAGGGCAGTGGTGGCTTCTCCTTTCCTGGAGGTGTTCAACAAGTGTGGCAATGTGTAACTTCAGGGCATGGTTTGGCAGGCACAGTGGGGTTGGGTTGGTGGTTGGACTGGATGAGCTCAGGGGTCTTTTCCACCCTCTGTGATTCTATTGTTCCCATACAGCTCTGCAGCGAGGATGAAGAGGAGGGTTGTTCCGCACTGGCCTTCCTCCCTGCCTCAGGGTTTGGTGCCGGCACTGCTTTTTCCCACTGCACCCCACTGGGGGATTGTTCTCCCTAAAATGCTTTTGAAGCTTCTCCTGCTCCACAAGAGCCTCTCTTGTGCTGGAACCAAGAAGCTCCTTGGCTGCTCTCTTCCCAGCAGCAGCCTGGAACTTGGAGCCTCTCAGGGTGGGACCCTCTGTGAGGGGGTGCAGGGCCCTTCCATGCAGAGCCACCCGCCGGTCAGCAGCTTCAGTAGAAAAGCGAACGTAAGCCACTGTCGTCATCAGGACCGGCACGAAGCTTTGAGGAACAAAATGCCACAGGGCTCTGTATGTGTAAACCATCCCCAGGGAAGGACCGGAGCGCATCTGCTCCAGCAGGTCCTTTCTAGAAATAGCAAGTTTAATTAATCATCCTGTTTTCTTTTCTTAAACTATTTCAATGCTTTTTTTTCCCTTGAGGGATAATGCATTGCTGCCTTTTAAATAAGTACTGCAGTTGTAAACTCCTGCCATACTTCTGTCTGGGAGCACATCTGTCTTCTGGCCTGGAGCACATCTGTCTGTGCCTCCCAACCCATCGCTCCCACCTTCTGGCGTGGTGGGAAAAATCTCTCTTTCAGAAAGGAATCTCATGGATATTTCCAGGCTGCGGAAGGTGTCAGGTGCAGAGCCCTTTATCTTCTAAACCTCCTTATCTTTTAATTCTGCGACATTTTTGTCTGACAGTTCATAAATTAAAAATGGTTCTTAGGTGACTTCTTGCTCCTCTTTCATATGTATTTCATGTAAAGACTTTCCAGGCGTTTGAGTCCTGGGAAGAATTATGCAAAATGAGAAGCTCTGGGTTTATGTTCTTACGGGATGCGCTTAGCATGCTGCGAGTCGTGCTGCTAAAATAGTGACTGCGCGCTTTAAAAATAAGGAGCTCTTTAGGGAGGATTGTGAAATTCCCCAGCAGCCCAAATGTTGCCCTGAAAACACATCAGATGTGTGGATGTATCACACTCAGCGCTGAACTTCAGTGAAGTTCATGTACGGTCCTGACCTCGCGCTGCACTCTGGCTAAGGGCAATTTTGATGTCGCAGCGATCTCTAATGATACCTGGAGTGCTGCTTAAAGACTTTCACACTAGGCTTTACAGGTGGAAGTGGCGTGTGCTGGACACGTATGGTTATGGAGAGATGTCTTTGTAGCACGCCTTGATCATGTTTGCAGAGATGATGCTCTGGGACTTAGCACTCTGGTGGCTGGGAAGCAGGTGAGATGCTGCAGGGGCTTGATTTGCGGTGCCGCGCTGCTGCTGGGGTCACCTGGCACCCAGGGGGATGTGAGTGATGGTTGCTGCTCTGGGCAGGCAAAGGTGGGTCTCTCCCTCTGTGACTGAGAGCCTCTCCTCTCCAACATCTTGCCTGCCTTCTCCAGCGCCCATGCAATTGGATTTGTTTTTCTTGCTGCTTTTTCTGTTTCTGCCTCTTCCTTTGAGCTCTACAGCACAGTCACAACCTCTGGTCATAGATGGATTTCACTACCACCTTCTCTTACTGAGGTTTATCTTCAGGTACTGCCTGCTTGTCCACGTCCCCTTTCACCTGCCCGTGTTGGATGTTTCCCCCGTGCTCTCCTGCGCTTCTCCCACATCTCCAAACCATCACCCTCAGAGTCGCTCTCCTGCCAGGCTGCTGCAGAGGCATTTTTCTCCCTCCTGTCTTTACAAACAGACTTCTCTGCTTCAAAATACTCCCTTGCCAATGCCTTCTGCTCTTTGCTTTTGGCTTTCCCCCTGCTCTCCCTGAAGTGCCTTTTTCCATCTTGCTTCACGTCTTTGCCACAGCCCCCAAAACCACAAGCAGAGCTCTTAGATGGCTCCCACCAAGAGTGTCTTTTTGGCTGTGCACTTTGCCTGCACGGCATGCCGGGAGCAAAATCCATCTCCTGTAGGCAGCTATTTGCACCTCTGTGAGGTTTCGGGGGAAATATAGCTGCATAGATATTGATAAGGTGTAGGGAGCAGAGAGGACAATTGAATTGCCGTGAGCGGAGCATGCATCAGTGTCCCTGACAATCCCGTAATTAGCTGGCATAGAAGAGCGAGCAGCGAGATGAGCCGGGCAGCGCGGTCGCAGGCGTTTGGGGCTGAGTCCCACAGAGTGCCTGCTTTCTGCCCTGACACCTGGGTCTGTGATGAGACCTGAGGCAGCTTTTGCTTAAAGTCACCATCACCTTGGAGATCACTAACAAAGAGCAAACGTGCAGACAGTAAATCCTTGCAGAGGCGCCTGCAGCCCCTGCCTGCCACGCAGCGAGGACGGGACGGTTGCTTTGCTGCTGTCTTACCCCTCTTGCTCTCAGCTGGGATTGTTCACCAAACTCAGGGGGTTCACAGTGGCAGCTCCCCAAAACCTGATTATTGGAGACTCTGGGTCACTTTCCCTTCCTTTCTGTCGGGAATTGTCTGTATTGCTGGTGCTGTGTGTCTGTGCTGGAGGTGTCTCTGCCTTGGACCAGGGTTGGGGACACCAGGGGAGCGACGTCCCCACCTGCGTGGGGCGCATCAGCAGACCCACGTGTGAGTGGGCTACAGCAAAGAGAGGTTTGCTCAGTGTTTGTAAATGCGGAAAGATGGATACTTTGGGTGATGTATTCCTGCTTGGATTGTTGAGAGCACTTTGCTACAGCCCCTCAGCATAGGCTTTTAAAGAATTAACCGGCTTTGGAATAAGAAGGATGGATAATTGGGTAAATGAGAGATTAAAAGGTATGGAGTAAGTTTTCTCGGTGCTGTTGAATTCCCTATGGGCTCAGAGCTCTTCGGTGTCTTCATACGCAGCCTGGGAAAGGAGGCTGAGAACAACCCGGCAAAGATACCTGGTGTTCCTGGGCTGTCGTCAGGGCCGAGAACGAGTCACGTGCAAAGAGCCACAAAGGATGTCGGGTACCAAGCGGCTGCAGAGTCAAACAGCAGATTAAAGGCTGAGTGACGCACGTGAGAGGGAACGACCCTCACATCTGTAAGCAGTGCCAGGCTCTGAGCTGGCTGTTGCCAGTGAGGAGCCGTGTTTTGGAGTTAGGACAAACACTTCCACAAAACTATCACCTCAGCACTCTGGAGCAGCTCTGGGCCTGGAGCTGCGTTCCCTGACACGCTGCTCGGTGCTCGGCCAGGCTGTCACGGCTGCTGTGCTGCTGCTCCAGGGGGAACAGGAGTACTCGAGCTGTGCAGGGAGGGGGAAAGCAAAGCAAATAAATAAGGAGCCCAACTTAAAAACTCTGCAAGTGTGCAGTGTTTTGTGACTAATGGTAACATAATTGCTGTCATGCTTTTAACATAATGCTTTTATCTCCGAGATAGAGTCCTTCTTCTGGTCATTAATCTCCAGGGTTTCTAAGCGAGCAGGCACTGGGGAGAAGCAGCCGTTCTGCTGAAGCATGGGCAGAGCATCCTGGAGCAAATCCAGGGCTGGGGCTGTGGGTTCCCTGGGGGAGTGTGCTCATAGCTTGACTTTGAACCCTCAGAAATCCCGGGGCTGGGCAAGGCTCTGAATGTTCTCTGTGGCTTTTTTGTCTCTCCATGCTGCCATGCCTTGCTGGCCCATAACCCTGCCTGTCTGAGGGCTCTCCATCCGCGGTGCTGCGGAGCTGCAGGGTCAGGCCAGGCTGCAGCACCCGCGGCCGTGCCGGGGCTGGCAGGCTCCGGAGGCAGCTCTTCTCTCTTGATGAAATCCTTCCGACCACGCAGTCAGAACAATTTGGACATTTTGGGCAAGGAGAGAAATCTCACCCGGCATTGTGCGTGGTTGGCAAAACTGTTGCTGCCAACATGAATAAAGGTGGACGCCTCTCAATCAGCTTCTCTTTGCTATTCAGTTCTAATTGGGACATATTGTCAGCAAACCATCTCTCAGTTTGGAAGGTTCTGTGTGCGAGCATCGCGTTGCGTTTGAGCTATAATGGTATTTGTGGCTTTCAGTGTGTTGCGGAGCAGGAAGGTGGGATTCCTCCTTGGCCTGCAGAGCCCCACAGGGATTATTGGCGGTAGCACCACTTGATTTTGGGGTTTTGGCAGCTCTTCGTTCCCTGTGCTGTGAATACAGCCCGTGCCCAGGGAGCAGAGAGCCCTGGGGCTGTGGTGGCAGAGGGGGGTTGAGCACTGCACAACCCAATCTGCTGCGAGGGTTGATGGGGGCCGGGGCAGGGGGAGTGGATCTTGGGCAGCGGTCTTGAAGAGAAAAGGCTTTTACAAATCTTACCAGCTGTGGCAGAGAGAGCAGGTGGGTAGTGCTGGGGCCATCTGTCCTGTCCCAAACCCCAGCACACACTGCTGTGGGGCAGCTGTCCCCAGTGGACCAGCAGCAGCCACCCTGCAGCTCAAGAAGACGTTCTGGGGGGGCTGTTCAGAACACTTGATCTGCAAGTGTTTTTTCCTGATGAAGTGGCACCAGGAATCACCTTTCCCTGTGTCTCGGCAATGGTTTTGGTGCGGAGGGGACTGAGCATCCGTGCCCTCCCTGCACAACAGCCCAGCCGTTCCCCCTGGCTGCAACAAGTGCATGCTCCAAAGGGGTTACTGCACTA
This sequence comes from Clamator glandarius, assembly GCA_033459285.1. Classification (NCBI taxonomy): domain Eukaryota; kingdom Metazoa; phylum Chordata; class Aves; order Cuculiformes; family Cuculidae; genus Clamator; species Clamator glandarius. The sequence goes on from JAUNZM010000044.1 coordinate 931,249, forward strand.
TTTGCCTCTTTCTCTAGCGTCTGATGCCATATGGGACCGTACCATCAGTCAATTACAGCTTCTTTTCATATCTAAATAAAATGATTTGTTAATTTGAGTGAGTGATCGCCGCATGGCCAGGATGCTTTCCCTTCACTGGCAAACAGCTTGCATGCTTGCAGAGATGGATGGTGAGCCGGTGCCACTGGATACTTTCTGGGTTGTTTTCAATTTAGATGTGAATTGAATGAGAAGAAAAATGTTTTTCTTGGCAATTTGATAGGCATTAGCACTTCTGACAGATGTTGGAGTTTATTATCCCACCAGCACAATGTTTTGTAGCTTGGAATTGCTAATTGCTTCCAAGGCTCAGTGGTAGGGGAGGAGCAGCGTGCGGCTGTCAGCAGATAACGGGTGGCACCAGCACCCAGGACCCAGGGTGGTGGTCACTGTTGCCTTCCTACTAATGACTTCTGGCCACGGCCACCAGCCTGACATCAGGGCAGGCTCCTGTGAGCTTTACCAGTGTGGCTGTTGCTGGCTCTTGTTCCTGGGGAGGGAGGTGTTTTGGTTGGGGGGATGGAGTCCCCTGTGCCAGCAGCTATCCCTGCTCTTTTCTCCCCCATTCCAAGTAACAAGTGATAGGATGAAAGGAAATTGCCTCAAGTTGTGCTAGGGAAGGTTTAGGTTGAATATTAGGAGAAATTTCTTTACTGAAAGAATGGTGAAACTCTGGCAGAGGCTGCCCAGGGCAGTGGTGGAGCTTCCATTGCTGGAGGGGTTCAAAAAACATGTGGACAGGGCACTTGGGGACGTGGTTCAGCAGGCACAGTGGGACTGGATGAGCTGAGAGGGCTTTTCCAATCTCTGCGATTCTGTGGGTGGCCCCAGCTGCACACAGGGCTGGCAAGCGCACCCGTGTACATGCAGCACCACTTGGGCACTCCCAGCGTGTGGGGCATTTAGCCCATGGGGTAAAGCGTGGCAGCTGGGGTAAAAGGTGCCTGGCAGCATCTCCTGTTGTGCATGTTTTAGCTCCCTAGGTGCTTGGAACAGGCGTGTGGTCCTCAGCCACCTCATCTGCGTCACGATACGCTGGGGAGATGCGGGGGCGCTCCCTGCTGTGACCTTGGTGCCAGCAGCGGGCTGGCGGTGCCGCAGGGCTGCAGCACGATCCCCAGCAGCAGCAGCACCTGCCTCCCGCAGCCCGGCTGCCCATCCCCAGGGCTGCTTTTACCCTGCTCCTGCCCTGTTGCCCTTCGTGCTGCTCTCGTAGCCAGCTTCACTCCCCCTGCCCTATCTCCTCTGTTTGTCTCATGTCAAACACCCCAGCATGCGCCGTGCTGAGGCCGAGGTGCTTCAGGTCATGGCAATAAGTCTGGGAGAGTGCTGCTCCCCTTCAGTCCCTCCCCACGTGCTACGGCGAACACTGAGAAGAAGGTTCAAGATGCACAAAAGCGGTTACTAGGAGCCGCGAGCCAGTTAACATAAATGATTTGCAAGCCTGTTCTCCTGCAGCGGAGCAGAGCCGCAGATGGAGGTGAGCACTTGCCTCTGCAAACAACACTTGGCAAACCTCAGCGTGGTGGGCTTGGGGCAAGACAGCTCCAGCGCCCGTGTGCCTCCGCTGGCGTCGGGCCATTTGCTCTGCTAGCTGGGCTGTGCCGCTGCCGGAGCCGCTCGGGGCTGGTTTAGATGAGGATTTTAGATGGGAAGCTGTGCAAGCAGCTCTGGTAGCGGCAGTTTTCTGGAGCGCCTACCCCTAGCAGAGACGTCACCGGGTTGTGCTCCTCCCTGCATCATCACCGTCTCTTTGCCCTTCATTTGGAGGGTACCGAGTGCTGGTGTGACCCTCGGCTTCCCTCTGCGGTGCCCACCGTGCTCCAGAGCAGGGAAACTGAGGCTGGGTGGGAGCTGTGCCTGGGGGTCTCGTGGGTCGGTGTGGGCAGCAGCAGGGGTGACACCTGGGATGCACATGCATTTTTGGAGTTTTGCTTGCTCACCCACTCCAGGAGCCTCTCCCCAGGGCAGCCCCTCTCTCTACGGCTGCTCTGACACCCTTCACATCTTCTCTGCTGCAGCAATAGCTCAGGAAGCCCTGTGTCCTTCCCGTGCCCTTGGAGACGGAGAAGCCTTTTGCAGAGCAAGGCAGCTGCAGTGGCCCCAGGGTCGCCCTGCAGTGGTGCTCGCGGCACTGCCAGTGGGATGCAGGTCCCCGCGGAGAGCTGGGTGGCTCCTTCGTGGGGGACAGCAGGCAGGAGCGCAGAGCTGGGGGTGGCAGAGGATGCCCAGGCTGCAGGAGGGCAGCAGGTAGCGCCGAGTGCCTGTCCCGTCACATCTATCCATAAGTGCGGTTACACGGGCTTGTGCTTCTCTGCTCGTGCTTCACAGCTGGAGCTTCATTGCTTCTCTATCCCCTTCCCGGAGCTTCAGTGGAAGTGCCTGCAAGGAGCTGGGCTGCATCGTCCTTCACACTGTGCTTTGCCTTCCCACAGGGACATTTCCTCCTGTTCTCTTATCTCCATCTCTAGTTTTTTTTGTTCTTTTTAACCCTTAACACAAGGCAGTGCCTGTTCTGGCTGTGGGATTTGTGTACTGAGTGGGGTCTGGCTTGCTGTCTGGGTTCAGACAAATAACTTAACCTCTCTGTGCTTGGTGTCCTCATGGGTCAAGCGAAGCTGACAGTGACCGATAGAAAGATAGAAAAAGCACAGAGCTCTCTCGTAGTGCGTTGGTAGCATCGTTGCCCGGGGCTCAGCTCTCCAGTGGAAATCGTCACCGTGGCTGCGCATGGGAAGAACAAGGGCTGAGGTCCCTGGGAGGACCTGGCTTCTCTGCACTGTCCCAACATCCCTGCTTCCAACTGCGGCCCCAGCATCAAGAGCAGAACATTGGATGCAGAAGTGTTTGATATTTGAAGGTCAGTTGTGTTTAAAGCCAGAGGTCCGTGCATTCTCCTTGTTTGCAGCTAATTAGAGCAGGGATTAGTCTGGGCCCGGGTAAAGTCCCTCCCCATGTTGTTAATGATGAGAATTAAACTGGCTCTGGCTCTGAAACCCAAATCCCAGACCCCAGCGCTCCCAAGCCTCAGGGAAGCTGGGATCTGAAACTTGGCTCCAAGCCTTCAGTTTGTGTCTAATTAAGGCTGAAAGAATCAAAACAAGGGGCATTCCCACTCCTTTCCAGCACCGTTTGTGCCCAGCCTTCTCTGGGCTGGATCCCGGCTGGGTGCTCCGTACTGGAGCCTGGGTCTTCACTTGGGAGTGAGCTGGGGTCTGGGATTTGGGTAGCTTTGGTGAAATTGAGAAGAAATGCAGTTCTGCACATATTTTAGTCAAAATTGATGGCAAAATCTGAGCCTGTCATCATATGGGAGGGGCTGCAGCCTTTGGATCACCTTTGTGACCTCCTCTGGACTCGCTCCAACAGCTCCATGTCCTCCCTGTGCTGGAGACTCCAGAACTGGACGCAGGGCTCCCGGTGGGTCTCACCAGAGCAGAGCAGAGGAGCAGAATCCCCTCCCTCTCTGCTAGTCCCACAGCTTTGGATGCAGCCCAGGACCCGAGTGGTTTCTGGGCTGTGAGCGCACCTTATCAGCTCACATTGAGCTTCTCCCCCAGCACCCCAAGTCCTTCTCCTCTGGGCTGCTCCCAACCCATTCCCCACCCAGCCTGGACTTGTGCAAATCTGGATTAAGTACAGCTGATGTGTGTTTGCTGGTGCTTGAATGAAATGGATGTCCCAGCTCTTACGTTATCACACAGCTCTGCCGGAGCAGCAGCATCTCCCGGCTCCCTGCGTGCTGCCGGCGTGTTTCTGATGTGCTGCATCAGTCTGTGATTCCAGAGGAGTGGCCGTGCCTGGCGTGCCGGCGTTTTCCACGGAGAGTCGGTTCGATCTGGGCACTCAGGGCTTGATTTTAACTTCTGTCAGGGCTGCGGAGAGGGGAGAGCCAGGGAGAAAGGCTAAGAGGAGGAGTGATGGAAATCTCAGCTGGCTGTAGCTGAGATGGAGAAGCAGATTGTAGTGTAGAAGTCTTTGATTGACCACAGTACCATTTTGTGGCTTTTTCTCCCTCTCTCTGGATAAAGCTGCACCGTGACATCCATGCCATTAAATAGGCCATGTTCAAAAGAGAAAATTGCTGCTATTTTCCCCCTTTACTTTACTGCCATAAAAAATTGATCCCACATAGCATCCCTATTTCAAAGACTGCTAAAAAAATACTAAATTCTCATTTTAGTTTCTGACAGCTGCATAAAGCAGGAGTTTTTTAAATAAAAGGGACGTGAAACGTAAAAAAAAAAAAATCTCAACCTTCCCTATTCCCTGAAGTTTTTACTCCAGAAAAATGCCCCTATTTTGAGAAGTGAGTGAGGAGAGAGAGTGCAAGTGTGCTAGTGTGAGAATGGATTTGGATTCTGTCTTTTCTTGTAGCTGGTGTTTGAAATTAAGACCTGGTGGTAGGTGGACAACATCTACAGCAGCAAAACCCCTTGGTCTTGGTGATGGCAAAGCACTTGCACCGAGGTGGGAAGGTAGAAGGCTGGAGAGCTGGGATCTTCTGGGCAGTTGGAGTCAACAGGCTTGAACGATGGGGAGAAAGGGAGTGTCTGAGCTGCATCCTTCTGGTCACACCAGTGGTACCCATGCCTTGCATCAGTCCTTGCTTGTCTTCCATGGGGTGGGACCTCCCTGCTGCCTGGCAGGGTGACACCCTGGGAAGGCATCGGGCAGGAGGAAAGCGAGAAGTAAAACTGGGAAGCCCCAAAGGGCTTTAAAGGGGTGACAAGTCATGGTGTGTCCCTGCGGAGCGATGGGATGGTGCTTGGTAAGGTAAGGGCTTGCGTAGCTTTGAGTCAGTGATGATGGAGCATGAGAAGGATGGAGCGACGTGGGATGCAGCAGAATGTGGACCCGGTGGAATGGGGCTGCAGAGAGCAGGGTAACAGGAGGTCAGGTCAGCTCAGCTCTCACTGGAGGAGTTAATGATCTTAATAAGAATCATCCCATTTAAACAAGATGCTCTTCGGAAAAGAAGATTAAGCAGAGGGAGGGCTGACAAAGTGTCGAGCGGGGCTGCCAGGACTCCAGCAAGCAGCAAGCTGCTGCTCCCCTCTCTCCACCTGCTGGCCAGCCCTTCTGCCTCTGCTCTTTTCCTGATTAACAACCAGGCTCCTGCAGCCGCCTGGCACGGGCGCAACTGGGGTACCAGTGCCCGCCCCAGCAGCAGGAATGGGTGCCACACTGCAACGGCGAGGAGATTACCTGCTGAAGGGTGGCCCTGTGGTCATTGCCTGACTTGGCTGGGTGCCCCTGAAGGTCTGCAGCCGGTGGAAATGGTTCCTGAGGAGAAGCATGGTGGGTGGCTGCGGTACGAGGTATCCCTGATGATGTTAGGTGGGACAAGGCTTGGTAGAGGACTGGAGGGGGTAGGTGACAGCACAACAAGCTGTTTGAGCTGCCCAGGTTGTAAATGGTGTCACCATTCTGAGTGAGCAGGGCTATCAGATGTGCCACTAGATCCTCCCCGTGTCTTCTCTCCGCTCACATTGACATCTGTTTGCCTTTTGTGTCCAGCAGGCCTCTGAGTTATGAGGCAGGATCTTAGGGAGATGATGAAGAGTTAGATGAGTTCTCCATAAATAGCGCTGCCATTAAAAACCCTCGGCTCCTGTTTTAACGTTAGCAGGATTAGCCGTCTGCAAAAGTACAGGCTTAAGACTCAGCGGTAGGCTTTGCCCTGGTAATATGTCTCTATTTTCTCAGGCTTGATTTCTCCAGCCAGCCTGGTGCTGAATGCAATAAATTTTGCTCTTCTTTACACCTCAGCTGATGACTTATTCTTTGGAGCCTGTGTCCTTGGCTGGCCAGAGACCCTTCAAAGCTAAATTTTGTGCTTGCCTACTCTGAAACCAATGAGGTCCTTAGAGAAAGAATCAGGATGCGTGTAACTATTAGGGTTTGAAGGATTTTACTGGTGCAGCTCTCCAGCCTCCAAATTAATCTTAGTTTTGATTAATGGGCTGGACACAAAAGGGGATGTGCTAGTCCAATCTATTGGGGTGCAATCAGGTGGGTAGAGGAGGGTCAGGCTGTCACCAAGGAGCCCCACGACCTTGAAGGTCAAACCCAAAGAGGCTGGGATGGAAAGATGACACAGTGCAGAAGGATAAGGCAGCGCGTGGGTGAGCACGGGAGCTGCTTCTGCAAATGAGGGGTTGATCAGCCAGAAAGTCTGAGCTGTGATTGTTGGTTGTAGGGTGACTGTGAACTGCTGATGTGCTCATGGAAGAAAGAAGGATCTAAGGGAGCTCGTAGGGGAGACCCTATGTGAGATGGGAGGTCAAAATGCCATCCCGCATGCTGGTGAGCTGTGGTTTGTGGTATAAACCTGTAACCAGCAGTGTGGGAACAGCTCCTTGTCCTCTTCAGCCGTCCCTGTAATGAGGTGACAGCTTCCCAGGAGGCATGAGATAGTGACTGTCGGAGTTACCTGTCCCTCTGTCATCTGTGAGCATGAGTCTGAGCCCAAAGGCTGCAGGGAAATATGCAAAAGGATGAAGGTTGTGCAAGCTCATGTACAGCATCAGCCCTGAAATAAGAGTTTGGAAGAGGCTGCCCAGGGCAGTGGTGGAGTCACCCTTCCTAGAGGGGTTCAAAAAGTGTGTAGACGTGGCATTTTGGGGACATGGTTTAGCAGGTACAGTGGTGTTGGGCTGACAGTTGGACTGGATGAGCTGAGAGGGTTTGTCCAACCTCAGTGATTCCTTAACTCTAAATGAGGCTTTTCCAGTGGATAGCTTCGGCTGCAAACCTGGGAAGCTGGTTCTGGAAAATCACCCTACCAGCAGACACAGAGGCAATCACCAAACCCATCTTCAGGCAGGTTCGATAGCATTTCCCAGATGGGTTCCCACAAAGAGGGTACCCGTGATCGGTGACCCGGGGACACCTCCCAGCCATCATGCATCCAGCCACCCAAGAGCAGAGCTGGTGCCTGCCCCTGCAGTAGGGACCTGTTTGAATCGTAGAAGCATAGGATCAATTGCTTGGAAAAGACCTTTAAGACTGAGTCCAACCATACCTGTCGACTACTAAGCCATCCCTGAGCACTTCATCTGCCCATCTTTTAAACCTCTCAGGGATGGGGACTCTGCCACCTCCCTGGGCAGCCTCTGCCAGAGCCCAAGGACCCTTTCTGTGAAGAAAATTTTCCTGATGTCGAATCTGAACCTGCCTTGGCGCAACTTAAGGCCATTTCCTCTCATCCTATCCCTTGTTACTTGAGAGAAGACACCAGCATCCACCTCACCACAACTAGGCAGTTGTAGAGAGCAATGAGGTTTCCCCTCAGCCTCCTTTCCTCCAGGCTAAACAACCCTAGGTCCCTCAACCACCTCTCACAAGGTTTGGTTTGGGTTCTCTTCTTTCACCGCTATCTAAACCCAGTGTGTCTTTAAAGCCACGCGTGTGTAGGGGGATTTGCTGATGGCTCATCTTTGTAGCAGGCTTTTTCAGCTGAATGTCAGTTTATTGCTCTTGCAAATTGTCCTGTGCCTACACAGAACCGGCTGCCTCAGCAGAGGGCTTTGCCAACAACGTGCTCAATAAAGGGGTTATTAGGATAACAAGAAAGAAAACAGAAACCTTTGCGGAATCATAACAGTAGAGCGTAGCTCTCCCCCTCCCGTCGCCCAGTTTATTACTCTGAAGTGCTTCTGAGTTGGTCTTCAATCCATTGTGCTGCTGGAACATAAACAGCAAGGTTAAAGTCCCCTAGACTGGAGCTAACTCTTCAGCAATTATCTGGTCAATGGCAGAGCACCGCTCTGTAGCTCGGTGTAAACATCATCAAGAAAATACGCACAGTTTGCAAATTAAAAAGCAATTGTGGTGTCTCGGCCTGAGCCAGAAGCCTTCTGGCATGATTAGGCGTGAGCTGGGCTGAGCATCCTATGGGCATCTGACATCAGCCCTTTTGTCACAGGAGCCTGGTGCTGGATGTCTCTGGTTTATCTGCTGTCTTTTCGTGCCTAGCTGGGGGATGGGTTTTATCAGATGGTTTTGTTCCAAAAAAGCACAGATTATGCCATTAAAAGGAAGGAGGGTGAGAAAAAGCCAAAGTAGTCTCTTGTGATCCTTTTAAAATGATTTTGTGTTTTTCTAAGCTTTGTGGAGAGGGGAATGTTAAGTGAAACATTCTGGTTGACATGCTGCAGATTGGGCTTGTTTGTTGTTTTATTAACTTTTAGGGTCAGCTTCTCTAATAAAAACCCTTCTTGGCGTGGCTCTTCTCTGCCTTACGGTGCTCTCTGCAGTTGTTGTCTCCTGTTTGAAGCCAGCTGGGTCAGCCAGCGATTAAGAGACGTGATGAAGCCTGAGCAGAGCTCATGTCTTTGAGCCCCTATAGTGGCTAAAGGCTGGACTCGGGCTGCCCCTTTCTGTTGCCCATTTTCCTTGGGACTACAGATAGTGTGATCTGGAAGAGATCTGCATGAGCACAGGTTGCACGGTTGGACCTGGAGATACGTGAGACTGTTTGGCATGTGCACACAACACCGTCCCCAGCTGCCCTCCCTGTGGTTTTGGAGGTGACTCTGCAAGGCTGCTTTCATTTAAAACTAGGCCTTTTGGTGAAAAGCAGGTGGAAGTCACCTCCTTAGCTATCACTCTTCCCCTTGCTGTAGGGCAACCTCAGCTGTCTGAAATAGAAAGGCGCCTGTCCTGGGAGAGTATTGTCTACATAAACTTCTAGTGATTCCTGCTTCTTTCTTTCCCAGTCCCATTGTTTGGGTTCTGCTCAGCTCCATCTTTCACTGTCCCCTTTCACCGAGTTCTTTCTTTTCCCCTTCACAGCATCTTTTCCCGGCACGGCTCAAGCAGCAGCCTCCTGGAAGGGGAAGCAGCGTCACCCCAGGAGCCTGCAAAGGCCACCTTCTGTCAGCTCCGATATCCCGTTCCCATAGCAATGCCTTCTCTCCACTGCTCGTGGCCAGTGAAACGCATGATGAGACTCCAGCGTTGTCCTTGCTGCTGCCGGGCTGTGACAGGCAGGGCAGGGACGGCAGCACCAGCCTCTCTCTTTGCTGGATCACCCTTCAGGTCAGCTCCAGTGGTGGGAATACTCACTGGAGAATTGCTTTTTGAGATGACAAATGACCCAGCAGCTGGTGCACTTGTAGGTGCTGGTGAGAAGAAGCTGTGTGCCCTAGGGCTGAGCTGCCAACAGCTCCTAGGGCTTCTCGCTCCCGACCTCTGCTCCGGCAGCGTGTGTGGTGACAGTCCCTTGGGCGTGTGGTTGAAACATAGCGCAGGGCTGATGGCAGCACCTTCCCAGCGAGCTCAGCCGCAGGAGGGGTTCCAGGGAGATGTCTTGTTGGGGACTAAAGCTTCAGGAGGAGGCAACTGCCCTGGCCACGGGTTTTGCTGCAGTTTCTCTGCACTGCCAAGCATTTATCCTTTTTACAATGATTATTTTCAAGAGGAGAAGAGGACCTGGTCTCTTTGGGTGAGGTGCACACAGAGGGTGTTTCTTCAACGCTCAGATCCTGCTGGGAACAGCTCAGGAGCTGCATCACTTGAAGTGTCTCTGATGCGCATCTCCAGCTCTTTCAGCTCTGCACCGTCCCTTGTCACCTGCACCGCGTTTGTGCTGCAGGCCCAGGAGATACGTGAGCATCACTGGCTGCACCAGGCAAGGATAAGCAGCTCAGCTCCAGTTAAGCTGGGAATCGATAGGGGATTAATTTGTATTAAGAGAAGCACATGCTTCAAAGGGAGGGTTCGCCCTTCTCCCACAGGGCAGGGAGTGCCACGGACAGGACACGGGGGTCCCCTGGCAAATGCTTTGTACACGTCACCCTGTGGCACTTGGCCACGTGTGGCCTCCAGAAGCTAAAAAGAGTGATGCCGCTGTCTTGGGAGGCCAGTGGGGAGCCGGGAGTGGTGCCAGCGCTTGACTTCCCTGCTGAAGCACCACAAGACCACTGGGCTCTCCTTCACGTTTTCCCATGCAGACCTGGCTCCTGCGGGTGCTCTGCCCCAGGCAGTGCTTTATGTTTATGGGGCTTTTTTTTTTCTGCAAGGGCTTTTAAGGTGATTCCTACAATCTGCTTGATCTTTTTACGGTACCAGCCTAATGTATTCCCGGTGCCACCAGCACCCTGGCACCAGGTGCTGTTGCGAAGGCTCGTGCTCCTCTTCTGCCAAGGAAAATGGCTCCAAGCTTGGTGGGGACGTGCTGGGAGAGCAGGGTCGCTACGCCGGCACCTGGTAAGACTCAGGGCTGCGTCCTGCTCCTCTGGAGATGAGTTTGGAGGAGGGACTTTCTTTCTTTTCCTCTCCTAAAATAGTATTTTAGTGCTTGTAAAAATGAAAAGCTGAGAGAGGCCATCACTGGCCAGGCCTGGTGCAAAGGCAGCTGGCAGTAGGGGTGATGGAGACAGGAGGTTGCCCGGTCACTCTGCAGCTGCCCTGGCTGCAGGCAGACGTGTGGAGAACTGCTCAGGGTTGGCTGCGCCACCAGGATCATTTGCAGCACAGCAGCGGTCACACAGGTGACCTTGGCAGGGACACAGCCTGCCCAGCTGGCTGGATGGGCACCAGCGCTCTGGCCAGCAAAGCTTGCTCCCCTGGGAGATGCCTTGCCGAAAACACTGGCATCTGTGACCTGGGGCATCGCATCCCATGGGGCCAAATATCCCCTGAAGCTGTTCCAGCTCAGAGGGGAGCTGGGAGACCGGGGCAGAGGGTGCCCAACCTCTGGGATGGGACTGAGATGCTGGGACGTTGCCTGCAGACCAGCTGCAGGTGTAGGCGAGCCAGTGAGAGATTGAGGACAAACCGAGGCTTATGGCTATGATCTCCAAAACTGATGGGAATTTGGAAGGAAATGATGCTGTGATCGTTTGTTCCTTTCCTATGTGTTTAGTGCTGATTCTGCTCATACAGAACAGAGGCTGGGACCATTTCCTTTACCGTAACGCTTTACTTTCTGGGGAGAGGACAGGGAATAAAAATGTTATTCTCTTTTCTCTGACAAACTCTTGATATGTAACACCAGAACTAACCTTTCACTCAGAGTTTATTGGAGAAAATCAGTTCTATCAGGTGCCTTGGTGTTATAATTCTCCATTCCCACTGCTTCATCCCTTAGCGTGTGGTGTTTCTCTCACTGTTATTTCACAGAATCATAGAATGGTTTGAGTTGGAAGGGACTTTAAAGATCATCCAGTTCCATACCTTCTCCTTCCAGCCAGCCCTCCTCGGTGGTGTTTGGAACAGTTTGGGTGTAGGCAGCGTGCTCCATCCCATTCCTGCCTTGAACATGTCCCAGCCCACAGAACTGCGGTTTAGAAAGAGAGGGGGAGCAGGCAGCATCTTCTCATATCCCTATGTTCAATCTTAAGTGGCAAATGGGTTCGTCTTCTATTAGGTGTGCCACACATTTGGAAAAAGCAGAACAGAAAGGGAAAACTGGTTTAATTCCTAACTCTGCTTGCCTGGCTTTCAAGCACCAGCTCTGACCATAGTCCTGCCATTGAGAAACTGCAGATGTTTGAGCTCTCGTCCTTCTGTAGCGTTGTACGTAGATTGTCTGCTGGGGAAATACTCTGTTTTAGGAAGCGACTACAAATATTCACAACAACTGGTGAAATGATGTAAAAGTCAATAGGCTGGCTGCTGAAGAGTCTGCCTTCCGTGGGTGGTGAGCTCCAGGAGAAGGCTTCTGCCCCTGCAGCCTCCTCCTCAGTGCGGTCCCGGTTGATGACAGGTTACCCTGAGAGAAATGCTAACCCCCTCGTGTTCCAGTTTATAAGGTAGCAATCAGATCAGGTCAGGTTTATGATCCACCTAGCTTATTACTGTCTCCATTAGTAGCTGCTAGCAGATGTTGGGAGAGAAGGATTATTGCTCTTGCAGTGCATACTTAGCTGGCAGATTATTGAAATGTCTTTCTAATCCTAAGCAGTTACTTGGGAGGTATAAATCCTTCAGTGATAGCACTTATATTGCTCTGTACTTTGATCTCAGTGAGCATAACCGATGATACTCTGATTAATCTGATTTTTCTTCCTTAAAAAAAGTATCATGTCCTGGCATCTTGAGGCGTCAAGTTCTACAGGGAACTGTGTTTCTCATCGTCAGATCTGAATGTTTAAATAATCGAGCTCAGAGATACTTTCTATCCTACGTGGAGGTTTATACTTCTGTGTCCTTTGAAAATTTTCTCTTCCTTTAAGAAAACCAAATCCCCTGAATGCTTTCAGTCACCCCTGCCACCGCCCAGGTTCCTCCTGTGCTCCCAGCAGCCCCACTGCTCTTCCCTGCCCTACATCTGCCTCTTCCCCTGCTCAGCACAGAACCACGCGTGGTGTCACAGGTGAGGAACCCACTGATCTATAGACCTTCTTGCTAATATGACGGATTTATTTACCGCTCACTTCTGAGCACAAACTAGCATCTTTGGACCATCACTTGCACTGAGATGTTTGTGCTCCGAAAAACGAGAGACAGACAGAAGGACAGAAAAGAGAGTTAAAAAGCAAGGGCCCGTTTGCAGATCGTACAAGAAGAGGTGGGGTTTTTTTCTAGAGAAGATGGAGGTGAAACATGATAACAGCCTTCAGACACATAAAAGGTTGCTGTTGCTGGCAGGAGGCAGTAACAAACCACTTCTCCTTCCTCACATCTGCATAAGTTTTAAACCTTTTGGTATTTTGCCTTGCATTCATCCCCTGTGCCATAGCATGAACCAAGAGTGTGTTTTTCCCTCTGCCCCGTGCCGTTCCTCATTGCTCTGAAGCCCTGGGCTGCAGGAGCTGGGCGATGCCCTGCAGGGCTCAGCATAGAGATCCCAAAGATTTAGGGACCCAGTTTCAAACCGAAGATTGGCTTGTATGTATCCTGTACGTCATGATTTTGAAGGTCAGAGGAGAGACTCCCCTCTTCCCTGGGCAGCCTCTTCCAGTGAAGCCTTGACTCTGTAAGCAGTAGTGAAAACACCCCTGTGTGACCAACTCTGCTTCCAGCACAAACCCAAACCACAGCCCCATAGCAGCTGCTTTGAAGGAAACGAATTCTGTCCCAGCCCAAAGGAGCACAGCCCCAAAGCGGGACACGCGCGTCCTTATGGATAGTGGTGAGTCAGCACCTCCACACCTCTTATCCTGCTGTAAAATATTTGAAAGCTGGTGATACCTGGAGCTAGAGATTTCTTCTTGCTCCAGCATTTTGGATGCTCGCGTGATGAATGATCAAACACCTGAGCGTCCCCTGCAGCTGGTTCAGCAGAGACAGCAGTAGGACACAATGCGTCAGTTGGGATCGCTTTCCTTCTGCTTCGCCACTTGCCCAGCGCAGCTTTCAGCAGGACACACACAGGGACACGTCTCCACAGCACTTATTTATATATTTTTCCTCCCATCGCTTCTCAGAGAAATCAATTCCATTCCCCAAACAATAGTGAAGGCCTTGAGGAGATATTGATCTGTGGCAGAGCTGGAGAGGGGAGCGTTTGTGACACAGAGGTGCTCTTTTGTAAGTAAAAGATAATTACTAGATCATGGGGACACTTGCTGAATAGGATGACATTAAATAGGCATCAGGGTGAAGGGCACCGGGGCCTCTGATTGAAGCGTCAGAATAGCAGCAGCTCCAGCCCCTCCTCCCTGCTTCCCTCTGCCATTTCTCCTGCTCCCGATTCCAGTTTCTCCTTTTGTCCCCTCACTCCTTCCAGTTTCATCTGTCTGTCCCCTCCCCATGGTTCCTGGTTGTCCTATCTCCCCCAGATAAATACCAGGTAATGCTGCCCCAAGCCCCTTCTCACCAGCTGGGGATCCCTGCTGCAGGCGGGGTGCACCTGGATGTCATCCTGAAACCAGAGCACCACAAAGGGCTGGCTCCGCTTGCCATGGTTTTGTTGGTGCTTCAAAACCCTGGTTTATTTATTTAAGTGATAGTAGGGAAAACAGACTTCTGCAACAACACCAAGCACCAGAGCCGTGAACCCCATAGTCGTTTTAATAGCTTCTAGATAAGGGTCTTGAATCGGGCAGAGGACTGTCCCCTGCTGTGAAGCTTTGGTGATGGGTCTAGGGTAGGGGTGGCTGCTGTCTTGCACGGTTGACGATGGGTTCCGCTTGGGAGCTGATGGTTGACTCTTAGCGTGCTGGTAGTAGCGTGGGAACTTGGACCTCTCATCTGTTCATGCTGTCCCCAGGAGGTCATAGAGTCATGGAATGGTTTGGTTGGAAGAGACCTCAAAGCCCATCCAGTCCCACCCCTGCCATGGGCAGGGATACCTCCAACTGGATCCAGTTGCTCCAAGCCCCATCCAGCCTGGCCTGGAACCCCTCCAGGGATGGGGCAGCCACCTCTGGTCTGGGCAGCCTGAGCCAGGGCCTCCCCACCCTCGCAGGAGAACATTTCTTCCTAAGATCTCATCTCAATCTCTCCTCTTCCAGCTGAAAACCATTCCCAGGGTGCTGGGGGATGTGTGAACAAGGCGCAGACACAACCACGTTGTAGCTGTGTAGGTGTGGGCACAAGCAGTGCTGGGTGTGTTGTGAGGGTCAAGAACTCCAAGAGCAAAAGCAGAGCTGGAACAGGGTGCTCAGGAGCCTTGTCTCCATCCTGTGCTGCTACTGGGACCTCGTGAGGTACTTTCCCTTCCAGAGCAGCACTTGCCACTACTGCGAGTGATGGTCTGGTTTGGTTCATGAAGGAGATGCGGTGGATTTATTGCCTGGGCTCTCTGAGGCATCCCCATCAGCTGCCAGCCCCAGGGTGCACATCCCAGAGCAAGGAGGGCCTTGGCACAAGGTGTGTTCCCAGATAGCACATTAGCGGGTAGCTCTTCTGCTTTGGCTCGGTGTGGCAGGCACTCAAAGCCACATGGGGATGTTCGGTCACAGGGTTGGATGCCGGTTCGATTCAGCGATGACTGGGAGAGCCACCGCCAACTGCATCTCATGAATTGGCACAGCACAGTGTGAGAAAACCAGCCCACAACTCAATACTATGGTGTAAAATGTCTCTTTTTATTTACACCAATGGCATTATCTTAATTACTTTCTGATACACTAGAATGGAGTATGATGCATTTTGTAAGGTTAATGGATCCCTTGTAAGAGAAGCCACCCTCAGACCATGAGAGGGAGGAGAGAGGGTCCCATCCCTTTGTGGGAACATGGGGAGCTGCGTGTCCCACCAGCCACCGCTTCCTCACCAGGTCTCATCCACGTGATCCATAAAATCTGCCACCACAGCCTGAACACAGCAGATCTGTGCTCACGCATGCTTCAAAAACCCAGAGAGGTTTTTCTCTGTACGTCTGTGAGGGCAAGCGATGCTGGGTTGCTTCAGACTCACGCCCTGGCTCTGGAGGCTTCATTTGATTCCAGCACTTTTCCAAACCTCCCTCTGCAGCACTGTGGTTCTTCTAAAGAGGAGACACTTCCCGGCTGTTATCACGCCGTGTTGGAGATAACTGAGCGCTTTGCTTTGCTCTGAGGGTGAAAGGGCTCTGGTATCCAAGGCTGTGAGCTGATAACAGCGGCAGCAGCCTCCAGTCCTCCCCGTGACTTCAGCTGGCGTGGAGCTGACACCTCTGGCCAGGGCTGCTGCCATCATTTCAGCCTGCTTCCCGCTGCTCCCATGAAACGCCTTCAGGGTTTGCATCTTTGGGCTTTGCGTCTTTGAGGTTTGCACCTTTGGGGTTTGCATTTTGGGGTTTTGCATCTTTGGGTTCTGCATCCTTGGGGTTTGCGCCTTAGGATCTCAGGCAGCGAGGTGTGGGGCCGAGCAGGGGGTCAGAGCAGCCAGCTGTGGTTTCCATGCCCCCTTGGCTGCTGGCTCTGTGTCACGGTGTCATTAAATTGTCTCGCTGTTCCTCCCTGCCATTGCCAGGCGAGCGCTGGCTTCGCAGCCTGCCTGGCACCGTGCAAAAACAACAGAGCAGGGAACCTTGTACCTTTAAAATAAAAAATAATAATAACAAAAAAAAAGGCCCATTACCATTATTGAATAAAATGCCAACAATTTAAAGAACTCTTTTAAATATTGTTGCTGCATTTCCAGCTGTTAAAATCTTCTGTATTTAGTTATCATAATAACAAAGTGCTGCGGCTGATTTGAGCAGCGGGGAGGCAGCACCATTATTCAGAAGAGTTTGAAATGGTCGGGTTTTCTTCCTCGCAGTGGTGCTCTCTCGCCTATTAAAAGTCCCTTTGTTGCCTTGGCACCTCTGGCCCGGGTGGCGGAGGTGGCACCCGTGCATTGGCGGAGGCCCCGGCAGCGCTTAGCAACGCTGGTGCCGCGCAGCCTCAGCGGGAAGGCGGGCATCGCAGGAGCCTGCGGAAAGCAAAGCAGAAGAGCTCTGCTGCTCTGCTGGGGGGGTGTCACGCTGCCAAGCTCTCTGGGAGAAGGAAAACGGAGCGAACAAGACTCAGGGTGCTGCTGCGGGGAGCATGGGGGCATCTAGAATCATAGAACGTCCTGAGCTGGAAGGGACCCACAGGAATCATCGAGTCCAACTCCTGTCCTTGCACAGGACAACTCCAGCTTTCGTGCCGTATGTCTGAGGACGTTGTCCAAATGCTTCTGGAATGTTTTCAGGCTTGGGGCCATGACTGCTTTGCTGGAGAGCTATTCCAGTGCTCCTCCACCCTCTGGGGCAGAACCTTTTTCCTCATGTCCAACCTAACCCTCCCCTGGCACATCTGCCGTTCCCTCAGGTCCTGTCAATGGTCACCAGAGAGAAGAGCTCAGCGCCTGCTCTTCCTCCTCGCCTTGCGAGGAAGCTGTAGACCGCAATGAGGTCTCTCTCCCCTGAGTCTCCTCTTCTCCAGGCTGAACAGTCTTCTCAGCTAAGCCGAGCCCCTGGAGGAGGTGGCCGTGCCTCCAGCCGGGCAGGAGGGGTTGAGCCATGTCAGCAGACGCACCGGAGCAAGGAGGAGGTGGTAGAGAGTGGGTGCACAGGGTCAACATCCTGGAGGGAGGATCCCCACGCTCGCTGCTTGAGCTGGGTGAATGACATTACGAAGGGTGCATGAAGTCACTTGGCTTGCTCCTGCCCTGGGGAACGAAAGGTCCTCGTTGCACGTGAACAGTGGGAGGCAGCTGAGTAACATTATGCGGAGGATGGCTCAGCTGAGGGATCAGTGGTTCATGTCAGTGAGGTGATTGCCGAGCGCTTGGTTTCATCACCCCGGATTGGTGGGGACGGAGAAGAGGGCAAAAGAAGCTGGTTGGAGACTGCTGCAGGGGCTGGGGTGGCTGGAGAAGCAGGAGCAGGCTGAGGACAAGGACGCAGCAGGTTTCCTTCCTGTAGAAACATGCTGGTTTAGCACCACCTCCCCAGGGTGGTGAAGGGGAGCAGAGATATGAAGAAGCACATAAAGCCTCTCAGAAGCACGTTGAACGGCCAGGCAGAGGCAGGTTGCTACCGTGCAGCTGTGGGGAACACAGCACCACAGGAGCTGGGGAGCCCGGAGGGAAGGACCAACGGAGTGCGAGTGCCTGTGGGACAGCCCGGGCCCTGGGACGAGGTGGCAGAAGATGCCAGGTCCAAGTGACATGGGGCTGCCAGCTTGGACTTTGAACTATTGCGTTTTGGTTGCCCTGTAAACAGGAGTAACCGTGGTGTCCCCAGGCACCCGCTGCCACGCGTGTTCCCCAAAAAGGTTACCTCCAACTAGCAGCGCCTTGTGGGTAATGAGATGCAAATTGATAGCGAGACAATAAGGCTGCCTTGTGAGCCCTTCCGATGGGGGCCAGTGTTTAAAAGTCAGCCTGATTGCCTCGCTGGCAATTTGCATAGCATTAACCAGAGAGATTTTCTTTTTAAACTTGAACTTATTTTTTTTGTTCTGGAGGTCACCTCAAACTAATTACAGCTCCGGCGCTGCTTGATAAAAGAGGGCTTTGCGGCTGCGGTGGCAGGGTTAGAGTGTGAGGAGGAGACTTTCCCAGCGTGGGGAGACCTCATCTACGTGAACTCTGGAGGGTTTTCTTGCGTGCGTCAAGTTTAATGAGAGCCCCGGCAGGTGCCAAGCACTCTGTCCGCTGCGGGAGACAGCAGCAGGGCTGGGAGACAGCCCCAGCAGATAAAAGGAGTTGATCCCCTCTGTCGTTACATCCAGCCCAGGCATGACCTTCTCCTTGGTCTCACCTGCAAATGCAGCTTTGCTGGGCTGGAAGGAGATGGGGCGATCCCACTGCCCGCTTGGGATGTTGCAGTGAAAAGGGTTGGGAGAGCCAAGCCCTGGGGCCTTTGCACCTTTTCCTTCACTGCAGCTGAGTTCAAGTGGGGAATTGAAGGTGTTTCCTTTGAAGTTGATGTAAAAGTGACTGGGGACCTCAGCCAAGGGTGTCCACAGAGGTGGCATCAGGCTGCTGGGGACACAGTGTGGTGGCTTCTCCACTCTAACCTGGGCCATTTTCTTTTACAGTTGAAATTTTTGGGTTCAAACTGGGCTGGTGACTGCTTAGTCTTGCAGTTGGACTAGATAATTGCTTACGTCCCTTCCACATGAACTATTCTACTCTGCTCTGCTCTGCTCTCCTCCCATCTGTTTTGTTTTCATAGCTTTGAGTAGATCTTTGCCTACCCGGTCTGGTTTGACCAGGGTGAGGAGCTGGGATGCCATCTCAGAGCTGGCTGCTCCTCTGAGCGTCTCCAGCCTCCAACAGCAGCCGCAGGGAGGTCTGAGGGGAATCTGAGAGGCATCAGGTCCCCAGCATCACCTGGCCAGGGTGCAAGGGACACGGCGGGGACAGACAGCAGATGCTGGTGAGGAGCTTTCACTGGGCAGCTCTGCCAACAAGCCTGAGCAACAGCCTGGAGCAAAAGCAAGCATCGAGCAGCTTGGAGGGCGCCGGGTCTGCTCTCTCTTCTCCAACAAAGCTGCTGCTCAGCCTTCAGGGAGGCACAACGGTCTTCAGACATTCAGCCAAGTCAATGCAAGCGCGTAGCCAGCCAGGGCTTTGATGGAGGAGCTCTTGTTATCAAGGCTGTCTTCAAGACACGAAGTGTGTGCTCCCTGCTCAGTGACCCTGCGGAAGGAGGGGTGGCCCTTCCAGACGGTGTCTGTCTGCTGCAATGCTCCATGGACGGGGCTTTGCCACCAGCTGTGCCACGGTGCGGATGGTCCCTGCTGCGGGAGGCAGCGAGTCAGCGTGGCGGCGGGTTTAAGGAGCCAGCTGGGCAATTTTATGACCATTAATATCATTTGTAGTTATGCAGGCTATGCTACAAATAATTAAATCTCATGCTTCGCAGCATCAACTGATCGCTTACTGCAGTCGGGAGCGAATCTCCTATGCGGAGCGTGTACAACTGATGGACTCTCTTACAGGGGTTTCTTTATATCCTCTGGCTGGTTGCTCAGTTTCCTTCCTCCCAGCTGTGAGTCTCAACACCAGGGCATCCCCTTTTTCTCCTTCACAAAAGTCCAGCAGCTAGTTGACCTCTGAGGTCCCTCAGACTAAGCATGAGTCTTCCTAACATCTGCTGTCTGCCCAGCCGTGTCCCCTGCACCCTGGCCAGGTGACGCCGGGACCTGATGCCTCTCAGATTCTCCAGTCCTCAGGATCTCCCCTCTGGGCTGCCACAAAGCACTTGTCAGTGCCCAGCCAGTGTGTGGCCATGGCCTCATCTCCCAGCATCCTTCAGCCTCCTCCTTGCCTAAAGAGGCTCCTTCCAGGCTGAAGCCAGCTGGATACACACACATCATCTCCTTTCTCCATGCCCTCCTTCTACCCTGATTTTCAGCGTATTATCTGAGATATTAGGCCAAGGAGCAGAGCTGTCATCACTCCTTTGGGTTTGTCAGCAGCTCCGATGGCTTCTCCATTCCCGGAGCAGCCCTTTCTGGGACAGCTTCCCAGCCAAGCCCAGAAGGATGAAGATCAGCTTTGTGATGGCACTAAGATACTGAACTGGCTTACCCATCGCCGTGGCTTAGGCAGGGACAGCAGAGGTGCTGCCAGGGCTCTGTGCCTCGCCAAGGGGACTGGGGTGGCAAAACTGTGCACAGAATATTTTTATATATTTCTGTCTTTTTTTTCTTTCTCTTTCCTCTTTTTTTTTCCCCCATTCCTAAAGATTGAGTATAATCAGCGCTAATCAGAAAATTATGAGCTGTCTGATTGCTGATTAGATTCCTAATGTTAATATAGTCAAGAAGCCTCTCTTAGCGTTGTATTTTAAGAGAAGCGTAAAAATAACGTCTTCGAAGGAGCAAGCTGGAGCTGCTGGAGCAGCAGGGAACCCAGCGCTGGCTCCAGCAAAGGAGAGGAGGGTTTCACGGCTGGCAAGAAATTCAGGCCAGCAGAGAGGAAAGGGACAGGACCTACCCAAACCGGGTGTGATGGCTTCAAGAGGGCTACAGAGCATGGGAGGAAGAGCACGAAACCAGCCCTTCCCGGGGGTTGGTCTTTGCACAGAACCAGACTTAGGAATTTTGCAGCTGTGCTCTGTGAGTGGGCAAGCAGCTTTCTCTCTTGCTTCCCTTCCCAACAAAGAGCATCTTCCCAGATAATTTAGTTTGTGCATCTCCCAGCATCATGGCCCACCTCATGTGCTGCTGCAGGCAAGGGGAAGCCCAGGATGTGTCCAACACCAGCAAATCATGGTATGGTCTGGGTTAGAAGGGACTATCCATTCCCACCCCTGCCATGGGCAGGGACACCTCCCACTGGATCAAGGGCTCCAAGCCCCATCCAGCCTGGGCTTGAACCCCTCCAGGGATGGGGCAGCCACCACTGCTCTGGGCACCCTGGGCCAGGGTCTCCCCACCCTCACAGCAAAATGTTTCTTCCTGAGATCTCATCTCAATCTCCCCTCTTTCAGCTTCAAGTAATTTCCCCTCACCCTGTCCCTGCACTCCCTGATCAAGAGCCCCTCCCAGCTTTCCTGGAGCTCCTTTCAGTGGTGGAAGCTGCTCTAAGGTCTCTCTGGAGCCTTCTCTTCTCCAGGCTGAACAACCCCAACTCCCTCAGCCTGGCCTCATAGCAGAGATGCTCCAGCCCTTGGATCATCTTTGTGGCCTCCTCTGGACCCGCTCCAGGAGTTCCATATCCTTCTGGATGGGCATGCTGCCGGGTAGATGGCCTAGGGTTGAGATTTTCCCTCTATTCAATCGCTGAGGATCAATCCACGGTGTCCCCAGCACGGAACTGGTACCTCAAACTGTGTGATGAAACTGCCAGCTCTTAGCACAACTTTCCTCCCCGATCCCCGCCGGCACAGCGATAACTCCCTGGCTGAATGGCAGGTATTATGTTCTGGCACACTAATGTTCCCGTTAATAAGCTCTTTGCCATTCACCATGTGTTTTACTTTGATTCATCCCGACGGCAGCGCTATATAATGGACTGTATACTGTAATTGTCCCCCATTGTCACCACTTAATAACTTCGTACGATGTTATCGCAGTCATTCCTATATTTTTTTGCAAACTTTGATGAATTCTATTTTGTTCTCAGGGAATTAAAAAAATCAGGGAATGGTGAAAAGAGGCAAAAGTTAGACAGTAGCAGGCTTAATAATACAAATGTCCGTAGCCAGCATCCACGCTGCTTTTGTTTCTGTGCCTCTGGGAAGAGGTCACTGGGCCAGCCAGGAAGGAGCTGCTGTTAAATACCATTTCTTTTTTAAAACATCTTGATCAGCAGGAATTGGCATTGTGGTTGGGGGATTCACTTTGCTTTGCTTCCTCCTGACAAGCCCAACATCCAACAGAGCAGATGGGACTTGTGTTGGTGTCCACGGGCAGGAGCGAGGGGAGATGTTCATGGGGTGAGTGTAGAACCATGAGAGTAACCACCATGCTGAGTGCAGGTCTTGGTCATTGTGCTGTTCATGGCTCGGGCATCGCAACCACCCCAAAATCTACCTGTACATTTGGGGAGGAGCTTGGTCCCAAGGTTGAGCAGCAGCAGGTGGCAGAGCTGTGCTGGAGCCTGGGCAAGCATCTTCTTGGAATCACAGAATGTCTTCAGTGGGAAGGGACCCACAGGGATCATCAAGTCCAACTCCTGTCCCTGCACAGGACAACCCCAGCCTTCACAGCATGTGTCTGAAGGCGTTGTCCCAATGCCTCTGGAGTATTGTCAGGCTTGACCCCATGACTGCTTCTCTGGGGAGCTGCTCCAGTGCTTCACCACCCTGTGAGTGAAGAACCTTTTCCTGATGTCCAACCTAAACCTTCTCAGCACTTCTTTCTGCCATTCCCTCAGGTCTTGTCATTGGTCACCAGTGAGAAGAGATGAGCATCTGCTCCTCCTTCTTCTCCTTCCCTTGTGAGGAAGCTTCAGAGCACGATAAGGTCTCCCCTCAGTCTCCTCTTCTCCAGGCTGAACAGAACAAGTGACTTTAGCTGCTCCTCATGCGACTTCCCCTCTAAACCTTTCACCAAGTTTGTGGTCTCCTCTAGACTCTCTCCAGTAGCTTTAGATGCTTTTTATACTATGACCACCAAAACTGCACCCAGCGCTCTAGGTGGGGCCTTGCAGAGCAGAGCAAGACAATCGCCTCCCTTGACCAATGACCTCTGGACACGGTCGGTCCTCTTGGCTGCCAACACTTGGCAGTGTTGGCTCACATTCGACTTGCTGTTCTCCATATTTCAGCTCCCTGGCTGCCTCTCCAGGTTAGAGGTACAACATCTCACCAGATTTTCGTGGCTCCTGAGCATTTTTCAGCATCTCCAAGTGCTTACAGCTCCATGTCTGGCAGGGAAAGGAAATGTCCGGGAGAGATCAAACCCCAAATGTGATGAAAGTCAAGGCAGGGAGATGGATGCCTGGGCTGGAGCGCCCTGGGTGGGAGACAGGGAAGGGCTCCTCGGCATCCACGACGTGGCAGGTAGGGAATTAAATGAGTTTTTCTCTGTAACACATGTCCTGACCTTTTTTTCAAAATGAAATCTATTTTATTAATTTTTTCTTTTTTATCAAATCTACCCGTGAAACATTAAAGATATGACTCTGGAAAAGGTCAAGAAACGTGTAGTTGTTGAAATCTTGTTCCAGTTGATGGCTTTTCCCTTAGGGGAGCTCTTCCACGCCTTCTTCTCCCCCACCTTGGTCTTTAAAACAAAAAAGTGTCAAATCTCCTCCAGTCTGGAGTTCAACAGTAACGCCAAAACGTGCTCCTGGAGCAAGGTGGAGGGAATACCATCTCAGGCTGCCCAGCATCAGTGATTTCTATGATCTCAAAGGTGGTTTCTAACCAAACGATTCTGTGATTCTGGGGTTGCTGGTGGCATTGGGGGGGACAAGGAAAACACCACACGTGTTTCTGGAAGGTTTCAGGCCAAGAAATACTGGGGGCTCCCCTTGGGGCTTGCTAGGGGCACGGGATGGTGACATTTTAGTGCGATCAGGGGAGATTCTGTGCTCTGAAAATCTACCTTATCATAAAAACTTAATAACAGAGGAGCTCTCGCTGCACTGTAATGTGCCGTATGGAAATCCCCATGCAGCAGCAGATAATAAACGAGGTGCTTTTTAAAGCTCTCATATCACAGAGCAGCAAGAGGTGATGCCTTAAAATAAATCGATTGTAAGTGGTTTCCAGTGCAAACTTTCTAACAGCCTCTGCTTGACTGAAAGGTGGAGAGCTAAAGGGGAGGATTTCAGAGGCACAAAAGGCCTCATCCTCGCAGAGCGAGGAGCTGGGGGCCCGCTGGGATGCAGGATCGATGGCCTGCTGTGCGTCGGGTCACCTGGGGTGGAATCAGATAATGGGTTGGATTGGAAGGGACCTCAAAGCCAATCCAGCTCCAACAACCCCTGCCATGCGCAGGGACACCTCCCACAGGATCAGGGGCTCCAAGCCCCATCCAACCTGGCCTTGAGCCCCTCCAGGGATGGGGCAGCTACCACGTCTCCGGGCTGGCGCCTCCCCACCCTCAGCATCCCCAGGCTGGGGGTCATCTGAGCAGTTGAGCTGACCTTTTGCTATTGTCAGTCCCCAGGGCCATGTGTCCCTGCCTTATTCCTCCCCTCCTGAGGAGCAGTCGGAGCAGGGGCAGAGCTGCTCATGGATTTGGAAAGCAAATGTCAGCTCTCGTGGGGCGCAGAAACCTCAGGAGAAGGGTAACGGAGAGGGTTTGTCTGCAAGGGAGGAGCTGCAGAGAGCACCCGGCAAGGCTGGGCTGCCGCGGGATGCCTGGTTCGCTGCACTGTCCTTTTGCCCTTGGTGCTTTTCTGTTTGCAAGAAGTTAAGATGCTCTGGAGGCCTGAGCCCAGCGCTGGGGTAGGAGAAATCCCTTGAGCCACAATCCTCTCCCTTTCCTCCCTGCCTCTGCCAACACACAGGTGCCTCTGCTTGGAATCATCCACTCGGATGTTTCACTCCTCTGCTCACTGTGGTTGGTAGGACTGGTAATGGTGTCTGTTACTGGTAATAAAGGTGGCTCTGGAGAAGGACCAGGGGGAGACACTGGCAGGGGGTCAAGAGCCACGCACTGCTGGCCTGCAGAGCCATGAGTTACTGAGGTGAGCAGTAAGATGATGGAAGTTGTGGCACTGGGGCTAATCCCAGGCTCCCAGGGCTGAATGCTGGCTGTGCTGCTGCCCCGTGTGGGGTCTGCAGCAGCTCTGGGTTGTGCTGTAACCCTTGCTGCTGGTGGGGCTGGCTCTGCAGAGGTCTCCCCCTGCTCACCACGCTCCCAGATCCCGGCAAGCACCACTGGTTCAACGCCAGCACCTGGAAGTCCTTGGAGGGTTCCTTGGGGCTTGATTTGCCCTCTCAGAGGCAGGAGGGCGTTAGCAGCCAGTGCTGACCCTGGCTCCAGCCTCCCTCAACCACAGGCTGGATCCGGGCGCCAGAGGAGGAGAGATGGGCTCCAGCCACCCCTTTCCTTCCACATGGCCAAGGGAGTTATTGACAAACAAGTTAGTGTCTCAAAGCAACCGCTGCAGCACCTTTGAAGCTGCCTCCTTGATCGATACCGAGCCGTGGCTGAGGCCGCTGCCGACTGGATTTCAGCTGATGGCTGCGGGGGTAATAAGAGCCCTGGGATCACCTGTCTCGGAAATTATTACAGGATGAGATGCTTCGCTGCTTTACAGTGTTTACTCAAGATTTATATTCCCTCTGTGTATATAAGGGGGTTGTCATCTTTCGTTGCTGGTTGATCATTTTTTGATGGTGGTGTGTGCTGTGCCGCTCTGGTTTGCTTGTGGGAGTTTGCAGCGAGTTCAGTGGATGGGGAGAGGCCAAGCTGGGGACGAGAGGGAGGGAGCCACGGTGGGAGCACCTCGGAGCTGATGGGCCTGTGGTACAGCGAGGTGCCCTCTGCTCTGATGCCCACAGGCAGAGGGAGGTGGAGGTGCGTGAAGGACACGGAATGGGCTTTCGCCTTCCCAGGTGCTCTGCAGTGACAGATGCAGGTTTGGGGTGCACATGGATGGAGGGTTGGTGCCAGGCAAGAGGACTTGTGCCATCCTCATTTCTCCATCGTGGAAGAAGAAGAGCAGCAAAAACAGCTCATGAGACGTTGAGTTGCTTGACTTTATCATGTTTGGTTTTCACCTTCTCGTTTCAGCTTTTTACATCTGTTTTCTCACTTTGGGAGGAGAGCTGGGATGATTAGATGCTGTGTGGACCTCTCTGGCCACATAGCACAGGGCTGTTTAATCTCCAGCAAGGATCTCTCCTTTCAGCTGTGTGCTTAGGTGCAGGAGGTTAATACGCTTCATGCCGTTTGGGAGGTGCTGAGATGAGGGTGATGCCGGCCGTGCGGAGGGAAGTTAAGTGAAGGCTTAGCAGCCGCGGCTCGTCCTCAGAGCAAATATCCTTGGGCACACACCATGCCAGGCTCCCTGGGGAGCATCCCCCAGCACTGGCACAGGCACGAGGTGCTTTATTTCCATGGGGAGGCTTGGGGACACAGGGAAGGTGTTGCTGTTGTTACACAGAGCTGCTCAGTTTCCTCTTGCAGAGCGTTTGCCATAATCCTGTTTTATAAATCCAACCTTGGCCTTTGACCTGACCGTGCCGCTCTGGTCTCTGCTCTGCTGCCTCCCAAGTTAATCCACTGATGTGACTGAGGTGGGAATGGCCACAGCATACTTATTGCCACGTGGAGGCTGGGAAGAGAGAAGCAGCGAAGCGTTGGACCGGTTTCCCTAGGAAAGGCACTGTGCAAAATAATTGGAGCAATGCTGGAGAGCCTCTGATGTGGTGGGGGAGAAGGGATGATGGAGAGAAGGTGGGTGGCACTCTTGGGTGCTTGCTGCACTGGGGATGGTCCCCTGCCCTCTAGCCCCTCGAGCAGCTGGGATGCTGGCAGCAGGGATGGTCCTTTTCACCTAGAGAGGAGGTTGTGGTCCCTGCTGTGCCAGCTCTGATGCTCAGATCGTTTCCTTCTGTCTCGCTCCCAGCAGCTTCAGGGCATCAGACCTGCCACACCCCAAAAGGTGCTGGCCCAGGTGAGCACCCGTGGGTGAGCTCTGCGGGGTGGGATGGGTGAGCTGGTGAGCGATCGGGGCTAGGAAGTGACATCCCGGAGGAAAGCAGAGGAGAAACAACGGCTTCGTGTTGGGATGCGGCACCCTCTAGGCAGACCAAGGGCATCCCCCCTCTGCTTTCCTGCACAGCTTTCAGGAGGGAGGGTGTGTGCCCATCCATGCCACTTTCCCCATCCCGAGTCCATCCACCCCAAGGCTCCTTAATCCCAGCTGGGCCGGTGCTGAGCAGGGAGCTCCTGATGGATCTGCCCGCGCGAGCAGTGAGGCAGAGAGGAGCGCTGTACGGAATATGAAAGAGGCCAGGGCACGATAAAGTCAGTGCAGCACCTTCCCCCTCGCAGACCTCACCGTCAGGATCTCCAGACACCAATCCCTTGCAAATCTCCTGCTGGCCTTTTATGACCTGCAGAGTCATTTCAATTCTCTGGTTTTAGCCTCTAAATCTCCTGTCCTTAGACCTCAGTGACTTGTGGGGAAAGAACTGTGCTCTTTCAAGTGCCACAGACAGCCCCTGCACTACAGCCTGCTGGGAACGTGCAGGTATTTCACACCTATACTTTATTTTTGGTAATTCTTCTAATTTTTCTTGCTGTTGGAACCACACAGTTGACAACCCCAGGTCTGAAACCCCCAGGAGGTTTTGGTGGCTGCCACGTGTGGGCATGGGACCCCTGCTCTGCTCCTGGGCACTCTGCCTGCATCCCGGGCATCTCGCACATTCCTTGCACGCAGCACTCCTTGAGATGGACCGATTGATCTGTACCACTTGAAAAATAATGGTTTCGTCATTATTAAGGATTAGAAATAATCCTGGAGCTGTATCGATCACGATAACATTATTCATGATGAACTCGTTCGGCATTAATGAGGTCGAGAGCCCAACACAGAGATGCTCCAGCCTTTGAATCATTTTTGTGGCCTCCTCTGTGCCCATCCAACAGTTCCATCTCCTTCTTATGTTGAGAATTCCAGAACTGGACACAGGGCTCCAGGCTCACGAGAGCAGAGTAGAGGTAGGATGGCTGCCTGCCCGCTTGGTCTCTCTCTCCTCCCAGTCCCCAGCTGGTCTCAGGACCAAAGACTGGGAGGCTCTGGAGGACTTCTGGGGTGGGTGTCCTGGGGCAGCTGGCACAGCCCCCCTGCGCTGGCTGTATCACTCTTCCTTGGCTCCCCATCCCTGCAACATCCTAGTTATCAAACAAGAACATCTGGATTTATTTGTTTTAAAAACCAGAGTTGGGTCCAGATTGACTTTGATGAATTGACGTTTTCCGGAGGGAAAATCTCTTCCGTTGCAGCGTCGTTCCTGGCTGTAGCCATCCCTTACTGCACCATTTGCAACCCTCCAGGCACTTTGCACGAGGTGATGAATAGTTAAAGATGTCCATAAATCTTACCCTGGCCCATAACAAACACACACGCTCTTATCAAGTATCAAAAAATGCATATTTCATCACCGCTCCCTTAAACGCGACTCGGAATAAATGCTTGCCTTTAATCAGCTATCTCAGTGTATAAACAGCACAATAGCTTGGAGGGGATGAGATGCAGAATTGGGGCCACTGCTTTTTTAGGCAGCTCCCCAGGCTGGGTCTGTGCAGGTGAGCCCCCCAAACGTGCCCTGAAAATCAGCGTTCCTTGGCTTTTCTGCCCAGCCACGTGTTGTCTCCCATTCTCGCTGCCCCAGAGCTGGAGTGGTTGTGTTGGAGTGGTACGCAGATAGATGATCTTTCCCCTTGGATGCCGACTGCTGAAAGCAAACACTTTATATTGGAAATAAACATTTAAAAAAAAGCTTTGACCAGTGCGTGCTGAGATTATGTGGTGATGGATACACATTTCCTCGCATTTGATAAGAGCAAGCTGCCTTCTCCAGCTGGGAGGGGACACGTTTGTGATGTCTTTCATGCTCATCACCTTACTCACGAGTACCTGTGCCGTGCCGTGCTCTCTGTAATACAGCACCCGCTGCTGTGGCCCTGACCCTGCTCTGCTGCCAGGGCTGGGTGCTTCCAGCACCAGTTGCTGTTAGAACCAAGTGCTGCTAGGACTGGGTGCTGCTGAGACTGGGTGCTGCTGAGACTGGGTGCTGTTGAGACTGGGTGCTGCTGAGACTGGGTGCTGTTGAGACTGGGTGCTGCTGAGACTGGGTGCTGTTGAGACTGGGTGCTGTTGAGACTGGGTGCTGTTGAGACTGGGTGCTGCTGAGACTGGGTGCTGTTGAGACTGGGTGCTGCTGAGACTGGGTGCTGTTGGGACTGGGTGCTGTTGAGACTGGGTGCTGCTGAGACTGGGTGCTGCTGGGACTGGGTGCTGCTGAGACTGGGTGCTGTTGAGACTGGGTGCTGCTGAGACTGGGTGCTGCTGGGACTGGGTGCTGTTGAGACTGGGTGCTGCTGAGACTGGGTGCTGCTGAGACTGGGTGCTGTTGGGACTGGGTGCTGCTGGGACTGGGTGCTGCTGGGACTGGGTGCTGTTGAGACTGGGTGCTGTTGAGACTGGGTGCTGCTGAGACTGGGTGCTGTTGGGACTGGGTGCTGCTGGGACTGGGTGCTGTTGAGACTGGGTGCTGTTGAACTTGGGTGCTACCAGAGCCGGGTGCTGCCAGGGCTGGGTGCTGCCACTCCTCTGAGGCAGCAGGGGCTGCCTTTCCTCTAAGCATCCATTTAGAAGCACTGAGGCATTTTGCACCCCCGTGTGCCATGTGGTGCTTTCCGGGCCATGATTTGAGGTTCTTCTTTGGCCCAGCATGTCACCTTGTTGTCAGTGCCCCTTCCTCCTCCTCCCAGCTGATTTGGGGACTGGGGGTGGCCGGGGCTCCCCTCCCTGTCCAAACTAGCTGCTGGCATTGCTTGAATGGAGCAGAGTGAGTCCCAACCTGCTGGGTGATACAGGGAAACCATAAAGCACATCTTTGCCTGCTGCGTCTTCCACATACTCACTAGGGAGCCTTCCCAGGCTGGGACAGCCTCGCGCCCTCATGGCCAGTTAACCCTGTGCAGATGAGCCACGAAGCCCCCGGAGCTGAGCCCTCTGCAACATGTGTTCCCTGGGAGCCTCGTAAAGCTCTTATCCGGTGGGGAGCAGGAGGCTTTGCCAGGTGCTGTGAAGCTGTGGATGGAAATTCTGTGCCCTGCAAGGGTGTTGGTCACCCAGGGGTCCTGCAGGCTGGCACGGGATGCTGTGCTCCCTCCAGCTGGGCTTTGGTGCTCATCAGCTTGGCTGTTGGTGCCTGGGACATCCTCCTCCAGGCATCGCTGCCACCATGCTTGCCTCATGCCCTCCATCTGTGTGATGGAAAGATGTTGGGGTCCTGGGGGATCCCTAAACTGGAGGGAGACTGGATGCTGGGGTGGCACCCACGGTTCTGGGTGGATACGGGCTGTGCCCAGCTCGTCTGGCTTTCCCTGAGCTCACTTATCTCCTGTTTGCTTTGCAGAGACTCGCCAATGCGGCAGAGAAGTTCCAGAAGGCTCATCACTGGCAGGACAACATCCGGGTAAGACTCGGCGGCCACTCCCGCCCCATTCCTTTCTGGATAGAATCATAGAATCCCTAGGTTGGAAAAGACCTTTGAGATCAGGTCCAACTGTAACTGTCTGCTACTAAATCATATCCCTGAGCACTGTGTCTGCACGTCTTTTAAACCCCTCCAGGGTTGGTGACTCCGTCACCTACCTGGGCAGCCTCTGCCAGCGCCCAAGAACCCTTTCAGTGAAGTTTTTCCTGTCTAATCTGAACCTGCCCTGGCACAACTTGAGGCCGTTCTCTCTCAGATGCTGAGCTGCATGGAGGCACCGGCCTCGGGGATGACTCCTGCCACAAGAATCAACTCCTTGTCCCTTCCCTTGGCTCTTCCTTCCCTCCTTGCCCACATGCTTGGCTTCTCGCAAGTGACCACTGGCCGTGCTGCGCAGCTCGGCACACGGGCTGCCCCAGCACTGCTGCATGGCGAGCACCCACAAGGGCAAATTAAGCGTTTTTGAGCTCATTTCCAGTGCACACCTTAAAGAGAAGGCAGGTGGACGAACACTGAGGGTTTGGGGGCCACGGAGATTCTTCCCCCTCCACCATCCCTGGCAGCTGGCGGGTTTGGTGCTGAGGTGATGGCAGTGGCTGAGGTCACGCTCCGGCTCAGCCGTGGCGCCTGCCAGCAGTTGCAGTAGGAGCTGTTTCTGGGAGAAGGAGCAATCTGGGCTGGGAGAGGGAAGATGCGAGTTTAATGATTGCATTTGACTTGGTAATTCTGGCGGTGATAGCGCTCAGCAGGAACCTGAAGGATTCTGCCTGGAAATGCTCTCAAATTATAACAGTAATACAAAAGGAAGGAAAGATTGTTTTCCTTCCATTGCAAACAGAGTCTACAATAAAAAATAATCCTGAGCCACCGAGCCCCTTCCTCCAGGTCGGGATGGAAACTGCCCAGCCCCAGGGAACCCCCTGCAGTCACCCAGGGACGGCCCTTCTGCTGCATTTTGGGGGGGGGGGGGGGGGGGGTGTTTCTCTGTTTGCCACCACATTCCACTCAGGGAAGAGAGGAGATGAAGACTTGGAGCCACAACTCACCCATGCAGCCCCTCCTGCCACTGGTGGTGGTCACCAGGGTTTGATGTGGAGAGGAAGAGGCTGGAAGAGCAGAAGAGATGGCACAGGGTGTTGACCTGCTCGGTTTTCGTTTGTCATGAGGCCAGCATGGGGTGGATGCTCGTGGCCAGTTCTCACCCCGGCAGGAGCTGTGTCCCATAGGCACCCAGGGAAGCTGTGCTCACAGAGCCCTCCCCTTCCTGAGCAGATACAGCCTTGTTAAGGAGAGATGAGGTGTCCCTGCTGGCCCATCA
This sequence comes from Clamator glandarius, assembly GCA_033459285.1. NCBI lineage: Eukaryota > Metazoa > Chordata > Aves > Cuculiformes > Cuculidae > Clamator > Clamator glandarius. Next base: position 962,553 of record JAUNZM010000044.1, read on the forward strand.
GCAGTCACCACAGCCTTTCTGCATCAGAGCTCGGCTGAATTACTGTCACCTCTTGCTGGGAGGCCAGTGGAGGAGAGGTTAGGATAACAAGGTTTGGGATAGGCATCTTCCATAAGCTCTCGCCTCCATCCCTACCTCTGCCCCAGTCTCTGTGTCCCCCAAGGTCAGGAGCTCCGGGGCATTTGACCCCCTGGCAGCACCCAAAGCTTGGCCGTGGGCAGCCAGTGCTGGGCTGGCATCCAGAGGATTCTGCCCTGTGACCAGAGCACAGGCAAGGAGCGCAGAGCTGGAGCAAGGTCTCTGCATATTATAGTAGTCCTCAATGCTTGGTTTTGTCCTTGTGGATCTGCCCTGCGCAGGATCCTGCTGCGGCACCACTCGGCTGCCCCAAAGGTGCCCCTCTCCATCCAGACCCAGGCACCTTCTGCTGGAAGGGGGAGAACAACTGGATAAAAACCATGCTGGGAAAGGCTGTGGCGCTGGGGAGCTCTCAGCTTATTTTGCCATTCACGGCACAAACCTTTCAGAAATCCACTTTCATAGAAAAAAAAATATTTTTAATAGCACTGTTTGCAACCACTTAATCAAGGTAATTAGGAGCGAGTCACCCAGAAACAATGTGCAGCGAAGCATCACTGCAGAGCTCTCCGCGGCTTTATCAGGACAGCCCAGACCCAGCTGGGACTCTTGATGGACTGGGCTGCCTGCACCAGCCCTGCTTCCCGGGCAGAGCAGAGGGCGCGGGGGCTGCATAAACGGCTCTTGCTGCTGGAGTTGAGCATCTCTAGCCTTCCTTTGTCCGCAAAACGGCAGGGAAAGGTCAGACCTGCGTGCCAGCACTGGGGACACCAGCTCTGCTGCCCCTGGCTTTGTATCGGGCAGCGGGTACAGAAAGCGGCAGCAGAGCATCCGCAGCTCCTCCTCTCCTCCCTTCACGCAGAGCCGCTGGTTCCTTCTGGCCGCCGCTCTCCCCTCCTCTCCCGGCGTGTCTCATCCTAACCTCACGCCGGAGTCAATGACAGATTGCGGCGAGCGCGGTTATTTTTGTGTTTCCATCCAAAGGCACCAGCAGATGCTGAGTGTTTGCTAATGGCAGCCCCATTAAACCTCGCCGCAGATGGGTTGCTGTGGAAGTCTGGGCAAAAGGAAAGGAGAGCAGGAGCCCGAGCAGCTAGGAGGCTGCTGCCAGCGATCGCTCTCCATCCATCTCTGCGGGGAAAGTTTCTTACTCTCTTTGCTTTTTTTTTTTTGCCTTTCCCAGCCGTACTGGCCTTCCTGAAGGGCTTGAATTCACCCTCGCACCTCTGCAGGCTTTGAAAAGCGCCTCCTCCTTCCAAGATGCTCCCTCCGTGACCTGCCCCATCCCTGCTCCTTGTCCTCGCTCACGCTCCGTGCCCAGGCCATGTCCTTGCATGTCCCCAGAGCTGCCCCGCACACTGGAGCATTCCCTTGGCCAAAAGCACTCTTTGCTCCATGGTCACCCGAGCAGCGGCACCAGGGCTCCCTGCACGTTGTCCCTGCGGCTCGTTTCAGCTCAAGGCTGGGTGGCAGCTGTGGGGGGCACAGTGGGACAGCAGGGTGGGCTGCAGTGCGGGGCTCTTGTGTCACCCTCAGAGATTTAGAGCACGGAGAGGTGATGCCCTTCCCTGCAGCGCGGCGTGGGTGTCTCGGGGATGCACAGTCGCCTGCCAGCGAAGGCTCGTGGAGCCCTGGAAGGGCAGGAGCTGCATCCCGTTGCCACAGGGCAAGCTCCCAGCACAGCCTGCTGGGACCGCCTGGCACTGGTACCATAAGAGACCACGAGAAGCTCCCAGTTTGCAGTGACCTGGCCAACTGGTTTCCCAGTCAGTAGCCCCTGACCTCCAGGCTTGCATCCCGGCTCAGCAGGGTGTTGCATCCACTCTCTGCAGAACCATCTCAGGTGTCTGTCCTGTGAGGCACAGCAGGGCTGTCCCCCTGCTCCAGATTTCCCCAGCCGTGTCCCTGGGCCGTGGCAGCAGTGCTGAGCCCCCTGTACAGACCATCACCGGCTGCAGCCCACGCCACAAGGCTGTTTGCCAGCTTTCCATCCTCCATTTGCCACCTTGCTCAAGCGAGAGACCTACAAAATGTGCCTGTAAAACCACCAGAAGGTCACGTTGAGTTTTTTTTTGCTGCCATCCTTTGTATCCATCCTCATTGACGAGCTGCCACGCTGCCTCTTGGGTGTCCCAGCCGGCTCTGTCTTCTCCCAGCTCCTCTCCGCCTGCATGTTCTGCTTTTCTCCAGGGTTTTCCAGTGCCTAATGTTCTTTTCCAGACCTTCAGCCCCATCCCAGCACCATCAGCGGGGGCTTTGGCGTCCTGAACCCTCAGAGCGCGCAGGAGCAGGGGCTGCGGTGACCCAGGGGATAGTGTTGAAGGCGCAGGTCTGCGCTGCCAGCTGCAAAATGCATCCCAGGGCATCATCATCACTGCTTGTCTGTCTGCGGGGGCTGAAGGAGCTCTTTGTCCCTTTAAGGGAGACTCTGACGCTGCGGAGAGCCATCCCCACATTTATGTGCACTTGGCAGGATTATATAAATTGCCTTTAAAAGTTGACTTCTTTATAAGCCATTTTCTGCTTCATAAAATGTTTATTACTGTTGTTTTTCTCCCAGTTCTTCCTTGCTGCATTTTCTGTCGTTACATGGGGAAGCTCCCCTCTTCCTCCGCCTGCTGCCCCCCTGCCACCCACCTCTCCCCACCTTTCAGGAGAAGAAAGGGGCGTTGGAAGGGTCAGAGCCCTTCAGGCTCCTTCTTCTTGGGAAAAATAAATAGCTATACATTGAGCTGTGGTTGTAAGAGCTGCTGGGGTCAGGGCTTCAGAGCTGCTGGGGATGGGGTTTCAAAGGTGTTTGGGACAGGGTTTAAGTTCTGGGCACAGCAGGTGTGAGTTGGAGGTGTGGTGGCAGAGGGAGCGCGGGCAGCCCCACGCTGCTGCCCCCATCCATAACCCCCGCCTGCAAGCACGCGAGCAAATAACTAAGCCCAGATAATTTCAAGCTCCATTAGAAACGAAACTCTGGGGAAAACGTGCTTGCTGTCTGCCAAATGGGGAAGGACAGGAGGAATAACAGAGACTGCGCACCCAGCCGCCAGTGGAAGGTGAGGGACAAAACGGGATGCGTGGTGGCACCGCTGGATGCCCATCGCAGCCGCCCAGCGCTGGGTGCAGCATCCCTCTGCATCCCTCGGGGCACGCGGCCGTGCCAAACAGCTGCTGCAGGTGGCACTGCCACGCGTGGCCGGTGTGCCCGCGGTTGAGCGGTGGCAGTGCCACACGTGCTGGGGTGGCTGCTCCTGGGGGTTTGGCACAGCGGCGCAGGCAGGGCTTTGTGTTCAAAGAGGCGTTAGAAGGGCGAACGCCAGCTCCTTATCCCCATTTCATTTTCTCCTCCTTTAATTACAGATCCTACTTATCGGCCAAGAACAGAAAGATTGTCGCTGTACCCTTGCACTTGCCCTTGTAGAAGGTTTACCTAAAAAGTTAGAAAATAAAATCAAATACTCTAATTTGCAGTCGTCTTGCCATTTCAAACCCAGTTTTCATTACAGCACAGAAAGTGCATTGAAGCTGTGTTTATAACCCCCTTTTAGATAACAAATCACATTTTCTTTTGGCTGGCAAGTGTGTAGAATTGATATTTTTTTTTTTTCAGTTTAATGGGTTTGTGTGTTCAGGAATGATCTCCATCAACCGAGAGTCTTTATTGTGTTTGATATAATGTCAGCTTTCATTACGCTCGAAGAATTACTGTGTTAAAGCACCAACCTTGCTGTAGAGCCATTCTGGCCAAAACGCAGAACAAGAAAATCATTCACAAGAACCCCGTGTTGGTGCCGTTCCCTCTCAAAAGCCAGGGATGGGGCTTGAGGGGGCTCCTTGCTCTGCAAGGCTGCCCCGTGGGTGTGTTGGTTCAGTGGGGCTGGTGGTGGCTTTGCTCCCAGTGCTGCTGTCCCGTTGCCACCCTGTCCCCACCCCATGGCTGGCAGGGGGTCCCAGCACCCGCTGGCACCACCTGGGTACCAGCATCCCTGTAAAACCCGCTGCAGCGCAGGGGAGAGGTGGCCGCATCTCGTTTGAAGCAGCCTCGAAGGAGCAGGAGCGGAATGGGAGGTGTCATGTAAAGAAGAATAGCTGGCGAGGCACGATTAGATAAAACATCTTCTCAAGGAGATGAAAAAACTATTGACGGGTCACTTAAATATTTCCCCAGCTCTGTCAGGGAGGCAGAGGGAGGAAATTGCTTTTAAAAAAAAGATGCCAAAGCAGATTATGATGACTGGTTCCACCTGTCCTCGGTGATGCATACGGTCTCTGCTGCTGGGGAGGATGCGAGTGGGCTTGCATGGCAAGGGCTGCAGGAGAGGCGTTGTCCCACCACACCGGTCCTGGGTCCGTCTAACAGCCCGTGGGTGCTGGGGATAACCAGAAATATTTTCCTCTTCCCAGCCTCTGGGGAAGGATTCATCATTGAACCATAGCATCCCCCAGCACCCCAAGTCCTTCTCCTCCTGGTTGCTTGGTGGCTTTGCCGGCAAAGCCTGGGTGATGGCTTCAGCGGTGTTTGCAGGTTGGCACTGACCTCCCAAAGTCGTTTCCCTTCACTTGCATTGAGGGTTGAGGAGCCTGAAATAGCGTGTGCTGTCTGCAAGCGACACGGCGCTGGCGGTGCCGTTACGCAGATGCTGGTCAGAAATCACGGTGCGAGGAGGTGGGCAGCAACTGACACATCGTCAAGGAGCAGCTACTCAGCACCTGCCTCCCCTCCACCAAGTCCTGTTTGCAGGCTCGTTTGCAAGAGATGGGGGCAATGCTTTGCCCTGAAATCCCTTGACATCTTCACCCACTTGTTTTATTGGTATTTATTCTGAAAGGCTCTAGAAATATCAGTGCTATTTACACAGACTGGCGCTGGATTTAACATGGACTGGAGGAGGAGGAAGAGAGGATTACATGAACAAGGCAAGCATAGTTTAAAAAACAACTGTTAGGGAGAGGAAATTGTTTGGCCCTGTGTTGGCTCTTGAGAGAGCCCTGGCATCTCCCTAGAGGGTCTCCAAGGGTTCCTTGGAATAACTCGCCATCGGCTCCACCAGCCTCTGGATGCTAGGGACGTCCTGCCAGCTCCTGCAGGCTCCCTCGCACCCAACAAGCTTCCAAAACCATCAGAGGGATTGTGGAAAGGAGAGCAGAGCCTGGCACCAGGGCATGTCCTGGAGCCAGGGCTGCAGCGATATTGGCTGTCCTAAATGTGCAAACCTCAGTCGTGGTGCAGAGCAGGACTGGGATCTCATTCAGCTGCTCCTGGGGTCTTCAGGGCTCAAAAAGTGCATGACAAGGGCTTTGTGATCCCTAAAGAAACCAGTGGCAGAGCTGACCTTCCAGGTCTGTTCCCCATGCTGTGGGAGCACTGGAGCTGGTGAAACCAGGACCAGCACCAGCTCTTCTCCTCAATTGTCACCTCACCAGCAGGTCCCCAGCCACAGGAGCGGGGCCACTGTGTGTTGGAGGGGATTTGAGCTTTTTGGAGGAGCCAATGGAAGATAAAATGAATAACAAAGCACCTTCTGGATGCTGTTGTTAGTCACACTCACTTCTGATTAAAGATCATTAAACATGAAATTAGCTCGTTTGTGTTACGGGTCTCCTGGGGGTTCCTTTAATTAGGAAATGCAGATGGCCACGGACCCAGGGAGACGGCAGCGCTGGAGAGGGCGAGGGTGTGCATGGGGCCGGGAGCGGCGTGGGGAGGGCATCTGGAGAGAAATTAATTTTTTTCCCCCATTTCTTGTTGTTGTAAACCCCTCAGCGTTTCACAACAAATCACAGATAATTAATAAGTACATTCCCTTAATGACTAGGCTTTTTAATAGCAAAAATTGGAAGATGCTGCGTCAATTTGTTTCCACTTCCCCCTCCTGATGCCGCCTTATCGCAGCGATTTGAGTCGCAGAACCCGCACAGGGACGGGCGCCTCTGCCTAGGAGGGTGCATCCCCACTCCAGGGGCTTTTCCAGCTCTTGGTGGCCTTGTGTCTTAACAGCCTGGAGAAGCAGCAGCAAACCAGTCGAGGTTTGTGGCTTGAGGATAACAGCTGCCAGCTCCCGGTTGCCCAACACGAGTCCATAGCTGGGATAGGAGTCAGAGCCCCACCAGCCCTGGCACAAGCCCGTAGCCAAGCTGGCTTGGGTGCCCTGGTGCCATCGGCATGAGCCCATGGCTGTCCTGGGTGTCACAGCCCCACCAGCCACGGCACAAGTTGGGCTGGTGCCTCAGGGGCGGCAGCCGCTGGAGCCAGGAGGACGTGGATGTGGCCAGCACTGTTCAGGTTTCTGCTCTGGGCCCAACTCACTTTCCTCGTTAAATAATACCAGCAAGAGCGATCCCAAAGCGCTGCCCACAAGGGCGGGGAGGAAGGGTGGTTTGTGCGACGGCTGATTGAGTGGCAGACGCGTTAGCAACGGCTGCCGGTGCTGCATCGCGCTGGCGTCCCTGCACGCAGAGAAGAGTCTCTGAGTGCCCTTTAATTACCCCTTCTGATGGCGCACGAACGCTGTTGTGACAGCATCGCCGCTCGCCGAATTGCCTCTTCAGGAACGTTGTCAGCTGCCTCGCGTCCTGACACGTGGGGAAGAGGAATCTGAGCAGACTTTTCTGCCTAAATAGGTTCTAAACACCCCAAGTTAACGATGTGTGTTTCTTGGTGGGAGCGAGGGTGCTCTTCTCCCTGTTCCTGCCACGCTGCCCATGAGCAGCTCTCCCACGGCTCCCAGCACTCGCGGCGGGACCGAAGTGTCCCGGGCACAGGACGGTGATGCAGCCCCACACCCCGTGGCCGTGCGCCGCGGTGGCTCCGTGGTGGCCATGAGCAGATGTCCTTGGAGAGCAGATGACGGAACGCAGGATCCTGGCCGTGTCCCAAGGTTTGCGTGGAGCACACAGGGCTCAGTCCTGAGTGATGTGATGGAGATACAGAGAGGGTGAGTGAGGAACCCTGTTCCTGCCCGGCATTAACTCAGCTCTTCCTTTTCTCTGCAGGAGGAAGACATCGAGTACTACGACTCCAAGGCCGACACTGAATATGTGAGTATCATCCCTGCTGCACCACCAGCACGGTCACCGCCCCATCCCAGGGCTGAGCCCCTTCCTGGAGCCTTCGTTACAGCCGCTGTAACGAGGTTCTGCGGTGGCATCTGCCCGCGGTGCGGGGCCGGCGGCAGCAGGCAGGTAGGCAGGTCGCTCCGCTGCCTGCAAAAGTTTCTAAAATTAAAGCTGGCATCTGAAATTCAAATGAAGAACAAACCTTTAATTAGAGACTGAATCTAATTCTCTGCCCTCCTCCCGGCAAAGCCGTCCTGTGATTTCTGGCAATCAGTGCTTTAAATACGGAGCTGACAGCTCTGCTCTCCCGGTGCTCCCGAGGGGGCTGGCATTTGCCGGCTCCTCTGCGTGGTGACGGTGACGGCACTCAGGTGCAGGATGCTCTGGCAGCAGTGGTTGCTGCCCCACAGCGCCCTGCTTTGCTGGCAGGTAACGGGGCGCCCAGCTCCTCCGTTGTGCCGTGCTGTGGGATCCTTCCACAACAGGGGCTCACCAGGTCACCGATGCTCTCGGCACAGCGTCACTGGGGAGCAGACACATCACGGTGTCCTCAGAGCTGGCCAGGAGCCCTTAGCAGAGCAGGGTAGGGGCTTTGGAGCAGCCCAGCCGGCGTCAGTGCCCTGGGGCCAGTCCTTATAGAATCACAGAATCACTGAGGTTGGAAAAGCCCTCTCAGCTCATCCAATCCAACCACCAGCCCAACCTCACCCTGCCTGCTAAACCACGTCCCGAAGTGCCACATCTACACACTTTTTGAACCCCTCCTTGGGCAGCGTTTTCCAATACTTCACCACTCTTTTGGAAAAGAAATTTCCCAAAATCCAATCCAAACCTCCCCTGGCACAACTTTGAGGCCATTTCCTCTAATCCTATCGCTTGTTACGCTGGACAAGGGACCAGCACCCACCGTGCTGCAACCTTTCCGGTAGTTGTAGAGAGCCATGAGGTCTCCCCTCAGCCTCCTCTTCTCCAGGCTAAACAGCCCCAGAGCCTTCAGGCAGGGGCAGGATTAGGAAATAGGAAGGATCTTGACCTCAAGCTGCATCCACTGAGCTCTCCTGGCACGCGGGGCACCAGGGAGAAACCACACACCATGGCAAAGCTTGGAGACCTGCTGGTTTGGCCCCTGGTCCTTGCTTGAGGGGAAGGGACACACGAATCCGTCACTGGCCACATCGACTTCGGGCCTCCTCGGGGGAAATACCCAGCCAAACCAGGGTGTCCTATTGCCCAGGTGTGTGGGTTTGGCAGGGAGAACACTTCCCTGTTGATGCTGTTGCTGTTTCCCAGTGAAACCCCAGGGAATTTAATTCCAGGAAAAATAATGGAGAGAAAAGAAGGTGATGGTAAAATAAAAAAGGAGAGAGATGATACTAGAAGGTCTGAATGGATCTAAATAACACTCTTCCTGTCTTTTCTTTATTTAGCTTCAGTTTTTATATTTAAATTGAGCAGGATCTAGCTGAAATTGAGTTAGTTCTGCTGGACAATGCCTATTCAACCTACCTGGGGTTTATTCACAAGCCTTACATCGGCTTTAACTACGGTGAGAAAGAAATGAGCTTCCTATTCATTTTGCTCGCCTCTCAGCTCCGCTATCTTCCTCACCAGATTTTGTATTTCCAAGTGCTTTTTAGCAAATGGGAACATCAGAAAATTTTCCTGGGGGGTCCCCGAGTCTCTGGAATTTGTTGCAGAAGCAACATTTACTCTTGTCTGCCCTAGCGGGGGTTGGGGGTTTTATCTGGGGAGAAGTGGTCAAACTGGGGGATGCTCTTGGTTGGGTATCACGGGGAGAGTGTCTTAGTGCTGTGTTTATGGCAGGGGAGGGTGTTTGAGTCACAGCTGAGACCCAAATCCCTGAGCCGAGTGTCCCAGTGCTACCAGTGGATGAGCTGGTGGCTGGGCTGGGTGTCCCAGTGCCACCAGTACGTGAGCTGGTGGCTGGGCTGGGAGCCTCGGGGGCAGCAGCAGAGCAGGAGAGGCAAAGATGGGAACCCACCTACCTGCTCGAGGTCCCTGGGGAGGGTGAGGGTGACAGGGCTGGTGGTGATCGGGTCTGCGCCAGCTTCAGGGACCGGGGAGGGTAGCACTGGGCCTGGCCATGAGCCAGTAAATGCATCAATAGATGCAGCGAGGAGGGAGAAAAAAAAGCCCCTAAATGTCAGCAGCAGATGAAGGGTGTTGGAAAATTTAATCTTCCAACTTTCTCAACTAATGTGACATTTGGATTTCCTCCCGATAAGCTATCAGCCCCAGAAGTTGCTTTCTTTTGCCTTTTTTCTATTTTTTTCCCTTTTCCCCCCCCTTCTTCTCTCCTCTGGCTGGTAATTTCTAAATAAATGGTCTAGAAAGATCTCTAAACAGCACCTTTGGCAAGGATTAAAAAAAGTGAAGGGGGAGGGGGCTGCTGGGAGAGGCTGGGGGTTATTTATAAGCTGGGCGGCTATAAAAGCAGGAAGGTGGCTGGTGAGCACATCGTGTCCCTCAGCAGCGTAAAGTGCTGCATTTCAGGAAAAGAATCATGGAATGGTTTGGGTTGGAAGGGACCTCAAAGCCTATCCAGTTCCAACCCCCTGACATGGGCAGGGACACCTCCCACTGGATCAGGGGCTCCAAGCTCCATCCAACCTGGCCTGGAACCCCCCCAGGGATGGGGCAGCCACCCCTGCTCTGGGCAACCTGGGCCAGGGCCTCCCCACCCTAAGTGTGAAGAATAGCTTCCTAATGTCCACTCTATATCTTCCTCCTTCCAGTTTAAAGCCATTCCTCCTCATCCTATCACTCCAGGCCCTTGGAAAAAGTCCCTCCCCAGCTTTCCTGGAGCTCCTTTCCATCCTGGAAACTGCTCTAAGGTTTCCCTGGAGCCTTCTCTTCTCCAGGCTGAACAACCCCTACTCTCTCAGCGAATACCTCATAGCAGAGGTGTTCCAGACATTGGATCATCTTGGTGGCCTCCTCTGGACCCAGCCCAACAGTTCCATCTCCTTCTTATGTTGGGGATTCCAGAATTGAGATATTTAAGCTGAAATACTTAAGGAAAAAGGCCCTTTTGCAGGACCTTGGAGTTTCTCAGCCATGTGTCAGGGTTTGGCATTCATATTCGTTACTGATGGTATATTAATAATCAGTATTAATGTTGATATCAGTGTTTCGCTGACTCTTCTGGTCTTAGCACGGATGGGTGGCCCTGGGAAATGTGAAAGGATGCGTTGGGATCTTGGTGCGATGTGTTCTCACTCAGGCACGTGAGGGGCAGGACATGGGATGCAGGGATGCTGTTGGGATGCTGCAGCTTGCAGGATCTCTGCTGGTGATGGGGGTACCAGGGGGAGCACTGTGAGGGGAGGCTGCACCCCCCTGCGATTGTTTGGAGCTGCAAGACTGCATCCAGCATCCCAGAGTGGGCGCCTGCGCTGCCAGCTGCATCAGCCCTGCGCTTGTTGCTGCTGCCATTTAAGCAGGCATCATTAGCTGTGATGGCTCGTTCCCATGGAGATGAGCGATGAACGGGGGTGGCTGCATCCCTGGGAGCTGTCGCCACTGCGCCAGGTCACATCCCCGGCTCGATCCGCAGCCCCAAACCCCAGCGCCAGGGGGGACTCCCCAACAGTCCTTGTGCCCCGGGGCTCTCCTCAGCCAGCATCCATCTGGTGCTGTCCCAGAGCGTGGCAGCCTCCAGTAAAGCTGCTGCCTGGCACCACTGGTGCTCACTGGGTGTTGGGACATCTCTGGATTTTGTCCCCTGTTTGTCATTTTGGGAGATTCAAGAGAAAATGTTGTGACTGGCAAGGCAGCTGCTAAAGCACTGAAGATGGCAAAGCTCTCAGCGTGCGATGACTCCTTGCTGAAGCTATAAATATGTATAATATTGATATATTGCCACAGAGTCGATTTCTAATGGTGTGTAGCGAAGAATATATTCAAACTGTGGCATCTATTTATGTGACGTTGCACATATTGCAACAGATCGGACATTAAATAGATGCTTCGAAGTTTTTTTGAACTATAATGATGAGGAATGCTGCAAAATCTGGCTAAGAGCCTGCTGAGATGCTCATAGTGTAAATCCAGGAGAGCTTGAATCATCTTCTCCTTTGCTCTAATACAAATTTAATGTAGAATTTCTTCCTCTGTCCTTATTAAGCTGGCTGCCTGTAGCCCCAGCCTAGCACCAAGATGCTCCCAGCCTCACCTGGGCTGGTGGCAGCTTTGCCTGCCTTAATCTGGGTGGAAAGCGTGGCCAGCAGGTCGAAGGAGGGGATTGTCTTCCACTACTCTGCTCTCGTGAGACCCCATCTCGGGTCCTGTGTCCAGTTCTGGAATCTCTGATGTAAGAAGCAGATGGAGCTGTTGGAACGAGTCCAGATGAGGCCATGAAGATGAACCAAGGTCTGGAGCACCTCTGCTATGAGGACAGGCTGAGAGAGTTGGGGTTGTTCAGCCTGGAGAAGAGAAGGCTCCAGGGAAACCTTAGAGCAGCTTCCAGGATGGAAAGGAGCTCCAGGGAAACCTTAGAGCAGCTTCCAGGATGGAAAGGAGCTCCAGGAAAGCTGGGGAGGGACTTTTTCCAAGGGCCTGGAGTGATAGGATGAGGGGGAATGGTTTTAAACTGGAAGGGGGAAGATATAGAGTGGACATTAGGAAGCTATTCTTCACACTTAGGGTGAGGAGGCCCTGGCGCAGGCTGCCCAGAGCAGGGGTGCCCCATCTCTGGAAGTGTCCAAGGCCAGGCTGGATGGGGCTTGGAGCCCCTGATCCAGTGGGAGGTGTCCCTGCCCATGTCAGGGGGTTGGAACTGGATAGGCTTTGAGGTCCCTTCCAACCCAAACCATTCCATGATTGTACGAAATGACCCCACTCTGGGGGCCAAATTCCACCTGATTTAAGCAGGAGTAACTTGGCTGAGGTCCAGAGATCTGCGGATAAAGGATAAATGCAGTTCAGATACCATCAGCTCCTTTCGTGGGTCTGTTTGTCGTATGGGTGTCAGTGATGCATGAAGTGTCCCACGCAGAGATAGCTGGAGATTTGTCTCGGAGATCTATACATGGGCCTCTTTACGGCAGCGTCGGTGAGAGCAGCCAGACAGCGCCGAACCTGGCAGAATACAAATTAGCCCCTCAGAAACGGGTGATGCAACAGAATAATGCTAAACAGAGGAGCAGGTATTCTGTACGGTAGCTCCAGCAACGGTGAAAGAGGGAATATCCATGCCAGCGTGGGGAAATAAAGAAGGTTGGATTTTCCCAGTGGATGAGCTGGATCCAGGCAGGGTCCCCCACCGATTTGAGATGGGAAGGGACAGGGAGGTGTCAGCAGGCTTGGGGGAAAAAAGAGATTTTGTGTCACAAGCAGAGGTTTTGGCGCTGTAGGTGCCCTCAGGGTCATGGCTTTATTCCATCTAAAGCCTGTTTTCAGCAGGTGCCTCTAAATCACCGTGTGGTGCTTGGGGAAATTGGCAGGTTTGAACTATTACGTGTGCAGCCGCTTTCCCCCGGGGACCTAAGCCCCGAGCTAATGGCAGGGTTGGACCTGGCTCTGCTCTCCTGCTACCCCACAGCCCAGCACGCAGCCGGGGAGCCAGCTCCGCTGTGGCATCGTGGCTTTGCAGGGGCTCCAGCAGTCAGTTGTGTGCCTTTTCTCTGGATTTACATAAAATTGAGAGCGTAATCTGGATTTCAATCTCAGCAGCACAGTTTAGGGGACGTGGGGACGGTCCCTGCCTGCCTCCCGGTTGGCTGCTGCAGCTGTAATTGAGTTCAGCTTCTTTCTGGGTGGCTGGAGCCCCAACGCCGGGATGGGATCAGCTCAGCAGTGTGTTTACAATCTGAAATTAAAGCCCAGACCTCGCCTATCAATCCTGTTATTCTCCCGAGCTGTGGCGAATGGTTTGGCCACCCTTCACAATGTCAGGGGAATGTCACAGCCTGGGTGGCCGGCCAGCGCTGGCGCAGGGGAGGTGGCATCACCCGGCATCATCCGCAGAGGGGAAACGAGGAGGCCAGGAGGGGCATTAAATGAGCTTTGTAGTTTATTTCCCATACACAAAATTTTCCTTTAAATATATAGCTTTCCCCACAAGAAATTCAGGTCTTTTGTCCCCTGGGTTTTGTCGCGATGAGCCTGGTCGGTGGGAGAGCCACTCGCGCTGGGCCATGGAGGACAGCAGGATGGGACTGTCCCCTACCCCTTGTCCCCACTGGTGCCGGGACACTTTGCCATGGGACGACATGGAGCATCTCTCCAGGCGGCCGCCCCGGCACAGCACGGCGTGAGCCCTGCCTGGAGCTGCTCGCGCTTCCAGTCACGTCCACGGTCGTTTCTGCGGGGCTGATCTCTGCTCCTGCAATCAGACGGCCTCGCATGGGCTCCGAGATAGGCACTGCGCGCGGGGGGAGGCACAAAGGGGGAGGCACTGAGCTGCTCCTGCAGGGGAATTGGCTTCATTGCCAGGCTCTTTGGCAGCCGTATCCACTTCTGCTCTCCTGCACCTCCCTTGCCCCTTTTTGCTTCTGTAACCGTGGGCCTTGGGAAGGTGGCCGGAGCCATCCTGTGCTCCAGCTTGGGCTTGGCACTGTGCTTCCTACCCTGCTGGTCCCTGCCCATCCCTGCCCATCCCTGCCCATCCCTGCCCGTGGATGCGTCTCTCCATGTCTCTGCCCCTCTTCGGCAGGGATGCAGCTCCAGGGACACAAAGGGCAGGTGCTGTGGCAGCAGCCGCATCCTCTCCACCCTGAGCGTCTCCCAGCCAGCTGCAAAGAGCCTTCCAGGGCCACTGGGCTCGCAGTAGGGACTTGGCAGCCTGGAACCAGCACCCTCTCCCAGGTTTCTTCGCTCTCATGGGATGGCAGAGGTGATTTCCCAGCTCTGTAGTGAGGCCACCCTCTTTCTCCTGCTTTCCCACATGCCCCCGCTCCTCGGCTCCAACCCTGTAGCCCTGACCACAAGCAACCAGCTGTCCTGCCAGTGTGGCTTCAGTCCTGTCCTGCGTTCCCAGGGGGGTTTTGCCCCCGGTGCCGCACTGGCAGCAGGGCCCTGGGAAGGGAGACAAGGGCTGGGGAGGAGAGGGAGCGCGTTGCAGCATCAGCAGTGGGGAATTCACCAGCTCTCCACAATAATTAAATATTGTTTGCATTGCTTATTGACAGAACGCTAAGCTGCACTCCATTTTAATTTGTTCTTTGATAGTTGCCTTTTGCTGCTAATTGATTTTCAAGGCTGTTCTTTTGGTTTGGGGTGTTTTGGTTTTTTTCTGTCTGATTTAATACCTGCTGTGCTACCAAAGCCAGAGAGGCAGAGGGAACCAGAGCCCACCCTCACCTGGCACCCGCTCCCACGTGCTACTGGCGCTGGCGCGGGCTGCGGGCCAACTCCGGCACGAGAGCCAACATTCATAGAATCATAGAATCCCGAGGTTGGAAAAGACCTTGGAGATCATCGAGTCCAACTGTACCTGTCCACTACTAAATCATATCCCTAAGCACTTCATCTTCCCATCTTTTAAACCCCACCAGGGATAGGGACTCAACCACCTCCCTGGGCTACTTCTGCCAGTGCCCAATAACCCTTTCAGTGAAGAATTTTTTCCTAATGCCCAATCTGAACCTCCCCTGGTGCAGCTTGAGGCCATTCCCTCTTGTCCTATCACCTGTCACTTGGGAGAAGACCCCAGCACCCACCTCGCAACAGCCTCCTTTCAGAGAGCTATAGACAGCAATGAGGTCTCCCCTCAGCCTCCTCTTCTCAAAACTAAACAAGCCCAGTTCCCACAGCTGCTCCTTGTAAGACTTGTTCTCCAGCCCCTTCATAATAGCAGCACAGCTGCTCTCCACACTGGGGACATTTGGTGAACGGCTTTGGGTAGTGATGTTCCTGGCATACTGGCACTTCAGGTGACCCCGTATTCTCTGCTTCATCCCCAGGATGATCCTGATGGAGAAGAGATCGAGAAGGAGAAATCCAACTCCTTGAAGCTGGAGTTCACTGACGACGCCAACTTCAAGACCAGGGTTAACTATTCATACGCTGCCGTGCAGATCCCCACGGACATCTACAAAGGCTGTGAGTGCTCCTCCTCACCCACTCCTCTCTGCGCTGCTAAACCAGGCTCAGCCTCTACCTCTCCTGCCCGGGAGGGACCACCAGACTGGGGTGTCCCAGCTGGGTCTCATTGCTGGGACAGGTTTGCACTGAGAAGAGGTAGAGTCACAATATTGGGTCAGAGGTGACGGCATGTCCCACCCAGGGACCCTCAAGAGATCAGCATGAGCCAAAGAAGCAGTTCGGGGTTGTTAGAAGGGATGGAGAGCTAAGAAGACATGGTAATTATGGCACAGGCTAAAGCTTGGCTGTGTCTCCCTGGAGAGGAGCTCAGCGAGGTTCAAAGTGGGCACTGGAGATGATCAGGGCGACAGAGGAGTCATTACAGGGGTGGCAACTGCTCATAGAAGGGAGAGGGTGAAGCAGGGATCCTTTCTCACCGGCTTTGGGCTGCCTGGGGCTGAGGTGGTGAAAAGGGAGAAAAAGCAGCTGCCATCCCACAGGGAGGCAGCCAAGGGCGCTGGCAGGACAGCACAGGGGGTATCGCTCCGTGCCCATGGCCCTGCGCCTGCCCAGGGGCATAGGATGCTCCAGAAAGGGAGACAGAGTTGGTGGAGCCGCCTGGGAGCAGGCAGAGAGGGATGGACAGAGGGAATGGGTGGGATAGGACGTGCCACACCAGCTTTCAGTCCCTGCAAGGAGGTGACACAGTCCCTGAGCTTCCAGAGCTCTCTCCTACCTCACCCTGTTGCTGTGGCACCTGGTGACAGCTGGTCTCCATTTCCCTCTAGTGGTAGCTCTGCACTGAGCTGGGGACTGCTCCCAACTGGAGATCAGCCTCCAGCACCCACGGGACGCATCCTGCACCCAACCCTAGACACCATCTGAGGGCAACACCATCCCCACTCGCCCTTCTCTCAGTGGCACTTGCCAGGGGCTCTCGGTTGGTCCAGTGGTGATGGGTGATGAGCTCACATTCCTTCTCCAAGAGGCGCTTTCCTGGTACACGGCTCGTAGTCCAGCTGTGCTCAGAGCCACATCAGTGTAAGGACTTCACCACGGTGGTGGCACTGGATTAGGAATTTGCAATTAGATGCATCACCCAGCGAGCACAGGCCAGGCGGCTAATGAAGCACATTGTGCGAGCAGAGTGGGCTGCATGGGGTGAAATATCCATAACTCCTCACCCCTGCTCTCCAGCAGGGCTGATGCGCTGCAGGGGGGCACAGAAATCACCCTGCTCAGCGATAGGACAAGAGCAAGGTGGAGATAACGTGTTCCAGGGACTTGCAGCTGCTTGGAGACAGATGCTGGAGAGGGGACAGGGCAGTCGGGAGTCCCAGGTGGGAAGAGGGGCCAGGGCTGCAGGCACAGTGCTTCGTGAGCACAGGGATCATACTGTGCTCCAAAAAACTGGAGTGCAGGGCAAGGTGCTCTGCACACCAGAGAGCAGGTTTGGGGTGTGGGCACAGGGTGCCCCCTCCTGCTGGGGACACTGGTCCCTGCAGAGCCACAGGCAGGGAGCATCTCCCTGGCGGAGAGGCGCTATCGCTGCCTGGCACGCTAATTAAACCACTGTGGAGACACCCTCCGCCGTCACCCCTCGCTACACACACAAATTACATCCTATATGTGTTTTATTTACTGTGCCATTTTTAATTAAATCTGCAATTGCTCTCTGGCGAGGCGGGGCTGGGCTCACCCTGATGGGGATGGGGATGAGGTGGGGATGGGGACAGGGGTGTCACTGGCAGCAGTGGCCTCAGCCAAGGGGTCAGGAGCTGTGCTGGCCATGGACACAGCCTCCTCGCTGATGCGCAGTCACTCATCGTCCTGCACAGAAGGGGAGCGTAGGGGCTGTGCTTGTGCACAGGGAGGGAGTAGGGGACTGTATTCACATGCAAGGATGGTGTAGGGACTGCAGGGTGGCCTAGGGGCTGTGTATGTTCACAGGGAAGAGTACAGGGACAGTTTTCATGCACAGGGATGTGTAGGGGCTGTGTCTGTGTGCAGGGGTGGTATGGGGAGTACTTTCAAGCACAGGGAAGGTACAGGGGCTGCTTTTGTGCAGAGAGGAGGTAGGGGCTGTGTGTGTTCACAAGGATGATACAGGAGCTGTGTATGTTCACAGGGGTGGTTTGGGAGCTGCATTCACGAACACAGAAGGTACAGGGGCTGCATTTGTGCACAGGCTGTATTTGTGTGGGGGGAGGGTAAGGGGGCTGCATTTGGCAAAGCCTGCTGTGCCTGCTGAGCCCCTAGAACCTGGGGGTGACAGGGATGTGTCAGTGCCCAGCACCAGGGCTGGCAGCACTGCCCGGGGCTGTTCATGGCAGGCAGGAGTCTGGCAGGCATCTCACAGCCCCTTCTCCTGGGAAAACCAGATCCTGTGGCACAGCCAAACCAGAAGTCAACCTGAGTACCCAGATAACAGTGCTGAGTGCAGACACAGCGCTGAGGAATGGCTGGGGGCGTACGAATGGGGTAAATCATGGCTGGAAAGCGCATCTGCCTTAGGAAAAGAGAAGTCTTCAGCAGTGGTGCTGGGATGGAGGATCTGGGATTCACCCTGCCCACTTCCCACCAGCGCCTCGCAGCCATGGCAAAGGCTTGAGCAGGTGATGACAGTGTTTCAGGGAGGTAGAAGTGTGGGAGGAAACCTTAAGAGAGCTAAATATACTCCTCAAATGCATGCCGGCTTCCCTGCAGCGCTACACAGGTTGCCCTGCCCAGCACCAAGGAGAAGGGCTGCTCCTGGGATCTCCAGAAGCACATGGAAGGTCCCCCAGGAGGGAACGATGACTGGCCTTGGGGTGCTGCCCGCAGCGTGCCGTGGTCCTGGGCCAAACCAGCTCCCCGCACTCCAGCAGCCCCCCTCGATTAATCACAGGCTGGGGCTGCCAGCAGCTTATCTTTTGCGTTGATAGCTGAATAATTTAAAACTGCTGTTTGCCAGCATCTTAATTGCTTTTGCGTCAGGTGCGGGGGCCAGTGGGAATGCAGAGCGGGGCTCAGGAGGCTCCGTGCAGCCCTGCGGAGATGCAGCCCCTCAGTGCCCCAGCTGGTGACTGTCCCCGGGGAGCAGAGCTGGCACAGTGACGGGAGGAGGGAGGTGTTTTGCTGGCAAAAGGGTGATGTGGCAAACCGGCTGTCCGCAGCGGTGATTGTCCCTGCCCCAGAGACAGGGGACAGTGAGTGCTTGGGGGAGTCCCAGAAGGTGTCTCTGGGGACAAGGAACGCCAGGCTGATGCTGGAGCCCCGTGGGAGTGGCTGCAAGGCCCCTGTGGGCTCCTCCATGGGAAGGGGCAGAGGGAACATGCCACCTTTCCCTCCCTGCCCACATCATGGGGACACCGTGGTCCCTGCCACCCCCCAGCCCATCCCAGGCTCTGCTGCTCCCTCACACCCACCCACCTGCCCTGTCTCTGTCTCCCGCAGCCACCGTCATCCTCAACGAGCTGAACTGGACGCAGGCGCTGGAGGACGTCTTCATCGAGAACCGCAAGGAGGATCCCTCCCTGCTCTGGCAGGTGTTTGGCAGTGCCACCGGCGTCACCCGCTACTACCCCGGTGCGTGGCAGGGGATGGTTCCTGGTGGTGGGGGCAGCCTGGACCCTTCTCACCATGAGGTGCAGGCAAGCATCTCCCAGCACCAGATGCAGGGGCCGCCTGGCACACGTCACCGTACTGTGCCGAAGCCCGTGGCTGTGAGCACCCAGCCCGAGCCTGCTGCTCCCCT
This sequence comes from Clamator glandarius, assembly GCA_033459285.1. NCBI lineage: Eukaryota > Metazoa > Chordata > Aves > Cuculiformes > Cuculidae > Clamator > Clamator glandarius. The sequence goes on from JAUNZM010000044.1 coordinate 981,460, forward strand.
GGCCCTGGGCATGTTTCACCCCATCCCTTCCATCCCCTGCATCCTCACCACCTGCCTTCCCCCCACAGCCACCCCATGGAGAGCCCCCAACAAGATCGACCTCTACGATGTGCGCAGGCGGCCCTGGTAAGGGGGTGCCAGGTGGGGAGGGGGGTCCCTTCGCTGGCCTTTCCTGGCCGGGAGCAGCCAGCTCCTTCCCCTTTTCATTTCACACATGGCTGGCATTGGCAAACGGACACGGCGACACAGGCAGGGGCACCCGCGCTGCAGCTCTCGGCTCCTGGCAAGGCAGTGTGTGGGATGGAGAGATAAATCCTTGGATGCAGATCAAGTGTGAAGAGCCACCCCTCGCCCCGCTCCCCCCAGCACTCACGGCTGCCGACACTCGGTCCTGGCCAGCATCCCCATCCAAACAGCAAAACAGCTCTTTCTGCCTGAGATTCCTGTCTAAAATCTCAGGCATGGAAAGGAAAGTGGGCACAGGTCTCCAGCACGTGCCTGGGGAGCCCTAAATCCCCAAAGAGTCCCTCCTGCACGTCTCCCTGCCCACACTGGGAGCTGCCGCCTCTCCTCGTCAGGAAATTAATGACCCTGCTACTATGGTTAATTGTCTTTGATTGCTCTGCATTAATTATTAACTGTTCTCTGCCAAAGCGGCCGTGCGGGTTATTGGCAGAGGGGGGCTAATGATGTGGAGGGGGCTATCAAGCCCCGCTAGCCCGTCTGCCTGCTCAGTAGCCATCCTGATCACACACTTGCCCAGCCAGCGGTGGAGAAGCAGCCCCACCGTTCGTGGTTGGGGGCAGCACATCCCTAGGGACCCCCTTTGGGGTCTTCTCATGCCTCACACCGGGGTCTGGTGCCACACGCAGCCCTCCCCAGGCCCACCAGGGAACACGGCCCTGCCTACAGCCTCAGCAAGGCCACCAAGTGCCACTCACCTGCCTTCCCCTCCCTTGATGAATGGTGCTATTACCCACAGCCTTCTCCTTCGGAGCCCAGGGTATTAATCTGAGCGGGGCAGCCGGAGATAGATGCGCTGCCACAACCCATTACACGCAGCATCTTAGTTGGGCTCCTTGCCGTGCCGGTTGTGCTGGCACCAAGCCCCCCAGCTCCCTGCCCGCCTTGTCCTGACCTCACCACAAAGGGGAGGTGTTGGGGGGGATGCAGCATCCACACTGCGAGAGCCCCATGTGCCAGCATCCCGCATCCCACATCCCACCCCGCTAATCCCCTGTAATTAGGGAACACCAGGACCTGGGATTACCAATCAGAGCATGCCCCTTCCCCAGTCCTCCCCAGTAACAGTGAGTAGCTGATGCTAATAACACACTAATTAATCTGGTGCTGGCCTGATCCTGATCAAGCCAATAACGAGGGTCCCTTAGACTTGAGCCGTGGCAGGATCAGGCTCCACATGGTGGGACAGGGTTGCCTGTCACAGGGATGGGTGCTCAGCACCACACCAGCTCTGTCCCATGCAGGATGGCACAGCGCGACCAGGCATTTCAAGAGGCGAGGAAGGGCTCCCTAATTGTTTTCAGTGGGGAGTATTTAAGTAGTAGTATTATTTTTCCTCCTCGTAGCTAAAAATAGCCTAATCAGCCTGCCCTTTGAAGCTACTGGGGGGGTAAATAGCGTCTTAATATGGATGTGTGTGTCAGTGTAATCAGCGCACAGAAAAGGGCCTGCGATGATGGAAGAGTTCAGCATTTAGAGCTCATTAGGCTGATACGGTACTGAGCGGCGGGTCGCTGACGGTGTGCCGTGCTGTGCCACACAGCCTCGCCTCCACCTGCCCAGCACCAGCTCCTCCTGCTCCTCACCACGGGGCGACCACGGCCGTGGGTGCGCTCGGCACGGCTCTGCAGCTGCCTGGGCCCTGGCTGGGCTTTGCTTGGACTGCGTTCGGCAGGGTCAGGGTTACCCCCCACAGAAAGAGTCAAACCCGCTCGCTCACAAAGGTGACCCAAGGGCTGGAACACCTCCTGGGCAAGGACGGGCCAAGAGAGCTGGGGTTGTTCAGCCTGGAGCAGAGAAGGCTCCAGGGAGACCTTAGAGCAGCTTCCAGTACTGAAAGGGGCTCCAGGAAAGCCAGGAAGGGGCTCTTGATCAGGGATTGCAGGGATAGGACGAGGAGGAAGAGTTCTGAGGTAAAAGAGGAGAGGTTGAGTTGAGATCTTAGGAAGAAATGTTTTCCTGTGGTGTGGTTGCCCAGAGCAGTGGTGGCTGCCCCATCCCTGGAGGTGTTCCCGGCCAGGTTGGATGGGACTCGGAGCCCCTGATCCCGTGGGAGGTGTCCCTGCCCACAACAGGGGGTTGGAACTGGATGGTTTTTGAGGTCCCTTCCAACCCAAACTGTTCCATGATTCTATGGCTTCCCCCGCTGCTCCCTGCAGGTACATCCAAGGTGCCTCCTCCCCAAAGGACATGGTCATCATTGTGGACGTGTGAGTACCTGGGTGGAGCTGTGGCTGGCATCACCCAGACCAGGATGGTGGCACAGCTTGCCGGGCTGCCACTGTCTGGCTGGTGGCCCCGGAGAAGCCGTATGGGACAGCGCTGGCAGGGGCCCTGTGCCCCTCGCTGCTGAGCCCCAGCGCCCCTCTCTCCTGCCAGGAGCGGCAGTGTGAGTGGCCTCACCCTCAAGCTGATGAAAACCTCTGTCTATGAGATGCTGGACACCCTCTCAGATGATGACTATGTCAACGTGGCCTCGGTGAGTGCTGTGGGATGGGTGGCAGGAATGAAAACTGCCCCTGTCCCAGGGCGTTTGGCAGAGATGCTCCCGGGACAATCCTGACCTCCTGCCTATCACCAGGCAGGGATGTCACACCCCCGTGGCGATGTCACCAGCCCTTGACCTCACGCAGCACGGTGGCCGTGCCACCACATCTGCATCACTGGGCACCCAGCCTGTGCCGGCCCTCCCCTGTCTGGCCACAAGCATGCTGGTGCTAATTAACGTGTCTGGCCTGGCTCCGTTAGCTTGGATCACTACTCCTCTAATGAATGGGCCCTATTGCCAGCAAATGAAGCCGTAAGCGAGCGACAGCACCTGCTCCTGCTGCCGTCGTGGCACGGCTCAGTACGGCACCCTTGCTTGGGGTCCTGCAGAAGCGAGGGTGCAGGTGAGCCCTGTGCTGGCAGCACCCACGCCAGGCAGCTCAGTGCTGCATTTGCCCCCAGCTAAGTCACTCTCAACAGCAGATGTTGCTGGAATGTGGGTCAGGGATGCTCCAGGTGCCTCCTCCCTGTGGGAGCTGAGCACGGTGGGTGGCTGGTGCTCACCGATGACTGCCTTTGGGTCCCCATCACCTTCCTGCGACCCGCTCCCCTCCTTTTCACCTCCCAGTTCAACGAGAAGGCGAAGCCGGTGTCGTGCTTCAAGCACCTGGTGCAGGCCAACATCCGGAACAAGAAGGTCTTCAAGGAGGATGTGCAGGGGATGGTGGCCAAGGGCACGACCGACTACAAGGCTGGCTTCGAGTACGCCTTCGACCAGCTGCAGAATGTGAGCCGGGGTCCGGGCCGTGGGCTGCTGGGGGTCACAGTGTCCCCATGGGTGCTGGGGGCATGCTGGGGGTCACAGTGTCCCCATGGCTGCTGCCCTGCATCTGGGGCTTCAGCGTGCAGAGAGGGCTCCTTGTCCTCCTTTGCAATGCTAAAGGGCCATCCCTACCCCGGCACGCTGCAGCCGAGGTTAAAAGTTAGCAGAGCTGGGCAGAGGGGCTGGATCCAGCCAGACACTGCACCAGAGGCAAAATAAAGAGCGATGGTGCCGTTAGGTGCTGAGCAGCGATAGCCACAACATATCCAAGCACACAGCATCCCTCCTCCTGCCCGTTCACCCCAGCCACCTTCACCCCAAAGAAACAGGCTGGCAAGAGAGAGGGGTCGGGGCCAGCACCGACACCGCTCGCTCCGGCCTCAGGCTTTGTCTCTCTTCCCTGCAGTCTAACATCACGCGTGCCAACTGCAACAAGATGATCATGATGTTCACGGATGGCGGTGAGGACCGAGTGCAGGACGTCTTTGAGAAGTACAACTGGCCCAATAAGACGGTGAGGGGCTGTGGAGTTGTGTGCTGACTGGGGCTTCTGCCTCGTTTGCTTTGAGCAGCATCACCATCCTCTCTCAGCTGCCCTGGCAGTGGGGCGGCTGATGCGCTGGTGCCATTTAGAGCCATCCCACAGGCTGCCAGGGCAGTGACGGGGCTGGTGGGGCCCCCCAAGAGCCTGCCTTAGAGGGACCCCACCCCAGGAAGGGGGAACAGGGCTGTCTGCAGACAGGAGGGTCCCCAGTCACCTCCCGGCTCCTGGGAACGCATGTGGTGGGGGGATCGTGGGCCGTGCAGGACCCTCAGAGAGCACAGACTGCTCCCTGTGCAGCGACGCTGTGGTGCGAGGAGCTCTGGTCCCACCAGCAAAGGCGACTTTGGCTGATGGGGAGCAGGACTGGCCGGCTCCAGGCAAGGAGAATGGGGCTGCCTTCCTGCCCGCCAGCGTTTGCAGGTGCTGCCTTCTGCTTCCCTGCGCTTGGCCACAGGCAGCACGGTCTGTGTGGCAGAGAACGATGCCACAACCATCCCTGGGGAGCTGGGAGCACCCGAGCGTGCGAGACTCGGGGTGCCCAGTCCTCACCGCCGCTCTCTGCCCCAGGTGCGGGTTTTCACCTTCTCTGTGGGGCAGCACAACTACGACGTGACCCCGCTGCAGTGGATGGCCTGCGCCAACAAAGGTGAGCTGGGGCACGGGAGGCTGCGGGCACCGGGCTCAGCCCTTCGCACTGGGGCTGGCACCACTGTGCCACTGCTGGCAAGGTGCTTGCTACAGCCCTGGAGAGCCGGACACAGGGACAGCCGGGCTGCCAGCTCTCCAACTACCTTTCTCTTCCTTTTCCAAGGTTATTACTTCGAAATCCCCTCCATCGGCGCCATCCGCATCAACACACAGGTACGCTGGGGTGCGGGCAGGCGGGGTGCACACATGGGCACCCCCAGTACCCTGCAGAGAGCCAAAAGGCTGGCAGCAAGCGTGGCAGTGAGGTCTCACTCTATTGAAATAAGTAATCCATCTTCCGCAGCTCTCTGCGGACCTTGTGCCTTTTGGGTGGCTAATGATGAAACATCAGTCGTTAATGGGCACCGAGCAGAGCCATGTGCAGGCAGGGAGCAAGCGCAGGCGGGGCTGGCCCCGGGGTGCCCCTTTTCTGGGTCGGATGCACTCGAGGTGCTGTGGTGGGTGGGTGAGGGGGGTCCCCACGTCGGGCAGCCCCTCAAACAGGGCTGGTGTCGTGGCACGGGGGCTGCTCCTCTGCCCAGAGTTCTGCTGCGGCAAGGTGAGCCGGGAGAAGAGAAACCGTCCTGGGAGACGGTACCAAAACACTGGCAGTGGCAGCCTGAGAGACGGCAGCTACGTGGGGTGGATGTGGTGGAGCAAACCCAGCCCCGAGGATGGCTGGGAGCTGGGGGGGCTCTGGCCACGCAGCCTGGGGAGCCCCTGCCTTGCTCGTGGCGAGAGCAGCACCTTGTTTGCATCCTGACCAGCCTGCTGGGCTCCCAGCTGGAGCCGTAACCCTCAGCTCTGGCTCAGTCTGCACCCGGGGGCTGGACCAAGCACCTTGTTAATAATCCCTGGCGCGTGCGTGGGGACAAGGGGGTCACTGGGTCCCGTGTCATGCTTTCCACCTCCCTGTGTCCCTGCAGGAGTACCTGGACGTGCTGGGCAGACCCATGGTCCTGGCTGGGAACCGAGCCAAGCAGGTTCAGTGGACAAACGTCTACCAGGACGCCCTGGTAAGGACCCCGAGGCCCACAGTGCCGGTGGGGACACGAGCGCTGGGGTCCTGCACATCCCCAGGGTCCCGCACGGTGCCAGGGTGCCTACGGATGGGGACACCAGCCCGAGGGTCCCTCACAGCACATGCCACCATCTCCCTTGGCAGAGGGATAACCTGTGCCCACCCCACCTCTGGGTCCTGGGACATGGGACACCCTTCTGTGTTTGTGCAGGGCCTGGGCCTGGTGGTGACGGGCACACTGCCAGTGTTCAACTTGACAGAGGACAGCAGTGACAGGAAGGTAGGAGAGTGTGGCGGCCACCACGCTGGCAGCACTAGAACCCCAGCTGCAGGGCTGGGGCGGGGAGGGTGCCCTGATGCTGGGAGCCTGTCTACAGGGGGTGCTGCCTGCTCTGTGCCCCCTCCCTGGGGTGTGACAGGGGAGCTGCCATCATAGAATCATGGAGTGGTTTGGGTTGGAAGGGACCTCAAACCCATCCAGTTCCAACTGGACAGGGACACCTCCTACTGGATCAGGGGCTCCAAGCCCCATCCAGCCTGGCCTTGACCCCCTCCAGGGATGGGGCAGCCACCCCTGCTCTGGGCAACCTGGGCCAGGGCCTCCCCACCCTCACAGGAGAACATTTCTGCCTAAGATCTCATCTCAATCTCCCTTCTTTCAGCTGAAAATCATTCCCTGCACTCCCTGATCAAGAGCCCCCCCATCTTCCCTGTAGCCCTTTTCAGTACCCACAATGGCCTTGGCCACCTCTCCCAGTTCAATGGACACAGTGTCCCATGGAGGCTGCTGCGGGGCTGGCACGTCCCACCCTGTCCCCTCCGTGTCCAGATCTGACCCACATGTCCCCCAGGGACAACCCCCTGCTCCCCCATGCCCATGCTGGCGGTGGCAGGTGGAAGCCCTGCTCCTACCCACCTCCCTCCCTGTGCTTCCTTCCAGAACCAGCTCATCCTTGGCGTGATGGGGATTGACGTGGCTCTCAACGACATCAAGAGGCTGACACCACGATACAACGTGCGTGGGGGCCCCTTCTCCACGCTGCCTGAGCCCCCAAGGCCCCTTAGCACCAGCAGCAGCTGGGCCTGTAGCCAGGATTGTGGGCTGGGAGCAGAGCTGGGTGATGCTCTGGGAGCCAGAGCAGAGCCAGAACCCGTGCAGGATCACTGGGGAATAAACCTTACCAGCCTGGGGAGAGGAGCAGCCTAGCAGCGATGAGCCATGCTACTGGCCTCGGAACAGACATGGGGATAGAAAAGGCTGAGCCTGGGGGTAGCGTGGGGCGAGCTGTGCCTGCAGAGGTGAGGGTGGTCACCCTGGCACAGCGCAGAGCGCCCCAGAGCTACCTGCTCATCCTCATCCCTTCTCGCGTCCTTCCGCAGCTGGGGGCAAATGGTTATGTCTTCGCCATCGACCTGAACGGCTACGTCCTGCTGCACCCCAACCTGCAGCCCCAGGTGAGGAGGGGCCCAGTGCCATGGGGGTAAACCAGGCCCTGTGGGCACCCAGCTTGCCGGGGTCGCTAGGAGCTAATTGGGGGACTGTGATGAGTTTGTCTGGACCCAGTGGCGGCTGTGGGAGCCCTGAGCCTTTCTCCAGCTCTCCCTTTCTGCCTGCAGATCATCAATTTCCGTGAGCCGGTGACGCTGGACTTCCTGGACGCTGAGCTGGAGGACGAGAACAAGGAGGAGGTGGGCAGAAATGGGGGCAGCTTTTGGGGCACAGGCTGCCCCCCACACCCCGATGTGCAGTTGTGAAGGGCAGGCAGCCCCTCGAGCCTGCCCAGGGCAGCACCTTGTCTTAAGGACCCTGGCACAGCTCCCATGGGGCCACGAGCAGGGTCACTGTCCCCTGGGTACCCTCTAGGCTGCTCCCCCCTGCACCCCATGGGTCCCCAGTGTCACCCCACTGGGGTGGGGACCCGTGGGTGTGTGGCTGGGCTCTGTGTCCCTCAGTCGCCTCCTCCTTATCCCCCAGATCCGGAGAAGCATGATTGATGGGAACGATGGGCAGAGGTTCATCAAGACCCTCATCAAATCCCTGGATGAGGTAATTTGTCAGGGGGTGGAGATGATGGCCAAAACCACCTCCCTGCTGAGCACCCAGTCCTGGTGCTGGGGGTGTTTAGCCTGGAGAAGAGGAGACCTCATTGCTTTCTACAGCTACCTGAAAGGAGGTTGTAGAGAGGAGGGAGCTGGGCTCTTCTCCCAAGTGACAGGGGACAGGACGAGAGGGAATGGCCTCAAGCTCCACCAGGGGAGGTTCAGGCTGAACATTAAGAAAAAATTCTTCACAGAAAGGGTCATTGGTCCCTGGCAGAGGCTGCCCAGGGAGAGGGTTGAGTCACCTTCCCTGGAGGGGTTTAAGGGACGGGTGGGTGAGGTGCTGAGGGACATGGGTTAGTGATTGATGGGAATGGTTGGACTCGATGATCCGCTGGGTCTTTTCCAACCTGGTGATTCTATGATTCCGTGGTGGCGGGGAGTGAGGGGGTGTGTCTGGCACCTGGATCAGAGCCGGGGTCCCGTGTCACCACGCTGGCAGGGTCCTGGCTCTGCAGAGGCCTGACTGGCTGCCTCTGACCCACAGCAATACATCGACGAGGTGTTCAGGACCTACACGTGGGCACCTATCAAAAGCACCAACTACAGGTGAGTGGCTATGACAGCGTCCCCGCAGTCCCTCAGCGTTGGCCAGACTCGCACCAGCACAGGGCTGCGGTCACTTGCCTGCAGCTCAGGAGGTCCCCATGGCCACCAGGAGTGTCCCGTGGGCTGTGGGGTTTCAAACGTGCCATCGCATCGTTGCACGCAGCCAGTGATGCTCTAAAAAGCACTCCCAAAAGGGCTCCCCACCAGGATTCGGCACCGCAGAGCTGGACCGTGGTCCCCAGCGCTCAGGACAGGTGCTGGTGTGCAAGGTGTGGGATGAGGGACACCCCTGCCACCACCAGGAGCTCTCGCAGGTCTCTGCCTGCTCCAGGGTGGGTGACAGAGGCACATGCCCACCCTGCAGCACAGGCAGAGGAGAGCAGTGCTTCCCTCTGCATTTATCACCCAGTTTGGACCAGCAGATATGTAAGAAAGACCCCGGCATCGTGTCTGCACCGTCCAACTTGTGCTGCCTTCATCCTGTGAGGAGCCATATGATCCCCCTGCCACCTGATGTACCTTCACCCTCCTCACCTTGAGGAGGGGCTTGGGAGGGGCTGGCAAGGGTCATAGCCACCTCCCAGTGCTGCCCAGTGTCCCCCCTGCAGCCATAGTTGTGTCCCCCACGGTGGCACAACTCTAGAGCGAAGAGGTGCTGTCAAAGAAGGGACAATGACACACGGTGACAAAGCTGTGGCCAGGTGAAAGGTGCTGCAGCCGGCACCTCGGAGCCCAGCTCCCTCTGGCAGCATGTGCCGTGGGTCCAGCAGCTCCACCACCACCTCCTTTCCCACCCCATCCTCCTCGCTGCGCTCCAGAGCCCTGGCTAGTGGAGCCCTCCTTCCTTGTGTGATGGTTGCCTTCAGTCTCTCCTCACTGGGAAGGTTTTATCCCTTCTTTTGAGAGCTCCTCCTGCCTTCCTTTCTTCCAGAGATGTTTCCTTCTTCCATGTGCATCTTCCTTGGTTCCCAGGCAGGCAGGTCCTGCCCATCTGAGCCCTGGCTTGACAGGTTTGCCACCTCCTGTGCTCGGAGGTGCTCTCAGGATTGGCCCTGGGTGCCACCAGGATGAACCCGACTGCCCTGGGGATGGCCCTAGGTGCTCTGGAGACAGCCCTGGGTGCCCCAGGGTGGCAGTAGGTGCACTGGGGATGACCCTGGGAGCCGCTGCAATGGGTCTGCATGCTCTGCTGGTGGCCCTGGGTGCCACCAGGATGACCCCAGGTGTTCCGAGGATGGCCCTGGTTGCTCCAAGGATGGCCCTGGGTCCTCCAGGATGACCCTGTGCGCTTTGGGGACAACCGTGGGTGCCATCAGGATGGCTCTAGGTGCTTTGAGGTCAAATTTGGGTGCCACCAGGATGACCCTGGGTGCCTCCAGGGCAGCACTGGGTGCAGTCCCTTGAAAGAAGGACACAGCAGGGTCTGCAGGAGACCAGTGAGGCTGCTGCCAAGGGTCACCAGGCAGGGTCTGGGGCCGGCTAAGGGCCCCGGGTGGGTGTAAAGCCTCACAGCGCCTGTCTGCTCTCCGTCTCTGCAGCCTGGGGCTGGTTCTGCCTCCCTACAGCACCTACTACATCCAGGCCAACCTCAGCGACCAGATCCTGCAAGTGAAGTGTAAGTAGCCCCTGGTGTTCCCCGCCGCCCTCTCACACTCCCGCTCGGCCCCTCGCCCACCCGCGGCTGTCGGGGGAGAAACACGAAGCCAAAAAACTCGCAAAAAGAGATAGGGATCACCTAGAGGCAAACAAAAAAAAAAAATTGAAAATAAGAGAGGCATAACTAGAGGTGAAGGCACAAAGGGAAGGCGAGCTGCCTGCCTGGGGTGCCCCGGGGTGCCAGGGTTTGGTCTTTACTCTTTGCACCCCAAGATGTGAGCGCAGGCTGCAGGCGGGCGCTGCCCTGCTCCCCTCGTGGGGCGAGGGATGCCGCCGGAGCTGCCGCTCCGTTTGCGAGCCTGGGAAATATGCATGCATCTCTTTAATTTCCTTTGGTTTATTACGATTCTTTGGGTTCGGTTGAAGCCATTTCTTCTTCTTTTTATGAGTTCTTTTTCAGTTGGTTTCAATTTTTGTTTGGAATTAATCTGTGTACGTGTGTGTTAGCCTGGCCCCCCCCTCTTTCTCTCTCTTTCTCTTTCCCCTTCGACTCCCCCCCAACCTTTTTCCCACCACGCTGCTCCCGGGGACCCCGTCCCCTTAGGGAGAACCGGACCCTTCCCATCTCCCCTCTGGTTCCCCCTGTTTCTTCCCCTTGGCCGCCACGGTGGCTCGAGCCCAGCCCTGTTCCGGATCCAGCCCCTGCCCCGTCTCCATCCCTGGGCAGGAGCCAGGCTGTCCCCATCCCCGGGAGGGGGTCCCCGTCCTCCCGTGCCGTGCATGCCCCCCAACTCAGTGAGGACATTTCGATAGCAAGACTGTTGCAACTGTTTGCTACTGATTCTCATTTTCCTTTGGAGTATTGAATATGTATATTTTTTTTTTTTAGTTTTATCTTTGCATTATTTTATTCTTATTTCACCGTGGCCTTTTCTTTTCTTTTTGTTACTGGGTTTATTTTTCTTTCCTTTTCTTATTTTTCATGTCGTTTTTTGCAAGAGGTTTCCTTTTGGTATGATTATGATACACAATATTTTTATTCAAACGGCGATTGAATAAAATATTGTTTGTGCCCCCCTTCCCCCTTTCCACCCAACCCCCTTTTTTTTTGTTTGTTGTTTTTTTGTTTGTTGTTTTTCTTGCTTTCTCTCTATGGTGGATTCACACAGTACCAAACATCAAAATGGAGGGCAAGTATTTTCAGTCTCAGACCACTCACCTTCACCACCCCGTCCCCTGCCCCGTGTTCAGTCCCCCCAGCCCCCTGCTTGCCCATCTCCCTGCCCGTTTGCCACACCGAACCCGCAAACCGCCACCGACTCGCCCTTCCTCCCTCCTCCTCTTCCTCCTCCTCCACCTTCTCCTCCAGTTCCCCCTTTATTTGAAAGCAACATGTCTTGTTCTGTCCATGAGAGCTTTGTCACGACGATCCCCCACTCCCTCCCCGCGCATCGCTCCCAAACCTGGTTCGGTATCGCTCAAGAGCCAATCTTGTACGAAACTGCTGTTTTCGATCCACGAGGTTTTTTCGTAGCGAGTTTGATACCCTGCTCTTCCTCTCTCCCTGCTCTTCTTCCTCCCCTCCTCCCTGCTCACCCCCTCTGGTCCTTCTCCCCGCATCCCAGCTCCTCCGCTTCCTCCTCCCCAAGACAACTCAACCTGAAAGGGATAGGGCTGTGCAGGGAGCGGGGACAGAGGGTGGGGGACCCCGTCCTCCGCCACCATCGCCCTCTGGGAAAGGCTTTTTGGTGGAAGCCCCCCCCCCAGGCAGAAATCCTTGGCAGAGGTGGGGATGGGACCCCCCGGGAATGGTGCCACCCTGCAGCGTGGGGGACGGCGAGCTTGGCTGAGCCCTGGGGCGCTGTGCTGCCTGTCCCCGTGCCCGCTGCCCAGCGCCCAGCATGGCATGAAGCCCCCGGCAGCCGCAGCGCCCCAGCGCCGTCCGTGCCCCCCGCCAGCAGCTCTGATGGGGCCGACGTGCCACGAGGCAGCGGGGGCTGCTACCTCCCTGCTGCGGAGCGAGGCGTCACGCGCCCCACGGCTGGATTTGGCTCACGTTCCGGTGCCACCCGGCTGCTTGCCAGAGCAGGAGGAGACCTGTGGGGCCAGAGCCATGGGTCCCATGTGGCAGGCCAGGAGATGCCCCGGCATTTGATAGGAACGGTTGGACTCAATGATGGGTCTTTTCCTAGCTGGTGATTCTATGACTCTATGCACGGTCCCCAGGGGACCCACCACCACGCTGTGCCCCGCACGGCGCCCTGCACGCAGCGCCCGCCGGCAGCATCCGCTCCCTGGCACGGGCAGGGCTGCGGGGGCCACGGCAGCACAGGGGGAACAGAGGGGACAAGGCCAGTGGGGAGGTGCAAGTGTCACCCTCAGCCCTGTTCTATCAGCTTTGAGTTGCCTCCTCCCGGCGTCCCTGCGATGGCAATGCTGATGGACCAAGTACGAGTGTTTTGTACTCCTCTCCTCCTCCTCCTCCTCCTCTTCCTCTCATCGGCTTGTACCCAGCCCTCGGAGAGCAACAGTCCAACCTCTGGCTGTGCTGTCAATGCACCGGGGCCAGCGGGAGGGCGAGGGGTGGCGCTGCCCGCCGCAGGGCCACCAGCCCCGGCTGTCCCGTAGCGCCCCGCACGCGCCCCCTGACCGCCTCGCCCCCTGAGCTGAACCCTGCGGCCACTGCCTTGCTGCCAGGGGGTCCCCGAGAGGCACCCCAGACCTTGCTGGGCTTTGTTGCCCCCTTAAAGCCGAGCCAGGCGCTGGGCTGGGAGGCGAGCGTGGTCCCCCATCCCCGTTGGGGTCCCGCCGCCCCGGGGAGGGAAGGGGCTGGCGGCAGAGCCCGCAGCACATTGCACAGCACGGTGGTGGCCGGGGAGCCTCTGGTTGGACTGTCCTCAGCAAGGTTCCCAGTTTGGCCATGTCAATGCCTGAAAATTCCCTTTTGTTTTTTTATTTCTTTCCCCCTCCCCGACACCCAAGTGTTTTGGTGATCCTCCTCCGGCCAGGAGCGCAGCATGCGGTTCCCTGCCCTCGCCCGCCTCCCCTCCCCGAGAGAGAGACGCCCCCGCGCCCTCCCAAACATGCATATATATACATGTGCACATATATATATGTGTGTGTGTCTCTGTGTGTCCCTGCGTACACGCCACCGGCCGCGCGTACGCAACCACCTTCAGCCCGCGACCGAGCAAATTCGAGCCAAGATGGGCAAACCTCTCCTGATTTGGCTAGAACTTTCCTTCCCGTGCGGTGCCAGCGACAGCAGAACGGCCTTTTCCTTCCTCTCTTGTTACCAAGAGCAGCAAATGCCTTTTTTTTTTTCTCCTGTTCCCTCCCCTCTCTCTCTGTCCGTCTCTCTCCGTCCTGGCCCCCCCGGCGTCCCTGTCCCCCCCGTCCCCGCCGGATAACCTTCCCTTTCTGTTGCAGATTTTGAATACCTGCTGCCCAACAGCTTTGAGTCGGAGGGACATGTGTTCATTGCTCCCAGGTAGCTTTGCGTGTGCGCTTGCCGAGGTGTGCATCGGCCCCGCTGCCGACCCCTTCCATCGCCCCGTCCCCCTCATTGTGCCTTGTCCCCCATCCCCTCCGCTGCGTGTGTCGTGCCGAGGGCGCTGCCGCTGGGACCCCAGCCCCGTCCCGCCACCCAGTCGCATCCAGCACGGTATATATGCACCCAGGGTGACCCTGCCGACCTCTGCGTGTGCATATATAGATATAGTTTCTGAAAATCCCCCCGCCGAGCGAGGCGCCTCCGGTGGCATCATACAGTCGCGCTGGGCACGGGGGCACAGGGAGAAGGAAGGCTGGGGCGGGGGGGGTCTTGCCTCAAATTTGGGATGCCCCAGCGATTTGGGAAAGCGGCCGGCTGTGAACTCGGTCACGAGGACGGCGTAGTGGCTTCTGGACAGACAGATGCGAGCCCTCCCCTGGGCTGTGCCGCCCGGCGGGGACAAAGGGCTTGGTGAGGCGTTCAGGGAGCCCCGTGGGGCTGCTGGCACCCTGCCCGTCCCACCACTGCAGTGCAACCACGAACCAGCCCCAGTTAGCATTACCAGCTAATCATCTATGTACATAGACATCATTCCAACAGCTAAACACCCCATTAGGAGATGTTTTATCCTTGTGGTTCTTGGCAACTGCAGCAGGTTGAGGCTGCAGCACCTGAAGGTACCCCCTACCCTCCTTGCCGTTGCTCATTTGCACTAATTTTGGATAAAACAGCCCAAAGCCTACAGTTATTGTGCAGACCTGGCTTTTTGGGGGAGGAATTTAGTCACCAGGAGATGCATGGGACAGCAGGAAACATGAAAGTTAAAGCAGAGTGTTAATAAGAAAAAAAAGCCTGATATAGAAAAAAAAAAAAAATCAGCCCATAAATGCACTAAGGGAATAGAGCCAGAGGTGATGATGGAGACTGGGTCAGCCTGCAGCGATGGGCTTGGTGTCCAGCCTGAGTCTCCACAGCCACAGAGGAAAAACAGGCTTTGGAAATGAGGGTGAGCCCTTTGGTGGCCGCAGAGCAGCTCTGCAAGCCCCCTCCCTGCGGTGGGTGCCAGGGCACACGGGCGGCAGGGAGGAGCCCAGGGTGACCGTATGATCTGCCGTCGGCGCTGCCGGGACACTGGATATTTTCAGAAACCATATATCCCGCGTTCCCTGTGGGTGTGTGAGTCCCCGTATCTCTGCGTGGCGGGGGAGACCTGGAGGCGGCTGCTCCCCCAGCGCAAGGGGCGAGGGGCCAGGATGGGCTGGCCAGGCTGCCCTGGTTTTTTGGCCACCCTGGGGGCAACCTCCCCGCCATCCTCTGCTCTGGCATTTGTCCTCTTGCGGAGGTTTTTGGCAGAAGCAGGAGCTCGGCAGAGGGAACGTGAGCTGGGGAAGCGCCCCAGCACCGCTGCTGGCACCCACAGTGGCATCAATCCGTGCCGTCCGGCTCAAGCCTCGTGGTGACACATGGGGTCACGGCTGCCCCCAGCATCGGTGGGGCCGGAGCTCTGCACTCAGGGTGCTCCCAGAGCACGGATGCAGCATCCCCAGCGGTGCCCATCTCAGGGTGGGACCCTGGCCAGTAGTGCCCGCGGGCAAGCACCCACCTCCGCTGGCCAGACCTCACCCAGCACCAAACAATCTATGCCAAGGGCACCAAAACGGCTGCCGAACGCCTGCATGGTGATGCCGGCGCAGCCACGGGAGCTGCTGAGGCAAACGCCGCTCCTTGCGGTGCCGCAGAGGCAGGGCAGGGTGGGCACGGTGGCACCCACCTGGCCCCGCAGGTAAGTACGGTGGCAGAGGCTCCCAGTCCCACCAGTAGCCCCACCAGTACGGGGAGTTGGGCTGAGGGTTGCGCTACTCTGGGCCAGCTGGGATCCATCAAAGCTGGTGACAGAGCTGGTGGCCGCTGTGACAGCCGAGCTGGCAGCTGCCCTGGCAGGGTGACACTCGCGGGAGCGGTGACATATCACCACCGTGTCCCCCAGCAAGCCTGCCCCGCCATCCCCGGGGGGAGAACTGACCTTGCCTTTTCCATCCTCACGAACAACAAACCTTGTCCCCCAAACCCCAGAGAGTATTGCAAAGACCTCGACTTGTCGGATAACAACACCGAGTTCCTGGAAAACTTTATTGCCCTCATGGAAAAGGTGACCCCAGACTCCAAGCAGTGTGAGTAACCGCGGAAGGCTGGGACGGGCTGCCAAGGGGGCTGCAGGGGATGGGAGCATGGGGGGGGACGTGGGGCAGAGGCTGAACTGTGCTGGGATTGGGGTCCTTGGAGCCACTGCAGAGCAGGTGCTGGTGCAGGGACCATAGTGTGGGGGAACATGGGTGATCCTACAAGGTCTGGCCCTCACCTTGTCCTCCTCCTTCTCTCCATCTTCCTCCCAAGGCGACAACTTCCTCCTGCACAACCTGATCCTGGACACGGGCATCACGCAGCAGCTGGTGGAGCGCGTCTGGAAGGACCAGGACCTCAACACGTAGGTGGGGGCAAGGTGGCCCAGGATGGGCAGCACTGTCTGGGGATGGAGGGGGCCAAGGGGCTTGAGGGGGGCTCCGAGGATGGGACAGGGGCAAAGCAAAGCCCCGCTGGAGCACCTCTGCTATGAGAACAGGCTGAGGGAATTGGGGTGGTTCGCTCTAGAGAAGGCTCCAGGGAGACCTTAGAGCAGCTTCCAGTATGGAAAGGGGCTCCAGGAAAGCTGGGGAGGGACTTCTTCCAAGGGCCTGGAGTGATAGGATGAGGGGGGATGGCTTTAAATTGGAAGGAGGAAGATTTAGATTAGACATTAGGAAGAAATAATTCATACTGAGGTTGGGGAGGCCCTGGCCCAGGCTGCCCAGAGCAGGGGTGGCTGCCCCATCCCTGGAGGGGTTCCAGGCCAGGTTGGATGGGGCTTGGAGCAACCTGATCCAGCAGGAGGTGTCCCTGCCCATGTCAGGGGGTGGGAGCTGGATGGGCTTTGAGGTCCCTTCCACTCCAAACCATTCTGTGATGCCCAGTATGCCATCCCCTGTCCTTGCAGGTACAGCCTCCTGGCTGTCTTCGCAGCCACCGACGGGGGCATCACCCGCGTCTTCCCTAACAAGTGAGTGTCCGGGGGTGTGCACGTGCCAGGCCCTGCTGGGTGACAACACCTGCTGCCGTGGGGCCATCTCTGGTGGGACCGGAGCCAAGTGACTCCCCTACAGGGCTGCAGATGACTGGGAGGAGGAACCAGAGCCCTTCAACGCCAGCTTCTACCGGAGAAGCCTGGACAACAAAGGCTACATCTTCAAGCCGCCGTACCGGGATGGTGGGTGCTGGCTGGGCGCAGCAGGGAGTGGCACAGGCTGCCACTGGTCCCACGTGTCTTCTGATGCCACCGCTGTCCCCTCTGCAGCCGGCTACCGGGGCCTGGACCTGGAGAACAACACCATCGGGATCCTGGTGAGCACCGCCGTGGAGCTCAGCATCGGGGGCAAGACGCTGAAGCCCGCAGGTAGGCAGGGGGCTGGGTGTTCTGCCACCAGGCTGGGGAGGGCTCTGTCCCCACGCCAGAGCTGCCCCTGTCTCCCCATCGCCCCAGTGGTGGGAGTGAAGCTGGACCTGGAGGCCTGGGCTGAGAAGTTCAAAGTGCTGGCAAGCAACCGGACAGACCGTGACCAGCTGGGTGCCCGCCGGGTACGTACCCTGAGGCTCCCACAGTGCTGGCACAGCACGGGGACAGGGATGGGGAAGGAGCTCTACTGCTGGGGACGTGGCTGGGGAGCACTTCCAGGTCATGGGGCCCATCGTCGTGGCAATCTCGTACTTCCAGCACACCCTGTGTGTCCCCTCACAGCTCTAGGGGAGAGGACAGTCCTGTTAAGCTGTCCCTCTGCCCTGGTTTTGGTTGACAGTGCGACCCCTCGACCAGCTGCGAGATGGATTGCGAGGCCAACAACAAGGTGGGTGGTGGGCAGGGGTGTCCGGGAGGGCTCCCCGTCCCCTGCCTGTGCTGCCTGGGGGCGGCTGCTGCCTCTGTCCCTCCCAGAGCTCGGCCAGGACATCGCCCTGGTCCCCCTGCCTGGCCGCCTGCCACCCCCTGCCCTGCCTGTCCTGCCTTGCCCTGCGTGCAGCCGCAGGGTGGGTGGCACTGCCCTCCTTCCCCAGGACCTCATCTGCGTCCTCATTGATGACGGGGGCTTTCTCGTGCTCTCCAACCAGGAGGACCACTGGTACCAGGTGAGTGGTGCCCGCGTGGCAGCTCTGCTGGACGTGGGAGCTGAGACCTCTGAACTCGTGACACGGGTGGCGTGGCAGCCCCACTCGAGTCCCTGCCCAGGGACACCCACAGCCACGTGGCGTTTGGCTGCAGACTTGGCGTTCCCATCACAGGTGGGCAAGTTCTTCAGCGAGGTGGATGCCAACCTGATGTCTGCCCTCTACAACAACTCCTTCTACACCCGCAAGGAGTCTTACGACTTCCAGTCCGTCTGCGCCCCCGAGGCCCAGAGCAACACGGGTGCTGCGCCCCGCGGTGTCTTTGTGGTGAGGGCTGCAGGGACGGTGGAGCTGGGAGCTTGGGGTCACCCTGCACAGGCACCTGGTGGCTCATCTCCCCGCTCTTTGCCTGCAGCCCACCGTGGCCGATCTCCTCAACCTCGCCTGGTGGACATCGGCCGCAGCCTGGTAAGTGTCACCACGTCCCCTCCTTGGGAGCCGTTTCTGTTGGGCGGTGACGCCGACGCATCTCTGGACTGGGACAGAGGTGACCATGCTCTCCTTCCCCAGGTCTTTCTTCCAGCAGTTCCTCTATGGCCTCACCTACAGCAGCTGGTTCCAGACGGGTGAGTCCCCGGGGTACCTGGGGCTGGGAGTGGGCAGGGGACGTGGAGGGGACGCGTTGGGAGGTCGGTGGCCCCTGGCCCATGGCCTGTGCCGGCGCAGAGGAGGTGGCAGGGGACAGCATGGAGGCCAGGGAGACAAGCTGCATCATGAAGCAGACGCAGTACTACTTCAGCACCGTCAACGCCACCTACAACGCCATCATCGACTGCGGCAACTGCTCCAGGTGGGTCCGTGCCCCCCATGCCACCACCTGGGCAGGGTTGGGGACAGCCCTCGGGCTGCCTCTGCTGCAACCCCCCTGCGGCCACCTGCATGGGGCAATGGGAGGTGCCCTGCAGCGCTCTGGGGGCTGCGGTACCTGAACAGCGGGGACAGAGACCAACGGTAGCGTCCCCGTGGGCTGTGGGGTGACAGTGACGTCCCCAAGGCTCCTGCGAGTGGGACCAAGCCCAGAAGGCCCTGTGGTGCTGGTTCCCTGGGCAAGGAGAGGAGGTGGGGATGGGGGAAAGGGGTGACAGTGTGGATGGGAACAGGGAGAGAGATGGAAGTGGAGATGGGGATGGGAATGGGGATGGGGACAAGGATAGTATTGAAGTTGAGGACAGGGATGGGGTCAAGGAGGAGGTTAGGGATGGAGATGGGGACGGGTGATGGTGGAGAAGGGGACAGGGGCAGGAATGGGGATGGGGACAAGGATAGGGCTGAGGTTGGGGATTAGGTTAGGGATGAGCATGGGGACCCAGGCAGTGATGAAGCTGAGGACAGGGACACCCTGCTGGCTCAGCCTCCAGCAGGGCTGGCAGCAGGAGCCAGGCAGGGCACAGGGTAAGCAGGGTCCCCGCTGCGTCCCCCAGGCTGTTCCACGCGCAGAGACTGGCCAACACCAACCTGCTCTTCGTGGTGGCCGACAAGCCCCTCTGCAGCCAGTGCGAGTCCGTCAAGCTGCTGCAGGCAGAGGTACGAGGTATCCTTTGGTGGCCTGACTGCGTCCCGATGGGACATGGGGACAGAGCTGTGGGGGGACAGGCAGGGTCTGTGGGGCAGGGGAGGCAGGAGCTATCGGGTCCAGCAGGGCTGGGGGCAGCCAGCTCGTGGCCAGAGGAGCTGGGGTGGCCATGAGACGCCCCGTGGGCACCCGCCGCCCTTTCCTGGTGGTTTCCTTAACCTGCGAAGCCCCTCCGAGGGATCCCAACCAGTGTGAGCTGGTGGACAGGCCTCGCTATCGGAAAGGTCCCCACATCTGCTTCGACTACAATGCAACAGTATGTGGGGCGTGGGGGGCACGGGGTGGGCAGCAATAAGAGGGGTTCCTGGGGGTGGTTGGGGCAGTGGGTGCCCTCTAAGGTGGAGATTGGAGCCATCATGGGGGGAGCAGAGCTGAGAGGTGACCCCCCTGAGGGGATTGAGGGGATGAGTGCCCCCCTTGGCGAGAGCAGAGCCGTGGGGGGGATCCTTGGGGTGCAGTGCTGGTTGGGGACCCTGATGGGGATTTGGAGTCCTGGGAGGACCCGGGGTGGAGGTGCGGGAGGCTTGGGGAGCCCCCTGGGGAGATCAGAGCCAGGGGGTCCCCAGGACAGCGATACCAGGAGGCTCAGGGGGGTCCTGGGGCAGGAGGTGCAGCGGGACTGCAGGGTCAGTGGGTGCCTCTGCCAGGGCCGTGGGGCACCGAGGCACCAACCAGGGTGCCCCATGGCCCTTCTCCCTCTGCCCCCCAGGAAGATACCTCAGACTGCGGCCGAGGAGCTTCCTTCGCCCCCTCGCTGGGGGTCCTGCTCTCCCTGCAGCTGCTGCTCCTCTACTCCAGCGCCAGCCAGCACCCGCTGCCCCCGGCCGCCTGCCTTTAGCCCCCCAGCCGCCACCCGCCAGCTCTCTTTTCTTCCAAGCTCCATCTCCATCCGGCTCCTTGGCCCCGAGCGGGAGCGACGTCCCCTCTGCCGCCTCGGGGATCCCCACGATGCTGCCTCGGGGGTCCCCGCGATGCCGCCCCGCGCTCCCGCAGCCAAAGAAGAGTCGGGGTGCAGAGCGGGGACCGGGTCGGTGACCCCGTATCGCGCCCTCCCGGCCGCTCAGACTCGGACGGTGGCGTCGGCCCCTCCGCCCGTGACCCCCCCATCCGCCTCGCCTCTTTTTTTAGCTTGAAGATTTTAAACCAGATCTTTCTACATCGAATTTCCAGCATTTTCGCCCGGAGACCGGCGGTGTTTGTGGTCAACCGTGAGGACACTTGGAAAAAAAAAAAATAAAGGAGGGGGATGGAAAAAGAGGGGGGAAAAAAAGAGAAAAGGATTTGAGTTGACAATGCGGGTCGGTGTTATCTGTTATCCCCGGGGGTGCGGGGCAGACGAGGCTCAGCACCCCTGCGGGCGCAGGGCTGGGCAGGATGGAGCCCGGGCGCTGGGCTCAGCCGCTCTCGTGCGCTCCTGGGCGCAGGTATCAGGGGGGAAAAGGAGGAAGAAAGTTGGGGGGGATGGGGTTGGGTTGGGTTGGGTTGGGGGGGGGAAGAGATGTGTATTTTGTTTCTTTTCCGTTCTGCAGATCACTGTGAAATCCTGCCCGCCCCAGCCCTGCCTGCCCTCGCCAAAGAAACCACCGCGCGGGGCCTGCGGGACGCGGAGCCGAGGTGCCGCGTGTCCCCAGGGTCCCCTGCTGCTCCCCAACCTTGAGGGGACCCGGGGGGGGAGGCCGGGCCGCTCGGATGCGAGGAATCGGGGTGCCCCTCTCTGCCCCGGGCACCCGAGCTCCGAGCTCACCCATCACCCAGGGCTGGGGGAGGGTGCCAGGCGTTAATTACCGCTGGGGTTAATTAATGGTCATTCTGCTTGTAGCTTTTTTCAGTGTGTGTTTGGTTACTGTCTCTGGGAACCGTGTTTGAACAGATGGCTCTGTGTTACCGGGAGTGTGTGTACTTCTGTAGTCTAGTTAGGTGCTCTGCCAGAAAACCACTATACATACCTATAAATATATACATATATAGTCTATTTTAAGTTAAAAACCAATGAGACAACGGGGCGGCGCGGCCCTGGCCTCCCCTGTCCTACCAGGGTCACCCCCTGCCCCATCCCCACCTGAAAGCTTCTCTCTGCTCATTCCAAGGCGTTGGGTTTTTAATTCATTTTTTTTCTTTCTTTAATTTATTTTTAATTTCTTTAGGTTTTTTCTTTTTTTTTTTTTTTTTACAGAAGAGTTGGAAAAACTTAAAAAAAAAAAAACAAAAAAAACAACAAAAAAGACAATTTGTAAGATATCGTGCGTGTGACTCCTTGTAAAATATTTTCAAATGGTTTATTACAGAGACTCAGTTATTAAATAATGTTCATATTTTCACTTCACAGGCGGTGGCTGCGTCATTGCCTGGGGTGGCGGGCAGGGAGGGGGCGTCGGGCAGGGCACCCGGAGCTGCTCCGTGTCCTGGGGTGGAGGGAGGGAGGCGTCCGTGTCACTGAGTGCCACCCATGCCAGCCCCCTCCATGTCCGTGTGTCCCGCTGTCTGTCTGCGTGTCCCTCCTTGTCCGTGCATCCCCACTCTGTCCATGTGTCCCCCCCATGTCCGTGTGTCCCCACTATGTCTGTGTGTCCCCCACTATGTCCATGTGTCCTTCTCCTTGTCCATGTGTCCCTTCCTTGTGTCCATGTGTCCCTCTCACTGTCCTTGTGTCCCCCTCATGTCCATGTGTCCCCCTCCTTATCCATGTGTCCTTCTTGTCCATGTGTCCCCCCTATGTCCTTGTGTCCCCCCCATGCCCATGTGTCCCTTTCCTTGTCCGTGTCCCCACTCTGTCCATGTGTCCCTTCCTTGTGTCCATGTGTCCCGCTCCTTGTCCGTGTGTCCCCACTATGTCTGTGTGTCCCCCACATGTCCATGTGTCCCCCTCCTTATCCATGTGTCCTTCTCCTTGTCCGTGTGTCCCCCTCCTTGTCCATGTGTCCCTCCTATGTCCTTGTGTCCCCTCCATGCCCACGTGTCCCCTTCCTTGTCTGTGTGTCCCCGCTATGTCCATGTGTCCCTTCCTTGTGTCCATGCTCCCCGTGTCCGTGTGTCCCCACTCTGTCCGTCTGTCCCTCCTTGTGTCCGTCTGTCCCCTCCATGCTCGCCCCACCCCCGCCCCAGTAGCCGGCAGCCGCACTACAAGTCCCGGCGTGCCTTTCGCGGTTTGACTACAAGTCCCGGCGTGCCTCGCGGCCGGACCACAGTTCCCGACGTACCTCGCGGCCGGACCACACCTCCCGGCGTGCCCCGCGGCCGGACTCCAAGTCCCGCGGTGCCGTGCGCGGAGCGTGCGCGCGGCGCTGCGTGCGGCCTGCGGGGCGGCGGGCGGGAGGCGGCGGCCCCGGCCCGGCCGCGGGCCCCAAGATGCGTCGGTACCTGCCGGTGGCGCGGCAGCACTGCCTGGCGGCGCTGGCCGGCACCAGCGTGGTGGTGAAGTCGCTGAGCGGCGCCGCGGTGCTGCTCTACCTGCTCTCGTTCGGCCTGGACACGGCGTACGCGCTCGGCGTGACCCCCGGGCTGCTGCTGCCCCCCAACTTCTGGGTGTGGACGCTGCTGACCCACGGGCTGGTGGAGCAGCGCGCCTGGGGCCTGGCGGGCAGCCTGGCCACGCTGGGGGCGGCGGGGCGGCTGCTGGAGCCGCTCTGGGGCGCGCTGGAGCTGCTCGTCTTCTTCACGGTGGTGAACGTCTCGGTGGGGCTCCTGGCGGCCGTCGCCTACTTTCTCACCTACGTGGCCTCCTTCCACCTCGCCTCCCTCTTCGCCGTCCGCATCCACGGCGGGCTGGGCTTCCTCGGGGGCGTCCTGGTGGCGCTCAAGCAGACCATGGGGGACAGCACCGTCCTGAAGGCGCCCCAGGTCCGGGTGAAGGCCGTGCCCATGCTGCTGCTGCTGCTCCTGGTTCTGCTGCGCCTCGCCGCCCTGGTCGAGAGCAACGTGCTGGCCTCCTACGGCTTCGGGGTCCTCTCCAGCTGGGTCTATCTGCGCTTCTACCAGCGGCACAGTCGAGGCCGCGGAGACATGTCCGACCACTTCGCCTTCGCCACCTTCTTCCCCGAGATCCTGCAGCCCGCGGTGGGCCTG
The DNA here is from genome assembly GCA_033459285.1 of Clamator glandarius. Lineage (NCBI taxonomy): Eukaryota > Metazoa > Chordata > Aves > Cuculiformes > Cuculidae > Clamator > Clamator glandarius. The sequence goes on from JAUNZM010000044.1 coordinate 1,004,889, forward strand.
GTGGCCGCCCTGGTGCACGGCGTCCTGGTGAAGGTGAGGATCTGCCGCAAGACGGTGAAACGCTACGACGTGGGCGCCCCGTCATCCATCACCATCAGCCTGCCGGGGACAGACCCCCAGGACGCCGAGAGGAGGAGGTAACTCTCGCCCCGCTTCCACGGGGAACGAGTTTGCGGGCGGTGAGGGTCGGAATCCAAACGAGGAGGGAATGGGGAGAGGTGGTCGTTGCGGTATGTGAAGACTGGGGGCTGCCCTGCCTGCCACCGACGCACTAGTGAGCGTTTGCGGGGCTGGGGGGATGCTGTCTGCTCCTCCGAAGGCGGAGAGGGGTGGAAGCGCAGGGCTGGAGCAGGGAGATGGGGAAGGAGCAGGCAGGGTTGGGGTCAGAGGTCCCTGCAAAGGGACAGTGGCTGCTGCCGTCGCCGTGGCGCTGAGTCAGCCCCGGCCCTCCCGCAGGCGCTGGCCTCCCTCGTTCCTGGCTGGGGAGTTCTGACAAGGCGATGGTGCTCTGCTTTCCTTTGCTGTTTCACCCCTTCTTCGCTCATTCCCACAGCTTCCGAGCACACCACGTGGCACAGAAACTCAGTGCGGTGTCTGGGAGCGGGTTTCTGTGGGGCCTGGAATGAGCCAGGGACACCCCGAGGGGCAGAGCTGTTAACACCCTCCCTGGCTGTCAGACCTGAGGTTAACCCCCCTGTCTGCCCTTGCTCCACAGGCAGCTGGCCCTGAAAGCCCTGAACGAGCGGCTGAAGCGTGTGGAGGACCAGTCAGCCTGGCCGAGCATGGAGGACGACGAGGAGGAGGCAGCGGCAAAGGCCGACACGCCGCTGCTGCCCAGCCCCAGCGTGGCTGGGAAGGGCACGGCGCAGGAGTCCAACCTCATCACCTTCCAGGATGCCCCGTCCCAGCTGTGACCGGCTGACTCGCCGCACCCCCCTCCCTGCCCCGTCTCCATGTGAGAGCTGCTAACCCCCTCGCGTCCTCCCCACGCAGCTGGGGCGCTCGGCGGGGAGCGGGGACTCCTCTCGCGGCAAAGGCAGGGGGGCTACCTCATTCCAACGCTTCGTTGCCGCTCGTGACCAGCACCGGACACCTGGGATGTCACCGCTGCCGCCAATGCGAAGATGGGGGTTCCTCGAGCCGCTCCCTTCGGCACAGAGCAGGCCACGGACATCGGCACCATCAGCGAGGGCTGTTCCAGGAGGGGGACGTGGGGCTGGCTCCTGCCCCGAAGCTGCTGCACTTGCCCACGCGGGAGCAAAGTCAGCAGCACTTCCTCGCTTCTCCTCTGCACTTGGGGTTGGCCAGTGCGCTCAACACTTATTTCCTCCTTTCTGAAGATGGTTTTGGTCCCTAACTGAGGGAACAGGAAGGCTGGTGGGTTTCTTTTCCTAATCCTTGCCCTGCGGCAGCTCGCTGTGAGCGGTTTGCCAGGCTGCTGGGCAAGAGGGGGCTGCCCGGCCCTGCCAGCTCTGGGCTTTGCACCTGGGGTTTCTCTCCTCCTCCTTCTCTGCCCCAAAGCCAGCCCTGCAAGGAGCCGGTGCCCTCAGCCACTCCCCATTTAGTTTGTCAGATTACACTAGAAGCTGGAATTAATTTTCCCTCCAGCAGCAGGTTTTTGTTCCTGCGGGTAGAATAGGGGCTCCCCTTTCTCTTTCCCTCCCTCTGTGTTGATGGGGTTTTTATGTTTCTGAGTGGAGAGGATGCTCCCTGTGACCGCCTCCTCGCAGCTCCTGATCCCTGGGCAGTCCCCAAGCCCAGGATGCAGGGTGATGATTCGTGATTATTTTTTTAAAAGGACCACACGAGAAGGATTTTGTCAATGGGAAAAAACACAGACGTTTCGGTATCAATAAAAAGAGTTCTTTGAAAGAGTCAGCTCCCACAGCAGAGCGCATGCAGGACGCAGGGGGGCTCTGGGAGTTGTTCACCTGGGAAGGGAGCTTCTTCCCAGGTGCTGCCACAGGCTGGGAGACCCTTTGTGAGCAGGAAGAGGTGGGAAATCTGCCTGCACCCCGAAAGCCCCTCCCTGGGCCGTAAACAGGGCTTGTCGCGCTGTAGCTGCCTGAAACCTTTATTGAATAAAAGCTCTGGATACAGAGGAATTTCCCAGCCTGGGAGCCACTCCCAGTTCTCCAGCCTTGCTGAGAGCAGGATATGTGCTGAGGAGGGGCTGCTACTGCAGACAGCCTCGCAGGGGCTGGAGGGCAGGTTCTTGTGCTGGCGAGCGAGAAGGCTGTGTTCTGCCTGGCCGAGGGCTGCTTTGCAGGCTGGCTCAGAGGCTCATCCCAAGCCCCGGTTCCGCTCTGTGCTCGTGCTGTTCCCCGTGTCCCTCAGAGGGACAAAAACGCCTTCAAAGGCTGCCGGTTTGCAGCCCAGCTCCATAATTTGCTCTGTAAAATGCATCCCCGCCTCCCACAAGGCTGGAGCTTTGCTTTCCCAGCCTGCGGGAAGGATTTGTGCGTGGTGATGGGTGCCCGGATCTGTGGCTGTCGCAGGGCTGACCGCACCGGCCCCAGGGAGCCCCCGTGTCCCTGCACGGAGCTGTACCGTGGGGACAGACACCTTGGGTGATGCCACAGCTGTGTCCAAGCTGCTTTTGCGACAAGCTGCAGCGCTGCCCGAGCAGGAATTCCCCGCCCTCCTCACCAGGATAGCGACAGCTCCTGCCCTGCCTGCTCCAAAGCAGCCCTGGGTGGCAAGGGAAGGGAAAAGGAGCAGGAATCCTGAGAGAACTCTCCCGTTCCCAGCACCGAGCACCAAGATGCTGCAGGGATCGGCAGCATCACCTGCGGTGGGAAATGTCCCCACCAAGGCAGGGACGAGCCGGGCAGCTCCTGCCTGCTCAGCATCACACACGCGGTGGCTGCTCTCTGGGAACGAGACACTATGGATAATCCAGGACTAATGAGAGAAAAGTAGGTAAAAATCTAGTTCTGAGGAGACGCTGTGCGAGCAGAAGAGCCCTGTGGGAGCGAGCCCCAGCCTCGCAGGCTCACAGCGAGCAAGTTCAGATCCGTGTCGGGCCCTCAGTGCTGGCTCCGCTTGCGGTACAGGTAAGCGTTGCTCACCTGGTTCATGATCACCAGGCTGGTGAGCAGGGGACACAGCATGGCGAGGTACCAGGAGACGCCGGTCACTGCAGCGGTGAACCACAGGGAGCACATGCCCAGCATCAGGCTGGCACAGCCCAGCAGGTAGCCCACGAGCCCCGAGGTGGCATGATACAGCTTCAGCTTGGCCAGCGTCCAGTTCTTCATCAGTTTGGGGTAGAGCAGCAGCAGCCCCCCGGCGCACTGCCCGCCGGCGTACAGCACGGCCAGCAGCCCCGTCAGCCCGTGCCAGGTGACAAAGTGAGCTTTGCCGTTGAGGTGCTTGTTGTAGGTGATGATGCCCAAGCCCAGGAGGGCGCAGAGCAGGGCGAGCAGCTGCAGGGCCCAGTGCACCCGCACCTTCACTTTGCGTGAGAAGGAGCGCAGCAGCGAGGTCTCCGGCGAGAATATCAGCAGGGCTTCTGTCATCAGGAACGAGAACTGGGAGACAGAGGGCAGGGGGATTGGCACCAGCCCCGGGCAGAACCAGCACCAGAGCTCCGCTTCCCGCGGCTCAGTCTCCCGGAGAAGAACCAGCAGCGGGGCTCAGTCTCCTGGGGCTTCCCTGCCGGTTCTGTCCTGGGAAACAGATCTCAGCCTCCTGCTCCCAGGGCTCTGCTTCCCAGGAATCTGCTTCCTGGGGCTCCACTTCCCAGGGCTCAACATCCCGGGGCAGAACTGGCAGCAGAGCTCAGCCTCCCGCTTCCTGGGGCTCTGCTTCCCGGGGATCTTTTTCCCCGGGGTTCTACCTCTCACCTCTCAGGGCTCCACTTCCCGGGGCAGAAGTGGCATCACAGCTCAGCCTCCTGCTTCCCAGGGCTCAGCCTCCTGGGGCTCCAATTCCCAGGGCTTGGCCACCCGGGGCAGAACCAGCAGCAGAGCTCAGCCTCCCGCTTCCCAGGACTCCACTTCTCGGGGCTCCGCTTCCTGGGGATCTTCTTCCCAGGGCTCTACCTCTCAGGGCTCTGCTTCCCGGGGCAGAACTGGCAGCACAGCTCAGCCTCCCGGGGTTCCACTTCCCGGGGCAGAACCGGCCTCCCAGGGCTTGGCCTCCCGGGTCTCCGATTCCCAGGGCTCAGCCTTTCGCCCCCGGGGCGGAACGGGCAGCGGGGCTGCTGCTCGCCGGGGCTCCCAGGGGCAGCGGGAGGGCCTGGGGGCGCGGCGCGGGCGGGACTTACCGCGAGGGCCATGAGCAGCGGGTGCCAGGAGAAGAGGCCTGTAAGGGAAGAGCAGGCGCTGAGCTCGGGCCCCGCTCCCGGGCCCCCCCGGCTCCCCCCAGCCCCGCCCCGGCACTCACTGGACCCGGGCCGCGCCAGCACGGCCACGGCGGCGGGGAAGCCCAGAGCCACCAGGTGCGCGGCGGCGCCGGCGGCGGCGCGGAGCGAGCGGTACAGCCGCGACTCGGTCTCGGCCGTCAGGGCCATGGCGGAGCGGGGCGGCGCCTCCCATTGGCCCGCGCGGGCTGTCAATCAGAACTGGGACACGCCTCCTCTCCCGCCGCCAGCTCTGATTGGCCGAGCCTCTCGGGCACGTGGCGTAGGACCACGCCCCCTTCCGCGGTCCTCAGGGCTGATTGGCTGAAACTCCCTGTCATTGAGAGCCTGGCCACGCCCCCTCCGTCGATTACAACTCTGATTGGCTGAGCGGCGCTGTCACTCAGTACTAAAGGTCGCCCCCAGCGCGCCCGTGTGACGTCACTGCGCCGCGACGGGCGCTACGGCGGCCGGTTGGGCTCCTACTTCGCCGGGCCCCGGTGCCATGGGCGGCAGGATAGAGTGCGTGTTCTTCAGCGAGTTCCACCCCACGCTGGGGCCCAAGATCACCTACCAGGTGCGGGGGAGCGGCGATAAGCGGGCCCTGAGAGCGCCCGGCGGGGCTGGTACTGCTTGCAAGGCACATGGGGCTGGGAACCGGGATCTTCCTGAAAGGAGGTTGTGGAGAGGAAGGAGCTGGGCCCTTTCCCAAGTGACAAGGGACAGAACAGGGGGCAATGACCTCAAGCTCCCTCAGGGGAAGTTCAGGCTGGACATCAGAAAAAAAATTTCACTGAAAGAGTCATTGGACACTGGCAGAGGCTGCCCAGGGAGGGGATTGATTCACCTTCCCTGGAGGGGTTTAAGGGATGAGGTGCTGAGGTACATGGTTTAGTGCTCGATAGGAATGGTTGGACTCAATGGTCCGGTGGGTCTCTTCCAACCTAGTGATTCTGCGATCACTCAGAGGGGAGAACAGGGCTGCGAGGTGGGTGAGGCTGCAGCCTGTGCCTCTGTCCCTGCAGGTCCCTGAGGATTTCATCTCTCGGGAGCTCTTCGACACAATCCAAGTGTATGTCATCACGAAGCCCGAGCTGCAGAACAAGCTGATCACGGTGTAAGTGTCGGCAGCTCTTGGAGCCAACTAGGAGCGAGCCTTGTGCGGGGCTCAGGCCTCTCCAGGGGCACAGGTGCAGGTTATATGTGTCTCCCCTGCAGGACGGCCATGGAGAAAAAGCTGATTGGCTGCCCTGTCTGTATCGAGCACAAGAAATACAGCCGAAACGCTCTGCTCTTCAACCTGGGCTTCGTGTGTGATGCCAGAGCCAAGGCCTGCGCGCTGGAGCCCATCGTGAAGAAGCTGGCTGGCTACCTCACCACCCTTGAGGTGAGGCCCAAGTGGAGGCCGGCTGCCTCATGACCCACCCCACAGAGGCACTGGTGTCCTGGCACATGTTGTGAGTCACCAGGCACTGCTGGGGTTGGGAACAGGTTTATAGCAAGGAGGGGAGTGTAGATCCATCTCTGGACATGTTCAAGGCCAGGTTGGATGAGGCCCTGAGCAGCCTGAGCCAGTGGGAGGTGTCCCTGCGTGTGACAGGGAGTTGGAAATCGATGATCTTCAAGGTCTCTTCCAACCCTAACCATTCCATTATTGTGCTGGGTTCATTGGAAGTTGAAGGGAGGATGGGATCAGAGGCTTGGGTGTCCTGCCTCCTTTCGAGATTAACTGACTTCAATTTTCTGCTCTGTTTAGTTGGAAAGCGGCTTCATCTCCAATGAGGAGAGTAAACAGAAGCTGGTTCCCATCATGACCATCCTGCTGGAGGATCTGAACGCCAAAGGGAGGTGCACCCTGCCCATAGGTACGGCAGCAGCGCTGGGGTTACGTGCTACAAACATCTCCCAGAGGTGCTGCGGGGCCCGAGGGAGCAGAGATTTGCGTTAGGATTAAGCCCTGAGGGAGCAGAGTTTTATGTGAGGATTCAGCCCTCCCCTTTCCCTGGGCAGATGAGTCCAACACCATCCACCTGAAGGTGATCGAGCAGCGCCCGGACCCCCCCATCGTGCAGGAATACGATGTCCCCGTCTTCACCCAAGACAAGGACGACTTCTTCAACTCCCAGTGGGATCTCACCACGCAGCAGGTCCGAGTGCTTCTCTGGGGACAGGACGCTTTGGGCAGGGTCTGTTCCCAGCCCCCATGGAGGTTGTGGGGGAGGCTGTTCTGGAAATCACGGCATCAATGGGCAGGGTTTGCTGCTCCCCTTGTCTCTACCCGGGTATGTGAGCTCACCCAACATGAAAATAAAATGCTGCTGGGATCAGAGCCCGGCCTGTCCCAGTGTCTTCGCAGACACGGGGGAGTTCTGTGGGCTTTAGGGTGATGCCTTGGACCTCTTTACTCTCTCCCTTTTCAACTCTTGCTTCCCTTCCTCCTAGATCCTGCCCTACATTGATGGCTTTCGGCACGTCCAGAAGATTTCCGCAGAAGCCGATGTGGAGCTGAACTTGGTGCGGATTGCGGTGCAAAACCTGCTGTGAGTGCGTGGGAAGAGTGCAGCCAGGCTGTGGCGGGCGGGTGGGCTAGAGCAGGTAGGGTTTCACGTATTTCCCTGTCCCTCTGCAGGTACTACGGGGTTGTCACGCTCGTCTCCATACTCCAGGTGGGTCAGGCGGTGGAGTTTGGGGTGGGATTTAAGCAGTGGCAGCACCATCGGGGTGGCTGTTTTGGGGGGTACAATGGATTTTGGGTCCGTCTGTCAGCACAGTGACCAAGCAGAGCCGGTTTTCTCTTCCCCTGCAGTACTCCAACGTCTACTGCACCACGCCAAAGGTCCAGGACCTGGTGGATGACAAGTGTCTTCAGGAAGAGTGTCTGTCCTATGTCACCAAGCAGGGTACGGTGTCCCCAGGCCGGGCTGGTCGCAGAGGCACAGGGAGAGGGCGGCTCACTGGTGACTTGTCCCCGCAGGACACAAGCGAGCCAGCCTGAGGGACGTCTTCCAGCTGTACTGCGGGCTGAGCCCTGGCACAACAGTGCGAGACCTCATCTCCCGCTACACCCTGCAACTCCAGAGGGTGGATGAGAGGTGGGAGCTGGGGGTGGTGACACTGGGGGTAGAGGGGGGAGCATCATAGAATCATTGGGATTGGGTTTGGGTTGGAAAGCACCTTAAAGCCCATCCAGTCCCACCCCTGCCATGGGCAGGGACACCTCCCACTGGATCAGGGGCTCCAAGCCCTATCCAACCTGGCCTGGAACACCTCCAGGGATGAGCCAGCACTTCCCTGAGCCAGGGCCTCCCCCAGCCCCATTATGAAGAATTTCTTCCTACTATCTAATCTGTGTCTTCCTCCTTGCAATTTAAAGCCATTTGTCCTCATCATGTCTCTCCATGCCCTTGGAAAACGTCCCTCCCCAGCTTTCCTGTAGCCTTTTCTGTATTGGAAGCTACTCTAAGGTCTCCCTGGAGCCTTCTCCAGGCTGAACAACCCCAACTCTCTCAGCCTGTCCTCACAGCAGAGGGGCTGCAGCTCTTGGATCATCTTCATGGCCTCCTCTGGCCCCATTGTACCAGCTCCGTACCCTTCTTATGTTGGGGATGAGTATTCGACCCTTGCATCTCTAGGTTGGGGAAAGTGAGGCAACAGTGGAACCAGAAGGAAATAGAGGAGCTGGGATGTTTGTGGCTTTGGTGTTGTGGTCCCCAACTCTTCCCTCCTCATCCACAGGAGGCTCATCCAGTTTGGGTTGATGAAGGGCCTTATCCGACGCCTCCAGAAGTACCCGGTCAAGGTCACACGGGATGAGCGGAGCCACCCGGCACGGCTGTACACAGGCTGCCACAGCTACGATGAGATCTGCTGCAAGACCGGTGAGTGCTGGGGCTCCTCCACAGGGCTCTGGGGACCGCTGGGAGGGCTCCGCGCTGGTTTGGGATCTCCCTCACTCCTTTGGGGAGACTTCAGACCGCAGGGAGACGGGGCTGCAGGCTGAACTGGGCTTCTGAGGCCGTGGTGTGAGCAGTGTTGGTTGACAGTGACTGACCATGAGCCAGCAGTGGCCCAGGTGGCCAAGAAGGCCAATGGCATCTTGGCTTGGATCAGAAATGGCGTGACCAGCAGGGCCAGGGAGGTTAATCTCCCTCTGGACTCTGCACTGGTGAGGCTGGTCCTTATACACTTGTGTTCAGTTCTGGGCCCCTCACCACAAGAAGGATGTTGAGGCTCTGGAGCGAGTCCAGAGAAGAGCAACGAAGCTGGGGAAGGGGCTGGAGAACAAGAGGAGCGGCTGAGAGAGCTGGGGGTGTTTATCCTGGAGAAGAGGAGGCTGAGAGGAGACCTCATTGCTCTCTGCAACTACCTGAAAGGAGGTTGTGGAGAGGAGGGAGCTGGGCTCTTCTCCCAAGGGACAGGGGACAGGACGAGAGGGAATGGCCAGGGGAGGTTTAGGCTGAACATTAGGAAAAACTTTTTCGTGGAAAGGGTCACTGGGTACTGGCAGAGGCTGCCTGGGGATGGGGTTGAGTCACCTTCCTTGGAGGTGTTTAAGGGACAGGTGGATGAGGTGCTGAGGAACATGGTTTAGTGATTGATGGGAATGGTTGGACTCGATGATCCGGTGGGTCTTTTCCAACCTGGTGATTCTATGACTGGGGGGACCCTGCTGACCCCCCACTGCCTTCCCTCCAGGTATGAGCTACAAGGAGCTGGATGAGCGGCTGGAGAACGACCCCAACATCATCGTGTGCTGGAAGTGACGGCGGGGATGGCAGCCGGGGTCCCATGTTCCCCGTACAACGCGTGCCGCCCCCCCAGAACTGTCCCGGCTGCCCAAGAACACAAGGTCGCCTCTGCCCCCACCGTCCCCGCCGAGCGCCTTTGCCACCCCGCGCCGCCAGGGGGCGGCAGAGCCTGCACTGCGTCGCTTTGCCTGCGGAGGCCTCCGCGCCGACAGGGGCGCCAGATCCCCCGGGCGCCGCTCTGGCCCGCGGAGCCGCCTCTATGCACCCGAAGGCGCCGGAAGCGCGGTCTGTTGCCATAGCGACGCTGACGCCATGGCGGCCGCCGCGCCGCTGCTGCCTGGCGAGGCCGAGGCGCTGGTGCGGGCGCTGCGGGGCACGGAGCTGCGGGACACCGGCGGGAAGAGGTGCGGGGAGGCTGGGGAAATGGCCGCTGGAGCCGCGCGACCCCGTTCTGGGGCGGCCGAGAGGGAAGAGCAAAGAAGAAAGGACACCCCCCGGGAGGGTCCAGAGCCTGGGGCTGAGAGAGGCTGCGCGAGGCGAGGGGACGCGGTTTGGGGCCTCCCCAGAGGCACTGGGTGGGGTTAAAGAAGGGTCCCACACCTAGGGGGGACGGGGATTCGTGGAAGTTCCAGGGGAGAGAGAAGGGGCCCCGGTTTTGAGGTGACCTCATAGGGTCAGGTGGGGAAAAGGAAGGTCCCCAGTTCTTGAGCCCCTCTGGGAGATAGAGGAGAGTTCCTCTGGGGGCAAGAGGCAAGGAGGGGTCCAGACCTGGGCTGGGATGTCCCTGGATGATCTGTGTTTATAGGAGTGATGGAAAAAGAGCGCCTTGGTTTTGGGGTGTCCCCAGTGGGGTGTCTCATGAAGACCATTGCTGGGAGCAGGCAAGGGGGCAGCAAGATTGCAGCTGCTGCTCTGGGGAGTACAGGCTCAGGGATAGCAAGGGGATCAGGGGTGCCTGGCAGGCTTGGGCCATTTCCTGGGGATGAGGGTGCCAGGAGCAGGTTTCCATCTCTTGGAGTGCAGCAAAGCCCTGAAGCCCATGGCCTGTGGTCTCTGGCACTGATGTCCTTGCTGGCTGCCTCACAGGTGGCTTCAGCAGCATGAGTGCGTGGAGAAGCTCAACATGCATGCCATCCTGAGTGCTTCTGTGGGCGAGGAGCAGCTCCTCACTGAGCTGCTGGTCACCTATGCTAAGGTGAGCCTCCTAGGGGGTGGAGTGATCCTTTCCTGGACCTTCAGCCTTGAGTTGGGGTTGTCCTGTGGAGAAGCTGCATTTTGGAATAAAAAAAAAAAAATTTACTGTATCTCCAGCGAAGATGTTTGACTGGATGTTTACCAGTGTTGCATTTTAAAAAAATTAAAGGTCAAGCTGTGGTATTTGTGCTTGCTGATCTCTGGTTCCTCTCTGGAGGTTATTTTGGTCTCTCTTGTGCACCAGCCCCTCTGGTTGTGGTTCTCTGCCCCGCACCTGTGGTGTCCCAGGATGTGTGCAGCCCTGGGCCTGCCCAGCTCCTTAGGCTCATCTTTCCCCTTTGCAACCCCAGGAGCTCTCTCATCTACTGGGGAAAAACTGTTGATCTCTGAGCTGGATGAATACAGACTGTGCCCCAAGGCCACCCTCCTTCTCGAGACAGCTCTGAAGTCTGTGCAGCTGAGCAGTAGCAATAAAGCTGGTTCCCACTCCGGCACTGGCCTGAAGGGCTTCACTCCCCGTCCTTTCCCTGTCTAGATTCCTGTTCTCATTGGGGAGCTGATCTCTGTGGAGGTCTGGAAGCACAAGATCTTTCCCGTGCTGTGCCTGCTGGAGGACTTCAAGCCGAGAAGCACTTTCCCCATTTACATGGTGGTGAGTAGAGGGGGAAGGGGGAATGAGCCTGGAAATCAGGCAGGCACCACTACGCTTTAAAGTGAATCTCACCCTGAAGATCTCGGAGCTGGGACTTTGTTTCACCAGGCTGAGAAGCTGCAGTGGACAGCGGGAAGCACCTGGTTTCCCAAATCAGCGAGTGACAAGGCCACGTACTTACCCCCAGGAGGGACAGGGACCTGCTCCTGGGGAACTCAGCTCTGCAGTTCCGCTGTTACCTCACTCACTCTTGCTGTTTTCCTCCTGCAGCTGCATCATGAAGCCTCCATCATCAACCTCTTGGAGACAGTGTTCTTTTACAAGGTAAGAGGCAGGTTCAGCTTTTTTCAGCATAAAGGCCCTGGAGGCTAGAAAGCCAGGGTTGTCAGGGATGGCCTTCTCTGAAGCTCTTGTTGTTGTGAAGGAGGTTTGCGAGTCAGCAGAGGACAGCATTCTGGATTTAATTGATTATTGCCACCGAAAACTGACCCTGCTTGCAGCTCGGAGCACCGACGGACAGACAGCAACCCTGCTGGAGTTTCGTCCTGAGGATCTGGCCAGCCCCTCATCCATGCAGGTGAGGAGAAGATCCTGTAGCTCAGTGGGGACACATGCGATGGAGGAGGTGGGAAGCCTGAAGAGGCTCGGAGAGGCTTTCCCATGGAGAACCCACTGGCTGCAACCCCAGCACCTCCCACCCATCTTGAAGGGCGTGTGGTGCTGTTGCTCATCCCCACGAGCAGCTCAGCTGGGCTGGTGGCTGCATCCACCTCCCTCCACCCCACTGCCGCACTTCCAGCCTCGCTTGTGACAGTGCCAGCTTGAAGCTTCCTGCAGGACATGGTCAGAGCTTTGAGGGGAGGACACTGGAGAGCTGATAGACAAAATGTTCAGCATGGGATGGGTTGGCTGTTCACCGTTGCTCTTGAAAGCTGCATGAGTATGTCTGCCTGGAGCTCATGAAACCACCTTGACTCACACTGCCCCTGGAGCCAGACAGAGTTAACCATGAGAGGGATCCTTCCCTGAATCAATGCACGATACAACAATTATCCTGTTTATCCCCCAAGCTTCTTCAGCTCTTTGAGAAACACCTCCTCTCTGTGCTGGATTGGGCCAGCAGCGAGCCCAAAGCTGTTCCCAGTCAGGTGTTGCTGCACACACATTCCTGGTGTGGGAGTTTTCTTCATTTCTGGTGTTTCTCAGCACCTTGAGTTTTCACATTAAACTGCGCACATCACAGTGTCTGTAGAAATGGGGTTAAAGCGATAGCCTGCAAGCTCAGCTGTGCCTCCCCGCATCGCCTCCATCCTTTGGCTTGTTGCCCGAGCACATGCTTCTCTTCCAGAAAAGGGAAGGAAGTGGAGGGCTCCAGAGCACAATAGGGATGTTTTCCAGGAAATGTTTTCCCAGCTGGGGAGGGGAAGGGGTGCCTCTGTTAGTGCTTTGTCATGGCTTAAGTTAAAAAGAAATGACATTTTCTAGCCAATAGCGTTCCAAAAAGCGCTCGTCTCCCATGGAGCCTAGTTTCCTCTGATTCATTCCAGCCCCTCCTGACTCTACGTACAATAATCCCTACAAAAAGCTGTTCCTGCCCTCTTCTGTGTTGTGAAGCCTGATGTCCTTTGTGACTGTGACTGGTGGCAACCTCTATAGCAGGGCCAGAGGCACAAGCAGAAGGTTGCCTCTGCCTGAAGGTAGCAGAGATGAGGTCTGGGTACTACCAGGAGCTGTAGGAAACAGCCTTACTGGGGGAGTTCAGAGAGGGAGGTGGGAGGGGAGAGCCCAAAACGCTGTCTTAGTAGTGCGTGAGGCACCGTCATGGGGAGCGCAGCACTTCTTACCACAGGAATTTGGAAGGGAACAGTTGCAGCAGCACTTTAGAGGAGTAAAAGTTGCTGAGGTCAGGGCTTTGCACACAAGGAGCTGCTGAGCATCTGGGACTGAAAAGGAGAAGCTTGGCCTGGGCCAGGGAGCGGGGCTTGGCACCTCTTAGCATACCCGTCCCGAGGGTCTCAAAAGAGGCTGAGTCAGAGGGTGGTCAGGCTGTAGCCTGAACACGTGGGCGATGAACGGGGTGTCCATGCTGCCTAAGAAGGGAAGGAGGCTGGGAGGCTGGAGTGTATGGCATGGCTGTGGGCTGGGATAACCCCAGGCAGATATTTTAGCTGGCTGTATGCGAGCTGGAAGGAAGAGGCAGATGCTGGAGAAGTGGATGTAGGACTGCAGCTGTGCCTGGGCCAAGTTTCCCTCTCCTCCTTCTCTGGTTGCTCTGCTGACCATGCAGCTCCCCTCTCCCTCAACCTCGTGTGTCTTTCATAGACCATGAGCTCTAAAATGATCCCAGAAGGAGAAACAGGAGCAGTCTGGGACAGGCCCTTTTCAGGATGTCCCTGTGCAGGAGCACTGCTGCTGGTAACCACCTGTGATGTGTTAGGGGTCGGGAGATGAGGAACAGACAACAGTGAGCTGCAGGCACTTCTGTGGCTGCCCTGGCAAGCAGGCAGCACTGGTAGAGTCCAGATGAGAAGCAGAGTTAATTTTGCAGTGCTCTGGTTTCCTCCTCTGTCTGTGGTTATCGACGCACAGCCAACAAGCTGCCTTCCTGCAGCTCCTGGGAAATGGGGCCTGAATTCCTGAGGCTGTCCTTGTCCCTCCACAGGAGCTGCAGAAGCAGGCAGAGTCAATGGAGTTTGAGATTTCCTTGAAAGCCCTGTCTGTGCTGCGGTTCATCACTGATCAGGTGGAGAGGTAGGTGCCCAGGACACGCACCGAGGTCTCTGGTTTAGATTCCCTTGGGGTTTTTATCTGTTCTGGCAGCTGTCTGGCATTTCACCCTTTTTGTCCTGTCTCCAGTCTGCCCCTGAGCGCGCTGACACGGATGCTGTGCACCCACAATTTGCCCTGCCTCCTTGTCCAGCTGGTGGAGCATTGCCCTTGGAGCTGCTGGGAAGCAGGTATCAATCGCACACCTTGGTACCTGGGGCACCGTTATGGAGTGTTGGGACCTGCATCTGCTGAGGGTTCTGCTGCAGGAGAAAGCTGCTCTCCTTCTACCCTCCCTTCTGACCCCATCCCCTCGCTCCTCACTGGTGCTTCCTGTGTGAAGCTGTTCAGCTCCAAAGCAGCTGCAGCACAGCTGGGCTGGGGACCCGGCAGTGCACCCAAAAGCTCGTGCACAACTGTGTCCCTTCTGAGCTGATCATAGCCAGGACGGGAGCAGGAGCATAGCACCTCTGCCAGCCCCTCCTGCCCCTCTGAAGAGTCTTTTCCTGGATGCAGAAAGACCAAAGTGTCAGTCTCAGCCTGTCTACACCCTTCTATGACAGTCCTGAGAGCTGGAGCTCTCATGAGAGCTCACCTGGGGTCTTGCATTCAGTTCTGGAGTCCTCAGCACAGGAAGAACAGGGAGCTATTGGAGCGAGTCCAGAAGATGATACAAAGATGATCTGAGGGCTGGAGGACATTCCATACATGGACAGCCTGAGAGAGCTGGGGTTGTTCAGCCTGGAGAGGAGAAGGCTCTGGGGAGACCTTAGAGCAGCTTCCAGAACTGAAAAGGGCTCCGGGAAAGCTGGGGAAGGGCTCTTGATCAGGGAGTGCAGGGATAGGATGAGGGAGGACAATTTTGAGCTGAAAGAGGGGAGATGGAAATGAGATCTCAGGAAGAAATGTTTTGCTGTGAGGGTGGGGAGGCCCTGGAACAGTTTGCTCAGAGCAGTGGTGGCTGCCCCATCCCTGGAGGGGTTCAAGGCCAGGTTGGATGGGGCTTGGAGTGACTGGATCCAGTCAGTGGGAGGTGGAACTGGATGGATGGAACTGCATCTGAGCAGTGGTGGGGCACATCCTGGGGCGTGGGAACTCACGCTTCCCTCCCCAGCCGGGCACCGGGGTCACAGCAGGGACAGGGAAGGAAGAGATGCTGGGACGCATGTGTTGCTGTGCCTCCTGAGTGGAGCTCAGCTGGATGTGGGAGCTTTCCTCCTTCCTCTGGCCAGCAAACACATCCCTTATCTGTGCCTGTGCCCTCTGGGTGTCAGAGGGACCTTTGATCTAGGGCCCTAGGGGAGAGAGTGAAGAGAAACGAGTGCAAAGGCATTTCTAGGCTGTGCAGACACAGTGTTACGCCCTCCTCCATCCCCTAGAGCTGCATGGTAGCTTCTGGAGCTTGTTTTGTCACTTCTGTTATAGTTAAGCTACTTCTGGCTTTCACTGAGAGAAGAACATCCAGAAGATGGGGCGTTGGCGAGGCTGATTCCCTAAAATGTGCCTCTCCAGCCACTCTGTTGCTGCAGCATGGGCTCCCCAACCATCAGCCAGTGCCCTAAACTCCTGGCCAAGTACACAGGGCGATATTTCAGGGATCTTTTGGTTCCTGTTAAGGCACTATTGTTTAAATACCTGTTCTTTATGTTTTTTGTGCTCTCTGTTGTCTCAGTACCAACAAAGCTGCTGTGCTGAGCAAAAGGGTGAGGAAATAGAGGCAGGCAGAGGGGGTTGCTTCTGAGAGGCAGTGACCACAGACCAGCGTCCCTGCTGCTGAGCTGTCTCACCCTGGAGCTGCATGGTGTTCTGTCCCTCAGGCAAGCTCAAGAAGTTTGAGAATGGTGAGTGGCACGTGGTGCCCCCTGAAGACCAGGTGAAGATGACTAAACTCGATGGGCAGGTGTGGATTGCTCTCCTCAACCTCCTGCTCAACCCTGAATGCCAACGCAAATACCACTTTGATGGCTTCAACAAGAGCCAGCTCCTCAAGGTAGGACACGACGCCACAAAGGTTGTGGGCCCTGCAATACAGAGTAGGATCTTGTCAGCACCTGGCACTTCTAGACATCTTTTCCCATCCTTGCTGTGGGCTTCTAGCAGCCAGTGGGGGGAAAGTGGTGGGGTTCATCACCAGGCCAGCAGCAAAGCTTGTGTTTGCAAGTGCACCTCGTGGGACCCCCATGGGTCGCTCTGCCAGTGCCCCACACATCTTTTGCTCTTGCCATGCTGCTTCCCCAGCTCTGGCTTCTTTGTCTTGACCTCTCTCTGTTTGCTCTTTTCTTCTGTGTGGCCGCAGCTCCGTGCGTTCCTGACAGATGTCCTCATTGACCAGCTGCCCAACCTGGTGGATATGCAGAGATTTTTGAGCCACCTCGCAGTGACAGAGCCGGCTCCCCCAAAAAAGGATCTCGTCCTGGAGCAGGTATCCTATGGCTCTTTTTTCACATCTGCAGCCACTCTGCTTTGACTCTGATAGCTCCCTATCCCATTCTTCTCCCACCGAGCTCAGCTCTGGAGAGATGGTGCCCTGGTAAAGCAGCCAAGCACGTATTTCACAGTTATGCCCTTACTGTCAGCTCATGGATGGCATGAGAGCCATGTCCTGCTACAGCAGTGGCCAAGCCGTCACATCTAAAGGCATAAATACTGGATTATAAACAACCCCCCAGACTGCATGGAGTCCTTGGGGTGGTGGCTGCATGGTGCAGAGACAACTCTGGGCTTGTTTTGACAATTAACTCTTTATTTAACATTTAATAGTGTTTTGCTACTGAATGCTGGACTCCCCAGTGGAGCGCTGTCTTTGCAGCCCTGGCCCGGGGCTACCTGGCACGCTGCGTTCCGAGGGACGCCAAGGTCTGGGGGCAGAATCTGCAGTCAAACCTGGTCCTGGCTGATGTGTGGGGCTCAGGAGCTGGGCCCTGAGGATCTTCAAACAGACCGGAGTCCTTGGGGGTTTTAATCCGTGCTGCGGTAACCGCCTTCTTATGTGCCGTGGGGAGAAACTGTGTGTCTGGGCACACAAGAAACAGCTGAGAAGAACTCTGGGAGAGCAGAGGCTCTTCCCCACTCCTGGAGGTGCAGGGAGGCTTCACGCTGCATTGTGGATTGGGTGGGTAGGTCGGGCAGCAGCCCCTGGGGCTGTGCAGAGGGGCAGCGGGCTGTGCCCAGCGCTGCTGGCTGCAGTGTCCTGGCCAGGGCTGGCTGTGGTTGAGCTGTAGGGAGCTGGGGGAGGCTGCAGGCTGGCAAGCAGAGCAGTTGGGGATGGGGATGGCAGCAGGATGGAGGTGGTTAAGGATTCACTCCACGTGCCACGATGCCAGCGCGTTGGTGAGGCAGGGACAGGCAGCTGCTGTGCTGGGGACCTTGTGTGGCTCTGGCTCAGGCTGCTGCTCCTTGCTCAGCTCTGCTTTTGTGCTGATGCTGCCAAGGGCAGGGGGAGCCAGCTGGAAGCACACACATGGGCTCCTTGCTCTGTCCAGAAAGTGGTGAACTCACTCCCTGTCGCTGAGCCAAGCTGAGAAAAGACCTTTTTCCATTCGGCTGCCTCCAGAGCAGCCTCCTCCCCTCCCAGGCCTGGCTATTTTTACTCTGCTGGAGAAGGCAGTGCTGTTTGAAGCAGCCAGAGCCTGGACTCCACATGCTGCTCTTGGCTGGCGCTTTCCCTTTCGCGCTGGCCAGCCCTTCCCTGCCTGTTCATCTTCGGGGAAGTGACGAGTGGAAAAATCTGCTCAGGCAAACGGCTCCAGAGCACGGGGTTTGAGCTGCTTCCAGCACACAGGGTGCTGAGGTCTCAGGGCTTTCTATGCAGGAGCCCAGGCCTCAGGGCTGAACTTTTGATCCCAACTGGACCCTGAAGGTTTTGCCTTGTTTCACATGAACACTCGCTGGCGAGCAGATCCGTCCCCTCCGTGTACCTAAAAGCACATCCTCACTGCCTGTGCCTTCGCCTCTGCATGTG
The DNA here is from genome assembly GCA_033459285.1 of Clamator glandarius. Classification (NCBI taxonomy): domain Eukaryota; kingdom Metazoa; phylum Chordata; class Aves; order Cuculiformes; family Cuculidae; genus Clamator; species Clamator glandarius. Next base: position 1,022,555 of record JAUNZM010000044.1, read on the forward strand.
CTGCCTCCACTTGCCCTCTCGGGACGGTGGCTGCACCCCTGTCCCCCAAAAGCCACTGACCACAGCGCGTGCAGCCTGGCTGTGAGCAGCCCTTCCTCCGGCTCTGCCTCTCCTACCAGGTTCCTGTCATCTGGGACCACATCGTCAAGAAAAATGCTGGGAAGTGGGAGGCCATTGCCAAGCACCAGGTGAAGCACGTCTTCAGCCCCACTGAGGAGGAGCTGCAGCTCCAGGCACACAGGTCGGGGCCCAGCAGGTGCACGCAGGATACCCAGTGGAGCCAGTATACCCCTCAGCAGGGGCTGGAGCTCGGCACTGGGAGGGCACGGGGGGCTGTGGGACTGGCTGGGGAGGTCCTCTCCGTGGCAGGGTGCAGCAGGGACAGCTCGCTGCTTGTCAGCTTCTCCTCGTGAGCAGCCTCAGTCTCTCTCTGCCTGCCACAGGTGGGCACAGACCTACAGCCTGGACATGATGGAAGCTCTGATTCCTGACAAGCCTCGCTGCAGGGTGTGCGGTGTGGAAGCCACCAAGCGGTGCTCTCGCTGCCGGAATGAGTGGTACTGCTCGCGGTAAGGGAGCCCTGCCAACTCCCCGTGTCCCTTGCCAACCCCCTGTGTCCCCTGAGCACCACAGGCCTCCCTGGAGGATGCTGTTAAGGGCCAGGGGAAGCCAGGGGTCCCACCACTGCTCAGCACTGCTGGCTCTCCCCTTGCCATGGACCTAAGCCTTACAGAAGGGCTTCTGTGTGGGGACACGGGTGGAGGTGTTGCTGGTGAGCGCTGTGTCACAACTGCTGGGTGCTGAGCTGTCTGTGCCCACATGGCCTGGGTTTTCCATGGTGACACTGTCTCCTTCCCCTGCACCTTGGTGGGGCGGGAGAGGGGTGGAAAGTGTCTGTGGCTCTGTGGGTGCAGGTGATAGGCTCGGGTGCGGCAGCTGGGACGGTGGCAGTTAATTAGATCTTCTCTGGTGCTAAACCATCTGGCAAGGGCTGGTTACAGCCGTGTCGTTAAGCCCTCTTAGCCCCGGCAACTGGGGGCTGCATCCACCTCTCTGTTGGGCTAACGCTCGGCCATGCCTCCTCCCCTCCAGTGCCTGGAGGAACGCGGTGCTGGGTTTGTCCTTGTCACTGCTTTGCCCCCAGGGGTGGATGTTGCCACTGCACCCCTACTCCAGCTACAGGCACCCCACTTTGCGGCAGAGGCCCTGAGTCGTGGCTTTCCCCTGTGCAGGGCGTGCCAGGTCCAGCACTGGCAGAAGCACAAGGCCGCCTGCAACCTGATGGCTGGGGCGCCAGGGAGAGGGGCTGACCTCTAAGAGAAGGAGTGACTGGCACCTGACCGAACCAGGGCTCGTCACGGGGAAGGTTCCCCTGCGTGCTGCCCAGTGACTCAAGAGGAGAAGCCAGCAGAGGCTCCTTCTGCCTGCTCCCACCCCTGGGTAGTGGTGGCCAGGCTTGGCTTGTCCTCTCCCACCTCCCTGCCACCCAGCCATCTCCAATAAACCTCCTTCTCCACACCCCTGCTCCTCAGCTCCTGTGTTTTTTATCCTAGCTGAAGATGCTAAACTGCTTTTTCCCCTCCCTTGCACCCAGGGACAGGATTGTGTGGTCGTTTCTCCCTCTACAACAACAAAAATCCCAGAGAACCCCCCAAAAAAACCCAGTGTCCTTGTGGTTACCCAAAGGGCCCAGTCCTCTGCGGCTAAGGCACGTGAAACAGGGCAGGGATGGGGGTGAGAAGACCTCCCTGCTGCGTTATTGTTAAAGCGGAGTTGAGGAGGCAGAGGATGTGGTTAGCACCTCGCTCTGAGAAGGCAGGCGCGTTTCTCAGATGTTCATTATCTCCCATTTTGCAAGGAAGGTTCTCTCCCTTTCTCATTAGCAGCGAGGGCTCGGCCTCCTGCCCACCACTATCTCCCTGCGGGTTTTACTGGTGCCCAGCTGTGCACCAGTGCATCCCCCCCTCTCCCCCGCATCTGCTGGTGGGACGGAGCCTTGGTCTGAGCAGAGCCGGGAACGGTTACCTGTGCCACCGCGCGTCTCCTCTTGGGGTGGGGTATCTGAGACACCCAACACACCCCAAAATCGGCTTTGCAGCAGGAAGCTGGGGGGGGAGGGGGCTGGAGAACAAGAGGAGCGGCTGAGAGAGCTGGGGGGGTTTAGCCTGGAGAAGAGGAGGCTGAGGGGAGACCTCATTGCTCTCTACAACTACCTGAGAGGAGGTTGTGGAGAGGAGGGAGCTGGGCTCTTCTTCTAAGTGACAGGGGACAGGACGAGAGGGAATGGCCTCAAGCTCCACCAGGGGAGGGTCAGGCTGGACATTAGGAAAAAAAAATTCATGGAAAGGGCCATTGGTCCCTGGCAGAGGCTGCTCAGGGAGGGGGTTGAGTCACCTTCCCTGGAGGGGTTTAAGGGACGGGTGGATGAGGTGCTGAGGGACATGGGTTAGTGACAAATGGGAAAGGTTGGACTCGATGATCGGGTGGGTCTCTTCCAACCTGGTGATTCTATGATTCTATGAAACCGTGTCAGCCCAGCTGGGGCTGCAGCTGGACCAAATATGAACCCTTCTCACTCACTGCCAGAGGTTCCTCCAGCCCCTTCCATTTGGGAAACTGAGGCACGGAGCGAGGCTCGTCCCACTCCGGGAAGAGGTGATGGAGAGGGCAGAGATGCTGGAGCAGGAGCCCCCCCTTCCCTGGCAGCAGCTCTGGAAGCTTCATTCCTGCCTTCCCGGGGGCTGCGGCGGGGACCGGGGGATCCCACTGACACGGGGCGCTGCGCTCGGGGCCCCGCAGCGCCCCTGCCTCAGTTTCCCCCCCGGTGCCCGGACGGGGCGGCCCCTCCCGGTCCCCGCCCCGTCCCCATCCCCGGTGCCGGCCCCCGCCCCGCCGAGCCATGGAGCTGATCGAGCTGCGGGAGCTGCAGCCCGAGCCTCGCCCTGGCCGGGGCCGCCTGGAACGGGCCAACGCGCTGCGCATCAGCCCTGCCCGCCGGCTCGGGGCCGCCCCCGGCTCCGGGGCGCAGCCCGACCCGCGGCTCACGGCGGCTCCGGGCGCCGGGCACCGCTTCGAGCCGCGCCGGAGAGGGCTCCACACCTGGTGCGACCTCTGCGGGGACTTCGTCTGGGGCGGCGGCAGAAAGAGCCTCCAGTGCCGCCGTGAGTACCGGCCCCGCGGGGCTCCAGCGCCGGGCACCTCCCCCGGGCACCGGGCATCCCGGCACCGGGCATCCCCACCCGGTATAGGGCATCCCAGCACAGGGCATCCCCTTCTGGCACCGAGCATCCCGGTACCGAGCATCCTCAGCCGGTATAGGGCATCCCGGCACATCCCGGTACCAACCAACCCCTCCAGGCATCCCAGTACCGGGCATCCCCTCCTGGCACAATGCATCCCAGTACTAGGCAATCCCTCCCAGTATAGGGCGTCCCAATACCAGGCATTGCCACCTGGTATAGGGCATCCCATCCCCACCAGGCATCCCACTGCTGGGCATCCCCACGGGGCGTCCTGGCATGAACCACCCCTTCCAGGCACCAGGCATCCTGGTATCAGGCATCCCCACCCAATATAGGACATCCCAGTGCCAACCACCCCCACCAGGCACCAGGCATCCCAGTACTGGTCCTGCCCCACTAGGTACTGGTACCAGGCACCCACACCAGCACTGGGACACCTTGGTACGGGGCATCCCAGAGCCGAGCACTCGCACTGGGCATCGGGCGTTTCAGTCCTGGGTGCTGGGTGCACATAGTGGGCACTGGGCATCTCGGTACTGGGTTCCCACACTGGGAACGAGCATCCCAGCACCGGGCATGGGCACCTGGACACCAGGCACTCACACGGGATACTGAGCATCCACAATGGACAGGGGGATCTCATGATTACCCTCACCAGGCACCAGGTTTGGGCTGGAAGGGACCTTAAAGATCACACAATTCCTCTCCCCAGGTGTGGGCAGGGGCACCTCCCACTGGCTCAGGGGCTCCAAGCCCCATCCAGCCTGGCCTCGAACCCCTCCACTGCTCTGGGCAGCCTGCTCCAGGGCCTCCCCACCCTCACGGTGAAGGAATTCTTCCTAACATCCAGTCTAACTCTGCCCCTCTCCAGTTCATGCCCGGTGCCCCTCATCCTGTCACCACAAGCCCTTGTGAACAGTCCCCAACCCGGACACCTGGGCCGTGCCCCGATGGCACCAGTCTTGCTGGGGACCCAGCGTGGTGGGGACCATGAAACCCCCCCAGGATCTGGGGTGCCAGGGGCTGGGTGGCCCCACCAACCCCCTGTTCCCGTGCCCAGACTGCAGCTTCACCTGCCACTACCGGTGCCGCGCCCTGGTGCGGCTGGACTGCAGCGGCCCCCCGGGCACCGAGGACGATGGCACCGAGCAGGCGCTGGAGAAGGACACCAACGTGGTAGGAGCTGGCCCGGGGTCTGCGAGGGATGGGTGGGCAGGGGTGGTGGTCACGGGGGGTACCGGGGCTGAGGACACCATGCTGGGCTGTGCCAAGTGTGCCGTGTGAGGCTGTGCCGTGCCAAGCTAGGCTGTGCCACGCTGCATGGACCCAGGCTGGACTGTACCAAACTGTACTGAACCATATAAGGCTGTGCCGAGCCATGCCGAGCCATGCCCAGCTGTACTGAGCCGTGCCAGGTCTGCTGAGCCGTGCCGAGCCGTGCCAGGCTGTACTGAGCCATGCCAGCTCTGCTGAGCTGTGCTGAGCCATGCCAGCTGTGCTGAGCCGTGCCAAGCTGTGCCGAGCTGTGCCAAGCTGTGCCGAGCTGTGCCAAGTTGTGCCGAGCCATGCCAGCTGGGCCGAGCCGTGCCAGGCTGGGCCGAGCCGTGCCAGCTGTGCCGAGCCGTGCCGGCTGTGCCGGGCTCTGTGGTTCCATCCCGTTCCATCCCGTTGCGATCCGTTCCGGGCCGTAGTCGCCGCTCGGGGCTCGCTCGGTGCCGCCCGCGCCGCGTCATCCCGGGCGGGGCCGGGCGGGGCCGAGACAAACCGAGCCGGGACCGCGCCGAGCGAGCCGGGACGCGGGGCTGGACTGAGCCGGGGCGGCACCGAGCTGCACCGGGCCGGCACGGGGCTCGACCGGGCGCGTACCGAGCTCAACCGAGCCGGTACGGGTCCGAATCGGGCCGGTACGGGGCTGAATCGAGCCCGTGCGGGGCCGAGCCGAGCCGGTACCGTGCAGAACCGAGCCGGTACCGTGCAGAACCGGGCCGGTACCGAGCTGAACCGAGCCGGTACCGTGCAGAACCGGGCCGGTACGGGGCCGAGCCGGGCCAAGCCCGGTCAGAGCCCAGGCGGGGCGGGGCCGAGCCGGGCCGGTGCCGGTGCCGGTTGGAGGCCGCGGGGCCGCGGGTCCCGGGCGGCGCTGTCGCTGCGGGGCGGCGCGGGGGGCACCGGGGGCAGCTCGGCCAGCAGCGGCTACTGCAGCCAGGAGGACTCCGACTCCGAGCCCGAGCTCTTCTACACCGCCCGCACCTCCCTCGGCCGCCGCCCGCGCCGCAGGCAGGTGGGTGCCCGCCGCGTGACGTCACGGGGGCGATGACGTCACGGGGTGCGGTGACGTCACGGGGGCGGGGCAGGAGTGGGCTCAGTGTGGGGCGAGTGTGGGGCTGAGCCTGGCCCAGCTCTGGGGCTGAGTGTGGGGCTGAGCTTGAGGCTCATTGTGGGGCCAGCATGGGCTGAGCGTGGGGCTGAGCGTGGGGCTGCTGTGGGGCTGAGCGTGGGGCTGAGTGTGGGGCTGAGCGTGGGGCTGCTGTGGGGCTGAGCGTGGGGCTGCTGTGGGGCTGAGCGTGGGGCTGAGCGTGGGGCTGCTGTGGGGCTGAGCGTGGGGCTGAGCGTGGGGCTGAGCGTGGGGCTGCTGTGGGGCTGAGCGTGGGGCTGAGCGTGGGGCTGAGCGTGGGGCTGCTGTGGGGCTGAGCGTGGGGCTGCTGTGGGGCTGAGCGTGGGGCTGAGCGTGGGGCTGCTGTGGGGCTGAGCGTGGGGCTGCTGTGGGGCTGAGCATGGGGCTGCTGTGGGGCTGAGCGTGGGGCTGAGCGTGGGGCTGCTGTGGGGCTGAGCGTGGGGCTGAGCGTGGGGCTGCCGTGGGGCTGCCGTGGGGCTGCTGTGGGGCTGAGCGTGGGGCTGAGCGTGGGGCTGCTGTGGGGCTGAGCGTGGGGCTGAGCGTGGGGCTGAGCGTGGCTCTGCTGTGGGGCTGAGCATGAGGCTCATTGTGGGGCCAGCATGGGCTGCTGTGGGGCAAGCGTGGGGCTGCTGTGGGGCCAGCATGGACTGAGCATGGGGCTGCTGTGGGGCAAGCGTGGGGCTGAATGTGAGGCTGCTGTGGGGCAAGCGTGGGGCTGGTGTGCCCCTGGGCCAAGCAGAGGGCGGTGGGGTTAGCGAGGCTTTGCTGCCTGACACAACCGCCCCCGTGCCCCACGGCTGCAGTGGCCCCAGGGGTGTGGGGTGCCTGAGGGTGCTAGGTGACCCCTGGGGGTGTGGGGTGCCTGGGGGTGCTGAGTGACCCTTGGAGCACCCTCGCAGCTGGAGGTGTCCGGCAGCACCGTGGGGTGGCTGTCGGGGATCCCCCGGCACCATGGGGACACGTGCAGCTCACCGGCCCCACACAAACACCCATTGGTGGGTGCAGCAGCCAGGAGGGCGATCTGGGGCGCTTTGAAGCGGGGTGGCAGGGGTGGGGTGCCCCAGCTCTCGGGGTGTTCCCACGGGCTGCGGTGCCAGGCTGGCGGCTGCCGCCGCTGTGCCTCAGGGACGCCGGTCTGATGTGGGGTGCTGGCAAGGGACGCTCAGCCCTGAGGTGTCCCCAGGGTGGTTTCCCACGTTCCCTCGGGCCCTGGGAATGGGGACGAGGACTTGGGGGTGGCCGGCGGTGGGGCCGCTGTCCTGCCCTTGGCTACGATGAGCTCAGCGCCGCTTTCCGGACGCGGCCCAGCTCAGCGCCGGCAGGGCTGACGCAACCTCCCCTGCGTGGCCGCCGTGTCTCGGGGCGAGCAGCGGGGTGGCCGGCGTGGGCAGATGGGTCCCCCCGGTCACAGCTGCTGTCGCGCAGGATGAACCCAGCGAGTGGGAGAAGACAGAGCTGGACCAGGTGCAGGTGGAGCAGCGGATCAAGGAGTACAACAGCCAAATCAACAGCAACCTCTTCATGAGCATGGTACGAGGCCGGCGTGGCCGGGGGGGGTTGCGGTGCTCGGCCCTGGCCCCGCTCACCCCTCGACCGGTGTCTCCCAGAACAAGGACGGTTCCTACACCGGGTTCATCAAGGTGCAGCTGAAGCTGGTGCGCCCCGTCTCGGTGCCGGCCACCAAGCGGGTCCCCTCGCTGCGGCCGGGGCCGCGCGCCCAGGGTGTGAAGCGCCGCACGTCCTTCTACCTGCCCAAGGGGACCGTCAAGCACCTGCACATCCTCTCGCACACCCGCGCCAGCGAGGTCATCGACGCCCTGCTCCGCAAATTCACCGTCGTCGACAACCCCCGCAAGTTCGCCCTCTTCGAGAGGTCCGAGAAGGATGAGCAAGGTAGCACCCCAGGTCCCGTGATGGCAGCTTCCCTGGACAGCGGAGTCTCCAGTGTGGTGGCGTCCATGTCCCCATGGTGGCAGTTTCCCTAGGTGGTGGCATTCAGAGGGTGGCAGCATCCCCATGGGAGTGGTTTCTCTCTAGTGGTTGTGTCCCCACAGTGGCAGTTTCCCCATGGTGGCAGCATCATCATGACAGTGGTGTCCCCGTGATGGTTGTGTCCCTGAAGCTGTAGCTGTGTCCCCATGGTGGCAATTTCCCCTGGGTGGTGGCGGCACTCCCACAGTGGCATTATCCCCATGACAGTGGTGTCCCTATGGTGGTGGTGGTGTCCCCGTGGTGACTGTTTCCCCTGGGTGGTGGCATTCCCGCGATGTCAGCATCCCTGTGCCAGTAGTGTCCTCTCCGGCAGTGGTGTCCACAGAGTGGCAGCTTCCCCTGGACAGCAGATCCTTGTGGTGGCAGCATCCATGTTATGGTGGTGTCCCCCTTGGTGGCAGTGTCCCCATGGCAGTGATGTTCTCCATGGTGATGTCCCCACAGTGGCATGTTCCCTGTGGTGGCAGCATCCCTGTAGCAGCAGTGACATCCCTGTAGTGGCAGTGTCCCCATGGAGACTGGAGGAGAAGAGGGTGTTGGTTAACAGCGACTGAACGTGAGCCAGCAGTGGCCCAGGTGGCCAAGAAGGCCAATGGCATCTTGGCTTGGATCAGACACGGCGTGGCCAGCAGGGCCAGGGAGGTTCTTCTCCCTCTGCTCTCGGCACTGGTGAGACTGCTCCTCGAATCCCGGAGTCGGTTCTGGGCCCCTCACCACAAGAAGGATGTTGAGGCTCTGGAGCGAGTCCAGAGAAGAGCAACGAAGCTGGGGAAGGGGCTGGAGAACAGGAGGAGCGGCTGAGAGAGCTGGGGGGGTTTAGCCTGGAGAAGAGGAGGCTGAGGGGAGACCTCATTGCTCTCTCCAACAACCTGAGAGGAGGTTGTGGAGAGGAGGGAGCTGGGCTCTTCTCCCAAGGGACAGGGGACAGGACGAGAGGGAATGGCCTCAAGCTCCACCAGAGGAGAGTCAGGCTGGACATCAGAAAGAAATTTTTCACAGAAAGGGTCATTGGGCACTGGCAGAGGCTGCCCAGGGAGGGGGTTGAGTTGCCTTCCCTGGAGGGGTTTAAGGGGTGGGTGGATGAGGTGCTGAGGGACATGGGTTAGTGATTGATGGGAATGGTTGGACTCGACGGTCCGGTGGGTCTTTTCCAACCTGGTGATTCCATGATTCTGTGATTCTATGATTCTGTTGGGGTGCTGTCCCCGTGCTGGTGTCCCCCTGTGATGCGTGACCACTCTTTCAGTGTACCTGCGGAAGCTGGGCGACGATGAGCAACCCCTGCGGCTGCGGCTGTTGGCCGGCCCCAGCGAGAAGGTCCTCAGCTTTGTCCTGAAGGAGAACGAGACCGGGGAGGTGAACGTGAGTGCGGGGACGGGGAGGTGGCCGTGGTGGGGCCACGCCACGTCCCCGGTGCGATGGCAGCCCCTGTGCCCGCAGTGGGACGCCTTCACCTTGCCGGAGCTGCAGAACTTCCTACGCATCCTGCAGCGGGAGGAGGAGGAGCACGTGCGCCAGCTGCGCCATCGCTACGCCCGCGCGCGCCAGAAGATGCAGGAGGCGCTGGCCACGCGCACGCCGGGGTGACCGCGTCACCACGCCTGCGGCCAGCACGTTGGGACCCTCGCCCGCCGGCGCCTGGGGGAACCGGGGAGGGGGGGTGGACAGGGGCGCCCCAGGGCCCACGGGGTCATTGCGGCCTCGTGGCGCTGGGCCGGGGGCAGCGAGTGTCTCCAGGGCGTGTGGGTGTCCCCTGAGGGACGGACAGAGTGTCCTCAGAGAGAGTGAGTGTCCCCAAGGGGAGCGAGTGTCCTCAGAGAGAGCAAGTGTCCCTGGGGGGGAATGAGTGTCACCTGAAGAGGTGAGTGTCCCCAGAGAGAGTGAGTGTCCTCAGAGAGAGCAAGTGTCCTCAGGGCAAGCTGGTGTCCCTGGGGGTGGGCGAGTGTCACCTAAAGATGTAGGTGTCCCCAGAGAGAGTGAGTGTCCCCAAGGGGAAGGAATGTTCCTAGGGGGGATTGAGTGTCCCCAAGGGGAGCAAATGTCCCCAAGGGAACTGAGTGTCCTCAGAGAGAGCAAGTGTCCTCAAGCGGGGGAGTGAGTGTCACCCAAAGATGTGGGTGTCCCCATAGGGAGCAAGTGTCCCCAAGGGGAGCGAGTGTCCCCAGGGCGAGTGGGTGTTCCTGTGGGAAATGCAGTGTCCCTGGAGGGGAGTGAGTGTCACCCGAAGATGTGGGTGTCCCCGGGGGGGGGCGAGTGTCCCTGGGGAGAACGAGTGTCCCCAAGGGGTGTGGGTGTCCCTGGGAGGGAGCAAATGTCCCCAGGAGGTGTGGGTGTCCCTGGGGCAACAAGTGTCCCCGGGGGAGTGGTTGTTGTCCCTGGAGAAGCGAGCGTCCTCGGTGTGTGTGGATGTCCCTGGGGGGAATGCGCGTCCCCAGGGGGGTGGGTGTCCCTGGGAGGCGGAGCGTCCCCGGGGGGAAGGAGGGCATTGAGCACCAATAAAGGCATCTGGGTGACGAGGCCTGGCCTGCAACACGTCCTTGGCGGGGGGGCTGGGGCCGGGGGGCAGGGGGCAGCGCACACGCGGGGCGGCGGCGGCGGGGCTCGAACCCTCGGCCGCGGGGTTCGGGTGGGGCGGGGGGGAGGAGCGCGCCGCCCGCGCTGCGGTCACGTGATATGGACACGCGCTTGGGTCACGTGGAGGCGGCGGCGCGCGCCGGAAGTGTCGCTGGCGCCGGAAGTGTCGCAAAGGCGGCGGCGCGCAGGGAGGCGCTCGGTCCCGGGCGGCTCCGGGCCGCTGTCCCCTCCCGCCGCCCCCGCCGCCATGGGCGCCAGCGGCTCCAAGTCGCGGGGGTTGTGGCCCTTCGCCTCTCCGGCGGCGGGCGGCGGCGGCGCAGAGGGCCCCGGCGGGCAGCAGGCCCTGGCCCGGGCCCGGGCCGCGCGCGCCGCCACCCCCTTCGTCTTCACACGGCGCGGGTGAGAGGGCGGGGGGGGAAGGGGAGGGGGAGCTCCCCTCCAGGCCGGCCCCTCTCGCAGGGATCGTGGTGGCAGCTTGCCCCGTCGCCCATCCCTGCCCCGGTGCCAGACCCTGCCCTGTCGCCCCCCCACATCTTGTCCCGTTGCGCATCTCTGAGCCAGCGCCTGGCCGTGCTCCATCACCCCTGCCCCGCTGCTTCTCCCTGTCTTACTGCCCATCCCTGCTCCACTGCCTGTCCCTTCCCCATCGTTCACCCTCCCCCTGTCCCATCGCCCCTCCCACTATCCCATCACCTGCCTCTGCCCCATAGTCCTTCCCTGCCCTATTGCCTGTCCCTGCCCCATCACCCTTCCTCCCGGCCCCATTGTCCTTCCCTGCCCCAGGCACATGAAGCCAGCGACTTGTTGGCAGACTCTTACCCACCCACCTCCCCATTCCTCCCGGCAGGTCCATGTATTATGATGAGGATGGGGATCTCGCCCACGAGTTCTATGAGGAGACAATCGTTACCAAGAATGGGAGGAAGCGCGCCAAGCTGAAGAGGATCCACAAGAACCTGATACCTCAGGTAGCCAGGGTAGGGCAGAAAGTGAGTGCCAAAGTATCAGAGAGACAGCTTTGCAGGAGGTCCTGCCCCTGGGCCTTCTCTGTCAGGGCATCTCCTTGCCAGGAGGGACATGCTACATTCCACCTGATTGTTCAATAGTGTTGACAGTGATGTGTTTTCACCTCAGTAGTGCTCAGGATTTAGTCTTCTCTTAAAATAAGCACCTGGGATGAAGCCAGGCTGGGTCTGGGACACAGACTGAGGGTCTCGGTACAGGGGGAGAATAGCCTGTATGTCAGGAGGCTTCTGGAGGCATAAATGGAGAAAAGGGAGGATCAAACCAAGCTGGAAAGAGACCCTGCAGGAGTATTTCCTAAGTAAGCAGAAAGGCAGGGCGTAGCAAGCTCTTGGGGTGAGCTGTTGATGTGATCTGAGGGGTGAGCAGCCCCTCTGAGAGCTGTGCGGGCAGTTATAGGGGGAAAGGATTCAGTGCTGCTCCTTGGGGTGATGTTCTCGCAGAGCCAGGCTTTGCCTGGGGTACTCACGCTTTGTCCGTGTGGGTTGACAATCACTTGGTTGGAAAGCTCGGCTCTGCCAGAGAGCGCAGGTCTGAGCCCCCACTCCCCTCTCTGTCCTCAGCTCCCTTTCTGCCAGCGCCTCCTCCGGGTGCTGTAACAGGAGAAGGCTTGGACGGAGCATGGGAAAGGAGCCTGTAGCTGGCGTGGAGGGAGCGTGCATTCAGCAGACTCCCCTCTGGATAGAAAGCTGCTTTTCTTGTGCGCCAGCTGCCCTGGCTGCTTTCTCTCAGAGAGCTCTTTTCATTCTTTTAAATCCCAAGAATGAAAGGTGCCGGATGAAAAGCACAGACAGCCAATATCTGCCAGTCATGCACCAGCTGCTGCACGGGCAGTGCCTGGCAGAGCAGCTCCCTCCTTTCTCGCCTCACTGAGCTCCAAACCCGCCGTGTGTGGCAGCCAGCCACGCTGCCCTTGGCTTTGCAGGGATGTGTTCAAAGGGCAAAGCACTTTTGCTGGGCGTGCCTGGTGTCATGGCAGCTGTACAGACTCCTGTCCCTCGAGGGCATGATGTTCTCTGTCGTACAGGGTCACTTGTAGGGCTTGAGGCCGTTGTTTGGTGGTGGCTTGCTCACCACTCTGACTTTTCCCGCAGGGCATAGTGAAACTGGAGCACCCTCGCATCCACGTGGATTTCCCGGTGATCATCTGTGAGGTGTGAGGCGCCGGACATTGCTGCCCGCGGGCGGGAGGCCCTGCCCACTGCCCCCAGCCTCCCCACGCGAGGCTCCGTCGTGTTCCCACGCGAGGAGGACTCCGGGTGTGCAGCTCTCCCCTCGCCTGGAGGTGAGGCAGAACGGACGGAGCCGGCCAAGCTGGGCTTGGCTAGCGTTCCTTGCAGGAGATGGGTGACCTTGTGCAACGACTGCTTAAAAACACCCTTGCTTGAGTCAGAAGACTAAAATACCTTTTGTAGCCTCTAGCCAACGTTTGATGGGTAACTGGAACTGCAAATGAGCTGCTGTGTGTGAGCTGTTAAAGGGAGAGCGAGCCTGCACTTCTCACCAGACAAAAATCCCCTGCTTCTCAGGTATGCGGCCCAGGGAGAGCCAGGGCACGGGAACGTGCTGCCCGGTGCCCTGTGTCCCTCGGACCTGACGGTCAGATGGCCAGTGCTGCGGCATGCCGCGCAATGTGGGTGTGATGTGACACTCTGGGGCAGCTCTGTCAATGGAGGTTGGAGGCCGAGGGGTGGCCAGTCTCGAAGCACATCTGGCTGGCTGCTGCATTCCTCTTGGGAAGGGAACAGAGATCGGATGCCGCTGTCTTTGAGCTTGGTTGCTTCCCCCTGTGCATTTCCCTGCTTATGCCAGTTCTGGGGAGGTCAGCTTCACTGCTGCCTGCAGTCCCTCTGCCCACAGGAGATCTCTGTGGTCCGTGGCCGCTGCTGGCGGCAGCGAGGTCCCCATTAGCGAGCTGGCTCCTGCACCATCATCCCTCCGCTCTGGGGCCTGGCTGCCGGGCAAGGCATCTGCTCATAACATACTTGCTCCCTGCTCTCATCTTGAACGTACCTCCCAGTGGGGTGGGCCTTGACCAAGTCAAGCAGGAAGGAAATATTTTCTTCCCTCCCTGTCCCCTGAAAACAATCGGTCGGTGTGCCTGCCCCGGCTTGGAAATCTCCCTGGCTATGTGAACTACGGTTTCTCCCGCTTCCCAGTTGGTGGCAGGAGGAGAAACGCGATGCACTTTAAAGGGAGGCTTTCTGCTCCGTCTTGGAAGGTCCTGCTCTTTTCTCCTCTTTCCTCCTGCTCGAGAAGGTTGGGGTCGCCCTGGCGGCACTGAAAAATCTCTCAGCCCCGTGTGCAGCCCTTGGGTGCTGAGCCAGCCGCTGCAGAGCTGGGGAAAGATGTGACAGACACTGCCTCTCGCCAGCTCTGGGAGCCACTGCCTCCCTGCTCAGCTGCCCCGGACCGGCCGTGGGGCAGTGAGCACAGCTTTAAACTGGGTCAGAGCCTGCTCCCCACAGCAGCCGGCTCCGCTTTCCTCCACTTTCGTTCCAGAACTTATTTACTTTCTAAGCACTTCAGACGTTTGCTACCTCGATTTTTAATTTAAGCCGCTGGCACTTGGCCGCCAGCCCTGTAGAGATCTCTGTTGGATGTATCCATCCCCACGCCCGCTGAGCCGCCTGGGCGCGGGGCCACATTCCTGGCCTCTGGGAGATAACAGCGGCGTGGCTGTTGCCGTCTTCCTGTCACCACCTCTTCCCTCGGCGTCCCCACACCCGCTGTTCCCTTCGACAGGGGCAAGCACGGAGGGTGAAGCACGGAGGGTGAAGCGGATGTGCTGGCTGCCAATGGGCAGGGAGGCGGGAGGGCAGGGCTCTGCCAGCGAGCTCGTCTACACTGTGATGCTGGGCGCTTCTTTCGACATCTTTTGTTCTCCTGCTTGCTTGAAAGAGTCTTGTCTTAAAACGATCCCCTACTGAAGTGTTTCTTATTCGCACACCACCTGCTCTCGAGTCTCTCCTGGGCTGGATCTCCCTGGGAAGGGCATCCTGATGGAGAGCAGGGGCTGCTGTCCCCAGGAAGAGGAGAGAAAGCTGTGGCTGGGCCTGTCCGAGTGTGCGGGAAGCTGCAATGAACCCACCTTGGGTACAGAAGAAGGCAGAGGAGGAGTGAGGAGGGGTCCCCTCACCTGGCTACCGGCCAAAATCCAGCTGACAAGGCAGGGCCCGAACCCTGGGAGGGAAAAGACGGAGACCAGCTTAGCGAGGATGCTTTTGTCCTCCCTGACAGGCTGCCCACCCTTCCCCCAGCACATCAAACATGCTTCCCCCTATAAAAACACGCCTTCTCCCTCCCCACCGTGTCACCGGAGTGGCAGCAAACCTCACAGGCTGCCAACAAGCCGCATCCTGCCCTACTTCTTCCCAGGCTGATCCCGGAGCAGCCAGCCCCCTCCCGTCCGCCGGCCCCCAGCCCCTCTGTGGGAGCAGGGCCTTGGGAGGACCTGGAGGGATCTTAAAAATGTGAAGGTCGCTGTAAATAGTATTTGTGTCCACTGTGGTGTTGGAGCAAGCAAAAAAAAAGGAAAGTTTTCCTTGTGTTTTAGGTTCTTTTTTTACAATTTCTGTGCGATGTTGTGCTTTTCCCATGTGGATGTGTAGCTGAACTGTATTCACTGACACTAGGCTCCTTGCTCCTCTAGCACGTGGGTAGGACCCGTGGGGCCGGGCAAACGTACACTATTTATGGTCCTTCCTCTCAGTGCACCTCTCCACTTTTGTTAAATTTCAATAAAATTATTTGTAGAGCCCGCAAGTCCATGAGCTGTATTCCTGGGGAGAGCGAGCAGCCAAGCCTGGGAGCAGGGAAAGGGGTTGGTGAGTCGAGGGGACGCAGGCTTTGCCATGACGGGCTTTCTGCTACCACAGGGAAGGTGGACTTTACTGTGCCAGGCTGTTTCCTACCAGCGCTTTGTTTTTTTGGAGTGGAGATGTTTGTGCACGCGTGGCTGAACTGGTGGTAAAGGAGGTGTGAGCCATGGCTGTTTCCAGGCGCTCAAGTTTGGCACATGACACTGGCAGGAGCTGGTAGTGTTGTCGGGCTGTGACGTCCTTTAAATATAAGTCTAAATGGTGTTTGTGTAAATCTATGTAATGTTCTTGTTTGGGTCAGGAGGGTTGGAGGTCAGGCCCCTCTCCCCTCCCGCCTGGGGATGCAGGAGGTATCAGGGGACCTGTTTGTTGCAGGCAGCCCAGCCTCAAACCGACCTCTTCACATCCTTCCACCTCAGCCTCGTGGGGAGGTGGAGGGATCCGCCTGTCCGCTCCTTCATCGCTCTCCCTGCCAAATCAATGCCTCATTAATCACTGCAGCCTGACGATTTTCTCAAACCCGGCATGACCACGTACTGGGATGCTGCTTTCCGCCAGCGGTGCCGGCTGTCTGTGAGATGAGTGTGATCTCACTTTGTGCCCCGCGTCCTGTTCCCGGCCACCCTGCAAGTGTTTTCCTGCAGCCACCACCACCTCTCATCATTTCCTCAGCGCAAGCCGGCTCGGAAACGAGCTGCTGACGAAAGCTGTAATAAGCATGAGTGATGCTGAGTGTCCTGCCAGCACCGCAGCTTGCAGGGGATGAGGCTCGAGTTTTTGCCCAGTGATCCACAAGGGCCCCAACCCCAGGAGGGGACGGATTGTGGTGGCCCCGAGGAGGACCGAGTGGCCGTGCAGGGCGTTAAATGCTCAGTGAGGTTAAACAGGGCTGTGGCTGTGGCTCGCCAGCCCTGGGAACAGCTCCAGGGTCACCCCAGTCCCCCTCCTGGGGTGTTGATGGGTGCCAACCTCCACTCCTGGCCACACTGTCCCCAAGCCAAGCACTTTCCCTGGATCTATCTAGAGTGACTGGATGTGACTAACACCATGTTATCCCAGCTGCCCGCATGAGAGCCACCTGCACAGGCCTGTGACCCCATCTCCTGGCATGGCAAAGCTGTGCCAGGCTCTCCTGCCTGGCTGGGAATGGCTTAATGTCAGCTCATGGTGTTAAGGTCGGCAAGGCGAGATGGGAGAGAGGAGGCTGGATGTGTCCAGCTGCTCCCTCCTGAAATCCAGGATCTTCTCCTGGGGGTGAGAGAGGAGGGAAACTGAAGCAGGCAGTGCCGAGCTCTCCTGGGGCTGTGTTGTGTTGAGGGCCTCCAGCCCTCCCAACCAGGCAGAGCTGTGACCTCTCTGGTCACCCCGCTGCCGGGGAGGCTGTGGAGGATGGAAAATTTTAGGCTGCTGGTGAAGGGCGCGTGTTTACTGCTCGGAGGGGAAGGGCAGCGCCTGTGGTGCTGGGATTTCTTGGTTCCCTGCAGTCTCCCTCGAGGGTTTGGCAGCCAACGTTTGGCTGGTGGCCGATCTTCCCTGCCCCTTTCCCAGCCAGTTTTGGCATTGCCGACGGGCTGGGCCGAGCCGTAGGGTGCAGTCAGCTTCGGAGCGGCCAGTTAGGACGCTGTGCCCATCGCTGGTGGCACCGGCACCCTCACGGTGAGAGCTTTGCCGCAGAAGTTGGCACGTAAGTGGCTCCCGCTCACCAGAGCTGTTCTGTGGGTGCCTGTGGCCGTGGGCTCGGCGCTGCCGGCACCGAACAATGCCAGGCTCGGCACTCCCGCTCTCTCCCCAAGGAGCTGGTGGGTGGCTGGGAGCTGGCTTCCGCAGATTCAGCACCGTTTCCTTCCCTCGCTGGCCCCGGCACACCCTCGCGCTCCGGCCCCAACGCTTCCTCCGCAGGGACACCCTGATGGCCCTCGGCGTGCTGGGGCCAGCCCTGGCCAGGACGGGCAGGGGACAGCCGGGCCGTGGGGGCGGCCTGTGTCCCTGGGCACCCACCGGAGCCTCGCCGCGCCCCGGGAATGAAGCCCCCCCAGCCAGGAAACCCGAGGGGCCGCGGCTGAGTCAGCAGCGCCCATTGCCCGACCCCGCACGGGACAGCCTGGCGGGCACACACCGCCCTGGGGACACCGCTGCCCTGGGTACCACCACGGCAGGGACAGCGCTGTCCCCTGGGATACCACCATCCTGGGGTCACCACTGTTCCGGGCGCACCACAATCCTGGGGACGTCACCATTCCAGGGCCACCGCCATCCTGGGAAGCCTGCACTGTTCTGTGGGTACCAGCAGCTGGGGACACCATCCTGGGAACACCACCATTCTGGGGTTACCACCACCCTGAAGACACCACTCTACTGGGGTCACCTTTGCCCTGAGGACACCACCACTCTGGGGATCCCCCCATTCTGTGGGGACCCCCCCATTCTGAGGGGACTCCCCTCTTCTGGGGCCACTACCACCCTGAGCCCCTCCCCCCATTTTGGGGTCACCCCTATCCTATGACCTCCTGTCTTGGTCCCCCCCACCCTGGGGCCACCATTACCCTGAGGGACCCCCCTCATTCTGAGGGACCCCACCGTTCTGAGGGGAACCCCCATTCCGAGGATCCCCCCCCTATTATGGGGACATCCCTCCCCCTCATTCTGGGGTCATCACCACCCTGGGGACCCCCTGGCTTGGGGTCCCACGTCACCCTGGGGATACCCCCATTCTGAGGATGCCCCCCCCATTCTGAGGGTGCCCCCGCTCCCCCCCCGCAGCGCCCCCTGCCGGCACCCCCGCCCCTCCGCTTTCCGCCGCGCGGCGGGGGCGTGGCCTGTCGGGCCGTACCAAGCGCACCGAGGTGGGGGGGGGTGCAGTGCCTCTCCTCGCGCGGTGCCGCGGCCCAGTCAGCGGGGAGGAGGGGGGGTGTGTGGTGTCCGCCCCCCCCGCGGCCCCGCGGTGGTTGGTCTCGGCCGGCGGGGTTTAAGGCGGGCGGCGCGGGGGAGGCGGCGCCGGGGGAGCCCGCGGCGGGGATGGCGTGAGCGGCGCGGGGAGCGGCGGCCGCGCTTTGTGTGCCCCGCGCGGACAAAGGCGGCGCCCGGGGCGGCGGGACCGGGCCCAGGTGCCGGGGAGCGGCGGGGAGCAGGGGCTCGGGTGGTTAGCGGGGCGGGCAGAGCCGCCCCGGGAGGGGGTTGCGGGGCAGGGGCTGCCCGGGGAGGCGGTGTGGGCAGAGCCCTGCTGCGGGCACCCCGTCCCGAGCCCCATCCTGCCAGCTCTCACCCCTCCCGATCCCCCTTCTGCGAACTCTCCCCCCTCCTGCCCCTTCCGATCCCTGTTCTGCATCCACCTCCCGCACCCCCCTCCTGATCCCCCTCCTGCAAGCTCTCCCCTCCCCTGCTCCTCCTGATCCCCCTCCTGCAAGCTCTCCCCTCTCCTGCTCCTCCTGATCCCCCTCCTGCAAGCTCTCCCCTCTCCTGCTCCTCCTGATCCCCCTCCTGCAAGCTCTCCCCTCCCCTGCTCCTCCTGATCCCCCTCCTGCAAGCTCTCCCCTCTCCTGCTCCTCCTGATCCCCCTCCTGCAAGCTCTCCCCTCTCCTCACCCTTCTGGTCCTCTCCCTCCTGATTCCCCTGGTCTTGACTGTCCTGCACCCCTCTCCTGCTCCTTCTGAACCCCCCTCCTGATCCCTCTCCTACACCCCTTTCCTGATCCGCCCCTCCTAGCTTTCCTGGTCTCCCTTACCCCCCCACAAACTCTCCCCTCTCTTCTGATCCCCCTCCTGTATAAACCCCTTCCCCCTGCTGCATCCCCCCTCCTGACCACCCTCTTTCCCGAGGGGCCTCCGGCAGGGCTGTGCGGTGGCACCCAGGGTGGAGTTGTGGGGAGGGGGAGTGGGGCAGGGTCTCCCCTCCTGACCTTCCTGATCCCCCCCTTCCTGGCCCCCCTTCTGCATCCCCCTCCTGACCCTGCTCTCTCCCCACAGGTCCCCGTTCGGGCACGATGCGTGGGGGCTGCGCAGCGGTTGTGGCCATGCCCTGGTTGGCCATGCTGGCCCTGGGCTGGCAGAGCCTTGAGAAGCCGTCGGCCTCCCCACTTTTCACCCGCCGGCCCTTCCTGGTGGCCTGGAACATGCCCACCCAGGACTGCAAGCCCCGCTTCCAGGTATCCTTCGACTTCAGCCTCTTCGACCTGCACGCTTCTCCCAACGAGGGCTTCGTGGGGCAGAACCTCACCATCTTCTACAAGGAGCGCCTGGGGCTCTACCCCTACTACACCAGCCAGCGCGTGGCTGTCAACGGCGGCGTCCCCCAAAACAGCAGCCTCTCCGAGCACCTCGCCCGTCTCCCGGAGAACATCAACAAGTACATCCGCTCGCCCACCAAGGAAGGGCTGGCGGTCATCGACTGGGAGGAGTGGCGGCCCATTTGGGCTCGGAACTGGAAGCCCAAGGACATCTACCGGGAGGAGTCTCAGCAGCTGGTGTACCAGCGGCAGAACCAATGGTCCCGTGAGGAGGTGAACAAGCAGGCAGTGTTCGAGTTTGAGTCGGCCGCCCGGCAGTTCATGGTGAGCACCTTGCGCTTGGCCAAGAGCTTCCGTCCCAAGCAGCTCTGGGGGTTCTACCTCTTCCCCGACTGCTACAACCATGACTACAGCAAGAACAAGGAGAGCTACACTGGGCAGTGCCCGGATGTGGAGAAGACACGTAATGACCAGCTGGCATGGCTCTGGAGGGAGAGCATGGCCCTCTATCCCTCCATCTACCTCGACCTGCTCCTGGCTTCCACTCCCAACAGCCGCAAGTTTGTGCGGGCGCGGGTGATGGAGGCTCTGCGCATCTCGGAGCAGCACCACGATGGCTACTGCCTACCTGTCTTTGTCTACACTCGTCCCACCTACATCCACAAGCTGGATGTGCTCAGCCAGGTAGGGTTGCACCACCAGAACATCCTTGTCCCAAGCCCTGGGCTTGGGGACCAGCCGAGGTGATCCCTCTGCCGGTGCCCTGTCCTCCTCCCATGGAGCGAGGTGGCTCTGGACACTAGTGATTGCCCTCGTGTGTCACTGGCACGTGGTTTGGCTGTCACTGTGTGGGACAGGGAGCAGCACCCTTTGGTTTGGGGGGTGCTTGTGCATGCGGCTGGACCCGTGTAGCAGAGGGGGGGGCCCAGCCCTGCCTTCCTCCCTCCTGGGAGGATCACAGTGTGAGTACCTGCAGCTCAGCCCCTCTGTGAGTGAGTAAGTGACAGGGTGGCATGAACGCCCCCTCTGTGGGCAGCAGGACTGGCACTTGATGGTCAGTGTCCCTAAGGAAGTGCCTGGGAGGTGCGCAGGACTCCTGGCTCCCAGCAACCTGGATGCTGGGGTACGTGAATCCACAGTCCTCGAGTTGTGAAACCTCGGGGGTGGTAATGGGGAGCCTTGTCCCGAAAGAGCCCGGACAGTCTCATGGCCTGGAGCAGGGATGGGTGTTGCCTCCCAGACCCCACAGGGGGCTCTTTAAGGGTTACAGGTGCTGTGTGGGGCACTAACTGGGTTCTGTCCCTGCAGTCAGACCTGATCTCCACCATCGGAGAGAGTGCAGCGCTGGGTGCAGCCGGGGCCATTTTCTGGGGCGACGCAAACATCACCAAAAACCGGGTAGGTTTTGGGTCAGTGTGCCCCTGGGCAGGTGGGCAGGGCTCATCTGGCTTGAAGCTACGGTGCCCTCTCGATCTGGGTTGCTTCTTTCCCCAGGGCAACCCAACATGCCCCTCATGATCCCCTTCCCCTAGGAATCATGCCAGATCATCAAGAACTACCTGGAGGAGGACCTGGGCCGCTACATTGTGAACGTCACGACGGCGGCGCAGCTGTGCAGCACGGTGCTGTGCCACGGCCGGGGCCGCTGCCTGCGCCAGGACAGCACCGCCGACGTCTTCCTCCACCTCAACTCCACCAGCTTCCAGCTGCGGCGTCGGGATGAGGAGCACCCCGAGCAGCCCCTATACTGGGCCGAGGGCCAGCTGTCCCCTGCCGATATCCTCTTCCTACGGACACACTTCCGCTGCCACTGCTACCAAGGCTGGCAGGGCAGCAGCTGCCGGGTGCCCGCTGGCCCTCATGGCGATGCCCCCGAGCCCCTGGCACCACTCGGACTTGGGGTGCTGCTGCTGCTGCTTGTGAGCTGGGGCTGAACCCCCTGGACGGAACTGTCTCCCCCTTTCTGTGGCGGGGCGAGGGACCGATTTGAGGTGCCCCTGCCCTGCCTGTGAGGCAGCTCGTGACACCGTGGGGGGAGAGCTGTGCGGCCACCCCCCTCCGCCCTCCCGGCTGGGGGATGGAGGGCAGGGTGGGCGGGTGGGTGGGCAGGGGTGCCTCTCCTGTTGTAAGGAGAAGGAATGTGGGGGCGAGGGGGGTACAGGGGCAGGGAGCGGGTGCTGCGTGGTGCTGAGCCCCCGTGCGCAGCCCCGCACCCGAGTGCTTTACCTCAAATAAAGCCGAGTGGAGGGCGAGTGGGACGTGGGCTGATTTGGAGGACCGGGCTACAAGGCGTTGTAGCCGCGGCCGGGGCCGGGGGGTGGGTGTGCGGCCCCCTCTGGGCCCGGTTCCCCGGGTGGGAGCGGCGGCCGCGACACTCACGTGGAGGCGCCTCGGCCACGCCCCCTCCGGCACCGCCGCGCGCTTTGTTCCGCGAGACCACGCCCCCTCGCTCGAGACCACGCCCACAGGCAAAAGAGGCTGCGCTTAGGCCACGCCTCCTCCCCGTAATAGGCTGTGGTGCCACTCGGCCACGCCCCCTCCACATTAGGCGATGACCGGTTCCTTGGCCACGGCCCCGCGCCGTCGGCCACGCCCCCAGATGTTAATAGACTACCCAGCGCATTGGCCACGCCCACGTGATCTGACCACGCCCACCGCATTCCCGCGGGATGCGCTGCAGCCCCGGGGCGCGCCCCGCGTGGGGACAGTGTCACCTGCGCTGGGCAGGGTCCCCCCGTGCCACGCGTGTCCCCACGCGGAGCTGTCGCGCCCTGCCCGGTGCCGTGAGGCTCCTGGCAGCGGTGCCCTCCTCCCATACCGTGAACTTGCCCCCCTCTGGCCGTGTCCGTTTGTCTTTCCAGCCCAGCTCCTAGCTGGTTGCAGTCACCGGGTGTTGACTCTTCGTGCTCCTGGCCAGCTGGCCACCAATCCGAGCCAAGGCTGCTGCTGTGCCCTCCCCGAGGCCACCGTGCCGGGCTCCGGCTGCTGATAACGCCTGGGATTTGGCAGTGAGGAGGTAGGAGAGGTGAGCAGCCCCGCTCAGGAGCAGCCCAGAGCTCTGCCCACCAGCTCCTGGACCCACTCGTCGCCTGCCGGCCCCATGGCGCTGGGATTGTCCTGCTGTGTCCTCCTGCTGCTCCTGCCCGTCCTGGCCCACACCGGGGGGCCTGGCCCCGTCCTTGTCAACCGCCCCTTCGTCACCATCTGGAACATCCCCACCGAGCGCTGCGCCACGAGCCACAATGTCACCCTCAACCTGGAGGTCTTCGACGTGTTGGCCAATGACCAGCAGTCCTTTGTCGGGCAGGACATCACCCTCTTCTACAGCACGGAGCTGGGGGACCTGCCCTATTACACGGCTGACGGGGTGCCGGTCAATGGGGGGCTCCCCCAAAACGCCAGCCTGCAGACCCACCTCCACCAGGCCACCCGGGACATCGATGTCACGCTGCCCAGCCCTGCCTACCACGGGCTGGCCGTCATCGACTGGGAGAAGTGGCGACCGCTGTGGATCCGCAACTGGGACTCCATGGAGATCTACCAGCAGAAGTCAGAGGAGCTGGTGCGGCAGCAGCACCCGGAGTGGCCCCTCAAGATGGTGGAAGAGAGAGCCAAGGAGCAGTTTCAGCAGAGCGCGCGTGACTTCATGGAGCAGACCCTGAAGCTGGGCGAGACCCTCCGTCCCAACGGCTACTGGGGGTTCTATGGCTTCCCTGACTGCTACAACAATGACTTTCAGAGCTTGTCCTACAGCGGGATGTGTCCGGCGGTGGAGCGGCAGAGGAACAAGGAGCTGTCGTGGCTCTGGAAGAGCAGCCGGGCGCTCTACCCCAGCATCTACCTGCCCTCCTGCCTCAACGGCACCAACAAGGTGCTCACCTACGTCCGACACCGCGTCGCCGAGGCCTTTGCTGTCCAGCGTGGCGTCCTCGATGGTGGCATCCCTGTTCTACCCTACTCGCAGATCACCTTAGACAACACTAACGACTTCCTCTCCCAGGTGAGGGGACACGGGGACAGTGAGCGCCTCTCAGGCTGGTGGGTTGGTGCTAGGGAGCCTTTAGCTCTGCTGGGGCAGCGTGGGGGCTTTGGGCACTGTTGACCTTTCCTGTTGGGTGCAGGAGGACCTGATGAACACCATCGGGGAGAGCGCGGCTCAGGGCGCTGCTGGCATCGTCCTCTGGGGCAGCCTCAGCTACAGCACCTCCAAGGTGAGTGCAGCGGGCTGCCGCCTGCGGGGACCCCTGCTCCCTGGCTGCACAGGCCTGTGACACCACGTGCTGTTGCAGGAGACGTGCCTGAAGCTGAAGGACTACGTAGAGGGGCCCCTGGGCCACTACATCGTCAACGTGACAGCCAGCGCTGATCTGTGCAGCCAGAGCCTGTGCTCTGGCCGGGGACGCTGTGTGCGCCAGGACAACAAGCAGGGCTTCCTCCACCTCGACCCCTTCCACTTTGCCATCGACCTGCAGGCTGGTAAACCCTGGCTGGTGGCGCAGAGCCTGGAGACCCTCGACGACGCCTCCCGGCTGGCTGAGGAATTCACCTGCCAGTGCTACGGCACGTGGCAGGGACCCCGCTGCAACACCCAAGGGTTCGCCGAGTGACCTCCTCCCCGTGCCAAGGACACCAAGGTGAGCAGGGTGACACCAGCCTGCACCCCAGCACCTTTGCCGTGGGATTGGGAACCCAACCACGGGGCTGCTAATAAAACCAACAGGCATCTGCAAGTGTCTCCTTGTCTTCTGACACCGCAGGTTTTGGGGCAGGAGGGTCCCCCAGCACCACTGGTGACACCAAGGGCCATGCCTCGGCGCAGGGGGCTAGTTTCTCAGAGAAGAAAAGAGCAAAGCTTATAGGAGAAGGCATAGGAAGGGTGAAAACAGGGAAGAGGATGAGGAGGGGGGATGATGGGGAGCGACCAGTGAGTGAGGTGACAGGGTTGCCTGCGCAGCTGTGGCTGGAGGCACGTGGGACCCCTTGCCCCTCCTCAGGCAGGCAGTGGGGAACCCTGCTTGGATTTTTCTCTGGGATGACTACGTGCAAACCAGTTCAGCCCTGGGATGACAGAGCACCGGTTTCTGTAACCCAGACTGCTGACTCAGCAATGCCTATTATAGAGCAATTACAGGAAGGCATGAGATGAAACACTGTTTAATTAACAATGCTGTTAATGAGCTACTGTGGACCGGCTTCCGACTCTCTGTGCTCCCTCTAGGATGTGCCATGGTGGGTTCCAAAACCGGCATTGCTGGCATCACTAGTGTCGAGGCTGCAGATGTTGTGGGCTTTGGCCCTGGGGTGGTGGTGGAGTCGGTGGAGCTGAGGCTGCTGCCAGCACGGGCGCTGTCACCAGCGGAGGGGCAGGAGCAGCACGGGAGGCCACCTGTGGTTTGGCTGCTTTGTGGCACTGGAGGGAAGAGGGCCAGGACGGCCTTCTCTGTGCCTGCTGCTCTGTCAGGCTCTGGAAGTGTGAGAGAAGCTTCTGGTGGAGATGGGTCGGTGCTGACGAGGCCAGGAGGTGCTTGAGCCTGTTGCACGGTGAGTGGGGCTGTCATGGGTGGAAATGCCTGTGTGTCCTCTGCAGGCTGACCCTTGGGGCTTTTGGAGGGATGCTCCTCACACATCTCCAGCGCATCCACGGCTTTCCGTTTGGTCTGAACTCTCCTCTTGCACTGTTCTAGCAGGTAGAGATTCTCTCTGTTAAAGCTGTTGTTGTAGTAGCAGAGCACCTACAAAGCGCAAAGAAGAAGAGGTAGTTGCCACCATCCCCAGACTGGATAACCCCAAGCTATGAGAACTAAGACTCTGAGCTGCAAAAGATGAACATGGATACTGAAAACTACTGTCAGGGGTGTTTGAAACCTAAAGCCCCGGCTAAAACATTACGTGATGCATGTGCTCGGTCATCACCACCCCTGGGTTTTTGCCGGGTCTGAGCAGAGCAGTGTAGGATTTCAAAAAGCTTTTGAAAGTCAAATACCATGACTTGTCAGCAACTTCAATGTGGACATGAGCACACAGGTAAGAGCGTGGTCCTTGGCTGTATCGTCTCAGCATTCAGCAGCTGCCACAGGAGGCTTTCAGAGATTTGCTACAGCAAGACAGGTGATGAAGGCGTTACAAGAAATCAGGTTATCCTGAGCGTGTCTTTCCATTTAATGGATTCAAACTAAGGAGATACGACTGAACTGTGTTCTATCAGTGTTTCCACTGGTCAGAAGGACTAATTCAAACCTTCCTGAAAATTACGTGAGGAGATTGAACCAGAGTGCTTGCTCCGGGCCCCATCCCCTGTATTACAGTCCTAGAGGATTGTTCAGCCTGGAGAAGAGAAGGCTCCAGAGAGGCCTTAGAGCAGCTTCCAGTGCTAAAAGGGGCTCCAGGAAAGCTGGGGAGGGGCTCTGGATCAGGGGGTGCAGGGACAGGACAAGGGGAAATGGTTTGCAGCTGAAAGAGGGGAGACGGAGATGAGATCTTAGGAAGAAATGTTCTCCTGTGAGGGTGGGGAGGCCCTGGCCCAGGGTGCCCAGAGCAGGGGTGGCTGCCCCATCCCTGGAGGGGTTCTAGACAAGGTTGGATGGGGCTTGGAGCCCCTGATCCAGTGGGAGGTGTCCCTGCCTGTGGCAGGAGAGTGGAACTGGATGGTCTTTAAAGTCCCTTCTGACCCAAACACTTTCTGATTACCAGGCCTTGTGTAATGTGAAGGTCCATGTCTCCCTCAGGACTATCATGAGCATTAGCTGATGCACAGAGAAGCTGCTGCTTCTTCTGCAAGGAATTCAGTCAGGGAAGGAGATCTCTTGAAATCCTGTAGAGGTTCAGCTGTTGAGCAAAGCTCTTCACGTTCCGCATGGCAAAAACCTGCACAGGTCCTCCCCAGCCCAGCACCTCCTCTTTGAAGAGGTCTTCGTTGATGGCCACATTCGTTCGTTGATTTTCGTT
This sequence comes from Clamator glandarius, assembly GCA_033459285.1. NCBI lineage: Eukaryota > Metazoa > Chordata > Aves > Cuculiformes > Cuculidae > Clamator > Clamator glandarius. Next base: position 1,048,769 of record JAUNZM010000044.1, read on the forward strand.
GATTTTCCACCATTGCTCCACCAAATGGACTGAAACAGGCCACTTTCCAGCATTTTCCAAAGCTTCTTTGAGAAGCAGAGGGATAAGAATTGATTAATCTTGTGTCCATCGCTGCCAGGCTGGACGTTCCGCTCCTCCTCTCTCTTCGGGACGGCAGTGCCCCGGGGTGCTCTTTCCCACCACCCCGGGGAGCTGAGAGAAGTCATGCCTGCCGACTGTCCCGGCTCATCTGGAGCAGAAAGGGGGGTTGTTTCTGTGGGTGATGGCTTCTCTTTAATTTCTTTAGTCCCAGCTGTACCAAAGTTGTCCTCGCTGGCCATCACCGCGGGCAGCCAGGCCTGGCCCTGGCGAGGGGCACCATCGGGTGACACCTCGCTGTGGTGCCCCTGGTGGCATCACAGCGTGGCGCTGCTGGCCTGTCATGGAGGGGTAGAACTGAGATGATCCTTAAGGTCCCTTCCAACCCAAACTGTTCCATGATTCCACGACAGTGTTGCCCTGGCAGCAGGGAGACATTGCTGAAGAGCTTTCCTCTCTCAGAGCCACCAGTACTGGGACCCCTGAGCCCAGGCTCTCTCCAGAGAACAAATGTCTTTTCAAAAGCAGCTACTGACACCAATGACCCTGCTAGAAATAACCTGATGGTGTGAGTAGCCCCAGCACTCACATGGAGGTTGTGGAGAGGAGGGAGCTGGGCTCTTATCCATAGTGACAGGGGACAGGACGAGAGGGAACAGCCTCAAGCTCCACCGGGGAGGTTCAGGTTTGACATAAAGAGAAAATATTTCACGGAAAGGGTCACTAGGCACTGGCAGAGGCTGCTCAGGGAGGTGGCTGAGTCACTTTCCCTGGAGGGGTTTAGGGGACGGTCGGAGGAGGTGCTGAGGGGCACGGTTTAGTGACTGATAGAAATGGTTGGACTTGATGATCCAGTGGGTCCTTTCCAACCTAGTGATTCTATGATTCTATGGACCCCAGTGCTTCATTTCTGCAGTTACTGCACCTGGATTTTTCATTTCTTTATATTATATTGCATGAGGATCTGAGAAGCTATATATTAAATTAAAAATTTTAAAAAATGATTAGACCTTTGGATTCCCCAGTCACAACTTCCAGAAACATGTACGGAGTTATTACCAAACTCTTTGCTAAGTTGGTGGCCCCTGAAAGCAATTAGTCATAATTGGATTTTGGCCTAGAGTTTATTTTTTTAATCTAATTGTTATACAGATAGCTTGGTATGTGTTGGGTGCAAATGTTGAAAGAATATTATCTTATTGGTATGTGGATGTGATTTGACTTAATGAGCGCTCAAACGCACCCCTCCCAGGCTACAGAGAGCCCGATAGTTGTGTATGAAATCCGGAAATTGAAGGCAAAGTTCATCTTGCTGTTGACAAAGAATTTCAAGTCCTCTTTATGCCTGGAAGGCATCACAGCTGTGTGCTTGGAGCTCTTAGTCATTCCATATCCTTCAAGTGTTCAGCTTCTCAATACCTGGTGCATCACTAGGGTCTGGCTTGAAGCTTCTGCTTGGCACAGAGATTTCTATTACTACTGCTCAATCCCTTAACTGAACTGAGCGTTCCTGCTTTCCTCTTGAGTCGCAGAAGGGTCCAATACTGTCAGAAGCCACACAAGCACTGCAAGAAACCCTGCCCCTAGGTGCTGGCTTGCGGCTTGTCTTAAATAAAGGCGAGGCTGGACCTGCACCAGCCCTGTTTTTTCTTGTTGAAACCCTGCAAGCTTGGGCAGGAACACAGATAATAGTTTAAAATGTGTAAGAGGATTTGTTTTAGTCATCCTACTTATGGCTGCTATTCCTCAGTCTTTGCCTCTTACACCCAAGGCACTGGATTTCATGTAATTTAACTCTTCTTGCTCCAGACACTGAGGAGCAGAGACTAGAGAAGACACTGCACATTGTGGCAACAGACGACTTAGAAGCACCAAACATCTGGAGGGCTGTGGTTTTTTTGGTTTTTTTTCAGGTCTGAAAAAACCATGCTACACTTTGTAACCATACAGAGCTCCACAAATCCATCTGCAGAGCTGGAGCGAGCCCACGCTCAGCAGGATCTGGAGAGGAGCCAAAGCTAGAGGTGCAAGGAGCAATCCGACAGCAGCCCCGGGCCCTTGCGTGGTTCGTATTTCAGGCTGCTCCATGTCTCTTGGGTGGAACATGCTTATGATGCCGTCACGCCAGCTCCTGTTCTGTGCTCGGGGTGACTGAAGAATGTGTTGTGCTCAGGGTTCGCTCGTCCAATGCGGTACAGGGTTCACACCAAATTAATTGCTAGGCTTGTTTCATGTGCTGCTGCAAGAAATAAGTGCAGTCTGACACTTAAAGTTATCCTTACGTTGCCTTTTTTTTCCATTTCAACAACAGGGTATTTTTTGTCTCGGTACCTTAAGCCGTGTTATCTCCAAAAAGAATTTACTGTAAGTACGTACTACAGTTAACAATCCCAAACAGAGGAAACTGAGCACCTGATTGCTCTGAAATTAGAAAGATTATATTTATGATTTAGAATGAAGTTGCTAAAAGTGAGAAGCCTTTAAATGGAATACGTAGGACATAAGTGGTTGAGCAGAATGGAAAGGTGTAGATTGTCTTGCACAGAACAGATGGAAGAAAGCCCTCCCAAACAACCCACAAGCTTTTTGGATACAAGATGGAAATCAGAAGCCTGTTAACTAGCTAGTAAGAAAAGTTCTTGTCTGCCTTGTTCCCTGACTAAAAGCATCAAAATTAGTAAAGCCAGAGAAACTTCCCACACTGGTAAAAGTTGGATTAGTCAGACTTTGTTGGGTTAGTCAAATGTTGTTTTCAGTTCTGTCTTTGCATTAACACACCACACCGATTGTTTCATGAGCAGGAGGGTGGCTGTGATTTGAGGCCTCAGGAGCTGGTTTAGGACTCCTCTAGTTATTATTTGCTACAGCATTTCTCTTCATCCAAAGCTTTGGACAAAAGGAACGAAACCAAAATCAGCAGAATGGGAAGCAGGTTGTTCCAGACCGCTCACCCTGGGTGTGAGCTTCTCCTGTGGCCTTTGGACTTGATGTACAAGTACAAAGCTCTTACTGAAGAAATAAATCCTTCCCAAATGCAGATCACAGTTACTGTATGGCTTGAAATGAAATAGATGGCATATGGGTCTATAAAATGCCTTTTGTTCCACTAACATAGCAGCAGAGGGGTTTAGAAGCTGTTACTGCAAGTCCACCCGGGTACTCATGAGGCACCACTGCTGTATCCAGAGTTTACAGGTGAGCAGCTCACCAAACCATCGCAGCTAAAAGGACTTGGAGAGGCATCTCAGAGACATGAGACCTGGAGAAGGCAGCACAAAAATCACCTCTAGGGACACCTGCCTGGGTGAGCAGCTTGCGGCGCTACAAGAGCAAGAGAGGGAGGTTTGGCTTTAAGCGCATCATCATATGCACCAGAGATGTCAAGGACTTGCATGAGACTTCATTGTTTTCTTGTTGATTAATCCTTCAAAGCTTACAACTTCTCTTCTATGTGTAATGTCGAAGCTCACTTCTGTTTATTGTTTCAGAAGTGAAACATCAGCCCTTACAGAAATCCTTTCCAGAAGCTTGAACACGAGCTATTCTAGTTCCCAGTTACCTAAAATGAAAGTGGCTCTTTCCTTTTTTCTCTTTGTATTTGGGATTTGAAAATCACCCTCTCCTTCTGTTTTTTCTTACTCAGGTATTTCTAGGCAAGAGCTGAAAATATCTAAAATGGTCTTGAGCGGCCACAGACTCTGCTGTTGCTGGGGTTCAACACACCTTGTTCCAGAGCGCTGCCAGGGATATCGGATGCCGTTCCTCTGATTCAACAGATTGCAATTTCAGAAATTACTCGGAGAAAAAAGTATAAACCCTGAAGCACTGTTTGCAGGCTCTCAGCAAATGTTTAACCCTCCAGCACAAACAGGAGACCCTGCTTCAGGTTACATAGAAAAAAAAACACCTCTGCATATGGAAGCTTGTCCTGCTTTGCTCTATAACGATTTAAATCTACAAGCAATGGGGCTGAGCACCAGGGCAGGACTTTCACCACAGAAATGTGGGTGCAGCTCCTTTCTTATGGGTGTTTCAAGTCTTACACAGGCAGCACTGGTCTGTGGGTTGCAAGGGCTTCCACGTTTTCTGTTAGGGAAACGCGTGGTTCATGTTTTCCACTGCAGCCAGGGCTGTTGGAGGCAGAACACTCATGCTATTTGCTGATTTGGCAGTACCTCCTAGTTATTTTCCACCCTGAGGTTTTAAAAACAGACTAATCGGTGTCTTGTGCTGGCACTGGTAAGTCAGCAGCGGTGTTACCAACAGAATGAGGAGGGTCAGAGCCTTGCAAACAGTCTCCAGGGAAGACGTTTGCTTGCGCTGTGTACAACACCTTGCAAACTGATTTTCCCTTAACGACGTGTTAAGCATAAAACCACACAGTGTTCCAAACACTGCTCTATCTGCTAACATAGACTCAAAGCAAACACTGAGTGTTATGGCAAAACACTTGGCATGAACTGTCCTGCATTTGACTGCAACTCTTCCCAGCAGGAAAAATCTGATTTGACAGATCGCTGGTCAGAATTCCCAATTAAGAAAAAACCAGCTGTAATCCTCTGGGCTATTTCAGGTAATCGAACCAAGCTGGAATTTAAATGGAGTGGGGGGGAAAACCCCAACCCTTTTAATACTGTACCTGCCCTCAGTGCAAATCGTATATTCTTTACTATCTTATTTGTTTGAATACGCCCCAACGGATACCCCACACACAGCTAAGATAAGGAAGCCCAATATTTGAGACGTGGCTTTTCTCGCTTTAACAATCAATCTGTAAAGTCAGAAGACCCGGCTAACTCGCGGCCGCCAGCACAGCAGGTGCAGCGTGGTTGGACTGAGCATATTGTGTGCAGCCCCGGTGCCGCCGTGCGGATCTGCAGTGGATGTCTGAACACGAATGTTCTACGTGCTCCAGGGAGTGTGTGTCTTGCAAAGCATCAGCAGAATATACACAGCACCAGAGGAGCTTCCTTGTCTGCAAGACAGCTGGGAAAAGGGGTGCCCTGTATTAAATCTTACTCTCCTTTTATAAAAATGTGGAGGTGGTGACCTTTGAATACAGGCAGCCGAAACCAGCTTGCTCTCCCTGGATGCATAAACCAGCTCTTGGGGCACAAGCAACTCTTTATATCCCCAGAAAAGCCTCCTAAAACCAACCTACCCTTCATTCCTACATCTCTGCCACCCTATCAAAATGAGCGAGATGAAGCAGATTTTCTTTCAGAAATCCATGCTTCATTTAATCATGTTGAAAAACACCTATGCTGTGTTTTATTTCATGTACCCTTGCTCAGCTTGCTTTGACAATCTGCTTATAGAATGGAGAATCAGTAATTACATTAAAATGGAATTAATTAATTTGCAAAGCTCCACTCTCCCCACCAGTGTATGAAAACAGGAACCACCACGGGAATCTACTGGCAGCTACTCCTCAGGATGTTAGTCAGAAGGGTCATGAAACCTTTTCCTCTTCAGTTATGGCCAGAAGGCACAATGTGAGTGCTATTTTTCTGTTAGCTATCAAAGAAGTAACCCCTGCCTTTGTTTTCTAAGTAAGAAGAAACTATTTCTCCACATACCATACCTATTACATATATCAGACATCCACTGTAGTTCTGCATCATGCACCATGCCTGTATATTTTATATATATATATATATATATATATATTTATATATAGAAATACCTGCTGTAACACAGAGTAGAGGGATCTCTTCTTTAGAAATCTGGTTCTTGCTAGCTAAATCAATGTAAGGGGCAAAATAACAAGGCAGATAATTGATGAGCAGTCCCCAAGTGCAATAGAAGTAATACACATCAGAATATTCCTTTCTATCGCCGTCAAAGCATGTCATTTATTTCTTCTGCTACACAGACACTGCTGGGAAGAAGCACAACATCAATGCAAGCCATCTGCCAAGAACGAGCTTAATATAATATTTATACAATCTTCTTACGTGCTGCCTGCTGTGAAGGGGGCTGTGATGAAAGATATGGGCTTTTTTCTTAGTCAGAGGTTAGGGAAAATCTCAGTTGTCTGGGACAGAGAAGCAGCGCTTGACTACAGCTGCACATGCAGAAAACACGCCGCACAAAAATAGCTGGACAAACGTGCCAGCAATGCACATGACAAGAATTCCCCCTTCCAAAGAGCCTGAGAAAAGCCAGGCGAGCTCTGACAGTTTGGTCAGACCCCAGAGGAGAATCACCTCTCACCTAGATGAGGCTTCCAAACGTCTGAAGGCTCCAGTCTCCGGGTACCTTAACACGTTCCTGTGCTTCAGGGCAGGAGTCCACCTCAGTTTCTTAAGCTCTCATAGTCTGGACAGATAAAATTTCTCAGAAAAAGGAAAAACGAGGTACAGTGTGATTACATGAATGACCATGTTGTATTACCTTTTGCTTGCTTCACTGATTAATGTTTCTGCTAGTTATTCTTCTCCTGCAGACTTTATCTGATTGTAAAATATCTTTCAGAAGAGTTGTTCTGCCTGGCACAACTAACTGCAATACAGCTCTGCATTCGCCTAGTTCCCAAGAGATTTAACAAAGGACCCAACAGCCTAAACCTTCCAATGAAACCAAGGGAGTCGACCACAACCTAGCTAAAAAATCTCATTGATTTACCCATCTTTGTGTTTTTGTCATCTGAGGAGAAAAAGATTCGGCTCACACCAAAGCAGGAAAACAACAACCTATGAAAATAACAGTTAACAGCATCCGTGTCCCCAGCGAGTCGAGGCTTGTCACAGCAAAGTTGTTCTGATAAGCCTGATCAGATGCTTTCCCTTGCCAAGCAGCTCAAGGCAAGCTGCATTTTCGCAGTCTTTTCTTTAGCCTCAGGGTAGAAATGCACACTGGGCAGCAGATCTTGGAAGCACATTTAAGGCAAAAGATTTTCCGAGGCTTGTAAGTGTGGAAATGATTTAACTATTTTTGTGACAGGCACAAGACAAAGTCAATTATTTTCCAAGTAGGTGGCCCTGCTCATTCAGTCCGAGCATAGAATCATAGAATTATTAAGGTTGGAAAAGACCAACAACAGGCTGGGACCAAATATCCCAGGCACTTTGCAAGTTCTTACCTTGAACTCTCTTTTTTTTCCTGCTGAGTCCTCTTAAATGCAAATAAATCATCAGATTTTTCCCCTTTGTTAATGCATTTCTAGATTTATGTGACTAATTAACTACACCTCCCCAGCTTGGACACAAACCTGATCGGCGCCTGGCTGCACAGACCTTGAGTGAAACACAAGGCTTGTAGCAATTCTTGCCATTAATAGCAGTACTGGTTTATCAGTGATTTAATGTGCTTTGTTTTTAAGAACGCTCAAGTCCTCTGCAAAGCTGGTATCCTGCAGGGCAGCTTTTCCAGGAGCGCAGCTGGCTGCCAAACCATCTGGGACAAGAAGGGACAAGCCCGAGGCAAGCAGATGGCAGGAGGAGCATCGCAGGGGCCAAGGGCTAAGGTTTTGCCTTCCCACCTTGAAGAACAGCTCTGGGAGAGAATAAATGTAGTTAAGCAGGAGACAAAACCCACCAAGAGGCAACACGAGAGCCCTGTCTGATCTGGTTCTGCGCATCCCTAGAGCTCCCAGCTGCAGGACGTTTCTTACAGAGAAACTCCCAAACAACCCCAGCAAGTGGTCCTCGCTCCACGCTGGAAGGAGTAATACACTAAAAACTGGGTTACTTGAATCGAATTTTGAGTGATGCCACCTGTGGCCCCGATAAACGCTCCGCTCCAGAGCAGCACAAGTGACATGTTGGCTGTGTCCAAGCAGGAAACCAATTTCCCTTCTTCATGCTGTTAACAGGGGGCAACAAAGCTTGCAAAGCAGAGAAGGCCACAGTTATTTAAAGTCGCTCGAGCTCCTGAGGAAGATAAAGCAAATTAAGTATTAATGCATCAGATAAAATCAGGGAGTTAAGAAGGATTATATACAGTCCAGAAGATGGACACAATAGACAACTTCCATCTCCACAGAGCCAAACATTCGCACTACGGCACCCTAAAACCAACCAGCTTTTCTTTCCTTGGCTTTAATTTCTGGAAGTGATTTACAGTTAAGAAGCTGGACTCTGTTAACTAAAGGTTTAAAGCATGAGATGATCCCCAGGCAAAGCCAGCGTAGTTACCACGCTGATGTTATCAGTGCAGGGCTGAAACCAGCTGCCCGAACAGCAAACTCGGGATTCATCTGGTTGGAGAGAGCCCAGGAAGCAGAAGGAGGATGCCAGGTAGGCAAAAAGACATCCTACCAAGGTAAAGAAAATTAGCATGTGAATTCTAAGCAAAACCTAAGCAAATTCTTAATTTAATTGCTTTTGTCAACCATTTTCAGCTTAAAGGGAAATTATTCTGATTTTTCATTATTAAGTGGGTTTAGGCTGATGCTTCCTTAAGCTTCCTACACTCTCTGTCTGGCCCCCCCTTCATTAGCAGTGGCCTTTCCCCATCCCAGAACTTGTTTGCCTATCTGTGCAGGCCAAACGCACTGAAGGACAGATAGTGACGCTCTCCTGAGCTCAGCGCTGCCTCTCCAGCTCCTCACCCCAAGCACTGGACGTGCATCTAGCTTGATGAGACAACTCCAAAGCTCCTCTGCGCCCCATTTCTCTCGTGCCCATCTCAAATGGACAGCCTGATAAAATTACAAAGTTCTTAATGAAGCCAAACCACAAAAATAATCAGTCTCTACCCAAACACGATAACGTACACACTTGGTTTTGGGTCCCTCTGTTCAAGAAGGACATTGAGGTGCTGGAGTGTGTCCAGAGGGGAGCGACGGAGCTGGGGGAGGGACTGGAGAACAAGCGTTACAAGGAACAGCTGAGGGACCCGGGATCGTTCAGCCTGCAGAAGAGGAGGCTGAGGGGAGTTCTCATTGCTCTCTGCAGCTCCTGAAAGGAGGTTGTGGTGAGGTGGTGCTGGGCTCTTCTCCTGAGTAACAAGGGACAGGACAAGAGGAAATGTCCACAAGTTTTGTGCCAGAGGAGGTTTAGATTGGATATTAGGAAAAATTCCTTCCCCAAGAGGTTTCCCAGGCACTGGGAGAGGCTGCCCAGGAAAGAGGTGGGGTCTCCATCCCTGGAGGGGTTCAAAAAGCACGTGGCTCTTGGGGACATGATTTATTAGGCATGGTGGGGTTGAACTGGATGAGCTTAGAGGTCTCTTCTAACCTCAATGGTGCTATGATTCTAAATATCACAACAAGGACAGTATAAGCAACTAGAGGACTGTTGTCACCAAGCTTGAGCTGCCAGATTGTCCTCGGGGATCCTGTACGGCAAGGGCAGGGAAAAGCAGCAGCACAAAGCAGGCGGCTTTGCCCTGAGTGCACCAGGAGGCTCTTACTGCCCAGATTTGTTCCACCTGGCGCCCATCAGCTCACTAAAAGGTGCATCCCAGGCTCGCCTCGTTCCCCTGCCCTGCCTGGAGAGAGGGGTAGGGGCTGCGCTGGGGTCACCTGGGGCTTCTGCCTGCTTCAGCTAAGTGGGGGTGAAGGAGGGGATTCTGCTCCCCGGCTCTGCTCTGCTGAGACCCCACCTGGAGCCCTGTGTCCAGTTCTGAAGTCCTCGGCACAGGAAGGACCCGCAGCCTTTGGAGCGAGGTCAGAGGAGGCCGCAAAGGTGATCTGGGTGCAGGGTGGTGTGGGAGCTGAGCTGTAGGGCCACAAGGCAGTGTGGTGCGGGAATTGAGCTGCAAGGCTGCAGGATGGTGCAGGGTAGGCACTGAGCTGCAGGATGGTGCGGTGCGGGAGCTGAGCTGTGGTGTGGGAATTGAGCTGTGGGGCTGTAGGATGGTGCGGGAGCTGAGCTGTGGTGTGGGAATTGAGCTGTGGGGCTGTAGGATGGTGCGGGAGCTGAGCTGTGCTGTGGGAATTGAGCTGTGGGGCTGTAGGATGGTGCGGGAGCTGAGCTGCGGTGTGGGAATTGAGCTGTGGGGCTGTAGGATGGTGCGGGAGCTGAGCTGCGGTGTGGGAATTGAGCTGTGGGGCTGTAGGATGGTGCGGGAGCTGAGCTGTGGTGTGGGAATTGAGCTGTGGGGCTGTAGGATGGTGCGGGAGCTGAGCTGTGGTGTGGGAATTGAGCTGCGGGGCTGTAGGATGGTGCGGGAGCTGAGCTGTGGTGTGGGAATTGAGCTGTGGGGCTGTAGGATGGTGCGGGAGCTGAGCTGTGGTGCGGGAATTGAGCTGTGGGGCTGTAGGATGGTGCAGGAGCTGAGCTGTGGTGCGGGAATTGAGCTGCGGGGCTGTAGGATGGTGCGGGAGCTGAGCTGTGGTGTGGGAATTGAGCTGTGGGGCTGTAGGATGGTGCGGGAGCTGAGCTGTGGTGTGGGAATTGAGCTGCGGGGCTGTAGGATGGTGCGGGAGCTGAGCTGTGGTGTGGGAATTGAGCTGTGGGGCTGTAGGATGGTGCGGGAGCTGAGCTGTGGTGTGGGAATTGAGCTGTGGGGCTGTAGGATGGTGCAGGAGCTGAGCTGTGGTGTGGGAATTGAGCTGTGGGGCTGTAGGATGGTGCGGGAGCTGAGCTGTGGTGTGGGAATTGAGCTGTGGGGCTGTAGGATGGTGCGGGAGCTGAGCTGTGGTGTGGGAATTGAGCTGCGGGGCTGTAGGATGGTGCGGGAGCTGAGCTGTGGTGTGGGAATTGAGCTGCGGGGCTGTAGGATGGTGCGGGAGCTGAGCTGTGGTGTGGGAATTGAGCTGTGGGGCTGTAGGATGGTGCGGGAGCTGAGCTGTGGTGTGGGAATTGAGCTGCGGGGCTGTAGGATGGTGCGGGAGCTGAGCTGTGGTGTGGGAATTGAGCTGTGGGGCTGTAGGATGGTGCGGGAGCTGAGCTGTGGTGTGGGAATTGAGCTGTGGGGCTGTAGGATGGTGCAGGAGCTGAGCTGTGGTGTGGGAATTGAGCTGTGGGGCTGTAGGATGGTGCGGGAGCTGAGCTGTGGTGTGGGAATTGAGCTGTGGGGCTGTAGGATGGTGCGGGAGCTGAGCTGTGGTGTGGGAATTGAGCTGCGGGGCTGTAGGATGGTGCGGGAGCTGAGCTGTGGTGTGGGAATTGAGCTGTGGGGCTGTAGGATGGTGCGGGAGCTGAGCTGTGGTGCGGGAATTGAGCTGCGGGGCTGTAGGATGGTGCAGGAGCTGAGCTGTGGTGCGGGAATTGAGCTGCGGGGCTGTAGGATGGTGCGGGAGCTGAGCTGTGGTGTGGGAATTGAGCTGTGGGGCTGTAGGATGGTGCGGGAGCTGAGCTGTGGTGTGGGAATTGAGCTGCGGGGCTGTAGGATGGTGCGGGAGCTGAGCTGTGGTGCGGGAATTGAGCTGTGGGGCTGTAGGATGGTGCGGGAGCTGAGCTGTGGTGCGGGAATTGAGCTGTGGGGCTGTAGGATGGTGCTGGTGTTGCAGGGCAGAGCTCTGATGGTGGTGAGGGAGCTGAACTGCGGGGCTGCGGGATGGTGTGGTGCGGGAGCTGAACCACAGGGAGTTGCGGGAGCTGAACCACAGGGAGTTGCGGGGCTGCAGGTCGGTGCAGGGCAGGCGCTGAGCTGCAGGACGGGGCGGTGCGGGAGCTGAGCTGTGGTGCGGGAGGGCAGGGTCCTGAGCTGCAGGACGGTGTGGGAGCTGAGCCGCGGGTCCGCAGGATGGTGCGGGGCGGGAGGGCGAGGTGCTGAGCCCCCCAGGACGGTGCGGGGTGGTGCGGGAGGGCAGGGTGCGGTGTGGACGGCAGGAGGCTGCGGGGCGGTGCGGCAGCTCTGGGTGCGGAGCCGCACGGTGGTGCAGGAGCTCAGGGTGCGGGAGCTCCGTGTTCGGAGGGCAGGAGCCGCGGGGCAGGAGCCGCGGGGGGGTGCGGGGGGGTGCGGGGGGCAGGAGCCGCGGGGGGGGTGCGGGGGGCAGGAGCCGCGGGGGGGCGCGGGGGGGCAGGAGCCGCGGGGGGGTGCGGGGGGCAGGAGCCGCGGGGGGGGTGCGGGGGGGCAGGAGCCGCGGGGGGGTGCGGGGGGCAGGAGCCGCGGGGCAGGAGCCGCGGGGCGGGGGTGCGGGGGGCAGGAGCCGCGGGGCGGGGGTGCGGGGGGCAGGAGCCGCGGGGCAGGAGCCGCGGGGGGGTGCGGGGGGCAGGAGCCGCGGGGGGGCAGGAGCCGCGGGGCGGGGGGGTGCGGGGGGCAGGAGCCGCGGGGGGGTGCGGGGGGCAGGAGGCGCGGGGCGGGGGTGCGGGGGGGTGCGGGGGGCAGGAGGCGCGGGGGCGTGCGGGGGGCAGGAGCCGCGGGGCGGGGGCGCGGGGGGGTGCGGGGGGCAGGAGCCGCGGGGGGGCAGGAGGCGCGGGGCGGGCGGCTCCGGGGGGGTGCGGGGGGCAGGAGCCGCGGGGCAGGAGCCGCGGGGGGGTGCGGGGGGCAGGAGCCGCGGGGCGGGCGGCGCGGGGGGGTGCGGGGGGCAGGAGCCGCGGGGCGGGCGGCGCGGGGGGGTGCGGGGGGCAGGAGCCGCGGGGCGGGGGGGTGCGGGGGGCAGGAGCCGCGGGGGGGCAGGAGGCGCGGGGCGGGCGGCGCCGGGGGGGTGCGGGGGGCAGGAGCCGCGGGGGGGTGCGGGGGGCAGGAGCCGCGGGGCGGGCGCTGGGGCGGCCGGGGCGGGCGCTGCCCGGTCCCCCCGCTTCCCCGGGCTCCGCTCCGCCCCGCGGTCGCTGCCGCCGCTGCCGGGGCCGGGCCGGGGCCGCTCTCTCCGCCGATGTGGGGCTGCCGCGGGCAGGGCCGGCGCTGCCCAGGTAGGAGCCTCCCCGCCGCTCGGCTCCCCCGCTCCCTCCCTCCTCCCAGCCCCGCGGCTCGGGAAGGGGGGGGGGGGCGGTTGCGGAGCCCCCCGCGGGGTCCCGGGACGAGCCTCCCGGGGGGGAACCTCGTGCGTTTTGGGACCCCCCGGTGCGTTTTCTCCCCTCCGAGCCCCGGCGGGGGGAGCGGGATCCCCGGGAGCGGGTTTGGGGGGCTCTGGGGAGGGGGGCGGGGGGGATGCGGTGTGCGCAGAGGGGAGCGGCTGTTGTCCGAGTTATTTTTGGAGCTCGCTGGGCTGCGAGGGGTTTGTGCTTTAACGCTGTGCGGGAAGGGGTTTGGACACGGAGCGTCGGTGCTTTCCATTGGCCGGGGAGGCTGGAAAATCCGTGTTTGGCACGCGCCGATCCAGCCCGTTATTTGTCTGTTCCTTGGGGCTTGGAACTAGATGGTGTTTAAGGTCCCTTCCAACCCAAACTGTGCTACGACTCTGATGGCAACACTATCAAAACGCCACGAGGAACCTATGTCTCCGTTATCTTGATGCGGCTGGGGGGCTCTGTTATCTTGATCCGTCCTTGGGAAGGGGGGATGCTCCCCAGGGATGGAGGAGCCTGTGCTGGGCGCTCCATGAAGTGTGGGATGACAGCTCTGACGCAAGCACAACAAACTTTTAAACGCAGGCTCGGTCTTGGTCGCGCTCGGGTGTTTTCCTCCCTTTCCAGGCTAATTGCGTTATGTAGGCTGGAAGATAAAGCTGGCACCCTCCTGGGCTTCCAGCTTGGAGCAGGACTGGGAAGCGGATGTGGAGGCAGAAGCCTTGGTGTTGCACGCAGATCCGTTAACGGGACCGGGGAGCCTTGTCCGGGCACCCCGAGCTGCCTGGTGCCGTAAAAAATTGGGTATCGCTGGGTGTAAAGTGGCCGTGGCCCTGCCCGGTGACTCAGAGGGTTGCTCTTGTTTACAGCCATCGCTTTGCTTCTCCTGGCGTTACCGTACACTGTTTCCTACTTCATCCACCTTGTCCAGAGAAGAGCAACGAAGCTGGTGAAGGGGCTGGAGAACAAGAGGAGCGGCTGAGAGAGCTGGGGTTGTTCAGCCTGGAGAAGAGGAGGCTGAGGGGAGACCTCATTGCTCTCTACAACTACCTGAAAGGAGGTTGTGGAGAGGAGGGAGCTGGGCTCTTCTCCCAAGTGACAGGGGACATGACGAGAGGGAATGGCCTCAAGCTCCACCAGGGGAGATTTAGGCTTGAGATAAGGAAAAAATTCTTCATGGAGAGGGTCATTAGGCATTGGAACAGGCTGCCCAGGGCAGTGGTTGAGTCACCGTCCCTGGAGGTGTTTAAGGTGAGGGTGGATGAGGTACTTAGGGGCATGGCTTAGGGATTGGTGGGAATGGTTGGACTCGAGGATCCGGTGGGTCTCTTCCAACCTGGTTATTCTGTGATCCGTGCCTGACTCCAGCTCAGGGTAAGGAAAGGGATTTCAGTGAGGTCAGTGGCTTCCAAATCACCCGGGCTAAGGTCAGGGACCCTGGTTCAGCTGTTGAAGCGCAGCGATGGGTCACCCTTGCCTGTGGCTGAGCTGAAAACCCGACATTGTGCCTCGGTCATTCCCAGGATGCTAACGCCGGCGTCTTTTCTTCGATGAGCAGTGGTTTGTTGGCTGTGCCAGGGTTGCTGCAGGAATGGGTGCTGCTCTCGCCCCTCTATCTCGACCCCTCGAAGCCTGGCTCAGTGCTGTAGCAGGTCCTGTTGTGCTCGTGTAGCTCTTTAAAGCATGGGGAGGAGAAAAAATGTGAGACACTCGAAGATTATTTTTTTAGAGGACTTTACGTCATTAGAACCAGTAATTTTGAATTAAACATTTTTATATTGTTAAAAGTCAAAGAGAAACAAGTTAACATGCGTCAACAACATACTAAACCAAGTATAATAGTTGATCAGAGGACAATGATCAGGATGCTGGAGCATCTCCTGTACAAGGCCAGGCTGAGAGAGTTGGGGTTGTTCAGCCTGGAGAAGAGAAGGCTCCAGGGAGATGTTAGAGCAGCTTCCAGGACTGAAAGGGGCTCCAGGAAAGCTGGGGAGGGGCTTTTGATCAGGGAGTGCAGGGACAGGATGAGGGGGAATGGTTTGAAGCTGAAAGAGGGGAGATGGAGATGAGGTCTTGGGACGAAATGTTTTGCTGTGAGGGTGGGGAGCCCCTGGCCCAGGTTGCCAAGAGAAGTTGTGGCTGCTCCATCCCTGGAGGGGTTCAGGGTCAGGTTGGATGGGTCTTGGAGCCCCTGATCCATGGGAGGTGTCCCTGCCCATGGCAGGGGTGGGACTGGGTGGGCTTTGAGGTCCTTCCCAACGCAAACCATTCCATAATTCTATGATAATACAACTTGGAGCCATCCTGTGTGGGGCCAGTTGACTCTGCACTCTGTGGGGAGCTGAAGATGGGGCTGACTGAATGCCGGCTGTGGGGCTCCTGGTGCTCGTCCAATAACTTGTGGAGCAGCTTGCAAGTTTTCCAGTAAGTTTGCTTCATATGTCTGTGCTCAGTTGTGAGGCACTCCCATAATTATGGGTGCAATTAAAAGCACTAACATCAATTTACATAAGGTCCTGGGCCTTTTAAATGGGTGCATCATCTAATGAGAGCGTTCGTATAGGGATAGTTATGCAGGATGAGGGCCCAAAGAACTTTTCTGAGGTCATTTGAAGGAAGGGTCTGCTTTGAAATAGAACATTTTGTTATGAAAAAATCCTAAGTAAGCTTGTTGAATTGAGTGCTTTTAGCACTATGTTTTTAATGCATCATCCAATTTAACAAGATCAGCCTGCTTGCACCAGTGTTTTGCTCAGTTTGATTGCATCAATGTTCCTTCTGCTTTTATGAGTAAGAGATTTGGTAAATCCAACTTGGGGGTGATCTCTGACTGCTGACGAAGCACAGCAGATGCGTGCTGGATTGCTCACCATGGTTGCACGGTTTCCTTGGGGCTTAACCTCTGTGTGGAACATCTACAGATTTACTTTGAGATGCAAGTAAACATGCTGGACAACATCATGGATCTGAAGAATGTTTCAGCTTCTTCTGAAGGAGATAACCTGGTGGAGCATTCTCTCCTTTTCACTTTTTTTTTTTGGTAGTGTTTTTTATTATTATTTGTTTTAATTTACTGAATATACTGTCAGCTTGTGTCCCCGCACCCTGGTAGGGCAGGACCTTGGGAAGAGTCACAAGGCAAATGCAGTAGAATGATAGAATCATAGAATAGTTTGGGTTGGATGAGACCTTAGAGATCATCCAGTTCCAACCCCTTGTGCTGGGCAGGGATGTCTCCCACTAGATCAGGCTGCCCAGTTCTGCAGAAAGGGTAGTGGTTCTCCAATTGCAGCTGAGAAAGCACCAGCCCTGGGTCTGGGAGGTGCTGGGTTCCTTGGCTGTGCTCTGGTTTTCCCCGGTAGCCTTTTTTCCCCCATTTTAAGTCAAATAATGAGTCTGTTAACCTCTTGTTACAGACCTAGCACTTGACGTGTGGTCTGTGGGAGTGTAAGAGATTAAGTAATTAAATTGTATAAGGGAGAAAAAGAGAATAACAAGCTCTGAACTCACTACGCTGTCTTGTTGGGCTCTCCAAAAGCTAGAATTAAGTGATTTAAGTTGATTCCAGGCTTTAGTCCACTTTAATCGGGCGTTTAAAGTGAAGGTAAGGGAGTGAGTCCCGCTGCTTCGCACAGGTTGATGTTTTTGGAGGGGTGGGTTTGTTTTGGGTAGGGTTTGGGTGTGCAAGGGGTGGCTTTGGGGGGAGCCACTGACCCAGCTGACTCCCCCAGCCCTGTGGGGACAGACTGGCTAATAATCAGGCTTGTACTTGGGTGCCTGCCAAAACCTAGCTCTAAATATTGCAATCCTATGTTAATTATGAATACTAATCTCCAGATGTACTTAACATATAACCCAGTGGAGTATCGGCCTTGCTGCTGTCGAGCAGAGCTGTGTGTGGCTGTTCTAAGTACAATCACTGTGATATGAGGAGTCTGTGAATTTGTGCAAAGAGAAGAAACGCTTGTATATTTGCATAAAATGTATAAACTCACCTGGGCTGCGGCAAAAGTGGTAGTAAGTGCTTTTGAGGTTGTGTTTTTTTATTATGTCAAACTCGTCTCTCATTTGAGAAGCTGATGAATGGGGGGCTCTTCTGGATGCTGACTCCACTTATCTGAAGGCCCCAAAATTTCCACGTCCGCAGCATTTAAGGATCTGAAAGAATCCACTGGAATTAATCCTGAAGTCTTTAAGCGTGTATCTGCCATGGTAGGTCCTGAATGCAAACGATGAGTCTCCTAATTGCAACTGACTTTTGTTCATATGATGGGTAAAAGAGATGTTTTGTAATGTTTTATTAATAAAAGGGGGTGGATTTGTTACCAGTGCCCTTGTGAACATAATGTGCCTGTTACAACTTTAAATTTGCATGGGCTGGTATAATTTCAGCACTTGGATATCTGAAATGACTGCGTGGCATTAGCTTCCAGATGATTCAGTACATTACTATCTTGTTTACAGGCCATGCACAAGTAAAGTTAGGAAAGGGTAAATCGGAATGGGGTTTGAGTTCTAATTTCCCTTCTTCACTCTGAAGTTGACCACTTAGCTTGTTCCCAGATAATTCTATTTCCAAATGTGAATTTTCTCCCTTTTCTGCGTAGCGTCCGGTCTGTGTGTCATGGTTTAGAGCTGGCTTCGTGTGTTGTGCCCTGGCAGGGGGAATGTGATGCGCTGTGTGATCCAGGCTCCCTGGCCGCGGCTCTCTCCCTGCAGGGGTTACGACACAGCCCTGCCAGCCACAAATCTGTCGTGGTGTGGGTACAGAGCTCTTTAGCAACACCTAAAAGTGATTTAGAAGCGCCGTTTTCCTGGGAAGAGCCGCTTGCAGTGCTGCATCTTTTGAAGTGGGTTCGTGTGTGGATGATTTCTCCATCTGCAGACAGCAGTGTGTGTTTTGATAGCTGGGTTAGTCTGCACTGGAACTGCAGAGGCTTGAGCTGATCCTCCATCTGCTTTAGGTGAATAAAAGGGAAGGTTTCCTTAAGCAGCAAGAAATCCTCGTGGCTGGAGTATATACAGTTTGCCAGTGCGTAGTTTAAATCAAAGGATGCAAGAGGCAAAATATTTGTGCCGATTTATTTATAGTCAAAAAGCTTCCATACGACTCCACCCCCCCCTTTTAATACAAGCTAATCAAGGAGCACAACAAACATGAGTCGCTTTAATGCTTCCGAGACTGCTTCTGACAAGTGATGCTGCCACATCAATATTCAGATTTAAGACTGGCTTTTTCTTCCTTTAAGTGATTTGGGTTGGTTTTTTTTCTTATGATCACATATCCCTGGAAATCTAATTGATGTTGTCAGTTAATAACAGGCAGTGTCTGTGGTTCATGGGAACCCTATGGATATTCTTCAGCGTGGAGCTCTGCAACTTTTACCTTCTGCATTAAGGAGGAGGGGGAAATAAAAAATAGAAGAGCTTTGTAGTTTTTCTGCTGCCAATGTGGAACCGGTTTCCCCAAAACAATGGGGAGATTTCAAGGGTTCGTGACCTCATGCAATTAAAAAATTTCAGATGGCTTTTGAGAGGCAGAGTGATGGGGTGGAGACAGGGGGAGTCAGCAAGGCAGCCGACGCCACGGAAGAAGCAAGAACCCCTGCCGTGGCTGGTATCAGTGTTTGTAGGAGGCTGATCGTGCTGCTTTTTATTTATTATTCGGAGAAATTCTTCACTGGGGGATTAAAATACAGGAACTCAATATTCTAGCAATTGTGGAAGGAATGTCTCCCATGGATTTAGGTCTTGGGCTTGCAATCTTTCTTCCCCGGGTTGGGTCGGTTCCAAGAATTTGGGCTCATCTGGTGTCAATCCCGTGTCTGATGGGCCAGGTTGAAGCACTTAGTGTAGTGGGAGCACTAGCAAGGCAGAGCTCTTGTGGTAGCTGGTGCTCGCTAAAATGTAGGAGACTGATGGTTTTGAGACCTCTGTCCCGTGTCAAATACAATTCAAATCAGTCAGTGACTTCAAACCTCCTTGGTGGGGAGGGGGAGACACCAGGAGACATAGACCAAGCCCGGACAGCCGGAGTTTCACTGGAGGTGGTGGGTGTACGAGCTGCTGTGCTGATTTGCTCTTGATCCTTTTTGTTGTTTTCCATCGTTACATCCTGTATGTGCTTTGCTTTCAATTTATATTTAAATTTTAGTGTTTGAACATGTATTTACACATCCCAATGCCTAAAGCTCTCGCGTATACTTTGTGTGATGGAGTATGGCCTCTGTACAGCCAAATGTTTTTCTTTCTTATTTATTTTATCTAGGGAGACTTGTGCTGAAACAAAGTTATTTCATGGGATATAAAGTGTATCTTGGGTTTTACTTTTTAAAAACAAGGTTTCTTTGCTAATAGGATGCTGGTGACTCTCACTTGGTAAATGTGTCTCCTTGCAAGAGCTCCTGTTCGTAGCATTTGTGCTGTTTAGCCTGTCTGCGCTCCATAAATTAGATTATTTGGGCTGCCGTAATTTTATTCTCCTTATTAAGCTTCCTCATCTACATATTGATCCTGTTATTCTGGGGAAGCTAGTAAGCCATCTAGCTGCACTTGCAAAATAACAAAGAGAATGAGAAGCCTGCCCTGGAGGCTGTGAGCGCTGAGCTTCACCACTGATTTGGATCTCTGTTTGGCTTCTTTTTTTTTTTTTTTTTTTTTTTTTTTTTTTTTGCATTCAGTGCTAGGTTTTAGACACCGTGACAGCATTGCAGCTTGCCAAATTAAGATTAACATTGCTTTTATTATAAGTTCTGTCATCGGTAGCTTCTGAGCAGCTTTGCTCTAGTTTGCTTGTGGTTTTATTCGGATGAATACACTCCTTTTTCATAAGGCTTAAGAATATTTCCAGAGACAGCTGGTGTCACATATGCTGTGAGGTTTTTCCTCCTTGTGTCAGTGTCAGTCTTCCACACTGGCTTTCCAGAGGGATTTATTCTTTACTTTTCAAACCCTGCTTGCTTACCTCTGTCGCCTATGGGGCGCGCGTGACACCAAGTCTCATAACTTGCTGTGTAGCCTCAGTTGCAGCTCCATTAATTCGTTGGCCTTTGCTTCTGTTGCCATGGGTTTTTCCCTTAATGACCCACTTATCCCCGTACAGTAATGTGTGCTGGAGTCTGTATCCATCAGAACTTTAACTCCTGTGCCCCCGTTTTTATGTTCCAGCCCTCTCCAAGTCCAGTCCTTCTCACAGCCTGAGGCTGCGCAGTCTCCACAACAGCCTCTGCTTGGTCCATTTTGGGTGCTTCCCTCTATTTACATGTTATTTCTGCCACTGGCAGGTTTGAAGACCCCCGTTTCATCCTTGTTCTCTGCGATCTCTGCACAGTCACTGCTGCTTCCAACACCACGTTTTTCTTTCTTTTCCCCCCTCCCTGTCTGGTGTTTCCTCCTTCTCCCATGGCTTGACCTTGTCTTGCTCTTGCCTCCCCATGCCCTATTTCACACATTCACATGGCTTCAGCTTCTATTATGTGCTGATGACTCACAGATGTACTCTGTGCCTCTGACGGTTTGTCACCCACTCCAGTGGTTCTCTTCCTCCTTGCCTTTTTCCTCTTGGATTTCTCCATCAGGAGTCATTCAATATTTCAAGGCCCAACCCCCAGTGGTGCTTCCTATATTTTCATTACCTGTTGTATTTTAAAACACTGCCACCTAACAGGTATCCTCATCCCAAAACCTTCATTAATTTGGTTTACTTGATGCATTTGGATCGCATGCAAATTCTATGTACTCTTTATTGTCAATATCATAGAATGATAGAATGGGTTGGGTTGGAAGGGACCTCAAAGCCCATCCAGTCACACCCCTGCCATGGGCAGGGACACCTCCCACTGGATCAGGGGCTCCAAGCCCCATCCAACCTGGCCTGGAACCCCTCCAGGGATGGGGCAGCCACCACTGCTCTGGGCAACCTGGGCCAGGGCCTCCCCACCCTCACAGGAGAACATTTCTACCTAAGATCTCATCTCCATCTCCCCTCTTTCAGCTTCAATCCATTCCCCTCATCTTGTCCCTGTCCTCCCTGATCAAGAGCCCCTCCCCAGCTCTCCTGGAGCCCCTTTCAGTCCTGGAAGCTGCTCTAACATCTCCCTGGACTCTTCTCCAGGCTGAGAATTTATATTCCTCTTTTTATACATTTCTCCTTTTCCAGCTCATCAGACAACTTTCCTGATGCACATAATGCAGTTTTACAGATATTTTTCTTTAAAGTGGCTGTTCTGATAAATTCTGCTTCTGAAGTCAGTTGATAGCGCTTGGTTTTAAAGATAGTGTTAAGTATTTTAGTTCTGTTCTTAAAGGCAGTTGCCCTTGTTATGCTATATTTTATTTAGCAGCCCCGATCTCGCTGTTAGGACCAAGTGGGATTTGTGGCATCCTAGCTGAATGAAAGGACAAATATATACGTCAAATATTGTAATATATAGTATAAAATTAGCTCTGAGTGAGCATAATCCACGCCTGGAGTAGGGTTGTCTTTTATTTAATATTGATAATCCTTTCCTCATGCTCCTTCTAACTGTACCCTTATTTGTAATAGCAAACCCAGACTCGGAATAGCAAACCCAGACTTAGAATTGGGAAGGTTTTTTCCTGATATGCTTATGTGGCTGGAAAGGAATAGAGAGCTTTGAGGTGACAGAGACTCTCTTGCAGGTTCAAGAGGCACAAGAACAAACATCCTAGTGGCTGCCGGTATGGTTTTGCCTTTCCTTCTCTTGGAAATATTAGAGATTTCCCAAGCCTTGGATTTGCTGAGGTGTATTGCAGGGAACTGAGGCAGCATCAGAGAAGCAGACTGGCTGCTGAATCACACTTCCAGGGAAGGGGAGAGTGTGTCAGGGCTACCCCCACGCGTGTCCAGAGGTTGTGCAAGGCTGTGCCGGTCGAGCTGTGGTAACAACGTCACATACTGCCAGGTCGATGGGTTGGGGTGGCTGTCCTCGTACACTTGCCGTACCGGGAACTGTGTGCTTCTTCCTGCACTACTGAGAAGGACGTGCCCCTTACATAAATAGCTTGAATTCTCTGCCACAGTGTGTGCCACAAGGGTTTTTTTAACACTGGGGATCAGAAAAGATGAATAATGGATGCCTTCTTCCCTTTATGTTGCGTCATAGCAGGAAGAAATAAAACGTTGCTTGATGTTGTGATGATGGAAATAGTTTTAAGCAATGCCTGGAAGCACCACTTGAGGATCTGGCATGTTTTCCAAGGAAGTAATTTTGTTATTGTCTCAGAGGTGGAGGTGGGAGGTGGCTGCTTGGACCAGAGGTGTAATAAATTGGTGATTTATCCTTCGGATTTAAAGAAAGGAGTTAATGCAGACCAGCCTAAATCTATGCCTCACGTTAGACATAACGCAAGAGACTTCCTTACTTGAGAACAGTGGTGTCTTGTTGATGGGGTTTACCTACAGATGTTAGGCTTCTCCCATGTTTAAAACAGACTGATTATTTCTTCTGAAATGTGGTAAATATCCAAGTTAACATGTTTATTTGTTTAGAAATAATAGAAGTACCCCGAATGCTCATGCTTTCGAGAATGGTTCACATAAAGATAAAGAAAGAAGAGTGAGAGGGTAGCAGGGTGTATTTTTTAGATCATACTGAGTATCTGAATCTCAGCATATGTTCTGGGATTCTCATGGAATCCACATGTTGGTGAGATGGCGTTTACTGATAACCTGTATCTCCCCAAGTAATCTTAGATTGCCTGTTTTATGTGCACACAATACAATGCAAAGCCGTCCAAGATTTTATTGGTACTGTTCTTACAATATACATTTTGTATACTTAGTGTTTGTTTCCTAATCATTGGTTTGTCATGGCTTTGAAAACACGTAACTGTGCTGGAATCGAGCCACATAAACACTACAGTAAGGGTTACCTCGTCGTTTTGCATGCACAGTGAATAACTGCCAGTGTTTCAGTAGATGATGAGAATACAATAAATGCAAATTAGTGTGGGAGTTAACCTACTCTCCAGCCAAAGAAATGTGGTGTGAAGCTTCCGAGTGAGGAGCCCTGTCAGACCTTCCCTTACACCAGATGTGTTGATGATTGTTAGAGTAGCTGAGAACTTGTTTTCCCACTGATTTACTTTATACCAACATCTTCTGTTTGGAGAAGTTATTTTCGTTATCTGTGCTAAGGGATATTATTTTGCTTCAGCTGAAGAAATCTCTCTAGTATCTGTATTTATATGCCTTTGTAGGACCTTGGGTGTTGTTTAAATCTATTGCCTCATTAATGTTGAAAAGTCCTCTTGCTCTTAGGAGTAACTTATTCTCAAAAAGCCTGATTTTTTTTTTTTTTTTTCCCCACGAATCTCTGGCAGAATGATCTGTAGCCAGGAGTTCTAACAGTAAAATGAACTCTAATAAAATAACTTTTAAAGGCATGTATTGCTGAAGGCAGATTCTCTTTTTGGTTATGAACCCTTCAGGGTTTTGCTTGTCTTTGAGGTAGCAGCCTACTTCAAGTCAACTGGAATTTCTTCCCTTTAGGCAATGATAGGAAATAGGATATGGAGTGGATGGAGCAGTGATAAACTTATTTCTTCCTCAGAAGATATGGAGTAAATACTAGGGCTGTGTATCACAAGGCCTGTTCCTTGTGGTTTCAGTTGGTTTGGAATCTAGCCCTAAGTTGAGGAATGTGTGAAGATGGCACGGGAACCTGCTGAACTTGTCATATGGCATGCTTGAAATTTTCAGGGACGTAGTGGGCTATGTGTCATTTTTGTTGGATTGACTCCTGGGGTATTAGACTGAGTGAGAAAACAAAAGGGACGGTGCTTTTTGTTGAGGACAAACCATAAGCGTCTAGAGGAGATGGGAAATTGTCAGTTGAGAAGTTGACGTAACAAGAAGTCCCAAGAAACTAAACTGAGAAGGGATGAATCAAAGTATGCCATTTTGCTAATACAGCCTTCCCCGATTGCTCATCGTGCTTGCTAAGTGCTTCATGGGAAGGAACTTGCTGTGTGTTCTGTGGGAAGTTGTGAGAAGTTTGTAACTCATGAGGCATCTCTTCTGGAGGATGAGTGCTCCCAAGGCATCATCTCTGACATCAGCCGAGAGCTCAGGAACAGCCTGGGAGGAAGAAAGCCACCACTTTGGTTCTTAGGGCAGCTTCCTTTATCTCTAGGTTCCCATGGCAGTTGAGCACAGGTGAGTTAGTACTTGCCTTACAAAGGTGACAACATACCTAGCAGATACCTTGGCTTTAGGCAGGTTAATAAGGACTCCTCTTCCACAGTGAGGAAAAACCTGCCAGGCTTGATCTGTGCTTCAGGAATATGGGAATTACCCTTGGGAGGGAACATTCTGGCCCCTGCTGAAGCCTAATGTAATAAGGGATGTGATGGAAGAGGCCAAGTATCCCATCTGCTCTGCATTGGTGTTGGTCATTGCGGTGGAAGCTCTGCCTGGTTGCAAGTTTGGGTGCTGTCATTACCCAGAAGCTGCAGCCTTTCACCATTTAAGAGCACCGCGAAAAATGCTTGGTCAAAACAACAGAAATCAGCCCTACAGCCTATAAGGTGTGTGTAGGAAGAAATCTCTCCCATTCCACCCCAAATCCAGTTTTTGTTGGAGGGTTGTTGCTTGCAAACAAGACGGGTGAAGCATAGTTGTGTGTTTGGTCACCATCTCACCTAATTGGCTGGTGATGTTGTAACCCCTTTGTATATTAGATAGCTGTTGCGAGCTGTCCTGGGGTGATGCTCCCAGCTGTGTGGATTTTGGCCAATGAAGGACTGCCACGAGCCTGCCCAAGGTACACTTGACATCCTTTTTCTTTCCCGTAAAAAGAGAAAATCAGTTAACTTCAATAGGAATTATCCTGTATGCTTTATACTAAAACTGTGATGCAGTTAATTGCTGGTTAGCTGGTCAGAGGCATCTAGTCTGTGTGGAATTGGGGAGCATTGGTTGGATGTTGGTTGGATACTTCCGATGTGTGTGTGTCTTGAGGCTGTGCTGGTGTGCATCTGTATTACTTGCATAACGTTCATACATAATGATCTTTGCAAATTCTGCCTCCTGACTCTGTATTGAAACTAAGCTGGTGTTCTGTGATGTGGCTGAACTCTTTTAGAGTTGCTGTAAGCTGGGGCATACAGACCTCTCTATTTGTCTTCTTAAAAGGGGGAATAAGGACTCCAACTCTCGCCTCTCTTCCTCTCACCATTGCAATGTGTAGAAAATATAGATACCTGTTTTAAGATGCATTGTTTAAACTGATTCCTGCTTATTATTTCTATCAGCTTACCACTGCAATAGAGAACTTTTGGATTTAGGTGTTTGCCAGGTGTGTGTAGATGTCAGGTGCTATTGGTGTTCTTAAACTTGTGACACTGTGGAAAGAGAATTGTTTTAGAGCAATGGAATTGTAGAATCATGGAATGGTTTGGGTTGGAAGGAACATCCCACTGGATCCGGTTGCTCCAAGCCCCATCCAACCTGGCCTTGAACCCCTCCAGGGATGGAGCAGCCACAACTTCTCTTGGCAACCTGGGCCAGGGCCTCCCCACCCTCACAGGAGAACATTTCTTCCCGAGATCTCATCTCCATCTCCCCTCTTTCAGCTTCAAACCATTCCCCCTCCTCCTGTCCCTGCACTCCCTGATCAAGAGCCCCTCCCCAGCTTTCCTGGAGCCCCTTTCAGTGCTGGGAGTATTTGGTTAATGATGAAATATTTGTTGGTGTGGGATGCCTAGAAAGAAATGGGGATGTTTAGTTTTGAGTGTGGACTTCCTGCCCAATATTCCTTTTTTTTTTGCATATGGTTGAGAAGTAACTTGGTATTAGGAGAGTGAAAGCTCCAGGGAGAAAACGTCTGTGACCTCTGACTCTACCTTGGATGCTTAAAAGCCAAGCGGGTATATTTTAATGCCAGCATCCTGTGAAATCTCTGGAATCAGCTCTGAAATCTCCTGGCACGGTGTTTACAAGCTGGCTTAGCTGTATGTTTATGAGATCTGAAAGTGAATTAATTAGTTCTTCAGGGCAAAGGTGATACTGAAAATGCAGGCAAATAAACACTTTTGAATTTCAGAAAGTGAGCATCCTTTCCCAGGCCTGGCAACACGAGGGAGCCATCTCCAGCCACTGTGTGCAGCCGGACAAGAGCTGGGACGGGATGCGTTTCCCACTTACGTGCATGTGGATAAATTTTCCTGGAAATCTTATGCATGTTCTATTACTTTCCAATGACTCACTTTAATGTTGTTATGAACTTCACAACAGGCAAAACTCTTGCTAACATGGAGCTTTGGCTCCAGCTCTGCCAGATCTTGCCTGTGAGATGGGGAAAGGCTGCAGACAGGGGATCACAGGAGAAGACACATTTGTTCAGCACAGACCATGCTGAACACAAGGTGTTATCGTCTTGAAAGAATGAACAGTGTCTGGAAAAACAGCCTAAAATAAAACATGCTCTCAGAGGGATGTTCTGTCCAACTTTCAAAGAACACAGTTACTTAGGTGAGGCTTTAGCTTAAATCAAAATATTCCATTTTTTTGTAATAGTAACTTCTTGTATCAAATGAACAGTGTCTGGAAAAACATTGTTTTAAAGAAAATGCACTCTTAGAGGGATATTCCAGAGCTGCCTGGAGGAGAAGGACCTGGGGGTGCTGGTTGACAGCGACTGAACATGATCCAGCAGTGGCCCAGGTGGCCAAGAAGGCCAATGGCATCTTGGCTTGGATCAGAAACAGCGTGACCAGCAGGGCCAGGGAGGTTCTTCTCCCTCTGTACTCGGCACTGGTGAGACCGCACCTCGAATCCTGTGTTCAGTTCTGGGCCCCTCACCACAAGGAGGATGTTGAGGCTCTGGAGCGAGTCCAGAGAAGAGCAACGAAGCTGGTGAAGGGGCTGGAGAACAAGAGGAGCCGCTGAGAGAGCTGGGGGTGTTTAGCCTGGAGAAGAGGAGGCTGAGGGGAGACCTCATTGCTCTCTACAACTCCCTGAGAGGAGGTTGTGGAGAGGAGGGAGCTGGGCTCTTCTCCCAAGTGACAGGACGAGAGGGAATGGCCTCAAGCTCTGCCAGGCTGGACATCAGGGAAACTTTTTTCATAGAAAGGGCCATCGGGCAGTGGCAGAGGCTGCCCAGGGAGGTGGTGGAGTCCCCCTCCCTGGGGGTGTTTAGGGGGCGGGTGGCTGAGGTGCTCGGGGGGTGTTTTGGGGGCAGAGGGGAGCGTTGGGCCCGGTGCGGGCGCTGCCCCCTGGCGGGCGGAGCGGGGCAGGCCCCGGGGGCCTCGCGGGGCTGAGGGACCCGCCCGTCGATGGGCCGGGAGAGAGCGGGTGGGCGTGAGGGAGGGTTGATCCAGAGGGAGCGTGGCCGGCGGGGCCAGGGAGGTGGTGCTGCCCCTCTGCTCCTCTCTCGTGAGTCCTCATCTGGAGTCCTGTGCCCAGTTCTGGAATCCTCTGCTTAAGAAGGAGATGGAGCCTTTGGAGTGAGTCCAGAGGAGGCTGCAAGGATGATGTGAGGGCTGGAGCACCCCCTGTACGAGAACAGGCTGAGAGAGTTGGGGTTGCTCAGCCTGGAGGAGAGAAGGCTCTGAGGAGACCTTATAGCGACCTTCCAGTACCTGAGGGGCGACAAGAAAGCTGGGGATGGACAGTTCACAAAAGCTTGGAGTGATGGGATGAGGGGCAATGGGAATAAACTGGAGAGGGGCACATTTAGACTGGACATAAGGAGGAATTTCTTCACACTGAGGGTGGGGAGGCCCTGGAACAGGCTGCCCAGAGCAGGGGTGGCTGCCCCATCCCTGGAGGGGTTCAAGGCCAGGCTGGATGGGGCCTGGAGCCCCTGATCCAGTGGGAGGTGTCCCTGCCCAGGGCAAGGGGTGGAACTGGATGATCTTTAAGGCCCCTTCCAACCCAAACCATTCTATGATTCTGCAGCTTCACAGGAAAAACCTTCTTTGTGGTTTGCTATTAGAGCAGGATGAGGATATTGCCCTACTCTTGTCAGGGCTGTAATAGCGGCACCAAAAACATCTCGTGTGCTTCATCTCTGTGCCGGGCACAGCATGGGGAATGCCTTTCCAGCCATCCTGATTAGATAAAACACGTGTCGTGACCTCTGTCGGTCTGTCCATCCTGTACTCATTTTACAGGTACCCCTTGCTGCATTTTCCATGCTTGCAGAAGTGTTTGCAAACTGGGTTTTGTGAGTTGTTTGCTGTGCTTAGTGTGGTGAGGGTGCGGGCAACTGGAGACCTGGAAAGCTGCCTTTTCTTATTCCCAGTAGTGCGTTAGCGCTGCCAGAGTGATGGTGGAAAGACAGGAGGCAGAGATGTTGGGTGGTTATGGATGTTTTATAGGCTGTCAGACTATAAAGTGTTACCTTTCCTAGGGAAATGAGATACATGAGAGTGACTGGCAGATATTGTGGAACTCGTATTATATGATTACCACATTATTTACAGATCCAAGGTAAGGTATAATGAAGCAGATACCTTCATTCAGTCTCTTTTATTGCTCCCTGTCTGAGGAATAATTACTACTTGCTTTATGCATTAAACCATAAGAGTTTCCCGTCTTGTCAGTCAGTCATTTGAGAAGAGAAGTACAACTTGATTCCTTGGCTTAAGCACATTCTGTTTCTGTGCAGCAGTTCATTTTCCCTTCGATGTTTTACTTCTGCAGGGAGCTGCTTCTTTGGGTGAGCTTTCAGCTCAGCGTGGCCCTGAGAGCAGAAGCTTTGTGTAAAATGCCCTCCAAGCAGCGTAGGCTTATTCGTGGCTTCCCTGTAGTGAACAAAACTGAGTTCCCAGCACTCCACCTGCAGGAACCAGTCCTGCTTCTCAAGCCTTTGTGTTAGGACAGTGGTTGATGATGATGCGATTGTGCAGAAGGTGATCTCTATCATTTATTTATGTTTATTTGTTCTGTCTCTTTCTAGGAACTGAGTATAGTGCCCTTGAAGGAGTAGCACAATATTTCTGTATTCACTTTCTCAGTGTCCTCAGCCAGACAGCCTGTTGCTGCACTGAGGTTATACAAAAAACCCTCATGGCCTTTAAATAAGTTTGATCAACAAAATAATAATAATGTAAACTTGTCATTAATCCATGCTGAAGGTTTTACCTCATAAAAAAAAAAAAAGGCTAGTAGGTGTCCATACACTCCTCTGTCATTACAAACATCTGGGCAAATCCTCATTTAAATTTTGTACCGGTGCCACTGGTTTCAATCTGCCTGAGCAAGAAGAGAGTTCAGTGATGGTGTGTCTCGTGCTGTAGGGATGGGGCTTAAAAATGGGGTAACTCGTCCTGCAGACCTCTGAAAAATGATGTTCTTGTAGGAACAGCATCAGGTCAGTGTTTTCAGCTGCGAGTGAGGAGAGTCTTGGTTCTGTGTGTGGATTTGCAGGAAGGTGGTACAAACTTTGTTTTTAGAGACTGGAAGGATTTCTTGCTTTTTTCTACTTAATGCAGGTAAACCAAGAAGTGTACATTGAGAAGTGTATTTCCTAAATTGGTGTTCCTGTTAATCTCTTATTTCTGTTAACATTTGCCTGGCCTTACTGGAGGCAGGGTTAAGAAAGCCAAAGCATCCTGGTGGCAGTGTGCCTGGCTGTGATCGCGAGGGTTGGTCACGTCCTGGTGCTGGACTCTCCCCTGGAGTCTATCATCTGTTGGTTGGAATGTTCTGTGTGTCTGCACAGGAGCCAGGGTTCCCAAGGTTAACCTGGAACGCGGATTAAACCGTTCCTGCTCACAGCCCTTTTGGCAGCTGTTGGAAGTAAATACGTACTTAGGAGAAACCAAGAAGCTTTTAAGTGTTCAAACCCTCCCCCTGTCTTCTTGTTTTGTGCAATGTAACTCCTGTAATCCCTCTGCCCTTCCTGCCTTGCCTATCAACTCAAAACAAAATCGGGAAGAAAATGCTAGCATGAAAACATGGAGCAGGCGCCTGCAGATGAGAACTGCAATTAATCTTGAGGAGAAGGAAATCAGCTTTGAAAAAGAGGGAAGGGCAGGTCAAGCCAATGTGGTTTTGGAGGAACAGTGCTAACTCTCCTGGGATGTCTCACCAAATACCTCTGAGAACTGATTTTCTGTTGTTTAAAGAGCTACATTTTAGCTTGTAATGGAATAGTGAAGCCAAACCCAATCCTCAGATGCTCAGTCTGACTAGTATTAAAAAAAATACAAATGAAGGTGAGTACAGACATATTTAGGCCAGTGTCATAATGTCCGAGTGCCTGGGAGTGAATAATGAAAACTGCTATTCCATGATTTTTTTACTTGTTAAAACGTGGTGTGTGCTCCCTGGTTTGGGGGCTTTAGAAGAAGACCCTTCTCAGGCACTGCTGTGTTGGACTTTGTGATCTTGGAGGTCGTTTCCAACTTTAATGATTGGTTCCTAATGATTTTTTTGCTCTCTGCTGGCTGTGGAAAGCAGTCGCTTGCTTGTCAGCACCTGGCACTGGCTGTAGCTTTGCTGCTGTCTGCCTCCGGATCATGGAATCATGGGATGGTTTGGGTCGGAAAGGTCATCCAGTTCCATCCCCCACCATGGGCAGGGACACCTCCCACTGGATCAGGGGCTCCAAGCCCCATCCAACCTGGCCTTGAACCCCTCCAGGGATGGAGCAGCCACAACTTCTTGGGGCAACCTGTTCCAGGGCCTCATCACCATCACAGGAGAACATTTTTTCCTAAAATCTCATCTCCATCTCCCCTCTCTCAGCTCAAAACCATTCCTCTTGTCCTATCCCTGCACTCCATGATCCAAGTCCCTCCCCAGCTCTCCTGGAGCCCCTTTCAGTAGTGGCAGAATTTGGTTAATTGATGAAATATAATCTGTTGGTGTGGAATACCTAGAAAGAAATTGGGATATTCAGTTTTCAGTGTGGACTCTACCCTCAATATTCCTTTTTTTCCCCCATTGCATTTGGTTGAGAAGTAACTTGGGATTAGTAGATTGAAAGCTCCAGGGAGGGAAAGTGTGACCTCTGACTCTGCCTTGGGTGCTTGAAACCCAAGCGTCGGTGTATTTTAAAACCAGCATCCCGTGAAGCTCTGATATCGCCTGGCACAGCGTTTCTGGCTTAGGCTTGTGTTGATGAGAGGTAAAACTGAATTAATTATTTATTCCCCCCCATGGCTAAAGGAACAGACCAGCTGCTTAAAGGAGCTTCCATCCCTTTCAGTGTTGGGGAGGAGGGGGGGCTGCTTTTGGGGATCCTGGAGCCTTCTTTGCCCCAGACTGAGCCCTGGGGATGGGGATGTGGGTCTCTGTCCGATGGGGAGAGATGCTCTTCCCAGTCCCGAGGGGGGAAATTGCGGGGTCTGTGCCCTGGGGATGCGAGTCTCTATCCCGGGAGGGACAGAGGCTGTTCCCAGCCCTGGGGGGAGGGAAAGGCGGTGTCCGTGACCCGGGGATGGGGATGCGGGTCTCTGTCCCGGGGGGGGGAAGAGATGCTGTTCCCGGTCCCGGCGGGATGATGCGGTGTCCGTGACCTAGTTAGGGTCGGGGATGCCGTTCCCGGTCCCGGGGGAGGACCGAGATGCCCAGTCTCGGGGGATGCGGGTCCCTGTCCCGGGGGAAGGGGAGCAAGAACGCCGTGTCCGTGCCCGGTTGGGGTGTTGCGGTGCCCGGTCCGGCCCCGGGGCGGTGCGGCCCCGCCCGCCGCTGCAGTGGGAGGAGGAGGAGGAGGAGGAGGAAGGCGAGGATGGCGGCGGCAGGGCCGGCGCGGGAGCTCACGCAGAACCCGCTGCACAAGACGTGGGAGCCCTACGACAACGGGCTGCCGGCGGGTCACAGCGCCCAGCGCGGCGGTGAGCGGGGCGGAGGGAGGGAGGGACACCCCTTCCCCGTCATCAGCGGGACCCCTGCATCCGTGGGATCCCCCCCTTCCCCATCGTCAGGACCCCTGAATCAGTGGGATCCCCCCCCCCCCCCCTCATCGCTCCAGCATCAGCGCTTTCCTCCCTCCCCGTCATTAGGACCCCAGTGTTAGTGGGATCCCCCGACCCCCATCGTCATCCCAGCATCAGTGGGATCCCCCCCTGCTCTAGTCAGCAGGATGCCAGCTTCAGCAGGCTCTCCCTGCTTTCCCCATCATTGAGACCCCTGCATCAGTGGGATCCCTGATCACCAGGACCCCCACATAGTGGGATCCCCCAGTTCCCCCTTCATCTGGATGCCAGCGTTGACAGGATTCTCCCCCCTCCCCAGTCAACAGGACACCAACATCAGCAGATTCATCCCCCCCATCAGCAGAAGCCCCCCGTACCTGGTCAGTGGGACCCCTGCATCAGTGAGGTCCCTTCGCCCCTCAAGTCAGCGGGACCCCCCAAACCAGCGAGGCACCCCTGCATGAGACCCTATGTATCAGTGGGACACGCGCATCAACGGGACCCACAAAGGCTGCTGCTCCCCCAGCTGTGCCTGGTTGGACCCCATCTGGTGCGCTGGGCTCCCCATCCCGATGATGATCCAGTCTCCCAAGGCCTTCACCTGGGCTTTAATGCCTGAAAACCCCCAAGCTGTTGGATCTGTGTCCAAGGGGAGGCTGGGCTGGGAAGAGCATCCATTCCCCTTGCTTTCCTTAGCATGGGGGGCTTTGTTGTTTTATGCGCTTTGCTTCCAAGCAGCCTTTATGCTCAGCAGGTTCCTCTTGGAGAGAGGCAAGAAAATGTCACTGTGTTTTTGTTGTTTTCCTGAGACTGGAGCTCTATCAGCCCATCTGCTGTGTGAGTTAATGACTTTCCTGATCCTGAGGCGCATCCAGCCATGCTAGCTGCCTCCCAAAACTTCGTCTGTGGCCTTGCGAAATCCTGGTTTATTAAGAAACTTTGCCTTGCCAGTGTCTTTTTTTTCTCCTTTTTCCCCTCCTTACTCAAATAACTGAGGTTTGGTACAGGGCAGTTTTGGAGACAAAGGGGCTCTGTGGTGTGGAATTGTTATTTGTCATGCAAAGCGGGTGCACTGGCAGCAGAGGAGGGCTCTGCTGGCTGCTGCCACCTGGTCCTGGTCCAGCCCTGGCTGAAGAAAAACCCAGGCTTCCTTGAGTTCCACTAGGCAAGCAGGTGGCTGTTCTGTGTGAAATGATTTACTCCTGCATCTAAAAAATAGGAGAACGCGGAAATAGAAAAAGGTCAGAAATTGCAGCTAATTGCTTTTGTGAATGTGCCAGAAAGGATGCTCTCTTTTGGCCTTGATGTAGCATCTCTCTTCCAAACAAGATTTGTTATCGTGTTATCACAGGGGCTGTGCTTTACTGAAAAAACCCGAGCAAATCCCCTAGAGCAAAAGTGCATATTGATCACATGTAATCTGGTCTTGCTAGAATTGTTTTGCTTTTTGATATCAACTAACTTAAAATATTTCATCTATCTGGTATTTTGTATAGGATTCTATAATCCTTAGGCTTTGAGCAGCCTGATCCAGTGGGAGGTGTCCTGTCCATGGCAGGGGGGCTGGAGCTGAGTGATCTTTAAGGTTCCTTCCAACCCAAACCATTCTGTGATAATCTTTGGTGCCCAAAATCACTTATAATTGACAGACCTTTTAGCTAGAAAGGCAGACATGGAAATATGTTTTTATTCATTTTGCTTTTGCACATGCTTGCACTTGCAGTGTACCTATAACAGTCTACAGTTATTTATGATATGCAAGAGTTAGCCTGGAGAGGAGCAGGATTGACTCTTCTTTGATTTAACTCTCTCTTGTTTCAGCAAACTGAGAACACTGTGTAATTTTTCTGGTGCAAGGGGGCTGTGGAGTCCTTTTTTTTCTCAGGCTCCTGAGTGTCATGCATTTCCCTGGGCTCTGATGGTGCGGTGGGACCTGCGAGCCCAGAGCTGGGCTGTGGCAACTTGGGATGGGCTTCCAGACTGGGTTGTTTGGGCCATATGAGCTTGAATTGGAAATGGATTTCTTGTCCCCAAGAGTAGCTTTCCAGTGGAAGGAGTGAAGCTGGTTGACCTGGTGTCTTCTAAATTGCTAGGCTAAGCAATATAAAGTCTTTAAGTCTCCTTTGGCTTCTTGCTTTCCTTGTTCATGCTGATGATGTTTTTCTGCGCTACTTTTAGTCTTACTTCATCTTTCTGGAAGAAAGTGGGTGAGCAGAATTGTGCATGCTTCCAGTTGAGATGTCAACAGTTTGGTCTTTGAAGGGGTCTTACCTTTGTTAACTGTGATTCTCTTAAAGTTAGAGCAACTGTAAATTTCTAGGGGAGAAGCAGCCTTTAGGGGTTTTAGCTGTGCCAGGGTTCAGCTGTGATGGGGCTAGTTCTTTTCAGTCTGTGCATTGAGGTCTTCAAGGAGGAGTTCTAGGTGTGTGTAAGCCCTGCTAAGCAGACTGAGCTTTTACAGCTCCTGAGGCCAGTACAATGAAAATAACTGTTCTAAGTGACCTCCCACAGTAAGACTTATAGGAAGTAAGAGCGTGCGTTTTTATTAATAATTGCCACTTGCCTTTTGTGGCCTTACGTGAAAGGTTTTGTCTGTAAATAGGTTTCACTAAAAGTACTCTTGGTATTGGATGTCAGATTGCTTCAAGGTCTATGGATCAAGCAACGGGCTACAAACATTGACATCAAAAACCAAATAGCAGTGTGTTCTATAGTGAAAGTTGTTTTGAGAGCCCAGCAGAGGATGTTTATAGAGTGAGAGATAAATCGTGACCTTCCTGTGGTTAAGCTTTCCCCCCCTCCATTGCAATTAATGGCTTCATTTCCCCAAATCTGCTGGAATTTGGTCATTCTAATAGTTTTTATTTGCTTTGCATACAGCATGGTGAACGTACGTTAGGTCCAAAAAAAAAAAAAGTATCAAATGAAGATTATCTTTGCCCTAAAGAACTCTACCCTTTGAGCTCACACCGCTTATGTACTCTCAGCCCCAGGGAGCTGAAGCTGAAGATAAGTGAATGAGGTGAGGACGACACTCGGCTGAAGCCTGAGGATCAGGATGTGTGATGGGGCCGTTGCCGTTGGCATCAGAGCAACGGCAAAAAGAAGCAAGTGGGTGGAAGGGCTGCTAGGAGAGCACGAGGGGTGGCACGAGTTCAAGTGAGTTCTGAAGCTTGTACTAAGGTGATGTTAGAAACTGGTAATTTGGACAAAAAGAGGGTGACATTAGAAGATAATGTGTCGCTTTGAGTATAGGAGTAGGATGCGAAAAAGGGTGACCATCATTGTTGATCAACAGGAAAAAAACGGCTTAACAATAGTTAAGTTGGATAAGCGATAGGGGAGAACATGTAGGGTGAACTTTATTTGGAAATGTGGTTGTGTTGGCTTATAGTTAAAGATATTTGTGTGTGAGCCTTTAAATAGCACAGGGATTCTGGAGAACAGACCTTGAGTCAAAGGCCATAGGAACAGCAAGAATACTTTATAAACTTCAGATGGAAAAAAAGCATCTGACCTTAAAAGCTGACTTAGAAACTTAACACAGATAAGGAAACAAAAAGCATCTGTCTTAAAAGCTGACTTGGGTTTTACTTATCTGTGTTAAATTTCTAAAACTTTATTTTGGGTGAAAGGAAGGAACAGCCGATGATGTTAGGTAGTAGGTGAATTTGAAAAACACTGGCTCCTGTCTCTGATTTCACAAGACTCTGTGTTTTGAGGGCTGATGAAATGCTGATCTAGATTCCTCAGTGTCCCAGATGGATTTCACAACCGCCTTCTGCATCTTGCATTATTTCACAGTGGAGTTTGAGGCAAAAAACCAAGCACGTAGTTTCTTATTTCCTAGACATTTAAGAGTAAGGAGTCATAATTTTACTGAGTTGCAGCTTGCTGTGTTGTTCAGTAGCCTATAATATTTTTTTTTTTAACTGGGATAATGTCTTTGCTTAAATTCCAATACTTTGTTTTAATGCCTTTGACACTTGTCCATTTACCTTCACTGTTTAGTATTTTTGGTGTGTTTTTTGTGTTGCCTCTAAGTGAGGAGTCTTGATAACCCTGGCACCTAATCAGAATGGGACTGCAGCTTGATGGATTGGGATAAGCAGATAACTCCCTTGGTTTGTACTGTATATTTACAAATTAAGTAGTGGTGCACAGTGTTCAAAATAACAGATTAGATGTGCATGTTAAATCATATGTGTATGGCTTTAGTAAAGGCAATTTTGCTAGTTTTGCTACTTTCTTTGAGGAAATCTGCATAAAAATACTTTTGATGTGTGGCTTGCACACTGAATGCTTGGCAGTGGGAAGAAAAGTCCCCGTTGCGTTGTGGTGTAGCTGTGCTGATCTCATTTGCTGCTCAGTGAGGTGACCTAGTACAAACGGACGTCGGACGTCGCTGGGTGTTGTTATCAGTTGACCGTTAGAGAGAGGCCATCAGTGTCATCTGTGAAGCAAGCATTTAAAGGGGCTGCAGGCTTCTTCACAGTGGCTCACCAGCCTTTACTTTTGCATGGAATTTTGTTTCAGTATAGTTGTATTTGTATTTTCCTGGAAGGGTGGGGAGGCCCTGGCTCAGGCTTCCTGGAGGAGTCACGGATGCTCCATCCCTGGAGGTGTTCAAGATCAGGTTGGATGGTGCTTGGAGCAACCGGTCACTTCCAACCCAAACCATTCCATCTGTCTCTGCTGATCTGTTTGTTTGGTTTTGGTGGGTGTGCCATGCGGAATAGCTGTGCCAGAGTTGTGCGAGTGGCTTTGTGGAATGGGACTTAATCAATCCAAGGTTTGGGAATCTTGGGCAATCGCAGTGCTTTGTACAACAGTTCGGTTACACCTTAGGGCGTAACACTGAGATTAGTCTTCTGGAGTGAATTGACTCCTCTTCTGTCAGGACACTGAGGAAACTGCATGTACGGATTGTATAGAAATTAATTCCCTTTGGAATATGGGATGGAAGGAGCTGGTGGTATCTTTACACCACCTTAAAATAATCTTCTTTCTTTTTAGGTAGTTCCTTGTAGCTGTTATAGATTTATGGAAGGTATCCATTATTTTGTGCCTTTATGATATTCAAAACCTTGTCATTTGAAGGGAAATGCTGCAAGGTGTTCAATTTATATATCTAACTGGAACGTAATTAAAAAGCCCACACTATATTAAACACTCTGCCTTTGATTAAGAGTATTTCTGTGTGTATATCTGCTTATCAGATTATTGTACTTGATTTCATGGAAAAGTTGTGCTTTATTCCTAGTAACCATTGAAGAACAGTAAAATTGAGCTCTGTTTCAAGAGAGGTTTTTGTGTTAACATTTCAGGGAGAAATAAGCTACATTTGCTGTGCTTTCACTCAAAACCAAGAAGTTGAGCAATGTTGAGGTCTTGCTTTAAAGACTGAAAAAACCTGTACACCTTGCCATTTCCTTTCAATGCAAGCACTGAACCGAGGTACCCAGGGGTGTAAAATGTCAATGACCTTCTTTTGGTGTTGTTATTGTATGTCTTACAACATGTATGCAGATTACATACATTCTTTTGTCTTTTGCCTGTATACAACTTGTGTCTAGCGTTGCACTATCACTGGCTCGCCCTTTCAAAATTCGGCATGGTGTTAAGAAACCTCTTTAGGTCCTTTGAACTCCAGAAGAAACCCCTTGAAACAGTGAGGCACGATGCATGAGCTGCTTGAACGGTCACCTCCTCAGAGAGTGCACGGCCTGTAATTCTCCACCGCAGTATAAGCTGTTGCTTTGTGGGAATGGTGATGGTAAATCCTGGTTTTCTGTTTTTCTTTCAGTATGTATGACCAATTGCCCTACCCTGATTGTCATGGTGGGTCTTCCCGCAAGAGGGAAAACCTACATCTCGAAGAAGCTGACGCGCTACTTAAACTGGATTGGAGTGCCTACAAAAGGTGATGGATTTACTTTTGTTTATGTCAGAAGGATAGGGCTGATGTTAGGTGTTTTATAAACCTAATTCCCAGTAATTTCATTGCCCAATTTGAGTACTTAACAACCTTCTCCTAACAACCTGTGTTAACTTAGTTTTATGTGATAGCAAACGTGGGCTCTCTGTTTGGATGTTAATTAATCAAATTCTGGTGACTGTTCATTTATCTCCTTCTGCCAGATGCCTAAATGAACTTTTTGCCATTATGCCTAACACTTTGGCTATTGAGGTGTTGTTTTTTTCTTTTTTCCTTGCCTTCTCGTTGTGGGTGAAAGGGCATCTTGTTTACAAGCGGACAAGAAGTCAGCACTTCTGGGTTAAAGTTCTGGCTTCTCCAGCTTCTCTTCTCTGTGAACTTTGTGCAATGGTGCAATTCTCTGCATAACTTTGTTTAGCTGCATCTGTGGAATGAGTTACAGCTCTGTGGACATTAAGAGTGCAAGGAACAGAACCAACCACTCGTTATCGCTCTTGTAAGAACTTTCCATGTGTGTTTTGAGTGGGAAATGATGCCTTAGATTGGTTGTGCCAAGGGTTTGTCTGTCCTACCTCATTCCT
Organism: Clamator glandarius; assembly: GCA_033459285.1. Lineage (NCBI taxonomy): Eukaryota > Metazoa > Chordata > Aves > Cuculiformes > Cuculidae > Clamator > Clamator glandarius. The sequence goes on from JAUNZM010000044.1 coordinate 1,087,099, forward strand.
GAGTTTGTGTCGTGTCTTGTGGGCCCAAATCAAGGAAACAAGACTTAAGTCCATGTGAGGTTCCGAGCAGCCATCTCCCCTGCTTTCTCTGTCTCTATAGAAGAAAAAGTGCTTTGTGATTCTGCATCTGGTGCTGTAGTGGTAGCCTTATAATCATGACTAGTTAATAATTTAAATAACATTAAACATATCAGGTCATACTAAAGAGTGACATTTTGGCTGAATGTTCAGAGGTGTTTCCTATCAGCTCTGAGAAGTCACCATGAAGAGTTCTGGCTAGATTTAAACTGCATTTGGATTCTGTAGCTTTTTGAGTTGGTGCTTTATTAATTAAGCTCTTAGAAACTTGTCTAATATGCTTCACGTAGGTGAGATGTTACGGAGGAGGTATTCTGTTGTGCTTCATGGGCTTCTGTGAGCAGCACATCAGAAAATATGTGCCTGTGCCTCATAAAAATAGAGCATTGCTTCCTAATTTAACATAAATGTACAACATGAAGTTGCTAAATGAGCTTTCATCCTAGGTTGCTGGTTATGATTTGTCTTGGTTGGAAAGGGTGACTTGGGATTTTCTTGGAAAGCCACAGACCCTTGCTCTTGTTTATTGTCAGCAGTGCTGCAGCTTTAGCGAAGCTGAAGGTAATTTGGAATTCTTCATGACTGAGGAAATAGATGACACCTTGGTAATTGATGGGGACTGAATTGATAGATAAGGTTGGAGTTACCCTTTGGCTCTTAATGTCTTAAAGTTAAGTATGTGCTTAATATGGTCAATGTTCTTATTCTCTGAGGCAGATGGTTAAAGTTATGAGGGTCTGCAAACCAGAGAGAAGATAAATGGTATCTTTTCATGTGACATAATTAAGCAAGATGGAGAGTTCAAGAACAGAAGGTGGAGGTACATAACCTAGGGTTGATGTGAGTCCAATTGTTTCAACCATCAGTTCTGTATTTTCTTTTGTTCCTTCCAAAATTCCCTCTCATTTAGAACGTGAAATGGTTAAAAATACAAAGGGCGCTTGTCTAGGCTTTTTGAAGGAAATGAGGTCAATTAGATGCCTGAATAGAACTGTGTTGCAACGTTGTTTTTAGATACTGAACTTCGGAAGCTTTTTTGAGTGGTTCTGGCTGTGTGGTCGCTGTGGTACCAGTTGGCTTAGTGAAACCTTTCCACAGGGGTGGATGCTAATAAGGAGGGCTAAAGATCATCATGCTGGGTAGCACTTACTCCTTTGCTGTGCGTGGCCTTCTTGCAGTAATTATAATTTCTTAGGAAATTCATTATGTTTTAAAGGACTGTTGCCTGACAACACTGAATGCCTGAGCTTCTTGCATCCTCTGTTTTTCTTACAAAGACACAGCTTTTCACGTAGCCAGTATGGCCAGTGCTCATTAAGCCTGTCACGGAATAACCTGGATTGTGCGATCATCTATGTTGTACAGTTGACATATCAGCATTGTTGAAGTCAAACAAAACTTGACTTTTGAGGGGATAAACAATATTTACTTATTTATCTGCCACTCCCTATCCCAACGGCAGTTTATGGTTGAGCCTTTTTACCTTCTTTTCTTAATTACAACTTGGGAAATGTCCATTTTATTTCTTTTCCTCTTTCCAGAAATGAAGCCTGCCAAGTATAAGAGTTACACTGTGGCAGCTTCTCAAACAGAGTATTTGTTTGCTATAGTGTTAATAAAAACGCTTTGCAGTTCATCAGGGAAAAACTTGTAGGTCAGAAACAAGTTAAACATTAATTGTACGTCAGAGGCCTGCTTTCAGAGTTGTTGTTAAAGCATTGTTGTCTGCTGTGTGGCAAAACAGAAATGCCTTCCCATAATCTCATGTCTGATACAGTGACATGTGTACGACTGTACAATTTTATAGACCTTTGCTCAGATAAGGAATGGTTTTCTTTGACCACTATAAAGGGATCACAGTAAAATTATGTTTGGTACTTATACTGGTTTACTTTTTACAGCTTAGGCATTAGTTAAAACAAATGGAACAGAGGTGGTGAAATAGTGTGTACTGATCCTTAAGAAACAAACATTTCAGCAGAATTCTAAACAGGTGTTTCTGAACCTTGAATTTTAAGTTTCACTTATGAAAAGCAGGATTAGTTAGTCCTGTTTCAAACTCTTCTGTGCTTAAAAAAGAGCTGAAAGTTTTGGGAGCTGCTGTCAGAATATTATTCACTACACATATATACAGTAGAGGGAGCTGGATTGCTATTAGTCCTTTGTAGACCACTGGAATAGATTTCCAACTGTCCCTGCGAAGGGGGATAGAGAGTTTCTTTTGCTGTCCAGGCAAGCTGGCAGATGGAGGCACAGCAACATGGTCGGGTGACTCCATGGAAGCTACCCTACAGCCCAAATGTTCTTTTCCCACTTCTATGATTTGTTGTTGTCTTTACGGTTAAACCCAAACAAACCACCTCCCCAAAATTCAAGAAGTTATACGATATGCTGACCTCATATACGCTGGATTATTTTATCCTTGCAGGTCATTTGGTTTCCAAGCTGTCAAAATTTTTGTCCTTTTTACATGAACATCATTGTTCCCTCTAATATTGGTTTCTTCTTGGCAGAATTTAATGTTGGTCAGTACCGTCGAGATTTGGTGAAGAAGTATAAATCTTTTGAATTCTTCCTGCCTGACAATGAAGAGGGCTTGAAAATCAGGAAGTAAGTTTTGAATGTGTTTTGCTACGCAATGCTATTGGGATTTAAATGGCAGCCTGTGTAATTTGCTCTTGAGAGACGGATTTTAAGTTGTTCTTCTGTGTGCTCAAGAAAGACCGTTAAGAGACTGTAGTATGGAATGACAAGGAGAAGAAAATTTAGAGAAGGCCTCTTAAAGAAGATTGAATGGAAAAGTCTTCTGGTTTTCTTTACCGTTTGTTATCTTCACTACGCTTGGGAAAACATTTAAGAGTGCAGTATGAAATGAGAGGGAACAGAAATCTTAGGGGAATGGAAATGCGATTTGTTTAGGCTCCTTAAAACAAGGAGTGTTTTATTCTTAATTGCTTGCTTCAGCTCACGTATCAAAAATGCGTGGACTTTGCCACTGTCTGGAGTTTGTTTTGTGGCTGCCCCTCTGCTTGTCCTCTCTCCTCTTTCCCCTTTGGCAGCAGCTGAGTATCGCTAGTGTCAAAGGAGAACAACTTCCCCAAGAACCTCTTAAGGCTCTGGGGCCAAAGAGTAGTAAGGGGGTGCATTAGCCTGTGCCTTTTGCTTAGAGGTAGAACTAAACCTTTTAAAGCGCTTCTGTGTCACCTATTAGACTAAATGGTAAGGAATAGAATGTGAAATGGGCTGTGTGCTAATCTGCCTAGTTAGCAATGAGTAAAGAGAGTTTGTGTTTATTTAGTGAACAGTTGACTGATGAATCCCAGTGCCTGACGTTCATTAATGATGCTAATGTGCAAATACTGTCAGCATGGAAAAGCCTTAATTTTTCTTTTAAGATCCAACCACATCCACAATATGGTAAATGCAGAAGGGTGAAGCATTTCAGTCTGGAAGTCAAAAAGAAGTAAAGCGTTGAAAGGCTTTTGAAATGGGCAGGTTTTATGTTGGTGTTGCAAAAAGACTGTGCTTATTGGAAGCAAATGAGGCTTTGTTCTACTAATGAGTAAGTTGTGTACAATTCTGCTAAGGAGTAAGTCGTGTACAACGTTCCAGAGAAAAGCGACAAAGCTGGTGAAGGGGCTGGAGAACAAGAGGAGCGACTGAGAGAGCTGGGGTTGTTTAGCCTGGAGAAGAGGAGACTGAGGGGACACCTTATTGCTCTCTACAACTACCTGAAGGGAGGTTGTGGAGAGGAGGGAGCTGGGCTCTTCTCCCCAGTGACAGAGGACAGGACGAATGGCCTCAAGCTCCACCAGGGGAGGTTCAGGCTCGACATAAGGAAAAAATTCTTCACTGGAAGGGTCATTGGGTGCTGGAACAGGCTGCCCAGGGAGGTGGTTGACTCCCCTTCCCTGGAGGGGTTTAAGGTGAGGGTGAATGGGGTACTGAGGGGCATGGTTTAGAGATTGGTGGGAATAGTTGGACTCGGTGATCCGGTGGGTCTCTTCCAACCTGGTGATTCTGTGATTATGTTGCTCTCCAGTATTATTTATGTGTTAGAAATGATAGTGGACTTTGAAGGTAGTACTAATGCTGGGGAAATAAGAAAGTTACAAATGAATTTATTCTTTTCCAGATTTAACACGAGTGTAAAGTACGTAGGGGTGGGATTTTGGCGTTTGTGTTCTCAGTCATCTCCAGAACCAGTTATATTGGGTTAGTGACTACCATGGGATGTTATTTTCACTTCTATCTCTAATACTTGTTGCTAACTTCGTGTTACTCTGTCTTAACAGGTGGGGTTTTTTTATATAATCAATTTTTATGCAATAGTTAGAAGTAGTAGATCACTGAGAAATAATTGTCTCTCCACTTTAACTTAGGACCACAAAGTGAAAGCCTGTAGTTCATGTATTTATCTGTCTTTGGCAAACAAATTAAGCAGTAGATATCTATGAATAGGTAATTGAGAAAAGAATGCAGTTGCAGGGGGTGATTCAGTGATTTTACCTTAGATCAGTAAAAACTTGTCCTGGTCAGCAAAGCTGGTAGATGTTCTGCAGCAATATCGTAGTAATGGGTTGCACAGGGAGGCAGTGAGCTGGTGGTTTTTTAGGCAGGTGGCCACGGCCAGGTTTCCTTAGCATCACTTACCTCTGGATTTTAGCCTGTTTTGGGGGGGGGGTGCTGGGTAAAAACTGTGTGGTTTGGAGAGATGTCTCCTAAAACATGCAGGGCACTTTGGTCACAGTGCACAAATGCATTAATAAAATGACTTTAACTAGCATTTGAGTTTTACTTTCTTTCATTTTTAAGACAGTGTGCCTTAGCAGCGCTGAATGACGTCCGACAGTACCTCAGTGAAGAAAATGGGCATGTGGCGGTAAGTTTGAAGACAGATTTTTGAGACGTTTCCCTACAAAACGGTGTGTGTTTGTGCGCGCTGGATCATACACAGCCTAAGTTATTCCAGTATCTATTCAGTATATCAGATTTTTTTTTTTTTCTTCTGGATTTGATATTAGGTCTGCCTTGGGGCTGCAGGGAAAGAACTGCTTTAGGTCAGGGTGATGATGTTGTATTGAGCAACTTTGTGATTTGAGGGGTCAACTTTCAGTACTGGGAGCTGCTCTAAGGTCTCTCCAGAGCCTTCTCTTCTCTGGACTAAACAACCCCAACTCTCTCAGGCTGCTTGTGTTTCTATTTGCTAGTCTAGTTTTTCAAGTGAAAGGTAAAAGACTTACTGAACAAAAAGCATCCTGAGTATTGCTTGGTAATAGTGTTACTGACGTAAGACATCTCTGAAGAAAGCAGGAGAAACTCAAATTGCTGCATATCTGCATATTGATGCATAATGGTGCTTTCATTAACTAGTCGGGGAAAAAACATTTAACTATAAGTTTTGCTGGAGGCATGAGGTAGAGTTTGTACTTTGGTAAAACATTTATGTGGCTCTGATGCTTTTTAAAGTCCCCCCTCTCTCTCTCTTTAATTGTGCCTAGGTCTTTGATGCTACAAACACAACTCGAGAACGCAGAGAAACTATTTACAAATTTGGTGAAGAAAATGGATATAAGGTGAGCCAAAAGCAAAGGGATTCTGCGCTACTGCCTGGATAAGTAGGGCAGTGATAGTTTTGCCCTTATCTGTACTCCTAGTTTAGAGGTGTGCTAGTATAGACCACATCCTTCTTAGATGTTTAGGCAGTAGAACATCTTGTATCTTCAAGCATTTTTTGTGATGAAAAGTAACCCCATCCTCATATGGGGTTTGATGCAGTTTGGATTTTTACTGCAGAAACAGATATGGAATTCCGTGTTAGTTCTGTACAAACCAAAAACTTTCTGCCTTCTGCCCCGGATTGTTTTGCATTAGCTGTTCTCCAGTAATCTTAAAGGGGTTAGCAGGGAAGCGAGCAGCATGCTGCTCATGTGTGTTAGTCTCCAGAGGTGTTTTAATGCATCTTCTTTCTTCCTTCCTTCTGGCCACATCACTTCCCGTTTGGATTGAAGACTTTTTTTGTTGAATCAGTGTGCGTGGATCCAGAAGTCATTGCTGCAAACATTGTGGTGAGTGTAGGAAAGGTTGCTTTAACTATTTTAAGTCAAGTTTTAAGTAGGTCAGTGTTTTTAGAAGTACATTATAAGAACTTCCAGTAGCAAATAAAACTTTAATGGAACACTTAAGTTCTTTTCCTGTCCATGTTGTATACGACCTCATAAGTTTAATTAAATGAAGAACACCTCTGTTTGTTTGCTTTACATGTATTTTAATAAGTTTTTTGTGTTCCTGTTCTCGCTCTTCCTATTTTTTTAAACCTCAATTGAAAAAGGAGAGAAACTAGTGTACTATTCTCCTTTTCTTTATTTTAAACAGCAAGTGAAGCTGGGTAGTCCTGACTATGTTGATTGTAGTAATGATGAAGCAACAGAAGACTTCATGAAAAGAATAGAATGCTACAAGAACTCTTATGAGACCCTAGATGAAACTCTTGACAAGTAAGTGATGAAATAATACTGTGATCACAACTGGGCTATTTTTAAGATATTTCCTTAGCGGATGGAGAATTCTGTATTGGGCAATTAGGGCTTTCTATTTATGTTTCTTTAATGGCTTTGAGCTCTTTCCTTTGAAAAGTTAGAGTTGTCTTGGAGTTGTAGCCTGGAGACTTGCTTGCTTGAGGAAAACTTGCTATTGAGTCTACTCTGGAACAATATTCTCTTTGATTTTCCCACTTGGAGAATGGTATGATTCTTCTGGGATAGAGACAGCAGTTACAGATTATTCCAGATGAGCTGTAGTGGTTGGTTGTTATTTGTTTTCTTGGTATATGGAGGAGTCCCAAGTGATTTCTAAGAATAATTTCATTTGTTGACGTGACCTAGATAAATTTGGAATACATTAGTCTTAAATATGACATCTAAATTTATTTATTTGTGCAATTATCCTGCAGATGCAGGGCTATGCGAAAATCTCATAGCTAGGTTTGCCTAAGCATTCATTTGGTTTTCATTCACTTTGAACACCTAGAAGCAAGGCAGGGATGAACCATGTGAGGAGGAGCCCCATTTCTCTTGCTGCAGTTTAGGATTTCAGTGTGGGCTTTTGAGCTGTGCTCATACCAGGTGCTTCTGATTTGTTTTGGGACCGATGCTGTGGAGAAGGCTGAGCTGCATTTTTGTGTAGCTAAGTGTAAGCAGTGTGAAGCTGGTTCAATTGGTTCATGCGTGTAATTTCAGTGATGGACCTAATGGTTGTGTCTGGGCAAAATAGTAATGATTAACTGCAAAGAATGCTATCAGAGATGAGGTGATGATAATTGCTTCTCATCACCTCTGTTTGGTTTTACTGTAAGTTTTCTTGTTATGTTGTTGGGTGATGCCTCAAATGCATTGCTAGAAGCCAATACTGGTTATTTTCAGCTTGTTAGACTTTTTCCTCCTTTAAACTAGATGCTACTCTGAAATTATAGCTCAGGTGAGAAAGGATAAGCAATGAAAATTGAAATATAATCTGTCTGATGCTGAGAGAAGGTAGTGGTGGAGTAAATTACAGACCTGCTAATGTGGAGTGGTTCAGCACATGCCTTGCTTCAGGCTCGTGCCTGGACTGTCTGATGCTGTAGTTTTTCTGGAAGGGTTACCTGAGATGGTTAAATAGTTACTGTGTGTTTTGGCCCCTGAGTGCAATCAAACACCCACTTGCTGTGGGGCAGTTGTTTCTAACCTGGAGAAAAATATCTGGTTTCATAAAATCTGGATATCTTATTGAAACTGCCACAGCTGAATGGCTTCACTGAACCTTCATTTTTCCAAGAGCAGAATCTAGAATTGAGACAATGTGTAAGTAAAAGGAACAGAAAAGAGTGATGGGTAAATGAGGGGTTTTAAATTACTTTAGCTTACTGCCCCTTTGTTTTATAATGAGAAAGAGAGTGGGTAGGTTGTGGTATGTGCTGATAGAAACTATGTGGAATCTTACTTGTCTTCTGTGTTTGTGAAAGGGATCTTTCTTATATTAAAATTATGGATGTTGGGAGGAGTTACCTTGTGAACAGAGTAATGGATCACATCCAGAGCCGGATTGTCTACTACCTCATGAATATCCATGTGACTCCTCGGTCAATCTACCTCTGTCGACACGGAGAAAGTGAACTCAATCTGAAAGGGAGAATAGGAGGAGATCCGGGACTGTCTGTCCGGGGCAAAGAAGTAGGTACCTCCTGAACAAGGGTGACTGGGTGTTGTGTGTATCTATGCATGTGTGCAGTTTATGCTGTGTAATTACAGCTTTGTTCTACACCCCTTTTTTCCTAAGATATTTAAGAAGGACTTTTTCAGTTACGTGGGTAGTGGAAACTGGAGAAACCCACTTTGTGTGCTGTGATTTGGTAGATGCTCTTTTATCTGTCTGTCATTCTGTTGGTTAAAATTCTTTTTTATCCTTCAGCACAAATTGGTTTTCAAGAGAGCTTTATTTTTTAACTGTGTTACTATAAATTCTGACCTGTTGGATAATTGTGAAGGCTCACAAGTTAAAGCTGAAAGGAAAATTCCTGGAGGGTTAAGATGGGAACTGCAGAAAACTTGTCTTCCTTATAATCCTTTCCTTCCCTCCTCTGTCCCTCTTGGTTTAATGGAATGTGATGTATTTCTTAACAAAAGCTTTGACAGAGCCATTCGGAGAAGTTACAGTGAGTTTAGAGGCCAGAGCTTGCGCGTTCCAAACTGAACAGAATGTGCTGGCTCCCAGCCCTCATCCAGCGTCTCACGGTTTTTTTTTCAGTTTGCCAAAAGCTTGGCACAATTTATTAATGAGCAAAACATCAAAGATCTGAAAGTTTGGACCAGCCAGATGAAAAGGACGATTCAGACTGCTGAAGCCTTGGGAGTGCCTTACGAGCAGTGGAAGGTTTTGAATGAGATCGATGCAGTAAGTTCTTCTGTCCTAAATATCTAAGAAGTTGCTTTGTTTGCTAGGGATGAAGGAAGTACTTAATTTTGTAATTATATGCCTTTTATAGGATAGAAAGTCATTTAAGCTGGTTCTAGAGGCTGGAAAATTTGTCATTTATTCCTGTTAACAAGGCTAAAAGTTGGAAGATTTGACATAATTAATTTAGTCTTGGTGTATCTTTCCCAGTAAAACAGTCCCCCTGTAGAAACCACCATGCTGTGAAATTTTTGGTAGGTAGGGGTTGGAAAGAAAAATGCTTTGGTAGTTGGCACTTTTGAACTGCACGTATAGGATTCAAAAGCAGGTGTGATAGATAAAATGTGACCTTGCTCACTCATAACTTCACTTGTACAGGGATCAAATGATTCCTTCTAACACATTCGAGTCCAACTTAATGTCCTGCTCATCAGTTTTAGGTGTCAAGAGTAATAAAATACAACTGTTAAAGGTTATTTATACGTGGTTTTATTTAACAGTGATAGCTGGTTTTTGCACTGCTGGAAATACATGCTTCTTAATTCTTTTTATAACCTGTAGGGAGTGTGTGAAGAAATGACATATGAAGAAATACAAGAAAATTATCCTCTTGAATTTGCACTGAGAGACCAAGACAAATACAGATACAGATATCCTAAAGGAGAGGTATGCTGTTTTTTCTTTTGGAAGGTGAAGGGCTTCCTTGTTTTCTGGAATACACGCATGCTGGCTTTAGGAAGTCAAAAATAAACTTTAAAATTAATAAAAAGGATTTTCCTTTCTCCAGGGGAAAGCATATAGGAGCTTGCAAGGATTGAACCCAGACCACTTAATTTGAAAAATAAAAACCAAAAGAATAGATTTAGAAAAATAATGGAGAGCTTTGGTCTGGGCACTGTTTTAATGCTGGTCCTGCAGTGATAAAGCAGGAAGAATGATTGTGGGGCTTCAAACTACTGCATACGCAAACATCCTGCCAAGATTGTCTCTTTCTGTTCATCCTTGCTGTAGATAATGATGTTTTTCATGCAGTTCTGGCTGAAATGCTGGCGGAATCTGTAGCCACATTGGTCTTTCACTTTAATAACCTCCTTGCTGCTGGGAAAATAACTTGCAGAAGCTTTTCTAAAGTAAACACATTACGGGTGGCAATTACCAGCTGGTCACCCGGCCTGTGGGTGGCTGCTGAAGGCTCAGCAGTCAGGGCAGAGGAGTAATTAGAGCAGCTGCTCTGCTGTTTGTGGCAGGAGGAAGCAGAGCTCTGAGATCTTATTTCCTCAGCAGTCAGGAGCAATCACTGCGTTGGGAGCAGCTCATGATGGGAGCAGCGTTCTGACGGGTGTGACCCCTGTCTTCCTAATGAGGCAGCCAGTTAAGATGCAAAGTTCTTCTAATCCGTTTGAACAAGAAGTTATGTTTTTCAAACTGATGCCGTCCTCTGGGACAGCGACAAACATTTCGAACTGCTTCATCGCCTTGGGGTGATGGGTTGATCTCACTTGTTTGTCAAAGGCAGTTTCTCTAAGTCGCCGGAGCTGGCACTGCTGGTTTCTCTTACCAAAGTCCGGATCAGCAGCTCCACTTCCCAGCTGGGCAGCGCCCCTGCCTGCCTGGGGAACAGTGTGTGCTGCTCATTCCCTGCCCTGCTGGGTGATAAGCTGTGTTCTCCCCACGTGCGATACTCCCAATTTTGGAAGTATTTGATTCACCGTGTGTGTGAAAATTCACTTAAACACACACATGCGGAAATCCTGCTGTTTACCTGCTGTGCAGGACAGGTTGCAAGAGAAATCCAGCCTCCTAGCTTTGTGATTTTTGATGGGGTAGAGGCTGCTGTTGATCAGTTCATCAAGGCCGTAGTTTGTTTTCAAAGGGCAGCCTGAACAAGTCAGGCTTTGTGAACTGTTTGTATGCCGTCTGTAGGCTGAATGTCCCAGATTTTTGCTTGGAAGTGAGATGCTTTTGAAGGTGAGGTATGGAAAATAATGTGCAAGACCTAACCTGTACATTTGCAGGTGCTGTGAATTAAATTCTGGGGATTTTGTGGAAATTCTTGATTATAGTCTGATTTTCCACAAGGGAGGTTTATTTTGTTCGTTATCGTGTATGTTTGTTGATAGTCTGGAAGACCCAGATTATACTCTTAATTCAGGGAAAACTTGCTACTGTATTTGTCTGTGCACTAGTTTAGATGATGACTAACATGAAAGAAAGAGCAACTGTATGCATATAATGTTCAAAGAGTTTTCCCTTTTTAACGTGCTGTGTTTCTCCTCCCTGCCCAGTCCTATGAAGATCTTGTTCAGAGGCTGGAGCCGGTAATTATGGAACTTGAAAGGCAGGAAAATGTGCTTGTCATATGTCACCAAGCTGTCATGCGCTGTTTGCTTGCATATTTTCTTGACAAGCCTGCAGGTATGTCTTCCTCAGTACATTACAAATGGCCTGGTTTTTGAACCTTTACTGATTTAAGGTGCCAAACATTAAATTCTAACGCTTCATGAGAGGGTCTTTGTGCTAGACAAGTACTTGAGTGTAATCTTTTGTATTTGACCCAGAAGTGAAACTTAGTAGTTGATTTTTATTGAGTGTTTGGTTTTTGCTCTGTTAATAACTTCTCTTGTTACAGACTAGGAAAGAAAACAGATGTACTGTCAGATAAAAAGATGCTTAAGTCGTTGACCTTTAGCATAACAGGACAGTTAGCATTCTCATAATCTGTTTCATATATAATTTGTTTGATTTCTCAGAACAACTGCCTTACCTGAAGTGCCCACTGCACACTGTCTTAAAGCTAACCCCGGTGGCTTATGGTGAGTAGCATTAAGTAGGTGTAATATGTCTATATTGTCTGTGTCATCAGTAAAGTTTGTGAAGCTTTGAAATTAAAGCACGTTTTTAATTTATTTTGGTTTAAAACAAATCAAACAATTAGGTTTGAGATTGCACATGTGCCTGTACAGCTTTGTTAGAATCAACGAATCCTTTGGTTTACATTTGCTTTGCATTATGCCAGGAAATATGTACATACCGGCGAAAGCCTGAAACTGCCTGTGGCTGTAGCTGCTAGCGGGCAGTGTTCTTCTGCGCTCAATCCATGCTATTTCACTAATTTCTTCTGGTGCTTAGATGTCTGTTACACCAAGATTTCAGTTTTTATTGATGTATATCAATGTGTTGCTTTTTATAAGACGAGGAAATTAACATTTACATTGGTTTAATGTCTCTGCAATGTGTTGCTCTTACTTTTAAATAACTGTTCTCTTTTCCTGAAGTATTTGTTGTTGGACCTTCCCTTGCTGGCAATTGTCAGCAGCTGTTACTGGTGCTTAGCTCAGGGGCTTTAATTGTGATTTGCAGAGCGCAGGGTCTGCGTTACAACATGTACGCTTGGGTTTTAGGCTAATTGCTAATTAGGTTCTGTGTGTGTTTTGACCTCAGCTTAACATGTGTCTGCTGTTAATTTTCGTTAAGCGATGGCTTAATTATATCTTCTGAAGTCTCATTGCACTTCAGAAGAGTGTTCATAGACAGAGCTGTCTGCACAGTTTACTGGGAAACAGATTGCCAAAAATGCTAGTCAAGTTATTAATCGGAAATGCTAAAGTGTCTTTGATCAGCTTTGAAAAATAGCTGGCTAGGCCTTTGCTTTTTGTTCTGTTTCAATTAAAATTCAGACAAGTAACTAGCTACTACGCTGGGAAATCTGAAGAGGTTTGTGGTTTAATTGCAGAGCCCTACAGTAGCATCTGCTGATGCTGCGGTGACACCTGGTGTTCCCAGCCTTGCATGACAAGCTGGGCTTTGAAAATACAGATTTAGAGCAGTTAGAACGTCTCTCTTTTTTTTTTTTTTTCCTTTTTGAAACTGGATTCTCCTGTCTCAGCTCAGACTGTTTTCACAGGGAGGCTTTTGTCTTGGGGTGGTTCTTGTTTTGTTATTTTGAGTTGGAAGTTGGGTGACTCCTCATAAATTTTAAGAGGCCAGGGTGTTGGCAGTGTTTACTCACACACTAAATGAGGAAGGAAAAGAAGTGGCATGAAATACTGTCTACATCCTTTTGACTTCAGTGAAAGAGGTGCCACTGTTCTTTTTTTTTCAAAGTCTTTGATGCACGTGTCTGATTAGCACAGTTCAGTCGACCTACTTTTTGGGAATTTAATCATCTGAAAAATCCAAGGGCTGTGTCAACTATTTATACAGCAATAAATCTGTAGCATTATTAGAAGTCGATGTGTCAGTTGGCTCTGGTGAGGCAGGATGCAGGATCAAACACAGCGTGTTGAGTGGTTTCCAGCTAATCCTGTTCTGGGGTAACCCCTCCCGCGGGGGCTTGCTCTTCCTAGTGTTTGAAGCTAGCATCAACTCTACCTGAAGCGTCTGATCCTCAGTAGGGGAACGTCTGTTACAGCCTGAGAGCTGAACTAGGGTGAATTAGACTTTCACCCAGTGGGAGCAAATAGGAGAGAGAAAATGCACTTTGCTGTAGGTGTGAACTTGCACATCAGTAATTAAAAATGAGCTGGGAATACACACACTGTAATTACTGTGGAGTAACTCACGTCCCTTTAGTTTACATTTAAAGTTTTCCATATGATACTTCTTTTTCTGGTCTGGAACTCAGCGTGCAGTAAGAACCAAGGGGTCTGAGGCTCTCTCTGCTGTGCCCTGTCCTTAGCAAGGGCCAGCAGCAGGAATCAGAGCTTGCTTTAGTTTGGTATTGGGGCTCGCAGTGCATCTGTGAACAGAAAGATGATGAGGGTACCCTTCCAGTGAGAGATGTATGCTTTTCCACTTTAAAATGTGTTTTCTTGCTGACTTTATCCCAGTGCTGACCCTCCTGCAGTGTTTGCTCACAGTGTTCACAGCAAATGGGGTTTCTCAGAATAGGTGTTCCTAAGGGAAGGCAAATATTTGCTTAATTCTTGTTTTAAAGTGCAGTAGCTTTCTTAGAAAAGGCTAAAATCAGCTTTTCCTGTCACGTAGTAGTAATTTTGTAGAGTATGTTACAACTTTAGGGGATAAGTGAGCAGAAAAAGCTGAAAACCTGTTTGTGATAAAAGATGGACCCTGTGGTTTGTCAGGGGAACCTGACTGCTAATGGATATTGCGTAGAGTAGTGGTAGCTTGTAAAAGTCATATTCATGTGAGAGAACAGCATTTAGCAATTGGCTGTTGCTTAAAATGGTGTGGCCACAGCGTATTGAGTTACAGAGTTCCCTAAATAGGTCAATTTATACAACCCGAGTGATAGTTTTCTCTTCTGACTGTTTAATTCTTCTTGCTACTCTGAAGTTTTCCATCTTTGAGTGAAAAGTTCCTTTTCAGAAGTCAACTTTAAAGTTCCGTTTAGCTGGTGGTTAAAACTGTCTTGGTAACATCACGCAGTGTACTGTCTCCTAACTACTTTCATGTTTTATAAAATGGGAGCAGTGTTTGTCTTCTGTATTACAATGAAATTCTAAGTAGTATAGGATGTTCAAAAATAAAAAAACAAACCCAAAAATACAAATAAGAACTTTCTGACTGAGTGTTGTTGTTCAAAATGGGAATTTCTTTTGAGAATAAGAGATGGGTTATCAGGTTGAGAATAATATTGATCCTGGTGGAACAGATAAATTTCAGTAGCTGTAGCTGTTTAGAGTTTGGGAAATGTGTATAAATTGGAAGGGGGAAGTTATTAACCTTCAACTCAATTGCTTCTTTACTTATAACTTCATTTGTTAAGCAAACCAATTCTAAAGATGTGTTTTCTATCAACAGGATGTAAAGTAGAATCTATATTCCTGAATGTTGAAGCTGTAAACACGCACAGAGATAAACCCGAGGTAAGAATATTTCTCAATTCGGAGAACTTCATAGACTAGAACTTGACTTAATGTACTCTCTGAGCTGATTTCCATTGTCCTTGTGGTGAGAAATGTTAACTAGGCGTATTTAATTTCACATATCAAGCTTTACTGCCGGTTTGCCGTTGAGGAGGGGAAAAGAATCTGTTTTATTGAGTACATTTATCTTGTGTGCAAGCTGTGGCTGGAGTAGTTTTTTTTTCAAAAAATGACTGAGGACTTGAAGGTATGGTGTCAATCTGGAAAGTATATAAAGTTCTCGCAGGCTGTGCCATTCGGTAGTCAAAAAGCGCATTATGAATGCCGTGCTTGTTTTGGAGAGAATAAATAATGAAGTCATCAGCTTTTCATTACTGCAATCACTGCTGTATGAAAAAGGCATTGATGATGCCACTGGTGGTTTAAGTGAAAGCTGGAGAGGAAAAGCTAGATCTTGGGATGCAGCAGAACAACAGGGAAAATGAAATTGAGTGCGTTTGTAACATGTAAATGGAGATGAGACATCAGACCATGGCAGCTTTGTACTCCCCCTGTGCCAGGCATGTGGTTCTGTGTGTTCCTAGGGGTTGACATTAGCTGAGGTTGATTCCGCTGCTTGCACAAAGCTCTTCTAGTGAGTTCTGTAAAAGGTGTCATAATTAAAAACTCCTGGTTCCCTTGCAGATCCTCAGGCTCGTGTTGCTAGAGGTGGCACTGAAGCCTGGCTGAGGTTCTGAGCCTTGTCTGCAGGCGAATTAAAAGTCAGTTTGATCACTTGAGGAAGAAGGGCTATTTGTGTTGCAGAACAGTGGCTTATGGTGAAAAGGAATGCGGTGATAAATGTGTTTATAGGTGTGTATTCACTCAGGTGTGTGACACGAAATGCCTCCGTTACATGAGGATGCGGTTATGTCTTGGCTTGTTAGGTCTGGGAAATCCATTCTGTTTTCCCAGTGCCTACAAGGTGGTGGAGAAGCAGGGTCAAAATAGACGAGGATGTCTTGGAGCAGCTGTTAGGTTATCACTGTTAAATAATGGAGATCAGCTGAACATCTTCGGTTTGGTTGTTAAAATATCGGTGCTGTATTTACAGCTTGCTGAAGTGTTTGGGGAATTGCTATTGGAATACCACTTCTCTAACTGGAGAGGTTTATTTTGAGGAGGAAAGCTCTGCCTGACTTGCCAAGGGACTCTTAGCGTGTCTAGCGAGAGTTGTAGCCAATACTGATGCTGGTGTAGTTGCATTTCAGCTCCATCTGGAGGATCGTGCAGATAGCTGTATTTCAGTGGGCACAAAAGAGCTGCTTGTTCAGAACAGAAATAAATTGAGTTAATGAATTTTAAAAAGAAAAAAAAAGGAGCAGAGGCATTTATATTAAAAAAACAAATGCTTTTCTCCCTCTGTCCTGAGAAACCCAGACCAGTGAAGTGAGGGTGAGGCTGTTTGTGTAGTAGGGCTGAATAAAGAACCAAGTTGATCCTGTCTGTGTTTAAGTGCTGCTCAAAAAGCCATGGAATTTGAAAAGCTTTCATTTACATCACCTATGAAAATGTTAATTGCTTTTGTAAAATCAGATTTTCAAATACTCTATTGGAGTCAAAGCATTTAATTAAAGGCAGCACCACAGATAACAGCAGCGTCAAACAATGGAGCTGTTAGATTTGGAATTGTTCAGTGCTGCTGTTCTGTGCCCCCACAAGTAATTCTTAGTCCTGTTTCAGAACAGAGCGCTCCTTTTGGACTTGAGCTGGAAGCAACTATTTTTGCATTGCAGGAATGCAGGCAGAGCACTAGAGTATTTGTTTAGAATTTGTGTAAACCTCATTGGATGAGGTGGATTTGTCTGAAGTGGACTGAAAAGCCTTGTGTTTGTCAGTGCTGTAGTGGCTTCGGTTCCTGACCTTTTCACATGAAAGGAGGCTTTTCAGTGAAAATAATTCAGGGGAATTACTTCAGCTGTTGCTTGGGTCTCCTCTGCGGGCCAGAAAATAAGTGCTGGTGTAAAATGCCAGCAGGTGCTTCACACCTCTGTCTTAGCTGGCTGGGGAGATTTCTCATAGCAAGAAACCCAGCTCTCCTTTATCGCTTTGTGGGTGGAAGGGGTGAGGGAGATGTCACTGAAAGCTGCGTTTGCTTACCGCAGCGTAAACCAAGTAAGACTTGTGAAGTCCGTCAACTTGAAGTTTGAAGAATTGGCTTTGATATGGGCCAGGTCTCAGATCGAGGTCTTAGAAGGAACTTGAGCATGTCGTCATCGGCTTTTGTGGTAGCGGGACGAAAACTGATTGTGTGGTCTTTGTGTTTAGTGTTTGATAGGAGTGGTTGAACTCAATGATCCAGTGGGTCTTTTCCAACCTGGTGGTGATTCTATGATTCTTTAGGACTTTTATGAGGTGGTGCTGTGGCAGGCATGATTCTTGAGCCTGGTTCCATGCAGCTGCACCACGTTCCCACGCTTCCTAGTAATGACTTTGCTGCTGTTTTGCTGTATTGAATGTTGTTTGTGGTTTTTTTCTTGTTTTTTTTTTTTTTCTACAACCTTTACAGAACGAGGTGAGATCTAGTTGATGTGTCAGTCTTCAATGGTTAACGGGTCTGGGAAGGTATTTTTCTACTTTGTCAGAGGTGTACGTTGCCTATAATGCAAACAGATATTCAAGTCTTCCTTTGGGAAAGAAGAATATGGCAAAGACTGAAAGTTGCTTAGTGGAGAGATGTGCATGTGCTGTGTCTCGGTGGATTCCCTGCTTGGGACTTGCTCCTAAACATGAATGACCTGAGGGTTTGGTGACACCATTGCTGTGGGTCAGGGGTTACTGTAGATGCCGTTTCTTGCTGTCTGGTTTTGGGACACCAACCAGCTGTCAGTTTGCTGCCTTTTCAGGACGTGGGGGTGTTAAAACAATCTCTGCTTTTAAAGAAATGCATCTGTGTACCTGTAAGGAATCAGATTGATTAGTATTTGTGTTCCTCTTACTGCTGCATGATAAATATTCTCCTCTGTATTTTTATTATCATACAGAATGTAGACATTTCCAGACCTCCCGAGGAAGCTCTTGTAACAGTCCCTGCTCATCAGTGATTCCTGTGTGCTGATCAACTATCGAACTTGGGGTGCTGTTTTCATCCTACTACTTCAAAATGAATTGAAAAACTAATCATTCCAATCACTTTGCAATAAAAAAGCCCCACTCAAACCCAACTCAAACCCCAAACCTAATGTTGTACAGCGTATGACTTGGAAAAAAAAAAAATCAAATCATAATAAAACTGTATCATACTGGTTAATTTATTGCGGATGAGTTATCGAACATTAATTGGCTGTCATTGCAATGCTGGTTTTGTTAATTACTGTAATTTAAAAATCCTGCAGCATTAAGTTTTCTTGTAAGAGCCAGCAGTCATTTAATGGTAATCGCAGTGTGTTTATGAAAACCATGAAACACAACATCCTGTGTGAGATAAGAGGAAGCTCAAGTTTGTTTTCTAGGCACCAGCATTATCTGTTTTAGTGCCCTTGGGAGTGATTGGACTGCTGTGTACCATAGAATAACGGTTCATAGTTACTGTAAAGCCTTAATCCTGCTGATCCATAGCACTTGTGCTCTAGATTCTATGTGCTAATTAACCATGTGCTGTTTGAAGAGGGTAGTGAGTTTTCGCTTAGTTCCAGAACAATTACTCAAAGCTATAGGGGTGTGTGTAAATGTTTTTAATATTTTTCTTAACAGCTGTTGTGCATTAACCAGGCTTCAGGGTTTGCCTGCTGGCAGGAAGGGTTTTACATTTCCTATTTTCCTGCTTCTTGTATGGACAGAGTTATGGAGCATTTACAGCTCTGCTCTCTGTTTTGTACGCAGATTTTCTCAGTTACAATAAGCAGCGTTGACCATTTCAGAGGGTGGAAGCAGGATTAGCTGGGTGATTTGGTAGCTGGGCTGTGACTCCAGTAGGTGTGGGATCTCAACCCAGCAGGGAATGCATCCTAGGCAGAATGGCAGCAAAGCCTTTCACAGGTTGGAGGAGACTGTGGCTTATTTGGGATGTGGTGCCGTGGCTCGACCCCTTTCTCTGCGATGTTACGGTGGGCAGAGCGAGGCAGTGGGAAGCTCTGCGCTTTGTTTAGGCAGCTTTGAGTCTGGGAAAGGCAGCAAATCACTGAGTTGTGGATCTGTCTTCTGAGAGAGGTCTTTCAGGCTTGACAGTAAGCGAGAGTGGTGTGTTGTGGAAAGCTTTTGTCTGTTTGGGTGGTTTGTTTTTCCAAAACTGGAATTTTGGGGAAAGAATTTACATATCTGCACTTCTGAAACTACAAACCGCCAGAAACTTCAGCATAGTAACGAGGAATGTCTGAAATAACCAAACAACCTCCTGGCCAGAGAGCCTCTCACTGTTCAACTTGCTGTTCCATTAAGCCAGTGTCCCAGGGTGGGCTGGGGCAGAGGGAGCCTGGGTTATTTCCATCTCTCTGTCGTGACCACGATGTCGGGGAGTTCTGTTACTTCAGTGTTTAATTGCCCCAGCCTCTTGGTGTGTGCTCTGCCACGGAAAGTGCCACGGAGGAGGGTAGCTGAGCCTGCTGTTTGCACATGATTTGAGTGAGTCCGGTTGCTTTTACTAGAAGTGACATCCCGGGGAGGTGGCAGGGACACTGGCCATGGATCAGATAGTGAGGAACCGCGCTGTGATGGGTCGGAGTGCTGCCACCTCTGCAGGCCACGGCGAAGAAGATACAGTGCATGTTGTTTTTCACGGAGCCAAAATCTGCACGAGTGTCTGCTGGGGAAAACCTGTGTTTTGCTGCTTGAAAAAAGATGGATAAGGCTGTTGGAGGTAGCTGAGGGGCAGGAACCTGGCCAGAGGAGGGCTGGGTTCCGCTCTGTGGCTAGTGGAGATTGTGGAGGGAGGGGAAGCAGCAGAAGCACTCAGGACCCTCCATCCCTGCCAGCTGCTCCCAGCCTGGTTTCCTGCGGCGGTGGTTGCGTGTTGTTCCCTTTGCTGAGCTTAATGCTCCTTGTGCAATGGAGTGAAGTGGATGTTTAAAAGCAGTTTTGCACTCTAAGGGGTCTCGTGTTACAGCAGGGTTGCTTAATAGTCCTCTCTGGCTGATGTTCTTGGTGAGAGAAGGGCCTGGGTGGGCAGTGGCAGTGACAGCTTGTGGCACAGCTTGCCGAGGGAAAACTGGCTGATAGGAGTACTGAGTTGTCACTGCTTTTCTCTCTTGCCGCCTGTGGTGGTTGTTCAGCTGTGTGGGGCTGTTAATAACTGCTTCTACTTCAGCTGTTTTTGTGGCTCTTGTGCCTGGAGGAGCCTTCTTGCAAATTCTTGCCATTTTGCTGTGTAGCTCATCAAAATAAAATGGAAATGGCAGACTGTCCTGTTCAGAAACCTGAAGCACTGGGTTACTAGGGGAGACTCTGTTCTGTAGGGGAAAAATAGGCCAAGTCGGGGGGTACGGTGAGGAGAGGAGGAGCAGTGGTGTAAGAAGTGGTGAGGCACTGGACCACGTTGCCCAGAGAGATGGTTGATGCCCCATCCCTGGAAACATTCAAGGCCAGGTTGGATGGGGCTCTGAGCACCCTGATGGAGTTGGAGATGGAATCTGTTTACATATTGGTCCCTTCCTGAGCCTCAGTTCATCTTGTTTTGCAGTGAGGTGTTGTGTTTGCCTGATAAGCCCTAGGCTGTGTTCATTAGGGTTTATCCCAGACTGACTTTTCTTCCCTCAGTGTGACAGCTCAGAGTGCTTCGCTTCTCCAGCCTTTTTCCCCTTTGCCTTTACTCAGAAGGGCTCCTTGATTTCCTCTGATATCTCATGTTGACTTAAAGAAGCTGCATCTTCTCTCTTGTCTTCACTACCTTCTTTCCTTTTAGTTTCATATTACAGCTGTCTGGTTTTTGCTGCTTGTGGACTCGCTTCTAGGACCCCTGGATTCCTCTGTATTGATGCTTCATTTCACGTTCCATTTAATTTTCTTTGAATCAACAGCAGATGTTCAGCTTAAAAGATTTTAGTGAAGGTACCCAGCTTGCCTGTGGAGGCATCTCTGTCCCAAGGAATTTCTGGTTACGTTGCAGCAGTTATCTGATGTTAGTAGGACACCTGCCTGTGTGCCTAGGTATCTGTCAAGTGCTTTAAACTTGGCTTCCAGTTCCTCAGGGAGTCATCCGGAGTCCTTCCAGGGATGTAGCTGCTTCCAGACAGGACCAGGACTGGTTTGTACCTGTTGGTGTTAAGGAGTTTGCTTGAAAAGACGAGTGCTGGGCTTCCCTCCCTCCAGGTTTTATCAGCACTTACGCTTTGACCTTTGTGTGGGTTTTGTTTTTCTTACTCTAAATGTGTGAAAATGAGAAGAGGGAGTGGATTAGAAAAATGTGGTTAAAAATGGTGGTTAAGGGGAAAAAAGTATCAAAACCCACAACATCATGACCTACGTATGGTGTACGGAGACTGGTTGTCCTACCAGGCCTGGTGTAATATGTGTCCTTGCTGGCAGTGAAAAAGCATCTCCAAGAACCTGCTTTTAGGAATCGGAGGCCCGTGGGCTCTGCCAGTTGGTTGGGACGAGGTCTGGGCCTGGCTTCCGACTTCTGCTTCTGGACTGGGACCTTTCTGTGTGTTTTACAAAGCGTTTTGAGGAAATAAGCATTAAAACTTGCTCAGCTTTTGCCTTGTGCAATAGCTGCGTGTTAAGCAAAACTACAGCTGACCACGAAACCTTTGCTTTAAAATCTCTTTCGTCTTTAAATTTGCAGAATGTAGGCGTGAATCGGTCACGAGAAGAAGCTCTGAGGACGGTGCCCAACCACCTATAGCTCCAGCTCCCGTGGCAGGAGCCCTTCCTCAGCGTGGGAGCAGGAGGCAGCAGCTCATGTCCCGGAGAATGGAGACGGCGTCGCTGAGCAAGTGGGAACGAACGCGCCTCCCCCTTCACTTTAAGACATTTCGAATGTGATTCAGCTTCTGGGGAGAAAACCTGTAGTTGTGGATAACTCCCAGTGCCGAAAGGTATCCGTAAAAAGATTTGCGGGAAGCAGAGTAGATTGGGTTTAGACTTTTCATATGTAAACTTGTGCAGTTTCAGTGGTTTTTATCGTTCATCTGTGGATACTGCGAGATAGTTTATTGCCCGTGTCGGTTTTACTGTCAGATTTTAACTAGCTTTTACCCCCTTTAAGTGTTTTTCTAAGGGTTCCTTTTATTTTCACTGTGAATGACTGCCTAGAATTGCCTGGAGATTTTTTGATCGTAGGTGAAATTCTGCATTTTGAGCATTTGAGGCTTTGTGTGGTGAAACTACTTGAAACTGCAAACCCATTCAGCGTCTGCGTTTCAAGCTGAGCTTCTATTTGCCAACCGCAACTTAAATTTATCTGAAACGGGGAATCTTTCCCCTTGTAAAGTAAAAGCATTCAAGTTGGATTGGGTACCTGAAAGATTCCGCTGTTTTAGCAAGGTTTTAGCATTTCCTGGTGCCAGCTGTACGCTGAGGGCAGCGGAAGAGACAGGATTAAGTGGGGGATGTGTGAGCATAGTGAGCAGCCTGGGTTGTTAGAGAGGTCGATCCTTTCTGCTGTGGTTACAGAGGGGATGAGCAGCTTTGCTGAGACTGGGAGGGAGGGGAAAAGGATTCTGATTGCCAAGGGCTGGAGAAGCTGCTTGTCTTGTTAGTGCTGCAATGGTGTTTTCTTAGGAATGGAATGTATTTCAGCATAAAAGCACATGCTTCTCTTTTATAGCTACATTTTATACATCAGGAAAGAGTACAAAAGGTTAGGTGGAGTTTAACCTTTCTCACAGCTCACGCAAGAAAAGCACCAGGTAAATTCTGAAGGTCACACTTCCCTTGGGGTTTTGTGTTCCTTCTGCCATCCCAGTTCTTCGCTGCTCTCTTGTACCTCGTGAAACTCCAGAGCTAAATGTGGAATTCTTGAGGCCACAACCTTTTACCTGTACGGAATCGATGTGCATTTGGTGTGTTACCAGACAACTGCAGCGAGCTGCCAGCGCCGCTGGCTCCCGCTTCTGAAATGAGGAGAACTCTTCTTTGGTAGCCAGGCTCCTTTTCTTTTCTTTTTTTTCCAAGGACTGCTCTTCAATTTATTGACCTTTTACCATGCTGGTGCTGGGGTTTCTTTTTGTTTTATTGTTTCAGTTTTTCTGTCTCTCAATTCCTGTGTGAAATACTGGGCCCTAGTAACATAGTTTTGCAGGCAGGGGCCGAATTCTTTGGTTTGTGCAGGGTTTGTAACACAACGTGCTGCTGCTGTGATTTGTTTGAATAAGCTAATTTCAGCAATATATTCAAGCCATACTGTGCCACTGGGTTATGTTTCAGAAGAGGAAGGGTTTCAGAAGCGTAGGGTACAGAACAACCACAAACACTTGCTTCAAGCGCCGCTGTGTAAAGCTTTGAGTGCCATCCACGTGTTTGGTAACGCCTATTTCACATCTTTATTAATTCAGCTGTGTCTGTAGCTGTTGTGTGAGGAGAGACAACGCGGTGCTGCTCAGAGGAGTTAATTTATTGATGTGTAGTTAGCAAGGGCACCTTTGTGGCAGAAATGTAGAAGTAATTTCCCCTCCTCGTTCGATGTGTGCTCAGTGTGGGAGAGCCCTCGCTCCTCTGCTGTCCAGCCGTGACTAGGAGGTGTTGAACACTGGTTAAATGGAGAAAATCAGTTTATCTGTCGCTATGGAGGGCGAATCCCAGGAGGCTGTGTTATAAAAGCAGGGTTCTACTGGCCCCCTGTGGTAACTCCTGAGCTTTTTCCCAGTGAGCTCTCCACTGGCAGGCAGGGCCTGAAGTGTCTCCCTCACCCCTTTCTTTGTTTTACCTCTCTTGGCTTTCAGAGGTGCTCTACAATCCCTTGAGGCTAAATGTTCTATGTCCAGTAGGTATTTTTATAACCTGCTTTTGAATATACTGTGATGAGTGTGTGACTAAGTGGTGTTTAGTAAAAAGAATCATATACAAGTGTAAATAAACTGTTAAGCTGATACTTGAAGAGAAAAGAAGAATATGAAGTTGTCTGTTTCACTTCAGGGAGGTGCTGAATCAGTGGCTGCATGCGGCCCTTTCGGCGGGGGGCGAGAGCACATGGAGACAGCGAATGTAGATTTGAAGGGAGCACTCAGTTCTCCTTGGGATGTAACTGCCTTTCTGGGAAGGAACTGGGGGTTACTGTCACTGTCCAGAAGTTGCATATGTGTCCCCTGTCCTGCCTGCACTGTCACGCAGAGGGGAAGTGAAAACCCTGGTCCTGACCTTGTGTCCCTCTATTTATTCCTGCCTGTGGCTGCACTTGCCAGCTCAGCTGCAGCCTCTCTGGTGAGATTTGACCCTCTTTCCTTACAGCGCTGGCCTTCCTTGTAATCTTTCAGACAAATGTAATCTTTTTTTTTTTTTTTTTTTTTGACCTTTGATCGAACTAATAAAGATCAAATGATGGAACATGCGCTGACGTGTGTTTCCTTGTGTCTGAGGGCAGCGGCTGAAGTGCCTGGTGAGTCTTCCTTATCTCTTCTTTTGGAAGCACAGGAATTGTAGCTTGGTAAAGAGAGCTGACATACAGGCAAAATTAAGTTAATTTACCCCACCGGTTGATATACGCTAACAAATAATTAAAGTAACAAACCGAGTAACTGAGGAAGATGTCGCATCAAGCTGTTGAATAAATACAAGCCCAGATTTGCAGGCAGTGACGGCGAAAGGTAAGGCTTTGGGAGTTGTACCTGGTCCTTGGTATTTTGAGCTCTGCTCCACCTGCTCAAAGTTGTGCTGCTCTTGTCATCTTCCAGCTGCCGCTGCTGTTGCGACAAAGCTGAAAACCAGCAGCCAAATGCTGTTCCAGTACAACTTTGCATGTATAGGTTAGGTCAACAGCATTAATTTTGCAGGGGTGCTTGTCATTCTGAAGGACAAGGACAAGATTAATTACCACTTTGTGGTTTAGAAATATGTACTTAAATGGCTTGTTGCTCCCTGTAACCACTTGTTTCTTCTCTGCTAGGTGGAAGGAGCAGCCCTCTTTGTTTTCAGCTCTACTGTGCATTTATCTTTTGTGTGCTTGGTAGTTTTGTGTGTTTCAGAGGCACCCACAACAGGTACTGTTATGCTGGGATTCCTTGCTTTTAGGAGTTAACCAAAATGAAGAATGAGGCAAAATATCTGTATTATTTTTAAGCAACTGGGGCTTAAAGGTTAGTGGTTTTTACTGGAGTGGAGTTAAAAAGACAACTGCAATTTGATTGCATATACCTAGAAAAAAATTTGAAGCCCTTAAAGTTTGATGTAAGTTTCTTTTAATTGAAGACAAATAAGAGAACCCAGGGCTCAATACTTTAAAAAGAAAACATCACTGTCTTCTCTTGAGCAAAATATACAGCACATTATATGTGTGTGTGTGTATATATATATAACTACATTCAAGTACCAAACAGAATTTACATTTTCCCAAACAGAGAAAATAACGCACATGATTCACATACCTTAAACCCAACCATGCATAAAAACACTGCCAGGAAATCAGCAGCTGGCCACAATCATGCTACTGTGTATTATTCCGAAGGATCAACACCACCCCTGGAATGCAGAACGCAGCACACCCGGGAGGGTCAGGTTTAGAGCGTTTAACTCTGCTTTCAAGTCCAGCTCTGTTCAGAGAGTCATTTGTCTAAGATCTGCTCAAATTTAGGGTTAGTAAAAGAAAATCCCTCAAATGCCGACTGATCCATGGACTCGATCAGGTTCTTGTCACTGTAAGACAACTTTGGCTTCTCGCTGAGAAATTCTCGGTCAAAGTTGTTGTAGTCGCTTGCCGATTTCTGTGTTGGATAGAGAGAGGAGACAGTTTGAGACAAGCCCTGTCACTTCTTCCAGAACAAAACTGCTTAAGTACAAAAGGTCAGGAAGTTCTTGCTTGAGCTCCCTCTGTCCTCCCCCTCCAGGGGAAAAAAAAAAAAAAAATCTCCTTTTTGCCTATTTTAATGCCACCCTGAGACTTTACCTGGGCGATTGCTCAGCTGAAACCAAACAGCAGCTGGTTGCTTTGGAGAACCCCCTGGATTGTGGTAACTGCATCTAACAGCGGTGCCCCAAGGTTCTCTGTGAACAGCAGCGCTACAGCACATGCTTACAGTGCAGCCCCACACTTCTTGCCGTTAACCAACACTTAAATTCCTGAAAGGATTTTACAGTCTGTACTTGGTCAGAGCTAAATGCGATGCCCTGTGGCAGCTGCTTTGTGGATAGAGAAAGTATTTGTATATGTGTTGTAAAAAATCCCTGTGCCTAAAGGCTGTTTTACGCTCTGTGTCTCTAACGGTTACTGGTTGTCAGAGCGTTATGTTTCTAGAGTTCCCATTTCTGCGGGAACAGGCGACGTGAAGTTCTTGAACAGGACAGCGCTCTCCTCTGGGAAGTATATAAGTACATTTTAAAGAGACACTGTTACCTCCGGATTGTTTTTAGCTGTGCAGGTAACAGCGTGGAGGAAAATTGGTCTCTGGTATAGAGAACGCATCTTTTTGGCAACTCTGGGATGAGTTTGGAAGAGCACGTGGGTAACGCCTGTACCCTGCCTGCAGGCTCTTAGCGAGCGAGCAGCCTCAGGTTATTGAAGAATAACCCACGTACCACTTTTGGCTTGAAAGGAGGCTCCACCTCCCTCTTCTCCAGCGCTGTCCAGTTGATGGTTTTGAAGAAAGGATGGTCTCTGATACTCCCAGTGATCCCAAGTCGCCTTGTGGGATCCCTCTCAAAGAGCTGCAAGAGAAGACGCCCAGTAAAGCCTCAAGGTCTGCTCAAAAGGTAGGTGGCAGAGGAAGAATCATGGGTTTGCTGCTATAAGAACACAAGCTGTGACCAGTAATCAGACCATTAGTAACTAATCTGACCTGACTTTCCTCTCTAAAAGTAATTTGCTTGCTGATAAATGACTCCTTTATAAGCTGAGATTTGTCCCTCCCCAGACAAACGCAGTACCGTGACCTGGCCAGCAGCCCTACCTTTTCCAGGATATCTTTAGATTCCTTGGTGATCCAGCGTGGGTAGTGAGGGGTGTCCACACGGATTGACTCAAACAGTTCATCTTCATCATCCCCGTGGAAAGGGGACTGTCCAATAAGCATCTCGTAGAGCAAGACCCCAAACGACCACCAGTCCACAGAGAAGGTGTATCTCAAACCTTGCAGGATCTTGTTCCACAGAAAAGGTGCAGAAGAAGAAAGACAAGTAATTGGTGAATGGCAGCAATATATACCCAAAACCAGAGAAGGGTTTTTAATCTCTAATAGCTGGATTTCCCCCCCCCCCCCTTTTAAGATACCCTAGTTATATGACAAAGTGTTGACACTGATGCACATCTCTAGTTTTATCCTTGGCTGCTGCTTGTGGAAACACGGACAGCTCCGTGGACAGGTCTTTGCTGCCATGCAGAAGTGTTCTCTGTTAACTTTAAACAGCCATCTACTCGGGAAATATCTTCTCTAGATTCTTTACAAAATGAAGGGAGAAACAAGTAGCAATGAAAAGCAGATTAGTGCCAGAGTTTGACATCATTTATAGCTTTAGAGCACGCTACCTTAGCTGGACTACTTTGCAAATCAGATGCTACAAAGAGATAGATTAATCGCAACAGCCAGCGTATTAAACCCATCCCTGCGGAACGCGGCAGTGACGTACTGACCTCGGGAGCAATGTAGTCTGGAGTCCCACAGAAAGTGCTTGCCTTGTTCTCTCCAACAACGTTTTCTTTGCACATGCCAAAATCGGCTATTTTGATGTGGCCTTCTTTATCAAGCATCACATTGTCCAGTTTTAGGTCTCTGCAAAAGTATTTAAGAAAAGTTATGCTTTAAGGAGATACGAGTTAGTTTTGTATTCAGATGCATGCAGTTTCTTCACTGATAAACAAACACTCGCCCTATGTCGAGGCTTTTCAAGAAAATAATCATCCATCAACACAACACAGACAAAAATAGTACTTCTGTACTTTGAAGGCAGTAGGGAGAAGGGAAGAATTCTCTCTTTTGACAGTAAATAAGAGCCTGAGGTGGAGATATTATGACCTTGGAACCCTCAACGCTTGTGTTCAGATCCAAACGCACACCCAGTGCTGCTGTTGCTTCTGGAAGGATGCACGAGTTAATACTCTGCCAGCTGCCAGTGCCACACCAGCTCCACAGCTCAAGAGGGAACCGCTGGGTCTTTGCAGCCTTTGGCAGGAGCAGGAATGTTTGAAGCCTGCCCAACTTTTAATACGATGTGTGACTTGTTCCTAGTTACAGCATGAGGGAGTTCAAGTGTCGTGGCTGCGGTTTGTTAAGTGTCCTATTCACGTCTTTGTTCAGAATAACACCATTCAATCAAGTAAAAGCCTTTTAAGAGCAGTTTCCAAAAGCTACATTCCCTCCCTTGGACTGCAGTGTGTTTTTTTGTCCACCTGGCTGCAAAAGCCCATACCAAGGAGGGCAGGCTGAAGAGAAACTGAAGAGCCCTTCTGCTTACCAAGAAAAAATTATCTACTGTATTCAAGTCTATGTGAGAACAGGGCACTGTCTTCTCCTTGGTGACTCCAGTTCCTGTTATCAGCTACCAGCGCTGCTCAGGGAGTGAGTTACAGCATTTGTGATCTAATAACGTGTCTTCTCCAAGAGGCAGATAGGTTTTTACGAATCATCTTTCTTCACCAAGCAGGATTCCTGCAGTGGTCGTCCTCTTTAAAAACACTTTTTGTGGATTACTGGTCTCTAATGTCAGAAAACTGCTCTAGAGGATGGCTGCTCCAACAGCCCTTTCCTGTTTCTAGAAAGGGCAATGGGCAATACCTGATGTTTTGGGGCACATTTACCCGAGTTACCTCATGTAACTCATTCTTCAGCACGTAGCCCTTACCCTTCTATCCTGTCTGTGACAGAGGGATGAGCTACCTCAGTGAGCAGATACTAATAAATGGTGCTTTAGAGCTGGAGTGTAGTGAAAAAGCTAGAGAAAGGAAATTGAGAGGGAAACTACACAAAATAAGCCCCTTCTGATCAATTGTAGCATGAGCATTTACAGTAAGAAGCAGCTGCTCAGGATGTTTCAACCCTGTGAGGCAGAAGCATCGATGCAGTGGTTTCCTATGAAGGCAAAAGCAGAGAACTTTCACAAGGCCAGGAGGAGTTGATGGCCTCAAGGACCTTCTCCCCTTGCCTCCAAACTAAACAGACTTGAAGGCAGCGTCTAAAAATAACTGAAACAAAGCCACTTTTGTGTCAGATAAATAACGTTCTGTCATCCTGGTTGCCAAGGAAAAGACACACAGATAGAGATTGATCTCAGGCATGTTAATGCCCTTGGAACAACAGCAGATCTCTGACAGGCAGCTTTTACTTGCTACATCAATCAGAAATCCACTGATGTGTGAAGTGCCAAGAAAACTCACAGGGCCCGCACTGGAGCAAGCCGGTACTCACCTATAAATAATGCCTTTGCTGTGGAGAAACTGCAGCCCACATAGAATTTCAGCTCCATAAAACCTGAAAAGACCAAAACATCTTTTCATCGGTCTTGCTCAGTTAAAACAGTCAAAAGCAGCTGGCCAGATGAGCTGCCCTATGTGTCTCTTCATGGGATGAGAAGTACTGTACGTTTCTTTAAATACCAAATACCTGTATTTGCAGAGCTGAATGCTGTAATCTGCAAGTTAACGCCTTCACTGCACACCTGTAGCATCTAATGCCAAACAGGAGAGGGGACACAACAGCAACTTGCTTTAATGCTTCATTCCACTTCCCTTAGGGAAGAATTTTCTACTCTTTAATAGTCTGTGTATATTTTCAGTGATACACATGTGCCTTTTGAAAGGCAGCCCCTGGGAGCTCGATCTCTGCAGGACGGCAGAAGAGTGACTGGGCACTAATGGCTTAGTTGGAAAGAGCTCCCTTATCTCCCTCGACAGCGGGCTGCAAAGGAGCATCGCTTTGGGGGCATCCTCCTCAAAAAGAGGCGATAATCCAAAGGATATGAAGGAAGACGCTAAAAGGATGCTTCCCCCTGCTCCCAAAGTGTATTGAAAGCCTTTTTTTTTTTATTCTTTAAGTCAAACAAATAAAAAACTGTTTCCACTTCTGGATAGTGGAATGCATACTGACCCAAAACTTCATTCAGAAACAGGTACAGGTGCTAGCTGCTCCCCAGCCACCATGTACATGCAAGGCCTTGCTCTGATCCCGTGCAGCCCCTGTTCCTTAGCGCAGCGGGCAGTAACAGAGCTCATTTTCCAGTCTGGCTTACGGGTAGGCTCCCTACCCTGCACTGTTAGTTTTATGATCTTACATGCACCTGTTCAATGATAAAAGTAACGCCCTCATGCTTCTGGGCGGGAGAGGTAGAAACTGTCTTAAAACTAAAAAAAATCTGATAGGTAAAGTAACAATGAAACAATATTTTTTGCATCTTTTAAGTCTTCAACTCCAGTGAGCTTTAAGCCACAAGTAACTGACACGACTGCACTCACTACGTGACGTGCTTACCCATTTTATTACTATCTTGTGGAATGTGCAGGTTATCCCTCTGTAGTCTCATGTTAACTTAGCAATACTAGTAAATAATATATTTGTTGGTGTGTCCCCCATGCTGTTTTCCAATTTTTGTATCAAAAAACTGTCCCAGGGAACACTGAAAAAATGCCTTTTGCTTTTCCTTGCTGGTTCACAGTTTACTTACTGTCTCTGGCTATGAGCATCCCACAGAGCAAAACATCACATTGCTACCTAGATCAAGAAAACCTAACTCCACACATCATTAAGTGAGCCGGTCTTAAACCAGTGCCTAGAAATACCTTTTCAATCGTCAGCCATGGGAACTTGACTGCAGGTAAGTGGTGCAGAACTAGCAGCAGTAAAATCACAAAGACTAAAATCATTGGTGGAGACAGGGAATGAAGCGCTGTGGACTTACGTTGCTCTGTAGAGATCGAAACGCCCCTTGTCTTGTATGTGGAACATGAGGTCTCCCCCATTCAGGAACTCCATAACGAAGAACAGATGGTCCTGTTTGTTTGCAAATAACCAGAGAGTGTTAAAATTACTGATGCTGCTGCATCCACATAAGAAGTGGTGATGTGCCTACTGGGGACCAAGCTGCCACTATTTTCTTGAAATATTGCTCTATTTCATGCACCCCTAAATGTGTACAAGACTCTTACAGATTTGTGTAGCCTGGTCTGGTATTGTAAAGCTAACGAGCGATCTTGTATTCAGTGGGTTTCTAGACATAATAAAAAGAAAACAAAACATTTAAACAGATTTACTGACCTCTACCTGTGACAGTGATCTCGCTTTTCACTGAGGGCAAAGCTCAGATCAAGGATTTAAATTAAACTGCCTCTTATTCCAGACTGCATAGATGTTTTCCTGATCTCATTCTGTTCTCATCAATGTATGTGGGGGGTCACACTAATATTTACTTTCCACAAGGCCTGTGAACTATTGCATAGAGCACAAAAAAAGAAATTTAATTCTTCAACACTAAGTTACTTTCACTTGCTTGCTGGTAGCAGCATCCATTAAGAGGCTAAATCTGTTGGGCTTTTTCTTACCTTTGTCTGAAACGTGCAGTAAAGGTGTGTGAGAAATGGGTTTTCCCACGCAAGCGCCAGGACCCGCTTTTCCACCATGGTGCATTCCACATCATCGTCAATGAGCACCACGTCTTTCTTCAGAGCTTTGATAGCAAAGAATTCATTCTTCCCTTTCAGTTCAGCGAGCAGAACCTACAGCAAATAAAGGATGAGATTACAGCACATGTAGGAAAGACTGTTGCTGATGGGTTTAGTTTTAGGGAAAGTCAAAGGTGTTTATTGCAGGTGCAATGACAATTAAAAGCACTTAAATGAGGTAGGTGAGTGCGATTTGGGAAGGTGAAGTTGTTGGGCAGAGAGATAAGATGGGGCTCAAGGACCACATAACGCAGGCACAGCAGCTTCCATCCAGAGCGGGTTTTGTGTCTTGTGAGTATATAAACAGAAAACGTGTAAAGCCTGTTGCTTCATTAGAGCTGCAGTTTCACAGCCAACAGTGATCAGAATCTGTGGTCGGGCTGCTCTCCCAAACCTCTCTCTGCCACTCAGCACTGAGGCTGTTTCTATACAGCGTATGAACAAAAAACAGCTTTTGGACTGGGGTGCATAAAGGGCAAATCCTCTGCCTCGATACTAAATAACTTTAAAACTGTTGTGCGTTACGAATCGCTTCTGAGTTTAGACAAGATTCAGGCAATGAATTTCTGTTATCTTTGACAAAGGTGGCTCCGTCCAATTCTGTTAAAAGATTATCTACCCAAGTGGCTGTGACAGTAAAACCTTTCTGATTAATGGAAATAGCCCACCACATCACAGAGATCAAGCAAGGCAGTCACTTTAAGCTCCATAAGTTTGTTACATACCTTTCCAAAACTTCCTTTCCCTAGTACTTTATGGAAGACAAAGCTGTCTATGTTGAATTTTCTCCTGCTTACAATTCGTGATGCTGACTTGGCTGTGATTCCCTCCCAGAGTTTATCGTACTCGCTGCTATCTGCTAAGTGAAACAGGGAGTTTAATGATCAACGTACACATAAATACTGCATGACTCAGATGCCTGACTAAGAACTAAGCACTGACATGCGATTTCAGTGCATCTGCTGCTGGAATACTGGCAAATCTCAACACAAGCGTCAACTCCTGTAGTTTAGAACAAAGTTTAAACTACTCAAGCATGCTTGACAGTGTTGGATTTGAATTGCATCTCTGACTGTTTCTGATGTTGGGTTTAAACAATACTTAGACATGATAAAAAACAAAGGTCCTACTTTCCCCCCATCACTAAGATACCGAGCATAATTTGGAGAAAGATACTTTACAAGGATTGCTTGTGAACAAATTATTTATGGTAGTAGAACAGGACAGTCCCCTCAGCCTAAGCAGAGAGGCCATTAAATGATCTGATTTATGCCTGAGGCTGGCTAAAAAGCTTTATCATACAGGTTAATCCTGATTATATCCTACAGTTAATAACTGTGCTTTGTTTTGACCTCTGCTGGGTCACCAAGAAGATGCTGCTGATAATGTGATGATGCTCTGTATGCCCCGCGAGCTGCCCAGCATCTGCGATAACCCAGGGGAGAATCAGAGTGGCTGCACCCTGACTGAGTATTAAACCAAACCAACTTTGCAAGAATTGTTTTTCTCTGTTCTAGTGAAGCAGAACAAATATGATAAATAATATAAAACCAATTTTCTTACTGGGCATTTCAACAGAATTAGCTTAACGAAGAGATGATCATATAAAATCCTGTACCACACCAAAGCGATCCATTATCTCTCACTGAGCCTGGTGATTTCCTTCTGGTAAAAAGTTACTTCTGTTGTATTTATTTTTGCATAAATTATAAGTAAGCAGTTACAAAAATAAGGCTGTTACAATGCTAAAACTCCTTAGCAATTGCAAAAAATACTGAAACTAATTCTCAGTCTGTAGAGACAAGATTCCAGCTACTACTAAAACTATTCGAGCTGTTCAATCTCCAGTAGTATTTTGACTACCTGCACCCTAACGCAGGTAGTACTGGTTTCTACTGGTTTGTGAACAAATCAGGCTAGCAACACGCATGATATTTCAGTTACAGGAGAGAAGAAAGTGTGTTGTATGTGGTAAATGATGCATCCTCCAGTTCTGCCACTGGGAACTGCACTGCAGAAAGGTAGGCGCAGGCATAGACTAAAAACTAGAGGTATTTGGTAATTTAGCAGGTAAATGGCTAAATTAAACTATAGATTTCCTCACCTGTTGAATCTCCTCCTGGAACTCTAGATTTCTTATCAAAATCTTGATAAACACCAACATTTTCTAGAGACCCGGAATCAGACCTTCGTGTAGATTTCTGAGGAGGGGAACATTTATAATTATAGTCACACTATTACTTTAGAAATACACATGGCAGTAGCTGTTAAATGTAACACGATAGCAGTATGAGCTCTTCTTATTTGTTATTAACTGCTAGTACACATCTTTTCTCAAGAAGTCTGGTTCACAGGCTACTTAGCCACATTCTTTACAGCTTCAGATAAGCCAGGTGTTTTACTTCCTTCACCAGAAGAAAGACACTGAAATCCCTCAACTGTCTGGGGATTTTGCATTGATCGGTGCAAAATTATTAACGATACAATGGTTGGAATCCACAGTGGGAAGAAGGAAAAAACCCCAAATGCTCTGAAAATAGCTAATTACCTGTTGAAAGGCAATAAAGCGTACCTGGCTAACTTGATTTAAAGCTTCAGCTAGCAACTTCTGGTTTATTCCACATAAGTTTGCCACCTTCTTCTGGCATTTATGATGCACGTTCATCCCACATTCTAACGAGAAATAAAAGGATGGTTACGTCAGGAAAAAAACTGTCCGACATTACAACAAAAAGGGCTGTTTCTCAGTGCAGTTCAGAAACCTCCTACCAAGGCCAGACCAGATGTGGATCGATCTCTCAATAAAATTGCCATTTCGATCGTTAACTCAATGAAGGCTACGAAATTCTTCAGAAGGGAAACCCCTTATCGTTAGTTTATTCTCAAATTCTGTTACAATCAAGATCCTCTTGCCTTTTGTGGAAGAATTATACAAATGGTATTTACAGTGACCGCTTTCAGTACATTTTAGGCCCTACCTTGACTCAGACTCATCAGATTTCAGCTATTCCCAAAGTAGTAATTTTGATTACCCTCAAGATCACCCCCCTGCAGCAAGTTTTCTGACCGCATTAGAAGCTCACCTTGGCTGAACTGTCATGTGAGCCAAGTGCCTATTTGTCTCTAGTACAAAAGCTTTTTCAAGCACACACAGATCAGATCAATCCCATTCTATGTAGCACACGTACGCAAATGCACAGCGCCTAGCAATAGCTGATCTCTAGTGGGGCGCAGAGCGGAGAGACTACACTGGAAAAGCACAGAGCAGCCCCAGCTGCCCTCCCTCCTTCCTCCTCGGTACCTTCACACTTGAGTCCTTGTTTGACCAGCCCCCAGAGCAAGCTGCCGCAGTGGTCGCAGAAGGTAGGGCTCATGTAGTTGTAAACTTTGAAGCGATGAGGCATGTCAATGTTGAAGCGTTCCTTCTGAAACTGAGGGCAGGGAGAGGAGTGAGGTGCTCTAGCCAAAAAAACAGCTTCTATATTACAAAGCCCAGCAATTTACTCTTGAATACCCCAGTCCCAACACCCCTCACCCAACAGGGAAAGAGCCTGCCCCTCAAAGCCTACCCACCCCCTTGCAGGGCTTTTAACTATTTTTCTTTTTTTTTTTTAAATTTTCATCCACCACACATTGCATACAATCTTCAAGAGAAGACAGTAACTTGGGTCGTACAGCCCAGCACCTCCCAAACAGGCCTGGCTGTTTCTATACAAGGTTTTGTTAGTTTGGGAGTGTTTAATTACATAATTACACTCTATAAATACACTGTTCCAGCTCTTACCATTGTGTCCCTGCTGTTGGCTGCAGTACCAGTACACCTCCCAATGATTTTATCAATACACTTCTTATGAATAGCAGCGTTGCATTCTTCAAGACATGCACAAGAAAAAAAAGGATTCCTTCAGATAATGGATACATGGGATGAAGTGTTTGTAGTTCATAGCAAAATGAGAGAAAACACACGCCTTTCCAGCACACTGTATACACCAACCCCTTTTTTATCTATTAAGGTGAACTTTTTAAAGCAGCTTCCCCTCATTTTCTTTCTACACAACCCCTATTTCTAAACCTGCCTCCATTAGGAAACGCCACGAGCATTTGATAACAGAACATTATGCTTTTGAGTTTTACCCTTTGATATCTCCCCTGCTGTTTTGAGTAATGCACAGAGGTCTATACTAAGTCCAAAGTGCTTTCCAATTCAGCTGTGAAACCCATCAACAACTGTAATTCATTTTAGAAAAGGCCTTCTAAACACTGCTCTCAGAAATGAGTGCAACTTTTCAACTGCATTACACACTTAGAAGACTGGCTAAGTCTCAATCTCAATACTAAAAACTCAGCTAGGAATCACAATTAGACAGCGTTCGGTTATCATGCAAACAGATATTTAATATCTACTGCTACCTACAGTGATGACACTGTGCCATGCACGCTTTCAGAAGATGTTTCAACAGTTACTATTAAATCCACAGGCTAATGTGGAAAGTAGTGGAAGAAAAAAAGAAAAGTTAACTTACGCCTACATTTGTATCCCTGCTTGTTAAGTCCCCTGAAAAACAAACGATAAAGAAGGAAATCATAAAAATGTATATTTGCAGGGATAAACAGTAGGGTTTTAAAAAA
This sequence comes from Clamator glandarius, assembly GCA_033459285.1. NCBI lineage: Eukaryota > Metazoa > Chordata > Aves > Cuculiformes > Cuculidae > Clamator > Clamator glandarius. The sequence goes on from JAUNZM010000044.1 coordinate 1,123,273, forward strand.
AATTTACCATGTCAACCAATCAATCCTTTGCCTATAGGAGTATTTGTTCCGATTAAAAGACAGGTCTAACTTCCGCTATCTGGAATCCTCTCTTAGGAAGGCAAAGTTTAGAAGATAAGGCGCTGTGTTTTGGTTGACCAGCATGTTAGGAGGGAAACTCAGAAAAGATGAGGTTTCAGTCACATGGAAAACCCTCCTGACCTGACTTTCTATGAAAATGGCTTTAATATGAAAGGGATCCAGCTTCTTGCTCTCATCAGGTCCTCACTCTGCTTTGCTATCAGCCACTTCACCTCTCAAAGCCTGAGCGTTATTTTCTCAGACCCATCCATCTCTCTCTCTGGTGAAGAGCTGCTGTGGATCACAGCCCAGATCTCACTTGATGCCAATGGAATTTTTGCCTGTTATTTCAGTAGCAAAAATGTTCAAGGTTTTTTTTTTTCATGTGAAAGAGCCAACTGGAGTTCTCAGGTATAACAGTGCTCTAAGGAAATGTTTTATTTCCATTTCACAGCACATGAATTTACATGCCATGTTTTGTCTCACAATGCCTGAAGTGAATTCTGTAATTATTTAGCTTTTGTGGATGGGGGAAGCTTAATGTTTCCTTCTTACCATACGAAGTCCTTGCAGACAGAACAAAAGGTAGGTTGGCCAAAGAAGGTAGCAATAAATTCATGATTTTTGATGTAGTGGATTTTGGCTTGCTTGATAGCTCCTCTCCTGTTCATAGTTACTGTCCCCTCTCCTTCCCTCATCGACTGTTTGCAATCTAAAAGTCAGACAAGATGACACACTTAATACTTTAAGGTATTACAAGGATTAATATTTGCTTCTCCAAAACATTGTTTGTTTTTCTGTTTCAACTTGTGTTTCTATCTATTTTACACTTGCATTTTGCAGACATTCAGTCCAACAAGGGTGGAAGACAAGGAACGCTGCTTCGTAAGCCATCTCTATGTCCTTGTTTGCAAGCACTTCCTTCCCCTGCTCGTTCAGAAGTGCCTGCAGCAAATGAGCTGAAAGGAAGCAGGAACAGAGGACACTTTTGCCAGAGAAATGTCAGCTACAGCTGTTTCTTGAAAAAACACGAGCTCCTACACATTATGTGATCTATGCACAAGAGAAATAAATGTGTAATTGGAGGCAGGAGGGTCTTATCCTTCAGCAGAACCTCTTTCAAGCTGCTGCTCCGCATACCTTCTGGAATGGGACTGCAGCAGAAAGGCAAGCGAAGTGCCGTGGGACCTCTTGAGTCACCACCAGACCACGCCACTGGGTTTCTTCCAGCCTCCAGGATCATTAAGCAGCAAGGACAAGCGAGATTTTCGATTAGACGTTTCCATTACGCTCTGCTGGGACAACTCTTGGTGCTGTTGTCTGTCAACACGCCCCAGTCTCATTCGTCTCCCCTCCTTGCCCCCACGAGGTTACCGTATTTAGTACTATCTAATGCCATATCCTTGCTACATACTGGAGCATCTAACACTACGTTCATAATAATTGGATAAGGCATTAGCCAAGAAATAAAACAACAAAAAAACCCCTCAGGCTCTGAGTCCAGCTGGCTCACACAGGCTCTTCATTACAGGCCCTTACATTCCACTCTTTTCCAAGAAAACTTCTCAGTTTCTCTTGCAAAATGAGCCTCTCGTGTTACAAACTTTCAGCCACAAGTCGGACTACATAGTTCACTTACATACTCAGAAAATAATAGGAGTTTGTAACAGAGGCAACCCCGTGAAGGGGTGTCAGGAGAGATGGGGTAGGTGGTGACCTAACCCTAGGACGTGCTTCTCATCAACAGACGGGAGCTGCTGAGGGACGATCCCATCCACCAGGAAAAGACAAAAGGCTTGAGTCAGTAGCAGGGAGCTGATCAGCTGCTGACCACATCAGCTCTGGCCAGCGGCTTCTGGAAGGAAGAAGTGTGGACATGGTTCACAGGCTGGAAATGCTGCACCGCTCAGGGTAACAGGAGGGGCCGTCTGCAGGGCAGGAGCTCTCACAAGCAGCAGAGCGAGGAAAAAGCCAGAAAAGCATTTTTCCCACTGTCAATACAATAGGGTTTTATTTGTTCCATTGCTTTGTTGCCTTTTTTATCAATATCCGTGGGAGCTTTGCTTTTTATACTGATAGGAAGAGATTTGTTTCCTTTGCCAAGTCACATTCACAGCAGTGACTGAGCTTACTGCAAAGTTACTCAGGAGTCCTGTCGTTCCTGCTAGCTGCGCTCTCATTTTTGTCATTTTATTAACTACTGTTCCCAGAGACCACTGGACCTGGAACACCACCTGTCATCTGATAGAGTTTGAGTGTCCTGAACAATCACAGGCACAGCCACCAGCAGCCAGACTGCAGCAGCATGTACTGTCTTAGAAAAGAAAGGACAACGTCAGCTCAGAGATTAAGGAAAGAATAAGCATATTAGTGAAAAGAAGGATCAAACAGGTCGTTGGGCTTTGCCACTAGGTATTAATGCACTTTTCTGAGAAACTGGTCATCTGGTTCGGAGGAAAACCTACCCTGCCTCCCTCTGATGAGAGTTTACAACATGCACCGTGATGCCCTGGCACTGCGTTCACCACCAAGATACCTCCTCCCCTCCAGGAACAGGATTCATTTCTGCTGTTGGAACAGGCTGCTGAGTTCACCCAACAAAAACTCCCATCGGTGCCGCGCTCCAGCTTGTCTGCAAATAGTATAATGCTATCTCTTTGTTTAATCCTGCTGAGCAAATACACGGACCTCACCCACTGTTCCTCAAATGCTTCAGGGAAACCACATGCTGAAGTCTGTGTGCAAGGAAAACAACAATGTTGAGAGTCAGTAATATTTCATATTGTTTGCTGCGTGAAAAGGATGTCTTCATACAGGCGATTTAATCAGCAACAAAAACAAAGCAGAAAAAGGCACGTTGCTTTACAGCACGTATTCTGAGGAGATAAAATGTGATGGAGCCGAGTAAGGGACAAAAGCCTCCCTCCAGTCTGTAACACAAGCAAACCAAGTAGTGAGGAACTAACAGGATTCACCAGGTGAACAGGACATGGTTTCTCTTCATGCTGAAATACACGGAGCAATTCAGTGTTGCTGATCCTCTATGCAAAAGTCTATGACATAACTCCACGAGGATATGTGAAATTGTGGTGTTTCTTCTGTCTGGAACACGGATATAAAATTTAATAGGAATATGTGAGGCGGGCATCTATTTTTTGAGAGGGTAATTAGTAAACTAACCAGTTGGTACAAAGAAAGAAAGGAAAAGAGAGAAACCCCCGACCTTCCTTAAATATATTTTATCTGTGAGGAATCCCTGAGTGCAGCAAAACTGCTACACCTGCCTGTGAGAGCACACTGCCTTCGCAAGCTGCCTTCTTAGATACCTTTGCCAAACCCAATCGATGTATTAAAGTACAGCTGAAAAATATTTGTGTGCATCAGAAGCAGCTGAGAGGTCTGGACAGCAGCTGGAAGTCAAGCGCGCCTGATGATGGGATGGCTCTGAAATGACAGTGGAGTTCATTCTAGTTTACTGTAGGAACGTTTAACAAGTTATCTTTAGTGTGGAAATTATCTTTAACGTGTATTGCTCCAGAAAAGCTTTAGGAAGTTCAATCAATCTTGGACCTAGCTGGGGAACAAAGGCTTTATTTCAAGATGAATTAACAATTGCAAGGAAATAACTTGCCCAACAACCTTATGGATGCAGGGTGGAGATGGATGGAGGAGGAGGAAACACAAAGTGAAAGCCTTTGCTTCCCCCTCCAAGTACGCCAGGATTTCCACAGACCAAACACTTGTCCTGGGCCTGAACATGGTCAGAAAAAGCAAGGTACAAAATAGTTGAATCAGCAAGTAGAACCCCGGTCACCTCTGCAGCCTGGACCTGAAATGGATCGTCTTGGACCCAACACACCATTAAACAGAATCTATTTCCTCTCTTGAGAGCTGTGGTTAATCTTTAACACTGACACACTGTTAGGGTATATCAAGGTCCCTTCTCCAAACTCACAGCTGACCTGACAAAAGCCCCCAGAACTCCTCCGTGCAGCGTGTTCATTAAGAAATCACTAAGCACGCCTGTGAATTGGCAGCGCGGTTTTCCAGCAGTGCTCTAAACATCCCATTAAATACACCATCTCACCCAAACATCACCTCACTGCAGCGCCAGCCCTTCTGAGATTTCACAGCCACAAACACAGCATGCAGCCCACAGTCTGGGAAACTTATGCTAAAACAATATTGCTGAGAGTCTTCTGAACTGTAATAAACCTCATAGTGAGGTGTCAAATTGTCTCAGTTAAACCTCAGGAGTTCAAGGACAAGGGAAAACAACCTCCAGAATATCTCTACTAGATCTTTTAGAAGAAAGAATAGGAAAAATATTTACCATCTTCAGAGTTCATAGTCCATTCTACCTTGCTCATTCCACGGTTCCGGGTTGCGAACAGTGGAAAAACAGCAGTGTTACCGTCAGAACATAAGAACTGGGACTTCACTTCAAACAGGGGTAGGAAAAATGTTTTCTGAGCTAACTGGCTGCTCAAGTTGGAAGAGATTTGCTTGAAACTTCATCACTAATTACAAATCTCACTAATGTTTCTGTTCAGTGTCTGCTTCTAATGCCTTGCACTTAGCTTTGTTTGAAAGTTAAGTGTGCCTCCAGATCAAGAGAAATATTAATCTCCCAGAGCAATCATTGAAAAGGAAAGCTTGTTCCTCACAAAGGAGACTTCCCTGGTATGGAGTGTCTCAGAGAAAAACTGTTCTTTAACCCACAGATCACCTGTACAAAAAAACCAAATGCAAACCAAACGCACCCACAAACAGAAATACATCTTCCCAAAATCTCTACATTTCGTGACATGCACCTGCTATGCTAAATCACTCGGGGTTTTGTGATCACCACAACATTTAATTTTTAGGCAGGCTGTTAATATTGTAACATATTTCTCTCTGTTTTTTTTTTTTAATCATCTCCTCCATTCCCAGCACTTGTGGATTTTACCCTGCTGACGTTTAAGTAGCAATGCCAATAATTCACTATTGTACAAGCCAATAGTATTTGCTCTCAAAGCTGGCACATAATCTCAAATTGCCTATCTGGGCCCCAAGCAGTTGCAAAACAAGCTTTAGCACGAGTGGTCACAACCGGCATTAGGAACTCTCAGCAGCACCTTTACAAAACAGTAGGTACGCCACATGTGATAGAGCATGCCTTTCTGCTGCAAGAAAAACTGCAAGGATGTTCTGCGCTGTTCTGCACGGAGACTGGGACTCCTCTGGGACACAGACTTCTTGCCTCCTTCTCTCCACGAACGGATGAATTCCTGCCTCGGCCACGATGCCAGCACCTACTGCTGTCTGACTGGTAGAGCACCAAGGCGGCTGCTCTGAGCATGTCTCCACTGACCTGGTCTTTCTCTTGCATTAATGAAGTCAGTGGTCTTTTTGAAAAGTGCTAAGCCACCAGAGTTTTAACAAGGTCTGCTTTTAAATCCTGGAGAAAAATCTCCCACATCCACACCGCAGTCTCCGTGGCGCTCCCCCAGCTGCAGAGCTGCTGTGCTGCGCAGAGCTTTAAACATCAGCGCGTGTTTGGGTTAACGCTTCTGCAGAGACACCCGATACCTCACTCACGGTGGCAAAACTGGGAATAAACTGGAAAATGGGTTCTCTTTTCTTTCTAAAATTACAAAGGCACAGTTAAGCCAACCTTTAAAAACACAGCATTTAAGTTGAATTTCTTGTGAAGTGGTGAATGTTTTTATGAAATTCATGCAGCCACACTTGTAGATACAGATCAAAGAAGCTGCCAGGTGCCACTAGGTAACTATCACACTTGCCAGCTTTCTACAAATGCTGTTTTCTCAGTTAAATGATCAAATCATACCAACTTCCCCACTCACAATTATAAGGCCCAGTTCTGGCCTTTCGTCTCGCATCATTGTTATGCAGGCTGTGATAGCAAAGCTGCTATTTACTGTATTATTTTTCAGATACCTCAGTAAAATTCTAAAACCTCATGCCTTCCCAACACTCATCTCAACACGCATAGAGAAAAAAAGCATTCAGAATACATGCAGCTTGCTGGTTCACGTTCCTGTCCTAGGAGTTAGATACCTGAGATATCAAAAGTTCGCGTGCAAGTTACTCACCTTCTGATACAGCTAACAGCATTTTAAGGAAGAAATTCACTAGCCCCTTTTTCAGGAGGCTAAAGCCAGCAAAACAGCAGTTCAGAATTCAAAACCAAGACACAAAGATGCTTCCAAAGCCCCCAGAGCTGCCCACTCCACACGGGACACTCAGCAGTACAGCTCGTCACCTCTGTGATCCTGGGTTTTCTCACTCGATAAGATCATTAACCACATTTGAATAAACAAAGATCAAGCAAACCATTAAACGTATTGCAGCTCCCACCTATTAAAACTAAATCTGCTTTACAGAATTATGACCTATTTTCAATACTACAACAAGAGAAGGAGGGGCAAAGAGAAAACAATATTCCGGAATGAAACTGAGGGGCCAACAGCCTCTTCTCATGGTTCACACATCAGAAGAAATAGTTTTAATATCCAGCACAAGCTTCTTTTCAAGTCACAGGACAGAAGACAAACAAGTTCTTTGAGAGCTCCGAGTCAGGGCTCTGCAATCCCCGTTTCTGTTCCCTGTTTCAGGGTCTAGGAAGAAAAAACCCTCTAAGACTGGGAAGACTTTAAATATAAAGCCCTAAATTAACTGCCCTGGCCTAGTCTGCAAAAAGAATGTATATGTCTCAGTGTAGGCTACCACGGAGCAAATTTCAATGCCAGTTCGTTCCATAAGAATTTTTCTCCAATAATAAACCAGATAATGAGTGTATTTACATGATTTCCTTTAAGAAAGAATTCCACAAAAGAATATTTCGGCAGGGATCTGCGCCTTACTGTACTTAATTGTACTCTCTTGTAATGAACTGTTTCTCTGACCTCCTAGTTTCTTCTCCAAACAGCATTTATAGATTCCTGACTGACACAGGTTGTTCACTTTCCAAACTGCTGTGGCAGAACATTGACTAGATTTGCATTTTAACACTCAACCATTCATTCATTGCTACAACTGGTTTCTGTGATAAGTGACAATGGAATCCCGGGAAACCCAGACCTAGTTCCCCAGTCCATAAGAAGTTTCCCACATAAGCTAGAATGACAGATTTAACTTCTTTGCACCTAAAGAGGAACTGAGAATATCCTTTCTATCACATCAAAACATAAGGACAGACATATTAAAGACATAAAAGTGGATAAATGCAGCAGTCATACAGGACACAAAGGCATTTAGAAAGGAATGCACACAACCAGAACTCCATATAAAAAAATCCAAATTAATAAAATCAGGAAATTCTACTCAGTGTACTGGTGATTTTTTTTTTTTCTTTCTAAATTGTGAGCTACAGCCTGTGTTCTACAACAGGACTGAAAATGAACAGTTGACATTACCTGCATCTTCCAAGAAATACTGCACAGCCATCAGCACCTTGCCCTGAGGTTGTAGGTCAAGCTACGGAAAGATAGATACCAACAGTGAAATAATGAAACTCTCAGGAATTTAAACCCCTCCCTTTTAGAGAATCAAAGTATAATATTGACTAACTATTGACTAACAACCCTCTCCTGTATCTGCAGCTGAGGCAGGGGCTGTTATTCTACTGCTTTCACTGCTGTGCTGCATTTCTCTGATGCCTATTCAAGAGTTCAGCACAATTAAAGATCAGTGGTTTTGCACGTCCCTTTTCTCTTTCTGCAAAGAAGTTGGTTGGCTTCTGTTTTCACCATTACTATTTAAAAGCTGTTGTTTGGGTTTATGTAGTGCGACAATTAATAATAACTACTGGCACTTGAACTAAATGTATATTTCTAAATTTAAAACTACATTAAACTCTACCTTTACGTCCCCTGTTAAATTTCTGGGATCGATACTCTGCATTGCACCCAGTAAAATACAGGTGCAAATGACACTCTGCAAGATGCCGTATTCCTTGACTTCACATACAAATAATTGTTTGGGATTCAAGGGCAAGAAAAGATATCGGGATAGCAAAAATGGGGCTTAAAGGATCCCCATTATGGCAGCATAAAGCCAGCTAAAATTTATTGTAAAAATAATAATAGAAATTCTAAGTGGAAAAGCCTTGGAATAAGCATCACCTTTCTTTTTCTCTGGATGAATTACAATGATCAGATCCAATTTAAACATCTATTGGCTATAAAGGCCTTATAAGACTGTAAGGCCTTATAAAACGGGCACTCTGTGCGATAAGTGCCATTGTTTTAAACACTAATGCCATGGATTCTATTGTCAATTTCTTGAACACTGTACATTCAACATTCAAAAATGCTGAAATAATTGCCCACAAGCTGTGCCACACATGCTAAAGCGATCGAACACTCACAGTTTAAAAGGCACAAGGGCCCTCGCTCAGCTTGAAAGAAACATAACCAGGTCAGCAGGTTTAAGGAATGAACCTTCTTCCTCACCCAGAATTCGGCTTTGCCATTGCCTTTCTTGCACCGCTCGGCCAGGACCGACACACCCACAGTCACTTCAGATAACGGCTCTTCTGCTGCCTTCATGAGAACAATCTGAATCACCCGTCCTTCATAAATGTGGGCATCAAAGGTTGATTTCCACTCTGGATACATGGTAGGTTTCTTCTGCACTAGAGTTTTTCCTCTCTCTGAAAGCCACAAGAAAAAGGACAGAGACAGTAAAGTCAAACAATATCGTTCTCTTATTTAAACTCAACAAAACAAAAGAGAGAATCCTGGTACTTAAACCAAGAGTAGACTTGCTAATTCTTGTAACGTGGTTGGGACAAAGTATGTAAAACTCACAACTCACCTTAATCTATGCAAAAGTGCCATTTCTGCTGCTTCATCCCGTATTTTGTGAATAGTTGTATAAGAAGTAGAACTAAGAAACTAGAGGTCTTAGACTCCACCCTACCAAGTGCTGAGCACTCTGGCCAGTACAAGAAAGGACTAATAAAGAAGTCTTGTTTTGAGGTGGAAATGGAGACAAAAGCCATGGTTATGACTCCAGTTCTGAAATAGGAGCTAATTAAGAGGAGCAGCAGGACTCACTGCCACTCAGAGAGTAAGAGGGACCATAGTATTTCTCAAAAACTTATGTTCAGAAAATTACCACCTGTAACTCACCTGTAGTCAATGCCTCCTTCATCTTGATGGCACAGAAAGGCTGCAGCTGCTCCCCTTGATTCTGCACAGGTCCCAGCTCAAAGGAGTTGAAAGATATCCGTAAGAAGGGGGCCATTGCTCACAGAGATACACAACCTGAGAGGGAATTAACAAACAAAAATCATAGAATGAAAGGCCTGGCCTGAGTTTTGGCTGTTCCACATGCTCCTTTTGCAGTATCTCTCACAAAGCAAAGAAGGAAAACAAGGAGCAAAATTAATTATCTGAAGCTCATATTTTGTTGTTCTTTAGGAACACATTATTTTCTTTTTTAATTCCTAAACAGCTTCAAAAATTCCCAGGCAGAATTCTAGGCACGCCAACAGGCAAACAAATGACAAAAGGTCCACCTTCAGTTAATTGCATTTTTAAAGCCTGAGAAACTCCTGATCCTACATGCAATTTCTGGACACTGCAGCAAAACCCACTTCCAGGCGCGCAGAACTGGAGAATGAGGATGCAGAGGAGGAGGGATCAGGACAAAAAGAGTTAACAAGGTAACAGGAAGAGATAATGAAAAAAAATAAAGAATTGCAACTGGGCTGCGCTGGCCTTTTGACTGTAGATTGTTAACCAGCTCAGTCTAGCAGCAGTAGGGCAAATCCTGCATATGCTTACATTTTTTTAATGTAAAGACATCGACCTGAGAAGCAATTAACATTCCTGCAATATCTCTTAAGGCTCAGAACAGTTATTTAGATAAGAGACTGAAATCGGAGTCTTTACAGCTCCTGACACCATTATTTGGACATCGCTGTGCAAAGACCATTCCCTATGCAGGGACTATTCTGAATAAACGGAAAAAATTTATGACTAACATTTATTGAACTAGCTTGTATTAATCAACTGCTTCCCTACTTTCTTTTCTGTGAAGTACAACAATGTTAGAAAGCACATTAAGATCACTGGGCACGATTGCTCATTCCACTGGAAAACTGAAAGCCACCACTTTAATTCACATTCACGCAGACCATCGTCCTGACTCGCAGTAGAATAACAAGCCTTCCCCACTAATCCACTGATTATTGCAGCTTGGAGGCTGAGATGACCTCACAAAGAAAGAAAAATAGACAGCTTTTGTGAAAATTAACAAATACACTTGATACCTCACTTCCACACATGCAATGTAAACACAATGCTCATCAAGAGATTTAATGAGAAACACATTTTAGCTCACTATGTTTGGAACTACCCTCAAGCAACTGGCCACATGCCTCGCCAACACCAGATCACATAGAGTTACGACTCAAATGTGGATGTAAATGAAACCAGATTTCATCATCATTCACCTCTGGGGAAACAGCTTTGCGACTCAAGGAGATCGTGGGTAGAATCAAGCCGGGTAGGTCAGCACATAGCTCCCACTGGAAAGTTTATTTGAGAGAACCATGGGATTGCAGGATAATCCTGGTTGGAAGGGACAGCCCAGCAAAAAGTCACAATTTCCAGTAAGTCTGTGACTACACTAACAAAAAATTGGAAAGTACTGACAAAGCTAAACTAACAATTGCATGATTTCACCCAGGCCATCTGACTCAAGCCAGTGTTATTCCTGAGAGAGAATACAAGGCTCTAATATTCACTTCTTGAACTCCAAATTAACAAATGCAATAGAAACAGATACAATGCATATCCTTTTCGAATAATCCCACAACCTTCCTCATTTCTGGTGGCCAAATCATTCAAAGGCTGCATTTTCAGCTCCGCTTCTTGGTTTGAATATGATTTTGTTTCATCCTGCTTGGCTTCAGTGCACTTGGAAGTGTTACACACAAGCAATTCAGCAGTTTAGGGAAAACACCAATACCCCAGAATTTCTGATGATGTTCAAACATGCTCCTATCAAGGTCTCTGTGAAGCTATAACTGAAAACAACTTTTTGCTTCTCCATTTGACAACAGCTTAAAAAAGAAATCTCAACAGCTTATTTTCACATAACAAAATACTTGCTCTTGCTCAGTTTCGTTACCCTTATACATAATGCTTTTTTCACAAAAGTAGAGATTTTTAAATGGCTTCATGCAAAATCTCACTGTATGTGATAGACTATGCTGTGACACATGAAGGTTAAGTGGGAAAGAAGGGTTTGATTTGCTCCTCAGGTGTATTTACCAGTCTTCTCTGTGCTATTGCAGTGAGGCAGTTGACAAGTATCCGCCGTACTGCTGTAAACAAAACCATACCCCATTTAAACTGGTTTTGGCAATGAAACTCAATGAGAGAGATGAATTTTAAATTCAACAAAGTTTCTCAAACTCCCTGCAGAATACACTCATCCAATGTTTTATCGCATTTGAAAAGCAAAGCCATCGAAAGTAATACATACGTTTTTCTTGTTGCCTTTCAGAGAAGAGTCCCTCTCTAGGCTGCGTGACTATCTCAGAAGTGGCAGAACAAGTGCTGACTCTAGTTTTGAGATCTGTATCTGTCAAGAACTGGAACTGCTATAAAGCACCAGCTATATCTTGAGGGAGATTTTACCATCACACAATCTGTATTGCTGCTACGAAGTACTGAAGCCAAACCGTTTTCCCTAAAGGGCGTGATTTATCCAAACCAAATGGTGGAAAAACTGAGATGCAAACTCTGAAAATACTGCAAGTCTAAGTTACAGGTTCAATATCTCCATTTTAGAGTTTATGTGCAATCTGAAAATAAAGCTAGTGAAAAAACATTGTAGTAACATTATTCTGTGTGGAGTGCAGGGTGCTGGCCATGCCGGCTCAGAATACACATTCAAATGTTGTCCAGCACAACATTCCCTTTGTCAAGGATCCCTGAGCTGCCTGGTGACAAGGTAAATCCACATTCTATGCTAGGATAGGTTTTGCAATATCCACAGCCATTTCCACGAAGCTTTAAAGTTGAGAGCTTTTGACTATTTAATATAGAAAGAAAATCAACCTTGGTATTATCCAGTATAACAAGGATGGAGTGAAGGGGGATGGAAATTAAAGCATCTTCATCTTTACATCATCAATGCCAACATCTGCTGGATGAACAAATGTTCTGTTCTCACATGGATGTGTTTGCGACACACTTAAAGAAATCATAGAATCATAGAATCAGCAGGTTGGAAGAGACCCACCAGATCATCGAGTCCAACCATCTTCAGACTAAATTAAAGTTTTAAATATTCCAAGGAGAATTCTCACAAGATTTGCTAGCGCAAAATTCACGTTAGATTAAAAATTTTCTCCATGCAAACACAAGGGACAAAGCGTAAATGCTCCCCTTCCAACAGTGCAGAGCAACTGAAAGCACCGCTCAGCAGGGTTCCTTTGGTGCTGTAATTCTGCCTTATTATAAACAGTGAGGACAAGCCACTTCTAACACAATCCAGAAACAAAGATGCAGTTGTGACTTCTACACAAAGTGGGAAGTCACATCAAAGCAGTGGATCATCTGGAGGAAACGCCGACACTGAAGAGATGAACAAACTAATGGGCCAAGCAGAGCACAAACTCATTGGGACTATATATCCAAGCGAAACACAAATGAGAGACCTCTCCTGCGGATTTGAGCCTCTGATTTCCTCCTAGTAGTCCTTAAAACATTTTGCAAACTGATACAAAGCTGCACATGCAGGTCACTGCTTTTCCTTTTCTGTCTCACAGAAACGTCCTGCATGGCATGAAATGCCTGCTCTGTTCTTAGCTCCCTGCTGAGGCTGCTTCCAAGGTCACGTAACAGCTTTGGGGAACACCAGGACTGGTAGCCAGCATCACACACAGCTGACCAACTGGTGTTCTCCCTTGAAAAGATGCAGCACTAACTTTTCTCATTAAGATGCAGAAATATAGATTATTTCCAACTTGCAGGTATCTTGTTTTACACAAAGTTTTCTTTTCTTCCATTCTGGCAATAAACAAGTTGTTCAAGAACGATAGCAACAAACTATTGCCCAATTATTCCCCCCAAATTGCTCTCTAAAACACAAACAAGGACCTTTTTCTCTGTGTACAGCCTACAAAGCTGGTGATGCTACTTTCATGCGAAGCAGACAGGTTGGTTATGGTTCTGGAAGAACTCCCTTCGCAGATATTCTTTCAGCTGATGATCAAAATAATGCTATCTGCAAGAGAGAAAAAACAATACCTGTGCTGCAGGACACAAACCAAAGTAATGATGCTGCTGACCTCTGTCTACATTGCACACTTAAAATTAGTCTATAGAGATTTTTAGGAGGTTCTGCTGCAAGACCTGGCCTCTATTTGATGCTCTGTGAAGCAGTTAGTATAAAAATGAAATCAGTTTAAAAGAGTCTTACTATATTTGTTGTTATCAACCTTGTCAAGATGATACACTGCAGCGTTCTTTATTTGCTGGACTTCCCTAGGTGCTACTGACCACTGCACTACAGCTACACAGCTAAAGCCTGGAAAGCGTCTTTATAACCAACACTGAATCCTGAATGCTCAGAGGTGCCAGAGATGGCCAAACACATTAAATACAGGTGCTGCTTTCAAAGCATAAAATCCACAGAATATTTGAAAAGCCTTCTCCTAAAAACAGGGCTAAACTCACACATCCCACGTAGGTCTCTGCAGGAAAAGGAGAATTCTCCAAAGATGCTGCCCCTGCATCACATCACACTTGACTTTATTCAGGTTTATCAGTTATTAATTTGATTCATCCTCCCACAGAACTGAAGATGGCAATTAGAAATATGAAGCTTCTCAGTAACTACTTTTATAAACTGCCTTATGGATAAGATTTTACAAATAAACTGCAGGACTCTTCACTTATCAAAGCAAAATATATCCATTAGATGTTACTTAACGAAGTGCAGTTATCTTCAGGAAGAAGCAGCATGAAAAGAGCATCTTTAAACCAGTCCAGCAGCCCAACCACCTCCAATTTCTGCAGCAAGATTTCTAAAACAGCATCAGAAACCCTTTCCTGAACAGGCTGGCTCTTTCAGCCCTGGCAGGATGAACCGAGAAGCTTAAGGGTCACGCAGACAGCAGGCAAGCGAGAGCTAAAGCAGATCCATCCGATTTTAGGAGTTTTTTTTAGAAAAGATGCAGTCCTGTTTATTTGAGCATATGATAACACATGATTATCTGAGGAACAACAGTCGACTGTTCTTAATGTGGTTTCAAGTGCACCAAGGAAGACAAATCTGGGGTTTAAACTAAAAGATCAGGGAGTTGAGGACATGTTGGACTCGGATAGCAGGACAGGCTGTTATGCAGCATGTGCTGCAAAATAGAGAAAGCATTTTACTTTCTTTCTCATATATAAAAATGCACACAAAGCTTCTTATTTTCTGTGTGATGACAAGTTTCCTGGAAATTTAGGTATATTTCTCAGGGAAAACAACACAAGATGCCAACAACATATTTTTAAATCAAACCGAAGCAACATGACAACACTTCAGCTAAATTTTACAACCCAGTATACATTGCCTTTCTCTTCAAAACATTGGATGTATTTTTATTTCTATTGCTTTCCGCTGAAGAGCAAAAGCTCTTCCCCTTTAACGCTGAAACAGCTGAATACCGTAACCACAGTATGGCCATTACAGTTAAAGAAGAAAAGGAAACTGGGAATTTGTCTTAGTTCAAATGTACTGGGTTAATGTCTCTGCATGAACAATGGAGAAGCGAAAAATGGAAATAGAGACACTGGGCATTCAACAAAAATACAGAAAAGGCCTTCTAAAAATTTCCCGATTAGAGAACAATTTTACTTCGCTCTTTTGAAAACCTTGGCAGATCATGCAGGTCAAGTGCCTCTCGCAGAGCACAAGCCTCCAAGCCGAAGATTTGTACCCCTGCCAGCACTGTGACCTAATCCTCCAAGTATCTGGAAAGCTACAATATTCACTAGCTGAGAGAACTCTAGCATCATTCCTGCATGCTGGAAGTCTGCTCAGATAACCTCATCAGAGGAAACACAATTAAGTTAGAGGATGCATGATTTTGATCAAGGGTTTTAAAGTAGAAGGACACAAGATTTGTGAACCAAAAATTGTTCTCATTAGTTGTGAATTGAATTGTAGGAACAGATCCAGTTCTCTCATCTGGCATTACTGGGGTTGGTTTGTTTGTGTTTTCTGAGAAGCCCTTTTTTGCCCTGGGGGGCCACAAACATACTTACTCACTTCAATCAGACATGAGGCAGCAAGATGGACTGACTCTGCCTCGCTGAGCACGATGCTGCTCCTCCTCACTACTGCCTGGCACTCAAAGGCTGCTCAGGCTAGGTAAGAATCAATCTTTTATCCTGGTTTTTTTTTTTTTCTCTTTGGTTTTTTTATGATTTAGAATGTAATGGCCAAAACACACAGAAGAAATAAATAACCCACAAAAGTCGACTTAATCAAGAATTTTTCTATGGTTTAAAAACTGAAAATAAGCAGTGAGGCCATACACGGATACACACATCACTGCCTGCGAAAACACCTCTCACTTCCGCAACAGAAAGATGAAACAAGCTCAGCTGAGCGACACTGAGGGATGTGTAAGATGATGCTAAATAATGAACGGCCATGGGAAATGATAAGGAGAACTTTGAAAAAAAGTTCCCACTTGCAACTAGAGAAGATCCCTTTCTTAACACTCAGCATGGAAAGCCTGCACGTCCCCAGGCAGCCGAGTGGGAAATTCTCTTTCCACATAGTGTAATTGCTTTGAGTACAGCTACCCTAAATGGTCTGCCCACTCTTGCTTCCAAATCTTCCCTCAGAGCGTTAGCTCTATCCACGCCACCTCAATTCTTTCCTTCCTTGAATGCTAAGCAGCTCTTCCATGCCGTTCACTATGCAGCTTGCTTAATCGCAGCTTGCTTAACTACCTTAGCGTTCCATATATCTGAAATACCTTTCACTTCCACGCAGCGGGGACCATATCCTCTCTTGCACATCAACGCGGCTCAACCGAGTGAGCAGCGGGTGCTGGCGAGGCGCTCTCCTGTTATTTACGACAAGCCACAGCCCCAGCACAACTTAGCCCCAAAGACTCTTTTCTGCACTATGGTTAACAGCACTCAGCAGGCCACAGGACGCTGGCTTTTCCCCACAGGTCTGGGTATTTGCTTCCCCTACAGCACTTAAAGCACATAAATCCTGTTCTAATACTGCTTTTCCCATGTTAGTAATTACTGCGGAACCCACAGACATGTTACGTGACCAGGGCCGAGAGGCAATTCACACAACTAAAAAGAGGTTAAGTAGATGCCCGCAACCCACTTCTTAGGAAAAGTTAGGCCACATCACGGCTAATTTGAGAGTCCCCTGAACTGAGTAAACAAAAGTTAAATCAACGTGGGCCCAATGAATTTCAGCTCTGTGGGAAAGAGCTGCAGGCAGCTTTTACTTCCAGCCTTTAACAGACAACCCCTTTCTGCCTCTGAGAGGCTATTAGGAGAAAAAAAATATCTACTCAACCTGAAACACAGCGATATTGAAAATGCACTTGCTTGTATTGTGAAAGTCTCAGTTAAAGAGTAGCTTTTAAATACAATTATTATGCTCCTGTAATGCATCTCCTTGACCAAGGAGACAGGTTCCCAATTAGAGCATTAGGGTTTGCTTGATGGTTCTGAAACTAAATCCATCTCTAAAAAGAAAGCTATGAGACTTCTGTCAGAAAATGTCAGAATTATGATAAACAGCACTTCAAATTCTTCTGAAGAAATGTGAAGGGAAAAAAGGCCATGTCACCCTGGTAGCTGTCAGTGCACGCTGCTCATCAAGGATGTACTGAAAACACCAGTTATTGGCAAGAGATGCAAATATTCTCCTATACACAGACAGATATCCTGAGGAAGAATCATTTTTTGTAATTATCTCTCCCCACCAACACTTTGTTTAGCTGAAGGTCTGGATTTTTTTTTTCAGTTTTAAAGAGTTATGAGAAAAATATTTGCATAAAGCAATCATGATATCCCACATAGATTCACTGAATACATTACAACTTTGATGCAATGTTGACTGCCAAACATACACAAACATGTATAATGGCAAAAGGCAAAAGAGAACTTCTGTAAGTGAAACTGAGGAAAGCATTTCCACCCAATTAGCATAAAGGAAATTCAGAGAAACTGAAAACAGCTCCTTGTAAAAAATGGTACTAATTATATTCTTATCAACTCATATTAACATAGTGCATTAATCACACGGTAAATTGGATTGGTGTATTGACCTTTTTTAAAAAGGCTCTGTGTGGTGTAGATAAACATTACTAGACCTGTATAAATTAGGAATTACAAGGATTTAAAACCCCAGTTATTCTAGAATTTATTAAGAGCTTCCAGATTTGTTACCTGCCTCCTACAGCACAGGCAATCCACAGCCATTCCGTAATTTTTGGAAAATGCGTTGCAGAGGCAGGTTAATTAATTTGTTTCCGTGATCAGACAGGGGAGAAGAGCACTAGGATTTCTCTTTGATATGAGTCATTCTCGAGGAAACTCCCAACTTCCTCACTTACTCATAAAGCAAGGACCAAGAGTGCTGAGTAAGCACACAGCTCAGGATCGCAGGGACAGGTAACCTGCCATTACAACTGCTTATTACAAGTTCCAAATTCCTCTTTCAAAGCCTTTTTTCAGATCTGAAACAAACCCAGCAAATTTAATTTCCAAAGAGCATTTCAAGCAGTTTGTCTACTCACTTTTAAAATATGTATTTATAGGTCACAAGCAAGAATAACAGATTTTTTTTTTTTTCAAGAGCTGTTCCTTTCAAGGACCCTGTAACAAGTTTGTTCCAAATGGCCCCAAAACCAAAAGTGATTTCCTGGTTATGATAAAAGTATAAAATCTTCCTACCAAGCCAAGACCTATTTAAGCTATTAAGCATGGCAATTCCATACTGTAAGGATTATTTAAAACTCTACAGCAGCCAAAATATAGCAAGAATTACTGTAATGTTATTTTCAAGATGATATTACACCAAATGCACATGTTAGCTCTGCTTCAATTTCTTCCATAGATTTTAAATGCAAATCCAAGAAAAGCCTGAACCGTAACAAGTCCTCTAGCTGGTGGAGAAATCACAGCTAGAGAATCTGACCACTGGGGGCTTCCTGGCATGAACCAGCTGTCAAAATACAGTTCAGCCCTATGGGAACACTCCAGACATTCCCAGACACTCTGGCTGTAGTTTACTAACACTTCATAACTATGTTTCAGCATGCAACAAGCAAGATGCTCCATCTCAAGACATTAGTAAAGGAGATTTGTGATTTTTTTTTTTTCCTTTTTCATCCTTCGTGGGAGCTTTTTCTTGCAAAAGAAACAAAAAGTTATAAGCAGCAAGCCAGATATCCACAGTATTTTTTTAATCTTCCGCTGGGTGCTGATCGTTTTTTGAGCTATGGAATTTCATTGGATGGATGGATCGCTGGCTCATTTCCAGACAGTAGTTCCTCTTTTGCCGAGAAGCTGAAGGATGGCAACTTCTGCAAAAACACTGAGCAACGGTTGTGGAAGCTGACTGACACTTGGTTGTGTCTGTTCCACAGGCATTACTTGAATATCATATAAATATTTCAGTGCGGCATCAAAAAGAACCATCTGCACACATGCAGTTAAACCTATATAAGCACATATTTCTTTCAGATTGCTCCTCTCCTTCTGAAAACATTTTCAAACAATGAGAGACTAAAAAGATACTGCAGTGCAGAAGTAGTTAATAGGCAATTCCCGTGTTCCACGTACTTGTGTGTACAATTACAAATTAAGTTATGACCCCTGTTACCCAAATGATTCATTCAAAACACTAATAACAGCCTCTGACACGCAGTACAGGCATGACTGCTAGCAAATTCCAGTGAAGTTATTTAACATTTCTGATTAGTAGATGTGCGTTCAATTACTTAAAACACTCTAATTTTAATCACCCCACTGAAGTTCCACAGACTTGGCAGGTTTTCTGCTTCAAAGGGACAGGAGTTTTTTTAAATTTCATTCAAAATACGTCAGCTCTTTATCAGGAGACAGAAATCTCCTGGAATGTGTTTTGGAGACACAGGTGTAGGTTAAAAAACAAAATAAGGGATTATTATTGTCAATAGATAAGAATCTACTTTTCCCATCACAATTTCCCTCCTTTAAAATCAGGATAATTTCATCTCAATGACACAACAGAAAGGACACAAAAATTACAGACACTCTTTCGAGAGAAGTTTAAGCAAGCAAACAACAACAACACCAAAATAACCAAAAAATACGATACAATTCCCCCATAACTAAAGGACAAGAATAATAACACTCCCTCCTTCCAGCCTTTACACATCTAAGGGAGGTACCACAAAGATTGGCCCAGTTGTAGTTTGCATATTAAACTTCATTTGGACATTTTCCAACATTGCATACGTGCATTTTTCTGGCGGGCAATGGGAGATGTGATACACAAACCCAGTGTCTGGAACGCTCATGATTTCAGCCCAGTGAGTCCTTCCAGCTTGTCATGAAATAAAAGGACCTGTTCTACCAAGGGATAGAAGGGCGTCATTTCTACCTCACCGGATTCTTTGTCCCCAGTGACACTGTTATGCAATTATCTTCCTTTATATGTGGAAATCTGGAAGCTTGCCACTTCAAATAGCTGCATAATAAATGAAGCTGTCTGCCAAGAGCGCTCACCTGTCATACCTGCCTTTCGTACTTGGCAAGGGTTTCACTCCGTCTTCAAAAACTCTTGGAGAAGAGCTGCATCTAACTATGCTTAGGCAAGACAGAAAACAGTCACTTCCTCAGTGTCCTTGAACACCCAAGGCACCACAAGAAATTAACACTAGTGCATCAAATTCCATTAACTCTATTTAACTCAAATAATGAAGAATAAAAGAAATTTTGCAGATACCCTCTTGACCTTTTCTCCTCGATTTTTCCTTGGTAACATCACCCCAGTCACAGGGGGGGTTATAGATAGCCTACACCTTTTAAGAGCTAGGCTATGGCAAATCTAAGTCACAATCATAGAATCACGGAAGGGTTTGGGTTGGAAGGGACCTTAAAGCCCATCCCATTCCAACCCACCTGCCACGGGCAGGGACACATTGTAAAGGGAGCAGAGACCAACTGAACTGCATGATCCTTATTCTCTCGAGCACTCACATGGAGAGCAAGAACAATTGTTTGAAATAGTGCACCTGACTCTAGACAAGGAGGAACCAGCTTCTTGCAGCTGCTGGAACGTCATAGCACATCAATATCCTGAACTCAAACAACAACTGGAATCGAACACAAGATGTAGGGAGGACAAGAGAGGAACCCTTAAGTTTCATGTGAAGCAGCACCAGGAATCTTTTCCTTGTTCACAAAGAGCCAGCTTAGAGGCAGGAAGCAAAGTTATTCAATCTGTGCCTCCATAGTGAAAAATTAGGATTTAGCAATAAATACAGCTTTGCATAGTGAAGTAAAGCATTCGTATGCTTGCAGTAATCTAGCAGAGACCTTTTACAGTCTGATCCAATAAAAAGTCATATTGGCCCCTGAGAATAATCAGGACTTTGAGTGTTTCCACAGGCACAGGGGGAACAAAAACCTAAACCAAACCAGCAAAATGTAGATCAAAGCATACAGTAAAGCTTCAGTCATCAAACTCTGGAGCCATAACAAAGGCTTTATAATCTAAAAAAGATTAAATGGTTGCTGATTTGTAGTCTTTCTGTGAGTCAGAGATAAATGAGAACGTGGTAAAGATCCAAAATATACCGTCTGAATACAACGCAACCTGTTACATTTTCCAAGATGACACTCTGCTCCGTGAACTTAACTAGGAAAAGCCTGGCAAGTCTGGCCAATGTTTCCCTGAACAGGAAAACCCCAGCCCTCTATATCAATGACAAGAAGGGCTAAAGAGTGTAACAAAGACCCTTTCAAACATGGGAAAATCTAACTGGGAAGGACAAAATAGCTACTGTGAAAGAACCAAAACTTCTGTGCCCTAGCACATTTCCAAAGGTGGGGTTTTATAGGAATACTTGACTTTATTTGGATACCCTTACAGTTCACACTAAAGTCATGCCAGTTCTTTTAAAGTATTTCACTAAGTAAAACAAGCATATACTGCGACAGACCCAAAGTAAAGAACTGTACACACTTGGGGAATTGTTTGATCACAGTATAGTTGCTCTAATTTTTCCACCGAGTATCCACAGCTCTGTTGACTTTAAAAATGTTTTGAAAGGGAAAAATCTCCGGCTATAAGAAACTCTTGAAAGTTGGCTCACTGTACTTTCCTCTGTATTGCTCGCTACTGAACAAACAACCTTGGGAAGTTTAATACAAAACTTCAGCAGTTAACAGAAAAAATCCGTGAAGCTGCTCCTTTGAAGAGATTCAGGCAAGCAAACTAATTACTGTGACAGATCCTGGAAGCATCTGACAGCAAACTGTGGAAGACTTGACACCAGCACAGTGGATATTTTTCAGAAGGAAAAAAGTGGGGAAAAAAACCCCCCTCAACTCCCATTCCTTCAGAATCAATGGGAGTCATAATTCAGAGCAAAATAAATTTTACCCATTATGTATTTTCACTAGAGTTTCACCATCCATTTCTGAATAAACCGAATCTGGACACATTTTCAGAGAGTGCCAGTTTTGGTTTCCTCCAAAATGATGGCACTTATGAAACCAGCAGTTTCCATAAAACAAATTAAGGATTCAGAAAGATGACTTAATGACTAAGCTCAGAAATTAATTGAATTTACCTCTTCCTGCTAGTATTACCATTGGAATTGCATGTTTGCTTTGATAATGGAGTCTCTGTGGAAACGTTAAGCTTCCTAGGAGCACAAGTGAATGGCCATCAGTCTCTGGAAGGAATAAAATACAAGAGAGAATCAAAGTAGCCTGGTAAAATGTCTTAAAATCAGGTTCTGACTCTTTGCTACTTATGTATCTTATATATCACAGAAACCAAAGGTCAAGAAAGCAAACCAAGTAACAGGAAAACTAAGCTTTCCCCAGTTCTGTAATTTAAAAGGTTGCACTGCAAACGTTCTTTCTACAAAATGTCTTTTAAAGACAAGAGTGCTGAACTGCAGCTGGCTTTTCAGCAAATGCAGTAATAAAAGGAACAGCACAAGAAAGTGAAGCACAGGAATACAAAGTGACAAAGTGAAAGAAGAGTTTGAAATGATTCTCTATTAAGATCGATGTCACCAGAACACATAATGAGAAAATATGTTTTAAAGTATGGAATTCAAGGTCTCAAATGAATATCTCTTGCTTAAAGCAATAACAAAATGAGGTTGTGCGATTTTCAGACTTTAACAACAAAAGGATTTTAGGGGGTGGTGGTTTTTTGGGTTTTTTCAGGGGGAGAGGAGGGACACGACACACACCCCTTAAGGGGCGCAATGGTACTGGCTAAAACAGTTGTAGCAGAAAGAAAAAAATATTGCCTTCATGAACATTTAAATAAAACGGGCTGCCTGGCTAAAGTCAGGAAAATTACATTCTTGAAACACAAGCTTGCAGCGCAAAGGATGAAGGCAAGGGTTTACTCATTTCTATGTCAATGACAGTGTTACTAAGCCAGCTAAATTATCACCATATTGAGATCTTTTTGAGCATACCTGCAGCAAAAGAAAACCTGGTTTAATTGCTTTCAGTCTGGTTTTAGTCAAATATTGTTCAAAGTCTGGTGGCCCCAAATAATTCAAGTCACTGCCCAAGTCCTTCCCGATATCCTGGGTTGTACAGTCTTAGCTTTTGTAAGCAAACTAAAGTCTAACAGCAACAGATAAACTCAACTGCTTTCTCTGTTGGATTACTTCTCGCGCTGTCAGCACTGGATGTAGTTACAGGACAAGTGTCATCTGTGATGCCCTCCTGGGCCCCTTGCCATCTTGTGTCGGTGAAGCCGTGAGCCCCTTTCGCCGCGGCAAGATCCCTTAAGGAACACACCAGCCACATCACTTGCTACTGGCTCGGCCCTTTCTACTGACCTGTAAAGAATGCAATGTTTTGATTTATACAGATGGAACGCAAACCCAAACATCTTAAAAACCGTTTCAAAGTCAAAGCTTACCTTCTTTTCTTTTTTTTTTTTCTTTTTCTTACTATTTAGTAGCATCTGAAGACCCAGAGCCTGCCCTCAATGCTAGTGCTCTGCTCAAAAAGGCCAGTTCAGAACTTAGACAACTTCAACACGTAAATTATTTGGAACCAGCTCAGAAATTCGTTTACCAAACGCGCAGTTGGAGTCAACAAGCCTCTGGATTCCAGGACCCACATTAAAGGAACAGAAGCAACTCACCTACTCCCTGTTTTTATGTTGCTAGCCAGGGACATCACTACTCTACTTGTGGCTGTTGTTACCACTCAGCTGTAAGAACAAACATTCTCACCGCAGGATATTTATGAATATCATATGCATCCAATGTCATATGGCACCACATATTTGCAGAGGAGGCAGTTCTGCTCTGAGATGAAAATATACTTAATAGATACACGGTGCAAAGGTTCTTGAGCCAGTCCCCTCCACCTCCAGCTATCCAACTCAACACAAATCACAAGAGGCCAACTATGTAGCTAGGGAATATCGAGAAAAATTGATAAAAAATTCTGCAACAGTTGAAACCATTGCATTCTACATAAAGCCTCAGAGGCTGGAAGGTCAGACTTACATCTCCCATATTATGATCAGCTCACTCACTGGAAAGCAGCATGAAGTAGTAACGAGAAAACCAGATGTATGAAAAGAAAAAAAAAAGAGAGACAATACAAGTAGATTAAAAAAAAGAAATTAGACTAGAAATAATGCAAAAATCCTTCCATAGCTCCTAAGATAAGATTTGTTTGTCAATGGGATGAAGTCTTCAAGAAGGTAAAAAGCCATCAAGAATTTGAGCATACAATCATTACGTGTGTGTATCAAAACACTTCAAAATAATGTAAAGCCTTCTCCCTGCCTATAGCGTTGCACAGCGACTCTTCCAGCAAATGACAGTCCAGTCAGTGACAGATTTAAGGAACTGAAAATAAATTATTCTTTTTTTTTTCTACCAACTGACTTGCATTACAGTCATCACTGATGAGATTACAGAGTCTTGTAACAAAAGGAACAAAACCGGAAAAGAAAGCCATTTTCTGTTTGACTGTGACCCTTTGACAGAACAGAATTCATGCCCTGTCATGGCTTTCAGAGTATTCTTAGCTTAAAAACTATTTCCATTTTAGGTCATCATAGCTGAAGAGTATTGCTGATAAGTAAAATCAGTTTTGATATCAACCAGACAAAGCTCAAATCTTTCTCTGGTGTTTAATTTCTCATCATTTATTTCATATGGCCGGAAGAGGGAGAAAGATTTCTTCCTGGATATTTTTCCATTTAGAGTCCTAAATCATTTTACGAGTTCTACCCATCAATCAAGCTGAACTTTGCTCTAACAGCAGCAGAAGAAGAATTATTATCTACACAAGTGGCAGAGCAGTTTGGAAGCGTTTAGAATAATTGCATTTGCACAAACTCTTGTATTTAACTGCATCAATGTAAGAATAGACTTGGAGCAGAAAGTCACATACACTCAATTAAGGCTTAGCTATGATAAGCTGACTTAATTTAGACGTGGCTGAAATGCATTTATAATAATGTTATCAAATTTACCTAAATATACTTTGGTCCAGCTGCAGTAGGTACCTATGTAAGACCTCGTTTTCTTCAATAAGAAGACAGGGATTGATTGGTAAGTTAGCTATAATCACATACTTAGAAGATGAACTGTTAGTTCATCCCTGGGAAAAAAAGAGATAATTAAAATAAAAGACTTCTTCAGGTTTTTACACATCATTAAGTATTTACCCACAATGTAAAGCAACATCAAGTGCTGAAAAAATCCATCACTGTTTTAACAGCTTGGAAGAAAAAAAAATAGAGACATTTAGTTCTTAAAGTATGTCAAATTATGGTTCATGATCCAAGAACAACTCTCAACCCGACACTTGGTTTCAGCACTGATATACGCACTTCTTACAATTTTTACAAGTAGATTTAACCTAACCTCTACTACATTAAGAAATGCAGTAATTCATATGTTAAAATACATATTAGTATTCCCATAAATATATACTTGGTGTATGTTTTGCTTATACATTCCCTCTGTGCTCTATTGTGCAATTAAGTTAAACAGCACTTGCAATCTAGCGTACTGGTTTGTTCATATAAGCTGTGAGTAAGATACTCGGCTGTGAGTAAGATACTCGGCTGTGAGTAAGATACTCGGCTGTGAGTAAGATAGACAGTAACTCCATACAAGAAACATGCATGAAAGTCTTTCAAGTTGAAATTTGGCCCTTCAAGGAAATAGATATTAGGATTATAATATACATTAAATTTCTAAGAATCACCATTCAAGACTTCTTGTCAAGACTTGCTTTTCAAAAGAATAAAGGAACGCTACTACATGCTACATTCAAAATCAAAACAGATCTGAAGCTGAACACATGGCTGCAAGAAATTAGCAGCTCCCTGTTTCAGAGTTTTGAAATCAGGCTCACACAATGCAAAGCTCTAGTGACACCAAGACTGAGCTCTCAGTTACTAACTAATAAGAAAATAGGAAACAAGCAACAGAACAGCAAAAA
The DNA here is from genome assembly GCA_033459285.1 of Clamator glandarius. NCBI lineage: Eukaryota > Metazoa > Chordata > Aves > Cuculiformes > Cuculidae > Clamator > Clamator glandarius. The sequence continues at coordinate 1,149,063 of JAUNZM010000044.1, forward strand.
GTAGAAGGGATTGAAATGAAAAGTGGATTTTGGTCACAAGGCACCATTTGATTTGTCCTCTTCTCCAGCCAGGAGATGCAATAAAAAAGAAAAGAACCCAACATAAGGGGAAACACTAAAGGGCTGGCCTGTTTTGGCCTCTCTTCCTTTTCCTTAAATACATATCTATATAAATTTCCAAGCAAATAAACATTTCTCTTTGCTTCAACTGCCACCCACTGGAAAAGGAAAGCAACATTAATCCCAAATTGCAATACCCTAAATGGGTCAGAAAATCCATCTGACGCATTCTAGTACAGATCACACTCAAACTCTTGGATTGCCTTGCAAATCTTAGCGGCACTGCTAGAAATAAGCAAGCTTGTGCATTAAACTGAAACAGAAAACCGAACACAGCAACAAGCCGGAGCTCCACTTCTCCCTGCTCCAGCCCCAGCTGGTGGCTGTCTGGGTTCGTGTTGCAAAAGTTTTGGGGAGGAACTGGAGTCGGCGAGGATGAAGTGAAAGTAACGGGGCTGGCAGCACCTCTGACAATGCGGTGAACAAAGACGGGCAGCATCGCATAGTCAGGCAGAACGCGCCACTCAGCTCTGTGCTGCTCTTGCTGGGCTCCAGCTCTATCCCGACACTCACGCTGCTGCTCTCTCTCCCACTTTCTCTTGCCCTACACCACGATTCCATCCATTCCCCTGCCTAGACAGCAGCTCTGGTACTTTCTCTCATTGGCAACCTCCCTACTCCCTTCAGCAAACACACACTGTGCATCCAGTACTGACTGTGGCTCAGATCCAATAACATAATCTGGTGACTAGTAAGGCAGCGGGGAAAAGCTTGCTGAAAAGCCAGCACAGGCTGCACCAGAGCATTATCATCCTCTTCAGGTGAAACTGGTTCTAACTTGAGACAAATAAATATATATTTACATCAAAAGCGCCTACTTCACAGAGCGATACGAGTCATTTGCATGCAAAAGCACGCGTGTCAGATGCAAGGACAGCAGCTAACAGCACCCTGCAGAAATGTGACAAAAGCCACCCTTAACCGCAACAGACTGCCCTGTGTTCAAGCAGCTGTGATGAACCCGCACTGAGGCTGTAACGGCTCAGCCAGGGAATTCACCAGTCCCAGATGTGACCTTTGCCAAGCAAACCGGAGTGATACAGACAGGCCCTGGCTCCCTGGGGTAGAAACCCAACCTCTGTTAAAATGAATCCTAGAATAACCAGGTTGGAAGAGACCTACAGGATCATCGAGTCCAACCATTCCTATCAAACACTAAACCATGTCCCTCAGCACCTCATCCACCCGTCCCTTAAACCCCTCCAGGGAAGGGGACTCAACGCCCTCCCAGCTCTCTCAGTCGCTCCTCTTGTTCTCCAGCCCTTTCACCAGCTTCGTTGCTCTTCTCTGGACTCGCTCCAGAGCCTCAACATCCTCATTGTGGTGAGGGGCCCAGAACTGACCCCCAGGATTCGAGGAGCGGTCTCACCAGTGCCGAGTCCAGAGGGAGAAGAACCTCCCTGGACCTGCTGGCCACGCCATTCCTGATCCAAGCCAAGATGCCATTGGCCTTCTTGGCCACCTGGGCCCCTGCTGGCTCACGTTCAGTCGCTGTCAACCAACACCCCCAGGTCCTTCTCCTCCGGGCAGCCTTCTAGACAGGCTTCTCCTAGTCTGGAGCTGCCCAGGGTTGTTGTGCCCCAAGTGCAGGACCCGGCATTTGGCCGTGTTACACCTCCTGCCATTGGACTGGGCCCAAGAAGGCAGAGTCCAATGAGGAGGATTAGATTCCTGAGAACCTTTCATACTTAAGATATTCTCAAGAATACAGGAGAAGAAGCAAGTTTTGCCCACAGAATAGCTACTCTGCAATTATGGATGAGCCAAGAAGTCTACATTGATTACAGATTCCTTCATTGTAAGGATCTAGGGAAACCAGAGGAAGGGAAAAAAGCCTAAGAACCTAATACAAGTCCTGTGAGGATTAACAGACTATAAATTCTCTAGTCCAAACCACATGTTTCTTCAATAAGGCCTGCAGAAAAAAAATCTACTAGGAAAAAATATCTGGCAATATCCCCTCATGAAATTTCTCTTCTGCTGTTGCAAAGGTGGGGAGTCCTGTGCTGGAACAACTTCACTGGACTCGCAGCACAACAGATGGGGCCAAGGTACCTGGCAAAGTTAATACTGTTTCAGGTTGCGTGTTCTGCTCTCTAGCTCCCTGACAGGATTGTGTGCTATCAACTGACCCCTGGCTTTATCTGTCCTTCCCTAACCCTTGGTCCTGGGTTTGAAGGAACATGGTAATTGTGAACGCTGGAGTCTCCTTTTTAGGTGAGGGAATGGGAAAAGATGTGTTCAAGTGCCAATGCTCACTGCATTTGGATCAAAGCAAAACTAGATGCATTTTAGCTCTTGAATTACCTGGAAGAGTTTAGGTCCATGTTAGCTCTTGCCCCTAGGATGTTGCTTCTTAGATAAACTTGTCAGACAGACAAATCCGCTCTGGATATTTGGCAATTAGCATCCCTAAATCATTAGTAAAAATACCCGAGCTCAGTGAGGGCCACAGTCATCGGCCAACAGACACAAAGCTAAACTCTTGTTGAGCAATTCACAGCTCAGCATGAACACAGCGCTAACGGACAGGCACCCAGGGTGTGAATCATCACTCAGGGAATGCAAGAACCAGTCTATTAAAATTAAAAATAAAAAAATTAAAAAACCAAATTATCTACCAATATCGAAAGCATCTATAATCAGTTTCAGATGCTATTTTTTTATTTAACCTATAAAAGGAACGGAGTTTGTTATCAAAACGAAAGACGCTGTCAGCACCTACCTGATGCAAGACACCCATCTGTGCTCTTACAGGAACATATATTAAATACAAGTTTTTAAAATAGGCAAGAATAAATTCTACTTTCATAAGAGTTTTCCAGCAAAACATTCTGACACATAACTGAGTTCTTCAGCAAGTGAATTATTTTCTCCAGTTCAACAGTCACTAAATAAAATCACTAAGATATGAAATGTTCTGTTTGGTTACACAGTCATGCCAGCAAAACGCAGTCATCCAGAGGCATTACAAAACATATCATAAAATCTTGAGAAAAAACATACAGGGCAGACAGTGTCATATATCAAGCACGACAGTCTGTCAGAGTTATTGCGCTATGTCTATTCATCTTCATTTTCCTTGAGAATACAAGTTAAGAGCATTTAATGGGTCCTACTTGCTGTTGGCTGGCTTGTATCTTTTGAATTCATACCAAATTCTCACACAGAAGGCTTTTTGAAAAGGAGGGACTGTTTCTTTTAAAAAGGAAATACAAGATTCCTCTTCTGTTCAACCAAGAGTCAAATACAGTCTCTTCCTAGAAGAGCCAAGTTCAGCCACCAACCCATGTGTTTGCAATAGCTGAGCTACACTCCTTTGTACTCACTGGGGAATTTCCCTGAGAAAGGGAGCCTGCAGAAGCCAAATTTAACCTTGAGTTTGGCTGCTAGACACTTTTTATCATCTGTTCAAGCATCTATCTACACCTTCAAGTATCTAAATCTTAAAAAAAAAAATCTAACTACAATTTAAAAGACAAAAAGCTTCACTATCACAGACACAAAATCACAACCAAAAATCTCCTCTTTCACTTAAACGGTGCCCAATATTGAGTATTGATACTATCAATGCACTTAAGTCAATCCAATATCATTGGTATGATGAGGAACAAAGTAGTACTGAGTAAACACTGATTTCAAGAGTTCCTTTGACAGAAAACAAAGGAAAAGCTTAAAACGCACTGCCTCAGGAAACCACAGAATATGATAAATAGTCACATACACAAACAAAGATTTCATTAAATCTCTAATAAACAAGTGTTGATGGAAAAGGAAAAGATTTTCAGACACTCAGAAATAACTAGACACTGCAGTGTTAAAAAGAAAATGCATTTTTCCTCTCTCTGTCATCTTATCATTACCAAGTTGTTACACAACAAACTACCAGGCTAAACCAACACAGGTCTAGGCTTCCAGCTCCAAATCAGTAGCATGCATGACTTCATAGCTCAGGGTGGGGAGCAAAGCTGGGGCTGAGCTTTACATTCACTCTTTATGTTTCAAGACATAGCGTATTTCTAGCAAGCAGCCAGGATTAAACCCAGTCTATAAATACTTAAATCATTTATGAGACTGCAAAAGACTAAACATTATGCAAATCAATGCCATTCATGCACATACCTCCCATTCCATCCATGGAATGAGAAACAAGATGCTAATTCAGACAACTCCTCTGAGCCCAGTGATGCGGAAAGGGCTTCAGCCCACAGGCACCCTCACTCAACTGCTTGGGAAGAGCTTGTTTTTGAAGGGTGTCTTTGCAGGAGACACGCACAATAACTAGACCAATAAATCGGTCTCCTATCACAAACCCACTCTCACTACCAATAAGTAAAAGCAAAATCAATCTGTTATATTTTAAACAAACAATACCACAGTTTGCTCACAGTTCTAAGGAAAAATATTAGGAATAGCAGGACTGGCATGTAAGTTGCTTATTTAGTTTGTTCTCAGAAGCAGGTAGCCCCTTGGAATTAAAAATAATCCTGTTGCAAGGCATGCAGAGAAGTGTTTTAAGCGTGATGGCTTGATGATCAAATGGGAGGAGAGGGCAAGCACACACTCTCCTTCCTTAGCAGTCGTGCAAGTATCATACAAGGCTTAAAAGCTTACTGTGCACCAGTTCCATGAACTGGTCCTCACAAGACTTTATGGATCGTGACTATTATCACAGGAATACCAGCTATGCTTAAATACCCTTAAACTTTTCCAGATAGAGCATTACGCTCAGTGGCAAAGAAACACATTAATGTCAGTAAGAGGATGTTGTAAAAGTTGTTCTGCAATTTTATGCGCTTTCTTAGCTTGAGAAATATTTTTAAAGAATTGACTTTATGGCCTGCATCTTTGATTTGTAGCTACTGATGTACATCTGCACTGCATGATTAGTGTATTAGTCAGAAACTGTCAAGTCTATCGTAAATCAGAAAAGAGCAACAGCTAATTTAATGGATTCAAGATATAACTTACTTCATGGATGTCAGAGCACTATTCTGTCACTGAAAAGTAGATATAACGTTCCAGATGCCTAAGCTCTCATTTAAGAAAATAACAGAAATAACCAAACCCTGGCTCAGAGAGGTAATGCCTCTTTAAGAAAAAACTCTCTTACTGGTAGAAATAGCTGCCTTTTAAATGAGAACATAACACAAACCATTTCAGCATCATTTTACCAAGGCTGTAAAGAGCCCTCCCAGGCTCATCTCTGTTAACTGCACCTTCACAAAGCACAGCCAAGGGGCTGCGGAATGATTAATGTGCTACTCAAACAGCTCAGAAGGGACACAAGCAGTTTTCCCCTTTTCCCTATTCCTGCTTATTGTCCTTTAACTCCACATGCAGCTCCACAGAACCAAATTCTGCACCCAGATTACACAGATAAAGGAAGATTCAGAAAAGGATAGCATCTTTTGCCATGGAGCAAGGAAAACAGTTAAAAAAAGACTGGAACACAAACTGTTGGAGTGCTTTCTAGACAACTTTTGGACAGAACCTGATAGTCAGTATGTAGAAATTGCATTTAAAAAAAGGATAATTCCAGGGTAAAACTCACATTACCTTTCTCAGCTATGGATGATTAACGAAGTTCCTCAAGGAGTGAGCCAGCCCCCAGAATCCACTGGTAAATCCCTTCTTGTCATCTTTCACATTCAGCTCTGACTCATTTGCAACAAATATTTTGATGCCTAGCCTATTCCTTTTTCCTACATTCTTTTAACAGCACATTAAATACGTACCCCATAGATGGAATAAAAAAAATATCGTGTTTTGGACTGCAGTATGAAGAGACACACCTGAGTTAGCTTTAGGGAACTTGAGTGACTGTGTCACCAAACCCAGCAGGCACACACCTTGGTGCCAGCCAACACCCGTAGAGTATTTACACTGCACAGTCCACACCAAGGCTTGTGCCGCAGTAGCTCCATTGTAGATCAGCCAGACTGAAGTGGATTTGGATACATCCACATGTGCTACAGTCCCACCTGCAGCTGCCGCGCAGCAAGAGGTGATGATGAGGCCCCTCTTTTCTGGAGCAGCATCCAGAGCTGAGCGCCAGCAACGCAGCCACAGGGCAGAGGATCTGTGCCCTGGCTCAGAGGCAAGGTGACAGGGCAGTCCTTCAAAGGGAAGCAAAGATGGATGGTTAAATTAAACTGTTAGGCCCTGAAGTACTCAATTTGACATGAACTTGACTGTGGATTTTAGATATCAAAATAAATTTAGAGGCTTGGAAGCTTCTATGCTTCTCCCTGGAAATCAGTTATTCTAATAAAAGATATAATCACTGCAAGTTTTATTGCTATTTCCTTGATTTATAAGGCATCAAACAGACAAGTTTTCTCTGGAAGACTATTTTAAAGATGTCTCGCTAACCAGAGTAGCTACAAAATCCCAAAAGTTTCCTAGTTTAGAAATAGTTTCTAGTTTAAAAAGACTTCCTTCTTTAAAGAGAAGTTTTTCAACTGTGCGGTAAAAAAAAAAAAAAGCCAAATGTATTATATAACACTATTTCACTATTCTATTCAGTAATTATGACCCTACTGTATAATTATGCCTAATTAAAAGATAGGTTATAATTAATGAAATGCAAAATGGATTAGAGTTTGAGAATGAGCTCTTCTCTGCTTAGAAGAACAGGAGCATCTTCACAATCAATTATCTCACACACAGCCACCAAACATAATTACCTTACATACACTGTACGTGTGAAGAGGACAGTGTTCTACACTTTGGTACCAGCCACTGAGTGGCAGCAATTCCTTCACACCTACATCTGAATTACGAGATGTAGGATGAATATTTGAAAGCATTGCTAACATAATTCTTTGATGCTAGCTCTATTTTTTAATATATATATATATGTTTAGCATTACATACACAGAAATAATGCATGGTGAAATAAGTAATGTGTTTCAATTCTTAACTAGTCAAAGTTTCAAAAGTTATGTACTTTATTCTGATAATCATACTTCCTTAGGAGATGCTATATTCAATTTCACAAAGAGATAACTTCTAATAAAACTATGTGGATGAAGGAAATCGGAGATGCCAACATTTAAAAATTTCTTTAACTAAAGCACAGACCTGCATTTTGTTGTGAAACTCAAGGTAAGAGTAAGAAACTTTAAAAAGAATTAAATCTAAATATGTTTCGCAGCCTTGCGTTTGCTTTCTCCCCCCTTAGTATTTCCTTAGGTTTCCATAGTAGTGTTGTGAGGTGACTGAAATCCATCAGTTTGAAGTCAAATACCTGATTTTTTTTATGCAGCCATTTTCAGGAACAAAAATAAACATGGAAGCGGTATATACATTTTTTTAAATTATGTTTATCAATGATTGCTTAAGCAATTAGGAAGCCCTTCAGAGTCTCTTGTTCAGAATACTATCTCTGTTATAGCTCCCTATTTGATCAGTGCAATGGTGCACAGCATTATTTGACAGATGGAAAGCCAAAGAGGTTATTTCCTGGCTTATGACACGGTTACCAGACTGACAACAGCACAAGGTCCAGGCCCAAAGAAGATTTAAAAGTACCTAAACACAGAAGTGCATCCAGGATTTTGACACAGACTAGCTGTAGAGATGTCACTTTGTAACTCGGGCTTAAAATGAATCTCTGAAACTAGGAAAAGATCATAGAATCATAGAATAACCGGGTTGGAAGTGACCCACCGGATCACTGAGTCCAACCATTCCTGTGTAGCACAAGAACCCATTATTCCACTCCTGCCTTCTGTGCAGATGCAGTTCTGCCCTTCAAAGCATCCAACTGTCACGAGAATCACTGAACAGTTTGGGTTGGAAAGGACCTCAAAGCCCACCCATCTCCACCCCTGCCATGGGCAGGGACACCTCCCACTGGATCAGGGGCTCCGAGCCCCATCCAACCTGGCCTTGAACCCCCCCAGGGATGGGGCAGCCCCCCCTGCTCTGGGCAGCCTGATATCCTCCTTGCAATAAATCTCCTGCAAGAACTTCTAAGTCCCGTTTAAAGCTCTGCGCGACGTGGATAATCTAGAAGTGAAACAGTGCAACAGTCCGAGCCTGAGAGTAAGCAGATGACAGATGTAACCACAGAATGCTATAATTCAATTATTTGAAAATTTCATAGGCTAATGCAGGCGGGGAATTCTCTAGCGATGAGCTGAAAATCGGTTTTTAAGAGATGCGCTCCTGGCATGCACACAAAAGCAACAGGCATGCCTGTTCCCTCCTTTCTTATTGTCTGCCTCTGCTCAGCTTGAAACCTGGTCCTTGGAAAGATTCAAGCATTTTATCTGCTTCCAACTCGCTGCCGAACAGGGGACAGAAACAGCAGCAACTGGGCAGAAAGAAAAAAACTCAAAAGGAGCTGGTGTTACTGAACCTGGTGTTACAGAACCTGGGGTTTCTGCTGCAGGGGAAGCAGTGTGCCTGCCAGGGACCCCTCCTCACCGAAGCGGGGCGCAGCGGAACCCCTCCTCATTACATAGGGGGGTATAACTTGATCCCCCCTCACGTAAAGAGGGGGAACACACACAACTCGACTCCCTCCTCCGCTAAAAGAGGGGGTGAAACACAAGCCGACCCCCTCTTAACCTAAAAATGGGGGGGGGGACAGACACACAACCCGACCCCTCCTCACCTAAAGAGGGGGGACACATGCACACAACCAGATCCCTCCTCTCCTAAAGAGGGGGAACAATACACACAATCCGATCCCCTCCTCACCTAAAAGGGGACGCACATACACAACCCGACCTCCTCCTCAGCTAAAAGGGGGGTGAAACACAACCCAAGCCCCTCTTGACCTAAAAAGGTGGGGGGACAGACACACAACCCGATCCCTCCCCATCTAAAGAGGGGGGACACACAGCCCGACCCCTTCCTCAGCTAAAGAGGGGAAACAGACACAACCCGACCGCGTCCTCACCTAAAGAGGGGGGACACATAGCCCGATCCCCTCCTCACCCTAAATCTGACCCCTCCTCACCTAAAAGGGGACACACAGACACACAACCCGACCCCCTCCTGACCTAAAAGGAGGGCGGGGGGGGGCACAACCCGCCCTCCTCCTCCCCAGAAGGGGACAGACACCCACACAACCCGACCCCCTCCTCCCCCTGGGGGGGTTACAGCCCCTCCCGCCGCTCTGGCCCGCCCAGACGGGCTTTCCCGCGGGGTCTCCGCCGGGCACCGCCCGCAGCCGCAGCCCCGGGACGGAGCCCGAGCGGCGGGGCCGGGCCGGAGCGAGCCCGCGCCGCTTCCTCATTCACCCCGCGCCAGGCTCAGCCGAGCCGAGGGCAGCCCCCGCGCCGCGGCGAAGCTACCGGCACTCACCCGCGTCCCGGGGAGCCGCCGGGGAGCCGGAGCCGCCGTCGCCGCCGAGCTTCGGGCGCTGTCCCGGGAGAAAGCGAGCGAGCGAGCGAGCGAGTGAGGAAGGAAGGAGGGAGGGACCCGGCGGGTCCCCGCCGCCGCGGCCCCGCCCACCGCGCGCGCTCACCTGCTGCTCGCCCCGCCCACCGGGCGCAGAGCCCCGCCCACCGGGCGCAGAGCCCCGCCCCACCCGCCGCGCGCTCACCTGCCGCTCGCCCCGCCCACCGAGAGCCCTCACCTGCCGCTGGCCCCGCCCGCGGCGCTGAGGGGGCGTCCCATCCCCTCCCTCAGAGCCATCGGCTCTGTCCCATCGGTTCCTACAGATCCCTCAATCCTTCAACTTCCTCATCCCGTTACCCCTTCCCCTTCAGTCACCTCAGTTCCCCTCAGTCCCTAGGGTTCTCTCTGCCGCATGAGTCCCTTTGTTCCCTCTGTCTTTTTAGCTCCCTCAGTCCTCTCAAGTCTCCTTGTTCCCTGTGTCCCCTCATTCCCTCAAGTCCCCTCATTCCCTCCAGTTCTCTCATTCTCTCAGTCCCTCCCTTCCTCAAGCTCCCTCATTCCCTCAAGCTCCCTCATTCCCTCAGTCCCTCCCCTCCTCAAGCTCCCTCATTCCCTCAGTCCCTCCCTTCCTCAAGCTCCCTCATTCCCTCAAGCTCCCTCATTCCCTCAGTCCCTCCCCTCCTCAAGCTCCCTCATTCCCTCAGTCCCTCCCTTCCTCAAGCTCCCTCATTCCCTCAAGCTCCCTCATTCCCTCAGTCCCTCCCTTCCTCAAGCTCCCTCATTCCCTCAAGCTCCCTCATTCCCTAAGTCCCTCATTCCCTCAAGCTCCCTCATTCCCTTAGTCCCTCCCTTCCTCCAGTCCCCTTATCCCCTCCGCCCCCTCAGTTTCCTCAGACTCTGTTATCCCAGTCCCTTTACCCCCGAGTCCTCTCCGTCCCTTTACTTCCCCTGGTCCCCTCAGCCTCTCCAGTGCCTTCATTCCCCCAGTCTCCTCCGGCCCCTCAGCCCCTTCCCCACTGGTTCGTTTTGCCCCTTTCCCATCTGAGGTGGCCGTGTGTGGGAACACCTGAGGCTGTGGCTGGAGTGCGGTTAGTCCTGTGGCTGCCGAGATGCTCTTGAGATGAGGAAATGAAATTTTTTTTTAGGGTCTTTGGTTTTTTGTTTTTTTTTTTTTTTTGTTTTGGTTTACTGGTTAGCGAGACACAAAGAGCATCTGGGTGTGGGGAGTTTAGGCGGGGATCACTCCAAGCATTTCCTCACCCCTTTCCTGTGCTTCCTTTTCCAGGCTTTTATTTAAAAACTTCTGTGGTAGGTGAAAAGCCATGGATGTTGTTTTAATAAGGGGGCTGTGGCTGGGTGGGCTGTGGCTGTGTGAGCACTGCCATCACCACAGAGACTTTCCTCAAGGGTGACCTCTGCCTGGAGCTGGATTCCCTGGAAGCCAGGGCTTTCCCTCTCTGAGGAACTCATGTCCCATTCCCTGGAGGTGTTCAAAGCCAGGCTGGATGGGGCTGGATCCAGTGGGAGGTGTCCCTGCCCGTGGCAGGGTGGGGAACTGGATGGGCTTTAAGGTCTCTTCCAACCCAGACCACTCCATAGGGTGTATTTTATCTTGAAGCATTCAGCGCTGCAATCGTCACTGCCAAAGTGAGATGTTTTAGGGATGGGTTGCAGCACACAAATGTGTAAGAACCAGAGAGAACACCACCTTCCTATCTCAGCGGAGCAAACCTTTGCCATATCTTTTTAACTCATACAGGTTAGGTGTAATTACTCGCATGTCCTCATCTTAGATGATCTCATTTTGCCCTAGCTGAGAACAGTGGTGGAAGGCCCAGTGGTTTCTGTGCCTCTGCGATGCTGTGGTGGCTGCGGGTGCCGTGCCAGGCCATGGTGTGCAGCTGAGGGTGGCGGAGCAATGACCTGGCTGCTTGATAGCTGCAGAGTCATCTCTAGAAAGCCAAATCCCACCTGCCTGGTGTCCAGCTTCTTTCCAGAGTGTTTCACTTGATAAAGCCATGTCCAAGTTCCTCAGTTGTTCTGTTTGATGTAAAATCTGAGAGCCTATAATGTGTATATAAATCAGCCTTGACAACAGCTTATTTATATACTGAGAGTTCCATATAAAGAAACTTGTTTTAAAACAAAACTCATCAGCTGAAAGCTCTGGTGGGTATAATAATAATCAGAGTATGGGTAAAAGCAATGGAGCAGAGTTGTCTTGGTTCATTTCCTTTTTATTTCTGCTGCAAATTGATCTGTTTAGCATTTTGTAGAGATATGTGTTCTTTTGCATGTTTAAGTGCTTTTTTTTCTTTTAAATTAGAAAAATAGAAATAATATTTCCCTGCTTTGGGACAGAATGTCATCTTATTAACTGTAATAGCAGAAGAAATTGCATGAGGACCATCATTTAAGATTGTGTAGATTGTTGTTATAGTGAAATCTGAGGATCTACATATGTACGAGCAGTTAATGTGTTATAAAAGGAAAACTAAAACTGGTTTGAATGAGAAGGGGGGAAAAAGCAGAAGCTAACTGTGGCCAAGCAGTTTTCCTCATTTTGATACTTCCAGTGAAGTTTGGCAAAAGAGAAAGTGCTTTAAAGTGCATTTCATTAGATTTCATGTTCTCTGGATATTTAATGGAGTGTCAGAGAGAGTCCATTCCAGTTTGTGACCTTAAAATATAAGGTTGCAGCAAGACATTTGTTAACTACCATTGCATTTCCCTTATTTAGAGCATTGCTTTAATCTAAGTCTAGCTGAAACAAATAGTCTTTTCTCATTTGGACTGTAACAATTTTTCAAGGCCTAAAGAGATTTGTGGCTTCTGTCTTTGTTCAGTCATTCAATGGATTCAAGTTGAATTAGGACTGAGTAAAGATGTAGAAACTTTATCTGCAGGGAAAAAAATGGAGGATATTCTATGCTAATGCAGAAGCACAGCTTTATAAACTTGAGGTGATACTGATACTGAGATCTTCTTGCTGGCTGATTATTTTCTGTAATTTTGCTTTTAAAACTCAGAAGTGCAAAATGAGCACTAATGCTGTTAGAGCTGGAGATTGTTTTCCATCAGAATAAATTCTAATGTAAGTCAGAAGACTTTATTAATGTTTAAAAGGCAGTGGAGTTGAGAAGGGGATGAAACTCAGTTTTTACTAAACCGCTTTTAGGAGTGCTATGTCAGCTTTTAGGTAAAGTGGTGTAAGGCATGCAGGATTTCATTGAGATTATAGAGTAACTACTGGAAAATAAAAGGCCAGTCACAAAAAGAGGGGTGTGGAGAGGGATGAGGGCACGGGCACATGGGCATTACGGTTTCTGATCCATTTTTCTGAAATTTTCCTTTAGCTATTTTGTTTTAAAGCAACATGAGACTGTTTACTTTTTACATATCATCTCTCTAGCAGCTGGGTAGACAGCCTTTAACTCCCAAACCCATGGTAAGGCATTGCTTTGGTGCACGAAAATGTTTGGGAGAAGACAAAATACTAGGCCCCCCTGCAGCTGGGTTTTCACTTTTATTTTCCCATCCAGAAAATCTGCTTTGCCTGGGGCTACTTAACTTTTGCCAAATGACACAGTAACAACAAGGGCAGATGTGACTTCAAGCCCTTCCATGTACTCATTTAAAAACAAAAAAAGTGGGAGATAAAACTTTCTGCTGCGAATATAAGTGGAACAGAACAGTTTTCCAAACGTGTGTAATCGCCTTTAGTGAGCTGAATCACCGTACCTACAGTACCTGTTACCTTGAGCAAACAAACCTGATTTTAGTACTGACAGCAGATACTCGATTCATGTGAACATGATTACTCATGCAGAAGTGTCATTTCAGAAGAGACAACAGCCATGGCAGTTATTGCCAAGGTCTTTTTAACAGTCTCGCTTTGTAACAAGACTTCATCGCTCTCTGTTTCCCAAGCCTAACCACCAAATGCCTGCTCTCGTTTCCTCTTTTCTGACAGAGGTGGGGGTGTGAAAAGAAGAGTCTGGTGGTGATGGGAGTTTCCACCCATTACCTATTACATGGCTCTGTGGTCTACTCTATAGATTTACTTTCTGAAGTGTTTTGAACATTAAGTACTGTAATTTATTCAGTTTTCCAGGTTTTTCTTAGGGTTGAAGTCAAAGCCTTGTATTTTCTTTAATGCTTTTCCTGCGATTTTTCAAACTTTTTTCCTTGAAGGATGCGAGCACTTTACGGATTACCAATGATGTAGATCCTGGATTTGGTCACATGAAATTCTGGCTGTCACATGCGTTTGGACTGATGTTCAAGGGAAGTAGAAATTAGCCTGCCTTTTCTGAAATCTTGCAACTTTAGAGAGTCTTTTGACAATAATATAGATGAAGTTCAACTGTGTATCTTTGCAGGTTTGACATTGAAGGGTTTCTTCTTTGTATTAGTCAGCATGCCATGCATTGTGACTTGCAGCTGCATCACGCTTTTTAAGGGCTTGTTACTGTGCATGTTGCACTTGAACAAGCTGCTGCATCTAGGTCAGGAAGACTATCTGCAGGTTAGGCTCTATGTCTAGGAGGGGCTGTCACCTCTCTATTTAAATTTATTGTGTTTATAACTTGCAGTTGCATCATATTCTGTGCTTAGCGGAGTTTAAATAAAACAATGTATTTATTTTGTTTTTCCTGAAGGATGAGATGTAAAAGTTAGTCAATGATTCTGATGTCAGATGCAAGCATGTGAGTTTCTACATATTTGTATAAGCAACTTATTGCAGAGTGGTTTTTGTTATCAGATGTGAGTGTTAAGAATTTGAGATTAAAATTGAGATATGCTTTTATGTCCCAACTACTCTGCACTTTTACTCAGTTGAAGGAGCTTTTATACATGATTCACTTATAAACCAGGTAAAAAAAATAGTTTCCTGACAGTTTTGCTGAGACACCTGCCTAGAGCATTGCCAGTTCTTGTGATGTTTGACATTTCTAAAGCCCCACTCCCTTGAGAAAATCATTACATTAAAATCTTGGGCACTTTTTCTTAAGTAGAATCTATTTTACATGTTTGTATAGAAGATTTGCAAATGTGATCTAGAAGTTACAAGATTGATGCTGAGCTGCACATAAAGGAACCAAAAAATCTCTCAAGGTCTTACAGGTTCCCTCCTGCTGCCCCCTTTTGTTGAGGGCAGGAGACTGATTGCTGCACTTTGAACATTTCAGACTGTAGCTGTGTACTGAATCTATGTTTTTCAGAAGAATTAAGAAAAGTACTAAATGGTAATTACTAAATGCCCCCCTTACATTGGGTTTCAGCATGCCAGCTGCCAGTGATGATTTTGCAATGTTAAGCGTTCTACTTCCCCTTACGATAGATTTACTTTTCAAAGTTAATGTGATGGTAGAACAAGGAAGTGTGTGTTGACACAATTTTCTAACTCACCACTGTCAAATATGTAGTTGGTTTTACATTTCTGTGAATGTTGAAGAAAGAACTGTGCTGTGAAAGAACATGAGCATAATATTCTGATTTCTTGATTTTTTTTTAAGCTTTTTTTTTGAAATAATTCCATTTCACTTTTGGTTTTCACGTAAGCTTCAGCAGATAAAGATCCTGTTCCTGTACTGAACAGAGGCACCACAGAGAGAGAGACAATTCACACTTCTGTACACTGGCTTGGGCAAAAAGGAGAGATGGTTAGTTTATTTTTTTTTTCCCAAATCCCTTTTGATTTGCAGCTGAAGTTGCCTCATCAATCAACTAGAACAAGCTGGAGACCATCAAGTTAATGAATTTAGGCCATCACATGACTTCAGCTGGTAGTACTTCATGCTTTTGCTGCTCACCTGAGAGGAATGAAGATGCTCAGCAACTGCAATCACCTGAGGTGCTTAAATCTGCTGAACATGGCTTTTGTTTAAGAGGTGGTGGTTTGAGGGTATTGGGTAGTAAGAGCTCCAGCATTCAGGAAACTGTCAAATGATAGCATCTAATGAAATGGTGCAGTGTTAGGATAATGCACATAAGGTAAAAATCAACACAGAATGTGTCTCATTTATGATTATTTCCAGGGCTTGTAGTTGTGTTGTGTTTTTTGTGGCTCTTGAAGGATTTGAAGAGGAGGTTAGGGCCTGCTGGTCAGGCTGCTGGTCCATCGCTCACAGCAACAGCAGCAGGATATGGCTGTTAGGAGGGAGCACCTAAGTGTGGCTGCTCCTGTTGTGCCTTGCTCCTGTCTCCACCGCTGTGAGCAGCAGGGAGGGGAAGGACTGTCTGTCCCACTCCCTCTTCAGCAAATGAGCAGTGTGCCAGGCAGTAATAAGAGCTGGAGTACTTGGAGCACCCCACCCTAGGACAAAGGGCTAGTGTTAGTCTTCAGATTGGTATCAGAAGTTGCTAACTAGAGGTTTTTTCATTTTATTAGTGTAAATTGTTATTAAAAAACCCAAAATGCAATGGTGTTACTCTCTCTGTGTGTAGGGGGTGTTATCTGCTTAAAATGCTTTTGCTATATTATCAGACCCTGCAAACAGTAATAAGGATCAGTCCCATGCTGTGAGAGGAACACACCTTTGTTTGCAGAAAGAAAAGTATGTCATATTGTGACCTGGTGTGAAGATATGGGAGCACCTGAATCTGAATTCTATTGTTCAGTCATGTAATTTTAGGCCATAGTTTGACCACTGCAAATGAACAGCTTATTTTTGGCAGTTAGTGCTGTTAATAAACACTTAATTCTCAAGTATTCATTCTTTTCTATTTGGGCTGAAGGCTTGTGTGTTTTTCTTTGTTAAAGTTACAGTTGATAATGTTGTTTTCATGTCTTCTGGGCTGCCTAACGTAATCAATCTACTTGTCTGTACTTGGACATCTACTATTGAGACAATTATTATAGTCATTTAATAGGATTTATTTTTATTGGTACAGTAGGTGCTGCTATCAAAAGCTGAGCATGGTATTGGTGAAACAAGATAGCATGCAAAGTAAATCCTACTAAACCTTTAAAATGAAAGCAAATATCAATAATGAAACCATGGCCTGTGTGTGTTTGCACAGGAGGGTGTGGAAGATTGAAGTCACCTGCCCTGGGTATGTCACACTTTTGTTGAGCCACATAGGGACAATTTGGTGCAGTGAACGTCTGGGGTCATGGCACAGATGTTGAGTCAGCCAGCTTCAGGGATTGATATCAACATGAGTCTATTCACCACACTGCATGGTGGTTAGAGATAGTGTTTGCAGGAAAGAGCAGTTCTGCATTGAACTTGCCAAATAATGAGTGGACCTAGCTCCTATTACTTGTGCATGTTTACTGCTCTCGGTAGAGGTAGATTTGATATTACTGTTTAAAATCTGGTTAAATAAGTTGCTCTTTGGGCGTTAGGAATGACTGTCATTTGAATTTAGTCCCTTTTTTAATTTCCAGTAACATTTTGGTTTTGACAAAATGCATCATATGCATTTCAGAGCAACTGGAAAAAAACTCAGTAGAGAGTCCTGTCAGGCAGTGATTTATTATCAGGAAATGTGCTCTGCTTTCTTCTGTAGAGCTTCATTAAAAGAAAGTTAGAAAGATATTACAAGAACATAGGAGTACTTAAATAACACCCAAAAACCTGAAGAAACTCTTGACTAAAACTTTTTCACTTGACAGCCTGCAATTATTATTTTACATCTTAAGTTGTGTCATGATTGACAAAGTCGTTACAGATCATTTTGCATTTCTTGTTTTGACATGAGTACAAAGCTGTTGTTCAGATCCTGAAATATTACATGGGCTTCAAGTCTTGGCTCAAATTTCAGTTGCAGGTGTATTTTCTGAGAAGCCTGGTAAATTTGCAATACTGAAATGAATGATGTCGATGTTAATACAACTGGTTAGATTTCTAGCGACATCCACAATAGAGTATTGTGAAAAGAAACTAATATAGTCTGATAAATCAACTTCAAATTGTTATTTTTAAGCACTTACACAACAGCACAGGGGCATCTCAATCTTGCTTTGAAAATTTCTGTTGAAAATCTGCTGTTTCCAGATAGACGTGAATATGCACTAATGATGATTGCTGTTTTCAGATGTCTGTGTAAAACTGTACATCTTTTTCCCAGCCTCAAGTTTTACTCTGCAAGCTGCTGGAAGTTTTGCTGTGATCCAGAGAAGTAAGTGAGGTACCTACCCAAAGGTAAGGACAGCTTTGAATTGAGCACCACTTTGTTTTGCTTTACAGTACAGATTAATGTGTGTAGCTGGTGTAGTAGGTAGTTTGTCATATTTCTGGCCTAAACTGGTAGAAATAAGGTTTTTAGTTGTCACATGGAATAGGCTGAAGGGTAGGGCTCATCTTTTCATAACTTTCCAGCTGTTACCACAGTAATGAGGAAGTGGTCCAGTTTGGTAAAGGTGGTGGGTGTTTTTATTCAAGTGTATATTAATGCATATATACCTGTGTTGTGGTTTAACACCAGCCAGCAGCTAAGCATCACTCGGCTGCTTGCTCATGGTGGGACAGGGGAGAGAATTGGAAAGGTGAAAGTGAGAAAACTTATGGATTGAGGTAAAGACTGTTTAACAGGTAAAACAAAAACCTGATCCAGTGGGAGGTGTCCCTGCCTGTGGCAGGGGGTGGAACTGGACAGATGTTGACGTCCTTTCTGACCCAAACCATTCCGTGATTGTACAATCAGACTTGCCTTTCAGGATTATTGTTTCTCAGTGAGGAATAAAACATTCTTTGCTGAGGAAAGCTATGATAAAGAACAGTCAGAGTGGAGAGCAGTATGCTGAATCAATGTCTGCTGAAAACTTTGGAGTGTTGAAATCTAGAGTAACTTGTTAAGCTGTTGTGCTCTCTTTGTTTAGACATAGGTTAAGTACAGGTAAGGAATTTCAAGTGAGAAATCATTCATGTAAATAGTCCCCAGGGGATATGAAGGAATGCAGTTCTAGGTGAAGTCAAACCTCTTTAGACAAAAGGTTGTGTGTTAGTGACCTTTTCTTGTTGTTTACTTGCATTATAAGTGAAGGGTCTAAAATGAGATGCTCTGTAGAAAAATACCTAAGACAGTGGTGCTGGGATGTATTGAAATGCATTTGGTACTTTTACCTGTAAGGAAGCTTGAGGTCCAATGGAAATCCAGTGCAGAGTTCACTTCTGTATCTGCTAATAATTTTATTTCCCCCACCCCTTTTCTTGTGCGTTCATTGGGGTGGATGATTTTGTCTTCGGTTTCAGTACCTGTACCGTGCTATTTCACCTGCCAAACAGGCCATGTGCTCTCTGCACACCAGCAATGAAATAGACTCCCACACCTTCATGTGAATCTGGCACTTTTAAGGTTCAAGGGACTATACCTCAAACGGTTAAGTTAAGACTCTCTTTATAAGGAAAGAAAGTTTTTGTTTGCGGAAACTTGAGTGCTTTAATCTGAACAATAAAATAATGTGTTAACATGCATACTGGGCAGACCATCCCAGCCATATCTGTTCCTATATGCATTGTTGTACACCACACAAATACTGTGGAAATGTCTCTGTCAGTATGTATGTCAAGAGACTGGATTTAGAAGTTGTTGTCATTTATTGCTGTTAATATAATGCCTAACTTTATTTACTTTTCCATAAGTGTTCCTTTACTTCTGCATTGATTTGAAATATTTCAAGCTATATGAAAGAGGAAATTCCTGATCAAAATACTGTCATACAGAGTTTCCTAACTTCCTTGTTTGACAGTGATTCAGTCTGGTGGTTGATGCTGACTCAGGTGTGATTGTTTGGTTTCTTTTTTTTTTTTCTTTTCCTTAGTGTTCCTGGTTTTACATGGATCTGATACTTCTGGTAAGGGATCTCCATGCTCTGACTCACAATGCAGCAATTACAGGAAAATACCTGTTAGTATCAGGTAAGTTGGTGTTTGCATTTTGTTTATACCTTCAGCTGAGAAATCCAGAAGATTTGAGAAAGGTTAAGCCTTGTAAGTCACACAACCTCATCCTACCTGAGAAACAGTCACTCTAGATTAAATGGAGCACAGTCTCAAATGAATATTCAGTGACTTTATCTGGGCTGAAGAATAAAATGCTCGTACTGCCTGGCTGTGTCAAACACACTATGGATGCTTTGTGACTTGAAGACTAAAACTGAGATCTGCCCAAGTATTTGCTAGCAAGCAAGAGCCAAGAGGTAGAAAAACAGAAAACAAAACAAACTCAGCCTTTTAAGTAGTGTCAAGAGGCTTTGTAAAATTTGCCACAGGCAAAATTTGACTTCTTCATTTTACAAGATGTTTGGCTTTTCTGTGAAGTCAGATATTGGAAGTCTCTGCCTTCGATTTTTCTGGAAACAGAGGGGAAGACTTTATATATGATGGCTTCGGAAGACTAAGAATGAAGAACTTTACTGTCTTGGATAAACCTGGCATTGAAAATATGTTTGTACAGCTGTCACCTTTGTCCCTTAAGCTATTCTCTTCTGTGGTCAGTGGGTGTTTCTCGTGTGTCTGTCTGATGACAGCTCGGGAAGGGACACACCTTGTGGGAAAAGATTCTTTAAGTCTGTGCCCTTTTGACACTGTTTTTGGTGGAGCAATGTCCAGAAAACCTTTCTGAGAGAGTTTTCTGCTGAATAAAAGCTATCTTTTATCAGACAGCTCTGAAATTCCAGTGTGTAGATGAAAATGAAGTAGCAAGAACACATTTGGTTGGAATGAAAGAAACGCGTTTTATACAAGGCATGTACGTATGTGCATGTGAAAAACTGTTCAAAATTCTTGTCCTTTGTGCGCAGTTGCAAGATCAGTGCCCCCATCTTCCAGCTAGACTGTTCATGAAAGTAAATGCCTGAGAGTGGATTCTCAAGCCTTGCCAATAAGTGATGTCAACTTCATCTCTCAGCAGTAAAAATGCTGATTTGTAGAGTGAAGCAGTTTTGGTATTAAGGAATAAAAATCAGGACTAATCCCCGAGCTGGAAGAGGTTTTGCCTGTTTATATTCTTATTCTGTTTCTATTTGAGGTAACTTGCCAGAAGATTTAAGATACCAATTATTTACCTTTCTAGTGTTCTATCACCCTGTCTTACTTTCTTCTTGTACAACAGAGGTTAAACACAGAGCTCTTTATCTTGGAGATTTCTGCAAAGATAATCTTCAGGGAGAGCAGTGCCTAGAAAAATAATGGAGATGCTTTAGGCCAATCCTTTTCATTCTACAATTCTACAGCATCACTGTGTGCAAGTAGTGGTTTGGTAAGTAGAGATGCATAGAAATAAGTCACTTTTCTCCAATAGTACTGCTAAAAATTACATTCTTCTTTCTTTAGTTCTGCTTTAATATTTTTCTAAAGCATGACAAGCAAAAGCAAAATGTGAACATTGCAGGGAAATAGGTGGTGATTCTGTCTGTGTTTTCTATTTTGTAGTTTCTTTCTGGCTTCCCCCTATGCTGCCTATAAGCGCTCTTTATCCATTGGCACATAAACGGGAGAAGGAGAGGCAATCATAGCAGGATGCAGGGCACTTATTCTTAAGATAATTCTGGGCAGTTGAAATCCCACTTAATTGCAGCTAAGCAGAGGAACTTCCCATCCCACCAGGAGTTTTAGGCCTGGTGCTTAAATTTTACAAAAGCAGAGATTCATGTTTTGTCTCACACTAACAAAGAAGGAAATAGATGTTCTGCAGGGGATTCAATGGAATCATTCTCTTTTAAATGCGTTTTGGCTGTTCATTTGCAAATGCATCAGAAATCTCATCTTGTACCCTTTCCAAGGATAGTGGGAAGCCCACATTAATGCAGCCTGTGCTGTCAATGAGCTGAGACTTTCCATGTGTATTATATGAAAGAATTTCACTGGGTGGGCCTTTTGGCGATTTGATTCAGCTAACACCTGGGTTGGTAAGAAATTCCCTGTGAAACTCTGGATTCATTGTCATTTGAAGATTAATTCTGGAACAGTTTACTAGTTGTGCAGCCTTCTGCCATGTATTAGAAGTAAGGGTCACGTTTCACTTTGTTTTTTAAGAAATTAAAGACCTTTTCTGCTCTTCTGGTTTGTTGAACGTATATACATGGAATGAAGTGGTATAAAGAGTTCAGCTGAACTTGCCACTGCCTTCTAAGAAGTTGGTTTGTGTGACTTGCTCTGTCATGGAGGGGCTAGGAAAGCAGTTCTATCAGCTGCTCTTGTCAACATTAGTTGTCAGCCCTTGTTTAGGGTTAAGGATTATACACATTATTCCTGTAATCATTAGCTATGCCTAAGGCAATTGTTATAGTTAAGGAGGACTCAAATATCACTGGGTAAATAATTGCAGGGTAACCTTGAGCTAATGAAATGTCTTGGCTGACAGCAAGTACTACATCACTCACCAAATCTAGCCCAGAAGTCCTTAATAGTCTCCTGTTTTTAGCCCTGGAAGGAGGGGTGTGTCCATCGTCTCAAACCGATGACTAAACCTCTGGAGTGCTTGTGGGGCTATAAATACACAGGGTGCTATTTTAGTTGCAGTACCTGTGAAATGGATCTTGGAGAGAGTGAGAGCACAGCTGTCTGCCAGCGAGAGCAGCATTCCTGTCCCACACCTGTTTGAAGGTTGCCAACATTGCCTGCGCTGTGCTACTGAGCTGCATTTATGTGTTCAGTACTGCAGATGCAACCAAGGCTGTTTTCCTCTTTAAATCGTCACTTCTAAGGCAAATATTAAGTGGTGAGAATTTCTAAGAACTTGAGCACAATGTGGAGGCTTCCAACCAGCTTTTATTTCCAGCAGACCAGAACTGCAGCATAGAATGTTACTGTCCTTTGCACTGTATCCTCTGTGTGGTCTTACTGCTGCAAAATACCCATTACTTTTTACAAGCTTCAGAGTGTAGGTCAGCATAGTGAAAAAAGACTTTTTAGGTGTTGAAATGTCCCTACAGATGTAAATATGTTAGGCAAACACTGTAGATCAGAGCAAGCACAGTTAATGTGCAGGGTTACCACTCCAAAGGTATTGCAGGTATGTTTTTTTCATGAACCTTTAACTTTCTTTTAATTCAGATATCTTAGCTTCAAGGGAAAAAAAATGAAGTAGATGTGTCTTTTACTTGGTATTATTATATTCCTCCTCCTGGGCTTAAGTTTACCCCCCTTTGAACTCATATTCTTGACCTTTCACTAGATTGACTGCTTATGCAGCTGGAGTCCAGCAAAAGGCATGGTTGAGAACTGGACTGCAGGGCTGATTTGTCTCACTCCCCTCTTTAATGAGTTATTCTCTTATTATGGGATGAGTACTGTTCTGTCAGCACTGACAGGATAAACGTGCTGAAAGTTGCCAAGGAGAAAAAAGGGAAATGTTCTCTTGTAGGTGTTGAACCTTGTTCTGAGGCTCTCAACTTCGTAAAGGAACTTCTGTAAGCCCCCACCATAGATCCAGGTAAGTAGCTTCTAAATTCAAGGCCTGTCTGCCACTCTGAACAGACTGCAGATAACTCTGACAGCTTCTGGATCCTGAAACAGGAGATGTCCATGGATTTGACTTGGTCACTGTGCTGTGGTGGGTTCTTCTTGGCAGTGTTGTTTAGCATGAGTCATACCAGCTGGGAGAAGCATTTGAAGTCTTAAGACAGGGGTTATTTCTAAGTGTTCTTGGGACTAATATGAGGATTTGACAGTTATCCTTAAAGGAATCTGAACTATGGGACATTTGAGGAAAGAGCCAAGGGACTGGTGGGAACAGCATTCTGGCAAGTGCAGCTGCAAAAACATGAAGCTGTTTCTCCCTAAAGATTTGGAGGAAAATATTGGTGTTTCCTTTCACAGCAAATCTTGGGATGTGTAAATGGAAAGAGAAAGATGGGAGCCTTTATCCTGCCCACCAGTATTTCTGAAGGCACTTTGTTAAAGTTTGAGAGTAATACGATGTTATCACAGATTCTTTTTTCTTTGATTTCTTCTCTTCCCTTCCTTAAGTCTTGCAGCTTAAGTCCATGGGGGAGAATTTCTTTCTGGCTCCCACCCTTTCTCATGTTCTGCAGCAGCTGAAACAAAACATTTGAAACTCTTTATGTTCTTAACATGTGAAAGAAAGCCTTCCTCTGCCCTTTCTGCTTCAGGATTCCAAGAGGAGTTATTTCTGTGCTATCATTATGCTCAAGATCCATGGTGCCCTCCTCTCTGCCCTATATCTCCTGTAGAGATAATGCAGCTCTTTCCAGTTTTGCCCTGTTCATATTTTGATAATGAAGTGTTATAACTGAGTAACATAGAAAGCAGTTTTTTAGTTCTAGTCTCCACAGAATCCATTCTCGGACAAGGAAAGAAAATGAAAACACCAGTGCATTTTTAAATTGTAGTTTCTGAGGTAAAGCACCAGTGTCCCTAATCATATTCAACAGCATTATTAGCTGGAGCTGCAGAGGGAGTGCACAACCTGGGCTACAGATTCTGCTTAATGTTATACTTTGGTTTCCTGTTGAGCTGGGATGATGACTACTTTTACCTCTGTAATGATGCTACTGTTATTATCTCTGCCTTGTGGGGGCAGCCTTCCTTGAGCAGAAGGCAGGGAGGTAGAATGCAAAATAACCCTAGAAGCACAAGCAAATAACTTTTTGTTGTCATGGCTTTTGGATAGTCTGAAATCTCTTGTTGAGTGAGTTTCCTATTTCAGGAACACCCTGAAGATGCTTAATGGCATTTTGCTTGTTCTGTGTTGTACAGTCATATAGTTCTTCCCTTCCTATCTTTTCCCCTGGCATTAGAGAACAGCTCCTCGCTGTTTGCGGAGGTACTAATCAGTGGGTTGCATTAGCACTAGCGAGAGCAATTCATAATGTGTATTCTGTTTCACCACGCAGAATGCATCAAAGTGTCTGTTTAAAATGCAGTTAAGGATTACAAAGCCTGACATATCTGCCTGGGGAAACACAGTTTACTTTGTTGAGAAGCAAAGAGAGAACATTGTGAGTGGTATGTTCAAAGTGAGGGTTTCTATTTTTTTTTTTTTTTTAAAGAATAAATAAACTTCAAGTACAGCTGAACACCTGCCTAGCAGAACTGTTCTCAATCATTTGGAATGTTATCAGCCACTGTTTGTTGAATTGTCTTAAGTCTCCAGCACCATAGTAGTGTTTAGCGTATGATTTAGGCCATAAATGTACACAAATCAGTACTGGTACTTTGCAGGTTGTAGTTTAACCTTTCAAAGGATCACTGTTCCCTCTAAATTGACCAGGACTACCCACCCATGCACCTTGTGGTACTGACGCCCTCTTCCTTCCATAAGAAATCGGTTTTATTTTTTTTCCTTATAACAGACTGTATATCCTTAATTATGATAATAAGAAATAATGTAGCAAAAATACTTGGCCTGTGGCTCTGTAAGATTGTCAGTCATTTTCCATGAAGGTCAGGGAAATGGAAAATCCAGCTCTGTTTTCTGGAGTCTGCACTGTGTTAATGCTCACAGTCCTCCTGTTCATGCTTTATTTCTTTCTTAAAAAAAAAAGTATTCTTTGAGAGATAGTGATAACTGGCACAAAGGTTTCTTGGCAGCACTTGTTGCAAGGAGTTGATTAAAGGCTTAGAGAAGGAAAAAAGGTGGTATTGATGAACCTTTAAAATAAAATTTAGATGAACGATTGTCTTGTAGTTCAGTAATCTTGATTATAACATGATAGGAAGCAGGTCTGAGACACTGAATCAGTTAGGAACTAAATACTCTATCATCAGCTTTGAATACTTTGTGGTCAACAAGAATGATAGCTGGGACAAAACTTGTGACTTTTTTTTTCCCCCAGCAGCGTTTTGACTTCATGAAACACGTTTCTGCTTGACTAATTAACTCAGTTAAGATAGCCATGTATTGTATGAGCATTATTGTATTTTCCTTGTAAAGTCACACACCTAAGTCTGTAATTTTTATTTGTTTAGGGCACTTATACAGTGAAGAAAGATGAATAATACTAAAAATGAAATAATTCTAGACAGATTTTACCCTTATTTTTCCTATTTATTTGATGGCTTGATGTGAATCTTTTTTATACAATCTGTGCTTCTAGCTGCCAGCATCTTCAACTGATTTTCTGAAGTGCAAAGCGGCGTGATAGCAAAAAAAGAAGAAAATAAAAAACAACACTTATGGAAGAATAAAAGGTTATATGATTAGAAGGTCATATTTGAAACAGGAACCATCCCTAGGTACATTCACTTAAATACTTATTTCTATTGCTTTATTACTTGTCATTTACTTAATTACTTTTTTCTGTTGCTTTAAAAAGAATCTTGAATTAGTTACGAAACTTTTTCTTTAAGAAATTTCTTTGTATTTAGCTGTCATCTCTCTGTAAGTATTTCCAGCAATTGTGTTAATGGTTTTGCTGAGTAAAATATCTTGAATATCTTATAACTACACCTGCCTTAAAGCAGCTAAGCCTGTTACATTGAACAGTCTCTGGCACCTTGTTACTTAGCAGGGCATGGACAAAGGCGTATTTAAATGCAGGACAATGTCAGAGAAAACATGTTTCTACTGTAGGGTTGAGAGCACACTATTAATGAGCTGGAAGATTTACCACAGCTGATTTCTGCCAGAAGCTTTGCTCATTCCCACTGTAAGTTAACATTTTCACTTGCTCCATTTTATTGGCACACACGAAACACCTAAGCATGGTGCCATTACACTCTTACTACTATACTAGGGTTGTTTCTACCACAAATTACAGGGTCTGGACTGACCAAGAAGGGCAGGGCTTGGTCTCTTGTACCTTTTTATGGCATTGCAAATAGCTATGCGCTCATCCTGGAGTAACAGTGCAGGAATACAAATTACAGACTGGCCCAGTCTGCTTGCTGGTGTCTTGGTGCAAGCGCTTGTTTATGTCCACTTCACTCTCCTAGTTGTTTCACAAAAGACATATGGACATAAAGGGAACGTTGAAGGGCCAGAGAGGTCTTGTGGAGATTTAAGGTCCATTTAGTAGGTATTACTGAAGTTGGTAGTGAAATAAGTAACTGGAGAATAAACCAGTGGTCTTGCACTGGCACATTGCAGTTCAAAGATAGTAGGAAACTCTTCTCCAATTTGAACTGCAGATGGGTATGGGGAAGCAGATGGTAATTAATGGAAGTACAATGACTCTCATTTTGAAGTCTGAAGCATCACAACCCTGAAAATTGCTTGAGGAAACAGTGCTGGTTTGGAACAAACCAGAACTATTTTAAATTACTCTGCTTTAAGTGTCCTGGTGAGTCCTGTCCTAATACTGCAAGCTGTTACAATATATGAATTTATTTTTAGGATTAATACAGCACAAAAGTTTAAAGCATTAAAATTTTCTTACGCAGGTTTGAGTTCTGTGGAGAAGAAAATTCTCCAGTTTGTGAATAAGACTTTGATTTTTGAGAACAGACCGGCAACTGGCCATAATGGAGAGTGGGGATGGAGTGTGGGGTTTCTCCTGGTTTCATTTATCTATATTTTGGAGATGCATGTTATCTCTTCAGTTGCATGTTTGGAACTTCCTATACTTTAATGGGCTTGAACACACAGAATAATGGGATTTTGCCCATTTCGTATGTAAACTGAAGCCTTGGAAATTGGAAAGCAAAGCTTTTATTCTGTTTGTGAAACATTATCCAAAACAGTTTATAAAGGAATTGGCACTAACTGGAAGTTGCAGTTAGAAGCTATTAACTCAACCCTGTAATAAAAACCTATAGATAATTTAAATACAAGTGAGAAAATAAAATCCTTTACTGGTAGCATTTTGCAGAGATATTTAAATATCTGCCATGTGTCCTTCCTCTTACAGATATTAACCTAGATCTATTAACTTCTAAAGCTGTGTAGACAGCAATCATCTAGATCAAAAGTTTTCCTAAAGCTTATGTTGTCTTATGTCTGTGCAGATCTTCTGGGAGGGCTTATTCATCCTTTTTGTAAGGAGGCAGCATCAGTTCCTCCAAAACTGACTGGATTGGCATTCTGCTTGGAGCCTCCAACCCTGTTACAGTCGCATCTAATTCTGAGCTGGTTTCTGCTGGAGTAGTGTTCCCGTTTCTTGAAGTTACACAAAGATATAGATTTGTACTGCTGATGACTCCAACAGTAAATAACTTTGGTTGGCTGGGGTGATAGGGAACAAAAAATCCCTATGGAAATGCAGGGAAGCAGAAAGAAGGTTGAGAGATGTGATGACTTTCGGCCTTACTGGAATAAAATACCATGAGGCTGCATGGCTTTTAATGATAACAGATGTATTGTCACGGCTGCAGCATCGTTGTTTGAGGTCTCTCAGTCCCTAAGTTCTTCGTGAAATACAGAGATGTCTCGTCAGTTCTTGGTCTGTGTACACTGGAACACTTTAGGAAGGCTTCACCAATCACTACCAGGGGAAATGGTCTATTTTAGGTCTTAAGTTATTTCTAAGAACAATAATCTTTAAAACACAAGTTTTACGTCTTGTTACTATTCCCAGATACTGTTTTTTGTAGAAATCGTTGTGGGGCTCTACAAATGCTAGTTCAAACTCTAAGTAACTTCTTTATTCAGAACTGAAGATTTGTGGCAAGACTAGCTTTTTTAGGAGCAAGTGTACATCTTTCCTTAAAATCAGCTCTTTGGCTGCCATGTGGGAGTTGAGCTGGCCAAAGCTGATCTGGGTGAGGTGTGGCCACTGCACATGTCCTGTGTTGATTACTTCTGTCCAAGTTCTTTGGATGTTTGCGGCTAGTGCAGGATTTTAATACCTAGTTGTGTTTCTGCCTCTGCTTTCATAATAGCATGTATCCCCATACAACTTTTCAGGACTTTAAGTGGTCCACTCTGACTTAAACTGCATCATGTAGAGGTGAAAACTGGGAAAAAGCAGATCTCATGAAATATCTAGTCCTTTCCTGGTACATTTATGATATTGCATGATTTTTTACTTATTCACTTCTGATTTTGCATACATGAAACAGGTTTTCTTGTGATATGCTGAAATTTTGAAAGGAAAAATGTAACAAAGCAAGTTAATTAAGACTTTTCTTTCAAATATTTCTAATTTCATGTGAACTGAGAAGACTGTTTCCTCCACTGTCTCTGGGATGTTCAAATGAGCTGTCTTTCTCAATCTAAATACTTATCGTACTTTTTTGAAAGATCAGATTCTTATTTCTTTTGTAAATTTCTGTAGGGAAATTTTGTTAGTTGAAATATCAATGAGATGTATCTCTGCAAAGAATTGCACAAAACGGCTGAGAAGATGACGGAAGCTGATAGCGTTCTTGCAGCTGAGGTCATTTGATCCTTGCAGTTTCTGTTTTAGCAGGGGCAGCAAGGCAGGAGGTCCGCATCTGAGAAGATGACTGCATTCAAAAGACAGATTCTGCAAGCTGTCAGACTAGAGAAGCTTGAGTCTGAGTAAGCAGTTGGATGAGTGATTGCAGCCAGAACTATGATATTTACCAAATTAGCCCTGTTTCCTTTAAACAAATAAAAACAAGGAAGGAAAAAAGATCTGATGTCATGTTTTGTAATTGAACTCTGATGTTCTTAAGCCCCACAAATGGAACATGGCTGTAAATGCAAACTTGAACTTGGTCAATTGGTGCAACCCCCAGGGAGAAGCAGAAAGGTGCTGTGGACTGCTCATACTTCACCCATCTCTGGTGCCATTGCTGTCACTTCCTATTTGTTTTATAAAGGGATCTGCCTAAGAGATAAATCTTGAAAAGGGTTTTAAGACAATGATTAGTAGCATGAGGGGAAACCTTTACAGAAGGAGGTCCTCTTGTCCCTCTCTGAGTCTTTACTTCAAAACCAACAAGCTTTGTGCTGCTTTTAGACTGCAAAATAATACATACTGTATCCTGTGCTGAGCTTACCATGACACGCAGGATGACTTTTTATTGTTATTCTCGTAACAGCCTTGCTTTAAGAAACCTCAGAAAGAAATGTTTTCTCATCTATCATGAAATCTAAACCTTTCTAATGACTGTCAAAACCCTTTTGTGAAGCAGTTAGGCCAAACTGTGGTTTCCATTTAAGAAGAAAAAAAAAAAAAGAAAAAGCCAGTTTGCTTAAAAGTAATAGAGAGAAGCAGCAGATTCTTGGTGGGTATACTCTCCTACTGAGAGCTTTCTTGGTAGTCCCTAAAAACTTTATTTTAAAATAAAAGCTTCTGCATCTTTTTAAGTCAGTAAAATATAAACCAACACCAAATTTACTTGACATGCTTGTACTTTTTTTTATATAAGTCAGATTTTTCGCCTTTCTAACTTGAAGGCTATGGGATTGCTTCCAAACAGTCTGACGCTTTAAGGGTCAGGAGCCTTAGGAAGAAACAAACAAGAGACTAAATTTTGCTTTTGCTTACACTGGGTCCATGCCAGAATAACTCAACTGATGTAACTGGAGTGAATTATCCTCGGGCAAATCCAGAGTAATAAACTGAACTCTTTCTTATCTTGCTGCAAGGAGGATAAAAAAATAAGAGATTTGTCAGCTGAGTTTTCTTTTGATGAGCTAGGCAACAATGAAACTGCTCTTACCTGCTGGTTTTGCTCTGTCTTAACTGTGGTCACACTTCTGGATTTGTGTTGGTGTTCCTTATGAATACCAAGACCTGATGGTTTGAGGAAATACCCTAGAAATTCCTTTTGCTGAAGGTGCTGCATGGTCTAGGAAGAGTCACTAAAGCTCATGTGACAGTAATGAACTTGTTAAACAAGCACAGCCTGTGGTATTAATTTATTCAACCTGGATATGAGTGTACATGCAAAGAAATCTTACCACTCTGCAGAGCAATCCTTAACTTTGCTATATTCAACCTGAATAATAGAAGCTAGCTGTCACTAACCTTACTTGCCCTCCTCCCTAAAATGGTTTCTATCTAAAGCTGAAACACGCACATCAGTAGGCAGTAGTATCAAGGCAGGAGCATGGTTGTGGGTGTTGAGAACAGCTTGCAAAAATATTTTAATAATCTGTTTTTAATTTTGCATGGAAGCTGGCTACATGTTTGGACAGTGCCTGGCGAGTGAAAAGGATAGCCCCAGGCTCCTACCCACACGTGTTTATCACCAACCGCTTTGAAGATCCCCACATAACATGGGGGAAAAAAGCATATAATCTGTGGGGCTGAGGCGGAACTCTGAGCTGCATCTCAAAGCACTGATGCAGGTGAGGGTACTTCTAAGCCTCAAACAATACTTTTTCTAGACATCCAGTGTGGCTTTATCTGTACAGTTCATCAGAGTAAAGAGGCAGAGAGAAGAAAGGCTGTTTTCAGAGTCTTCAAGAACTTGGGTGAACAGTAAAAGTAAGTTTTTAATACACTTCTGGGCTGCAAAACAACTCCAAAAGGAGCTGCAGAGGAGAAAGCAGACAAGATCCTGAATGGATTTCTTACTGCTCAAACCGAGATGCCAGCATCATCCTTGGGACCAGGCAAGCTGGGATGCAGTGCATTTCCTTACCTTCAAAACTCATGCTGGTTTATGGCTATATAGGTTTTTTAAATCCTGCTGATACTGCCAAGAATATCTAAACCTCAGTAATTTTCTTGAGAATGGATTCTAATCTACAGTTCTTGCCATCTTTTGTTTTCTGATATGCTAATTTAATACACTGTTTTCTTGATGGGATGCCATCAAATAAGAGATGTCAGAAAGACCTTTAAAAATACATACTGTTCAAGCAAGCTGTTTCATAGCACTTAAGAGATTTTCTATCCTGCCTTAAATTATCCTGCCTTAAATTTAATTTATATCTGAGCATGGTCAGATCTGTATCACCTATCTTGGTTTTACTGCTTGGTTGTTTTATATTTAAAAATCCAAACAGAAAGAAAAAGTTTTTTTTCTCCCATCAGCTGCCTTGGAAAAATTAATAACAACTGTGCTTTTAGATGGAAGCAGAAGTTTTATGGGGTAGGATGAGTAAATCTAGAAGAGCGTAACGTAATAAGTTGTGCTGAGCATTTAGAGTTTCTCCATGTGGATCCTATACAGTTTTATGCCTTTTAGTTTAATGGCGTGTGAGCAGCCTGCCAGTCATGACTGAAAAATTAAGGTGTGTTCCCAAGAGGGACTGATGTTACGTTAACAGAGTTAAGGATTTGTGTATGATACTAGGAAAGCGCTTCAATGGTGTGTTCCATAATGGTACTATTACTGGTGCCCTTATGAATGAGAGGGTGTTGCTTTGAATATGAAGATGTGCTGTATTCAAAGTGAAACCGTTACCTGTTGACTTCAACTGTGTATGCACTGTGAATGGAGCAAGAATAACGTAGCCTGTTCTATGCCTGGAGTTAATTCAGGGCATTCTGTTCTTTGATCATAGAATAAGCTCTCAAGTAACGTGATGAGAATCCGTGTTGACAAGCCAAATAAGCATCCACTCTTAGGTGCTTTTTACAAAATAAGAGCATCTACTTGTGATTTATATTCTGTCATTTGGATAAAAAAGTCACACTCTTAACTGACTTAGAGCTTTAAAAGTAGACCAGTCCTCAGACTTACAAGAAACTGCAAAGAACAATAGATGAAAACTCTTAGGAGCTTTACTGTAGTGTTTTACCTGCCTGCAGCAGAAGTGAGTGGGATAGGATTGCAACTGGGGGGAAAAAATTTGCTTTTGTGTGATTATTTATTTATTTCTTAGAAAACCCTTTATTCTCTTGAACATCTGTAGTCTAAACTCTTCCTGCGTTAACTGGATACGGTCAATTCCTTTCCCTTTGGGTATTTGCAGTGGCTGGAACAAGCGTGTTAGGATGTCAATTGAAGATTACAGAAGTTTTGGATGAAAAAGAAGTTTTATGGCTTATTGTATTGGGCTGAAAGATTCAAGATCTTTAAAGGTTTCCATTCAGGATCCCTAAAGCAATGAAAACTATGCACTGAAATGTTTTAAAGAGTTAATGAAGTCTAAGTAAGAAACTTACCTCATTCGTTAATTCTAAGTGCACGCTTGCTCATGGGTGCAGATACTCAGCTAATGCTGCAAAATGAGGGTTATAAATGTGCGGTAAACCCATGGCTATCACTCATCTGCCACTTCTGGTGGGGGGGAAATGTGTAGCCAGACTGGGAGATGAGAAGGCTGAAATTTCCAGATGGCCACGCAAGTTGTAAAGTTAAGAAACTATGAACAAGTTAAAAAAAAAAAAAAAGCTGCTCTGGTGTTGAGCTCAGTTCTCAGAGCCCCGACTAGCAGTGTTCTGAGAGTTCATAGACTGGCAGGGAATCAAATATTTCTGCCTTCACCAGCACCAGTAGTCCTAACATGCCTCTTCCGGGAAGAAGTGCTGTTTCACTTTGAACATATGGCTTTATCTGGAGCTAATAGACTGCTTTATGAACATTTCCAACAAGGACAAGTCTTACATCAAGAAGGCCAAGAATGCAACTTCATTTCCTCTTCTAAAGTTTAATTTTAAAAAATTGTTTTTGCTTTTTTTTTACAGATTTAATTTGGAGCACATATGTGTGACATATATAACGTCATTAAATAGTTATCGGACACTCATTGAAACAGTGGGAACAAAGTAAAACAAACAATAACTTCAAGATGCACGTGGGTAACTATACTGACTGGTATGAATTTACATCCAGAGCTGGCCAGTTTAGTTTTTGTAACTGTAGTTTCTGTTCAGAGCAATAGCCAGACCAGTGGCTTTAACATGGAGGCCCAGACTTTATTAATATTCACATCTCCTTCATGTATAGTGTATAATATAAACATTTGAAACCTTAAAATACAGTCACCCTTGTGTACTTTAGATGCCATTATAAACTAACATCTTTCCCTGTGCCACTGGGTAGGTGTCCCAGTGTCGTACAGCATATTCCTAGCGAGCGGAATCCATTTCGCTGATTGTGAGCCATTGCTATTTTCTCTTTTGGCAGATAATGACTAAGCTCTTGTGAAGTGATCCTTGTGTTGTTGTGGGGATGCCAAAAAATGTCACTTACTGAAAAAACAATGGTACTGTGAGTGGCTTGGCCTTTGCGTGCTACAAATAACATATGGTAAGTAGGTGGATTTGCAAGTTCAGCATTTAATGCAAAAGGTTATGTGTAAACAGTAAGTAGTCAGTGTGCTCCATAATGTTAGTGAGGGAAGAGACTTACATTAGGACAGCTCGATAAGTTTTCTGTTCCTGAATACCTTTTTCAGGTTCTCCATTGGTCTGTTTATCTCATAAAAATTAAGTTCTGCTCCTCAGCATCTTGGCCAAAGCTTTAGATGAAAACAAGCCTGTTATTTTCTGTCTGCTATGCTACGACAACAGCTGAGGCATAAGTGTATGGGTGGTTTTCCTACCCTTCTTGTAACATCTGGCAAAGGGCAAGTGTGAATATCTTGGGACAGTGCTTTTTTCAGTCACGTACGGAAGTCCACCTAAGAAAGGTGATGTAGGAAATAAACTTCCTGGACTCTATCAGCGAAAGGAGAATCTACTGACTTTTCAGTTTAATTTTCATAGCAAGTAATTCCCTGCATCCCAGACTTACACAAAATTCACTGTATTTACTTACTATCTTTAATTTTATTTAAAATTGAATGAAGAAATCCTTTCCTTCTGCAGTGCGTTTTTTCAGGAACCACCATTTTCACAGGTTTTTTTGGCAGTGTTCCGAGTGATTTGTTTTATTTTTAATGTAATGCTAAGTCAAGGTGAACTTCACGGAACTGCAGGCCCAGATATCTGAAATACAACCATCCATCAAAAGCCCTTAGTGGGACAATTACAGCCCCCACATCCTCCTACAGCAAACTGTGATTATAGGAAAAGAATGCTTGGGGGCTGCAGCTGTGATTACGCTGTGTATTACTCCAGGCTTCACAAAATCACCTGCTGCAAAGTCCTAGTAATGAGAAAGGCGAGGTTCATCTCCCCTGTGTTCTACCTTAATACTGACTTTACATATATTGTGATTTATTTCAGCATCTGCCTTAGTGCTTTCTGTATAAGTTAGTCACATCTGCTGTGTGGCTTTCATGGTCCTTACAGAGCACATGCAGCTTTGAATATTTCTTTGAGATCAAGCACAGTGCATCCCCAATGGCTGCTCCTCACTGAGTGCTCTCAGCATTGCTTTTCTACCTGGCTCATTTTCTTTCCGTCTCAATGTCATCCTTGCTTCTGGAAAGCCAAGACCAGCCCTGGTGTCATT
This sequence comes from Clamator glandarius, assembly GCA_033459285.1. Lineage (NCBI taxonomy): Eukaryota > Metazoa > Chordata > Aves > Cuculiformes > Cuculidae > Clamator > Clamator glandarius. The sequence continues at coordinate 1,183,661 of JAUNZM010000044.1, forward strand.
ACTCCTTCCTGCTATTTTTTAGCTCTTCTTCCTTCCTCTACTTCCACAACTCACTCTAGAATGTGATTTCCCAGTGATACAGACCTTGTTGTCACTTGTATGGATATAAAGCAAGGGTAAGCCAAGTCTAAGATGTTAGTTTGGTTTAAACAAAGAGCGTGGTGATTTGTTAATGCTCTGCACAGACTGCAGAGCCCTAAGGTGCCGGAAAATATCTTCAGCAATAAGTGCTCAGGTCCAGAATCTTGCTGTGCCGTACACAGACCAGTCAGACTGGTGATGCTTCTGTGAGATTTCGCCTACAGGCAACGCTTCATAGGGAGCCTGAGCTTGGAATCAGTATTGTCTTTGTTACTTTACTAATACCCGTACAAAGGTCTTCATAAGAAAGTATCAGTTATTTGCTGGGGAAAGTGATGTTACTAGTAATTATACAATCCTCCAGGCACATGGCTGAGAAAAACGCATGCATTTATTCCTTTATGTCTAAAGCACATCAGATAAAACCTGAAGCTTTAGATATATTGCATGGAAAACCATATGGCCACATCCAGGCTTGGAAAGACATTTGACTTGGCTGAATTATTTTCTCAGCAAGCTTTTCATTGTGGGCTGAAGGATTTGGGGATTATAGCAGGACTGTGGAGAAGACTGTCATGTCCTTCAGCAGTTTTAGCACGATGTAGTTATGAGCACAGGTGGGTAGCGCAACACTTCATGCTTCATTTCCCACTAGGTGTCAGTTAGCATTTCACTCCCACGACTGGAAAGAAATATCAGTGATGATGGAGCACCCTGCGCGACATTCCATACTCAAATGGAGGCACAGCAGCTGCCACGTCTCTGGTGATGTGGATAACGTTTTTGTTGTTGCTGCTGTTGTTCTGGAGGAACTAAGGGGTAGAGAATAACGTGTTGTTCTCTTGTGGAAGCAAATGCCTGACTGAACAGAGAATAGTGCAAGGAAGCAAATGGTGCTGACTATTATTGCCTTTGTTCACAGAAAATGTGCAGTAAGAGAAACATATTTAGAACTGTAAATTAATTTTATTACCATAGGGAGCAATTTTGGTAAGAAAGAAAGCAACAGGAGTAACTCCAGAAAAGATGTGAGGTTTTGGGTGATACTATAGATTTGGGGGTTTTTTTACAGAGCATATGAATGCCATTTTTAGGGAGTTAGTTTTACAATAAAGGAGTGTTTTAGTAAAACCACACAGATGATGTGTTCCGAGTCTAATTTTTCATTTATGAGCTGTGTACAGTAACAGAGAAACTAATTTAACATCCATGGCTCAGATAATTTCCATTCTCTGCTATAAAACGGAAAGGAAAGGGCAGTCCCAGTTTGCTTATGACTCGGCCCCAGTCTCTCCAGACTGACCTTTGAGTGTCCTTCAGTCTGACTGCAAGCAGTTGACTTTTTTATCACCCCCTCGTTTTTGTCAAGGTAGACTGAAGCCTGGTTCTGGAAAGTAAGGGCCAAGATGTTTTTCCCCTGAAAAGCTCGTTCTCTTAGCTTGGTGTTGCCCAATGTTACTTCGCTCTCTTTTGGCAAGGTTTGGTGGGTGGAGGAAGGGAATAGGTCTTATTTTGAGATTTGAAAAGGAGCTGAATTTTATATTAGCTTCACAGTTTATTTGTTTTTATTCCCGTCCAATAAAAAGCTGCTTTTCCATGGGAGCCTGAGGAGAGCTTACTCAAGATGAAAGGAAGTGGAATGCGTCTGAAAGAGCAGCCAAACGTTGATAGCTTTTTCTTGCGGAGGGTATGAGCAGTTAAATAGTTTTAAAAGACAGTGTTGCTTTCCTCTTAGCCCTCTCTGTTTTTCAGCTCTCTTCCATCCTTCATGGAAGTATCGTACTTGATCTGCCAAAACTTTTTTGTTAAATTGAATTCTTCTGAGAACAAATCATTCTTCTATGAAGTTTGAAGGACCATGTGCAGCTTGGGTTTGCCCTGGTATTTTCAGGTTGGTTTTGATCATCACCGTAGCAAACTGGATTAGATTTCTTTTGTGCTGCTTAGGGACACAAGGGGATGCAGCAGCTGTGTAGAGCTAGTATAACAGTCACGTTTAGTTATGCACAGAAACATTTCTTGGTGTTGAATAACCTGATGATGTTGCTTTTCCCCTTAAAACAGTCACTTGGCTCCATGTGCTCAAGGTGCACAGTATTTCATATTTCTTTTATCTGTCTAAAATAGGAAACATCGGGAGGCCCATGCACAGCAGGTATTGGCAAAATCCACCTTGTGCTGATGGGAATTACAAAACTGATAGTGCTGGGATTCCTAAGTAGACTTCTAATGAACATGGCATGAGCAATGAACTCTTGGCTCAGAGTTGTTACCATGTGCCATTTCACCTGAACACACAATCTGTGTTACTAAGAAAATGACTTGTGAAAAGTGTGGCCTACTTGTACTGCAGACGAGTGATAGAATCAGTGGCATCACATTTATAGCATCAGCACTGAGCTTAATGAGGATGGTGAGAAAAGCAACAAAACAGTTCCTTTTCTACTCCTTGCGTTTCCATCTCAACTTTAACTTTCTCTCTTGTTTTGCTTTCCAGAAATGCATTTTCTTTTGCACTTTGCAGATATCACTTTATATTAATTTTTCCTACTTGAACTCTATTAACAGTAATTTCAACACAGTGAAACCACTGACCGTGTCTTTTGTTAAACGACAGGCTTTGTTTACAGAGGTGGTAAGTTTTGGGAGTTAACACACAACACTGAGTCGGAGTTGCCCTCAGTGCTATGGCCAATTATCGCTTCTTATGACAAACTTCCTCTGTTTTGCTTCTTATCTCTGCCACCTACAATTGCAAGGTGTACTTCATGGAATACGTTGTACAGAACGTTCTTCTCGGAGGAGAAAGTGCTAAACAGTTCCAGCCGTGTTGGAAAACAGGCTTTGCTTTTTAAATAGGAGATGTTTTAAATCTATTTTGTTTCCTAGTTTTCTCCACATCAAAGCGTCTGTTGCTTAGGTTTTTTAGGAAGCTTCTTGCTATTTATTGTTCACGTTTCTAATTCCTCAGTGGCTGCAGACTTAAGGGATAAGACCATTCTTGTAGGGTTTTTTTTTTTTTTGGTCATTTGTTCCTATATCTTTTCCAGTCATCTTTTTTTTTTTTTTTCCCCTAGAAATAATGATTTCTTTATACGATCAAAACTCTTGTCTCTGCTAATATTCAGACTGGCTAATCCAAGAACTGCTCAGAGTCCACTAGTTTGTTTTTTTTTTTTTTATCAGCAGCTGTTTTTGGGAAGTGATCCCAAGTACCCTTACTTTTGACAGGAAAGTGTGAAAAGCTGTTTGCACCTAATTGAGTTACTTAATTCTGGCAATTTTCACTTTGTCAAGGGAGCTGCTTTCCTGTTGTAGTTCTACCTGTCTTCAAACTGTGTATCAAATTCTTTCAGACCGTGCTGGCACTTTATATGCTGAGAGCCATCATCTGTTGCCAGCAAGCCTTTATTAGCCTCTTTACTTTCCTTCCTTTTAATATTTCAAGTATACAATGTTTTATGTTTTGCTTCTTATTTGTGAGGAATGCTCTCAAATCCTGTTTGTGTTTTAACCATTTTGCAGCATGCTTTTCACACAAGTAGATTTTATTAGTTCTCTCAATTGCATATTATCAACTGGAATTCTTATTTACCTAAATGTCTACTTCAAAATATAACCTTCCACACAGTTGTACTTATCTTTCTCTTTATTTCTGCAGTGGACTTGGCAGGTGTGAGCACTGATTGAGTTTTTCATTACTCAGCTCCCATGGTAGCAACAAATTGTCTCTGTCAGAAGTCATCCTTGTGAAGAGGTTGCAAAGGTTAAAACAGATTGAATTGTTGTACATTAAATTATATGTGCAAGAGCATTCATGCACGATTCGAAGAGCTTGCTTTTTTTTTATAAAGTCTGTAATTGTTAGTCATTTTTCAGCTTTATGTTGGGTTTATTTTGGTGATCTCACCATCTTTGCCAAAGATAAAGTATACTTCGTTTGTGTTGGATAAAGCGTTTATCATCTTCAGTGCTATAGCTGTGATCAATGGCAGTCATTTAAAACTCTAGATGGCAAAGGCATCTTAATTGGACCCCATGTAATAAGGTCAAGTTGACTCTTAGAGCGCTGTGTAACCAAAGGAATTAATCTCTCTGGTACTTCAATTTGTCTTTCATTACAGTTGTGTAATTCCAAGTCTCAAAGAGAACAAGTCATGCAGAAAATCTGTGACAGTTTTCAGACTGCTTCAAAAGTCTCCCACACTGAAGATCTATAAATTTTGCTAAATTAATGAGTAAAGGGAATTTCATCGGGTATTAACGATAACAAAATGACATTATACTGTTTAATGTTTTTTTTTTTGCCAGGCCTTAAACAGTGTGAATGAGAATATGTAATGGAAAGACTTAATTGATTAAAACCTCCACATGGTAAGTGGGAACTTCAGTTTGAGCTGCATGCCAATAAATACTGAACTCTTCATTGTTGTTCAACAAAATCTCTACAGAACCGAAGTCTGTAAGTAATCTTATGCCTGCAGCAGTAACACAGTTTGGCAATAAAAAAAAAAAAATCAATGCCCAGTCCCAACATCTAGAGTTTAATAGTATCCATGGTCTACATCTTTTATTGATTCTTGTGGTCCTTAAGGTCATCTATTGACTTAATATTTCTGCCTGCATCTGGGGAAGCCAGTGACTTAGAGAAATATGTTCTCTTCTGCCTTTTCTGTATTGTGTATGGGCTACTGCAACTAAAATCCGTAAGTGCCACTTGTGAAATGTTGCTGGAGGCATTTCCCTATAGACATCTGAAAACAAAATCCCATTGCCTAGGTAGCAAATAGGCAGGAGCATTCCTTTCACAAAATCAAGAAGAATATTCCGTGGTTTGTTCTTTTTGAAATCGGTCTCCTGACAGTAACAACCATAAGCTTGTGGGTTTTTTAGTCTGCAATAGACTTTTTATTCAAATACAATTTTCATGTAAGTAACTTAATTTAGTCAATATTTACACACCTTATAGAAATATCAGGACTGGAAGTTAGTTACAAATAGATCTTGTATCACTTAAACTGTTTAACAGCAATGTATGAGTTATGTGAGAATTCATAATTTAGTAATTGGGCAGTTTTTAATTTGCCTGAAAATAGGTTGCATCATATCTTCATCCACCAGTGAGGATGTAAGTGCTGTATGTCCTTTCATCTCAATGACAATTCTTTCCTTTCCCAAAACAAACCCATAGATATTTATGGATGTTTATACAAAAGAGGCATAACTCAGTTCATAATATTTCACAGTGACTCTCAAAAGTTGTTACACAAACAACCGCTAATAGTAACTGCTAATAGTACATATACAGTGTTTTTTGTCCTGAGCTATATTAACTCCATGATGTATTTGGTATGGCAGAGAAAATAAGGTGCTTACAACGTAGATGAGTGCTGGAATTCATGGGTCTTGAATGCTACTGGGAACTGAGCCTGGTGTCTTGACTCACAGCTCTCTCTCTAACCAGTAAGTAATAGTTCTTCTTGAATAGTGAACTGCTAAACCCAAATGGAAATAATTGACCATTTCCAAACCTAGAATGCAGTCCCTTTTTAAGCTGCACCAGGAATCTGATGCTCATTTGGTAATCTGCAGAGCATACTCCAATAAAAATAAAGGTGGGGGGAAGTTTCTATGCCCAAACATGGTAAAGAATTTCTGAGAATTGTTTTGAATTACTGCTGAATCACTCTTAAAATACTTGGGAGAGACCTCTGTGAAATGCTCATTGATGTGAAGTAAATTAACTGCAAACATCTGCCCTGCAACCAAAAAGTATGTCTTACACGCATTACTTATTGTCTTTTAATTTTCCCACTATAAATTGTACAGAGCAGTTGCAACAATGAGGTAGAAATGCAGGCTAGAGAAGCAGTCTAGAAGCTGACCTGTGGTTTATTTAATCGTAGAAACTGCAAATGTGATGGGTGGTCCTATGCAGAATCACATCCTTTTGCTGCTTTTTGCTTTGGTGTACTCTTAAAGCATAGACAGTAACGCTATGGCTGGTGAGTGTACCACACACAAACACCCTGTTTTGTGTAGTTACAGTAGAAGAAGAATTATGTCTGGTGTTGTGGCTTGTTTTTGTTGTTACAGTGATGACAAGCAGGGCAAAATTTTGAAAATGGGATTTGTGTGTGGATTTATTAGAAAAATCAAAAAGAACATAATATCTCTCCCTTAAATCCTGCCTTGCTTATTCACGATTTAAGCTAAACTGCAAAGGAATGCCCTCACCTGTATCATCGGTCTCTTTGGGATTTGCCTGAATAGTCTGTTCCAGCAAACCCTGACACGAACACAAGCCTGCAGTGATGTAGCTCTGGCAAATGGTGCCTAATTCTCTGTTCAGCATTTAATCTCATCAACTGCTACACAGTAATTCCCAAAGCATAACTGGATTATCAGCACAGTCAAGCTTCTATCCCGGCACAGTTTAAAGTGAACTGTGTTACAACTCCATAGTAAAGGAACTTAATTATTATAGTGGAGACAACTAAAACAGTTTTAATTAGGCAGTTTGATTAATCACATAATCTTTGAAAACATACTGAGTTCTGATGGCTGTGGACTGATTCTGGTTTAAACACATGCAAATATCATCTGCTTCTTCCGATCTCAAGGCAGGCCTGTTTGTTTCATGGAAGGAGGTGTTTGTTCCTTGAAGTGTTTGTGAGCAATAGTTGCTTTTCACCGAGTACCTGTGCAGGTACTGAAAAATCAGCTTAATAGCTGTGTAATGGGAAAGCAATGATAGATGCTGATTTAACACTGTTAATGAAAGATGTTCCTGAAGTTTTTCCAGGAATTGCACCCAACTGTTGAGTGCCTTCAGCTCTTAAGATCTGCTACGGCCACAACGCTCAACTCGTAGTGTTGCATATTTTTGGCTGTCAAAAATGACATTAAAATGAACTTGGAGAGTTTTTGGTGAAGATTTCAAGTAGCAGGAGCCTAACTGTGCTTTCAACAAAAACAACATAGTATCTCACCAGATTATAATTTGTTGAAGTTGCATTAAACAAATATACTAGGGTGAATGCGATTGCTTGGGTGACTGGACAAAGTCTGGGACAGTTTTGGCTTCAGATTTAAATTTTTGAAGAATTTTGTACCTTTGTTAATTACATAAATTACTAGAACGTGCTCCAATCTATATTTATGACAACTTCCAGTTTCTCCAGCTATAAAAACTTACAGATATGCTAATTTTAATCTCCTATTTCAGAAGCGTAGTTCTAACTGTCAACTGATCTCTTTCCTAAATAGTGAGTCTTCATTGACTTGTGGATGGGTTTTGTGTAGAACAGCCGACCTGTGGGCTTAGCTGTAAGAGTGAAACATCTGTTTCTGAACAGCAGTGCACATCTGGAGCTGTGGGCAGCCACCTGAGTGTGACTCAGCTTGTGGCAGTAGCGATCGATGCCCCATCAGCGATGAAAACATACTGCTGTTACCAGAGATGTGCCAGGAGTGCAGGAAGGAGGGCTAGGAAACTGCTGTCCACAAGCAAACAATGCCTTTGAATCTACTGTCATCAGTCCTGAAGGATTTGATGAAAATAGAGGCAGAAAGCCAGTAAGATAAAAATCGGCACTTCCTGTTTGCCATTCATTCCATTTCAGTTATCTTTTACCGCCGGTGATTGCCAAGTGCTTAATAATCAGTATTAAGTCTAATCCTGGGATAACTTCTGCAAAATTCTTTTACAGCGTTAGCAGCTGGAAGAATGTGCTGCCTGTTAATCACTTATATTATCTGTCTCCCAGGATAACAGCTGGCAAGCAAAGGAGGCCAGAACAAAACCCAGTATCCAGATAAGTGCCATGTTTAGGTAGGTGTATGAGTGTACTATGTTATCTTTTTAAGCCAGTTCCTTCAGAAGTGATTAAATAATACATGATATAGGGGCTGAGGGCATCCTGCATTGGCACGTCTTAAATGGGGGAGGTACTTGCTCTGTGCAGGTGTACACAAGGTCTCTAATGCTTGCAGGTTTATAATGTGACAGGGAAGAGCTAACGGGTCACTGCACGAGTAGTTGTTAGTCTGAAAATCAGTCAGTGAAGACAGCTGTCACCTTTGAAATGTGACAGTCCTAGCTGATTTAGAGAACAAGAATATAAGGATATTAGTTGTGATATCTCCACTGGTGTTCTAACGTGTGCAGGTTTGTCCCCCGTTTCTCCAACGGTGTTCGAATGCAGATTGCTAAGCAACTCCACCCTCGTTCCAGGTAGCAGGACTATAACTTACAATTAGAACAGCTTTGAGTTCTGGGCAACTTGTAGTTGCTGGCTTGCTGAGAAAGCAAAGCAGTAAACTAAACCCATCTACTTTTTCCTTTCAAAGTCAAAGCCTTTTCAGTCTGTTTCCCAGGGTTCCAGGTTTCAGTCTGGTTCCCAGTTTCCTCTCGATTCCCCATATGGGTGTTCCCATGGGAGTACTGTGAGGAGTTCTACATGTGCTCCCTCTGCTTGGGCACGCAGCACTAGTGACTCCTGTGAGGTCTTGATCTGTAATGAGTCATTTGACCCCTCATCTTGTGCCTTAGAGAATGGAAGGATCACACAGACATCCTTTTAAGGAGCCAGTATGTTCCTTCAGTGACAAAAGGTAAGACAGCTGACAATCTGTGGCTCTTGAAACACCTGTGCCATGTTTTTAAGAGGAGGACACTCACTCTTAGGTGCTCTGTGTTATTTCAGTCTTTAAATGCGACTTGTAGTTTCGCTTAATTAAATATGCTTCATTTCCTCGTGTCCTTCTAAGCTGTAGTGCTTGAACAGTGGAAATACCGTGTTTTCCCCAGAGACGCATACAGTCTTGTCTGGGAAACACTGGGATGAAAAAGTAGTTTAGGAATTGCATAGCATAGTTTTCAAACAAAATTCCCCAAGATGTTTTTTAATCTCTGCAAAAGAAGAGTCTGCTCCATTCCCCCATCCCCATGATTCATTTACTTCACAAACTGCAGTTCTTTATGTAGATGTGCACTGTACCGTATGCAACCTCATTTACGCTACCCAGGCTGAGAATATGAGGGAAAAGCAATAGTAAGATAACAATAAGATGATCTGATCTAAATGCAGTGCTGTTTGTAGTATCTAGCTGCCATAGTTCTGTTTGCCTGTCTTGTATGAGCATTCTGACAATGAATCCATATTGATATGAGCTCTGAATGCACAAAGGATTGGGTAGTGTGGGTGCCAACATGACCATATGCCTTCTGGCAGAACTGAATGGGCTCAAAAAAAGAATGTCCGCTTTTTATTGTACAAATTTTCACTAGGTGTGATCTTTTCTAAAAAAAGGAAAGAACTTTGATGAAATAACAAGGAAATAATACTTTGAGGGCTATAAGCAAAACTCTTTTTGCTATCCTTGGTATACATATTCAAAAGAAAGTGGTAGTAATGAATATTCAGGCCATTCATTTTGTTGACAATATAGTCACAGTTTTTCTACTACTTGCAGTAAAATTCTGGGTAACTTGCATTACTTATTGACTGTAAAAATCCTCTTATGCGCTTCCAAGGGAAGATTTGGAAGTCTGGCTGTTCCACGTACTCTCTATTCATCTCACAAATTGCATTGGGATACTTAGACTGAAATGTCCTCTTTATTCACAGATAAGCAGAGGATGGGCACTAAAACTGGAAGCTGTCCCAGAATTGCCCGACCAGTTCTGCTGCTGTCAGCATGATTCAGTCTCTCTAGCAGTCCAGGGCTGCCAGTTTTTGCATATCGCTAGTCAAATTTACTTTGGCAGTAGTCACAGAAGACTTGTGTGACATCTCCCCAGCCCTGAGTGTTCTGGTTTAAAACAAATAGCAACTCTTGGCCCCACACTGCCTTGGCAATCCCATCCAGTTTTTCCTATAATGCTTACCACATATGGTTGTGAAAATCCAGTGTCTGACTTCTTTTCTAAATATAGAATCATAATTCTTTTAAAAGTGATTGATGCAGTGAGTCTCATTTGCTTTCAAGATCTTTTGTTCTCCTTTTGCAACATAATGAAGTCCTGAGCATTCTCCTGTTGTCCTTTTCACAATCACTTGCAAAGTGACTATGCAGAGGATGCAGGAATGCTCCAAGTGGGTATTATCTGCTGTGGGAATTGGAAAGCAATTGTTTTGAGAGCATATTCCTGTGAGGTTTTCTTGACCTTGGATGCCAGTTCAGTAACATGGTCTTCCACTAAGTTATACCTATTGTCAAATTATATTACTAAAAATATGCATTTTCTGCCAACTCAGTTGTTAAGCTGGCTCACGTGTGGTTTTGTATAAAATCAAGTTAGCAGACAGGTCAATTTTTAAGTTTAAAAAACTGATCTTACCCCGGCTTTGACCTGTGTGGTGCCACATTACTATTACGAGTTGGCCTGTTCTAACTATTGTTTAGACATCACGTGCAGCTGAATCTGGAAGGTGCTGCTGAAGCAGAAGTGTGCTCCTTGGAGCCTAACCTCGACCAGCTTGGGACTGAGCAGCGTGTCTTGCTGCTCGTTGCCTCAAACGCCCTTTGCCATCTAGCGGCTTAGGCGCATTAATGCTAAAAGGATGGAAGTGGCAAAGCTGATTCCTATGAAAACCTGTTAATGGGTTTTTCTCCTATTTTCCCACCTCCCCAGGCTTTGCAGCCGTTGGTTTCAGCCACACTCTCCAACGCGGCCGGTTGTCGCTTGCTGTCGCCCATGGCTGATGCCTGGAAAGGTCACACTGCTGCTTCCAGTCAGCACGCTGATTTCTCCTGGTTTATTCCTCCCGGTTCCCTCTTTGGTTCCCTCTTTCTGTCATTTATATGTTTCTGTCTCTGCAGGCAGGATGAAGGTTCGCTGCAGCAGTGGTAGATGTGTTGTGCTTTATGCCCCTCAACCGCATTTGTGTTTCCTAATGGCCTGTATTTGGTACTTTGTGATGGGTTTTGACTCCCCCATATAAAAAAAATAAGACGCGCTCCTCTGCCACGTGCACCCGCATGTGTACAGCGCTTCTAGATCATTTAATCCTTTTTGCATAAGGAAAAGCTACCAAAGTAGAAGAAATCTGAAAAACTGCCCTGGGGAGGCGTGAGGTAGCGTGTGTGAGGAGGGGGGGCTTCATGCAGAAGACAAAACTGATGGAGGGACGGCTTCTCTGCCTCAGCTTGAAGAATTTTGGTACGTTTTCTTGCTTCTCTTAACATCCTGGTTTGAACTGTTGCCGTTCACGTTCTGTCACCAAGAAGCTGAGTTTAAGGAGGGTTCAGACGCTTCGCGCCTCCCCGCGCTTTGGCGGCAGCTTCAGGGAGAGAAGCCGGAGCCGAGGGCGGGAACAGCCCCGGCGTGACGTCATCGCGCCGCGACGGGGCCGCCGGCCCGCCCGCCATGGCTGCGCGGGACGCGCTGGGGCAGGCGGCCCGGCTCGCCTCCTCCGGAGCCCTGATGCAGGTCTGCGCATCCCTCTCCTGCTGCTCTCCCCTTCCTCCTCCTCCTCCTCCTGCTGCTCTCCCCTTCCTCCTCCTCCTTCTCCTGCTGCTCTCCCCTTCCTCCTCCTCCTTCTCCTGCTGCTCTCCCCTTCCTCCTCCTCCTTCTCCTGCTGCTCTCCCCTTCCTCCTCCTCCTTCTCCTGCTGCTCTCCCCTTCCTCCTCCTCCTTCTGCTGCTCTCCCCTTCCTCCTCCTCCTTCTCCTCCTGCTGCTCTCCCCTTCCTCCTCCTCCTTCTCCTGCTGCTCTCCCCTTCCTCCTCCTCCTCCTTCTCCTGCTGCTCTCCCCTTCCTCCTCGTCCTCCTGCTGCTCTCCCCTTCCTCCTCCTCCTTCTCCTGCTGCTCTCCCCTTCCTCCTCCTCCTTCTCCTCCTGCTGCTCTCCCCTTCCTCCTCCTCCTCGTCCTCCTGCTGCTGCTCTCCCCTTCCTCCTCGTCCTCCTGCTGCTGCTGCTCTCCCCTTCCTCCTCGTCCTCCTGCTGCTGCTCTCCCCTTCCTCCTTGTCCTCCTGCTGCTGCTCTCCCCTTCCTCCTCCTCCTGCTGCTCTACCCTTCCTTCCGTTCCTCCCCCTGCTGCACTCCTCCTCCTGCTCTCCCCTTCCTCCTGCTCCTCCTCCTCCTCCTGCTCTCCCCTTCCTCCTCCTCCTCCTCCTTCTGCTGCTGCTCTGCCCTTCATCCTCCTCCTGCTGCTCTCCCCTTCCTCTTCTTCCTCCTCCCTCACGTGTTTTCCGTGTGGTCTCCCCGCAGGTGCTGTTCCGCGTGGGCACCTTCGCGCTGAATGCCTTCACCCTGCGCTATCTCTCCAGGGAGCTGCTCGGTGTGGTCAGTGTCAGGTGAGCACCGGTTCCCTAGAAACTAGGCTCCTCTGGAGACAGGACTGCCTGAGGCATAGCGCTGCTCTAGGAAAAAGGTTTTGCAAGGGACAAGGCTTCCCTTGGAAAAAGGTTTCCCTAGGAATTGGGCTTTCTTGGGAACGGTGGCTCCTGAGGGACAGGCCTGCCGTAGGAGGATTGCTTCCCTAGGGACAGGGCTGTCAGTGTGAAGTGTTTGCACGTGTGATGCAGGGTTTGTGGTCTGTAGGGACTGTCACTAATAAAGCTTTGCACAACATGATTTGATTTACTGTTCAGTGTTTTATGGTGTTCGATAGTTGACTACTTTTTTTGATAGTTCATTTTTTGGTCTGAAGAGGTGGTGCTGGGCTGTTTCCATATGGAACCACCATCTGCCTGAGGAAAAGCTGGACCCAAGCGCGCATTGCGTGACATTTGGATACAAAACATTTTGGAACAGTGGTTTTGAGCTCTAGGAAAGCTGAAGAAGGCCCCTTAATCAGGGAGCGCAGGGATAAGATGAGGAGGAATGGTTTGAAGCTGAAAGAAGGGAGATGGAGATGGAGATGAAGTCTGAGGAAGAGATATTTTCCTGTGAGGGTGGGGAGGCCCTGGCCCAGGTTGCCCAGAGCAGGGGTGGCTGCCCCATCCCTGGAGGGGTTCAAGGCCTGGTTGGATGGGGCTTGGAGACCCTGATCCAGTGGGAGGTGTCCCTGCGCATGGCAGGGAGGTGGATCTGGATAGGCTTTAAGTTCCCTTCCAACCCAAAGCATTTTATAATTTTATGTTGGAAATTTATTAGGTTTTCTTTGCATTCCCATTAGATTTATTTGTCAGGCAGTCCTATGTGAAAACTGCTAGTGATGATGCTGCAGAAAGCATTTTAGAAATATATGTAACAAAATAATTTTATCTCTTTTTTTTTTATTTTATCTCACCTTTAGGCTGACTCTCCTGTATTCAACAGTTGTCTTTCTGGCCAGGGAGGCATTTCGCAGAGCTTGTTTGAGTGGAAATACAAAGCGAAACTGGACCAAAACAATTAATCTGTTGTGGCTGACGTAAGATGCCTTTAAACATATATATCTTTAGGACTTATTTCTAGTTCTTGTCTGAGCGCTCACAGAACAAGAGCAAGTATTAATTTACTGAGGTAATTATTTCAGCACTGACCATTTAGTAGCCTCACTGATGTTTTGAGACTGATGGAGAAAGCTGGCCAAATCTGTTGCTTTAGCATTTATAGGCTTGATCTCTTTTTTTGGAGCACATGGGAGAGTGCATCGCCGTAGGTTTTATAGGGAGCCATTTGTTCTGTTACTTAGCATGGAGTTTCGTTTATGGTGTAGCTGTTAAAGGAATTTTTTAATTATTGTGGCAATATGTGAACTTTTCATCTAATTTTCTTGGGTTTTCTTCTGCTTAAGTAACATTTCTATGGATTGTTCTTATGTTAATTTTTTAGAGTCCCTCTTGGTGTATTTTGGTCTCTTTTCTTGGGCTTAGTCTGGCTGCACTTGCTTGAAGTACCTGATCCTTCTGTGGTTCCTCATTACCAGGCTGGTGTAGTGGCATTTGGTCTTTCTGCAGTTGTTGAACTTCTGGGAGAACCGTTCTGGGTTTTAGCACAAGCTCATTTGTTTGTGAGACTTAAGGTTAGTAAATTAAACGTGGTTTATGCACATATGGGGAATTATGTTTCTTTACTGAAAAGAACAGAATCCTGAACTAGATTAAGATTTGTATATTGAAGTCTATGACAATCCCCACGAAATTGTGCGTACTGTTTGGTACTGTGCGACGTAGATGTGAATTTGTGCCTATTGAAGCAAGAAAGTTGATTTAGTTAGAAATTATCACCTCCGCAATCGTTAAATACTTGATCATGTGTTTTAATGGGAGGCAGAGGAACACAGCTTCTACAGTTTTGCATTTTAATTGGTTTTTGTAATGTAATTGTGAAATGCAGTAATAGAGAATGTGTTTGTGGCAAAATCTTCCCCCTTATTTCCCATGCAAAGGTCTAGGAAATGCGATGGAAGAATTGTGAAATGTGAGAATAGAAAATCTACAGAAAAATTACAACCGAAGATGGCCAACTTGGCCAAAAGAAACTCTGCGATAAAAGTCGCACTGACTTTGAAAGTCTCTCGCATTCCTATGTGAATTCTGTGTGTGAAATCAGTGTAAATGAAGTTTGCATATGTGGTTAAGTTGCCAGAAAACAAACCTGCTCTGTTTTCTCTTTCTTAAAGGTAATTGCTGAAAGCCTTGCGGTAGTGTCAAAATGCATTTTGACAGTTATTTTAGTCGTCCTTTATCCCCAGTGGGGCCTCTACATTTTTTCCTTGGCTCAGGTAAGTTTACTGTATTTTCTTTCTCTCATCTTTGCTGCTGCCTTTAACATTTAACCTCCTAAATAACTTCAGGAAGTGAGAGAAAACGTGCTTAGGAGGTTTAAGCTTTAGCACTTGTATTTAGCATTTTCCTCATGCTCCTTATTGAGTGGACACTTTGACCCCAAGCAGTTTAATAGAGCTGATCGTATGTAACACATGCTCAGATTAAAACTTGCCCTTTACTACAAGGAAGAATGGATATATTGGCCCGCGAAATATAGGATTTGGACCTGTGCAGGGTCATTTTAGCGAGAAATGAAAATGAGATCCCCCTCAGATGTGGACATTTGGTTATTTTTTGTTCAGTTTTTGCAGGGGCTGTAGGAGATAATCAAAGGTAGGTGTAGAGGGTAGCTATTCTCTCAACTTGGTTTCTGACTGCATGAATAATTTCCTTATAATTGGACCTTAAATAGTCTATAAGTGCTGGACAGAACAACTGAAAAGCTGACAAAGGGCTATGATAACCTGACGATTAAAAGAAAATCAGCATTCTTGGGGGGGTTAAAGTCTATACCTAGTTTAAAATTGGATGGGAACAAGGACTACTTGCTACATCATGTTCTTACTGAACTAACAACTCTAGCACGTGATTCTGCGTTTGTAATTTAATTTGACCTCACTGGTTGTTTTTCTTCTCACCTTCCCTGTCTTTTCAGCTTTTATATGTCACTGTTCTTGTGTTGTGCTATGTAATTTATTTTGTGATGTTTTTGGGGTCTCCTGAAGCAACGAAGAAATCATTTCCTGTTTCTCGAATGAAAGCTCTGTTACCTAACTTTGTGGAAGATGAGGTAGGTTGCACAGTTAATTTCTTGATTTTAATTTTTTCTTGAGAGTGCTTTGAAAATTGATTTGAGATAGTGGAGTTGAGCGATTTTGAGGGTATCCACACTGTAAAAGGTATGAGTGACTAAAAAAAATACATACAAATTCTCTTTGTGGTTTTTATTGAATATGATGTTACATAGTGTCCTACAGATACTCAAATATCTCCGATTTCTTTGTCTCTGATAAGTGACATTTCTTTTAAGAAATGAAAAGACACAGTGAGGAGGAAGGCATTTTGAAAAAGATTTGTAGATTGAAAGGATAAAGGCAGTTTTTGGTTGAACAACTTGTGGGGACAGTTTGAAGAGCAGTAAACCATTTACCTCTACCTCGAAGGTGAAAGTTATGTGGACATGCTAGAAAGTGTGAGATATTTTTCCCCATCTCTAACTCTCAGGTATTTTCTGTAGAAAGGCTGTTTGGGTGCTTTTCCCTTGCTGAAAATTAGTGCTGCAGGGAAGTCTTTCCTGAGTCAGGGCTTGAATTTGGCAGTGTTTTAGATTAGTTGTAGCTGCGACGTTTTATGTTATCCTCATCAGTACAGTTAGGGCTTCCTTGGAGTTTTGTACTGGCATTGCATTTTCTATTTCTGCTCTATAGTTTGTCGTGTTTATCAAGTTTCAGTACTGATTTAGGTATGTTTTTTTTTTTTTTTTGCAGACTTTTGTTAACTGGAAGGAAGCACGATTGACTTGGAGTTTCTTCAAACAATCCTTCTTGAAACAGATTTTGACAGAGGGTGAGGCTTGACCTGTGGTTGTGATGGAGAATTATCGAAACCTAGATACAAAATTGACTTAAAGCTTGAGAAAGCTGGAGGGTGGGTGGCTTTCCAAGAGCGATGCCAGCAGTTGTTACCAACCTGAATGAAGTTTTTGAGGGTATTACGAACAAGGTGCTGTCTTGTTTTATTGTTTATTGATTACTTAACATCACAAGTGCCTGAACAAGTACTGGGAAAGATACAGGGACTTGTTCTTGATCTCTTTATTTTCAACTTACAGGTGAGCGCTATGTGATGACTTTTTTGAACGTGTTAAACTTTGGCGATCAGGGTAAGTGTGGTGGTGTTGTGGAATGGTGATGCAGTTTCCTTTGTCACTGCTCTTCAGATGTTTTGAAAATTACTTTGTTTGAATTATGCTGTGTAGAGGAATTCAGTGTGGTTACAGAGTAATGTGTGGCAGTAGCCATTCAGGTGACTGGATCAGCAGCACCTGAAGTGTTTATATCTTGAGAAAGGAAAATAGACTGTAACTGTTGAACTACTGTTAGCAGTTTCTTGGCTAGTTTGGATTACTTTTAGTTGTGGGCAGTAGTATGTTCCCCTGTAAATACTGAGTATGTGTGGTTGCCACCAGAAACTGTGGCCAGTTCTGATCCTCATTACCCTGCAGAAAAATTGAGCTGCCTTTTCCTTAGAGGGTCTTTAAAAGAATGACAAGTACAAAAGAGCCCGTACTCTCAAAATGGTTCCGAATCCCATGAAATCAGCCGGTGCCTTATTCTGTCATTTCACTGTGAACGTTTAAAGCACTTGCCCTGTACTGTGTGCGTATAAACACATGTGGTGCTGTTAGGCTCAGAGCAGTATCTAGAATTCATGTTGTTATTCAAGACTTGGACTCAAAATGTATCTGAAAAAATTACAGGTTGCTGCTATGTGTTTTGTTTTCTTTAAGGTGTATATGATGTCGTGAATAATCTCGGTTCGCTGGTGGCCAGGTTTATATTTTTGCCCATTGAGGAGAGTTTTTATGTCTTTTTTGCTAAAGTGTTGGAAAGAGGGAGGAATGTAAAGGATCAGAAGCAGGTATGTTTATTTTGGATTTATTCTGTGGTCGGGGCTAATATTTGTATAGAATTTGTAATGTGAGTAACTGGAATAATAAATACATGAAAATTGTTGGAAGTTAAGACCACGTGTATGGATAATTCACTAAAAAAGGGTAAGTTCACTTTGTACACTGTGCAAACTTTTTTTTTTTTTCAGTTAAGTACGTTTTCTGCATGAAAATAACTGTTATATTGATTCTAATTGATGTAATTGACTACGTATTTTTTCAGGATGATATTTCTATGGCTGCAAATGTTTTAGAATTACTCTTGAAACTTGTGCTTCTGATTGGCCTTACCATCACTGTTTTTGGCTACGCTTATTCTCAACTGGCTCTGGATATTTATGGAGGCTCAATACTCAGTTCTGGAACAGGTAAAGATTTATAGAAATGGCAAAGAAGCTGTTCTTTTCAGAAGGAAATCGCAGCTATTATGAATTCTTGGGTAAATCAGCAGATTTTTTTTTTTTTTTTGCTGTGAAATTCCATATTGAATCCCAAACTTGTCCCTTTGTAATAACATCTTTAATATGTAGTCACCTGCAACTAAAATATACCAAGAAGCTCTAAATAGGGATGATCAGGTTTGGGGCCATACCTTCCTGCAATATCAGTGTTGGAAAAGTACATTTTAAAGGATTGTTTGACCGCTCCGTGATGTAGAACTACTAACTCCAGCTGTTTAAAACAACAAATCCCCCAAACCTCACAACAAAATGAAACTAGGTGATCCCTGAGGCCTCTTCCAACTTGGTGTTCTGTCATCTCTTAAAATGAAGAGAAAGTTGCAGGGAAGTTGAAAGCATGCGACGGTGCATTGTGCTGAAGATGGTGGCACCTCCTAAAAATTATCTGATTCAGGAAAGTAAAATACAATTTTATTTTATGACCATAATACCAGCTTTTCTTGGGTGTTTGGGGTTTTATTTTATCTTGCTTATGTTCTTGTCAAGATGCTTGGACAAGAAGCTTGATCAAATGAATTTAGGTTTCCATTATCAGTGATAACATTACAATTTGTGTTTCTCCATGAGTGTAAAAACAATGCAGTTTTACAAAACAAATAATAATCTACTTACCATTCTAATGTGTCTTTTAGGTCCAGATCTTCTCCGATGTTACTCATTGTATGTTCTGTTTCTTGCTATCAATGGCATAACAGAATGTTTTACGTTTGCTTTGATGTGCAAAGAAGAGGTGGACAGGTAGGAAATGGTGTCCCTGGATATTACTGTAATTAATCTGCGTATGCTTTGCTTGGCATTTAATATGTACACGGAATAGTACAACGTATTAACAGTTGTTCTGTGTAGATCTGTGCTTGGAAATGCCTTTTGCCAAAGAGAATTTCTTTCTGCAGTCGCTTTAAGAATGTTCCGTGTTTTCAGAGCCAGGTGCAACCCACAGAAAAGCAAGCACATGCTGCTTTTGTTTTTTACCTGCTGGTATTTGTTGACAAACATCGATCTTCTTAAGAATGTATTTGTTATGACCTTACAAAGAGATTGGTGTATTTGAGATCAGCATAAAAGTATCCTGCTCCACTGAAAGCCAACTCCTCATTTGGCAGTCTGCATGCAGGTTTAACATTGAGAGGCTTTAGCAAATGTTTGTTTGTGTATAAAGGTCAGAAATTAAGATAAAAAAAAGATTGTTCAATTAGCTTTTAGTGCTTCGCTTGACTGGAAGGGTAATTTATGTATGAAGTTGTTTTCTGCTTATATGCACTTGACTTTGCAGCTTTTAAGACACAGTATCTCTTAAGTCATTAAAATTTTGCAGCTGTTAAAATCTGCTGCCATCAAGCTTTTCTGCCTTGCTCAGCGGCTGTCCCTTACAAGACCTTTCCAAATTGGTGTCCGTGAGGTCCACTTGCCACAAAGTTGTATGTTTTAGACTTAAAAAGGGCTGCTTTCATGAGCCCTTTAAAGTGTGAACTTGTTTTCAAAGCCACCATTTGGATAAGAAACAAAATAAAGCATTGTCTTGTTGAGCATCTTTTTTCTTTAATATGTGCTTATAATAAAATTACAAAAATCCACAAGTTTTATGTTACTGATCGTTGCTACTAAATTTGACTTTCTGAAATGAGTGTACAGTTGATCAGTGAAACAGGATTTCCTTCGCGTAATGTAATTATTTAATGTTTTCCTTTCTTCAATTATTTTTTTAATTAGTATCCCAGTTCTCAAATTTATCTTCTTCCATTGTAAGATAAGAGAATTTCTCCTTCGTTTTAGAAAACAAATTGTGGTGTTTCTCATGAATAAAGGTAGTAAATATTGCAACTCTATACACTGTTGAACTGTTTCTTTTTTTTCCCTAGGTACAATTTTGTTATGCTGGCTTTGTCCTTCACGTTTCTGTGCATCTCTTATTTCTTGACCTACTGGTATGGCAGCGTAGGCTTTATCCTTGCCAACTGCTTTAACATGGGCATTCGAATAGCCCACAGCGTCCACTATATCTACGATTACTTCCAAGAAAGCACTTACAGACCTTTGGCAGGCTTGCTTCCCTCGCCAGTTCTGGTACTCGCTTATATCATAAGTGCAGTAATCACTGGTTTCTCGGAGGTAAGCCTCTTTCTCTGATTTTGCTTTCCCTGTGAAAGTGTCAAATGACTTTTGTGCCTGCAGAGAAATAACTTCAGCACAAAAGGCTTATGAGGACAGGCTGAAAGAGTTCCATGACAGTCAAGGCAAGATATAATAACAAAGAGATTTTAGTTTTGCTGCATCTTTTACAGGTAGCAGAAATAACTGCGTTTGACAAGTACAATAAAATTTAGCACAATTCTGCTTTCTGTAGATAACAATTGAAATTTTACAGTAGCACAAACAAACTGTTATTAAAAATTCCCCGATAAAGAAATGATACAAGAAAAATAACCAAAACGAGAAGAGTATAAAAATTCTCCAAGAGCACATTTATCATGTTTACTCAGACTACAAGGTGGTAATTGCACAGACTAATTATTACGGAGATGGTACCATTTCAGCGTACAGAAATTTGACAGACTGAAAAGCCATTATGCCTTAGAAAGGAGAACTTTGTATGTTGAAATGGGAGATACACAGGGGGATTTTGTTAGGAAATAGCCTAATACGTTGCTGCAAAGTAGCAGATATGCGATGGCAGCAGTAGAGTTTTTGTAGTATCTCAATTAACATTTTTTCTGCATGCCAGGTGAAAGCAGCTTCCACATTTACCTGGTGTCTCTTGAATGCTCTTTTTTTGCTGGTAGAGGTTTCTTAAGAAAGCAGGCATTGTGACTACTGAAGATTTACTCTAGGATCAGTGCGTGTGGCAGGAATGCTCATCTTGATGGTGGTGTTAGCATGATCAGGAGAGCTGATGGACTTTTTGAGACAGTAAATCTACTTTGTGCTGACCATTTTTCCTGCACTCGCTTGTTTTCTTTGTTGTAGGTGGTGTTCTGCTGCGATAAGGGTTGGATAGCGAGGCTGATCCACATCAGCGTGGGGGCTCTGTGCTTTGCAGCAACCGCTGTTACAATGTTCTGCACAGAGACCAAGCTGGTCCAGTTTGTCAGAAGCCAGTTCCTCTCCCAGTATCTGAAGAAAGGAACATGAGATGCTCGTGTGCTGAACAATCCTTGTATGCGCTTGCAGTAACGGGATGTGTTCTTTGCGTAAGATCTGTACGGAAAAAGGTTTCCAGGTGTGTTTATTGGAAGTGTTAATCTTGGAGTGACAATGTAAAAAAAATGTCAACTAAATATGGTCTTCTAAACTGGTCAGTACTGTGAAAGAGAGTGGAGTAGGTTTGTTTTTGGGCATCATTCTTTTAAGTTTTTCTCCAAACAGCCCATTTGGTAATGGTGAAGATCTAAGATGTACCCTTCTGATGTAACCTCGCTGATGGACATCGTGTAGAGAGCTCCCGTTCTTACCAACAGGGAGCACTTCTGTGAAGGCATCATATGGCTTATGTCTTGAGGTGTAATTAAGAACGCTTTTATTTGGCTTTGTGGGATGCTCCGCTGGTTAGAAAATACACGGTTAGTCAAAAAAAACCCAAAATAAGCCAAAGAAAACACTAGTGCAGGGACCAATAACAACCCAACTGTTAGTGAAGTAGAACACCATGCAGTGCAGAGATGGAGTTGTCAGTGATTTGAAGTGTAAAGCAGTGAGCAGAGAGTTCTGATGTTTACAAGTAAATTAATGGAATACACAGCGTGTGTCCACGCTAGCGATGTGCGATTGTTTCATTTGGCACGTCAGTCGTTTACGATGGTATTGATTAACTTGTCTAAAATACTCTGAAGCCTGAGCTGAAAGTAAAAAGGGATTCTGAGAATTTTTAAAGGCAGTGTTAAGCACAGTCATGCTGATGTTTCAGAAGGTTAATTACAAAGCTGCTTCATCTCATTCCATTTTGGTTTTGGTTTTATCTGAGATTTTAAATACCAGTACGAACAAATTTGTTTCAATAAAATGATTTTATCGTCTCTGTGAAACTGAATATTAAATATAAAATTTCTTTTGAGGATTTTGTGCGTTGAAACTTCCATTACTGCGTAGAAAATGCTTCATTTTGTAACAGCCAATTTTCCTCGCATCTTGTGCGTTTACTTGTTCAATCTTAACCTTGCATTGATTTTTTTTTTTTTTTGTAAATTGTTGACAGTTTGGCAATTCAGAAGTTGTAAAATGAGATGTTTGGCTGCTGTCTCACGTTCACTAATGGGATGTTTATTGCTGGTCTAAGGTCTACGTTTGGCAGTTTCACAGTGCACGAGTGGCAGGTTTATAATGAGCGTTGCCTTTGCAGTGTTTGGATGGAGCAAAATAAGGTCGAGTGGATGTAAAATGTGTGTTCAGACATGGACAGGCAAAAGCTTTGAGTTTAATTATGTAGCAGTTCCTCAGACTGCTTAAAAAAGAATGAGTTCCCTGTCGTGGTGTTGTGGAGTTCATCTTGGTAACCGTGGGGAACAGCGAAATGCTTGCTGGTATCGGTGTCTTCGGTTTGGGCTGTCAGAAACAGGTCTTAACCTGTGGTAGTTTTCACTTGGAGAGTATCCTAGCGATGCTTCACCTGGGAATTTGGTAGTTGAAAACTTATCACAGAGAAGCTGAAATGTAACAGTGGAAGAAAAAGTGCACTTCTTGGCAAATGGTGGTGTCTCCATCACCTGGCTGATATGTAGCAGAGACTTACTGTTTTTTCTGAAAGAGCTTATTTTGATTTCCTAACTTTTTTTTTTCTCGTTTTGGTCAGATATGGATTTGTTATGAAGTACTGCTCCATATATTGCAGAAGGTTGAAGCTTTTTTATCATAAATTGTTAGTTCCTTTCCTTTACTTGTTCTTAAGTCAAAAAAACCCCAAGGCCATTGAACCTGGAGACTCTTTTTACCATCTTTTTTTGTTTGTTTGTTTTTTCCTACATGGCTTTGGGACTTAACTGTGGGAATATCTCAGTCTGTACAGTGAATTTTAACTGATTCTGGGAACAAGGAATTTTGCATAGCCCTGTACTTTAAAGTGCTTTAGAGATTGAAGAATTGTTGTATAAAATGAGCTTTAAGCCATGCTGTCATCAAACTTGGAACCAAGCTAGGCTGGTGATCCTGGCTGTGCAGTGATGGTACTTCTGCTGCCAGTGCTGTCGTACGGGGAGTGCCAATGTATGAAGCTGTTTCGGTGTTTCTGGTTTGTCTGTGTAATCCTTCACGTGAAAGCTGTTAATTGCTTTATAAATCAAGAAGTACGCTCAGGGACAAAATTGATATTGAACTTGACCAAATTCCTGGGGTTTTTTTGCAGTTCTGTCAGTCTGTTGGAGGCACAATAGGATGCTTGTCTATGAATTTCATGAAGCTGTTTTGCAGTGTTTTTCTGAAATCCTTTTGGCTAAAGGAGAATTGAACTGGTTTTCTTTGGAAAAGTAGTTACCATTTCATACATGATTTGATATGTTTTCTTTAAATACTTGGATGAATGACATTAACACAACTGTAAGATAAAATGGTTATATGATGGGGTATGACCAAATAAAATCTTATTTCTCTTGCATTTTGTTTTTGTCTTCCAGTTACAGGCTTATTGATGTCTTATTTGCATCTTTGATGTGGTTGGTTAAATACGGTGGGATTTTCTAGAATCCTTTATGTAAAAGTCTACTTATCAACCTAGGGATTTATCACCGTGTTAAGAAATAGTGTCTAAAATTTACTGTAGTGCTTTTGTGAGACGTGGCCCTTGTTCTAACTGTGGGGCAAAAGGTTAAAAAAACTCTGGGTTTTGTTCTGTTGGTCTTCCTGCTTAATTGTGGTGAGCAAGTGTCTAATAGAGCTGTGTGTCAATTCGCTGGCTGGGTTTTGTGCTTCACAGGTAACGTCTGCCTGTCTTCACCGGGACTTGCAAAGGGTTTTATGCCACCTCACTGAGCTGAGGAAGTGGAAAGGAACGTAACTGGGAGGACAGATGTTATAGCTGTGACCCATTTAAGACGACTGAAATAATGAAAGCTGTGTCAAGAAATAAAAAAAAAGAAATTGCAAGAGATAGCAGTCCTTAGACATAGGTAAGATCTGTGAGTAGTTCTAATCTGCCAGTAAGTGAGAATTGTACTTTGTTCTTTATTTTTACTAAAATTTTGTTCAATTATTTGTACTAAATACGAAGCTTATCCGCTTGTTGGAAGCGGAGAGATGGGTATCAGGCAAGTAGAGAACAGACATAAGCAAATCACAATATTATTTGAGCTTACTGGCTAGAGCATTAGCAAAAAATATCGGAGTAAGAAGTTTGCAGTCTGGATCCAATTAATGCCTTACAGAGGTAGGAGGCTTGCTTGGTGGAGAACTTCATTAAATGAAAAAACAAACCCAACAGTAATACTCCAGTTTCTCTTCAAGCATAACACAGTATTTCCTGGTCATTCAGAAATTACAAGCAACAATGATGGCTATGAATTTATAGTTAAAGAACAGCACTGACATGGAATGTTAGCTGAAGGCATCCCTTGCCTACAAACAAGCTTTATGAAGGGAAAAAATTGAGCTTTATAGACCTAAGAAGCAAACAAGCACAAATGTAAGTTAGAGCTGCTCATGCAGAACTCGAGCAAGTCATTACATGCAATTACCCTTGATCCTTGACGCTGCAATTAATAACTGCTTTGACGCCATATCTCAGTTACCAATGAATCACCTGGCTGCTAACAAGAAAAACTGTTCAAAATGTCAAAACCGTGATCGATTCCTCTGCCATTTGTTGCCATCACAAACTACTGATGTTTGTATAGGTTATGACAACATGCAGTGACTGCCAAACGCACTTCACCCAGACGAATGTAAGTGTGGATGTCAAACAGCTGTGATGTGTGTGGATTAGAGCATCACAGACTAAAGGAGTAATTTCTCTTACTAGACAGCAAGCATTAAACATGGGGTGAAATCCAGTTTGCACCGATGTATTCATAAATATTTACTGAAGTAGCTGTTCTGCTCAGTACGTTTTGGAGACCGTTCCTTATGGAAGGTCAGGGGTAGCTGGCAAACTGGCCTCTGAAATAATTTGTAACACACTATGGCTTGTTTTTTGTTTCCTTGTTTGTTCTTAGCAGCAGGATGCACAGGGTGTTTGTGGCAACTTTCACAAAGTTGGGAATAGACACAGAGACTGTGATAACAGATCCTCCTTGTCCTCTGAACTGCGAGGTGTTTGTGTGCGTGTTCCAGGTCATCCTTCAGCTGCATCCTCTATCATTTGACAAAGTCCATGTCTAGACATTCAGAGCTAGGTTTAGGCAGTCAGTTGCACTCTGTTATCTAATTCTGGGCTTAACTGTTCGAGTTCAAGGTAGTAAGGTGTTTTGTCACAGCGAAGAAAACAAGAGACTTGTTATTTAAAAATAAATAAATAGAATGAATTTTAGTTTAAGTTTTACAAATCATCTAGTGCTGAGATAAAGTCTGAAAAATAACAGGTCAAAGCCAGGAGGGTGTTAAGCAAATACGCTTTTCCAATAACAAATAGGTTCTGTCACCTGAATTGAAATAGACCACCTAAAACCAGTTCCCTGGTACCTTTGAACAATTTATGAAGGGTTCTGTTTGGATGGGTTTCCCCCCCCCCCCCAGCTGTGAATTAGGTGGAAAAATACTGCAGCTGAACATAATGTTGTTTTGTCACTAGAAAACTTGCTGCTGGCATTGAATTCGGCCTGGAGAAGTAAAGAGGTCATGGCACAACATCTGTTTTGTGGAGTGCATAGTTATTACCACCAGTAATACTGCAAACGCTGGAGTGGAAAAATAACCGCAGAGCAGAGATGCTGTAATGGTGCCTTTTTGACCCTTGTTGTGTGGGTGTTTGCTGGGTTGTCCCTAGATGCGTGCCTGGAAGGTAGGTTTGAACAGTGCTGCTCAAACATAAGGTGGAGCTGTTTTGTTGTGATGGAATTTCCACCTCGCAATCTCCACAACTCTCTTTTTCTCCTCACTGTGTTTTCAGTGTTGCCCATGAATTTACATGCGGTGTTCTGGAGGCACAGGACTGAGGCTGCTTAAACTCCTGTAGTGGTTTGCGTTTGCTCTTAGATTTCATTTTTAACTAATACGATCCACATGGGACACTGAGGGATCTCACCCTGTGCTTAGTTTGGCAAACACCCTTAAGGCTATTGCTGATCTGAACCACTTGGCTGCACTTCCTTGGGCTACTGAAAGTGGGGAGATCGAGATCTTATGGAAGATGTTTGGCTGTGTGGGTTGGGAGGCCCTTGCCCAGGCTGCCTAGAGCAGGGGTGGCTGCTCCATCCCTGGAGGTGTTCAAGGCCAGGCTGGATGGGGCTTGGAGGTGTCCCTGCCCATGGCAGGGAGCAGAAGTGGAAAACGTATTGCATGTAAATTTTAAGGTCATTATCAGGGAACTTCGTCTATAAATAGGACATTCTCTACATAAAAAATGTAAGATGCATAAATATTAAGTGTTTCCCTTCTGTTTCATGATGCCTTTTTCTGTATTTTTAATAACTTTTCAAAATTGTAGTTTCTAGTAAAGATTTGCTGAGGACAGAAAGAGTTCTAACATCCTTGGAGGCGAGGTTCAGAGTTGAGAGATGTTTTTCAGTGATTGCATTGACACTGTGGTTCTCTGGGCTACTGACCTTACTGAAAGGATCATGGTATGGTGTTTCTTTACTTTGGAGTAATGATTTGAAACACGGATGCAGTGCTGCCAGGGGAGAGTTTGAGACTGCCGTTGCAGTCAGCCTCCAGAAATAAGCATCTTTCTCCTGGGCTGATGGAAACGCCTCTTGTGCTTGGGTTGCTTTAACTTTGCAGTTACAGAATCACAGAATAACCCGGTTGGAAGAGACCCACCAGATCGTAGAGTCCAACCATTCCCACCAATCCCTAAATCATGCCCCTAAGCACCTCATCCACCCTCACCTTAAACACCTCCAGGGACGGTGACTCAACCACCTCCCTTGGCAGACCGTTCCAATGCCTAATCACCCTTTCCATGAAGAATTTTTTCCTAATCTCAAGCCTAAATCTCCCCTGGCGGAGCTTGAGGCCATTCCCTCTCGTCCTGTCCCCTGTCACTTGGGAGAAGAGGCCAGCACCCTCCTCTCCACAACCTCAATAACCACAACCTCTGGGGGTTACTTTCCCCAGATTCTGACTTGCTGAGCTACAAACTCTGACCTTTGTTGCTAAAAGCCAACTTGACAATCTTTGCATTTGCTCACTTGAAAGCCTCTGTGTTAGTGCTGTCCTGTAACTGGAATGTCTTGTGTGACTTGACCTGGCAATACGCAGCAGCTCAAAATGTAGAATTCACTTTGTGTGTAGCAGGTAGTGAGCCCTGAGAAAAGCTCAACATGCTCATACAAAACAAAACACGCTCTGGCAACCCCTTGTGATGATGATCGTTTCTTTGTCCTCAGGTTTTACAAACACTTAAGGCATCTCGTAGGCACTTTTCTTTTAAGAGGTGTCCCCCCCACTTAGCGTCACCTTCAGCCAGTGAAACAGAATCCTTTCTGTATATATTATATTATATGCTGACCTGTTATGTGTTGTTCTTCTCATATTCAATCCTAGGTTTGAAAAGACTGTGGAGATCATCAAGTCGAGTTCCGCCATGGTGAAATTAACTCACCACCCCCAACCCTGTAGAGTCAGATAAGAAATCTGCCGTGTGATTTCCCTTTTCCAGCCCTGTTATGCCACGTATTAGTCAGAGTTCATTTATTTCATTAGTTTGCTTTGTAAAGCAATTAGATAACTGTTACCACAATAGGACTTTGAACGGTGTATTACATTTACTAAAATAACTTGGCAATTAATTTCAAATGATCTCTGTGCAGTAATCTCCTACATATAATGGAATTATTCAAATGCCTATGAACGTTTTACTGGCAGTCCTGGTGTGAGTTAGATCAATCAAAAATTAATTGCATCCACGGCATCAGTACAGCCTTCTGGGATCAGCTGAATATGTCACAATAAAGTCATAATAATTGATGTAGCATTGAATCGTGCATTTGCTACTCACTAATAATGGCAATTTTATTAGCTGAGCAGGCTAGGTGGAAAAACGGGAAGAAAAGAGAAATGAAAGTAAGTTAAATACCAGCTAGTGGCCATTAACTTTGATTTAATTCTGTGCTTATGTGGTTTATCATCCTGACAGGTTCTGTACGCCTAGAATAGCTTGTCCTTGTTTTGTGCAATTGCACTTTCACTGTATTTTTTATTTATATATGTAGGTGGGAGAGGAACATGAGGCTCAGTATTCAAATTGTCAACCCAAAATATTTCTTTTTTTCTTATTTGATGGCTTGGACGTTTAACATGAAAAGTATCTCTCCCAGTAACTATGTGGTTTCTCTTGTTTGTTTTTCCCTTTCTGAAGATGTGATGCTTGGATGATTTATGTTGAGGTAGGATCTGGTTACCAAAATACTTAATAGTTTCTTCTGGTGCTTAAACTCCAAAGGGACAGGGATACTTCATTGGCTCAATAAGGAAGAATTGTCTTGGCAGGTGCTGCCAGTCAGGCTTTCTCATGAAACCGGCTCCTGATTTGAAATGAAAAACAAAATTGAAGCATGGCATAACTTTTCTCACAGTCAGCAGATGAACTTTCTGATTCAAGCACAGTGGAATGGGGAAGCTTTCACTGAGGTTCTTCTTAACCCAAGTAACCTGCAAAAGGGCTTTGTGAAGTACCTGGCATCTACAAGGGGTACCGGCTGCTGCAGAGCCAGCTCAGCCCTTTCAATAAAAAGCAATGATTCCTAGTAATAAAACCAAAGTTTTTGTGTATGTGAGCTGTCAGGATTTTCCATAGACATCTGCGTGTTTTGAAATGGTGTTGATCTTTCCCTAACTGGAGCATTTACGTTTGTGAATTGTGAATCTGAGAATGTTTCCATGCCTGTTTGTAAATTGTGTAGCATCCCCATGGTGTTTATCACAGCTGCTGTTTCAGCACAGTTGAGATGTTTTGATGGCTTTAACCTGAGTCACTTTTGTTCCTGTTGGCACAGTGCATTGCCTGCTGGTATTTTGTTTCGGCACCTTCCCTTTCCCCAATCCCTGCTCTCCCCTCCTTGCTGGCTGCGCACGTTGCCCTCGCGGTACATTCAATTGCTCAGCACTGAACCCGACTGCCAGCTGGTGGATTCCCTCTAGCGTAAAAATGTGCAGCTCGCTTTGTTATTTAAAATCTGGCTTCTTATATTAATTAAGATTTTATTAGCTTGCTGTAGTTGTCTTGCTTACTTCTCAGTATGACAATATAATTTTTGACTCAAATTTTGGGCCCCACAATTTTTTCCTCCCTGTTAGAGTGTGAGGTGCAGTCAGGGATCAAGCTGGCTCTGGAGTTCACATGAGCAGTGTGGCTTCAGCTCTGATTTGGGTTATTTCCATCCCACGTTACAGAATTAGGGCTACCTTTATGGAGAGAATCAGGAGCTGTGAGAACACATCTAATGAAAACGTAGCTTTTTAGTGGAACATTCAGGTTTTGTGTTTCCATAAATAGATTTTTGAATAAGACTTTCTTAATGGTTTTGTCTTATGGCAACTGAAGAAAATGCGTGTTATTCAAATGAAGTATACTGGGAATAGCTTCATGTAAGCGCATTTGTCTGCTTTGTGTAATCATGGGTTATATTGCTGCACATAATGCTAATACAGCCTAAAGCATTGCTGTAAAATAGCCTTGTCCTCTGAACAGTTACATGGAAGTATTTCCCATATCTTTATTTAAAGCCCCTTTAAAGATGCTCTGGCTTTCTTTATTTTTGGTATGGACCCTATTTGAGCGAATTAAATCAACAATGACTTTTGGTGACTTCAGTTAAGACAGAAACCCCTGGAGACCTGGAAACCTGCAGTTGCTTCCAGTTCTCTACTGTGTGGTGTTCTTAGCTGAGGCTCTTAAGCAGCAGCACTTGAGGAAGACATCACTGCTGGGCATCTAATCTTATTTTCCAACAGCTGGAAGAGATGGGGAGGAAGAGGGAACCCAGCAGCGTTGCAGTCCTTTCTTCTGCCAAAAGATGGAGTGAATGATCTACTGAACAGCCCCTCCTGTTCAGGCAACAAGGAACTTCTTGTAAGAAAGGAAGGTTTTCTGTTGCCTAACAGGGTTAAAGCTTCATACTTCTCATAGTTTGCATTAAATGTGACGAGGTAATTTGCTTTAATGAATTGACCAAATTGTTTGGTAACAGATGGGTTGGTGACAAATGGGTTATTTAGAAGTTTTATGTAACCAGGTTTTATTTCAATTATTTTGCCTACTTATGTGCGAAAGGATTATTTTAAAACAATCCCTTCACCTCTTGCAGAACAAAGAAATATCTGCGCTACTGGTCAGAGCAGATACTTATCAAAGCAAACTAAAAATCGTCCTGGCTTGCCATAATTACAAATGTAAAAGCTAACGTTTTCAGTAGTGCAAGGAAATTATTTTAGACAATTGCTAGGGAATGCTACATGTCTTTGGCAGGTCAGTGGGGCTGAGTGTACAGTGTCTTTTCCTGCAATTTTTAATTTCCACTGTCCGTGCTAAAATTCCCATGTAGATTTTGATGAGTCTACTTCTCCAACCGATGAAGCTAGTGTGAAAGCAGTAGTCTTGTTTTTTCTCCTCTGTCTTGTCACAGTGTTTGCTTCACTTGGTTTCTGTGTTTGTGCCGAGGGACCCTGCCTAATTATTTCTCTCAGCCACGTGCCAGGTGACTCGATACTAGTACTGACTCCTGAGTTAGGTGCTGCCAGTCTGAACCATTAAATAAGGAGTGCTGGGAAGATTCATCAGGACTAGCTGGAGGAGGCTGGAATCGCAGGGGAGAGGCTGTGTAATTGAGATTCATCAGGTAAATGAACTACAGATGTGTATTATGGGTAAAACTGGTCCCAGAGTGGCCTTTTTGGCTTGGTAATGCTGTGGTGACTTCCCAAAAGTACGGCATGGTAAGCTGCTATTTTTACAGCAACCTTTAGGATATGCAGTGCCTCTGATGCCTGGTGTTTTCCATTACCTAGATTTCTTTCCCCCTCTCAGCATTCCCTTTTACTAGTGAAAATCTCACTTATAGAGGCAATCTCGTTTGACTGCTTCCGGGATATCCCCTTTGCAGTCCAGACTTTGTGGCTCTTCAGAGAACTGAAAGATGGAGGAATACTTTTAGCTTTGAACACTTCCAGTAGAGCAGATCGTTCCCTTTAAATGGCACTACCTTGCAGAATTAGAACAGAAGTGAAATCTCTGGTAGGTGGCATAAATGGGGCAGAGAGGTTAAATGACTTCCCCAGATGCACTTAGGGAGCCTATGGCAGATTGCACTCCACTAGAGGTTGTATTTTGGTACCTTTTTCAGGCTACAGATGACTCTGGTGTCAACCTCCTTGCTTTACATTTTAAATACAACCCCTTGATTCCCTCATGTCCTGCAAAAAAACCTCAAATCCTTCTAAGTGCTTAAAAGCTGATACTGTGAAATGCAACATAGGGAAAGCAAAGGAATAGCAATAGCAGATTAGAAGGCTGTTTTGATGATTCAATGTACCTTGTACATTTTAGGCACTGGGAGCACTGGCAGCCCTAATTGAGCGTTACAAGAGTTTATTTGGCTTTAAAGTGCATTTATATGACTTTTTTTGTACCCGTTATTGTAAGAAATGCAAGATATTTCATCTAGATCACAAGTACACATGAAGAACATTCATACTGAGAGGGTGAGGACGAAAACAGCTTTGATTTGACACAAGGTGGTGAGTTTTTACTTAAATGGAGCCCTTTGCAGTGCCCTATTTGCATATTACTTACAATGTTCTCAAAATAAAAGAAGACTCATGCTTGCAGCAGTTCAGTTTGAGATACTCTCACTTCATTGCTTATTCTATATAAGGCATAACTATCTGGAAGAACAACTTAAATGTTAATGAATTCAACTGCTTTATCCATTCAATGTGTATTCCTTTTAGCAGAACTGAGAGAGGTGGCGGGGAGGAAAAGGAATGAAAGGGAAATAAAGGAGGAAAGGGGATGCTTTGCTTAGACTTCTAGAAGCATCTTGGTTTTAAGTCCAAGTGCTATTTCAGAGGCAGCCCATGCATATAACACGCAAGTTTGCTCGCTTCTCCATTCCTTAAAGCAAGTGGCAGGTGTTGTGGAAATAACATCAAATCTGATCCCGTCGAGGGGAGGATGTGTTTCCATGCCTGGCTTACAGGGCAGGAGTAATGCTGGCTGTGAGCTGGGCACCGCGTTGGAAGCAGGTAGCCTGTTGGGGCTACTTGTGTGGACACAAGGACTTAGTGTAGAAGGTAACTGTGGCTGTCTCGCTGGCCTAGACAAAATAGGAATGGTCTCATTTTGGTAGTTATTTGCACCCATGTAACGTGTATGTCTTCAAACAAGGCACTGTGCAGTGATGGGACTGTGGAATGTTGTGTGTGTGCTGGTACAAAAAAGCCCTTCCTTTCACAGCAGTTAATGCCCTTAAATAATTTGATTTGAGGTACAGGTTGATTGCAGTCCAAGTACTCAAAAGTCAGTTGGATGCTCAAATCAAAGGCGTCGCCTGACCTCTTCACGGAGAAAATTGTGAACTGAAAACTTAAACTCTTGCTTTTTTGTTTGATTTCTGGACATCCTTTTCTCAGGACTCTGAGAAGAGCCAGAGTCATGCGGCAGCTGTGGTTCCAGGGCAGGTTAATGAGGATTATTTTGTCTGTCACTGTGTCATAAAGGTACAGCGGTTAAGTGGGACTGAGTGATATAACCACGCACAACTTGAATATATGCTGGTTTTATCATCTGATCTTGCTGTTATTGAAGCAAGGGAACTATCTTTGACTTAAAGTGAATTTGAATTTTAAAACAAGTACTGCCCTAAATATAGCATGTGTATGTGAATGTGTCTTAGAGATCAGAAAGTTATGCTGTTTGGTTTTTAAAAGGGATATTGCAACATTGACAGTGCAGTCTAAATTGTGCTATTCATTTGTGGTGAGGTTGAGCGAGCTCCCTTGTCTGTCTTTTAAACCTAAAATATTGACAGTAATGTAATCAAAGTCCTTCCTTTTGATAGGAGGTTTTATGAGACTCTCCCTCAGAAACCTATTAAAGCTGAGAAAGAAACCAAACCAGAGTCTCATAGGGCTGGCTTAAAGGACACAGGAAAACCCAGATCTCTGCTGAATTCCCCTCTCATTCTTGACATGAAACTAGCAGGGGCTTTGTGAGTATTTCCTTGTTTCTTTCCCTGTGCTGATTTTCCAGCATTTATACAAGGAATGTGCTGGGAGACACTAGAGCTGCTAACGGCCTTCTCTCTCTCTCTTTCTCTCCTTTTTCAGTGTTAGTTTTTAAAACAATCCACAAGAGCTCTTTCTGCCAAGGCCTTTTGTACTTAAACCTTTAGCATCCTAATGTACTGACCCACTTCCCCTAATGGATTGACTTGTCAGACATATGGATTCATTTGAGAACAATTCAACAGGAGCAATTTGGAGTTTAAAAAAATACATGTAACCATATCCCATAGCTACCGTGTGTGCTCGCTTTGATGCGGCGTTTCTCCCTTGTAGGTGACTCCATGGCCCTTCATGCAGACGACACTAAGCTGGATGGAAGTGTGGATCTGCTGGAGGGTCGGGAGGCTCTGCAAAGGGATCTGAACAGGCTGGACTGCTGGGCAGAATCCAATGGGATGAGGTGTAACACGGCCAAATGCCGGGTCCTGCACTCGGGGCACAACAACCCTGAGCAGCTACAGACTAGGAGAAGCCTGGCTGGAAACTGCCTGGAGGAGAAGGACCTGGGGGTGTTGGTTGGCAGCCGACTGAACATGAGCCAGCAGTGGCCCAGGTGGCCAGAAATGCCAATGGCATCTTGGCTTGGATCAGAAATGGCGTGACCAGCAGGTCCAGGGAGGTTCTTCTCCCTCTGTACTCGGCACTGGTGAGACCGCTCCTCGAATCCTGGGGTCAGTTCTGGGCCCCTCACCACAAGAAGGATGTTGAGACTCTGGAGCGAGTCCAGAGAAGAGCAATGAAGCTGGTGAAGGGGCTGGAGAACAAGAGGAGCGGCTGAGAGAGCTGGGGGTGTTTATCCTGGAGAAGAGGAGGCTGAGGGGAGACCTCATTGCTCTCTACAACTACCTGAGAGGAGGTTGTGGAGAGGAGGGAGCTGGGCTCTTCTCTCCAGGGACAGGACAAGAGGGAATGGCCTCAAGCTCCACCAGGGGAGATTTAGGCTGGACATTAGGAAAAAATTTTTCACAGAAAGGGTCATTGGGCATTGGCAGAGGCTGCCCAGGGAGGGGGTTGAGTCGCCGTCCCTGGAGGGGTTTAAGGTGAGGGTGGATGAGGTGTTAAGGGGCATGGGTTAGTGTTTCATAGGAGTGGTTGCACTCTATAATCTGGTGGGTCTCTTCCAATCTGGTTATTCTATGATTCTATGTGCTACTTTTATTCTAGCACAGAATACTTTCCAGCCTCCAAAGCATCACGCATGTTCTTCACAGTGAACTGTTATGTTGTTTTAAGTTTCTGTCAAAATTTTAAGGGAGAGCACTCAATATGCTTTAGCGTCTGTAAATAGCTCGTATATGTTTGTAAATAGCCTTCTGTTTGCTCAGTTGTAACATCTGCTTTAAAAGATCTTTCTAGCTGAAAAGCTGTTTTAGAGATCGCTGCTCAAATGAATTGTAGAAAGTGCTTTGAAAAGGCAGAAAAGAAATGGGCCCAGTGGCATAGCTCCTACTTCAGATGGTTTGCTTGCTATCGATGGCCTCTTCAAAGCCACTGAAAGGAGCGTCCCTTGTCCCACAGTTGCAGGCAAAAGTTCTTCAAGGTGTCCTGTATGAATTTTTGCTTGGGTTTGTGGAGTCAATGCTGGATACTGACCTCTCCTAAACACTCCTAACTCTCCATGGTGCTGTTTATATTAAAATACAAAGTTAGCTGACCCATCAATACGCCAGCTCTGCTCCCTGTTTTTCCTTCCTGCTCTGAGCTTGGGGATCAGGTGTGCTTGCTCATCTTGTTTTATTCTGTGCTCTGTTCTGCCTTGAGAGCATCGTGTGTTCCCCCACGCAAGAGGGGAGTACAATGGCTTCTCAATTATTGTTTTTCTTTTGGATGCAGAGTTATTTAGCCCTGGTGTTTCAGGAGGGGGGGAGAATTCTAAGAGTGTGCAGTGACCTTCCCTGGAGGTCTTTAAGGCACGGGTGGACAAGGTGCCGAGGGGCATGGTTTAGTGTTTGATAGGAATGGTTGGACTCGATGATCCAGTGGGTCTCTTCCAACCCACTGATTCTGTGATTCTGTGACCTTTGCGCTCACCCTGCCATGTGGTTAGTGTTGGCAGAACATTTGGTGCTTCCAGTGGGATCCGCATGGTAACAGTGCAGTGGTTCTACAGCCATCCGAGTTTCCTTTATGGGATATTTTTTGGACAGTCTTTCCCTTACAGGTGGAATCCTTTTTCTGCGTCAAGAACATTCCACATGTGTAACTAAATTTTTTTTTTTTTTTTTTTACCTTTTATCTCTAGCCCATAACCTTGTTTTCTTTCCTCTGGGTACACGAAGGGATCCTTGTCATGTCCTATTTATGTGGGACATAGGCCAGGGGGCTTTCACCGTAATGGAGACCCAGCTGTGCTAAGTAGTGGTGCTGCGGAGTGTAAAACCACAATCCTGGCTCCAGCTGTGCTGACAGCCTCCCCAGGGCGCTGTGTAGGAGCAGAGGAAGGGAGAGGAATCCACGTGCAGCTAAGTGAGGTGGAGTGAGAGCTCAAGGCAGTGCAGCAGGGCACTGTGAAACCAGAAATAAATCACAAGTTGCCTGAATGGCAAGTTGTGTTGCTCTGTGCCTTTGTCGTCTGTGCAGGTAATCAGAACTGAAAGGATCAAGCCCAGAAGAGAGGAGCCTGTGTTGCACGGGGCTGTAGGATACAGTCACGGAGACTTGGCTGGGAAGTTGTGACAGCTGTGCTATTAAGGTTTGCTATTAAATACAGGAGTTCTGCCACTCTTTTAAGTCAGTAAACAGGTATTTCTTCTGTTGCATTAGTTTCCTTGTTATCCAGTAGGCACATTACGACTGCCCAGTTTTTGCAGACTTTGTTTTACAGACAAATTGTTACCCTGAATTGATTTGATTTCATTGAAATATAAATAACCTGAACAAGCCTTAGGAGTTTGTAACAATATCTCCTGTAGGTAGCTGTGCTGTCAAAGCACATGGTGCACACTCTGCCTCCAGAACTCAAGGAAGGCTGAGAACATGTTTCTTGCTTCAGTGTTCATCCTGGAAACAAAGTAGTAATCTAAGAATTCAGCAGCAGTATTTTCCTATTTTGGGGGGGGGGGAGGGTTGGGGTTTTGGTGGTTTTTTTAGGTTTTTTTAAAGCAGTAAATAAAAATAAAATAGGGAATGTTCTTGGTAAGAGGAAAAATCTGGTATGGAAACTCTCAAAACCTGGAGCTGATGCTCTGTTGTCTCCTGGTTTAGGCCTCTAATGTTCCTAGACTGGGGCAGAATTATTTGATCTTACCTTTATTGTCCTGTTTTCTTAATGTGCTTTCCTGAAAGAGTAAAGAAAACAAAACCATTCAGGCCTCTGCTTATGGCTTACTGGCTTTTCTGGCAGTCACGGCCACGTAATTTATAGTCTGAGTTATCTTCTTCTTGCCGTTCTTGTGATGCGAAGGATGAAAACAAGGTTCTTTTCTGAGGAGTGAGAATGTTTCCAGCATCATGTTAAAGTAGGGTTGGTTTTTGGTTATTTGTAAACTGGTCGGAATAGCCTGTAATGTTTCATTGAGGTTAAAGCCCTCACGGAATGCAATTTCCATGTATTGTGAAGTGGGTTGTAGGGTGCTTGTTTGGCCCAGCACAGCCTCATTGATGCTGTTCTCCCAACCGAGACGCTGTTTGTGCAGCGCTCTAGCGGATGCCTCGGAAGATTTTCAGGAGCAGGATAAGCATGTAATAACACTTCCCTCACTCTTCCAGTGATCCACTCCATTTCTGAACCTTTGTAAGCTTTTATATCCTGAGGCAATGATTTCTACATTGTAATTACATTTTGCAATTTCATTTGACATCCCTTGGCTTTTGTACTATGAGAGCTATTGAACACTTGTGTCCTATCTAACTTTTCCTTGACTTCTAGTATCGTAAAGATCTTCATCAAACTCTTAGCTGTCTCTTTCCCAGACACAGTACTGATGTATTTCGTTGTTCATCTGAATGGAAACGATTTCATTTCTTTGATTGCCTTCAATGTCATCTGTACTTTTTCTGGTACACGACAGCTTTGTTGTGCTGGAGAAAAAAGGGAGCGTACTCATTCCTTTGTTAATAATTCTTGGCATTTGATTTGATTTTTATTTTTATTTTTAACTGCTAATGAAGACTGGGCTGATGTGTTTACAGAGCTGTTGATTGTAACTTCAAAATCTCATTCCTGAGTGATAATGACAGCTTCAAAGTCAAACACTGTGTGTAAAAAGTTAGCATTGTCTTCCTGTGTATTATTTTACTTTTATCAGTCTGGAATTTTATCTGCTGCTCTATGAGAGTCACTCAGCACTGCAAGAACCCCCTGTAATTCTCTGCAGTCCGTGTTTTTACTATTATCGTTGCTTTATTTTAATAAGCAGACTTTGTCATCTTGGTATTCACCCCTTTTGCAGGTGATTTATGAATACATTGAACAGTACCCAATTGCTGCTTGAGCAGTGGGACCATACCGGAGCCTTCCTGGATTAGAAGATGGGTTTATTTTTGTATTGTTCATTTCTGAACACTTAACCAATTCAACTTGTATATTTCTGTCCCCTGGCGGATTACTTTTATAAGGGCTTTCACTGATATATGTCAGCAGAAGCCTTATGGAATTCCAACAAGACTGTATCAGGCGTGTATTTCTTGTCCATATGGTTTGTGACTCTTTCCAGGGACTCTAGTACCTAGTGAGTCCTGATATTCTTCTAGAAACATGGTGTTAACTCTTCCTCCATATGTTCTGCTTATGCATGCATCCTTAAATTTTCCTTATCGCTTCTGGCAATTCTCCTGCAGCGGAAGCCTGAGGTTCTGTTCTGTATTTCTTTAAATTATCCCCCAAGAGCATTTAAAAATTGATGCTGCAGTTTGCTTCCCTCAGTTTCTCTGGCACCGAGGAGGTTACATGTGAGATTTCATTCATTTCCCATAGTACTGAGGTGTTTAATTTCTGACGCTACACTTCTCTTTTCTGTCCCCTCCTACAATTATGAAAGAAAGAAAATTTAACTCAGTATTTATATATTTATGTGAACTGAATCGAGACCACAAGCCAAGTGGTTCTGGGTGTTTATGGTGGGAGCACTGGGGTGGTTTTCTGGTCAGTAAAGCTCCACAAGGAATAACCACTGGGTGTTGCTGGTTGGGAGGACAAAGGAGAAGCCCTCTTGTTGTTATTGGGAAACAGGCCTTTTCTGCAGAGGACATCTTAAAATTGGATAATTAGTATTGTCTCTGGAGTTCAATGAGGGTTTTATTGGGCTGAGAGAATCCAGGGTCTGGCCACAGGCAGTAGACCTTCCACCTGGGTTATTGGGTGGCTATAAACTCTGTTCTCTGATAATACTTTGATGTTATTAAGAGGTAGGAACAAGGCAATATTTTTAATGACTTATTTTGTAAGTTAGCTTGGGGGGAGAGAGGCTTCCCAGGTATTCCTGGGACATTGATAGATTATGCAGAGTCGCACGAACTTAATGCAGCTGGTTAATAAATGACTTCACACTTCTGTTTGTATGTGTTGTCAAGGCACTTAGCAGCACTTAAGTATATTTGCTGTGTGGGGATTGTGTTGACTTCCTCGGTGCTGTTTCTACGTTTGCAGTAGGTCACTCCTGATGAAATTTTGTAGCTGTCTGTCTCAATATTGCTGTCACAGAGCAAAGTTTTTCTCAACCATGAGTTTTGCGGAGTTCGTTGTTTATTCTGCAGCTACCTATGCTGGTAAAGAATTGGATTTGACAGAAGAGAGATGAATGCTCCTTCCAAAGCCACCTAATTGTGGCCTCATTTTAGTTTACATTGGTAACTGCTGTAGGTTTTTCCAAATCAAGAAAGTGTCAAAGAGCAAAGATTAGGCCTTCCTGTATATATGATTTCATAAAACCATTACATCAATTTCTGTTTTTATTTGTGCTGTAGTAAAACTTGTAGGCTATCAGTGTTCTAGAGCAAAGTGACAAAGATACGAAGATGTAACAAGTGTCATGTATGACACGAGATAGAGGTGATTGGCTCATGTTGTTTGCTGCATGACTAGCTAATTAGGATGATGTCATTACAGCTTCAAATTTGAAGAGGTACAGTTTCTGATGTTGCCACATCTCTCCTTGTTTGACTTCATCTGCTTCTAATGGAATACATTTGAGTACATCGTTATCGCCGCTGTCTGCAATACCTTTAACATTTGTTTCTAGAAAATGGGGTTGTGTTGGTACGTGTTACGTGATGTTATTATTGCAGCCCCACGCAATAAGTCTTTTATTTGCCTAATACTATGATTTTGCTCATCCGATTGGCTATAACGTGTTGGCTATTCAATGATACAGGGATGTTTGTTCTGATCTAAGTAAATTTCATGGTGCATGTTTAGTGCATAAAAAGCTTAAACTTGTACGAAAACCCTGTCTGAGTATTCGAGACTTTCTTTGGAGTGTAGACCTCTTCACATACCACACATGCTTAAACTCGATATTACATGTGAGTGCATGCAGTATGATGTTCACACGTATTAAGGATTACATACTTTGTAGAAAAATATTCATAGTCAATATACAAGATTCAGTCTTAGCTAACTGCATCGTCAAGTGGGCTTTTACTGTTACATTGATTTTTAAAAAGCTGGTGGTTATGTTTTTGTTACATAACCCCTTTTATCCTAGTTTGTGTTTAACGAATTTGAGATAGACATGTGTTGAGAAGTGTTATATTTAGCTTGCAATTCATTGCCTGACAACATGGCATCAGTCTCGTCCTTCTGCACTGGAGGCAGGAGAATGTTTGTGCTTGTCTTAAGACGACTTTTATCCACTTAGAGGGAGAAAAAGGATCTGTCAGCAGCCTATTACAGGTTTCCACCTGTTACTTTCCGACACCTTGGTATGGTTTACAAGTTACATTGCTGATAGAAAGGAGGTTGGAATGGAGAGTTGGAATGTTGGGAAATGGCAGCTTTACGGCTGTGTGGTGCTTGTCACGTGCAGAACAAGGAGGGAGCCCTGTGGAGAGTAAGCAAGCACTTACTCTGTTTGGGTGAGGACTAGAAGGCTTGGGGCTTGCAGACTCTTTGTTGGTCAAAGCTTGGATCCAGGCCTTTACAGTGTGTTCCAAAGTTATTGCGATTTGAGTGAGCTGTGAAATCAGTTTACAGTCGCAAACCTGTAAAAAAGGTCTGGCTGAGAATCCCTGATCCAGGACCTGAGGCTTTGGCACAAACAATAGCACGTGTACTGTTGGGCTAACCTACTCTGAGTAAATTTTTTTCTTTCCAAAGGAAGCTTGTTTTAGCTTCTTTACTGAAAAGGGACTTTCCTCTGCTCTGTAAAGGTCCTCTGGAAAAGATTAAGTTTGAAACCCAAAAAGCAAGTAATCTTTCTGTAATAAAGCAGTGAGTCTGTAAAACATTCGTTTATTGCTGGCTCTAGTACTAATACCTACTATTATAGACTGGATTATTTTTAGGATAAAAAAGGATTGATAGTAAATTCCTGGTGTCAGTAGTTTTTATGAAACCCCCAAGAAGACTGTGTTTATTCTGTCACTTATTCTCGCAGTTCCTGTTGAGATTGCAGCCAAGTGTCTCCTGCTGCAAAATGCTCTGGGCTCATGGGTAGTTTTTCCCCATCTCCTCTTAAAAGTCCTGTAGGATTTAGCAGAGAGGATATAGTAATTTAAAAAGAACTTGGAATCTCCAGATGTTCTACATCCTCTTTTGGACCTTCAGTGGTTTGACAGGTCTTAGGGAATAATTTGATCCCAATGTAGAATTATGCAATGATTAAAACAACATAGAAGAAAATTATTCTCCATACAATACTGAGTGCACAGCTGAGGTGCCCTTTAGACCTAGAGTCCAATGGCAATAGGAAAAATAAACACCTTGTGAGCTGTTCTTGGGAGTTTTTTTCCTTTTATATCTGATGGACAACAAATCTGGGTCAGATTTAAGTTGACAAGCCTCATGCTGCAGCCCTGCCTGACTCCCAAGTAAGTCGAGCAGCACCCAGGGGGCCGTTTGGAAGTGCTCTTCTTGAATTTACTCCCTCTGTTTTTTCACTGTACAATCGTTTATATATTTCATTTTTTTATCAATATTGGATTAACACTTTAAGATAAATTATAACCCTGGGAGTACCTCGTGCATCACTGGGAGGCTGTTAAATGATGGTTGTGGGTTTATTCTTAGATAGCTGATTATGCCAAGATTGTATGGGAGCAATTTTGACAATGCTGTGCTTTAAAATTAATGTTAAAACCAAAAGATTTTTTTCATCGGTGGTAGGAATGTAAATATGTTATGTCAATATGGGTTGCCATTAAAAGGACTGTGTGTGCTAGGGAAGGAGGGACCTCGCAGCATGAATTTGTTAAGAGTGCATCTGAGATGTCGTGTATGACGTAGCTCTCGGCTGGCTGGCTCGGGTGTTAGGTCAGTTTGCTGGAAACAAGAGGCCAACAGATTCCAAAACCTGCTCTTGTCAAAAGTTATTTCACTTTGATAAAATGAGTGGCTACAGGATCAGTTGCTCTGCCCTGTGCAAAGAACCAGTTCTCCCATGCTAAGGAAGGTGGGTTCTTGCTTTGACTTAAGTTCTGTGCCGATTAATTTTGAAGTTAATCGTATGAGTTCTTGTACAGCCAGTTGCCTGAAAAAAGCTCTTCCCTGACCCCGTGAGAACCAGTAACAACTGACACTGAACTTAATTTCCCGTTTGCTTGCACAAAATCATCCTTATAAAAGCAGCCTCTGAAGTTCTTTGAACTTCGAATGAACTTGTTGATGCCAGGGGTGGACGTAGGCTTGAGCCGATGGTTGTGATGAATGGTACTGCCTGTAGAAAAAGTATCTTTTGCCTTAGGTGCTGTTGTGTGGTTGTAACTCATTTGATCTCTCAGCACTTGTCTTCATAATTTGTGGCTGTTCACCAGCATTTCATTTGCTTGTTCTTTATGGGCAGGTTTGAATGGTAGTTTATCCACCAACGTAGTTTAAAAACTCAATAAAAATGCTTTTTTTACACAAATAATGTGCTATAAACCAGTCACATTTCTGCAGGGTAATTCCTCAGATTCTTAATGAGCCACACAGATCCTGTATTGGATTGTGGCTTCCTGTAAGGGTTTTATAACTACATAGAGATGCTTTGTTTGGTGTGTAATAAGCTTTAATAATGGGTACGTAACCATTCACTGAGGAGTGGAAATCCTATGAAAGAAACTGGAAGGGACTATA
Organism: Clamator glandarius; assembly: GCA_033459285.1. NCBI lineage: Eukaryota > Metazoa > Chordata > Aves > Cuculiformes > Cuculidae > Clamator > Clamator glandarius. The sequence goes on from JAUNZM010000044.1 coordinate 1,226,153, forward strand.
GAAACTTAATTAGGATGTATAAATATTTTTTTCTAAGTACCTATAAACAAATAAAGATCTGAATTTCTTTGTAGCTCTTCTCAGTCAGCTGAGAAAGTAGAAGATTCATTACTTAACATGAAGACTTTTCCTGAGATGGCAGTTCCTGCTGCTGCTGAGGCCCCGAGCAATGCTCAGGTGAGGATTTGTGCCTCTGGCCTGTGACGTGCTCTCTGTCTCTCTCTGTGGAGCACGGGTGCGAGGGATGATGTAACCATATAGACATCCCTGCAGGTGCTGGGGGTACCAACGAGCCATCTCTCTCGCTAGTAGCTCTTTAGTTGCCCAAGTCTCAGAACGTCTTTTACTTCCCAGACAAGTGCTAGGAAAGAAAATGAGATACAATTTTACAGAAATTGATATGATAATCAGAGGAGGAGGGGAGTACTAGAGTTTATCATAATTTATTAATGCAGTAGGCTTAACTTCTGTTAGCATTAGGGTTTAATAACGGCCCATTAGCTCTCTTTTGCATTCCTTCTATTATATTTTCCAGGAATGAGGACACGATGTGTCTTTTGTGACTGTTTCTTCAATAAAGGGTGTCCCTGTTTCCAAGGCAGAAATGTCACAAAGAGGTATGTACAAGTGAAGAGATTATTTCTCACCATTTCATTTGCTGACAAACGGAGAACAGAACACAGCTCTGTTCACAGCTACCAAGGACAGGAAACTGAATTGCCTGTAGGCATTCAATTCATTGTGAATTTATGGTGTGACTATAATATTTGCATTAATCCCATCAGCACAAAGCATAAATAAATGCATTCAGAATTATTTTGTCTCGCTCATACAATTTACATTAGGATCCATATGCAGAATTGTGTGTTCACAGCAAGTTTTACACATAATATTCAAATTTTTTCTCTCTTTCTCCCATCAATACGTTGCATATTTTTAAGCCTGGCTGGGCTCAGTGCCAGCAAGGAACTACAGGGATCTATGGCAACTGCCACATTTGCACTTTTCATTTACAAATCAGTAACTAAATTCTCATTAAATATTCTTAACCAGCCTGTCCAACATATGTTTGCTTGGATATTAGTACTTACAAGTTGAAACAAATTAGATCAGTAGCTAGATTTGCTTCCTAATAGCCAAAGATATTTGAGAAAGAATAGGTTTTGGAACGTGGAAGTGGCAATGCTGCCCTTCTCCTTCATTCTTTTCAAAATGGGGCATTCTGCTCTGCTCAGGCAAAGTAGAAAGGTGGGGGTTTGAACTCCCTTCCCACGTTTTCCTTCTGTGGGGAGGCTGGTGTAGGAAGAGCTTTGAAAGGAAGCCAGTAAACATCCACTAACTTGTGTGGCTTACAAATCGGCTTTTGTTTTGAGACGCGTTTTCTTCTATTTCATTCTCCATGTTTCTCTCTTTTAAACATAAAGAAATGTATTGGTGGATCTATACCAAGGCTCTGGGTTGTGGAGAAGTGTTTTCATCTTTGACTTCTAGCAGCGCTGACGCTAATTGCAGAAAGAACCACTTTGCAGAAAGTGCGAAATCATGGATGTTAGATTGTACAGACCCTTAAAAAGGTTATTGTCTCTGCTTAAATAGTTGTTTCATGCACTTGCAAAGATTGTTAATGATCTGCTTTTAATTAGTTTCACTGTGTGCAAGTGTAGTGCAAATTGTATCATTATGTTTTCAGATTTCTGCTATTTCATATGAAATTCAATAGCGGCTTATCTATAATGTATCGACGATCCCTCCTATCAGTGGGAGCGTGCTACTTTTCCAAAGGCTGTTAGGGCAGATGCTGGGCATCCAGGTCCCTGGATTCTGCTCCCAGCCCCTTTCTAGCTGTTTGTAGAGCAAAATTCTTCAGGAAAACCCCTTAGATTTGGCCACATAACCCAAAAAAATCTTTCATTTTTTTTTCAGTAGTCTCACCCCGTGCCTGATCATGGTTTTGATTTTCTAAAATAAGGCCACCTCTTTCTCCGGGGAGACCTGGACACAACTTCCTTAATTCAAAGCCAGAAGAATCGGTTGGGAAGCATATGTTGTTAACAGATCCAACTGTAGCAAAATAGCTCTTTGTGTTGACTAGATGACAGTGTCAGTCAGGGAGCATCACTTGAATAGAACATACAGCATCTTCTGCCACCTGAAATGAATGCAACTGCTGAGATACCTCCTCGTCAGGAGAAAACAGGCGTGCTTTAGTAAAGGTGGTTCTGGTCCACGAGGGTGTGTGGACCAGTGTGGGGAATTTGGCCCCTGTTAAGAGCCTTCTCAAAGCCACTGGAATTTAGAAAGTTATCTTGATGTATTTTTTTCAGGGCATAAGCTGAACTACAGGGAAGAGCAAAAGCCTTCTTTTCAGTTTATCTTTAGAAGCAGGTTTTTCTGTCTGCGGCTCTGACCCAGGCTTGCCTGGCGTGTTCAGCGTGTGACCTGCATAGCGGCTGGGTGGAAAGCTCTATCAGCAGCTGAGCAGGTGGGGAAAGAACAAAGCACCACAAGGGGAAAAGTTGAAAGCATGTTTGAAACCACTGTAACTGCAGGAGTGCTTGGTTTGTTTTGTAAGCATATTGGTGTAGAGAGGAAAAGAGAAAGGACAAAACAAAGATCCCGAGCAGCAGTGTGGGCATTGGCTGCCTTTCTCTGTGCTGAAAGAGGTACTTGCAGTTTCTTCAGGTGAAAGGCTGATTTCAAAATTTGTTTTCTTTCTGTAGGAACAAGGTTACAAGCAATTACACATTGCCAAGTAAACTGAAAGAGATGAAGAATTACGGCTTCTTTTTATCTTGGAGAAGTTTCGTTGTTTAAAGATTTTATTTTTTAAAACACACATAGCCCTTACAAGGAGGCACCAAAGGAGATTGTGTAAAGTACTGCTTGATTGTTTTAAGAATCTGTTGAAAACCCTGGGGAAGCAGATCGTGACTCTGTCTGCAGTCCTCCTGTGACACTAAGCCATGTCTTACACAAAGTCTAACAGAACAGAAGTGGTTTTTATTCTGATGACAGTTTGCATATTTAACTTGCTGCATTTCACAATACCAGTTAGAGCTTGTAAGTTAATCTGTAATGCAGGGCAAGAACAGTTCAAGGCCAAGATGTTTTGGAAGAAATAACAGCTTTGTCTTTTAAAAAAATCAAAAAATTGCTTTTATAAATGTAACTTTAAAGTAACTGTGCTTTAAGTAGCTGTAGAAATAAAGTGATCTGTATAACTCTATGTATGAGCTCATATGCAATTTCCAGCCACACTCTGGATCCTTATAGTTAGGTCTCCAGCTATATTTGGTAAGTGCTTTTGTAATCCAAATGTATTAATTTATCACCTATGCCTCCACAAATTGACTGAGGGCTGTGATATATGAGTTGGAGTGCAATGATTTAACTTTCATTTCTAGAGCCATTCCCCTTCCTTCATGTGGATGTACTGCAAAATATTAATAATTAGGTGCGCTGACAGTTGACTCCAAGTTCACTTAAATCTTTCATCTTGGAAGCGATCTAACCTGCCTGCCTGGATGAAGTGTGACTTGAGCTTTTTTGGGTTATTCTCTGTAGGGTCTGGAACATGGTACTACTCCCAGAAAGGAACACATTACAAAAATTCCAGTGGCTGCATGCCATAAGCTCCACAGCGAACCATGGAGCTCTGATTTATCTTCTCTTTGGGAAGCTGCACTATGGGTGCTGCTGCACGTGGGTGCTGGAGCCGTTGTGGGTTTCTGTCATTTATCACTCCATGTCAGAGGGGTTTCAGGCAGTTGCAGCAGTACTGAGTGTCCCTGCTTGTTGTTATTTGAGTAATGGGTGAATTTTATCTTTTTTTCTTTGGGTTGCAGAGCAGTGCATGCTTCGGTGTATCTGCTCAGCTTGGTTTGGACAATTAAAATTTGTCTGACGAAGCCCGAGAGGATGTAGCACAGCGCAAGCTCCTTTTGGCAGCGTGTAGAGCTGGAAATGTAGAAAGACAAAGAGATGTTTTCATATTTCGCCTTACTAATTACATGCTTCAGAGGCCACAGGACCATGTTTAAGGGCCTTAAGTACACTGTGGAAATAAGGAAGAGCAATGTGGTATTGGACAAATTCCTAAATTGAAAAAGCTTTAGTCCACCTTTTAGCCTGTATATCTTTTATCTTACATTACCATGCACTACAAGAAGAAATAATTTGTCCAAACTGATGTTTTTCATCTTGCCTCAAGATTGTTCCTGCAGTTCTGAGATAGCCCTTCTGTTTACACACCCAAATTGAGTTTGTTGTGGCAAAAGCAGTAAAATATGAAGCTAACCTAATAACGGTAACCCACATATGTTCAGCTGCCACTGTGAGTGAATGTTTCCTAGCTCTCCAGTCCATCAAATATTTGAGGCAACAGATGTTTTCTATTCCCGATAATTTGTTAAAACTAAGGACTTTGGTTGCTTTATTTAAGGAAGATGCAAGATGATGTATCCAGTCTTATACACATGAGAGAATTCTGTTAAGTAGGTAGCTAAAGTGATTGCAAAAGGCTTTTAGTTAAATTAATGCAACACCATCTTAGCGGAGACAAAGATGTTTTGGTTTCCAAGATCATCTGCAGTTTTGCTTACCTGATTTCAGATGTGTTGTTTGGAGAGCAGTCATGCAGAAGGATTTTTAACTGTACAGGTTTTGAACCAGACTGAACCCAATTGTTTTCATGTACTGAGCAGATTTGACACTTTTGGTTAACAGAGAGCATTTATTGCTTTATGAATGAATCAATTAACCCATTTTAGCTAGAAATGGGGATAAGTAACCAGTGGTTTGTATAATAAAAACTGTAGTCTGTACCTAAGAAAAATGCACAAGGGTATGATAGTATCTCTTATGTTAGTATTAATCTCTTAACTCAGTTTCTGAGAATCAAACCTGGAAGGTGTAAGGTCCTGTTAGTAAGAGATGTGATCACAAACTCTACTTTGAGCTGTGCAATTGAGTATCACAGAATCACCAGGTTGGAAGAGACCCACTGGATTGTCGAGTCCAACCATTCCCACCAATCCCTAAATCATGCTCCTAAGCACCTCATCCACCCTCACCTTAAACACCTCCAGGGATGGTGACTCAACCACCTCCCTGGGCAGACCATTCCAATGCCTAACCACCCTCTCCGTGAAGAATTTTTTCCTAATCTCAAGCCTAAATCTCCCCTGGTGGAGCTTGAGGCCATTCCCTCTCATCCTGTCCCCTGTCACTTGGGAGAAGAGGCCAGCTCCCTCCTCTCCACAACCTCCCTTCAGGTAGTTGTAGAGAGTAATAAAATCTCCCCTCAGCCTCCTCTTCTCCAGGCTAAACACCCCCAGCTCTCCCAGTCGCTCCTCATAAGATTTGTTCTCCAGCCCCTTCACCAGCTTCGTTGCTCTTCTCTGGACTCGCTCCAGAGCCTCAACATCCTTCTTGTGGTGAGGGGCCCAGAACTGAACACAGTACTCGAGGTAACAGCTTCAAGTATTCTCTTTACCTTAAAACCTATTTGAGAAATTTTTTTGTATCGTAACCTGAAACTACAAGTGTAGTTTGTTTCAGTAACCTCTGGATCCTGGTTATTTTGGAGAATGTCTCTAACGCCTTCCCAGTTTGGGTGAATCTCTTTAAAGCCTCTTGCTGATGGTTTGCTGCTTTAGTTGTCACTAAAGATCAGCATCAGAGTTGCCTAGATTCACAGCCTGGGATTTGTCTTGAGCTGCAATGGGAAGTAATTTACTGAGTGAAGGTGGTCACCATTTTTTTCTGCCGTTGCTCATTTACAGAAGGTGGCACAGTTTTTCGTGTGGGCCTTGTTACCTCTCAACAACTGTGTGATCCTTTAAGGAAGGAGTGAAACCTCTTGAATCCACAAAGGGCATTTGCTCAGGAGGTGAGGGTCATGCAGCTTTGCTGCTCCATGGAAGATAAAGCAGCACAAGAGGCTTATGTAGATAAGCACTTCATTTTGACAGAGGTAATTTGGTGAGGAATTAGTCAGTGGCTCCCTCCAAGTCTGTTTATATTTGAGTGCTGGCAGTGACTGCCAAACATTAACTCATTAATACAAGTTTTGCCAAATTAGGGTGGAACTGGAGTTTGACAGCTTCCTGCGCTACTCTGGTCTCTGTCACAACTGTAATTACCACTCCTCACTCTTTTGTTGGCATTGTCCTCACTCCTGTTCACCTCCTTTCACTTCATTCATGGGCTGCTGTATTTTTTTTTATTACTGAGCTACTGGCCTATGACTCCATTCCTTTTGCTTTGGACTGCTCCTAATCATTGCCATGGAGACGAACCTAGTTGAATTAAATACTGACAACATGTTCACAAAGAATAATGACCCAGTGATGTACAAGACAAAACGTATTAGAAGTCAAAGTGATTGTATTAATAGGTTCTATTGAATACTAAGCAGGGTGTTGGAGGGTTCTTGGACGGATGCCTTTGCTACTACATCAGTGTAGTTATGTTGCCACATCCAAGTTTCTCTTGCAAAGTGCAGTACTCAGCATTCTTTTCTGACCTTGTCAAACCGTGTTTTGTTCTTAGTTTGGTGTCAAATACAAACCTAAAGTACACATATGCAGACTGCTACTTAGCGTTTCCTAAAAGACTTGTGTTTGCTTAAGTGTCTTACAGATAATAATTAATATAGCTAATGGGTATTTGTGGAGTGAACAAAGATGCTGAGCATACAGGCCCCATAATCAAGTGTTAATTGATTGAGTAATGTTAAACCCACTTCAGCAACAGTAACCTGTTTCTAACCTATCGGATGCAATGTTCAGTATCGTGTTTTGCTCAGGGTGACATGAGGAATGTCGATAAGGTTCAAAGAAGGAGTGCAGCGAAAACTTAAGGAAAAGGACGTCGCCTGTTCAATGTCAGCTTTAGCCATTTACCAAAAATGTTCTTTCTAGCCTATGTATCTATTGTATCTATTTCCATCTTTAGCTGTGGTAAACCAAGGCATAACATCTAATTTCAATAAACTTTTTCTTTTCTCCTCTCCTTCCATTCAATAATAGTTCAAGCCTATAAACACAACATCCCATGGGATAGGGATGAGGGACTTTTTTTGGGGACCTGTTAGGCAGCTGGTCACATTCTTCAAGGATGTTGCCATAAAATGTCATCAACTATCAACCTCATTTAGGAAGTCTTTTGTGCCACGTGGGGAAGTACCTGAATTACAGCTACCAGTTCTCTTGAGAATGTTTCTAAGGTCCTCTGTTTTCCAGGAGCAATCTCTGAGATACACTGCGTTGTTTCACATCCAGAAATTTCCTTATCTCTGCAAGACGGTAGAAACTCAACCACTCAAGTCATCAAGGCAATCACCTGAAAACGAAATAGGAAGGATGCATAGAAAAGTAGGTGGCCAGGGAGTGGGATGTATCACAAATTGCACTATATTTCCTTATCCAGAACTGCTCTTGAAGCTCTGTTACTGTGGTAGTTTGGATTGTTAACGTAGAGCCCTGCAGGGCTGCTCACACTTAAACTAAGGACTAATATAAGGTAATTCAGCTCATAAATTCTTTATGAGCATGATTTATTCACATGCAAATATTTGCCTAATGTTACATAATGATTTGGACTATTGCGATAATTTCTTTAAGGGAAAAGGCAGCTTTCAAGTTTTGTGATTTAGAAAAAGGCATTTGACTTGCTTATTTTCAGTGATGCTTGGGAGCTGGACATTGCAACGAGTCTGTAGTTCCCTCGAGGCATTGGGAAGCCTGGTTAGGAATATGCAGCCATTAATCTTTCAGTCTGTATGGGCCTGATCAGTTGATTGTCTGCCTATGTAAACATTTGCATTTTGAGCATTTTGCATGTTCTTTATCAGTAACAAATCAGACGTTATAATCAACTAGGGATGTATCAGTGGTGTCACCCAAGCAGACCACCTACTGGTTTGGCTTTTATAATTTATTTGTCAGGTATTTGCATAGGAGAAGACTTTATAGTGAGAATCTCCTTTGAAGGGAAGGAATTTCCCTGTTTGTGCAGATCTCTGGAGCCTTGGCATACTCTTTATTAGATGTGGAGTTTAAAATATCTGTGTTTAAACTGATCAACTGACACTACTCCTGGGGGAATAAAGCTATTTTCTTATTCCTGATTTTAACTTTTCATAAGCCAGTTGAACATGCTGCTTGGAAATGGAACACGTGCAGCTTTTTTAACCCTTCTGTTCCAGGTAGCCCAATTAAAGTGAAATGTGAGAGGTGATTATTCCAGATGATATGCTAATCCAATATTAAACAGCCCAAAATATTGAATAGCTTGATTATAGCGGGGTCCCATATGCTTTTTGCAGCTAATATGGGGTGGTTTAACTAACAAAACACATGAAATAATGAACCTGGTAAGTGTTTTGAGGCACCCTGTGTGAGACTTCTCCTGCCCCAGCAAGGCCATTGTGTGAGCCACGCTGTGGTCGATCTTTGCAGTTGACCATGTCAAACCCACCTGAAATGACCGACCTCCAAACCCACAGCAACTGCTTTCCCCAGACAAGGGAACTATGTGCAGGTTCTTTATTGCTTGACCATGGGAGGACTTGGAGGAACTGCCTTATTCACAGCTTGAAGCTTTCGTGTGCCCCAAGATTCTTGAGTCTCGAGGTTGACTTTCAGCTTGTGACGTGGAGGCTCATCCAGGCCGTGGTGCTTCACTTTCAGCTCCTGATGGCCTGTTTCCAGTGTGCTCAGATGCTGCTTTTCCGCGATGGAAGCAGAAGAGATGACAAGAGCAGGAGTGTTGCATTGAGTGTCTTGGATTACCTCCACAATAAGAAGCAAAATCTTAATTGGTTTAAGTGACTCTTGTTGTAGTTTATGCTAGAAAAGGAGACAAATCTCTATTAACTTGAAATGCTGAGCCAGCAAGGAATGTTTTCCTGCAATGTGGAGGACTAATCAGTTAAATACAGTCTGTGTGATAAACTGATCTTCTCTGAACACTCCAGAGTCACTTTTTCCAGCGAGAGCTTTCTCCTTTTAAGACTAGATTTATTTGTTTGTAGTTCAGACTGCTTGAATTGCAAAGCAAAGGGAGCCTTGGTTAGGGTATGTCTGGCACTTCATCTGTGGTACTGATCCACTTTCTTTGCTAGTCGTGTCACTATTCCACCCAGTTCCAGTTTATAGATACTCGTGACTAATGAATAAATGTAGGTTTTAAAAGGGAGCAGAAAATGCTGCTTTTCTTTATTTCCCCACAGCCCTCAATATTTGGCTTGTGGAAGAATGCTGAAATATTTGGACTAAACTTTGTCCTCTTGGTTAAGAGAGGACAAAGCAGAAGGAGGTTGGAACATGCATAAAGAAGCCACGTAAAGATGTAAGGAACCTTTATTTCAATTATTCCTGACTTTGGGCTGAAAATTTCAATCGTTAATTGCAAATTTTACTGTGGTCTTTAGTGCAATATACTGCTAATTATTTGCATTCCTTTTAAAACAAGGATCTTTAAATGCTGAGCTCACATTGGTGATGGTGGCTCAGCTCATTTGGATGCGATCTACTTAAAATTAATCCACAAAGTTAAGGACAAGGCCACATTTAGTATCACAGTGCATCTTGCCAGGTGTTTGCCAGGGCAGGAGAAGCTGCAGCTCCTTGAGCTGGAGAGAATCCTGTGAGCAGCTCATGCTAAACTTGTCGGTATTAGCAAACTCTCCTGAAGTGTGTCTGAAGCAGGGCCTAATGGTAACTTGAGGTAATGTTTTTCAAGATGTTTAACTGTGAAACAGCTGCAGTCCCCGGTGTTTGCTGATTACTTATTGATGCTCAGACTTAATACCCTAAACCAGCTCCACTGTTCTTTGAAGCATGTAAAGTAGAAGGAACACAAGGCTTTCCAATTTGGCTCTATTAAACAGCAGTTTTTAAGGATGGATAGGCACCAAGAAGAGACATTTACAGGGATGTCAGGAGTGTTAAGTAGACTCACCAACTTTATTAATTATTCAGATGAAGGGAAGTTTTTAAATTGGCCAACTGATCCTGTCTGTGCAGGTAGAGAGATGGGAAATGGGCAGCAAGAAGGAACTTTCTAGCAGATGCATTTTAATAGGTCCTCAGAGATGTCACAACATCCTAAGCCTGACTTCAGGCACAAGAAATGTTTATGCCAAGTCAGACTTTGCATGGAGTTCTCTCTCTTTTTTTTTTTCCCTTTGGTGGGCTCTAGAAAAGCCAGAGATTGTTGCTACTATATATTCTTCAGGCGTGCACGCAGTGAAATTGTGCTCTGTGTTTCAAGACAGTCTGATGCTTTTTCTCTTTACTCCTCTTTTTAAAACCTTTCTAGTCCAAAAGAAGTGCAAGGCCCAAAGGTCAAGAAGAATGAGATACGAAGGAGAGGTCTTAGGACTTCTTTGTTCCTTGCCCAGGCTACTTCTAGCTGGCTATTGTGTCCCATGAAAGAGTTAGGCTTGCCTGGCTCAAGCCCAAAATATCAGGACATTTCCATTATGAGAAAGTTGCAGAGGGACCGCGTTGGGGGACATGAGAAAAGGCTGCAGGATGAAAAAGAGAAGAGAAATTGCTGTGAAAATTGTGATTCTTATTGGGGCAAAATAGAGTTATAACACATTTAGGAGCAGACCAGTTGGTTTGCTCAGACAGATCTTCTGCAGTTTCCCACTTGTTAGAACATTTCATTGCATGTATCGCTAAGTCTGCAAAACCATGTGGAGCAGCAGCAAATAATCTCTTTGTCTTAGCATTGCAGACAGTCAGCTTCTAATGCTTTACAAACGTGATTTTGCTTATGGCAATAACTGTTTTTACAACCAGTGTAGAGAAGGAAATCAGAAAATGCTATGACACTGAGCCAGCCAGCGGGTGATGAATTTGTGCTTGTGTTGTGTGCAGCACTTGGAGATGGAATTTTCTCTCTTAGAAAAGCTTAAAAACATTCTGTGCTTAGACGGAAGACTCTTTACCACGAGTTTGCCTTTTTTTTCTAGTTTCCCTGACTGGTGATTAAAATGCATGTTCTGATATGCATCCAGACTAAGCGTATAGGTCTGTTGCTTGCTTGTACAATGAATCAAAATTTTTAATTTATGCGTTTTCCTAATTTCTGTATCTGGAAGCAGCATCACAAATGACAGTTCCTATGCTTTGTTCATCAAAATGAGCATAACCCATTGGATGGAAAACAATCCTGGTATTGGATCATAAATACCGAGAAGCATAAGAGGTTACAAGAGAAGTGACTTGGGTTTTTTTGGTAAAATATTCTTGCTTTCTGCCTCCTGGCTCTTATTTACTGTGGGCTTTTTGTTTCTGGTGCTCAGTAACCCTAAATTTCTCTCATTTGCTTTGGCACATTTTTTGTGGTGAGGCACCGCTGACCTGTTGCTCGCCTGAGCTCTGTGGGATGATTTGCGAGCTGCTCTCTGTGCCCAGGGCAGAGCTGCCTGGAGAACTGTGGGCATGGCTCTGGGAGGCTTTGCTGTTTCCCTTGAGTCCTATCAGCGGAGACCAAGCTTTAATTTGCAACTGTGCAGTCTGCTGCTCGATAGGTCGGCCTGCGTTCTTTACCGTTAAATCCTTTGAAGAGGTGCTTTTCCATCCGTGGGTTTGTGCTTGGGCACTGAACGTGCTGCAATAGCGAAGCAGTGTGCTTGCTGGTCACGTTTTGCTCTGACACTGATTTGAAGTGTTTGGTGCAGCTGCCGAACGCTATCGCGTTGTGCTGATGACAAATGCCGACAGGCTGTGTTCAGGAGGGAAGCTGGGCTTAGGTAACTTGCTCTTATTTTGGTAAATGCGCTTTCCGCTGCCAAAACTAAGTGCTGTAATGAGGAAAAAACTGAAAATCAGGTGCCAGATTTGTTCCTGCGTGTTGTGGTTAGAGGAGTTACACCAAGGCTGGACTGGGGCTTTTTACTGTCATAAGTATCTGCTGGGCATCAGAATTTCACCCGTGTTGTCTTCTGTTGTCAGCAACCTGCTTCTGTTTTCAGAAGTTTGTGCAAGGTTCGGGCTTACCCCCTGAGTGTTACAGCTGCAGAGGAAGGGTAGGTGCTTCACTTGCATCATCATGCCTGTTACCACACACAGTTTTATTCTGTGGTCCCTACCTACCCATTGGAAAAAATACACTATCACATAAAAGACGATACTTAGCTTCCCTGTTCTAAAACCCCCGGCAAGTCTGGAGACTCAGAATCCTGTTCAAGAGCTTTTTTCACTGAAACTTTTCTATTATCTGAGTACTTCATGAGTGATACAGACTCACTGAGAAATGTCTGCTACGACAGAGCCCCTACATCAGGCAGTAAGAGGGCCTCTTAGTTATTCACTCTTCTCCTTTATGGTTGTTATGATGAAGTCTGAGCGATTCTTACAGCTCCCATGTGAATATTAGGTTTGGCTGGCTCTGTGGTGCAAGTCAAAAGCTCTCACCTTGATGGGGGAGAGCCATTACTCTGCATCTTGCCCTCTGGCCTCTTCTCAGTTGACTCAATCTGCAGCCTGTTAGTTTTGATGGATGGAAGCGCTGAGGGGTGAGGGTTGACCTTGGGATAAGTGCACCCAGACCAAAGATGTTGTGTTGTAAAGTTTGTGCCTTAACTGGAGTTATCAAATTTGCGCAGCTCCCTCTGATCTTCGCTGCAGACCAACCTGTTTGTGCTAATGCTACAGACGGCAGCGAGATTTGCTGGAAAATTGGTGTAACAAATAACCTCTGTGGCCTAAAAGGCTCTGGGTTTTTTGATCAGCTAGGGCTAACATGGAAACAATTTTACATGATGGTGATCATCTTCGGAGCTTTCACCTCCCAAAGGAAGGGAAGAGAGGAGAGAAACCTGAAGAACGGCTGAGAAACCAGAAGAGAAAGACAAGTAGGCTGTAATAGAGCATCTCAAGTGCATGATGATGAACACATAATGGAAAGGGCATGTTCCTTGCCACACACATTAATTAAGTTGCCTTCTTGACAGCAGTGAATTCCCTTGCCCACCACGTCAAGAAATGCCCCATTCAAGAAAATAATTAAATAAGATCTCTTACCAGTGGAGATTTAGTGTCTGGATTGTATCTCATAATATTTTTGACAGTGCTCAGCAATCAATTCAACGAGCCTGTGTCTCAAGGGGCTGTTCTTTTGTTAATAAACTTCGGCTCCATTCCAGCTGCTGCAGGACTGAGGGCTATTTTATACAGACAAGAAGTGGCTTTTTCATTTTTAATGTGTATGACTTGTGTGTATCTTTGCATCAAAATCAATTATTTGTCACATGGGAAATATTTCAGTGCCAGCAGGGGCTGCAGCTGGTGCGGCTTTGTGTTCGGTGACTGGCAGCTGTGGCACCTCCTGTCAGATACCAATTGGGGCAAAAACATTTTTTAAACTTTTTTTCCTTGAGTTTTCTCTTCAATCATGTATAAAAATGCTTTGCTCTATTTCTTCATCTGAGAAACAGCAGAATAAAATCCTAAAAGTGCCTTGTTCCCTGTTGATGCTTTGCTGAAGTTGTTGGCTGTTCTCTGCTGTCTGACGCAGTAAGCGTGAAAGCACGGTTTGTAATTCTGGATGTTGAGAAAGGTTTCTCTTAGTAGATCGACAAGAGAGTTCAGCTGCCCGGAAAAAATACTTACACTCTGCTTTCTGTGTGTATTTTAGTTCAAGCAGAATTTTATCAGTGATTTAGTGGCTGATTCCTAACAGTCGTAAAAAGGTCTTTGGAAACTTGTGAAATTTCACTGCTGTAACACTTGGAGCTTCTGGAAGCCTTGCTTGGTGATTTCCATCAGATAACAATCATCACTTTGTTTAGTATGAACTCACCGTGGTTAATTACTGGTGTTTTAAAGCGTGAATGACTTTGATCGTTGCAAGAATATGAAGCTTGTCTGAATGAATCCATTTCAATCAGGTTTTGCAGATAAGAGTGTGCTACAGTGCCCTTCATGCTTGCTTCTCTATTTTAATTGTTCTTACAATGTCTTACAAGATGAGGCAGATTTTGTAAATAACATCTAAGGTTTAAAAAAGGTTTTTCTCCATTTTCTTAAGGTGCTGCTTAGGTGTTGCCTTTAATGTGTGCTTAATTCTTTGCTAACCCCAAGTGGGCTGCAATAAATCCCACTGCTGCTACGCTGCCTTTGCTGACTTTCAGTACTTTGGTGTGGAAATGGTAGGTTTGGACACGAGCTGCAAAATACAAATCCCTGCTTAAAGTCTCTCTCCTGCCAGCTCCCAGATTTAATGAAGATGGAATTTGGGCCGATAGTGCGCGAGCTGCTATCTGGTTGTATGTGCAAGAGAGAAAGTGCATGTGTGATAATAAAACGCTTCCAAATCTGATCTTTGGTCTGTTAACATGCTGAACAGGCCTTTTTTTTTTTTTCCTTTCTTTCACAGCAGTGATTTATAGTCCAGCATAACCATGCAGAATCACTTCATTATATTTGAATAATGAAAAGAGTGCCATCCAAATGGCACATCTCAAGGGAGCTTTCTCAGGCAATACTTTAAACAAATGACTTTTTAGATAAATTTATTATGAAGTGTGATGAAAGCCATTTTTCTTGGTAGTCACATCTTGGGAAATCAATGAGGTTTGTTGTGTGGTAGCGTTGGGGTTTTGGTTTTGGGGTTTTTTTGAGGCATTATGTAAGTAAAGGCTAAGCCCAGAGAGACAGTGGTTGATGTTCTGCTGGCACTGTGGATGGGAAATGCCATGTTGCGAAGGTTGGATGCAATGCTGTCTTGTCACATCTGCTAAATATTCGTGGACCAGACTTAAACCCAGTCCTGCAATTAGTGGGAACGATGTGAACTAGTGGCTTTGGTGAGGAGCTGTGCACTTTCCAGGGGACAAGTGCAGCCCCAGGCAGGGGGAACTGGGCTGAGGCTGTGCAAACACATCGTGTCCTGGGGGAGCGTGTGCTGTGTAAGATGAATCCGTCCTTCACGTCTGTGTTGGACGTTCTATGGAACTAATTAATCATTTGATTTTTGGCATCTCAGTAATTAGTGCTAGCAAACCCGAGCCCTTTTAATGGTCACAGCGTACCGCAAGCACATTTAATTTCGATGGAAACTTCCAATGACTTTGTTTCAGCCACCTGTGTGTTCTTTGTGGTTGTTTTTGCAATCATCAGAGGACCTGTAATGAACCCTTGGGGACAGCTGTCTGCTCCCAGCACCTTGGTTGTCTCTGTTAGGCCAGGGTGCAGTTTCAAGAGGCTCTTAATTCCTCTTGCAGCTGACCTTTATGAGGCCAAACACACTCGAAGTGGTGTGTCCAGTCTTGATTTGTGCCAGAACTGATTTCCTCTGAATTCTGATGACCCTACAAAAGCTGCTGGGATGGTCCGAAATGCCCTGGAAAACTTTTCTCCCCAGCCAAATAAAAATGTTCATCAGCAGCTTTTCTCCCATCTCTAAACCTGTTCTTGTTGCTTGCGTTTCTCTCCCTGTTGTGTTTGCTACCTGCAGGCGCCGCTGAGGATGGGGAGAGAGCGTGGGTGGAAATACGGAGCTCTAGCATGGAATTCCATGACCTGACACATCTGCTGGCTGGAGAGGCAGCTGTCAGTTCCGATGAGTTCTTTGTTGGCCCAAGGCAGATCTTGAGGAAACTGGCTTCCTTAGTGCCTGTAAGCTTTTGGTTTGCAATTTTGGGGACGTTTTGGATCTTCTCTGTGGTTCTGTACAGTTTTTCCCCGTTTATGAATTTAGAGTTTTGAGTTTTGTCATACTCAAAAGTGCTTTTCCTGTCTTGTGCACATTTTAGGCTGATTGTGTTTTATTTATTTTACTAATTTTTTTTTTTTTTAGAGGTTCAACTATGCTTTTTGGAAAAAAATTGCCAAGCAGCTCATTAGAAAGAGACTCTAAGTTCTTCCAGTCTTAAAGGTTTACAGGCAAGCAACAAAGTAAAGCAAAAGAAGCTGAACCTCTGCACATGTGAGGATGATTGAGGGCTGTGATAGCTGCTAAGCAATAGGAAAATCTGAATTTCAGGTGGGAGATGCTGTCAGAAACTTATTTTTAAACTAAAATCCCTAGTCAACGTTTAATCTGGCCTTATTACTGCAGTGACATGTGGCAAGAAGGTGACATGAGATAGGCTGGAAAATGTAATCTGTCTTTTAATAGGAAGTAAATAGAATGTGTCCTGAATTATGACAAGCCTCAATTCAATTTTAACCAGTGGCCAATCAGCCACCCCTGGCAGTTACTCTGTAAATGAGTCCTAGACAGGTCTATCGATTCACAAAGTCACGGGACGTACAGAACAGAGCTTTGTGGGTTGCTCAGGAACTTTGGAATGGTGTTTACTTTTGAACCAGACCTGTGAATTGCATATAGATCTTTTGGGAAACACCACTATTATTATTATTTTTTTGTGAAATGAAACCTGAGAAATTGAAGGTGAGGTTCAGGGTGTGTTAATTGAACAATAGCTGTAATTGATGGAATCCTAATGTCAGACTAATTAAATTTACTTTAAGGCATTTTCCTGTTGCATGGTTGCAACTTTAAATCCTTGGGCTGGTGGTAGCTCTGTAAAATTGTTTGTTGCTCTGAATTACTAAAAGTATAAAGATTATTAAATATCTACAGTGCCTGTATGTGGGAGTGACAATGACCTATTAAAAGTACTCAGAAAATGAATGTCTAAAATTAGAATTAGTCACACTTTCTGGTTAGGTTTGCAAGTCTCACTTAGAGAACCGTTCAATACTCATAAGATACCTTTCAGTTTTTATTTGTTTCTTCAGTTGTGTCTGTTTCAATGCAGTTTGGCTAAGCTTTCATTATTCATAATGCTAGGGATTAACGTGTTGTAGGTATTTGAGTGTCTGAGTTGGTTTAATGCGTGTTACCTTTTGAGATGTCAGTCAGAGTTGAGGTGTCTGGCAACCCTGCAGGGTTTGACTTCTCAACCAAGCTGTTTAGTGATTTGAAGATGATGAGTACTCAGCAATTCAAGATGAGTTTCAGTGTCTTCACTGGGACAGCCAAAAACCCAGTGACTCTGTAAATGTAGGCTCAAATATCTTAGGGGGGTATTTGCCTTTCCTTATTTGAATTTAAAGGGATTAACACTGAGCAAACACTTCAGAAGCTTATTCTAGGAAACATGTTTTATTAAATAATGTATTTTCTGAGGCTTTTTGCCTTTTTTTCTGTTTACACCTTATAAGAATACGTGTGTAAAAAGCTTAAACCCCCTGTATTCCCCGCTCTGCAGCAGATCTAACGGAGTGGTAGCGGGCAAAGAGAAGTCATGGTAACTGAAGCCACTAGCCAGCCCGTGTCAGGCTCTCTAGTGGTAACTGCTGTGTTTAGGCTTCCGTTTATCACAGTCCCAACAGCAAATGGAAAGTTTGTTTGGTGACATTTCCTACCACTTACAACCCAGAAATAACAAGGTGACAGCAAATGCAGTATTGCACCCGCTTCACTGCACTTTAAACGTGGAGAAGCAGCTGCTGGTAACCAGAATGGGAGCACATTCCCTCTCTTGCTAGATCTTGTGGCATCCCTGCAGCAGCTCCATCGTTTGCGCTCTCCAGTTGATAGTGCGCTGCTGGTCTACATGAAATTTAGCACCTGGAGCAAATAGGGGAGGCTGCACTTTTGTGACCTGCTAGCTAGGAAAGTCCTTTTCCAGAGGAAACTGTTATTTGAATCTGGAAGTGGAATGAATTGGGAACACGTGCCATATTTTCTCTAAGATGGCAAAGGCACCACTCTCCCGTGCTATGAGTAGATTTATCAATAATTCTCTCAAAACCTGCTAGGTTTATCTTCCAACCTCTGCAAGAAGTTTTCAAATGCCAGAATAGGGAGCGAGATCTCGTTACCAAAGTCTCATTTTGCTTGCTTTAACACAATAATTTCTGTACACGCATCACATATCGCCACAAATCAAACTGCAGGTCCTTACGAAAATGTGCAGGGGGCGTTACAAGCCAGAGCTCGAGACCTCGCTCGTTTGAGATTCAGCCACTAGTAGTCAGACTTGATTGTAGGGTGAGATAGTGATGCTTTCAAAAGGAAATAATCACTCTCGGAGCAGGGTTTGAAAAGCTTGATGAATGAGATAAGCAAACTGTAGCCTATCAGAACAGTTTTAGGCTATTGGGAAGCTTGGGAAGTTGCCAACAGGCGCAACTTGAGTGGGAATAGCTTAAGTGTGAGCTCAGCTCGAACAGCCTCTGATGCTCTTTCCTGCGGTTAGGAAGACGTAAACGAGCACGAGGAGAAGCGGATAAATTGGAAGAACAGGAAAGATTAAATCAATAATAGGGGAAAAACTTTAACAAAGCGATTATTTAGATAAAAAATGGTCTCAAGAGACCCATTGCTTGACATGAGAAAAATTGATGGGAAGAAGCAGTAGCAAAATAGTTTTCTAGGAGCGCTGTAGTATTGGCAGGAGGATGGATAAGATACTTACCAAGCATTTAATTGGGTTATGTCTGCCAGTATTATGAAGTAGGTGAATGTGGGGATTGTTTTACCTGAGCTTGGATTGTCTGGAGTTTGTAAATAAAGAACAACAAATTCAGCTGAAATGCAGTTATTGGGTAGGAAGAATTTCACGTTCTGTAGGAAATATTCTGGATTAGAATATCGATACTATATCTCATTATTAATGCTTGTTTTATACACTGGCTGTTTCCAATGCGAAAATGCCACACAGCAAATTATTTTCTAGGATGACTTTATTCAAATCCTAAAAGCAAGCAGAGACTTTTGTCACCCCACTGTAACCCTGAAATATCTCAAGTGAAGAGCGTAGTTTGACTTTGGAAGAAACAAAGCATTAATTTGGTCCAAAAATATGGAATGCTAGCTGAGAATTTTGATACCAATTCAAAATGCATCTTCTACTGTCTGTTTTTAATTTGAATTTTTGGTGTCCTACATTCTAGCAAATTTATTGACTGAATTGTGTGTTTCAATTTATACATAAAATTCAGGCCAGCATTTGGGTTTCCTACAATTATTCATTTCTACAGCTGTGAATGCTTATTAATGGCTCTCAGCTTTAGAATGAGCATTTCTGCTTCCAAAGCACCACACATGACTAATTTATTTTTATGCTCATTCAAAAGCAACAAATTGTCGAGAAGCCAAATCTACATTGAATTAAAACCACGTTGCTTTGCTTCTGTTGGAGAGATGATGCTTGGCTGTTTGCAGAAACAGGCACATTTCAAGCCAGCATTAATTCATTGCTGCAATTGCAAAGCAGAGGAATCCTAGATGTAAGGTGATGGTAACTGAAGGTGAACTTTCTCCTGTGGCACGTTGTGTAGAAACCTTAAACGTTGTCCTGTGTATCCCTGCTTCAAAGGTTCAATTTAACTTTTTTTACAGCCTTTGCAGCCTTTTCTCAGTTCTCCATTCTTCAGACAAAGGCGAAGCTTTTCAGTAAGGGTTTCGTATTGTACTAATATCCTAACACTAAGTATTTTTGGTTAGTGTTACTCAAAACTGCCAGTTAGATCATGCCACCCGTCAACTGGTTCCTGTGCAGTGGAACTGTATGATTACTTTTCACTGAATTTAAAGCTGTGAGGAGCAAGAAAGTGTTTGCACCTCTGCAGCCTGTGGTTTTCACTACATTTCTTTGTAATGCAGCAAGAGGATGAATCATTTTACCTCAGGTGAGGAGCTAAAGTTTTCTCAGGTGCAGTGAAGCTGTTGAAGAGAAAGATATAAAAAGGATCATTTAACTTTCATAATTTCAGTGAAACAAAACAGAACATCCCTGCTGCTGATTTTAGGGGAGTGTGTGATAGGCTCCTTTATAGAGTGTCAGCTGCTACCCCAGGAGCGGTGGCTGTGGAAGTGATGAATTAAGCAATAGAGAGCAAGTCTCTGTATGTGGAACTTCATTTTTGGATAGCTGTGGAAAATAATGTAGAAGCTGGGCACAAGTGCATTGATTCTGCTTGCTTGCCTGTGCTGCAACTTATTTTACAGCAACGCTGGCAGATAAACTCTCTGGAACATCCCATGGCAGTACACAAACCAAAAGAAGATGTGTTTTTGTTTCTTAACTCATCTAGCAGAATGCATGTCCCTTTAGCTGAAAGGCAGTTAACTGCTGGATTAAATGCTCTGTTGCTTTAGGTTGTTGAACTTCTGCGTAATGCTAAATCGTATAGAGTAAACACGCTCTTCACTCTCGAAACACTGAAGAAATTTGCAGCCTTGGGGCTGTGGCTGCCATCCCCCCATGAGCTTGACACGTTGAACCGAGCAGAGGATGCACAGAATCTCACAAACCGAACTCGCCAGCCTGGAGGAAGCAGCAGTGCCATCCCCTGAATCACTCAGCGTGAGCATCGTCTGGTTCCCACTTCTCAGGGAAGCGGAAATAGGTATGAGTCTGGAGGAGACTGAAGTGGCGGCATCATGAGTGCTTGAAGGGCTTTGTTTGTGATATTTGAATGATTTTTGTGACCAGAAACTCAATGCAAGGATGTTTTGCCCATGGGTTGTTCTTGTTAGAGTTCCGTGGGGGGAAGGAAGTACACAGCAGCGGATGCACAGCACCCCTGTCAGCCACTGCCACTCTTCAGCACTGTAACTGAGCAGAAGTCCTTCTGTCTCTCCCTAGTACTGTTAAAAATGTTAATAGCATTTTACCTTGAAGTGAACTGATTAGTGTCCTATACCTGGCTTAACAGTGTAAGCAATTAAATCACAGTATTTTCCAGCATGTGGAAAATCATGATGAATATTCTTTGGTATTTGTGATTTGACACTAGGAGGAATGTAGGATGTGATGCTCAACAGCAGCAGAAGCTACAACAGCCACATCTGTATGTGTTAAGAAGTATTCTGAAGTGCTGCAAAAGCATTTTGTTTCATGAGGCTGAGGTTTGGAAACGCATGTAATCTAACTACAATAGACAATGCGTTAACTTCTTGTGACCTGCAGCCCTTGCACAAGATGAGACTTGGCAGTGAAATATTTAATAGATTTCAGCAGCAGTGTGTCAGAATACACAAATCAGGCAATTAATCATGTTAATCTAACATGTTCTTACAGTTTAGCTCTCTATGGATGCCGTAAGCCACTGGTTTCTATTGCTGCCCTCCCCTGGTAGCAAGAGCACCAGCCACGTAGAATAAAGTCTACCGCAATTCTTCCTTCGTTTTAGTCCCCTGACCTTGTCTTAGACATTTTTACCATCTGCATTGACTGGATGGATCAATCAAGGGGAGCCGTGGGTGCTGTTGTTTGGTTTATGTTTCCCTTACAGGGTGCTTGTGGAGAGAATCGGACTGGAGTGTCAAACGCATTGCGTGTCCTTTTCAGCTCGCTGTGAGGTAACCTCTGACTGAATTCACATTGACCTGGCAGAGGAAAATACCTCTGAATATCTCACTGCAGAATTAGATTAGGGGAAAAATAATAGAATGTTAATGAAGGTTTCCAGGAAGTTAATTTTTATAGGAAGCTGTCTAGGGTTTTCAGAACATCTGCATGTTTATGGAAAAAACTTTGGTATTTCTAAACCTGCTTATCTATGTTTTGCTAAGTTCTAGAAAGTAAAATAACTTGGGCCTGTTAAGTTGAAGGGCAACATAGAATCAGAGTAGTTTGGGTTGGAAGGGATCTCAAACATCATGTAGTTCCACCCCCTGGATCCGGTTGCTCCAAGCCCCATCCAACCTGGCCTTGAACCCCTCCAGGGATGGGGCAGCCACCCCTGCTCTGGGCAGCCTGGGCCAGGGCCTCCCCATTCTCATGGTGAAGAAACTCTTCCTTATGTCTAGCCTAAATCTGCCCCTCTCCAGTTTATACCCATTCCCCCTCATCCTATCACTACAACCCTTTGTGAACATCCCTCTAAGTAAGTTTTCTCTAGCAGAAGCCTGCTGGTGTTTGTTGCTTTGAGTTGGACAAAGAACATGAGTGGCAGCAGCTTTGAACGGTGGCAGAGGTCCCCAGGTCCCCTCTGCAGAGCAACAAGCAAGGGAGCGATGTCCTGGGACCTCAGAGAAAGCCAAACGATAGATGTGAGGAGGGAATTCAAGGCGTTGGCTCTGTGTTAACAACCTGCCTGTCCTGGTGTCGGTGGCTCCATGAAGTACATCTCAACCACCATGGAGTCGGCATTAGAGGAGAGAATGTGCTGCTGGACATGGGCCAAGTTCTGGTTCCAAATGTTTATGCATCTTCTCAGCTTTCAGGGTTTCTCTGCTGATTGCTTCCGTCCATACAAAATCTGACAAATAATTGCAGTTTGAAGGGCAGGCTTAATGGACGTCCATAAAAATGATTCACAGGCAGCTGTAAACTGAACTCTTACACTAAAGGATAAAAAGCTTCCTTAATGAGCTGTACAAGACAGTTATTGATGTATTTATGAAAACATTCCCAAGAACATGCAACCAGGGGAATTCAAAGATAAATATTTAAAGATTAGCTGACAATTTTCACATGTAGTGAAACTCCAGTTCCTCTGTAAGGCAGTAAATTAAAAAAAAAAAGTATGTATTTATGTGATTTGTAAATAAAAGAACAGAAACTTGCATTAAAACCTGATGCTTTCTCAGTAATTGTGTTTATTTCTATTCAGATGAAGAGATGAAGCATGGAGAAAATGGGCAGAAGAGATTCAGAATATTAATAAGGTAAATCAACACTTTTTATCAAAATAATTTATTGGAGTCATGTCACAGAACTGTATTTAAGAGGATGAGATCTCACAACAGTTCAGAGTTTGATTAAGTTTCTTTTCATTCTATCGTTGTTGTACACAATTAGGTTATTCAAGTGTGATCTTTAAGTGTTCCCATTATGATTCATAACCTCATTCTTCACAGCCCAGAGAAAGAAAAATTGGTCTATTATTATGAATCTGATTAATAGATGGATCAATGCGTGCCCTTTTAATGTTTATTATACACATGAACTTTTAGTTTGGATAAATTATTATCTCGTGTTACTTGCTCCTCGCAGGCATTCTCTAAACAAAACTGTAGAAGCATTTTAAGTATTTAGGACTGACACTTGATTTGGCGTAAACGTATCAGTTGAGATTGTTCTTGAATCATTTAATAATCGATAAGTTTTAAACAATATAATTTTCCTTAAGATTACAGCTGCCGTCTTGTGCAACTCCTCCTACCATAAAAAAAAAAATTAAGATCTGGCTCATGCTACTAAATCAGCTTTAAAGCTTTTATTAGGTGAACCAATCTCTTGGGTTTATCTTTGCCCAGGGAGGTGATCGAGTTACCATCCCTGGAGGTATTTAAAAGAAAGCTACATGAGGTGCTCAGGGATGTGGTTTAGTGGTAGATAGGAGTGGTTGGACTTGATCTAAGAGGTCTTTTCCAACCTAGTGATTCTATGATTCTGTTGCACCTCAAGGACTATAGATGGAGGCTGGACATAAAAAGTCATTGAGAAAGTGTTTAGTGGCCTCCACTAAAACTTATGAATCTTTGGGAATGTAGTCATGTATTGGATTTTAAACTTTTTCTAAGTTTCTGCTGGGTTACTAGGATTTGCTTTTTTTTTTTTCCTTTTATTGTTGATGTTATTTGATTGCTTTAATTTTGCCCTTTGCTGCTATTTCACTTGCTTTGCTTGGATGCAGTAGTTCGAGAGCACAAGAGCCGTTGAGATAAGAACCTTAGAATGAAATGTGATTTGTGTATTAAGGATTATTTCAGTGGAAAACTAATATTGGTTGGTTCGTTTCTATGTGGGAGTGTCCTGAATGTTTCTCTGAGGTTCTCAACCTGTGCTGATCTGTATGGAGTGGACTTTTGGCTGAGCGGCCCTCAGACAGGTGCGTGTTAGCTGAGGTCACAGAACCTTGAGATCCACTCAGATTTACACGGCGCCCGAGTTACCCAGGGCAGCTGTTCTGTTAGATGGGAGTGCACGCAGCCCATCGCCAGATTTCATCTTCCTTCTGGAAGAGTAGTTACCTTGGCAACTATAGTATCGCATGAGATTTTGGTTGCTAGTAACTAACAGAGGGGCTACATCTGACACGTGGTACATTGCCACTCCGTACATTTCCTTAGGCAGAGAGCACGTGATGGCACGAGCGGTTATGCTATCTGCAACGTCAGGGGATGAGTTCATTCCAAAATCAGTGCCGCGCTCGGATATGTAGTTTGTTAGTGTGTTACCTGAAGCAGAGGGCTATACAGAATCACACTCGGAATTGGCACTTCGGCTGGAGGAGTTCGGTGAGAATAAATGTAAGAAAACCCCTCTCGCTTACCCCCCTCCACGTCTTTAGTATAAGATGCCTTATTAAACTTTTCTAGTAGAATAATAAGACTGTGTAGTTCCTGGAGAATCCTCTTAAAACTTCCACAGTGGGAAATTTATTAGCTCATGATGTCACTGCTTTCCCAGAGAGCAGGACATCTGCAGCTCCATCTTTTTAGCACTGCATGACTTTGCACAGGTTCAGCTCAGCCTTTGGGTAAGCAAATTGTTTCCCATGTGTACTTCTAAATTCTGTGGAGATTGTGAGACTGGACAGCTTCCCACCACAGAACAATTCTTCAGAAGGGAAATGATGGCATTTTCTGACCTTTAACACACAATTATTGAAGTCATCTGTAAGATATTCTTGTTTGCTCAGGTCTGAAATCCCTAGGACGAACAAGTGAAAGTGAAATAAATTTGCCTTTTTAAAACCTTATGCTTTATTCCTAGCAAAGCAGAAACTATGCCCCAGAAACCTCATTCAGTTTTCTGGCTGGCTGTAGAAGTTCCTCTGTTCCCCACCTTTTTTCCAGTAATATCAGTCTCCCCTCCCTGAAAACTCGTCTTATTCCTAAAATACCAGACTATAAATGCTCCTCCTCCACCGTGTTGGACACAGGCATTTGAGTCTGTTTGGGCTGGCGTACCGGAGGGAAGAACATCTGTGTAAATGCGTTGTGGGGGATAAGATACACTCGATTATAGAGAATGTCTTTCAGAAATCTTACAAAGAGAACAACAAAACTGACAGCCAGAAGTGCGCTAACAACATCGCCCAAAGCGTTTGCTCCGTAGAGTGGGGTTTTATTCCTGTGCACTGAAGAATGATGGCAAACAACATGCTTGCTGCCATAGTAATAGGTTTTATTTCACTAAAACTTCTAAATCACATTCTTCAGCTTGTCATGCTTTTGCCATACTAAGCCTTCCTCTAAGACTCTTCGTGTCTTACTCGTACTCTACCGCTTCCCATAGATTTGCCAGGGACAGAATACAAATCTTAGGGTGGGACTAACAAGAAAATATGGACCTTAGTGAAGAGGAATGACACTGTGATGCTTGTGTCTTACCTAACACCCAGCTGTTAAAATCCTTATAACCAGCCTGTGGAAAATGTATAAAGTTTGAATTTCTTGCATGAAATCTGTTAGGGCATTGTCTAGGGTTTTTTTTTCAGTTTAATTTTATATTTTATATATTTTTCTGTGGTTGTTATTGTTAACAAATATTTCATACTTAGCCAGTGGTTGTAACCTAAATCAGACTTAGCACTTCAAGTAAGTATAAACCCTACGATGTCGACACAACCTTTATTTCCAATGGCTTCATTTTCTCTGCTGCAGCACTTAAATAACTCTCTTCTCATTGCCTTTACTTGGACATTGTTGAAACATGATGGATTTTCTCTGCAAGGCTAAATGTAGCTAAGCCATCTTAACATAGATTATTTAACGATGTAAAAAAGATTGTTATTAATGTGATGCTGAACAAAGTTTCTTAGCTGTGATGCTCTCTCTTGCCTGTCTTGTTTTCCAGACTAATATCAGTCTGGATGATAAACTGTCCCTAAAGGAAACTTTCCAACAGCCGCATATGCTGTTGGTGCTGTGATGCCTGTTTTACTTGCTACACACAAACAGAAATCTGGCAAGTGCAACTGAATTTGTTAGATCATCTGATATTTTGATGGAGGAGGATTGAAGCAAAACAATGGCAGAAATGTAACTCAGTAGAGCTTCTCTCAGAGCAGTAATTTTTATCTGGTTTTCTTTCTAAATGAAACAGCTACCATTTAAGAAAAACAAGCTTTTAAAAGGCTGCTATTATTTACTTGTTATTTATATTTATTAGTTCTCCTGGTGGCTTTGTGAGCTTATTCTGTGTTGTAAGTATTCAGTCATAGTTCAGTTGTGTGGTTACGTCACCGCTTTTTTGGGTTTGCAAAGATGATCTTCAGCAATGAGACTTTCAACTGTGATATCATACCCAGGGTAGGTAATGTCACGTATGGAGGTGGCCTGAGAATTCTTTCTTAGTGCAAGGAGGAAAAAGTCTAATTTTAACAAATTCCAGCCAAAGTTGTTAAAAATGACTGTTGGGAAAATGATGTGTGAGGAGTTACTCTAACTGAGGCCTGTTAAATGATTCTGTGGGTGCATTGCTTTATGGAGCTACCCTTGACATCAGTGGAATTTTTCTGGTTGTGTGAATTTAAGCACACGTGGATTTTTTGAGAATCAGGATCAACATTTTTAGGTGCTGCACTGTAATATGTTCATTAATTCGTCCGATGTGTTAATGTCAGTGGAGGGTGTTTTATGTCCATGTTCTTAATCCTGCTCTGAGCATGGTTTATGGGTGTACACGGGTCCCTTTCCCTGTGGACCTGCAGGAGCTTTGGACGCTTAGAAGAAGCGATGCCGGAGCTGGGAGTGCATACAGCGCATCCCTCTCCGGTGGTCACACAGTTCAGCGAGAATCCCACATGGTGTGGAGATACCCAGTGATCAGCAGGTTTGAACACTCATCTAGTGTAAAACTCTTGATGCTGGTGAGATAAGACCAGTGAATTGAAAATCAGTTGTCTACAAAAAATGCTTATTGTGCAGGGGCAGCAGGGCCTTCGGCTGCGGCTGAACCACAGCAACGCGGCGCCGAAGCTGCCGACTAATCCATGACACGCCTGCTGCCAAGGCTGTTCCGCTCATTTACTGAGGTCCAGGATGATTCAAACCAGCGAGTTCCACATTAGTGCCCAAAGGCAATTGCTGCTTACATCATGACAATGTCAATTATCACCTACAACTCTTCTGTAAGGACTAAAACAGCGCTGACAAAGATGCAATTATTTAGCCATTTGCTTCCTTGCTCCTCTGATAATGTCCATGTCTGACTGCTTCTCCAGCGATGCTTTTAAGACTATGATGCCTTGCACCTACGGTGTGTTTAAAGCTACAGCTTCTTCAGCCTCACGTGCGTATTTCTGCTTGGAGAAATGTGCTGCCTAAAGGAAACCTCCTGCTGCGCTGAGATCTTTCAGATCGAGCAATGGTGTAATTTTGCTGAAGAGGCTAAATAGATCATTGCCATGGAGCAGCCAAATCCACTGCAGGGCTTGACAGAGAGAGTGACTGCACAGGAGAGGAATTTTTCGCGCCTTCAGTTATTTTACTTCTGCTCTGTTATATTTAAATCTCAGATACACTGCTAAAGAGACCCAATTTCAACACTGCTGCGGGGGCTGCAGACAACCACTGCTCTGTGGGTTTGGGCTGGCTGTCACCTACACTGCTCTGCTGGAAGAAGAGGGTGAAACATCAGTGTGATGTGGTGGATCGTCAGCTGGGAGACACCCAGGGACTGTTTGCTCTCCAAGGAACAGTGGAAACTAGAGGTGACGGTGTTAAGTTCAGTCCCTAGGGCTCTAGAGCAGCTCAGATGCCAAGAGCTGGTGGGGAGCTGTAAACGGGCACCCACACTGCTGCCACTGGGGCTTTGTGCTGTGTTTCTGGCTGTGGCTCTGTTTTACACACAAATGTTTGTTCCTTTGAAGCCAGCCCTTTTCCTCAGAGGTGTCCCTCTGCATTTCCCTACCTGCTGCTCCTGGGGCCACGGTGGCTCAGCTCACGGGAGCAGCGCGACAGCTCTGCCTGCTGCCCTTGGCACCGACGTCTGGCACAGGTTGATGGCTAAATGTGCTTTAGAGGGCAAAAAGAAAGAATAAGGGAAAAAAAGAAAAGCTGACAGCTTCGTTTCTTGATTATTTTCTTATTTAGAGCATGTCCTAATGATGTATTTAACAGGCAATGTGGAGCGGGACTGAGTTCATTGAGTAGTTTGCAAAGATTTCCCAAGTGCATCCTATCTTGCCCCTAGGGAGAGCAAATGCAACTTTTCTGTGCTTTCCCATTTGGAAAAAACGGTGTTGTTGAAGCACAACTTTTCTTCCTGAATCTCTGTGTTTCTGTAGCAGATTGTCAGCTGAAGGAGAGCTGAAAGAATCTGATGACGAAGCTGAAACGTTTTGTTTGATCATTTTCAGAACAGCAAGTGTGGGGAAATTATCCCCACATAAATTTATTGCCTCCATTTACGTTGTTACATGGTCAGAGAGAGTGGAAATCAAAATTCATTCCCTTGAAGAGTATTTTAGAGTCATAGGAAATGTTTTTATTCTTTTGAATTGAAAGAAATCCGTGACATGTAAATATTGCAGAGTATCCTGTAAAACTGCAGGGTTTTGTCATAGCTCCTTGTAGGAACAGGGATGAATTTTACGGAGGTGTTTGGGTTTTTAACACAATTACAATACAGATTTTGGGTTCTTTCTCTGACCTCTTGGCTTCCTTTCCCAGAAGTCAGGTATAAAGCAAAGACAAGGGATCAGCAGGCGAATCTTAAGGAGAGAGTTCATTCTGGACTCAGTGGGATGAGCCACGATCATCCAAACTGTGCTACTTGTCAGAAAAGTGAACATTTATGCAGTGCACTCCGGAGCAAGTTTCACCAAACTCAGTGACAGTTAAGTCAGTTCCTGTAAGGGAACTCAAATTTGGAATTCTGCTCCACAAACCCCCTTGTATCTATCACCTTAATTGCTTGGGTAACAAAACATTGCTTGTTGATAGTGGCATTCACTCGTTGCAAGGGAAGTTTGTATTCTTCAGAGTGATTAGGGCTGAAAACCTAATAATAACATGTTATAACATCAAGTGATGTGTTCCTGCAGCTATCGTTCCCTTTGAACGCACATAATTGGCTGCAGAAGCAATCATGGTTCTGGTTGTAAAAGAAAATAGCAGCATGCTCTGAGAACCTTGGTGAAAGAAATTGGAGATAGAGTTCTGTGGCAAACTTGACCTCAGGAAGTGCTTTGATGCTGAGCTAATGCAGAAGCCACTTTCAGCCATTGTGGTAGAAGAATTGGGCATTATTATTCTTGTTTTAAAGCCAAAATCGACAAATGAGACCTACAATTTACTTCTGGCCATCAGCACGTGCCGTGAGGTTACCTTCTATGATTCTCTTTAAACAAGTGTACGTCACCCGTTTCCTTTAGTTTGTGTCCCCAGTATCAGTGGGGGGTGCGTGAGCCTGAGGTGCCCACGATTCCAGGGAGTAGATGTGGGTTGAGAAGAATAAGAGAGGAGGCAGCCAGTTAGCAGGTGGTGGGTCAGATGCTTTAGTGTCTGGGATGCGTTTTGGGAAATCACTTTTCAGATCCCACCTGGAAAAGCCGATCTAGAACTCTTAATGACTTCGTTGTGTCGCAGAAATACGGGACACTGCTTGCTCCAGCGAACTCCTGGTGGAGCTGGATTAGCAACGAGATTAACCTTAAGAAAATTGGCAGATTTCTATATAGTGTTTGTGAGCTACAAAGACAGGCTCAGAGAGTTGGGGTTGTTCAGCCTAGAGAAGAGAATGCTCTGGTGAGACCTTTGAGCAGCTTCCAGTGCTAAAAGGGGCTCTAGGAAAGCTGAGGAGGGGCTCTCGATCAGGGAGTGCAGGAATAGCATGAGGGAGACTGGGTTAAAGCTGAAAGGGGAAGGATTGAGATGAGATTTTGGGAAGAAATTTTCTCCTGTGAGGGTGGGGAGACCCTGGCCCAGGCTGCCCAGCACAGGGGTGGCTGCCCCATCCCTGGAGGGGTTCAAGGCCAGGTTGGATGGGACTTGGAGCCCCTGATCCAGCGGGAGGTGTCCCTGCCCAGGGCAAGGGTGGAACTGGATGGGCTTTGAGGTCCCTTCCAACCCAAACCATACATCTATAAGCGTTCACATATCTGCTTGGGGCAAGCTCAGTTCAACAGCGAAGTGAAGGGTTTTCTATTTTTCTTTTTCCTTTTCTTTCCCTCCCCAGCAATGTCAATGAAGCTATGCCTTCTTTATTTTAAAATGCTCATTTCAGGAGGAAAATATGTACTATAAATTAAACTAGGTTGCAGCACAAAGGAAATATTTTGAATGTGCTAAACGTTTGTGAAAACCTCAGTGTTATTGGTGCTGGGGAAGATCTTGGAGGTACTTTTCAAAGGATGTTTGGTTATCTGAAAGGAATTGGGGCAGACACATTCTGACACTAATAAGTAAGAGGGAGTAAATAATAGGTATTACTTACACGGGGGAAATTACTTGAGTGTAGCATAATAAGATAATACAGAGAAATTAAGTGGTAAAAAGACTTTGGTATCGCAGCAGACACTGCATGCTGAAAATTTGCCTATTAATTTAATTTCACTGCAAGTTCCCTGTGAAACTTGAAGACTCAGGGGGTCATTTGTCAAATCTTCAGTTAATGTTTCATTGGAAGTAATTTAAGCTTGTGGAGAATGTAAGTAAAATTTGTGAGTGGAGGTTATCAACCCCCAGCCTCCAGCTGCCTTGACCCTTCTGGCTGACTTTGGCTGCTGTTCATCAAATATTGAGCAGCTGTTAGTGGAGTCGCCTTCACTCCGCATCCCTATAAAATATAATCAAGTCTGGGCTTGCCAGGCAGGCCAAGCAAACAAGATGAGTTAAAGAAAAAAAAAAAACACAATAGTGAAAAGAAAAAGGCTGTTTCCAACATAATTGCATCCTGAGCTGGGATTAATGAAGGCAACTGACACTCCTTCTTGCTTCATCCCTGCTCCTCAGAAGGCCACAAGGAGAGTGAAAGTTCCACACCAGCTCAGGAGCTCTTTGATGCTGCTACTCCTGGAGATTATCAACAAGAAAAGGTGAATTATAGCATTTGAAAAATAAAGATAAACCAGGTCCTTAAAAATATTGAAGGCTATTCCCCAGCTGACAGTGGGTCAGAATGAGAGAGGCAGTGGTGGAATTGAGACCTGCAGGTGTCTTGTTTTGAGAGCTCACCTGTGAGAAGGATGCGTTGCAAAGCTGCTCTCCTTTTTTTTCATATGTGCTATGTTAATGGACATTGAAGAGGAAGAAATTGTTTTTAACACTATGTAGAAATACTTCAGCTATTATTTTCTCAGAGGCAGGGGTAGCCGTAACTCATTTTCAAGAACACTGTGCACCTGTTTTAATGAAGATATTTCATTTCCTGACCAGGAGGTGAATTGTAAGTTCTCACAAGAAGGAAAAACCCTGCAAAGGTCACAAATGGTCTTTGATACTTTTGCACGTAAATCATAGTTTGTATCTATTTATCCCATTAGAGACGAGCTTTACTGGCATAATTTGCAACTATTGTACAGGAGTTTGGTGGTAAAGCATTAGCTTGTAGTTGGCCTGATTAACACGAGCTGAATTTAATTTATTACATGTGTGGTTACGACTGAAAGGAGGTGGTTTGTCTGGTTTCCCCCCTGTGACTGGGGAGAGTCTTGCCCAGTGTGGGTCAGGCTGGTGCACGGTGGAGTCTTCAAGAAACCTGTCGTGGCCGTTTAGGATCCAGGAGCGGGTGGTCTGTTGCAGCAGAGCTGGAGAAGGACTGAGCCGAACTGCTGTGACAATTTCAATTAAAGGTCTGAGAATGGTAATTATGTTTACATACCAGCAGTCTGATTAAATGTGAACTAATTATGTGAAAAGCTTAAACTGTGACCTGAATTACTGTTGCTGAATTGCAGTTGAATTTCAGCAGAGATATTTGGGATAGCGCATTATCATTGTAGAAGATTCTGTAGATGTGTGGGATATGACCAGTATTACTGGGATAAACTGACCTTTCTTTCCCCTTTCCCTACTTCTTCCATCCAACTTCAAGCATAACTTGCAGCTATTTTTAGATTCAGTGCTGGAAGTTGCTCTAAGGTCTTCCCAGAGCCTTCTCCAGGCTGAACAACCCCAACTCTCTCAGCCTGTCCAGAGCTGCTCCAGCCCTCGGATCATCTCCATGGCCTCCTCTGGACCCGCTCCAACAGTTCCATCTCCTTCTTATGTTGGGGATTCCAGAGCTGGACATAGGACCTCATGCGGGGTCTAATGAGAGTGCAGTAGAGGAGGGGGAAGCCTCATCTCTGGAAACTTAACTTCCATGCTGGCGTTTAACATCTCCAGGATCAGAAGGAATCTGTACCCTACAGGTTTAATTTTCTGCTGATTTGTAGGATTTGGTTAAACAAGTGTTTAAGTCGGTACCATTCCTGGGGTAAAATTCAACTTTTCCAATTAATGAGGATTTTTCAACCTTTTACATAGTTTTCAGTGTTTGTTTTAAATCATGAGGAGGTGAACCTATGCAGCAGTGATATCTCTCTCTTTTTTATCTGCCTTCAAGTGAAAGCGGATTTTGTTCAGTATGTTTGAAATGTTGTGACAGCATGTGCAATGCTAGACTTTGAAAAGTCACAGAGCTGGATGTCATCAACCTAGAAATGACAAATTGCATTGTGCTGATTAACAGCATTACCTGCAGGAAGGGTAATGACGTGACATCTCACTAGATCTGATCAAGAACCTGAAGGGATCCTATAAATAATGTCTGTATGGGGCTGAAGACAAATCTTTCAATGCAGACAGACATCTGCTTGTTAAAAAAGGACCTGGGTCTGGTCAAAGCAGGGACAGTCCAGGCTGTGTTACATTGAAAAGCACATGTTAGGCTGTTTTACCCAACAATCAACAGTATTAACTGCAGCACTCTGATAAACAGTGCTAAAATGCTACAAGATTGACTACATTAATTAATTAATCATTAAAAACTCAACTGAGCTGTGTATGCTATGACATGACTGATATCTCAAATACTTTCCCCGTAGAGATGACTTGTCACGAAAAAACAAGCTGAGTAAACCACATCGCTTCTCTTATGGCCTTAGTAGCTGATACGCAGAGCAAAGGTGTTTAAAGACCTGGTCTAATGATGTGGTTGGCTTAAGTACGTATTTGTGCATCTTCATTAGAATCTCTTAGGCTGATTTTGTATCTTCCTGACATTCAGTTCCAGGGGAGCACTTGTAATCACAACAGCCGGCTCTAAGGAGTTGTTGGGAATAGAATTTTGGAATGGTTTAGATTGGAAGGGACCTCAAAGCCCATCCAGTCCCACCCTTGCCATGGGCAGGGACACCTCCCATGGATCAGGGGCTCCAAGCTCCATCCAGCCTGGCCTTGAACCCCTGCAGGGATGGGGCAGCCACCCCTGCTCTGGGCAACCTGGGCCAGGGCTTCCCCACCCTCAGCGTGAAGAGTTTCTTCCTAATATCTAATCTAAATCTTACTGCTCCAATTTGAAGCCATTCCCCCTCATCCTGTCACTCCTGGCCCATGGAAAAAATCCTTTCCCACATTTCTTGTAGGCCCCTTCAAGTACTGGAAGCTGCTCTAAGGTCTCCCCAAGCAGACCCACAGACTTCAAGTAATAAACATTGCCTTGAGATGTGACCTGAAATCCTTCCTATAAAGCAGCAAGAGATGATTTGAAATGGCCATAATTTAATAATAATAATAATAAAGAAATTTAGAAAGGAAAAATAGGGAATATTTAAAAGAAAAAAAAGGTGAGTGAACTGAATATTTCTCACCCAGCGCTGGTTTAGCTCTGACAGAGGAAATTACCTGTGTTATCCTCTCCAATACTTGTGTAACTGACTGGGTAATATATAAAGGAAATGCCGAGAGTAGGAGAATTAGTGACAAACGGTTGCAAAATGAGTCGTTTCCTTCTTTAGTTGCTGGAAGAATTTTGCTGAAGGTGCTTCGCATGTTCAGACAGAGGAAGGAGGCATGGGGTGTATCTAATGGACTTGTTGCCCTGGTGTTATTTACAGCTACCCAAGTGCTGCAGAATGCTTACCTTTATCTGATTCCCTTTCTGCATCCGAGTAAAGGTGCAGATCTACCATTCTGATGAGCTCTCTCTGGAGCTGACCAGTACAACAGAGCAGACACGGACTAATTATTGTAGACACACTTCAAACAGCGTGTTGAGCCCGTTATTACTGTGAGTTGCCTAAAAATAGCATCCCAGGACTTGCCTGGAGAGCTCTTGTCTGTGCTGAAAAAGAATGGATGTGCCACTTAGAACTCATTATTTAATGAGAATGGCGATGTTGACACAAACTAAATTGCTTTAAAGCAAGGTCAGTCATTTTTCATAAAGAGAAAGCCTTGTGTTTCTCCCAGTCAACGGTTCCTACCGGTGACCTGATTAGGCTGACACACATACAGGGATGAAAGAAATTATACTGCTATATTTAAATAAAGATACGCTTCTGGTTTGCTGTTTAGCTGAGCTGAACAAATATTAGCTTGGAATGATCTGAAACTGAAACATTTCAATAAACTGAATATTTTTTGTGGGCTGAATGAAGAACTGTATCCAGCCAGGAGAAAACTGAAATTTAAACTGCCTTTAATAAGAGCAAAAGGCTTGACTCGTAAAATGGGAAAAAGGTGAAGTCAAGCTCTAATTTGCAAGGCGGTTCAGCTCAAAACTATTTTTCTTTTATTTATTGTGAATAAAATTTCCTGGAGAAAAACCTTCAGCCCTATATTCCAAAAATAAGTCCGTGTGTTTCAGGTGGAGAAGCAGAGTCTCCATTGCTTATTCATTCTCCCCAGTCACAAAGCGCTGTTCTGAGTGGAGATGAAAGCTGAATCTCTCCGTGCTTGCAAGAGAAGTTTCATTTTGGAACAGAACGTCTCCTCGCAGAACAAATCACCTGCTCCCTCTTTATTTCAGTTTCCAGAGTTTGTTAAAGGTTGGAGTCTAGCTGGAACTTTCAGAAACCAATTAGGAAGTTGAGTGGAGGTGATAACAAGCGCTCCTCCTTCTCTGACCTTGGTGCTCAGGGGGCTGTTTCTCCCTCTTTTTTTTCGCTCACCCTTGCTGCTGGGCACTGCTTTGCCCTTTCTTAAATACATTTTCACCGAGACGTCTCTGGTGCTGAAGGGCTCTCAGAATATTCAGCCTGTTACTGGAAGGAAGAGAGACAAAGGAGGATGTCTTCTAAATTATAAATATGTGGTACCTTAGGCTTTCAGCACTGTCTCCCACATTGCTGGAGTGGATGAGGAGGTGCAGAGGTTGCAGGTTGCACTTTAAAGTAGCAAGAATTATGTTCATCTGGAAAAAAAATTGAAGTGACTAGTTGCTGAGTGTTGTGTTGATCACCTGAGTCTCTTTCACAGCCTGCTCCTGTGTCTCTGCTCTGGGGCATAATTCGTTTCCCATAAACGTTGTCCTTGCTTTGTTTTCATTTGCTGTATTTTGGCAAACTCTTGTTTCTGAGGGAGATGTGGCCAGTGTAGTACGAGCCTGACTTATGCCGTGTCATCAGGCTGGATAGATGATGGCCCTTCAGCTTCTGTGTGTGCCAAAGCTGGTGCCTTGCAACATCATTTTATCTGTCAGTGTTAAAAACTTACATTTCCAGACTTTTTCAGCAGAAATGTCTGGTTGTTGGGTGTAACGGGCAAAGTATTTACAGTAACCACCTCTTCTCTTCAGGGTGTGCAGGGAATCCCCCAGCCTCGCGCATACTTGTGGAAGGATTTGAACACACCAGCGCCTTGGAATCCCATCACTGAAAGATTTCTCTGAAGTTTCCAAAAAGATTTCCTGGGGAGCCTGTGGTCTGAGCAATTCCAGTCTGGTGAGGTAGAAGAAATTGGAAACCTGGTCATGGTAAGAAAAATTACTTCCTGTTCCTCTGTTGCCTTCAATTTTTCACGTGAGTTAATTCTTTTGTTTTCTATTGCTGGGTGCATTGAATATCAACTTCTTTATGTTTTTGCAAGTCTCAGTCTGTGGCTAAAAATAATCCTTTTCTTCTTTGTATATCCTTTGTAATTATCATTTGAAAATACTTTGGAGTGAGAAAGAATTTTGGAGTTTTCCACGTTTTTTTAGTAGCTTTAAGAATTATCTTGGAGAAGAAGTAGTTGATGTAGTAGTGTAAAAGAAATGGAAGAGGAACTCTAATGAAATGTTGATATATAGATACATAGACTACCTACACGTTAATACTTCTTTTCAATTGAATTAATCCAGGGACAGTAAATATTAAACATATAGAAAGATTGGGATTTGACACAGAGTAGTGGCACCATGGCATTTGTAGAGACTTTTCCATCACTGAGGGATAATCAGTTTAATGACGATGCGAACAGATTGCTAACGGCTGCCGTGGGCTCTCTGGGTGGAGAGAAGAGGTTCGAGTCTGGCAATGGCAGCAGGTACCTGGCAAGAAAGCGCGTTTCATTTCTATACCAAATGTCATGACATTTTTGTTTTGTCTTCCAATTTCTTGCGGGCTCCTGTTCTGAGCAGCGATTTTATTGCCAAACGCCTTTGTAGTGCAGCGAAGCTGTTTGTCCTGTGCTGTATTGTGCAGAATGAAAGGCTCTCTGCCCACTCAAGGCTCAAACACAGGGTGGCTCTTGCGTTCAGTTGGTTACAGACATGTGCTAGAAGCTCTGTGCTGCCTGCGTTGTTCTGTGTCTTGTACTGCGTGTGATGGATCTGTGTACGGCAAAGTAAGCACAGTTTATTTTCAAGAAATTTGTATATGAAAGTAGAGCAACAAAAATTGTTAAATGTAATTAATAGGTGCGTAGCATCTTTGATGCTATGAAACAGGCTGCCCAGGGAGGGGGTTGAGTCCCCTTCCCTGGAGGTGTTTAAGGGACGGGTGGACGAGGCGCTGAGGGACACGGGTTAGTGCTTGATAAGAAAGGTTGGACTCAATGATTCTGATGGGTCTCTTCCAACCTGGTGATTCTATGATTCTATGGAACCACCAGCCGGTCTCATCTTAGACCATTGGCTTCACTAAGCCATGGGTAAAAAACTCCTCAGCTGATCTGTGAGACAGGGGAGTGTACGGACCGCCTGGCTCTGCCACTTTCTGAGGTGCAGGCAGAGACTTGAAATCAAACCAAAGTCCCCAGATGGCTGAACGTGCTGGATGCGTCCTCAGTGGCTCAGCAGCACTGCAGAAGTTAGGGTATTTGTGAAACGCAGGGGGATCATAGGCAGGCACACATAAGAGGGTTTTTAATGTTTATCTTATTGAATGTGGGTAAATAATGTACTGCTGGGATCAAATGGAGCTTAGCGAGGCTTCAGATCGGATGTTGCCTTGCTCTCTCCCTCCAACAGTGGAGCCACTAGACAGTCCCAAGAACAGAGGTTTCTGAGACTTGTAGAATCATGGAATGGTTTGTGTTGGAAGGGACCTTAAAATTCATCCAGTTCCAACCCCCCTGCCGTGGGGTGACACCTCCCACTGGATCAGGTAAAGATGTCTGAGCACTTCACTAGAGAAACAAGGAGGCATCAGCAGGAGAACTGGAAGATTGATGGGGCATTTAAGTGAATGCACTTTCTTTTCTTTTAAATTTATGGTGTGTAGTGCATTGATTAGAATATGCAGTTAACCTTGAGTTTCTAAAATTGCCGTGTATTTCTTTCCTTGGAATCGAGTTCCAAATGAACTGCTAACATAACTTCAGAAATGTCCTTGAGGTATTTAATATGTATTCATTTAACAGGTGATTTTATGTACAGGAGGAGAGCCATATAAATACTTAGACTTGGTTATAAATATTAGATTTAATCTTAAGGACACTTAAAATAAAAATGAAATATAGGTAGGCATCAATTCCCAAGTCACCTAATTAAGTGGCATCCTTGCATTGTAATTTTTATTGTGTTAAACAAGGAATGTGTATACTAATTAAGATGACTAATAGCCATATTCTATCTAATTATAGCACTGCCAGGAGGTACTATAATAGTTAGGAGTCTGTCAATGTTTTTACTACAAAATCTTAGTCTTAGTGTCTCAAATCAACCGTGTTTTTTGAGCAATAGTCTTAGTTTAGTCCTTAGCTGGCAGCTAAACTGTGCACAGCCCCTTCATCAACCCTCCCCACGCGGGGAAAAGAATCGGAAAAGGAAAGGAAAGCTCATGGGTTGAGATAAAACCAGTTTTAATAGAATGCTTCTGCCAGTTTGGGTCAGCTGTCCTGGCTCTGCTCCGTGTGCTGGAGTTAAGGGACTTTACCGTGATGTGAAAAGCCTTGCTCCGGTGTGTCTCAGAAGAGAAATCCAGTCATTGGAAATCCTGCTTGGATCTTTCAAAAAGATTATTCTAATGGTTTTAAATGAGAGGCTTAGGAGTTGAGAGGTACACGTTTTCGCAGCCTGTCTCAGCACCGATCGCTTCACTCCCGAATTTCATTTGACGTGCCTCACAATTAAGTATAACCCAGCCGGGAGAATATAGGTCAGAGTTCTCTTTGTTCTAAGTATGATTTGTTTTTAGGAGAAATAAACCCACGAACTTTAAAGGAATTGAGAGACAACAAAGAACAGAAAAATTGCTTCAAAACAAACTTTTAATGAAGCTTTCTGCTACACCCTTAAAGAGCAGGTCTCCTCTTTCCTGGGCACTGTTAACATAGTTAAATTAGCTTTACGCACTGCCACTTTATGCTGAGATTCCCCTGATTATCGTGACTTTGCTGTACGCCACTGTTCAACGTACTAAAAGTCGGCTGGAAAAATAGATCCCAAGACTGTGAGCTGGGGCCGCAGAGCCTGCAGAGCTGCGCTTTCTTGGAGAAGGTGTGTCTGCAGACTTTATAGTCCAGCTTTTATAGCTCTTCCACTTCAGCTGCCTGCCCATCTGCCTGACTTGTCTTTAATGTCCCTTTAAAGTCCTCCCAGCTCTCCCAAGGCTCGTCTGCGCTGTGATGCGAGCTGAAGGGTTTCCCCTCGGTCTCGTGGAGCGGGTGGCACGAGAGCAGCGTTGGATTCCCCAGAGCAGCTGCTTGTCACATGCACCTGAAGCACCAGAAATCACCTGCCTTATGAGGCGCTGAATTGAAAATGCGGTTTCACGCTTCCCCTAAGACCAGGCTCGCCCTGGAGGGACACGACTGATCATTTTTCCCCTACAGCACCACAAGCCAATGCAGAATGGACATGATGGAAAACAGGAACATGCTAAATGTTAATATTTAGCGTGTAGAAGCCTGTCTTAAGGCCCCGTTATGCAATACAGGACACAGAACAGAAGCACAGCCCTGTACTTCAGTTGTGAGAAATGAAAGTTGGTAAAATCAGAGAGGTGTGGGGGGTTGGAGGTAACAAGGAGACGGCAGCCCCAGCACACCAGCTGCCTAACATCATCCCAGAAAGTTTTGTGTAGTTTGAGAGCAACTTCCAACCATTTGCCTCACCAAAAAGCCACCTTTTTTGCATATTAATTATTACTCGGTCAGATTGTTCTTTCAAGGTACCAGTTGCGGGAATTAACCTGAGTTATGTACTTCCCTGTGCCTGGCTGGATGCTGGAACAGAGAGCAGAGGTGAGTAAGCAGTTCACGAGGAGCAAAAACTCTCCTGTGAGGCTTCTGGCCTACGTGTCTCCCCCCAGTAAACCACATTTGTACCAAAACACGGCATATGATGTATTTGCAGCTGATAGAAAATAACATTCAGAAAGCTAATTACTGGCTGGATTGGAACTGAGGTGGATTAATTGATTTTCTGGCATTTGGCAGGAGCCGAGATCTGTGATAACAATTCTTAGCGCTTCATGGGCATTAACTAATCATTTGCTCTCTTGCTGTCAGGCGGTCATTCAGCTTCATATACAGATGGAGAAATCCCAGCGGGCAGGGATGAGTTCCCTGCCTCGGTGAAGATCCTGCCCCGAGCGGAGCGGGTCACCACTGCGGCTCAGTGACTGGGTGCCCTGAGGAGCCCTGGGTCTCGGGGAGCCTGGAAGCTTTGATTTCCTTTTGGTTTTCTGGGATATAGAGGCCAGATTAGACTGAGACGCCTGTGGAATTTCTGTAAATGCAGTCTCTTTTGCCGTGGGAATGAAACCTATGGGTGCTTTCCTAATTATCAGCAAGTATTGATAAAGTAGAATGAATCTGAATACATGGTGAGATTTATCAAGCCTTTTCAGTTTTAGATAAATATATGTCTAGTTTGGAAACCAGATATTACTCCTACCTATAATAATACCTTTCATGTCCTCCTCTAATTGTGAAAACAAGATGAAAATAGGCAGCCTTAGGAAAGCCTTGCAGCACTGAGGAGCAGATGCCCTGGGCAGCAGAGGTAGGTATGGCTACTGCGAATTATCCGCAAGGTCACATCCATTAAGAGTCTCATCCCTCTGCTTTGCTTTAGACTTTTTCTTCCTTTTTAGACAGAGATATTAATAAAAAAAAAAAAGACAAGCTAGAAATCAATGTCAAATATAAAAAGCGTTTCTTATCCATGCAAAACCTAACACTGCATTTCCTGCAGCGGCAGCAGGTGATTGACGAGGCTGACAAGTAGGAACATTCTCTCCTTTTGACAAGTCTGATAGAGCCTTTGACTTGGTATTTTTTTTCCCCTGGTGGATAAAATGGAAACACGTGTGGCAGGCTTAATATATAGAGCTTTTTGTTATCGTTACTGTCTGCTGAGAAATCCTGACCTTTGTGAATAAAAATCTTTGAGATAAGTAGCAGACGTGGCACTTGGGGATGTGGTTTAGTGGTGGGGTTGGCAGTGTTAGGTTAACGATTGGACTTAATGATCTTAAGGGTCTTTTCCAACCTAAATGATTCTGATTCAGGAGAATTTAGGCACCTGGTGTTACTGGGCACTGTGAGACACAGTATCTGAGCCTTTGCTGCTCACAGTAGCAGGATAAGTTTTCTCTTCAGCTTCCTTTGGGGTAGCTTTGCATGCTTCCACTTCTGTGGTGTCGTTTCTGATCCTTCCATCTCTCCTCCTCCCAGTCAGTACATTGCAGTAAAATCAATTATTGTTTTACTCCCTTACAATTCCTGAATTTTCTTACAAATATTGAGGACTGCCCCCCCTCATTCCTTTGTGCTGAGGAATTCTGTGTGTTGCCTTTTGTGATGTAATGTGATTATCTGGGAGCTAAAACTTGTTCACAGAATTCAAACTCAAATGTGAATTTCTAAGAAGTCAAAAACTAAGTGGTGTAGTCTGGCTTTTGGGCTGGGGAGGCAGCTCCAGGTGAGGAGTCATAACGCGGTTTTGTATCATTTTTTAGTTTAAGATATACTCATGCTTCACGTTAGCAACTTGTGGTTTGCTCAAGAGTTAATTTTTCTGCCCTCGTTTTCCCTTGAGTTTGTTCCAAGTTATCTTAATTACATGCTATAAAGTAATTAAAAAATACAGGTCTTTAGATCCTTCCCTCAAAATGGCTCAGAGGGGAATATGTGGGTCAGGGGAACGTAGGCTCTGCAGTCTCATCAGCCTATGACAAGATAAATTATTCCACCTTTTGCAAGAGCAGAATATAATGAGGTGTGACACAGTGAAAACCGAAGCTCGTTCTGTGACTGAAATTTTATGTGTAAGGGTGGTTTTTAAACATCCCCAAGAGGTGTTTGTGTAGCTATTTAATACTACAAGTATTTGGGATGCTCAAACAAGTCAGGCTTGCAGAAGCATCTCATACAGCTGTGGCACAGGGAAGGTTTCAGGGATGCAAAACTATCTTTTTGCCCTGCAAATGTTCAGGGACTGAAAGAAAAACCCAACACAGCAATTTAGTTGGAATAACTGAGAGCCCCTTGGCCGAGTGGAGGGGGTTTGGATTAATGGCTTGGCTGAGTGTCTGAGGCTGGTGGTGCTGAGCACAAACTACTCTGTAACAGAAGTGCTTTTCCCAGATGATCTGTGGAAACTGGTAAATTGGGGCAAAACCTGGCAGGTGAGCAATAATTTCCGCTTGTAACAGAAGTCCAGAATCTGACTGAAAATGTTTCAGTTCACTGCTGAGAAATATTAGCTAGAAAGAGGAGCACTAATGATTTCAGCACATGCCAAACTAGGCAGAATGTTTCGTTATCTCTTAGTTTTGCTCATTTGTGATCTGTACATTCAGCTTCTGCTGGTGGGAAATATCTTTTTTTTCTGAAAACGGAGAGATGATGCTAATGTGTAGTTAGTAAAACACATCAAAACCACATCTGAATTTATAGACAGCAACTGCTAGTTGGATCAGCAGAGCTGCTGCTCCAAAAGGATCCTTCCAATCATCTATGAAATGAGTAATAGTATTTCTATGTCTTCAGCAGTTCCTTCCGCTATTTAGTAATGTTTTAGGATTGAGGAAAACACAGTAATTGGAAACCTTTATTAAGCTCTAGTGCTCAATGTATTCACTTCCTTGTTCAGGTGCATGGAACTTAGGAAAAGTTGGGAAGAAAGCTCAGAAGGATGCTGCCCAATTTGTGCTGAATAGATGGACTTGTTTTGTCACCTCCTCGTTAACTTAATGAGACTAAACATAAATTGGAGAAGGAATAGACACCCCTGAGCCTCTAGTTTGTCTGCGTGTAGTAGATTATGGTAAAAAGCAAAGCTTGTTTTTGTCTGAGCAGCGACTTCATGTATAATGTATACCTCAAGGTTTATCTGCATATCGATGCTGAATTTGTCCTTACATGGGACTATTTGACTCGGAATATGAAACAGAAGGGTCAGCCGACATATGGCCATGAGCGTGTGAGGAGAGCCAAGCTTTCATCCTGCAGTTCCTTCTTTGGGAAGCAGTAGTAGTTGATATCCAGTGGTTTTAATAAATGTAATCTTTGGACAGGACTCGTTTAATCTAGTTTGGTGGTTTTGGGTTTTCTTTGCCTAAAAAATTAAGAGTTTTGTATTAGCTACATTCAGTAGCCAGCTGAGAGACGAGAGTCTCAGGAGAGCACTTTGTTCCACCTTGTTAAACACCCGTCATTAAGTGAGCTGAGAGGAGTCCCATCCATCATAATTTTCTGAAGAATTAAACTTGTTGATACCACAGCATTTGACTTAGCAAACAGGCTTGTTGGTAGATAACATTTGAGGTAGATAACATTTTCAGGTTCAAACCATTCCCCCTC
Organism: Clamator glandarius; assembly: GCA_033459285.1. Classification (NCBI taxonomy): domain Eukaryota; kingdom Metazoa; phylum Chordata; class Aves; order Cuculiformes; family Cuculidae; genus Clamator; species Clamator glandarius. The sequence continues at coordinate 1,269,251 of JAUNZM010000044.1, forward strand.
ATCCTGTCCCTGCACTCCCTGATCAAGAGCCCCTCCCCAGCTTTCCTGAAGCCCCTTTCAGCACTGGAAGCTGCTCTAAGGTCTCCTTGGAGCCTTCTCTTCTCCAGGCTGAACAACCTGGAGAGGTGCTCCAGCCCTTGCATCATCTTTGTGACCTCCTCTGGACTTGCTCTAACAGATCCTTTTGCAGGGAGCAGTCAGAAGGGACTGTGCTGCTGTCCTGAGCCGCTGTAGCACACTGAAATGTCAGAACTGCACACAAATTCCAGCGCAATTTAAAGCCACTTACAGGGTAAGGAACCCGCAGAGCGCGTGCGGCTCCCCTGGTGTTTAGCGCTGTCAGCCCCACCGCTGTGAAGGCAGCTGAAAGTGTTCAGCGCCAGGAACATCAGGCTGGAAATCAGACACAGAAGGAAAGCTCGGTTTAGACTTTCGCAAACAGCAGTTACTGGTGAGCTGCATTTCACCGTCTCCTAGCTTCTTTCAGATTAACCCTTTAAGTAATAGGTTTTGGACTCTGGGATTTCTGTGCTTTAGGCATTTTAAATAAACCCAAGTACCTGTGTTTCAGCTACCTATTCATCCCTGCCGGATACCTCTGGCATCACTGCAGCAGCTACAGCTTCTTTCCATCACTCATAGTACCCAGTATAATGAGACCCAGGACTGCTGATTCTACAGATTGCCATAAAGCAATTCAAATCCTACCATGACTTCCTTCAACTTTTTTACCAATCATTTACTCTAATTAGCTCTAAAGTCTTCATGAGTCTGCCTGTGACCGTTAACAAACCTCAGGAACAGTGAAACAAATCCTAGCAAAGACACCCCACTTGCGATGTCTTGAATGTCCGACACTCCTCTCCAGCTGATTGAAAACCATGGCAGCGTGAGCCCCACGTAAGGAAAGAACGCTTCAAGGTAGGCGCTTCTCCTTCTCGAGGCTTGGGGGTCTTTTTGGCGCTTTTCTCCCATTCAAGGCTGGCCCTGAGTGGTGGGAACCCCTCCAGAGATGGACAATCCCATTACTATGTGTCCCCAGTTCAGTGACACTCTTATGGGCATCACAGCCGCTGCTGGAAGAACGTGGCTGTATTTATCAGTGGTTCTTCAGATTAAAAATTAAGACACACTCTCCATATCAGATGCTGAGCAGTGGGTCATGAATGTGGAGAGGGAAACCAGGGTTTACTATAGTTAATATCACACATTAGTAGCTGCATAGGGCTCATTCGCTTTCCTTGTGCCAGTTATTCAGTCTGTGGTTCATGATCAGCCCTGTCAGGAGCACTGAGAGCCTCTCAAGAGCAATTGGGTCACCACCCAACACACACAGCACCAGGCAGCCACAGCACCCATGCCACGAGCAAGAGAGACAACACAGAGAGTGGCCACGTGAGCCCTGCTCTAGGCTAGTTTTCAGTCACCTGCCAGGGTCTGCGCAGGTTTTATGTGGCTTTTTACTTAAGAACACAATAAAAGTAGTTACCATAGCAATTTCCACATTGCTTGATACTTGTGCTGCCTCTGAGAGCCAGAGCATCTTTTTATAGAAATTCTTACCACCACACCATGTGAACTTCCTGATTGTTAGGTGGCTTTGGAGGAAAAGAGACATCTTAAATATCCTGAGATTTCACGATCCAATTGAAAAGCGGTGCTTTTGTTTCCTGGGTGAACACTACACAGGAGAAACTTCACGCATTTTGGAGAAGACAGAAAAACTTGGAGAAAGCTTCGTTTCAGAAGTATTCATCAACCACAAAGGAGATGGGAAAATGTCTGCTGAACAGAAGCGTCTTGCTCCGTCAAAGATACAGCGTGCTGAAAGAGAACTTTTGTTTCCATGGTGACTGAATTTGGAGTAGAACATCCCCTGCATCAGCCCTGGCTAAATTAAAAACCCAGTTGCCTTTGTTCACGCAGCACGCTGGGTTTTTAACCCTGCCTCATCCAAACAAACAGTTAATCAGTACTTCACGCTCCCGTTTTGCTGCCTACGGCTGCTCTTTGCACATGATGCAGGAAAAAGCCAGAAAGTGCAACTAAGTAGGAGAAACCTGATCACGCAATCTTAATCACTAGAAATAGCTCCCGTTTTCAAAAACATACCAGGTTTTAAAATACCATCAACAAGCTTCTCATTAAAGTAATTTCCAATTGCGTGAAGGCCAATGATGCGCAAGTTCTTCACGGCTTCCCTCACCTCCAGGTATCAGAGCTAAGCCTTCCCTCACACTATCCATCTCGCGCTTCAGCAATGGGTGGAAGAGGGTTCTCAGGAGCCAGCTTTGAAGGGACGGCTTCCTGGAGCGCGATCAAGTGTAGGAGAGGGCGATTCAGAGCTGAAACTGCTCAGCAGCCACAATTTGATCAGTCATCTGCCTGTTCAAAATTCTGATCTCACCTGTATCATGGAAACTGGCAGCAGCTCCGCTTCAATCAGTCTGATCGCTGCTGTTCAGGCTAATGCCAGGCCCTGGACTCCTAACGAAGGACGTCGGCTTGAGCATTGCCAGGGCACCGCACAACGCAGAAGATTGTGTGATGGCAGCACAAGGTGAAAAGGGAAACCAGAGCTTTGTGTCAGAGTGGGACCAACAGGCTGACAGCATCGTGGCTTTTCAGCACCGCGTGGCTAGATGACAACGGGTTGAGTTCTTTGCTGCTCTAACGATATATATCTGGTGAGCTTGCGTGTAGCGTATCACTAGCAAAATTCAAACAGAAATGGAATTCTGGAACCCCCAACATAAGAAGGATACAAAACTGTTGGAACAGGTCCAGAGGAGGGCTACAAACGTGATACAAGGGCTGGAGCATCTCTGCTACGAGGACAGGGTGAGAGAGCTGGATTTGTTCAGCCTGGAGAAGAGAAGCTCCAGGGAAACCTAGAGCAGCTTTGAGTATGGAAAGAGGCTCCAGGAAAGCTGGGGAGGAACTTCTTACAAGGGCCTGAAGTGATAGGATGACTGGAAATGGCTTTAAATTTGAAGGGAGTAGATTTAGGTTAGACATTAGGAAGAAGTTCTTCATGCTGAGGGTGGGGAGGCCCTGGCCCAGGCTGCCCAGAGCAGGGGTGGCTGCTCCATCCCTGGAGGGGTTCCAGGCCAGGTTGGATGGGGCTGGGAGCCCCTGATCCAGTGGGAGGTGTCCCTGTCCATGACAGGGGGCTGGAACCAGATAGGCTTTGAGGTCCCTTCCAACTCAAACCATTCTATGAATCAGTGATTAGTGGTAGCAGCAGATTTGGAGATTTTTTCCTCCCTATAATGGAGTGACTTGGACTGGGAGCGTGAAATCCCAAGCATAAAATGTTGTGTTTACCAGCTTGCAGTAATAAGCAGAAACTGAAAAATGGAGAATAACTGTGAGAGACGTCAGAGCGCATGATGCTGTGACCTTGAGAGAGAATGGAATGGCTCTTGACACTAAAAATTCATAGAAAGCATCACCCAGAGACAGAGCCAGGTTGTCCTGTGATGGAAAGCACACGACATTTCTGTATTGGGCCAAGTCATCTATGAAATGCCATAGTGGTCATAGCTTGGTATCATTCACCCCTCCTTTTACAGAGCATTTTAATTGAGTTGTTCTAGGTAGCTAGAGATGTCTTCAAGATGTTTGACTTGATTTGTTTTAAAAATGTGTCTGTCTGAAGGTCTGTCCCATATTACAGTAATTAATCAAATGTGTAAATGTGCTTAAGTCAAATTAGAGGCAGACAGACTTCAGCTCAGCTGCCTTGGCTGCAGGCAGGAAGGAAAGTGCTGTATGCCTTGAATCTGAAAGCCAGCGGGGCTTCCGAGAGTTACTGGTAGAATAATGTTTTAAAAAAAGGCCTGTGCTCAGCAGCCAAGCTGTTTGTGTATTGAAAATCCCATTCAATGTTGAATCCAACTTTCTGCTGTTGTATTGGTAAGAAATGTGCTTTGGGAAATGTTACAATGGAAGATTTTGTACTACAGGATAAAACCTGTAGACAATAGGTGCCAAGGCACTCTGGCTTTCCTAAATTACTGTGTAAAATAGCAAATAATGCAATTCTGTTTTAATTTATGTTACTTTACAATGATATTCAATTCACTCACCCCTGAATTAACCAAGCCAGTGTGCATCCCTGGCCATGTGTTGTCCTCTTCAGCGAGAGGAGGGGGTGAGGATGGTCAGCTTGCTCTCACTGATCTCGTTAGTGATTTGGGCATGTTCGTGGGAGCGGGAGCAGGGAAGGGTGGGATGCTGGCATTTCAGATGCTGTTAATGCGTTGCATGTGTACCCAAATGTGAATCCACACAACAGAATATGATTCCTTGCTGCTAGATAAAACTAAATCACTTCAGATTGGAGTAGCAATGTGCAAATCTTTTTCTAACTTGAATCACAATATAATATTTTCAGATTAAGAAACATAATTTTGGCTTCTCAGCTCCTGAGCTGCAGAAACTGTGGTTCTCTCCCCTTCCACATTTAAATCCTGAAGTGCAGATAAAAGAGCAGCAAAGAAAATGTGTCTGTTGGCTCAGTCCTTGCTGTTCTGAGTCAGCACTAAACCAACTCGTCAGGGCGTCAGGAAGGAAACCAACAGTTTGAAGTTGTCATCTCTCCTGTAGCCTTTTAAATCAAAGCCCCTGTTCTCTCATGAGTTATGAGTCCACGATGGACATCAGCAGCCTTCAGTGGATCCTTTCAGGAGCTTCCAGGTTGAGGAAGAATGTCAATTTTTTCCTGATTTCCAGAGAGAATTCAGTGTCTTTACTGGCCTGAAGTGTTGCTAGAGGCTGTTGAACACGTGCTGTTTGTTACTCAGCTTGGACGCTGGTGATTTGTGTGAAAAGGGTGCAACTTGTCTCTGGGGTGCGGCTGGTCCCGTGATGGTCCATGTTCCGAAAGTGCCTGTTGGTGTTTGCTGAGATCCTCTCCAGCCTCTCTGCAGCGAGAGCAACTCCAGGTCTGTCTGTCTGTCTAGTAAAAGTGCACACAAGGGAGTTCAGTTAATTCAGGTTTGGATGAGGCTGCTGCTGAAAAGCAGGGTTGGAATAAAGGTCTGTCAGATCCTCGGATCACGGGTCTGATGCTCTCGTCGTTTCCTCTGCTGAAGCCGCTGGGCCCAAGCAGGGAAGGCCACTCCTCTGAGGAAGCTTGGCCCAAAGTTGTTGTTCGATGTCTCCAGCTTTTCTCTAATCCCCAAGCCAAGTGACGAACTGAACTTTCAGCCTCTTAATAGGAGTGGAGAACATCCTGAAAATAATTGCTGCAAACAGAATTAAGCTCAGGCTGCCTGCAGAACACCCCGAAGGATTGCCTCCTAAGTGCTTGCAGTTAGATAAGGAGTAAGCTTTCTTTAGTGATGCGTGTGCTTTCTAAATAAACTCCTTTTAGACAGACTTGCTGCTTAAATCTGTTTATTTACTGTGGCACGTTGTGCAGATTATGTTTTAAAGAGCTCAGCAACCAATATCAGAGCTTTTACATAAGTGAGATCTGAGGGAAAACGGGAGTGAGATTTCAAATATCCCATTAATCTTTTCACTTTAGGTCTGAGCCAGCTTCAAATTGCACCGAACTGCTGCCAAACGCAGGCGAGTTTCAGTCCAACTAAAGGGAACTTGGCAGGTCTGAGCCACGACGTTTTGTTTCAGGAGCGAGTCAAGGGAAGGGGAGATTGCGTTTTGGTTGAGCCCCTGCCGAAGCGGCGCAGCGCTTGGTGGCAGCCGGGTGCCAGCTGGCCCCAGCTGCTCACGCTGAAGAAACGCTTCAGGCTTTTACATTTCTTAGCTCACGTCGTTAATCTGCACGTGCAGAGGTACCGGGTAAGATGTTTGTACGTGGGAAGCCTGGAGTCTGATGTGACTTAATCCCCCCCGCAACACGTGCACTTCAGCCTCTGCTGATCACTGTGACTTAAGATTTCACGTGAAGTCATCACAGCTGCAGGATTTTTCTCCTTTTGGGATCAAGTTTTCCTGCTCCCATCCACCTACAGGGAACCCGGGCTCCTTAGATTGGTCTTCTGTAAGAGGAAGCCAGGGGAGCTGAAAGGGAATAACTAGAAACACGTGATGTGAGAAACAGGGAGGGATGCTCTCCCACCCAGAGCTTTATCTCTTTTTATGGATCTCTGGGGTGGCTAAAGCCTCTCTCTGACATTCCTTCTTTTCCCTTTCTGCTCACTTTAGCACTCTTGACAGACTCAGGTGAATTCGTTGCCTGAGGTCAAGCAGGGCATCATCTCCGGTGCCCATGGTACACAGAGAAATCTGAAGTGCACAGATTTTCCACACCTACAAAATCAGGTGTGAGCCCCTTTGCCACCCTTTGAAGAGCCAACACTGGAAGGAGGATGGAGACTTCCCCTTGAGACCCATCTGGCCACTTAGTTAAAATCCAGTGCAAGTTCTGCTGAGGCAGAAACGTGGCCATTGCAGCAGCAGATGCCTTTCTGCTGGATTTATGAATAAAATGTCATTGTGTTTTGGCACAGCAGAAGACATGTTGCGTGTTGTAAACCAGCCAGCAAGGACAATGCTTCTGGCTGGGTACCGTGCAATTAAAAAGCAAGACCGTGTTTTATATTTGTGTTACCTGTGTCACTTGTCTGCCTCCTCTCAAGCCAATCTGTCGGTCTGGCACAGCTGCCTCTGAGGTTAATCTGCTCTCAGAGAGCTTCAGTGCCAAGTGGCCGCTTAAATGGACAGCCCTCAGAGGGCTTTTTCCACGAGATTGTCTTCCATTGATGCTACCACACTAACATCTGCTGAGCTTTGTATTCCTGAGCTGCCATCTCCTTCTTCCCAACGTTGCTCCATATTTAACATGACAGAAATAAGACTTATTTTGTCATCTGAGGGGGCTTTGTTGGGCTCTGTGCCTTCTTTGGTGCCTGCACAGACAGGTCCGTGCGTGCCGGGTAAGGCTCTGCCTGTCAGAGCATCCCTGTTGGGAAGGGGACTCTGCTGTACAGGAATTTCATCTTGGATGAAATGTAGAGCTAGCTACAGGTATCTCTTCCATCCCTCAACTCTCCCTTGCAGTAAGGGATTTTTCTGCTAAATGCTTTTTTGTTCTCAGAACAACCTTGGATATGATAGACTTCAAAACAAACCCCCAAAACATTCTGGAACTTTCCCTGAAGTGCAGAAGTTTTTCTGGAAATCCGCGGCGTGTGCTGAGCAACATTGCAGCAGCCAGACCCAGGTGAGTCTGGAGATCTGGTGTCTCTCCAGCTTCCAATGTCGTGCCCCTCTTAGCCGCTGCCCTTCCCTTCCCTGGCCCCCTCCAGCCCTCTAGGATTGTGATCTGCACCCGTGACGGGTGTGTGAACCTCATTGCTTTAGTAGATCCTGAAAAGAGATCTAAAACTGGAGTTTACAGTTGCCGGGGGAAAGAGTGAAAATTCCATCCATTTTCAAGGCAAAAGAATGTCAACATCCCCCTTCTCAAGCAGTGTCTGATGAGGAAGGAACTGGTCCTCTCCCTTCTTTCTTTCTTTTTATCTTTTTTGATGCTTAAATGTATGCTGATAAGCATTGTTTCTTTCCTCACCCTTGTAAAAAATACCCGGCCTCTACTGAATGTTCAGCTTCAACGATGAAGTTGTCTTTAGCAGCTTCTCTTAATTCAGCCTTGGGTTTTTGTGGCATTTTCAGACCACGTACGACCCTGTTCTCTGCGGCTGCTGCACTTGCTGGAATATCACTGCTTCAGGGCCTGCAAAAGGTGAGACTCAGCCAAGTGAAAAGGCTGCAGCCAGGGAGAAGCGTTACAAGAAGTCATCTTCTGGAGGTTGATTTATTTTTGTCTGTCTCAGCGTGACTCGTGTGCTTCCTCTCTGCCACTTCCTAAAGGAGACAGATGCATCTTTTTGTTTTAAAGTTGGAAACTTTTTGTTTTGCTTGGAGGTAACTAAAAATTGCTACATTAATTTTAATTCCATTGTTGAATAATAACTGCCAGAAGGTTTGTGACTTCTGTAGCTGGTTGGTGCCTTGTGTACTTTTAAAAATGACCAAGACATAAAACCCTGAGAGCAAGAATTTATAGAGAAGATATAAGAAAATTTGTATTAAGAAAAGAATGAGCTCGCCTTTCAATTTACTTTTTTTTCTCCTTAGCGTTATCTGAGGCCAAAAATCTGCTAACCTGGAATATAGTTTTCCAAACGAAGTATCATGGAGTTTACACTCAGGACACAAAACGCTGCAGCAAGTGCACCCCTCAAGGTAACGTTTTGCCCTTTTCTCTGGTGGGGTGCAGGGGACCTTTCAGGGACATTTGGTTGGGCAGTGCCAGTTCATACCTCGGGTACCGAGCACACCAAAACCAAGCCTGTGGGCAATTGTGCTGGGTTATGCTCCAAACCACTGGGCTTTGAGGTTGCCCAAAGAGCCTTTTTCACAGCAACTTCTGTGTTTCTGTAATGTCACGTAGCATAAAATTATTTCTCTGGATGATGCATAAGGCTGAAATTTGGAAAGAAATCATAGAATCGTGAAATCCTAGAATGGTTTGGGTTGGAAGGGACTTTAAAGCCCATCCGGTTCCACCCCTGCTATGGGCAGGGACACCTCCCACTGGATCAGGGGCTCCAAGCCCCATCCAACCTGGCCTGGAACCCCTCCAGGGATGGGGCAGCCAGGACATCTCTGGGCAACGTGGGCCAGGGCCTCCCCACCTGTGCCACTCCAGGGATGTGACACCTCAGCAGGGCGTCACTCTCCAAGACCTTGCTAGTGTTTGGGTGAAAAAATGCCAAAAGAAGTTGGCAGTACAGGACGGGGACGCAAGGGTGTAGGTGACTTCTGTCCTTCAGCCCAGATGAAAGCAGTGACTTGGATGATTGCCTTACCCTGCTGTCAAATGGAACATGGATAAGAACTAGAACTAGGTTCTTGCTGGTTTGTAATCACACAAGATCTCAGGATGGTTTCTGTAAGTGTGTAGCTGCTAACCCCAGTGCCCTGGACACTTTCCAGCTCGTATAATTACTGTCTGTCTGTCTCTATACCCCTGTAGATTCAATTAGATAAGTCATTCTTTGCTTCTCTCCAGAATAATGCATGAGCCTGTGTTCTTCCCACAGAGGAAACCTCCAACACCCACTATATTTTTTATCTAGACATCATTTCTTTTACATTATACTTTTATTATCTAGGCAGTAGTAACGTGTCAGTGTACCTGGGGCAACCTCTCTAGTTCTGGGGCCTTGAGGTTTGTAGAAAGTGCAGCATACGGTTAATTTATTAACTTTTTAAATTCTGGACCAAAGCAATTATTTAGGCTTCTTAGACTGCCTCGCAGTAGTGATTTTGGTCAGGAGGACGTTGGTGACCTCATTTGTACGCGGTAATACCAGTAACAGAAGCTGGAGTCCTTACCAACTCATTCCTGGCCACTGTGTGGTTCACGCCGAGCGTTTTAAGGGCGCTGTGGGGAGGCTGAAATGGCTCTTTCTTAACTGAAGCTGCTGGCAAGCAAAAGCGCGGGGTATTGAGCCAGTTGTTTGAAGGTGGTTTGCGAGATGGCGAGTATTTCAGAGCGGCTGTGGCAGTGCCTGGCATGGTGACATGAGCCTAAAAGAAGCCGACTTTCCTTCGGCTCGGCTGTGCATGTGGCAGCCTCGACCCAGGCTCTGGAGTGGGAGGTTCTGAGGTCTTTAATTGGCTTCGCTAATTTAGCCTGCTCTGCTGTGTCAGTGCCCCTGTAAAACAGCCTGAGCTCAGCTCCGCGCTGGGTGTGACCGCCTGGCTGTGACAGCAGAGCTTTCTAGTGCTTTGTAAATGGAAATTACCTTTTTTTTTTTTCACTTCAGCAGCGAAAGAAAGTCCTTTACCCTCAAATGTGAGCTGGGAGCAGATGGACAATGATTTTTCACCGCCTGTTGTCAGAGCTGCGATTGTCATCGATAGAGGAGTTAATAAACATTAGGAGGATATTCCACAATCGACATCTCCAGTCCAGCGCCTTAATGCTGGTTGTAATTCAGCTGAGGACCTTACAAAATCCTGACCTGTCATTTGAATGCGTTGACTGGAATTAAATCCAGTTCAGTTGTGGCAAAATGGGTCTTTACTATCCGTACTTAGCTGGGATTAGCCCACGACTGCGTGTTTTTGTAAGGAGGTTGTGCAGCCCCAGGACGCCGATGGTGTGGAATACACAAAAGCTATGATATGAATAAGAGATGACTACATACAATAATGGAAGAAACTAAATGGAGAAGAAGAAATTAGCCTCAGGATCTCTTAAGAATATAGTGTTTACTTAAGGAGGGGAGTTTAATTAAACTCTGAGGTGAAATGGATCCCTGGGGAGAGGGCCAGCACATGGCTTATGAATCAGTTGCACATAAACGTGTTTGTTCTAGTTCATACGCAGATGTAAGGGGTGAGTGTTTGCTTCTCTGGTCATTAGGGAAAAAATCATCTCCCCTTGATGCGGGTAAGGAAAATATGGTCTTAAGGGCTTTGAGTGATTTTCTCCTCTTTACCACCTCTGTTCTGCTACTTATCAGAATCTGAATCCAAGAAGAGCAATTTATCACCTGCTTGCTGTTGATGATCTTTCTCCTTTTGGTTCTCAGGAGCACTGGTGAGCTCCCCATCTGCCTTCTGGAAGCCTGTGGGTTGCTAACAGCCCCATGGGGACACCGAACACCATGTGGTTGGAAAGAAGAGAGGCAGAGGCAACACACAGAAGTGTTCAAGCTCCACAGGGGATTGGAGCAAGCAACCTACGTGTCCTGAGACATGTACAGAGCACGTATCAGTCTGGGGATCAATCTCCGCTTTGAAAGAAGGTAGGAGAAAACACAGTATTTAACTGTAGAGAGCAGCATCCACTGCGTGCTGCAAAGAACTCTTTGTTTTGATGAGAGCCCATGGACACACTGGAATAAAACTATTAGGAAGTTGTGTCTGCTTCCCGTTTTGCTTTCTGCAGAGTCTGTTGCAGGTATCATGAACGTAAATGTGGTTCATTGCTAATCTTTCTGCTCACGGGAGACTGTACAGGCTGTGATACCCATCAATTGGCTAAGAATTAGCATGGGGCAAATCCTGATCTATTCCAAAGTCGGCTATGGAAAATATCTTCTTAGTCAGATCTGCTTCCTGTGGTTTTTCAGAGAAGTGTCTTACCAAGCCTGAAGAACACAACTATTGCATGTTTAGTGTAGGTGGAAGGACACTGTTCTGTTTCAGAAGTGGCTAAATATGTAAAGGACTTAGGAAGAGTCAGATCTGTATTAGCCGTGAGCTGTCTGGCTGGTGAGACGGTGCTGGGCAAAAACCTCACCCCGGAGGCTGAAGCAATATCAGAGAGAGGAGAACAGGCATGTGCCAAAGAACAACATCTTTATGACTAGCAAGTATTTCAGTGTAAGGACCAAATGCAGGCCACGAAATCCAATTGACCAGCTGCAGCATTAGTTACAATAAGCATCGTGTGGTGTTCCCATAGCTTGAAAGCACTCTTAAAGTGAGGGATGTTTTTTGTAGAAATTCAGTGTTTCCTTGGCTCCTGAAACCCTGGGCTTTTGCAGGAAAAATGGGGTTTATATAAGTTCAAATAAACTCTTAGTGTATTCATGTGGGTCCAGTGGCTGCACAGTGCAGATTAGGGGAAGCTGGGCTCGCTTCTTCCCGTGCATCCTCTATGGGCTCTGCAGGAGAAGGGAGGGCTCTGGAGCCCTGGACCAATAAACCCCTGGAGTCTAACATTTTTAAGGCAGGTCTGAACAAGTTTATTAAACTTACAGTAATCTGAGCTGAAAAATCACTGCATTGTACAAATCCACATTTAGTTTTCTCAGCGTAAAACGGTGCTGTAAACACGAGCAAAAATCCATGCGTATTACTTACCGCTGATTTAAGTTTTCATACAAAATGTTTCAGTATAAAGGAAAAAATTAAGCAGGGCGTTTTCTGTGCATGGGAGCTTTGCAGTGCAACACGTGCAGAGTCTGGCGGTTCAGGGGATCAATAAGCCACATCAGAGAAACTGAGAGCCAGGAGTATTTTCCATCCTTTGTGTACTGGGAAGCCTGGGAACAGATCAATGAGTTAATATTAGCATTCAACACCATCTTTCTGAAGTAATTGGGCAATTACAGAAAGAAAGATGCCGTCCGAGGGCGCTAATGTTCACTTCTGTAAGAGGAACATTTATCTAGGGTTGAGGTGTTTGGTGAAGAGCAGGCAGGCTTCCCTGTGTGTTTGGTTCTTTGTTTGTTTGTTTTTTCTTTTGAGGTAATTCACTTCTTTTTAAGGTTTCGGGTAAACAGACTTCAAAATGACAGCAGAAAAGAAAATGTTGTCTTTTCATTGCTTCCTCACTGTTGAATAGAGCGATCTTAGGCTAGGTCACTTCTTTTTGCCAGAGGGCTTTTTCAAAGGAGGCCTGGAGCTTTCATACTCCAGTGCTTGCAATACAGATGGGACAGGGAATGACTTTATGCTTATTATTCATGTCTTCAGCACTTGGAAATAAGATGTGTTTGTTTACTTGTGGTTATTGTACCCCGAGCTCTACACCAGCCTCCTTTTTCCAAGCCGTTTTCCCCACCGTCCTCCCTCTCTGGTCGTTATCTTGGTGCATCCTGCTTGGATGGGCAGGTCTGGGAGGTACAACAGCAGCATGGTGGCATCTTTGCTTCTTCTACACTCTTCTCTTCTCTTGCAAAATGTCTGCACCGCGGGCGTGTCAAGCACAGCGAGAGCGCAATCATTGTCAGTAGAAACACAGATCCAGAAAGAATATTATTCATAACATCATTGGGGAAATTAAATTAAATTAAAGCCTGTTTCATTTGTTGGAGTAGGAGATTATTCCTCATTGTGCCAGCAAATTCTTTATTTGCCTCAATAAGGAATTCACCCAGAGTCTAAATTCTGAACGTCTCCAAAATAAAATCCATTTAAGCTGTGCCAAAAGCTTTGTGTCATTTCTTCCTTATCGCTCAGAAGTGAATCCCTTCATTTCTCTCATAACTTAGTTACAACTCTTGTGGATCATAAATTGAGAGGGGTTTGCTGCTTTGTTAGAGCCGGAATTTTACCTCGTGTTTTAAGTGTTTGTTTTGACATCTGCTCCAAAACGTTAACCATGAGCTCCGGAGAACGAGGAGTTATTCCTTTCAACCTGATTTCGACCAAGTGGCAGAAATTGCCTCTCCCAGGCTACGTGCTCTGTAGAACCGAAGAGCGCACTGGGGCTCGGCCAGTTTTGCTGAGGTTGCAACAGGTTCTGCAATAAATAGAGCTGATATTTATTGCTGAGCATTTTCCAGAGAGCTTAACACGTGGGTACGTGTTGAAATAGAAAGGAGAAGATACTGGCTGTGGCCAGATAGGTTTGACAGAGAAAATCCCTTATGTTGGCGGCAGGTGAAGCAGTGGTAGTGGAAACAGTGCAGCCCTGTCAGCGCGGGGCGACGGGAGGGAAGGGTGGATGTGGTTACCCGTGTTTCACAGAGGTGGCACCGCGCTGAGAAACTCAGGCTGGTACCGATGCGCGGCAGGGGAGGATGTGATGCAGCATCTCCCAAGATGGCCTAGACCGTTGTATTTTGGCTCGGAGGCTGTTGATTCTTGTATTAACTTTCAAATAACAGAGGGAATGCTGAGGGCTGGTCTCCCCGTGTGCCGCGGTGCTTGGCGTGATGGGGTTTGCTGACCTGCCCAGGGCACGCGGCACTGCAAGGGCACGAGGACTGTGGGTAGAAAGGGTTGTTGGTTTGGGCTCTGGTGCTTGCAGGGGAAGGAAGGAAGGAGGTCAGTGGAGGTTGAGCTTTCACAGCAGCTGAACTTGCCCAGCAGAGCATGCAAACATCCCTGTGAAACCTCACGCTGTGATACCAGCTCACCCTTTCCAGTCCTTTAGCACAGCAGTACCGGGGGTGCCTGTGCAGCACCTCAGGCTGTGCGTGTCCCATGGATGCTCACGTTGCGTGCAATACTCAAGCCAATATTTTCAAGTGTCCCTGGGCTGGTTTCATCTAGCAGAGACCAGCCCACACACAGAGAGGTGGGGCACAAAGGCTGTTGAGATAATCTTTTCTGAATTTTCCTTCCCTCCGGTTCAGAGCAGAAAAGCTGGAAGAGAAGCCTCATGGGGTGTGGTCCTTCTCCAGCCTCTCCAGTAGCTTCTCACACCAAAGGAGAAGCAGTGTTATTGGTAAAACCATATTGTGATTCAATTTTCTTCCTAATCATTTATCTTCAGGCACAGAAGCAAAAGAGTAGACAGAGGAGAAAACGTTGTTCACTTTAAAAAAAATCATACTATTTCAGTTTTTATTTTATTTAGTTAAAAATAGCCTTCAGCTTCCTTGGCTCCAGTTCTCCCACTCCCTGGCTATCAGACAGCTGTGGGTTGGTTTTCTGTGTTTCTTTTTTTAACCTTCTTCACTAACTTGGACATAAATTGTTTGAGCAAGAAAGAATCAGAGTGGGACAGATGGCACCACCTGCTGCTAGCGCTTCACTCCTTGAAAGGCTTCCTAGCCACCGAGCCTGGTTTGGGCAAAATGAGGAGGAGGTGATCAGCTTTATCTACTTTCTGAAGTCTGTAGAGAGTAACCGTATCATTTTTGCTGTCCTTCCCACTCTCGCTTATGAGCAGCACCCCATCCCATCCATCACTGCCAGGCAGGATAAGAGCATTTTTTATTTAAGGCATCATGATCTTCATGTTCTTCTGCCATCTCTGCTTCTCCTTTCTAGCTCCTGCTGCTCGCTGTGCACTTTTTTGTCCCCCCCTTCCCCTCCTTGTGGCAGTGGGCTCGGTACTGGGCTGTACTGGCCCGTTAGGGGAGGAGAAGAGGGAAGAAAGGGAGTATTGAAGGAATGGGTCAGAAATAGCTGTGGCGCCTCGGTCCTGTGAGTGTGACCTGTGTCTGACAGAGCTGCTGGCCCTGGTAAGGAGGTCAGGCTCTCGATGCGATGTTCACAGGCTCCCTCCCACAGCTTGCAGGTATTCCTTAAGAAAAACAATACCTGCAAATTCAAAATGGAGAGGAGAGCACACTGAATTTTTTCCAAAATAGCCCATATATCCAAAGTCCGAGTGAGCCTGATTGTGATCAAACCACAATAGAAATTGCAGCCAAACTGCTCTTCAGAGAAACGTCTTCACATGGAATCAAGTTGAAATGGGAGTTCTAATGGGAAGCTGGGAGATCTTCAGCAGGTGGCAGTTTGCTGAGCGGAGTTACACACAGCAGAGCGACTCTGGCTTAAACGTAAGTGAAGACTTAGCGATTATATCCAAAATACTCACCCAGTTGTGAGCATATCTCATCAAGAGCCCTGCCGAAGACCCCAGGCAGATGGGAAGTCTAGAAGCAGCTATGGGAATTAATGGCAATATCTCGAGATTTACATGGGAGCAATAAGCAGTCAGAAACAAATGAATTAATAATTGCAAGTGGTGGCTGACTTGGGTTTTTATTTTGCTACTTAAAAGTGGCATCTGAAGACTCAAAATTGTAGAGGGGCATCTGTTGGTGGGGGAAATGTATTTAAAAATATGGTGTTTTCTTTGCAGTGAGCTGCAGCAATGGGTCTTAATGTTGCAATGCTGAGTCTTTATGGTCTTTGCTTATAGAGCATCAAAGGAAAGAGTAATTTATCAGGATGATTGTGTTAAGAGAACAGCAGCCACGCTTTGAAGGGAGGGCTTGCTCAAATAAATCGCCATGGAAAGAAATATTGATTCTAATGGATTTCCTGCACGTGTAGATTGATGCAGGAATGTTCATGACTCACCTGGTCATCCTCGTCCCAAGTGCCTGCAGAGGGACGAGTTATTGGAGAAACAGAACTTCATTTATAAAACAAAACAAACCAAAAAAAATCCCTGAAGAAACAAAAATATCTGAGGCTGTGGTAGGCAACTTCAATATCTTTTTTCATCTTAAAAGCATGTCCCCATCTTATTCCTGCTGGGAGCTCCTAATTAGCAGAATGATTGCCATTTCCCACTCTTTAAACTGCAGAGATCACCAGCGTTGTGATTTCTGTTGAGAACGTAGTGGAGAGATGTTCCCGGCAATTCCAGCTTCTCACTAGAACACCTTTAGAAACATTATATATGCATCTTAACCCCAAACACACACAAATACATATATATTTCCTGCAGCCTTTTTGAGCTAACTCCTCACTTTCTTCTGCGCAAGTGTGTCTCAGGTGGAGAGGAGGGACCCGAAAGGGCAGTTGGAGATGACTGAGGCTGTGAGATAGTGTCATTAATCCATCCCCCAGCTACAGGTCCTTTTTTTCAAGGCTGGTATCGTACAAACATGTAACAATGAAAGCTCCCTTTGTTTTTGATGAGCTCAAGTTTTCCCTGTGTTTTTGGCTTATGGCTGCAGGCTGATTTACTTTCCCTCATTGCTCATGGACCTGGGACCCTTCTTTCTGGTGGGTCAACAGGAGATTTGGGAAAGATTCCCAGTGCAAACAAGCTTCCACTGTGTCTCGTACCCCGTCGGGCTGTGTCACGTTAGTCTTGTTAAACTCCCCTGCAAGCTCTTGCTTTGACACAGCATTCACTTAATCTTTGCCCTCTTGATTTAATCTAAAAATACACCTCGGTTCCTATCTATGGAAACCTGTGAAGAAACTGATGCTAAAAGACCAATTTCTGAAGAGCGCAGAAGAAACGCCGTTTCAATTAAATCCAAAACACAACGTCCAATTTTAGTGAAACTGTAAATTGAAAAGCTGGGCCGTCCATCTGGAGGAGGCTGCCTGGTGCATTCATTCCCCATTTCAGCAGCTTCCCCCACCTGCTCCTCTGCATTTGTCTGTTGGAGGCTGCTCTGCTGGCTGTGCGGCTCCCAGGAGAGGGCAGTTCAGCTCTTTCTGATTGTGAGCCGCATCTCGCTGCCGGCGCAGGAATTGTCAGCAAGTTTCACCGTAATTATAACCAAACCAATAAGTGAATCGTGGGTTTGCATCCAGATGGCTGCTCCGAAGCGAGCGGTGGATGGAAAGGGGCTGTTCCTTTGCAGGGAAAGAAGATGTGTTCCCAACTGGAGCGGAGCGTTGGTAATTCCCAGCAGGTTGTTAGTTTTGTTATCTTTCCTGTAGCTAAACTGCATCACTCCCATCTTCCCTCTGTCCTTCAAAAAGTAATCTCGGGCTCTGTCGTTCGTATTTTTTTGTGGAAGGAGGTTGTGGCAAGGCAAGTGCCGGGCTCTTCTCCCAATTAACAAGTGAGAAGTTGAGAGGAAATGGCCTCAAGTTGCACCAGGAAGGTTTAGATTAAAGATTAGGAAAGATTTCTCAACTATAAAAGTGGTGAAGCATCGGAAGAGGCTGCCCGGGGCAGCGGTGGAGTCTCCATCCCTGGATGGGTTCGGAAAGGGCACTTGGAAGCACAAGCTGCTTTTGAAACTTGCTTGTGCTGTGGCTTCTGGGCTGCATGTTCAAGCAGGAGGCCAGCGTAGGAGCTCCTGCTTGGTGAAACAAGTCTTACAAGGGGAAGGTGAGGAATCTATTCACATATTTCTAGCTGACATACTTTATCCAGCCATCTGGAGTCCCGAGTTCTTCACAAACCTTCATGGATGCTGCTGTGCAGCTCCAACACAAACTCAATTACAGTTATGCCCATGGATATTATAGCAGAACGTGAACGCTGTCTCTGTGCTCTGTGCCCGCAAAGCTAATCTAAGAAATATAAATCGTGTCAGTCCTATCCGGGCAAACCCCCAGAAATTTATGATGATAATTTTGCTCTTAAAACCCCACCAAATACTGAAATATCTTTAGCAACTAAGACCTGAAACTCTTCCCCAAGGCCACGTAACACTCTGTTACTTTACACTTGATTTAAATTACTCCAATTAATATATCTTTGTCCTCTAACCTTTGCCAGAAAGGGCAAAATCATTTGCTAGCAAATGATAAACTCATTTCCTACCTAAGGACTCTCAGGAGTGTAATGATTTCTTCAACTTACAAATATATTTCTGACCAGCATGTGCAAACCTTGTAAAGGATTTTACTTTCTGCCACCTGCTGTGCCCCAGGTACTAATCCACTTCTACAGGGATTGTCATGAGCTGAAGAGAATGATTTCTGCCACTCTTTAAAAATAAATAAGTAAATAAATTCAATAAATTTAGATGCATTCCCATCTCCTTCCCCTTAGATGTGCTGTGGGCCCTGTCAAATTACACCATATGAAAGGCCAAGATAAGCAGGCTTCAGTCCTGCACCACTGACAGATTCTCCATGCATAAACCCCACAGCTTTGAAGTTTATTATCTTACAGTTCTGGGATAGAAACTTCTTTTCTGTTGGAGAGGAGTCCCCGCATGCCGCGTCAACTGGGCTTTCACTCTCAGCCATGGGAAGTCTATTTTGCACCAAAACCAACAGAGCTTTTGGATCCTTTATAAGTGTACAATGTGTTTTGTGAGCTGGATTCAGAATCACTTCATTTATGAAAAATCGTGAAGTAGCAACAACAAAACAGAGCAATAGAGCTGCCGTGCTTTTTGCGGCACTGGTGTGAACCACAGGTGGAGGACGTGAGAGGTAGGAATCGTTCCCTGGTGCTGGGCTGGTGCAGAACGCTGGAGGCTGTGCTCCTTTCAGTCCCTCCTCTTCTTTCCAGTCACAGAGCCTGTCTGTGATTTCAGAGGTTGGGGTTGAGGTCTTATACACGTGGCTCATCTCTGGGTGTTAGCTTTGCAGAGATTTAGGGCAGGGTTTCTGTATGAGAGTGATATTCAGCACTTGCTCGTGATCTGGACTTGGAGATGGCAAGTTCTCTGGTTTCTGTTGGAAAACCTTCTCATTTGGAGACATTTTGCTATGCCCTTGTGTGAGAAGTGCATGTTTGTAGCTGTAGAGCTGCTGTGAACTCATTGCTAAGTGCACAGCTTTAAGGTGCTTTTCCCTGTGCAGGACACGTTTCTTTGGTGCTATTTGTTTTTCAGCTGTAGCTGCAGTGCCTTTCTGAAGTCAGACACGTTCTCTACACAAAGCAAGGAAGAAAACATGTTTAATTTGTTTTCCTTTAGAAGCTACACCCCTTTGGCATGGCTTTCATTTACAACTACAGTGATAACCAAGTAATTCATCTCCAGTGCAAATCAATACGAGAATCTTATTTCATCTCCGTTCCCTTTCATTTTGTTTTTCTCTCCTGACTGTCTAATCCCTCTGTTTGATTGGAGGCTCAGCCCTGCCAAGCGCTGCATTTGGGTAAGAGAGCTGCTTTTTTCCTGCAGTCTCTGTCCAATTTGAGAAAGGTTGAAGCACTCAACTGTTGTTCATTTGGCTTTAGGTTTGGCTAAGTGTAGTTGTGTGTATGAAAAGGTACGTAAATAACTATGTCTTCTTATTTCCTAAATTGCACGATGCTCCTGGAGCTGGGGAGTGTCCTCTGATCGCCTTGTTCTGTTTCTTCTGTGCCATCTCTGCCCCTTTGCTGTCCATGTTGGGTGAATTGGGGAACAAATCATGGTTAGGCAGCGTGTGGAGCTTGTCTCTGCAAGACCTCTGCCTCCACTTTCAGAGCCTGGGGCTTTTGCATGGGAAACATGTAAGAAAAGATCCTGGATTTGTGGCTTGGGATCACCGCAGCGTGGGAGAGTCCTGACCACGCTAGAATGCGGTCTTAGGCGTTGCCTGTCAACATAAACTATGTAGTTGTGAAGAGAAACGAGAAGGATTTTTTTTCTGTGTTGTGATTTACAGCAGAACACGCTTTTAAGGGTTCTCTGGGTAGGTGGAGGGAGCTGGAAGCATCGCATTTTAAACCATGGTACTGTGTGAGCAGCATTCTTGTTTGATAGGATATAACGTATACAAATATCGCAGGTGGAAAAGAAGTTATAGGCTTGCTTCTCTTTTTCCTGTCCAGAAAAGAGAGGAAATAATAGATCTTCAAATCAGTGGTTTGCTGCATCATAATGAATATGTAACTCAGTAGATACCATTGTTCTGAAATCTTCTGCTCACAATCCTTTGCTGAATGTTTTCAGTGCTCTTAACTAGCTTCAATGGGATTTCGTTAGGGCTCTTTCCTCCGCCTTTTTCCAAGGATGTTGTTTTTGTCAAAGACTTGAAAATTTTCTCCTTGGATGTGCTCCAAATCAGAGGCAGAGCATCCCTGCGACATCAGTGGGGAGTCTCTGCCTTCAGTCTCTTCTCTGAGCGAGCGTCCGTGCCCGAATTGCACAGCCTGTACTAAACTGTTATGTGGAGCTCTGTAAATACGCTGCAATGCCCAACAGAGGGGAACTATTACCTGCTTTATTACCTAAAATATATTGCTTGCTCATAAAGAAGGATAGCGGCATGGAGTACAGAACCACGTCGCCTGTAAAGCCACCGGAAAGGTGCATTGAGCTGGAAGAGCCGAGAACAAAATTTCAAGAGATTTGTCCAAGACGTTCTGCTTTTGCTTAAAATTCTCTCATGAGTTTAAAATATTCTCATCGGTCCTTTCCTAATGGAATCCAGTTGTGGTACCAGCTCTAAACAAGATCTCTTTTGCATTTCCTTGTGTCTTTTTTCTCCTGTGCATTGTTCGAATGATCATTGGAACCGATGAGTAGAACTGCTGCTTCTCCCCTTTTGTGGGGAGCAGTTCAGATGGGCAGCCAAAGGAATGGATTCTCCTTCCAGTTTAAATTAACAGCTGTTTTAATGAAGTAACTGAGCTGTAATTAAACCTGCCACTTAGTCCCACACCATTTCAGTTGCTACTGACATGAAGCAGAGGTATAAATTATATTACTGTGTTCTTCCAGCTGGAGAAACTGTCCAGTTCAGAGAACATCTCTACATGTCAATCACATCAGCACTGAGCATTAATTGTTTATTATCTGGATGCAAAGACTTAATTAAAGTTTCCAGAGACAGACTTTCAGACCTAAAAGACATCTAACAGTCATTCAAAGCTTTCCACTCAGTGCAGACAATGCTGTAAGTACCTACTGAGCCTTATTCATTGGTTTTGGAGTGTCTTGAGTGGTAAAACACGGGTGGGGCGTCAGCAGCGTATTTACAATAAAAGAGTTAAAAGAAATAAAGCCAGCAAAATCGGTGGTCCTGCAGCAGAGGACAGGGATGGGGAAAGAAGCAGCTGGTGGAGCCTTTTAATCAGCCTTCAGGCTTTGAGCATTGGCTCAAGGCCAGGTTGGATGGGCCTTGGGCACCCTGATCTAGTGGGATGTCTCTGCCCATCGCAGCGGGGTTGGAACTCAATGATCTTTAAGGTCCCGTCCAACCCAAACTATTCTATGATTCTATGATGCAGTTTTTATTCTGTGTGACCTTTTACAGCTTCCCACTGCGACTCTGGGCCTCAATAATAGTTTTAAAACACCCTCCCGGTGATTCTTACATAAATATGGGGTGAAAAAACCTGCTGTGAAACGCGAGAGAAAGTGTTGCCAGTGGGCAGTGCTGTTCGTGGTGAGAAAACCTCTCACCTGGCGTGAAGGTCTCGCGTTGTCGCTGCTCCCTGTTTGAGGCCAATTGTTGCTGGGCAAGGAAGAAAGAATATGCAAGAATTCTGCATAATAACGACTTGTAAGATGCTTTTGTAGTGATTTGTTGCAGCTAGCGGCCTGCACAACTGTCTCCCTCCTAGAGACCATTTCTGATGAAAAGCCCAAGGCAGTTTTAGCTGTAGCTCTTTGCAAATTCTCCACAAAAAGAAGCCCCTCCTCGTCTTGTCATCGCTCCATACTCTTTTTTTATGGATGTAACCTGAATTTTTATTGGAGCAGGTGAGGTCAAATTCAGCTTTAGCGTCTCTGCTGTGATTTGGAAACTGCTTTTATGGCCTGGGAGCCATTGTTCTCCAACCTCAGCTTGGAGAGCTCTCACAAGGATAACGCTATCTCATAAAATTAAAATCCATGCAGTCAATTACTGAGACTTTTTTTTTTGGTTAGTAATTAACTATTTTGATTGACATTCTGTCTGGGTTTGGGGGGAGGGGTTTTGCTCTGAGGAAATCAGTTGACGCATTTAATAGCTCAGCACTGAGAAAAACTTGAAATATTAAAAACCTGGTTTAATATAGGCTGTAGCATCGCCCGAGGCATCAGAGCTCTTAAAACAGTTTAGTGTTTGGTTTTGCGGTCTGAAACTCAGAAGTACCATATATATGGAGTTCTTTTAAAATCTGTTCACAATTAGGGACACCAGCTCTTTTGCAACCTGACCCTCAGTCCTTTGTTTTAGACTTAAAATGTAATTTTCCTTAGGCTGACAGGCCATGATAAAAATCTCTTTGGCTGTCAGGCCCAGCCTTTGCTGGACGCGGTTGCCAGCGGCAGCAACAGGAACTCTTGTTCACCCCGTGCCTCCATGCACACAGCGTATCCTTGTGAAACATCCTAAAAAACCTGGGACTTTCCTAGCATGCCAAACGCCACGTAGTTGAGGCTATTTTGGATTAAAGGAAAGACCAGGCTGAAAGGCCTCTCAGAGGGTCGGTAAAGAAGAATCTCTCCTGGTGGTCTGGCCGCAGTGCTCATCTTTGCTTGGTTTTGTGTCAGTGAAAGACAGTAACAGTGAGTTTCTGCCTTTGGATTTGACTTCTTGGCTGCTTGCCTGGCTGTTGCTCTTTCCTCTCTCTTGACAACCTGTGGCTACAGGCATCAAGAGCGACGTCACATCGTTAGGAAGCTGCAACCCGAGGGGTTGTGCAGTGCTCACACGTGCAAATTCCAAACTATCCCCTACAGCGCGCTCTGTCTTGAACATTCCAAAAGGTTTCATAGAACCGTGGAATGGTTTGGGTTGGAAGGGACCTCAAAAACCATGCAGTTCCACCCCTGCCATGGGCAGGGACACCTCCCACTGGATCAGGGGCTCCAAGCCCCATCCAACCTGGCCTTGAACCCCTCCAGGGATGGGGCAGCCACCCCTGCTCTGGGCACCCTGGGCCAGGGCCTCCCCACCCTCATGGGAAAACATTTCTGCCTAAGATCTCATCTCCATCTCCCCACTTTCAGCTTCAAACCATTCCCCCTTGTCCTGTCCCTGCACTCCCTGTTTGTACCAGGGAAATTTGCCTCATTTTTTTTTTCTAACCGAGTACTTAAGTACTAAGCAATTCCAGAACCTTAAAAAAACCAACCACCCCCCCCGCCAAACCTTTAAGGGAAAGTCGTGAACATTCATTCATATTGTCAAGAAGCAGCTTAAGATTATGAGAGCAAGTTCATATAGAAATGTTGAAAAATGCTGTCGGGGGACAAGTCATTGTTTAATGAAATTGCATTTCATAACTCATTTTGGCTTTATAGATATATAAAAGGCATAAAATACATATATATAATATAAATATATACTGTGTGTTTGTTTGCAATATACACTATACATATAAAAGACAGCACCATATCTTTCTCCAAAAGGAAGCACTTACCTTAAACAGGGAAAACCCATTTTTAAACTAAAGAAAGGAAGTTTTTCTGAGCCATTTCAGCTTCCCAAGCCCATAGCAAGGGTACGTCTAATGCTAAGGAAGGTGCGTGTTGAGAAGACTGAGTGACTGAACGTCAGCATCAAGTGGAAAACAGCAGTGACAGTGAGTGAGTGGGAGATTGGGCTGTCACATCAAGGAGGAAATCAATGCATGGAAACAAAAATGAAGCAACATTTTATCAGCTAGTTATATAACTTATAATGATGTTCAGCTTTTGGACGCGCTGCCTTAGGCCTGACTGCTGATGCGAGAGGAGGCCCAGCACAGATCTGCCAAGTCAGACATATTTTTAGGTGTTCACACAGATTTCACTGGCTGCAGAGAGAAAGAAGAGGTGTGAGAAAAAGAGAATAAAGTAAAAAGTGTTCGTGCTCTGACATCGTGATCTCTGGGAAACGATGCCCATTAGAGAGGAGTAGGACTCAAGGAGTGTGGATGGTTGCTTGACAGGACAACCACAATTGCATCTGCCCTCAGTCACTGCTCTCATATAAATGATTGCTGGAAAAAATTGAGCAGCTTAAAGCAAAATCTGAATTTTAGAGACTTTCTTTATCTTTTTAGTTTGCTTCCCAATTATCTGGTGCATGAAAACAGATGCTTCTACATTCACCATGCTCAGTATTTTGCAGGTGCTACACACTCTTTTTCTTGGCATGATTTTCTCCTGCTGGAAAGCAGAGTGGCTTGTGACCTCTCCGAAGGAGAACTGGGCTGGTGTGTTGCTTTTTTTTTTTTAGCAGTTACCAGTGCACTTGACTTAATAGCAGAACACAAGAGTTTTCTCCCTGTGCCCCAAACACTGCTTCAGTCCAGTTATTCTTTTATTTGTATGGGAGGATTGAAGAAGGGAGAAGAGGCAGGAGCAGATCGAGCAGCGCACATTGTGTCTAAAGCCTCACATCTAATGCATTCAGGTTTCATAGGGAAACAGGTCACTTCATTCAATGATATGAAGACTGTGGTATTACTTAAATATATTTTGAAGCTCTGATGAGATGATTCAAGCACTAATATTCCCCGAATCAGATCATTTTTTTGCTGATTCTTTGTGCTCGAAAGGTATTGCTACAGACAGGAAGAAAATTGCAAACCAGCTGCTTAGGCTGATGTTTTCATATCGTTCTCCTCAAATGTTAGAAATAAGTGCATGTGAGCAGCAAACTGTGTAAAATCGAGTGATACTTTATCGTTTGAGTCCATATTTCCCTTCCAATTAGTTTCCTGTCGGTGCTTATTTTGACTGACCTCCTCTTATTTGCATTAAAAGCTCACGGAGCAATTTCTGCTTCTGAGGACCTTTGCCTTTTGCTGCGATCTCGCCGGGGCTGATGCACTCACCAGGCTCAAGGCAGGAGCAGCGCCTCGATCAGGAGCTTCCAAGCGAAGAGGAACTGCTAATGAAATAATGATGTTACTCAGCAGATAACACTCATTTGCTCGGTGCTGGCTGAAGTGGAAGTTGCATTTGGTATTAAAGATTACCATTCTGATGAGAGATAAAATAGGGGAGGAATAAAAAACCTTGTTTCGTCTAATCTTTCCCTTTGAAGTATCTGCATGAGTAAAAATGATTGTTTTGGAAAAATGCATCTTTGAAAGCCTGAATGTACTAATGTGGTGCTTTTCAAACCAAATGACTTTGTGTGCTTTCAGAAAACGTTGATGAAGCCTCTCTGACATGGAAGAGAGTACAATGGTTTTTAAAAAGAGCCTGTTTCTGTTTTATGCTACAAAAATATTCCAGATTGGTTTTCTTTGCTGTTGGCTACTTGTGGAGTGGCAGCTCAGGCTGAGAGGATGTTTATTCCTGTAGTGCTGGAGCCTTCGCTCAGTGCAGGTGAGAAATCATTGTCTGCCCCGAGCAGTTCCTTCAGCAACTGGACATGCCCTCAGCTGATGGATGGGGACCAGTTCAGTTTAGCTTGTGAAACCTACCTGCTTTCTGTGGTTTCAGGTCTCTGTAGCTCCTGTTCTGTTTTATCCTCCAGTCCATGAAGCAAATTTGTGTCATGTTTGGAAAGTTAGAATCGTTTCCACAGAAAACGCTTCAAGAATCTGTGAAGCAAAATTTCCCTGTGTGTGTTCTTTGGAGGATGAGCTATTGTCTTAATGCCCCAGAGAAATCCCTCAGGAGAAGTTCATTTTATGAACATTGCATCCATCCCAAAAGCTGGTGCTGGGGGTCTGGCTGTCACTCTGGGACCTCCATGGGGGTGCTGTAACTCAGATCTCATCTAAAAGTCTCAGGTAGGAGAAAGTACCCGAGAGCCAAGGAGACTGAAGTTCCTGCTGATGAATCGAGTGTTCAGTGGAAAGCAAACATGTTTTCAGCTGTAGCAGTCTCAGTGTATCCTTAACTGCACTGTTTTTGTTTGGGGCAGGTTATTTCTCCTTGAGTCCCACGGCATAGGGCCAACAGGCACTCGTCTGTGAGTGAAGGATGCTGCAGGGAAATGATTTCATTCTTGACCCCAAAAGGAGACTGGAACTGTCCATCTTCACCTGCTAAACATCTGGGTGGGGAAGAGGGGCGGTTGGAGCAACCCCTGCACCTGTTCTGCTATGGACCACGCACTGTAGGCTCTTGGAAGAGACAGGAATGATACGTTCAGCCCAAGGGGCTGGATCCACCAGGCTGCTACGTGCGCCGGCTCTGGGCCCGTCCTCACCTCCGGAGCGTGATGGCCATCGGTGGCTTTGGGCTCCTTACCCTCAGCATCGCAGCTGCCCAGGACGATCTCTGACCCCCGGCGGGGCTGTAAGAAGCTGTTCTCAGTTTGGTCACAACATGGGCTTGTGGCAGAGCTCGGCCGTGGTTGGAGTCGCTGCGCAGCTTCGCCGGCTGCGCTGCCTGATGGAGGCTGAACCGCAGCCGACACAGGCAGAAGGTGAAGACGCCAGGAGAGTTAGGGATCAGCTAATTGCCAGTTAGATTTTGGTTCAGTTAGGCTTGGTCTACAAAGAATTTCTTTACTTTACTGACTAATTAGTGTGGTTTGTGAGCCAGCTCCTTCTTAACAACCCTAAAAGTGGCACGGGACAAAATGCAGAACAGAAAGTTTCTTTTTGAGAAAAGATCAAACGGTGCATTTTTCTTATGAAACTCATTACTTTTTTCTGGTGTTTTATTATTTTTGTATATGATTTCATGGCCTGCTGATCCCAGCAAAGCAGGCTGTTCCATGTCAGATCACGCCAGCAGTCCCAATCATCTCACGTGATGTAATCCCAATAGTGTATTTCACTTTTATTTACTTTAAATACTGCAGGCAGATGAACATTACATTTTATTTTCAGCTCTGAAAAACTGTTAAGCATTACCAAGAAATATTTTGATGCTGTGATTTGAAAGTAATACTGTTAGTGGTACGGCATACAGGCAGGTCAAATAACAAACATAAACAGTTACATAAAAAAGAGTGTTTCAAGTTACCTCAGGATTAATCAGGGGGAAGAACTTCTTACCATTTTTATTTCAGTGTCTTCTCCTTTACAGGTTATTTTGAAAATGAACTGGCTTTTAATTCCAGCTCGCAATGCACACTTTGGACTGAAATCAAATCTGGAGACAGCGATGTGTCAAGGAGAAGCTGAAACCTCACGCTCTGGGTGTGATCATAAAACTTTCTGCTGCAGCTTCTAATCAGGTGAGAACTCCAACTAAAACTGACAGAAACCCTGCCTGTGGAGTTCTGGCCTTGAGACTGAGCCGAGGACCAAAAAGTAGTCAGGGGATCAACACCAGAAATAACAAGATGTTGCAAAAAAATGTGTCTAAAGAAAAAAATGTCCACAGCTAACAAAGAAGGGCTAAAAACCCCTCCCCTGTTCTGGGACAGAAATGCTCTTCTAGAGTACTTAATTTAATCAGTTGACAACATAGATGACCTCGTAAATCAAAGGAACCTATGGAAAAATCAGTGTGGAAATTGCAAGAAGATATATCAGTGATAAAATTCTTTTCAGTGTGAGTTCCCTTGGGCTGTTTGGGAGGAGTTAATGATGTGTGGAGTTAAACCCTCTGCTCTTCCACCACCCCATGACTCAAAAAACCCAAGTTTCTTTCTTAAATGTAGGACTAGCCCAAAACATTCAGAAATTAAGAAGAAATTCTTCATGACAAGGGTGGTGAGGCTCTGGCACAGGTTGCCTGGAGAAGTCGTGGCTGCCCCATCCCTGGAGGGGTTCAAGGCCAGGTTGGATGGGGCTTGGAGCCCCTGATCCAGTGAGAAGCGTCCCTGCCCATGGCAGGGGTGGGACTGGATGGGCTTTAAGGTCCCTTCCAACCCAACCCATTCCATGGTTCTGTGAAACTCCTGCACCACAAGATGGCTTGGGATGAAAGGAGCCCAATGAACTCTATTTTCAAAGCAACTGGAGGAAATGCTCAGTGTAGTCTGCATGCTAAATGATTGCTTGTGTAAGTTAAGTCCGAATAAAGAAAACCGTAAGTAAAGGTAAGTTACTAAAACACAAAGAGGGTAAAACAAGAGGCAAAATATGCATCCGCAAAAGCTATTCCATTTGTGTGTGTAAATCAGGAGACTGTGTGCACAAGTAGAGAATTAGGCTGAGTTGCCTGCTGTTATGCATTTAAATTAAGCAGGAGCCTAATAGCTTTCTAAAAATCTGGCCCTAAGTGTTGGGGTTTTTTTTCTTCTCAGGGAAGAGATCATCTAATCAAAATAGTGCTTTAGAAGAAAGAACACTTTAATAGCAAGCGTGAGCGAGCAGCTCTAACTACTGATGAAAACTCCACTGCTCGGGTAAGATTTGTTACTGCTGGTAAAAGGCTAAAGTGGCTCTTTGGAGCCAAGTCAGGAGCAGGGAGGAACGATGCCATAATGTTAGCAAAATGAATGGTGTTTCTGTCCTTGGAGTGGGCGCTGATGGAAGGGTTGTTTTAAGTTTACTGGCTTTCTTTGCCTTACATCCTACTGCTGCGGTGCTGTACTGAGGGTTTTGAAAAGTTAAGTCCCTGGATGTCAGCTCAGCGGTGTTCAGTCGCAAGATTTCCTCCTGTTCGTGTTTCATTTCCACATGCAATCACGTATGGGTTTCTGTAGAATTTCTCTCCTTTGATCGTTTTGAGCCGCATTCTAAAATAGGCGTCAGAAATTTCCTAGAAAGTTTTGACCTAATTTCTTGGCCGTATGAAGAGATACGGCAGTGTTCCCATCAGCTGCTTCGAGGTGGCGTAAGGAAAGCAACCATTCCCTGATCCATTTAGCAAAGAGCTCGTGCTTCAAGCACAGGAGGCCTGGCTCTATCATCTCCCTGCGTTTGCAGCAGTTTCCTTCTCCACCCACAACAGACCATTTTGCCTCTTGATCAAAACGTCCTTATCTAAACATGGGATTTCTGTGCGAGCCAAACACAATACTGCATGTGCGGAGTATTTTTGGTACAAAGCACCCGTGTCATTCGCCTCCTATTGTCGTACTGTACAAATACTTGGAAATTGGAGTGAAATACAAGCGCTTTTCCTGCAGAGATCAGTTACTGGCAGGGCCTTTAAAAGTGAATTCAGTCTAATTGCTGCATTTCAGAGCTTTACAGAGAAGCTGATTTCACTTTGACTCTTGGGAGGTGAGATTGGAGGTTTTAGGTCTGCCATGAGAAGAAGACCTGAAGGTGCCTGCAGTGTCTCTGGGAAGGTCATGGCCAAAAAAGCCAGTCCAAAATTCAAACTGCATTCACTTTGCCTGTTCCTTTTGGGGCTTTGCACTTATTTTCTGTGTCTGCTGAAACTAGAAGTCCTCTGCCAGATGGGAAAGCAAAGGATAAAGAAGAAGCAGAGGTGCCGAGCCCCTGATACCTGCAGCAGAAGTCCCCCCTGCCCTTTCTGTGTGCACTTAGGAGAGAAGCAGGAGGCTAAAAGAGGCAGCTTTCATTGTTGGCCTTACACACAGACTCTTCTGATGCCAACTGGGGGTGCTGAGCCATGCAGGAAAGAAGGTGGTTGCAACAGGCGGTGCGTGGGAAGCAGACCTGGGCATCAGAACATCTTCGGGAGGAAGAGCTGAGCCTTCCAACAGGGAGACGTGCATCCCAGCCCAGAAGGAGTTACTGAGTGTCTTCTTGCAGCAATGACTTCAACAGACCGTGCTTCCCTGAAACCTAAATACCCAATGCCGCGGTGTGTGGGAGGCAGACAAAAAAGCCATGTAATAAATGTATTTTCTGTCTGCTGCAAGAAGGGCATGGCCGTGCGTGTCTACGTCACAGCCTCATCTGTACAAAGGAAGATTATGAAGAGAGCCTAAGCTCATCCAGACTTTCTCCACATGGAAAAGTGTCTGTACGATGGGGAAAACATTAATTGGCTTGCAGGAAGCAATAAAATATCCTGGAGAAAACATAGAAGCCAATTGATTTAATGTGTCATCATTTGCAATCTATAAATATCCCCGTGGCAAACTCCAAAGATCTCGGTTTACTTGTGACTGGGAAATGGAGACGAAAAGCAGCTTCACATATAAATAGAATGGATTTCACAGGCTCATGATTTATTGTCTCTCCTTCAGCAACGTGTGTTACACCACTGAAACAATACTGCAGACATAATAGGAAAACTGTCCTACTCGGGATTTATGAATTTATAAAGGCTATAGTCGGTTTTGTTGTGTGATTCGCCAGTAAATCACTCCTTACAGACGCCAGGGCGTGCATCAGGTGGGAAGGTGCTCCCGGGCAGACACGCCGCTTGTTCCAACACGGCTCTTGGGGACCGAGAGGTAACAAAGGAAACAGCAGCTGAGCACACGACCTGCCCCAAACCTGGACATGTGCTTATTGAAGCACACCAGTGGCCAGCGCTAGAAGGATGAAGCTTCAGAGCAAATATTTGGAGGATTTTTTTACTTAGGAAATACATTCTCTAAGGTTTGGGTTTAACATTCCAATTGCTTCACTTTCTTCTCACCTCTTGGCTTTCTGCCTGTGGGGAGATGAGGACAAGTCACAGTCATGCACACATCACGGCTTTTATTTTCCTGCAAATTTACGTTTCTGTTACTTTATCTCTGTATTGCAGGGGGAGTCGTGGCCGCCCTATCCCTAGAGGTCTTCAGGGCCAGGCTAGATGGCACTTGGAGAGACCTGATCCAGTGGGAGGTGTCTCTGCCCGTGGCTGGAGGTGGAACTGTATGGGCTTTGAGGTCCCAGACCATTCTAGGATTCTATGGTAATGTGCTGCAGCATCTATAAAAGGGTTTCCCTATTTTTTAATTGTTGCTAGTATATTCAGTTTTAAAAGAGAGTTGTGATGGGGGATAGAGGCTTCTTCCCCTGCTCTGGTTGTCGTAGGGAGGTTTCCTCTTCCATCCTCACAGGTGATGTGCCTGCTGTGAGACGTGTTTCCGAACAGGAGGCGCATTGCTGTGCCGAGGCTCAACCTTCAAATGGGGCATAATCAGGCATGTCAGGCCCCTACTTGCACTTCTGAAGAGTTGGCCTGATTTTCAAAAGGACCAAGCAATCGACGTCTCTTATTGATTTCACTGGGAACTTGTCAGCCTTCAACACAGCAGCAAAATCAGGCTGGTTACTTAGAAATCTGCGCATGGTTTTCAAATCTCCGCTCTGGGACTGGGTTTATTTTCACTGCTGGAACCAGCCACCGTTTTCCTCTGCTGCATCTGCTCTAGCGCTTTAGCTTATTCTGCAAACAGTGGCTTTTCTGGTGCACTTGGCCCTCAGAATCCTGTAGATAACAAATGCATTTTGTGTTCTCTAGAGCTGCCTTGGGGAAGAGGAGTTGAGAAATTTGGTTTGGGGAATCAAACAGCCACTCACTCTCTCCTGTGTTTCTAATAGTTCTACAACTGCTTTTGGGGAGCTGGAAGTATTTTTTTGATCATCTCTTTGACATGCTTTATAATCACTAGTGTCTACAGGTGACAATTCCCTTACCCCTTTAGTTGCAGTAGGCTCTCTATTTATTGTCTGTCATCCAACAATCAACCAAATATCTGCTCTCCCCTCTCATCCCCGGGGACAGAGCTTTAGCAGGGTCTGTTGTGACTGGCGAAGGGGTGGTGGTTTTATACTAAAAGAGGATAGATTTAAACTAGATATGAGAAACAAATTTTGTATGAAGAGGGTGATGAAACATTGGAACAAATTGCCCACCTCATGGTGGGGTGCAGCAGTGCTGTCCGTGGGGTGCTGGGGTTGACTGGAGAGATAAAAGTGATGCATGAGCTCCTAACCACAAAATGGAGAAATGCTGCTAGACATTAAAATGACGGGAGATCTGTAGCTCACATTGACAAACTAAAAATAAACCGACAGTGTGGTGCCTTGTGACATGTGTCATCCTGGATGTGCTGTTGGATGCATCCTATCCATTTCACAAAATGTTATTGTTTTGTTTCAGTTAAAAGTGGTAAAAGTCTACGTCTGACTTTGCCTCTGGGTCTGAGCAACATGGGATGAGAAAGATGTGGACAAGTTTGAGATATTCTGAAAGACGGCAATAAGAAAGAGGAGAGGTCAGAAAAAATTATCTGAGAACAAAAGCAGAGTTTCATCTCAGGAAAGAAAAGTCTCCACTCTGGCAGTAGCCATCCCATAGGTGAAAGGACCATTTCCCTGTTGCCCTCTGTCTCTCCTTCTATGAAAGCCGGACAAAAGGGTGTACAGCCTGCAGCAAAGAAAATGCAAGGTGGGTATTAGGAAGTGCTTGGGGGTTGAGAGAGTGCAAAGGGCTGTGTAAGCAGGCAGTGAAGGTTTTGGAGAACCAGTTAAACAGATCTGGGGTCCTTACAGACCGAGGAGGGTAGCTATCTCCATCTGGGGAACGGCAGATGCTGGAGATCTGCTGGCTGCTGCGGCTCCAGTGGGTGGATGTGTGGATGGCCCTGAGCAGCAAACCATCTGAGGAACACAGCTCTGGAACGAGATTGCTAAAGGAAGAAGGATGAAAGGGAATGACACTTGATTTAGGGAAGTGACTGGAGTTGTTGATGGCTGTGGCTGCCGGGTGCTGGTTTCCTTCCATCTGACAGCTGGGAATGTCCTGCTCTTTTGACTTACAAGTGTAAAATTATTCACAGGCTGAAAGAAAGAGGGAGCGTGTAAGGCTGATTGTCTTACCCCTGCAATGGGAGGGTTCTTAGATGATCTTGCAAGGCCTTTCCCAGCTCTCTGATTTATTTACTCCGTGTAGGAGCACTGTCCAACAAGGCAGTAGAGCGCCACTGCAACTGAACTTTGGAGAGCCCTGTGGAGAGCTGTGCCGGTGTTCCTTCAGACCAAAGAGCCAAACAGAGCCCTGGTATGTATTTTTGTATGCCTTCCGAGGGGCTTGAAGAGGAGTTAGAAGTCCTGTCCCTCTGGCTGTTGTCTTACAGCTTCCCACTCCTTTCGTTCGGGCCAAGGGGAGAGGATACCTTCTGGAATAAAGCTCTCTGCTTCTTTAGAAGCATCCCTGGCTGCCAGGCAGCAGCATGGGGCACAGCCAGGAGCAGAGCAGGAGAGGAAGCCTTTCCAGGTCCTGATTTCTCCAGGGGACCTCAGCTCTTCGATGCAAAACACTAAGCAGAGGTTTTATGTAGCCATCACAAGACTAACTTTATGAAAGATGCTATTGATATCGTTCTGACACAGGACGCATGTGAAGAATTAGAAACAGACTCTCCTGAAAGGAGTAAGGCAACAGGATGTATTACAGCATCCAAATGTACTTGACAGGTGGAATGTATATATCACACGATGAAAGAAACTTGTTTGGTGAGTGATGAATTTCATATTAAAATACATAAATCATCTGCTCAGCGAAGGATTGGGCTCTCTGGGAAAGTAGCTTAGCTGCTACATCTGAAATGCTGCCTGTTAAAGCAGATATATTCATTTCTGAACCTGATAATGATTGCCTATTTTTGTGTTTGTTCCAGAGTAAAATTCAGAATTAGATGTATCATTCATAGCATCTGACAATACCCTGTGTCTGTTACTGGTTTGATTGTATTATTCCAGTGTTACGGTGTAGTGAACAGCCCCCAGTTAATCAGTGTATCTGTTGATTAATACGTGTTCCCATTACCGTAAATACACATCATAATAAATTAGATAATACAACCATAAAAATACAGCTATATTCAGTATGTAACATACTAAATCAAAATTAGCAATTACTAATTGAAATTGTATCCCCTAGTTTAGCTTTATATAAATCAAAGGCATTTTCTCTAAAACCCACGCATCATTCAGATTAATCCTCCAGCAACTGTAGATGGTTTTTCCACGGCATTCGTTGGGCTAAGCTGGATAATGGGAATAGCCGTGAGGTTACATACACGATGCAGGATGTTAGAGCAGAGACAGCAGGACAGTGACCGAATAACGCTGCGCTGACCCCAAATAACGCTGCGCTGACCCCAAATAACGCTGCGCTGACCCCAAATAACGCTGCGCTGACCCAACAGCCTTGCCTGAGGGAGGGGATCCTACCAGGGGGCCGATGGACAGAAATGCCTTTTGCGAATGATTTCAGAGTGCGTTTCCGTAGGGATCATCTCTGAGCCATCAGAAGGAATCTTGGAGGAGCCCCGCTTTGCAGGACGCGCCGCTGGGAGAAGTGCCGATTGCTCCGGAGTGAGGAAAGGAGGAGAAGAAGCAGGTGAGACAACCTGAGCTGCTTTCGTCTGCAGCAGCTTCACAACATGTCCTACCCGTGCACAGAAACCCAGCCAGGGGTTGCACAGATCTCTCGTGCTTACCTTGCGCTGTCAAAGTAGAAGACTGGGCATCGGTCCAAGCCCATAATCTGCGTGAGGGCACGTCACAACAAACGGAAGGGGATAATTAGAATTTTATGAAGAACGGCTCTCTGTAATGCTGCCTAATGTTTACTTACCAACGATTTTACATATAGCAACCGAGGCATTTCAAGTAACAGAAATTAAAACCAAAATATCTAAGCAGCTGATGTTTGCTCCTAGCTATGTGGGGGGTTAAATAACCCTGTTTCCCCAGCAGGACCAACGTGTGTGCGTGTATGTGTGCGTCTGCTTGTAAAACAGTATTAAAAAGTATGGGAGCATAGGAATGCGGCTTTAGCAGATAATAACTCTTGATTTCATTGTTTCCAGGGTTGGCTTTTTGTACTAAAAGCCAAGGAAAGTCCAGTTCACTCCAGATAAAAGCAGGCTGAGAGCCACTCCTGGCCTTTCTAGAAGTATGTGAAAAGATGCATGAATGGGGTAAGTCTGAAAGCAATGTAAGTTGGGCTGGAGCACCTCCTGCTATAAGGCCAAGCTGGGAGAGTTGGGGTCGTTCAGCCTGGAGAACAGAAGGCTCCAGGGTGACCTTAAAGCAGCTTCCAGCACTCAAAGTGGCTCCAGGAGAGCTGGGGAGGGACTTTTTACAAGGGTGTGCAGTGATGTGACGAGAGGGAATGGCTTTAAATTGGAGTAGGGGAAGAATTAGATTAGATATCAGGAAGAAATTCTTCACTAGGAGGGTGGGGAGGCCCTGGCCCAGGCTGCCCAGAGCAGGGGTGGCTGCCCCATCCCTGGAGGGGTTCCAGGCCAGGCTGGATGGGGCTTGGAGCCCCTGATCCAGTGGGAGGTGTCCCTGCCCATGGCAGGGGTGGAACTGGATGGGCTTTGAGGTCCCTTCCAACCCAAACCGTTCCATGATTCTATGTAATATTTTCTTCATTGTCTCACATTCAGGTTGTGGACCTTAACTACCTAGAGTGACTGTTACCCAGGCAGGACTCTTTCTCAGTGGTATCTAACACTTTTATTGTATCCAGCAACACAGTACTTAGACATATCTATTAGGGGGGGAAAAAGGTGCTTTAGCAAGATGTTACCCTTTACATTATCAATTTGTTGTAACTAATACAGCTGTGTGGATATTCTTATCCATGGGCAAATCGGACAGTATTAATCCACCCACAGCCTAAATTACAGCCGCACAAAGACAGGTTTTAAAAATGAACACACAGAATGTAGCTCAGCATTAAGTATTTTTATCATCTTAATAAACCCCTGAAATCAGCAAGAGCAAAGCAACAGGAACAAGCAAATAGCCGTCTGATAATTTTTCTCCATAAAATCAGAAATGCAAGAATTTTCAAGTTCTTTAATGTTTAGTTACTTTTAACCCAGTTCACATAATTCAAGCATCTTTTTTTTTTTCTGTATAATTAGTCAAAATCAACCATATGGCTAATTGCTTTCCCAAGTCGAGGTCCTTTTTGAGCGGTTGTCTCTGCGTCCCCATCAGCAGGTGCCTCATGCCCTGGATCTGGTGGCGAGGTGCCCACATCCACACCATCCGTGCTCCTCAGGGGCAGCTTCCCACGAGCTCTGATAAGGTCCTAGGGACCAGCGTATGAGGTCCAGTCTGTGCTTCTGAAAATACGCGTGTTGAAATGCTGAGCTACAAGATGCAAAATCTGAAAGCATCACTTTGTTGTGCTAATGATTAATATTAATGTGAGTAATAGGTTTTCGTGATGCGGACAGGACGAGACGATTGGTGAACAGGACTCGGGTCTTTTTATTTTCTTTTCAGCTTGTTCTTATCTAGAGAAAAAAATGCTAATTACCAGAAGCTAATAGCTAGTGTGTTACTTATCCTCTTAATTAGTACCCTTATTATTAAATGCAGTGATAACCACTAGTTAGAACATAGCTGCGTTTTAAGACTTTCTTGTTTATCTGTCTTCCCACCCCCTCTTTTTAATGACACTGGTGATGGTAGAGTTGCTGAAGAAAGAATAGCAATAATTTCCCCTTGGGAAATGAGTCATTTTGAGCCTCCTAAACACTGTTACGATTTTAATTCTGTTGTAAAACACTTTTCTCCTTTGAACTGTTGGCTTGGGTTAGATTCTGACATTAAAGTACTAGCATTTGAAATCAGGAGGATGAGTTCAGGGGACCAGAAAAGGCCACCTCAGCAGCGCAAGATCTCACTCAGCATCTGCCGTGGCAGTCAGGAAGGTGTCTGAACAAAATTCTGAAGCATTCAGTGAAATATCCCTCACCGTGTCTGGCTAAAGCCCTGTTTGCATTTTGGATTGTGCTTCACGTAGTTGCAACAATAACCTCCTGCTCTCCATCCTTTGGAGGAGGCGGCTGTGCTGTCTGGGTGCTGACACCGCACTGAGTCGAGGAGCGTGGCACCCGCTCCAGAGAAGGAGGCGCCTGCTCGGAGTTCGTCTACACCGAAGGGAAACGTCAAGCAACTACATGTGGATTCTTGATAAAATAGCCATTTAAACAGAAAATTAAGCATGAATACCTGCCAAAAATCCTGTATTGAGGTGGTTGGCATACGTGAGCCACTGCCAGAAGTTGTAATAATACAGCCTTTTGTGGAGCCTTATTAACTCTTTTCAGGGAGCGGCACTTTATAAGTGACTGAAGCCAGTGATTTAAGATGCTTGGCAGAGGGAAAGAAAGATCTCTTGATTACAGAGCGCAGCGTACTTGAGTGCTGTTCTTGAGACAGATATGCTGTAGCACACCAGAAAAAGTACTTTGTTAGCTGTAAAATCTAATGGAAAGAGCAAGACATCCCTGCTCTTTCTGCCCTTGATTCTTGGCAGTGCAGATTACAAAATGCTTAAAGGATGTGGATTAGAGAAGATTTGCTAACTCTCTGTACAGTTGCTGTTTCTGTAGCCTCATTAGTATGCACCCTGCCTCACGCTCATTTGAGATTGTCTCTGCCCTGAGGAGCTTCAAATCTAAAGGCAAAACCCTGTGACCATCTGAGATCTGAACATTTCAAGGAAGGCTCTGAAAAAAAGAATTCATGAGACTGTGAACAAATGTGTTTTAGCTGACATGTCAAAAGCGGGGAGCAGGCAGGCAGGGTAAACAACTGGAGCGGAGGAGAAAAATAGCGAGAGTCCTAATTGTTGTCAGCTTGATTCCAGCCCTGTTCACCCGGGCAGACTTCACTGCCTCTTTGCAGTGGAGATGTTTCTGATTTGCACTGATCTAAGTGAGAGCCTCTTCCGTGCTTTCATCTAACCTGCTGGAGTGGGTTTAACCCCTTGGTCCTTTTGCCTTGTTCAGTATTTCTGGGCGAGCAGGGTCCCCGATGGAGCGGGCAGCAGCGCAGCTGGAGGCAGGAGGGGCAGGGATCCACAGCAGAGAGATGTAGAGGTGGTCGATACCCCTGCATGAGGCAGCTTCCTGCTCCTGAAGGTAATTCCAGCTTTTCCAGCCAGATGGTGCCTTCCATAGGTGTTTTGTTCATCCTGTCTTTCTGGCCGTAGTCCTTTCAGTCCTTTTCGAAGCAGCTGCAGCCCCAGTGTGGCCATTGTACAAGAAGGTGTTGCCCGCACTGCCTGTCTCTCCTCTGATCTGTGTAAATGTTCCAAACAGCTTTTGTTTCCTTCTTTTAATATCTGTGCCTTTCCCTGGGGAACGGCAGCACCCCACACTCCCACAGCACCACTGGCTTAGTGACCTGAGCCTCGGCACAAGCTGTAGCGTCCCACAACCCCCTGTTGCTCAGGCCACATTGCACAGACTGCTCGAGTGTTTGTGCCACACGTGACGTGTCCATGTGTTGTGTAGAATCACAGAATAACCAGATTGGAAGAGACCCACCGGATCCTTGAGTCCAACCGTTCCTATCAAACACAAACCCATGTCCCTCAGCACCTCATCCACCCGTCCCTTAAACCCCTCCAGGGAAGGTGACTCAACCCCCTCCCTGGGCAGCCTCTGCCAGTGCCCAATGGCCCTTTCTGCGAAGAATTTTTTCCTAATGTTCAGCCTGACCCTCCCCTGGTGGAGCTTGAGGCCATTCTCTCTCGTCCTGTCACTTGGGAGAAGAGCCCAGCTCCCTCCTCTCCACAACCTCCCTTCAGGTAGTTGGAGAGAGCAATGAGGTCTCCCCTCAGCCTCCTCTTCTCCAGGATAAAC
The DNA here is from genome assembly GCA_033459285.1 of Clamator glandarius. Classification (NCBI taxonomy): domain Eukaryota; kingdom Metazoa; phylum Chordata; class Aves; order Cuculiformes; family Cuculidae; genus Clamator; species Clamator glandarius. Next base: position 1,307,621 of record JAUNZM010000044.1, read on the forward strand.
ACCCCCAGCTCTCTCAGCCGCTCCTCTTGTTCTCCAGCCCCTCCACCAGCTTCGTTGCTCTTCTCTGGACTCGCTCCAGAGCCTCAACATCCTTCTGGTGGTGAGGGGCCCAGATTGACCCCAGGATTTGAGGAGCGGTCTCACCAGTCCGCTCAGCCAGTGAAAAAAGCTACCGCAGGGTAGCTGTGTTTGAGGATACTTATAACGTGTTTTCCTGAGAACAGCGGTGATCCCAGGAACGGAGTCAGGGTGAGAAGCAATGGGAGCTTTTTTGTCTGTGACTTGGTGGTCTGGAAAACAAAGAAACCCCCACTTAGTTTGTTAATTAGGCAGAAAATTCTCCGAGACAGATGAATAAATACCCAGGCCTGGATGGAGGCGCCCCGTGGAGCCGGCACACGCTTCTCCAGCTCCGAGCGCAGCCGCCCGTGCTGTGCGGCACTCGCCGCCTGGCTGAGCCCTGGCCCTGGCCCAGCCCGGGCTCTGCTGCGCGTTTGTGGGTGTTTGTGAGCCACAAAGAGCACCTGGTTTGGGCTGTGACAGGAGCACAGGCTGCCCATCGCATGATTTAAAAGCCTTTTCCATCCTTCCCTTCTGAGTAGATGTCGGTTTTGTTCTTGGTGGGAGGTGTCCCTGCCCATGGCAGCGGGGTTGGAACTGGATCATCTTTGTGGTTCCTTCCAACCCAACCTATTCTATGATTCTATCATTAGTGGTACAAAATATTTGGTTTCCTTGAAAGACACTTTGGTCTTTATGGAAGACGAAATGTGATCACTTCTTCCTGATCCCGTGCTCTCGGCGATACTGCAAGAGACGAGCTTCCAAAGAAGCTGCCCTTTCTGTTCTGGCTTTATAAATATCTCTGTAGATACACCAATATAGCTTTTTCTTTCTTTTTCTTGGAGGGACTTTCAGCATAGTTATCATACTCTAACACAAGACTTTATTAAAACATTAGGTATGAAAATCTGTGATCACCTTAAAATTGAAAAACACTTGTTTGTGTCAGAGCATTTTAAAGAAGTAAATGATTACTGGGATGGGGACTAATGGAAGAGCATTTTCTAGTTTCTTGTTAATTTTATGTTTTCTAGCACAAAGATTGTATACAATTGTAAGATGCTGGTGTGCCCAGAAACCAGTGTGCTGAAGCTGCTACCCTGCATTTCCTTGGGGCCCCTGTGTGACTGTTGTTTCTGGGTACACAGAGAGTTATTCCAGGCCTGATCTGCTCTGAGTGGCCTAAAATTTCATAAGTATTCACAATAATGACCTGTGGACAGGACAGAGTTTCTCTATGGGAAGTAATTTTGGGAAGTCATCCTGCTTTGTGCACGCAGCATTCCCTGGGAAGGGCCTCCCTTGGGGTGATTTCCTTGCCCAGGTCTCTTGTCCTGCCTGGCAGGGCTGAGTTTGTAGCTATTCTGCACGTGACACTGGGTTTCTTTCCCTCTGAGCCTTAGAAGAGCAAGGAAATAAAATAATGAAATTGTTAGAACAGCAGGAGGCCAGTCGAATGGGTAATTGTCACGCAGTGTAAAGGTATTTGAAAAGGTGGAGGGAAAAATAATCTAAATGTCCTCCTTTTACTGGGAAAATGTATTATTATTTATGAATAATTTTTGTTGTTGAAGGAAAGCGTAAGATACAATCAGAGAGACCATAAAAAATGAAATGTATAAAGTGTTATTTACATTATATGGGAGAACAGGGAATCACCAGCAGGGAGAACACTGGCTTATTTAAATACAAAATCAAGTTATTCAGCATTGCATACTTAGATTCACTTCTGTATAAAAAGTAGTCCATAATTCTTCCTGCACTGGAACTGTGAATTCTGGCGAGCGCTGCTAACGGCTCTGTCCCTGCTTCCATTTGTATTCCCAGACCACGCACGAGGCTGGGGCAATGTTCTTGCTGCAGGAGAAGCTGAGCAGACCTAGAGCTGAATGAAAGGCAATTTTCTCAAAGGTTTCCGTCTCTATAATGAGCGAAACAGTGAGACACCACCCCCTGGAACGGGACACCAGTGCTGCTGGGGCTGGAGCACTGACAGAGCGACGGTCGCCGAGGGCTGATGCATCAACTGAATCCCCAACACGTGAGCTCAGGCCCAAAAGCTTAAACATTGGGTTTAAGAGCAGGGGGGGTATGTGTACCAATAAATACCCACTGCTAATAGGTGGCGAATAAGTTCTACTGCCTCTTGCCACTAAGGACTGCACATTCTAACGAGTGAATGTGTTTACCCTCAGAAAGCCCCTGGCCGCCAGCCTCGCACGGTGCTGCTCTGTTGGAACAGCCTCCTTCTCCTTTCTCCCAACTCTTTGCAACGTCCCGCAGTGTCAGGTCAACAACCTTGTGGGCAAGCACTGCTTCCTCGATACAGAAATATGCTTCTGTTGTGCAAACAAAACGCTTTTAGTGCTGCTAAAGACACAAAGCAGGGCCGTGTGCCTGGCTCCTGAAGCTGACCCCACAGCCACAGAAAGCTGCTTGCGTTCACACTGGTGGAGGAAGGAGTCCCAGAGCCTCAGCTACTGCATCACTACATGCCTTGTGTCCAGAGGCAGAAGCTGTCACTGTCTTTCTATTTGCAAAAATTGACCAATTTTTAATGACTTTTGTTGGTCATAGTCAACGTTCAGATGTTCACCACTTGATGGAGATTAAATTATTCCTGTAGATCCTCTTTGGACTGTCAAGCCTGTGTGATTGGGTTACTTTTGGGATGCTACCTGCTCTCTTTATCCATTGCTCTTGCTACAGCACTAGAAACCTGGAAAATTCTTTTGCATGTTCCCAGAAGGCTAAGTTCAGCTGGTTCTTAAGACACAATTGGAGACCGGTGCTGCTGGACATGTGTAGGTCCATGTTGCACCTGATTTTGTAGGACTGGTGATCAGCAAGGAAAATTTTTTGCTTTTACTGTTTCCATCTGCAAGTAATAGAGCCTGAACGGGCATGAAATTTCATAATCTCAGATTTTTACACTTCTATATTTTATCATAAAATTGATCGCTTTCTCAGATTTGAGAAACTGGACTGTGCTGAACAGATTAAGGGCTGTTAGTATTGGGCAACCCTGCATATATTTTGAACAGATAAATACTATTGGAAATTCTACCCAGAAAAAAAGATGATCATGTCCACAAGGAGCATTTTTTCATCTCTTCCTGTTGACAGAAAAAGAGCCCAAGTAGTGTGGGTTTGTAGCACATCAGATCAAGGAAAAGCGTTGCTTTAGTTCAGCTTGAGGTCGCTTTTCCCACTGGGAAACCGAGTTCTTTCTGAAATACAAACTTTTGCGGGTGCTTTCTGCCTTCCATGAGAAATGGAAAGGACAAAGCCTTTGGCTTAGTGGTTTGGGCTTCACAAAGTATCTCAAATATAGATGAAAATCTGGCTATGATTTTTGTTTTACAGGCTACTTTTCAGAACCAAGACATGGTGGTAAAATCTCAAAGAGAAATACTCTTGGACTGCAGAGCCAGGTTGGTGGATTTCTTCCTTTCTAACTGTACATATTTACTGAGACCTTCAAAACCTTTCAGCACCAGAAGCTGCTCTAAGGTCTCCCCAGAGCCTTCTCTTCTCCAGACACAACAACCCCAACTCTCTCAGCCTGTCCTCGTGTAGGAGGCGTTCCAGCCTTCGGATCCTGGCATCCTCTGGACCCGTTCCAACAGGTCCATGTCCTTCCTGCATTAGGGACTTGCCTTTTTAGAGAGAAAATATCAGATGTTTTAGGTTAGGCTGTTAGGGAACGTGGTGAGCAAGTTTGTTAGAAATGGTCTGGAATTTGAAAACATCTCTTCCAAGTGTCTTTTTCAGCATTTGGAAGCTGGTGGTCACCTGAAAGCTTTGACCCAACTTTCACACAGAAAGCAAAATGGGCAACGGTAACTAAGTAGACGCATGACAAAGGAATTGTCTCTTCCTCCCTGGAGGAGAGATCCGTTCTGCTGGAGCCGGATAACACTTGGAAGCTCACAAAGCTCCTTTTCATTAGAGAAATGAAAGCCTCATCATCCCTAGAGCTCTTAATTAGGCACCTTTTGCCATTCACACAAATCTCTGCCTCTGCTGTCAAGTCCTATTTGTTTTAAAAATTGATTCATTCATTTCAGCTCCTTTGCCGGGCAGCAAAACTGGATAGACCAAACGAATCCAAACGCTTTGTAAATTGTGAGGGGTTTAATATAACCAGTGTGGCCACAAGCTCAGAGAACAAGTGTATGCTAATGCTTTGGTGCAAAACACTCACAGAGCAATAACAAAACCCATGTTCAAAGCAAAAAGGGCTGCAGAGGAGAGAGAAAAAAGCACAGATGGAGTATTAGCTCCCTGCAGACCTGTATGGTGCTCGTGTGTTTGTGGTGAGTATTAACTGCAGGCATGACTTATCAGTTAGATGGGAAGGGTCGAAATCAAAGTGCTAGGCTATACAATGCTTAGGTCGAATGTTTTTTAGTGCAGGTTTTCTGACGAGGAATGGTTTAAATATTTTATTTAAAGGAGTTGGCATTTCTTTTTCACAATTTCCTGAAAATTAACATCTTTTAGGAACTTAATATAAACGTATCCTGAGTTCACCTCTGTTCATAAACTGTCCTTTGAAGCATTTCTCCATTATGATAATATTTAATGTCTGCTTACAGGGAGGTTTTTAATTCATGCAGGAAACAGTTCCTCTTGTATAAACAAGTAAACCCATATATGAATGCAAGTATTTGCACGTAATGTTTTCTCTTCACAATTTCCTTGTTTAAAATATCTCAACCAGCCCCGAAACAGGAACGAAACTATCACCATCGCTAGTGGGACCTGCTAATTCAGACGGGGGAGCCCATAGAGCTACATCTTACTTGGCCGTGACAAAGAGGTGTTTCCAAGCCTCTGTTTATATCTTCCCAGTTCACTTAGCTCCAGTAATTACCAACAGATCTAATTACCACCAGATGGCTGTATTTTAGCGTGGGACACTATCGAAGACCCCAAATGTGTAGCTTTTACCTGGAACATTTGCAAGACGGAGAAGTTGTTAATGTCACTGATAGCATCTCGCAGAAACAGCGATTTGTGAGAACAGGCAGAGTTTTGCTGACAGATATCAGATATTTTGTTGACATTCTAAACCCAGCCACAAATAAACTGGTAACATTCAATTAACCAAATCCGAGCAGGAAGGAAAATGCGTTAAGAAAGGGGGGAGAAAATGTATCCTTTACACAATAGTAAAACTTTATAGAAAGAAAGCAACCTGACAGCATCAAATATCTTTCAATATAGTCTGCTCAGGGCAGCATATAATGCAAGAGCGAGCGATCCCCGGAGAGTGCTGTTGCACAGACGTTCAATCCTCCTACAGCATCTCACTTAAACTGAAGTCTGCCTCATTGTCAGGCCAGACCGTGACGTGAGGTCTGGAAATAACACTTCAGGTATATCCGTGCAGTGCCTTCTTCATTAATCATTGATGGGAATTAGTTTGGTTTTTGGCAGCACTAAAATGACTCTGGCAGCCTCTTCATGTTAGTAGCCAACTGCACATGCTCCAGACACTCCTGGGTTGAAGGTGTCAGAAGAAAGGATGGTGGAAGGTGCCGTGTGGCCAAGGGAGGGTGTGCAGACAAACCATCGCGTCCTGTCGACTCCGCTGTCCTCTAGTCCATGGGCTGAATTGTGTGGGACATTATGGGAATCCCTCCTCTCCTGCAGGCAAGTAAAAGCGAAGGGCCAAGAGTAGAAAATTTCCTGTTTCTTTCAATTTTTTAACAATAAAATAATTAAGAATAAGAAAAATGCACCTCTGGGGTCGCTCACTCGGTCCCGTTTGCGTAGGCTGCGACGACTAGCATGGTATGTGAAGCCACACACTGTTGAACAAAGGTGTCAGCAATGCCCTCAGCTCCAGCCCAGCGTGTGTGAGAAGGGAGCTGGCAGGTGTCCATGGACAACTCTTCATCTTAGCCCAGACCTAGTTCTGTAGCTGCAGGCAGCGATGGACCGGAGTCCTTGGATACTCGGGTCTCTCGGCTCATGAAGAACTATTTTTCATGTATTATTCCATGGCTGCTGCCTTAAGCTTTTGGGAGTCCTAAGTGATTAGGCTGAGAGATGGGATGGGATGGAAGACTTGGAGGCTGCGTTAATCACCATGTTCTTTGTTGGGTGAGTAAAATAAGAGACTACGTAGGACCTACAGTCAGAGGAAAGAACTTATTGTCAGTCCTGGATACTGAAACTGAGTAGGTTTAGACTTTTCGAAGTTTCATACATTGCAGCCTTCTGATAAAGTCGTTAATTCAGGGATCTAAGACCCTGCAGCTGGGAGAATATGGCCACAAGGTGTTCATTTGGGGGGGTCCTGAAATGATTTGGACCCACTACCATCTCTGTTACTGCTTTAAAACAGATTGTCTGAAAATATCCATCTCTGGAAGAAGCACTTCTGTGCTTTAACAGAGCAGAATTTCCCTGACAAAGCCCATGAGTGGCTCTAAGAGGGAAGTTGCTGAGCTCACGCATGTAGGGAAGGAGTGAATTACAGAGGTCTGCAGCCTCACATGGAGAGAAAATTGCAGGACTCATAAAGCAGTAGCTGGAGGAAGCGTGTACAGGTGCTTCAGAGGCCTCTTGTGCAAACAAACATCTTAACTCACAGACTTAGAAACAGAATTAACTTTGTCCTTCAACACTAGTTCACTTAACTCCTTCGCTGCCATCACGAATGCTACTGAAACACCTTCTGGGATGAATTTTTTGTAGAATTAAGCCTATGATATCCAGTTCATTCCCATCTCTCTCAGCATTTCTTTCTAGGCATGTTGGGCAGAACCTAATAGACCTGACCACACGCACTTGATTTTACCCCTTTGTTCTTTAATTTAGGAACAGCAGATTCTAGATGGGGTTTATTGCAGCATGAAATACCTGATTCAGCAGGTGCAGCATCGTGTGGTGCCTTCCTCAATAGCTGGTGTTTCCCGAGTTCATTTTGAAGTTTATAAAAAGCACCAAGCAAATTAAGATACGTGATCGACTACAGGCTTATCCATCCTAAAGCATCTCAGCACTGCTCACTATCAAAATGTGAGTCAGAATTTGTGATCGCCACCACATCAAATACCAACCAGGTCAGTTTTACAAAGCATGAAGCATTCAGGGTCACTCAGGGAGCCTGTAACATGTCTGCTTTTCATTTATTTCATGCAGAATTCTTCATATTCCATGTGGCAATTTGATTTCGTACTAGTTAAATAAATATATTTGACTATACAAATAATAACTCCTCTGTTATTCAGAAGATCCTTTCCATGTGAATGATTGCCAGACTGTCACAGTCTTACTTCCCTGTCGCTGGGATGTTGTTGGCTATTAATGTATAAAAGGATAGTTTATTTTCTTTTATTTTTGCAATCATCTGATCTTTTGTCCTGGAGGTAAAGGCATGGCTTTGCGCTTCCTTGCAGAAAATGAAAGTCATTAAACGTGCACCGTGAGTGCCTGTTGGAGCCCCTGGAACAGACAACCCTTCTGAGGCAATCTCTTATCAAGAAAGTGCTGTCAGCAGGAACTCCAGATCAGATTAGAAAACCTCTGTGGAGCAGGGCATTTAAATAACCAGCGCTGTTGGTCCCTTAGGATGTGCCTGTCTGTGAGAACTTTCTGAATGGTGAAGTTCTTTGAAAGCTTTTCTCTGCTCTACATGAAAAGCTGCTCTAGCTAGGACTGTGTTATAAAATGTCCTGTGTGAGCGTGGTGGAAGTGGAGGTTGGGAAGAAATCATTTCTAAATCGCTGGGTTTTGAAGTTTGCTTAGAGATCTACTGAAGCTGCATTGTCTCGGTACATTCGTGGAGCTACTGCACTGCCAAAGCAAGGAGAAGCTCTTCTGTAGGTACAGGGTCTTCTAATGCTCAGCCGTAGCAATGGAGTACCAGGCTTCTTCCAGGGAGAACAAGGATGTTCAAGGATGACGTGCAAGGCCAGTTGGATGGGGCTTGGAGCAACCCGATCCAGTGGGAGGTGTCCCTGCCCGTGGCAGGGGTGGGACTGGGTGGGTTTTGGGGTCCCTTCCAACCCATTCCATGACAGCACACAAACAGGGGCTGCTACAAGCACGTGTCTGAAACGCAGGATGAGGATGTTGGAGGGTTGACTGCCGTGCAGCAGCCCTTTACTTTTGCTGGTACGAAAACTGGTGGCCATCTGAAGGCATCTTCTAACTGTCTTGAGCCAATGGACTAAATCACAGAATCATAGAATCAAGGAGCTCCGTGAGCTGCGCTAGGTGCTCGTTCTCAGAAGGAAGAGGCAGTCGTGTTCAAGCTTTTCCCCTGACCTGAATTCCTGGTAGAAGAGCAAACTGGTTTCCTAGCTGAAAAGTAGGTGTCAAAAGATACTAGAATTTAATTATTTCTTATTTCCACCTATCAAAGAGAATTAAGTGAGAAGGATTAAGTGGATAAATGTATCAAGTAAACCAGCAGTGAAAACAATATACTCCCTTTCTACAACTGTAAACAATTACTACCATGTGATTTGGAAACTGTCAATTAGCCCTAACCACGGTGAATCAGAGCTGCTTTCTGGTGTAATGAAAACAGAGCATCTTACCGTCACATCAGTATAGATTGCATTAACCTTAATGACTCCTGTAAGGCTAAACCTTGCCTTGGCAGGCAGATTGAATGCTGTGCGTTTTAAGCTTTGCCTTTAACTTATCTTTCTAAAACTTACATCGATTCTACTCTAATTTAAACTAGGAATACAGGAACTGTCAGCTTTGAACAGACCACTGGAGCAACTAATTTGATTTTTTGTTGGTAACTGTAACCAGTGATGCATGGACTCAGGGGAAAAAAAGTATACTTCATCCCCTGTCCCCTCCCCCTTTTTTTTCCCCCGTTTGTCCTTCCCCTCATTTGTTTAATGAAGTGTGATGCGATGCCATGGAGGAACAGATTTCTTTACCTCTAGCTGATGACAAGTTTATGTACTGAAATGGAAATATTAGCAGCTCTTGTGTCTTCGAACTCCCTGGTATTACCAGAGATATTATTCCTGCTGGTGTAAATGTCAAATCCCAGTTTGGAAAAAAATTGTTCTGTATCTCTTGTATTAAATGGATTATTCCAAGAAGTCTCCAAATTCATTGCTAGGAACCTTTTTTTTTTTTTTAATTGTTGAATGCTTCCTTTCAGTGGGAGTGCAAAGAGGACCACGTTACTCCGTGAGCACCACCATCTGCCACATCTCCTCTTTCAGTATTAATCCCTGGCTAGAGTTTATTTGGTGAATTCGATAGGAGTTAGACTTATCCCAGCGTAACAGGACCTGACCCCCTCTCCTTCACTTGCAGGAAATCCGTGTCTTCGTGTTACACTCGGATGAGACTGCTGACTCTTCATGGGAAGAAAGATCCAAGCTGATCTCTCAACTAGAGTGATTTCTTCTTGGTCTGAAGGTTGGTAGAGCTTTATTGATGAGCTTCTCCAAAATATCTGTGGGCTTTAAGTTCCCACCTTATGACATATTAAAGTGATTTTGCTGTGGGCAGTTGTTCTGCACCCCGTTGGGGTTTCAGACTCAGGAGCTGAAAATGTGAGAACCCAAGGTTACTCATTTTTGTGTAAAAATATGATATGGTTTCAGTTTCTGAGATATATTAATTTTATTTAGCACATACCACATTGTGCTTTGTTTTCACCAAATCTACCACGCTTCAGAACAGTTCAGCTATTAACACAGCAAAGGCACCGTTCTGGTCAGCCTGATTGCCGCACAGATTTTTTCCAAAGCTCTGGTGTTCAGGGAATATATACTATCAGCTTATTTGTTCTGCACATTAGCAAAAAAACCTGCTTATGAGTTAAAAAAAGAGCTCAGAAATATTTTATTTGTGATGATTCCATATACCACAGCTGACTACGCTGCAGAATAGAAAGTTACAGCTGTACTTGAATTAAAAAAGGGAAAAGAGTCCTTCAGGCTTTGAAGTCAGCTGGGAATCTCTGAGCGAAGCATTTTCCTGCTCACGTGTGAAACTGGAGCATCCTGCTGGCATCTTGCCTCACAGCTTTGCAGCCCTAGCTCTGTGTGAATGGTAGCTCCACTGCAGACAATGTACTGCAATATATTTCAGAATTCAAGTTTAACTGCTTTTCCTGCCTTTATTCCTCGTGTTCATATCTGCAAAAGCTTCTCATTCAAGAGCGAAACTAAAAGAGAAGTGAGTAAGAATGAAGCAGTCAGAGGGTTAACCTGAGAATTCCCACACCAAACTGGGAAAATGTTTAGAGGTTGAGTGTCTTTAATACCAGGATCGAGGAGATAAAAGGAGAAAGGCCACATTTGTGGGACCCTGTGCATGATTTGATGGCAGAGTGTGCAGTAACTGCAGGGCTAAGTGGATTGGAAAAACAGATTTGGGGAAAACAGATAAAAGACTCAAGGTCCAAATTGTTGCTAAAGCTTTCCTCACTGAGAGCTATTACAAAGTTATTACAATAAATCAGGAATTTTCAGCCTGAGCAACAGTGCAGTCTTAGTAAAACAGGAGCGACAGCACGTGGTGGTGTGGGTAGCTCCCAGCTGCATCCGTACCCTGAAAGGTGTCCCTGGTGCCCAAAGAGGGATCCTCCTCCCAGGAAACCTCGGAGGGACACTGCAGCCTCCTGCCTTCAGCTGAGGTAGCACATCCAAGAGAGGGAACAAGAGCTGTGTCAGTCTCGGCGAGCAATAAATCACTGCTGAGCTGCTCACCTGAACCTGGACCAGCTCCGTGCTTTTCCAAGATGCTGCGTGTCCAGCCCGCTGGCTACGAGCCCCTGGGATTTTCCAGCATTGCAGCCAGGTACCGCTAATACCACGCGTGCTCTTCTCCTGTTGTCATTAGTTAGCGTGCTCCTCGCTTTTGGAACCTCATTACACAGTAATGGTACAGGGCTGGTCAGCTGCAGGTCATTTGAGCTCATCTTTTCCGTCTGAAATGCCCAAATGCTTAGCTGAACTAACAAAATCTTGTTCTCATTTCTGAGGGCTGAGACTGCTTAAGGAGCAGCTTGAATTACCACAGAAAGCTGCGTAACAGACTTTTGTGAGAGGGTTTGTCTCGTGTGTTGTAATTTATTAGTCTCCCGAGGTATGCAAAATCTTTCTGTGACTATTCAGTAGCCATAAAAATATGTGAAGAAATGCAGCTACCCCAATATTCTGCAACTTCTTCTGGGTATAAGTGTATTTCTATTTCTGAAATGTTTATGTAGCTCTAGGGCATTTATTTGCAAGACAGACTGCTTCAGTAGGACCTACAGTACCTTAACCTTGACTGGACTCGACTCTAGGTGCCTGTGTAATTCAAAAATAAAATCAAATTAAGCCCTAACTCAAGTAATTGAATTTTAGTAGCCAAAATTTATGAAGGAAACAAATTTCAGTTACACCTGTGTACTTGTGGAAGATGAGTTTTCGGTTGTTAAATATAAGTGTTCATAGACAAGCTTGTGCACTCAACTAGGGAGAGAAAAGAATCAATATCACCTCTGAGCAGCGGCTCAAATTTCAAATATTCACAGCGTGTAAAGTCAGACTTGTGAGGTTTAATTGACCAGGAATAATTTGAGGATGGAGTGATCTGTATGTGCTTCATAGGCAGAATGCAACTGAGTTATTTGCTGGAAATTATTTATTCCACTTTAGAAATTATGGGATACTTCCACTGGGACTGCACGTTTGCTAAAACCTTAACCTTAATTTGCACACGATCAGTGTACGATCCTCAGCCAGACAAGGAACAGCAATTAGGAACTTGTTTTCATGTAACGCCCTCCCAGCATTGCTCTTCCAAGTAGTTCATAAAATGTCCAACTGGGATATCGATAAGCACAGCCCTCCTGCTGCAGCCACACAGCGTTCTAGCTGGAACGGAGAAGATTAACAAAGGATCCATGATCCTTTTTGCTTCTGTGGCTTTCAAGTTCAGAGTAGAATTAACCTACGATTCTTGCCTCCGCTTCTCTGCTTAGACCAGTGAACTAAATGCCCGTTTTTCTTCCTCAACTGCCAGTGAATATTTCCTGTAGTTTCTCCTGTAGAGCCTTGTCCCTGTTGGCAGAGCTGCGAGTTTGGCTTCTCCAATTCCAGAGTCACTTTTCTGTGACCTATTGCAGAGCCCTGCTCCTCCGGGTGCTTTCTAAATGTGCAGAGTCACTCTGGAAGTGCCAGACAGGAGTCAGGATCTGGTGGGCAACGTGTTTTGGGGGAAATGAGACAATCTTCAAACCCCTAAATACTGCTTGAGGATGTAAAAGCTTGGCTAAATGGGTGTCAAGAGAAAGGAAGGCAAAAGTAAGGAGAATTTAGAAGATAAGTGGCCTTTCAGTTCTGTTTGTAAGATTAAACCTTGGCTTCATTCTAAAATTGCATCCTGATTATGAATATTACCACCGGGGGAAATAAAGTCATGCGGAGGGCTCTGTGGTGACTTAGAGATCCCATATGAAATACTTTGTTGTCGTGTATGTAATCCATCCTGCCCTCCTCGTGTCCAGATTTACCACTTCTGGAAACATCAGTGAACAGCCAGGGTCCCTCCCCAAGGCAACACGCTGGCTCCTCTGGCTTGTTGTGCTGGGGCCGCGGGGCTGGCGAGGCACCCGCTCCTGGAGCTGTGCTGCTTGCAGGTTGGGTTCCTCAACTCGACGATGACTTTACTCTTGAGCTGCAGCTGTCAGGCACGTGGCGAGACTGAGATCCTTTAAGGCATCCTTGAAGCAGCAAGTCCCAAGTACAAAAAAGCATGGAACGGAACGAATTCTGATAGGTCTTGGCCCCATACCCAGCTATCGGTGTAGTTAATGTAGAAACACATCCTGGCGAGAGAACAGAAACAGCGCAGTGACGCTGCTCGAAAAAATGTCAAGTCCACACTCCAGGATTTAGATTTTCCAGGAGGGCATCAGTGGCAGAGATCTTTCCTTTTAAAATAGAAGAACGAAAACTGAGCAGTAGCAGTTTCTTTCTACGCGTCTGCCTTAGAGCTGCGTTTTGATCTTTAGGATTTAAGTAGGTAACGAGGCTTGTGCCCATTGCAAATGTGAACTGAGGAGGCTCCAATTAGGAGACGCAGTTATGTTGAGTGGATTCCCCTGCCAAGGACCTGGCATCCCTGCCACAGTGTTCTTACTTCAGTCGGATGAATGTTAAGAACCTCTTAATATTAGAAACCTTAACTGTTGTGTTTCAGAGGAGGTTCTGCAAGGCTGTGGGGCTGGGAGTGCTGAGCAAAGCTCACTGCTCCTGGTCACTCTGACCCTCGAGCTGGCTCACGGTCGCTGCCTGCTCGCTTCCCTTCTCAAACAGCCCAGTCGCAGCATTTTAGCCTTCGTCACGCTCTGTTGGACACCTTTTTATGTCAACTCTCCTACAGGTGCAAGCCAAGTGGCTGCTGCAGATTGTAAGGAATCTTTTGTGCTTTGCCCTGTTTCAAAGCCCCTTTGTCCCTTACCCGTAAACGATCTCTTTCGGCATTTAAGCAATACGGTTTGGGGCTTTTTTTGCTGTGATCTGACTCTTTGGAAGGGTTATCAGTGTTTGTTCCCTGTTGAAATTCTTATCCAGCTTTTATAGCTCAACTTCCTTGGTATAAAGCATCGCAAGAGGCTACATCTCCATTTTCAGGTCTGCCTCAGCTCCTCGGGCAGAGCACCCTCTGCTCAGACTCTGCAATTTTACACTCTTAGGCAGCACAGTGCTCCCCAAAGCCAGCGCACCTGATGTGTCTGGGCAGAAACACACCACCAGCCTCAACAGCAAAGGTTAAACCAAAGCTGGTGGCCTACAGGGAACTCATCAGAGGGAAGTGATGGGTGGGCGTTATATTTTACAGGATGAGCCTCCTAGTTTGCAGTTCTTTACAGCTTTATGCCATCCCTTGAATGAGAGACCTTCACCAGCTCCTAGATATTTCTTTCACAAGAAAATTGACTGGCAGGAGCATATTTTTTGCCTGTCACTCCAGGTGAGGTGCCTCCAGTGACTTCTGTAGTTCCCTGACTGAAAAAAAGCATAAGAAAGAAAACATTCGCTGGCAACGTGAAGGGAGGCAAAAATGAGGTAGATTTCTGGTTTTTTTTTTTTTCATACAGCTCACCAGGGAACATTTCTTCCTATCCCTTGTTTCTTCTTCTGGAGTGGACGAGATTGTCTTGCTTGACACTGGCCTTGCATCCCAGCAACCATCCTACTCCCTCATCAGAGCTGCTGTGGGCTGGTATCAGTCCAGCTTCATCTCGACTTCAGTGCCCACAACCCGACTGTGATTACACAGATGTCCTTTTTTTCCTTTTTGCCCTCGCTGTTGAAAAATGCCGAGTGATGTGCGCTCAGTGGTGGCAAGAGCATTCACACGTGTTTCATTGTACTCCGGTACCCTGGTTTCCATGGCTACCGCAGAAATTGCAGGTTTGCTGTACAAATTGGGAAGAGAGATTCCGAACGCCGGCCCGTACGCTACAGCCTCCTGAACCTCGTCCTCCTCGCCTGGGCTCAAACGTGCTTCTCTTTGTCGGGGGCTAGAAAGTTGGACTCCATCAGGTCTTTGCCACTGCTGGGCAGCTCTGGGGGAAACTGGGCGCACGCACCAGGTCGCCTCCTCGCGCTGCTCGCGGTTCTTGAGTTTTTGAGCAGAAAAGATGATCTGCATTTTGATGTGCAGCTGAAGCGCCTGAGGGGATGTTTCTTCTCTAGTGGTTGGCTCTTCTGCCGCTCCCCAAGTGTAAAGCAAGTGAGTAAAGGTGGATTTTAGCTGGTGTTCGTGCAGCTTTATGCAGAAAAGCTGCAGGTAGAACATAAAAACCAGCCAGAATAGCTAAAACGAAGCCCATCCAGGCCAGTGCCTGTTGTGAGTGCAGACTGACAGCAGGGTCCATAGGGATGCAGAAGCATCAGAAATACTCTCCCTGTGCCTAAGTACCTGCAGCTCTGCTTTCCTGAGTCGATGGTGTCTGTGTTTCTTTGCTTAGTGATTTTTTTTCCTATTAATTTGTCTAGTTGTGTTTGAACTTCTATCCAGCTTAGCCTCTGCAGCAGCCTGGCAATGGGCTTCACTGGGTAACGAAATCCCTTTCACCTGCATCTTTCTCACCATTAGCAGTCACAGAATCGTAGAATAGTTTGGACTGGAAGGGAGCTTAAAGACCGCCTAGTTCCACCCTCCCTGCGATGGGCAGGGACACCTCCCACTTGATCAGGCTGCCCAAGTCCTAGTTCATTGTGTCATTCCACAGCCAGAAGCCGTTCTGTAACCATGTCCATCTTCATGCCTTTTCCACTTCTAGCAAATCCTTTCTGCGAGGGATGGTGACCAGAACAGCTCATGGCTGTCAAGATGCAGACACATTGTGGGTGTCCTGTTTCGTTCCTAGTAAATCCCAGTATCTGGATTGTTCCTCGGCACCAAACTGGCACTGTCAGAATACCAAGTTTTCCTTCTTCTCTGGTAGTTACAAAGGCAAAGCCCATCACTCCGTGTGCTGGCACAGCTCTCTGTTTTGAGAACTCTGCCCAACTCCTTCCTTGGGAGCAGCCCATTGCCTGACACGCTTTGTTCCATGAGGTCTCCTCAGCTGCTTTTGGATCTGAGGAGACATCCTCAGCCAGGAGACTAGACCGGCCTTTGGACTTGCGAGGCGTATGTTTTGATTCACACTCAGTTTGAGGTTCCTTTCTATGAAATCACTTGTATCAGAGGGATCTTTCTTGAAGGCCTGGTCTTTCACCAGCTGCTGGTGGACAGGGTGGGACTCTGAGCTCCTGTTCTCTAGCGGTAACGAGCGAGCTGCTGTCAAGGCGTGTTTCAGGTGTCACTTCTGCACTGCGACCTGCTTTGGTGGCCCTCCAGAAATGCAATCCCACAGTACTTAGCCTCCTTGACTACTGCATGTCTTCTGGATGGAATCCCAATCCCAAAGTCAGGATGGGAGATCCTAAAACCAGAAATGCCATCTTCTACCTCGATATAAGCCCAGCTTGAATTTTAGGCGATCTATTGACTATCATATATTTGAAGTAGAAGATATACTGAAGCAGATAGTTCTGGTTCTCTTGCAAGATTGTCCTGTTGTACGTAGCCATCAAAAATTGCGCAGGGTGTTAATTACTGAAGCAGACTTGTCCCGTTACAGCTTCTAATACTGAAGTAATGAGGTCGCAAAACACAGACTCCATACCTTGAAATCACCAAGTGCGTGCGTTATGCCTGGCACGTGCAGCCAACCAAGAAGCGTGTTTATCTGGTGATAATCAAATCGATAGAGTGTGTTATTACATTTGAGTGTGTTATTGCAGTTGTGAAATAGCTTTCCCAAGGTTTATAAAATAGCTGTTTTTCAACAACGTTTTGCATCCTGCCACCATGAAAAAGAGTTTGTGAGGATTTTTAAAAGGTCTGTTAGCAACGTACCAATTTAGTTAAGCATTGTAATTTGGTAAATGAACTCAAAAAATCATGAATAAAACATGAAACGGATTAAGGAAGATAAATGGAGTGTGGAGAGAAGATCCAAAATCTGTTTTGGCTGATGCTCATAGCATGAATTCTCTAGAACTGCTTCGTCCATTCAGATATCTACGATACTGTGAGAAAGTTCCTTCTATATTTTCGTGTATTACCAACTTGCAGCTGAAGGGGAGTCACCACCTAGGATGGCCTCTGAGATACATAATTCTAGCGTGTAAAGAAATTTAACTCTGCCCCATAAAGTCACACAGCACGTTTTTAAGATGGTTGAATGTTTTGTTGCCAAATTAAAATAAATTACATTAGGCATATGGGAGTTTTAATGTTTTCGTGGCAGATCTAAGTGTGTCTTTGCAATATTGAGTACTTAAAGTTTATTTCTTTCAAGTGAAATTTTAATTCTGACTTGGATCACTTGCATTACCCTATAACTAACATGATTTCGGTTTTAGTTGTCTAGAATATTTTCTTTTGGCACTTATGATATTGTTCCTTGGGTTATTATTTCATTTTGTGTGTTCTGACTGAATTTGTTGAACCAGGACAATACCATGGACAGTTTCTAGCAGTTTGACAATATATAACATTGACCTTGCTAAGAAGCAAGGGTATCCATTCTGTTTCCCAAGATTAAGAGCCAGATTTACTCTCCAGCATTACTGCTCCCTCCCCTAATAATGTATTTTGTGAATTTGTCCTCCAAGTTTAATGGAGGACAGTGCAAGCAATCTGGAAAATCTGGCAACATCACTCATTGTAAAAAGCCATTTACATATGTTAAATACGCCCTGCGAAAGACTAACAACTAGACATCCCTGAACCTCCCAGCGGCGCTGAACCTCTCAGGTACTCACAGCACTCGGCTCGCCTTTGCCGTTTGGCTTGGTTAATTTATGCAGCTGACTCAGCTGAAAATCACGGCGAGGAAAACAGATCCAGATGTTTTCTGTAAAGCACCGAGTTCTTTGGACAGGGACATTTACCACCACTGCAGAAAATAATTAAGCATTGAGTCAGGCAAAAAAAAATCTACTATAATAATCTGTCTCTGGCCCGTAGTAAATGCCAGGGGAACAGCATAACGACGGAGCAGGCGTATGGTGATGCTACTCAAAATGCTCTCCCACTCTTCAGCCATCTGCAGTAGAAATATTTCCTAAACCTGTGCCTGTTTCAAAGAGCCTTGACTGAGTTTTCTTCCATGAACAGGCTGCCCAGGGAGGGGGTTGAGTCCCCTTCCCTGGAGGGGTTTAAGGGATGGGTGGATGAGGTGCTGAGGGACATGGGTTAGAGATTGATAGGAATGGTTGGACTCGATGATCCAGTGGGTCTCTTCCAACCTGGTGATTCTATGATTCTATGATTTTCTTTCTTCTGTGAGTTTGCAGCTTTATCCCTTTAAAAATAAGCACACTTGCGGTTTGAAGCAACAGGTGGATATTCAGATTGGACTGGAGAGAGTGCAATACATAAGAAAATTCAGAGTAGTCTTAAATCCAGGTTATGCCATGGGACTAACCCGCTGCTGTACGCAAAATCCATTTTGGACACTTGTTTCTCCAGCAGTTGCCACTCTCCACAGCAACCCCTGCCTGCTCTACTCTTGCATATTGATCCCTGTTATAATTTATCAATGTTACATCTGCCCCATTCTGTACTGTGATTAAATTAGAATCCTATTAACCCCAGCTGGCTGTCAGACAAAGGAAATGTCTGATCTTATTTTCAATATAAGACGTGCCCTCCGCTCTGCTGCGCGTCAGAAAATTTCCGTGGAGCGATAAGCATGTAGTTTTGATAGGATTCCTGCATTTCTCCAAGGATTTGTTGAAAATCTGGCAGCTTGGTAGTTGAATATTAGATTATTAAATTGCACAATGCAGTGTCAAGGTACGTCTACAATGTACAAAGCATCTGCTGAAGAGTTGTCCACTCGCTCGTGCTCCTTGAGAGCGATCCTTTCACAGCAGCCCCTCTCCAGTGGTGCCACTGCAGCAGGAGGACACGAAGAAGGCCACCCCTTCAATCTATTAGCACAGTCAGGCCAGTGGAAACTGTGTCCTTCTCAGGATAAATGACAAACCGGGTTTGGCAGCCTACTGAGAAGTACTGGCAAAGCCTGAATTCCATGGATTTAGGAGATTCCTTACATCCTTACCTATATACCTGGTCACGTTCCAATAGGGATTACAAGTCCTTATTCATCAGATATTCTTCTAAATGTGACATAATTTGCTGTTTCATATTGAGGATGTTTGGGGAATCATCTAAATCCCTGCTTACTCGCTACTGTGTTAATATTTGCCATTTTCCTTTAAAAGGCAGCTTATCTTCTGCAATCTTCCCTCAAAATCAGGTTGCTTAACAGCTTAAAGTCTTTAAATCAGCAGGTACCCATTTTGTCCTCTTGGACCGTTTTACACTTTCTGCTAAGCAGTAGTAAAACAAACCTGAAATACAAGATTTTATTTCACGTTCATAATTTTCCCGTGCATCCTTCAGGATGGGCTCAGCTAATCTCTGGATTTCAGTATCTTTACCTGTAAAACTCTTTTATGCTACACAACGCTCTCACTTGAGAAAAATCCCAAAGCAGAAACTTTTTGTACTCGGTACATTCATTTTGTGCTATCAAAGGAAAAACCAAACATCTTCAGACCACTAAGCAGCTGCAACCTTTCCTGTAGACCTTATTTATCTGATATGAGCTGAATTGTGTATTGCACTTTCTAGAAACAGAAGGAAATCCCTGCTCTAAAGCAGATGTCTGCAGTGCCTGTAAATGTCAGGCAGCCCTCGCCAGCTCAAAAATTAATTGTGCACCCGCCTTGAGGAAGGGAGCAGGTTGAAGCACTCGTAATACTGGGCTCTGTTGGGTTATTAGGTTTTCACCTCAGGAAATTCAGCTTCAAATGTCCTGTAACCTACCTTAGTTGGTCACTCCGGAGCGTGTATGCAACATCCACAAAAAGTTAATGAAAATACATGGGGTACCCCCCACTGACAGCTATTTAATTACCAGCCATTTGTGGCTCACGCAGAGGAACAGCGTGTTGTCATCTTGGGTACTTAGTTAGTACCATCCAGTTTTGGCTACATCAAGGTTTGTTTTGTGGTCAGTCCTTTGAAACCAGAAAACCCAAATATAATAAAAAGATAGCCTGTAGTGTAATAACTGTCAGGGTGTATTGCTTTACTGAAACCAGACCTTCCAGCCTGGGTTTTCACACGCTTATAGATGCTGTTTTCTCGTTGCTTCAAAATATTTGAGGACAAGAAGGAAACATCAAAAAAGTTCGCTTCGTTCTTCAACAGAGTGTGATGCCCGAGGCTTTTGGCTGCCCTGTCGTGACAGACCTGCAGGGGATTGTAGGTGTGCTCAAAGGTTTAATCCCTCTCCTTTCACCCTCAGCACAGCTCACAGATTTATTTGGCCCCTCAGTCCACTCCCGGGCTGGTGAGCACCTGTGAGCATGACAGAAATTGAAGGTGGAGGGCATCGGCTGTGATGCAGCTCTTCCTTCTCCTCCCTTAATTTTGGGCTCCATTCTAGGCAGCGGCGTTTAAATACCCAAATCTCATCCTATGTTCAGAAGCAATGAGATTGAAGTGAGGGACTCCTTAAAAAGAAGCTCATTGAAGCTTCTAATAGATACTTGGGCCTCTTCTGCCATCATATATTTTGGTTTTCCTTACTCAGCGTGATAATCACAACAGCCTCTGGATTTATGTGCTTGAAGGGGATTAACACACGCACAACACTGTCTTTCAGAAGGTGCAATTTATGGTTATCATTCTCCTGCTGCTAGTGCCATCTATTGATTTCCAGCTGCTGCCTTTTTACGCATGTCTGGCTGCAGAGGGAGATTGGATCAAAGAAAAGCTCCACACCTGATCCTAACGAATGGTTCGCCACTCCTTAAATCTCTTTCAGAATCAGGCGGCTGGCTCTGCGATGGAGCCATGATCTTCCAGCACAGGGTCCAGAGGAGGCTGCAAGGATGATGTGAGGGCTGGAGCACCCCCTGTACGAGAACAGGCTGAGAGAGTTGGGGTTGCTCAGCCTGGAGGAGAGAAGGCTCTGAGGAGACCTTATAGCGACCTTCCAGTACCTGAGGGGCAACAAAAAAGCTGGGGATGGACAGTTCACAAATGCTTGGAGTGATGGGATGAGGGGCAATGGGAATAAACTGGAGAGGGGCACATTTAGACTGGACATAAGGAGGAATTTCTTCACACTGAGGGTGGGGAGGCCCTGGAACAGGCTGCCCAGAGCAGGGGTGGCTGCCCCATCCCTGGAGGGGTTCAAGGCCAGGCTGGATGGGGCTGGGAGCCCCTGATCCAAGGTGTCCCTGCCCAGGGCAAGGGGTGGAACTGGATGATCTTTAAGGATTCTTCCAACCCAAACCATTCTATGATTCTCATAACTTCTTCTACCTGGTCAGCCTTGTTTTTCAGGTCACGGTCGCTTGATAAGGATGGCAGCCCTGAATACCTGGGAGCTTTATCTCTGGGCATGGATCTCTTCTGAGCTGCCTGTTTAGACTCGGTTTTGCTGGGAAGGAGCTGGGTGCAGAGTGATAAATTTGTTTTCTGGGATCAGTCTGTGCGCCACTGCTTAATGGCTTGAAATCTTGTTTCAGCCAAAACTGTGCTTCAAAAATCTTCCTGTAACTGAGGATATTACTGGTGTCTATATACTAAAGGAACAGAATATGTGTACCTTATAGTTGTAATTAGTCACCTGCTCCTTTTTTTTAGTCTATTTTTCATTATGAAAGCAAGTTCTAACTTTCTTTTCTGCCTCTTTTCTGAAATTCAACCAGGCAGGTGAAGTTTCACCACAGGAAATAATGCCAAGTGCTTTCTCTGGGGTTTCCTTAACATTGGCTGCTGACTTAGAATTTTTTCCCCTAGTTTAAGCCTTCATTGAAAAAAAGCCTTTCATTTGTAGTTTGCTATGTGTAAGAAGCAGAAAAGTGCAAGGTGAAAAGGAAAAGCACTATCCAAATCAAGCCATTACATTTCACCGATTTCAGAAGTCGTAGCATCTTTTTGAGATATTTGCTCTATTATAGTCCTTGTGGAGGAGACAAACACTTTAGTTAAGCCAGCTGTCAGGTTTAGTGAAGCTGAGCAGTATATTACCCTCCCTGCCCAGCAGCACGCTGGTAACTTCAGAGCTCTGCTGCAGATCGTGTGTAAATGGTACCTTGTTAAGCGTTACATCTTCACGTCTAGAGACATTAGCATCTCTCGGCGCCTGCTCTATTCCCTAAAAGTTTACAACAGCCAGTTCAACTTCTTGCATAAAAATTAGTGCAAGGATGTTGGCACAGATGCTCGTAGAGTGAGTTGGAAACTCTGAGAAAGCCAGACGTAGTTACACTTTGCGTCCTAGTTACTCATCTTCCTTCCCACTGAATACTGTGGCTATACAGACAAAAATCTCCATTTGAGCTTTTTAATCGGGGAGGTCAGGAAAGCAGCCGCAATGACATGTTCCTGAGTGTGAAGGGGAACAACTGTGTGCTTTCCAAATGTCCATCTATTTAGTGACTGTGACAGAGCCTCCAAAGACAGACAGCGTCGTGTTCACCACAGCCTTTTTCCATGAGAAATGCAGCATCCCTCCCAGGGCCTTTCCTAAGGAAGCAGGAGGTCAGTGAACTCTGTAGCGTGAGTCAAAATTGCCACTTTCTCGGATAGTTGTGTTGATGATACGTCTGAGATGACGATATGGAAGTTGTCCTGCCTTGATAAGAAAACGAGCTTTGCCTTGATAAGAAAATGAGCTTTGCTTCTGCGTTCAGTCTCTCTGGGTGAAAGAGATTTGTAGCAGTGGTTTGGGTTGGTTAGTACTGACGAGTCAATGCGGGTCAGTGAGCAAACTGAATTGTCATGTGTCCATGTGAAACAGAATTGCTGGCTGCGTCTTAATCAGCAGCGAGCCCAGGGAGTCAGAAAAACCCTTCTCAGCCCAGCCAGTCATCTCTGCTGCACCGGCAAAGGGAGTTTCTAGGTGCTGGTGTGAAGCACACGCACGGCAAACGGCTCCTCGGCAATAGCCACTGTTCCTGGGCTCGTCCAGCCCTTGGAGAAACACTTTGTGCAGTGAAAAGAAGTGATTTTTCCCCTTTTATGTTCTCTAACACACATCAAAAGTAATTTCCTAGGATTAGTGCAGTATAAAAATTTAACTTGCTTTGTATAGCCTCGCTCTGTTTAGTTCGGAAGGTTTTTTTCTCCTCTCTAGTAGCATGCGCTTTGGTAAAAGCGATTTTATTCTTTTATCAGCAGCAGCTTGAGATGGGCATAATATTTACAAATGATGCCATGAACAAGTTATGCAAATCACCCAAATGAGAACCAGTGAGCTTTTATACCCTGCCAAACACTCGTGTATTGTAGAAATGCCACATTTTACAGTCAATTTGAGAAATGTTTTAGAGACTTTAAAACATTAGTGCCCTGTTTTTCACATTGCTCAACATATACAACAGGGTTCATTAGTACCACGAGCCCAACAATACGACCTTTGGAATACAAAGAAATATAGCCATAATAGATTTTAGAAACCTGAGTGACTTTGAAAAGCTTCTTGGAACTTCATAATACTGACAATTTTTTTAAGGATCTCCGTATAACTGCTAAGAGGCAATCTGTGCCCTTCTACTAGTATAAAAATACCGTTTCTTCGTGCATGTAAATAAGCCGTTATAAAATATATCGACAAAAAGTAATGGATTCTCTTAATGTATTAAGCTTTCCAAAGGGCTCATCTACACTGCAATATTTACTGGTGTCTGAACAGAGCTAAGGATCAGTGACTGCATGGCCACTTTTGCTGTGATTTTGAACATTGTTCGCGTTCCCTTTGGCCGTTTCCTGAAGAGTCGCAGTTTCAGGGGGTTCTGGCTACCCAAAGCAGGGTTTCTGGGAGCCACATAGCCGAGGGAGGTTTGCAAGACCCCCTGACTTTCCTAATTCACTGTGGAGCTACTAGTGAAACGCCAGCAAAGGCAATTCAGCCATGGAGTCATGGAATGTCCCGAGTTGGAAGGGACCTACAGGGATCATCAAGTCCAACTCCTGTCCCTGCACAGGAGAACCCAAACGTTCACACCGTGTGTCTGAGCACATAAGCTTCTGGAATATTGTCAGGCTTGGCACTGTGCCTGCTTCCCTGGGGAGCAGTTCCAGGGCTTCACCACCCTCTGGGTGAAGAACCCTTTCCTAATATCCCACCCAACCCTCCCTGGTGCATCTTCTGCCGTTCCCTCAGGTCCTACCATTGGTCACCAGAGAGAAAGCGCACAAGTCCGCTTATTTTTAAAGCAGATCAAGCTGGAAACACTCAGAAAAGAGAAGATGTAGTGAGGAACCAGAGCTCATCCTGCCATTCCCTCAGGTCCTATCAGTGGCTGACGGAGGCTGCACAGGGGTGTCGGATGTTTCTGGTTGAGCCTGAAACCCACTGCATCCCTCCTGTCACTGCCAGCAACATCGACACATCTGTAATAGCTCAACTTGTTAGGCTCGAGTGTTGGGGCTCAATAAAAGCGTTACCGCTGCTACAAAGCGCCCCACGAGTTTTTGGCATTGGGAAGGTAGCTATTATACCTCGTTCTGCTGGCAGGGTTCTATCGTGAGCTATTTCACCGGGGCTGTGGCATGTGCAATATATATTGCGCGCGTTCCAGAGGCAGGAAGGGATGATGGATGGGTAACGCGGGGCCTGCTCTCTGCTTCTGTTGATAAGTGACTGATAAAGCCGACAAATAGCTCGATTAAGTAAACAGAGCCGACATAACTCATTCAAAGTGAATAACTGTTTACAAATTATCAATTGTTATCTGCAAAATTTTCAATTAGGAATGATGGATCCCATTGTGGTGTAGAAATAATGGGCCAGTGATTATGTGTAGCAGGTATGTGAACTGTAAAACTGGCCGTCTGACAGTGCTCATCCTCGGGCCGGGGGCTGGCGAGAAAGAGAAGAGAAACAAATGCTCTTCGGACCAAGGGCAGCAGTTTTTGACTCCAGCAAAGAACAGAAATCTGAATACAACAGAGTCATGGGGACCTGGCTCCTAAATACAGTCAGAATAATTTGTAGGCCCTTTTAGAAGCTATTGTAACCCATTACTGCTCGAGAGCTAATTTCCATCTCATTGCCGTGAGTAGTGTTGCAGAAAATGTAGAATGCAGCTTTTTATTAGAACAGAAAGAAATGTCTGCTGATATAATATCGCTTCTTTTCATAATTCACTGTGGGATGAGGGTGGGATTTCAGAGCTGTTGAGATTTTAATCTCATGGTTCTTTATCCAGAGGAAAAAAGCTGCATACAAACCATGTTAAGTTGAACAGATTTGGTTAATCAATAGCTGTGTCGTATTTGTACCACATGTTAACGGTGGGGGAGGGTTTGCGCTCGGCTCTGTATGATCAAGCGCTTCCTTTTAATTTAGTGAGTTGTCTCTGCGACATCCCGATAACCAAACGTGGCTCCAGATTCCTGAGGTAGCATTGAGTGCCAATTGCACATCAGAGAGAAAATAACTTGCCTTGCGATAGCCTAGATTGATCGGCAAAGTAAGAGGTCATAACCCTGTAATGGAAGTGCCGACACAACCAAATGAGATAATAGACTCCAGTACAGCTCTCGGCGCAGACGGAACGCGCGGCGCTGGAGGGTCCGAGGTGGCCACTGGTGCTGGAGCAGAACTGTCAGTGCAGGGGTTTGAGGTGACAGAGCAGAGCTCAGGGGGTCTGGGTGCTCTCCCTCTTGGGGGTTTGGCACCCTCTGCTGTCCAGTTTTTAAACCAAAAAAAATTAAAATCAGACTATTTGGGGAACATAAAAGAGGGAAGGAAACTCTTAAATCAGCAGTTTTGGTAATTAAACCCCCTTGCTGCAGCAAACTGGGAATGTTTAAATGAAAAAGTGGTTTTCTTTCTTCACAACAGAAATTGCATAATTGCGTTGACTCTGTTCCTCATAAATAAGGTGACCAGGTCTCGGTTCCTAGTCCCACCATCCATAGTCACCACCTGACTGCTTGGGTTGGATGCAAACAAAGCAGGGAGGTTCTGGTCCTGCAGGGGTCCAGGAGGTGCTGGGAGATGGAGAGGATTCCAGTGCCTCGGCAGTGGGTCTGCAGGATTGTCCCAGCGTTGGAACAACTTGGCCACGGTGGAAGAGCCTCATGAACAAGCAGGTTCCTACCTAACATCTGGTGTGACTGCTCTCGCTACACGAGCATCTTGTGCTGCGGCTGATGGCGCTGAAAACTGTGTAGGGCACCTTTTGCATGTTTTAGCTATTTAGCTAGATGTTTATTCACTCCACTTATTTTGGAAACAATGAACAACAGATGCTGTCCTTGGTGGTGAGATGCAGACTTCTCTTTGGCAGCAGGAAAACAGAGGGGCACCTGGCTCTGCAATAAGGGGAATATAAACCTGAGAACCCTCGCAAACAGGGTGTCCTTTTCTATTGTGTAGCTGCCTCTGCTGAATACCTGCTATATTTGATTGACAAGGTGAAAAATATTCCGTGGAGTAGGCATAGCAGCCTGTGGACAACAGCCTTTTTTTGTCCCTTATGTATTTAGCTTTTTGAATACGCTCTCGTGCGTTGTATTCAAGAGAAACAGGAATTTATTAACCAGATCTGCAAAACACAGAATGCCAGCTTTCCTTTAACAGGAAACCAGGAAACCAAGGCTGTGCTTCCCAGCACACGTCCTTCACTGGCTTCGATTATTAAATTGTTTCAGTTATGGCTTTATCAGGTCTTTATCCATCTTCTGAGGTTGCAGAGACAGCCGGATCCTTGGCCATCACTTCGTTCTTTCTTGGATTATCTCAAGCTTGGAGCATTTAGTCTGGAGTCCAGAAGACACGCATCATCCAAGACAATAAATGCATCTGCCCGGGAAGGTACGTTGCGTGGCAGTTTCATACACGGCGGGGAAAGCTTCCCCTGTACAAGAGGGGGCAGCAAGCTGTGTGGTTCTCAGGGTTCTGAGCTGACCCGGAGGCTCTTTCTGTGCAGGAGCTGCTGCAGCTCTACCTGACAAGGTTCACAGTGTTCCCAGAGTGAAAATCATAGAATCATAGAATAACTAGGTTGGAAGAGACTCACCAGATCACTGAGTCCAACCACTCCTATCAAACACTAACCCATGTCCCTTAGCACCTTGTCCACGCATCCCTTAAACCCCTACAGGGACGGCGACTCAACCCCCTCCCTGGGCAGCCTCTGCCAGGGACCAATCACCCTTCCTGTGAAAATTTTTTCCTAATGTCCAGCCTAAACCTCCCCTGGTGGAGCTTGAGGCCATTCCCTCTCATCCTGTCCCCTGTCACTGGGGAGAAGAGCCCAGCTCCCTCCTCTCCACAACCTCCTCTCAGGTAGTTATAATAACACGGGGAACGCAGCTACAGGGTAAATTGCCAGTCGTTTCTGTTTTGTTTCACTTTGCTCCAGCAGTCTCCGCTCTGCTTCCTTGACAGAGCATAAATAAATGGATTTACTAATCAACTGCTTTTTCTCCCATACTCACTCTGCTCCTCCTCGCATCTTCTCAGACCTGGGAGGATAACTAAAGACTCACGATGTTTACGCTTGTTTCTATTATAAGCAGAAGAAAATACACTGATCTGAAGATACTTCACGTTTAGAAATAGGTTTGGTTTTCTGCTGCAACAACTGTGATCATCTAACTAGACTGCAGCCCTTCACGTTCAGTCACAACAGAAAATAAAATGGAGGAAGGGCGGAAGGCAGCGATTTGCATAGAGTCTTTGAAAACAAACGTTGGAGAGTGGCAACTGAAAACCAGCTTTATATTAGGCTCTTGCTGCCAATGTGTTTGAGTCAAAGAAAGAAAACATGACCTTGTGGAAAAATAACCCTCACTCTAGCGTATATCCCTGGGAGGAGGGGGGAAGATAATAGAGCATTCTTTTAAAAAGGACTTGGAGGTAAACTTGAGTGGTGGGAAAACGCTAAATAAACCCCAGAACCCTTATTCGAGCTCTCCTGTGAGGGAGCCGTGGAACCTGGTGCTGTCTGCAGGCGGGGCAGGCTGGTGCTGAGCTGTATATTCAGCCAGAGATTGGCTTCCCCGAGCATCAACCAAGACATTGTTTTTATTGATTTATTTTGCTATCTTCCCACTGCAGTGGTAGGATGACAAAAGAACCACCTGTGGGTATCCTAATATATCTAACGCCGGCAGAGTTTTGGGTTGAATAAAACGAATAAATCTTTCTAGGCACGAAGGGGAATCCACGAAGTAGGTTAATTTGGGAAAATAAAGAGCATGATTTAGGAATGTCGGGTTTGTTAGGATGGATCAGACTGGTCCTCCTGGGTTCCTACCCCCTCTCCAGAGAGAGTTCCTACTGGAGGCCATACGAGAAGACAAAATAAGCCCTTAACAGCTACCTGTTTGGTGACACTGGAAGGGGCTGGACCTGCTCTCAGGCAGTGGAGCTTGCGCACCGTGCAGGCAGGAGCTCTGCTCCGCGCTGTCCTACACACATTGGGAGGGCTCCAAAGGTTAGGTGGCTTTTCTTACACATCTGAGGTATCAAACAGCTGCTCGTGGCTGTGCCGATCACCTCGTCTGTTGTGCGACGCAGCCTGTTTTTCCCTATGGCAACGCAGTTAGATTTATTGTACGACATCCTCTTTAATTAAGGGAGAAAATGGGTAAACATGTGAACCTCTTCAGTTGCTTAATATATTCACAAATCAAGGCTAAACCGGTAGCTAGTCGAAGAAGGTGTAGAGTCCGTCCAGCGTGTCAGAAAACAAAGTTCTCTTTCTCTGCAGTTCTTCCAATGAGTTTTCCCGTCTTCTCGCTTCCATGAACTTGTCTGTGAGGTGCTCCTACAAACATATATTAAACCACCACACTAACTCAGGTTTCTCAGTTCAAATCTACTTCAAACCAGGGATTTTATACTCGTTTGAACTTTCTGCTAGTAAAAGCTTACAGAGTAACACACCTCTGAGCCTGCTTTGCTCTGCTTTCCCCTGAACAGATACAGCATGGGCTGCAGTGGATGAAGTTCCCTACAAGAGCTGCTTTGCTGACGTATCTCAGCCCTGAGCCATTTTTGGAGATGAATCTAGAAAGGTTAGGTTTTTCTTTATAGGAATTTTAACTTCTGGTTTCTGCATCGTATTTCTGTGTCTAACTTTTGATTCCGACATCAGGAATGTAGGCATTTTTCTTAATCCTGATCTCAGATTTTTGATAATTATGGTACAAGATGATAAATACATGGGCACTGCTCTTTGCGTAGCTCGAGAATGCAGCTTAGCACATCTGGCGTGTTGTCCAACATGCTTATGCTTCTTTAGATTGCGTAAGGGGACAAAAATAAAGGCTCGGTATACTGGCTTTAATCTGTACCTCTGAAGCCCCAAATAATGTTAGTACTGGTTGTCTCGGTAGAGTCGAGGCTGTAATACCCACGTGCCAACTTCCGACCCACACACCTCTCGGACACGGGAAAAAATTCCAAATCAAAGTGAAGATGTAAGAGTTCAGGAGAAGGAAGCCAATCAAAGAGCAAAGCTAGAAACTAACACTCACTAATAACAGAATTCTTAAAACTTAGAATTCGATAAACCCACAAACCAAAAGAAATTAAGAAGGTTTTGCTGCTTTGGGATGGCATATTATGGGATTTCAACATGATTCATAGGTATTAAAAAGTAATGGCGTAAATTGATTATTTAAGGTCAATATCGATTTGCTGCCAGATTCTGCATATCAACAATTGCACTTGAGTGTCCATTTACTTTGCTCAGAAATAAATATTCCTGCCCAGCTGCATGCGTTTGCTGGAAGAGAATCAGTTTTCACCACTGGCAAAGGGAGAGTCTGTTATCTCAAGCCCCTTGGTTCATTGATCTGTCAGTGTTGGTGTAAATGCAGACATTTATAGGGATGCTGTCAAGAGCATTTATTTAAAAGCTTCGTGGGATGATAGCCCGTACCCAGGTAAGAAGGTGAGAGGCTCTCTGAGTATTTAGACTTATTGGCTGGTTGAGATAAATTATCTCCATTTGATGTTTCTGGCTGGCAGCGTTAATTTATTTGTACAGAAGTATTTAATGATGCGGGGAGATTGTTATTGGAGGTTTAATTATTGTTTGGATCCAAGATTCTGAATGGGTGGTAGTACTCTTAATAAGTTAATCATACTTTTTCATCTGTTAATGAGTCTTTGGAGTATTCCCAACACAGTTTCAAGTCTTAGCCTTTTTCCCACTCTTGGTTTAATTTCTGTGTTTCGTTTGGCTTGTGTGATGAAACGAGATGGGCTGATTTACTGCTGTTTATAATCTGTCTTCCCAATTTGGCTTTCTGTGCTTGGGCTGATCAGGATTTTTCAAAACTACACGAACATTTCTAATCCTGGTGGAAAAACCACTTTGCACATGAAGTGAAACAAATAAGATTGGGTATTTGTTCTTAGGTAAATGACAATATTGCGTTTGCACAGTCTCGTTGCGATATCCAAGCCTTACCATTAAAAAGCGTGGTGTCTGGCTCACTTTTCCATCTCTGTCTCAAAAAACCACAAAACATTATCTGTATCTCCTCCTGCCAATACTTCTTAATCAGTACTGGCAAGATCATAGTCAAATAGAAGGAAATTCTGACAATACGGGCGGTATTTCGAAGTTAATCTCAGCCCTTACTGAAGGCGAAGGTACTTCAGTGTTGGCTGTTGACGGTAACTAACTCTTACAGATGTTAGATTGAATTGTATGAGAAGCTGAAAAGTGGTTAGAAATGTTAAGAGGGGAACCATAAAACAGCAAAGTTGGTATAAATAGAAATAGAGGGGCTCTGCTTTTCTATAGAGATGGATATTCTCGTTCTTTTATCTTCTACGTAGGGTATTTATATACTCAACTTTTCACTATTTTGTGACTGTACTCGCTTTCCCTCCATTTCATTTTTTATTCTGAGTTTGTTTGGCCTGGATCTTATTCACTTTGAAGTCAATATTGATCAACTTGCACACCGAGACGGGCCGTGTGGCAGGAATGCAAAAGCCATGAGGGACGTGAAGAAGCAAGAATGTCTACCTACCACAAGCACAAACAGTATTTGACAGTCTTTCAGTCCTTTACTATAATCATACAGGTGCCAACTACAAAAACTGTGCTGGGACAAGGTGATAGGAAATTCCTCCTTCTCCTCTGGAATGTTCTCCTCCTCTTGATGCCATGGGAACGAATGTAAACACCAACACACAGACTAGAATACACTCCTTCCCTTCCTTCGCCTGTTGTGCTAACATCCTTTTTTGACTGAAAGTCTCACAGCAACTGCAGGAATTATGAACTTTATAGAAGTCCAAAGAGAACATCAGTCAGTGAAATCCAACCCTGTTTAATTAAAAACTGAGCTTGAGGCCATTCCCTCTCGTCCTGTCCCCTGTCCCTTGGGAGAAGAGCCCAGCTCCCTCCTCTCCACAACCTCCTCTCAGGTAGTTGGAGAGAGCAATGAGGTCTCCCCTCAGCCTCCTCTTCTCCAGGCTAAATCCCCCCAGCTCTCTCAGCTGCTCCTCTTGTTCTCCAGCCCCTTCACCAGCTCCGTTCTCTTCTCTGGACTCGCTCCAGAGCCTCAACATCCTTCTTGTGGTGAGGGGCCCAGAACTGTATTCAAGGAGCAGTCTCACCAGTGTTGCCTCGATAACTCCTACCATCCCCGATCTCCTCACCGTAAGCTCCTGGCACGTCTGGCCGTGCTGCTAACGGCAGGAGCGTCTCTAACAAGGCCACTGGGGGGGGAGGATGGTCTGAATTGCACTTGCCTGGAGTGCCCTCAGCAAACTTCTGCAGCAGCGAAGGGAGGTGCCTGAGCCGCTCTTGCCTTGCGCCTGCGTTTTGGTTCCTTTGGGGATGAACAGATTGTCTTTTGCGGGGCTGTCAGCTGATCCTTTCGCCGACCCGAAAACTGACATAATTTTCAGACTAAGCAAAGTCTGAGAAGAGGAAAAGCAAAGCAGAAGTCCAGGGATGTCGCTCAGTCGCCCGCAGGAGGTTATCTACTGGGTACGAGTTAGTCTGACTCATTGACCACAGGGATGGCAACTGCAAATACTCCAACAAGTGTCCTGCTTATTATCGCAAAAGTACAAGCCGTACGTTGATACCCGTGGGAACTGTGGAGAGCAGGGAATGTTAAAACGTCTCTGGCGACTTTTGTTCTTTAGCACTGTAGGAAAATACTACGTGTTTCGGAGTAAGACGTGCAGTTCTCAGCTAACAGTTAAACAGCAACTGCATTTGCCAACAAGGTCCTTATAGTCAGGGAAAACTTAATGAGTTCAAACCGCAGCATCGAGCGCCCTGCGGAACAGAGAGTGGGATGAACTCAGCTTGGTCTCGGCTCTCCGTTGGGCGGCTTGGGCTTTGCTGGTTTCTCCCTGCAGCTCTTGTCATCCCCTTCTTCCCTTCACAAACACCAACTCTGGCCCTATTAAGGGGTCGGGTGGCAGATGAGAGTCACGAGGGGTCCCAGGATTTCAGAAGCGCTCTTGGATTCCCCACATAAGATACAAATACTAGTTCCAGTTCGTGGCAGAAGGCGCTCACCTCTGTGTCTCGTTCGCACAAACACTCGCAACGTTCCTGGAGCTGAATTACGCCACTTGACTGAAGGGGAATGCTCTGTTCCGTGAGTCACATTGGAGTGCAAACCCACAGCAGTCGTGTTCTCAGCACAAGGATGTAGGGCTTGAGCCGTCTGGGCACTCAGAAGTTCTCTGCAGCCAGAGGGACTTCCCGGCGCTTGCAGTTTGTAGGAGCGTGGTCCCAATTAAAGCAGCAAAACGAAGCCAGGCTGAGTGCTTCGCTGAAAGGAGCAGAAAATCCTGCTTAGCGAACGACTGGCTGGCACCTGCACCTGGGTACTGATTATCTGAAAACTTAGCTTAGAAAGGGTTTTTCCTTGCTGTAAGGGGATGAGAGAGGAGAAGGACAGCGCGAGTCCTCCGTGTTTGGCTCCGTAACTCAGTGTCTGTGAGCTACTGAGCCAAACACTGCGGACTTGGAGAAAACATAGAACTCCTCGTTAGTCACTCAATGCAAACATTTACATCGTTTTAATGATTAGGACGCTGACCGATGCTGAAAGACACGTGGCTTTATTCCGTGTGAAGCGTTGGGGTTTCATTTTGTAGAAGAAATGGCCTATCACAGGCTGCACCGAAGCGACGACAAGAGCCAAGACCCAGGACAAGGCTGTAAGAAAACACGGGAACCATCGCGGGGCTTGGAGATGAGTGTGTTGCCAACATATTGGGCCAAAGAAATGGAGCCTCTGAGGACACTGTGGGTAGCCTTGAGCCGGGGAGTTTGGGAGAGGCTCGGGACCTGGGCTGCTTCACAGCAACACCGTGTTTGCCACGGGGCCAGGACGGGCTGCGCGGAGACTGAGCTGCCGCAGAAGAGGGAAACCCCTGAGCCTCCCGGCTGGTGAGTCGTAAAAATAGGACAAGATGCAATTTTTAAGGCGTAGTATCTTCTTAAAAGCGGCACAGCACAATTGCTGAAGATGATCTGTTGCCGGGAGTGCCAGAAATGGGATGGAATATAATAGCAAGAAGTCATGCACTTAAAGATTAATTAGAATAAGTGTGAGTAAGCTGGGAGGTTCATCAAATGTGAGATTACGAGGAGAGGAATCCAGGTACGTTATTGGTTGTAGGATAACTGTGATGCCGCTGTAACGTGGTCTTAAAAATGCTAATGTATTCTGGGATGCATCGAGTGAGGTATTTTCAGTAGACAGCAAGGTATTAATATCATAGAACAAGGCAGTCGTTAAGACCTGGTTTAGAACAGCGCGCGCAGGGCAGAAGGTATAGAGGATGCTGGAAGAGTGGAAAACCTGTTTAGAGAGAAGATTAAAAACAACGGAAAGACTGAGAGATGATGATCTAATTGCTATTTATAGGGACGTTTTAGGTAAATATCAGAAAGGCAGAATTATTTTATTTGAAGGGTAATGCTGGTGGAGAACAAGTGGCTGTAAATTGGTAGCGAATACATTTCGACTGGAAATGAGAAAGCTTCTAGTTTCAGAAGCAGGGATGCTAGAGAAGCCTTGATGGTAGAAGGCAGGCAGGCAGGGGGGCTGGTTGGCAGGGTTGGTATCCAGTTCATCCTCCAAACCAGACGGCAGATTGGAGCTGGGTGCCTCGTGTATTCCCGTTCCCGCAGAAGGGATATAACGAGATTTGATCCTCGTATGACGAGATGTGCGCTGTGGTGCGTTAGCCCCGCGTTGTAGGACGTTTGCTGACATGCTGGAAGGTCCAAAAAAGAAGTTTCAAGTTCCTTTTGGTGCCTTTTTAACCTCTTCCAAGTCCCTTCAGATGCCACACAGCTAGCGCGCCGTGAAGCTGGCGAGTTGAAGGTTTTATGAACAGCTACCCTTCTGACGATTGAAAGGACCTAGAAGTCAGCGAGCAGCGGCAAACCGGACCCTTCCGGTGTCTCACGGATCGGACTGTGGGGATCGTGTTTCTTTTCCCACGCTGTTTGTCCCCCTGTGTCCCAGGGGCTGATCCGAACCTTCGGAAGGGCACTCGTGCGGCTTTGTGTTCGTCTGCCTTTTGGGGGTTCCTGCCTGTCGCCCTCTGGCTTTTGGGGCTTTTGCAGACCCATCCCTGAGTTTTTCGGAGCTGCGTTGGACGGCGGTGCCTTCCGGGGGGACATTCCTCGGAGCCAGGTGATCCTGCTGGGACTCAGGCAGGTGGAGCAGCTGAATCCGAGCGCTACAAGCAGTTACTATTACAATAAGCGGCACAGTTTGATTTGAGCTGGAGTTCAGTTTCACCTAAGTAACCGTATTCTTTGAAAGTTGGACAGAAC
Organism: Clamator glandarius; assembly: GCA_033459285.1. NCBI lineage: Eukaryota > Metazoa > Chordata > Aves > Cuculiformes > Cuculidae > Clamator > Clamator glandarius. Next base: position 1,342,072 of record JAUNZM010000044.1, read on the forward strand.
ATCCCTCTGGGAGGGTGTTTTCTTCCTCTGAGGGCGCGTTCTCTCTAAAACTGTGTTTTTTACAGACACGATTCATTCTCTGAGGATGATAACGCCTTGTGTTCAGTGCGACCATGGGATCCTAGAGCTGCCAGGCTGGGTCCGTGCTGCGATCTCCTCCGTTGGAGTTTTCTCTCTATCTCAAAGCCAAGGTCAGCAGGGACGGAGCCAGAGCTCCAAACCACCGAGCGTTTTGACTGTTGGGAAGTTCCCGATAGCAGTAAAGTGAGTCCTTGGAAAGGAATAGAAGATGCGTAAGATTTCCAGGAAGATTTATCCAAGTGCATATTAGTGGTTAAAGCATCCTGCGCGGCTCCTGTGCGGCCGCACACGCTGGGTGGAGGTCGCTCCCCAGCCCGCGAAGGGCTGGTCGCTCTCCGAAAATCCAAAACGAGCCGCAGGGAGTTCAATTCGCTGGTATTTTCGGTACGAGGAGCAGCCGCACCCGCGGGGCTCCCGCACGGCCGTGGCGAGACCCCCTCTAGCGGAGGCACCGGCAGAGGGAGCGGCGCGGGGAGCCCGCGGGTGCCGCTGCGCGGGTGCCGCTGCGCGGGTTCTGCGCGGGTTCTGCGCGGGTTCTGCGCGGGTTCTGCGCGGGTTCTGCGCGGGTTCTGCGCGGGTTCTGCGCGGGTTCTGCGCGGGTTCCGCGCGGGTTCTGCGCGGGTTCCGCGCGGGTTCTGCGCGGGTTCTGAGCGGGTTCTGAGCGGGTTCTGCGCGGGTTCTGAGCGGGTTCTGAGCGGGTTCTGAGCGGGTTCTGAGCGGGTTCTGCGCGGGTTCTGAGCGGGTTCTGCGCGGGTTCTGCGCGGGTTCTGAGCGGGTTCTGCGCGGGTTCTGAGCGGGTTCTGAGCGGGTTCTGCGCGGGTTCTGAGCGGGTTCTGAGCGGGTTCTGCGCGGGTTCTGAGCGGGTTCTGCGCGGGTTCTGCGCGGGTTCTGAGCGGGTTCTGCGCGGGTTCTGCGCGGGTTCTGAGCGGGTTCTGCGCGGGTTCTGAGCGGGTTCTGCGCGGGTTCTGCGCGGGTTCTGCGCGGGTTCTGCGCGGGTTCTGAGCGGGTTCTGAGCGGGTTCTGCGCGGGTTCTGCGCGGGTTCTGCGCGGGTTCTGCGCGGGTTCTGCGCGCCCGGCGCTGGTCGCTCCCTTTCTCTGTCCCGGCGCTTCTCGGCTCCGCCGGTGCCGGCTGATCCGCTCCTCGCAACCGGGGGGCGAACGGGGCTGGGCGCGTCCCGGGGACGGACAGACACCCGGGAGGGACAGACAGACACTAGAGAGGGACAGACAGACACCGGGTGGGACAGACAGACAGTAGAGAGGGACAGACAGACACCGGGAGGGACAGACAGACACTAGAGAGGGACAGACAGACACCGGGTGGGACAGACAGACAGTAGAGAGGGACGGACAGACACTAGAGAGGGACAGACAGACACTAGAGAGGGACAGACAGACACCGGGAGGGACAGACAGACACTAGAGAGGGACAGACAGACACCGGGTGGGACAGACAGACAGTAGAGAGGGACGGACAGACACCGGGAGGGACAGACAGACACTAGAGAGGGACAGACAGACACTAGAGAGGGACAGACAGACACTAGAGAGGGACGGACAGACACCGGGAGGGACAGACAGACACTAGAGAGGGACGGACAGACACTAGAGAGGGACAGACAGACACCGGGAGGGACAGACAGACACTAGAGAGGGACGGACAGACACTAGAGAGGGACGGACAGACACCGGGAGGGACAGACAGACACTAGAGAGGGACAGACAGACACTAGAGAGGGACAGACAGACACTAGAGAGGGACGGACAGACACTAGAGAGGGACAGACAGACACCGGGAGGGACGGACACAGACCGAGGACAGACAGACAGACAGACACCGGTGGGGGGGGGGGGGGGGGTGTGTGTGGAACACAAACAGACGCTAGAGAGCGCCGGGCGCTGCCGGGGCTGCATCCCCGGCCGGGGGCTAATAACGGGGGCGGGGCCCCGGGGGCAGGTTTCGGGGTCCGATCCGGAGGAGGAGGAGGAGGGAGGGAGGGGTGGGGGGGGGTGTAGGAGCGGGGCGGGGGGGGGGGGGCGGGTCCGAGCGCGCTTGCGCATGCGCAGAGCGGCGCGTGCCATATTGGAATGAGGCGGGGAAGCGCCGCGCAGCGCCCGGCAGCCCGAGCCCCGCAGGCGGCGGCTCCTCCGCCTCCGCCTCCTCCTCCTCCTCCTCCTCCTCCACCGGCAGCACCACAGGTTGAAAAACTCGCCGCAGGTAAGGCCCGACGAGGCGCCTCCGTTGGGGACCGGCCCCGAGGAGCCTTTCCCGGAGAGGCGGGAGGGTTTGGTTTGTTGTTTTTTGTTTTTTTTTTTTTTTTTTTTTTTTTTTTTCCGGGGCTCCCGAAGTTTGGATGCGGGAAGGAAAAAGGAGGAGGAGGAGGAGGAGGAGGGAGGCGGCCAGCGATGCTCTCCGCGCACCCAACGGGGACCCCGGGATGGAGTTGCTCCTGCTGGACGGCTCGGGATGCTGCCCCCCCCCCTTATCAATTCCAAGGATGCTCCCACCGAGGGAACTTGGAGCGGGCTGGGAAGGTCCCTTTTCCATCGCCTCGTTCGAGGCGATGGAAAAGGGACCTTCCCAGCCCGCTCCGGGTGCCTGAAATGGTTTTTAGGGCTTGGGAGGCACCGCGAAGCCGTCCAGCCCCGGCAGGAGCATCTCGAGCTCCCTCAGGTTGCTCGGAGCCCCATCCAGCCCCTGCCTGGGACTCTTCCAGGGTAGGATTCCCGCTGGGAGCGGGTTTTTGCACCCAAAGAAAAGGCCAATCTGGCTGGTCTTTGCTGCTCCTTCCTTCCTGAGAGCCTGTCGGGTGCCCGCGGGGTCGTGCCGAAGGTCTCCGTGCGGCGCGAGGTAAGGCGTTCGGTGCAAAAAGTGATGATGGAGAAGACAGAAACCCAGCTGGCAGCATCAGGGATAGCGTTTCGCCAGTGACGGTTTATACGGAGCGTGGACTGGTCGGACACACCTGATCTGTAAGCAGAAAAAGTTATTAACGGGAGCTGGTCTCGTTCTTACTGGAGCGGGAGCTCTAACTTGCAGCCTCTTACCCAGCCGAGCGGGTTCCTGATGTGGCTGAGGTTGCTGTTTAAAAACAGCCAGCGTTTCGAGCGAAGTAAACCCCTGTCGAGATGAAAATCGTAGAATCGGGGTCATGGAATAGTTTGCGTTGGAAGGGACCTTAAAGATCATTGAGTTCCAGACCCCCCTGCGATGGGCAGGGGCGCGTCCCACGAGAAAATGTATCGATTAACTGAAAAAAAAAATAGGTTTCTGTGTGGTAGATGCTCCCGACCTGGATTTTACAATTAAAATAGGGGAAAAAGAGCATCTCTATCTAAAAGATCACCTCAAGGAAGAAGCCTTAGTGGGTTTCCTGCCTCCAGTTCAGCCTTTTGCTCTTTTACTTTTGGTCTGTGAGTTGTTGCTGTGATTGAAGGATGAGAGTGAAATCTCCTCCTTCTCCGAACCTGTGTTAGTGGGAAAATGGGAAGATGCTTCAGGACAAGGCAGACAACAAAGTAAAACCGATAGATCTCGCTCTGCCTTCTTTTTGTGAGTCATACCTAAGATTTGGCTTGGAAGCGTTGGGTGAAGGGTTTTGCTGGTGCCTGGTGTTTGCAGCTACCTGGGAAGACTGAAGAGTCCTGTTAAGTTATAGTTGGCTTGCAGGTTCTCCGCAGGAGACAGCAGAGCAAGACGGAGAGCTGAGAAACTGGCAGATCTTAGTCATTATTGATCTGTATGGTTTTTTCCTTTGCGGTTTTTTTCCCCCCCTCTGCTATTAATCTGCTGGTAGTGAATTATCTGATCTGATTGTAGAACTGGCGAATCTCCTAAGCGGTTGCTCTGTGGAAAAGAAAGGGGGGTTAAGATGACTGACGGGGTTTTCATGGTGTGGTCTTTATTTTCTGGGAACCCTTTCAGCGCCTCATGAGGAAGATGTTGCAAAAATGTTTGTCATGAGATGTTTTGGTAACGCGTTGCAGGGTATTTTTGTTGTCCTGTCACGGCGGACCGGTGGCAGCTCTAGATCTCGGCTTTTCTGTCCCGCTTAACGTTTTGAATTCACTCTGCAGTCGCTTGAACATCATTACTGTGCTTCCATTTGTGGTTTGAAATCATGGGGTGGTGCAGGCATCGATGCGGTCGCTCTGCGCTGGCTTGACTTCAGCAGTTGTCTCGCAAGTGATGCGCTTGGACACGTGGCAGCTTAATTACACGAACACGTTGACAGTGAAGTGACTCACGTTAAACTCACCAAAGTGTCCTCTAAGTGCAGGAGAAACCGAAATAGGACCAGTCTTTAGTAAGGGGCATTTTGAGAAGAGTTTTCAGTACCTAAAACACCAGAGCTTGCGTTACATCCATTGTCCCCACTGGCAGTCTTCGCGTTACACAACAGCCTTAAGATTTGGTTTCTTAATCTTTTAAGTGTGTGTTTCTATGTCTTCTAGAGTGACCGTTGAATTCAAGCTGTGTAGCCTGTGTATGTTGGCTGGAACTCCAGCGTCTTCCTTCTGTGCTGCCCCTCTGACTCATCTTGCCTGATGATGAGCGGATTTTCCGTGTCGTTTTTGTTTTGGTAGCTTGGGCATCAGTGTTGCTGCTGGTACTGGACTTGGTGCCCGTTTCTTTCTTTTGAGAAATGAGTAGCAGTTTTTAAGTCATAGGTTTAAACTTGAGGTGGGAGTTGTTTATTTCTAAAGCTTTTAGGGTCCTTTTTACCCTCCTCTCAAGATTGCTTTTTACACAAAAAATTGTGGATAAAGGGCTAGGAGTTGATTGTTTCGGTTTTGTGTTAATTATGTTTTGGTATCTCACTATTTTGAAAGCCGTATCATTGGTGTCATACTACTTGTTGTGCAATTATATATTTCTACTCACTTTCATCCATAGATCTTTCCACTGCTCAGTTTTCTTTTTGTTGATAAAACCTATAAAAGAAGCATTAAGCTCTTATTTATTGCTCATTTGATTTTAAAATGCTTTTGACTCTAAGTGTAGAGAATATATTTAAGAAAAAAAGTAAGTTTCAGTGCACGTAGGACACTTACACATCCTGCGTTTGCTCTGCATCCGTGTTGATTTTTCCTTCTTTTTTCCTGGACTTTTGCCGATAACCTTTGTGGGTTGACGGTGATCATGGGAAAAGTCTTTTATTATTATTATTGATGGTGGTGTTTTAATTAAGCTCCTGTCTTATGGGTGAGATTTTGCTTTTTAAAGTGTACTTAGCAAAGGCTTGTCTGTCGAATTGGAGCTTTATAACATGAATTCTAGTCTGTGTGCTTAATAGACCATCTCTTAGGAGAATCATTTGTTTGAATATCTAAAACGTTCCCCAGTGAGGAGGGAGGGTGTGAGCTCAGGCTGGAGCAAGATCTTGTGCAGATTAGTTGGGACTCTCCAGGTAACCCTCCACGTCTCTGGGAAATTTGATGCAGTTTCTTAGAGCATTCTGCCTAGGAAGCTGTCACCTTCTGAACGGGAAAGGTGAACCCTCTCCTGGGTGGAAAACTGGTTGGCTGGAGGGCCCAGAGGGTGGTGGGAAATGGAGTTAAATCCAGCTGGAGGCCAGTGACAAGTGGGGTTCCCCAGGGCTCAGTGCTGGGTCCAGCCCTGTTCAGTGTCTTTATCAACGACCTGGATGAAGGCATCGAGTGCTCCCTTAGCAAGTTTGAGGATGACACCAAGCTGGGTGGAAGTGTGGATCTGCTGGAGGGTCGGGAGGCTCCAAAGGGACCTGAACAGGCTGGAGCGCTGGGCAGAGTCCAGTGGCAGGAGGTTTAACGAGGCCAAATGCTGTTTTGTCTTGGCTTGTTCCACCCGCTCGGGGCGGCAGGTGAGGTGATCGCACAGGGTTCCCCATGGCTCAGGTGAGCTGGCAGTTGTAGAGGTCGTCTTAGCAATTTGTTCCAATTATGTGGACGTGTAAAATGTTATTATTGTCTCTAGAGTCACCCTGAGCAGTGGCATGGTGGGTTTCAAGATCATTGTTTATATTGCTGTGGCACTTCATTTACACGGGGTTATTTGCTGTTACACTTGAGGACACCCTTGTTCACTACAGAAATGATCTTTCTTCAAGCAAATCAGTTGGGAAGGAGACTAGTGGAATTTGATGTTATCTGAAAATGATGCAGCTGTTAAACCAGCTTTGAGATGCTCTGAGAGTACTGATGTGAGAGAGGAGAGATGCGTCTTGGATGTTATTTTTTTTCTTTTAAGGGTAAACTATGCGGGGCGACCTCCTCTCCCAGTTTGGCTGATTGGAGTCGAGGGCTCTCGGCGCATCTCGAGAGCTGCTCTGTCTTGCACAGTTGGGTCATTGCTTGAAAATACCGGTGGCGGTGCGGAACCCTGCAAGGTTTTGCTGTTTGCCACTTCATCTTGTTCAAGGATGAAAGGGGCCGGAGCCGCGATATTGGAGAAGATGAGCTGGAGGAGATGAACTCTGTCTTGATGTATTTAGAGGCTGTAGTCTCTATGTCTTCTGGGGATGGGTGAGAGAACGGCATAAATAGCATCTTCAGGTTTGTCGTTGTTTCCAGAAGGAACCGATCAAGTCAGGAGGCGAAGTAGCCCTGTCACTCTGTGGATGTCTCGCCTCTCCGTGCTGCAGTAAGTGATGCCCTGGCTTTTCTCACCTTTTTTTTGGTCTCTTGACCTGTGAGATTTATATAAACGTTAAGTTTTTTCCCCGCTTTTTTTGAGGAGATTTTTTTTTCTTCTTACAGCTTGGCTGAAGGAGATACGTTTAGGAATAGCTGGCTCCTCGGGAGCCGTGGGGACGTGCCTGCTTGCAGCTGGAGCCTGCGCTCTTCTCTGCACACAGGGAGCCGTGGCCTCTGGTTTAAAAAAGGAAAGCTATTTGTCTTGAAATCCTAAAACATATAAAAGTATTTTAAGTCTTAGGACTGTAAAGCCTTGTCTGAAAGCAGGGTGAGTATCTTTCTCTCTTCTCAAAGCATCTGCCCTCCGAAGGAGGCCACGCTGGCCTCGGTGACCATTAACTGAGAAATCTGAGGATGCGATGCTAAAAAAGCTGTGGTGTTCCTAAGCAGCGCTGAGACACGCTCCTGAGGCCCGGCAGGTGTGTGTATACTGGTATTTATTTTTTCCAAATGCCAGGTTCCAAATACTCCCCCCCTTGATGTGTAAATATTGCAATATTCGAGTGTTTTTTTAACATAAGCACGGTCTCTACAACACAATCCTTAACGGAAAGTCCAGGTAGGAAATGCCCAGCAGTCGGGGGTGTGGAAACCCGGGATGCTTTCTTGAATTTGAGCCAACAGGAATCACATCCTACAAGAGAAATCACTGAGAAAGGCAGCGGTTCCTTCCAGAATTAACTCTGTTCGTCACTCTTGAAAGCGGCACCATGAGGGTTAAACCAGTGGCCCTAAGGAAGAACAGAAGTGCAGGATCGCTCAGAAGTGTTGCATATATAGTGTTAATTGGGCAATTGAACTGAACTAATCAACTTTTAAATGGTCGTGCCCGTGGGCACAGGCATCGGAAAATTCCCCCCTCTTTCAGGGAAGGTTTTCCCCCTTTATTGGCAAAACAAGACCTAATCGAGTCAGCAGCCAAGGGCAGAGATCTGCTTTTTAAGGGGATTATTTTATATCTTAAGTTATTTGTTATCTTTTCTAATAGACTTCGGGGGTAGGGAGTAACTGAATTTTGAATTCTTTTTGCTGTTGTGGCTGAATCTTACTTTTTGAACTTACTCTCCAGCAAATTGAAGCACCTGTTGTGTCACTTCTTTTGATGAAAACCAGTGTAATTAGCCACGTGGCTCGGCTAACTAGGTGGATCCAGAGTTTGCTATGATAATAAACCAGTTCTATGTAATTCCAGCCTCTCTGCAAGTGCAGAGGGAGGGTGTCCGGCAGTTGGCTTGTTTGGGTTTGATTTTTTTAACCAGGTCAGCTGGTAATAGATAATGACTGGAAACCGAAAAATCAGGGAAGGTTGCCTCTTCTTCGAGTCTTGATACAAAAATAAAACAGGAGCATAACACCTGAAAGGACAAGGTGACAAGAGAAAACACTTTAACCACCAGTTAATGCTTCTTGGTTTAACTCTTAAATAGTTGTTTAATGTAAAATGAGTATATTCTTTTCTTTTTATTTGCTTTCTCTGTATATGCTTTAAAGGTAAAAATGTTACTTAGCTAAGTAAAATGAAAGCACAGGTTTTATTTCTAATTGGAGTCCCAGTTTCCATCTAAAAGCAGCTTGATGTAAATTACAATACTTATGATCATCCGGTAAGAAATACAGAAATTATCTTTTTATAGTAAAGCTATGTTTTTTTTATTTAAATTTTCAAGTTTAATCTTTTAAATTTATACTTTGTTTCCAAATAGTGATTGAGTCTTAATGGGATCTATTTTTAGGTTATTGATAAATTGCAGTATTACGTACTTCAGTATGCTTCTGGTTAAAGCAATTTATAGAAATGCTCTTTTGTGCCGTTGTCTCTCTCGATCATTCTAACATGCACATGTGAGTGATAGATAATATAAAAAAATAGTATAACAACTCTTTATCAGCCAGTGGAGACACCTTTGTAGAAAACCAGCAGCACTGATGTCTCTAATTAGATACCTTCTGAGAGCTGGGTTATGGTGGTTACAGCGGTCAGGCTGGAAGAGTCTTAGATTCACAGAAGTGTCTGAAACAAGCAGCATATTGGGGATTTCTGCGACTGATTGTGTGCGATTTCTCTATTATCTGCCTAAAAGGGAGAAATCTATCTAACCGCAATGCAAAAACTTGCAAAAACGGAAACAATTCAACATGTAGAATTTCCTTTCTGAGCTCCTACCTCAGCAGTGGGATGGGAAAGACAAATAACCAAGGCGATAGCCGTTGGAGGTGGCTGAGAAGTTTCTTTTCATGCTGGAAGAGCAGCTTCGTGTCTAACTTATGTCGTGACGAGTATAAAACTTGCTGTAGTGTGTCAGATCAGTAGGACGCCTAGTCCCGTGTCTCACCTCAAAAACCTTTTGAGATGAGGAGAAACAGTGAAGTAGAGCAGGTTCCTTCTCTCGGTGGGTGACGTGGCTGTGGAGGAACCCGTGATTTGACTGATTCTGTGTCAGTGCCTGATCCCTTCTCCATCCACAGCTTCCTGGGGTTATGAGTCCACAGTTTAATTATGTGCAACACGAAAAGGTGCTTCAGATTGTGTTTTCTGGTTCTTGTAGTAGGAGAAACAGAGAATAACCTTTCCTTTGTCATACCAGTTCTGATTTTACACCTCTCTGTTGTACTCGTCCATAGTTGTACTGTTCAGCTCGAAGAAGGAACCGCAATAAAACTTGCACAGAAGAATCTTTCCACAGCTCGTGTGTGTGCAATGCTGGACTGTGCTTTCTGATGTGGGTTTTTCTTAACTGTGCTGTAAAAGAGAGTGATACATCCCTCTCTGTCAGTATAGAAGTACTTCCAGCCTCAAATCATCTTCCACACCTTTTTTTTATGCATCTTCTAGTCCCACCGTGGCTCTTTGACACCAGCACTACCTGTTGGCTCAAGGTGCTCTGGGTTTCTAGAATTGTAGCACTGTGCTTTGTTTTCTTCTCCGCTAATGAGTATGGAATTGATGCTCTGAGGCAATTAGTCATAACGGTTTCAAAATCCAGAGCTGCAGTAGCGAATTTAGATCTCGTTGTACAGGTGAGGTTACTTCTTTCTCTTATTATTTTGCCTTGATTTCATCTTCAATTATCCTTCCGCAGTTCTTAGCAAAGGACGTTGATTTTCCATTTCTTAAGTATTCTGTATCGTCTTAAAACTTTGCACCGATATTTAAAATCGGATCTCGCAGTGGAAGCCCCCAATTATAATACGTACTAGGGGAGTTCTTATTGCTCTCTACAACCACCTGAAGGGAGGTTGTGGAGAGGAGGGAGCTGGGCTCTTCTCCCAAGTGACAGGGGACAGGACGAGAGGGAATGGCCTCAAGCTCCGCCAGGGGAGATTTAGGATTGAGATTAGGAAAAAATTCTGCATGGAGAGGGTGATTAGGCATTGGAACGGTCTGCCAAGGGAGGTGGTTGACTCACCTTCCCTGGAGGTGTTTAAGGTGAGGGTGGATGAGGTGCTTAGGGGCATGATTTAGGGATTGGTGGGAATGGTTGGACTCGATGATCCGGTGGGTCTCTTCCAACCTGGTTATTCTGTGATTCTGTACAGATTTTTCTAGTGATTTTAGCCCTTGAGAACTTCCGTGGATCCACAGTTAGGTGCAGAACATTGACATGGGGCAAGAAAAGCTAGGAGACCTTATAAAAGAACTCGTTAAAGTAGTATTTTCAGGATGAGGGTCTCCTTTCATTTCTCTAAGGCACCATTTTTATTACATCTTCCCATAAAATTAAAATTCTGATTTAACCGTCACAGCTGTTGATTGAAATGTTGAAGTAGGGCTTGAGTGGAAGAGTATAATCTCACTCTTGTATTGCTCTGTTAACAGCAGAAGTAGGGTCACACGTTATCAGCAGAGCGATGCCTGAAAAAATAGGCAGTGAACTTTGCACAGAGGGGGCTGCAAAAATAACTCAATGAAAAAAGAGTGTATGAATTAGAAAACACTTTTTACGACAGTGTAAATAAATATTCAGCGTTGTCAGGAGCGAGGTTTGAAATGGTGCTCCTAAAAATAGAGGAATCTTCAGTTGTACTCTGTCTTTCGAGCCCTTAGGCTCAAGTCTTGTTTTTCTCTCTGTATGAACAGAAGTGCAAAAAAAGAAACATCTTAAAATGAGAACAGATTTTCGTGTAATTTTACCACTCCTAATGCTGGGGTAATAAGAACATCGTCTCTTACTGTGAGCTCTTCACTAAAACCCTGTGCTGTCATTATTCTCAAGTTAATGTTCTTGTGATTTGATATTTGTATTGTTGAAAGCTGTTGTGTTTTTTATTTTTATTCTATTTTTTCTTTTTTTTTTTAAGCGTATCATACTTTTTAGAGGGAGAAAAGGGGAAGCAGCACATCAGTTAATGAGCAATAACAAAAGGCAAGGCCATATTTTTGTGGCGTTGCCTGGAGGAAGAGTATTCTACGATTTAGCCCAGCTCGTAATACTGTAATTCTATTTAGGAGGAAAAGATAGGGGGGAAAGCTGTGTTTTGCCATCACAGTTTGTACATGCAAGGAGCGCAGAGTCTCAGCGGTGACTCAGATAGAACGTTAGCAAGTGAAAACCACGTTTCACAGGATAATACAGAAACAGTTGAGGAGCTACAGTGACAATAAGTGGCTGCGTGGCTCCCCATCAGGGGGTTTGAAGATCATGGTTAGCTGAAGATGTTCCAAGATCAAACGCGAGGACTTTTGAAGATTATTTATGTTGATGCCTGAAGTCTCTCAGAATTAATCGATGCACGAAGACCTGTACTGGCTTTACAGCCAGCCCAGTGCATACGTTTTCCTCAGTTTTCTAGACTTCAAATGCCACATTTCAAGCCTTGCTCTGAAATGTTTTCTCAGCCCATTATGAAACTTGACTTGTATGCTTCGCAGGAGAGGCTTGGGTGCTGCTTTAACGCCTGAATGTATTGAATAATCCTGGCTGCAAGGTGAGAACTAACCATGTTTCTGTGCTTAGAGCGTCTCGTTGTTGCTTCTTGGACGTGATGTTAAGAGCCGAGCTGGCAGGGAACTGAAATAGCGGCCGAGTTCTGCACTGCGAGTAATGATAGCAGGAACAGAATTTTCTTTTCACATAGGAGAAGTTAAGTGTCAGCGCGTCAGACAGGCAGGAGAGTGTGTTAGCGACGCGGTGGCGGCGGGTTGAAGGCAGCTCGTCCTTGTGAGATGTGTTGGATCTTAGAGGTAAAACGAAGAGCGTGTTGCAGTACCCAGATCTGCAATTTCAGTGGACTGTGTCTAAGCGTGTTCTGTAAAGGTCTCCTACTTGAATAGAGTTTTTCTAAGCTTTGTGATGGAGCTCAGGGCATTGGTGTTTCTTGAACCCCTTCAGACACAAAAGGGATTTTTTTTATATATCGTTATAATGTCCCTCCTTTAGCTATGTAGTTATTTCTGTTAAAAGCATATTTGCTAACCTGAACTGGAACCCTTTTAAAACCAAATGCGAATGAAATCTTGGAAAGCAGTGGGAGACCTCAGGACTGTGCCGTGGAAGGATTGAACTCTGCCATCCACAGCCTCTTACGAATAAAGTTAACCTTCTAAAGAGCAAAGAAAATCCAATTACAAACCAAGAAGGAGGGTGAAGGGTGTAATTAAAGCATATAATCCTAAACCCAACACGAACAGCGCTTTTTCATGCGATACTTAAAGCAGTCTGCTTTGTGTGTGCAGTTGCTGTTGCTTAAGATTATTGATTTAGTTTTCAAGAGAAGACACAGTTTGTGAGGCTATGAGAAGGATGCTGTCTGTTGGTGTAACTGGCAGTGTGGTTTCACGCCGGCATTGTAGGTACGGGCAGCTCGGTGGAGTTTTCCTTTTACGACTTAGTCATCTTTGTGGTTTTTGGTGTTTTTTTTTTTTTTTAAAAAAAAAAGGGCAGGAGGAGAGCTTTGGAGAGCAGGAGAAACCAAAGGCAGCGCAGGAGCAGCTTGTTCTCTCCCATTGCATCCCCAGCAGCAGTTGCTTCGCCAAGTTTCTGTAGTTTGCACCCCGGTTCTCGAAGCATTTGAAGCCCCAGCTCTCATTGAGGCGATCAGCCTTGGTGCCTCAGGCCTTTGATAGGATGTGTGGCCCAGGTCCACGTTAACCTGGGAACTTCAAAAACCTCTTTAGAGTTCTGTGGTAAGCGCTAACACTGTGTTGTAAGAAATAGATACCTGCTCTGCCTCGTTATTTCTCTGCTAATTAGCTGCTTAGGTGGGAGGGAGCTGGCAGAAGAAGGAAAACAAAGATGAGTATGGAGCTCAGGATTGAACATGAGCTTCACAGTCAAGAGGTTTCAGAATGTCTTTTGAATGCTCTTCTCCTGTGTTCTTAAATGCTGTTCAAACCCCTCTCTCTTTCCCAGTGCTTTGGAGTTAAGTAGTACAATTTCCTTGAGTTATTTAATACCTAAGACTGATAGCTTGATAAAGTATTGGTACCATTATTTCAGGAGTTATTTTATGCAAAAAAAAAAACTTCTCTGCAAAGGAAATATTTTGAATTATTGAACAGAAAGTGCCAATTTCTGGTATGAGTTGATGCGCGTATCTTTTTCTCCGCTCAAATAGCGCATGCAAGTTTATAGAAAAATTGCCACTTATCTTGAGTGAATTTAATATATTGAATGGGGGGAAATGCAGTGCAGATTTTGTAATGGGATTTATTAGTCAAAATCGCCCTTCCCTCATTTAATCTCTTGCCTGGTATACCTGATGACCTGTTTGTCTGCTTTTGTAAAAATAGCTTATGCTATCAGTTTAGTTCTTTTGATAAAACTAATAATTAAAAACACAGAGCTAGAAACTAAAAGCAGCTCTGCTTCTCAGCTGGAGAGAGCAAGTCTGCGATGACAGTGCTCAGATGAACAGGTCCCTGGAGTCACACCACAACCAGAGAACTTTGAATTTATAAAAAAGGCACAATCCTTTCAGAAGACACTGAAAACCCTGTTCCCGCGAGACACGAGCGCACTTATTTTCTCCTGATCTGGTAGGAAATAAAAATGGAGGAATCTAAACATGTTAATAGTATTTTTCATTAATTGAAATACCCATGTGTGACTCAGATCCTTCCCTCAGAATGTTTCCTAGCGGCTCCTGTCCCGCAGAGAGGTCCCAGCTTCACTTTGAAACTTGAATTTCCCAAACGTATATCTTGCATTGAAGGCTTCACAGTAGCTTTTAAATGACTTTAGGTGGCTGTAGTCCTTTTTGAGGAACTTCATCTCTAATGGGCTTGGTAATTAGCTGTTGGCAGCACGATGGTGTTGCTGGGGTTTGCGGGAAAGTCTCTGTGGTGGCTAAATCAGCTTTGGGAATGGACTGAATTAGCAATTGAACCGTAGTGCAAATATTTGGGTCTTGAAGACTGTAAGAGTGACTTTGATGTATTTCATTAAACATCTTGGAGAGAAGTTTGAGTGTTGGCAGAGAACCACAGCAAGTAGAGACTTTTAAAAATAAAATATAGTTTTTAGCCAGCCTTGTGTAATGCTGAGTGATGAAAATGTTTGTGAAGCATCATAATGGCTTGGGATGTTGCTACTGTGTGCTACCTTGTTGTACAAGTGCGTTCTAGATGTTTCTGATGCTTCCTGATGCAAAAAAGATACAAGTTTCAACACTTTCCATGTGTGTAGGTGGTGAAGAACTGTAGAGAGTGACCTACAGAAGAGATTAAATGCAAGGCAGGTACCTCATGGTACCTATTTTTGTATTAGGCTGTTTTGCAGACATCACATCAGTGGGTTTTGACCTTCCAGCTTGAGCTGCCATCACGCTGACAGCCTGGAGCTTCTTGCCAAGCAAGGATTTCTCTCCATCAAAACTGGTTCAGTAACAGGTTTCCTCCTTACCCCTTATCTCTACTCACCCTTGCTCATAATGCAGTTCAGCTCCAGCAGCAGGGGGGGATTCTTAACCCGCATTAAGTGTACATTTATTCTAATCAAGCTGTGGGCTGGTTCCTAGGTGTGCTTTAATATCTTTCAAGTCCCTCGAGCAATCCAGCTTCCTCGCCATAAACGTGTCAGGTGGCCTCTTCAGCTCCTTCACTGCGACTGATTATTAGTGCACAGAAACTTGGATGGTGCGCAAAAATGTTTCTCATCCCTGGACTTGATTACAGTTTGTCTCTAACCAGGAAGTTTCCTGTTCTTCTGGGGGTGTCCGATTCTCTTAAGTTTAATATCATCCATTTCTCTGGTGTTGTCTTTACATATATATATATATAAAGCTGAAAGATCTTGCATTGAGCAGGTGAAAAGCCAGATATTACGCCTTGTTTAATCTGGTATCTAAGGCAAAGGTTGTTGATAAATATGTTTTAACAATTCAATAAATGTTTTAAGGTTTATCATTTAATATGTTTTAATAACTGAGGTGGCAATCAGAACTTACTCTTGGCCTGAGTGCTCCCCAGAGGTCACGCAGAAAAATTTAGTAGGAATTCTGAATAAAGAAAGTGTGGTATGAATCACTTCCTAAGAACTGCTGACACGCTCCACGTGCTTTCAGCTACGCTGAAATCTGATTGTTTTGGCCAACTCCAGATGTGCAGTTCCTCCACGTTTCGGATAAATGTGATTTGCGGTGTGAGGTTGCCTCATCCCGTTGTCGTGCTGTCGGGCTTTTCTCGTTAGCTCGGTGGCTGCCGTGGGTTAGCTTCGGTCGCGGGGGTCTGCGCTGCACGGGGAGATGCTTTTAAAATGAGTTTAATCTGGTTTCGCTCTCCATTTTAAACGATGACTCTTGTCTCTTTGCAAGAAAAGGCTTTTTCAATAAAAGGTTGGTACTGCGAATGACTCTCTTGTTACAGAGCAGCATCCCTGCAGGTATCCTCACAGAAGTCCCGCGTGACCCTGCACACCTGAGCCGAGTTCCCTGTTGGTGTTGGAAGGAGGAGGCTGTTGTGAAGTACGAGCGCAGCGCAAACCAGGGGTGGGTGCCTGCCCTCTCCTGGGGCGGCCGAGGCAGCTGTTCAAGTTACAATAACAACCTGGGTCTCCAGCGAGGAGACGTTTGATGGGAAGGCTGGAATTGTACCTGGGGCAGCATCAGCTCTGCCACCAGATGATCCGTCTTCTCTCGCAGGTTGCCAGCGCGCGGTGTGAAGAGTCACTTCAAATGGGATGCTCGGAAAGCTGCCAGATGTTGTTTTGCTGTCTGCAGACAACACTCCCATATTAAGTCTTTAGCTCGGTGCATCAGAGAAGAAAAAGTACGTGCTGTTAAACTAGGAGGTTTTTTTCAGCTTTGCTGTTTAAAACAGAAGATCTGGAGTGGGAGCTTGGAATCCCATATTGCTGAAACAGTGAAGTGGCAAGGAGGAGTAAACCCAGTTTCTCTTTCCCTCTTAGCAGCTCCCCAAGAGCATTTGATTTCAGTAGTTTTTTCTTTATATACTGAGAGTGGATTAATTTAGTTATATTATAAATTAATAGGCCCTCCTGGCATTTAACTTAACTCCTACTTCGTTTATTCCTGTTGCATTTATTGTCTTTAACGCCAGTGCTGCTATAAATTATGGAAACTCATTTTATATGGCCTCTGCCTACAGTCTTTTGATAGCAGAGTACTCTGGGCTGTGCTACAGAAGTGACTAAAAATCACTATAAAAGAATTGGGATTTCTGTTTGGCAGGCATCTATTTAAGATCAAGAGGATGTTTCTAAAAGACAGTCATTTATGTGCCTTTTGGGTAGTTATGAGTCCTTGGTAATAGAAGTTTATGATGTGATCTCTCCGTCTTAATTGACTGTAAATGCACCAGCTATGAAAAAAATTAACTTGGGACTTTGCATTATGACAAAAGGCACTGAGAGCAGAGGCGGCAGCCAGCGTGGGGTTGACTCAGAGCGGGAGCGTGTCCAATATCGTGCAGTATTGCTAAGCTCATCGAAGTTCTTTGCTTTCAGTGACAACCCGAACCAGAACTCATCACGCTCTTAGTAATTTGGATTAAAAGAAGGAGAAGATTTTACGTCTGCTGAGCAGTTCTCCAGCAGCACTGGATGCGACCATCTGAGTGCTCTTCATCGTGCTCTGGCTTGCGAATCAGTCAGGGGGAGGCTGGTCCCAGGGATCTGGGCTCGGACTCGCCGCGTCTTGGTTTTATTTGTGTTTGGAGCAGCAGCAATGAGCACGATTCTGGAGCAGCGAGGTCAGGCAGCTCAAGAGCAGCTCTGCGTCCAAACTTAAAGCAGAGTTTGGCTCAAACGCCCTTAACCCCTGCTGCCTCCTAGGGAGGCTGTGGCCTTTTGGGAAGGCTTTTCTGGCCGGCCTCGCCTGGATATCTGCAGGTGGTTGAACAACCTGGACACAACCAGCTTGAGAAAAAGCCCAGTGGTAAATTCTACTTTTTCTTACTTTTCCCACTGTGTTTTCCCCAACTTGGAAGGGTGGGTTGCGTCCCTCTAACCGTATTTAGATGCAGCACTCTTACTGTGTTATTTTTGTCTGGTCTTCTGGGAGAGAAGCAAGCCGAGATAAAGCAGACGAACTGATGCACTGTGCGGTTTCCTTTCTTTCGGTGAAGAACAGTGCTGGGAAAGGAGCAGGCTGCAGGAGGGACCAGCTGCTGCGCTCCCAGCTCTAAAGCTTGGCCACAGCTCGCAGCAGCCATCCTCTTGCTGCTCTCTAGAGGCAGCAGGCTGTCTCGATTCACCAGGCAGTAGCAGACCTTTGCCTCAGCTCTTTAGTTCTGCGCGTGTTACTACAAGCTCAGGAGACGCTGTCTCTCTGTCCACCAGTCCAAACCAGATCTTAGCCCCGTAAAGCAAAGGCAAACAGGGTAAGTCTCAATCGAAATACAATGGCAGTTGGCCAAGGATAAGTAAAAGCCACAAAGCTTTTTCATCACGTATCATGGGCAATGAGTGAACTGGCCAGGGTGAAGAACCGTTGACTTTGTCATGTTGAACAACTGGTGTGGGTGCAGCTGGAGGCAGCCTGGCTGGGGCTGCTGGGTGGCTGCACGGATGCAGAGCCCCGATTGCTGCCTCCGGGCAGAGCTGGGGCTCGCTCAGGGGGTTATTCTTGTGCTTAGCCACAGCAGAAGGCTTGCAGAACTGGCACTGGGGGCTTCCTGCTGCGGTGGGTCTGTTGTAGTGGATCTGGCGTCTGCAGCGTAATGTATACCATGCTTTTGAGGTTAAAGCAAGTAGGTTTTTCCTTCTCTAAAATCAACTCAGTGGATCTGGTCCAGCTGGCTGCGTTGTGCAGAAGAGATGTCCAAAGCTTTGATAGTTCTGGTTTAAGTGTTATTTCCCATTGTGCTGAACAAGTGCTTAGAGGAGAAAGGAAGAAATCCACTGGACCTAAAGCAATAAAAAGTAACGCTGAGTTATCTTGACAGTAGGCATTTTTTTTTCTGAAGAAGAAAACTTGAGAGGACGGGCGCTCTGTTCCTGACAGTGACTGATGGTTGTGGCTCAGAGTCTAAACTATAAACTCGCTCTTAGACTGATTAAAATGCGTGTGCGTACCTTGCAGGGGAAGAAGGGAAAAGTTTGATCTGGTGAGCACAGATGCGTTTTCATATGATGCTATTGTATGAACAAAACAACTGTTTTCAGTTTATTTTGTTCGCAGTTTGTATTCCTGATCCATGGTAGATGAAATTGTGGCACTTTTCAAAGCAGCTGGAGTTAAGATTTTCATTTAACACAAGAAGCTGAAGTGTGTTTTTCCTTTTAGCAGTATTTTTCCCTTGGAACCAGCGTAGTTACTGTTGGGTACGAGTTCACTTGAGTTTCAGAGGTACCAGACTGTGCTATAGTGTAAACACAGCTGCTACGGAGTAAAATAGCTTCAGTCTTCTCTAAAGTATACAAGTTCAATGTTAGTGGAGTAATAGATGCTTGTTTTATTAACTGTTAGTCTGCCTGTCGGCTTTCTTGGCAAACTCAACCGATGAAGCGCTCCATCTGCCTGGCCTCCCGTTAACTGAGAGAGGATGCGGATGGGAAGAACCGCTGCAGCGGAACTGAGAAAACCTACATCTTCAACCAAAGGAATGAGTAGAGGGTTTCCCTCCTCAGATTGTAACGTGGGAAGAGCGCATGTGATGATGTGCAAGGCACGTGTTTTATGCTGGTTGGGTTAGTTTTATATAACGTGCCTGGATGTTGGGTACAGCTGCGTGTGCTTTAAATACCAGCATAGGTAAGGTCATCGCCTGTTCAGCACTGAACGAGGAAACTGGTCAGAAGCAATTAATCAAGTACTAGTGAACGCTGATAGACGTGCCCCCTCCAGTGCCCGTCAGCGCTGCTCTCATCAGGGAAGCAAAGGTAACCAGCATCTCGTTAGAACTACTCAGTTTTTTGTCGCTGTAGGAACAGTTGTGTTTCCTGGGGATCTTTTCCTGCTCGATACGTGTTCTCTTTATTTTTAGCGTTTAGCTTATCAAAGGCAGCTTACCTAACACAAGTTAAACGGCACAATGACACAATTTAGCTGATAGACGCAAACATCTGCGTGGCTGTTGTGTTTGCAGCATACGAAGGGCAAATGTCTGGTCTTGTATGTTCTGGCCTCCAGCGATGCGTTGTTTGTCAAGGCTATAAGAGCACTGGAGGCTTTTAACTGAAGTGTTTTCTTAGCAATACCAGGTGGGAAGCTGCCACGTGGACAGCCTTTAGCCTTCCGGTTGGTGAACGCATCTGATCTGCTTGGCCCAAGCCTGTTTTCTCTCGGGGTCCTCCCCAAGTTGGTCCTTTTTCTCTTTTGGAAATCTTTCCTGCAGGATAAAGGCTGGTTGGCTGTGATGACTGATCACCTCCTCAGTGCTGTTCTGCTCTCTTTCCCATTTCAATGGCTTGTATTTTAGAGAGCTGCAAGTTATGGTCTCGTTTTGCCTGGGAGGTGTGGAGCCTTGATGCACTTTGCTGCCGCTGTAACCTTCCCGTGGCTCATCATTGTCCTCACCTTTGCCTTCTCGCCTTGAACACTTAGACTTTGAAAAAATAACCTGTCCTCCTGCAGTGAATCCCTCAATCCAAGTATTAAAATGAATGTGATGCTGGGGATCGGTAGACAGGTCTGAAAGTGCAAGATGCTGCTTTTCTGTGGGAAAGAAGTACCTTGAACAGATGAGCCACAGCATAAAGCTATGAAATAAGTTCCGCAGAATTAAAATTCAGGTAGGGGTTATGCAGATTGCCTTATTTGAATATCTAAATCTTCTGTAGCTTTTTGATGACTGCTTTATCATTGTTTGCCATATATATGCAGTGATGCTCATTTACAGCCTTCCCCAATCAGTTATACAGCAAATACCACTGCTATAAATAAAATGCCATTTGCAGGAGACTGAGTTTTGTAAGTTAAATGAGGAAGAAATCTTCCTTTTGAAGAAACATTAGCAGCGATCAGTTGGTCAAGAGTTTCTCTACAGGGTTATCAAAAGAAATAGTTGAAAAGTACATTTTTCCATGCCCCGGCTTCCCTGATGCCAGCCAAGGAGTGCACTTTTTTTTCGGGCTAGGGAGGGTAGTGTTACAGAAGGATTGGCTAAAATCAGAAAAAGGCCTCTAAATGTTGTTTTTTCTTCTTTTCGTTTTTTTTTTTTTTTTTATTTCTTGGTCTCATCGGGCTTTTGCTTTTGTTTGGTCCTGGCTACTAAATAATTCAGATATTGCTGTCTAGGTATTCACTAGCACTGGCTTGGCTGTTAGCTTTTGAGTGGGGTCAGTAAACTCAGATTTGTTACCATTGGGAAAAAATACACTTATTTTTGCTGTTACAGCCTGAAGCACCACTGGTATCTGACAGATACACCACTTCATCAGCTCATCGGGCTGCTGAGCTGCTTCTGATCCTGGTTCCACCACAGACTTTCCTGCACCTGCAAGGAAATGACACGCTCTTGTCTGCAGTTTTGTCACCTCTCGTGGGACTGGTAGAGCCTCCACTGGGTTGTTGCATCTTGTTGAATAAGTTTTAAGGTAACTTAGATTAGATTAGTTTGAGATGATTATACTCAAGACTCTTTATTTGTACAGGGCTGTGACATTTCATTAGCAGCCCTATCTCTGGAAGAGAGGGAGCAACTCAGACCCAACGCGTCTCATGCTAACAGCCCTGTAGTTGTTTGAGAGTGCGCGGGAAAGCTATGAAACGGGTTGGAGATTAAAGTCAGGATCTGACTGCAAACTCAGACTGCAGAGGGCTTTTACAGAACAGTCAGTGGAGGATGGGATGTAGGACCGCTTGCCCCCAGCACCCTTTCTGTTAAAGGATCTTTAAATACGCATTGAAGGAAGTTCAATTTTGCCTCACCTAGTATTTCTGACTTGAAGTGGCAATTTTTACTCAACTAATTGAGATGTAAAGTGAGTATATGTATCAAAAACTGAATTAGAAGTTCTTAATGTTCACATTTGGAGACTTAAGCAAAGGGGCATAGCCTTTGAGATACACTCCTTGTGGGCTTCCATGCATGGTAGAGTCATGGGTTTGTATTTTGCCTTCCCCTCTGTTTTAAGATGCTAATTCACAGTCACGTCTTTGCTTTTGTATTAGGAAATGCCTGTGAGTAGCAAATTGGTATAGTCCTGTCAAGTTCTAACGTTTGGCTGGTGTGCAGATGCTTTGAATTGATGCTTGAGCTGTTGTCCACTAATTCCAGCACTGGTATTTTAGAAGTAGGAACCTAAGGTTAGACCGGCAAGGCTCTAACCAAAATTTTAAACCAAAATCTAAGAGATTGGCTATAACTTGAGTTGGAGACTTGTGCATGCTCTGGGAAAATGGGATCATCAATGTGCTGATAAATAGGTGCAGCTTCTGACCTTTGAAAGTCTGTCTTGGTAGGGTGGAGAATTTCCCTGGGAATAAATGTCCTTGGTGTTGAGCTGAGTTCTCAAACGTCTGGAGGTGGTGTGAGCCCTCTCTTGCTGACGGGCTGTGTTTGTCGTGTGGTTTTGTTGGCATTTGAGGGACAGTTGCCCTTTCCGTGTGTGGCTTGTGGTTGGTGAGAAAGGGGTGTAATATATTACCTCTCTCTTTAACGGGTACTATTTCAATGACGTGAGGAAGGAAGGAAGGAAGCAAGTAGGAGTCTGCTTTTACATATTAAGTGTTTTATGTTGCTGGCTTCTTTTTTAAATGTCATATTTGCAATGTAGTTTCCTCCCCCCCTCCTCTTCTCCTTTAATTGTTGTATTGTCTGCAGTGGGGGCGTCCATCAGGTGGTTCGCTGGAACGGGAGTTCCATTTCCAGAAAGGGTTTGGAAAACAACGCAGGGTTTTTTCCCCTTGACATGACTCGAGTGCTGAGCCGCACTCAGGTTTTATTCAAAGCCTTTTTTTATAAGGTATGCACAGAATACGAGTCAGCGAAGAGGACCTGTTTGAATAAATCAAGCCACTTAGCAGTATTGCGGAGATATTTATTGTAACTTCGTTAAGACCGCATTGACCTTCATACTTTATCTGCAGGACTGACGTCTCTCATGCATTGAAATTAGTTTCCAAACCTGGTGTTCTAACAGGTGACTTTTTGCAGATTTCTCTGCTAACTTTCATGTTTCAGGCACTTACAAATGAATTTTTATCTTGGTTAATTGCCTGAAATATATGTGCAGTGTACTGTTTGGTTGAAGACACCTTTCTCTCACATAGCTGAGTATTGTGCTCTTCATGTTCTTTATCCATTGGTGCTTTGTTGTCTGACACTTAGCAATGGAAATGTGCTTCCTTGAGGCTGTAGAAAGGGTATGATTTTCTTTTTTCTTTTGGAGCTAATAGTTAAGTGTTTGTACGATCCACTCTGCCGCCTCTAGCTCTCCGCAGGTCGCTCTGTGCTGCACATCTCAAACCTTGGCTTTGGCTCGGAGTTCTCTTGAACAGTGTCTGAATGAGTTCTCTCTGTATTCCAAGCCAGAAGAACGAGACTGGCAGTGACTCTGACTTCAAGTCATTTCACTTGGAAAGTCGAACCCAGGATTCTGTACCCACTTATGTAATGCAGTGGTTGGGAGGAAGCTGAGAAACCAGGTATTTCATAGTGGTGCCTATGGCAGTGTACATCCCAACTGAAAGGCGACTCAGGCTAAGTTTACAGGCACTGTTTATGCCATAGCTGTGAGCCTTACAATAAATAATATGTTACAAGAAGCCTTTAGGTAACGTGCACGCGTCATCTACGCTCATAGGGAACGCGTAATGAGTATTTCCTTGAAGTGAGAAAGCACAGGTACATGTGTGGATGGGTTGGGGAGTTACCGCTCTCCTGTCGCCTCCAGGCTGTGGACCAAGAACAACAACAAGGACCTTTTATCTTCCCTTGTTGTGTCAGCATTAGATTTATCTCTGTGTTCAGTGGCAGAGGTGTAGGTACCAGGTGCTAAAGAACATCTTCCCTGCTCTGACAGACCTCTGCAAGAGGCTTGCTGCCCACTTGTGCAGGGTGAAGCTCTGTAGGGTGGATGCAGGGCTTTTGAAATAGATTTTACTAGATGCCTTTGCAGAGGGAGTTGCTGAAACCTGACTCTTCCTGTAGTTTCTTTCTAGGTCCTTAGGGGTGTCTTCTGTCCCTGTAGTCTCGTGCACCTTTGTTTTAAAATAATATTAAGCCTTAGACACCGGCTGATTTGTTTTAATTCAACATCCAACTTATGCTTGATTTCTTTTCATATTCAAGTGAGCCATCTGGCTTTAATGAACTGTAACTGTTTTTAATGCTGCCTCCAGTTGCTAACATCTGAATATTTCATGTGCTGAAAGGAGGTTTGAAATGCAGAAGTGAGTCTGAAGAGTCCAAAGGATTTCCAAGTCAGCTCTGTTCCAGCAGGGCTCGTGCTCCCCTCCCCTCGAGACTTATCAAAAGGAAATCTTTGGGGTGCCAGACTGTGAGCATCACCCATGGTGGGTTCTAATTACAAGCACGCTCAATTTTGCGTAGATAAAACGCCAAAGCTGCTCACAAGATCCTGAATAACTACCCAGCTTGGGCAGAATATCAATCAACTTCAACAGGAGCTGCCAGAATTTGGCATCTTTTAAATAAACAGCATCTTTGCTGTTTGGAGAGGGATTTTTATCTGGGAGAGTTGTCTTAAGTATTTCCATGTTGCAAAAGAACGGTCTTGTTTTGTCTTGTTCTTAAGCCATTTCTTGATTAGTTCCCTGCTTCTTTAGCCTTGTGAAAGGTTGAAGGAGCCTTTGAGAGGGGTGGATTTGTTGGGGAGCTGAAGACATGCTGAAAGCTTTATAACCGACTGATTTAGGAAGTGTTCTTTTCCTAGAATCAGCTTGGTCTGCAGATGAGGGGTGGGGAATAGCTAAACACACATAAACACCGTGAGATGGCTTTGTTTGCTTTAAAGTTTTTGGCTTGTTGCTGGAGTAATGTTTTCAATGTATCTTGAAAGTAGTTAAAATCTGATATGGATTTTCTTATCGGATGTTCTTTCTGGTTTTGGTTTTTTTTTTTTTTTTTTCAGAATCTTTTCTTGGATGTCCTGGCTGCCAGTAGAATCGAAGGTGGGAGGCAACTCATGACTGCAAAACCGTGACAGCCTTGAACGCCCCTGCTTCTGGCTGCTGGAAATAACCACTGGGCTGCTGTGGAGATGAATGGAGAACAGCAATATGATGCAGGTAACAGTCTGGCTGAGCTCTGTGGCTAGTGGCTCTCAGAAATCTCCACAAGCGAGATGGAACGAAGGCAAGCGCAGCGAATAGTGCATTTGTCTGATGCGTATTGTATACAGAAACTTGCATTTGGATTATGCTGGGTTAGATCTGACTGTGGCTATCACTCTATTTCAAAAGCAAGGTTTGTCATTGACTTGAAGAACAAAATCTCACCCACCTAAATAACTGTGGTTTTAAGAAGCTGTGTCTTTCTCCTCCATAGTATCGCTATGAGATGAGCTTATGGAAATATCAGTGGCTTTAACACTACTATTTTAAGGCATTTGTCTGTCAAAGTGATTAATATCACCTTGTTCTGTCCTCCTGTTCATACTGTTCTTAATGTCTCGACAAGGTTGTGCTGCTGGTTTAAATAGGTAACTGAAGCTGTTTGCTGCCGTTGTAATTGTTCCTGATTCTCTGCTGTGCCTGGTGCTCCTGCTTGGATGGGTTCGGGATACCAACTCCTAACCTCCTGCAGGGTTGTATGTGATGACAAATTCGCTCAGGTTTTGGTTCACCTTGAAACACCAGCCTGGAACGAGCGTTGATCCAGGATGACTGGGGATATTAACAGCTTTCTGAAACAATTCTGGAATTATGCACTCGTATGGGGCAGGGCCCATCCTTTTTTCTGACTTACCTGCCATGGTTTTTCTTTTCCTTGAGGAGGTCCCTTTCTATAGTGTTTGTACAATTAACATAAAGTAAAAGTTTGTAGTTACCAGTGTTAACAATTGAATTAGGATTTTATCTGAGTATTAGTTTCCTTTGGTACTTGTCCAACAATCTGCTCTGCTTACAGGACATTTTGCTGTTGGTAGGTCTGTTGCTATCAGTGTTACTGAAGAACCATTAGATGTTACTTTAATCTGCAGTGCTTTTAGCTATCCTCTGCCTTATGATCCTGAAATATGCTTTTTGATTATTAATTATAGCAATTCAGTCAAATTGTTGTCAACATTATATCCTCAAATAAGCAAGAAAAAGCATCACGCACAGGTATGCAGAGTATCTCCAGGCAGATGCAAATAATGTTCCCTCTGGTAGTGGAAACCACTAACTTCTGTCACGTAGTGTGAGAAAGAAGAGGCTTTGAGCAGCTGAGAAGAGCACTACGGAGATGTACGTGTAGTCAGCAGTGGGGTGTTCGCAGGCTGATAGCTCATCCCTTTGTACTAAAAACTTTATTGACGTTTTTCGGTCTTCCTCAAAGAGTAGCAGAGGTCACACAGCCCTCTCTATGGGCCTTTGGAATAGCGAGGAAGGGTTTGATGCCACCTTGAAATTACTCAACAGCTGTTTTCCCCGGCATCCTCTTTGTGCCTGGATTGAGTCCAGGTAGCTGTGAAAAGAGCTTTACTTACTGAATTCAAAGGTAAAATCCAGTAAATCCTAGCCGTGTAAGCATAGCACGTCGGTTTTGTTGTGCCCTTGAATATTGTTTCCTGAAGAGCTTTGAGTTAGACCAGTCCCTACTCTTGCTGCAGCATTCCCTTCATGTTCTTTGACTTGTGTTGTTTTTTTCCACATGATGATTTTTAGTGTTTTTTGGAGATTCCCCTCTGTCTTTTTGGTTTCTACTTACAGGCTCTCTGCCTCCAAGAACCCAGACAGTGGTCATCATGGGTAGTTGTGATGCTCTCCTGCACTACAAGAGGGAACGAACTTTCATTCTTCTCACAGTCTTTCTCAGGCTGGGATTCCAGCCTGTCTTTATTTATTCATGGCCTTGCAGCTGGTATAGATGGAAAAGATTAACTGTTATTAAAATCAGATTGAAATATATCCAAGCTTCAGGGTGAGGAAACCTTTAGGTTAACCTTAATTGAAGGTCTTACAGATTTCGATGTGATGTACTTAAATGTCCATATGACAAGTCTTCAGCTAAATCACATTAAAGATGCATGGAAATTATTTGCAGCGAGGATTTAAGTTGAGTCCAGGAGTCAAACCAGTCCAGTGTAGACTGTTTCCATTGCAGGTATTTTAAAGGGCTAACGTTTGAGTGGGTTTTTTTTTTAAAACACCCTCTGACTCAGTGAAGCTCCTTAAAATAAAGCAGGAAAAGCATTACATTTGCAGTGAGTGTTTGACAGGAATTTGTGTAAATGGTTTTTGTTGGGTTTTTCTTTATTTTGCCTGTTAAAAATGAGTTGCTAGAGAGCTTTGGGTTTGGGTGCTGGACAGCATGGAGCTGTCGGAGCCCTTCTCACCGCAGCGCAGACCTGGAATGGTTGGACTCGACGATCCGGTGGGTCTCTTCCAACCTGGTTATTCTGTGACTCTTAATGGATATGAAAACACAGAGGCTGCAAGGACCGTGGATTAATTGAGTGACAGAGGACCTGGGTAACTCAGATCCAGCTGGGAACTGGTTTTAACTGTAGTTAGAGGCAGAAGGGTGGCGTGAATGACAGCAAAGCAGCTTTCTGGGAGCTCCTTGTAGCAATTAAGTGGCAACAGAAGTTACTAATTGACCCTTTCGGTGTGTTAAGTGACCTGTGCCTCATTTAAGGAGCTTAACTGCCCCTCAGACAGCTATCTGATGATAACATGTTATTGGAGACTTGGTGCTGCCAGCAGCTCTGGAAAGAGCACGGCTGGAAAGCCTCAAGGCCCACGTAGTATTCCCAGGTCAATCTACTTGGCTTCCAAAGGTGTTAAAAAGCACGGAGCGGTCCCGTTGCTTTATGTGTCAAATGGGATGTGTTAGACATTGCAGGCTGTGCTTTTGCGCACGTTTTGGAGTCGGGTGACAGTGAGTTGGTGCTGCTGCTGAGCTGCTGGGTGCTTTTCAGTGGGAAAAGGTGAGCCGGCTCTCTCCAGGCAGGGGGGGCGTCAGGCTAAGTTTGCTCTTCGTTTTCCCTGATCACAGTTATTGTGTTTGAGCTAGTGTTTCTCCCCACTTCAGTTCTGCGCTGTGAAGTTAAGCATTTTTATGGTTATACTGAAGTAAAATGCTGTTTTAAGGAGTTAAGAAATGACAAAAGGCTTTTAAATAACATTATTTCTGCCCTTACCCAGGTCTATTTCCTCAATAAGTTGAAGATTAGATCCTAAAAGTGATGGTGGTACACAGACTCTGAATTTTCTGAGGCTTACGAGAGGCCAGTGTAACTAGCTGTGCTTGTTTAAAAATAGCAAAATGAATTGGGGTTTGGAAGAGCAAGGATCTGCCTTTAGAACAGATGGTGTCAGTGGAAAACACCAGGTAACTGAACTGACATTTCTAAATCTGGGGTAATTACAGTTCCTAGAATTACAATGAGAAGTCAAAGATCAGGTCAACAATCAGTTTGAAGATAAAATGAGCTTACTTTACACCCAAGACTTTTGTAGGTTTTTTCAGGCAATTTAACATAGCTCAGATTTTAGGCAAATATTTGCCCCTCTCTGTTTGAGGACTAAGTTGTGCCGTGTACTTAGTGGGTTGTCAGCGTGCCTGTGGGGCTGATAAGGGTGTGTAATAGTGTTTAATTAGGTTTTTTGGACACAAAGTGTTTCCTGCTCAGGCTGCTGCTCCTTAAAAGAGCAATTGCCACCTGTCCTAAGAAAGGCTGCGCATGTAGGAGATGTTGGTGTCCTATAACCTTTGCTGAGTGCTCCCCGTGCCTGTGATACACGGAGATTTCTCTATGTTCAAATATAAACAAGGGATCAGGTTTCCTAGTACTGAGAGGGGGAAATGTGGTGTGTTCATTCATGAAGACAGCTCTGGTGCAGATGGTAGAATCGGTCAAGAAGTGAAAATGAGAAGCTTCACTTTTACACCATCCCGCTTTGCTGCTGAAACCAAAGCTGTATTTTGTGTGTTGAGGTTAAAAATGCCACTTAGGTGAAGTGGGACTAAAGAACTGAAGAGGGGACCTGGGTCCAGCCTGCGTAGGATGTGATGTCTTTGCACCAGGGTAGGTTACAGTTGGAGAAAACCAGAATAGAATCATAGAATCACCAGGTTGGAAGAGACCCACCGGGTCATCAAGTCCTACCATTCCCAACAGTCTCTAAACCATGTCCCTCAGCACCTCATCCACCTGCACCTTGAACCCCTCCAGGGAAGGCGAGTCAACCACCTCCCTGGGCAGCCTCTGCCAGTGCCCAATGACCCTTTCAGTGAAGAATTTTTTCCTTATGTCGAGTCTGAACCTCCCCTGGTGCAGCTTGAGGCCATTCCCTCTCGTCCTGTCCCCTGTCACTGGGGAGAAGAGCCCAGCTCCCTCCTCTCCACAACCTCCTCTCAGGTAGTTGCAGAGAGCAATGAGGTCTCCCCTCAGCCTCCTCTTCTCCAGGCTAAACACCCCCAGCTCTCTCAGCGGCTCCTCTTGTTCTCCAGCCCCTTCACCAGCTTCGTTGCTCTTCTCTGGACTCGCTCCAGAGCCTCAACGTCCTTCTCGTGGCGAGGGGCCCAGAACTGAACACAGGATTCGAGGAGCGGTCTCACCAGTGCCGAGTCCAGAGGGAGAAGAACCTCCCTGGACCTGCTGGCCACGCCATTTCTGATCCAAGCCAAGATGCCATTGGCCTTCTTGGCCACCTGGGCCACTGCTGGCTCATGGTCAGTCGCTGTCAACCAGCACCCCCAGGTCCCTCTCCTCCTGGCAGCTTTCCAGCCAGGTTTCTCCTAGTTTGTACCTCTGCTTAGGGTTGTTGTGCCCCGTGTGCAGGACCCGGCATTTGGCCTCGTTAAACCTCCTGCCACTGGACTCTGCCCAGCGCTCCAGCCTGTTCAGATCCCTTTGGAGCCTCCCGACCCTCCAGCAGATCCACACTCCCACCCAGCTTGGTGTCATCTGCAAACCCGCTCAGGGTGCACTCGATGCCTTCATCCAGGTCGTTGATAAAGACATTGAACAAGGCTGGACCCAGGACTGAGCCCTGGGGAACCCCACGTGGAACTGGCCTCCAGCTGGATTTAACTCCATTTCCCACCACCCTCTGGGCCCTCCAGCCAACCAGTTTTCCACCCAGGAGAGTGTGCGCCCGTCCAGGCCAGAGGTGACAGTTTCTGAAGCAGAATGCTGGGAGAAACTGTGTCAAAGACTTTACTGAAGTCCAGGAAGATACATCCACAGCCTTTCCCTCATCCAAGAGTCCAGTCGCTTGGTCATAGAAGGAGATCAGGTTAGTTTGGCAAGACCTGCCTTTCGTGAACCCGTGTTGGCTGGGCCTGACCACCTGGCTGTCTTGCATGTGGAAGAAGGGGAGTGGGGAAGTGATGAAGAACTGCTGGGAGAGCAGGCTGAGGGGCAGGCTTGGCAATAATTATAGAGAATCTGGATAATTGGTAGTGTGACTCGCTGCAGCCACTTGCTTCCCAACAGTGTGAGTGAGATTTGAACTGTGGCTTGAGTGGGTTTAGGACATTTGTGCTTTAAATGCATCCAAAAATGAGATTTTCTTGGTCCAAAGAAACTGTTACACCTTACAAGCTGGTTTTTTTTTTTTTTTAAGTGACTAATTAGAGCATTCTTGATTTCAGTTGTGTCTCAAGCTGCTCTTACAACTACCTTGAATCCTTCTCTGTGCTTTTGGCGTTTTATAACAGCTAAGCAAATGCAATCTGACTTAAAAAGAAGAGAATTATATTTCAATTTATTTTTAGTCTTTCTTTTCAAACCTCTTTTCATGTTGGTGTTTCCCGCATGGTTTTAATTTAACACATTGATGGTCTGGTGTGCCCAGAGTTTGGAGTCTCTTATGTTTGCTGATACAAATACAGAACTCTTCTGGCTATGCTCTCCTCTCACAAGCTGTAAACAATTTATGCTTAAACAAGGTCCTTAAGGTCTCACTGTTTTTCATACCAGATCCAACTTAAAGTGCCCTTCACGTACAAAGAAAGGCTAAACGCATTGTCTGTGTGTTGAAATGTGTAACTGAAAGCTCCCTGCACACTTGTGCACTCAGTCATTTGGTTTTGCTGTAGTTCTTTGCCTGAAAATTAAGCCAACAGGTTGCTAAGTAGAAGGTGTTTGGCTTTTCTTCCAGATGCTGGTTCCAGTGTGGAAGAAATGGAATTCAATTGGGATGAATATCTAGAAGACACAGGAGCAACTGCAGCCCCCCATGGATCTTTTAAACATGTGAGTAAGGGAGTGTGTGTTTACTTAACTATCTACTATGTTGTTTGGTTGATACACTGAATGTTTAGGGTTTCTTGGAATGAGCTGGTGCTCTCAGATCTGGAAGACTAATTAAAATCTTGTTTCTTAATGGGAAATGAGGAATTTTGCCTTTTTGTTATTGTCTCTTTTTTCATCCACCCTGTATGTAGCACAGGGTAATCCTGTCCACAAGTGCTGACATTTAAGAGGTTCCTGGTCTTTCCTGCACAAGAAAATCAGCTTGATTGGTTTATTTTTCCTCATAAAGCCCAGACTGCCAGTCTTTTTCTCCCTTTTGTGACTGCTGCTGGACAGCTGCTCTGGAGGAGCTGGCTCTAGACAATTGGTGGCTTAGTTCTGGAACAGAAGAATTCAGATGTGCTCTCAGAGGAGGTGGCGCTCAAGGAGGCCAAGGAGAAAATAGCAGCTCTGCCAAACACTTGACTGTAGTAGTTAAAAGACTGATTAGGATAATTGTCGATCGCAGGCTTAATAGGTAGGATGAAGTCTTGATAAGCCCTTGTCTTTGCCCTTGGATATCTTCAATCAAATGCTGGAGTGCCCTGTCCCATTGGGTGTGACATGAATGGGAAGTTTGCCTCCTTGTACTGGACCTTCAGTGAAGCTGAGCTGTAAGCAACAATCCCAACAATTGAAACGTCTTCCAGGCTGCCAGTCTGTATCCTCATCCAAATCTTCATTAAAGTTACAGTTTAATAGCGTTCCCAAGACCGGCTGTGGGTGGCAGTGAGGGCTGTCTCTTGTGTGTGACGTGTTGCTTGGAAAGCCGTGGTGCTTCCAGGTGCTGCATCACCCCCTTCAGTTCAGGAGAATTCAGTCAGCAGGAAAAAAGACTGAGATAGGTTCATAGAAGGATCGTGAAGCATTTTGAATTCTGAGGTAACTGCAGAAGTACAGAACATTAAAGAATCTATTAAAATATGGCATTCCAGCTGGAATCTGTGTCTGCTGGTTGCTTGACTTGAAGAATGATGTATTTTTATAATGTACTGTCAGGAAAGTTGAGGGGGAACTTGTCTTGTACATTCAAAAAAACAGTGGAAAAAACTTGGCTGAAGAAGAATACTGACAAAAGAGCAAATGGGCACATGCAAATAACTGAATTAATATAAATACATTTTAGATGGAAGCTTACGGGTTTTGTTTGATTCTTTTAAAATATTGGAGCAGTGAGCCTCGCATCATGAATGGTGGGTGAGAAATACCTAGCTTGCATCCCAGAGGAGCACATGATTGATTAGGAAAATATAATCCATGATTACACAGCCGCGGTTAGCAAAGAACAGGACTTGCTATTGTGAGAGAGGACTTTTTTCTATTTGTATGCTTATATTAATTATGAAAGTTTTGCTTGTACTATAAGCAAGACATGTTGGAAAATGTAAGCTCCCTCCTCAAATGAAGCATGTTCTAATGTTTAATTTATTTGTCCTTTAAAAATTAAACAATATTGAGATCAAAGTGACTGTTTTGCCTACAATCTAGCAAGAAAAAGCTTAGCGAAAGCCTGGAGCTGCCTTGGATGTTGCCCCACTCCAAATCTGAATGCATTTTCTCTAGAGCTCTTGAATGCTCTTTTTTAATTCCTTTCTGCGACTTGTGTAAACATATAGTAAAAATACGTTAGTGTTCAACATCATCTGAACACGTGTTTTTGCTGTGTGTTCTTGCACACTCTTAATATGTTTTTGTCCGTTCCTCATCCCCCGAGCTGAGTCGGATTCCCAGCCCCGCGTGGTGCCGGGACATGGAGCCAGGATGGTGCTGGCTCGGAAGGAGGATCCGAGCTGCTGCCGCTGAGCGCTCGTGGCCACCTCAGCTTGCCAAACGTGCAGGAGGGGGCAGCTGCTCTCAGACCCACCGCTCCGAAGGAAACAGTCTCCCAGCTTCTGCAGCATCTCCTCTAGCCAGTCTGCTAGTCAGCCAGCATAAAAACCCCAACGATTTGCTCTTTAAACCACCCAGCAGTGTTGCCTTGCCCGGCTGCCAGGAGAGGGTGCTAACTTCTTGGTCTGTGCTGGATCCACCTGGGAGCATAAATGTCAGTGTAAGGAAAAGGCACCTGACTTCAGGGAAAGCTTCACCTGTCACTGTTGGGTTGGTTGAAGGAAGCTCTCTCTCCTCTGTGAGGCTTTGCTGAAAGTTTGGGTATAGAGAGCTGCACAGATTTCCCAGTTCCTCAGATTTTGTCAAGCTCATGGCTTTTCTCTTGGGAATCGTAGCCTCTAGGTCTCTTCAGCAGGACAACTGACCTCTTGAAGAGACAACCCCAGCAGTGCCACTTCAGAATGTCGGCAGGTATTGGGTCCCACTGATTTGTTTTTTAAGTGGAGTTTCTCTAAGTGATGGATGCTAACCTAAAGGATGTAACAGTTAACGGAGACGTGCTTTTCATTCTGCTGTGGGTCTCTGAGTTTTATTTTTAGCAAACCAGCACATGCTGGCTGATGAGACTACAATAGCTGTGGCAGTTACTGACCCATCAGCACGGAACTGGTAATGAATAACCCAGGAGATTTCTGCTGCATCCACATCACTCCGAAAGCCTTTCTTGCAGTGAATTCACAGAGGATATAGAAATTGGGACTGCCTAAGAAAGGAAAGAGCAGTTTCTTTCAGCTGAGAATAGAGGATCGATGTGTTGGGCTTTTAGTTAACACTGAGACAATAGAATCGAGCATAGATGAGGAGCATACTGTAGTCAGAGCAAAACGGGGTCCTTCTGCTCTTGGGAATGTTTGAGAATGAGGAAGTTGGGGGTATGAGGAACTTAATGTTTTGCCTTCTTGTTTGAAGTTCACATTTCAGTATGTGAGTATCGTGCAGTCAGATCCTCACCTGTACACAACAAGGTCTTTCATTAATGGTGATTCTGTGTGCATTCGAATTTGGGTCACATAATACGATGAGGTTTTTTTCTCTGAAGAGACTGGATGGTGGTTGGCTTAAGGGTTTTTGCTAGTGAACATGATGTCTAAATTGTTTCCCCCTGTTGTTCCATGAAGTTTCTGGGAGGTGCTTAAATGTGATGGTCTTCTTCCTCTTCAGGTGGATACCAGTTTGCAGAATGGTTTTGCCCCTGGTATGAAGCTGGAAGTTGCTGTCAAGTCTGACCAAAACACCTACTGGGTAGCCACCATCATTACTACCTGCGGGCAGCTGCTCCTCTTGCGCTACGATGGTTATGGGGAAGACCGCAAGGCTGACTTCTGGTGTGATATCATGACAGCCGATTTACACCCCATCGGCTGGTGCGAGCAGAACAAGAAGATTCTCAAAGTGCCTGAAGGTATTGAGTCTGGACGCAGAAGCAGCAAGTACTGGACTTAGTGTTACAGAGGCGTGTGGTTAGTTTAATCATCACCCACCAAATTCTCTGTCATTTCCTTTAAAGAGTGTGCTGGTTTGTTTCTTCTTTTAAGGTGTTACAGGTGGGTGTTTGGCAGATCCTTGTGAATTAGGCAGCGCACAAATATTGTATCATTTTGTTTTCTGACTAAGCTTTAACTGGAAGGAAGAATCACAGGCTGTCGTTTTCACTTAGGTATCAAGGACAAGATACCTGACCAGGAGGAATTCCTTCAGCGGGCGCTAAAAGGAGCCTGCAGCGCTCCTGCTAACCTGCTGGAGGGGGTAAGTGCTGCAGTGTCCTGCATCTTGAGTTTTTCTTGTTTTTTCCCCTTTGTCATTAAGGGAGCCTCTGTTCAGATTCAGTTCAATTCCTTTCTTAAGTCTAGGGAGAATAGCAGCACGCTGCTGACCTTCAAGTTCCACTCTCTGGTGTTTCTTGTCTGCAGCATTTAATTTTGGTAGCGTTGTCCTGAAGCGTATCTCTCACTGCAGGTTTGAGCTGTGCATTAATCCTATCAAAAGAAGGTCCTTTTTCAAAATCCCTTTGGTTTCCATATTCCTTCCATTCTGTTCCTCCTTCACATGATTCTAAGGAAATCTGTTAGTTATTTTGCTTTCATGTTGTTCCCTTTCTCAGCTGACTCCTTTCACCTTTTGTTTTGTATTACTAATGGGCAGGTTATTGTTTCACTTAAATCTTGCATCTTTGCTAGTGAAGAAATAAATTTTTGTCCCCTGCGCTGCACTTTAAACGATCCTTAAACCTCACATCAGTGTCTGATTCTAAAGTAATAATTCTTTTTTTAAATGCCATCGATGTCTTCTTTGCAACTAACATTTTTATCTTGTATTTTTTGTGTGTAGTCATCTTTGTGTGCTAGATGACTCAGTTTTAGATGCTAGATGACTCAGTTTTAGAAAGAGATTAGTCAAGCCTTGAATACATAAGTGATAAAGCTTCTGAAAATGATGATGAGGACTTAAGTGAAATGTTTAAGTACCTGCAGGCATTACAGAAGCTCTAGTGCAAGCACCAGCAATTCTAAACATTGTCTTTTCATTTGCCTTGTATTAGTAAGGGAACTGTGTATTCATACTTCATTTGTGCAGAAAGAATGTGTATCAATAAGTAGAAGGATGGGGCTTGTTTTGTTCTGTTGTACAGAATAGTTTGTGTTCCTTTTGCAGCTTCACAGAGGGAAAAATCCATTGGATCTCATTGCACCAGGCTCCCGACTAGAACTGCAAAACATCCGGGATTCCCTGGAAGCCTGGATAGTCAATGTGGTGGAAAATGTTGGTGGGAGACTCAAGTTGCGATACGAAGGGCTGGAGGATTGTGACAAATTTGACCAGTGGCTCTTCTACTTGGACCCTTTCCTTCATCAAGTGGGATGGGCAGCTCAGCACGGATATAGCCTGCAGCCACCTTTAGGTACCTCAAAACATGTATCTTCTAGGTGGTGCTCAGAGGCTAGAGAGCACTGCTTTATTGCTCTAAAATTGCCTTCTGCATGCGTCTGGTGGTAGCATAATCAGTGTGGGATCTGGCAAATATTGTATGTGATAAAATACAAGTGCAGCAGGAGTAAATAGTCCTGCAAGAGTTTTCAGTCACTCATCCAGAAGTTGCTAAGCTGTCAGGCAGGAGCTAAGGAAGCGTTGCCTCTACCATTATTTTTGGTTGGTTTGTATTCCAGGGAGGGAAAAGTTGTCTGGTTTTGAAGTTCTGCTCAGCATGAGCTTGTGCAGTTGCTTTGACACACGCACAGGGATCCCCTCTGCACGGTGGCACCGGCATGAGCAGCTGCTCCTCTGTCAGAGAGGTGTGTGCTTTGTAATTACGGATGCTGGGACAGACTTGTGGAATGTTTCTTGAACTATCCTCTTCCTTAAGTATAAAACAAATTAGCATTACCCAGCTGGGGATTTGTCTTCTGGTCTGCAGAGGTTCTGAACATATAGTAATTTAGCAGTTGGAGGAGCACAGATCAAACTTCTGCCTTTATTGCTGTGTGTTCCGAAGGAAAAGGAGGAAGGTGACTTCATTCGCTGTTTTCCTTTGCTTTCTTTTCACTCAAGCCATTAGGTCCTTGAAGAGCGAAGCAAATTGGCAAGAGATCCTGAAGAAGGTGAAAGAGGAGGAAGAAGAGTCATCAGTTCCTACAGATCTCTTTAAGGTAAACACCTCATACATATAGTTCCGTGCTGTGGGTGTTATCATTAAAATGCTGTATTCCTAAGAAATGGTTCAGGGAAGTCAGTCACCATTACTCAGATTCTTTCCCTGTTTTATTTTGGCTTGGTTTTATTTTTTTTTCCTTTCTCTAGTTTAAATAAAGTAAGAATATTAACAAGAATTCTATAGTAGTACAATTATTTTTTAAGTTAGACAATGCAGCCATCACAAGGATGTGAGCCATTAGACGATATACTGGGAAGAGTCCTTGGTTCTCACCTGGGGACTCGGTTTCCTAAAACTCAGAAAACTCTCAGTCTTGGTGGACGTAGTTGGTCTTTTTGGCTGTTGGTACTTCAATGTGCCGATTTCTTCAAATGCACTAATATAAACTCAAATTATCCTCTTCAGTTGCATTATATAAAGTACGTGTATTTCGTGAGGGAGAAAGAGGTGATCACACTGACACGTAATTTTTCAGGATAAACCTGTAATTGGAGTGCATTCGTTCTCTGAAGGCATGAAGTTAGAAGCTGTGGACCCAATGGCTCCCTTTGTGATCTCCCCTGCTACAGTTCTCAAGGTACCAGCTTTCTTTAATTCATCCTGCTAACACTCAGTTCCATCACTACTTCTGTTCTTAAGAGCTCAGGAAATTCTCATCAACTCATTATCTCAAAATCTTGAACTATTCTTCGAATTAAATATTTTTGATGTCTCCCTTTGGGGACAGGTTGCCATGAAAAAGAATCTTAACCGCTGATCTGAATGGAGAGGAGGAGCTCCATAAAGATATAAGTTCAAAAGATCAAATACTTTAAATCGTTCCACCCAGAATTTTAGAATTTGATTTAATCCCTTGTAATCTGGATATCACAGATAAATTCTAGGGTCTTGTTTTGCAATAGTTGTCATTACTACGTCGCTTTTTATTGTTACTATTTATTTTTGTAAAGCTCCCAGATAATGTGCAGAAATCTGCTGGTTTATGAATCCCATGGATTCTCTTTTAATTTCCTTTTTTTTAATGCTCACAATATTTCAAGGTAAATGGTTTCCATTATGCAGTGTTGGTGTTAAGTAAAGTTATCAAAATAGGGGACGAGGGAGCAGTAGATCAGAATCTGCTACTTACGAGACCACCTGGTTCTCTCTCTGCTAACTACAGGTATACAATGAAAAATATTTCATGATCGAAATCGATGACTTGAGGCCAGAGCGTACAACCAGCCAGTCTTATGTTTGTCATGTCAACAGCGCTGGGATTTTCCCCGTGCAGTGGAGTCTGAAGAACGGTTTGCATCTCAGCCCCCCACCAGGTATGTTTGCACAAGCTCATCACGCTCGCTCCTCTTCGAAGGAAGTAGATCACAAATCCAAAGAGTGCCGTGTTTAGGATAATGCTTCTGCAAAGAATTCAGTGAAGTAGCACAAGCAAAGAACAAGACCGATCACATTCTGAGAAACGGGAGCTTTGAGTTAGTAAAATGGAAATTTCCTGGGTATCTGCCTGGATTTGAGAAGATGACGGTGGCCAGGGATGCTGATCACACATAAAAACCTGAACGCTTGAATGAATTGAGTGTGTGTGTTCCAGGGCTGAAGGCAACGTTGATTGCAGCATTGATCAACGTGGTAGCGGAAGCCTGTATGTAGTCCTTTTGCTTACATTGTTATCTAACCTTCCCTTCAGTTGTTTGTTTTTATTAGATCACTTGGAAGCAAAGTATTTCCTCCAAGAAACTTTTACTTGTCTTTTTCTTGGAAAGATGCTTTGTCTCCCGATGTTAAGACTTTTCCTTTCACACATATAGATTTACAGCTGTTAGCAAATCTGATGAGCCTCTTAGGACATCCAACTGCTCTCTTTAATGACTTGGCATTTCATGTGTTTTATAGAGTAATATGTTGGTGTTGTGCACATATCGAGCGCTCTATTTAAAAATAAAGTAAGTTTCAGAGCTGACATGACATCAATGGATTAATCTTGCAGAAACTTTTCCTGCATTTCATGTGATGAGGGTGCAGACGCTTCCCCGTGTTTCGACTGGTGCCCTTTCCTGCTTAGCAGACGTGCTTGATTCACACCTCAGGTTGCTCTCTGTGAAGTCACTTTTAGTTTGATGCCATTTTAAGTCAGAAATAGGAATCGAGGTGGGGCAGTGCCCAGGTTCCCTCTATAGGGAAAACATAGAGGCTGTCTCAGCTGTGTGAGAATCTGACCTCAGCTAGCTCAGTAAAGGCCTTGCCAGCTGGGAAACTGGAGTGACCCAAACAGATTTCAGTGATCTGTGCTTCATGTCAGTTTGAAATGAGTCTTGTGCTGTTAAACTAATGCCTTTGCTCTTTCTTCTCCTAGGTTATCCTGGGCAGGACTTCGACTGGGCAGACTACCTCAAACAGTGCGGTGCTGAGGCAGCTCCCCAGAGCTGCTTCCCTTTGGTAAGGATCTCTAGAAGAAAAATCTCTTCTATGATGTGTGAATGACACTCGTGATTCTGTGGAGAAGAACCTTTTGGGGTTTTTGACTTAAATTAGCTTTCCAGTTAGAATGGAATAGAACAGATCAGTTGGAAAGGACCTACAATGGTCACCTAGCCCAACCGCCTGACCTCTTTGAGGCTGCCCAGAAGTTAAAGCATATCAATAAGGGCTTTGTCCAAATGCCTCTTAAATGCTGACAGGCTCGTGGCATCATCCTCCTCTCTAGGAAACTTGTTCCAGTGTTTGACCACTTTCTGACTAAAGAAATGCTTCCTCAAGTCTGAACCTCCCCTGATGCAGCTGTGGACCGTTCCCACACATCCTGCTTCTGGATCCCAGGGAGAAAACATGAGCACCACCCTCTCCACTTCCCACCCAGGAAGCTGTAGAGTACTGAAATCGCCCCTTAGCCTCCTTTTCTCCAAACTAGACAAACCCAGAGTGCTTAGCCATTCCTCCCAGGACATCCTTCCAGCCCCTTCAGCAGCTTTGTTGCCTCCTCTGGACGCCTTTGAGTACCTTAGCGCCTTTCCTGCGATAACTGAGGAATCAGCAGAGTTTAGAGAATGAAACGTGTGTGAACTGAAGTCGATAGATGCCGGTTTCTTAGGTAAGGAAGTGGTGGACCAAATTCCTCGGGTGTGATAAAGCAAGTTGAAAATAAATGATTGTTTTGTGAATCTGAGATGTGTAGGTGCCCATGGAATAGTCATAAAACAGCATCTGTCCTGGGTTCTCCTGGGAAACAAGGCCTTTTAATAGACCTTTCCATTTACTTAGTGTGCTCTTTCAATCTTCCTTCCTTTCAGCTTGAAAAATTCATTCCATTGCATTAATCGATACCAAGTCACCTTAAATTAGCTCCAAATAATCATTTTACATTCATCAGTGCCTGATGTTCTTGCTAGATTTTGGGCTTCTGTTGATTTGGTGGCAGCGTTGCTGTCTCCCAAAGCATGATACCTTGTCAAGCAGAAAAGGATATTATTAACACCTGCTTTCCAATTCCATTTACAACACTTGGGCTATTGCAGTGCTTAAGGGAAGAAATTAAAATGAATAATTACCATTTTTTGAAGAAGCTGTTGCTGGCTATGAGTTCTTGTTGCCCTTGTTCTGTCTTGTAAGTTGTGGCATCTTAGAACAGGTCATTGAATTTATTATCACTTTTCTGAGAAGAGTTGATCACTGTAGGCTGGTTCCAGCATTCATAATGTATTGATCCTATAATTACGTTGCAGAGCGCCTCGGAGAGAAAGAGTCCTCTGTCTGGCTGTTACTTCTTATCTTTAATTCAGGAGTTTCAGAGCTGAATAAATATCTGTTCTTATGGTTTAGGAATTCTATAAGTGCGGACAAAATAGATGAATAAAGTAAAATTCTACTTATCCAAAAAATGTAAAATGAAAAGAAATCTTCCTTTGCTGTCTCCCAGAACTCATTTGGATGAGGCAGGAATGTCATTTGCATCTGTGAAGTGGATTTCCAAGCTAACATAATAGAATAGAGAGCCTGGTCAGACTATTTGTTAGACTTGTCCCTTGGGTAGCAGGCAGCCGAATATTCCTGGTTGCTTAAAATGCACTCCTTTCAGTCCTTTCAGTGAGTCTCGGCATCCTTGATTTTGAGTAGAAACCTATTCTTTTCTAGGTTTGCCTATAGAGCCTTTTTTAACTTAAATTGTTTGTAGTTTGCAGTATATCTTACTTGCTAATTACATGAAATCTTCTCTATGTGAGTGTCTTTCTGTGTTATTCAGACACGGAGGCTTTTATGTGTTGCTTTTGTTCAGAGAGCTGGGGAGGGGGTTCTTTATCGGAGAGTGCAGGGACAGAGTGAGGGGGAATGGTTTTAAGCTGGAAGAGGGGAAGTCGAGATGAGATCTTAGGCAGAAATGTTTTGCTGTGAGGCTGGGGAGGCCCTGGCCCAGGCTGCCCAGAGCAGGGGTGGCTGCCCCATCCCTGGAGGGGTTCCAGGCCAGGTTGGATGGGGCTGGGAGCCCCTGATCCAGTGGGAGGTGTCCTTCCCTGCAGGGAGTGGAACTGGATGATTGTAAAGGTCCCTTCCAACCCAAACCATGCCATGATTCTATCACATACAGATGTTACTTTACTGAAGTACTCTGTCTTTTTCCCAGTTAAATTCTGACCATGGATTTAAAGAGAGTATGAAACTTGAGGCTGTGAACCCAGTTGATCCTGAAGAAGTTTGCATTGCTACAGTCACCAGGTTGAAAGATTCCTACCTCTGGCTTCAGCTGGAGGGTAAGTCTGATGTGTGGGTGAGGAGAGTAGCGGTTGCGTTGATTCTTCTGTAGTACCATCGTCAAACCTGAGGAGTATCTGGAGCAAGCTCACTGCATGCAGAGTATGGGCAGCGAGTCACCGTGTCCTCAATGAAAACACAGCAAAGCCCCATGTGTGTTGCCTGTTTCCCCGTTAGCTGTGGGTGGCAGGGCTTGTTTAAGCATTTGTGCACTGTGTTCTCCGAAAGCTTTGGCCAGACCTAGGAAGAAAACTTTTGGAGAGGTTCTTCATTAAGATAGAACAGGCCCATGTCATCCGTTCTCTATTGTAATCTTGTTTCTTGATTGTAAGTGCATCAGCGTGCACTCAGCTATGCACTACACATCTCTGCTAATCTGTGGATGGAGAATTCCCGTCTCCAGCCTTCAGGAGGAAGTAAATTAGGTCAGGGAAGAATCTGGTCAATAAAAGGGGATGAATAAACATTTGATACTGTGTTCCAGATACATCATAAGTAAAAGCAGATTTACCAGCAAGCATATACCAAGGTCATAAACCAGATGAGGGGTTTTTATTTTTATGAGTTGTTTCAATTTTTCCTTCTCTAATCTGCACAGGCTCCAAGAAACCCGTCCCTGAATGTATAGTGAGTGTGGAATCAATGAATATATTTCCAGTGGGTTGGTGTGAGACGAATGGATATCAGCTGAGACCTCCTCGGAAAGCAATAGGTATCAGTTCTGTTCTGTTTGCAGTGGTTAGCTGGGCTGATAGAGATGACAAGAGCTCCAAGAGCAGGCTACTGCAGAATTATTGCTGGCATCACTGAATTTGGAGACATTCACCACCTACAGAGACTCTACACCTTGAGCAATTGTTCCCAGGCTGTTAGGTCCAGTTGGAATTCATATGACAACTCCAAAACGGGCAGTGTTGGCTTGAGGCCCTCGCGTGCTCTACGAGCATGTGGAAACAATCCATTAGTCGCAATAAAGAAATTGTATCCGTGTGTATGCGCACACCCCCACGCACACGCTTCTGACTGAGCTGTTCTTGCCGTGTGTCTGATCCCGGTACTAGTTTTACACTTGTCCTTTTGCAAGTAAAATGAATATATGACAAAAGGATGTTCAGCGTGCATAGACTTTGAGCCAAAATAATAAGGGACTGACTTTCTAAATGGGCCGGGTGGTAATGATCCCTTAGTGACAAAGTGTTGAAAAGCAGATTCTAACTGTAGCAAGTCATTCATTTTTTCTCTCAACTAGTTAGCGAGCTCTGGTTGTTAAAGTTTAATGGGAGTTGGAAACACTGAAGAACTTCCTGAATGTTTATGAAGATAATAAAATTGTAAGATT
This sequence comes from Clamator glandarius, assembly GCA_033459285.1. Taxonomy (NCBI): domain Eukaryota; kingdom Metazoa; phylum Chordata; class Aves; order Cuculiformes; family Cuculidae; genus Clamator; species Clamator glandarius. The sequence goes on from JAUNZM010000044.1 coordinate 1,384,202, forward strand.
GGAATGAGCTGTTAATTTACCGCAAGGCAAAGCAAAACTAAATCTGAGACGTCTGCATTGCCAAAGACAGAGGAGGAAGCGAGATTCCTCCCCTTAACTAGGGAAACGATGCTTTTTGACTGGTATTACAGGTAGTTTAGGGGCTGTGGTGCAAGAAAGTATACATAAAAGGTGAAATTTCCTAGAAGGCTGGGGATATGCATCCCTGATTTATTACATTTTTAGTGAAAGTTGAAGGTTTACAGTATATATTGTACTAGACATTTCATTTCTTTGCCTTCCATAGCTTACTGTTTGTTTTCTTCTTCATTTCAGTAAACAAGCAGAAAAAAATTGCAGTAGTTCAGCCAGAGAAACAGTAAGTAACAGGATTTTGCTTTTATTTTTTTTTGTTATGGTTTGGTTTTGTTTTTTTGATTTTGTTAACCATGTTGTCTTAGGGGGGATACAGCTCTGCAGAAGTGTTGTACTGCAGGCTGAGGGGTTCCAAATCCAGTTATCTTAATGCAGGTAATTCCTGTTAATGATGAAAAAAACCTCTTGCACTGCTGTAGGAGATAGAAAACATTGAATTTGTTTTTAACGATGCTAGTGCAGTTGAGTTGAACTATTGAATAGATCAAGTCATTGAAGGTCTGGGGTTGAAGCTGTTGATCTTTCATTTTTAAAATGCTTTATCTGTGAGGATGGGAGTGCATTTAAGAAAAAGTAGCCTGATCTTAAGACTATGTTTATATGTTTGTGCTTGAACTTCTTTTAATGATGGGGAAATGATAGAGAAAATTACTGGATCCCCTGTCAGTTGTATTCCCTTATCAAATACTACAGTTTCCATAACGCAAACGTGCTTGGAGAGCGTGGCTGCCTTCACGTGTAGCTGGTTCTGCTCAGGTGGTCAGAAAAATTGGCTTTAGTGTGAGTGCTGTCATTTAGTAGATGAACTTCTGATTGTTCCTTCTCAGATTTATTTGGCTCAGACTCGCCAAAAAGTAAAGTAGTTCTGCTATCTACGATTTGTCTATAAACTGTGTCACGCGAGCCCAGTAGACAGCCTGACAGCTGGTTGTGTTGACTCTTCACAAACACCAGATCTGTCAGTAGTCCTGCCAATGTTTTCATTGCTCCTAAGACACAGCAGACTGTTGTCCCATATTTTCTAATTGAGATTTTTACCAGAGCACTCGACTCGTCGTGGTTCTGTTTTGTTTAAAATTGATCCTTTTCAAAATGTGGAAGGTGAGACTCCACACCACCTTGTGCCATGAAACGTGCCATGAAGTTAAAAGGCGGCACGAGATGTAAGCTGTGGTTGGTAGCTTTGTGTTTATCAGTATGGTAGCCTCTATGCTTCAAGCAAAGAAGGATTTTGCTCGCTGTTGCTGTACACTAGTCCTTTCCAAATGGAATTTGTTAGTTCTTGCACATTATTATTGTGAAATTAGAGGTATAAAAAGCAGATTAATAAGGTTGGACCTGGAGAAAAAAAAATAAAAGGCTAGGTTTTAGAGGTGCCTGTCCTTGCCATCTGTCCTTTTTCACAACCACCTTCTTCTTGTTTCAGAATTTTGTCTTCAAGGACAGTTCATGATGGCCTAAAGAACCAGGAACTGAACTCTTCCGACTCAGGTATCGATCAGAGAGGGCAGATAGCAGACAAAATCCTGTCACAGCTCAGCCACCTTGTTGTTCAGCTGCTCGGCACCTTCCATTAGGAGATGGAAAATGAGGAAAAGATTTGAAGAATTTCATCCCGTGATGATTTGTGGAACTTCAAAAAATGAATGAAACAAACAAAACCCATACAATTATTTCTGTCCTGCAGGTGATGCATGCGTTAAACCTGGAAATGAGATTTTTACCCCAGAACATTGCCCACCCTCAGCAGAGGATACGTGGAGCCAGATGTGTAGTGACCTATGCAGATGTTTGGGGTTTTGTTGTGTCACCTACTACATTTAATAACATTGGGAGAAACATAACAGGCGCGCTGCATTTGTGCTCTTGAGTTGTTAAGAGTCTAGCTTGAGGAAGCAGTTTTGTCTATTTTTTATGATAACTCCATCATCATGATAAACAAAAGCGGTTCAAACAGCAAAATGCTTTGTGTGCCAGATGGTGAAATCTAATAATTTTCTAAACTGTTGCAAGAATGGATATGATGAATAAGTACATCTGCTGGTGGAACAGTCATACAGATCTGTCTGTCTGGCAACAAACTGCCTCTCTGCTGTCTTCCGTACAGTGAAATGCACATCTGAAGATGCACCAAATGCAGCTTTATAGAAATGATTCATGCTCGCTTAGCGTTTTAATTGGCTTTTAATAGAGTTGTAATGTAAGTGTGACTTCATTTATTTATCTGCCAGTTATCAACTGCTGAACTTAAGATCTTCAAGTGTTAGTGTTGCTCAGTTAAGAAAAACTACAACACTGCTAGGGTAGAACAATTTTGTATTTATACATGCGTATCTTGCAATTCATATTATACAAAACTAATTTTGAGCAGTGTTGAACCATTTAATATCTTTAGAAAAGTTGATGTCACTTCATCAACGGTCACTTCCTCAGTTGCAGCATCTTTCGTTTGCTCACTGACAGAAAAGAGTCTCGAAATGCAGAGCAGCATGGTGTTGCACTGCAGGGTAAACAGTGCAGAGTAGCCTTACCAGCTTCTCCGGTGGCAGAAATCTGGGGAGGAGATCATGACTTGACTGGAAAATTGATCCGTAGTTGCTGTGCAGGAGGTGCTTCTGCTACCAAGAAGTTGGGATTGTTGTCTTTTTGCCTTTTCTGCTGGTGGAATAACATGAAGCATCGGACTGGCCAGGCAGAAATGTTTCTATTCTGATAAAGGACCAACTCTTTTTCCTATAGTTTGACAATTTGCAACCATCCATGTGAATTAGGAAAACTATTTTGGCAACACTGAGTAACTGTCATTGCTGTCATTGCAAACGTGACACTGGAACTACCCCAAATTCATGTTAGTCAAGACTTTCTCTCCTCATTTTTTACAGCTGGCAAAATATTACACATCTCAAGTAGTCATTCTTTGCTGGGGAGGTTGTAGCTTGTCATTTAAACCTTTGCTTTCTCGTTTCTCAGTGGTAATTAACGGAAAGTACTGCTGCCCAAAGATCTACTTCAATCACCGGTGCTTCTCAGGGCCTTACCTTAACAAAGGCAGGATCGCAGAGCTTCCTCAGTCTGTGGGACCTGGGAACTGTGTTCTTGTCCTGAAAGAGGTGAGGCGGTTGTACGCAGCACATCGTAAACACTGGAGCATCTCTCTAATTAATTTAAACTAATAATGGGTTAAGAGTTTTCTTGCATAAAATCAAGCATAAATCATGGACTGTTTTGTTAATGGCTGAAAAGAGTAAAAACCTCTCATTTATCTAAGTGAGTCAGCCTTCTACTGCTGAACTTTGTCTAAGGTTAAAACCGAGTAACCTATAATTACCAAGCTCAAAGGAGTTAGTATCTTTTTTTATAGCTGTAATAAATGCTGTTATTTTAATTAATAGAATTCAGCTTCAGATAATCCCAACATTCCTTTACTTTGCACAGAGGAAATACAGATTTTCTTAGTAGAAATGACAAAGTGGTTTCAGCACTTGGAAAATTAAAAGAATAAGTTTATTAGTTCCATATGATTTACAGAGATCAGATGAAATTGTGATTTTGCTCTCGAATGTAATTGAGGGAAGAGAAGGGAGAGGAAGAGGCCATTCTTCAATGCTTGAAAGCCTCTTCTCCAGAATGTGTTTCAGAGCAAATTTTCAGATGCTTTAATGCAATTATTATTTTTCTGTGATCTCCAGAGGCATCCTGAGGTGGTAGTTATTGAGTCTGAAAGCTTCCTGAGTTTTTACTCCTTGTCCACACTTTAACTGTCATGAAATGATCACTTTAAATGAACAAATTGGCTCAACATCTCTGAGATTTTCACCTTCCCTACCACCTACTGTAACTGGGAGAGAGCTTAAGAAAGACTTTCTGGCATATGTGCTGTTAAAGAAGAGCCTCATGGACGAGGCAAGCTGATTATTGAAAAAGTTCCATTTTTGTGTACAGAAAAGTCCCCTGTCCTTCCTGCTACTCTCACTGCTCTGATGTAAGCACTCCAAAAGAGCAAGTGTGAAATTCTGCAGCAACTTCATGTAACCCTGAAGGTTTAACCTGCTTCACTGCCTGAAAGCATAAAGTGGGCACAAATCCTGCTGATATGTGGATGCCGAGTGCTGCTAAAACTTCACCCAATATGCTTAGTTGTATTCATTTCAATCATGACTCTTGCTCAGTGTAGGAGTCCTAGTTTTCATTTTATTATAGGACAGACCTTCATGAAAGCACAACAGAGCAGAGTGTAAGATTCTGATGTTTGATTTTGCAAGTTGGCAGGCAGCAAAATCCTGCAGCATTTTTTGGCACATCTTCATATGTCAGACAATCTCTACGATAATCTCAGAGTTATCCAAGGTTATGTAAGACCTGGGAGTATTCAGCCCCAGGGTTTAATGTAGTGATGTGTAATTCAAGGGCAATGACTTGGAAATTGCTAGGTATGCTCGTGACTCTGCAGACAGATTCTGAAGGTTTGGCAAGAAGGGTGTCTGCTGCTCTCGGTTTTCATTCTTGGCAGTATCAGGAGGTATGTGCAATGCTGCTGTGAATGAGTGCTCTGATGCTATATAATTTGGATGAATAGAAGTAATTTCTTATTCTACCCTGGCACTGTAAAACAGATTTATTGTACAAATAACTTAAACGTATTTTCTCCTCTTCCCTCCCTCACTGTAGGTTCTCACTTTATTGATCAATGCAGCTTACAAGCCGAGCCGTGTCCTGCGAGAACTGCAGTTGGATGAAGAGGCTGCATGGCATGGGCATGGAGAGACCCTAAAAGCCAAGTAAATTCTTGTCCTGTTCCCCACTTAGTTGACCCTGATAGCAGTTTTCAGTAGTCTACACTTTAACTTCTCACATTTTGGAGAAGGAAGGCTTGCTTGTAGCATACCTGGATGCTGACAGGTTAAACTTCCGAATCTTTATAAACTTCTTCAGGAATGTCTGGTGAAGTCCATCTGATTTTAATGGTCCTTAATGTGCTCTGCTACAGGCGCGTAAGCAGCTAGTGGTGAAGTAAGGATGGTGAGGTACTGGTAGAACATAGATATGTGTTGGCAGACCTGCAGGTGGGATTTTAAGGTGGTTTAATTCACCTGAAGTTAGTATTTCAAAGCAGAAGCAGGTGCTGCTTAGGAAGCTCCTCAGGCCTCCATGACATTTCCACACAAATTTCTTAATGGAAGAAGATTTCTCTGAAATTAAGTTATAGCGGTGCTCTGAAATGGCCTGGCACAAAAGTCGTTCTCCGACAGTCTGCCCTAAAGAGCTCTGGTTTTTCTGCCGAGCATTTTGGGTTGGAGCTTCTGTGCAAGTTGACTTTGTGACTATGAAGAAACCAGGGATTGTATTTTTATATATCTGATAAATCCAGATATTCCTTTATAGTCTAGTGATGGTCTTGTAATTAGGTCACTGTGTTTCCATACTAGAGATTAGATTTTCCCAATGTGTCGTAGCACAGAATTTCCTACATAGTTTTGAACTTGTCAGTAATGCATTTGTTGGATCAAACTATCTGTGAACAAAGAAAACAAACCATCTGAACTCTGGGGTAGTCCTCAGAGTATTATAGTCGCTGGCAGGGCAGTGTTGCTGTGTTTGGTACTGCAGGCATCTCTCTCTTGCTGGCTTTGTTTCGTTAATTGAAGATAAGAGAGAGGACTACCAGTTTCCTGGGCTTATCAGTCCATGAGGTTCCTCATTGCCCAGGTTTTCCCCAGGCTCAATCTCAAAGCAATGTTCTTGCACACTTCTCAGTAAAGTACTTTTATCCTGGTAATTAGAGGATTCCTGAATTATGGCCTTATTTTCAATGCCAGGTACAAAGGGAAGAGCTACCGTGCGACTGTGGAAGTTGTGAGGACAGCAGATCGGGTGGCAGATTTCTGTAGGAAAACATGCATCAAGCTGGAATGTTGTCCAAACCTCTTTGGCCCTCAGATGGTGCTGGACAAGTGTTCAGAGAACTGCTCTGTCCTGACAAAGACAAAATACAGTGAGTAGGTTGCTGATCTCAAACCGAGGTGGGGCTTGGGGTGTTATAGTTTGGGTTTCTTCTGGCTTTGGCTCCAGAAGGAGTAAAAAACACACTGCCTTGCTTATACAAGGAGCAACTCAAAGACTACTTGTACAGGTTTAGAAAATATCTATGTGCCAACATGTAGGGGAGAAAAAAGTCAAGTCTATATTAAGTGATAGAACCATGGCTTAACTCTGTTGTGTGCGTAAAGCTTTGTCTTCTTAAGACAACGTCTTGGACAAGAACTGATACTAAATTGTAATTTAAGTGGCATTGTAATTGCTTTGACCGTTTTTGTGTGGAACAAAATAAAATGCCTTCTAGGCTTTTTCTTGGCTTTTAGGGTTTGGGTTTTTTGTAAACTAACTTTAACCCATTTAACACTGTGAGAACAAAGGGTGCATTGAGGCCATGTTTAAAAACTACCTAACACCATAAAAAGCGCCTTTGAATTAGACCAAGTCCGTGGCTGATTTTTTTTTTCTAATAAAATCTGATCATTTGTGGGCTCTCAGAAGTCTCTCTTTATAGGGCAGATAAAATTGCTTAATAACTCCCCTTCCTTAAATCAAATTGGAAAGGAAAATACAGTCACACTCATTTAGAAGTTTCACAGAATTGAGATTTCTCTTGGGAAATGTCCTCCTACTATTGCTCCAGTCCTGATGATGGACAAACATCACTAGTGACAAAGAAGAGGCGTTTCAACACGGTGCTCCTTTCTTCTCTCTTGGTAGCACACTATTACGGAAAGCGGAAAAACAAGCGGATAGGTAGGCCTCCAGGTGGCCACAGTAACCTGGAAGTAGCCATGAAGAAACCAAATAAAAGACGGAAGAGACGGAAAAACTTTTTTGTTCATAAGAAAAAGCGTTCTTCTACTTCAGTGGATAACACTCCAGCGGGATCTCCCCAGGTAGGAGACTGCCAACAGCTTTATTTGATACGGTATGTGATCCTCGAGCGGCTTCATTTGAAACAACAAACTGTTAGTTCCTTGTAACCTCAGGTTACAGCTGGCAGATGGGTGGCAGTTACATTTTTTTTTTCACTCTGAACTTCCCGGGTTTTTTTATTTCATGACTTTTTGGTTTTCCTACCTCCTCAGGGCAGTGGGGAAGAGGAGGATGACCAGGATGAGGTAGATGAAGAATCTATGACTGAGGATAGTACCTCAGAGCACCAAGATGAATTACTTGAAGAATCGGAGGTATCGGAGAAGAAATCGCTGTCATCCTCTCCTACACAGAGTGAATTGTCTCATTCCCTGGCTCAGGACCGAGACAAGCGGAAGAGGAAGCTCAGGACCTTTTCTTTCTCTGATGATGAAAATAAACCTCCTTCGCCAAAGGTAACTCCAAGTGTGGATTTGTGTTCTGGCTTGCTCACTATTGGGCAAGCACAAATATCTTGAGAGTTTTAACATCATATGCGTGTCCTCATAAAATACTCTATTAACCCATTAAGGGCATTGTGAAGACACTGCAGAATAATTAAAAATCGTTTTTATTACAGTCATCTTACAGGACTGTATTAAAGACTAAACAGAAAGCTGTAGAGGGAATGGTGAACTTACCATTTCGCAGCTGTTAGCACTCCGCACGGTTCAATCTGAGCACTGGTGTGGTGTCAGCCAAATAATGGCTTTAGAGCCTTGCTTACTGTGCAGAACAGCCTTGTGCTGAGGGTGGAGGCTGTACAGCCTCCACCCTCAGCACAAGGCTGTTCTGCACATCTCAGCTAACTAAGAAACCTCTAGAGTCTGAGCTGTCAGTGGAGCTTTACTGGGAGTGTTTGAGTCTGGGGGAGCAGGGGCGAGCGTTGGTCCGTTGCACGTGTAATATTTTGGGGATTCTTTCTGTGCTGGCGGCTTGTCTAGGACATTAAGATGGAAGTTGCCGAAAAGCTGCAGCTTGACAGTAACCCTCTGGAATGGAGCGTGGCTGATGTTGTACGATTCCTCAAATCCACTGACTGTGCACCACTGGCAAGAATTTTCCTTGATCAGGTATTATTTTCTGTCTGTTTAAATGCTGAATCTGTCACTTCGCTGCTTATCCGCTAACCAATCGCAAAAGCAGGCTAGTTACATTTCATAACAGAGGTTTGAGGAAACAAACACACGTGTGACCTGCAGCTTGGGAGAGGAGAGTTAAGCAAACCGCCAGAACTTTCCAGGTTTTTTTAGTGTTCAGTGAAGGACGTTTTGGTCTGTGCAGTGTCTGTTTCCCAAAACTGCAGTTTTGTACAGCTGCACAAGTGAATATTCCTGTGTTAAAGTGTGACAACTTGAGTACAAACATGAGTGAAGTGAAGTGAACATTGGACTTCAATCTTGGTTAAAAACCACAATCTATCAAAACTGTACTGCTAGAACTAACGATGTCTGTGGTTTGTGGTAGCTGTTTCAGTACATGCTTTTTCTTGGAGAACCCCTTTTCCTATAGAAAGATGTAGAAGTTAAGTAAAATGGCTTTCTGCATGCAATTTAGGATCATAGTGTTGGAAGGAACCTTTACAGGTCCTGCAGGAGCAGGGACATCTTTAACCAGAGCAGGCTGCTCAGAGCCCTATCAACCTGACCTTGAATGTTTCCAAGGTCACTCCACTACCTCCCTTGGCAGCCTGTTCCACTGTTTCACCACTCTCATTGTATGAGATTTCTTCCTTATATCCAGTCTATTTCCTTGGTTTCTGTCGTTAGGTTGGTTTTTTATGATAACATCTTATAAGATGGGAGATGTCCCTGCCCATGGCAGTGGATTTGGAGCTGGGTGATCTTTAAGGTCCCTTCCAAACCAAACCGTTCTCTGATTCTATGAAGATTCTATCCCTTAGCCAGTGAATTTGAGCTGACATTTTGAGCAAGGAGTTAATTTGTTGTGAGGAAGAGAGATTTTTAAGCTGCCTGGAGTAGCATGAAAGAAACATCTAATTCGCAGATGGCCATGAATCTGAAATTGCAGCAAATCAAAGCTGAGGGAGCAGGGAAAATAAGAATGCAAAATCACTGTGGGATTTTTGTCTCCTTACAGGAAATTGATGGCCAGGCACTGCTGCTGCTCACCCTGCCCACCGTTCAGGAGTGTATGGACTTGAAGCTTGGACCAGCTATTAAACTTTGCCATCACATTGAGAGGGTCAAGCTTGCCTTTTACCAGCAGTTTGCTAACTGAGGAGCAGCCAAGTCGAAGTGGACCTTTGAAGCACAACTACAGAACATGCTCCTTTCTCTCTTGCAAGGAAAGCCAAATGAAGTTAAACTGAGGCCCTGGTGACCTAAGAGCATCTGTCGGCCTCGGTTTTTCACTTTGACAAAAGGAAGACAACATGTGGAGCAAAATGCCAATGCAAACACAGGGGCTACTCTACCAGCTGCCAGCTTGGGAACACAAGAGTCTCTTGCTCTGTGGTTCCCTTTTTAAAATATATTTTTTAATGATTACAGAAAAGTCTCCTCTGGTGGGAAATGACATTTCAAGAGTTCTGTTGGCACAGAACTTTAAACCGAGAAACGGATCCTGTTTACGTTAGCATGTAGGCTGCCAGAAATAACCTTCCTCTGTTCCTGGTGATTCACAGAATCTCCTACCTTCCCTGTGGATGAACACTTGCTTTACCACAGCACTGGCTTTGGAATGTGCTCTTTGCACATTCGTGTGTTAATGTTGAATATTTTAATGAATTTGTTCATTGTTAGGACAACAATGTGGCCACAGGGTTCTGAATGTACAGTAGAGTGAGAGTGTGGTCCCTTGGGAGAAGTTTTTTTGGTTGTTTTAGAGTAATTTTTGTTTCGTTGTTGTTTGGTTTTTGTTTTGGTTTGGTTTTACTACCTCTGTAGCCTGAACAGCAGAAGTGATGAACTACCAAGGAAGGGAACTGCTTCTGGACAAACCGCCTGTAGCTGCACAGCAGTCTGTCTTCTGGAGGCGTATCAGAAGTACAAATCAGTGTCAGCACACAGAGCTTCTGTTCCAAAGCTTTAGCTGAAACCTGTGTGGGCTTGCCCTGGGTGTTACCTTTTTCTCAAATGTCAGAAAAACTTAATTATTTTGCACTTCTCTTACAGATGGGCTGTAGGGAAAAAAGGAAGGAAAGAGAAAGTGCCTCTGCATTTTCTATATTTTGGTTTTCAGATAAAATTTCTCTTTTGTTTGGTTTTTTTTCTTGATTATGGGAAGTTTTTTCCATTTTCTTACAGCAAACAATTGGGCCGTGCGCACAGAGCTGTCAGCGGACTTTTGCTTTGCTACCTGAACATCTTTTTAGAGAATACGCTGAGAGAACTGCGATCAGTAGAAGACTGCAACTTAGCTCTGCCAGTGTTTGCATACTGGAAGCTATCCTAGGAGCATGACTTTGTATTTTTAACTATTTACAGCAGCTCAGGATCAGACTTGATGAAAATAGGGGAAGGGCTTTGTTTGCTTGTTTTAGAGAAAAGGGAAAGGACCAGAGGGACATCTTGCTTTGGCAGTAGACCCACAGCAGGATAGGCTGCTGATTTGAATTTTCCAGGGTAATAAAACCCAAAAGGCCATTTGCTGTAGACCTGTGCTTTACACTTCAAGTAACAGGGCTTAGCTTACTTCCCATTAAAGATGTGGGAAACTAGCTTCAGGCTCAAGATCTGCATGAAGCAAGCATTAGGTTTCACGTGGCTGGCATTCATTCACTCTGCCAGTTCTCAGAGTGTTCAGAGGAGCACAGGCAGGAGCCTTATGTGTGCAGCCCTAGTCCTTTATCTCTTGCTGAAATATATTTCTTCAGAAAGCCCTTGGCTTTTGGAGAGATGAATTTACTGGTTTCTGATAAATGCTGCCTATTCTGGTCAAATGGATTGATTCAAGCATCTCTTAGGCCTAATGTGATCGGTTATTCTGATGCTGTGAGCTGCAGGATTCTTCGAGCAGGTCGTCTGTAAACGAAGAGCTGAGTTTGCACGGTCTGTGCGTGTGTCTGCCACACAGGTATTGAGGGGGACAACCTCCAATGAGAACTGTTTAGAGGAAACAAAGCTAAATAACTGGGGGATATTTCTTTTGCCCCTTAGAATAACTGCCTAGTCATGCCAGAACTATTTACAGAAGTGCTAAAATCGGTTTTCTTTTTCCATTCCAGAACCAAAATGTAGATGTCAGACAGGCTCTTCGCTAGCTGAGTGCTCTCAAGGGAAGGAGGGCCGTGTGGAGCTAGAACAGGTTTTTTTCTCTCAAGTTGTAAGCACTGTCTGAAAATATATTAAATTGAGATCAAAGCAACCCTTGTTCTTCCTCTCACCAGATACGTGGCCAGTAAATGGATGTTCTGGCTCTTGGTGTGGTTCTTAGGTCGTCTGCCTGTCCCGTGTTCCCTTAGGACAAGCTCAATGATAAGCCATTTGGCCTGAAAAATATTCTTGAAAGAAGCATTTCTGCTTTGCTGTCAGCATCTTGTCTTGAGAAATTTGACCAGCAGAGAACTTAAGGGCTGGAAGGTGATGCTTTTGGATCATATTTGTCATTCTTCAGGGTTTCCAGAATTCTGACGGAGCTTAAAGGGCAATTTAGCAAACCCGTTAACACGGCACCTAGGGTTTTAAATACAAATGTCATACTTCTTTTTCTCAGTGAATATAAAGCAGTCAGCAGTTTCAGAGGTTAGTGGGATACTTACTGGTCGCCTTTGGCAAGTTTTATAGGCTGGATTTTTCTGCCTTGTTTTGGGAGGCACTGACAGTCTGGTCCCAATGGGATCTATTTTTGTTGCGATTTTCAAAAGGGATGTTTTCATTATTTGTGAAATGTTTTTATGCTGCACACTGTTACTGTACACTCTGTTTCCTGGAAAAAAAATGCACTCTCTTTTATTGCTGGATTTAAAAGGGATAATTGGGGCTTTATCTTTATGGATGGTGTTTCTGCTCGACTCTGTTTCAAGTTCCTCTTTCTCTATACGTGCCAGATAACACAACTGCACCTGTATTTGTTCATCTTATTCCAGCATGACTTGAAATCAGCTCACTTGCTGCTTTAGTTGCTCTGCTTCTTCAGAACTGGACTTTGGGTAGCTGATGGCTGAATCTTGACTTTGGGTGATTGTGATGTTTCACCAGTAGGAGCTGCTGGGACTGCAGTAATTTAGGCTTCAGGGATTTGTGCTGCCCTCTACCACATCCATTCACCACAAGTTATGACCAAGCTGGAGTCCAGGAGGAAGGCGGTGGTGTCTTGCAAATGTCTGCAGTACAAGAAAGCAAGCCCTCAGCTGGGCCTCGTACTCTTTTTGTGGATGGTAAAAGGAGGTTACCCTCAGCTGACCCACTGAGGGGTTTTATTCCTGCTTGTCTTACTTCCATATGCATTGTACAGTCTTGGTTTTGCACATCATAGCGTTGGAAACATGGTGGTGCCTCTGGATGGCACTTGTACTGTGCTAAGCGTGGTTTTTGCACCAACACAAGAAGTCTATAACAGAGAAGTATTTGATCTCTGAAAACGTCACAGGAGGTTAATGTGGTAGAATTGTCCCCCAGAGCACGAGCGGCTTTTCCTAAACTGAAAGCAATTCCTTCCAGAGAGGAAGGGTACAGCACTGATACTGGTGAATGAAGACTACTTTTCTCTAATGCTAAACATCTCTGCAAGTTGCTCTTTAAGGAATGAAATAAAAGGCCAGATTCATTTTTGTGTTTTATAGAACTCCAGGAGTGTTTGCAGGCTCTCCTGAGATTGGTGGAAACATTTCATATGGAGTTCGAGAGCGGCTGTTAAGATTACTTTCTCTTGCCACAGCTTTCAGCAGTATTTTGTTGTTGCTTTAGGATTTGCTAGTGTTTATTCTTGATTCCAATGATGCTTTAAAGGAGGGAAGGAGTACTTAGCTGCTAGGTCTGCAGAAGTGTAAATATTTTTACAGTTGATTGGACTGAGCACTCCATTCTTCTGTATAAAGTACAAAGACTTGGTATGTTTTTAGAAAAAGGCAAAGTGGCTTTTTTTGAATGTAATGGAGTCAGCTTCAAAACTATCAAGCTGAACTTGGATACTGGATACCTTTGGACCAAATCTGCTGTTAGAGAAGTTGATGAAGTAGCCTTATCAGAAAGCCAAAAATCCGATGATCCTATACAAAGCTACTCCTTAACCGGTCCTGTCACATAGCGGCAGACGGGTTCCTGCCTACTGTGAGCTCAAATTACCTAAAGGTAACTAAGCACAAAGACACAGGCTGTATCCGGAGACTTCCAATGTTGGCCGAAGGCTCCATTTTAAAGGGATTGTGTGCTGAACCCCCGTTTCACAGTACTGCCGACCTTCCCCAAACATGCACATAGCCTTGTTTTCAAAGGCAGCCTTTCGGGTGAAGGATTAGATGGGACTTGGGAACACCAGATACAACAAGCCTCTTTTATTGTTATGTGTTTTTCTAAAAGAAATAATAATAATCTGTATGAAATATAGCAAAAAAAGGAGTTAAGGTTAGTGACACTTTGTCTTCATGGTCATTTCTATCTTCCTCGACATTGCATCTGTTGTTCTGAAATGCACCAGGCATACTGTTTGATGAGAAGAAAAACTATTCTGTGAGGTGCAAAGCCAGCAGTGTTTGGCTCAGCTTTAAGCCATGAAGCAAGCAGGTCATGCGCTGACAAAATTCAGAGGCAGTAGGTGTGACTGACTCAGCACAAACATGGGCACGGAGCCCGTGGAAGTCCTTGCTAGCCTTGCACAGTTCAAGAGGAACAGCCTTCAGCTTGAGACACGGGGACGGCTCGCTCGAGTTGTGTGACGATGAAGTCTGGGCACAAATGAATTCTTGCCCCCTCTGGAAGTTGTTGAGCACCAGTTTCCAAGAAACCTTGTGGATAAAAATTCTGGAGGTGTTGTATTTCTCCTCTCCTCTTTCATTTCTTATTTTTTTAATTTCTTTTTAAAATAAATTTTAAATAATCTTTGTAGACAATCAGAGGTCATTTAGGAGACGCTACCCTAACGGGTACCTGCTCTCCACCCGTGGGCCTCTTTCTTATACTAACTCATTGGAACTGATGCACTTTTCCAGTATTTTGCCTTTTTTTAATTAGCTGCTTGTTCTTAAACAAAGATTTAAATGCATATTGTGTTGTGTCTCTTCTGCTTGTTTTATCTTTCTTTAACTTTTAAATATATATATATATATATATGCAGTGAGAGTGAAGTACTAAATGGGAGAGAGACCTGCACAAGAGAAGATGCCTGTTGCATCCCACCGTCGTTTGAGCAGGTGTAACAATTTAATCAGAGGATTTTTTAAAAAAATATTTTGGATGGATATTTTGCTTGTTTTGTTTGTAAATACTGTACATAAGTTTGTGGTATATATGACAGTTTTAAGTGGTTGTAAGAAAATTAAAAAAGATCCTTAAACTGTTACTGGCGGCTTTGGTGTTAATGCAGCAAGAAATACTGGGCTGCTTTGTTAATGTAAGGATGAACACTGGGCTCCAGCCAAAGCAGTGGGGCCAGCAGAGGCTCTGGGCAGTGCACTGTGCACTCTAAGTCAGACACTTGAGTCTATTTCTTTTTCCAGCTGCACCTTCCAGCCTAAATCTTGGAGAAGTCACTGTTGTGTGCCAACCAGTACTGTTTAGCATCGTGTGTAGGGAAGGACAGGCCATCTGGTGAGTTTGTAAGGCAGTTGGAATGAATGTTGTTAACTTGAGCTTGGTCTGCTCTTAGTTTTCCAGTTCTCCAGGTGCGGAGAGGAGGGAGCTGGGCTCTTCTCCCAAGTGACAGGGAACAGGACGAGAGCGAATGGCCACAAGCTCCGCAAGGGGAGGTTTAGGCTGAACATTAGGAAAAAAATTTTCATGGAAAGGGTCACTGGGCACTGGCAGAGGCTGCCCAGGGAGGGGGTTGAGTCACCTTCCCTGGAGGTGCTGAGGGACATGGGTTAGCGATTGATGGGAATGGGTGGACTTGATCCGGTGGGTCTTTTCCAGCCTGGTGATTCTGTGAAGTGCTGAGTTATGTGCCGTGTCCATTGCACCATTGGTTGTCCTTTTACATTTTTGCTGAAGAATACAGGTGAAATTTTAATTCCTTTCTGGCTTGGTATCAAGGTTGGGCATGCGGAACTGTGTGAGAGTGAAACCTTGGGACGGGGGTGGTTCTGACCCAAGGTCTTGCCTGTCTGAGGAGAAGCTGAGGGACCTGGGGCTGTTGAGGCTGGAGGAGGCTGAGGGGAGGCCTCCTCGCTCTCTGCAGATCTTGGAAGGAGGTCGTGGTGAGGTGCTGGGCTCTTCTCCCGAGGAACAAAGGGAGAGGACGAGAGGAAATAGCCTGGAGCTGCTCCAGGGGAGGTTTAGGTTGGGTATTAGGGAAATTGTCTTCCAGTAAGTGTGGTGAAGCCGTGGCAGAGGCTGCCTAGGGCAGCGGGGGAGCCCCCACCGCTGGAGGGGAGCAGAAGGCGTGTGGCTGTGGCACTCGGGGACAGCAGGCAGGGAGGGCTGGGCTGACGGCTGGACTGGATGAGCAGCCGCGAGGGCTTTTCCACCCTCAGCGATCCCACGACTCCCTCAAGGCCGAGCTCCAGCCACGCTCGTCCTGTGAGGGCTGGGGCGGGACTGACCAATGGGAGAGTGGGTGGGCGGGCACAGGGGCGGGGCTGACCAATGGGAGCGCGTCTACGAGAGGTGGGCGTGGTCAGTGGAGGTATTCACCAATAGGAGATCATCCGGGAGGGAGCAGGGGGGCGGGATTGACCAATGGGAGCGCGGCTCGGGCGGTGACGGGGCGGACGGGCCAATGGGAGCGCGGCGCTGCGGGCGCAGCCGGGCGAGGGGCGGGGCGGGGGGCGCGGCCTCCCCCGCCGCCATGCGCCGCTGAGGCGGGCGCTGTCCGGGCCTCGCCATGGGGGCGCCGCCGCCCAACGGCAGCTTCGGGCTCACAGAGAGCCCCCCGGGCCCCGGGGACCGCGGCTGCGAGAACGGGGCCCTCATGGACAGCTTCGGCATCTTCCTGCAGGGGCTCCTGGGCGTCGTGGCCTTCAGCACCCTCATGCGTGAGTGGCGGCCGGGCCCGGCCGGGGCTTGGGTGGAGGCCGGGGGTCCGGGGTGGGGCAGGGCTGTGAGGTGAGACTGAGGGATTTGGGGGTGCTAAGGCTGTGAGGTGAGGCCGGGGGTCCTGGGGGGGGGCAGGGCTGTGAGGTGAGGCCTGGGGATTTGGGGGTGCTACGGCTGTGAGGTGAGGCCGGGGATCCTGGGGGTGCCAGAGCCTTGAGGTGAATCTGAGGGCCCCGAGTCTGTGGGGTGAGGCTGGGGGATTTGGGAGTGCCGGAGCTGTGGGATGAGGACGAGGGTTCCAGGGGTGACAGGGCCATGGGGCGAGTCTATGACTTCTGGGGGTGCTAGCGCTGCGGGGTGAATCTGAGAGATTCAGAGTGGGGGGTTGTGGGGCGAGGCCAGAGGGTCTAGGGGTGCTAGAGCTGTGGGGTGAGGCCGTAGGATCCGGGGGTGCTGGGGCCGTGGGGGCAAGGCCAGGAGAGCTGGGGCTGCTGGTGCTGTGGGATGAGCCCAAGGGAGTTGGAGGTGCTGGGGCTATGGGGTGAATTCAAGGGTCCCGGGAATGCCGGGTCTGTAGGGTGAGGTGGGGGGTTCTGGGGGTGCCTCTGTGCTGTTCCTGTGCCCCACAGGGTCTGTACCCACAGCCTGCCTGCCCAGGGCACCAGCGTGCAGGCTTTGGATGCTGATGTTTACAATGAACAGCGTTGTTTCTTAGAGACAGTTCGAAGTACTTCAAGCAAATGTGCTTTCTGAAACTTGCTGTCCTCACACGCGCGTCTGTGCCAATATGATTTATCACGTCGGGGGCCGGCATGTGTTCTGCTTTGAACGCAGCCAGCAAGATGTGGTGATGTGTGGGATCCCTCAGGCTTAGAATATCCAGAAGAAAGGTTTGGGCTGTATCAGTTTCACTGCAGGTGTACCTTCTCATGACATCGACAGCAGACACGGGTGTGTTTAAGTGGCAGCGCCCTGTGCTGTGTGTCCTTAGAGCGTGTGCTGCACCTCGGAGCAGGAGCAGGCAGTGAGCTCCCACGGCTGCTCACAGCAAGAACTTGTTCGGCCACTCAGTTCTGCTCCGTGAAGAGGCTGCAGGCAGGAGGGACTCCATGCCCTGCCTGCTCTGAGGGAATCACAGCAACATGGAACAGTTCAGGTAGATTTGTCTCTCTGTCCCATACTGTAGTTACTGTCCTTTTGCTTGAGAAGCGAAACAGAAACCCATGTCATTGCTCAGCTGACTGGGAAATTGCTGTTAACAAAGCGTGGGGGAGGGAAAAGGCAACCCTACTAGTTTCTACAATTTGACCAAGGTCCTGTTTACATTGTAATAGCACAGGTACCTTTTCATCCCGGCATCCTGCTATTGTCGCTGAGTCAGAAGCTTGGTAACACTCTGTTTGGATGCTTTAGTGACTCAGTCACGGTTAACAACAGCATTGCTCTTAAAAGCTGTGCATGTAGCAGTCATTGTCATGTTACTCGATGGCAACGGTAGCCACTGGTGTAACATTTGATCAGACAGAGCATCCTCGTAATTAGAATTTTTAGCAGTTTTCTCTAACAAGGTGATGTGTATGTGTTGTTGGTTTTAGAATGGAGAGATAAAAATAGATGATTCTTACAGATCACTCTTCCAAAGATGAAGAGCTGCAGATGTCGTTTTTCAGGATAGTTCTTTTTTTCTAGAAACGGCATTACTTCATTCATTTTATAGTAATGCTGGAATACTCGGTGAAAACAAGAAAAAGTGAATACAAAAAGTATAGATTAGAAGTATAAAAGCTTAATTTTCCTCTTGTCCCTCTGCCTAAATACACATTATTTTCCACCCCAGTTTATTTAAGCCAAGCCTCTTCATAACAGGGAGTCTTAATGGGTTTCCCTTGCTGGATACGATGTGTGTTTATGCTGCGGGTCAGTGAGCCAACAATAACATTACTTCAAAGTTTGCTGTTATAATGCCTGTATCTTATTTCATGGGAATCTTGATTTAAAATGACAGCTTTGTTCTCCGATGATGGGGAAAGTGGTAGTGCAAAAGTTATAGTTTTTATTACTGATGACACAAACCTGGTTATAAATATTTTTGTATAACAAAATGCGTTTTGTCAGTACTCTTAAGCACCCCCTGAGCCTTAGTTAGGCTTTTATTGGTAACGAATGATTATAGAGTGGTGTTAGCATGATATTCCCACATGTGGGCGATGTGGGTGTAGTTGTAATTAATTTTTCTCAGCCAAACCTGCAGAAAGGTGGGGGGAAAAAAAACTGTTGTCCATCCCTTTACCTGTCAACACAAACTGTTTTAAGTGCTTCATCTTGAATGTGTAGTTTATTTCCTAAGCTTGTTGGTCCAAAAATTAGTACCCTATTGATGTTTGGTTTCGGTTACTTAGAATGGGTGAGAAATTAGATGTGAGTTGTCTTGATGAATTATTGAAATAGAAGGGCAGTTTGGTCCTCTGTAGGTAAAAGGTTTTTGTCTGCCTAAGAGGAAAACATAAATGGGCTGTAAAGGAGATCAGAGTGTGGGGGTCTTTTACCTTTTATGGCTTTATTACAGTGTATGTCTGTACTTGCGCTGAGAAGGGTAAAAGCTTCTGTGTTAACAGAAAGGAAAGTGTTTGGTACAGGTGCGGTGAACAGGCAAGTCCGTGCGTTTGTGCTGAGGGAAATGGCTGAAACAAAAAAGGAAGCAGTTCTTATAAAAGATACTATATGTCTTACGAGGTTCTCTCATTGTTTACAATACCTTAAAGGAAGTACCTGAAAAACCGCACCCTTAATGTCATTTTACTTTACAGGAAGGTTTTCCCCTCTGATAAGCCACGCAAGGGAAACGACAGCTTCTTCAGATAATAAGCTGTCTCAGTAGGTCGTTCAGTAGAATTCAAAGTGCTTTGGCAAAAAATATGCTTTTCAGAGGAATGATTTCACATTTTCATCAAGGTAAGGGAGTAGTGTTATGAGGAGTAAAGTTCTGGGGAGCTGGGACTTGAAAAGGAATTAAAGTAATTCTAAAGGCCTTTCAGAAAAAAAGGTCAGCTGAGAGACAAGTACTAGATACAAAATAACTAAAGCATATGATTTTCATTTGTTTTCTATAGCAGTTTTCTTTCTGCTTGAGCAGATTTAAAAAATGTGAAAATGGTAAGGAGTTGACTTTGATACCGGGTAACATCAGTGTTGACATACAGGCTTCTGAGCACAGTAACAAGGTTATTCTGCCTGGTGGTTTGCTAAGATTTAGGGCAGCAGTTGATAGCAAGGTGGGGCTTTATTAATAAATGCATTCTTTAAAAAGACTTTATGTTATCCTGACTTGATAATACTGCATCCTTGTATGCATTCACTCTGAGCAGTGCAGGATGAGTTTAGTGAATTGCTGAAGACTGCCTTGGAAAAAGTTATTTGTGTGACTGACTTTAAAATGTCTTGTACAGAAGTTTCAAATCACAAATAGAATGTTTGTATTTATGAAAACACAAACATATTGTACTTGCATACTGGATCGCTCTTTGTTGGATGCACTTTGTTCTTTTTCCTAGAACTCTTCACAAGCAGAAGTTGTTGGTGGATTGCCAGACACAAAGGATCATGAAATGGTTTAGGTCAGAAGGGAGCTTAAATCCCATCCAGTTCCAAACCCCATACCACTGGATCAGGGCCTCCAAGCCCCATCCAACCTGGCCTGGAACACCCTCAGGGCTGGGGCAGCTATGACTTCTCTGGGCAACCTGAGCCAGGGCCTCCCTGTCCTTACAGGAAAAAATTTCTTCGTAAAATCTCATTTCAATCTCCCCTCTTTCAGCTTAAAAACATTCCCCTTCATCCTGTGCCTGCATTCTCTGATCAAGAGCCCCTTCCCAGCTTTCCTGGAGCCCCTTTCAGTACTGGAAGCTCCTCTAAGGTCTCACCAAAGCCTTCTTTTCTCCAGGCTGAAGAGCCCAACTCTCTCAGCTGTCAGAGCTTGCTTTGCAGTGTGTGTTGAGGATTACCTGGTGTTTAGCTGTCCGATATGTTGTAAAGTGTTCAGGCATCATATCGATGGGTCGGAATCCCGCTGAGGGTAAGGGAAGACTGCTAAGATATGACGTTGAACTGTGTTAAAAGGCACGATCTGGGGAGGGAGCGAAGGGAGAGCCGATGTGTTATGAGGAGGAGGTGGGAACCCTTCCCGAGTGAGGGGCGAAGCGCAGGGCTCGGTGCAGCCAGCACCCTGGACAGCTCCGGCTCTTCACAGATCAAGCACAAATTCTGTCCAGAGCAAGCTCTAAAAAAGACAAATCTTGCTGGTAAACTTCACACGGTATAAAAGAAGGTGATAATAGCATTAGGAACAGCTCATCTGATCCTTGAAGTCAAGCAAATAAGCTGAACTTAGTTTAGGAGTAACAGGTTTGGGATTGTTTCCTGTTTTGAAAACCAAAGACCTGTCTTGTTTTATAGCATACTTCGGTATGTGTCTGTGCATTTACTGATCGTAGGTGAGAAATGTGTTCTCATAATGTGTAGTCCTGCTTAAACTTCATTTCTTTGGGTTTTTGGTTTAAAACTGCTTTCAAGATGTCTTTTTCTTTATTGGATATAGATTGTTGTAGCCCTTTATTGGATGGCTTAATGTCATGATCATGTCATGCTCATTAATATTTTAGTGTCACAAATGCCACAACTATTCTTGAAATGCCATGCCAAGAGAAAGTAAGAAACAAAAATAAAGTATCCGTTTACATGAATTATCTGTAGTCTGCAAATTAGTTGCACTTTTCATTAGCAGCTGTCTGATGCCCTTCTTTGCCTGATTGGCTCAGAACGTGTTAGATTTTACTATTACTCAGCTGATTGCTGGATATAGTTGTGTTCCAGATAATAAGATTGTTCTAAATATAATTACACATCATTCACATCATGAAATGCTTAGGGGAAAGGATAAGTCATGTTGACATCTGGAAACTGTTAAAATGATAAATTATCCAGAAACTCTGAAGCTGTGTTTAATTAGAAATAAATTCTAGACTGTGTACTGGGCTGTTGTTTAACTGTAAACTGCATAACGAGTATGCTCTTGACTAGTGTTTTGTGATTAAATTGATAGGGAGATGATTTGTACAAATACACACTGTGCATCTCTGTGTTCTGCAGTGGTAATAATTTCACGATTAATGAAGTTTGCATTCTTAAACTGGTATTTAACAAGGTCCTATCTGTGTGGACTTTGCTGGTGAAGTGAAAAATCTGGTCTACTTTCTTACGCCTGCTGGTAGGAAATGCTCCACACACAGATTCTGCGATTACAGCAAAAAGTATTCTCTCTGAAACTTAGCATGTTAAATCTCTCTGGCAGACTGAACGTGAGCTTGGAGCCTGCATGAGACTGCCTTTGCAGGTGATGTGGTATAGTGATGAGGCTTTAGGATTTAACCAAGAATAATTAAACTTGTTCACACTATTCTCCAGGATGCTGAAGACTTATTTTTCTACCACTGTCCCCAAATGACACATTTTTTTATGTATTTGTTGTCATCATATCTATCAGATACATGTTGTCATATGTAATGGATGTTGGGGATAAACACTAACCAAAATGGATTCACAGTTCAAATTCCTCATAGGGTCACATTCATAGTTCAGGTTCATAGCTGTAAGCTGCAAGGTGCTTAGGACGTGAAGATTTGTGGCAAGGAGTTTGTGTACTTGGGGAGAGGTCTCGCTATTGCTGTGATACTGTTGAAAGAGATGAGCCAGTGGAAGTAAGTAGGAGCTGTTGCTGAGAGGCAAACCGGAGAGAGGAGTTCTGAATGTTTAAGTGTTTCAAATGTATCAGTAAGTTTTATAGGACTGACATTGCTTTGGTAACTGTTAAAATATAAGAAATAATTGTCCTCCGCTTGAGTGCTCGGGACTTGGCCAAATGTTGTTTTATAGGGTTGATCTTACCAGGTTGGGACAGGCTAGCTGGTCACCTTGAATGAATACTTAGAGCAACAGCCTTTGCTTGTGTTTTATTATTCTGTTCTAGCTATTTTTTTTCTGTTTGTCAAAAATACAGATTTTTTTTTTTTCCATTGAACAAAAATGACTTTACAATAACAACTTTCTGTGGCTAACAGCGTATGTCCCCTGTCTCTCATAATTTTCTGAAGACATTGTGCTTTAAAATTTTAATTCTTTCTTGGAATAATTGGTCTGAGTTTCTTACTTGTGGTGGAAAATACCTGCTACCCTGCAGGTTCTTCCAGCATGCCTTGCTTGTTTTGAGGCTGAGAGTGTGACAAGAACAGCAGGTTGGTCTGTGTGCATAGGGTTCTAATGCTTTCAGTGCAAGGTAATTGTAATGTTAGAAGATGAAATAGTCTAAGGAGCTTTAAAATTTGATAAATTCAGCAGCCTAGGAAGAATGAATCATCTGGTAAGCACAGCTATTCAAAATTTAGATGGACTCACATGTAGTGTACGCCTGCCTTTGGCTTCCTTGATTTAATGTATTTGCTGTTTATCATTTTATACAAATGGAAACACACTGTTTCTTTTACATTCTTTTTGGTTATATCCAAATGTAAATTTGGGTTAACTTTCTGGTTTGCTTTCTGGTTTTTAATCTGCTGCAGTTGCTGGCTTAATATTTTAGTGAATCATGATTGAGTTTGTAGCCTTGCTTTGGCAGTTTTGTTGGTTCCCAAGAGCTGGTTTGAAACAACCAGCTTGAATGACTTAAAGTTCATTGATATCCATTGTCACACTAATAATGTTAGGAAAGCTTCATGTATTATTGAGCGATCCTGTGACTGCTGTACATGCAAATGGTGTTGTGAATCATAAATTGCTGCTTAGTGCATGTTAATATGGATTGATTCTGTTTGTTTTGTACTAAATAATTCATATTTCCCAAATGCTTGATTTTTAATGAAAAAAAAATCCACTTGAACACAGTAGAGTGTACTTTTCCGATCTCACTAGGTGTGTGTATCACGTGGTAGGTGTGGGCTGTGTGCTTCTCTAGCAACCTACCTTGGTTTTGATAGTTGTTTAATAACACCTGGTTCAGAGCATTAAACTTCGAAAGCTAATCTTACAGACACTTATACTGCAGGAGGTTTGGATTTGCTTTGCTTAGCTATCTCCTGTCTGCCAAGGAAACAATAGCACATGTTTCTGTCTCTGAAAGTGCTGGGAAACTCTGATTTATTATGACCTTTCAAGCAGAGCACACCTTGACCCAGCATTGCTGCCTGTGCTAAATGCAAAGATAGCGAATGCCTGTCTCTAAGATCAAATCTTGTCTTGTAATTTTAATATTTGGATAAATACTTCCTAAGCTACTGGTGCTGTTTACCTTAGAGTTCTTAAAGCAGTTACTTCTAACCCTTTATTTTTAGTACTGCTGTAGCACTGGCATGTCTTTTGGGAAGTGAAGAGCTGAATGCCTTTGTTTACATGGTGCGTATTACATGAATTTTCTGACTCTAAAGTGCTGTTCTCTCTGGGGACGCACCAAATAGGTTAGCAGTTGAGAGTGAGAACTTGTGTCTAACTGTCTGCTAAGGTAGTGTAGCTATTTTAAAGTAAGCTTTATCTTTGGGGAGAAAAAGAGGAATAAAGCTTGATGGCGATGGCTGCTGTGGTACGGCTGGGCTGCCTGCTCTGCTAACACACATGGGTTTGCTTTATTGACAGTCACATTAACGCTTTTGTCAGAACCACAGTATCATGTGCTACCAGGACGCATGAGATCAGCCTTGGGAAATTGTCTTAGACTGACTTGTTTAAGACAGGTGATTTGACTTATTTGTGTGTCTCCCAGCCGATCTTTACAAGCTATTCAACTGGAGAAAAAAAAATCTGAGCTTAAAATGTACATGTTGGGGGTAAGAAGCTCAGCAACCTCAAGTAGTGCATTTGGCTGCCCTTCTTGAAGAAGACACGTAGTCTGTTTTATTCCAAAGCGTGGGTAGCAATATTCTATTTATTTATTTCTAGTAATGATTTGTCCTCTCCTCCCTTGTCTTGAAGGGGAGCTTGACTTTGGGAGAGCTGTTGTAGGGACAGAATTTATAGATAGGCTTTTAGCTGGGTGTGAAAGCAGGTAGGAAGTAAATGTTTTTAGAGGTAACTTTCAATAACTGTAATTCCCTGGTGTTTATCCAGCAAACACAGCTGCCAAGTTGATAAATTATGTGAAAGCCGGTGTTGGCACATCATTTTCCATTGTCCTGGGTCATGTGTGTTAAAACAAAAGAACTCTGGTCATGAGATAGCTGGGCTTGGCTGATGCTCAGCATGGGTGTATTTAACTTTGCACTAAAACAAAGTCCTTTGTTCCCTGCTCTAACAAGAGTGCCGCTCAGAGTCGTTGAACTAGTGCAAGGGTTTGCTATCTAAAAACTCCAGCCACAAGGTAATTCGAACTGCTGCCATTGGAACTAAGAGACCACGATAAGAGCTGCAGTTTTGCAGGTATGATAAACATCATGGGTAACATAAAATTGACCAACAGTTGTCATTCCATGGTGATGTGAGTTTTCGGGAATTCTTGGCATGTGTGTATGTATTCATAGCTTACACAGTTTCCACTGTAGGGGGAAAAGTGTTATTACTAGCAGATGGAACAGCGTTTTTGACAGTCTTCCTATATATAATTTTTAAAAACTAAAATCCAGCCTGCATGTGTAATTGATTGTGCAAAGTGTTTACAGGGTTAGAAATTGCAAGATAACATATATGGTGCCTATGTTCTCCTGCTAACCAGATGTTCTGAAATTAGAGAGTAGCCCTATGGAATTCTGCATCTGATTCTGAGTTTGTATGCTAGTGCTTGGTTTAACTCTTTAGCTGTTACTCCAGACAGTCAGTAAACCAACGTTCTAACAAACACTTGAATACTTATCTTGAATGTTGGAAATGGTGTCATCTAATGTCAAAGCAACCCTTCAAATCACAACAGTCTCGCACTGTGAGAGTTGCCCGGTTGCAATGTGTTTTTCGGGAAGCCCAGCAAAGCCAACATGCTTGAGGAGACTGCACACTCTCATGAAACAGCACTGGATGGAAGCTCAGACTGCAGCCGGCTTCTCGCTGTTAAATTCCATGCATAATCATACGTGTCTGTATGGTTTTAGTTAGCTGTACTTTGGTAATTGGTCCAAATCTTGGAGCTTTTAAGTGTCATATCACAGAAAGATGATATTTAGACTCACAGACTGATTTTTGTTGGAAGTGACTCCAGCTGTCACCTGCTCCCACCTCGTGCTCAGAGCAGGATTAGCCTCTGTCCTGTTGCTTGAAGCATCATCCAGACGAATTTCCTAGATCTGTGAGACTGAAGCCAGCGCACACTCTCTGGACACCTTGTTGCAGAGTTTAATTGCTCTCATGGGAAATTTTTTACTTCTGTATGCTGGAATTTCCCTGGCTGCAGGTTGTGACTCTGTCTTCATGCCCCTTGCCTGTGAACCTGCAAGAAGGGTCTGATTCTGTCCTCACTGAAACTACCCACGCAGGTGAGCAGGTTTGCCTGTGTGATGTGTGAATGTGATCTTATTCTCATTAACCTTCCCTCCTCTTGGTTTTCTTTGGCTGTTTGGCTAGCTTTGCTGAGCTCTGACAGAAACGTGTAGGAGGTTTATGAAACAAAACATTTTGTCACGTGCTTTGATTTTGACCTATTTCTGTAAGTTTTAAGAAGCGCTGGAAAAACAGGTGAAATTCCTGATTATCTCCTCAGAAGAGCAGCATTATTGTAGTGCAGCTGCAGAGGACATCGAACATGATGAATAGTCTTTATTTGGAATTTCAAATTAATGATCTGAATCTTCCTAGGACTTCCTAGGACTAGAACCAGAAAGATTCTTATTGTGAACTGCCAGATTGTCTAACAAATGGAGTAATTTGTGTTATGGAGAAACATTCCTGACGTTTGAGTTGAGCCAGTTTTGTGCTGCTACCAGAACAGCTGTCCAGAAACTTGGACTTCTTAAATGTGTGTTGAAGTTACTTCACATCAGGAAAATATTTCCTGGGGCCGTTTTTGGGAGGGCAAAGGGGAGGAAAAGGAGGAAAGGCTGAATTCCAAGTACATATTCAAATGCTGATTTTCATATTGACACTTTGGAAAGTTTTGATGTTATTTCTTGTCTCCATCCTTATATACGGGCTTTGTTCTTCCCTGTGAGTCTGCGGTTTTCTCTAAGGCTGGTTGCAAAACTGTGTTAAAGTAGCTGTTAGAAATCCTTCCCCAGTACTCTGGCATTAATTATTCCTAGAATTTCAATGAAATGAGAAGACAATTTAATGAACTTGAATTTTGCATTAGCGGTACTCTGCCTTGTATGCTGATCTATTATCTGTCCATCTGGCAGTACACATGCTTGTTGGCAGAAGTGCTTTTATTTCCTTTCCTGAAAAATTCTGGCATTGAATGCATAAACAAGCAGCACTTCTTTCTTCATGTATAATTCAGCATGAAGTTCTGAACATTATTAGTTAATTAATATTAAATACGCTAGTGCGAGTGTAAGGCTCTGAATTGAAGCATATGGAGCAGTACCACCTCCTCACAGTGAGAAGTTGGCAGATTGAGATCCATCTGTCAGCTGACACACGCGCCGACGCACGTCTCTGAGTTTACGCTGACTGCCAAGAGAAACTGCGAGTGGGGCTGAGAGCATCCACATCATGACATGTTTTGGGGAGCAGCAAGTGGAAGAATTGCTCTTCCCCTCCCCAATTTGATTGATGCTTCAAAAAAAAAAAATTATAGAATCCTTATTTGAAGAAATGCACTGGCTTTTGGATGCAAAATTAATTTATTAATAGAAAAATGCTAGGGACCTTGAGCTTACCAATGTGATTATCTACAGCCTGGTGGTTTCTTCCTCAGTTTCCTTACTGGGAAGGCCCCAGCTGTCCACAGCCATGCAGAAAACACGCTCCTGTACTGGCAAAGAAGTTAAATTGCTTTCAACTTGAACCACTCTGAAGTGATAGCGTATTGTGCTCCGTAGGCAGCGTAACTTGGATACCTTACGGGGATGTGTAGGAGGTTACCTGGCAGTATTTGCATACGTCAGGAATACCTGATGGTCACGGGCGTAGAGCTGCAGGAAACTAGGCTGCTCGTTCTTAACAGAAGTATTGTATTTATGGCATGCTGTTCGCAGAGAAAACTGCAGGTGAATGTTGCTATTACAGCTTTATCTTTGGTGTAAATGGGCGGTCGTTTCCTCTTGTCGCTTTTTAATTTCTGCTGGTTATATTACATGGGGTGAAACACGGTTTCTCTCTCTGCTGTCAGAAGCAGCTAAAGGACAGACAGTAGAATGGAAAGTTTGTTAGCATGGTACTCCCTGCAAATGCTGCTTTTCCACCTGGGAGGTGAATTCTGATTTATTTATTTTAAGGTGCTTGGGTAATTCAGTTAATGCTGTGTTTGTATGAGGACAGTTGACTTTGAGGAAAACTGCCTTACTTTTGATTTGTTTATAAACCAAAATGCATTTTGAAGACTTGCAAACTGGGTAAGCGTAACTTATATACAGCATCCTATTTGAAACCTAAATTCATCAATGTTAGAGCAGGTTAAAATACCTATTGATGCTTTTCCTGACTTACATTTGCTATGGTTTGTGCCTTTTAAGACAGAATCTCTGTGAGCTGAAGGAGAGGAGAGGATTTGAGGCTTAAAATTTCTGGTTTTATTGTTGTTTTAAGAGAAAATTTCTGAAATAGGAGCCTAAATAATTATTTTTCAAGACTTACATTGAAAGAACTAATTAGTTACACTGAACCTTGGACAGGAGGAGGAAGTAAAACCCGTATATAGAGCCCATCCTTGGTGGCAAGTTTTCCCATTACCCTGTAATCTTTGATCTGTTTTGAGGATGTGTAAAGAATTAAATGTCTTGCAGCTTTAATGGAAAATCAGTCTGTATTACAGAATTAAGCCAGATCCAGCAGAGGTGAGGCTGCTGTGGTTCCCTTTCCCAGATCCGACCTTGGACTGAACATGTGTTTCCAGTAGGGAAAAAGGTTTTCTTGCCCAGAAGGAGTTAGAAATGGAGTTTCCCAAGAACATCAAACAGTACAAGTGTATGGACCAGCCACTGTTTGTTTGAGCAACTGTTTTTATCCCCTTATCTCTCAACTTTCCCCCACTTTTCCTTAATGTGTCATCTAGATCCTTCCTTTCCCTGCCTTTGATTCCTCCCCTAAACAACCCATAGCAAATCTTGTGCAAACTCAAAACTCTCCTGCCGTGCATCCCGTACCCTGATGCTCTGACCACCTCCCTCCCCAAGATGCTCCAGAGTGGCTCCCTAGGGCGGGTGTCGCCCTGGCTAGTGGGGCCGAGGCTCTCCTGGGGCAACCATCCCTTCCTCCAAGCCCGTAATTTGTGTTCCCTCATCAGCCTTTGAGCTTTGCTACTTCAGGACTTGTGGGGATGGACATGGGATGGGCTGGTGGTTCCTTGGATGGACCTGGGATTAGCTGGACAGGGGGTGATTCAGGCTCCCCCTCCTTTGTGAGTGGGCACAGGATCCCACAACCAATTTTTGTTATAAACCAGATCAAGATTGCAATAATCAAATTTATCTATTTTGTTTGTCTTTATACAGTTGGCAATGATTTCCATACTAATTTTTTTGAGTTTTTCGTATTCTAACAAGATTTAACCTTTTTGTGAAGGGATTATCTGACTAAAAATATCTGTCCTGCTTTCCTTTTCCAACTCAAGTCTGCCCATGAAAGTCTAATTTTTCATCCAGAAAATAAATATACTTTGTTGGAGAACATATTTGTCCTGTTACTAATTCACTTGATTTATTTCTGATATTATAGGTTGCCTCTGTATTGCAAGAACACTTTCCAATTTGACTTTTGGTCTCCAGTGAGCAAAAGAAAACTGCTTTTTCTAATACATGCTTTCCTATCAGAAATTAATTTTCTGGATGGACAGTCATAAAAGCGAAGGCCAATGAAATGGGGGTCATGGATTATTTTTCCATGTGAGATATACTGGTAGCCAGACGATGGATCTGTAGGAGCTTGAAGGTGATGGAAGGGGACCAGTTTCTTTAAAAATGAATCCTTAAAGACTGATAAATACAGTTGTGTAAGATAATTTATCAAAGAACAAAATGTTTCTGCAAGATGATTTGCTTTTTTGTATTTTTGTTGCTTTGGGAGTTACTGATTGACTACAATTATGTTTTTTCTTCATAGTAAAACGCTTCAGAGAACCAAAGCACGAACGACGTCCCTGGAGGATATGGTATGTTTCTGCGTGCTTTATTCTTGATCTGTTTTTCTCATGTGTTTTAGAATGTGAAAGAATGATTGTTTACATGTGATGATTAAGACAAAGAAAAGTGATGACAAGAAAAAGTTACCAAAATACATGAGTTAATGAAAAGTTATCTTCGGTTTGTTTCCCTGCTAGATCTTTTTGAGAATCCTAGAAGGGTTTGGGGTTGGAAGGCTCCTTAAAGCCCATCCAGTTCCACCCTCTGCCCTGGGCAGGGACAACCTCCCACTGGATCAGGGGCTCCCATCCCCATCCAACTTGGCCTGGAACCCCTCCCCTGCTCTGGGCAGCCTGGGCCAGGGCCTCCCCACCCTCACTGTCCTACTAAACACTTCCAGGCACGTACATTTGGACATAAAGCTTCAAGCTGAAACTTAAAGTTGCCCTAAGGTGCATCAGAATATCCACAGACTTACAAGAAGCTCTCAGCTGGGTTTAAACATATTTCCATGTTCTGTAACTATTCTACTACAGATAAGATAGAAGAGAGTATGGTAAAAGCTATAAATGCATAAGCCATTAAAGAATACTAGGTATAAAAAATACATTTTGTTTTTATTAGTTTTAAAACATTGTTGGATTCTGGCAAATCAAATGAAACCTGCACTAGTTTTTAGACTGGTGTAAATGTTAAGCTGTCATTCCAGATGTTGAAGACCTCAGTGGTTTAAATTAATCTTGTACGATGCTGCTTTTCAAAACCAATCCTGACCTTTATTTCATTTTTTGTATAATATCTGTGTGCTACAGCCTACCTCAGCCTGAATTCTGAGTAGTGCGGTGATAACCCTTAATTTTTAAGCAAAGAATCTTGTTCTGGGACTTGAGTATTGTTATTTATAGTGTGGAGTACTGATTAGATAAGTAACTCGCTGGCTTCCTGCCTCATCTCCAACATTCTGCCTTCTGTGTCGCACACCAAATGCAAGAGGATAAAGTCTAAGTAAAAGTCGTCAGGGAAGGGAGATAAATTTGGGCATAAAATATTGTTTGGATCTGTTAGGGTGTTGGAATCTTTCTAGACATGGAAACAGGAGGCAAAGCGGGTGTTGATCTGTATAAAGAACACACTCTTGCCTACGGAACGCTTCTGACATGATTCATGTAGTTAACATTGAATAAAACATCCACTGGAAGTTTGGGTTTTGTGGAAAGGACGTTGATAAAAGAATGGTAAGGGCTGGAGTCAGTACTGAGTCAGTACCGATGTGGGCACATTATATCTTTCCTGCAAGTACCAAACTATTTTCTCTCTAATTCTGCTTTGGAGATGATGCTTTCAAGGCTTTGGTTCTTGTGCAGTGTGGTCTAAGCTGCAGTACTATAGAGAAAATTCAGTGAGACTCCTTCAGGCGTGCTTTTAGGCACAATGCTATAGATAAAGGACTCATTAGCCAGCTATTAAATTGTTCATCAAGCATATGATGAGGATTTTATTTTTGTCTGTGCCGTAAGCCTGCTAAAAATGCCTAAACATAAAAGGACTGAAATACCTGGTGAGGCCGGGATACTCATTGTTTACAGGAGATTATTAAAGTCTTAACTTGGTTTAGGGAGGATTAGCCCTTGGATAATGCATGTGATACCAAGAGGATATCCCTGGCCTTTAAATTTGTAGTGAAAAGGTTTCAGGATAGTATGTTTTGGTTTATTGTTAGCAATTAAGAAAAAAGGGGTAGATTTTAAAATGCGACACTGTTAGATAAGCTAAACACCATTACACTTTATCATTCTGGTGTTTTCACTGAATAATTGAAATGGAATTCCGATTAAAATAAATTTGCAGGGTCTGTGTTGTAAACAGTTTTATGTGTCTTAAATGACTATTTCTACTTTATGCAGGTTTTTAGATACTTCCAAGCAAGCCATAGGGATGTTGTTCATCCACTTCGCAAACGTCTATTTATCAGACCTTACAGAAGAAGACCCGTGCTCACTGTGAGTGTTTCACTTCAGAATAATTAGTCATTATGGAAGTTCTGCAGTTCAGTTTGGCATGTGTGGACAGTAATGCGAGGTATAGCCAGGAAACCAATTCACACGTTAAGAATCAGTCACTTTCAGAAACCTGTGGATCAAGCTTAGTTAATCAAGGATCAGAGTTCTGCTTTTTTAGTTCATGGCTGGCAGGACTTGGGAAAGCTTTTTCTGGGCTATATAAAGGTATTTTAGATCGAGGGTAAACTCTTTCTTCTCCCTCTCCAGTTAACGAATGAAGACTTAGGATGTGAGTTTTATTGTGAGGCTGTTTACTGAAGGAGATGAATATAAAGTTGTGCACACTGACCTCCAGCTCCACTCTTTGCTGCAACAAGGCTTTTCTATAAAGCCAGGGATATTCAGCAAATATCACCCATGCTTGTATTTTCTTCTAAAACCTACATTAACAACTACAGTAGTGCTTTCATTTTGTGAAAAGAAGATCTCACACAAAAATTAATTTTGCAATGTCACGCTCGGAGCAGTGTGACTGAGGAGATAAGTGTTTCACTGTAGCATATTAAACCCAAAGATTTCATGACTAAGACCCTGCCAGGCTCTTTACAGGAGCTCGTGAGGCTAGTGGTAATTGTTTGGGTTTGTTCCTGATAGGGTTCATGCTCAAAGTAGCTTCCACATTCCTGGTAAGAAAGCCTGTGAAATTACTTCTAAAAGCTTAGTAATTTGCCCTTTAAAACCAATCTGTTTATGGCACCTGTGCACTATTTTCCTTTGGTAAACAAAGGAGCTACACACCTCAAGGAATACACTTGTGTTGCTTCACAAGCTGATTTTATTTCCTTTACTCTTACTTGTTTTCTTCTTTCTTTTGTATTCCTACATGCTATAAATGTACAAATGAAACACTGCTTTTCTCTTCCCCCTACAAAGCATTTTGATAGGGAAAATGCACTTATTTTAACACTCTAAGCACAAAGTTTCAGTTATAATTATGACAGTTTCAATAGTACCAGGCATTATCATAGGATTTTTCTTGCTTACAGATTTGAGAATGCTTTGATAGATTTGAAAACTGACAGAGGCAAATCACTTTCATTCCATTTTTAGATTTTGGAGTGTATTTTCAAGTAGGGTAACCAAAGCAAGTCTAAAATAATCAGTGTTTAAAGCTAAAACTCAATAGTTTAT
The DNA here is from genome assembly GCA_033459285.1 of Clamator glandarius. Taxonomy (NCBI): domain Eukaryota; kingdom Metazoa; phylum Chordata; class Aves; order Cuculiformes; family Cuculidae; genus Clamator; species Clamator glandarius. The sequence continues at coordinate 1,416,812 of JAUNZM010000044.1, forward strand.
TACACTGTTTTAAAATTAAAAATAACTGTGTGCTGAGTTTTCAAAATAAAAGGTTTACTGACATGCGTGTTCTCTTCTACGTGTTGTAAATAGTGTGCATGACTTTATTTTCAAACACTACTTTTCCTGTAAGTGTAACATGACACAAAACCAAGTACAAAGGTGAGGTAGAGAACTGTTAATGACTGTTGTCAGGATAACAAAAATAACAGTGTGGAGCTGTATAATTTCCTGGTCAAGGGTTGCAGGTTCTCCTTGTTAGCAGAAAAAATACCGTGGAGTATGAACTACAAACACTTGTCTTTTCTCGGGAAAAATGTATCTTAGGTGTGCAAATGGGTCTAAATTGGTGACTAAAAGCAATGTTTCAGTCTGACTTAAAATAGTAACAATTTTACTTGGCAAATTCAAACATAGACAGTTTCGTGTTCTTTCCTGGTTTGTAGTTGGTGAGTTATTTTTAGAACAAAACCAGAAAATGTAGTTTTAGAGAATGTTATGGTTCAAAGCTTGGAAAGAACTACAATTGGAGGTTTCCATTTGTTAGATTGGGGATGCAGTGCTGTAATTCAGCAGGTGTGGGATAGCATCAGCGCTGATAAAACATCTGTTAGAACAGCTTGATGGATGGGTGGTGGTTTGAGTGATTTTAAGTAAAAGCAGCACACAGCACTCTTCTCCAGTGCAGGGTGTGGAGCTGGCTGTGTGTCGTGTGCCACAAAGTTTGTACAAACCGCAGCCTGTTCCTCGCTGAACACTCAGCCAAATGCGTTTATCTGGGAGCAGCAGCAACTTGTTTGGTTGTTTGTGCCAGTGCAGCGGTTCTGTGTGAGGAGGGTTAATGCAGCTCATCAGAGGGAGCACGTAGCGAGCCTAATGTGCTTGGGGCTATCGGGTGTATTTGGCCTGTGCTGTGAGCCCTAATTTGATGTGAAATAGGTGTTGGCACATCTCTTCTCCCTGCTCCTGACGGCTGCCTTGGTGCTGTAGACTTAGAGCAGCCCCTTGTGGCCTCAAAATGACTTGTGGAGACCCGTAATTGCCATTTCCTCTGCCAAACACTAAACCTTGATTTTAATGGTTATCTATAACAGAGTTCATTGAAACTCTGACTTGACACACAACTATTAGAAAATATTTTAGGAAGTTTATGGGTAAGTCCTGCCTGAAGCAAAGTGTTCCTGCTTCATTTTTACTTTTGAGAGGCACTCAAATGGGATTTTAAGGATGAGAACAGCTCCTCCTTTACTGTTCTGAATGCACGTATTCTGTCTTTGCTTTCCATTTTCTGATGCTGTTTTGCCCGCATAGATTTGTCGCTGCTGCCAGCAGAAGCCCACCGGTCTCTGATTTGCTATTTTTATCCATGCAGTTCCTGTTATTATGTATATTATATTCCTGTATATATATTATATCCACGAGTTCCTGTTATTAAAATACAGTCAACTTATAGAAAATGGATCCTTGCTACTTGTTTTCTCTTACCCTTTTCCTTTCAGGTACCTTATCAACTTCTTGTTAGATGCCACATTGGGAATGCTGTTAATCTACATTGGTATTCGTGCCGTCAGCAGCATTGTGGAATGGCAGCAGTGGGAGTCCCTTCGCTTCGGTGAATATGGTAAATGCTTCTTTTCTTACACTGAAATGATGTTCAGGATAGAATCTCAGTTCAGCTAGTGGTTAACTCAGCTTAAAATCATTATATAATGATTATAGTGGTCATTTTAATATTTCACAAGGGTTCCTTTTGAAGAAAAATAGTTAAAATAACGTCTGTCTAACCAAGTAAAAGCTTGCATAGCAATTGCATGATTATCACTGGTAGGGGGTTTTGTGTTTTATAGGTTTATTTTTTTTTTAATGATCCTAAGTGACTGACAGAATTAAGAATAAATAAATAAAGGACTCACCAAGTTGAAGTACTTTAATTGCAAACTTCCCAAGCCTTGAAATCAAATAGCATGAATTGCTATTTGCTTTAGTGTCAGAGGTGTAAGATGGAGATGATGACAAGCATCTGTCTTAGGAGAAATAACTGCCTATACCATTAGGGCATTTTTTGTCAGATTTCGGTAAGTTTAATGTGTATCTTTCAGGGTTCAGTTTATGACCATTTAAGCTGTTTAAATCAGCACTGCCACAACCTTGTTTACGTGCTGTTTTCCCACATGTCACAGTCCAGTATTTTGACTCTTTTCCTTGGACTGGTGCACATCAGACTCTTTGGGGAACTGATTCAGAGCTAAACCAGCAGAAAATTCACTGTGTGTAGAAAGTAAATAGTCCCTCTGGATAAGTCCCCAGATTTGGTTCCCTAAGGGATTAAGTAAGCACCAGTGCCCAGAGAAGGGAAGAGGGCAAGGAAAGAGCTGAGAGATTGCGAAGCTTTATGACCTATTGCCCACAGTCCCTTTTTCTGATTGTTGATTTGACTTGTGGCCATTTAAGATGTTTGAACAGCTTTCGGTCCATATAAATTTGGCTTTCTGCTCAGAGCAAAAAAAAAAACTTGCATCCCTTACAATTATAAGTTCTTATAATCATATCAGATACTAGATTTTATTTCTTCTTAATATCATTCTGTTTTTTTCTTGTGTAATCTGTTCTCCTTTCCCATTTTATTGTCTTTTTAACAATAAGTGTTCTGTGTGGATGGGAAGATGTGGGGAGTATATTTGCTCCCCTGAAATTGATCTCTATCTCATATTGAATTCCAAAACAAACATTTCATTTTGGTTAATTATGAGGCATCTGTAACTGCAGTAACTAAGCTCTTAAAATCAACAAATGAACTTTGTTACTTGCGCTCTACAGCAAAGGCGTTCTGTGACTGATCCATTATTGTCATTTTGAGACAAGAGATATGAAATACCACAGCTGGTTTGTTTATTATTTCTTCTGTGTGTGTGGATGTATAAGTAATTATACAAGTCCTCTTTACTTATTTTTCTTCCCAATATTGGATCAAAAAGGACAAGTTGCATTGGGTTCTTTGCTGCCCTCTCCTGTTAAGTGCTAACATTGTTTCTGGAGTGAAAACCCTTGTATCACTTTAATTTAAAATTTTTCACTTTGGCCAAAAGAAAGCTCTTGTATTTCATAAGATTCTTTAAGTTAAGTTTAGTCCTGTGGGGTCACAAGTGTGCTTAGACTTAGTGTTTTGAAGATGGACGTTTAGCACATGTGGATGGTGTCTGCTCATTGAAAGGTACAGGAGACCCGTGGCATTTTATCTGGTCAAGTCCTTGCCTTGGAGATCAGTGTGATTTCAGCTTGTTTATAAGTGTGGGAAAACAAACAAGAGGCCCCTCCCAAAAAAAACCAAGTCTCTTCTTTCAATTGAGCGATGTTGTTTGTGTTTCTAGAGCCTAAATAATCATTTGTCTCAAGTTGATTCTCAGTGTGAGCTCATTTCCCTTCTTAGCTCTATTACTTGATCCCTGGTGATTCATTACTTGAAGCTGTCACAAAAATAGCAATGTCCTGCTGGTTTTAAAAGCCTCTTCTTTATATGGAACGTAGTTTTTAAGCATAAATGCCTCAAGGAAAGAACGGATACCAAAATAAATTGATAAATGGTTATTGTTTGTATGACAAAACAGCACTGCACACTGATTTACCAGCAAAAGTGTGATGCTGCCTCAAGCACTTTTTAATGTCAGCATTCTTAAGTTTTTTAGGTTTGTCTTCATATTTCCAGGTTTATATTTTGAGGTTCATTACATCAGCAGATGGATTTAGTAGAAGTGCAGAATCAGTTAATAGATTTGAGTATGTAAAGAGGAGGAAAGCTATCATGATCTGTACTGAAAAGAATGTTCCCTGCGTTCTCCTTCGCTTCTGTCTTAGACTACTTTAGCTACTGTGGGTAGAAAACAGGTGACTAAATCCCTCTTGGTGACAATGAACACTACTGGCAACTAAACCACAGTTGCTCAACTTTCAGTCACTGGTGTTTCCCCTTTCAGAGTTTCTAACTTTTCTTTACAACAGACGCAATAAACTGCAGTGTATTATTATAAAACCTGAGCGTTGTAACCATCTTTCTCTTGGCCCCTGGAGTGTTGATCACTGGCTCTTTATGTTTAGGAAGTTTTCTTTGTTCCAGACTCCAGTCTGATGTAGCAGTTTCTCTTGGTAGCATTTAAGCATCACACAGTAAGTCTGTTACCAAGTATTAATGCTGAAAGCCTTTTAGAGATGTTCCAGAAAAGGAAGTAGCGACTAACCATTATGCATTACTGATACATAAAGGCATCTCAATATCCGTTGCCCGTTATTAATTCCCAGACTAAAAATTTTAAGCTGCCTTTGAAGATGCTGCAAACAGTGGGGGAGACTGAAGAGCTGACACGTCCTCCAAAGCTTCTTCCTCGTTTCCAGCAAAGTGCTGCTTTAAGCTCACCTGCAATGCATGTTAGGCATACCAGTCCTCTTTTTCCTGTTTTTGTTCTATTTTTCCGCTCCTTGCTTTCATGGAGTATAATAGTCTGCATGAATTTTTGTGTTCAGATATTTGTGATCTTCATTCTGTCCAGGCAAATAATTTAATGCATTCTTGTTTTCATTCTGCTCCGAGGGGATGCAGCAGAATTTCAAACCCTTTAAGACTGAAACTAAAATGTGATCTTAATGTTTTGTTCATTTTTTTAATTAATATTTTTATGGCAGCTCTTGCAGCTGCTGATTCAACTGCAGTTGGTTAATTATTGGTAACTAAGTTTATAGAAAGGAAAACTGTGTTTAAGGTAGCCTAGGGAGAATGGCAGAAATCATCATGCTTCTGCTTGACGCTGAAGGGAAAGATATTTTTCCCCAGCTATGTTTCCCTTAAGTTTTCCCTTTTTAGAAATTTAATACTTCATACTTTAATACTTCGGGTCAAAAGTAACAATTTGATGAGAAATAAATTCAGTGCAACCGTACCTGTCTTGCTTTCATCAGGTTCTGTAAAACTGAGCATATAAACAGGTAAAGCTGAATCAGATGAAGTTCTTCTATATTCAGTGTCTAACCGATGCTTTTAATATAAAAGTTTGGGGTGAAGCTGAAGGAGAGGAAGGAGCAGCTCTAAGGAGATTGGAGAGGGCGCTTTAAGAGGGTGTACCTGCCTTGCCTCTGCCAGTACTGCTTCTCCAAAATGTTTGTTGTTAGTTAAATCCACCCTGTGTGTACACTGACCCTTTCTTTCTTGCAGGTGACCCACTGCAGTGCCGCGCGTGGGTGGGCCAGTGCGTGCTCTACATAATGATTATGACATTTGAGAAAACCATCATCATTATAGTGCTGCTTATACCTCAGTGGAAAGAGGTTTGTATTCTTACAGCATTTTACAGACTAATGAATTGCAGGTGGAAGCTGAAAAATAACAGACTTCTCATAGCGTTTATTGGTTTGGCTTGGGCATCACGACCGTCTGCAGTCAGAGCCATTTAACTGAGTGGTAATGCTGTGTTCTTTTAGCTTGATTAGGGTGCTGCCAATTAGGCTTTCTGGCATCCATTTCCAGGAATATCTTACAATATTTTGGAGGTTTTTATGGACTGCAACACAGAAAATTTTATTATGTCTCCTTGCCTGAGTGCTCTTGAAGCTGTTAAGTGGTTCTTCCTTTTCTTAATTCTTTAACCCTTACATACAGCTATTTTGCATTGCTGCTTGTAGTAATTTAAAGGATCTTCTTTGCCTGATGTTGTTGATAGATCTAAACCCTGGAGTTTAGTGAAGCCATTGCCGATGACTGAATAAATACTTGTTTTCATAGAATCTGTTCAACATAATATTCAAGGTGATGGTCTGTGGTGTTACAGCCCATTAAAACTAGTCGATCGCTATTGTGTGCTCTGGACTGCTTTGGGAACTGTCTTCTCCTTACTGAGTATTTTGTAAAACTCTGCTGTTTAAATTTCCTGAAGATGGAACTTAAAACATGTTCCTGGGGAGCATGCAGCTCTAAGAAGTTCCAGATGCTTCTAACACAGCTCTTCAGACTTCTGTAAACAAAAATGACAGAAAGAAGTTTCTTGCCAACCCCAGTTATCTGTGATAATTCATAAGCTGTCCTAAGTACTTTGCTTTCTCACAAAGCTGTACTTTCTTGGTTCGTTTTAATTCTTTCGGTAGCATTAGGTAGTACATGAACAGTTGCACTTAATCTGCTTATCTGCACGTGCTGCCATGATATGAACTGAATCCATTTCTTTCCACAGGTAGCTTTATTGAATCCTATAGAGAACCCCCAGTTGGAGCTGGCTATCGTCATGCTGATAGTTCCCTTCTTTGTTAATGTGGGTACAGCTTGCACGCTTCTGTGAAATATTTACTTGGATATCTTTCTGCCATGTGTTAATTAATTAATGTCAGTCCTTAAAGCACAGTGTACGTTGGTGCTTAAGTTAATTTGTAAGAGGAAGGCTATTAAAGAACAGATGAAATGTCTGGCTATGTAGATTTTACACAGCTGAAATCCATACTGAGCTAAGTAACCAGGCTCAGGAGAGGTGCAGAAATGCCTCGTTAGACCTCTTTGGCCTGATGACTTCAGAATATTGAATGTAATACTGAAATATGGACAGAGAGATCATAAAATTACAGTGAAATTTGCTTTAGTAAACAGTTGGTCTCAAGGACAGCTGTGCTGGGAAGTATCCTGTGTCAGACCCTAGCTAAGAACAGCTGGTCTGTGACAGAGCCGAGGAAAAGGGCAAGTGCGCACTCATCCTTCCCAAAGTAAACTCTTCCAGCAGTCTGGAATTTAGGGACTAGAGCTGGAGATGGTGGGTATCCTTGCATTTAATGACTCCTGGTGATTTTTCTGCTTTCATTAATTTGTTCAAGTGTGGATTTTATCCTTTGAGAACCAAAAGTCTGTTCCACTAAAAGGTTTGCCTAAGCTATTGACATTTCTACATGAAGAGTTAATACGTGATCTCTCTTAATAGCAACTACCTCTCTTTATTTTCTTCTTTTCTATTGAGGAATAAAGCAGCTATGTTCTAGAACGTTCATGCAATGTGTAATAAGCCAAGTGACTGTAGGCCTGTGCAAGATTTTACCTGGTTGACCGATTCAGAATTATTGTCAAGTTTTCCTTATTCTGCCTAATTGCTGAACGCGTGCTACCCTGAGGAAAACTGAACTGTCGCTCCCTCTTCCCTTTAACAGGCATTAATGTTCTGGGTAGTAGATAATTTTCTTATGAAGAAAGGGAAGACAAAAGCTAAACTTGAGGAAAAGGAAGCAGGACAAGATTCAAGAAATGGAAGTAAAGTCCGATATAGGAGAGCAGCATCACACGAAGAGTCAGAATCAGAAGTATGTACAGCTAATTATTGCAATTAATGTAATATCAATCCAGTTCATCCCTCATGCCATTGATTTCCTTGTAGTGCTGTCACTTTAGATTTTCTTTGCATGTACCTCTAACAATAGTTCCTAGCATTTGCAGTTAAAAAACAGTGTAGTTGTGCCGTTCATGGTAATTAATTTCCTTCCAGATGGGCAAGAAGACATAATATATTTAAATATTACAGGTGAACTGTGTTACAAACGCTTCTAAAAAGCCCGCACAAAATACAAAACCAATAGACAATTGTAATTCAAAGAGAGGTTGATAGGTTAAAGTGAGAGGAAGCCGGTGGGAGTAAGTGGCCTGGTCTTGGAGAAGTATTTACATCCTTACCGTAGCAAAATTTTATTCTAAACTAAGTGGGCAGTTTTCAGTTCACCTGAAGGATGAGTGGTAGCTTTGAAGGTAAGTTGAGTTGATTGCTGTAACTTTTCAGTGTAGTAGACAGTACTGCTTATATTGGTTTTGCTTGATAGAATGACTGCCATGTATCTATCCACCAGAGCAGACAGAGAGCTCGTGCGTTCTCTCTCAAACAGCAAGCTGCCCTCGCTATTCTGGAGGTGCTGGAATCACTTCTTTGGGTTTAGGCAGTGATTGTAGTAGCGATGAATATGCATGCATCCTTCTTCAAAAGTTACCTGGAGGTTCCAGATAGGATGTGCAACGTCGCGTGATAGTACTGGCAGTAAGTCCACATTATGTCCTGTAAGCTCTTTCTTGAGCAAATAATAAGGTGCTTTGCAAGCCTAAAAAAAGTAAATAGAAGTAGAATGAAGACAGAGTGTGACTTTGATCCGTGTTACTCAGAAGCTGTGATTTGTTTTTAGATCCTTATTTCAGCCGATGATGAGATGGAGGAATCGGACGCTGAAGAGGACCTGCGCAGACTGACCAACTTAAAGCCCATTAAGAAAAAGAAGCATCGTTTTGGTCTGCCTGTATGACACATTCCCTGACCTGTGTGTGTGCAGGTTTCATGGCAAAAAACTTCAGTCAGTGGGTTTTTAACGTTGCAATTGCATCTCCCGTTTCATACAAACTGACTTCAAAGCAAGGTCTGCCAACAGAATGGAAATGGTTGGAAGACTTCCAGTTCAGTTGCACTACAGACACGCTGACCAATTATGCAAGAATGTCTTTTCATCAGGTGTGAAAAACACAGCGTTATTAAGGACTGGTCGCTAAGGGCGCTTGTATCTGATATTTTGGAGAAGATCATAGAAAACAGATACAGCAATCGTTCACTTTTGGTTACTGATGATACAGATTAAGATGTTCTCAAAAAGGCATCAGAATCAATTAAGTTAAAGGAGTGTGTTTTTATTACGAAAACTGGCTTTTGCAGCATAATTCCCAGAGCAGAATAGTTTATGGTTACAAGCTGTAACTTAACATTATTTTTTTAAGTACAAATGTTTACTGTTACCGGGTACCTATGGAACTGATAGGTGGAACAAAGATTTTTTTCCAAGTCTTCTCAAATCTATTTGACTATTTTATATTTAAGTTATATTTTCATACAGTTGTATTTAAAGATTCTCTCTGTCAGAGAAGAGGGTGCAGTTCCCTTTTTTTGTGCAGAACAGGTCAAAGGATTTGTAGCGAAAATCTTATTTATCCTCATGTCCTGATTTAAGACAGAGGGATTGCAAAGGGAAAAGCTCTCTGTCACTGTGAAAGTCACCAAATATCACTAAAAATGCAGTTCTAAGTGTGCTTTTAACCATATAATTAAAAAATACCTTTTTTAATAGGAGGTGGCATTCGCATATTTGACAAACATGCACTTTAGTGTATAACAAAGATCTGTTGTGATAGGTTACTTGTGAAATGAACATCTATGGATGATTCTGGTTCTGATTCTGCGAGTCTCGTGTGTGTACCTCTCACATCACCAGAAAGAGATGGAGCATCTCTTGTCCTTTCTGTTAGATAATGCCGGCCCTACCGGACTGGGATCCGATTGAAGCAGTTGTGCTACAGCATTGCAAATAATTCTCTCCCTTGGTTTTTGCTACAAAAGCAATCTTCTGTTTAATATGCTTTTAAAAAAAAACCCACTTTTTCCTACTTAATTTCCGTAAGGTCTGATTATCCTTTAGTATTAAAACAGAAACAAACCTGAGAGGTGTAATACAGAATTTTGGGGTTTTTCGGTGTCTGGTTTTTGATAACTGTCAGCACGTGCTGATCTGAAACTTAGCAGACACGTTCGCAGTGTCATCCATTTGCTTGGCGTATTTTCTAAATGATTGTTTCTGACGGTTTTCTTTGCTCAGTTAAACCTCGTGCAGGACAAGGCGATGTGTCAAGGAGGTGACAACAGACCTTAACTGCAAATCTGTTGTGGTGTCTGGACATCAGAAATGTTCCAAGCCTTAAACCAAACAGTTTCATCAGAAAACTGCTCAGAACTTTTTAAGGTTTTTTACATTTTTTTATAGATTTACTAGGTCTTAATGTGATTTATTACCCAGACCGCTGAAATGGGGTTCTTGGGCCTTAGTAAATACTGAACTGTGCGCTCCTGTACTTAATGTTCACTATTCCAGCATTCCTTTTCACTGCTGGGCTGCCGAGGTGAACGCGGTGTTCTGAGACTTCAGGAACTCCTCCGCGTATCCAGCCAGCTAGAAGGGACATTTTACCAAACCTGACATCTGCGAGTTTAGTTGAGCCACTGACCTCTGTTACTGTGCACTGAAATGTAATAACTGCAATAAGTACCAGTGTTTATTTTCAACTAAATCTAGAAACTAATGACAACGGAAGCTTAATTGAGTTATTTTGAAATGGGGGGTGTGGGGAATGAGGAAATGTCCCTAAGTCAGTGTTGCCTCTGGTTTCGTTTTTTGGTTTTTCTTCATTGTGTGACTTGCATCTTCTCTTGACTGTTTACCCCCGGGCATGCACCTATCTCCAAAAGCACAGTACTTCAAGGAATTCATTTTCATCAGCAGAATAGTCGGGTACAGCTCACTTTTCCAAAGGGATTTAAGAGCCAGGACTGGTTCTTGTTGTGAATGTCAGCATTTATTTTTTTAGCATAGGATTTGTTCTATTTCAGAGGGTGAAATAAAGCTATTCAGCACATGCTACATACCTCTGCACAGCCATCCCTGTCCTCATCAGCCATCAGAGAGAACTGAGCAGCGCACACAAATTTTACTACGAGCTTTCGTTTTATCTTTCTTTTCCCTCCTCTCCCGCAGTAACTTAAATTATCGAAATTATTTCTAGAGTCTAATGTTTAGTCTGTGAAGTGTCAGTATAAGATTATGGCCTTAATCATGTAAAAATATTTGTTTTGAGCAGACCTCAAACTTATTGACCAAGTACAAAAAAGTATAGAGCACTACGGAGCAGTTTCTTGAAGGTGGTTATAGCAAAGGTATAAGAATATCTCATTTTCCTGTATTAAGTGTGTAAATGTCACTTGGTTTGAGATTTTTGATATGGGCAACAAGATGACGTAGTGAAGCACTATGAGGCAAAGAGAGAAATATTTTAAATACCATAGCCAGAACAGAAGGACTGAATCTTCAGAGGGGAAAAACAGCTCTAATTTTCTCTGCTTGGATAAAAAATTTATTCCCAACCTTATCCAAGTAACAAAATCTGGTGTGTTTTTCCTCTTCATTCTTTGTTATCATGTGAAAGAGATGGAAGATGTAAAATTGGCAGTTCTCCTCTTTGTAAGATAAAAAGTGTTATCCTTGCAGTCAGTACAAGTAGAACAAGTGTTCTTGTCTGAGGAGCTTCTACATGTGAGAAGGAAGCGTGTGCCTAGTGCTTCGCTATATCTTGCTGTTCACTGAAATGCATTGGCAGTACGGTCTGAAATAAGTTTTTCGTAAAGAGTTGACCCAGTACACGACAATATTTGCGTTATCCTCAAATTGGCGCCCTAAATTCATGCCTGGTAAGCAGACTTCAGGGCAACTCATAGCGAAGGTTTAATTCAGGCTGTGCTTAAAAAAAAAATGTGATTCTGTTTAATGAAAATAAGCTATGTAGTAGATGCCAAAGTAAGAGAATGGGATTATGCCTTAGAGAAGAGACACAGAATTATTGGTGGAAATTGAATTTACGATGAACAGTCAACCTAAATGTATTACCTGTTTCTAGTATCCAACCTGTGACACATCTGCGTACATTTTAAAGACAGGTGTTGTCTAATACGTGGTTTTCAAGTTCTGGCTTTAATATGTTCAGGTCCCCTTGTCTTACTTTAAGTAGATAAATGCTGTATGTTAACGTTGCTAACTGAAATGTACTATAGCTTTTCTTCAGGGAAAACTCAAATTGAGTTGCAAATTCAAGCAATGCAAAGTGATCCCCTCCCAGGTGTCTGCTCCGGATTCCAGCTGTGCCTGGGGAGGGAGGCCTGGGCTCTCCCGCTCTGCTGAGAGCTGAGCGTCACAAGGAATTCCTGCCACTGTGCTTGACTAACCCATGTTTGCAGCTTTGCTGTGCTTCATACAGGAGAAACCAGTAACGAGAGTGAATAAATTGAGCCACATGGGGTCAGAGCAGATCGACGGCATAGACATGCAAACCTTAAGGTAGTTTCCAGTTCAATTGCTGAAAATGATTACCGTGGTTTTACAAAGTAAAACTGCAGTATCTTTAACAAAGGGACTCTTTTGTAGGTGTGTTTGTCTTGTGTGGGTACCTGTCTCAAACTGAATGTTGGGTTTGTTTGTAAGTGAATTCAGAGTGAAGCCTGTGTCAGCAAAACCACCAGCTGTATTCCGCTGCCCTCTCTTTGGACCGTGTCGTTTAATCAGTGCTGTTAACCTTCAACTTCTAAGGGTATCTGATGTAACTACATTGTATAACAGTTTACAATAAAGTTTGACTTATTACAGATTTGTACACTTGTTTCATACTTCTTCTGTGTTTCCTGGAGGTCACAGTGGCCAGACATGTACGTCGACTAAGTTCTTGATGGTCATTGCCATATTTTGGCTGCAACTGTTCGTCAGCAAAGGACTTTTCTACACTTCAGGGTGCAGTGGAAGATGAAAAAGGGGTAACTTGCATTTTTGATAGCCACTGTTAAATAAATGAGCTTATCTTGTTTCATTGTCACTTGTGCCCCATTTAACAGATCTCGGGACCTTGACCAGGTGAGTAGGATTTCTACTCTGAAATGTGAGTAACTAGGTATTTATGTTGGGTTTTTTGTAAGGAAAAGCTAGCCCACGATATGTAAGAGGAAATGGTGGGTGGTTGGCATTGGTTTAGAGAATGTATAATTGCAGAGGACAGGATTGTTCAGGCTGTGGGAGCCTGAGAACCTTCAGGATGTGTTGCCCACCTCTGTAGTCACCTCACCTGCCTCTGAACGGTGCGCACGCCAAAGGTGTTTCGGTTGGTATAATGAGTTTGGTTTTGTAAATCAGATTGCCGTGAAAGTCTGACTCTTGCTTTTGAATGAGAAGTGCCTAGTAGCAATTAAATGAAACCATTTCAAAAGCTGAAGGGAAAAGATAGTCCAAGCGGCTTGAATTCTACGTATTTGCTGTCATTTTCCTCTTGTGATCGACAGTCGCAGAGTGGTGCCGCTTTCGGGGCCACATGGAAACCTCTTTGTAGAGAAGGAGGGGGGAGCGTTGTACAATAGCAAAGAATCTGGTGTTTTTCCTGAAGTTGATGGTGTTTTTCCTGCTGCTTTGTTGTCCTGCTAAAGGGCACCGCTGTCCTGCAGAAACATTTCCTCTCGTTTGCTAAGGTTTAAAATAGAAATTCAGCACAAGGAAGGGCAAAGTACGTAACATCCAAACTGCTGCTTAACCTACAGCTAATTCCCTCTGGTGTCACATAAAGTGTTTTCTCAGGGCTGGAACAAGTAAAAGCAAAATGGGCACATGGAGGCCTCGGGTTGGTCCACAGCCAACAAATTCCGTAGTCCCTATCATCTGGTGTTGATGGGATGTTGTCATAATGAAAATTATCAGTTTTATTTTTACTTTCCGTGCTTTTCTCTGTAACGGAGGAGAAATCAGAGGCGGAGCGTGAGAAAAGGCCAGGTTTCTGTCACTGCGCTGGGTGATGTTTCTCATAAAAGCTGTGAGGAACTCTGCCACCTCTACCTTTCGCGTTACATACCCGCCTGGAGTCCTCAATCTTTGTAGGTGTCGAGTGCAATCACAGAAGCTCATTTTTTTGTGTGTGTGAGATGCAAAGAATTAATCTAAAAAACCCCATGAAAATAAAAGGGAAACAACCTCCACCCAGCCTCTCCTAGTAGAATGAGGTAGAATTTGTGATTTAGAGGTTTGGGGGGTTTTTGTTTAATTAAAAAATTGTTTCAAGAACAATTCTGTTCTGGAAAACCCTTTCCTACTGTCAGCACATACAGTAGGGAGCACGGCATTTATTTATGGCCAAGTAATCGTTCCCACACAGATGACAAGTGAAATGATTAAACTTAGTAATTCTGCTGTAAACAGAGTTTTACACTCTCAGTTGTGTAAGACCGAGCAAGTGCAGCAATAAAACCATAACGTTAAACCATATCCTATTTTCTTAACCCTTCAATACACACAAAATGCTCTTTACTGCTTAAGATCCCCGTGCAAAAGCGATTTGGGGCACAACACTATGCTTTGTACGTTAGGTTTATAGAATCTGTAGAGAATGCATTTTTTTGTCGCACTAGGAAAGAAAGAGGCAGGTTTGTGTCTGTAACGAAGTTTTCCCTTTCAAGTTATAAATAGAGCCCCGGCGGACTCCCCGGGAAGGCGTTTTGTAGAGGATGGGGCTTCCCTGCCGGCCGCAGCCCCAGCTGTCGGCTCCCGTCAGCCCCGGCCGGGCGCGGTGGATGCTGCTCACCCGAGTCAGCGCCGAGAATAAACCTCTCGACAACAACAGCTTCTGTCACCCTGAGTCATCCCGGGCTCCGCTTTGGGAAAATGACCCGGCTCATGACTTCACGTTAGATGCTCTATATAAGAGCCAACAGGCGTTGGCGGAGCGCACAAGCCGGATTTCATCAAAGCTGGGAAACAACCTCGGGAGGGATTCCGAGCACCATAGTTATGTCACAGGTATGGAAAGATCCGCGTGGGCTGGCTGTCCTCGGAGCAGGGCACCCGGCAAGCGGGAAGAGCTGGGCTCTTCTCCCAAGTGACAGGGGACAGGACGAGAGGGAATGGCCTCAAGCTCCGCCAGGGGAGGGTCAGGCTTGAGATAAGGAAAAAATTCTTCACAGAAAGGGTGTTTCGGCACTGGAACAGGCTGCCCAGGGAGGTGGTTGACTCATCTTCCCTGGAGGTGTTTAAGGTGAGGGTGGATGAGGTGCTTAGGGGCATGATTTAAGGATTGATGGGAATGGTTGGACTCGACAATCCAGTGGGTCTCTTCCAACATGGTTATTCTATGATCCTATGATTCTCTCAGGCAGTTTGCTTGGAATAACTTGTTAGGGAGCTGCTCTCGCTAATCGGAAAATTTGACTTTTCTGCTCTGTGCGACATCTTGTTTATTTTGATGTATTTAAACACTTTGTTTATATATTTTCACAGGTAAGTTGTTAGGAGGGAAGAAGGAAAACAGCTGTAAGTTACATGGCTAAGAAATTTAGGTTTTAGATTTTCTGGTTTACCATAAATATTTTTATCTACGTAGGGAAAGTAAAACCATTTTCACCCCCTGGTTTGGAGTGTTTCACAGGAGCAATTTCTGCTGTTCAAACGTGCTTTTTTTGACCACAATTTAGCAGTAGGTTTTAAAGGACGTGACTCTGCTGAAGGATGCTGCTGCGTAAAGCTTAATGTGCCGGAAAAGAGAGCGCCTGACTGAAAATTGTAACTGTTAGGATATGATATTTGAGACTGGAATTTTTATATTACAGTTGTTGTATTAATTTTGTAGGTAATGGTTTGTCTTTACCGTGTTCCCCAATAAGTTAGGACTTCAAAACTCTGAAATTGTGAGTTTTTTCACGTAAACATTATGTTTTCAATACAAGCCACGTGTGCCTGGCAGAGTTCTCGCCAGCGTGAGTTTTAGGTCGTGGGTGGAATGGAGAGTAAGGACGTGGGGAGGGTAGAGGAGCACAATTGACCAAGTAGGGTAACTCGGTTTGGCTTCTTTTCTTTGCTCCAAAGAAAAAGAGAGTTAGAAAAAGAATCATTTGCCTTGTCAACTGACACTTTTTGACTTGTGACAGGAGGAGATAAAGCACGGGCTGCACTTCTGTGCCAGCTGGGAATGGCTCCTGGCAAGCCCTGCTCGCAAACGCACTTGCATTGGGAGCAATTAGCAGTCGTGCGGCTGCGACACCGGCAGGTCCGGGGCTCACCTCGGTGGCTCACAGTAACCTTTCTGTGCAGCATTTTTGCTTTTTAGCCAGGGGCCAGCTAATCCACAGCAGCTGTCCTGCTGGAAAATCCACCTGTAATGAAAGCGCGAGAGGTTTTGTTTTAAAATAACTGGGTAAACTTGAGACTGAGCAACCTGATCCCCGGTGGAAGGTGTCTCTGCCTGTGGCAGGGGGCTGGAACTGGGTGGGCTTTGAGGTCCATTCCAATCCAAACCCACTCTATAATTCTATGGAATTCAATAGTTCTGCCAGCCTGGTTAAAATAAGGTTTTTCTTTCCCTTTCTCTGTTGGAGCCAACGCCGTCCTTCGTTGGACCATTCCCATCACATGCCAGTTCTCTTTCTAGAAGGGCAAACCATTCCCTCTTTCTAGATGGAAGCAAACCCTTCGGAAGCCACAGGAGCTTTTGATCATTAGCTGGTTAAGAAAACGTCCCCACAGCCAGGTTCCCTGGCTGTGGGGACGTTTTCTTAACCAGCTAATGACCAAAAGCTCCTGTGGCTTCCGAAGGGTTCGCTACCACCCTTTCCCCTTGCTTGTTCTGGCCGCTTGGAGCGTGTCTTCCCCTGAGATCTTATGAATGTTTTGTTTCCCACAATCCACACAAATTGGATCGGCAGCAAGCTATTCTCAGCCTTCCCGGGAATTTACAGCCAGCGGGAAAGCATGCCGAAGGCTGCAGCGCAGCCAAGCCGCCCCTGTGGAGAGCCAGGCATGCCCGCGCTCTCTCTGCAGCCTCCCTGGGACTCTGTCTGAGCCGTTCTCAGACCCTGAGGGATTCGTTTCTCTCCACTGCTGTTTTTAGCTGTAGAGGCAACGCCCAGAAATGTATAAATGTGCTCCACCGCTGCCGCCAGGATCCAAATGTCGCGGCCCTATGGATGTGTAGGGATGGTTGGAGAAGTTTCTTATTGATCTTTTAGTGTGAAAACCTGTTAGAGTTGAAGTGGGGGATGTCTCTTATTCTTTTTATTCACATCTCCTGCGTCCCTGCACTCTGCCACAGGCTCTGCCTTGGCAATCTGTCCTTGAAAAAACAAACGGAGAGGGGATTTTAATGTTGCCGGCTGCTGCTGCTTGATGTTGTGTCTGACTTGGAAGTGCTGATTTAAAGGTAGGGATCAGTGAAACAATTATATTCTAGCAAAATAATATGTAAACAGATTAGTTCTTGGAAGCTGCAGGGCACCACCTGATGAGGCATCTGTTTCTGCATTAGAATTCCTTCTCCTTCTTTGGGTTCCCAGTCTAGTGTTTCAGATACGTTCTGTACGTGCTTGTAGACGACGCTGTCAAGTGCTCAGACCCTTTAGTTCCCTAAATTTTAAGATCAATAACTATGTGTCAAGCGTTAAGCTTATTCCAACTAAATCAAGCCAGACTTCAGAATCTCTCTGACCAATTTCCCAAAGTAATAGTGAGTAGACTAGGAGATAAGCACAATTTATTAATGAAGTTTTTTCCTTCCCAAATCTGTACTACCAATCCGTACTTGCTGAATGACCAGGCAGGGCTGGACAGAGAAAATTTGTTCCTTATGCTTCTAAATTTGAAATACTCATGTGGGGGCAATACATTTGTTTCTCAGCCAGCCCCTGTGAAAAAGAAGCGTCCCCCAGTGAAGGAGGAAGACCTCAAAGGAGCCAGAGGAAAACTTTCCAAAAACCAGGAAATTAAATCCAAAACCTACCAAGTGATGAAGGAGTGTGGTAAGTCTCCTTGATGGAATTGGCTACACAGTCTTCCAAAGTAAAGCGCGGGGGTCTTTGCATCCATCGCCTTGATGGCATCAAGAGATGCCAACGGGGCTCTGCTTGGATTAATCCTTCTCCCGGTCTGGACCAAGCACGAGGGAGAGTCCTGACTCTGCCTTCTGAACCAGAGTTCAAATCAAGCTCTGGGGCCATATCCAATGTCAATGATTGCGTTGAAGATTGGAAACTTGGTCATGGATTAGGGGACTTCCAGCCTCTCAAGTAGATGAATTTGATGTGCTTGAGATAAAACAGAAATTGTAGAAGAGATAAACGGCAGATGCCGAGAGAGGGAAAAGGGACTGTACTGAACACCCAGGTGCTCTGGTGTGGTGTTGCTTTTCCACTACCAGCGGGAGAATCCAAGGAAAAAAATGATTAATTTTAACCCCTTTTCAGTGTGATGGCCTGGAACTCAGTAGTTTCCAAGTTTCAGGAGCGCCTGCAGGGATTTGGGGCCAGTCAATGGTAGTGACCACCTAGGGGTGCTGTCGGCTGCCCCGTGCTGGGGATGGGAATGCTGTGCTTTAAGGTTTGCTGAGTTGGGGGATGGATAAAGTAGTTATCAAATGGGTGCACGTATGTTTCCACAGCACTAGTTTACTCCCTGAATTTGGTGTGCTACTTCACTGACTGCCTCTCCTTGTTTTTCTTTTCCAAGAACAAATGGGCTCTGCAGCACCCTCCATATTCAGCCGGGATCGGACTGGCGGTGAGACAGTCTTTGAGAAACCAAAGGAAGAGCCAGCCAAGAGCGTCTTTGGCTGACAGTGGAGCCAGATGTGTCCCACCCAAATGACTATTGTAACATTTTCCCAGATTTCTCCCCTTTACACTAGAGTCACTGTAGACCTAAGTAGCTAATTTCTACTGGAAGTCATTCACAGAATCGTAGAGTAGTTTGGGTTGAAAGGGACCCTTAAGGGCCATCCAGTCCAGCCGCCGTGCAGTGAGAAGGGGCATCTTCAACTCAATCACGTTGCTTAGAGCCCAGTCCAACCTGACCTGGAGTGTTTCCAGGGATGGGGATTTACCACCTCTCTGGGCAACATGTGCTTCACCACTCTTATTGTAAAAAAAAGTGTTTCTTACATTTAGTCTGAATCTTCCCTCTTTTATTTTAAAGCCATTGCCCCCTGTCCTACTCTTAGAGGCCCTGGTAAAAAGTTTGTACCCATCTTACTTATAAAGCCCCTTTCAGTGCTGAAAGGCCACAATAAGGTCTCCATGGAGCCTTCGCTTTTCCAGGCAGAACAACCCCAACTCTCTCCCAGGATCCTTCTTTCTACCCTTTTTAAAAATGGGTGCAATATTTCCCTTTTCCCAGTCCCCAGGGACTTCACCTGACTGCCATGACTTTTCAGATATCACGGAGAGTGGCTTGGCAACCACATCAGCCAATTCCCTCAGGATTCTGGCGTGTATCTCACAGACTTGCACATATTCTTGCTTAATGAACCTGACTAGACTCACATAAAAGGGTACAACTTCCATGTTAATGTTTGTTATATGCTTTCTTTCTACATGTTGGATGGTATTTGTTATGATGGTTTAATAAAAAAAAGGTCGTTGGATGCACCTCAGCACCGGTGACTGATTTCAGCTGAGGCTGAGATTAATTCTGTGGACACTGGCATTACAAGCTACGATCTAGTCTGTCGAACGCAAAGAATAAACACCCAGATGACACTGTTTTCGCGTTAGTGCAATTTCCTCACACTGTGCCCTTGCCGAGAAGGAGACGGACGAAGGGGCATCCCAGAGACTTCACCCAAATCTTTGCTGATGGAAGCAGCGCCCTGGTGAGAGCCCTCGGGTCTAGGGGTAGCCTTTCCTCTCCCTCCTTCCCAGCTTCTTCCTCCTCCTCCTTCCCAGCCTTTTCCCACCCTCCTTCCCATCTTTGCCCCCTCAAGACCTGCCCACAAGCAGCTCTGTTGGGAGCCAAGATGCCTGTCGTTGCGCCCAGCATCAAGGGACGGCTTTCAGCCCATTCCCCAACGGCTTTTTCCTCAAGGTTCTGTTGGATCAATGGAGAAGCAGGGTGATTTTCACAATTCCATCATTTTCTTCATGCTCTCAAATCTTTTCAACCCACTCATGGAAAATGTGTTTTCTTTTTACCTCTTTCTCATAATGAGAACTAGTGACAGAGACGTGTCCGAGCAGAGGGCCACGGTTTGAGTTTTTAGGTCATTTTGGACTCAGAAGTGCCTTCTGTAGTGATGGGGGATTTAGGTCCTTCTCCCGAGCTGATCTGAAGTCACTTCGTGGCATGTTCATTCCTCAGCGTAAGAAGGACTAGAGGGAGTGGGCTCTGGACATCAGCGAGGACAAACGAGGGCAGGGGGCTCAAGCCTTGGGGACAAGGCTCAGCCTGGGATTCTCCTGAAGCTGCTTCAGCGAGACATTAAGGGATGTGGGAGGGATTTCAGCTTCTCTGGGTGCTGCTCCACACACCCAGGAGCAGGGCAGAGCTGAGCATGCAGCCTAAATCTGCGCAGTTAAAGCAGCTCTTGAACGTCCAGGTGATTTTACATGTGAGTATTAGAAAACTAACGACATCCACTTAATTAAAGCTTTGGCTCTTGAGGCTCTTAGGCCACTAAGTGTATAAGCCTGTGGGTTTTAAGGGATTAAAGCATTGCACGGATTGTAGGGTTTAATCAAATGTATAACAGTTTTCACTTTTCTCTGTTGAAATACACGTACCTGCATGCCCTGGGATAAACAATACGGCGTTGGCAACTACTATAAACAGTCTGCCTGGAAGGTAAGTTCTAGTGGGACGTGCCCCTGTCCTTTGCAAGGGGATTGGAACCAGATGATCTTTAAGGTCCCTTCCAACCCAAACTATTCTGTTATTCTAAGTTAAGTTTATTTTTTTGAACGAGTTAACTTGAAATACAATTCTTGTAAGGCCAGCCTGTGCTCAGCGGGCTCTCCAGGATGAACTTGTAAATGTCTGTTGAAGTAATAAAGTATTGAGTCCTGCATTAGTGTCTCCTCGCAAATCCACTGGTGGAGCGCTCTCCGCCTGGACTCTTTATCTGTAAAATAGCAATGAAATGAGCACAGACTTATTTATTTCTACAGGATCTTTGTGTTAATTCAAGGCAATAAATGGCATCAAGTACCAGGGAGTTATAAGGGATAAACTGCTGTTGAAAAGCAAGTGGTTTTGTGAGGACAGGCAGCAGTTTAGTCGTTAGGCTCTGGAACAGGCTGCCCAGGGAGGGGGTTGAGTCGCCTTCCCTGGAGGGGTTTAAGGGACGGGTGGATGAGGTGCTGAGGGACGTGGGTTAGGGATTGGTGGGAATGGTTGGACTCGATGAACCAGTGGGTCTCTTCCAACCTGGTGATTCTATGATTCTACAAAGGCCGTTTGCTCTCCTGGAGCAGCCAGCACAGGGCGGAGAAAGCAGGGTGGGAGGGCAGGGTTCAGCCTTCGTCTGCCCAGGGTGGAGAGGAGAGGACGTCTCTCCAAATTGCTTCTCTCCTCAGCACTGGATGCCTGTTAACGTACCTCTGTGTGTGTGTGCTCTTCCAGATCCCTAGAGGAACAGGGGGCTGACACAGCAGCTGCCTGTGCCTAAGGGATCCTCTGAACTACAGCCCCAGGGGATGGAATTTTTCCTGTCCTGTTGATCTTGTATTGAGTATGTATTTTAGGAATTACATCAGCATAACACTGCCCGTAATTATTTGTGTTTAAAATAGAACTCTTAAGATAATTTCTTTTTCTAGGGCCACAAGCCAGCCCTTGACCGACAAAGACTTCACAGGAACTGCTCAAAGTCCCTATTGTATGAAGATTTTTATTATAAAATAAGAGGTGAAAAGAGTCATCCCGCTTGGTTTCCAGGTACATCCAGGTGCGGAGTTCTCCCAGCACTAAGCTGTGCAAACAGCACCCCTGAGGGCACAGGTTAAAGGTGGCTTTGCCGAACCCCCAGCTGGGTGTGTCTCAGCTGTGTTAGGGCTGGACAAAGCCAGCTCTGCTCCAGCACGGAGGCGGCTGCTGCCCCACTTGGGCTTTGGGTGGTTTCTGTCATCTTTGTACACGTGTACGTCCAGGCACCGACGTAGCCCCTCTCTCCCTAGGGAACCCAGCAAGGTCTGATTGCTTTGCTTTTACTGCTTAGCTAAGGCCCAGCCACGAATGATTTTGTTACTTGACAAACGAGGATTATGGACTGTCAGAGGGAACTAGGAGAAGCCTGGCTGGAAAGCTGCCAGGAGGAGAAGGACCTGGGGGTGCTGGTTGACAGCAACTGAACATGAGCCAGCAGTGTGCCCAGGGGGCCAAGAAGGCCAATGGCATCTTGGCTTGGATCAGAAACAGCGTGACCAGCAGGGCCAGGGAGGTTCTTCTCCCTCTGTACTCGGCACTGGTGAGACCGCTCCTCGAATCCTGGGGTCAGTTCTGGGCCCCTCACCACAAGAAGGATGTTGAGGCTCTGGAGCGAGTCCAGAGAAGAGCAACGAAGCTGGTGAAGGGGCTGGAGAACAAGAGGAGCGGCTGGGAGAGCTGGGGGGGTTTAGCCTGGAGAAGAGGAGGCTGAGGGGAGACCTCATTGCTCTCTCCAACTACCTGAGGGGAGGTTGTGGAGAGGAGGGAGCTGGGCTCTTCTCTCCAGGGACAGGATGAGAGGGAATGGCCTCAAGCTCCGCCAGGGGAGATTTAGGCTTGAGATTAGGAAAAAATTCTTCACGGAGAGGGTGGTTAGGCATTGGAACAGTCTGCCCAGGGAAGTGGTTGACTCGCTATCCCTGGAGGTGTTTAAGGTGAGAGTGGATGAGGCGCTTAGGAGCATGATTTAGGGATTGGTGGGAATGGTTGGACTCAACGATCCAGTGGGTCTCGTCCAACCTGGCTATTCTGTGATTCTGCGATTCTATTTCAAGAAGGCACCTCCATATGTCTCATGAGCCAGTTAGATTTGAAGAAGTTGCCGGCTGTAAAATCTCACATGACTGGTACATGTCTTGGCAATCTCCAAATCTCTGAAGTGTCTGAAATAACGTCAATGCCGTGTCCTTTCAAATTATTGCTGTTGGATACAGCAGAGATTGATGCATCCAAAAATGCTGGATGTTGCACTGGCTGGTGGGGTTTCACATCCCATGGTGAGATCTAACTTTAAAAAGGAAACATAAGCATTTCTTAAATGCATTATGAAACAATAAGTTCTAAAGTTTAACAGCAAAGATCTATTGGAAAAATAAATGTTAACCAACTCCAAGTTTTGCCGATGTTTAACATGTAAATATTAAGTTTCTGGGTCTCTTCGAAGTCTACATAATATTCCTGAGTACAAGTTACTCATTAACTGATTAAGATAAACTGAGATTTCATTTGCAAAATCTGACCTTTCCAAAATGGAGGAGAGAACATTGCTTACACTGATGATCTTCTCCTCACTCATAGTAGTAGCAGAAACCATTGCTAAAAAGGTATTTGTTCTATTTTATTTTTTTAAACAATCTCTTTTGGTGATCCAGTGGTATTGGGGTAGGCAGCCAGGTAACGCAGGTAACTTCTCTGGTAACCAGCACCTGTGGAGCTTCAGCTGGAGAGTGTCATGATTTCAGAGATTTGGGTCCTTTTGAGACCTTTTTGCTTGTTTGTTTGTTTGGGCTGTTAGAGTATAAACGTGCAGGGGAACATTTGCAGATGTGTCTCATCGTGCTCTTCCCAAGGGATATAAAATATCACGTTTAAGGGATCAGTGAGTCTCCTTCAGCCACTGGATGAGGTTTGGATCCTGACAGAGGCTGCTATAGCAGGAGCAAACGAGGACGGGTGCAGTGCCAGGATGTCTCTGAAAGGCATTTAATAATTTATATGGAACTGAAAATAGGGGAGTAGGCAGATACTTGTGCCATCTGGGGGAGAAAACTGCATTTGGTATCATCTCAGGGTGCACAAAGTGGTATTGTTTAAAAAATATCAGAGAAACGGAGGAAGTCTGGTGTTGTAAGGTTATTATCTCCATTATGACTATTCAGAAAAGTGTGAAAAGTGGTTGGACTCGATGATCCGGTGGGTCTCTTCCAACCTGGTTATTCTGTGAAATACGACTGAAACGGAGGTGGGTTCCTGGGAGGCTGGGACAGGACTCGCGGCTGCTGCAGGGGTGGCTGAGGGCTCTATGAGAAGCTGTGGATGTGATGGATGAGCCTGTGGCGCCTTGGGGAGCAGCCACGACTCGCTCCCCACTGCTTTCATGTACAGACCCTTCTGAGCGTCTCTGCTGAAACACCTTTAGGTGACATTTAAACGAGACATCCCAAGTGCGAACGGGGGGTGCGTGTAGAGGCAGGTGTCCCAGGCAGTTCCCAATTTAGCCACCCTGCGGGGTGTTCCCAGGCAGCGCCAGGACCTGCCCCTCCTCCTCTGAACTCACCAGATCAGAAGAAACACAAGTGCTCAAAGGGCATCCCTGCTTGTGCAACCCGCGAGGGGTTGGAGGCCCACGCGGGGTTTCAGATCTGCTGAACATCGTACGGGACGTGGCACCGAGCTGAAAAACGTGCGGCAAAGTGAACAGCTGGGAGAGCAAGCAGACACGCAAAAAGCCAGCAGG
Organism: Clamator glandarius; assembly: GCA_033459285.1. NCBI lineage: Eukaryota > Metazoa > Chordata > Aves > Cuculiformes > Cuculidae > Clamator > Clamator glandarius. Next base: position 1,440,840 of record JAUNZM010000044.1, read on the forward strand.
TCTCTTTCTATCCTTCTAAGCACTGATTGCTCATTTGACTTTTCTGATAACGTCACCCAGGTAAGAACTGCTCAAGAGCAACACCTGAGTGTTTCTGTTTGGTTTTCTCCAGCACGCTGTTGAGATCTACAGCCTCCGTGTGGACTGCAAGGTGACTTCACGATTTGCTCACACCACCATCACCAGCAAAATCGTCAATAAAGCTAACGAGTCTAGAGAGGCAACTTTTGAAGTGGAGATACCCAAGATGGCCTTCATCACCAACTTCTCCATGTAGGACCAGCCCTTCCTTACTTGTGGCGTGAAGAAGGCAGCTCTAGGGGTTGGGAGGGATGGGAAGGGTTGTCTTTCTTCTTAGAAAGCGCTGAGCTCCGGAGGGCCCTGCGCAAAAAGCTCTGTGCAGCAAAGGTGTAGGCAGCCAACGAGAAGGAACGTGGCCGGAGCCCGGGTGAGGCTGCCCGCTGCACGGCGTGGGGGCAGTTTTGCTCAGTGGTGGTGATTGTCCAGCTCCAGCCTCTCTGAGACCCTGCAAGGCAGAGGGCTGCGTTGTGGTGGTGGTGGCCCCAGGCATCCTCCTGGACAAGGAGGGGTGAGAGAGCCAATGTCTCGTGCTCTGAGGGCCGTGAAGTGCAGTGTTCCTCTTGCTTCTTTCCCCAGTGCTTTCGTTCTAATATTAATTTTTGTGGAACCCAAACAGGTCCATTGATGGTAAAGTGTACCCGGGAATAATAAAGGAGAAAGCTTCAGCTCAGAAGGAATATGACACTGCAGTCTCACGCGGGCAGAGTGCCGGCCTCGTTAAGTATGTTGCCATCCTGAGTACGGCTGTTCCAATGCTTTTCCTCAGCTTCTTGTTTAGCTGGGGGCTGGTTAAACACTGGAATCAGCCATCTCTCAGTGGGTATAAATGTGAAAAGCAGCCTTGGGCTCCTGTTAGGAGGGATGGGGTGCGTGGAGGTGTACATATATATATATATATATATATACGTGTGTATATATATATATATATGTGTATATCATAGAATCACCAGGTTGGAAGAGACCCACCGGATCATCGAGTCCAACCATTCCCACCAATCCCTAAACCATGTCCCTCAGCACCTCATCCACCCTAACCTTAAACACCTCCAGGGAAGGCGAGTCAACCACCTCCCTGGGCAGACCGTTCCAATGCCTAACCACCCTCTCCATGAAGAATTTTTTCCTAATCTCAAGCCTGAATCTCCCCTGGCGGAGCTTGAGGCCGTTCCCTCTCGTCCTGTCCCCTGTCACTTGGGAGAAGAGCCCAGCTCCCTCCTCTCCACAACCTCCTCTCAGGTAGTTGTAGAGAGCAATGAGGTCTCCCCTCAGCCTCCTCTTCTCCAGGCTAAACACCCCCAGCTCTCTCAGCGGCTCCTCTTGTTCTCCAGCCCCTTCACCAGCTTCGTTGCTCTTCTCTGGACTCGCTCCAGAGCCTCAACATCCTTCTTGTGGTGAGGGGCCCAGAACTGAACACAGGATTCGAGGTGCGGTCTCACCAGTGCCGAGTACAGAGGGAGAAGAACCTCCCTGGCCCTGCTGGCCAAGCTGTTTCTGATACAAGCCAGGGTGCCGTTGGCCTTCTTGGCCACCTGGGCACGTGTGTGTGCGTGTATATATGATTAATATCTGACCCTGCAATGGGCTGCAGTGGGAACACCTTGCCAGGCTGGAATGGTGCTCAGTCATTGAATCTGCTTCCCCTCGAGCACGCGGGGTCATGGCACTTGAGCAGACATCACGCTTGTGGGGTACAGTGCGTCTGTGCTTCCCATGCAGTCAGTCTCAGCCCTGTGTGATCCCAGCCTGGAGGGCACAGATGCTTCTGCTCCGTGTCTCAATTTGCAGGCACAGCACCCTTGGCACGCTTATGTAATGTAATTTTGCCCACAATGTTAAAAATACTCTCTTCGATAAGATTTAATGCTTCTATTTATTTTTTTTTTTATTCCATGTGGTCCCTTGGCCATTGCTTAGTGAACTCTATAAACTTTGGCCATGGCACGCAAACCTTCCTCACAGGAGGTGAATCTCTGCTCCCCCCCCAGAATCACAGGCAGAAAACTGGAGCAGTTTCACGTTTCCGTCAGCATCGCGGCCACCAGCAAAGTCACTTTTGAGCTGATGTACGAGGAGCTGCTGAAAAGGCAGCTGGGCAAGTTCGAGCTGCTGATCAAGGTGCGGCCGAAGCAGCTTGTGAAGCATTTCCAGGTGAGCTGCCCTGGTGAGATGCCGGGCAGGGGGAGCGCTGCCTCGTTGCTCAGGCGGTGGTTGCGATTCCTGCGAGACGCTGGCACTGACGGCTTCTCCGCTTCCAGATCGACGTGCACGTCTTCGAGCCCCAAGGCATAAGCTTCTTGGAGGCGAACAGCACCTTCATGACGAATGAGTTAACTGAGGCGCTCACGAAAGTGCAGAGCGGAACCAAGGTAAAGCAGCAGCTGCCAGATGTTACTGCCAGCGGCAGCTTTGAGTTATGTCGCTTTTTAAATCTTCGCTTCTCGTTGCTTTGTAGGCTCATATTTCATTTAAGCCAACTATAGATCAACAGAAGATCAATCCTGAACTCGATGAAACCCTCCTCGATGGCGATTTTGTTGTGCGTTATGATGTGAAGAGAGGTGCCACTGCGGGTGACATACAGGTAAAAAAGAAATAGAAATCAGAACGCTTTCAGATCACAGATACATCTGATGGTGAAACGCAGTCAGAAAAATAACAACATTTACTTTGACATACCAAGAGTAGCAGGAAAAGCTATTTCTGTTGGTCCAGGGTCAGCCGGAACGGGTGGTGATGGTTGTGATTTGCAAGAACGGTTCATTCATGAAAAAAAAAAATCAGTCTTCCAAATTTTGTTTCAATACAAATCTACATTGCCGCTTTCTAGATAGCTCTTTACGTTTTGGGGGTTTTATTTTGGCTGATCAAAGTCGTGTTTGTGGCTTCTTGTAAATGAAGTTGAGAGGAATGTGATTTATGTAACTACTGAAATGACCGCTTGGTTTTTCTTGCATTTGTCGTGAGAACTGAGGCGCCACTGAGGCTGCGTTCTGCCTTTCGAGCACAGGGGGTGGTCTTACAGCCACCCCAAAACGGCAGTTTGGGGAGGTCTAAGGGATGCTGCTGTTCCCTGGTAGTTTGCTCTATATAGACAGACTTTTTTCTAGCTAAGGAAGGTATTTTAATAGTTCTTTGATTTGGGCTTATCTAGAAAAACTAAAAGCCGAGCACGTACCCCCAGCCCCTTCTTCCTATGCCACAATGTTAAGATGCGGTATATATCTGCTACCTTTTATGCATGATTTCACACTCTGTGTTTCAGATCGTCAACGGATATTTTGTGCATTACTTTGCACCCCGTGAAATGCCAGCGTTTCCCAAAAACGTCATCTTCGTTATAGATCGAAGTGGCTCCATGGAAGGCAGAAAAATTCAACAGGTAACTTACCTTAAAGTACTGACCTCTGCTTGCATTGGTCACACACCTGCATCACACCGCAATTCCGATCCCAGCTCTCGCAGAGAACCAACAAGGCTCAAAATTATGGTTTTTTTTTCTTTTTCTTGCAACAGACGAGGGACGCCCTGCAGAAGGTTTTGCAAGACCTTCGTCCGGGAGATCATTTCGGCCTTATCACCTTTAACAACGCCGTGGTGGAGTGGAATCGCTCTTTGCTTCCAGCCACTGCGGAGAACGTGGCGGGCGCTGTGGGATTTGTGCAGACCCTTCTGGCTAGTGGAGGTACCGGGCATCACCAACACTTGCAACCACACTCGGTGTCACATGTTGCTTAGAGAATAATTTTTATTAATCACATAGTGCCTCAGAACGACCGTCAGTGCTTGCAAAGCAAGTAATTCACGTGTTCGTTTTAATATTTATGATGAGTGGGATAGAAAGGTTGGTTATGGGAATGGATGAATTGTTGGCTACATTATGATATGGAAATAAGGAGAGATGGTGAGATCACTTCTATGAACCATACAAGCCACCGAGTTTTGTTTCAGATTTTTATAGCAGAGATGGATGAAATATTTCCAATAGTGCATTTTTTTTCTGAAAAATAGTAATTCACTCAAGCGTTTCACAGCTACTTGCTGGTGTTTCAGTATCAAGGGTGTTCTTGCAAAACAAAACGCATCCCAAGTTTTACTCCCATGTAAGCCTCACTACAGAAACAAAATAATCAGAATAGGCATGAAGCGTTTCACTTGGTGCATCACGCAGTGTGCTTTGGGTTATTATTTATTTTAGCACATATAAAAGGCTATTCCTCTTGTTAATGTTACGCTGCTGGTGTCGACCTAAGTTTTCGTATCCCAGGAGATAATACAATAAAGCCCAATTGTTCCTGTCTCTTTTTTTTTGATTTCTCAAGTAAGGCTAAGAGCCATTTCTTAGCTGCCGGGTAGTAGATGACAGTGTGTTTATTCAAGCACCTTTTAATGGCTCAGACATGTTTGTGTTTCCCGTGACGCATGCATGGAAAATGATCCCCAAAGAATACTCCAGCATTGCCACTGCGATATAATACACCGTAATCAAGCCCAGTAGGCTTAACCCCTAAATCCTCATCTCTCTGAACGATTACTTCCTTCAGAAAACTTTAAACGACTCTGCAGGGCCTTTGTGGATGAAGTGCGCTGATTTCTTTAGAGGATTGTCCGTGTAGGTGAGCAGTGCCTGCTTTCTCATGACAGGTACAGATATCAGTGGCGCCCTGCTGAGTGCCGTGAGCTTGCTGGACAAAGCCGAGGGGCTGCCAGGACGCAGCGTCTCCATGATTATCTTGCTGACAGACGGCCAGCCCACTTCTGGTGAGTAAATACTCACCTCAGTCCTCTCTCTCCTGAATTTTTTTTTGCCTTTTACGCTTGCAGCCCAGGTAGCCTGTGTTTCAGAAGAGCTTTGGTATAAACAGCCTGGGCTGTCAATGGATCTGGGTCTGAGAGAGGACAGCAAGAACCAGAGGGTCAGGATAGAAATATTGGGTTAAATAAACATTAACTCAGTGCAATAGCGCAAATCTCACTTGTTCTGAACGGCAGTTTTTCTAAGTTTAGTGTGGCACCAGCGTCTCTCCGAGGCCAGCAGCGTTAATTCAGCTGTAAGCTCTCTGACGAATCGGTCTGCTGGCAGCTCGTGTGATCCACGCTGCCTTGGGGTGGCTCATTTGGTTGGTTTTTTATAATCCACAGCTACAGGCTGGCAGAGATCAAGCCGGGGTGGAGCGCCAGGCGAATACGTGCAGGGTTATTGCGTCCACTGCCCTCCTCGGCAAAACAGGCTGAAAGGGCAGGTTCTGAGCTGCTCCCACGATATCGCTGCAGGCGGTGACGGTTCCTGCCTGGAAATGCTGGTAGAGAAGCTCACCCAATGATGGTGTGAAAATCTCTCCCCTTTGTCAAGCAAAGGGGCCGGTAAAGTTAATTTGCAGATTGTTTGATTCAATCCAGTCTTCTCTGACTTCACGCATATAATTTTTATGGATGGCACGTGTCTTCCCAATGCTTGACTGAGCATTTCCACCCCTTGCACAGTTAACTTGTTGTGTGCGTCCCTTTTGTCCTAAACCCCTCCTCTGGCCCCTATAATCCTGTAAAATATTTTTGCGTTTAGCCATGACGATGTCAGTAGAAGTTCGTGGAGGTCATTAATGGGGAGAATCAGGTTCTGGTACGCCAAATGCATCTCCAATTCAACTAACGGAATTCCACCCCACATATTTTTAATGTATTATTCTGAGCTATTTCTGCAAAGTCCCTAGGCAGAATTTTCCATTAAACCTCCTGCTGTCTTTTTGTACCTGTAAACCCCAAGCAAACAAGGCTATGTTTTTGTTTCAATTACAGGTGAGACAAATGTGGAAGTAATTCAAGAAAACATTAAAAAAGCAGTCAGTGGCAAATATTCTCTTTTTTGCCTTGGCTTCGGGTTTGATGTCAGCTACAAGTTTCTAGAGAAAATGGCCCTAAGCAATGGGGGGATAGCACGCCGCATATATGAAACCGCTGACGCAGCCTTGCAGCTCCAGGTCAGGACGAAGGGATGTGCCAAAAAGCCGCCTGTCAGCTACAGCTTATGTTTAGTCTCAGTAGGAAAGCTATAGATTTTCTGCGATGAAGAGTTGGATTTGAGTTTATCAGTTAATTTTGGGGAGGAGGGGGTATCTGAGGGCTCGTACCTTGTAACCGTGACTCAGAGGTGGAGTCATCCTCAAATCAGCTGCACCCGGACAAACCTGGAAATTCACATTTCTGTACCTCTGCAAAAAGAGAAGTTGTCCGAGGGGGGCTGATAGTGGATAAACTTCTGCTCTTGGGCCAGTTTCAAACCTCCTGAAGAGCTGTCGTTGGAAGCTGGTTGCAATGGCCTCCCTAAAAAACAACCGGCAGCTTGAGGCACCTACAGGCAAACTGGTTCTGCAGCGGCTCCAGGCTGGGCCTCTCCTGTCCCTCTGCAGAAGGGTTATAACTTTTGGGACATCCTTCTCCTTGGGAAGCCACTTCTACCTGATTTGGCTGTGTTGAAGAGACTGGTTTTGCTTAATGCCAGCCCCAGTCCAGAAAGAAAAAGAATCATCCTCAGGATTAGCCAGATTTACACAGAATCACAGAATAACCAGGTTGGAAGAGACCCACCGGATCGTTGAGTCCAACCATTCCCACCAATCCCTAAACCACGTCCCTCAGCACCTCATCCACCCTCACCTTAAACACCTCCAGGGATGGTGACTCAACCCCCTCCCTGGGCAGACCGTTCCAATTCCCAACCACCCTCTCCGTGGTTTAGAAAATCAAACGTAAAAAGTGGCTAAAGCAAAACACCTACCTGGGTGGGATAGTGACCTTGAGGAATCTTTTTTAAGGGAGTTTAGACATTCAACCTATTGCTTTGTGTAATCTTGGAATTGTTTGTGTATGCCCCCCTCTCTCTGTTCCTCTCTAGGGCTTTTACGAAGAGGTGGCTACCCCAATATTAACAAAAATTGAAATGCAGTATCCAGAAAATGCCATTGAGGGGTTAACTAAGAACAATTTCAAGGTGTTTTTTGAAGGATCTGAAATTATAGTATCTGGAAAAATTAAGAATGATCTTGATGTCTTGCCAGTAGAAATTAAAGCTCAGTCGGTAAGTAATTTACTAATTGTGGAAAAACACCTCTCCCTTCTGTCTCTTAGGGTGCAATAGGAGACTTTTTGTGTGCAACGTGTGTCCTCTACATTTGGGCCTTCAGCTGTTCTCCCTTTTTAGGAGAATATTTGCTAATTCAAATAATTTCCCCCTCCTGTATTTGCTACAAAAGATAAACCTAGACACATATTTACAAATAAGCAAACAGCAATTTTAATCCTTTCAGTCATAGGATAGTTTGGCCTTACGAGCATTTTTAGAAAACTGATTTGTATTTTTAGAATGAAGAAGGAGTTCTGAATTATTCATCTCCAATATTGAAGCAGACCAATTCCATCACGTCCCTCTGTCAACCCTGTTTCAATTCCAGAAATAAATATCCAAAATGTATGCTGCTTTTGTAGTTTGGAGTCGCTTTTTCCCATGGGAAAAGACAAAATTGAAGGACAAAGGGGGCACTTTGGCACTGAAAGATGTTCTTTCAAGTCTAATAAAGTGAATATAAAAAAATCTGGAACTATGTTTTTGATGATCGGTTTTCTCCTGCTCCAGCACGCTAGTGACCTGACTCTTCAAGAAGAAGCGCGTGTCAAGGAGAAGGAGCAAGTATTTCAAAATCAAAGCTATATCTTTGGAAATTTCATAGAGAGACTGTGGGCTTACTTAACCATTCAACAGCTTCTGGAAAAATCGTAAGATATTTTCACATTTCATATCACGAATGTATAACTTCTTGAAAGACAAATTACTTAATCACAAATTACACGAAAAAACACAGAGAAACAGAAATATTTTGGCAGGTAGCACTAAAAACATAGTATACTGGAAGAATACTACGGTACTGTGTGAGGAACATGAGGTGCCTTTCAGTTCTTGATAGAGTTGTGTCATTAAATATCTGTAAATAAATGTATATGTGCATATGAAAGCATAATATAAAATATCCTTTATGACATTATTATAAAATAGGTTTTCATTGTGTGGATTGTGTTGAGCTGTTGTTCCATATCCGGAAATATTGGCTATAGATAAGTGAATGATGATGGCCAGTAAAAAAAAACAATGAATAAGTCTGTAAGACATTTCAGAGATGGTGTATTTATTATTTTTATGTATTTGGACCATATGGAAGTTCCAGTGTTGTGAACAAATAAGCACCTCCATAATTTCAAGGATGTGAATGGCTGAGTTATCCCAATAAGGCTGTTTATGCTTCAGTAATAAAAAAAATAACTGTTAAGACGCAGCTAGTATGAAAAAGAACCTGCAGATGACGTGGTCATAGTCTGTATACGTTATTTCTTCATCATTAACACACACTTCAGTATTTCAGCCCAGGAGGAGGACCAGAAAGCGCTCGAGGCACAAGCCCTGGAGCTGTCTCTGCAGCACAACTTCGTTACGCCCCTCACTTCCATGGTCGTCACCAAACCCGCTGGCGAGCAGCAGACGGAGCTGGTGAACAAACCCACGGAGGCCGGTAAATGGAGCATTGAAAAGCCCCCCTGAAATACGCAGCTGTGACTGATGAATTCGCTGTTCACGCTCCAGCGTAGGTTCATTTGGTAGAGATGTGACACGGCAATAAGCCACGTCGGAGGCAGGAGTTGGGGGGTTCCCTTCCCTCCCAAATAAAACATGCAGCGTGTTTTCAAAAGGTGAAGTGTTGGAATGGGTTCTGCTATTGAAATGGAAAATCATTTGTTTAAATATCAACTAAAAATGATTTAGCAGCTGTCACTCAGCGTTCCTGCCACCGCAAAGGGTTGCTGCACTTTCCTCTGTAGCACCGAAGTGGAAAAATTAATGCAGGGGAGGGAAGTGTGTCAGTGCTGGGAGTCTCGCATCTGTTCTATCTGCCTGTCCTTTAACATTAAAAAAAAGCTCGAAAGGCGAAGCCCAGCGCCCTCTTGTCCCAGGTTCCTGGTTTGCACAAGGGTAAATTCAGTTAGTATTGACTGTACGACACTAATCCGACCCTCTTCCTTGTGTCAGATAATAAGAAGACCAGAATTATTCCAGGAACAGGTAGGTGTTGTCTTCTTTTCGAATTGCGTATTTCCATTATAGTCTCTAATGCAAAAAAGAAATGTGGTGGTTGTTCTCCAGAGGGACATATCTGAGATGTGGAAAAATACGGAAAGCGAAACCTAAGCAGTGACTGCCAGGGTCTGTGCAGGGTTTGGATGGATAACACGGTCAAAGAGAGAAAATCTTCGGTTCATGAAGTTTTGAGGGCCGATATTGTCTTTACTTTCGAGCAGAAGTATTTCATTGGGGAAATGATGCTAATGATGTTTTCTGCTTCTTCCATGATCTGCAAAGCATCCCTCAAAAATTAAGATCAAGATATTTTGGAATGACTTCTGAGGATGGTTTAGGTATTTTTTCTCTCCTTCTGGAGGTCTGTTTGAACATTCATTTCAAACTTCCAGCATTATTGTTCTTAGCAGTGTAATATATCACGATAGCAATGCTTTTACAGGTGAAGAGCTCTGGTTTGGCTCTAGTTCTTTCATGGAAATGTATTGTGGGAGCTGTAATGCTGCCCTCTTCTCTGAAGGTTTCAAAGTGGTGCTGGGGAATTTAAGAGCAGGAAACTCCCTAACCAGCCCAGCGACCATCCTGACCTGCTCAGGGGTGGGGAGCACAGAGCTTGGCGCTGCCCTTCCCTCAAAACTCAATGAAACACTGACAAAACCTTTTATTTCAGGTCAACGGTCCTCCAAGTCCCAGCCTGGCAGCCACAAGGACGTGAAGTTACTAGGTAATTATTCATCGTCCCAGCAAGAGGAGCTGGGTGGGCGTAGTGGGTTCCGTGCTGCAAATGAAAACACTGAAAACACAGCTTTAAACCCTCCCACAGCTCAGGCTGAGAGTGTCCTGGTGCCATGGCAAACGCTAAACCAGGCACCCGACACTGTGTTGGGTTTTTTCCCCATGGGGACATCTGGTTTGAAGCAAAGGTCTCCAGAGAAGTCAGTGAAGAGCTCTGCTGAAATGGCTTCTGTCACGATATTCCTCCTGGATAATTAGCCAACTTGGAGGAAAATGTTTCATTAAACTCTCCTTACTAATATTAAGTATTTCAGCTTTCAGGCCAACAAACTTCAGGAGAGGCAGAATGAGAGTGGAACCTCTTGGTAAGTAATACATATACTAGTTCTATTTTAATAATCAATATTAGTGTAATGTACAGTTTTTACATACAACAATGTTTTCACTGGCTCCATCAACTCTATGAAAACCCTTTATCTCTTCTTGTCTTGGCTGGTTCTTTCCACAAAAGTGAAAGAAGTTCCCATATCCCTTGGAAAATCCTCTCTAGCTCAAGGATAAAACCACCAACAGAATTAAAGTACGTCAGGTCTTCAGCCTCAGCTCCTTTTTAAGGCTCATCACCTTCAATAAACTCCAGCGCTTCCATTCGTATCAAGATGCTGTGTCTGGGTGTGCTTTTTCAGTAACCGTTTTCTGTTTTATAAGAGTTGTAACTGATATTTTAGGAATAAATTGATTAAGCAGTTTTGCTGTGCCTATCCAAGGCGCACAGGAGAGTTTTTCCTTGCATGCTAACATTGTTCTCCCGGCTTTTCAGCCAACGAATACCCACAGCTTCTCCTACAATTACCCAAGCAAAACGAAACAATCTGTTTAACTATTGATGGAAAAGCACGGTCCTCTGTCCACCTGCTGGCCGATCCGGAGCAAGGTGAGTGAGCTAGATGAGCTCTGACACCAAGGACAAAGAAGAGTCACTTTGGTCTATGAGAGCAGTTGGTGTCTTTGGGAGCAAGTCCTTTTAATGAAGGGCCATATCATACCTGCCTCCTTGCGCTGATCAGAGAGGCTGTGATTAATTTTTCCTTTCTATGCTAACTTTCACTGTGCAGCCGCTGAGGGCACTTCTCACAGACCTGGTTGTGTGGCACCTCCTTCTCCTGGTCTCACACCCTCCCAAAATTAGATCTGAGACCCTGAGGTTGTTTCAGCAACAAAGCTGAAGCAGTTCTATTAAAAATCACTCCTACCTGAAAAGCAAAGTCACTTAAATTCGTACCAATTCTATTAAAGGACTCGCTGTGGTGGGGAAACTTGGAGACCGAATAAATCGCTTTGTGCAGTTTGAAGTGAACTACGTGAACCCCCCTGCACGCATCCACGTCTCCACAGATGAAATCATGGTCAACCACGCTAACAAGAGCACTCAGCTGCCGTGGACGGAGTCGGCCACCTCCACCTTCCAGGGGTAAGAACATCGCCGCGTCCTTTCCCAGACTCACAAATGAGTCAGATCTATTTTCGTTCAGGCCTCCAGTTTTGTATTTTCCTGAAGTGCTTCCAGATGCCCTTATCTGGTGAGGAAATCCACGTGAGCGTGAGCAGGGCGTCTTCACAATCCCCCGTTTGAAATACGGAGAACAAAAAAGGTTTGACGTTAATTCTCTGTGCCTTGTAAGAGAATCAAAAGAACCGCCCCACCAGCCTTTCTGCTTCCACCGCAGAGGCAGAACATGGATCCTCCGAAGAAGAGAAGTGGCCGTGGCGCACGGCAGCCCCTTTGCCATCGCCGCGCTGGCTGCCACCGGGCACTTTGTGTTCCTCCAGCCCCAAAGCGAGTACTGCCAAGCGATGCCTTTGACATTTACCACCTCTTTTGTACCTCAGCAGGCTCCACGCAGGCTGAGGTTTTTTCTTTCTCCTCAGTTCTAGCTATAACTCATGTTTGCGTAGCTGACGCTTTTTACTGGAAGGCATAAAGTGTTGAAATGGCTGTAAGTAAACAGCCGCTGTTGGAGGAAGGGCGCTTCAAGGATAGGCATCGTTTGTCCAAATAGTTTGAGTAGAATCCTTCGGCAGCACAAGAAAGAGCTGAAATTAGCTCCTTCCACCAGTTTTTTTTGCGTTACTGGAGTAAACTCCTGTGAGGATCTGCTGTTGGTCTGAGGCAGGCGGGACGCACGGCACTCCCTCCCTTATGGGCAGTTCTAGACAACAAAAGAAGCCCTAAAACAACCGTTTTCAATTATTTTTTGCTATCCAAACGGAGCCAAGGACTTGCTGGATTCGTGCCCAGCCGTAGTTTCTCGTCTGCCAAGCAGAATTCTCCTCCTGCCTCAAACCAGCCCCCGGCGCCTGGCGCCCGCAGCGTTTGTACAGCAGCACACGGAGTTGCTTTTGTCTCAGCGGATCCACAAGGGAAAAACACGACAGCAATGTCTGTGCTCTGCAAGCCCACCTGGCGTCATCAACACGCAATTAATGGTTAGAAGAAAGGCAGGGGCTGAAAAAACTTGTGAAATCAACAAGAAAAATGGACTTGACTCATTCACGAAATGGACTGGTCTATTTTATCTAGTCTACCTTATCTTTTTGTCAAAACAACAGGAAAATTCTTTTTCTTTTTGATCCATCCAAGCATTTCTTGTCATTATGGCTAAAAAGGTGGTTTCACCTGCAAAACATTGTTTTCTGTTGGTGTATTTGCATGTGACTTGACATGGCAAAGACCTGCTGTGCAGCACAGAGAGAAAAGATGATTTACTTAGTATTTTCTAGCTTCTAAATAGCCACTAACACATCCTGAAAATGTAATTGTGAAGACAAAAAATGCAAAAATTAAATTAGTTTGTTTAATTAACTTCAGCTCATTAAATACATATTCTCTCCTCATATTCTTCTTGGAAATAATGTCATAATTTTCTTTCTAGGCTGACAGTCTCAGTTGAAAAGGAAAGGAGCATTACAGTATCGCTGCCTGATACAGTCACAGTGAAAGTTTCCTTTGTAAAGTTCCAAGAGAATTTCCTCAGCCTGTATTTCTTGAACGCCAATCGGTTTTCTGACAAAGTCAGTGGAGTTCTGGGTATGTATCATTACGGATGTGTGAGCTCCTGCAAAGAGAACACGGTGCTTTCCTTTGAGCCACATCGGAAGCTTTTATTCGGATTTACTGACAAGTTCTCGTGGAAATTAGCGGGCCGGCAAGGCAGCCCGAATGCTGAAATTCAGGGAGGGTCGGGAAACTTGACATTGAATTTATTGCTTTTAGTAAAAGGCGATGTTGGATACCTGCAAAGCAATGCAGAGCCGCTCTGCGAGGAGGGGAGGGCTTCCCCTGAGACAGAACTGAGTGCTTCTCTGCTCACCAGTGGTACAAGCCTAAATAGATGATTGGGAGTTTAGAAAACAGTAAAATACGACTAAAATAATAGTCGGGCTTAACCTCAGCAGTGCTGTGGAATGATACAATTTACACAGCAAATTCATTTGATGTCAAATAATGGGCTATAACTAAGGGATGCAAAATGGGAAACAATCAGGGCTGGAAAATGAAAGCCAGCTGGTCCTGAACCTCCCGAATCCAAAAATCCCAGTGGGACTAAAGTTGGAGTTGTTTCAAAAACTTTTTCAATAGCAGAGAAGCTGCGTATTTTAGAACCATCAAAAAAAGGCGGCAGCCCATCCGAGCAAGGCTGGATGTCTCGGAGGAGGAGGAGAGCTAGAGATAACAGGAGATTACAGCTGAAACATGGGAATTTTCTTCCTTACTAAGGGAGCTTCGAGTGTGGTTTTATTTGTTTGCTTGCTTTCTGAGCCAGACGGCTGCTTGCTACGTGTTATTGCTGCCATTCGGGTTAAATGAACAGCACGGATGTTTTGTGTTTTTAAATAACTTATGTGCCTATTGCTTAGGTCAATTTTATTCAAAAGCACAACTTGAGGATAACCCCAACATCAACCAGAGAGCTGGCGAAAGACTCCTGACTGTGTCTGGATCTCAGCACAAAGTTACCAGGTAACAGATAAGGGTGAGCCATGTCTGTGTTTTGACAGGTATTTTTATCAACTAACACCACAGACCAAAAGAAGTCAAGCGAAGGGAGTTTTTTCCCATAGGAATATACCTCTCTGGTGTAAATAATAGGACCTAGTGCCTGATTTTTTTCCCTGACAGCCTGAATTTGTTGCTTGTTAAGTGATGCTATAGGGCTCAAGGCTCCTGTTTCACAGAGGGGCAAGTTATACCCTGGCACTACGGTTTGCATTAAAAAAATGCCAAATAAAGTAAGGTTCTAGTGCTTCGTTGACGTGGCTGGAAGGAGGGTGTCTCCTCAGCTGGATTGCTGTCAGCAAGTGTCTGTGATGTGGATGAAATGCTGTGGGAGTGCTGCTTCTGCTCGCTGTCCCCGTGTGTCCCCGGCCCTGAGGTGCCAGCTCTGCCCACGCTCAGCCTCTCAGGCTCCTGGAACCACCTGCAAATGTGAGGTTGATTCTGGGCCCGCCCTTTGGTTGTTTTATCACGAGTTTTTCTTGGTTTGTTTCTGTTTCAGGCAATACAGGAAACATTACAGGCTTGAATCCACCGATCAACCTCTTTCCTGCTGGGCAATAGATGTAACTCCCTAGAAAAGAGTATTCTGGGAAAGAAAACTGTGCAAATGATGTTCTTCCAAATATTTTTCATACTGTCACCATCAGGAAACGCACACAGTTTAAACCATTACTTGCTCTTAGAGATAAACGTCACAAATATTTTACCTCAAAATAATTATGCTTTCAAGATGAGAATGTGCTTGCTTGTTGTTTGTTTATTTAGAAAGGTTTACCCTATTCAATCTGGTTCTAGTGCTGAATATTTATGTGAATGAACTAAATAAAAGTGCCGTTATCAGCTCATGGTTTGGTTTGGACACACAGACTTCGGTTTCTAAGTGAAAATAAGGAGCAGCATCACCCAGTCCCAGAAATGTCATGAAAGCAGTAGCAAATTTCTAAGATATGAGCTTTCTACTCAGTTACAAATGGTGATCTATGTGTTTTGTGGGCACTGTACGAAGTTCAAAGCCGTACTAGTTCATCATTTCTCTCATGCTTTGTTTTAAGGACAAAAAACACCCTTGCTCCACTAGGGTTCATAGAATGGTTTGGGTCGAAAGGGACCTTAAAGGTCATTCAGTTCCAAACCATCTCTTCTCTGGAGATGGTTCTGTAACGACGTTCAAAGCTGATGAAATCAGCCCATGCAGAGCCCACGCTGGCTGCAAAGTTTCTGAGGCTCTGCTTTAAAAACCTCTGCAGCATAGACGCTGACCTGTTGTGAAACAGCCCTCCGGCAGTGTTTCAACCCTGAAATTCAGCAGCTTTTTTTTTTTTTTTTTTGGCACCTGTCCCTACAACATTTTGCAAACGGTGGAATTTGTTTCACAAATAATGAACTCCAAAGAACACGGAGCACAGGGAGGTAAGGACTGTGCATGGGGAAGTCTGGGATGCATCTGGAATGCAATTTGTAGTTGCAGTCTTCAGGGTTTTTCAGAAATTTTAATTCTGAAATTATTTGCTGTGTTAGAATTTCATTTCCTGTGCATCTTTGAACCCGTCACTACTGTGACTCCCAAATCCACTGTGCAGCACTGCTTCCCCTCTCCACAGGTGCTTTCCATTCTTTAAAGATGCTCTGTTCCTCTCTTTTTCATTTGAATTGTTTCTGAATTTGTTGTGTTGTTGTTCTTCTCCTGTCCTTTCCAAGCCCTGGATTGATTCTGAAGGGACCTGACTTGCTTTGCTCCCTTTCCTTGCTCAAGAGTTTTGTTTTAGTGGAGCGAGTACAGGACCGGCCCTGACAAGCAGTCCCACAGCGACTCTATCAGGATCCAGAGTGGATCATTGCTTTATTTGATTTTATTCCACCTAATTCATTACAGTAGAATAAAAATTCAGAACCGTGTAAACTTAGTCGTACTGGTTTCGATTTTATGGTCTTCCCTCACTCCTTCCTGTTTCTCATTTTCCTGCCTTGTCATTCTTATCAACTCATTAGATCAGTAACTTGTTACCTTCTGTAGAAACTACTGTTATATTTCATCATTTTTGTTTGAATTTGTCAGCCAGAAAATATCCAGCCAGGGTGCCACCCCCGCCTCCCCCTTCCTCCCCAAGAATTGGGGTTTTTTGTTGTTGTCCTACAAAACTTCTGCTTTTAGTACAGAATTTTGTTCCTGGAGAAGACCCATGTCTCCCATAACTTTAACAGCCAGCGTAATTTTTCTCTATTTCTTTCCTCTTTGAGTTTTTGTTCAGCATTACCTTTGCTCGTTCAATTTAACCCATCACATCTTATGCCATCCCTGTTTTCCCCACAACGCTCCTCTTTCCAGTTTCCCACACATGGACTTTCTCTCCTCATCACGTAACAGCAGGGAAATTTTCTACTTTGCCACGTGAGACCCCAATCGCCTTGTTGTGGCTGATTTGATTAAAGGAAAATTCGAAGTAAAGAAGAATTCTACTTATTTTTTGCTTAGAACCAACACCTTATAATGTCTTCCAGTAGAAAATGTATTTATAAATACACAGGACACTTCCTGCCCTGAAATATGTACATAAATTCTGTTATGGGAACAAGGGAAGGAATTTTAATGGAAGATAGAAACCTTCTTAGGTAAAAAAAGATGCTGTCCAAAAGACAGCTACTACTGAATTATCCTGAACTGTGTCTTCATCTGACAGCTGCCCTCTTGGGATGAATTTCCACATGCATCTGGCATCCCGGGCTTTGTGAAACCGGAGTGAAAACGCCCATAGTTGTCGGAACAACAGAACGAGGCACAAAGTACTGATGCTTTTATTTCAATCACTCTTGACACTCGGTTAGTGATTTAAACTTGGATAGAGTGTTTCTGTTACGTTTTACACAGTAAAATTTTAAGTAAGAATGTTAAAACTAGTAAATGAATTCAGTAAAATGAGGATACGTCAGTGGACAAGGGACATCTGTGCACACAAGCAGAAAAGCTGTTTAGCACATAAGATTTGATCAAATATAAGGTGTGAATCCATCATATCTTGGCATTGCCAAACATGGAAAGCTTGTGTATTTTTAATACTCCCTAAACAGTGAAAAAAGACTGTTATTTCAGACAAATACTCTGTGTACATGTGGATTTGGAGGAAGCTGTTATTTAGAACAGACTGGAAACAATATAGTCTGTATGAACGCCATCTATCAGCCCAGCTCCATTGTTATGAACAAACCAGCAAGGAACATCAACGCCGTGTGAAGGATCTTTTCTGAAATCCTTCTGCCAGCCCCTGGAAGGGAAACACAGTGATGGAAGCATCAAAGCAGAAACTGCGCTTCGGCAAGGTAATCTTTCCCAAGTCTTTGCTAAGAACTTAATTATTTTTTACCTTGTTACTATCAGTTCGTTGTTTTTAACAATCATTGTGGCATCTGGTTTCTTGGGATCAGACCCAGGATGAATTTCAAGTATGGTGAAGTTAATGGGGTGGAAAAACTGTCCTAAAAATAGAAGAGATAATTACCATTTCAGGCATGTTTCACATGTTAAAACTGAAACAAACCAAACAGAAACCCCAGAATTTCTACATTCCCATGCTGTTTTCCATCTCTTTTCAGGTTTTGAAAGGATAAGCAAATACTAAATTTTGAGTAAGGTTTAACACAAGCCCATGGTACTATTTTCTTTTTATAAACCAGAATTCTGTGCATATCATCTAGATATAAGTTCCAGCTTCTGAGTGGACAGTAAACTAGATATCCTTCGAGATATCAGAGGAAGCAGAAGAATTTAAGGAGAGATAAAGCAAAAGTCTGAGCCCAGAATAATTTGTCAGAAAGCTTAATATGGCCAATCATAGAATAGTTTGGGTTGGGAGGGACCTTAAAGATCATCCCGTTCCAACTCCCCTGCCATGGGCAGGGACACCTCCCACTGGATCAGGGGCTCCAAGCCCCGTCCAACCTGGCCCTGAACCCCTCCAGGGATGGGGCAGCCACCCCTGCTCTGGGCTGCCTGCTCCAGTGCCTCCCCACCCTCATGGTGAAGAAACTCTTCATTATGTCTAGTCTAAATCAATGTATATCAGTTTCCTCTGCTGCCTCGGTTCAGAAGGGCTATGTATAAGATTGTGTCCATAAATTATGTTGCTTCATAAGGACAGACAAACATGAAAACATTAAATGAAGTTGTACCTAATAATCCATGGGTCTGTTCAGACAGTTTATCACTTTCTAATGTATACAGCCCTAGGAAATCTTGGTGGAGAGGATGTTTCTTCCATACTTCATGCAGAACAATAGCAAACGAGGCACCACTGCCCATTTTGAGCACCAGATTTTTTTTCCTGTTAATTATCAAAGTTACACTGAGGAAAAAAAGAAAAACTTTACTTACTTAGGGCATCGGCTTCCCAGAGTTAACAGCAATGAGAATAAACTTGACAAAAAGAAATATTTCCAATAAATAACGTGGCTTTATAAATTGCTCATTAATAAATTTTAAATTAGAGCTTTGCTGCCTGGTTTGGTCCATATGAATTGATGTGTGTTCAGAACCAGTCTAAGACTCGTACTAAATTACTAAATTACATGGTAAAAAGTCAGCCAACTACTGACCAACTTTTCAGCAAGATGGTTCTACCAGAATTCATCCTCTAACAGCAACTGATCACAGATGGGTTAGTGATACGTACATACAGCACCTCATTCTCAGTGATAAAAGTGTTATTGATAGAACTTCCTTGCCTGGATGCCACCTGATAACTTCTCCTTTTGGTTTTCGGGGAAGACAGCTCCTGAACTGTCTAGGTTAGTGCTAGGATAAAGCTGGTTTTTTTTCTATTTGTGTTGGTGATATCATTAATGTGGCTGTCATAATGAAAATCAAGTATCCTGTACAAATAAGTTTTGCTCCGGTGCTCTCTCTGTTGCAGTGTCGTGCCTTCCGAAGGATGTAGTTGTGTTCTAGGCACACAACGAAAATGTAAATGAAGAGGAGGTGCTGCCCATTCCTTTTCTAAACTTCCTTTTCCACAGGTATAAGTGATTCCATAATAGACAGATCTCATGAAAAATATACCCGCTGACCAGGTAAAAGGTACCTATTCTATAAATATCACAATTTCCATTTCTTAAAATGGAGAGTGTTTACAGCACGTCACTATGTCTTTGTCTGAAAGATTACACATTATGTCTAAAGTTCCTCTAACTATTTCCAAGACGCTGTTGCATTAAACACAATACTGAATCTAGTTTTACCTTAGTTATAGTAATAGAAAATTAGGGAGAATTCTTCGCTTATTCCAAGCACAGGAATTAATGAATAATCATTCAGTTGTTACACAACAAAGTAGAGAACAGGACCCAGCAGCACTTGGATCAGTTCCTTTTGTATGTTTAGACAACAAACCTTAAAATTATATTCTTGTGCAACACTAAAAAAAGGTGTAGAAGCTACTACAGGAGCCTGATATTCTTCCTGTTAGCCTTATTCTTCCTGTCAGCCTTACCCTTCCTGTTGCAAGGTGACTGAGTCCAGCCAGGTGAAACCTGTTTTTTCATTTCCATTCTGAATTGTGATCTTCTCTGGAGTCACCGTCAGTTTTAAACCCAGGTGCTTATTTGCAATGCCAAGTTTTCCAAAATATGTGTTCTTGATCTTTGCATCGCTATTTGCTCTCTTATCACCAATGAGTTCTCCATTGACTGAGATGCCTAATATAAAAAGGAAATATTGAGAATTGTTAAATAGACAGGACCTGACCAAGTGATGGCAAGGAGCGTCATGGAAATTTAACAACCAAAAAAAACCAAATACAAGTTGAAAAATAGATCAGAATTACTGGTGCATGTTTGTGCCAAAGTAGAAGAAAGCCCTGGGGGATGTTCCCCCACATTTCCACAAAGATAACTACCACTTTGTGGAGTAAAGTTAAGTATTTCCTAGAGCTCAGAGAGTCTATGATGGGCACAAATAGCCTGTATGCCATTGGTCTCTCTTTACCTGATGTTCCAAGAAATGGCAGCCTAGGAATTATTTTATTGCTTGTACTATTCCCCGCTGAGACAAACCATGAAACTATGTCTTCCAACTCTCACTGTTTTTCAAACAAAGTTTAAACATTCATTTTGCTTCAAGAAGTGAAAACACAGTCATGGTAATGGTACTTTACCACAGTTGCAGGAACTCCTGCTACATAGTTTACACAGTGTTAAAGAAATAGCCTTTTAATGGAAGATATTTGTTATAATCAACTGTATTTAAAAAAACTAAAACCTCACCTGTAACTGGGTCGTTTATTAAATTTAACACAGCCCCTGGGTTTTCATTGATATTGAAGCAAATGGCATCTTCTTTTTGTGGCACCGATATAATGAAGTGTGGATCTCCATCAACTACAAAGGCAAATCAGTGGTATTTGTACAGGGATACACAGGTTCCAGGTGCCACAGGAACACAACGTTGCGGCAATGGAACTGAATAGAGAGCAGGCAGTTACTGACATGAGCCCAGCAATGGGAAGGAGGACTAAGAAAATGACCATATGTAAACTCAGTGACTTGATCTTCAAAAAACATTGAGAGGTGTTTAAAGTAAATAAAAATACTAGTCCCTTGGAAATAAAGAATGGCTGGTTTTGAGGAAGGGAATTATCTAGAAGAGTCATAAGAATTGTGCTATTTAGTCTTAAATAGCCTCTTCTGTTCTCCTTCTAGACAGCCACTACTCAAACTACTCACCACTAGTATACCATGTGGGTTGAGCTGCATACAGGTGAGATACTTGTGAGGCTGCAGAGAGTAAAGAAAAAGCATGTTAGAAAAACTCACATCAAAATGGAATACTTACACACTATCTGCACAGTACATGGAAGAGATTAGGAAGTTAATATGCCAGGTAAACTGCTAATTCTATCACAGTTTTTAAAGCATTATACTGTGGAATGAGAGCTTGTGCCCCTTTTGAATCAAGCAAAGCTTCAGGATAGAGACAGGTTTCACATGTAGTCTAAAATGCTTTGAGGGTTTCCACAAGGCCCAAGTAATGTACCTGTAGGACACGAAAGTCCTAAACCTAAGGATTATTCTCTCTATCAGGAAGGAAATACAACATCAACCACTGAAAACTTTTGGGGTTTCAACATTTCTGGTGTTTCCCAGAATCAAGTTAAGTCTTTTCAATGAAGACTTGAGAAAAGTAGAGAGAGACTGAGACTTTACTCCAGAGCAAAAGCTGAAATCTAGCTTTCCTCTTTCCAGGATCGCCCAACCAGCAATCTGAAGGGTCAGTTGCCCTCTCTCTCTCTTGAATATAACAGTTTATATTTGTATAAGTAACTGAATATATTAACTGAGCCAGGGATGTTGACATCATAGTCCCTTGCTTTATAGAAGTCCAAAGGAGATGTAGATTCAAGTCCACCCTCTGCTTTGGGTGACAGCTTTCACAAAAAAATGGTGGTTTGATGAACCAGCTTTTCAACCTTACAGTGTGTTTTTAACAGCGAGCAATGTTTTAGAAGTGAGCAGAATTTGGTAGCATTTGTTAAAATACAATTGTAAACCCAGCAAAGGCAGTTTCTGTCTCCCTGGTAATTTCAGTTGTCTGAACCAGTTTCCTTTGCCAGATGCTGCTTCATTCAGAAACTTAAACTAATGACTTACCCAACAAAAAAGCTGAGACAGGTGGTGCTGTGAATGGAACAAAATGTTATTTTAGAGGACAGAAAGAATAAAAAACCATTTCTCCCACTTCCTTCCTTCGACCAAAATTAACTCAAAAACCTTATAATTGTGTATACATTTTTAAACATTTTAAAAAGAAAAACTTAGTCAGAACAGTTTACTTAGTACTGCAGCACAGCAAATGTCATGAACAGGTAGAAAGCACCCCCTGCTCTTCAGCAGAAATGTCACTTCTCCAAAGGCAGGGGATTTGTTCTGTAAGGGGCTGGGGCAACCTGTTCTTCTTCAATTCCTCTGTGTGATCTCGTTCTAAACTGCACTGCAGGGAAGTCAGTAAGATTTACCCACCCGCTTCAACATTTTTCTAGTCTTTCTTTTACATTTGCAGCTATGGAGAGGTAGCTGAAGACAGGAGTTTGTGCTGGAAGTAGCAATCACAGCTTCGATGAAGACATCTCTGTATGAGAGTCAACAGCGCTAGCCCTGGAAAGCAACTTACTGGTACTGGGCCTGAATTTTGTGATGATGGAATGCTGCAATTTTCAGAGAGAGGAGGAACACCCACTGAAAATGGTATTTACAAACTTTTCCATCTGGAAAGTCTTTAATCTATTTATAACAGAGTCTTGATTTTATTCACTAAGAATTTTATAAGAGTATTGCATCCTAGATAAGTGAGGCAGGAAATTGATCTGTAATGGTTAAAACTATTAAGTAAATTTAATAAGAAATGTACGTACCTTCAGCTGTTACCATGGGCAGGTAAGAAGTAAGAGGAAGAAAAAGAGACATGTACAGTTTCAGTTGTATGGTTAAACAGGAAGGATTCTGACCCTGTTAAAACACATTCTAAGAAAACAAAATTAAAACTCTCTGATGAATCAGAGATAATATCCTCAGCATTTTACAATTCCATCTCTTCCCAATTATATAGCTCAACTAAGCAATAATTGATGTTTCAATGCAAATAACTGCTTCTTTGTCTGGACTATCCATGACTTCTGTGTTTTATAGATATAATCTCCATCTTTTTACAATCTGAATAACCTGCCCAAGGAAGAACTCACACAAATTTTCCTCTTTCTCATGCAAAGATGTTATTACATGTACCCCTAAGAGAAGTATGTAGAAAAATAAAGGAGAAAGTGATGTGAATTAAACTGAATATAACTGGATTATTAGATTAGAAATGCTTCTAGGGTTTCAGGTTCTTTTTTTTAATGAAATATTTTGTATATCTAGCTTAAAATCCACTTACTTTGAATTTGTAGTGTTTTGCCTGTATGCTTTAGTAATGAAGAATGGTTTGATGGAAATGAGCTTTAGAATGAAAAGTACTTTTGCACAAACCATTCATGTGTAGGGCTTGGAAAGTAGATTTTTCAGACACATGTTTAAAACTGTGCCAACACCAAAGCCCTTCTTTAGGGAAACTTCAAAGGAACACTTGGATTCTCAAATAAAGTAAAATTGTGAAGTTGTCTGTACCTTCAATGGGTTTATCAGCGATCCCATCTTGGTTGTTGTTGTCTTCTGGCTTGGTTACCACCATGGATGTCAGTGGCGTTACAAATTTGTATTTCAGTGAGAGATCCAGGGCTTCAGCTGTAAGATTCTCCTTTTCTTCTCCTGTAGCTGCAATACTGAATACAGGTAGAGACTCCTAGCATCAGTGACTGCTAAGTTACTCACTAAACTCTGGATGAAATATCTTTCTTTAAAATTAAGTAATAAATCTGCAGCTAATTTATCAATAAGGTATATTTGTTACAGTCTTAGAACACTACTATTTCCACTAGATACCCAAGAAAAAGGCAAAACTTCTTCATATTTGCCATAATTTAAAATGTTTGATTTGCAACTTGAAACTGGAACACTGAGAGCGTTGTGGAGAATAGATGTGGGGGGGTTCCTTATTGGTTTTTTTATGCTTTCCCATTGGCACCTCAGTGTGATGTAAATTCCAGCTTCACATCCTAGAAGTTGCACCAGTCAGATGACTTAATGGGTTCATAGCTAGGGTGTTATTCTAGATGTAATTACCGCTTTTCCAGGAGTTGTTCAATGGTGAGATAAGCCCAGAGCCTTTCAATGTAATCTCCAAATATATATTCTTGTTCTTGGAAAGCTTTAGCTGTTTGTTCAGCATCTTGTTGTGTAGTATATGACAGCACATCATCAGCCTGTTAGGAATACAGAAGCTTCTCTGTAGCATACGTAGCCAGGGACTTCCAAAACTCAATAAGAACCAGTGTCTGTGCACACTGAACATTTGGCTCCTTAAAGAACCAGGTAGGGTATTTAGATATTAAACTACAAAAAAAAACACCTGTTAGCAAAGCTAATCCAGTCACATCACACAAAGTTGTTCCAGACTGACTCTAGTACACCTCACTGAGTTAGGCAAGTAACTTGCAGTTTTGAAACCAATGGCTTTAGAGCACTTAGTTTCTCACAGTTGCAGTAACACATGGTGTCACTGAAGTAAAGAAATACCAGTAAGTATTTTAAGTAAGTATTGCCAGCCTTGAACATTCAGATATTTTGCGTAGCAAGGAAATGCCTTATTTAAGTCAAAGAAATCCATACTTACGCCTTCACCTCTCACATTCACTGTCAAACTGTTCTGGTGGTGGTCTACAAAGCGTCCAGCCACCACAATCTCAGACCCATCATAGAAATGCTTAAAACTGTTTTTTGTTAAGTCTGATATTTCATTTTCTGGGTAGTTTAATTCCACATCCATGAGCATGGGATTTGACACCTCATCATAAAACCCCTACAGGACAAAAAAAAATAAAAGGAAAACATTTAACTGCCATTGTTTCTTTAATTTATAGGTAAATCTGTACCCTGAAATATCCTGCAATGAGAACTGAAAGAGTATTTTAGAAGAAATATTTAAATATTCAGTTAAGTCTCAAGAGTACAAGGCCTAGAAATAATGAAAATCCGTAAGTTTTAAATCCTCTTCCATAGCCCACAGTATCTCACTTTTACTTTACTTCCACTTTCTGCTTATTTAAGGGAAGGGGAAAATATTCTGATTACAGCAGACTCTTGAGTATCTCAGTACACTTCAGGAGTTCAATTACTTTAAAAAAAAAAGGTTTCTGTAGTTATCTGAATTAATGTATCTCTCATTCTAGTTTAAATGGTGATTACTGTACCTGGAGCTGTAAAGCTGCATCAGAGTCAGGATAAATCCGACGGGCCAATCCTTTATTCTCCAGAGCCATCTTTTCCAAGAAGTTGTAGTCCATACCATAGCCAAAACCGAGATTGTATAAGGGATATTTTCCTTCAATGGCTTTTTTCACATGTGTCTGAATCTCCTCAGTATTTGATATGCCTGCATCAAACCAGAAAGAGTTTGGTTTTTCTTCATAAAAGATAACGATCACAGAATGAAAAGTGGTTGGTGATGTTCAGATTTCAGAGGAGGCCTAGTAAAAGATTTTTTTTTGGTAATATGATGCTGGCATAGCGGCATTTAAATAATGAGAACATCCAGAAGTCAAAGATGAAGGCCGATTTTAACTGAACAGGCTTTTTGTTAGTTAATTCACTCTCTCCATTAATCCTCCCAACACAAACTTACCTACATTTGGATGGCCATCTGTTAACATGATAATTATGGAAGCACTTCTCTCGGGCACAAGGTTTCTTTCATGACCAGCGTTCAGCATATCAATTCCCCTGATTAAACCACCATGTAAATTTGTCACTGCAAGGCAGACATAGAAACCTGGTGTCAGCACAGTCAGTGAAAAGAAAGGCCCATTTTTCACTGGAATCTGACAAGATCTCATTAAAATATGGTAATGAAAGATTTGGGTTTGCCTGCAGGGAGATGTTTAGAAAGAAAAGTATCAGGACTTTGGAAACTTAACGAAAAATAGATCTCATGTTCTGAGTAAACTTCAGTTTTAGGGGTGTCTCATGAGTAATAATAATTAAAAAAAAGCTGTAGCATTGTGTTCACATACTGAACTGATAAATGAATTTAAGCAATGACCTACTGGCAAGTCCAGTAAAGTACTTACTGCCTTCTGTGTCAATACCCCGAACAAACTTCCTTGCTTCATCCAGGTTCTCAGGAGTGGCCTGGATTAACGTTTCTTTCCAGGTGTGCACTTCACTACCAAACAGTACGAAATTGAAGAAGTCCTCTTCTTTAATGTCATCTAAGATTTTTAGAAGTGCTTCTCTTGTCTATAAGACAAAGGGATTTAAATGTCTGGTTCAGCATTTAACAAAACAGGTGCTTACAGATTTTACATGATTAATCTCTCAGCATTTGGGTATTTTTAATTTTTACACAGCATACTGTCCAAAAATTCTAAGCTTGTTCTGTGCTTGCCAGTCCCTGTGTTCTTTCCAGAGTGACTCCAGTGAAGTAAGCCAGCTCCAATTACATCTGGTAAATCCTTGTAGCTGAGAGGAAAATCAAGTCTTACATCATGGATCTTTGCTTACACTGAGGGAAGCTGGCATGGCAAATCGTAACTGATGGGAATTGGGTAGCTATATTTTGGTGGAGAAGCTGAGATGAAAGCAAACATGGATATTTTGATGCAGCACCAAACCCTGAAAATCCTGAGCAATAACTTAGAATGAGGAGTCTTAGCTGTGAAGAGGACTGTAGCTTCCCAGAGGAGGCAGAATGAACATCATAGATAATGCACGCAATACTGTATGCATATTTTAATTTTGGAACTGTTCGTTGATGTGATAGAGCTTTCTGGAAATTATGTTGAGAGTTTTGAACTAATAACACACATAAGTAAGTAAACATAGCCTAAAATATATAGAATTTTGTTCTACAGTTAACGCTTCAAACTAGTACTTCTGCTACTGAGCATCAGAGAGAGCACAGCACAAAACAACTTGATATATCTTAAACAGCACACGCACACTATAAACCACCACACTGGCACTTTATAGTAATGTAATTACTTACCTGTTCTATTCCTCTTCCAGACATTGAGCCGCTAATATCTATTACAAAAATAACATTCTTGGGCAACTTTGGAAGATTTGTTGGTGCAAAGAAGTGTACAAAGTAGCCATTAACAATCTGAAAAATTAAATGTAAAAAAAAAGAACCAAACAGGCCTAAACTTTTGTGTATTATAAAGGTAAAATGGATAAAGAAGAAATTACTTTCATTTAAAGTCTAGCCCCTGAGTGGACTAATAGGCTTTAATGGTACTGACTAGTCTTGCTTCTGTCCATGGGCCCAGAAGCTTCATTTCAGTGTAAGCCTGGGCATTTAGTCCCTGCCTGAGCTACTCTGTGAGAATACCCATCTCCAGCTGTGCCACAGCCAAACGTGTTCCTGTCCATAGATTCCACTGATCTGGATCCCACCCTGAAGACCTCGGCCTGTTTCATCACCACAAACTTGCCTGATGACGTGGACTCTCAGTTGAATTTCACTGCCATCTCTGGCGCTGCCTTGCTCAGGTACTGTGGGGAGGGGGCTTTCAGCTGGCAAAGCCCCTCTGCTGTCAGCTGCGTTGTCACACTCAGTATTTTGGGCTTTAGGGAACAGTTGGCCCTTGCTGCTCCCTGACCTTCACCGTGCAAGCTAAGCTAAGTTCAAACTTTCCTGCTGTCAGCTTTACCTGCAAATTATCAGGCGTTGTTCTCTTCACATCATATCTTACAGTAAAGTCCCCATCCAAGGCAGACTGTGAACAATTTGAACAGGTTCTCTGCTGATCAAGAGTTGGCTTGAAAGAGATATGGCCCTGAAAAGAAATGTCTTCATTAGCTCTCAGCCTTAGTAGCTGAAAATACATAATACAGAGAAGTTTGCATTTTTTAAAAACTACTGTATTTATATTTCCAGACATGAGAATAATCTGTTTTATCAGGTTAGGAATTAGTTTGTATCCATACGTATTTATATATTTATTGATGGACAACTGATAAAAAGGCTGCTATCTGGATCTTCATATATTTATTTCCCGTTCTTCCTTGGTTCAGTTCTCCATTCTGAATAACACCTTTGATAAGGCTGTTGGATGCTCTGTGTCTTAGGAGTGCTACCACCTCCATACATGAGAAAATTACTTGTTACTGGCTCAGTTCTTCTGTAAGAAACAGTCTTGTTGGTACCCAGGTTTCTAACCACCACTGTGGGACAAGGCATCCTGCTTTGGGTACAACACCATGCTAAGAGATATATGGCTTCTGACCTGCACAGAGACAGCCTCCAACTTGCTAGCTTGGAATTCGGAGCTCATTTGCACAAACCTTTACTGCATTTTCTCTGGTTTTTCTCTCTCACTCCCATTGCCAGCCACTACAGCACTTCGGCGGTGACATTATTATAGTCATAATAAATAAACTGTGGAATGCAGGAGTCATTGTACCTTTTGCCCTGAAAAAGTTTTTTTAATGGTATTTTGTAGCTCATTGGTGATGAATGTTCCTTCTGCTTCCAGCTCAGTGATGCCCTGAGGCTCAAAGATATTTACTTCAATCTGAAATATTAAATGGAAAATTCATTGTCATTGATTATGCCACAATTTATCAACTTAGCCATTTACAGGAGGATTGGAGGCAACCACAGATGCGAAAGAGGGATTTTGGTAGAAGCAAAAAAAATGTTATAATTCGCAAAGGCAGTGCAAATCCACACTTATGTGAACACACCATCAGCCAAACAGTCCTTTTTATACACAGAAGTTAAAAACAAAGCTAGAAACGGAAAAAAATTAATAAAAACGTAACTCGTTTGAAAGCTAAATACTGGAATTTTCTAAAATGTCAATAAATACTCAAGTCTTTAAAAAATATAACCCAGCTACTACTTCAACTTACATTTCAGTATGCTTTCTATCATAAAGTGTTTAAAATAATGTTGCATAAACTCTTACAGATACTGAGTTTTGTAATTATTTTTACACAGCATTTTCTGGACAAACAAAGGAGAAAAGTTTTGCCTTGGAGCTGGGTTTTAGCAAGGCAGATAGTGGTGATCAAAGACAAGTTTTGGCACACAAAAGCAGCAATGTTCTAGAATGCAATTTATGTATTGTAATTTAAGATAATGTCATTTCACAGTGGTGTGAGAAAGATGTAGTTTATACTACAAGTCATTGATGAAAAGTTAATAGGCTTCTACTTCACCCCAAGGTACCATAATGGCTTTTTCAGGTTTCCACATACCATTTCTTTTAGGGGCTTTGCAGCTGAGCCAATTGGTCAGGCTTACAAATAAAAATCTGCACTAAAGCATGAGTGATTCATTAGAAATATCTTCACAGGCCTTTAGCTCGCCAGTGAACCAATGGGAATGGCCACGGTTCTCCACTTTCAACAGACGTACACAACGTCATTATCTTGTAAGCTACGGTTTCTGATTCGATACAGCTTACAATTTACCTCAAAATCTTTGACAAGCTGTTTGGGTTTGACTTTGATGAACATCTCATATTTTCCAAACTGTCGCTTCAGCAGTTCCTCATATGTAAGTTCAAAAGTGACTTTACTGGCTGCTGCAACGTTGACTGAGACCGTGAATTTTTCTGTTTTTCTTCCTGAAGCTCTGTATTTAAGTGGGTAAGAAAAAGAATATCTTTATCCTTTTTCACAGTTCTTACTGTTTAGGTCAGTGGACCATGATTTTCAAAAAGGAGTAAAACAAAGATGGAAATTTTGATCTGTTGCTAAAATCACACTCAAACAGTAAAGAATTTATTGAAGCTTCACAGTGAGCTTGATCCCAGGAACAGGTCGTACAAAAAGTCAGTAAAAGTTGCAGAAACAGTCTTTCCAAAATTGCAGATATGCTTGTGGAGTCAGAAGTTGTGTTTCATTTTTATCATTTACACTACAATAACTCAAACCTAATGATTGTTCTTTGGTCCTGTAAAAAACAGAATTCAGAAAAATGCCAGAACAAGATATTCCCAGTCCCACAATTTGCTATAGGATGATGATGTGGAAGCCACACAAGATATCATTCTTACTTGACAAGACCAGCAGTCTGTCCCTTTGAAACAGCCTTCTCATACTGCTTTTTTGCAACTTCTTTTTCCTTTATAGTTCCAGGATAAGTGACACCGTCAATTGTCCTGCAGGTGAAAATGTCCCAGTTTAGCTGAATGGTTTGCGCCAATGTATGACGAATTCTCTGATTATTGATTGGTTTGCTAAACAGCACTTTCAGGAATCTGATACTGCCAGGATCTGAGCACTCTCACTGAAGCAATTCTTTGCAGTGAAGAGCTTTGTGCTCAGTATCTGAAGAGAACCGAAACCAAATTTACTTTGAAAATTAATTAGCTCAAAGCTGAGCTGCTAGCAATACTACCTGCATCTGCTGTCTTCCTACGCTTCAGCAGCTTGATTACCTCATCTCATCTAATGGCAAAACAACTCTCTGGATGAGACTCATTCATCCAAATGTAGCTGCCTACAGCTGAACATTCCATCCTTAGACTCCTTGCACCATTAAACAGGCACTTTATTATCTCATCTGATAATAAAAATTCTAGCATGCATTAGGAATAGTTGTGCCCTGAAAGCTACTGTTTCTGTTCACTGAAAATACAACAGGAATAGTGTGATTAGCAGAGAGATGGATGTGTTTAAACTGAATTAAACCTCATCACGATGTGAGAATTGCATATTATAGCATCTAAAGGTAAAAATGTAAAGGAATAATTCTTTCTATTTCCTTCCTTTCAAATATGATGTTTAAATGAAGAGATAAATTAAGCTATAATACCAGAAGGGAAAATCAGTAATGGAACTTTTCTTGTTTGATAACACCAGAGTAAGTAAGTGGTATTTGTGAAAAGGCGAATGGGTCTCCAGAGGAGATCCTTGTTCCCTAAGGTCTATGATGATGAATAGAAATAATTGAAAATTAGCCAACTTTTTAGAGATATACCAATGTTTGCCCTTCTCCAAGTATCTTGCACATTAAGTTTTAACATTACCAGAAGATGACCCAGGAGGCTCGTAGAAATGTATCAAATAGCAAAGTTAAAATGAACACTTGGGTTCAGTTTCTCTCAGTTGCATTTGCACAGATTTTCAGTGGCTTTTCTAGCAATATTGTAAAGATTACACACATGCTGAAGTTGGTTATGAAGGCAGTCTTAGGGAGTTCAACATCAAAGAAGACTTCTTTGTGCTCACTTCCACGATTGACGGCTCGACTGGTGATGACATTGTGGGCAAATCGGGAAGTTACTTTGCTATCAATTTTCATGCTATAGATTTCTATCCCATTGACGACCTGCAGATTGAAAAATGAAAAACAGAAAATAAGAAAAGAACCAGCTGTTACATAAGTGTCTCCGTTAATCAGCTACAACCATATTTTAAAAAAGAAATCACAACAGGACATTCTATAACTCCAAAGTAGAACAGAAAAGTATGAAAAGGACTGGAGCACAGCTGTGTTCCCTTGGGTATTTATCACAGTGCCATCATAGTGCTGTAATTGAAGCCTCTAACAAAATCCTACCACCACAGCAAAGATACTGTCATTATAAGCAATGTTTTTTTTCTCTACAGAGAGTTACTTCGGTTTATGGTTAGTCAAAAGAGCACAACAACTTACTGCTGCCTCATTGTATTAGTGATAGTCATTATCCGCTGAGCGGATGGCTTCTAGAGCAGGGGTATAAGTAGTCAACTTGTTTGAAAACAGATCTAAATAGTTCCAGACGGCTCCAAAATCCATTTTATGTTATTCTCGATTTCCTCACTGTTTGGGATGATTCTTCTTTACACAAGGAAATGGGTAGGGCAATATCTATTTTGTTTGAATGTTCAGGTATAAGCTTGCTGGTATAAGCTAAGAGGTATAGATATGCTCAGGTATAAGGTGAGAGCAGGCATGACTCCTTAGGCAACTCCACAACAACAAGGTCTGCTTCTTGCAGCAAAACGAGCACCGGAAAGAGAATTGGGGTTTTCATGTTTGAAAACCAGCTGGTTGATTAAGAAGGTCCCCAAACAGTCAAAACATTTAAGCACTGCTGAAGTGGAGTGCAGGTGCCAAGTGGAATCGGCCTCAGAGATGAGGTCTCTTGTCTTCCTTAAAATAACTACAACATAAAATAAAAGTAAGAATAAAACCAACATAGAATGGATGTCTGTTAGAGATACAGAGGTGGTTTCAAACAACTTTGTTATTTATTCAAACACAACAAGGTTAAAAATAATTTGTTCATTCTCTTTTCCTGTCCAGGTGTTCCCATCAGAGCTTGAAAAGGAACTCTCGTTAGTCCTGCTACCTAAAACAAGCAACTCTGGGTTACTCCCCTTGTCACACAGACTGAAATACCCATTTGCTCAGACTGGACTCATAGAAACATGTTGCAAAAATGGTAAGAATATTCTTGTCACTATAAATCTCTCTCAGTAGTTTGGACAAAATCAAGCCTTACTCACCAAGTCGTTATCCACATTTCGCTTCTGTAAAGAGAAAAACAAGGGGAAAAGTCATAACTAAGGCAGGAAGGCTGAATTTAGAAATAAATCACTTAGCATGTAGTTGCCTTCCACTTCCAAGTCAAAAGAAGTTGTCCAGGAGTAGGAAGGGTGGAGAAAGGTCCTCATTAATAAACTGAAATAAATTTGAGGGAAGAGCGAGTAAGGCATCTAAGGCAGGTATAAATATTTTGCTTACAGCATTTCCAGTTTTCTCGGACCTTTTGGTTTTCATTTGATGTTAGTGTGCCTTAGATACTGTGGGTTTGTAAGATAAGTTAAACCCTGAACGTTGCTGGTTTTGTATTTTGTTCAAGTGCCTGAAGTTACCTTCTTTCAGCTGAAAACCAGTAATGGAGCCTCTGAGAGAAGAGGGGAGAGTGAGAAGAAAATAGGCTTGAATGCTCAAGGCCATTTATGTTTAAATGTCATAGAGACTAAAGAACACACTACAATCTGCTTAATACAACTTCCTTGAAGATAGTTTGGCTGTGTGAGGACATCAGAACTAAAACGGTGTATCTTTTCCTTGGCAATCCCTGGTTTGGGGTCGTATAAGTTGTATTTCATCTTTTCAAACTAATTCTTCTTTGGAATAGAAAAAGGGGTTTGTGTCAAAGTATAAAATATGAGTTTGTGCAATTTATTTCAGTCACACACACATCCAAATTATCAGGCTTGCTCGTCCTTACACCATTTCAGACTTGCTCCTAAATTTTTCCTGTTTGGCCCCAACAGCCTCTTGTTCTAACATGAGGAGGTGAGATGGTAGTTCAGCAGGTTTACAGAGGGGAGAGGTGGTCATTATGAAGGGCTGTGTGGAGAGGAAAATATGCTGTTAGAACTTCTCAGTTTATGTGCATTTACTCCCAGAGCAGGTGCAAAAATCAGATGCTCTACAAAAACACCATGTACTCATCTCTGAAAGAGAGAACAGGCCTCAAACATACTGAATCACGTTAAAACAACAGTTTGTGAAACTCAATTCCCGTCAGCTCGGCTGCAAATACCTTATCTTTTTTGGCTCCAAGAGCCTCACAGATCACATGGTGTTAGTGAGGTCTCTAGCTACATCCAAGCTCATTTTAAGCTATGTGGGCAGAAAGCAATAGCGTCCCTT
This sequence comes from Clamator glandarius, assembly GCA_033459285.1. Lineage (NCBI taxonomy): Eukaryota > Metazoa > Chordata > Aves > Cuculiformes > Cuculidae > Clamator > Clamator glandarius. The sequence continues at coordinate 1,474,071 of JAUNZM010000044.1, forward strand.
TTAAAACCGTTACGCAATTCTACACCAAACTGAGATTTCAATGTGCTCTCCTTGAGTAATAAAAGTTACTTAACAAAAACTTTCTATAGTATTTCTACATATTTACCAGTTGCACCAATTAATGCATTTTTTTTCAGTTTTATAAGACTAGCTAATTCTGCTTTTAATACTGTTTTACTGTGGCAACAGTAGAGAATACAGGTGCAAATAATCTATAGAAATTGGAGAGCAGAGGAAAAAAGAAATTCCAATTACCAAGAAAGCAGGGAGGGGGGAAAAAAAAGGCTCCCATTACAGTACTTGCTGAAAGAAGTCCTGATTTTATAGCCTGGGAAACTAAACCACAGCAAGGCTAAAAGATTTAGCCAAGGCTGTATGATTAACTTGAAGTGACCTCCAGGAATTCACAACACATGAAAGAGGTATTTGCATATACCACTAAGATATACGTAGGAAAAATAAGGCATAATAATTATTTCCAAATCTACAGCAACATTAAAGCTTTCATCATTCCAAGTGATGCTAATTGGAAATCCTAACGTGTCACTTGAATAGTGGGCAAGTTTTCTGGATGCCATCTAACACCTCTGTTTTCTGCTTCTTTTCACTGGTACTTTGCACTGTTTTAGAGGTGCTTAAGTCAGTTCCCTGGCAGCACCAATTGTTTTACACATTTAAATATAAGACCACTAAACCATTTTCCCATTGTGTAGTGATGACAGGGAAAACAGAGGAAAGTGATGCTTTTAATAAGAGTGATAGGAGAGCTTCTTCTGAGCTGATTCCAAACTGGAGCTGGTTAGAGGTAAATTAGCCCGAGCCCCAAATCTGATCTTGTGTTCTCTGCTAACAGAACGCAAAGCTCCTGGTGCCAGTGTTGTATGAACTCATAGATACACGATGATAAATGGCAGGAAGTTAACCTATCAAGAATTTTAGCCCCATACATGGTTGATTACTTACCTTGACATTTCGGATATGTGTTACCAAAAAGTCTGATGATGCAAAGGCAGGAATCAACAATAAGATCCAAAGCAACAGATGGTATTCCATTTTGGAAAAAAATAAGGTTAGAATCTGAACGGTAAGCATAAATATATAATGCTTTGTTTACCAAGTGTTAATAAATAACCCAGTGTGAAAAGAGGGATTAAACATTAGGAATTCAGGAGAAATCAAATACCAAATTTTGAATTTTTAGAATTGCCAGAGTACTGTTACTCCAGGTGGGTCTCACCAGAGCAGAGCAGAGGGGCATAATCCCCTCCCTCGCCCTGCTGGTCCCGCTGCTTTGGATGCAAAAAGGGGAGAGACTTTCTACCAGGGCCTGGAGTGAGAAGACAAGGAGGAATGGCTTTAAATTGGAGGGGGAAAGATTGAGATTGGACATGAGGAGGAATTTCTTCACATTGAGGGTGGGGAGGCACTGGAAGAGGCTGCCCAGAGCAGTGGTGGCTGCTCCATCCCTGGAGGGGTTCAAGGCCGGGTTGGATGGGGCTTGGAGCCCCCGATCCAGTGGGAGGTGTCCCTGCCCATGGCAGGGGTGAAACTGGATGGGCTTTGAGGTCCCTTCTGACCCAAGCCATGCTGATTCTGTGTAACACTCTGTTGCCTCACATTACAGCCTCTAACAGCCACCCAGAGTCTGTTCATGAGGAACGGCTGAGAGAGCTGGGGGTGTTTAACCTGGAGAAGGCTAAAGGGAGACCTCATTGCTCTCTCCAACTACCTGAAAGGAGGTTGTGGAGAGGAGGGAGCTGGGCTCTTCTCCCAAGCGACAGTGGACAGGATGAGAGGGAATGGCCTCAAGCTCCACCAGAGGAGGTTTAGGCTGAACATTAGGAAAAAATATTTCACAGAAAGGGTCACTGGGCACTGGCAGAGGCTGCCCAGGGAGGTGGCTGAGTCACCTTCCCTGGAGCGGTTTAGGGACGGGCAGACGAGGCACTGAGCAGATGGTTTAGTGTTTGATAGGAATGGTTGGACGCGATGATCCTGTGGGTCTTTTCCAACCTGGTGATTCTATGATTCTATGACTGCCTCCCGCCTGCCTCTCCTCCCTCAGGCTCCCTGCCCGATCTCAACATGGCCGCCCTACCCGCTTCCAAAATGGGCGGCCGCCGCGCGCTCGCACCATAGAGACGCAGGGGCCCGCTCTGCACGGCTCGGCGTGCTCTCTATGGCCGTGGGGGAGCGGCGGGGATCTCTATGGCAGCGGCGCGGGCCGGGCGCAGGGAGGATGCCCCTGGCTGCCTACAGCTTCCTCCGGGCCGTGGGGAAGGGCAGCTACGGGGAGGTGAGCCTGGTCCGGCACCAGCACGACTGCAAGCAGGTAGCGAGGGGCAAGCCTGGAATGGTGGGGGTTGGAAGGGGCCTCAAAGCCCGTCCAGTTCCTGCCATGGGCAGGGACACCTCCCACTGGATCTGTTGCTCCAAGCCCCATAAACCTGGCCTGGAACTCCTCCAGGGATGGGGCAGCCACCACTGCTCGGGGCAGCCTGGGTCTCATCACCTTCACGGGGAAACATTTCTTCCCAAGATCTCTCAATCCCCTCTTTCAGCTTCAAACCATCCCCTCTCATCCTCTCCTTGCCCTCCCGGATCAAGAGCCCCTCCCCAGCTTTCCTGGAGCCCCACTCAGGGCTGGAAGCTGCTCTGAGGTCTTCCCAGAGCCTTCTCTTCTCCAGGATAAACGACCCCAACTCTGTCAGCCTGTCCTCATAGCAGAGGTGCTCCAGCCCTTAGATCAACTCCAGAGCTGCCTCTGGACCCGTTCCAAAAGCTCCATCTCTTTCTTATCTTGGAGTTTCCAGCACTGGACGCAGGGCTCCAGGTGGGGTCTCACCAGAGCGGAGCTGAGGGGCAGAATCCCCTCCCTTGCCCTGCTAGTCCCGCTGCTTTGGGTGCTGCCCAGGGCACGGTTGGTTTCTGGTGTGTGAGTGTGCATTGCCGGCTCATGTCAATCCACTGACACCCCGAGACCTTTGCAGGGCTGCTCTCAATCCTGTCATCCCCCATCCTATATTGAAACCGCCCTGGCTGAGGTGTAGGACCTTGCGCTTGGCCTCATTGAACCCCAGGAGGTTCACACACACCCTCTTCTCCAACTTTCCAGGTCCCTCTGGATGTCATCCCGTCCTCCTGGTGTGACAACTGCACCTCTCAGCTTGGTGTCATCTGCAAACTTGCTGATGATGCACTCGATCTTGCTGTCCATATCATTGATGATGGTATTAAATAGCACTGGTCCCAGTACAGACTTGTGAGAAATGGGGATTGCCTGGTGTGAGAGGTTGGGAACGACCATGGCCTGGCTGGAGGTGTGACCTGTGGTCCATTCTTGGCATGTGGACAGCCACGGGCACAACCAGCGCTTGGTCACAGCCAGGATTTGAGGTGTGGCTGCAGCCACATGAGCCAGGCTGGGGCAAGAATTTTATTAAGAGTTATGGAGAAGACTCTTTTTTTTTTCTCCCCCTTTTTAATCTCAAATGCCTCCCCCCAAACTTAAACCCCAAATCTCCACTTCTTTTTCCTTTTCATTTAAGTAAATCTTCCTTTTTTTTTTTTTTTTGAAGTATAATGCCTTGTTTAGGGGAGGAAAACCTGGCTTTGGTAGCCCTTTGGGTGACAGGAAAATGCAGCCTTCTCTTTTTAGCGTGAACTAGCAAAGGTTGCTCTTGGCTTGTGTAGTCTCTTTAAAAAGAGGTGCATGCGTGTTGGAGATAAAAATGGTAGCAAGGTTGGACAATGCAGCTTCTGGCAGTGGCTTTTGCTGGCGTCGACTCTGCTGGAGGGAGACGAGGCTGTGTTTGCTCTATCAGCTGTGGCACAACTTGGCAAAGCTTTGCTTACATCAGAGCTGAAGCGCAGCCATTTTATTCTCTGCCTTTTTGTTGGAAATTGGAAATAATCTGTTTTGCCTGGCCAAAGCAGATGTGTTTGATTGAGGAAAAAGGAATAGGGATGGAGAACATCCACAGAGCAGAGACCTTGGATGTGGGCCGCCTGCCCAGGATTTGGCTGGAGATGGTGGGTGAGGCGTTTGTGCCCAGCAGTGATCAGAGGGTGTGTCTTTCCTGGATGAAGGTAGAGAAGAGGGTTCCAAAGGCAAATCCCTACAGTCCACGTGTTGGATGACAGCATTTGTTCCCTCTGGGCCAGTCCCCCTGGTTCATAGTCCAGTGCCCACAAAGAGTTGCTAACCTCTCTGACCTAAAGGTAAACAGTGCGTTGAGGTGACTTTCAACTGTATACAGATCCTTGGATTTCACCTCTTTGTCGTGGTGCTGATCATTAACTTTGGCAAGAGCCTTGCTTCCTTATCGTTGTTATTTTATCTTAAATATTTGATGTGTTTTACTGTGTCTTATCTTCTGCTAACTTTTACAAACCTTCTTCTGGAGCAGGGTGATTGGGGTCTTTTGTTGTGGCTTTGCCATAGAGCTACATGTCCTGTGAAATAAATTATTTTTTATTTAAATCTATTTGCTGTTAACTGAATGCTGGGGGTTTTTTTTCTGTGGAGAAGGTCAAGTGGCTCCAAATGTTTAAACAACCAAAAAAATCCAGTTTGTACACTATTTGGTGTCTAATAAGGCAAGAGACTTAATGGGAATCTTGCAGGATAACATGCGCATTAAACTAAGTACAGCCAGGAACAGGTTTAAAGTTAGGCTCTATGCATGGTTTTTGTGTTTTGGTGGTGTGTCCTCTAAAGACAGATGTTGGTCTAAAGCGAAAAGCTTTTGGTTTCAACACCCGCGGAGTTGCAGTTGGCTTGTCACGTAGAACACGGTAGGGACAGCTTTTCTGTTTTATTTTAAACCTGTGTGACGTTGAACACAATTAGTTTTGTTATATTTCTCTTGGGAGCTGTGCATTGTTATAGGTTATGAGAATTGAGGAGCTTGTCTAATAGCCAGCAGACTTTTGAAACACCAAATCACCAGATACTGTTGATTTCTGCTTAATTGGTTCCCTGGGTATAAAGGGAACAGCCTTCCTCCACACTAATTAAATGTGCTGCACTGAATTAATAGGGCCAGACTGGGAAGCAATTGCCAAGAACACTGAAAGTGAGTAAAAGGGTTTTTTTATCTGTTTCAATTTAAAAGCTCTCAGGTAAGAGTGGTGTCAGGTGTATACCATGGAGTGATTGTTCTGTGGAAAGCTGATGCCCTAGAAGTGATTACCACCAAATTTATACCAGGAAGGGGGCCAGGCCAAACCTCAGTACTGGTGCCGCGTATGTTTCATCCTCAACTTCTATTATATTTTTGGTAAAATCTAAAATTCCTTAGAAGTGCATTTGATATTGTACATATTAGGGAAGTAAATGGTAGAAATCATCTATTACTGCTAGACAAATTGCAGTCTCTGTACAGAATATCACATAGAGATTTCAAATACCCTGTTTTCTTTAGATTTAGGGAATTCCCTAAGGCTTCTGCATGATTACTTTCATCTCTCATGATAAACCTTGCAATTTTTTTACAGTATGTCATCAAAAAGCTAAACCTTAAACACGCTTCCACCCGAGAGAGGAAAGCAGCAGAACAAGAGGCACAGTTGTTATCTCAGCTGAAACACCCGAACATTGTTACCTACAGAGAGTCCTGGCAGGGAGAAGATGGCCTCTTATATATTGTTATGGGCTTCTGCGAGGGAGGAGATCTGTATCACAAACTGAAAGAGCAGAAGGGAAAACTCTTGCCTGAGAATCAGGTGGTGGAATGGTTTGTCCAGATTGCCATGGCACTGCAGGTAAAATAAAGTATAACTTTGTCACCATCATGGATAAATTTGGTTTGGCTCTGTCTGCGTTTAAAACTTCCAGTGCTGGACTACAGATTTTGAATTCCAGTTTGGCTGGAGTAGCATCTAAATACGATGGTTATTAATACATTAAACATGTTCACAAGTCGTTGCCGTCAGATTAACTTAGTGTTTTAGATAAGAAATCACTATCACATTTCATATCTACACTTCTGTATCCACAGTAGGCAGAGGTAACCCCAAGGTGTTTGCCATTCTAGTCTGAAATGCTTCTCTCATTTGAAAGTTTAGATTAAATGTACAAAATGTGGTTAAATGTGGTTAAAAAAAGGCTTCTTTCGAAAATATTTTGTGTTCTGTGGTTTTGCTGGTGTTCTTAATGGTAAACTTAGACTACTAATTCATCACTTCCGTTAAACCTTATCTCAGTTTGTTGAACTTCAGTATTTGGAGGCTGTCAGACTTCAAAGACAATTGTTATAGTAATAAAGACCACATATGAATGTTAACGCTAAGAAATTGGACAGAAAATTCTATCTTAAAGTTGCCTGTTGTGGTCAGATGTGCACAAGTCTACAGTACTGCCTGTTCTTCTTTGTTCTAAGTCTGATATCCTGGCCCTATTTACACATTGTGTTTTCCATGGAAGTTTTGTACTAAAGACTAAAACATAGGTGTCAAGAAATGGAGGCAGCAAAAACTAGAAGTCTGAGTATTAACTTTAGATTTCTATTTCTTCTTTTCTGCTGGCTCATTAGATCCACACAGGGACACTTCACTGAAGCAGGACCAATTTTTGGGTGCTTGTCTGTATCAGTCATTCTTAATGTTAATTCACCAATATTGTCTTTCACAGGGACACTCCTGACTTTGATGGTGATGGATGTGTCTCTTCTCTGTTTGTATTTTCCCTCTTTGACTTGTGTAATGTGATTTGACTTTTCGGTGTAGAAGAACTAATTAGAAGTTACTTCATTCTATTTATATGTTTCCCCCCCTCCAGTATTTACATGACAAGCACATTCTGCACAGAGATCTTAAAACTCAAAATGTTTTTCTGACACGAACAAATATAATCAAAGTGGGTGACCTGGGAATAGCCAGAGTGTTGGAAAACCAGTACGACATGGCCAGCACTCTGATCGGCACGCCCTACTACATGAGCCCTGAGCTCTTCTCTCACAAACCCTACAACTACAAGGTAGAGTATGGTAATGCAAACGTCGTTTCTGCTTTGTTGCGCGACTTATTTTGTTGTCTGAGAGCTTTACGATCTTATCTATAGATTTTAAGTTCTTATGGCTTCGAAAACAAAGTGAAAAATCTCAGGAGAGATTTGCAGGGCCCTTTGTGTCTGGAACTGTGTTTGCTGCAGTGGGAATTTATAGCATATGCCAAGTTATCCCAGCCAAGGTGTTCAAGCAGGCTGCCTGTACCTGTTGCAGTGTGTCAATGTAAACAATAAATCACTATCTGTTAGGTAGCTGCATTTTCTAAATGTATTATATGACAGACAGGAAGCTTTATACTCAGAAGTCTGTATTAGACTTAACAGGAGCATTAAACAAAAATAAGTAGAGAAATAAGCAGGGTTATTGTGAATGTAAAGTAAAGCAAATGTGGTCTTGTATACCTGTTTTACTACAGACCACATGTACCACGACGATGAGTGTCTACAGTGAGCAAGAGATGAGGGGAAACTGTTCTTCCAGTGCAAAATAAGAAAATTTTCATTTGCCATTTAGAACCAGTGTTGTACTTAAAACCAAACCCCTACACATGGCAACTTTCCACGTGTCAGAAAAAACTGGTGGTATTTGGAAGAAAATAATTTAGTTGATCAGAATTAAAAATAAAAGAGTGAGACTGAAGCCAAAGGTTTGCAGTGGAGTTTGATCTTAATTAGTTTATTGCCATTAAAGGTGTCTTTGAAAACAGGTGGCTAAGTCTGGAGATAAAACTTCTACAATTAATGTGAAATTCCCAAAAGGCTTTTTTTTTCTCTCCTTTTCCAGTCAGATGTTTGGGCGTTAGGCTGCTGTGTTTATGAAATGGCTACACTGAAACATGCCTTTAATGCTAAAGACATGAACTCCTTGGTTTATCGAATTATAGAAGGAAAGGTAAAATCTACATTGTTTTAATCTGTGCTTGGATTTTCTGCCTAGAACCTGAGAGAAGCTTTTTCCAGTCAGAAATGTTGCATGCAGTTAAAAATATTTTGCATCATCACATGTATTTGGGGGCAGTATGATGTGATATCAGACCCGGGAAGTTACTAATTTGTAGATATTGTTCAAGTTTCTTGTTACCCTTTTGTGTAATTAGTACATTGATTAATTGTCCTGATAAAAAGTTCTGAGGTAACTCAGTTTCTTAACTTGCTTCTGATTTAAATATTGTGCAAAGAAATAAATCACTCTAGATGTGATATCACCTCCCTGTTAGGCAAGAATGGCTTATTTAAGTGTTCTACTTGTTTTGGCATATAGTGAGCTAACGTGGATTTATTTTACATAAAGTTTGATGAATAGGCATAAATATTTAACTGCTGATATTAATAAAAAATTATGACAAAACACATAGACAAAACACTTAGACAAAACACATAGAATTTCTTTTTTATTTGATAGGTTGTTAAGCACTTGGGGAACTTTCAGGATATAAACAATGGGGCTATTTTCTATACTAAGCAGCTGGCTGAATGTAACTGTCCTGCATTAAATAACCTGGCAGTAGCCCCTGCTCACAAATCTGTTCAATAATTTCAGAATTCCCTTTCCTATTACAGCTGCCCCCCATGCCAAAGGATTACAGCCCACAGCTGGTAGAAATAATACGCACTATGCTCAGTAAAAAACCTGAGGAAAGACCTAGCGTGAAAAGCATTCTGCGACAGCCGTATATCAAGCACCAAATTTCTTTGTTTTTGGAAGCCACAAAGGCGTAAGATACTTTCATTTGAATGATTCTGTGCAAAATATTTGTGTTACTCTGCTCTTTGTTTTACAGCTTTTCCTGTTCTTTACAGCAGTATAAAATTAGTTCTGTTACCTGCAGTTACAAAGTGTATGAATGTCTGAGTTTCTTTAGATTCTCTGAGAAATATAATAGGAGGGAGTTAGAATGGAATCTCTTTTTTCCTGCAAATGCAGAGTGAAACTGTGGAGCGGTTATGATTGCACAGCTTATTTGAAGAGTTTGAAAAGAAAAAAGTAGCAGCAGTATTTTCAAGGAAGTGATAGGAAACACACATCTTTCCATATGGCTCTTTTCATATGACTCTATGGGGTCATTTATCAGCTGAGACCTGTAACACCAAGTCCCTTTTGATATTCACTGCCAAAATTATTTTTCTTTGTCAGGTTTGGTCAATTATTTTACTGCTCCCTGGGAGGGCTGATCTCGTGCTGTGCTGAACAAGTGTATTTTGCTGATGGAGTCTGAATGGTGTTTTTAAGCATCCCTTATAGAGGTGAAAATGAGTATGTTGTGCACAGTCTGTGGAAAAATCCCAGTATCTTATACTCCCTGTAAGCTGTTCAATGGAATGCATTATAATTAGTATAATCTGAAGAAATATCTTAAGGTCTTGTTGCTGGTGATTGAATGAGCAACTTCTGTTTTGTTTACAGGAAAGCAGCCAGAAGTCATAAGAAAACAGTGAATTCTAAACCCAAAGATCCTTGTTCTGTGGTCTCAGCAAAGAGTGAATCTCATAGCAGCAATGTTACACACGAAAACCATTCCTCTGAGAAACCCAGGAAATCTAAAATTGTGAGATACATATATTTTCTTTTTTGTTTTTGTAAATTTGTAAAGTTCATCCTAAGGAAGAACTGTGTTTAGGAAAGAAGTGGGACTAAATAAACAGCTGTGGATCAGTAAAACTAACTGCAGCATCTTAATTGTAAGATGTTAATAACGTTCAGTTTCTTATTTGTGAGTCACTAGGGGAGTATTTGAGGCCAAATATTTTATCAAATATTTGATGATGAGTGGCAATCATTTTGAAATATATGTTTTTGACTGGAAAAACTAATTATAGTTACAACCTCAAACAAGTTACAACTTCTCTTTCACGCCCTGGTGAAAAGCAGCTGCACTGCGTGAGTATATACCAATGCCTGAAGTACATAATTTGCAAATACAGTCTATATCTCTTTTAAAATATTTATTGTGGCTTTTCTGAGGTTCTAAATCTGTAATTGACCTTATTTTTTTAATTAACATACTCTGGTACGTTAATGATTTTCATAAGGTGCTTAGAGCATCTTTTCATAGGTGCATAATACCAAAAACGTAATTGATTTCTTTGTTTTCCTTTTAATTCTAGACTGAAGAGGATTGTGTCGTCATACATAAAGCCACCAAATTTTGTCCCTCAGAGAAACCAGCTGTTGAATTGGAAAGAAAACCAAGCAATAATGATTTGAACAACACGGGCGACTCCTCAGCTACAGTTAGTGAAGTGCATATTGATATCTTACCATCTGAAAGGATGAAGTATGGAAGTGAGAAGCACAGCAGTGAGCATATTCCAGAGAATAACAAAGCAAAGTATTTACATGTTCCAGGGAAATCTAAAATAACATCCAGTAGCCCACCAGCTAAGGAAGATGAACTACAGCAAAGAGCAAAACAGGCTTTTAAAGCTGAAAATGTTGAGTCTAAGCAGTCTTCTGTTGATGCTGTAGAAGAAGATGGTGACACTTTGAAACTCCTGCAGCCCGTATCAAAGGACCAAAGGCAAACTGACCTGGTAATGCATTTATGCTTACTTAAAATAGACTTTGAAATACATTTAACTCACAGCCAGCTCTTAAAGTTTAGAGAGCTGCTGTACATGTTTCTCTGTCAAAGTAGGATGATGCCTCTACCCTTACTGAGAAGCTTGAGTAGTTGGGAGCCTTGGCTTCAGATGTGCAAAGGCAACACAGTGAAGCAGTTTCAGCCTTTCAGCTGGATGATGGGAATTCTATTTTTACAGGGAACAACAATTTTCTTCTCCAGCTGAGAAGCGAGCTAGTAAGAGAAATTTTGGAACTTCTTTACTCGATGTTCTAGATAAACCTGGTTAATCTCAAGTTGGCCCTGGTTTGGATGGGGGGCAATAGTGGATGTTTGTCTTTTCATTGCATTTTGGTCTACTGTGAGATTTCTGTAGACACTTTTCTGATGAGAAATCATTATCTATTGTAGAGCTTGGATTCTACTGAGAAGCTGCTGGCACCTTTTGTTCCTGTTGTAATTCAAGTAAGTGTCCTTTGAAGATTTAGTGACTCCAAAACGCTGATACAGCAAGTATATTTTCTAATGGCCTATAAAGTGAGAGCTTATTGCAATTGTAACTGTGATATGTTGAGGTGGAGGCAGTCCAAGCAGGAAAGTGGCCTCTGATATTTTTTCTTTTAAAAAGGCATGTATATGTAAATCTGAAAATGGCACGGCTACATTTTTCTAAAATTCCTTTTCTTATTAGGATGACGTCTGTCCTGGTGTTTTGGGAGATGCTCAGGAAAAAATTGCTTCCCTCTTGAAGCCTCATAGTTCTGTCAGTGAACCTTCTCTCTCACGGCAACGACGGCAGAAGAAAAGTGAACTAGTTGGAGTCTCTTCGGAGAAGGTACAGGCACTCAAAAAATAATGCTTTCCGTTAAGACTCCGGCTTTCTTTTACTCTTTAAAAATGGGATCTATTTTTTAAAAAAGGGTGGGTTTTTGTTTATACTGTTCTTGTTTCACTTGTACAATTTCACCGGTAGCAAAATGTGGAACCCTCACAATATCCTTTCGAAGCAAACTGTAAATCTGAAGATCTCAATAACCCTCACGGGCATGAGGTGAGTGTGCCAGATGGGTGCAAGGAAATGCAATGAACCCTGGGCTTTGCCTTTGCTGTGCTACAGTCTTTCCTAGCCCTTTCCATCAGGACTTCTCCCTGTTTGTGGCTACAAAATATACAGCAGTACTATTCCTGGCTGTTATGGGTAAGGTCACTTATAGCGGAGAGCAGATTATCAGACTTCAGAACAGATATAGACTGCCCTGAGCTTCTGAGTGCAAACTCTAGGAAGAAAGTCTTGATAAGATGGGGCTCCTGTTGATGCTTCCACACTGAGCAGGGAGATTTCTTTGTGGAAGAGCATTGAATATACAAGGATAGAGGAGAGGGTGATGGTTTTCAGTCTGATATCCTGTTTTTCTCTTAGGTTTTGCTGTTTGCAGGTGGGGACAGTTGTTGCAAAGGCCTTGGCTGAAAAGTAGTCTAGGAAGAGGAGAGGACAAGATGTAGGGATGGAGAGAAGGGAAGTGGATGCAAGCAGAGGTGTAGGGAGGAGGGATGAAGTTGGGATGTGTGAACAGGTTACAATAGGAGCCAAAACCTCTGGCATCCAGATTTGCCATGCAAGAATGTTTTCTAGATTGCAGGCTACTTTAACTTTTATTAAGAAAGGTACACATTCTTCCTTGCTTCTCTTTCAAGTTCAGAGCAGCTGCTCCCTGGCCTTTACCTTTTCTTTCTGATGCAAACACAAAGACCACACAGAGCTCTGCAGAGCAACACGGTGCTGATGTCTCTGAAAGTGTAAACGGCACCAAAACCAGTCAAGCTGCCGTTTCAAAGGTTAGTGCTGTCACCTTATTTTTGTCTCTGATTCCTTCTAAGCAGTTTGTTCTCTTGACTGTATGCACAGTGAGTAGGGAAATGTTTAGTAGCTTCCTGTCTAAAGCTGGGGACAGGGATTCCTGTCAAGTGCCTGGTCAGTGCAGGATGAGCAGCTGCCTCGCTGAGCCAGGGGAGGTCAGGATCTCCTTTTCTAGAGTGCACATTAGTCTCATTGATAAAGACAGTTTTGTAATAATTAGGCACTTGTTAGCTGATCAGTCTTCTCTAATAGCCCTCTCTTCCATGTTTGTTGAGGATTTTTTGCCCTATAGGTCATAAGATAACAAAAGCCATTGTGGTGATTGCTAATTAATATCAAATTAACTTCTTTTGAAGGAGCGGCCCTTGTCAGCAAGAGAACGAAGGAGGCTGAAACAGTCTCAGGAGGAGATGTTTCCCTCTGGTAATTTTTGTGTTTGCATGTTAACATTCTGTGCATAAGTAGGCTGATAACTTCTTTGTGAAAAAATTCTTGCTGCCTGTTTGTCACTAACATCTTCAAAAAGATGCACTAAGGCTCTTCTTTGGTGTTAAATAAAAATTTCTTTTAACATGTCTGTATTTTTCTACTTATGTTCAGTTGTGTTTAGTGGTGACAACTTGTCTTTATTCTGCACTTCATGTATGTTTCATGCACCTTTCAGATAGGAGCTTCATTGTTTCCTCTTAGCAGAATACTTACCTGCTTGTCTTCTGCCAAGTGATAGACTTTTTCTTGCATGAGCATGAAATTAATTCAAAATACATGCAGCTAAGTTATAAATATTGTATAAATGTCATCCTTCCAGTGATTCCTGCAAGAAGAGCATCAAATAGTGCAGTAGTTGAAGCAAAATCACATGTGGAAAATCATGTTAAAGTTGCTCAGTCCTCATCAGATCCCAGTATTTCTCAGGTAAACTAGGGTCATCTGCTTTAGAAATATTTAAATGCAGGTGCAATTTGGGAAGAAAGCGATAATTTAAAGAATCTGTGTGTGGAAGAAACTCTCAATCAATAGGAGGGCACAGTTGTTGCTTTATAAGTCCTGGGGTACTGTACAGATCTCTCGTCCACCTTTTTGTTTGGCTAGATCAGTTTAAAATTCCAGGCTCACTCTGCCTTTTCCCTCCACCTGTCGGAGATGAAAATTGCTGATCTCTTACTGATTGTTAAGGGCTCTCTAAAGCGCAGTGTCAGTGTCTTTTTTTATTTTGAAAGGGAAAAAGTTCATCCTGAACTGTGCTTTACTTAAAGATCCGTAGTCTGCTTTACGTTTCTGTTAACAACTCGCTATGTTAGCCTGGTACGACTGATTGTGCTCTGATAGCAGTGGTTGAACATTGTTTTGTTGTATTTTTTTAATCTCTAATCATGCTAAGTGCATACATTTATGGCAAAAAGGAATAGTTCCTAGATGAAAGGGGGTTAGTTTCTGTTAACATTCCCTTCTTTGTCGAAGGTATGTTGAAGACCTTAAAGAAAGACTTTCTGATTAGATGATCTTCTGCAATATTAGGGAACATTATTAATACCAATAAGTGCAGTAGAGTAACAGTGAAAAGATTTTAGTCTGAAATTTCAAAGCATAGGCTCTATTTTCCTCAGCCCAGCACTTTTGTGGAAGGTGTTTTGCGTGTTCTACCTACATGTGTGAGCTTATAACTGGTATCTAAATGCACAAACTAAATCTGCATTCACAGACTGAGGTGGCATAAGGTTAGAACACACTAGCTGTGTGTGCCTGTGCTAGGGATAGTTTTGCACATTATGCCATGCACTGAACATGAGACGCTGGAGCACCGGTGGTTAAAATCTCTGTGATTTAGGGAGTGCTGGGAGCTTACTGAACTGATAAAATTTATGTAAATATGATTTTAAAATGTGTATTGAAGACCAATAGACAGGCTAAGGGTAATGACTTTATAATGACTTAGTTGGCTAAGAACTAACAAACGTACACAACTGAATTTTTTTAAGAGGCACTCGGTGAAGCATTTATAGTGGTTGAACTTTTTGGCTGAGATGTAGTGTTAGTCAAATAAGCATTTCATGAAGTATGTTGATGATGTCCTGTATGCTAGCTTGTTTCTAAAACCAAAGGTTGCACCTTCTGAATATTATCAAGCTGAGTCTGTAAAAATATGCACATTGAAAGTGTTTTTTCCATGCAAGACCATAATTCATGCCATAGCGATGAGTTACTTTCAGCTATTAGATTTTTTGTCATTTATTCCCTCTTCACTTAGAGAAAGAGAGAAACCCATTGCTTGTCTGATGATGAGTTAAGCTCATCCACAAGCTCTACAGACAAGTCTGATGGAGATTCCAAGGAGAAGTAAGTACTTTGTTTAATACTGTGCAAGTTTTCATTGCCATATTGGACCTTGACTTAGAGTAGAAAACAAAACCCAGCGGGAATTGCTTCCACACTTTGTCTGTATAATGATTGAAAAACTGTGTGGTGCATAAAGAAAAGAAACGGCATTTAACTCTTGCCTCTGTGGCTATAAACTTCCTGTGCTGAGCTTTCTGGGACACGTGACCATATACATCTGCGTTTTGTCAACTGTGGCTTCCCAGAAAACCAGTCTTCCAGCATCACAGGATACATACTGTCCGGATGCATTAAAAGCATGAGTTCAAAGGTTCACTTCCTTCCCACAATGAATGACTCTATTTATTGTTGATTTTGGTGGTGTAAGCAGTGTTTCAAAAATGTCACTTTGCATTATTGCAGGAGCAGCAATCTAGGTAGCACAGCCAGTAGGATTGTGAGTTGTTGCTTGGTGAACAGGATCTGAGCCGTTGCTAGATGAAATATTGCTGATGTTGCTATTGATAAAGCTGCACCAGAGAAGTCATTTAGCACTGAACACTTAGCAGGACCTCACTACCCTTACTAAAAGACCTCTGAATGCAAGGAGGAAGTTGCATCATGAGTGGTGACTAAATTACATCTTATTTCTCCTCTACTAGAAAAAGCAGCATGAATGAAACGAATGACTTGGTGCGGCTGATGACATGGACACTGAAAATGGACTCTAAGGAGAACGAGCACTGTGTCACCTCGACTCCAGCCCCAGAGTTTAAGCTTTGTAGAAGATATAGAGACACTTTGATTTTGCATGGAAAATTGCCTGATGAATCAGAGGAATTAAAATTTCAAGAGATTCCTTCAGGTCTGTTGCTCTGTTGTTCCTTTAAATAAATGGTTGTCACCTGCCAGTAACCAAAGAAAAACTACTAGTGAGCAACAGGAGACAATCCATGTTTATTTCTTCTCAAGTCTCAACAATACTTATAGAAGTAAACATCTTTGTAAATGATTTTATGTGTGAAATGACTCTAGTTGTGGTTTCCTTGCCAATGAAGAGAGAAAGTTGGTCTGCAGGCTGAGTTTTCCCCATGTGACTTTGAAGCTTCCAAACTGACCATTTGGAGTTGAGTATTTTGAAATAAGATTTTTAAGGCATTCAAACAACTTTACAGTTGGACTCGATCTCCAAGGTCTTTTCCAACCAAGTGATTCTGTGATTTGATTGCTGTAAAGCTTTGTGAATTGTGGATAAAAAGTGTTAAACACAGTAGAAGTTTATGCTAATTTATCCTCATTGCAGAATTTGGACAAGTTTATTTCTCCTACACATGCAAGAATTTAATCCCTTTTCGTATTTAAAGTCTGTTTTAGACCATAAGTATCTGTGTTCCAAAAATCAGGAAAAAATGTTACGTGCTATGACTGTAGCTATAGTGCACCAAGAACAAGGGAAAAGCTGAGAGCAGATTTTTGAAGTCTCAGACCTCGTGCTTATTGTTTTTAAAGATAAGGATTCTGCTTATAGTATGGTGATGGGAGAACACTAGATAACTTGATTCTGCAAAGCTGAAGTAAAATACATTGAAGGATTTTGTCTAAGTGGTATGACAGAATGTTGAAGGTATAAATGTTGGAGGTATTTTTTTTTTCCTATTGTTTTTTATCACTCTTAAATACTGTAGGGCGAGATCCTCCAGCTATTTGCTTGTTACCATCTGGGGAGACAGGGCTACTGCATTTCTAAGCTGAAACTTATTTTAATTAGATGAGATATTTTATTTGCAGAAGTTAGAGGGACCTGTGCCTGCACTGCTGTTCCAGTGGAAATGGAACCCTGTGGTGATACTGTTGTCCCACGTTCTTCTGCACACAGTATGCAAATTAACTCTACTGAAAGTAATTATTATTGCATTGATTCTTTTTTTATTATTTTATTTTTTTAACAGATATGTTATCAATTCCTGACAAGATCAGGAGGATGGTTGAGATCTTGAGATCTGATGTGGTGCAAGGATTAGGAGTTAAACTCCTTGAGAAGGTGTACAGCATCATGGAGGACGATGATGAAGTGAAAAGAGAGGTCAGTATCTTTCATGATAAAATTGTTAAATTTCTTTAAAAACCTTGATGAATGAGTAGGGTCTCTACTTACCCCCCTCTTTTTAGGTACTGAGAGAGTAGTGCAAATATTGGTTCCAAAAGGAACTTGTCACTGGCAGGCAAGGTCCTTAAGTACTTTGTTATTTTCAGTCTTAAGAAGTTTGATTCTGAACATGGACTATATTCAGCCACAAATTCTTCAGGCAGTAGAGCTTTAGAACTGTGCCCTGGCCCCCAGGTTTGTGGAAAATGCAAGGGATGTGAATGATTTTACTCTGTGTTATTTCTGCAATAACAATTTCTTTTGAACTTTATTTTTTTTGCCTTCACATGACTTTGCCCAATGCTCCTTATGTCCAAAGTGAAAGTGAGAAACAGTTTAATGTTTGTTCGTGATAGGGATGAGTGAGCAAAACCTCCAGCTTCTTTGCTTCTTTGATTCAAAACATGGTTACAAATGAATTATGCCATGGTTAAGTATAACCTGTGAAGATCTGATTCATATTTAAATTGTCAAGTAGGATTTGGAACTCTGCCTTCAGACAACAGAGACTCCTCCATTTTTCTTCCCTCCCATCTATACTGTCAAATTTCCCATGCTGCTTTCAGTTCAGCGCTTTGGTATTTTTTTTTAATAATATTTTGGTAGTTCCTGTTTTTTTCAATGTCAATAAATGTGTGTTTGGGGTTTTTTTGTATTCTCAATAGGTGCAGTTGCGGGAGCACATGGGAGACAAGTACGCGAGTTACAGTGCAAAGGCACGGCACCTGAAATTTCTCGAAGAAAACGTGAAGTTCTGACCAGAACATGGTGAGAGAAAGACTGTTTTATAGCTCAACTGCTAGACTGGACCAGCTTGCAAAGCAGGTTTATCCACTGACCTCCTTTGTTGGAATAAGGAGACGAACTTACAAAAAATGTTACAGTTTGTAGCAATATTATTCATGTTAAAATGTGAACCAGGCTGTTACTTCCCCAGAAGAGAAACTGTTTAGTTTAGTTTTTATTCTCTTAGTGAAATTTTAAGTTGTTTTTTATAGAAGTAAAGAGGGAAGGTTATCAAGTTTTGTATATGAAAGATGAGGTTTTGGTTTGAATTTGTCATAGCAAAAAGTTTTTGATGTGGTCACACACTACGGTAAAATCTATGCAGAGGCTGTGGTGTGATAGGCTGTAAGTTCTTACATCAAGTAACTGTGAAAACTTAGCAGGGAGAAGCAATTACTAATTTTTGTAGCACCAGCAGCTCTCCAGGTTCTGTAAATTGCCAAGCTGAAGTGCCGATGGGGTTGGCTCTACTGCCTTTAAGCAGAGCCTTTGCTTTTGTGTTCTATTGCTGAGCCTGTCACCATGGTGGTAGAAAGTATTTGGTAACTTTATCAAGTGAGTCTGAAATGGTTTGAAAGGAACACAGCCATGGTTACCATGGTTCCAGCTGGAGAAACCCCTTTGCCTTACAAATACTAATTCCTTTTAGGAATTTAAGTGCCCAAGAGCAGGGTCACTTGGAGAAACAGGCGTTAGAGCTTTTCCCCTTCTTTGCATCTACTTTGTGTCGCTACACCCTCCCAGGCGCTGTCGTGTACCAAACCACCGAAAAACCACGTGTTCTTTTTTAGAGAGGTCAAAAGGGAATTGAATTTGTAAAATAAAACTTTTAAATGCACAACTTGCCTCCTGCTTAAATATTGTAGCCTCCTGCATTTCGGGGAGAGACTGACCTGACAGCGGGTGGTGGAAAAAGGCAGTACCTGGGGCTCTGGCTGCCTCTCACACGCCAGACGCTCAAGCTACAAGGTTTCAAGAGCCATTGTATAGGGCAGAGTCAAGATGTTCCTTTCTCTACCCAGGCAAATTTATTTTAAACAACGAATGCCACGCTGCCATCTCCTATCCTAGAACATTTTGAGTTCTTAGCACTGCTCAGAACTGTGGGGTCTGTAGTGTTATAGAGCACTCGTTACAACCCGATGCCCCTGCCACTTGTTTTACTGGCGGTTAGAAATATTTCAGTACAAGTTCTGCTGTGTTATCTTTTGGGCAATGGCAACAGCTTAACTATACTCGATTGGTTTGCTGTGTTGCTTTTTATTAACGTACTTGATTGATATGTGACCTCCAGTAGCCTTCTGAAGTTAATCCCCCCCTGCCCCTGGCTTCCCCTTGAGTTCTGGCTGGAGTTTGAAGCCTTCAGGCTCCCTGCAGGTCTTGGAATAGTCATGATAGTATATAAAACAGTAAGAAAAAAAGAAACACTAAGTCAAGAAGTATCTCCCAGTGGAAATGCAATTAACAAATTAACAGTTTGAAGAACCACGTTTTTTAGCTTTTAGTGTGCCTCTTTGGCTTTCTCTCTGCTGTCTTCTTTTCTTCTGTTCCCGACTCCTGAACAGGGAGCCACTTCAGAGGATTGCGGCGGTACATCGGCCACGGAGGCAGCGTCAGCTTAGAGAAGAGGAATGAAGGCAGAGTAGGTAAATCAAGATGCTAGACACGTGTTTTGCACAGCTTGTTAGGGAGACCTCACTCCCTGACTACAGTATTGATTAGTCTTAAAATTTCATACAATTTCATGCTATGAAGACATCTATAGAGAGGTTACATTGTACCCTGCAGAGTGGTGTTTAAGTATGAACAACCAAAGGACCCCGATCATTGCAAGGAGGAGGAACATTTCTTCGTGAGATCTCATCTCAATCTCCCCTCTTTCAGTTTAAAACCATTCCCCTCATCCTATCCCTGCGCGCCCCGATCAAAAGCCCCTCCCCATCTTTCCTGTAGCCCCTTTCAGTCCTAGAAGCTGCTCTAAGTTCTCCCCAGAGCCTTGTCCAGGCTGAACAGCGCCAACTCTCTCATCCTGCCCTTGTACGGGAGGCGCTCCAGCACTCAGATCATCTTTGCGGTCTCCTCTGGCTTTAGTCTAAGATCCATGTCCCTCCTGTGCTGTTAGCAATCTGAATCACAGGGCAAGTGATTTCTCTGTGCTGACAGCCCCTTAGTTTAACGATTATTTCATGTTATAAACAATGCGTGTGTTTCTTACCAAACAGGATAAAGCAAATCCAGCCATTACTATGTAGACTGTCCATCCAAACTGCTCAGTGATGTATCCATAGATAAAACCAATTACCTGAAAAAAAAAGAGCAAACTTTATTTAAACAAACCCATTTCTGCCACTGTGTTTGAGCATGGGGGCAGATGTGAAGTAGAAAATTACAGGTTTTTCAAAAGCAGTTTGTACATCTTTCTAATCTTGCTTTTGAAAATTTTAGGGCAATAATGACAGTGAAAGATTGAAAGAAGAAAAGTCTTAATCCATTACAGCCCCTCTGATATTGCTTACAGCTTTTAGTGACCCAGTTAAGGCAAATAAGCTATAAAGTCCCTTAAGTTATCACCCACAGTTCCAGGATACTCACTGCAGAGACAAGAATGATTCCTTGAAAAATCTGTTCTGCCAACTTTTGGCCCTTGTAGTCCTGTGGGAAGAAAGGTTTTTTGTCAGCTATCCAATCCAAAACCTACCAGTTAAACTCTTTCAGGCTAGAGCCTGGAGTCAGCTTGACTACAGGCTTTCAGCTTTTTTGTTCAACGTTCAAATCAGACCAGAATTATTTTTCTTATAGCGTCTGTATTTCACATGCAGAAGAATTCACCTCTTAATTCACTTAATGATCCCCCTATGGTCTTGACCACATAATCTAAAAATAAAAGCAAGGTCTGTCTGTTCAGAACACATAATGCAAGCTCAGAATATGATTGTGGTTGGCTTAATGTCACTGTAGAAAAGCCGTAATACCCCAGGCTCAAAAGGGCATGACTCGAGCATCACGTGTGTTTTCGTGGCTTCACAAACCGTGAAAACATTTCGCTGCTCAGCTGTCTGCAACACGGTGAGCACTGCAGGGAGGGGTTTCATGGAATGATTTGGGTTGGAAGGAACCATGAAGATCATCCAGTTCCAGCCCCTGCAGTGAGCTGGGACACCTCCCACTGGCTCAGGGTGCTCAGAGCCCCATCCGCCCTGGCCTTGCACACCTCCAGGGACGGAGCATCAACCACCTCTCTGGGCAGCCTCTGCCAGGGCCTCCCCACCCTCACAGGAAAAAACGTCTTCCTGATGTCTAAACTCCTCTTTTAGTTTAAAACCATTACCCCTTGCCTTGTCGCTACAGGCCCTACTAAAAAACTTTCCCTATTTTTCTTACAAGCCCCCTTCCAGTGCTGGAAGCTGCTCTAAGGTCTCCTTGGAGCCTTCTCTCCTCCGGCTGAACGACCGCAGCTCTCTCAGCTTGTCCTCAGGGCAGACGGGATGCAGCCCTCGGATCATCCCTGGACTGCGGGTCCATCTCCCCGCGCCGAGGCTCCAGCGCTGCACACCGGCAGCCGGTGGGGGTGAGCAGAGCGGGAGGATCCCCTCCCTCGCCCTGCTGGTCACGCTGCGGTTTCCCCGTTCCCCCCTTCGCTTCCCGGCGCGCTCAAGCTCCCGTTCGCAGACCCCGAACGGGCACCGGGCGGAGCTCACGCTGCTCCCGGGGGGGCGGCGAAGGGAGGGGAGGGGGCCGCGGGCCGCGGCGCGGCGGCCCTACCATCTGCGTGGGGATGGAGCGGAAGATGCGCAGCATGGCGGCGGGAGCCCCGGGGCTTGCGGGGCGGCGGGAGCGGGCGCTGCGAGCGAAGCGGAGACCGGGCGGCGCCGGGAGCGCGGAGCCGAGTGCCGGAAGCGGCTGCCGAGCCGGCCGGAAGCACTTAGGGGGTGATTGGCAGCGGTTGAACAGCCAACAGCGACCCGGGCGGCCAGGGAGGCCAAGGGCACCCTGGCTTGGAGCAGACGCCAGCAGGGCCAGGGAGGCGCTTCTCCCTCTGGACCCGGCCCTGGGGAGACCGCTCCTCGAATCCTGTGTTCAGTTCTGGGCCCCTCGCCACAAGAAGGATGTTGAGGCTCTAGAGCGAGTGCAGAGAAGAGCAATGAAGCTGGTGAAGGGGCTGGAGAACAAGAGGAGCGGCTGAGAGAGCTGGGGGTGTTTATCCTGGAGAAGAGGAGGCTGAGGGGAGACCTCATTGATCTCTACAACTACCCGAAAGGAGGTTGTGGAGAGGAGGGAGCTGGGCTCTTCTCCCAAGTGCCAGGGGACAGGACAAGAGGGAATGGCCTAAAGCTCTGCCAGGGGAGATTCAGGCCTGAGATTAGGAAAAAATTCTTCACGGAGAGGGTGATTAGGCATTGGAACGGTCTGCCCAGGGAGGTGGTTGAGTCACCGTCCCTGGAGGTGTTTAAGGTGAGGGTGGATGAGGTGCTTAGGGGCATGATTTAGGGATTGGTGGGAATGGTTGGACTCTACGATTCGGTGGGTCTCTTCCAACCTAGTTATTCTGTGATTCTGTGGGACAAGACAAGAGGGAATGGCCTCAAGCTCCGCCAGGGGAGATTCAGGCTTGAGAGAAGGAAAAAATTCTTCACGGAGAGGGTGGTTAGGCATTGGAACGGTCTGCCCAGGGAGGTGGTTGAGTCACCGTCCCTGGAGGTGTTTAAGGGACGGGTGGACGAGGCGCTGAGGGACACGGGTTAGCGATTGATGGGAACGGTTGGACTCGATGATCCCGTGGGTCTTTTCCCACCTGGCGATTCTGCGCTTCTAAGCGCGCTCCCCACCGCCCGCAGGACCCCCCGGGGCTGCCCGCGGCGCCGCCCGATTGGAACCGACGCCTGAGGCGGCAGCGCGCGGGAGGCGCGTCCCGCCCGAGGACTGATCTCTCCTCGAGAAGCCGCCGGCGGCTGCCGCAGCCCCGGGAGCCCCGCGGGGAGGGCGCGGGGCAGCCCCCGCCTCGAAGGGCCGTTCGGGCACCGCCGCGGGCAGCCCCGGAGCGAGCGGCGCGCGCCGAGGTGGCAGCTGGCGGCGTGAGGCGGGGAGGAGCTGCGCCCGGCCGGCCTCCCGCGGGCACCCGCAGCAGGTGACGGGGCGCGGGGCGGGGGGGTAACGGGCCCGAGGAACCGGGGGCAGCCGTGATGGAGGGACTGGGGGAACCGTGAGGGGGGTGGAGGGAATCGTGAGGGGAGGACTCAGGGGAAACCGTGATGGGGGGGCGGCAGCAGTGATGAGGGGGAGGAACCGTGCCCAGGGGAACGAGTGGGATCTGAGGGAGCCGTGCTCGGGGAACCGGAGGAGGGAGCTGGGCTGGGGAGACTCGGGGGGAGCCGTGATGGAATGGAGGGAGGGGCTGTGCCCTTAGAATCACAGAATCACCAGGTTGGAAGAGACCCAACAGATCATCGAGTCCAACCATTCCCATCAATCATATGTCCCTCAGCACCTCATCCACCCGTCCCTTAAACCCCTCCAGGGAAGGTGACTCAACCCCCTCCCTGGGCAGCCTCTGCCAGGGACCAATGACTCTTTCTGTGAAAAAATTTTTCCTAATGTCCAGCCTGACCCTCCCCTGGTGGAGCTTGAGGCCATTCCCTCTCGTCCTGTCCCCTGTCACTGGGGAGAAGAGCCCAGCTCCCTCCTCTCCACAACCTCCTCTCAGGTAGTTGTAGAGAGCAATGAGGTCTCCTCTCAGCCTCCTCCAGGCTAAACACCCCCAGCTCTCTCAGCCGCTCCTCATAAGGCCTGTTCACCTTGGTGGGTGGCTGAGGAACCCTTGGGAAACTGGGGGGGCAGCTGTGTTGAGGGGGTCCAGGAGGAGCTGTGCCCTTGAGGGGAGCCGTGGCAGGAGGGAGCTGTGCCTGGGGGGGGATTAGGGGGATTGAGGGGACTCGTGCCCAGGGTGAGGGGGAAATCTGCACTCAGGGGGAGCCCCCTGGGGGAACCGTGCTGGGAAGAACTCTGGTGAGTCGCGCCCAGGTCCGAGAGCTCAATAAATGCGTTTTCCCCATGGGAGAAACGAAGCAGCAGGCAGAAGGTGGTTTTGTCTGACACGCAGCAGTCACAATGCAGCTTGTGGTGTCTTAGTTTGGAGATGTTGCCAGTGTCTCAGTGTACAGGTGTCACTGGTCCTTGAATTTTGCTTGTTATGGTGCAAGTGCTTTGTGTGTGACCCGAGAGCTGCTTCCCACCCCAGGATGTGTTGCGCTCATACTGGTGTCGCAGTCACCGTTCAATGACAGATATGTGTGTTTAAATCACATCTCAAAATTGCATCATTGTGTTCTACATTTACTCCCATCTATATTATGACAGTTCCTTCTGTCAGACTTCTGTGATTTTCTTCATGGGACGACCCTTCAGCTGATGTTCTTTTGCATTTTTCATAGAGAATATCATGATTTTTAAAATGTATAACGCTATTTATTAAAATCTTATGAATGCTGTGTCTTGCCGAACTCTTGCAATTATGTATAGAAGGAAATGGATGATCATTTGCCTAATTGCTGGGATAGCTCCAGTTCAGAGAGTTAAATAAATTGGTTCAGCAGTAAAGAAACCATACATAATTTTCCAGATTCTTTTCAGATCAGTCATGACTGGCAGGAGGAGGTTTTTTTTTTTTCTATCGAGATCTGCCTGCCTTTTTACCCCCGAGTTCTTCTTTGTGTATCTTCTTACTGAGATACCATATCCAGTTGTTAAAATGTGCCATAGAGTTTTATCTCTTAAAGAAAAGGAAACACCACGTTTGGAAACTGTTTTAACCCCTCGGGTGGTAGGATGCTATGTCTCATGTAGGCACATGCTGGGAGAAGGAAGTGACTGCTCTGTTTTCCCTCTTGCAGGAACCTTATGCTAATAAATAAAATAACAAGGGAAAAATGACACTAAGGAAAGGTAGGTGTATTTGTGTGCATCTAATTCTTTAAAATGTCTTTTGTTCTTTTCTGGTTTTTCTTTGGTTATACTGATAACCTTTTTTTTCTAAATTTTCAGTGAACATTTCCATCCTTGTAGTGGCTGTTATTATATTTTTGCTAGTCCTTCATCATAACTTCCTAGGCCTCAGTGACTTCTTGAAACAGGAGCTGTCAGGTATGTTGGGTTTTATTTTAATTGAAAAAATTATTATTTCTTTTGAGACTGGTGGGAAGGCACATGCGCTGGCCAGGCAGAGACCACAATGTTGCTGAGATAATGTGTGTGATAATGACAAATCAAGTGCGTAACGAGTTATAATTTTTGTACTCTTTTATGAATCGATCTTTTCCTGTTGTTACATCCAAGGAACTTCAGCTTGGTGCATTTGTCTGTTCTTGCTGTCCTTTCAATCCCAACAGCAAGACTTCTTGATCAGGTAGCCAGGCAAGATAGCTGTAAGGGTTCCCTCTGGCATTAGGAGTCATTGAGATTAAAGTCAGTGAGACTAAAGACATGACAAAGCGGATCAAGGCTACAAGTGCCCTACTGTAGCTTAAGCCTCATTTTAGCACCTTGTGGTACGTGTTAATATGTACAGTTAAAATGTATGTTGTTTATTTGTCAGTGTTTTCCTATTCAGTAACATCTTGGATTCTCAAGAGCAGGTGCTGTATTTTGTGTTTGATACTGGCACACTGTAATCCACACCTCAACGGAGACATCCAAGCGCTTGCATAGTAGAAATACTTGAAGGTGTTGGGAATTTTAGCATAAATATTTCATTTGCATAAACCAAACGTGATGCCATTCGTACTCCACAGATTCAAATCCACTTGGACTCCAGCCTATCGATTTCATCCCCGCGGTTCCCCAGAGGCTGGCAGATGAGCGGAATGATAAGGAAATTTCTGTGGTCATCGCAGCATCAGATGAGCGGCTCGGGGGCGCGATTGCGGCCATGAACAGTATTTACCATAACACCAGATCCAACGTGGTTTTCCATATTGTTACTTTGAATGATACCGTGGATCACTTGAGGTAATGATCCTTTCATTAGATTCCCCTAATGCTATAAAACTGAGGTATCTCTGAGAAGAGGAAGAGCTGGCTTTCCCTGGAACTGCACTCCTGAATTGTTTGCAGTCCTGTCTGCTGCTGCTTGTTGCAGAGTTTGACAAGACTGCTGTGGGGAGGCCTAAAATCATTCCTTCTGGTCACGTTTCAGGGACGGAAAAGAGCCATCTTTTGTTTTCCAGATGGATTATAGCCAACCAGTGGGGTTGGAGTTTGTTGTTAAAGAGTTGTAAAAGTTAATTCCTGCGTTTCACCTACGCAATTTGAAGGCTGGCACTGAAATGTCTCCATTTTTCTAGATTGGTTCTTTTATTTTTACCCATATCCGTTCACTCAGACTCATTTTGTGAAGGACTTGTAATAATGGGACCAGGAATTTCTAATGAAATCAGAAGCACCCTCCTACCTTTCGTGTGCCATAGCTGTGCAGGGCACACACCAAACCACTCATGTGTTGTACTTTGTGTTTGTAGGATTGGGAAAGGAGTGACTGGATCAAGGTCTGTGTCGCTGCCAACTGGATCTCTCGCTTCTCATTTGTTTTTCTCTCATGTAACAAAATCTGTGCCTTTCTCCTGTTTGCAGGCTGTGGCTCAGTAAAACTGCTCTGAAAAATATGAGATACCGCATCTTGGACTTTGACCCTCGTGTCTTAGAAGGGAAAGTACAAGCGGATCCTCAAAAGGCAGACACCTTAAAACCAGTGAGAATGGGGTTTTTTTTGCAATTAATAGTTAATAACCATGTTCTTATATTGGCTTTTGAACACAACTGGAGATCAAACCCAAATCTGTTAGAGCAGAAGAATATTTTATAATCAGATGCCTAAATTTCAGCAAGAAGAAATTTCTACATAATGAGGGATGGATTTGAGTATCTCCACGTGCATGCTGGTATTATTTGTTGATGTGAGCTACAGTGAAACACAGCCACGTGGATGGCAAGCAAGCCAGTTTTAAAGTTAGTTTATCAATGCAGATTCATAGGAAACCAGAAACTGATGGAACCTGTTTATTTTAAATACCTTTAAGGATATTGCTGCCTCTTTTACTTCCTTGATAGAAGTTGTCTTGGGCATCAGTGCTATGGATAAATGCCAGGAATATAAGCCAATTTCACATTTATATGGACAGTTGTTCATTTAATTCTTCCCTTCTCTTGTTTTCTTGTTTTCACAGTTAACCTTTGCAAGATTCTACTTGCCCAGTTTGGTGCCTCATGCAGAGAAGGTCATTTATGTGGATGATGATATAATAGTGCAAGGTATGGAGCCTTTTCTTAGCCTTTTGCCCCTGGCCTTAGGTGGAGGTCAGCATGCTGGCTCTTACAGTAACCAAGCACTTCTTCGAGGAGAGATGTAAGAACCTTGTAAATACAAAGGAATTGGATTAAACAGTGATTTTATCTGCTGTAGCAGTGGGCTGAACAAAAGGTCACTCGGCGCTTGATCAGGATTGCTTTTAATTTCTCTGTGCTTTCTTCCATTTTCCAGATGATATTCTTGAACTTTACAACACTCCACTGAAACCGGGACATGCAGCTGCATTTTCAGATGATTGTGACTCAACCACTAATAAAGTTGCTGTCCGCGGAGCAGGCAATCAGGTTAGTTTTAGTCTGATTCAGTGGTAACAGTTCCTAGAGATATCAGACTTCAGAACAGGCCTTAACGTTCTTGTAGGTCAGCCTCCAACTGCAGAGAACGTGAAGGTGTGACTGTCCCTACCCACACCAATTTACTCTGATGTTTGAGTTACAAATGATGCAGTTTCTGTTTAGGCACAGTAAAAGCATTTCAGATTTTTACTGCGCTTTATAAAGAGCAATTCCCAGCGTGGAACAGCAGTGGAGGGAGAGTTTTTCATTTGAGAATATATAGAAAGTAGTTTTTCTGGGAGTGGAACCATATTAATAATAAGGTATTATTAAAACCACGCAGCATTCCTTAAAATATGAAGTTTATGTAACCATAGTTTTAAAATGTTAGACCTCTTAAGTTTTCCTTCTTTCGTTATGAAGGACTCACTTTAACAACATCAAGTTACTCTTCTGTTGGGAGTTGTGAAAATTTTTTTCTTTAAATAGCTATTTGAGCGTATTTAAAGCTAATTTTTACTCTTTCCTTTTCCAGTACAATTACATTGGGTTTCTAGATTACAAAAAAGAGACCATCCGGAAGCTTGCCATGAAAGCCAACACCTGCTCTTTCAATCCAGGTGTTTTCGTTGCCAATTTGACAGAGTGGAAGTTACAGAACATCACTCAGCAGCTGGAGAAGTGGATGGCGCTGAATGTAGTGTAAGTACCCTGGGGGCAGGGATTGGGTTATGGTGATGGCTTTTAGCAGTTAATTCAAGGGCTGCGTATATATCTGTGGATTCTTGTCATGCAGCTGCAAGTAAAACCCACTGATTTAGGGCCACGCAAGCATCTTTGCCCAACTTCTCTTCACCTTCTCTTCCAGAGAGGAACTTTACAGTAAGACTCTGGCTGGCAGCATCACGACACCTCCACTGCTAATTGTATTTTACAAGCAACATTCCAGTATTGATCCCATGTGGAACGTCCGGCATCTCGGTATGTATGAAACATTTGTAAGGCTGTTCCTGCAGTGTTTTCCAGGTCTGTGGCTGGACACCAAGGTGATAATGCAGCAAATGGGACTCTTCTTCCCCTATTTTATACCTTGTTCTTTAAGAAACACAGCTTTGTGGTACCACCTTGGGTCCTGTAGGCCTGATCCTTCATGTTCTGTTTCAGACTGTGGAGGAAGATAGTTCTTGAATTGATTTACTCTCAACTGACTTCTCATTTTCCTTTTGAACATATATATAGCATCCAAACTGATCCTAAGTGCTTCCTCCGAGGCTGTGGAGGAGACATTCCTATCTGTTCTGCTGCTGGTGAAACCCCAGTGCTGGGAGAGCTTTCTGAGGTTTCGTTTGCAGTGAATTCACTACGAAATACATCTGGATATAAAGGGGGTTTTAAAGAACTTGGAAATGAAGGCAGTACATGAAAACAGATACTGAGACAGATCAAAGTGGCGCTCAGTTGCACCTGATTGCATTTTTCATTTCTGCCTCCTTCCTTTCTCTATTAATGGCAAGATTTTGTTAAAATCCCTTGTTTTCAAGTTAAAATATTGCATGTCAGCGTTTCTGCTGCCTTTATTTCAGGCATCAATGCTTTTTTCCAACAATAGGGTCCAGTGCTGGAAAAAGGTACTCGCCTCAGTTTGTGAAAGCTGCCAAGCTGCTGCATTGGAACGGACATTTCAAACCATGGGGAAGAACAGCTTCATACGCTGAGGTCTGGGAGAAGTGGTACATCCCTGACCCCACGGGCAAGTTCAGCCTGATCCGTAGGCGTTCGGAAGCCTATGAGGCGTAGGGTCAATCCCGGTGACTGGTGATGTTCTCTCAGGAAACTTCTGGAGCCAAGCAGGACTTATTTTTAGCCCACTCGTACCCCAGAGCAGCCCCGGCCTCGGGGCACACGACGCTGCACTCGCTTGGGTGCAAGACAGAGGCACAGGGCCCGAGGAGGCCTCTCACCTGTGTGCAGGTGTTACTCCAGCAGCGCTACAGAACCGAGGAGAAGCTCCACAAAACAGCACTTGGGTTAGTTCATTTCTGTCTGCTGTGCTTCTCCTCTTGACTACACGTCTGCTAGAGGAGGGGCGTTTTGTCAGCTACAGGAAGAAACACTTTATAAGAACAAACTCTAACTACTACTGGTCCTTGCACCGTGTCAGTCTTGCACAGCAATGTACTGTAATTATGAGCTGCTTGGGTTTTTTTCTGGTTTTGTTTTCTTGTCCTGTGAAATCATTTCATCAACAACCCTTTCTTGCATGAAATCTCCTCCTGACCATCTCCGTCTAAGTCTTTCTTGCAGAATTCTGCAGATTTGAGGCTTTTTTTTTTTTTTTGAAAGATGATTTTTTCAAGTATTATTTCACTATGCAAAGTGGTTTTAACTGCCAGTGAACACTAAAACGTGTTTTGTGAAGTGGTGGAGAAAACTTTGTTCAAAAATAAAAGCTAATTTTAACCTGTTGACTCAGACTTTGGGTAAATGATAACGATGCTAACCTTGGTCTGACCTTTGAAGTGTGTTTCCTTTGTAGGAAAATAGTACATCTGTTGTTTAAGAGCACGGCAAGAACAAGCAGCTTGTTCCCCAGGGAAGACAGATCACCAGTATTGTCACCTGTTACCTCTCCCAGCGGAACTTCGGAACATGAAAAAGTTTGCTGGAAAACACAAGTTACTTCAGCCAGACATGTGAATTTACCTCAGCACAGGTCTGGGGCACAGCCCCTCTAATCCTCTAGGAAAAGCAATTCCATTTTATGAAGGGAAGATGAAAATTTACCTCAAAACTTAATTGCTCCAAGCATCAGATTTCAAAGAAAACGATAAAGGTTTTATCCCTCTGAAGCATCGTTTTATATGGCAAAGTAATTAATTCAGTCCACTAGGAATTTTTTTAAATAGGCTTTTAATACAGGAAATAAAGTGTAAGACTTAAAGCTGAATGCAGTCAAGCTTCCGAGGCTTGTATAAAATCTGGGGCGATCAAGAGAGATACAATATTATGTACATTATTTGACACAGTAGTCATTGTGACTGCAGCTTCCTCCATGTTCTGCTGCACCACAGGTCTTTGTGACTGCTCTGAGAGGCACTAATGAGCCTGCAAACCATCTCCATCCAGAATTCATTCCACATAGTCTGTATTAAAATTGTAAGCATCATCTTCATCGGCTGTCTTATCAAAGCTGATGGACAGTGAATTGGAATGTTCGCTTTCTGAGGAAAGAAAATCACGTGTTAGTGAAACCAGTGCAGGTACTGCAGCACTACGGCCTGTCCTCCTAGCCAGGGGTTTCAATACTGACCTGCTCTCTGCTTTGCTGAATTTGTAGAACTCATTTGTTGTTTTCCAAGCTTTGCTTTCCTGGTGACCCGAACGCTGCTTTCCTACAAGTCAGAGAGGTCAGATGTGTTTATTCAGCCAACACTAACAAAGTCTCCCACGCACATGAAACCCAGCAGAGACTGATGATAGCGTGGATGTCCCCTTGGATATGCAGCTGCACAGCTGGCTTAAAACAATGTTGTTTCCTCAGTTAAGCAAAAAAGCCCAACCCTTATCTCCAGGAGAAAGACTTTTTTTTGTTATTCCTGGTGGCCCCATATTCTCAGTTTACAGTAAGATACTGGCTGTGTGCTTGACTCTGACTTAGTGCCAGGATCTGGACAGGTAAAAGAAGCCTAATGAAAGCCCGATTTACCTCTTCGACATCCTCCTCCTCTTCTTCTTCATCTTGATCATCATCACTATCTGTGAAATCTTCCTCTTCCTCTTCTTCTTCCTCACCCTCCTTGCTTGTTTCTAAGTTTCCCCACTCCGATGCCTCCTCTATCACTTTATTTTCCTCTATTGTCCCATTTGTCAGTCCAGCTGACTGGAAAATGATGCTGCTTGCTGGACTGGGGGATTTTAAAGCTGAGAAAACCATAGGAAGTGTTTGTTAAGTCATTGTCAGAACCAGATGTGATGCCTTCCCCGGAGAGAGCAGCCGCTTGAGGTCCAGGCTAAGGAAAGCCGGTCCTGCCCCGCCCTTCCACACAGCAGCAAGTAGAACAGTTCTCTGAGAACAGACTCCCTGACTTCTAGGCTCAAAGACTTGGATTTGAGAACAGGGCTTTGATCTGATCTCCCATTGAAACTACTCCCACCACTGTGCATCAGTGACAGTCCTACCTTGAACAGTGGTGGTGTTGTCTTCTTCTAGTTTCTTTAAATTAAAGCAGTCTCGCATTTCAGCTCTTTTGTCTTCTGTAAGATACGGTGGAGGCCTTGGAGATTCTGGGGGTTGCGAGTGGTAGCTGACTCTAGCTCTGGGAAAATAAAGTATCAGCATTAAAAATCAACCAAAAACACAGTTAAATCCCTTTACTTAAAAATAAATCCCAGTACAGAGACCTCTCACACTCCTCAGGCTAACTGCTCATTTATTATTATCTGTTTAGGGGCAATTAAGCAGCTATTTAAATATGACTCTGAACTTTAACATTATTGAGTGGACAGCCCCCTCCTGAGGGGGAAAAGAAAATATTTTGTTACCACAAATCATCTGTGTGTAAAATCATAAGCTGTAAAGGCAGCTGAACCACTTGAGCAAGGAAAACACTCTAAGAATACTGGAACCACTATAGATCTCCACAGAAAATATGCCATAGCCTTTCCTGTCTGTTAGAAAAGGACGACACCGACTCGGTGTTTGAGAGGAAGGGAAATTCCTCTAATGGAGTTACAGCAGAAGTCAGCAAACTGGCTATGGAATTACATGCACTGTGCTTCGACTCTTTCCATCTGTCCTTCACCGCTCTAGAAGATGACCCATGGATGGTGTTGTGTTCTCAGTATCTGTTACCCAATCCAGCTCTCTTTACTGAAGTAAAATGTGAGAAAACGAAAAAGGAAAAAAACAGCCTCGGCCTTCTAAGAGCTTCTTGAGACTTGGAGCTTCTGCTTGCTGGGTTAACAGTGTGAAAAAGGTAAGCAGGATGGGGCTTTGAGCAGCCTATTCCAGTGGGAGGTGTCCTTGCCCATGGCCGGGCGGGGGGAGTGGAACTGGTTGGTCTTTAAGGTCCCTTCCAACTTAAAACCATTCTATGATTCATTCTATAAAGCAGAATTCATAGCGTACATACCCTGTCCAGTCACACAGCAGTAATTTCGCTGTATTCTCTACGTCTGGAACACCTCCCTTTTTCAACATGCCCCTTTTCTGAGCAAGCAAAGTTAAAAACTCTTCTGTGTTCCTGAAATCTGGCATAGTGTAGCGTATCATTACCTAGTGCAAAAAGAAATGGTGCATTCAGAGATACCCACTTTTCCTCACAGTTTGGGGAATAAAAGAGCAAATCAAATTGGGTTACAAAAAGGATAAGCATGTGAAAAGCCATTTTTCTCCTGCATGGGGGAGTAACGTTACAAAGCAAAGTGTCTACTTCATCAACAAATTCACCTGCCCCTCACCCATGGCAGTGGGGAATAGAGAGTTTTGTGAAAACACCGTTATCAGAGAACTGAATGGAATCGGCCTTAGGTCAATCTACTTGAAACGAGTGAAATCAGAGTTGGATCTGAGGTCTTCACTGTAATAATAGGAAGCAAACAGAATATCCTCATTTTTCACTCCGTTGATACCATGATGAGATATTAAAGTGGGGTTTTTAAACATCGGTGAAGTCACTGGGAAAACGAGCAGAATCCCAGGCTGCTGCCTCTGCCTCCCCTTTGTAGGGATGAAAGATCACACTTGGTGTTGGACACACCAGCCAAAGTTTGCCACCGTGTTAGGTGAAAGAGCTGCTAAAGGCCACCAGGACAAGCTGAAGTCAAGTGAACCTTGATTATCGGCCTAAGAAACCTCCAGAGAAGTCAAATGCAGTGAGAGGTGCAAAAAAAGACAGAGCTCACCTGCTGTTTACTGCAGTGATTTAGAATGGCATCTGCTCCCTCAAGCACCTCTGCCGAATCTGATTTTTCGGTGTCTATAATGCTTCTTAAGGCCAGAGCCAAGGTGCCGTTGGAAGGATCCGCAATTATACTTGGACTGTCTAGCATTTTTGTCTGTTTATCAATGTGCACAATTTGCATAGACCTATTCGGAGAGAAATGCACTGTGAGTAGACAAATCAGCCACAAAGGTCTGGTAACGGTGAGGAAGGCACAAAGCTCAGCGTTGGACTGAATGTGCTTCACACAGAGTCAGCTTCAGCGCTTTTTCCTCATTTGCTTTGGGTAGGACAGAAATCTCAACGTACAAAAAGAGACAATGTTCCCTGTGACAGCTCCCATCACACGGATCAATACCTTTCATCCTGGCAAACAATTTCAGACTGCAGACAGGGGCACAGTTTGCCCTTAATGGGCAGGAATTGTACGCAAACAATCTCAAGGTAATCAGAACAGAACAAACGAGGAAACGAACAGCTTTTATCAGACTCCACTTACTTGGTAACACCTCTTGCTAGACCAACGTTGCAAGCACGAACTCCTTTAAGGCTGTTGATTATGCTGCTCTTTCCCACATTAGGGAAACCTGAAGAAAACCACATGAATCCTTGTAAGTTAAGTAAGAAAATTCAGCTTTTGTAACAATGATCAAAGCTACTTCTTCCAGGTGTCCTTAGTAAAATAAAGTACATCTTAAGTGTGAGATCAGAGTTGGATCTGAAGTCTTCACTGCAGAAGTAAGACAAAATCTGTATCCTCATTTCTCACACTGATGATAAAAAGGACACAAAAGACTTCACCGAATGTAACACCACAAATCTTATGCAATAGGAGTAAGGCCGTGCAAGCTGCATGGTGTGCGGGTTAGGCCTCACAATGTGCCTTATGGACTACATGCAGGTAAGTGCCACATACATTGCTGTCAACTGAAGTGCTACAGATTGATTCAAGACTCCTTGAAAGCAAGAACAATAGCTAGGAAGCCTCTTAGCAGCTCGCGTGCTAGTTGTTTTACCCGATTTATAATACAAGATACCAAAGCTTTATGGAAGGACATTGAGGGGCTGGAGCGCATCCAGAGAAGGGAATGGAGCTGGGGAAGGGGCTGGAGAACAAGGGTTACGAGAGGCGGCTGAGGGACCTGGAGCTGTTTAGGGGGCTGTTTAGTCTGGGGAGGAGGAGACTAAGGGGAGACCTCATCACTGTCTGAAGATCCTAGATCGCAGATTGTAGAGAGGAGGGAGCTGGCCTCTTCTCCCAGGTGACAGGGGTCAGGACAAGGGTCAATGGGCTTAAGCTGCACAAGGGGAGGTTCACACTGGATATCAGAAAGAAGTTTTTCACAGAAAGGGTCATTGGGCACTGGCAGAGGCTGCCCAGGAGGGTGTGGAGTCCCATCTCTGGAGGTGTTTAAAAGACAGGTAGACGAGGTGCTCAGGGACATGGCTTAGGGGCAGATGGGAATGGTTGGACTCGATGATCCAAGAGGTCTTTTCCAACCTGGTGATTCTAAGATTCTAAGAGAAAGAAACTTCCCCATCTCTCCAAATGCTTACCTACTACCCCAACCTGAATGGCTTTGTTTTGAGTCTTGCCATATTCTTGAAGGAGTCTCAAAAGGCATTTGCTTCCGAAACATTCAGTGGTTCTTGACAAATCAACACGTGCACGTCTTTTTGTGAACTGATCTGGCTAAGGATTTAAAAGACAAAAAAAAAAGTCCCCATGGTCAGGAGCTATTTCGGAAGATAAATACATATGCTTTGACTTATTTATGTACTGCAATGTTTCCAACTCCTGTCCTCTGTTAGATGATATTATTGTCTTGTTTTAACAGAAGGAAGTAGTTTACTAAAAAATTGGTGGGTCTCTAGAGATGCAGTAAAAAGGTCATCACAAACTGCTAAGAGAAAAAGGCCTTGACTTGTAGCTCCTGTGATTTCAATTTAGTCTGTACAGCAGGTTTATGTGACCATAAAATAATCCTGTATTTTCAGACAGTAGAATCCTTAAATCTGCAAATTCACTTGAGGCTTCAGTTTCAAAACCCACTCTCTATGTTGCGGTTTCTGCACCATTTTGCAGGAGGGTCCTTTTCACCGTGCTGTTATCAGGTTTAGGACATGTGAACCATTACAGATTAATTACAAGCATCTTCAAAGAGTTGAGAGCAGGACATGGGGAGCTGGCCCCTTTATACTCTTCACAAAATCACGTCAGGTGCTGACAGTCAGGATGAATGCAGTAGCATAGCCTGCACTGCTTTACTTGTGCAGGAATCTTATGTAGGAAAAGGAACTCTTTATTTTCCTCCCCTCATCGTCCTTCTTACAGTAAAAAAAAAAAAAAAAGGAAAAGGAATTTTGAAGAACAAGAGATCCCGTTTCTCAACGTGTAAAATCGCAAACACGTACAACTTAGTCATGAGAAAGCCCGCAGTGCTCTTACCATGGTCTTGTCCTTCATCAGCGTCGCTGATTTAAAAGCAACCGTTGGAAACTCCTTGTTCAAATAATTCAACCATTTCCCTAAATTCTCCTTCGGCACTAAATCTGGAAAAAAAGAGCACAGTCCCTTCATGCCTTTGAATCTTAAATGTGTAATATATCACACAAGTTCACAGTGGTGCTAAAAATTGTAAGATGTTTAAATTCTGTCAAATTTGGCTGAGACTGGCTGGTGCCTTCGGAAATTATTGCAAAAGAAAAGGGCTAACGTGCATCTATCTGCCTGTAGTGTTTTCTTAGCAAACTAGACTAAACGGTGGAAGAAATGTGACCCCTTCAGCAGGGCAGTGAGCTCAGAGTTGGATCTTATGTCTTCAATGGAATCTCAGATCCTTTTAAAATCTTCATAGCTCACGTACCATAGAGCCTCACAGTGACCAAGTGACCCTTCAGGAAAACCCATCCTTCTTACCAATTTTGTTCAGAACCAACAGTAGCTTTTTGTCTCCAGAGCATGTTACAGCTTGCTCCAGCTGAGGACAACGGCAGCCCATTGGATCTCTTGCATCTAAAACCTCTAGAACCACATCGGAGGCCTCAATCACCTGCGCCAGAAAAAATAGAAGACTCAAATAAGACAGGACAAACCATTTGACAGGTGTGGAGTAGCTGTGGCTTACAACAGTTACTGTTGAATTTCACAGAGCGATTGGTGAGGTTTCATGACTTCCTGTACGAGCTCCTTTCTTCTGAACCAGAAAGGTGAAGCAATTTTCATCATTTTCTTCTAAATGCAAGAAATCCACTAGCACCTCATTACTACAGGACCTCTGATCACTCAGGATGCACCGACACTGGCCCAAGAAATCTAATGCCTCAAAGTTCTGGATGCCTCAGTAGCTCACACCAGAGAAGACTAAAATCCTCAGTTGCTGTTCTAAAATCCCTGACTGAAGTGTTGCAGTTTATCACAAGCAACCTTTCTAATCACTAGCAGCTGCACAGTAATGCAAAGAAGGAAAACAACAAGTGGTTTCATTGCTGAGTGTCGTCAAATTATAGAAACAGTTGAAGCGTCTCACCTTCTTGAGCTCCCCGCAGAATGATTTCTTTGAATTTTTATCTGGCAGGTTCTTAGTCTTGGCTTTAGATTTGTGAGAAGATTCCTGAGTGCAAATAAAAACAAAATGAATTCACTTAACTGAGAATTAGTGTATTACACTGCGCAAATGCAACACAAAAATATAACGTGTGACATACTGCTTAAGAAGATGTCATTTCAGGATGATTTTTGCTTTGTAAGCTTCAAAGAAACAAAATCATACCCAACACATACCTTTCCCTCTGCTTTTTCTGTGATTTTGTCTGCATTCTTTTTAGCTTCAAGCTTCCTCTTCTTTTCGTGCTCCTTCTGTCTGTTGAGCTTCTGCTTTTGTTTTAATTCTTCGAGCTGATTGCAAGCAAAAACCCAAGCCAGATAAGAGACTGGAAGGTGGTAAGAGAGACTGTTCTTTCTCCCTGTTTACTTATTTCTGACAAATGTTCTTGAGACAGATTAGTTAGAAATCATGGCTATCCAAGCGACACTGGGAACTCTTCACATTCTACCCTGAAAACTGTTGCCTTCAACTGCCTCAAAACCGGAGGCAACACATGCATTAGTCAGCCCCCAAAATAACAGCCGTGCAGCAGCCACATCGCAGCTGATAAGGCTGCTGTGCTCGTGCCCACATTCCTCCACGCTGCAGGCAGCCGATCCTTACTTTCTGTATCATCACACAGTGCCAAGGCTTAACTTTTAGCGTTCTGATAGGACACCTGTGTATCTTGGCATCACAGGCAATTTGGATTAGATATGGTGCTTCCAGCCTGCTTACATACACTGTCGTGAAATGAAGGTTAAAAATGAAAGAGCAAATTCTTACACACTGTATAATGCTGGAAATAAATACATTATTTTTTCAAAGTACGTCTCCTATGACCACTGGGTGGGCACATGCCTGCACACAAAGCTTCCTTTAAGACAGGAATGATCTTGGTTCCTGTCCTCTTTACTACAAACTGTATTTTATTTTACCCTCTGCTTTCTTTGCTCCGCTTCCCGAAGAAGCTCTTCCTTAAATGGTGCAGCACTGGGAATACCAGGATCCTTCTTGGGCTTTTTGTGTCCACGTTTCTTGGCCTCCTTCCTGACTTTTCGGTGGTGTTCTCTGATCTGAGGACAAGAATAGGAATATTTTCTAAGCCCAAGGCAAAAAAAAATGTATCCATCCTATTTTTTTACAATGGCACATTCCTCACTTTACACTGGTGTTTTGGTTGCATACTGTCTCATTGTAAAGCTACACTTGACAGCATCAGCCCAAACCAAAGCAAAATACCTGCACTCCTTTGTACACAATCCTTCAGCCAACAATAACTGGAAAACAAGTAAGTACCTTACTACACTCCTTACTCAATACTCACTTTAACATCCTTATTGTGGACACGTATCTGTACATGTTTCTGTGGCAACACATGAAAAGCATTTTTGGTCTTAAACTGATTAGCACGGGGCTTTTTAACTGGGGACAGACACCCCCCCGCCCCAGCACCCACCTTCTTCTGGATCTTGTAGCGCTTGTGGCAGGTCAGCCTCTTGCTGGCTTTCCTCAGCTCTGCAAGGCACGGTGCCCGTCAGGGGGAGCGGCCGAGCTGCCACCGTCCCCGGGACCAAAATCTGACCCCTCTACCTGC
The DNA here is from genome assembly GCA_033459285.1 of Clamator glandarius. Lineage (NCBI taxonomy): Eukaryota > Metazoa > Chordata > Aves > Cuculiformes > Cuculidae > Clamator > Clamator glandarius. Next base: position 1,512,505 of record JAUNZM010000044.1, read on the forward strand.
TGGTCCCTCCAGTCCCAGAGACCAATTCTCCCCTGGCTGCCGTTCCCCGACTCCTGTCCCCCCCGCCCCCGTAGCCCCATTCCCTGTCCCCATTCCCGTTCCCCGGAGCCTCAGTACCCGGTTGTCGCCCTCCCCTCGAGTCCCGCCGCCGTTCCTTCCCCACCAAGTTCCTTGGAGCCCTGGTGCCCGATCCTCCCCACCCCCAACCCCGGAATTCCCGGTGCCTCATTCCCGATCCCTTTGTCCCGGCGCCCTCTCACCCCCCGGACCCCGTTCCCTTGAGCCCCGGTGCCCTCTCACCCCCCCGGACCCCGTTCCCTTGAGCCCTGGTGCCCCAATCTCGCCATTCCTCCCGTTCTCCGGTGCCCGATGCCTGCCCCCCTCCTCCACCAACGTCCCCCGGTGCCCCATTCCCTTTCTTACACCCTCTACCCCGAGGCCTCGTTCCCTCTCTCTCCCCTCCCGCGCCGTTCCCCGTGCCCCGTTCCGTCTCTCTTCTCCCTCTCCCTCTCCCTCTCCCTCTCCCTCCGTTCCTGGTGCCCCGTTCCCTCTTTCTCCCTCTCCCGCCGATCCCGGTGCCCTCTCTCACTCGGCCGCCTCATGGCGCCGCCGCCGCCTCACGTGGCGCGCGCTCCTTCCCTCCCCCGCGGCCGTCTCCTGCCGTAAAGCGCGGCGGCGGTGGCCGGGCGGCGGCGTCGTCGCGCGGCGCTCGGCGCGCTTTGCGGCGGGCCCGGCGGCGCGGGGCGGCGGCGGCAGCGGTGGCGGGGCGGGCGGCGGCCGAGGGCGGCGAGCGCGGCTGCCGCAGGCGGAGCGCGGCCGGCGGGGTGAGCGAGGCCGGGGCCGCTGCCTCCCTCGGTGCGGCCGCCGCGGCGGTGAGCGCGGGCCCCGCTGCCGGGCCCCGCCGCCGCCGCCTCCCGGGCTCCCCCTCCCCTCCTCTACTCCCCGCGCTGTCTCTCCTCCCGGGCTCCCCGGGGCCCTCCTCCGCCTCTCCTCACCGATTCCCCCGGGTCTTTTCCTCTCTTTCCCGGTTCCCCCCCCAGTTCTCCCCCTCCCCGGTTGCCCCGGTCTCCCCTCCCCTCTTCTCTCCTTCTGTCTCCTCTTCTTCCCGCCTCTCCCTTCCCGAGTCTCCCTCTCGCCGGTTAACCCCGGTATCTCCTTCTCCTCCCCTACCTCCCGTTCTATCCTCAGGTCTCTCCTTTATCACCCCGGTTCCCCCGGTCTCTCCCTCCCTTCCCCTCCGCCCCACTCTCTTCTCCCCTCTCTGGCTTCCCGGTCTCTCCGCCCCCCCCCGCCTCTCCCCCTTCTCCCCTTCCCGGTTTCCCCCGTCCCCTCACCGGTCGCCCCCGTCTCCCTCTCCTCCCGTCCCCTCCCCGGTTGTCCCCGGTCTCTCCCCTCCTCCCGTCCCCTCCCCGGTTGCCCCGTTCTCTCCGTCCCCTCCGCGGTCTCTCCCCGTGCGGCTAACGGTGCGGGCGGCCGCGGAGCCCCGGGGGTGCGGGGCCGTGAGGGCCGGGGCGGGGGGGGGGGGGGGGCCGGGAAGGGGTTTTCCTTTGTCTTCTCCGGCCGGCAGCGCCGCCTCGGCGAGGGAGGCGGAAGGTACCGGGGTAGCCGCTTTGTTTCTCTCCCGGGGCGGCTGTAGCGGTCGCCGTTGCCTCTCGGCGGCTCCGTCCTCCCGGAGCGTCTGGCTGCTGCCCTCCCGCTCCCCCGTGTTGTAGCTGGTTTCAGTGTGATGGGGAATCGGGGGAAACGCTGCCTGGGTTTCCCTCTTCTGTACCGTTCGCTAAGTTTAACCGATTTAGAGAGTATTTCTCTTGAAACGTGGGAGCTCCCGGTAACGATAAAATGCTCCCCGCGGTATCTTTTAGCTTTTTCCTGCTCGGAGGCAGAAAATTAAATGTGTGCTGGAACCTCCTGGGCTTTGTTTTAAACGTATTATTTCAAATGCATGCAAGACCTGTTCATTTCATGCAGTAAAACCTGTGGGGAGCTGCCCAGGATGGCTTTGGGGACAGAAAGTCTTCCACCCGTTACTTATATATTCGTATAGATGCGTATTAGTAATGAGCACAGCCTTTTTTATACAGTTGTCTTTGGTAACGTGACATTTTTATGGGCAGTGCGAGCAATTATTAACGAGATTCTCAAGGTCCTGTTGCACAGAGGTGGTTTGTTTGTAGCGGTGGAGATGCTTTGCGTGTCTGAGCCTTGCGGGCTAGCAGCCACCTGGCAGAAGAAACGTTTAAGAGACGTGTTCTTAAGTAAAACAGACCCGTGCGCAGTCGGATTATCTGTGTTGGTGAGCATGGAGTTCTAGAAAGGAGTTTGCGTTTTGGAGCCTGACGTTTCGGAGTTATCTGGAAGCAGCTCTCTCACTGAGTTTTCATGATGTTGTTCAGACTGGTAGGTGTTTTGCACCCTCCTCAGTGATTAGAGGAGGAGAATAATTTTGGAGGCTGCGTATAGAATGTCCAGCGCTTGGTTGTACGAGTGCGCACCAGTGTCTGCGTGTGGCAGAGAGCCGCAGCGCACGCCTCGGATAACACCCGTGGGGAAGCTGGTGTGCAGTCTGGAGGCTCCCCAGATCTTTATTTCAGGATGGGATTGGGCTTAGGGTACTTTTGGATCCCTGGGAGAACCAGGATTATCAATTCCACTTGTCCCTTCTGCCTGCCTTTCACGACCCAGACCTTGTGTTTTCCGGCAGCCTCTCCGTGCGCACGTGCCTGCTGTTGGCCATTCGATCCTGTAGCTCCCAGATAAGAGTTGGAGGCAGCGCCAGAAGCCACAGGCTGGCTGTTCTGGAGATGAACTGTCTGCTGATAAAGCACACAATTTCTCTGGGTCTGTGTGTAATGAAAGTGTCCACAATACCAAATAGGAAAACAGGCTGCCTGGGGTTTGATTGTAGACTAAATTGAACTAACTAGAAGGAATCATTTTGCCGTTATGTGGTTCTGTGTGTTCTACATGGATTTCTTGAAAAAAAAATCAGCCTTGGAGACTGCTTAGAAATTCTTTGGTTAACTTGCATGTCTGGGTACTTAATATTGCTTGTTTACGAGGATAAAAGTCTCCTTTGAAGGTTGATGGAGGTACATCATTATCAGAGAGCCTATTAAATGTTTCTTGGCCTTGAACGTTGCTTTCTTATTATAGAATGTGGAGTAACCCCATGCTAAGTTTCACTGCTTTTTGGTTTTTCTCTCGGGTCAGATATTGTTTCTGCTTACTCCCCGCTCTGCCTGGTGAATCATCCCCTTGGAAGTGGCTGTGAAATCTGTAATATGTATTCAGGAGCATTACAGAAATGTGTTTTTACTGTAAAAATGACAAACGTCTAGCATTCTGTGTTGAAAATTACTTTGTAGAGTTTCTGCTGGGCTAAAAAAAGTTACCTCCCGTTTCTTGCTTTTTTTTCTTCTGTCACTGGAATTATTCAGTTTATCCTTTGATTTTATTCTGTAATTCTATCTGCTCTCAATTTTCTTCCCTCTCTCTTTCCTTTCTCTTGTCTTCTAGTTTGGGCTGTACTAACACGATTGCTGGTTCGCTCCTCTTGGAGCGCTACCTTCTCCCAATACCTGTTCTTGGCTGTCAGACACCATGAGGAGGCTGGCGTTCCGAGGTGCTGGTTGTACTCTGGTAAATCTGGTAAATTCTTGATTGTTTGTGCACGGTCCCTTCCGTTCCTGTGTCTGAGACTCTTTGATTTTCTTTATCTTAGCTCTTAATTATTCCTACCTTGTTCATCTCATTTGTATGCTTGAAATTAATTTTATCTCTAGCGTAAATGCTCTAATGCAGCGATGTTGTGCTCCCGTACCTTGGAAATCAGCCGGGTGCTTCCTAGAAGAAACTTCTCGGTTTGGTAGGGAAATGGTTGTAGGCTGTGATAGTTGAATCTGTTCTGTCTTCACCCTTTGAGACAGCTGCCAATAAAGATGTTTTTATGATGCTGTCTCTGGAAACTGGGAAAGAACTACCACCTTTTTCGTAAATCACCACAGTTGTTGGATGGTGGCTCTTTTATCACTGTTTGAGCTGATAAGTAGAAAACTCTGGCTTTTTCTCACTTCTTGATGATTGCCATTGATCTGACACCTATTGTGGGAATGATAGATCACACAATGTCCCACACCTTTTTTTTGGTTTGAATCTAAGACCATTCAGTAGCCATTTGAGTTTTTGTTTTCTTTGTGGTTTAGATTTTTTTTTTTTTTTTTTAATTGGGTGTGGAATGACATGCTATTATACCAGAACCCAGCACTCATCTCTGTACAACTCTTTCCTTTGATTCAGCTCTTTGTACAGCTCTTTCTTCGTTATCGTGCGTGGGATGAGGTATCAAATGTAGATAGCTTAAAAACATATCCTAGTGAGAACTCCTAAATTCATCGTCATCACTGTGAGCCTCAGGTTCCCTGAAATTGCTGTCATCAGTGACTATAGAACTGTAGGACTATTTTGATTTCCCTTTACTCCTGCCAATTTTCAAGTAGCCGGCGTTTAGATGTGTGGCTTACCTGAGCTGTAGCGTTTGTGACTTGTCCTGAAGCGCTGCTGGCTTCAGTGTTAGCTCTCACCGGAGTGTGGATGCAGTACCATGAGTTTAAGAACATCTCTCTTCATTATAGAAGAAGTTGGATTCCATGGGTTCCAAGAGGCGAAGAGCTACCTCGCCTTCCAGCAGCGTCAGCGGAGGAGACTTTGAGGACGGCCACCACTCCACGAATATCCCAGGCCCAAGCAGGAAGAGGAGGAGACTTTCCAATCTCCCAACAGTAGATCCTGTTAGTATCTTATTATGCACAACTTTATTCTCTTGGGGATATTATCCCTGTCTGGGAAGTGCTGGATTGTGAAATGGGTGATCATAAGTAGCACACAGGCTGGCCCTGGATCTGCTGCTGCAGTAGCTAAGCTTTGTTTAGGATTTTGTTCAGCTTTAGCTTGTTCTCATCTCCCCAGTTTCATCTTTTTCTTTGCCATTTTCCTTCCTTTTGCTGCTTTTCTTATCTTTGCTGATGATTTTAGCGGCTGGAAGGATGTTGGAGAAGGAGCTGAAATCGTAACGTGCAGCAGTTGAGAGCTGTGTCTGAATAGCAAATGCAGAGATAAGTGGGGAATGGCACAGGCAGTGATTGCTGAAGTGTGCAGTGTCTCTGTTGGGGCTTTCAGCTAGCAGTCTGATTTTAATTCACTGCAGGGCAGAAGAACCCCTGCCGTTGTTTTAGATGGCTGCAACTCAGAGAATTGTACTGAATTAATTCACATTTTGGGTGGTTTACTCAGAATTAGCCCAGAAAGAAAGCTCCCTGTGTTAAAGAAAAACAGATCGAACTCTGCAATACGTGGCACGCTTGGCAGGTATCGCACTAACGTGTGACGTGCACCAGTTGCTTCCTGCTTCTGCTATGGAACACGCTGTGAACTGGCAGCTTGACTTTCCCATTGTAAGCAGGCTTTGATTTGTTACCTTAAGAGGGCCTCCTTTTTCGTTTCTTCACTGTTCTTGTGTTTTAGATTGCCGTATGCCATGAGCTCTACAACACCATCAGAGACTACAAAGATGAACAGGGCAGGCTCCTCTGTGAGCTCTTCATTAGGGCACCTAAGCGAAGGTAAGACCGTAGTTTTGGTTAAACCTTGAACCTGAGATTTGAGCAGGGAGTAAGTGCATATTGAAGGATACCTCAGCGTTAATAGCTGTGAAAAATTTAAGCTGAATTCGCTCTAGTGTTTGATCTGAGTATTTGATGTGATTGTTCAGTGGGACAGGCTTAACATTGGTGCCCTTTTGGATCAAAAAAGAATACACTGAATTAATTGAAATGTTTCTTGTGACACCTGCCTAAAACGTCTCTGCCTTTTGACTATAAAATATTCCACATAAGTGGTGGAATGTAGTAGTAAGAGCGTATCTAGGGAAGGTTAATAGAAGTGACCCTGGAACGTGCAGTAGATAAGGTAAGAGACTGAATTTATCTTAAAATTCAGGAGGATAACAGAAGCTGTAATAAAGTAAACCTACTAATAGACCACTGTCCAGATCTTTTAGCTCTAACAAAAATGTATTGGGACTTCCTTTGTTGTATTTCATTATAGAAACATACAAACTTTAGTGCTGTGGGTTTTGTTTTACTGCTTGGAATATAATGTCCTTTTATGTCTCTGCAACAGAAATCAGCCAGATTATTATGAAGTAGTTTCTCAGCCGATTGATTTAATGAAAATCCAGCAAAAGCTGAAGATGGAGGAATATGATGATGTGAACGTACTGACTGCTGATTTTCAGCTACTCTTTAACAACGCGAAGGCTTACTATAAGGTGAGGAAAATGCATATAAAGGCTCAAATTCATTGTAAAAGTGGTAGAGATATATTCAAATTCTTCTTTGGTTTGGCCAAAGAACCTTTCAGTTTAGCATTTATTATCAGTAGGAGAAGAGCACACGTTACAGGTTGACTGTGTCTTTAAGACATTCATTCTTCCAAACTGGGTTCCTGTTTTATTTTAGATGTTGATGTTTATTCCAATTACCATAAGAAAATGGGGGAAAAGTTAGATTAATCTCATTTAGTGGAAGGCTATGTTAAATAAGTGAATGGAGTAAAGTCAATAAATGAAGTGGAGTTGTATGTAGTGACTGAGGAGATACAGCAAACCTAAAACTGCTAATAATACCTCTCAAATATGTTGGACTTTAGAGGTGATCCACATGACTGTTTTCTGAATAACCCAACCAGTGTAACCAGGTGACATTCAGAAAAGCAGTGTTTATTTTGCTGCCATTTGTGTGCTTAGCTTCTTGAAGAACAATCAGATTTATGGGTTAATGCATTTGCCTGTTCCAGTTACAGTAGAAAAAGTACAAGTATTTCCAAATTCATTGCGTACTTCTGAAGAAGCTACGCAATGCCTTTGGAATTGCCTTGTCATGTTTCTACATGAGGGAGAAGGGCTTGATGGAAGAAAAGAATGGTTAGAGTTTTACAAAGTGTGTGCTGCCTTTGCCTGTAGAATAGTGGCTTCAAAATTATGTCTGTATTGTAAAAAATCTTGCACATAGAATAGAAATAGGAGGCTATTCTTCCAGAGAAAGCGAGAGTTGGGAGCTGAAGGTACGGCACACAGACATAACCGAGTCTTTTACCTTACCCACACAGTTCCAGAGACGCGTGGAAAGCAGGGACGGCTGATTCACTGTCAAGGTCGCTGTTGCAGCAGCTGTTTTGTTGGCAGTGCCAGATTAGAGTGGAAACCTTTGGGTTTTTAATGTTGCAGTTAAGTCTTACGCTTCTGATCATCTTGCATTAACACAGAAGGTAGCAGACTAGTGGAGCAGAATACCCTTTAAATCTGTTCCTCACAATTAACACCTCGTTTAACATCTTGAGAATATTTAGGCCTAACAAAGTAAGCTTAGCTGTAATTCTCATGTTGCTTTCTCATTTGCATCACAAGCTGTCAGAGATTGAGAGAGTGAAATAAGAGCATAATCAGCAATAATAAGGTGGCATATATGCAGGAATACCTGAAATAGAGGTTAAGTGATGGAGGAAGAAGAATATGAAAGAGTGGAAAAGCAGTCTTTTCTTCTGGGTAATGTGCTTAGATAGTAATGTTAATTGGCACATGGCTTATCTGCCACTACCAATTCTGTATGTATAAAGCTTAATTTACTGACTAATACTTCTAGCTCTGCCTAAAATTGTACCCAGGTGGTAGCGCATCATCCAATTCTTTGGAATCCCACAATTACAGTTATGGAAGAGTGTAAATCATTTCAGGGCTTGCAAAGATATTGGCACATTTCTTGGCATTGTTCTTAAGCAGAGATTAATTTTCAAGTACCACACAGTGGCAGCAGAACCAGCTAAAATCATATTTCTGGCAGAGATGTTTAGTCTCTTTGAAATATCAATAGTGTTAGGCTGCAACAAAACATAATGGTTTCTCCAGACGGATATAATAGGCTTGTCCAAGCCTCGGCCCAAGGAATTTTATTGCTAAAGACTTAGATCCTTCAGAGGGATAGAAGTTATTTTCTGGTGCTTCTTGTGCTTCTTAAGATCTCTGTTGAAGAATGACTGAAATGGGCATTTCCCAGGTTTTCTATGTATTATTTAATGGATTTTAATACCTTTCGACTATTAACTTATCAATTTCCTTCAGATACGAACAACCTGAATTTTGAGTAGAATGTTTGATTTGTTTTTGCAGCCTGATTCTCCTGAATATAAAGCTGCCTGCAAGTTATGGGAGTTGTATTTGCGCACAAAAAATGAATTTGTTCAAAAAGGTGATGCTGAGGAGGAAGACGAAGATGAGGAAGGACATGACAATCAAGGGGCAAATTCTGAATTAGTAAGTGTGGGCTGTGGCTGTGTGTCAGCTGGCTCTGAGAGGGAGACTGGCCTCCAGAGGGGAAAAAGCATTACATCTTTTCATTTTACTTAATAATTTCACAAAATCAGGTGTGTATTTCGCTTTTGCATATCAAAAATAGCTGTGAGCTTTTCTGATAAGGATAAAATGTGGTTTGGGTTTAGTTGAAACTAACATGACGTGCTTGATATCAAGTCCACGTGTTTGATGCAGACAAACTTCATGTCTAATGATGTCATTTTCCAACGTATTCCCCACTCAGTGCAGCTGTTCCTGGAGTGTTTTTTAAGCCAGATATGATGATAAGATCAGGCCTGCCTGGTTTTGGTGCTGTTGAGATGCATGTTTTCATTAATGTTGGCATCCAGGTCTATTCTAACATTGTGTAATGTATTCAATTAACGTTTTCTCATGTGCTTTACCCACATGCACAAACAACGTTGTTTTCAAAAGTTGCATCCGTGTTTTGTAGCTGATTTTTTTTTCTATCTTTGAAAAATAAATCCACACACTTCAGTGCAACTTGACACACTCCACTACAGCTGCTCTTGAAACTTCTTGTGTTTCTTTTCTTGTATCAGTCATCTCCAGCTTACCTGAAGGAAATTCTTGAACAGCTTCTTGAAGCTGTAGCTGTTGCCACAAACCCATCGGGACGCCTCATAAGTGAACTGTTTCAGAAACTTCCTTCTAAAGTGGTGAGTGTTTTAGTAATGTCAGTTGTGTTTGGAGTTCGAAGCTGATAGCTTGTGTCATACACATCGAGGGGCACGCTTGGGGTGCAGTGCTTTGTTACAGTGGCAATGCCCAGCTGTTTTTAGAGCTTCCCTCCCTTCTTTGCTCCTACCCTCTCTTTCCTAGCCCTTCATTGCTGACTGGGGTTTGCCCTGTTCTGCATATTTAGGTAATTGGGATTTTTAAGGCAAAGTGTTTTAAATATGTCTGGTTTTGCTGTTCTGTTTCCAGGTGTAACAAATTTAACCAGCAAAATAAGTACTCTGGAGACCCTCACCATGTATTTGGCTTTCAGATAGAGCTGTTCCTTTATGCCAGTTTATTGATGAACCCTTGTGTCTGTTCTTAGGGTCTGACCCACCCCATTCGAAGCTTAGCGCTGTGTTTATGAAGCTTACACTCTTCTTACCTGCAGTTCATCTCATAGCTCATTCTATAAGCTATTAGAACATTAACTTTGTGACTATTGATAATAATATATAAATAATCTTTGTTTTCCAGCAATATCCAGATTATTACGCAATAATAAAGGAGCCCATAGATCTTAAAACTATTGCCCAAAGGATACAGGTACAGTACGAGCGTATTAATGTGTCACGGTGTAGACTTGTTTAACAGTAAGAGTCCTGAAATTGTTAGAAGCCAAAGTTTATGGTGGTAGGAAAGGCGATGTGTTTTTCCTCTGCTGCTTAAAAATCTGCACACTTTGCTGATTTAGTGTTCTGTCCTGGGTTAGCACTGCAGGAGTAGCTGTATTGAAGATCCAGCATTGTAAACTGTGCTCTGCTGGCATTGAGCCTGGATGTCTTGGGTTCCTTGATGTTTAATGGTTTAAAGTAGTTCCTTGGCAAGTACTGCTAATGTAAAACATCAAGGTATTGAAGCTCAATTGTGCTTTATCATCACCTACTTTTGTTCCAATGCTATAAATAGATGTTTTGTACTGATGCGTTTTTCATCTTCCTTCTCCAGTAATTTGAAATATTGTTCTGTTATTCTAGCATTTTGTATAATAGTGAGGGACAGCACGTAGAGTAATTGAAGTAGCGGATAAAGGTAAAATAACATTTTGTCAGAACCCTTAAAAACAAAGATAATCTAATGTATTTTTTTCAATCTTTTACTTAGCATTTGTAAGCTCTATAAGGAGTTAGCGCTTATGTTTATTACTCTCTTTTTTTGGTGGCTTTTTCCAGATACATGTCCATTCTCATTATAAATATGTTCTTGTTTTTCTATAAACATTCCCTTTGTTCTGTATGAATTCCCTTTGCTTTTCACTACTGACTTAGCTCTTGTGCTATCCAAAGGTTGCCACTTAACCCACTTTTGGTTTTTGTGTCTAGAATGGAACGTACAAAAGCATTCACGCGATGGCCAAGGATATAGATCTTCTGGCCAAGAATGCCAAAACCTACAATGAGCCTGGATCCCAAGTATTCAAGGTTGGTTTGAGTTGCTCATACTTTGATTTGAGTTCAGGTTTTGTCTTCTAGGTTCTGTACTGATTGATCCTCGAATGGGTCTCTAGCGCAGGGCCTTACAGACTATTTACATTTGTTAAAGAACAGCTGTTAGTAGCTTTTTCTTTTCTGTATTGTTTTTAGTAGAATTGAGGTGTATGTTGTGGCTTTTTTTTTTCTGAGGTATGTGATTTTTTTCCAATTAAATTTGTCTCGGGATACAAGTTCCATGACTTCTTTGGAGGAATGGAGGATCTCTCTGCTTGCGATTGAGGTTGAAATGGCTGCAATTGCAGGTTCAGCTGTAGTTACACCGCTCTTATCTCTTTCCAGACTGCAGGAACTGTTTAGTTGTCATCACAAGCTTGCAATCTGAAGTCATGCCTTGTTTATGTAGTTTTTGAAGATCCTCGTCCTTTGAGTCATATTTTTGTGACCAAAATTGCTCCTGTCTTTGTCATACTCAGTACCCAAAATGCTAGAGAACTCGTTGTCACACCGCTGTTTCCATGTAGTCTGAAAGTAAGAGAATTCCAGTGCTAAATTATTCCTTTGTATGCTCTTTTTAAGGGCTTCGTAGTGAGAGAGACATTGTACGTGTGTAACATTATCGTGTAAGTGGTGCTTGGGCTGTTCTAGTTGCACTTCCATTTGAATTGTAGTAGTTGTGGTTCCTAGCGACATGGCTCAGCCTTGGAACCTCACTCAAAACTTGTAACCCCTTCTGTGAAGTGTAACTCTGAATATTGAGTCCACAGATGAAGAATGAGAGAGAGCAAATGCTGTAAAGCTCCATAATGGTAACTTTTTGATTGCAAAGACATAGCAACTCATTTGCCTGTTTACTTCCAAGTGGTATTTGTGTGTATTTGCAATTGTAGAGGTTTTTTATAGAGGTTTGGTTTTTTTTTTTTTTTAAAGCATATGACAAAAAAATGATCTCAAAACTGTTCCGTGCAGGTTTTACCGGCCACTGTGTGTATATTTCGGGCCGATTTTGTTCTGTGCTTCATTTTTGATACAAAAATATTGTATCTCTAAATATAAAAGCTCCTTCATTTTTGGTTTAGATTTTCAGATACCTGACTGTAACATTCTTCACTTACAACATTAAACAAAAAAAATCTTTAACTTGACAGGATGCAAATGCAATTAAGAAAATCTTTAATATGAAAAAGGCTGAAATTGAACACAGCGAGTTGGCCAAGTCAAGTCTCCGGATGAGGTACTGCAAACAGAGTTCTTTCATGATCTCTTTTAAAAATCTCTATAGGCCTTCCTTTAATTCTGCTGTGGGGAATATAGTGGGAAATATTTGCTTGAAAATGTGATTTCTTGTTGTTTTAAACGTTTTACACTGTAAAATAGTTTTTTGGAAGGAAACTTTTAATTACTTATGTGGTGAAATATTTCTGTGATGTACTTGATTGTGATAACGATGTCAGTGGATTCGTGACTTAAGCTATGGCCAACTTCCACCTTATGTGGCGATAAATTAATAATGGAAATGGAACAGTGAGGAACAAGGTGTGTTGTGCTTTGTTTTATGGAAAATGGTGAATCTTTGTGGACCTTGTTAAAAGGTGAAACGTAAGGGCTCTCAGTTAATTAGGTAGGGACAGAAACACAGGAACAAGATGTCAGGCAACAGATACTTAGAAGGAAGTCGATATTATGTAAACTCTTGTTTGAAGACCAATTTCTGTCCATGGAAAGAGGCACAGGACGCAAGATCTGGACTCGCTGGTCGGTGAAGCATAGACTTGGTGTTGAGGGAGCAGGTGTAAAACACTGTTGATAGGTCTGTTTGTTTCATGGAGTGATTTTATTTAGGAAATGGCATTTGCTTCCTGTGAAAATCCACCGTGTGCAGAGAAGCAATTAGATTTATTCTTGGATCAACTTTTTACTGATAAGTAACGTTCAGAAGTAGTTTTAGTAGTTTATTGGCCAGTATGAGCAGTGTCTCATATATAACAAAATAAAGCAACTGCAAGTCCTCCAAATTCTTTACAAGGTGGACTCTCTCTTTGTGTTTTTGAGCTGTTCACTGGTATTTGATGCTGGAAAGTAGCCTCTGTCCTTTCCTGCAAGGGAGTGATGCAACTGAAAATGCTCACATTCTCTGGCTTTGCTAAAAGGCAGCTTAAGTTTTTTTGTTGTTGTTTGAAAAACGTGTAGATGATGTCAATGTTGAAGGTATTGCCTAAGGTTGTTATGTGTGAAAGAAATGGAAGTAGCCTGGTTGATGTTTACTGTTTGGTACTGAGACATTCCGCATATACAGTGGTTTTTCTGGTTCATTTGCTCAGCATTAGCCCATTTCCCCTGTTTGGGTGAGTCATTGTGGAAGCATATGAAAACACAAAACCAACCTACAAATTAGGGAGTAATTCCTGATACATATTTTAGTAATTTTCCTTATTAAAAGTTTTTATAGTGCTGGAAGGCCTTGATTCTGCAGTCACTGAATGGACATTTTTATTCGCTTTGCAAACTAGAATCACATACAAGTGTAACGGTTTTCTATTTAAATTGTGATTCTGTTTTATGTTTCTCACTCTGTTGATGACGCTCAGGATGTAACGAGCGTGTGTCATGTTTAATTTTGAGGCTTAAAATGGTTTTTCTTCAAAATGAAGCTGTTTGCTTAAGAAGGGATGACAGATAAATCACACTGATATTTGTTAGCTGAATTCCTCTCTTGCACTGCCAACCCATTTCTACTTCTCAGCTACCTTGTGTAGATGTTCTCTTCTGCACTGTGTTCGCAACAGACCTGCAAATCCTGCAGTAATCTGAGCGTTGGAGCCATTGACAGCTCCCTTCTTTGTTTCTCTAACTTGGCAAAAAAATTGTAGAGCCTAGAGCAGGTGACAATAATATTGGGCTGAATGCAAAATGTGTGAGGTGAGAGAAGCATCATGAAACCTGAGCCTTTCACCTGCTGTTCTGCATGTCACTGGTTGCTTTTTATTCAACCATTATTTTCTTTTTGTTTTGTTTCTTTCTGCTGAGTCTGCGTCACGGAGTCATTGTTTGTTATTTATATTACTAACTGCTAACTTATCTCGAAGAGGGGGCTGCTTTAGAAGCACAGAATCGTTTGGTTGGAAGAGACCTTTTGACCAACCATACCTGTTCATTACTAAACCATATCCCTGAGCACCTCCCCATCTTTTAAATCCCTCCAGGGGTGGTGACTCAACCACTTTACCTACTGCTGATTTGGGTCTAATACCCCATGAGTTCATTTAGAGTTAACCTACTCTATTTTTCTTCTGAATTTGATTATGTTTTTCTTTGTCGTTGGTGGGTCGGGCTCAAATCCATCATAATGCTACTAACCTAAGTTCTAACAGACATGTTGCCTTGGTGTCAGAAATCACTCTTTTCTGTCGCAGAGTTCATCTCATCCCTTGTCCTACCAAATCGCTCTTTGCTGGTGCATTTAACTGTCCTCCCTTAAATAAACTGACAAAATTAAAGTTGTTTGACACCATGCACTATCAGGTATTGATAACCCACAACCAGATCCGTATGATCAGCTTTGTCTGGATGCTTAGGGACATTGTGTTGGCTGCTTTCGCTGCTGTTGTAGGCTGAGCTGTGTGCGTAGCTGTTAATCCTTAATCTAAATGTTACCTTCCTCTGGCTTTATAAACCAAACTGATGTAATGCTGGGGCACTAAATGTATCATAGTATTACTTTTAGCTTTAAAAGACTTCATATCTATCTCTGAAGCTTTTGGCTGTTAAAGTAATCCTGTAAAAGCTTTGTCCTTGCTGCATCTTTTCTCGGGTCTAAGGTGGGCCTCTTTTTTTCCCCTTGCCTTGGCTTGTCTCCTCTGCCTTAAGGACTCCATCAAATTTGACTGCTTCCAAGCTGACAGGTCCTTCCTCACAGGGTAAAGGCAGTGTTGGTGATGAGAGGAATTCTAACAAATATTATCGGTAAGTAAATTGTGGACTTGGAGGAAAAGCTGGGTTGTCATCATATGGAAATACCAAAATTTAATTAAAATTTTGGGGTATATGGGTGTTTTCTTCTTTTATTTGAGAATGCTCTTCAATATTGACTCAAAGATTTTTGAGATTCAAATATAGTTCAGTCAGATGTCTTTTGAGTATGATTTAATAAGTCACTTTGCTGTAATTACTCTTCCATAATTGATTTTATATGTAACATTTTAAAACACATGTCATGAATTACTCTGTGTGCAATTATTCTGTAGAAATGTTCTGAGGAACAAAATATTAAGCTTCATTACAAAATAAAGTAGATGAAAAATAACATAGAAATGTTTTGTAAATCTAGAAAAATTGTATGTGCAGGCTAAAAAGAAATAGTAACTAGGACTAAATAATTAAGAGATGATGGAATCATAGAATGGTTTGGGTTGGAAGGGACCATAAAGGTCTTTGTGAGACCATAGCCAGTGTGGATACTACTTTACTCTACCTAGAAAGCAGCGGAAGCTGCCGTGCGTACAGGCATCTGTGCGCTGAAAATGCCTGGTGGAATGGGAGAAGATGGCATAGATAGCTTGCAGTGTGCAGAATTCCTTCATGGAGATAAATCCCTATAAACCAAGATCAAATAATGAAGTTATTCATTGGGAGGGACTCATTATCATCCCCGTTCTCCCTAATAATTCAAGTGCTCGGGCGTTCCAAACGGGGCAGAAAACAGATAGCTTGATGTCTAGCTTGGGTTGTGTGTCCAGTGTTTCGCTTCGATGCACCGCCTCTTAAAATAGGCAAACTCATGGCTCGGTAACATTTTCTATTGTTAAGCACTGCAGTTTTTTCTTAATCGTGTCTATACTCTTGGTAATATAAGCAACTGTCATGAACTTCACTTGTTCACTTACACAGCCGGGATGGCTGTTAATAGTCAACATGAACCCCTCCTTTTTTTTGGTTAATTCTGAATACTTTTTTTCTTTTTTATAGTAACAAAAGATCAGCCCAAGGGGATCGTTTATCAGCAATAACCATGGCCTTGCAATATGGATCAGAAAGTGAGGAGGATGCGGCTTTGGCTGGTAGGAACCGGAATGCAATTGATTTGATTTTTATTTTCTGTAATTCAGATTTTTTTGGATTAACAAAACCGTAGGGCTCCTGATATACTCAAATATCTTTCTCTATTGTGAAAACATTTTGCAGTGTTTCCAGACTCAGTTTATAATCTTTTTAAATGCAATCCTTTCCCTCTAAGTCTGAATTTATAACTGTACAGCTGATCAGGACAGGGGAGGCTGAACTTGCTTGTGTGTTTTTTGAATTTCATGTGTAGGTTTCCAAGTATACTCACCCAAGCTTTGGGAAACTGCTGCTTGTTTATATTCCTTCTAATATGAAACAGAAGAGAAGATGCTGGGTGCTACTTGCAGTAAAAGTTTTACAGTGCTGCAATTGTTTGAGAGAAATCTCTCTTACACTCAGTCATGCTGGCTTGTTCTCTTTTGTGCTCTTGGCTCTTCTAAGAATCTGTTGAGCTTTAGATTTCTGTTAGGGCTTAATTTAGAAATACCTGGTTTAGCTCAGTCATGAGATCCTGCATGAAGATTTATGTTAAAACACAAGCAAATAACGAGGTGTCCCTTCCTACAGCATCCTTAGGGTCACAGACAGTGTGTTTTACTGTTATACTTCACGCATATACGCCGTAGTTATATCTGGTATTTCAGTATTGGTCATAAATTGGTATAGGTTGTCTTTTAGCTTGTCTCGATAGCCACATTCCCCCTAACTTTCTTGTGTCCATCTCCGAGCAGGGTTTTGAAATGTTTCTGTATGTGATCTGTTGTTTTATTTTTTCCTTTGCACCATTTCTGTATTGATGTGAAATGATGTGTCTTTTCAGTAAATATTTTTGGGGCATTTATTTCACACCTGGTAAATGAACCATGCTCACCAGTGTTTCCTGGTGGCTGGATACGCTGTAGAATTTTTTGGCTGGTTTTAGATCTCACTGCAAGCAAAATCATTCTTATTCCTGGTTTGCTCAAGGTTCAGCTAAGGCTTCGGAGCAGCTGCATTCCAGGAGGCGTGAGCAGTATTTATTAGCTTGGTTCAGCATGACTGTTAGCTGCTATTTTTGCAGATTGTTGTTCTGTAAAAACACACAGCTTTTTACGGCTTTGTGATTTAAATTCATGAAGGCTCTTAACCACTTTGAGGTGCACTGTAACTATGGACGTCACTGTCATTTTCATGAGGCCTTCTGTGGGCATCTTGAGGCTTTTGCCTTGCAGCTGTTGAAGCTCTCCTAGCTCTGTTGCTTTCACCCACATCTTGAAAAAATGGGCAGGTGAGGTGCTCAGGGATGCAGTTCAGTAGTGGACAGGTATGGTTGGACTCGATGATCTCAAAGGGCTTTTCCAACTAAGCGATGCTATCATTCTGTGATTCTATGATAAGAGGCAATGCCATTTTTTTTGGCAGACCTCTGTCACCCTAAAGATTTTCTGTCCCTCCAGCGTCCTACTTGGATATCCTTATGCTTTCAGTCACTCCATGGAAGGGTTTTTCCATCAAACCCTGTGTTTTCATTAGTTGCCCTGGTAGCTCATCTTTTTTCCTTCCTCTAGCACTCGTTAAAATAAACGAGAACTAGACTGTATGACTTAACATTAAAAGAACTTTTTCCTTCTTGATATAGAGAACTAAATCTTTGTGAGCTTCTTGTAGCAGTTGCCTAAGGAACGAACAACATCTGTTTCAAGCTTGGAGTTTATCCTCACAGTTTCAGGGGGTGTCATGGTGTGATGGAGCTTGTGCATTTCCAGCTCAAATGCACTGGGATATGAGCAGCTTCTGTGGCTCCCTTGCTCCTTGTTATAAACCTGCAAAGGCAGGCACAGATGGTATTATTTACAGAGCTATTTTATTTATTATTATTAAATTTATGAATGTTTTGAGACTGGATGCTGCTTTTACATCCGTCTTCAGACTCTGAGCATTTGTTGTTGTCTAGGTGCTTTGGGACCCCAAAGGAGACAGTGTTTAAAGCAAATCACTTAGTAAAGACGCCATTCAAATACTGTCCTCAATTTCTGCCTTATCACTGAGTAAGAAGAGTACGTGTATATATGATAATTGCACTTATATGTGATAATGAAACTCAGTTCCAGTTGTAAGTCAGGTGGCTTCCTCCTTTTACACTGAAGTCAATTAAATATTCTGTGATGAAGCTGTCCCTTCATCAGGAAACGCTCACTGTGGTATGGAATGAAGAGCAGGGAATGCATTTTATTTGGGACTGCTGAATGCCACGTATTTTGTGGTTATGGTTTACTGCACTTGTATTTTTTTCCCCTGCATCTGCTAACTGTATTTGTGGTACCTGCTGCATGAATCTGTTGCTCTCCACTGCCAGCGTGTGCTCGGTGGGGATGTGGGGCCTGGTGCTGCTGCATTTTAAAGAATCCTATAGACTTGTATTAGATTTTGTTCTATAGAAAATGTGGATTTTTCTGTATTCTGATCTGCGTAATACATTCGTCTTGGGTTCTTAAGATAACAGCTTTCCTGTTAGGAGAACGCTATCATTTTCTGAATGTGTAAGGATATTTAATATTTGACACATTGCTTTTAAAGAACTTACACATTGTAATGTTTATAGGCACATTACAATATTATGTGAACATTTTGTTTTATTCCCCGTTTAATTTACTTGGATTTTTATTTTAAGGAGTGCTTTGTGTCTAATACAAAGGAAGTTTCTTGTTTAGGGTGTGGAATGGCTTTGTTGCTGGCTGCCACATGTCAGGGGACACTAATATACTTGACTAGTTTCTTATTTTTTCTCCTTAATAAAAACAAGTTGTTCTGCTTTTTCTGTTTGATGGAACACTGGGAACTGAGCCGTTTAAGTACCAAAGACAGGATTCTGCTGCATAATCTATTTTGGAAACTGCTTTATCTGATAGGATTCTCATAGCTGTTAGTGTTTACCTCCCCGTTCAGGTTGATTTGTTAGGTACAGAAGAACATAACAATACCTCCAGTCTTTTGTTTCTGCCTGAGTTATTGCAGCCCCTGCTTTGAAGGCTACCGGGTAGCGGATGCTGGGCCACTAAGCGATGCTGACTGGCGTACAGATACGTAATTACGATAATTCTGAGTGTCTCTGTAACGTGTTTGCACATTTACTGAGGCCTGCTTGTGTTTCAGCTGGCATCTAACTTGTCTGGTAGGTCTCGTATGTCCTACACTCACATGGATCTG
Source organism: Clamator glandarius (assembly GCA_033459285.1). Lineage (NCBI taxonomy): Eukaryota > Metazoa > Chordata > Aves > Cuculiformes > Cuculidae > Clamator > Clamator glandarius. The sequence goes on from JAUNZM010000044.1 coordinate 1,531,327, forward strand.
CAGTGCCAGACTGCAGAGGAAAAACGCGAGTGCTCTGTCGTTATGCAGTCAGAACATCCCTTGGCTTTGTCATCGCTTCACTGTGTCTTTACTGAACTTGGATAGCAAGTGTGAAACGTTGCCAGCCTCCAGTGAACAATAATGAAAATGCCAGCTGGAAACTTGGCGCGAGCGGTGCGGAGCTGCTTTCTGTGCAGCTGAATTACTCAGCGTGTCATCTGCCAGGCTTTCCTTCAAACTGTGACTCATAAGACGGGGGAAGAGGGAGAATAATTTAGTATCTGCAAAACCACACAGATTTTATGTTATGCCCTGTCGGCGAGGTACAAATGACACCACTTGTGTTATTGGGAAACCTGGAAGGGATGGACATTTATTGCTTCCTTTCCTGTATTCCTGCTGCCAACTTTCTTTTGTGCCTGTTGTGTTTCTATTGCTCATGTGCTGTTTCTCCTGATTTTATCTGCGGTAAATATTAGTTCTTTGTTACATTTCTTTTATTCACCCTAATCCTGAGGTATATGTGCTTCATAGAGAACTTTTCTAGTTATCTATGAACTTTGTGAATGCTTTATTTTGAAATGTTTATGCTAATTATATAATAATTCTAAATTATTCCTTTCTTCTTCCTTTTGCTGCATATATTAGACATGCACCTTCAGGCTGTAGCATCAGTTTTTTCAGCTAAGCTTCACAAGTTTTGAACTGAGCTGTTTTTAACGTTAAACATTATAGATGTTTTGAAGTCATCTTTTTGAATACATGCACAAAAATTCCTTTTTAATTGGCCGTTTCGCTTAGGTGGTGAGGCACCTCTGAAGATTCCAGGTGTGGTTTGTCAATTTGTGTTCTAGCAGTGAGCTCTTGTCCAACAGCAGAGTGGCCGTGGTCCGGTAGACAAATGTGTTTGGCACAAACATTGGTGTTGATGGTTTGATGGTTAAGCAAGGACGTAGCTGTTTTGTAGGGCGAGTGGCTGAATAGTTCTGTTGTGCAATCTCAATAGACAAACGTTTCTCAGCACTCGTAGGTGTCCAGGGCGTGTTACCAGTGACAGAACTGAAGCCTGATCTGATAAGAGAGATTGCGATACCTTGATAAAGTGCGGGTTTGGCCAACTTGAATGTCATAAGATTTATTTGTGATGTCCTCTTCTGAGATATGAACCTGACTGCCAGAGAGTGGCTGAACGCCCTCAGACTGCCTTTTCTTCTGGTTTTGATCTTTATCCATTCGAAAAGTCAACAGAATGAGTTTCCCATTTTTCCTTTCTCTCTGTGCAGCTGCTGCTCGTTATGAAGAAGGTGAATCTGAAGCCGAGAGCATTACTTCATTCATGGACACTTCTAATCCTCTTTACCAGCTTTATGACACGGTTAGAAGTTGCCGAAATAATCAAGGCCAGCTCATATCTGAACCCTTTTTCCACTTGCCCTCCAAGAAAAAATATCCTGATTATTATCAGCAAATTAAATCACCTATTTCATTGCAGCAGATCAGGTAAGAAAACAAAACGCAAACTTCATCTGGTGGGAAATTCTTTGAGGGCGTCTTTTGTTTCCAGAATCCTATCTTGTGATCAAGTTGTCGAGATTTTTTGAGAGGTACATACAGAGAGCGTGTCTTCTGTTCTTAGATGGGGACGGAGATGTTAATCGTGCCAGTGAAAAGTTGAAGGTGTTGGACTGAAGCCCTGTAATGGCTTGGTGATATTTTTGTGGAACTACAAGAATGAATTCCATGCATTTTACCGTATGAATTTTGCTTTCAGTACTAGAGAGCGTTCGATGAGCCGGGGAAGGTGTGGGGCGGCCTGTAGTGTTTGTTACCAGGCAGTGCCAGAGCGTGAAGTGGTGTCCCCATCCTCACTATTTGTGAGCGTGTGCGCTGTATACCAGTGGTTTAGGGCAAAATAATCCTGATTTCAGTGGGCTTGTAGTTTTGACATTTTTAATACCAGTCACATCCTTTAACATGTGCTAATAATTGTTGCTGGAATTCAACAAGGTGGAAACGGAGGCTGGCTTTGCCTTTTCTTTATGGCAATTTAATTGGTACCCAAACTCTTGCTTTTGGCTGTATGTGTGTGTTTGGGTATTTATTATTATTATTTGCAGTTTTTACTGATGTGTTGAAAATTTATATTGGTAACTCGTCTTTTTTTGGAGTGGCAGAAAGAGCGAAGCTGACAGGAAAACTTTCTGATTATCTGCTGCTTCGGTTGGAAACATGAAAAACATCTAAAAATAATGCCTGCATGTTGGCAAGACACTGAGGTCTTAAACGCTTCAAAAACTAAAATGGTTTTGTTTAAATGAGAAAGATGACAAATAATTTTCTCCACATGTAATGTTCAGGATATTTGCTTTTCTTGTGGTCGTTGAGGGCATGGAGGTAGCGCATAACTGGTGGGTGTGACTGGCAGGTGGGTCAGGACGAGAGGAGTGAAGGAGGGTGACTGCATTTTGCAGTTGTGACAGGATTTGGGATGGTTTTATTGCTGCAGGTTTTCTGTTGTGTTGAATGAAGTGTTGGAAGGTTTTTAAAAAGTTGGCTAGAACTTCCACTGCTTGTGTGAAGAAACAGAAGAAAACACATGAAGTTATTGGCAAACAGAGCACCGATTTCGTCTGTTTAGCATGTGAAAACTGACTTTTTTGTTAGTCCTTTTCTAACTGTTTTCATGTGAGGAACGCTTCTACGGGCAGCACACTCGAGCACCAAGTGGTTTTAAGGGAAGATGTAAATTGGAGGGCGCTGGTGTGGGAGGTGTTGGGCGCTGAAGTGTGCTGGAGTCACAGCAGGTTGTGCTTCTGCCTCCTCTGTACCACGTCTCATCTTGAGTGTGAAGCCAGGACTTCAGTCTGCACAGCTCCCAAGAGAGTAGCTTTCAGAATCAGTAAATTCTTCTTTAAGAAGAGATTTCTTTCCCTAATGTAATTACAACTGGAAAGTGTTACTGTGGCACCAGAAAAAGAAAACGCGTTCCTTTAATTCGAGCTCCTGGATATTGATTTATTGCGAAAATGAAGATGTTAAAGAACTGGTTTGCAATGTGTAACTTGTGAGATGTCTGATTGGCCTTTCTTTTTCACAGAACCAAGCTGAAGAACCATGAATATGAAACTCTCGATCAGTTGGAGGCCGATCTGAACTTGATGTTTGAAAACGCCAAGCGCTACAACGTTCCAAATTCTGCCATCTATAAAAGAGTGCTGAAAATGCAGCAGGTTATGCAGGTGGGTGGAGAAGAGCAATCAAAAAGATATAACGTCAAATATGAATTTATTTCCCTCATGAATGTATTTTCCAAAATACAACGCAATACATACGAAAGTTTAACTAGACCTGTATTTGCAGGAGTGTTTTCTTGCTCAGGGGAAGTATGGGAATGAAGAGTATTCCAGGGAGATTTTTCTTCAGCACACCTGCTGCCTTCTGGGCTTTCTCTTGATCGCTTTTATTCCTTACTGTGGATCTTAACCCAATTAAGTTGTGAGGAAATTGATGATGTAGGATTTTTTTTTTTCTAGGGTTTACAGGTAACTAGAGGATGCTAAACCACTTCAGATTTCATTAGGTATTCCAGCTTAGTGCTGCAGCCTGGAATGGCATTGTTTTGTAATTGAGTCTTGAAAAATTTTCTGATGGTTAAAAAGAATTCTAGTGCTATTTTACATCTGATAGCTTGTATTAATCACTGGAAATAGTTCAGTGGTGGTTTAATCTCAAAACCCATACTTGTATCTTTCTTTGTGCCTGTTCTGATGTTCACCGTTGTTCTGGAAATACCCAGCAGTGAGTTTGGATTCAGGGATTTCTCCTTTTTTTTAGGCAAAGAAGAAGGAGCTTGCTAGGAGAGACGACATTGAGGATGGGGACAGTATGATTTCTTCCGCTACATCTGATACGGGAAGCGCAAAAAGGAAAAGGTATGTGCTTCTATGGATCCTGCAGACTGTGATGTTGCTACATCTTGGATGAGGCCTTGACTGGCCTGGTCTAGTGGGAGGTGTCCCTGCCCGTTAAAGATCATCCAGTTCCAACCTCCCGCTCGTGGAACTGGATGATCTTTAAGGTCCCTTCCAACCCAAACCATTCTACGATTTTTGTTTGTTAAGGAGAGTATTAAGCCATGTTTTTTAGCATTTGTGCAAGGATTTGTAGTTCTGAAACTTAACCTCATTAAGCATCTGTTCTCATTAATTCAGAACTATATGGTGACTTGATTTTCAGTTTTTGACCTCTTGGCAGTTGTCCACATCACTTCAGTAAGATGTGTGGATGTTGTATTTGCTATGAATTAGAGGATTGGTCAGTGGATTTCAGGATTTTTATTAGCTTTTTTTTGGCCTGGTGTGTGGACTGTCTTCACAGGTTGTTAGCAGTTGTTGTCTCTCCTGGTAGAGGATAATGCCATTTTGATATGAGTGTTGGAAGTGGAGAAAAGAGCCTCTGACATTTATTCTTTTCCTTTTTGTTCTTGTCTTTAACGTAACAGTAAAAAGAATATAAGAAAGCAACGAATGAAGATCTTGTACAATACAGTTCTGGAAGCTCGAGAACCAGGCACAGGCAGACGGCTCTGTGATCTGTTTATGGTGAAGCCATCCAAAAAGGACTATCCAGACTATTATAAAATTATCTTGGAGCCAATGGACTTGAAAATGATAGAACACAACATCCGCAGTGATAAGTACGTGGGGGAAGAAGCCATGATCGAAGACATGAAGCTCATGTTCCGAAATGCAAGGCATTATAACGAGGAAGGCTCCCAGGTACTGTTCTGGTTCTGCAGTCACGCTTTGCCTCTCTGCTCCTTTGCAGATGCATAAGTTATAGTAGGATGGTTTGGTTTTGACTATGACTCCCATTATTTATGCTAATTTATTGAACTCAGATAGAAATGTCCCTTTTTCTTTCTGCTGCTGTGTTAAATTCTGTCGTTGTCTGTAGTTGTATAAACATGAAATGCAGCATGTTCCTCTGGTAAGGTTAGACTTGGTTTCAGTTAGCTGAACTTGTTCCTCCAGTACAAAAAATGTCAGCTGATTGCTTCCTAGTATGCCTTAAAAAAATAAGCTGGCTACTAAATTCTCATTATTCACCCTCAGTTAATCACACGATAGTATTTGCACAGTGAATGGTCATCAGCATGTGATATGGAGCTCAGGACCTCCGAGAAGGGATATCTTAGTTGGAAGAAACCAGCTTGGTTTTCATGAAAGTGGAGAGCATGAGATCACACTAGAAGATCGGACTTGTTTAGCCTAGCCAAAGGAGTCAAAGGAATATGCTTTTCACTTACAAATGTATTGGAGGGTGTTTCTACATTGTGATGTTTGTCAGCCAGCAAGCGTGGTGTTGTGGAACAGAGTGGTAGTAAAAATCCTCCAGCTGTTTCTGACAAGGAATTTGATCAGCTCCTGTACAAGACTTTATGGTGAGGTTGTGTTCACCAGGGTTGGATTTGAAGACCTGGGAGGACTGTTCTAGCCCTGCGCACCTTGATGCACTCACAGTGGTTCAAGGCATCTTCCATTGCTCAGCCAAAGGGTTTGGTGAGGAAGTTGTTAAGAAGTCTGCACCTCTCTGTTTTGTAGTCTCTAGAACAGAAGTGCGGCTTAGTTGGATAATTTATTCAAGATTTATATCTCCCAGATATAAATGGTGTTCATCAGTTGTGCTTACCCGTGTGAGTCTATTAAAGGTGTACACTTGAGAAATAAGCCCAACTTTTTAATCGAGTACTTGATCTTGTGTTCAGCTTTTTCAAACTAACATTTAATGTTTCTTGGGGGCTAGTTCTAAACTAGTCTAAACACAGTAAACCTTGTTTTGTTTTGGTTTTTGATTACTTTACTGATTAATAGGTATACAATGATGCCCATATGCTGGAAAAGATCCTTAAAGAAAAAAGGAAAGAGCTGGGACCCCTAGCTGAAGATGATGATGTTGCATCCCCTAAACTAAAGCTAAGTAAGGCAACCTCATACATTGCTATGTCTCATTTCAACACCTGTGAAAACCCAACAGTACAGATTAATAAATCTTCCTTCTAGAACAGAAGGCAGCATCTGAAAACTTAACACCGATGTGCAAAGTAGAATTATATTGTCAAAATCATGACAGCAGTGGTGTGCTTGTATGTATATATAACAGAATTCAGTTGTTGCCTAGAGCGCTTTCTAAGAGAAGTAACTTAGAATGAAGGAAGAGAACATAGGGATGGTTGAAATGGCCGGGGTTCAGTGGTGCTGTCCAAATGTTAGATGCATTATGTGTTCAGTAACACTTCATTAGCACCCTTGACATGCTGCTGGGGTTGCTTCTCAAACCGAGTCAAGCTCTGACTTCCCGTGGTCAAATGGGATTTCTGTGTAATCAGAAAAGAAATGTGAGCTATACTCGCAAAACAATTGAAAGGCATGAAAAGCACAGAAGCAGAATTTCCAATGATGACTGTTCCAAGGCTTGTTGCCCTTCAAAACTAGATTTGCTACTACTCAGATCTTATACATACCCTTAATGTATGTTCAGAACTGAGCAAACTGAGAATATTAAAATCGCACAGACAAGCTTAAAGAAAATACCTGTGCACAGCCTTCTTGAAGTAGAAATGTGTGGCTGCTGGGTAAGGTGCAGGTAGGAGAAAATTCACAGGCAGAGACTATGCAGTATGTGAGCGGGGATCTTGAATTAATCAAAAAGCTAATCTGATTGATAATCCCATGGGAGGCCTTATTTTACATTTTACCTGTAATAATCCTCTCTACTTTGGCACAAACATGTCATGAAGGAGTCTGGTAATATTTAAAATGCTTAATTTTACTGATAGCAAAACCCCTGTGATTACTGCATTTTTAATGGTTGTAGAGAGAAATTTGTGTATAGCTGGTAAGACCAAATTGAATTTAAGAGGAGTTAATAACATTAGGTAGGAAAAGATGTTTTCCATGCTTAACTCTGGAGAGACCATCACCGGGTGGACCACACAGGGACATATCAAAGAATCACAGCACCACGGAACGGTTTGGGTTGGAAGGGACCTTAAAGCCCATCCAGTTCCAACCCTGCCCTGGGCAGGGACACCTCCCACTGGATCAGGGGCTCCAAGCTCCATCCAACCTGGCCTTGAACCCCTCCAGGTATGGGGCAGCTACCACTGCTCTGGAGGATCTGTGCCAGGGCCTCCCCACCCTCATATGAAAACATTTCTTCATAAGATCTCATCTCAATCTCCCCTCTTTCAGCTTCAAACCGTTCCCCCTCATCCTGTCCCTGCACTCCCTGATCAAGAGCCCCTCCCCAGCTTCCCTGGAGCCCCTTTCAGTGCTGGAAGCTGCTCTAGGGTCTCTCCAGAGCCTTCTCTTCTCCAGGCTGAACAAATTCGCAAAAAAAAACATTTAAAAAAATATTCATGAAAATACTCATGAAAAGCGAGGAAGCTACAACTTGGAACGGGCTTCATGTTGTGCCTCTTCTGCTCATACCATGGAGCGGTTCTTCAATGAGCAGTTCTCCAAGGGAAAGGACACGGGCAAAGAAGTGCACCAGCTCTGCTTTATAACGACATTTTCATTTTTTTTCCCTCCCCCTTTTTGTCTGCTTAGGTAGAAAAAGTGGCATTTCTCCTAAGAAATCAAAATACATGACTCCAATGCAACAGAAGCTGAACGAGGTGTATGAAGCAGTTAAGAATTACACAGATAAACGAGGCAGGCGACTGAGCGCCATCTTCTTGAGGCTGCCGTCCCGGTCGGAACTCCCCGACTATTATGTAACCATTAAAAAGCCTGTGGACATGGAAAAGATCCGAAGTCATATGATGGCAAATAAATACCAGGATATTGATTCCATGGTAGAAGACTTTGTAATGATGTTCAATAATGCCTGCACATATAACGAGCCAGAATCTTTGATTTATAAAGATGCTCTGGTCCTACATAAAGTTTTGCTTGAAACACGGAGAGAGATAGAAGGAGATGAGGATTCTCATGTGCCCAATGTCACTTTGCTAATTCAAGAACTTATCCACAACCTTTTTGTGTCTGTTATGAGCCACCAGGACGATGAGGGCAGGTGCTACAGTGACTCCTTAGCTGAGATTCCTGCTGTTGATCCCAGCTTCCCAAATAAACCTCCACTGACTTTTGATATTATCCGAAAAAATGTTGAAAATAATCGCTATAGGAGATTGGATTTGTTCCAGGAGAATATGTTTGAGGTACTGGAGAGGGCAAGGAGAATGAACAGGTGAGCGAAGCCGTGCTTTTCAGGTATTGCTTCTTTTATCACATGAGTTTTACATGTTAAGGTAGATGAAGGTTGAAGGTTTTTTAAGGTTTGCTTGATTTGTGTTTACAAAACTAAATCTCCAAAGCTCTGTCAGGGCTTGAGGGGAATGTAGGCTTTTGTTTGAAACAAGGAAAAAAAATAGGTTCCTGCCACAAGATGATTTTGATGTTCATCTTCCAAAGGCACAACTTAGGAAAACCAGGTCTATGCTGGCTTTGAAACTGAAAAACAAAGAGGAGGAGCTGTTTGTGAACCGCTTGACTAGGAGATGAATCTTATGGAACAATTACAGTTGTAGGAGTTACGATGTCCAAAAAACTATGAGCACTTGAATTGGGTAAAGTACTTTTGAATGGACTGTAAAATAAGTCATTTCTGATGATGTTATTGCTTAAGTCTTCAGAAATTAATGGATTACAGAAATCCAGTGGCAAGGAACTTTTGCAACCAGTTACCTTTGATTTTTCTGATATTTCAAGACTGGTGTATTCAAAAATACTGTTTTAGGTGAATTATAATACAGCCTGACAGCAGAGTAGCTGATGGAGCATGACCTGCAGCGTCTGGCGCTGCTGGCTAGCAGTAAGCACTGAAATCTGTTGTTAGAGTGAAGCTTCAGTTTTATCATTAAGTATGGTGATTGATGGGTGTGTGTTTAGGATCCCGTTTGACTCTGCACAAACTGTGTCTGTCCTCCTGTAATTTTGTACAGGACCGATTCGGAGATCTATGAGGATGCGGTCGAACTCCAGCAGTTCTTTATTAAAATCCGAGATGAACTTTGTAAGAACGGAGAGATTCTTCTGTCACCTGCTCTCAGCTATACCACCAAACACCTTCACAATGATGTAGAAAAGGAAAAGAAGGAAAAGCTGCCCAAAGAAATAGAGGAGGATAAGCTCAAAAGAGAGGAGGAGAAGAGAGGTAACCACTTTCTTTTATTTTTGAAATATATTAATTGAAACACGTACTCATACCTATGATGTGTGCTCTGCTATTGCTGCAGCTTCTCTCGCTGAAAGGACTTTAAGTGTCTGGTTGTCCAAGGGTCTTGTATTTTAAAGTTATAAGAGATTTATATTGATCCTTATGAGCCATGTCAGGTACCTATAAAAAAAGATAAGTAGGTAGGTAGTAACCTTACATAAACTCTTCAATCAGAATGCATTGGGTACCAGTACTTGTATTTCAAGGATATTATAAAAGAAAACAGTAGGCTTTTACCATAGGTTTCTGCTGATAATAAACTTAACAATGACTGGTCCAGTCGACATTTTAGTCATTTTCTTTTGCCAAATACTGGTTTCTTGATGTGCCAATGCTGGTGTATGATGATGCTTTTTGCACTGCTCAAGAAATGGTATTTAAGTAACCCTTTTGCGTTTCTTACTTGGCTACTTTGAGTGCGAAGAGGAATGTCGTTGCCCTATTTTGTAGGGCAAGGAGCCTTCTGTGAAGGTTTTTTGTGTTTCACAGTTCCTGGGTTGTGGAGCATGTCTAGGGGAGTGAATAAATCTTTCTAATCGCCTCCTCCACAGGTGGGAGCAGAGCTTTTAGCTCTTTGTCCCTCTAAGATGATTCATCTCCCCACATAGCACTAATGTCAACTGCAGTAAAGTCTGGTTGCTCCAACCAGGCTCAGCCTTACAAGGGGACAATAGCTGCGATGCCATCTTCCTGTCTTCCTTTAAGAGCTAAAAACTCCACAGTAATCAAAACGTGCCTTTCTGAAGGCTTCTGAGCTCAGCGAGATCCTCTTCGCTCACTGGGAAGGCTCAATAAAATTCACCTGAAGAATGGAAATTTAACCTTCAGCAGCACCAAACATGCTTAAACCCTTCCTGCACTCTGGAAGTGACAGAGGGGACACATCAGGTATCACATGGCACTTCTGCTCTCGGCAAACGGTGAGGGGATTTGTATCGGTAATCTTGGCTAGCATGGAAGTGTGGCATCACTAACATCTGCTTTTCCCTTCTTGAAATAAGAAGCTGAAAAAAGTGAAGATTCTTCTGGATCAGCTGGGCTGTCAAGCTTGCATCGGACCTACAGCCAGGATTGCAGCTTCAAGAACAGCATGTACCATGTGGGAGATTACGTCTACGTGGAGCCTGCTGAAGCCAACTTGCAGCCTCACATAGTCTGTATAGAGAGGCTGTGGGAAGACTCAGCTGGTAAGGAAAACAGTATGGTGAAACTTCTCGTTACTACTCAGAACTCCCAACTGGAGCTTTTTGTGTAGGTGTTACTTTATTTGCAGAGGTAGATCTGGACTGGTGAGTATTTTTCTTGTTGCTTTGTTCCAAAGACTATTACAAATATAAAATTATTGGATCAGCACACACTTGTTGTTCGTTTCTATCTTCAAATCATAAACATCCCAGAAACTAGGCTTTTCTATGCAGGATGGGCTCCTTGTAGCTTAGGCACAGAAGAACACAAAGGCTTTTTCTGTGCTGGGAAATCTGAACCAAAGCTACTCTCAGTATAAATGATTACATGGCTCTTTGATTAGTCAAACGAGCTGTAGTTGTTTTTTCTTGGCCGTACACTGGAGAATATACCATTCTACATATTTTTCTTTCTCCCTTCTCTTTTTTTTTTTTTTTTTTTTTTTTGCAGGAGAGAAATGGCTCTATGGCTGTTGGTTTTACCGACCAAATGAAACGTTTCATCTCGCAACACGAAAATTCTTGGAGAAAGAAGTTTTCAAAAGTGATTATTACAATAAAGTTCCTGTTAGCAAAATTTTAGGCAAGTGTGTGGTCATGTTTGTCAAGGTGAGAGACAATTAAAACTTAATTTGTTAAGCAAATAATGTTTTCTTTGCTACAGGCATCCTAACATAGGAACATTCTACTAATAAATAACATAGGACCTGCTCCTGTGTACTGTTTGCATTCTTCCTTTGCTTCGTGCGATACGTAGTTCATCCAAGTGATGGTGCTTCCTGGTGCTGGTTGGTTTGTAGAATCATATGCTTATTAAATAATCAGCTAATTGATTTTTTTCAGAGCACGTAGTAGAGAAATTGCAGGAAACTTCTTAAAGGTTCCCTTAAAAGGATGTGGGTTTAGTTTTGGTAGAGAGGGGGGCTTGAGTGGCTTGGTTAGAGGGTGAAGTCTTTCCTCTGTGATCTCCGTCTCAAGTTTGATTCCGCACGATTCTTGCGCTGAGCACTTTTGGTTTGTAACATACCTGCCTCAGGCAGTTTTGTGAAGGTGGTTTGTAGATGGATGATGTCACTGTCACCGATCAATGAGCGTAGAGTTTACTCTGCCCCCTTTCCCCACTTCCTCTTCCCCAGTCAAAGCTCAGAAATCTTGTGAAGGTGGTTTTAGGCTGTGGATCTTGTACTTGTCCTTGTACTGTTGTGATAAATGAATAAAACCAAACTTTTTTCGCGTGATAACCTGTACTGAATTTAGCTGCTTCTCAAAGGGTAGAAGTTACTGATTTTTGCTTCTAATTTTTAATATGACTTTGATGTCAATCTGGGAAAAAAAGCGCTCAACAGAAAGGCTCTATTAGTCTGAAAGTGCTTCTGAAGCAGGAAAAGAGGGCGTTCACAGTGTGTCTTGGTGGAATGTGTGGGCGTTGCTGAAATAGTTCATAATTTTGCTTCTGTCTGCAGGAATATTTTAAATTGTGTCCCGAAAACTTCAGAGATGAGGATGTCTATGTCTGTGAGTCACGGTATTCTGCAAAGACAAAATCTTTTAAGAAGATTAAACTGTGGACGATGCCTGTAAGCTCTGTCAGATTTGTCCCGCGAGACGTGCCCTTGCCCGTGGTCCGTGTTGCTTCTGTGTTTGCTAACGCAGACAAAGTGGACGAGGAGAAACACGCCGAAATGCTAGAGGACAGCAAGGTGGGAGAGAGTATCCACCTTGAAAAGGTACGTAAGGTGCAAGTGGAACATCGATTATCTTTGATAAAGAATGATAAAATGCAGGCCCTCATGACTTTGGTCTCACAGCATTCAGATGCAATAAGTTCTAAATAAAAATAATGTATATGTTATCATTTGCTATACACATTTATAAATAAATACAAACAAAACACAAATAGGGAGAAAATACATTTGTGTACATATTTGCTAGATTCTGTAAGTGCTTTCTTGGGATCATCTTAAGGGTCTGGGTTTATTTTTTTTACTGCTTCAGAAAAGATAATTATAATTTTACTGTAAAACTTGCTGTAAGCCTAAAGAATTGGTAGGACTACAAGTCTAATTTTTAGAAAAGAATGCCCAGCACTCTCATTGTCATCTTTAATCAGACACTTACTGTATTTATTCACATCATGGCAAAAGAAGGAATTATTTCTCCCAATAGATGGAAATATTGTGGAATCTTGTCATTCTGCACCTTGGGAGGTGCCTATGATTGCATTGGTTTTCTGAAATCCTAGACTAAAAGGTCAAAGGAGGCACAACATGAGCTTTGACCAGAAACTAAAAAAAATTAAATAGGGTAAACGGTATGAATTTGCAAGCCGTTTGTAGAGTGTTCACATTACTGTCCGTGGGAGTTGACTCGATATGTTTCTGTGTACATTAACTTGGCCCATATACTTAGTTCTTGCCTTTTAAGTGTGTTATTGTGCTTTAAGACAAACCATTGAAATAAGCTGACAAGGCTTGGCTTGTTAGCTTGGAAGCAGTAGAATAAGAAAGGACCTGCAAATTACTGTTCTGGCAAAATAACAGCTTTGTGACACTTACCCATGTACAGCTTTGTTTAGTGTTTACCTATTATTGGTAAAGTAAAGATAGAGAAAAGTGTTTTCATGGAATTATGGAATAGTTGGAAGGGATCTCAAAGCCCATCCAGCCCCACCCCCTGCCCTGGGCAGGGGCATCTCCCACCGGATCAGGGTTCTCGAAGCCCCATCCAACCTTGCACCTGGCATCTTTTCATTGATGTGTTTGGTTTTCCTTCTTCCACAAGTTTCTAAACGTGTATTCTTCTGCAGGACAAAGAAGATGTTCCAGTAGAAATGTCCAATGGAGAACCTGGTTGCCATTACTTTGAACAGCTCTGCTACAATGATATGTGGCTTAAGGTTGGGGACTGTGTCTTCATAAAATCGCATGGGTTAGTGCGACCTCGAGTGGGAAGGTAGGTGCAGCTTCTTTATTGGTGTCTGTAAAAATAACTTGGATTAATGGCTTGTTGCAAAACTATAAAATAGGCTAGGGAAAAAAAATCTTCTGAATGAAGCTGTATGTTATAAGCTCTTAACGGATTGAGGAAGAAGTTTAGCTGCCTGATAAAAAGGAGAACAGATGCACAGTTGGAATAGGCTGTTCTTCCTTACTTCATTTTAGGGATGTTCTTCCTGAATAACCTTATGCATCCAGCTGTCTCGTTTAGGAGGGACAGCCTCTCATTTATGTCAGTGGTTTTGTTTTCTTTCCAGAATTGAAAAGATGTGGGTGCGAGATGGAGCTGCGTATTTCTTTGGTCCAATATTTATCCATCCTGAAGAAACTGAACATGAACCAACTAAAATGTTCTACAAGAAGGAAGTGTTCTTGAGTAACTTGGAGGAGACCTGTCCAATGACTTGCATTTTGGGTAGTTATTAACAAATTTAAATCCAACAGATGCTCTTTCTGTATAATCAGAAGTGATTTCCTGTGTGTAGGCTTGATTCCAAGAATGGGTTCTTTTTCATGTTGAGTGGGTGAGGAGAGATTATTCAGACCATTTCTAATAGGCTTTCCTGTCTTTGGGATCTGTAGCGAGAATTTTCCCTTTGAGGTAGCTTTCTTATAATATGGGAATTCCATGTATGGTATCAAAGTGAACATTGTTTGCAACCAGAGAACAGAAAATTCCATTATTCTTGCTTATTAATGTCATTACTCCCACCTGGAAAGTCAGTCTAGAAGGAGATTGAAATTTGGTTTGTCGCGTAACAGGCTGCCCAGGGAGGGGGTTGAGTCACCTTCCCTGGAGGGGTTTAAGGGGCAGGTGGACGAGGTGCTGAGGGGCATGGGTTCGTGTTTCATAGGAGTGGTTGGACTCGATGATCTGGTGGGTCTCTTCCAACCTGGTGATTCTGTGATTCTGTAATTAACGACTGTGTACTTTAGCACATCATAACTACAAAACAATTACGCTTGACTGGTGTTCATGGGGGTTTTGCTGTTTTCCAGGTTTTCTTGTTCTTTAAACAGATCAGAAAGCATCAAATTTATGTAGGTTTCTCGTGAGTGACATTATGTAATGGGAGGATATCGATTTGTGTGTTTTCTGTCGTTGCACCAAATACTGTGAATCTACCAGACTTCTGGGCCTGAGTTTCCATGCTGTCTGTAAAACACTAGCAAGCGTGGCTGCCTTCTTACCCAGCTCTTTCATTTCTGCAGGGAAATGCGCTGTTCTGTCCTTCAAAGACTTCCTCTCCTGCAGACCAACAGAAATCTCTGAAAACGATGTTTTTCTCTGTGAGAGCCGCTACAACGAAAGCGACAAACAGATGAAGAAATTTAAAGGGCTGAAGAGGTTTTCACTCTCTGCAAAAGTTGTAGATGATGAAATCTACTATTTTAGGTAAGAAGATGATGGGACATGCACCTCGAGTCCTGTGTTCAGTTCTGGGCCCCTCACCACAAGAAGGATGTTGTGGCTCTGGAGCAAGTCCAGAGAAGAGCAACGAAGCTGGGGAAGGGGCTGGAGAACAAATGTTATGAGGAGAGGCTGAGAGAGCTGGGGGTGTTCAGCCTGGAGAAGAGGAGGCTGAGAGGAGACCTTATTACTCTCTACAACTACCTGAGAGGAGGTTGTGGAGAGGAGGGAGCTGGCCTCTTCTCCCAAGGGACAGGGGACAGGAGGGAGTGGCCTCAAGCTCTGCCAGGGGAGATTCAGGCTTGAGATAGGGAAAAAATTCTTCCAGGAAAGGGTCATTAGGCATTGGAACAGTCTGCCCAGGGAGGTGGTTGAGTCACTTTCCCTGGAGGGGTTTAAGGGACGGGTGGATGAGGTGCTGAGGGACATGGTTTAATGTTTGATAGGAATGGTTGGACTCGATGATCCGGTGGGTCTCTTCCAACCTGGTGATTCTGTGTGATTCTGTGTGAATGAGGGGGGTAGTGTGAGTGCTCTTCTGTGTTGTGGCCCCTGGCTGGCAGCTAAGCCCCTCACCCTGCCACTCGCTCGTTCCCCAGCAGCAGAATGGGAGAGAGAACTGGAAGAAAAGGGCAAAAGGAAGAAAAGATGGATCTGTTGGAATGGGTCCAGAGCAGGGCTACAAAGATGATCTGGGGGCTGGAGCACCTCCCGTATGAGGACAGGCTGAGAGGGTTGGGCTCGTTGCCTGATCTTCTTGCCTGACCCAACTCTGCTTGTTGGGGGCGTGGAGTGGGGAGAAGAAAAGGCCTTGACAATGTGCTAACACTGTTCAGCAATAATTACAACAACATCAATGTGTTATCAACGCTGCTGTGGTCACAGATCCAAAACGCAGCAGAAAATTGTCTCCATCCCAGACAGATGCAGTGCATGCGTGAAAGTTGTGGTTGTAGGAGAAGAGAAATTTTAACTTATTACGCTTCTGGAAAGAAGTCCAGATACGATCAGTCTTTTCGTGGCCTTTGTACCAGTGGATGCTTTGCTTTTCTTCTTCTTACTTTTGTAAAAGTCATTACATTATCAGATTGGTAAATTCTCTTGGACATCATTAAAATATGCAAGCCCTCATTATGGGTAACAAATAGCTTTCCAGTTGCTGAATATTGATATTAATAAAAATATTAAGTTCTAACTTAAGTAAAATGTAAGATCTAAGGCAGATGTGATATTAACTGATTTTTTTATTGCAGCAGTAGAGTTATTTGCTGCATTCAAATAGCCATCTAGCTCATAAAAAACTGAAAAACAAAAAAAGTACTTCAAACAACTGAGTAAAATGAAACCCTGACTGTAGACACTGAAGAATTTCTGTTCAGTTTTTGGAAAAGGGGGCGCAGGCACATCCTGAGTCCTTATTGTTTCTGCGTTGTTCAATGATAAAGGAAGATAAATTGGTTTTCTCTTCCAAAATCAACACTGTAAAGTAGGTATGTGTTCTCATCTGCTTGTCTTCTTCCTCCACCTTTCAGAAAACCCATCGTTCCTCAGAAGGAGCCGTCTCCGCTACTGGAGAAGAAGATTCAGCAGTTAGAAGCAAAATTTGCAGAGTTGGAAGGAGGCGATGAGGACATGGAGGAGATGGGAGAGGAGGAAGGTGATATGACTGAAACACCTTCGATGCCTCAGCTTCAAACCCCCTTAACCAATGAATTGGATATAATGCCTTATACTCCACCACAGGTAAGAATCTTCCTTAAGAAACCTTTAAATCTTCATATTCCGTGTTCTTTCCCCAAACCAAATAAAGAAACAGTAGCGTTTTATCACATATGTATAGGAGAGATTTATTCTTTTGTTTGGAGTCTATGGAATAAATTACACAGATCAGTTCTGGCGTAGCCTATACGATAACCGGGTGATAATAGTAAAGGGAGTAGTTCAGTTGTGGAAAATCTAGGGTACGTTTTTGTACGTAATGTTATTTCTAATTAGGTTTTCTATGATACTTGTTCAGAAATACCAAGTTCTTATATTAAATATAAATATTGTTTGCAACTGGATTAAAACCCTTTATCTGTCTCATTGCATTGCCACATCAACAATAATTCCAGTATTAGAGAGGCAATGGGAATGACCTGCTGGGAAGAGGAGGGAGATTCAGACACTTTTGCAACCAGCTATTAGGAAGAAATTTTCTCCTGTGAGAGTGAGGAGGCCCTGGGCCAGGCTGCCCACAGCAGCGGTGGCTGCTCCATCCCTGGAGAGGTTCAAGGCCAGGTTGGATGGGGTTTGGAGCCCCTGATCCAGTGGGAGGTGTCCCTGCCCAGGGCAGGGAGGTGGATCTGGACGGGCTTTGAGGTCCCTTCCAACCCAAACCATTCCATGACTCTGATTCTATACTCTGTTCTATTCATGTCTCAGTGTCCTTTTAAACAGAGCTCCCAGGTGAAAGGCACGTATTTGCTTCGTGTTCGCTACATGTACAGGATTCTATTTAATAGCTGTTAAACCTCAGAACTTTAAAACTCCTTTTTCTTTTGATAACAAAGGGCTCTTGCTTCACCTAAGAAAAAAAAGGAGTCAAGACAAATGAATACATGATATCGTGGGGCTTGACAAGTAGATGAACGATGCTCTCCTGCTGCAGTTTGCTGTGGATCGAGGGTTAACTTAAAAAAGAAAAATATGTGGAACTTGGTTTTTAGCTTCAGCAGTACGGCTGAGAAGAGGCATAAGGGAGGGAGGAGACCCTGCTTTGTTTCTTCTCTTAACATATTGAATATGTACAGTTATCTGATTCAAATGGAGAAGATTCTGTTCATCTAAAAATGTTTGTATTGGTAATGCAAATGAACAGATAATACAAGAAACAAATCCAGAATTCTTACAGTTTGTCCAAGCCCTGTTTTGCCCTTCCAAACCGATGGGTAGGCTTTTACAGTGAATTACTGTTATCAAAACTGTTGCGAGTGCTGTAAAAGCAAAACCAGCGGATAAACTTGTATGTATCAAAGTGCAAATATATGAGGCCAAATAGATAATTAGGTTTTCCTGTTCCTGAATTGAGAACTCTCCTTCTGCCCGCGTGGCCTTGCCTGAAAAGCCAGGATGAGTTGCACATACCTGGTGGGGCAGCAAGGTGACCATGAGCCAGCAATGTGTCCTTGTGGCCAAGAAGACCGATGAGATCCTGGGGTGCATTAAGAGTGCAGCCAGCAGGGTGAGGGAGGTTCTCCTCCCCCTCTAGTCTGCCCTAGGGAGGTCCCAGCTGGAGTCCTGCTTCTAGGAATCCGATAGGGAACTGTTGGAGAGAGTCTGGCAGAGGCTGTGAAGATAACAAGGGACCTGGAGCATCTCTTACGAGGAGAGACTCGGTGAGCTTGGTCTGTTTAGCCTGGAGAATAATGAAAGGGGATTTCATCAATGCTTATCAATATCTAAACAGCAGGGGTCAAAAGGATGGAGCCAGGCAGCTTGCTAGCGGTGACCCTGCTTTAGCAGGGACGTTGGACTGGATGAGCTCCAGAGTGCCTTTCCAACCCTGACCACGCTGGGATTCTGTGGTTTTCTTCCCCTCCCTGTCCCTCGTACTTTCCATAACCATGTGTGTATGCTCTTGTGCATCAATGCATGCACCCCCTTTCCTTAGGAGCTGTAAGGTTGGATGGTCCTTGTGCAAATCCATTTAGCAGAAACGTGGGAGTATTTTGAAATGCTGTTTCTTAGAAGTCTGAATTTTCTATGTGAAGAGCTTTCTCTTCTGTACACTTGTGGTCATGACTGCTTTTTCTCACAGTCCACTCCCAAGTCTGTTAAGGGCAGCACCAAGAAGGAGGGATCAAAGAGGAAGATCAACATGAGTGGGTACATCTTATTTAGCAGCGAAATGAGAGCTGTGATTAAAGCTCAGCACCCAGACTACTCCTTTGGAGAGCTCAGCAGGCTTGTAGGAACTGAGTGGAGAAACTTGGAAGCAACAAAGAAAGCAGAATACGAAGGTAAATAAAAACTAAGATGTTAGACTCTTCCTGCTTTTTTTCGTTCTTAACACATTCATTGTGTTATTCAGATGGGAAGTTTAATAAAAGAAGATACTTATATTTGTGTTCTGGACGTACCTTAAAGAGAAGCTCATATTAAGAGAGGACTGAAGAGGAGCAAAGAGCATGTCTAAGTTATGTAGTGCACAACTGATCATTTAAATGCCTTTGCCACAAATAACTGAACAAACAAAGAGTATGAAAATGGGGACAAATTAGAAGTAAAGGGGCACGAAGCCCCTGGGCTGGAAGTCAGTCGGAGCAATGGTTTGTGAAAGTTTACTTAAAGGAGGACTGGGGGGAGTTTTGGACAAGAAGCTCTTCAGAGCTGTGGTAGCAGGTAAGAAGGCTGAGAGTCCTATAAAGCTTTAGTAGAATTAAACTAGAGACACTGTTCTGATACTGTAAATGTGACCTGTTGTCAGTCTCAGTGTTAATCAAGTATTGTAACTGATTTTGTGGAGAGATTTCATATCCTAAAGTAAGCCTAGGACTATTGCATAGGCATACTTTAGATCTTTCTTTCTTTCCTTTCTTTCTTTCTTCCTTTCTCTCCTGCTGATATTGGTCATTGAATTTCAACTTCATGTGATTAAAATTAAATACACTTGATCCTTAGCTGCAGGCTCTTACCCAAGGGGCCTGCACATTGGCTTAACATCCACAGTTTTTACTCCAGTTAACGCTTCCAATATAAATCCCATTTTTTTTTAACAACTGTTGCAATTTTATTGGAAGAAAATGCCAGCTTGGATAGGAAAGTTTCAATACCCAAGGAAGTTATTGCCCAAGTAAGTTATAACTTTGCTTTTCTTAAAATGAGATTTGATAGGTTTTCTGCATACTCATAACTTAAAGGCAGCTTTCATCTTCAAACTCGAAGTCTGTGCGCTATCGCTTTCCACCCTCAGCTATCTCAATCCTTTTCATATCTGCAGTAGTGCCTCTTAGCTGTTCTGGAGGGTAATGCTAGGTATAAGTAGTCTTTGTGAACGCTGGGAAGGGAGATGGTACCACTCTTTCTTTGTGAAAGTACAATGACCTTTTATTTTCCTGTTGTAGCTCCCTTTTATACCCTTCTAGGTAGCTTTATATGGACAGGTCCCTCCTTACAGTCTCACTCTTAAGCAGTAGAACGGCTGGCACGTCATCGCTTCCCAGCTTCGAGCAGCTCGATTTCTTGCGCTTCTGCAGGAAGGTGTAGCTCTAACATGCTGGTAGCAACAGCGTCTGTCCACTGTTAGTGATTGCTTGAGTGCTTCCACTTTAAACCTCTTTCTCACTTAAGATTTTTCAAAGCTTTTGTGTTTTGGGCTGCAGTTTCTCTGGCTTGGTATCTGCCCAGAGCTAGACTGGCTTTTATTTGTTTTTCAGGGGATTGGGATGGGGTTACAAAGATTCCAAACTGTGTTTGTTTAGCATGTGTGAAAGGAGAGAAAATCCTCTCCTTCCGCTGTTACCAGTCACAATTCACATACTTTCTAGCTTGGACATGTGCCAGGGAGCAGAGAACAGGAATCGTTTGACACCACAGTGAAAAAGTGCCTTTCTGTGTTCTGGTGAAAAGTAGATTGTGTTTTAGATCTGTTGTGACCCACTGAAAATTCCATTTGGTGTACGTGTAGGCCAATAGCACAGGCTGTGTTGGAGATGCCCACATGGCTAATGGCACTGCAGAAACTCCTCAAAATGAAATAAAACAATGCATGGGATTGAGACAAAAGGCTGTTGTAAGGAAAAGCTCTGTTCAAAGCAGAAGGTCTCTTTGCCGTCTCTTGAGATGTGTTGGAAATGTTGTCCTGGCCTAAGCGACTTGGGCTTAGCATTGAGTATGAAGGTGAATGCTCAGGGCTGAGCTTTCAGATGCCCGCTGAGGTTCCCTTTGGCAGTGTTGGTCCATCTCTTAGTTCTGTGGCAGTTGTGGCATGGTTAGAGACTAGGTAGAACTCAAGTACTGTCCTACATCAGATCCTTTTTCAGAGCTAGATAATCTTATAAAACTGAACCCTTAACAGTAATTTCCCATCCAGCCAAGTGTCTCCAGAACTTTTTGCTTTTGTCTGACCTTCTGGTTTTTTTAATCTGGCCAAAATAGGCGAGAGTCTGAACAGCTGCTTCATCTTTTCCCTAAATAATTGTTCTGCTCTGAAGAGGATTCTCTCATTTTTCACTTTAGGATCTACCTTTAAATGTCTAGTGTATTTTGTGCTCAATCACATATGAGTTACTTGTAGGAAATTTAGGAGTTTCTGTGCGTCGTCGTCTCTTCCTGAAATGACAGAAGTGAGAAGGGAGAAAATGCCTTTGGTCTTTGAGTGTATGGAGGTGGTGCATAGGAGCTCAGTAATCGGGTTCTACAGGAGATGAGCGGTAGATGTTTTGGAGTCACATACTAGAGATAACGAATGACGTTGGCAGGGTATAGAACATAATCTCCTTGATGAACTACTACTTAGCCTTTGTTTGACACAGGACCTTGATCGCTGTTTTAGCGGCAGTTTTCATCTTTCACCACTGCAAAAGAACTTCTACCCTTGTGTTCACTGGTAATAAAATTTGCTGGAGATGTAATATGCTGCATTCATTCGTTCTTTGTTGTTCCTCATTGCATCAGTCAGATACAGTGTTCAGAGTAAACAAATCAGCAACTTGCATGCCCCCAAAACACCTTGAGTGGGCATTTGGCGTATCTCCTTTTTTTTTTTTTGTTTGGTTGGGTTTCATTTTTTCTTTCTTCTTCCCATGACCCTTTCCCCTTCCCTTAATGTAAAATTCTCCTCTGGTCAGATTCCTGTGCAGTAGATGTTTTGTTCTTGCAGTCACAGTGAGAAACTTGATTGAGGTAATGACCAGATTCACCGTACAAAGGAGAGGCATGACCTGCAGTGAGCAGCACAATGTGAGTTAGCCATCTTCAGCAAAAAAAAAACCCCAAAAGAAATAAGAGCTCAAAGGGGACCGAAATGGGGAAAAAAACAGAGGGAGACAGAGAAAAATATTTTTGGGTCATCAAACTGCTGCTTGTTATGTTCCAAACACTGAGGACCTCTCTACGCTAGGGAAACTTGGCAAATGCTTCCCAACTTCGCTGTCGCTTTTCAGCTGCATCAGTGGTAAAATATATGGGAAGCTCATGAGCAAATGAGGCACCGGCTGGCACTGCTCTCTGCTCTTGGCATCTTATTTTAGGGCACGTCTGATAGACACGTGCTTAAAAGTTCCCACAGTGGGTTTATGCGAGAGGTACCAGCCTTGGTAGCTGGTTTAGCAGAGCCAGGGGTGTCGGAAGAGGGAACGTTTTGCCATGTTCTCCTAGCGTGGACCGAGCCTAGTGCTGGACTGCTGCTTCACGTCGGTAACACTGGTGTTATTATCAAATCTGTTCTTTGACCTTTAAAATTTTTATTTTATTATTTATTTTTCTTTTTCGTGGAATATTTTTCATGGGAGGTTCTCAAAGTCTTAGCCGCAGCCACATGAAATCGAATCACATGCTGTATAAAACGATTCTATTTTATATTTGACTAAACTATGCCAGTGTTTGACTAGTCCTTTTTTTAATGAACAGATAATATTTTGAAATTCTGGGTTACAAAACAGAACTGAAAATCTAAAATGCTTTTACAGAGCGGGCAGCTAAAGTTGCTGAGCAGCAGGAGAGAGAGCGAGCAGCACAGCAGCAGAATTCCTCCCCCCGGGCAGGCACTCCTGTCGGGGCTCTTATGGGGGTGGTGCCGCCACCAACACCAATGGGAATGCTCAATCAGCAGTTGACACCCGTTGCAGGTAAAACGTAGGAGCTATGACCATTTTTTCCTCATCCACTATATCAACCCCCTTCATAACTCTGAACACTCTCTTGGGTCACACTTTGTTCTTATGGAAGAAAAAACTCAACCTCTTCAGTCTTTCTTGATAATGAGTGTACGTAACCGCAGCAGTAGCCTGGTAGGCTCGGTCCAGTAGCGAGTAGCTTGCGGAAAACTCAAGGCAAAGGGTCCTCCGTGTGCGGGAGTTCTGTTCTGATTGGTGTTTATTCGCTCTGCTCTGCAGAGGTCGTGTTTAGCCCTGCTATGAGTAAGCCAAACGCTATCCGAAGCGCGTGCAGCATCGGGGGAAGCGGTAAAGTAGGAGGGAAATTACTGATTTCTTTGTATTGTCAGGAAGGTGAGAGGCAAACAGAATCCAACCCAGGTTTTGAAATGCAAGTAGAAGCTTAGAGAACTGCTGATTAGACATTGGTAAGCAGAGCAGGGGAGGATCTAGAGCCACTGCAGAAACAAATATGGAATAGCAACAGTGCCGGTCTTATCGGGTGATTTTCAGAATAGAACTGGGCTTGGAGAGCTCTTCCACAAGGGCCCTGTTGCTGGGTGTTGGGTTCGTTATCGGTTGCAATTTGACTTGAGTTCATAGGGACCATGCTCAGAGCATGAAGGTGTTGTAGTCTGCTGGCGGCCCTAGTATATGAATGAGCCGTACATCAGCGAGAAGATGAATTGGATGTTACCCAAGAGGTTGTTTTCCTCCTCCTGTTTCTAATTAAAATAATTAGATAACTTTAGTCAAGGGCAAAATAGTGCCAAGTAGATACATACGAGTATCACAGGATTTCTGTTTTGAGTTTGGGGCAGTTTTTAGCTTTCCCATAAGGCATTCCAATTATCCCATTTATTCTTTTGTCATTTTTTGCTTGCTTTCTCATCTCGCAGGCTGTGGCCGTATTTAGAGCCGACAGCCTGAAGCGTTTTTCATCATGGTCTTTAAATCCCTCTTTAGTAAAGGGGCTGCATGGATGTTTAAACTCAAGGCATGTTCCTTACCTGGTTCTTGGTCTCCAGACTACAAAGCATTTGTTTACACTGAGTTGCATTTTTATTTTATTATTTTATTTTCCACTTAGTTCTTGATAATTTTCCCCTGACCTCTTGGCAGTTGGTGTGTTTATGTGTGTACATATGTCTGGGTGTATATTAAGAAAAAGGAGTTCTTCCAGTGCTGATCTTTTTTTCTAGAACACACAGAACTTCATCCTCTTGTGGTTGTGTTTTCTTGGTTTGGTCCTTGGATATTTTTGGCATTGAATCACTTTTCCACTTTTTGGATGTTGATGAGTCATAATAAACTGTGCGTTCCACAAGCGACATGCGCTGACTTTCTTCTTGCAGCAGCCTTCTCAAAAGCAAACTTCTATTAAAGACCATCATCTTATCCAAGCAGTTAGATCTGCAGGGCTCTTCCCTTTGGCATTATGAAATGCTTCCTTGAAGTGGGTGATCAAGTGGTTCTTTTAAAACTCTTTCTATTTTTGTGGCCCATTTGAGAAACACAGCCTTTCATCTTTCAGTTTCCACAGGTCTTGCTTAGGAGTGTCTTATTCTGTTGAGACCTCTTTCACATCCTACTCCATCATTTGATTGCTTTTCTCCAGTTCAGAGAAATTCTCCATTGCAGAAGTTCAGAGAATTTCTTTATGGGCCACAGGTCCAAGAAATCTAGATGCTTTCTGAGGTGCATTTCTCTCAGTGCTCTTGTTTCTTGTAAATTAGGCATTACACAAGTTTATTAAATCGTACGTTTTCATAGTAAACAAATGGGAGAACAGGTAGTTTGAAAGACATCACAAGTGACACTGATGAGAGGTGGAAATAGTTTTTTCCCACGTGGTAACTCATGTATGAAGTACAAAAGTGGCTGCGATTACTACCTTGTGATGAGCTACAACAATTAGTTTCTCATGGAGGTTTGATGACAGCTGTATTAAGCCAGGCAGTTGCTGAGTGAGTGTTTTATTGGGAAGTGTAGAAGTAAGCTTTTGCGATTGATCGATATGGGTTTGTTTCCTTGGAGGTTTTTGGTTTATTTTGTTTGATTTAAAGCTGCAGAAGGGCATGTAGATGCATTGAAAATGTGATTGCAGCTAGGAGTGCATGGGGAACACCAGGCAGTAGCTACAGTGGGAGCCCTTTTTTCTAGGGATGCTTTTGTGTTTTTCTTCTGTTACTTTTTCCATTACAAATACGGTTTTCAGTGTTAATGAAGAAGTCAGATGAGCTTCCAGGTGTTTGAAATAGGTACCCAACACCTCTTGTCCTGTGAGAAGTGAAGGCTTGAGGGAGATCAGTTCTTTATTGTCTCGTTGTTAGCTCCGTGTAAAGCTTTGGAATTTTGGGTTTCTCACCTGTGTAAGTCTTCCTGAAGAAGTGACCAGTTTAGCTTGTATTTTGGAGCTGCTTGATCTGTTTTGGTTCTAAGCTCTCATGACCGTTTTGTTTTCAGTCAGAGCTGATGTGTGGTTTTGGGACAGTTTTCTTCCAGAAATCCCTGTTCTGAAAGTTCCTTTTGTGAGTTACTGGGTGTGCGGCAAAGCTCAGTAGATGGTTTCTGGGAACAGACGGTAGAAACCCCAGCAGTTTTGCATTTCTAAATCTGCTACCTCACCTCTTTAGGCTTGCTTCTGTCCACTGTCATCTTTCATTCTTTCCAGCACCTTTCCTTGGTTACCTGATATAACGCATCCATTTAAATTAAGAAGCCTAGAAAACAGGTGAGGGATGAGCAAGTTACTTTCCAGGACCTCATAAACACAGTGCAGTTGTATTGTGTAGGTTCACCTCATGGACAGCAACAAACCTGAGGCAAAACAAGAATAAACTCTCAATAGTCATTCTTCACAAGGAGAAAATTAAAGTTGTGAGCAGCAACACTTCATTGGATCATTGATTTTCCTATAAAAACACCTTGAAAATGCTGTTAGTGAAATCCTGTGAGGGCCTGCAGGTGCTCCTTGTAAGTCCTTTTACTTCAGTCAACTGCCCTGTGCGTGTGTCGCTGCAGCCCAACGCATCCAGTGCTCTCAGGTTCTAAATTTGAGTTACATCCTTAGTTCATACTGAATGTGGTTGAATAAAAGTCACCCCTGTCGCTGCCGTTAGTATGCAAACCTTGTAGGGCATTCGTCTGTTAATTTTGCGTACGCACTGCAGAAAAATGCACAAGATTTTATTCTTGTTCCAGTCGTTTGGTCCCTGAGGGAGCCCGCAAAGCAGGACTGCCCGTGGAGCGTGTGTAGTTAGCGTTGCATTCCCAGTCTGGATGCAGATGGCAGAGCTTTGAGCTGTGTTAAAATCGCTTGCCTTAGTAACATTTAATTGTGGCTGAATTTATTCCTTGTGTTAACATATGCGAGTATTCAGCATTTCTTGCCCCACGAGAAGCATTCAGATACACTAAACACTAATTCATCAGAAGTACGGTGTTTCACATTTGTAACTTTGTTCTATTTTTAAGTTTTACTCATTTTTGCAAGAACACTAATTGTAGTATCGTGTCGCTGTACTAAAAGCGCTCTCTTTGGTTGTCTTTTGTGGGTAGTGCATGTCTTACTGTCTAGATCATTCCGCATGTTATTGATGCATGTTTGACATTTGTTGTGTCCCCCAAGGCATGATAAGTGGGTATCCGCCGGCGCTGCCGCCTTTGCAGGGCCCCGTTGATGGCATTGTTAGCATGGGCAGCATGCAGCCACTTCACCCAGGGGTGCCCCCACCCCACCAACTCCCGCCAGGTATGCCAGGCATCCCCGGCATCCCACCGCCCGGTAAGAACCTCATCCTCATTTGCTCCTTGTTTCATTGCCGTGTGTTTGTCGTTTAACGGTTGTTACAGCTTGGTTTGGTCACAGCTTGGGTTGCTGAACGGCCCGGGTTTGTTCGGCCGCAGCGGACGCTGCGGGACGGATGAGGTAGAAGTGGAACGTTGACAGAAGCGCACGTGGAATAAACCAGCTGCAAAAGGGGACTGGAGAAATGTGACGTGCTCCAGCCGGCAAAGCTGAAAGCTGGGCTCGAGCTTACCGGGGGTCTGAAAGCTAAAACCAGCCTGTTTATATCCTTACATCATTTCATAGAATCATCAGGTTGGAAGAGACCCACCGGATCATCGAGTCCAACCATTCCCATCAATCACTAACCCATGTCCCTCAGCACCATGACCACTCACTCCTCCAGGGAAGGTGACTCAACCCCCTCCCTAGGCAGCCTCTGCCAGTGAACAACAGCCTTTCACTCCTTTTCTTATTCAAAATGGGCTTATAAATGAAATGTATTGTTCTATTTTCTTACCAAACTCTTTTTCAGTAGGTTAATGTGTAGCCAGGCTGTGCGTTTAAATGAGCCCCTGGCCATCAGGGCACTGACGTGTTCAGATTAAACCTTGTTGATAGAACAGGAACTGGAAACATTTGGGGATAAGGTGAACTCTGTTCCCTGTTGTGGCCAAATTCTGAATCGATTTTTCGGAAGCACATCTACTACACGTTTTCTATTTTTTGCCACGCTCGATGAAAAGTGAGGCTGAATCTGAATGAATCCTAAGTGTTTTTCCAGTGTTAATGCCGTTAACGTGTCCCCATTACGGGGAAGAAGTGTTCATCTGCCCTCTCCTGTTGCCTGCTGATTCTTTCAGCTTTTAGCTCTGAAACTCACGTCCCCATTTAAAAGGTGTGTGTTCAGCAGTTAAACAAGCTGTGATCCAAAGCAGTCTCGTTTGCCTCCCCTACCCCACTTGCAGCTGTGTTTATCAGAAGCTCTGTTAAGACTTTATCTATATGTTAATTGTTTTTGGGGGGTGTTTTTTTGCTTGCTTGGGGGTTTTGTTAAATCCATCGGTATCCGGTGCGCAGCATGCAGCTTTGCTGGCGTGTGAGATTGACCATAACACCCCGTAGAGGGAGCAGGAAAAGCTGCGTGTCGCTGACCCTGTCTCCGACTCACCGAAGCGATGACGTTTAGCACCCGTCAGCCAGCACAAATACTTGGGAGGTGAATCCAGGGCAAGGCATTTCTTTTTCCCACCGGAGAAGTGGCCTGTTTGTACGGCGTTTAAAGCTGAAAGGATATGGATTAGGGAAAAAGGAATGCCTGAGAGTAGAGGACCACAGGTGAAACGATGCTAAATTGGGCCGGGTGGGCAAGGAGTGGCCCACGCTCCAATGCTGGAAGAGTGCCGGAGCCTTCCGCCAGACCTCTTCACAAAGCAAAGCTGTGTCATACTCTACAACTTGTATTATCGATGTTTTTCCCAAGTCCTGACTTGCTGGGAGTACAGATATATTTAAAATGGAGATTGTCATCAAATGGAAAATGCATTCTACACATGCTTTAGTGTGTGCAGTGCAGCGGCACGTCTTCTGATCACTGACACAGACACCTGCATGCAAACTAAACCCTCAGAAGGGTGTAGTCAGTTTGCTGCTTTTCCAGTTAATGAATATGAAGAGCAGCATAAACAGAAAGAAAGCAGCGGGCAGCGTAACTCCCGCTCATTGAGACCAAAGTATCTGTATGTAAAATATGGGAATTGCATGGTTCTCATTCAGATTTGTAAATGTTTCAATCCAACGTTGATGTCCGCTGCACTGTGCAGTGGGGAAAAGCCTCATTATGTTTCAGAAAAACTAACAGCTTTTATTTTATTGAAGCTTATTTCAAATGTTTGTTGGTCTCATAGGTAAAACTGTTGATGCTTCACCTTCAAATGACGTTTGATATTAGTGAGATCTTACCGAATTTGTGTAATGGCTGTGAATGTATTTTATATAAAACTGAGCACAAGAAAATGTCCAATGTTGCTAAAGCAAATCAGCATTTCCATTCTTAAAGGATTCCAGGAAGATCTTGTCAAGCCAAAGAGATATGTTGTCAGTGAAAAGCTTTAGTCAGGCAATCACTAAGTAACATGAAAAAAATCTGAAACCCAAAAATTATTCACTTTGCGTTTCTTTAATTAAATGAGTTCAATAGGCCCTGTATCAGTGTTTGCTAGTTGTCATGTTGGCTTTTTTTTTTTTTTTTACCCCCTCATTCAGAAACTCCTCAAGTGGTTTCCTTTATTGGGGAAGAGGGGGATATGTGAATGCCATACATCTGCTTAACTGGGAGCAATGATATCAAAAGTATGAATGTTTACTGTAGAAGACCAAAGAAGTGGTTGCACTGCTCTGAAATAAGACTAATTATTTTATATTTTGGAATATAGGTGTTATAGGCCAAAATGTGACCCCCATGGTAGGCACTCCAGCACCCGGAGCTAGTCCTTTTGGACACCAGGTGAGTCATTTCTGCATTAATTATGAGGCTCTAAGGCTCTCAATTAGTATTTGAACAACATCTCAGTTAAGACATCTAGGGATGTACATATCCTTTCCCGGGGAGAGCATCAACCACACCGGTATTTAGAACCAGTTAATATCTTCCACTCAGCCTGTATTTCTTTGGTTGCGTTGTTATTACACTAATTAGGTTCTGTCTGGTGGGATAACTTCAGCGGTATAAGCAAGACAGTGTTTTAAGTTGTTTTCCTTCTGCTAAACTAAGATAAGTCATTTCATCCCGCTGTTCCATTCGCTGGCAGTTTGAGTTTTGCACGCCTTGGTGGAGCAGAGAGGAGGCTGCGGGCGTTCTCAGCCACTGATGAGTGGGTAGAACCTGTTTTGTTTGCTCCCGTGTTTCACAGGCTGCCCAAGCAGCTGTTCATTGGCAATTTAGAATTTGTGAGTTTGGAGAACAGCGATGATCGGATGTTCCTTCTCAGTGATTAATTCGGATTAATTATGCCACACATTTCCAATTTTATTGACTATATTTTTGCATCATAAAGACAAATATGATTTTTGGCTCGAGGGTGTAAAGAAAACCAGAAGTGAAGTGTAAACGTGTATTGTGACAGTGAGTTTTTCCAGACCACGAGATATCTGTGCTGAGTTCTCAGCGCTGCTGCTTAGTCACATTGGTGAGAATTTTCCTGTGTCCCTGTGATTTTTGCCTGGCAGCGATTAGCATTTATTCTGTGGAAGCATCCCAGTTGTCCCAGGATCAGAACCAGTTCAGATTACATGTTTCAGAGTAAATCCTGCGCCCCACAGTCCACACATTAATGATCAAATTAGAGAAAGCATGAAATAAAAAGGAGGAAGACCTGATGCACAGATGCGAAGCGGCTCCCTTGCGGTTCCTCTGAGTGTGACCCCTCCATCGCTTTGTCGTTGCAGATAGGAATCCTCGGCCCGCCGGGACAGCAGGCGCCCCCTCCGTATCCCGGCCAGAGCCCAGCGAGCCAGCCAGTTATGCAGCAGCCCACAACTCCCATGTTCGTCTCCCCTCCACCAAAGACACAGAGGCTTCTTCATTCTGAAGCCTATCTGAAATATATCGAGGGGCTTAGCGCTGAATCAAATAGCATTAGCAAGTGGGACCAGACCCTCGCAGGTAAGGCTTTGGGTACAGAGTGGGATGTTGCCAGGCAGAACACACTTCTTTGTAGCCACTAATATTTTTTGCTTTTATGGAAAATGCTAAATAAATCTGCTGCTTGCTTAATGGAATCGTAGAACAGTTTGGGCTGGAAGGAACCTTAAAGATCATCTCGTTTCAACCCCCCTGCCATGGGCAGGGACACCTCCCACTAGATCAGGCTGCCCGAGGCCCCATCCAACCTGTCTCTGGAACACCTCCATGGATGGGGCAGCCACCACTGCTCTGGGCAACCTGTTCCAGGGCCTCACCACACTCATAGTGGAGAAATTCCTCCTTATATCAAGTCTAAATATGCCCCTCTCCAGTTTATCCCCATTGCCCATCGTCCTATCGCCACAAGCCTTTGTGAATAGTCCCTCCCCAGCTCTCTTGTAGCCCCTTCAGGTACTGGAAGGTCGCTCTAAGGTCTCCTCAGAGCCTTCTCTTCTCCAGGCTGAACAACCTCAGCTCTCTCAGCCTGTCGTCATACGGGAGTTGCTCCAGCCTCCTGATCATCTTTGTAGCCTCCTCTGGACCCGTTCCAACAGCTCCGTCTCCTTCTTATGTTGAGGATTCCAGAACTGGACACGGGACTCCAGATGAGATCTCACAAGAGAGGGATAAAGGGGCAGAATCATCTCTCTCGACCTGCTGGCCACGCTGCTTTTGATGCAGCCCAGGATATGATTGGCCTTCTGGGCCGTGGGCGCACGTTGCCTGCTCATGTCTAGCTTCTCATTGACCAGCACCCCCAAGTCTTTCTCTGCAGGGCAGCTCTCAATCAAATCATCCCCCATCGTGTACTGAAATCAGGGTCCTGGTGCAGGACTTTGCACTTGGCCTTACTGAACCTCATGAGGTTCTCTCAGCCCCACTTCTCCAGCCTGTCCAGGTCCCTCGGGATGACATCCCGTCCTTCCAGTGTGGCAACAAAATAAAATGTACACATGCTAGTAATTTTTAAAAAGAAATTAACAGAATCAGCAGGCTAATTTGAATTATATGAATCTAAGAATCAATCATATGGCTTAAATACTAGAGCCAATAAGTAATCAGACTGTTTCTTGACCTTCCAGCACGAAGACGAGATGTCCACTTATCAAAAGAACAGGAGAGCCGACTCCCTTCCCACTGGTTGAAAAGCAAAGGGGCTCACACCACGATGGCCGATGCCTTGTGGCGTCTGCGAGACTTGATGCTACGAGACACCCTGAACATCCGCCAGGCATACAACATAGAAAATGTTTAGTTGCATAATTGCTTCTTTCTTTGATACCGGCATATAAAGGAGTTTTGTGGAACAATAGCTGTTTTAGTTACTGGGTGGGGAGAGATAACCAACAATAATTTGTATTGCATTTTACTGTACATTGCAAGACCATTTTTATATAAGGACACTTTTAATAAGCATATTTCACTTTTTGTTATATTAAGTTGACTTTATCAAATACACAGATTTTTGCATATGTTTCCTTGGTTTGGAAGGCGATTTCATAATTGGTTAAGTGTAGTCAAGGATTCATCTTTCTTATACTTTATTGCTGAGAACCTGATGCCATTGTTTTTATAAAAAAGAAGAAAAAAGAAAACAAAGTATTTACAAATTGGTACAATGGAATGTGAAATTAGTCATAGTTTACATCTTAGAGGGACACGTGTACATGTGCTTGTGTGCGCTAGTCGCTTCCAGCAGAGATCTCGCTTGGATGCGAGCAGGGAGTATCTCTTAGAAGAAGCTAAAGGTAAGAAGTGCATTGACACTAGGGGAAGAAAAGTGACGTTTCAAGTTGCTCCCGAGGCAGCTGAGTGGGCCACAGCGATCAGGGAAGGGCTAGTGCGGACGGGACAAGGGTGTCTTGACTGCTGATGTTGTCTGATCCTGTCCAGTTATTTAACTGTGTAGCCAAGGTCCTTGTGATCCTAAATCAGTAACAGAATACGTGTGCTGGCACGGCCTTAGGAGACGAAGCTTTTATCTCCTGTGACCTGCTCGGGGGGTTCTGTGATGCCCCTAACGCTGAGCGGTGGGAAGGGGAACCTCTATCCCTAAGCAGTTCCATGTGGGAGAGGCACGCGGAACTGCGAACAAGTTCAGGTCTCGGAAGGTAAGTTAGAGAAGGGAAGCCGAGTTGATTTATTAGCGAAGTAACGTGGTGTCGGTAAATTCACACATATTCTGTTAATGATTGGGCATTGTAAGACATTCTCATACGCTTTCTTTTAAGTGCATCGATTCACTTAAATATATTGATCAGTGAAAGTTTTGTGATGCAAAAGTTGATAGATTTTGACACATCAAGGTAAAATACTGCTGTGCGGTGTGTGCAAGCACAGCACAGCGAGTCCCGTGGGGAACTAGAGCACTTGCCTTGCAGCCTTCAGAGGGTGTGGGGCTTGGTTTGGGTTTTTTGCTTTCTTTAGCTAGGGTAGGCATAGACTTCTTGCCAAATTTCAAGGTTTCAAGCCTTCTGCTACAGACTTACCTGTCCTCAAAAGCAGCCAACCTTTCGGACTGCAGGGCTGTTTGTTTAAAGGTAAATCCTTACATGTACTTAATTGTAGAGAAAGAATCAATATTTTTAGATTGTGTTAAGTGACTGGGAAAGCAATATTGGTTTGAAAAAGGTGTTGGCCTGAACACGGTCACTGCATCTCAGTCCAAAAGAACTGATTTATTGATACACTTTGATCTCCCTGCTAGAGATATTCATCATCTGGAAATGTTTAATAGCACAGAGTGGTTTTTATTTGAATACATTTGGCAGGAGGTTAAATACTTCTCTTCAAATACTGGATATCTTGGGTTCCATTTTGTTGATGTAATTAATACTGATGAGGGAAGTGACGTGTGCAAGTAGAACCTGTTATTTAATTTTACTAGCTAATTTCTTTCCCTTCTATTGCAATCTTCCAGTCATTGTGCAGAAAACCACGTAATTATAAGCAGGCACTTAAGGACAGCTTAGGTCAGATGTGCAGTGGATGTGAAGAAAACGGAGCTGAGCAACACAGGGAAATCACAGTTCTGAGCTCTACAAGTACAGAAATTCTTCACTGGCCTTTGTAAATGACCAAGTTCAATAAAGTAGAAGCTGAATAGTCGTAGATGACCCCCATGTATACAGTGTCATCTTCAAATATATTTAGGTTACCGTAGGCTTTGCAAAGCCACAAAGATGGGACGGTGAAGCGAATCAGGCAGCAAATCCTAGTTTGGGAGTGTTTGGAACTATCATGGATTGTACGAATGCACCGCCAGATTCTCCTGTTTCTCAGCATTAACACAAATTACACCAAAGAACCTGGGATGGATTTTAATTAAGTTATTGATTTATTTATTTTCTTTCGAGGACTGGATGGGACTCCCTTTGGAGCCTGTATAACTCAGATGTTTAATTTATCTGAAGGTCGGTGCCGAGCAGACTTGCAGCACTGGCTCTCCTGCCCGAGCAGCCGAAATTCGACTTTCACTGCTCTTTCTGGCCCAGAAGCAAGAGATTGGAAGTGCAAACGACCCCTGGGTCCTCCCGCAAGGCAGTGCAGAGCGCTACAGCTAAGCCGCTGGGCTGGCCCTCATCAGTTATTTTAAGCTTTGTTTATTTATTTCATACCCGTGTCTGTGGATATTGGAGGCGTTTCAGTTGATGGCAGTAAAATTTAGGATATGATGGCTACAGTCTAGAATTCCAAACCAGCAAAAGAAACTGTTTTCTGACTCTGGTTTTAAAAAAAAGAAAAGAAAAAGGAAAAAAAAAAAAGACATGTCTGTCTGTCTTTCTCTCGCCTTGTGGGTGTTTGAACCCCTCATTTGTTTTCCACTGCCATTTGTTGTACTGGCATAAACTTTCATATTAAAATAAAAAGTATGAATGGGAAACGGTTGGCTTCTGTGAGAGCGAAAAATAGATGGATCTAGGACCGGTATTTTCATAAACCACTTGGAGACGACTAGTAATTATTTGTTCTCTTCCTCAGTCCTTCCCTTCCACAAGAAAATTTACTGTTTGTGTAAAAATTCAAAGCGTTGATGTTGGTGACTTCTATTTTTTTTATTTCAGCGTACTTTTTCGGACCTGGTTAATCCATGCTTGGCTTTTCGTTAGATCTTGTACTCCTGAAGGTTAAGCTGCGAGCCAGGTTTATAACATGTATGTACCATCACTTTGTTTACCTGAGTCTTTTTAATTTGAATAAAAATAGTTTGCAAAGTGTTTTGGATTAACCAGTCCCATCAAGACTTTTATTAGGATTTGATTTCAGGTGATTCTGGCTGATGCTAATCCAGATTTTATCAAGTCCCTGGCACACGTGTGCTTGTGTGTGGGTAAAGAATCCTTTTTATATTGTCCTGTGTATTGCAAGATGTGCCTGGTGGGTGATAAGAACAGGGATGCTGAAAAGTATGTTTGAAAATTAAACCATAAGGAGCATGAACTGTAAACCTTGAAAAATATGTGACGCATTGGGAACAAGCTGAGTGGAGATAATAAGATTCAGTCGCTCCCAGATGCCCCCACATTAATTGCTTTGAAAATAAACAGCAAGCCTTATTTTCATACTAGAAACTAACGTGGTTCAGAACTCTTTTATGTAGCTGTGTAATAAGGAAATGAGAACAGGAATATGGAAAAAAGCGCATCTTTTTACTCATTAAAATAAAAAACCCAACAGTATAGAGGTTTTCCTTAATACTACAAACAGCAAGAAAAATTAAATGATAGTAACCTCTCAAGTCTCAAGGTGCCTGTGACACATAAAGAGCTATTTAATTCTTCAGAACAGATAGCTTTATATTTAATTAACATGCGTTCGTGTCCTTCCTGTGCCAGGAGGGATCAAAAAATCCAGTGCAGAAGGCTGGTTGTGCAGATCATCGTCTGTCAAAGGAGGCAGCAGGTGAGACATGAAAAGAAATGGAGGAGAAGGCCCTGAAAACACAGCAACCTGAGTGTCTTGTGTGGCTCGGGTTAAGCTAAGCACAATGCAATCCTTGGAGCAAAGTGGTGAAGGATGCTTGGATCTCCTTGTAAGGGAACAGAGCGCTGCCAGGAGAGGGTACCAAAAGGCTCGAGAAGAAAGGTAGAGGGAGCTAAAGCTCGACACTTTTCAAAATCTGGCTTTTCACTCATGCTTTACTCTTTGTGTTGCTGCAGTCAGGATTTACTGTAGCAGAACGATCTGTGACCACAAAAAGAAGCTTCTGTGTGAGGTTTTGGGAACCAAAGTCAAAATTGAGGTTCTTATTCAGAAATAGGAGGTTTCCCCAAGTAATTGTTGTCCAGTCAAAATAAGCAGTGATAGGGTCACGTCTTTAATTCTCTGGCAGTTTTTATCTCCTGAAAACAAGCAGCACTAGCCCTGCAGATCGGTCCTTGGAAGATAACAGCAGTTCCCCTCCACTTGCAAGGTGAAGCATCACCAAAATGATCACTGGCTAAACTCTCTGCTGTGGGAAAAGGCTGTTAGGAGGTGGTGCAGGCAGGAACACGTGTAAGTATCTGAACTCTCTCGAGTTTGAGTTTGGTTTTGGGCAGATTTTAAGAACTGGCTTCTTTGTGGGTTCTCAGCGTCTACACAAACCATCAGCAGTACCACAGCGTTGTTAACGCACGGTCCTCCCTGCTTCCCCAGTCACCCTAACGCAGTCACCGACATGCGAGAGCCAGCGTCGCTGTGCTGGGGAGTAAAAGCTGCCCAGGATATGCAGTGAGCTCTTTTCCTTTCTGGGGAGACCGGAGTCCTGCAGAGGTTTGCTAAGCTGGCCCCTCCTCTGCGCTTGTGCCTGTTAGCAGGGGAAGGATCCCTCTTTCCCCCGAAGCCCTCAGTTCACTGAGTACCAACAAAGGGGACGAGGGGCAGGCAGCGGAGCCTGGAGGCACGGATGACTTTCCAAACAGTGTGGGCTGAGCAAACACCGAGCAGCGAGTGTGGCCTCTTTATCTGGATACAATTATGCCACATGGGAAAGAAAACAAATTAGATGAGAGCGCGGTTTCTCTCAGCACAAAGGAAACTAACTAAAAATCCCTGTTCCCATTGTGCCCAGATAGGACATATGTGATGGGCGATGTTTCTTTCCCACTGGTCTTGGCAAAAAAAAGCAGCAACCAGACTCCGTTTACTCAGTTTAGTTTATTTAAAAGTACTAAACAAACATTAAATAAGTGGCAGAGGCCTACATACAACGACCTTTTCTCTGTTGTACTTGGCTTCAATACAAAATAATGTTAAAGATATGAAGTAGTAGATGGAGGAAGAATAAATTGCCAAACCCATCAAAGAGTGTATTTCACAAACACATGGATTAGAGTTCGTCTTGCAGACAAAATATTCCCCTCCTATCCATGTGGCAGTAATGCTTCTCTGGTGTTAATGCAGCTGAAGCATTCGGGACCTTCCCCTTGAGGCTAAAATTCACTTTTTTCCATCCGTGCCTCGTACAGCCTTTCTGATCGTTTCCTACGGTAAACATCATCTGCCAGAAAAATATTTTATTTTATTAGTTTTCCAAGCACAATACGGTACGAACACATGAGGCCTGTCTTCTCTTCTTTAAACTTTTCAGTCCACTTCTCTCTTGCAGACAACTGAGAATTCATGCCAACAGAAATCCCTATTGCCACTTAAAAACAGCTCATGTTCTCCCTCCCATCCAGGCTAAAGTTCTTCCCATCAATCCTGATTAAATGTTTTTATAGGAAGACTGTTTCCAGTCTGATGCAGTTGTTTCTTGTCTGCTTTCCCATGAGAGTAATTAAAAATACAAATGCCCCAACTTGCTGAAGCCAAAGGGAAATTAAATTATAGGCAGAAAGTGAATGCCTGAGGACTGCTGTATTTTAGCTTTTTTTAAAAAAAAAAGCTCAAACCATAGGAATTTCCTTCCTAGTCATTCCTCCTGCCTCACCCCTAAATAAAACCTCTCACTAACAGAAAAAAAAGAGGTTATCAGTCTTGTATATGGTCACTTTGCATGGATTACAGAGCAATAATCAGGCCAAACTGCACAATTATTGTTGCTGCAGTACAGTTTCATTTAGGCATAGCAGCCGGGGCAGCAGGAAAATAAGGCTCAAGGTGAAATATCACAGGATGCCAGGTAGGAAGGGACATTGGGCATCTTCTGGTCCAGCCTTTTTACGTGATTTATAGTTTAAATGACATGGCCCAGCCCCCTGTCAAGCTCAGCCTTAAGTGTCCAGTGCAGAGGAATCCACCGCTCCCCTGGGGAGACTATCCCAATGTTCAACTTGTCATGGTGAAAAATTTCCTTCTGGAATCCAATTGGAATCTCCCCAGGATCAACAGATTCCCCATTCCCCTTGTCTTTTCCATGTGAGTCCTCATAACAATAAAACCTCTACCCTCTTGGCAGACACTCTTTATGTACCGGTATGTGGCTGCAACACAAATGTGCTTTAGTTTCTAACCTGGCCTTGTTCCTGTTCAGGAAGTTTAATTAAACTGAAAACCACAGCAAATCCAGGGCTTAAGTGTGCACAGCAGCAGTTCTGTTAGCAGTGAGTTCGTCAGCTCTGGAAACCGTGTCCAACTGGTTTATTCCGCAGGAGACTAGACTAGATTTCCCACAAAAAAAGGGAACATTCCAGAGAGGATAGCTGAGCCTTTTCTGAAGGACACACAACTTCCCAGGTGGCTCCATCCCCTTGTGATCCAAAAATGCCTCCAAATAAACTCCCTAAGACTCGTTTTGGAGTTTCAGAAAGCGAGCATCCTTTCCCAGGCTGGCAACGCGAGGGAGCAAACTCCAACCACCGTACGCAGCCAGATGAGAGCTGGGACAGGATGCGTCTCCCACTTATGTGCATGTGGACAAAGTTTCCTGGAAATCTTACGCATATTCTGTTACGTTCCAAGGACTCATTTTAATGTTGTTATGAACTTTACAACAGTTAAAATTCTTGCTAATTTGGAGCTCTGGCTCCACCTCTGCCTCACCTTGACTTTGAGAGGGGGAAAGGCTGCAAACAGAGGACATCACAGAAGACCTATCTGTTCACCACGCTGAACATGAGACGTTATTATTTCAAAAAGAATGTGTCTGGAAAAACACTATTTGAAAATGAAACCCGTGCTATCAGCAGGACGTTGTGCCCAACCTTAAAAAACTACAGTTCTTTGGAAGAAAAGTGAACTCTATATCAAAATATTCCACTTCTTGTGACATTAACTACTTCTCATATCGCTTTTTGTCCTGTGGGCCCGCCCCTCCTCACTCACAGAAGGTCTCCTGGCCGATGCGCACGTTGATCATGAACCACTCCATCGCTCCGCCGAGGACGAAGAAGAAGGGCAGGAAGCGGTAAACGCCGAAGCGCTGCCTTCCCGGCACCAGCTGCAAGAGGCGCTTCACCCTCTGGCTCACCAGCATGGCCGGCCGGGGCGGACAAGGGCACAGGCCGGGAGAGGCCGGGGAGAAGCCGTAGGGACGCGCCGCAGCGCCGCCCCGTCACGGACCCGGCGGGCGAATATGGCGGCACTTCCGGCGAGGAACTTCCGGCGGGCAGCGCAGCCAATCAGAGCCGAGCTACGCGGAGCTGCGCAGCCAATCAGCGCCGCGGACCCGGGGCGCGCAGCCAATCGGCGCCGGTAGCCGCACACGGGGGTCACGTGACCCCTCGCCCAGGCTGCTTGGCCTCGCCTGATTGGGCGGGTCTGCGTGAGGGCGGGGCTTTGTGAGACCACGCCCCCTTTCTCTCCAGCCCCGCCCCGGGCTCCGGTGCTAGATAGGAGGGTCGTGGGGGAGTGGCCTAGTCGAATCCACTCCCCTCCACAGCACAAACCACACCCACCGCGTCTAATACCCACGAGAGCCGCTGTCCTCGTCTGCTTAGTCTGGGCCGAGATCGGAGCGTGGCTTCTCAGAGGCCCCGCCCATTGGCTCCAGCGTGCGGGAGGCGGGCGTCCCCTGATGGGGCGTGGCTTTACATAGACTCCGCCCCCTCGCACCTCCCCTTGGCCTCAGACCTCGTCTGATTGGATGGGACGTATGGGGAGGCGTGGCTTCCCTTTGGCCACGCCCCAGGGCTCGAGGCGGCGGGGGAGGAGGGCCTCGAGTGATCGGGCGGGGGGGAGATGGGGCGTGGCCTGGCATAAGCCCCGCCTATTGGCTCCAGCGCGCGCAGGAGGTGGGCCTCGCCCTATTGGGCGGGAAGGAGGGGCTGGTGGGCGTGGCTTCCCCAGGCACCGCCCCCCGTTCTCGAGGCAGGGGAGGCGTGCAGGAGGGTGGTGGGCGTGGCTTCCCCAGGCCCCCGCCCCCGGGCTCGAGGCAGAGGGCGGGGCAGTAGGGTGGTGGGCGTGGCTTGCCGAGGCCCCCGCCCCCGGGCTCGAGGCAGGGGGCGGGCAGGATGGTGGGGGCGTGGCTTCCCCAGGCCCCGCCCCCGGGCTCGAGGCGGCGCGGGAGCCGCTCGGGTGCCTCGCGCCCCGGTCCCCGCGGGCGCCGCCACGATGGCCGCGCTGGGCAGGGGCGGCGGCGGCGCGGCCCCCCGCCTCCTCCTCCTCCTCGCCTCCTCCCGCCACGGCTGCCGCCCCAAGAGCTCCCAGTGCCCCGGGGACGGCGGCCACCGCGACCCCAGCCGAGCGCGGCGCGGCGCCGAGCCCGGCCCCGGCCCCGGCGGCCACAGCCAGCCCCTGCCCGCCGAGGGCGCCGACAGCAAGACCTACCTGTGGGCCAGGTACCACGAGATGAAAAAGCTGGTCTACGGTAAGGGGCCGGACGCCTGCCTGGGGCTTTCCCCTCCTTTTTGCGTCCCGGTGTCTGCGCCTCCTCCCTGGCCGTGCCCTCCGCCTCCATCGCCCTGAGCTCCCTCTCTGCATCGTGGGCTCCCCTGGCCGCAACCATCCCTCTGGGTTCGCTATTGAGCCCCCATCCCCGTGGGCTCCCCCTGAGCCCCCATCCGTCCCCGTGGGCTCCCCCTGAGCCCCCGTCCATCCCCGTGGGCTCCCCCCTGAGCCCCCATCCATCCCCGTTGGCTCCCCCCCTGAGCCCCCATCCATCCCCGTGGGCTCCCCCCTGAGCCCCCGTCCATCCCCGTGGGCTCCCCCCTGAGCCCCCATCCATCCCCGTGGGCTCCCCCCTGAGCCCCCATCCATCCCCGTTGGCTCCCCCCGTGAGCCCCCGTCCATCCCCGTGGGCTCCCCCCCTGAGCCCCCATCCATCCCCGTTGGCTCCCCCCGTGAGCCCCCGTCCATCCCCGTGGGCTCCCCCCTGAGCCCCCATCCATCCCCGGGGGCTCCCCCCTGAGCCCCCATCCGTCCCCGGGGGCTCCCCCCTGAGCCCCCATCCATCCCCGTTGGCTCCCCCCTGAGCCCCCATCCATCCCCGTTGGCTCCCCCCGTGAGCCCCCGTCCATCCCCGTGGGCTCCCCCCCTGAGCCCCCATCCATCCCCGTTGGCTCCCCCCGTGAGCCCCCGTCCATCCCCGTGGGCTCCCCCCTGAGCCCCCATCCATCCCCGGGGGCTCCCCCCTGAGCCCCCATCCGTCCCCGGGGGCTCCCCCCTGAGCCCCCATCCATCCCCGTTGGCTCCCCCCGTGAGCCCCCATCCATCCCCGTTGGCTCCCCCCGTGAGCCCCCATCCATCCCCGTGGGCTCCCCCCTGAGCCCCCATCCATCCCCGTGGGCTCCCCCCTGAGCCCCCATCCATCCCCGTGGGCTCCCCCCTGAGCCCCCATCCATCCCCGTGGGCTCCCCCCTGAGCCCCCATCCATCCCCGTGGGCTCCCCCCTGAGCCCCCATCCATCCCCGTGGGCTCCCCCCTGAGCCCCCATCCATCCCCGTGGGCTCCCCCCTGAGCCCCCATCCATCCCCGTTGGCTCCCCCCGTGAGCCCCCATCCATCCCCGTGGGCTCCCCCCTGAGCCCCCATCCATCCCCGTGGGCTCCCCCCTGAGCCCCCATCCATCCCCGTTGGCTCCCCCCGTGAGCCCCCGTCCATCCCCGTGGGCTCCCCCCTGAGCCCCCGTCCATCCCCGTGGGCTCCCCCCTGAGCCCCCATCCGTCCCCGTTGGCTCCCCCCCTGAGCCCCCATCCGTCCCCGTGGGCTCCCCCTCTGAGCCCCCATCCGTCCCCGTGGGCTCCCCCTCTGAGCCCCCATCCGTCCCCGTGGGCTCCCCCCTGAGCCCCCATCCATCCCCGTGGGCTCCCCCCCTGAGCCCCCATCCGTCCCCGTGGGCTCCCCCCCTGAGCCCCCATCCGTCCCCGTGGGCTCCCCCCCGTGAGCCCCCATCCGTCCCCGTGGGCTCCCCCCCATGAGCCCCCATCCGTCC
Source organism: Clamator glandarius (assembly GCA_033459285.1). Lineage (NCBI taxonomy): Eukaryota > Metazoa > Chordata > Aves > Cuculiformes > Cuculidae > Clamator > Clamator glandarius. The sequence goes on from JAUNZM010000044.1 coordinate 1,572,826, forward strand.
CCGTGGGCTCCCCCCCGTGAGCCCCCATCCGTCCCCGTGGGCTCCCCCCCGTGAGCCCCCATCCATCCCCGTGGGCTCCCCCCCGTGAGCCCCCATCCGTCCCCGGGGGCTCCCCCCCGTGAGCCCCCATCCGTCCCCGGGGGCTCCCCCCGTGAGCCCCCATCCGTCCCCGGGGGCTCCCCTCTGAGCCCCCATCCGTCCCCGGGGGCTCCCTCTGAGCCCCCATCCGTCCCCGTGGGCTCCCCCTGAGCCCCCATCCGTCCCCGGGGGCTCCCCCTGAGCCCCCATCCGTCCCCGGGGGCTCCCCCTGAGCCCCCATCCCTGTGAGCGTCCTTTCTTCCCTCCGTGGGGATCCCTCAGTGGTTCAGGTTGTGCACAGGAGGTGGGTCCATCTCTGCCGACTTCCCTCATGTGGCTATCGCCGTGGCGAGTGGACTAAACGAAGGGCTTGTTGCATTTGTCTTTAATTAGCCTTTGGCTGGCACACAGTAACACAGACAAATAGCGATGTTGACTGAGTGGTGAGGAGCTCCGATTCCAACTTAGAACTCGCCATTGGCACAAGGATTAGCGTGGAGAAGTCCGATGCTATAGCTGGTAGGCTTTCTCCTCACCCTGAGCTCAGTTTGCGCTACTGATGCGAAACACCTTTAGCTCACGTGTTCACGTGCGTTTTGCTCCTCTCACCAAGGTGTTGCCCTGCTCCATCAGCTACGTTGACGTCTTGAATGAGGAGGAAACTCATGCCACTCACTAAATCTGTCCACGTGTAAAACAGGATTGCGGTCTTCTTGGCAGAGGCAGATCCCCGCTGTATTAAACCCTCCTAAAAATGTGAAAGAAAAGCTTGTGTGGCAACAAGGCGGGGAACTTTTTCGTGCTGATCTCTTGGTTCTCTGAATGCTGAAAGTAAGCGTGGTAGAGAGCTAGGAAGTGTGAGTTTGTCTGTTTTTAAATTGCTGTCCCTTAGCTGTTGTTTATCTAAGGCATTGGAGAAGGAGGCAGCCAGTCAGCGGCATCTGGAAGAACTGTCTCACTGTGCTGAGATTGGCAAGTTCTGTCATTCCTTCCTCTCCCACCTTCCAGAACGTGAGATTTGACATAAATTCTGACGTCCTTCATGGTGCACGAACGTAACGGAATTCCCAGTGATCCGTTGGGTGCTCAGCCTGCTGCATTTCAGCTTTTGCAGGCTGCAAGCTCCTTTGCTGGAGCCGCTGTCGGCAGCGCAGGCTGCTGACAGGAAAGTGGCTTTGGACTCAGTCCCTGCTCCAAGACCAAGTTGTGTTTTTAGCCCCACTGCTTTAAAGAAATTCCAGCTGGCAAGAGCTGTGATGGTGTTTGGACCTTAATATCCTCAAAAGCGTTTTTTTTCTTTTCTGTAGTGGTCTTGAAACCATAAACGCAGGTGTGTTAATAAGCTGTGATGTGATCCCGTGGGAAAGTGCTCACTTTACAGTGTGACAGATTGTGAAGTTTGCATTTCCGTGGTTGCAGTTTATTGGGATGCAAGAGATACAGGAGGAGCTGGGGAGCTAATCAGCAGGACTAAGTGCAAAATGAGGTTCGGTGAAGTAGCGCAGTTACAGGGCGGACTCTTTACAAACCTTCAGGTAACTGAAGGTTACACATGTTGAAGAAGGTGGCCCCTGTTAGTTTAAATAGCTTCCCAACCCCAAATATCTAGGCTGTGCTGTTATTCAGGACTTGTCAAGGAGAGACATGAACAGTTGGTCCAAGTTGGTTTAAACTGTTGCTTTGACAACTGAACTGAGTTGTGCAAAATGTGGCGTCAGCCTGTTCCTTTGTTCTTCATTTCTAACTTTGATGTAAAAGGGAGTGTCTGTGGTTGGGTTACGGATTCGAAAATGTTGTCATATCTTAATGCTCATTGGCGTCGACTTTGAGAAGACTCTCGTGGTGCCACCTTCTCCCACCGTCTCTTAAACTCCACCATTGTGAAGTCCTTTGTCCAGTATTGTCAGTTACTGCTCTGCCAAGAGAATTTATTATGTGTTTTCAAAGGAGCTCTTGCTTAGGTCCTGATTTATAGAGCGATGTTGCATTGTGCACATAAATAAATGCTGATCAAATTGGACAGGGCAGGATGTGTAGGATGAGAGCTTTTGTGCAGTAAAGCTTAATAGTGGGACGGGTTTGGTGGCCACAGCCCAGGCAGCAGAGGTTCTCTTCTTTGTAGAAACACACATTTCTGCTGTGCCAGGTTTGAGTGCGGAGATAAAACTGGCAGCACAACATAGCTACACAAGCGGTGCTGCTGAGGTCAGACCTTCCCTTCGAGCTGGCTCAAGAGAAGCCTTTCCCCTGATTGTTCCCCCTGCCTTTTGCAACTTTACCCTATTTCATTACCTGTATGAATTAGAGAACACTGCTTCTACTTTATGTGCTTTTTTTTTCTTTGCCAAAAGGAAAAGTATAATCGCATTTATGAGAGGGGTGGTGTTGAGCAGGACTTGGTCTGGTTTGACGGCATCTGAAGCGTCAAGGAAGGCTGATGTGCTCCCTCAGTACTCTGGGAAACGACAAATCCTGAGACTCGATGGAAGTGTAAGAGAGTGAGGATTTGGCTCTAAGCAAGTGTATATCTTTTCCTAGATCTTTCAAACTCGTAAACGTGGCCACAATAAATCAGCTTTCCTAAGGAACCTTTAAATCAGCTGTTAACTTCTCGCCTCTGCCTGACGAGCCTGAGCTTGTGCGAGTGACTGGGAACAGAGACGAGTTTGCAGATAGCAAGAACTTGGTTTGGCATTGATAACACCGAGGGTGTAGCTCAGAGGTAATCCTCCCTTCTTTTAGTCTGCGTGGCTCGAGAGATACCTTTGCATCTCAACAACGCGAGCTGCAGTCAGCAGCATGTGCCCATCACGTTGTAAACGGGGGAGAGGAGGCACCACCCCATCCGCTGGCCGTGTGGGTGATTTTGGTGCTGGTTTGCAATCCAGCACGGTTTGATTCTGCTTGTGTCGCTAATCGCAAGCAGGCAAGAAGATTTAAGGGCTCGCTCTTTGCCGAACCACGAAACGAGTCTAGTGCTGTGATAATAAATGCCCTGCGGGTCGCTTAGGGATGGTGCGCGTTTCACCAGGGGCGGCATCTACGGATTGAGCTGGGACTGGGAATGACAATTCGCAGCTGGAATGGGAAGTGCCACCAGTTATGTTAACTTCCCAATTCCGCTTTCCGAAATGTAAGCATTTTTTTGTCTTGTAAGGAACTCCTATAGCAGCGTTTGTCTGGTGCCTTTGTGTACCTAAAAATGTTGTTTTGGAACGAAACAGTATTTTCTAGTGTTGCTTTGGTTCGTGTAGATTTCGTTGGTAAGAAATCCCAAAATATTTAGGCCAAATGGCATGAATTCCAGGCTGTGCTCCAAAGAAATTTTCAGCACGCTTTTAACAGGGTTTCTCTGTCATTTAATGGTCTTTAAGCAATATTTCCCTCTCCCTACCCTCTTGGTAGAGGCATCTACTTTGGCTGGTTGAAGTGCTTTGCAAGAAATGGTACAAAACAACACTTGAAAAGGATAAAGGCGTACTCGGGAAGGAGGAAAACTGGCGGGTTGTCTTTAGAAATCAAGTCAGTGTGAGCAAAAGCAGCTTTGTGATTCATGAAGAACATGGAGGATGGTGGCTAGCTGCTTTTTGGAATCATCCTTTTCCGCTCAGGCCTTACAAAAAAAACTCTAGGAGCACAAAGGGTGCAAGAGATGGGTGTGAGTTGCCTTTTTTTTTATGTTGTTCCTCACCACCAAGCTGGATGTGAGGCTGGGAGAAGAGCATTTCCTGCACGATCCCGTCGGTACCGCCGGGAGCTCAGGAAAAACACAGGGACGTGCTTGGCACCTCCTGACCGGAGCGTTTTTCACATCTGAAGGGGCCATATGGTGTCTTGGCGTCTCGAACTGTTGCTCGCAGTTAATTATCTGCTTTTGTTTCCATCTCTTGCCGTCATGTTCATTCAGGAATGAGTGTTATTGCTTCCTAACCATGGGAGCTATTGCCTGGAGAGAGGCACTTGTGCTGCCGTGAAGATATTCTGCTGTAAGCAGCTGGTCGGAGCCTCTTAGCGGTGTAATGAATGAGACTGTGTTTACCTTGCACTTAAACCCAGGTGTAAAAAATGCACGAGATCAAACACGCTTCCTTGTGGTCTGTCTTTGTGGCTTGAGTTTCATCATGTACCGTGGATACGCAGACGCTTCCCTTTAAAACCGTCAGAGCTGCAAAGCGCAGCAAATCGTGCAATTGTGCAGATTCCAGGGGTTTGTATCTATTGCAAGAGCAGGTTTTTCCCCCCACTGACCTCAAATGTGTGCATGTTGGTTCTCTCTTAGATCATACTTTCTGGCTGAAGTGCTGAGTAGACAGTGACTAACTGTGTCTCCCTTGCCAATTATGACCCAGATGGAAAGAGGAGTTTGAATTACCATTCTTCTTAAATAACCAAAACTGGTTTTCATTTAGGTTTTTAAATGCTGTAATGTATCGTATCCGTCCAGCAGTCTGTCTTGGCAGAGAAAAAGCTTGAAAAATGGCATCGTCCTGGGCTTCTGGAGGGTGTCGTCCCGTTGTTTTGTCTTGACCTTTGTCAGGCAAAGGTCCCCAGATGATGTGCCATGTGTCAGCAGAGCAGCAGCACCCAGGTCTGCAGCCCAGGACTTGATTAAGCACTCAGAATTTGTAAGCACCCAGGTGATTATCTCTTTTTAAAAAAAATGTAAAAAAATCCATGCACAAATAAAGCAAACCAAAACAAAACCAAAGCCCCAAACTTCTTGAATCCTGGCTCAGCAAAGCCAGGCATATTTGGGCTCTCCTTGTGTGCCTTCCCAGCTCCTGCCTCCTCCTTGCTATAGTTTGAACCCGGTGAGAGGCTGCTTGAGCTTAAAGAGGAGACGGACACCAAACACTCTATTGAGCAAAAGGACATTTACACCAAGCCACGCGTGCAGCAGGAGTCCCTGGACTGACACCCAGAGCTTTTTTCCTTCTCTCTAGGAGAGCGGCGACTTTGAAACTACTGTAAATTTAAGGCGACGTGGAACGACCAAGCAGCTGCGGGTTGGTTTGGTGACGCTGGGTAGGAAACACAACACGGAGACGTGTGGTGGTCCGGGAGGTGTGCATAGGGAACACGTTGTGCGAGGCAATGGTGATAAAGCATTTTGGCTTGCGTATGTGTCTCTTTTTCAGCCCTTATGAGCTAAGAGAGAACGTGCTGGGTTAGTGACAAAACGTCTCTGTAGGGTAAGATGATCTAGCAGAGAGGCTCTGTACATTTGAGGCTGGCAGGGAGGGGTGTGACTTCATCCAGTGGGTTTAAATATACTTTTGTAAGTCATCCTGTGGCACAGATAACTGCTTATGCTTCCGATGACAGAGAAGACTCATTTCATGTGCATAGCGAGTCTCAGTCTATCCTTTCTGTGTCACAAAATCATACTGCTCCTTTAGCTTTTCCCAGCTGTATTCTTGCAAAATACATGACTGGCATGTGTTGTTGGATCTAGATGGGTGTCGTGTCTTCTGTGAAAGGAGGGGTGCAGGAGACGGCGTTTTGCGCTGCTCTCACACCATCAAAATGTGTTGTTATAAATCTGCTGGCAAACGGTGAGCACTGGGGGAGCTTGGCCTTGTAGGGCTATGGTAGCAGCAAGTGGGGAGCATTTGTCATTAAAAAAAAGAAGTGCTTTCATTAGAAGAGGAAAGCACTGCGTATTTGCACTTCCAGTCGTGCCATTTTCCTTGCGAGGTATCAAAATAGCACCCAGCAAATCCCAGTGTGAGCGCAGGAAAAGATCTTCCCACAAGTTCTCGGGGGGTGAGGGTGGGAAGTGGCTCCCTGCTTGTTTATGGTACAGAGAACATTTTAAGACGAGGGGGTGAAAGTTGTGATCATCTGGATCCCATTTCCCATCTTTTAAAATCCCAGTGGAAAGTACTCAGATTGCTTCTGCCAGGAACTTCGCCACCAGCAGAGTTGCTGAAAGAGGACTCTTGTTCCTCCCGAGTCGCCAGTAAGTCAGCCCTCCTGCCTTAAAATAGTGCTTTCTTTTCTAGTGATTCCCCTCTAGTTGATCCGATGAACTGCATTTGAAGGCCCAGGGAAAGAGACTTAGAAGAGAGGGAGGTGTACGGTTCATAATGAGTCTCTTCCCTGAAAAATAAATATTATAATATATCTGAATGCTGTTTCATTGGTCGCCTCTTTGAGTTGGTGCTCGCTGTAATCACTCCAGACAAAGTCTTTATCAGGAATGGCTGATATCTCTTTCAAATAATAGTATTTTTTTGTTCTAGATGCAGATGAAACTTGGGTGTATAGCAAGGAAGCAATAAAGAACCAGCACAGGGATTCTTGCTTAAAAGCTGAGAGTTAAGGTAGGAAGGAAAAAAACCCAAACCCTACTGCTGTGTAGGATCTGGAAAATGTCTGCACTTTTCCTATCACTCAGAGAGAAAATTACCCATCTTTAAGGCGGAGGAAACATTCCCTTCCCCTCTCTGTCCCCCTGTGTGGATGTGACCAGGCAACCTTCTACAGGGAACTATTTTTATTGCTCTTTCTCATCTTGCAATGAGACAGCTCTGGTGGAGCTGAAAGCCTGGGGAGGGTCTGCTCCTCTCTCTCCCAGTGTGGTGCAGTTAAAGCTCTTGGAAAAAGGAGACGCAGGTCACTTAACCCCCATTTTCCTAGTGGTCTGGGGAGCAAAGCTGTGTCACCACAGGCATAGTGACCCTGTTTTGAAGGGACAAACCACACGCAAGGACTGAGTTGTCTCCACAGCTGTTTATCAGAGGAAAGCAGATAACTCGTTGCTCTCAGCTTTATGTACTCCAAGATTGTGGCTTCATGTGGCATTTTGTACATTTTTTTGGTGTTTGTACAAAACCTTGTTTTATCCTGCCCATTAATAATAATAAAAAAAGCTCTTAACTGTACCTTCAGGATTGTTTTGTGAAGTCTGGCTGTTTCTATGAGAAACAAAACCATGTCAAACCCCAAACCTCAACATTTCTGATTTGAAGTAATCTCCGTTTCTCAAAGAGGAGAGTGTGCCTGTTTGTCTTGCCCAGGTATTAAGTGAGGGGCACGTGTTTTTCTGGTGATACATCACAGCCACCTTTCACTATGAGCCTGCTGAAAGCGCAGCTGCTGTGAGCTGGAAATTTGACCCTTCAAAATCTCTGCTCTGCTTTGCTTCACGTAGGCCACAGCCCCGCAGATGTTTTGTGGCGTCCTGACACAAAGGGATGGTCTTACTGTGAAAGTGGTTAACACCATCGCCAGTCCCAGCCAGAGGTTTGAGTCTGGATTTTTCACAGGGAGGGTTATTTGAGTGGGTTGTGCTCCCTTGCTGCTGCTGGGCGCTGCTGTGAGGTCTAGAAGGAAAAGCTGACATTTCAGTGATCCTCTCGGTTTCTCTAACCTCTCCCCTTTCCCTTCTCTTAGATCTCCTTCCACCAGGAGTCTGCAATCTCCTCAACCCGGCCGCTATCTACGCTAACAATGAGATCAGCCTGGGAGATGTCGAGATCTATGGCTTTGACTACGATTACACATTAGCCCAGTATTCTAATTTACTACACTCCATGATTTTCAACACTGCCAGAGACATCCTAATAGAGCAATTCAAGGTAATGATGCACTAACAATTTCCACTCTGTTAAGCTTACTGCTCACCCAGACGTGCTTGCAAAATGCCTTGTTGTATATGTGTCAATTACTTGATTTATTGAGGTAAATATGATGTTTCACAATCTTTGATTGCAGGAAGTTTTGTCTGTATGCGGAATTAATTTCCTTTGAGACAAATTACTGTTCTTAACCTTCCTGAGGTTTTGTAAATATTGAGCAGGAACCCTAGTCTAGAAAGGTCTAGTCTCTTTCGCTCAACTATGGAAATAATGCCTACGGAATTGCTGGCCGGAGGTACATATGGTGGAGAAACATGAACCGTGGGCCAACTCTGGGGCTGTGCAGGATCTGACCTGTGCAGGTCAATGAGTGATGCTGTACAGCAAATCCAATAATGGGCACTCTGTTTGCAATAGATGTCTGCTTGGGGCATTTTCTTCTCGTCGTGTCTTTCTTCGTAGAGGGGCTCTGCAGTGCCTTTGCTTTTCTAAATATATGCCTTGAGTGGAGCTTACTAGAAGTCCTGACTGCCCGAGTGAACCTGTTACCTTTTACTAGTCTCCCTTACATGAGAGAAACTAGTTTTGGGGATCCTGATCCTTTCTTTCTGCATTCGTTCACTTTCTTTGTTGAAGGGGCAAAGTGAAATGCTCCTGTTCCTTGGTCCGTTTATGCCACAGGTGAGATGACTGGTAGGACTAAGCCAGCTCAACAGGTGAAATAATTTTATTGCTAACCCAGTGCTTATGCCTCTAACGATGTTGCTGTCTGTCTTCCCAGTACCCAGAAGGGCTTGCGAAGTATGACTACATTCCAGGGTTTGCCATACGTGGACTTCACTATGATGTACAAAAGGTGAGCTGCACAAAATTCAGTCTCCTGGGCATTGTCTTCCATTGTGTAAAGTTTTTAGTGGAAATGCTTTTGTCGTTGCTTTTAATAACCTTGATCACCAAAATATCAGTGAGTGTGCGTGGCTGGGCTTTCCGTTGGGTGGGTTGTTTTTGCTTACAAGCCCTCCAAGGGAAAGGTGCCCTTTGTGTTTGCGTAGCCTCTAGCAGAATGGGACATTCCAGCAAAGACCTCTGCTAAAACAGCCTTGCCAATTTAAAAGTCAGTTAATTCCACGAGCTAATTAATAGAAAACTCAGCTTGTTTGTGCGATCATTTCTCTCTTACAGGAAATTTAAACAACAGACTTAATTCCTGCATCTACAAGTACTTGCCAGGAGCAGAGGCATTATGTCTTACTCTAGTAATAGACATGACTTGTCAGGAGAATGTCCCCAGCTCCCACCTCGAATAATAAGACTGCAGGGAAAAAGATCCAGGCTGCTTGGTATGCATGCCTCTTAGGGGCACAGGAGCAAAATGCAAGCATTAGCTTTAACCCTTTTCAGTGCTTTGGACCAGTTCCCTGAAAGCCTGGTGCCCAGTGATGTAGTGCTGGCTGCTGCAGCCAGGGAGTCAGGTGGGAGCAGAGAAAGTTGCTTCACCACAGGAGCTTTTCCTGTGTTAAGCTTTGTGCAGATTCAGGGAAGCAGGCAGTACAGGCAGGAGTGGGGAGGAAAAAGGGAATGAAGGAAAACAGCTCTATAGTTTGCCTGTGTCTTTTGTCCTAACTGAGGTGGCAGCCTGGCAGCAGACCATTCCTGCCTATCGCTTTACAAAGTAAGAAGCAGATCTGTGAGAAACTGAAGTTTCTTTCTCTATTTAAATCTCTGGCTGATATATCAGAGGAACACAGAGGTGACCAACCTAGTGTAGCCAAGCAAAGCACCCTTGGAGTGAGTAAAGGTGAGAACTCTCTTTTCTCAGCATCAGAGTTTGCAAAACACGTGAAAAACTAGGTAGTGCCTATAAATCTTTCAGCAAATGTGCCTGCACAACTCCCAAACTACTGGGAGGTCTCCCCACAGTGTAACAAGCTGGACTGATATGGTACGGTGATAAAAGAAGGTGCCTGAAGGTTGTGAATGCTCTGTGGATTCAATTACCTTGCAGTGTGGTAGAAACAGCACAATTAGCTTGGTGTTGTGTCCTTATTTGAGTTGCAGAGCATACCAGTTTAGTGTGAGGCTGCTTTCCATACCCTGAGAAGCTTGTGTTAACAGCTCCAGAATGATGGATGGAGGAGGAGGGATGACTTGTGAATAGGGGAGTCTGATACAAAACACAAAGAAAGCTCTAATGTTACCAGTCTGAGCTGTGAATATATTTTCTTGAATGTCTCTTGTGGAGGGGGAGAGGTGGTGGAGAGGAGAGCTCTTGTGTATAGAAAATGATGGGGCTCAGCTGCACTCTGAACCAAAACTTCACCACTTTGTTCTGGTTAAGATAAATGTGATGAGAAATAGATCTCTTGTGCACACAAAGCTCCTCTGGAATGTGTGTGCTTTTGGAAGGGAGATAAGAAAAGACTGTCTTGAGTCACAGAAGCATTGTTCTCTCCATTTGTGAACTACATCCCTGTCCATGGACTTCGGAGTGGGGCAGACGGTGGTATTTTGGCTCATAGAAAGATGATCTTTTGCCAGGGAGGTGAATAAAAAGTGTGTAAAAGTGGCTGGAGAGTAAGTGCAGCTGCAAGTACGTGGATATGGGGTGTTCGTATTAAATTTTATTCTTTAAGTGTCATTTGTGTGGAACTTGAAACATATTTAAGCTTCACCTACCCAATTCTAACAGTAAATATCTATCCCTTATCACAGAGCCTTCTGATGAAGATCGATGCTTTCCATTATGTCCAGCTAGGGACGGCGTATAGGTCTGTCAGTTCTGAAAGTCATTGTCTTAATGCCCAGCTACGCGAAGGTGGATTATGAAATCTGAGTCTGTCTGTGGCAAACGGGGTTTTCTTGAGCAGAGCACAGTCTCATCTGGCTTTTCCTGTTTGCACTTGCTTCAAATGCTTACCTGGCGTATAATCGCAGCGAGGTATTTTTCTCAAGCATTTCAAGCCAAGCGTGGGGGTGGGAAGATCTGGTTGAAGACGCATCTGGTCACGTACTCTGCGTAGTGTCTGAATTGCAGTTAGAGCCGCCTGGGTTAACCGCTGTGAGCAACCAGCACAACTAGGCAGGGATTCACTCCTCTGTATGTGGACCACGTACTGGTCTTCTTCAGACTGTCTTCTCCAGGCTAGAGTGTGTCCCAGCAGTGGTTTGCTTTGCCTCGGCACAAAGCTGAGTGGTCTGGATGTGCAAGTAGAATCATAAAGCCGTGCAGACATATCAGCAGAATAACGATGCATCAGAATAATGATGCTCAGTTTAAGGCCTAGGTTGTCTTGTTTTCCTCCTCTCGAAGGAGAGCTGAGTGTTCTTTGGAATAAGTGGCTGAAACACACACACACACAAAAAAAAGCAAACTTTTCTCCAAAAAGTCGTGAGACTGGGAGAACACCTTGCTGCAAAGTGGAGTGGGGTTGATGTGCAAGAAGTACTAACTCATAGATATCGGTAGCCAAGCCCCTGCAAATCCGCGTTGTGTTTCCTGAGCATGGAAGCCAGTGTTGTTTTTTTCTTGATCTCTGCCCTTTTGCTGTTAAGCTTCGGTTACAGTAAACACTCTAAGAATATTAAGAAGGGAGTTTCATAATCAGAGAGAACTGGTTTCTTTGAGTGCTAGCTTTGAGGGGGTGGGAAGGAGGGGTTGCTACTGCTGCATAGTTCACTTAGGCTTCATAAAGAGATTTTTAGCTAAAACACAGTTAAATTTCTTTTCACTATTATCCATTTGGATTTGTCCTTCTTGAAGTGCCCATTTCCTAAATTGTCCTTTGCTTTTGAGCACAACTGAGGCAGCTTTTAACCTCTGGGAGGCTGCACCGTGACTGAAAAGGAAAGGAGAAAGGGAAAGCTGCTGTCTGCTTGAGTAACCAGAGGTCAGAAATTGCCTAAGAGGCAACACCTGCAGCAGGTACCCTGGTATTGAGTAACGGTGCAGTCACAGCCGCACCTGTGACCCGTGCTTTGGGAAGCAACCGTCTCTGTTGAATGGTCTTAGAGAACTTTGTTTTGCTTTGGAAAGCTGAATAAGAAGGAAAACTGAATAAGAAGGAAACCTCATTCTCAGAAAGCTCTTTCTCATTTAATGGGGCTGCATCTCGTGGAAGCAGCCTCTCCAAACCAGTTAGCCAGTGCTGCCAAAGCCAGGGGGTGAGGCAGCTCTGGCTGCAGGCTGACAGCACTCGGAGGTAGGCCTCTCTCTGACCTCTGCTGGAATGTGGATAAAGCCCCTCAATTACCTTGAAGAAGCAAACAAGGTATCTGAAAAACGTCTTGGGAAAGAATATATGTGCATCTTAAGAAGCTATGGAGCTGTCAGGCTCTCTGGCTGTCTCTCTTGTGCAAGAGAAATGCGTGAGTTGTAGGAAGGAGCCTGTTTGTGCATCTTCTCTTTCTCTGCAGTTTGTAGCTCTGTGCAGACCGGTGATTATTGACAAGCTATTTCTGTTGCTTTGTGTCTAGAGGGCTCAAACCGGTGCCTGATGAAGAGGTAATCGAGCTCTACGGTGGTACCCAGCACATCCCCCTGTACCAGATGAGTGACTTCTATGGCAAGGTATTGTACCCCCTTTGCTGCTATCCTGCGGCAGCTTTTTTAACAGCCAGGAAAACAGACTGGGTTGTATGACTATGTAAATGACTCCAGTCTCCCTTGTACTCCAAAGGCTCAGTCCCTAGTGAGCTGCAGTGTGTGTTTTTGTTCTAGTGGGAATTTGCCCCAGAGGTTATTTAGCAGTTTAGCATGTGAAGCTTCCCTAAACACCAGGGCTATTGGCCTAGGGCTGAATGGCTCTGGGGACTGACAGGGAGATGTCTGCTGCTTGTTCCTCAGCCAGATGCAGCTCCCAGGGGCAGCCTGCAGTGCTGGTGTGTGCAGTGTGTTGTGCAGGAGGGGGGTTCTGTGTCGCAGCAGGGTGCTTGCGATGCCTTTCCATCTTTGGGTTTGGGTTGGGCTTTTTTCCTTTGTGAAAGGGATCTCCCTCCACACCTCTTCGGAATGGATATTATTCATAGGGTTGGCATCCGTGAGTTTTGGTTTTGGGGGTTTTTTTTGAGACAGAAAATCTTACTGTCGCAGTAAAGCACTGGAATTCTGTCCATGGGAGCGGTAGAAATCCTTTGGTTGCCTGACCTAGAGGAAGTTAGGAGAGGTTCTTCTTCCTCGTGTGTCTGGTTTGGCACTGTGGGCAAGCAGGGCCTTTCACATCCCTTTTCCTCCAGGACTGCTTTGTTTCTTGCCCTTTGTTAGTTCAGTTGCCTTAGGGGAAGCTCGAAGGAGGACAGGCTTCCTCTCCTAATACCTCTTGGAGTCTGCTGTGTGAAGCCTCTGGCATGGTCACTTTTTGATTTCTCTCTCTCACTCTCTCTCTTGGGAGCAATTAATCTGAGCGATTGCTTTCTGGGTAAGTATGTATTCCACGTTGTTTCCAGCTTTGAAATAGGATGTTTGTGTTTAGAATTTGGTATCTGTCTGCAAACTGCACTTTGTTAGCCTCCAGCTGGGCAAGTCTCCTCACTCCTGGCAAACCTGAGGTGATTTCACCTTGCATTTTAAATAACTGTAAACATGAAATCTGCTTTGAGTTTTGGCTTTATGTAGGACCAGGTGTTCATGCCAAGGTGCCTTTCTGTGCTACTTTGTATGCACCAGGTATTTGCTTTTTTCATGTAGTTACTGTTAAAAAATTTGTTATAACAGATGACCACAGAAGTAGAGAAAGCAGCTCATTCCTCGCAAAGAGGAAAATCTCCTCTCCTAATGATGTAATGAACTCCATAAACTGAGGGGTGGATCCCAAAGAGAACAAAGCGTGTGCAACTAATGACATTTGCACCCAGCAGTGTCTGTTCAACCTGTGCCACTAACACAGTAGTAGGAGAGCAGCTGGTTGAGGTAACTGCTGGTGCTCTGCTAAATCTCATACCTAGTGATTTCAGTGAGAACTTCTTGTCTGTGTCTCTCTTGCTTCTTTCCCAGAATCCCTGAACAGGGGAAAAAATATCGAAGTTGGGGGATGTTTTCAGGCAATTTTGGTTTTGCTAGTAGAGGAATCTTCCCGTAGCGACCACACATCCAAAAGGACAAAAGTCTGTTGAAAGGGTTCAGTGAGTATCCCTAGGCAGCACCGCCGTGTGTGATACGTGGCCCAAACCAGAGGATGTTCTTTGTGTTCTCTTCTGCTGTAGGTCAAGTTGTCCTGTGCTGGTTGGATGGATAGGAATTGTGTAACTCTCAGCACATCGACATAGCTTTTGATGGCAGCATTTTTGGTAACAGACCTCAGGCAAATGCTGTTTGTTATTCCTTTGCCCTTTCGCATCTTCTTTCTTGACTTTAATATGTGTTTTGTTGTAATATTGCCTTTAGATAGCGCTGCAAACAGAGTGCTAGTCTCCTCTTCTACCCTTAGAAGACCAGACTAAACAGGTGATGTTACTGTTGGTACATCCTGACATGGGTGGCACGTGTTTGTTGTGAGGCAGCATGTGCCCTCTGCCAGTTCCCACCATCTGTGATCTTCAAGACGCTGCTTTCGTGTCTGTCTTTCTTGTAGCTGTAATAAAAGCCTTCTGATGTGGGCCAGTATTGTCCTAGAGAGTTACAACTTTGCGGCTGTCAGTCCCGGATTGCTCCAAGCTCACACACACAGGCACGATGGGACTGGGTTGTCAGGGCAGCTCTGGTGGCTGGGATTATCGAGAGGCCTGCGTAGGTCACACATTGCTTAGAAACAGCCCCCTTGGCTGATCTGGCATTTCAGCGATGAAAGATGAAAAACTGGATTCCAGCTTCAGCTTGCCAGGGCGAGTCATCTTAGTCCTCTGCACAGGTGGTACGCATGGAATAAAGCTTTATTTTACTAGATGGACTCCTTGTGCAGGGTGTAATTGTCCGTTTCCACTTGACTGCTAGGTGGGCTGAAGTTCTCTTTATTCTGTTTTCTGCCCACTCCAGGTTTTCCATAGTTACTCAAGGCAGGCAGCTGTTGCTTGTCGGAGCGATTCCTGCTTTGCTGTGTGAAACCTCACCGGAATGTGGTTAGAGCAGGTGTAGTACCCATGTGTCCAGTGTCGCGGCCGGCTTTAGACGAGCCGTGGGCAACTCCAGGAAGGGCCACAGGTGCTTCTGCAGCAGAGCTTTGTCTGTTGGCAGCTGTGGTTATGCCGAGAGGCCAGGTGGGAAGCAGAGGGCGTGGGGCTGAAATAAAAGTTAGTGTCTAGGACTCCCTGCTTCCTCCACCTTCACCCCGTGGTGTTAATGATGCTGGCTTTGTTTAATGCTTTCCGTGAAGGAGAAGCATCTCTCTTGCCAAGTGTTAACGCATTAGGTTTGTGTGTTGGGTGAAAAGCGCTACTTGCTGAGTGACTGGGACTTCCCACACTAGTGCTTTTCTTTTTATTAGCCTGGAACTCTTCCAAATAAGTCTTGGGTGGTACGAGTTTGTTGGCTTTACTTTTTTTTTCCCCCCCTGAGTATTTTGTTTCATGTGTCTCCTTCATTTTTTGCTTTCCAGGGTCCATCACTTAAGCAGTTTATGGACATTTTTTCTCTTCCTGAAATGACGCTGCTCTCTTCGGTAATTGATTACTTCATAAATCACGGCATTGAGTTTGACCAGGTGCATCTTTACAAGGATATATCTGTAAGTAAAATAGCTCACACCACATCAGAACTGCGAGCTCTTTGGCTTGTTAGCACCAGAGAGCTCTGCAGAACCCAAACCGAAGGGGCTCTTAGTGAGTAGCACAATAGGATAGTGTTATTGCCCCATTAGATTGAAACGTTATCAGGGAATATTCAAAGCTGTGTTTTCAGAACGTGTTTGATTTCTGTCTGTGCTACAGAGCTGGTGTTGCTGTGCGTTATCTCTTGCAGCAATGCCAAGGCTGGTTAGGCTGAAGGTCTTTCCATGGGAAATCTGTCACAAAGCTTGTGTAAACGTTTGCTGGTTCTGCAGGCTTTTAAGCTCCATGTTTTCCTGTTAATATCTCATTTTTCAAAGAGGTTTGGTCTGACTGTGTACCAAACAGTTTGCTTTACACTGTGATAGTTGTGAAACACCTGCTTGTCCCTGCTCTGAGATTCCTCCCCTTCCCTTTCAGCTGAGAGTAGTCTGATCCTTTTGGGTTTTTTTTCCAGTGCATCCCTGTGGTTTTCAAGAGCCAGTTATTCCAAGGTGCTAATTGTGCTTCTCTCCTGGCATTTGAAAGGGCTCCCTGGGATTATCAGCATTGTTAGGGGGTACTGTTTGACTTTTTAGTTAATGCTGTAGGCAAGATGTTAAGTGCTTGAGTTATCTGTCCTGAGTGACTTCTGTTGACAGACAACGCATCTTCCTACCAGTCAAATCACATCACATGCCTTTTTCCATGGAGAGGGGCTTCTGATTTGTACCTGGGGGGAATGCTCTGCTCATCCACTGGCAGCAGCCCATACCTACGCTGTTCCCTCTTCTTGGGAGGGCAGTGGAGCTCCACATCTGTGCTGCTGCTTTTGTGATAAGGATCTGCACTGTCAGCTTTGCAGCAGCCGAGGGTTGCAGCTTGCGTTCTGCTCTTCTGTTAGCGCTTGATAAGAGCATGCAAGACCTTAACGTGTTTCTGGGGTGTTTGTTGGTGTCTACATGGTACAGGGTAAAAGGTGCGCTCACGGCTCAAGGTGCCTGAGTGCTAGTCCTGGCTTTTTCCTTTGCTGAGGGACGTGGTTATTGCTGAGGACTGGCAGAGGTAGGTGAAGAAGCAGAAAATCTGTGCCAGTGCCTGAAATCTGTAGTGAAAAGGTGGCAACTGTCCTGTGCTCTCACGACAGAAGCTCTTCTTTTTTCTATTCCATGAGGATTAATAAGCATTTTTTTGCAAAGCTTATCCCTTTGCAGCACCCGAGTGCACGTGTGAAGAAATGGTTTGTGGGCATGAGCACGGAGATCTTTCTGTGTCTACACAGACCAATGTCACTTGCGTAGCCCCTGCTGTTCCTACCACAGGCTCACAGCAGCTTTAGGCTTGTCTAAACCTGACACACTGTGTTTGGGAGCAGGTTGAGTGCCAGAGACACTGCACTGAGTCAAAAGGGCAGACCCTGAGGTGCCGGGGAAGGCTGAAGCTGACAGGGAAACTCAGTACTGTCACACCAGTTTGGTTGCTTTGTATTTGAGAGTAAGAATGCAGAGTTTACCCAGCTTTCCTTGAGCCCCATTTGACACCTCCCCAGGCTACCAAGATTTTACCTGCAGGAACCTGATAATTACTACCACCCCCCCCCTTTTTTTTTTGTATTCTCTTGCGTTTTGTGGGGTGCAGGGAAGAAGCACACTAGAATCTTTCTGCATGTTAGATTAGTTTTGACACAAATCCCGGGTTTTGCTTGCTTTCAGTGCCAGTGCTGGTAAAATAAGAAGTTGTTTTCTTGTTAGAAGAGACTCATAAAAGTCTGTTTTGAAGAGGTACTGCCTCCTCCTTCATCATCCTTCACCTCAGTTAGTTGTGAATTCTGGTTCTCTCCTATATTGAAGGAAATGATTTTTGGGGTGATGAGCAGGTTTCACCAGCACTGAGACCAAGTGACAGTAGCGTGTGCAAGTGTCACCGTAGCAATGTCAGTGGTGACTGTGGGAATCCAGCCTGAAAGGGCAGCTCCCTCAGGAGCACACATGATGTAACAGGGATTTAAGGGTCCTGGAGGAAGGCAGCATTTGTTTATCTGTGTAAGTTGTCAGGGGTGAAAACAGTACTGTTAAAGCAAGCGTTCGCATGTGCGGGCACTGCTAAATGTGTTGCTGCTCTGGAAATAGTTTTATGTATCTGGCATATCTCATTGGATGGAGACTTGGGAAGAGTCTGTATTGGGTGTGTCCAAAAATGCATTGCCTCTTGGCCTCTAGCCTGGAAAAGAAGGGATATTTGGATGCCCTCGACAATATCTGCTTTAACTTGCCTCCCTCCTAAAAAGTGGGCAGCTCTGTTTTGGCAAAACCCCCCTCGCCCTACGGGTGGAAGCTTCTCTTCCTGTGTCCACTGGCCCTCCTTGCTTTGCGGGGAGCGTTTTGGAGTCACAGGTGCTCCTCTCTGTTCCCGTTTGCCCCAACCACGTTCCCATCTTTCAGGTCGCATTTGGCGGAGGCTCCACAGGCACCAGGAGGAGGCAAAGCCACCTGGTGTCTGGGCCAGTACAGTTTTGGGGCAGCAAATGGTTTTGGTGTTGCACAGTCTTGATTTGCCTTGGTAACAGAGTGTTAACATGTGCCGGTTTCCAGGAGCACGAAGGAAACTGTGCTCTCATGGGTAGGTTTTGAGGTGTTTCCTCTTGTACTGGATCAACTGCTCTAGCCACTGTGGTCTTATTTTTGGCACGCTGGTGAGCCTCGCTGTAGAAGGTCCTTGTCTTAGCATTAACGTTGATTTTGTTCATTGAGGAAGAGAGAGGATGTGTCTTTACTGTCGTGGTCCTCAGCGCTGGGAAACAGGAATGCCATACAGAATCACAGAATCACAGAATAACCAGGTCGGAAGAGACCCACTGGATCGTCGAGTCCAACCATTCCCACCAATCCCTAAATCATGCTCCTAAGCACCTCATCCACCCTCACCTTAAACACCTCCAGGGACGGTGACTCAACCACCTCCCTGGGCAGACCGTTCCAATGCCTAACCAGAACCATACGTACAACTGAAACGTGTTTTCCCCTTCCTTTTCTTTAGGATGCTATTAGAGATGTACACGTGAAAGGAGTGATGTACAAATGGATTGAAAAAGATATGGGTGAGTTAAGTGGAGCTCTGGTGCCAAATCCATTTTGATGTCTGATGCTCTGTGGCGTTCTGTGTGAGATGACTCTGTAGACCCTACCTGCAGTCATAGAAGTCAGGGAGACACAGATATTAATGAAATACTTTATTACCTGAGGCAGCTGAGGGGTGTTTAGAACCAAGCTGTATTTAGAGTCAGGTGGAGGATCTATTAAAGGAGGAAGCAGCTACCTCATTGCTTATGTTTCTGCTTTCCTTCAGCCTGTGAAAGGTGAGAGACCGTGGCATGATGCGAACGTGCAAAGGCACCATCTGGGAAGGCTTTCTGGTCATTCCGGGGAGAGAAAGCTCCTGGTAGCAACATGACCTGGAGTGGCTGTGCCCATCCCTTGTGGTGGGTTGGTATCGACCTGCTTTTTAACCAGCCTTTACAGTTCCTTAGTCTTTCTCTTCCCTCTAGGTGGGATCGATGAGGCAATTTTGTCACCATGGTGGTTCACTACCTGCCTGGGGTGGATCTAACTCAGGCCTTGGTACAGGGGCTGGGTTTGGATTTATCTGTAAGGAAATGTGGTTGTGACATATGCCAGAGGTTTTGATTGATGCTGTCTGTTTTCTCCCAATGTAGAGCAGTATATTCTGCATGGAGATGAAATCTACGCTGTGCTAAACCGCCTGGTGAACCACAAGAAGAAACTCTTCCTCATTACCAACAGTCCCTTTAGCTTTGTGTGAGTACCATTAGTGCACATCGATGGGTGCAGCAAGAGCTGTGCAGCGCAGTCGCTCCTGTGAGCATCTGAAAGTTGTGTGGTTGAGGTTTTTGTGGCAACAGTCATGAGAGTGCTCGCTGGGAACGGCTGCGGTGAACATTGCACCCCCACAGCATGCTCTACATCATTGACTCTTGCTTTTTGAGGAAGATACGAGGCTGTGGCTGGCCTCAGCGTGACAGAGCTGCCACTTTGGATCACATCTAGCAGCTCTGGCTGCATCACAGACTTCTCTGGGCTTCCCATGGTACAGGAGGAAGGGTGGGACAGCTTGAAACCATCAGTGGTACTTCAGTCCTCCATGGAACAAGACAGCCTTGGGGGCTTCACAAAGCTCTGTTTTCTTTTCTGTTACTGAAATGAGAGTAAATTTAGGACAGACTGTTGTAAAGATGCAGTGTTGGATGAAAAAGAGTACTGGATTTGTTAACTTTTCTGTTCCTTTGCCCTTAGGGACAAAGGAATGAAACACATGGTTGGCAAGAACTGGCGGGACTTATTCGACATGGTCATTGTGCAAGCTGACAAACCCAACTTCTTCACGGATCGGCGGAAGTACGTGTCCTGGGCCATGCTGCTCTGCTGCACGTGGGCCTCAGGTTCCAGACCCTGTCACTGCCTCCGTTTACCTTCCAAAAGAGCAGTGGTTTTCGAAGCTTCATCTAGGTCCAGTAGGCATCCAGCCTGCTGCTGCCTCCTCCCATACATCCTGAGGAGAGGAAAACTGACCCGTCTGGGAATAAGTGGGTGAAATGGGTGCTGCCAAGCATGTTTCTAAAATCGGCTCTCTGAAGCCTCATCACTTTTTTCATGTTCTGGGCTCAAGTTAGATATTTAGAGGTAAAACATACTTAAATCTTCGGAAAGAAAAGAGGAATGAATGGTGTGTATGCAAGCTGGTCGTTTCTTGGCTCAAGGTCGTGAGAGCGTGCCAAAATCTTTCCTTTTCCTGTTCCACACAGCAAATATCTGTGTGGTTTGGGGTTTTATTTTAGTTACTGGACACATGCTGTTTGGTAATTGGCAGCTCTGGAAGCCTCTGTACGTGGCAGCTGGGTTTTGTGGTCCATGAGGAGCTGCCAAGGGACTAGCTGATAGGCAAGCTGCTGTCCTTGCTTTGCTCTTCGGATTATTTGCTTTGGGACTTTGTTTGCTTTGTTGCTTCAACGTATGACTAACTAGGAATTACTGCCCTTGAGGGAGAGATCTGTTCTTTTCCTTTTTATGCGTTTTCTTCCCCACTTTCCCAGGCAGTAGTGTAAACAGGAGTCTATGAAATCTGAAAGTTTATAAGCTGTACTGACCCGGTAAAGGTTTTCTTCACGGGTGAAGTGTCTTAAATGTAGCCCGGAGCTATGATAATCTGGCCTTTTAGGACATAAAACCTTATGGCCGCATGATGCCTACAGTCCACTCCAGTGGGATAACACACATCCAGGGTGAGAGGAACCTCCTGATAGCGAGTAGTAAACTGTGGAGTATTCTCCAAGGGAAAATGCAGGTGTGCACTGGACATCACTCATGATCGAGGCGCCCCTTGCCTGGGGAGGCTGTAGAGTTCGTGGTGGAAAGCTGGATTGCTTCTGCCCTAAGGCAGCTCAGTGCTTCTGGATGAGATTGTGCTCTCCTTGCAGCGGGAGCAGTTTCATACCAAGGCTTATGATCCCAGAGCTTACAGTTTGGAACTCCTGTCCCAAGAGGCAGCAATGTTCCCATCAAGCATGAACGTTCATGGGGGTTAAGAGCTTAAGCTTTGTTTTGCTGCTTCTGTCCAAGTGGAAGGTAACCACGCGAGCCCCCAGGAACAGCAGAAGCCAGCTCGGGTCAGCTGCCAAGATCAGCATGAAGACTGATTTCCATCCGCTCTGCAGACCGCTTATCGTATTAAGACATTCCACGGTCTTTGTTGGGCTGGGACATAGCCAGGCTGGAACAAGACACAAAGTGTTTCATGGCAAAGCTTTCTTGGTTTTAGCATTTCAGAGGGAGTCTTTATTACTATTATTTTTTTCATCTTCTATGATTTTGAAAAGCAAGAAGATCTGTTAAAGGATATTGACACGAAATGGTTACAGCCAATGTAAGCATTTTGAATTGATATTTCCCTCTCGCACTTACTCTTTCCCTGAGAAAACAGTGTGGAAGGCTCAGGTGGTCGCTTCTCATGTGGAGCTTTTGTTATGAGTTGCTACATAGGTAAACAAATTTCCCAAATCAAATATTGTGGTTGCTGGGTAACAGTCACCAAAAATCAAAAGAAGTTGACATCTTCCCCCTTTTTTTCCAGACCTTTTCGAAAACTGGATGATAAAGGCTCACTGCAGTGGGACAAAATCAACCAGCTGGAGAAAGGAAAGATCTACAAGGAGGTAAAGTGGCCTGGGTGCATAAGGGATATGAAGCAAAATGATGGGGACTCATAGGACCCCAGTTTTGGAATTGTAGAATCATAGAATGGTTTGAGTTGGAAGGGACCTTAAAGATCATCCAGTTCTACTCCCTGCCATGGACCAGGCTGCCCGAGGCCCATCCAACCTGGCCTTGAACACCTCCAGGGATGGGGCAGCCACCGCTGCTCTGGGCAACCTGTCCCAGTATCTCCCCACCCTTAGGGTGGAGAAATTCCTTCTTATATCTAGTTTAAATCTTCCTCTCTCCAATTTATAACCATTCCCACTAGTCCTGTCACTATGTGCCTTTATAAAAAGTCCTTCCCCAGCTTTCTTGTGATGGAAAAGCCTGGAAGTCACTGGAAAAAAGGAAAATCTGCTTAGTGGGAGTGGTGGAAAATTAAGGGTTCTTCTCTAGGTTGCTTATGGATGTTTGAAACTATGTTTGAAAAGTGAAAAAATTGAAATCCTTGAAGAAAGCTTCTACAATAGAGTTAGAGGGCACTTGTAAGGAGATGTGCTCTAGGGTCTGTGTGCTGCGCTGGCTGGCGGCACCGAGCGATTCCCTCTGTGCACGTGCAGAGAGCTTGGCTGGGCAGGACACTGTCCCCCAAATGCTTTCAGTGTGTCTCTTGGCCGTGCTGTGGAGCGACCCAAAAGCTTCTAGGGTGTAAGCATTAGAGTAAAGGGTCTATTCCTATATGGGAAAGCCCTGCCGAGGGGCAAAGCCTGGCTCCCTTTCCTGAAGGAGAAGTTTATCTGAAGGATGGGCTGTTACTCTGGTGAATTTACTGCCTCGGGGTGTTCTCGCAGCCGGTCTGTCCCCAGAGAACAAGTTGCCTCTGGCTTTAGGACGGTTTGTTCTTGATTATGTGAGCTGCCCAGTCCCACGGGAAGAAACTGTTAGCGAGATTGGGGTCAAGTAGCTGGGACCTGACCTGGGGCAGGAAAGTAGGTCGTGTCCTTGAGTAGTAGGTCTGTCAAAGCGTCCCCTCGTCTGCCCAGAACTGTGGTTCTTGGGATGTGACAGACCGCGTTTCCTGGTTGTAATCCACTCTGTCCCCATCATTTTTGATTTCTTGGGGTACCACATTATGCTGCTTTCTGGCAAGTGGACCTTGCTGTGCTGGTGATGTTGCCAGAGGCCTCTGAGCAGACTTGCTTCTGTCCCCTGAGGCAGAGCTGTGTGGCGTTGTGCTGTGGGTATCTTATACGAATGGGACCTCAGGGACCAGTGTTTTACACCAGGGACCGGGAAATTCAAAGGATCCTCTCTGATAGAAGTGGTGTTTCCTTTTTGTGGCACACGCACTCCCATCGTGACCCAGCACCCTGGTTCTGGGCACCCTTTACGAGGTGCAGAGCATGTTGCTTGGTGGCCAGATGCTGGGCTGCTGTGTTGAGGGGGTTTCTGCCTGGGCTGGTGCTGGAGGGTAGGTGTGCTGGCTCCCTCCTGGCCCTGGAGCCTGGCTGGAGAGGCTGCTGCCACGTACCCCGCAGGTTTGCATCGATTGCTGGTGCTGGCGCAGTCGAGTCTGCTGGTGCTGCTGGGGCCTTTTCCTTTCCTAGTGGGTTTTGTTTCTGCTGTGACTCATGTGCAAAACTTGTGTGGAGATGGAGGGAGGGGGGATCCCTGAAGTCTCCTCTGGGTGTGGATGGAGTTTTGGAAAGTCTTGAAAGCTGCTCTGTGCTTTCGCCGGTGCTTTGGGAATTGGTTTGTTTTATTTAGCTGTGAATCTGCCCAGGATGCCTGGCTTTTTGGCTTGGTTTTAAGTGATTCCTGTGAAGGTGTGGGCGGTGGTGACCTTTCTGGGTGGGATGATGGTCAGTGATGCGGGAACAGCCTCAAGCGCTCCCGACTTTGAGAGCTTTGTGCGATTGTGGTCACCTCACCGCCTTCCACCCTGTGAGATGAAATCCTTAGCACCTGAGCCTGACAATGTCTAAACCCAGAACAGCTGGGTTCTTTCTATCCATCCCTCAGGCTTTTCTAATTTAGGTGTCTTTCACTTTTGGCTTTTAAACTGCCTCCTTTTTTTGCCTTTTCAGTCCAAGTAGTCCCCTTGACTTGCTTTGTGCTAGAGAAAAGAACTTCTCCTGAATTGCCTCTTGGGTTTGGTAGAGTTTCTGCCTTTTCTGGAGCCTCAGAAAAGCTGAGGGATGTGCGGGGGGGTTGTTACATGGGAAGAAAGTGAGATAAAGGTGGGGAAGGACAGAAACCTCTGGGTTTGGATGGTGGGGAAGGAGCAGGTTGACGTCTCAGAGCACTCACATCTGTACACAGGAGCTCTGAGTAAGGTTCAGGCTCTGCTCCGAGTGCTCACGTGTCTGACGTGCTGCGCTAGGTGCTCTGCAGGCTGCGGCTTTCAGTGCACACCTAGGACACATAAGCAGCTCTGCTGTCACACAAAACCAAGCAGCGGAGAAAGGGCTCCTGAAGTATTTGCTGTGAGTGTACAGATGTGTACAGATGTGGCACATCCAGTGGCGCTGACAGAGCTGCTGAGGTGGCTGCCCGGTACCACGTGGTGAAGATGGAGCCTTTTTGGCCTGTTATCACGTTTCTCTCTGTGCTCCTTTTACTCGCAGGGTAACCTCTTTGATTTTCTGAGGCTGACAGGCTGGCGCGGGTCCAAAGTGCTCTACTTCGGCGACCATCTGTACAGCGACCTTGCGGTGAGTGAGCAGGTTTCTGCTCTCCAGGCAGCTGGGAGTAAGTTTGCAGGAGCTCTGAGTAAGGTTCAGGCTCTGCTCCGAGTGCTCACGTGTCTGACGTGCCGCGCTAGGTGCTCTGCAGGCTGCAGCTTTCAGTGCACACCTAGGACACGTAAGCAGCTCTGCTGTCACACAAAACCAAGCACTGGAGAAAGGGCTCCTGAAGTATTTGCTGTGAGTAACAAACAGCTGCTGGTCTGCAAACTTGAGAGAGCAGTTTCTGCGAATCCAACATTTCTAAGTGCTTCAAAAAGCTGGTGGCTGGAGATGGGTGTTAGCGGCGTGGCCCGTGGATGCAGGTCCCCCGAGAGGCTCTAATGGGAACCGACCACTCTTCTAGGAAACGGGGTTGTGTTTGGCTTTTAATCTGTGTGTCGAGTTCTTGATGTTTTTTCACCCTGACCTCTAGGACCTCATGCTGCGTCACGGCTGGAGGACTGGAGCCATCGTTCCTGAACTGGAGACGGAGATTCGGATCATAAACACAGAGCAGTACATGCACTCCCTGACCTGGCAGCAGGCTCTGACAGGGCTGCTGGAGAGAATGCAGGTAAAGACCTCCCGTCTGAGCGGGGAAATGTGCATTTTGGGCTTCGTGCAGGAATCAGGGCACAAACCGTCCTGCTTGTGTTCTCAAAAATATCTCGCCCTCCTGGGGCGCTGGACTAGTGGGTTTGTGAGTTATAGTGGAAACTGGGGAGGAGCTGAGGTGTGGTCTGCAGCACTGACACACGTGGTGCTTTCTGCTGTCGCCTTTGCAGATGTATCAGGATGCGGAGTCAAAGCAAGTGTTGCTGGAGTGGATGAAGGAAAGGCAGGAGATCAGGTGAGCGTCGTCCCCCTCGCTCATGAGATCTCTCAGGTGCTCCCAGGCCAGTGCCGAGTCTGGTTTGTCACCTGTTTTGGGGACAGTGATGCTGCAGCTGCTGGCCTGTGGCCCTCCCTGGTGTCACTTGTTGCGAGGGGGAGCAGCAGCGCTGTGGGACATTGCACTGGTTTGAAGGAACAGTGAGAAAGGGGCAGTGGTGTCAGGCCGTGCTGGGAGGGGTTGATGGGCTGCTGCTGCAGCTCCTGGCACTGCCAGCAGGGCCCTGCCTGTAACAGGGACGGTGACAAGGAAGACTAAGTATGCACTGAATATTTTTCACGCTCTTTGTTGTAGGAACCAGTCTGTATCGCAGCCTGGGTGGGAGGGTGATCCCAAAATGTTGATTGGGAATAGGGGGGCCCGGGGCTAAGGGATCAGACCACGGCCTTTTATCTCCAGAGCACCGTCTCTCTTCTCTCTCAGGTCGCTGACAAAGAACCTGTTCAACCCTCAGTTTGGAAGCATCTTCCGCACCTTCCACAACCCCACGTACTTCTCTCGCCGGCTGGTGCGTTTCTCCGATATCTACATGGCCTCCATCAGCTGCCTGCTGAACTACGACGTGAACTTCACCTTCTACCCTCGGCGCACCCCCCTGCAGCACGAGGCGCCGCTCTGGATGGATCAGCTCTGCACGGGCTGCATGAAAACCCCCTTCCTGGAGGAGATGGTGCATATCCGCTGAGGGGCCAGGTACTGCAGGGCTGGGCTGCTCCACCAGCAGCACCTCTGGCCACCACTAAAGGGTGTTTGACACTTATGTACGTGTGTAGATGGTGTGTTTATTTTCTTCTCCTCACTGGCTCCATCCCTTTCCCTGATGGGCTTTGCAGGCTGGACAGAGGACGGGTGCGTGTTCTGTAGGAGCAGGTGAGGTGGAGACCCAGCGCCGGCGCTGGGGATCTGCGAGTCCCTGCCCTGTGCCTGGAGAAGTGGCTCAGAAATGGAGCCTCGAGTCTCCGGCACGTGGTGAGCACAGTGTGAGGTGGGATGAGGTGTGACAGGTTTGAGGCTACCCTGATCTGCTTGGAGTCTCCAGCCTGAGTGACTGTGCAGGTGGACAGTGAGGGGACAGGGCAGCCAGTGAAGGGCATCAGCGTGGACCACAGCAGGAGCGGGGTTACCAGCCCAGGACAGGTAGCAGCAGCGCTCAGCCCCATCCTGCTCCTGGCCAGACGGGTCTGTCCAGCTGGTGACCCCAGTCGGTAACTGGTAGTTAAATGGCTGGGTGAGAGCTGGGCAGGAGAAGGACTCAAACCCAGCGGTTGGTGGCATCCCTGGTTTGTGAGTGAGCTTAGTGCCACGGCCTGTCAGTGTTTTGGGGGGTTCGGTGCCATACGACAGCAAGATTTTGGCGATTGATGTGGTATTATGGTCTGTTGTGACTCACAGAGGGACGTGTTCAGCCCTTTGGGGAAGATTGGCAGCAGAGATGCCCTAACCCTAACCCTGCAGGAGCAGGGAGGGTGTCCTGGGGGGTAAGGGTGAGGGCAGCGAGTGCTGCTGGGTTCGATGGGTCAGAAAGGGGAGCGTGGCCATGGAAAGCGCTCGAGAAAGGAGGAAGGAGAGTGGTGATAGCAGCGATACCAGAGCACTGGAGACAAAGGTGACAATGTGGAGGCCCAGGCAGGACAGAAATACTTCAGCTTGAGGTGCAGAAATTAGGCTTTTCACCCAGCTTGGTGCTGTGCTGGTTTCAGGGAGGCCTCAACCCTGGCGGGGTGTTTGGGATAGGGCAGAGGGGGCAGGGTTGGCTTTGTTGAGCGTTTGTGCCACCCTCCCGCTGTTTGGGACCCACAAGAACATCAGGCAGGGGACGTTTGGGACAGGGAGAAGCCAACGCCTTGAGGATGAGGGGCGAAGAGGCAGCCCTGGGGTAGTGGGAGGAGTGTGTGGTGCAGATGAGTAAGGTGGTTGCTCTCACTGGAGACAGATTTGTCCAGGGGTGTGTGAAAGCAGAGCTCTGGCCACAGGCTCTGGAGCTGTTGTGGCCTTTGTCCACCTCCCTCCCTCACCGCGGCACCACCGGGAGACGGCAGCGAGGGTGACAGCGCCAGGTTCTTGAGGGGCAGTTGGACTGAGGTGATGGCAGAGGGAACAGCGAGTGGATCATCCTTGTGCTGGGCCCGGGGGACTCTGGGGGACAGGCCTTGGGGCTGCCCCGTGCGTGAGGCGCTGAGGCTGGGGATTAGCGTGGGGCAGGCAGAGGCTGCTCGGGAACCCAGGGCCGTGGCAACAACCCTACGGTGTCAGGGTGGCCGAGGCAGAGGAACCAGGACGGCGCGGAGGATCCTCTGCCAGGCAGCTCCTCAGAGAAAGGCGCTGAAGCGACCCTCGGTGAGATGCACCCACAAACACACCACCCCCTTCTCTCTTCTCCTGCACGTTCCTCCCCGCGGGCCGCCAGGCTGCCTGTCGGTGCCACTCGTGTCTCACGCCGCGGGCGCCTGGCTGTTTGCCGTTACCGTAGCTGCTCTCACCCACGCGCCGTGTGTGCATGTGGCACCCCCGAGCTCCGTGTGCTGTGGGGAGTGGGGAGGCTCAATAAAAGGCTGCAGCACGCGGTCACTGACTGACTAACCAGCGCTGATGAGGTGCGGCTCCGCTCGCTTCCTTCGCCGCCCTGGGGTGCGGAACCAGCCCGAGAGCCTTTTGGGGGGGTCTGAGGCTGGGCCTGCAGCGGCCAGCACAGAGCGGGTTGTGCCCCTGAAGGCTGTAGCGCAGGTAGGGGACACCGGGGTGGAACAAAAGGTGTGTTTGGGGTGGTGATGGAGTGATGTCCCAGCGTGGTGACTGCCCCGTGTCCTTGGGTTGTGACTGACTGGTGTCCCTGCCCAGGGTGGTGAGGGACTGTTAGCCCAGGGCGATGATTGCCTGGTGTCCCTGGTTGGGGATCGTGACAGGCTGCTGTCCTGGGGTCACGACTGACCATTGTCCTTGCCCTGGGCCGGTGAGTGACCAGTGTCCCTGCCTGGGGGTGATGAATGACCCATGGCCTAGGGTGGTGACTGCCCCGTGTCCCTGGGGTGTTGACAGTCCTAGGGGGGTGACTGACCATTCTCCTTGCTCTGGGGTGGTGACTGACCAGTGTCCCTGCCTAGAGTGGTGACAGGCGCTGTCCTAGGGGGGTGACTGACCAGCGTCCCTGCCTAGAGTGGTGACAGGCGCTGTCCTAGGGGGTGACTGACCAGTGTCCCTGCTTGGGGTAGTGACCGGTCACTGTCCCAGGGGGGTGACTGACCATTCTCCTTGCCCTGGGGTGGGTTGCGGGTGGGGTTTCCCGGAGCCGTGGGGGCGCGGGCAGGGCCAGAGCCGCTGTTTCGAGGTGTTTATTGCGGCGGGCGCCGCGGGGCCGCTCAGCGCGGGCGGGGCTCGGGGTCGGCCAGCAGCTCGTCCTGCGGGGAGAGAGAGAGAGAGAGACAGAGAGAGAGCGCGGTGAGCGGGGGGTGCCGGGCCGGGGGGGGGGCGCGCACCCGCAGCGGCTCCGCTCACCTGCAGCGGCTCGTAGTCGGTGCCGTACAGCGGGTTGGGGATCGCCACGAGCGGGCGGGCGCGGGCTCCGCGGCGCGGGGAGCGCGGGTCCGCAGCGTCCTCCTCGCGGAGATCGGCCTGCGGGGCGGAGCCAAGGAGCGTGGGGCGGGGCTAGGGAGCCCGTGGGGCGGGGCTTCAGACAGGCCGGGTGCGGTGGGCGTGGCTTGTGAGCAGGGATTGCTGCCATTGGGGCGGGGGCTTAAGGCAGTGGGTGTGTCAGTGGGCGGGGCTGATGAGTCCAGGGGCGGGGTTTGAGCTGTTTCGGCGTCGGTGGGCGTGGCTTGAGTGGCGGGGCGGTGTCGCAGTGGGGGCGTGGCCTGTGTGGTGGTACCGGAAGTGGGCGTGGCTGGTCGGATGCGTGTGTGGGCGGGGCTTAAACGGGCACATGTTTAGAGGGCGTGGCCCCTCCAGCCCCGAGATGCCCCACAGCCCATCCCCGCTCCCACACGTGGTCAGTTCCAGCCCCGGGATGCCCCACAGCCCATCCCCGCTCCCACACGTGGTCAGTTCCAGCCCCACAGCCCATCCCCGCTCCCACACATGATCTGTTCCAGCGCCTGGAGGCCCCACAGCCCGTCCCCGCTCCCAAAGGTGTTCACCCCAGGACCACCCCACAGCCCATCCATACTCCCATGGTCCAGCCCCAGCCAATTCCTTGTTCCAGATGTGGCCACTCCAGCCCCAGGGCACCCCACAGCCCACCCCTGCTCCCACGCATGGCCACCCTAGCTCCAGGATGCCCCACGGCCCATTCCAACTCATGTGCTCCAGCCTTAGGCTGCTCCACAGCCAGTCCCCGGTCCCCTGTGTGGCCACTCCAGCCCCAGGGCACCCCCCAGCCCATCCCCTGCTCTCCCCCTGGCCCACAGTACCTGAAAATACCCAAACTGCTCCTCCCGCCGTCTCTTGACGCAGTAGTAGGCGACGCCGGCGCCGGCAGCCAGCACCAGCGCGAAGCAGAGCGCTGACAGCGTCCCGGTGGCCACAGAGCCTGGCGACCGTGCCGAACTGTTCACCTGTGTCAGAAACCAGCGCCAGGTTACACCAGCGCCCGGGCCGATCGATGGGCTCCCCTGCACAGCCGCCCACTGCATCCCCAGCAGAACCACGGGCCGCCTGGGCAGCAGGAGGTCTTTGGACCTCGTCCCTGGTCCCAGGCCTGACACCAGCTGTTTCGGTGCCTTCCTTCCCCGTTCGTGCCCTCAGACACTCACTTGTCCCAGATGCACGTTGGGCGGTGGCATCCTCAGCGGCTCTGCAATCACGTGGATGATGCCATTGAAAGCCATGATGTCCCACTCCACAATCCTGGTGTCATTGATGGCCTTGGCGTCCTACAGCACAGGACAGAGATGATGTTACCCAACCACAGAGCCTCCCTCTTGCTCCCTGGCTTAAAGGAGATGTGGTGAAAACTCATAGGGTTTTTCTTTTGGAGCTTTTCAGAGGTTGAACCTACTGACTGCTCTGTGTTGTTGCCTGCTGGGAGGTCTGACACATGGAGGTCGTATCCGGACTGGGATGGGATGATGGTCCCTGTTGTGAGGTTGTAGCTGAACAGCACGACATTGCTGGACGACACATGGAGCTTCAGTTCATCTCCTGTCAGCGTCTGTAAAAACAACAGGGGGCAGGGCTGGGAACCGCCTGAGCTGGCTCTTGCCTCTTCCCTCCTGCTGGGCCTAAGCTTGGGCACCCGTAACAGCTCAATTCCCAGGCACCGTGGCACAAAACCGCTACGCAGAGAAAGGGAATTGCCATCCCTACAAACAGTAAAAGCTCAACTAGAGAAGGCTCTGAGCAACCTGACCTGAATGGTTATTCTGAGCGAGGGGCTGGACTACAGATTTCCAGCGGTGCCTTCTGACCTCCATACCTCCTCCTTCCCCAGCCTCTATTACACATCATCATCAAGCTTGGGTGGGCTCCTGCTCTCCTCCTGGGCTCTGAGACTTTGTTTCACGCACCCTCGAGCGGCTGCTCATCCCTGCTTGCTTACTTGATTGTCTGCAAAGCCAGAGTTCAGAGGGACAAAGAGAGTTTTGGGAGCGGAGTCATCGGTCAAATAGATGAAAAAATCCAGTCCTTCTTCTGTGTCATTGGCAAAATCAAGCAACATCTGGAAAAGAGGGCAGGTCCTCCCCATCAACACAGAGCAGAGAACACCTTCCTGAGCCCAGGAAACATCCCCCAGCTCCAGAAAGAAAACGCCTCGTGGTCGTACTCCACCCCGCACGCAAAGCAAACCCCTGCTTGTCCCCGTTAGGGTCGATCCCTCCCTCTGCCTTTGCTGCTGGGAGCAGGAGAGCAGCGCTTACGGAGTAGAAGGTGGAGAAACGAGCATCATCTGCGAGCACATCGGGGAGTTTGCCGCTGCACCAGTACCCATCGCCCACGAACCCGTCACGGCAGGCGCAGGTCAGATCTGTAAAGGAACACCCAGCTCTGGCTCGACTCTGCTCCCCCCCTCTCCCTTGAATTCTAGATGTTCCTCAGCGCGTTCCCTCCCAACATAGGCAAAGGGAGAAGGAGATGTGCCTCGTGCTCCAAGGGCTGCCCCAACACCTTCTCGGGTCCGACAGGACCATCCCCAGGAAACACACTCCCACCACTCACCCTTCTCCCGGTAGCAGAATGCATCCCAGGTCTCGCTCAGGTTGCTTCGGATGCCGTAGTCCACGATTCCCACCCGGTTGCCCCCGCAGCTGGGGTTGGGGTAGGCCGTGGGGTACCCGGCTGTGCCATTGTCCAGCCATCCCACCAAGCACAGATGGAATCCCATCTAGCAGAGGAACACAAACGATTAGATTAAAAATAATACCTTGGGCCCAGGATTTCTGTTGTGACGGACACTCCCATCGTGCAGCCTTATCCGACACCTCCCAAACACTCTGAGGTCTCGTCCCGATGTGACCAGGGAGCCCCACCAGCCCTCCTGGTGTCGTGGATGTAGATGAAACAAAGGGGGCCTGGCCAAGAGGTTGCCCACAACACGCATGACGGGCTCGCTGCTGCCGGATGGGGCCCAGGGCGCAGCGCTGCGTGTCCCACCCACGGTGGCACCGGAGCCAGCCTGTGCCCCCATCCCTGCCTGACCTGCTGCGCGGCCCCGAGCTGCTGGAAAGTGGCCAGGGAGGCTCCTTCCGCGGCACAGGCCGCCTGAGCCTGCTCGTAAGTGAAGTCGTACTTTCCTCGGGGTGACCGCAGGTGAAATACACCCATCGTCTTATCTGCAAAACACCAAGGCCAGGGAGCATCAGTGCAGCACAGAGAGCCACGGGGGTGCTGCAGGGGAGGGAAGGGCATGGACAGTGCTCCAGGGAGGGCGAGGTGGGATGCAGCACGGCTTCCTCGGAGCTTCTCGCCTTCCCCGAGGCAGGCAGAGCTGTGCTGGCAGGGTGATCCCACCAGAAGCCACCTCACACAGGAGCAGACAGGGACGGCTTGTCCTCCCACACACAATGTGTAGGGAGAAAGGGGAAAGTGAAAACCAGACGGGGCCGTGTAGATGAGTTCCCAGGCCCTAGGCCATCCCACCTTCCTGCTCTCCCGAGGTGTGCCCCACATGGAACGTGAAGGATGAGGGAGTGGGATCTCGTGGACCATCATCCCCGGCACTGCGAGGTGGAGCACACTCACCATGGAAGTGCAGATCGGTGCAAACGGCCTCGCGGTGGCACTGCCCGTTGTCTTGCAGGCACCGGTCTGTGGGGGGCACAACCTCTTCCAGGCACTGGATCCCATCACCAACGTAGCCCTTCTTGCACTCGCAGCGCCGCTCGTTCTGCAGCACAGAGGAGGGACGGCATGTGTAGGAGTGCAAACATGCAGATGCCACCTGGGGATCCTTGTATCCCTCTGAAGATGGGGGACGAGCCTTCAAAACGCCTCCACCGCCCACCAGAACTATGACAGAGCTACCACATGGCCCCCGCGCTTCCCCCATAACTGCACATGAACCGAAAAATGCCCCACGGAATCCTTGTCACACATTGTTTGAAGAACAGCTGAGCTTTGAGATATGTGGCTCACGACTCTTGCATTGCATCATTTTCCAAGTCTTATCTTCTGGCCTGCAGTGAGCAGCTCTGCTTCCTCCACAAAAATAGCCAGTATCATCCTCAAAGGACCCCGCAGAGCCCCCGGAGAAATGCCAGAGTGGCACAGCTTATGCCCCTTGGACAGAGGAATGGTGAAAAATGGCCTCAACAATAACATCAGCAGGTCAATCACCATCACCACACCTGGCAGCAGACCAAGGGCATGACCACTGCCCAGCAATAAGGACCTACAGGCTGAGTTCAACAGGTGAGGGGACCGGAGAGGAGGGGACTGCAATAGCAGGGAACACTGTCACATAACAAGCACTAGGACAAGAGGAAACAGCCTCAAGTTGTACCAGGAGCAGTTTAGACTGGATATTAGGAAAAATTCCTTCGCTGGAAGGGTTGTCAAGCACTGGAACAGCTGCCCAGGGAAGTGGTGGAGTCGCACTCCCTGGAGGGATTTAAAAGATGGGTAGATATGGTGCTTAGGGGATGATTTAGTGGTGGGCTTGGCAGTGTTGGGTTTATGGCTGGACTCGATGCTTTTAAAGGTCTTTTCCAACTGACACCAGCCTGAAGGATCCCCTGGCAGCACCTGCCCTGTTCTCCCCGGCAGGCAGATCTCCTAGGAGCCAGGGGATGAACTCACCGGGCCGGTGCTGATGCAGTTTGCGTGCTGGCTGCAGTCCCCGTTCCTACCGTCTGCACATCTGTCGATGGGGTCACAGACGTAGCCGTCACCTCCGTACCCGGGAGCACAAACACAAGAGACGTTCACACCAGCCTGGGCGCAGTGCGCGTGCCTGGCACAGCCCCCGTTGTCCTGGCTGCACATGTCGATCACTGCAGGGACGAAAGTGTGAAGTTAAACACCTGGCAAGCTGTCCTGACGGTTGGTCTGTCCTGCCACTCATCCCATGGATACGGCCATTCTCCATGGAGCTGGTCTGGTTGTTGTCTTGTGCTGTTGTCCCTTTCCCCTTCACTCTCCACCCCGCCACCCCAGCCCTTTCCGCCCCTCGCTGACCCGAGCACGCTCTCCCATCTCCTTCGTAGTGCAGGTTGCATTCGCAGAGGTTGCCGGAGCGGCAGGTGGCCTGGGGGTGGCACGGTGGAGAGCAGGTGGGCGTCACGGCTGAAACCAGAACACACCGAGGTCAGGATGATCTAAGGGCTGCAGCACAGGCACGGCTGCCTCTGACCCAGGACACTGGCCTCACACTCCCCTCTCTCCCCTGTGCCTCTCCGCAGATGCCTTGCCCAAATGCAGAGGGCTCCTAACTCCATCAGATCCACCTCAGCCCTTCAGCTCTTCCTCAGGCTCTTCCTGGGGCACCTCTGAGCTCAGTGACTTGTTCATGATCAAGTGGAGCTTTCTCTCCTCCTCCCAATCCTTGTGCAATTTGGAAGCCTGGGCCAGATTTCAGGATGAGCCACCTAACTGAGAGCTCCTTTTTGGAGATATTTCTGACTAGCTGTTCGAACAATCCAGCGACTGGGAACGTGGCCACACAGCGCTGGCTTCCAGGGAACGGAGGGTGGTGGGGCTTGGCACCTCTCACCTTGTCTGATTTCGCAGCGGTCTCCAGTCCAGCCCTCGGCACAGAAGCAGAAGCCATCGCCGTGCAGTCCTGCGTTGCACACGCCGTTTTCGGTACAGTTACACTCTGAGGAACGGATAAAACCGCTGTCATACATCGGCGAAAGGCCACGCTCAGCCCGCGGGACACATCTCCCTTCCCCCTTACCGAGGCAGTCTGGCCCATATCTGCCTGGTGCACACAGCTCACAGTTGGTCCCAATGAAAGCCTCGGTGCAGTTGCATCTCCCTGAGCCACCGATTTTGTCGTCGCAGGTACCGCGGTTACTGCACGGCGCCTCCAGCCCTCCCGGGCACACTGCAAAGGGGGCATCTTAGTGAGGGGATGGTGACAGAGGGACCCAGTGCTGAGGGGCAGCCACCCACTGCCCCGGGCAGAGCCTGCAGGTGCCACGGGGTGCTCGGCAGCGTGGGGAGCAGGTGCTGGGGACAACTCATGGTGTTAAACCTCAGGAATGGGAGCAAGAGGGACAAATCTGGCATAGCTTCCAGCCTGGGAAGATTCTGCTGCAGCGAGCTGGGCCTGGGCTGGCTTATCCCGTGCTAACCTGGCAACAGACTCAGCCTAGGGATGGGAAAGTGCAGATGCCGGGGAATGGTTGAGCACTGGCAATATCTAAGAGTAAGAGCTGTGTCTGCAAGCCACCCCTCAGAGCCCTGCGCCTGCTGCTCTCCTTGGGGACATAGGTTTCTCCAAGGAAAAGGAATTCCCCGTTATTCCATCCATGCACTCCCAGTGGATCTCTCCCTGCACCATGAACAAACTGGGGCTCCTTGCTTGGGGTTTTCCCCACCCTTCCTCGGGGAAGCGCATTCCTGGATGCCAGATATCTGTGCTGAACCAGAAATGCCACCTTCCCACAAGAGAAGGAGCTGGAGCGGGAAAGGGTCGCGCGGCTCCTTACCCCGACAGTCGCGGCCATAGTGGTTTGCACAGCACTGAGGGACCCACTGGGCGGAAACGCAGCTCCTCCTGCAGCCGCGTTTGAGAGGCCCCCTGGAAGAGAAGTGTCTTCTGAAGGAGTCCCACGGGGAGGGTGACCAGGACGGCCGCAACAGGGAGTTGTGGTGAAACCGAAAATTGTGTCTCAACATCTGGTTTCCATAATAGTAGCAGCGCCTGGTTTCCCCCTGCGAGGAAACAGGCAAAACACAGAGTTTGCCACATTGGTCACTGACATCTCACCTTGACTTTTCTTGTGGCCCTCATTCAGTTTTATGACAATTAACAGAGGCTTTCTAACACGCGCTGGGGCTGGTGACAGAGCAGCCACAGGGGTACCCGTGGGACATGCTGGAAGCCTGGCAGAGAGAGGTAACGGGCGATGCAGTGAGAGTCGGGTACGACCACTGCCCCCACGGCCACTCACCATGTGATCCCTGGTCCATCTGCAGCGACCAGACTGAGCCTTGTGCTACAAAGCACCCTGGGAAGCCCCTGGTGCTGCTGCAGGGACCCCGAGAGCTGCTGTCACCCATAAAGGGATTGACCAAGCTAAGCCCCTGACCCCACGTTGCTCAGCCCAGGTCCTGCTCTACAGGATCGCGTGACTTGCAACAAGGCATGGACAATGCGACTGGGCTGAGGGATTCGCCACATGCAGGTGGTGCCTTCATTTTGCTGCTAAAACACGAGCGGGGTGTGGGTATTGTCATCAGCCCCATAACCAGCCTCCTTGGTGACAAAGCTGTGAGCTTTACCCGTTGAACGGAGCCGGCAGGGCAGGGTGGCTCAAAGCCACAGACTCCGCAGCTCTCTGTAGATGCCTGTGGAGGGGAGAAAGAAACCTCACAACAACTCAATATGTGCTTCTGCCTCTCTCGGCTGCTCGGAGCTTTGCTGAGAAAGAGCAGCAAGCCCTCCCAACACCCCTTTTTCCAGGCACGGGGCTCAACAGATGGCACAGATCCTCATTGGCCCCATCGTATGTGCTTACCTGCCGCTCAACAAAGGTGAACTCATCACACCGAGATCCCAGATCTGGAGGCTCCAACAGCCTATCAATGCCATAAGCAATGCCCCCATTGAATTCCATGTGTCTCTGGATGATGGTGGCATCGCCGTCCCCCACCAGAAGCTCCCCCTACCAGAGGAAGAAAGCAACTTGAGATCCTGGTACACCTACATCCCGGCTGTACTACCCAAAACTTGTCTTTTTTTGGCTGTCATTTCTCAGTTAACCCCTGGGTTGTAGAATTACAGAATAACCAGCTTGGAAGAGACCCAGCAGCTCACCGAGTCCAACCACTCCTATCAAACACTAAACCATGCCTCTTAGCGCCTCGTCCACCCGTGCCTTAAACACCTCCAGGGAAGGTGTTTGACCACCCTCCCCAACTACCAGTTTGGATGGTGATTTCTCTTAAGAAACGGCCTCTATCCATGCAACACATGGAAAGGTCATGGCACCGGATGGTTGGTTTCACAACCTGGCCATGGTGAGGTGCATGTGCAAGAACCACCTGCCTCTGTGCTTTCCTGCCAGCTGGCCAGACCCTCCAGCCAGGAGAATGGGGTGTCTCAGCCTGCAAGCACCCCAACTCTGTGTTCGCCTCCTGTCAGTGACCAATACGGAGCATCCGTTGCCCTGAGGTGATACCCATGGACGTGTGCTCCGTGGAGAGCGGAGCCCAGCGTCACCAGCACTCACCACGTGGGTTTTGCTGCAGCTGAACGAGACGGTGGAGCCGTGCATGGTCCGTATGGATTCAACCTGGGGCATGTTAGCAGCAACAATCTAAGGGGGAAAGAGGAGAATATGAAGGGAGAGACAGGCAAAACTGGCAGTTCGTGCTTCATACTTCACACTGAGAGGGCGTGTGACGTGGCAGCACGTGAAGCTGGTGCGGGTGGAACAGCAGTGACTATGCTGGCTTAGGCCCAGACTCCTGAGTGAGAGGCCAGCGTGCGTAAGCAGACCCTGGTTTTGCTCAGCTGACTATTCTGTTGATGATAACCCTATATACAAAAGCCTGATTGAACGCCTCACGTTGATGCTTTGAGGGTGACGCGGCCTCCCCAGGAAGCTGACGACAGGTTTCTGCTCAGCCATGCTGCACTAGAAGTTCACGATGAAGCAATAGTTGTCTCAAATGCTTGAACAGCTTCGAATCTTCTCAAGACGACTAATAAGCTGCATGTTCTAAAGCAGCAAAACATCGGGCAAGGTCTCTCTGGTGTAACCATAGGCAGGTAGCGGCACCACATGTGGCCTCAGGAGGTGGGAGCCCCTGTGTTGTCACATTTACCTTTGTGGCCCTGATCATGTGTGCTTTGAGGTAGGAAGCGAGCACGTCCCGATGCTCCCTGTGGTACAGCCACCTCTGATTTTTCTCTGGGAGGGCGTTAAATGCAGCATCTGTGGGCCACAGCATGGTGAAGGGCATATGCTGGGGGTCGCTAACCAGTGGAAGCAGCTCTGCATCCTGTCCGAGATAAGAAGGGATACAAAGAAAAAGCCACAAGCCAAAACTGAACGTGCACGTGTAGAGATCGCCTCCCCACAGAGCAGCAGGATCGGGTTGCTCACCTGCAGCAGCTTGCTATAAATGCCGTACCCAAAGGCCTCTGCCACTTCGGTGATATTTTGCTGCAGAGAGAAGAAAGCAACAGTTGTTAAGATGTCCCCCTCCAGGATCTGGAGGCCCTGGCCCCGGTTGCCCAGAGAAGCTGTGGCTGCCCCATCCCTGAAGGGGTTCAAGGCCAGGTTGGATGGGGCTTGGAGCAGCCTGATCCAGCGGGAGGTGCCGCTGCCCATGGCAGGGGGTGGAACTGGATGGGCTTTAAGGTCTCTTCCAACCCAAAGCATTCTATGATTCTATGATTGTAAGTTTATCTCTGTCATCATCGTGCTGGTGGATTTGGCTTGGCGAGAGCTGGCATTCAGCAGCTGCCACTTTTCGGCTTCATCCTGGATAGATGCTGCTTTGGCAGGAGCTGGGATGAATTTCTCTGTGCTGTGCAGAAAATGTGTTATTTACTGTAAAATGCAAGAGCTACAAGTGCCTAGTGCTTGTTTCAGGAGCACCAGTGAGACATTGGAAGCCTCATGCCACAAAAGGAATGCACTGGAAAAGGAGCGTGATGGTTTGCAGGGGACATGATCTCCCTGCCTACGTCCAGTACTGTTGTTCCCTAGTCATGAATCGCAGCTCCTTCTGTCCCAAATATTGCTGTGCCACAACTGCCATCATCTTCACAAGCCAAATCCGTGCCCTCAGATATGCTCCACACAACTAGGAACAGGGAGAAAGAACGTCCCAAGGGACTTGGGCTGAGGGTGCGGGTGGAAACCTTATCAGGGACAGCACTATCAGAACTGTGAGGTGACAGACCTGAGCCGTGTCCTCACCGCAGTGGTTATCAGGGCACAGTCGCTGCTTCAGCCTTACCCGTGAGATCTGTGAGATGTTACGGTCCCCCAGGTCACTTGGAATGAGGATCTCGTTGATGAAATGAATGACCCCATTCACTCCGATGACGTCACTCACGACCACTTTGGCTTCCTCATTGAGATAGATGCTATTCTGAGAGAGAAGGGATGCCGTGAGGTATTCCCACCCACGGCACTGCCCTCCGAGCCATCTGCTGGCCCCAGGCAAGTCACTGGCCACAGCCACAGCAGCCTTCAAGTGATGCCAAGTGGGACAGGGAAGGGGATTGTAGCAGAGAACTACCTCTTTCACTGTGATCTTTATTTTGTGGCCAGATAAAGATGTAAGGGACTTGTGGGCTTCCAGGTCGCTGGAGAGGAATTTCTGGCAACCCACCATGTGGTAGCGAAGCAGGTCCCGGAGGAGACCTCTGCTCCTCCATTCCTCAAACTGCAGAGAGAAAGCAAGAATGAGATCATGCTGGGGGCACTTTCCTTGGGGTAGCGTCCAGGGGCAATAGGGGACACCCTGGATTGCCCAAGACTCCTCTGGCCCATCCCTGCAGGAAAGCCAGTCCCACCCCAAAATGCACAAAACCATTTGAGAACTTTGGGAAATGTCATCCAGCTTGACAAAACCGGCATTCGGGTCCCTTGATGGAGGACAAACGGCCACGACTGGAACTTGCCAAACACCTGACAGCACTTGGGATGGGAGGACACTTACTGTTGTGGTGTTTTCTATGAATTCTGTCCTTGGGACAAAGACAGTGAAAGGCCCTGCTCCACTGAGCTCCTTGATGTTTTCTGCCTGTGGTAGAAGAGCATTTGTGGGAAGGGAAACAGAAAATATGGTTCCAGTTAGCAAGACTCTTTACAGAAAACTTTAAGTGGAATTTACTACACAGAGACAAGGACAAAGCTGTTTGTCACCAACCAGCATCATCTTGAAGAACACGGATGCATCTTCAATCCTTCCAAGCTCCTTAAACAAAGAGAAAGAGCTGGAGTTAGCACTTCCACTTGCTCCTCACCAGCCAGCACAGTGCCCTGCTGCTTCCACCCTTCCACCCCAGTGAGACATCAGTTCTCCTGACCCATGTGGAGGTTACAAAGCAGGCAGTGACATCTGCTTGGACTGTTCCCATCACAGGTGGAGAAGGTGGAGAGGTAAAGGCTCACAGGACCCGTCAACTGCTTCACAAAACATCTGCTCTAACCTCACCATCCTGCAGCTCCCATGGCAGATGCTGCCCAGAGCAGCAGACACAGCCTCAGCAGAGCAAACCCCCTCTCCTTACCACGCTTATATGCAATAAGAGCAGAAGCACAGAACTGAGGCATCTCTTTTCTCCTGGTTTTGCTGTAGCCACGAGAGCTTTTATTTATTGCTACCAGAAAAGGTTTGCCCAAGAACAGCTGTGGAACTGGCAACAGAGCCAGAGGCAAATTGCTGCCCTCCAGGCTGCATCCCAAGTCCTGGCCACAGCAGACACCTGCCCTCATCCCACAGACTGGGAGAAGTGGGTTTCCTTGGGGTAAAAACTAATTACTCCCATTTTGCTTGTCATATTAAGAAAAGAGCCCCCTGGAGGTATGGCCAATGCTGCTGACAGAGCAGCAAGAGCGTTGACATCGCAGCTCCCTTTGGAGCAAGAATCACCTTACTGCGATTCTCTCCCCGAGCTGGCACCCCAGATACACCTACAGTTTATGGATAACTTGCCCCAAAGCACCTGCCTCTACTCCTACACCACACACACGCTGGTACAACGCTCCAGATCCGCTCACCTGCAGCCTACGCTTGGAGGGGAGGGAGGAGGTTTGCTGCAGGGCAGGGGGGGGCCTGAACACAAAAGATGCTGCGCGTACTTCTCACCTGATGCACTTTGCCGCGGCAGGTGAAACCATCTCCAATGCTGTGCCAGGAGCAGGAGCAGTTTCGAGTGCCGGGGCCTGTGTATTTGCAGAGCCCAAACGGACTGCAGCCTCCATTGTTCTATAAAGAAAAGGGAAAAGCTTGCACGGAGGAGCACTGCCAACGGTTTGAAGAGCCACTTGCATGTGGGACTTGCTACCTACACCCCAGCCCCGTGGGAAGGAAACCAGTCCCATCTAGTGCCTTAGAATAACCTCCACCCAAATCCTCAAGGGCTTTTCAGCACCACAGCTACTGTGAAACAAAACTTTAAAAAAATGCTGCACCGAGTAACAGTTTTTAGCTGAAAGAGAGGAAATTTAGGTGAGATCTTAGGAAAAAACGTTTTGCTGTGAGGTTGCCTAGAGCAGTGGTGATAACCCCATCCCTCGAGGTGCACCAGGCCAGGTTAGATGGGGCTTGGAGCCCCTGATCCAGTGGGAGTTATCCCTGTTTGTGACAGGGGAATGGAATGGGATAGGCTTTGAGGTCCCTTCCAACTCAAGCCGCTCTAACATTCTATGATTTTATTCTTTGGAACCCCCAGTGATGACAAAATCACGCCATGATCCAGAGAGATTTTGACAGGGCAGCAATGCTGAAAGCACAGATTACTTTTAAGAGTTTAAGCATATTCCACACAAAATGGGTGCAAAGAAACAAGCCCACATGCCTCCCCCGCCACGTCACTGTTTCCACACTGCTTATCCCACAAGAGGGAGTGCCAAGTGGCCAAGATATGTGCAGCTCACTGCAAGAGGCAACAGAAACCAGGCTCAGAAGGAAATCTCTTCAGTATGTGACTAGGCAAGACAGTCAGCTCTAAACAAGGCTTATCTTGCTCTTACTGTTGCGAGAAAGGGACACTTCGCCAAATGCCAAGTCCTGCACTTGGGGCACAACAACCCTGGGCAGCTACAGACTAGGAGAAGCCTGGCTGGAAAGCTGCCAGGAGGAGAAAGACCTGCGGGTGTTGGTTGACAGCGACTGAACATGAGCCAGAAGGGGCCCAGGTGGCCAAGAAGGCCAATGGCATCTTGGCTTGGATCAGAAACAGCGTGGCCAGCAGGTCCAGGGAGGTTATTCTCCCCTCTGTACTCGGCACTGGTGAGACTGCACCTCGAATCCTGGGTTCAGTTCTGGGCTCCTCACCACAAGAAGGATGTTGAGGCTCTGGAGCGAGTCCAGAGAAGAGCAACAAAGCTGGGGAAGGGGCTGGAGAACAAGAGGAGCCGCTGAGAGAGCTGGGGGTGTTTAGCCTGGAGAAGAGGAGGCTGAGGGGAGACCTCATTGCTCTCTACAACTACCTGAGAGGAGGTTGTGGAGAGGAGGGAGCTGGGCTCTTCTCCCCAGTGACAGGGAACAGGACAAGAGGGAATGGCCTCAAGCTCTGCCAGGGGAGATTTAGGCTGGACATTAGGAAAAAAATTTTCACAGAAAGGGTCATTGGGCAGTGGCAGAGGCTGCCCAGGGAGGGGGTTGATTCACCTTCCCTGGAGGGTGGATGAGGTGTTAAGGGACATGGTTTAGTGTTTGATAGGAATGGTTGGACTCAATGATCCAGTGGGTCTCTTCCAACCTGGTTATTCTATGATTCTATGATTCAAGGCTGCGGCTTTCTCCTCTTGTATGAGTAAAACACAGACGTACCTGCTCACACAAGTTGATGGGGTTGCAGCGGCTCACGCCATCCCCGCTGTAACCAGGAAGACAGTTGCAGGCTACCTGGAGGGAGAAGAGATGCTCGCTCTGAAACTTGGACCCAATAAAGAAAACCAGGGGATGACTGAGCTGCATAGAAAGTATGAGGTATAGCATCCTTCATGCACTTTGTGAATAACCATGCCTGTGTCAACAACAACTATAACATGACACTGCCTCTGGCCAGCAGAAAACATCCGCTTTCAAGAAAACAGCAATCTTTTCATGGCCTTTCCAGGCAACACTTCTATGTGGAAGGAACTAAGCATGAGGCAGAGCACTGCCATGGGAAGGATTGTCTTTGAGACAACTACACAGCTGTGACAACCACCATAATAACGTTGCCCTGACACCCGGCTTACCTTCTTTGGGCCGGTTTTAATGCACTCGGCGTTGCTGTGGCAGCCCCCGTTGCTTTCGAGACAGCG
This sequence comes from Clamator glandarius, assembly GCA_033459285.1. NCBI lineage: Eukaryota > Metazoa > Chordata > Aves > Cuculiformes > Cuculidae > Clamator > Clamator glandarius. The sequence continues at coordinate 1,615,588 of JAUNZM010000044.1, forward strand.
ATCGACTTCTGCAGCAAAATAATAAGGCAACATCACGGCTGAGGACTGCTCAGTACAGCTGGGAACTGGTATCGAAGAGGTACTGGGAAAGCAGCAGGACCTTTCCAGCTTGGGAAACATCTCAGTGAAGGTGTTCAAGACCAGGCTGGATGATGCTATAAGCAACCCGCTGTGGTGGGAAGTGTCTCTGCCCATGGCAGGGGAGTTGGAACTAGATGATCTTTAAGGTCCCTTCCAACCGAAACTATCCTATGATTCTATGATTTTATGAATGCTGAGCACATGCCTACAGTTATGTACGTACACACGTACACCATGTGTACATATACCTCAAGAGAAAGCAGAAAGAGTTGTATCAAGATCAACCAGCAATTAATTGCTTTGAAATAATCACTGCCTGAAGACAGGGAAAGGAGAACTGAGTTATTCAACGCTTCCACTGAAATTATAATGCTTTTCGTCTGAAACTCCCCTTTGCACAGATGATGCCTCCCTGCTATCACTAAAGCACGTGCTGAGCACTCACCCATGCAGAGCGTCCCGTCTCCAGCGTAGCCTTCCTTGCACACACAGGTTCTCTCTCCTGGAGACACTTTAGTGCACACAGCATGTACGGAGCAGCCACCGTGATCGATAACGCATGGATCTATTTCTGTGACCATAACCAAGAGAAACAGAATCAGCCCAGAGCACCTAGGAAATGAACTGTGCCAGAACAATCATCCATCTTAACAAAAATCACAACACCCTATCAAAATCCCTTTGTATTTCCATGAAACTGCAGGTCCTTTTAGGGCATGGGGCCTCATCAGCATCTGAGAGCCCTGAATATTGCCCGCCCTTGCTGGACATACCTGTGCAATGGGTCCCATTCCCTGTGTGACCAGCAGAGCAGACGCATGTGGGTGTGGAATCCACAGAGCTATTGAGGCAGCTGAAACAAGAAAGGGATAGACAATCACTGAGGACACCTCCACATTTGCTTGGCAAAACACTGTAAAACCTGGCATGTGCAAGTTAGAGTCTGCACAGACCATGAGAGGAACAAGCCCGAAGCTGCTTTTTATTTCTTCACAGCACCAACTACTCGAGACACGCTGGCCAGGGAGCTGGCATCCAGCTTCACACCTCACACAGAACACATTTACCACGTCCGTGTACTTCGGCTCGGTACATTGGAGGTGGCTGGGTCACGGTACCATAAATCAGAGACTAGACAACGGATGGAGAAAGCAGGAAGAGGGAGTCATCACAGCCTAGCAGCCTATTTCATTCCTTGGTGAGGCAGGTGAGGCAGAAAGGGCTCGTCAGTGGCTGTTTGATTTACTCCATAAATAAGCCAGTCTTAGAGTACCCTGGAGTTTCTGCTTTCTCCCATCCATGCATGGAGAAAAAACTTGGAAAGTATTTGTGCTTAAACAGACAAAATCCTTGAGGAAAGTGGATGTGGCTTAGCATTTATGCTCCTTTAATGAACACACACCTCCTCCCAGCCCTCTGGGAAGCCCTAAAGACAGAATCACCTTTATGTAAAAAACACCCAAACACATTTGACTTCTCAGAACGACGCAGCCCTTGTCTGTACTTACTTGGCCATTTGATGGCAAGTGCCGTTGCATAAGTCAATCTTGATTCCTGCAAGAGAAAACACAAAAGTTACTTGGCATTTTCAGTTTAGCACTTGCTGGAGACGTTTCTGCCACCTAAAGGATGCTGCAAACAGCCCCCCGGCCACACTTATGGTGCCCTGACTGACAGATGATGGGACACAGCAGCAGTTCTGCTAACTCTCAAATCCTACGCGGCAGCAGGAAAACCTCATGGAATCTGTCTTCTGGCATTTTGCAAAGGAGTGAATTTGATTCTACCTGCACGGCCTCGCATCACTAGGAATGAAATAAAGACCGAAACCTTGTGAATCCAGACATACAGAGCCATTTGCCTTTGCCCCATTTGAAGCATAAAGATGAACCTGTTTTGTGCTTTACATTTACACTAGACAGGACACCCAATCTGGCTGGGAGCTTCATTTCTCTCCCAGGGCAAGGGGCTGTTCTTGAGGTGCCTCAGATCTCAGTGGGGACAGAAGTAGGAGATATGCTTTTCCCTACATGAATTTCACCAAATAACTCCAAGGGAAGACACATCACAAATGCAGCTCTTGTGCAGGAATGAGCTAGCACAGACTTGATAACTTTCCTGGGGGGATACAAAGCACGTGCAACCATGGTCGCCTTGCTCAGGCAGATTTCTCTGCCAAAAAGGCAGTATTACACCATGGGCCCCATCATACACACTTACTCTCTTGGCAGGTAGGGCCCTTCCATCCTGGGAAACACTCGCAGCTCCCGTCCCCTTGCAGTCCATCGTTACAGATGCCGTTGTCACAGGCACATTCTGCAGAGGAAATACAAACACATCACTGTCAGACCAACCGGGTCTCACAAGCGGAGTCTTGCTGTCATTTCACTCACTGCTCTTGTTCCCTCACTACCAGGCTAAAAAACCCAGGAACAGAGCACCCACCTCCACTTTCTATAGTGTGGCTGGCAGCAGGATGAGCGGCATGGCACAGTCACGCCTTGGTTTGAGGATGAGAACTGTGGCCACTCCTCTGGCTGAGCACAGTGCTTACTTCTATCGTCCCTCTCTCAGTGGCTCGCCTGCTGTTTGCCTGTCTTAGAGGTATTGGGACATTTCTTGCCTCCCACCACCCCTCCCAAGAGCTGAGATGTGGCCACTCTTGTCCCTTTGCAAGCAGAATGGTAGAGATAAGCTGCAACAGCCATTGGCGTCACCTGCTTTGCAGTCAGCTCCGTATCGTCCCACTTCACACATTTCGCAGGCAGTGCCGTGAAACCCCTCCAGGCACCGGCACTCTCCGCTGCCCTCCACGCCGTCCTGGCATTCCCCGTTCCCGGAGCACCACTGCCCTGGTTTCCCCGGGCACATCTCGCACATGTGGCCGTAGTAGCCGGGGCAGCAGACGGACCTCTGGGGAACCACCAAGAACAGGTCGGCGTGAGCTGCCATGAGCAGCACAGACAAAGTACGGCTTTACTGGGGAAACAACTCTACTCGTTTAACTATGTGATCGCCATCGAGGACCAGATGGGCATGGTTAGAATGGGGTGAAGGCCCCGAAACGGGGTGCTCTGTTGCCTTGAGCCTCACAGAAAGGTCTGCAGTGCCCCCCGCCACCAACAACTCTGCTGATTTGGTAATGCAAATGTTCAGTCCTGTGCCCACCCAGCCTATCTCCTGCCTGTGCCCCAGGAGCGAGAGACAAAGGCTCTGGCAGAAGGTGATGTGGTTCAGAAGCCTGATTTAACTGCTCTCATTTCTTTCTGCATCTAACTATGGAGGGAAGCAACCATGATGGGACCAAGTTGGACAGTAGAGATGAGGAGAAACATCATCCAGTGAAGGAACACAGATGCGCCCACTGAGGTACAAATGCTGACTGAAGCTCTGCCTGTGGGCACCGTCTGTCCAACTGCCTCTCCGGTTTCCTCAGTCTCCCATTCCCATCGTCTTACCAGTTTGATGCTTCAATACCTGTAAGAGCTCAAATTCACACAAGTCTTTCTATTACCATTTCCTCCTCAATTGTTTTCTCCCAGCCACACATTTTCACAAAACTGGTGAGGGTCATAATAGCTGTGACACCTCCTGCTCTGCTCTTTGGTTCGGCTCCAATTATTTATCAGTCATTTGGGAAGGCACATGCACAAGCTAAATACCACCATTCATGCCTCATTTCCTTAGGAAACCAGACTACAAACATTCAACTCCTTCTCTTCCTCTGCAGGACAAAACCCAAAGTAGCAACACCAAAGCAGCAAACCACAATCCATCACTGTGCAGACATTTCCGCAGGTTTGTTTTTAATCCAGTGCCCTCTATCTCCAGGATGGGGAGTGACTCCCAGTCTCAGCTACGCAACGGCACAAATGCAGCCAGGACTTCTCTACGCCCATGCCTGTATTTATATCCCTCTTGATTTTGTCAAAATGCATCTAAGGCAAACGTTTTTCTTACCAGAGAAACTTTCGCACAGGTGAAATGGCAGCCAAGTATTCTTGTATCCTCAGAACGTAACTCACAGCGAGCAAGATTCTTGCTGCCTGGCAATTCCTGCAGGTATAATTAACATAAATACAAAGAGATTAAAATATTTAGATGGATTGTACATTTTGGTGCATATTGTGATGCTCTTGTCTAACAGACAGGAACAGTCCTAGAAATTCAGACTTCTCGGAGCTGAGACCAATGATGTGAGGTCAATTTCTGCCAAATTCATGGTACATGTGTCAGTTTGGACATTGAGAAAAGCAAGTTGGAGATTGTTTGGTATAGAAAAATGAAGCCCAAGAAGCCAGATGTAGCTGCAAGGCAATTCATAGCCAGCAGGGAGATGAAACGTTTGGCTGTTTTCCTCGCTGGAAATGTTTGTCACTCACTCACAAATAAGCTGCAGGTACAACCAGCCCATCTGCGGGAATAAATCAGTGGTCTGGGCTGGGAAATCACTATTGGCACCCCTAGGCTTGTTGATATCAAACGAGTAGAGATCAAGAGACATCTCTTTTTTCCCCTTAAGAGGGGCAACTCCCCGCACTGCATTCTGAGCTCCTGAAATTCAGGCAAAGCCTGATGCCAGCTCTGTAAGGAGCCTTATGGTTCGTGCTTGTGCTTTTCCTGCCTAAACCCCCCTCGATGTCTGCTTTCTCTTACAAACCCTTCTAAGGAATAAGACACAGAGGATTCAAGGGTGCACTTTTTCAGGTATCGAGATGACATCTACAGTGCAACAGAAGGACATCAAACCACTATCCACAAACAGTCCGTGAGATGTCACGTGAAGCAGAGACTCACCACGAGAACTGATCCAGGAGGACACTTGATCCCCTTCTCACACTTGCCGCATCTTGACTAGGGCACAGAGAACAGGACAAGTCACATGTGTGCCCTCTACCCACGTCACACCAAGACACTAATCTTGAATTACAAATGGTGCTGTACAGGCTGCTGGCTGGGACAAAGACAAAGATGTATTTATCTCCATAGCTCAAACACCAAAAGAAGAAAAATCATGATGCATGGCCCTCAGGCCCTGGCTGCTCTCAAAGGCTTCATACGAGGTCTTATTTCTGCACTCCAGAGGCTGTCCCACAGAACATACCAGAAGAGATGCCATGTTAAACCCCTTCTGAGCCAAAAGCTGCAATATCCATGCAGGCTGAACTTTGGCCGTGACTCCCAGACAGACCACAGCATTTCCTAGGAATCTTGTGGTCATGCCATGCAGGAATTGGGCTGAACTCTACTTGCACAGCTGAACATCTGGGAGTTCCTGTGTTTGGCACAGTGAGAGAGTTTCAGCAAGAGATCTGAACTGATTTGCATGGGAGCTGCATATAGCACAAGAGCTGCAGATCTACATCAGAAGTAGAGAGGTGCTAGGAAGCACCAAGTCTCCACGATGTCCCATTTCACATGAGGCTCATCTGAGGTTGGATCACAAGCTACATCCACACGTAGGATGTGTAGGTCTTCTGCTATTGATCAGTTCGGTTCAGCAGGAGGAGAAACCTTGTGAGATGGTGGTGATCAGCTCCGCGGCAATCATCGTTACCTTTTGTATGGTGGTGGTATTGGCAGTGCAACGGTTCTTCTGTATCTGGAGGACCTGCGAAACCCCGATCAACATGCCATTCTGGGTCTCAAGAAATTTTCCATCCAAAGGAATATTATTGACAAACTTCTGCAAAGGAGAAGGAAGTGGCTGAGACAATAACCTTCAACATCTTTTGCATGGATTGCTTGAGAGCTGTCAAGACAGCCACGGGAGGCAAACGGTAAGGGTGTCCAAACCAGACGTGGTTTGGTAAGGGTGTCAAAACCAGTCTTAAAAAGTGACAGGTCTAGCCAGACCCTCAGTTGACAGAACAGTCTTCCCCTCCTTACCTGGGTGCCGTTTTGATAAAACATTAGCCAGTAGGAGAGCCCTAACATGCTGTTCTTATGGACTCCGCTTCTCAAGTCCATGGGTGACAGCTTCTCTCCCAGTACAACGTGGTACTGCACTGTCTCATTGTCCTAAAGCCATGCAAAACACAAACGTTAGGGCTCTCTTGACTTCCTAGACTACCGTTCAGTCAGAAGTATGGCATGAGTAGAGTTCCTAAGCCGCCTGCAATAGTTAATTAAACCCACGACTCTAGTGACACCCTGTCACAGATGACTGATTACACCTGATGACTCTGCTACTGGAAGAAGTCATAAATGGTTTCTGGAACCTTTCAAAAGGTTCAAAATTGCCACAGATAGACCACAGCCAGCTAGAAAGGGGAACACATTGTGCCATTTATCCACATTCAAACCTACCCAGAAATCAGTTGGAGCTGAGTCCAAATGTTCTTTTCAGATCCCATTGCAAGAGCCCAGGAAACCCTCCAATTTCGCTCTGCCATGTTTCTCCTACCTTTTAGGATCAGATATGCTCCTCCCCTCCATGCTGAAATCCACTGAGCACAAATTTATGGTCCGACAGTGTCCCTGCACTTATCACAATACACATTCAAACTGTAAGCAAGCAGTGCGCTTACCAAGTGTGTCACGTTGCCAGCACGGCAGAACTCCTCAATGGAATTATTGCCAGGAACAAAAACTGTATATTTTTCAGAGGACTCAATTTTTCCAATGAGCTGGTATTCCTAAAAAAATGTCCAAACAGTAACATTAGCAGTTATGTTTGCGCGCACTGAAAACAAAACCACACATGAAATCAATTACAGAGGCAGGAGGGCTAGAGGAAATGCTTGAAAATAGGATAAACAACTTCCATCCAGTCACACATGTTGAATTGGTTGCTCCTCCTCCTCGGCTGACATGCATGCAGCTTCTCCATTCTGAACAAGCCCTCCTTTTCCTCTAGGTTTCTCTGCCCTATTCAAGCCCACAAGAGACAGGTCGTCTTCCACTGCCAGTGATACAGAGATCTACCCACAATTAATTATACAAGCCTTGGGCTGCTCAAAAGAGCTTTCCTAGAGGAACACTCTGCAGTGGTAGGAAACAAATGGTCTCTCTTTTCTCACTCGGCAGCCCAAAATTTTGTCCTACCAGTGCACAGTAAGTTGGGCATTTGCTCCATGATCTGACAAGTACAACAGTGCTCGCGCCAACTACTTGCCTGCAGCAACTCCTTGAATATGCTGAATGAGGCAACTGCCTCGAGCTGTTTCTGCAGACCTGGAGGGCTCGGTGGGATATCTCCTGAAGGTGGTAACAAAACCTGCAGGAAAATGAGTTCAGAAGGAAGGTTGGGTGAGGGGCTTTGGAGGAAATCCCACCAGATTCCCACCCTGCTTGCAAGAAAGGCAATTAGAAATGCCCCATTTTATACAATTCTGCAAAAGCATTAACTCTTCTGTCAACCATGAGAAGAGGAACTCCACTGCCGCTCGTCCCAGAGACAAATACTTTAAACATTAAACACTGCTGCACAGGAAACATCTGTCAGGACCTTGCGATAACCAAATATATTTTTGCCACAATATCCCTTCCTAGCTGTCCAGACATGTATTCTTCTTTTGCCTCACCACAGACGCTGCAACACAAACCTGCTGCTACAGCTGCAGCGTTTCCCAGTATCGCATGTACCAACGCACCTTACTGAGCACGTGAATAATGCCGTTGCTGGCAGGAATGTCGCTGACGACTATACTTGCGTTCTGGATGGTTAATACCTGAAAAAGTGTCAGAGGGAGAAGGAAAAGCTTAGAAACTGCCAAGCAAGTTCAATACAAAGACATTGTTTGTTCCAGGTTGCCCATGATTCATCTGGGTATAATTTTTAAGAACTGTCTGAGTGCTTCGGTGTCCCACCCAGGCTTCCCGCTGGAAAAGGCAGTTCTTAAGCAGTTTAATTTGACCCTGCTCTGTAAGAAACCCTTACGCCGCTCCTGTTGTTTATCTGCCATCGGGTCTGTGGGTTGAGGGTGGATAATTCCAGCCTGTCGTACTTTTTGAGCTTTTCAACAGTGAAGACGCCTTCAAGAAAGTGGGCTCTGAAGGGAACAAAGACAGGTAAAGAAAAGATTAGGGGACTGTTTGTAATACCAGGTAGATAAGACCACACCACCCAACATTCATGTCTCTTACACGAAGTAAATAAGTTGCCCAGGGAAGCTGTAGCTGCCCCGTCCCTGGAGGTGTCCAAAGCCAGGCTGGATGGGGCTTGGAGCAACCCAATCCTGTGGGAGGTGTCCCTGCCCATGGCAGGAACTGGATGGGCTTTGAAGTCCCTTCCAACTCAAAACATTCTATGATTCTATGTGCAGAGAATGACAGAGGCAATTCCTTGTCCTGATGCCGTCTGCATCTACAGGACAGGGGAAATCTCTGTCTGCAAATACATGAAAAAATAAACCCACTTCCAATAGCCTGTGGTCTGTTATGTTCTTTGCCTGTTGGATACTTAATCTTGTTTCTACAGTGATCTCAAGACAACACTTTATTGGTCTTGTACCCACAGAAATCCAGCTCATGGCTTTGTTACTGTTGTTTGGCAACATAAAGGAAAGGCAGGAGTCTTCTTGTACCTGACTAAAAAGGGCAGCATGTAGGAGGTCAACCAGAAATCTTTCTCAGTCTTGCTTAAGTTTTTGATAGCAGCCTCTGATGGCACCAGGACAGTGACATTCATTCCTGCTGGGATGCTGAAGAGAGACTTCTGTTGTCCAAAGCACAAAAAATGAACAAATAAGACATGCTAACACCACATCTGAACTGCAAAATACAACCACTAGCCATCCCGCTCCTGTGTGGAAGAGCTGTGTAGAAAGCCAGCACTTCTCAGCAGCACAACAGGCTCTCCTGAGCGTGGCAGGTAAGTGCTTGCGGCAATCAAAGAGAACCAGAACAGCTGATTCCTTTTTGCTAAGGGAAAACCTGTGTTTTAAGCCCTACTTTCACATTTCAATTATCTTCAAACACATTCAATTGTATCCATAAATCCTTTCTGAACCCTCAATATCAGTTATGGGGGGTGGAACCAAGCTGATTGCTGGCAAAAGCCATGTCTGCAGGAGGACAGATAAGCTAAAGCTCAACTGAATGCTATTTATCACAGCTTGCTTCCACAGACTTCCTGCACTCTATGGAGTGTTTCTGTTATTGCCACCCTGGAGACAGGGAAGCAGTAATAAGAAAAGGAACAAACCTACAGCCTAACTTCTCCAAGCACAGTCTTCTAAAAAATAGCTGTTATAATGCTACTCCTCTTTCTTTCCCTTCTGTACTGTTTTATGATGGCCAGGAGTTAAGGATGATGCAACCATGAAAATTAAACACAGCACAGCTCCACCTTCCTCCGGTGCTGGAAACAAGGCACCCAAAATGCACTCGTGACCCTCACTCTATCACAAATGCCAGAGCGTTTCTACACATTTGCTCTGTAATGATTTCTCCCTTTCTGTTGTTTTGTTTTTCTCCAATAAAAAGAAATGGAGTTAATCTTTCTCTAGCAGCAGCATTCAGAGACTTCACTTCTACCAAAGTTACCCGTGTGGGCTGTTCTTACCTTAAGCCAGTCGTAGAAGCCTGCAAAGTGGGAATTCCTGGCCAGCTCCTTTAAAATGGAAACAATGGAAGGGTTACCTGCCGAGCACTGGGGTTGCAGAGCTGGGGGACCCAGGGTGGGAGAAACGAGCCCTCTGCAATATCGAGTGTGGCAATAATGACTTAGACATTCCTCTCTCGCCTTACAACCGCTACAGGCACTGTGTATCATAGGAAGGGATGGGCACCCCTCAAACCACAGTCCAGCTATTAAAAAAGCATATATTCCCAAATAAACAAACTCTTTTCAATTCATCTGCAGCTGCCCATGTTTACCAAGGGCAGGGACTGTGTCCACAATGGCCCTTGATATTTCTAATGACAGAAAACAAGCCTAGCAGCTCTGACCTGAAACAGTTTCCAAATAACGAAAAAAGATGACTTAGACAAAGAGGACAGGCAGGGGTGAAGCACCCAGAAATTACCACCAACAGTTTTATGAAGTTCTGTCTCTGTGGCCTTGGGCAGACACATGTGCTGTGCTGCCAGGCTGGTGCTGGGGGACAGAGCCAACTCAGGTAACAGAGAAAAGGACAATAAGGGCAGAGCAGACCTCAGGCATCTAGTTTTTACTCACTTTTAGAATGTCCCCATAGCACGTCATGCCATCCCCCATGTAGCCTTCAGGGCAAGCGCAGGATCTCTCTCCTCCTCCGAGAGGTATGCACATCGCCTGCACATATAAAGAAAGAAGAAATTAGAAAGCAAACACAGGTTAGACAGTGCTACACCTATCTAGGAACTGAATTCTGGTGTCCCCCTATGGTTTGGGCTAGAGCAGCACATCCTCCTGTTGCTTGGTGGCAGTGAATTTATACCTCATGAATTTATACCTTGGTGATGGCTTTGGTTGTGTGAACTCCCAAAAATCAGAGGATCTGCCTAGGTAAATCAGAGACCAAACCTTTACAGCGTCTCAGCGGCATGCCAATAAGATCATGTAACATAAATCCTTGCTATTCTCTTGATGCCATGGCTGAAAAACCTCCGTCAGGGAGCAGAGGAACCTCCACTGCCACCCTAGCCTTGGGACAGCACTTCAGCGACTCACCAAATCATGACAGCCCCCATTGTCCATGAGGCATGGGTTGATTGCGTCGCAGTTGTGACCGTCACCAGCATAACCCCTCTTGCAGACACACGTGCTCTGCAATAAAGAGACATTTTGATTTTATAGACCTATCAGAGTGTCCTCATTTGCCCGTCAAAAAAGGCCCAAGGCAGGAAAAACTGTTCTTAATTTATTTTCTCAAGTTTTCTTCCTGGTCCCTCCAGACCTGGAAATGTGCAGGTATTTCTTTAGCAGCGCATCATCCTCTACCACAGCACAAATGCTACCTCCTTACTCAAGTGCACTGTTCCCTTGCGCTACTTGGCTGTAGGCAGGTCACTCAAAGATGACGGTTTCCATATTTATTTCCAGCTTTTCAGAGAACGACACAGACTTAGTGAACGGCAGAAAGAGAAGAGGCTTTAACATCAAAGTTTCCCGCTTCCAAGATAGCTCGGAGAGCACTTACACTCCTCGCCTCACTAAAATCTGCTAAAGATTCAGCACCTTTGCTGAGTGAGGAGAAGCAACACTCTGAGAAGCCACTTCTGTGTGCCCTCCTCCTGTCTCAAGATGCCCGACTGCTGGCCCAGCTCCCCCTGGAGACTCCCTGAACAGCTGCACGTGTTTTTCTGTTTATTTTAGCATTGTGCAAAGGCAACGTTGTGATCTGGGAACAAGGGGGACACAATAACTGATGCTTTATCCTAAGCCGTATAACGGAGCGCAGTCTCCTCCCTTTGCTGCAAGAAAGTTTCAGAGCAGACAGCAGCCTCAAACACAGCACGGAACCTCACCTCCCGCAAGCAAACTGATGGTTTAAGCTGCAGACAGTGTTGCTGGCAGCAGACAAGGAGCCTTTGCTTCTCCCCAGTCCAATTTCTGCCTCTGGTGATCCCAGGCCATGTCAGAGCAGCTTAGGAAGTGTTAAGTCCATCAACAGCCTGCACGGCATTGATCGTACCTGGCCAGGGCCGATATAAACGCAGTCAGCATTCATGTGACAGTTCCCTCTGCTCTCCAGCACACAGTTGTCTATGGCCACGCAGGCCTTCCCGTCCCCGGTCCAGCCCGTGTTGCACTGGCAGGTGGCGGTGCCGGGCCCCGTACTGGTGCACAGAGCCTCCGGGAGAAAGGAGAGAAAAAGAATTACACACGGCAGAGGAAGGAGGGGAGTGTAGTGCAAACACAGCAACAAATCTCCTTCCTCAGAATGTGGAGGATCAATTCTGACTCCAGCACGGGGGGTAGGAGGTGGAAGCATCCTCTCCAGGAAATTCCTAGATAACTTCATAATAAAGTGATTCTGGAAACTTTTAGTGTTTTCATAAAGGCAGACACTTGTGTCTAGGGTGGCTCAGAACCCCAGAGCATTCCCTACCATCCTGTAAAGGTCTTCCATTACAGAAAGGAATATTCCCAGAAGAGGAGGAGCACAATCTCCTGCCTGGACACGTGGGGTGGAATCAACAATGGAGGGCAGATCTCTCTCAGGAAAGAGATCTCTCTCAGGAGGGGGTCTAAATTATGATGAGGTCTGACCATTTGGCAGTCATTTCCATCAAAAAGCACCACAGTTCCTTACTAAGGATAATAACGTAGTGTTGATGGTTACTAGAAGTAAGAGGTGGAGCTCAGAGCTAAGCTACAGCCTGAACGCAGCAACAGAAAAACCAACGCACATTAGAAGAGATTAAGGGGGAAATCAATATAAACCAAAAATGACCTGGACTGCTAATCTTGGTAGCTGCCAAAATACCTGGTGCAAAGCAGCCAAACTCTCCTTGGTATGCAGCATTTTGGTACCAACCCAAATGATTGACATCCTTATGACAACTGTGTCAAGGTACGTGTTCTTCCACCCCGTCTTACAGACCGGGAAAGTTAGCACACAAGATGTGTAACAGTCCCAGGAGTCCTGGGTCCCTGCTCTGATTGATAGGAGCTGCTTCTCCGCGCTTTGATAGTTTGAACCCACTTACATTCTGTGAGCAGCCTCCTCGTTCTGGCTGACTGCAGAGGTCAATGGGCTGGCAGGAAAACCCATCACCTTCATATCCATCTATGCAGATGCACCTTGAAAGTATAAGCACAAAAGGGACACAGATAGAGCAGCCCCTTCTGAAAGCCAGAAGAGAACAAAGGCAGTTTGAGCCTCTCAAGCAAGCAAGAACCTGACTTTGACTTCTAGCAGGTTGGCTGCCTGGCTCAAACAATCCCGTGTACCAAGTATGCAGACATGCAGACACGATTCCAGGGCTGGCAGCCTGTACGACAATGCCCCCACCTGAACGGACGTGCCAGAAACACCAACCTCGTGGTGTCGTTGAGGCTGCAGACAGCATTCTGGTGGCAGTACTGGGACAGCCCGCTTGGGCCGCAGTTCTTGGATGTCATGTCACAGAATTTGCCAGTATAACCTTCCTTACAGGACCAGGACTGACAGACACCGCCGCTGCCAGGCCTGTTGTCACAGATGCCATGGACACAGCCACAATCTGCCAAGTACATAGAGTAAGATCAGTAACTATAAAAAGTCCTGAATTCACCACAGTGACGGCATTTTGCAGATTCCCAACTTCCCTTCACAATCTCTTGTGATACCAAGAGATCATCCCTTTTGTTCTTGACAGAGGGATATCAAAACCTGGCCAGGGAACAGATTCTGTGATGATCTGGGTCTGGTTTTCTTATAGACTGTAAGGACATGCTCAAATTTAGGCTACAAAGCTCAAGGTCCTTGTCAACTGTCTTTTCCTTCCTAGCAGGAGAGGTCTAAATCAAAGTCCCACATCTAAATTTGGCTGATGTTTCCAAGACCCCCATCACCATTGCCATATCAGCACATTTTCTCTGCTGTTGTTTGAAAGACACCCACAATGACAGGTAGTAGTGGACAGGAACAGTTGGACTTGATGACCTCAAAGGTCTTTTCCAACCAAAAGATTCAATGGATCTATGATTCTGTGACATTTCTATCACTTCTCTCATGACACTGGTCTTGCCAGAAGGGAATCCAGGATACATGAACCTGCATTATATCCTTGCCCAACGTTTCCCTCCGGTCTCCCTGTCAGAATTACCAACCTTCGTCACAGTTCTCGCCGTGCTTGTTTGGGTTTGAGCAGATGTGGCAGGCTATTCCTTTGAAACCTTCAAAGCACTGACAGTTGCCATTCCCTTGTATGCCATCACTGCACTGGAAGGAAAACAAAAAGAAAAGCAAATCGATTGAGACTCAGGGAACCAAAGCAAAGCCAACGTGTTGATATCTGTCAAAGGCTCTTTGATACTTGCAGTATAAAACAGGACTTTGAAAAGGAGTGGCAATAATACGAAATCCCACAATAGTCAGAGCTGTTAACAGCCGTGACATGATTCACACTGGAGTTCAAGACAGAACACCCAACTGTGTATGTACCATTCTCTCTGGATCTTCTGCTGAAACTGTGGTGGGCTTAGCCTTGGAGCACAAATTCCGAGTTGTGCTTATCTACAACTACACCAACCACACTGTCTCAACTGCCCGTTGCATCTCAGCAGGATCTTTCATACTTACGTTCCCCCGGCCATAGCATGGGCTGGAAAATCCCCCTGGGCATGGCGCGCAGTCTGGACCAAAGAATCCTTTGCAGCACCCAGGTTTCTGAAACAAAAGCAGAATTGGTGAGCTATGACAAGGCTCCACAAGAATTGCCTGGAGTCAGCCTGCCCTTATAATTCTGAAATCCTGGTCCTCTGCTACAGACTGAAATGTCTCATTTGGCAACCGTTTTCTAGGAGCTTCTATATTTAAAACAATAACACTCCTCTTTCTGCTCACAGCCCGTTCTTCTCAGAGTAAATCACTATTTTCTGCTTTCTCTCTGACTTCAACAAATAGGGTCCATATTTTCTATAAGCCTTTACTTCTTTCATAGTGCTGGCTCGCTCACTCCTACTTTATCTTTGCTGAGGGTTGCATTCCTTTGCAGGGATGTAGCAGTCCTGGATCGCAGGCATTGTCATGACTGACCAACAAAAGAATAATCACAAGACAAACAATCAGCAGTATTTAATGAAGCGCTCATAAATCATTCCATATAGCTGGCACTGTGAGAGCTGAAGCGCCGCAGACAAACGTGACTGAAGAAGAGTGCCTGTCCTGAACGATCTGCTGTTTCATAAACAGGATGCAATCACTTCACAGCTTACAGCACTTTCCCTGCGCTCAGTTTCCTTTGGGAAACACACTAAAACCAGGGCGCTCACTGAGAAAATGTGCCACAGCCAGCACTGAGCCATTTGCCTCGTGGCTTCCTCCAGCCTGCCTGGTCACCCCTAGTGCACTTTACTTTACTTATTTCCTGCACTCAGGTTTAACTGAGCTGCTTTTGAACATCTGCAGCAAGTTGGTAACCTGTGTTCTCTCGGAGTTTGCCAAAGAGAAGGCAGGTAGGCAGTTCACGCGATGGTCCCAGGAGCAGTGGGACGGCTTCCCTTTCTTTCCCCCCATCAGCTCAAGGAGGAAAAGCTCTTCTTGATGAATGAGGAAGAGCGACACTGAAGCTCTTTCAAAAGGAACACAGTCTTCCATCACACTCACCGAGACTGTTTGATTGCAGTACCTGGCGCACCCCTTCTTCAGGACATTCAGGCCTTGGGGATCATGGATGTAGACACATTCTTTTGGGTAAAGCGTTGGTTCCTGTACAAGCAAAACAAGTTGTCAGCACTGTAGCCTTCCCCTCCCCTCTTTTTGTGGCAGAGCTGCCTATCTGCGAACTGAGGAAGTTCACACAGATACCGTTATGGCATGTCTATCACGAAAAAGGCTTCTTCCTGCTCCCTGCAGTCCCCACGTGTGAGCCAAGGTGCTGCCTCTTTTTTTCTAATAATAGTGTCTATGATAAGGGAGAGGATGAAAGTAGGGAGAGAGGATAGGAGAAGGAGGAGGAAGGGAGGAAGGAAAGGAAGGAGGGAGAGTAGACAAGGGGGAGAAATATAGGGTAAGAGAGAGGGGAGGAAAGAGAAAGGAGGGGAAAGGCCAGAGGGAGAGAGTGGGGCAGAAGGGGAGTAAAAGAGAGAGGATGAGAGACTAAGGGAAGAAAGGAAAAAAAGAAGGATGGAGGTGAAAAAGACAGAGAAGGAAGTGAGATAGAGAGAGTGAGAGAGGAGAAAGGACCGCAAATAATATTGAAACGATGCTCAGCGACCTGTCATGGGGTTAAGACAGGGACAGAATTGGGTTCCACGTGATCCTGGCTTCACCTGATGCAATCAGAGAGGAAAATGAGCAACTAGTGATTTTGCTGAGCGCTACTTCAGACATTCATGCTGAAACAACATCAGCAGGTTCTCCTAAAGTCAGGTCTCTCAGAAGACACCCAACAGTTAACAGTGGTGAACCCCTCTCTGGCTTTCTCAAATGACATCTTAGGCCTGGCCTTTACAAAGGGTTTCCTGGAACCTGCTATCCTGCTAAACTCAGTGTGGAATAACTCAAACACCAAGACCCACGCTCCTCCACCTCACTCCACCTTCAGCTAGTTCTGTTCCTCTCTGAATCAACAGGGAACACGGGCCAAGAACAAATGATTTCTCATCCTCTGCTGTGCAGAAAGCTCGTTCTGATTCTCTGGCCATGATGTAGGCAGTAACAGTACTGGATGGTACCAGTAGGATCAGACTTGGTTCTGGTAGGCTGGGGGAGCTGGCAGACCCAGCATGCAACCAGGAAAGCTCTGCCTGAGGCAGAACAGAAGTGCTAAAAGCTGCAAGTCTGGAATTTCATTTAGCCCGGACTGTCTCACAGTTCTCTCCATTGATTCAACAAACAGACTTCAGAATAAGGAATAGCACAGAGCCATTAGTGGGTGACAGTTTGGGATCACAGAGCATGGATACGTGCAGAGTATGTATCCTCCAACAAGCCTCTCTACTGGTCGCCCTTCCTACTCTCTATTTATTTTTAAGTGGCTTAGAAATTGTTTATCAATGTCTGTCTGTACGCCATCATGCAAAGAATAAACTACTGAAATAATGACAGGAATTTACCATTTCTCTGCTGCCAGGCGGACAAACGCTGGTGTTGATGGCCTCACAATCCACACAAGAGCCCTGTTAAGAAAACAAGAGTGGAAAACGTAATCTTCTCAAAGGAATCCATTCCCCATGCCAAGAACAGCTACAGAGCTACTACTCCCAGTATACATCCAAAACACCACAACATGTATCAGAAACATTCCTAAGAGAGAGTTTTGACACTCTGAAATGTGGTGAGTTTATCATTTAAATAAAATGACTCCTTTGTCTCAAGAAGATGCTTGAATTTGACTTCAAGATGAGGTCTGTCTCTGAGAGTCCATCAGCCACGAGACATACAGCTATGCTGGAAAAACACTTTGGGCCTCACTAAATCAGTAAGTTACACATACCATCTGGCCACTTGGGATTACCTGTCTTCAAACCAGGTACCCCTTCCTTATTCAGTGTCTCAGCATCTTTTTTCAGTAACCTACCAACAATCAAACTGAGGAGTAAGCACCTAGTACAAGTTATACACGACTGTTCGGGTGAGAATATCGCTCAGCAGTTCTACCTCCTGCTCCCAAATTTCTTCCTTTCCAAACTACAGGACGCCGGCGTTGATTGCAATGGGAACAAAGCATTGTCAGCTTAGTCAGCAACTAAGAGGTGAAGAAGATCATGGAAGGCCTTACGAAAAGACAAATGAACTTCTGAATTAAAGGCAGGATGGGCACAAGGGAAGACCAGCATCCCACAAGGAACATTTGCTGATTGTCGGCAACGCACTGCCAAGTGCTAGCAGAACAGTGCCGCTGCCGGCACCGTTCAGCTCACATCAGGGCATCTCTCCGAGAGAACACATTTCCCAAATGCAATTTGCACAGCCTGCTTTTGTCCTTCCAGGAAATTGTGGGGTCTACAGTAACCACGAGTGTGAGAGCGGGAGAAGCTGACTCACCGTCACTATTTGATGCTGCTCTTCATTGCATCTGTGAGGCAAAATGGGAATTATTGAAGGAGGGATGAAGATACCGTCCAAGGTATGAATAATACCATTTGACGCCACAATGTCTCGCATGTTTAAGGGGATCCCTGATTCATCCATCAGAATTCTTCCCTGATGCAGAAACACAAATAATTTATCTGCATTTTAATCCGTTAGATTGCATCAACTGCATAGAGACAACACACAACATCAAGTGCAGCCACACAAATGGTCAAGCCTCTTCGCGGAGTCACAAGTTGGAAGAGAAGCAAACTAATTCAATGACTTCATTTAAGTCAAGGTTTTTAAGCAGAGGAGGAAGCAGAGACAGGCTGAAACCACACTGTTCAGAACTATATCCGGACCTCCTCCTAGAGCAGGAGGGTTTTCCAGAAAGGGTCTAGATTCATACTTACATCCGTACTGATGTTGATGGTAAGTATCTGGTTAGCCATGGTAACAATGTGTGGCATCATTATCAGTTTGTCTACAGTCACCTGAAATAAAAACACAGGGTCATTTTCAGTACAGTCACTTAAAAAGCCTTCAGAGGGGGTCTTGATTTTAACATTCACGTTTCATTCTTCATTTAGGAACAAAATTCTTCACACTGAGGGTGGGCAGGCACTGGCACAGGCTGCCCAGAGCAGTTGTAGCTGCCCCGTCCCTGGAAGTGTTCAAGGCCAGGTTGGATGGGGCCTTGAGTAACTTGATCTAGTGGGAAGTGTAACTGCCCAAGGCAGGGGGTGAAACTGGATGGGCTTTGAGGTCCCTTCCAACCCAAATCTTTCCACGATTCTGTGAAATAGCGTAAACACAAACAATGGTTTGGAGGGAAATCCAGGACCTGGCTTTCATTCCTTGTGTAAGTAACAGTCCTGCCCAGCTGAAACCAAGTCTGACCAACATGTCTCTTGCCGATACAGCTCCAAGGAGGGTCAGACTAATAAGGGAATTTTCCAGGACACATTCAGTAAACAATGAAAGCTCAGGCAGAAGCATAAGAGAGAACAAAATTTGACTTAATAAATAAGCTTATTTCTAAAGGCAGAAAAAATGTAATCTACAGCTACTCCACCGAGAAATTTAAGGATTTGAGGAAGGGAAAGTTCTGATAACTAAGACAGCTGTTACTTTTGTGTCCAAGGGGTTATTAAAAAGTAGCTCAGCTTGTTACCATGTTGTTATTCAGCAATTGCAAACAAAACTACATTTTGCTGGTTCCTCAAGGTGCTGCTCATTTTCCCCACTGGAATTAGGAAAATCACAAGGACTGACATTTGCTTCTCAGTAAAGAATGGGAATAATATTGATATTTCTTAATGCAGGACATGGCATTGTACCATAATGCATGAGTATTCTCTTCCTTCACAGGTTTTGTGTCTGACTTGAAACACTTCGGTGTATTTCATAAGGGGAAATGTCTTGTTGATGCTCTGTATCGATTTTACTTACCCTGCTGTTATAGCACACAGCATCTTTAGTGCAAGAATTGGCGGTGCCAGATCACAGGCTCACTCGCACCACTCCTCCATCTCTAACTTTTGCTATTGGCAAAGGCCAAGGTGCTAGGAAAAGGAGCAGGGAGCCAGGACCAATTCTTCACTTGGCTATAACTTTGGTGGTGCTGCTATTAGTGATTTAGGGAAATTGTAGGCTGGAGTTCATAATGAAAGTATAATCCTAATTGATAATTTAACAAATAAAAGCAATAACAAGAAAGCGGTTGCCTGCAGCAAACTCTGCTGGACGTTATTTTCTTTATAAAGGCCATTCAACTGAGGAGCGACATCACCCTCAGGAAACTCAGCATTTCACGACAGAAGAGGAGAAGCTGTCCACTTTGACAACCACTTTCACGGTAAACATTTTGCCTCATCACATCCTGAACCACATCCTTGCTCCTCCAGGGCAAGTTCAAGAAGCAGCAGCTGAAGGCACTGACACTCTGACCTCTATTCCAAACAACACAGTTGGTGACACGCTGGCCCGAAGAGCCCCAGTTATCTGGAATGACAGCTGCCGGCCTTACCGCTGCTGAAGTGTAGATATGATGTTTCACGAGTTCCTGAAGCTTATTTATGCCCTAAGGAAAGAAAGGAACATAGAAGTTAGATATCCCTTCAAGGCTCCGGAGTAAGAGGAAGCAACTGCATTTTCTTTTAACCAACGACTGACGATGCCAACATCCTATAGCAGTGAATTCACTTGGCGAGCAAGTTCTTTCCTTGCTCCTACCCAAAGCCAGGGTGAGGAAGGCAAGATAAACACCATATAGGTGCAGGTTCCATCAGCGTTCACTACTCTCCCAAAGCCTTAGAAAAGCAGAGACGTGGTTTAGCCTTCTTGAGGAAGAACAGCTCTCAGCAATGATCAGATGCATTGCTCAAGCCATTGCAGCACAGCCTGATGAAACACCGTTGGGTCAGGAGTATCTTAAAGCACTATGAGCTCTCACCTCAGTGAAAAGATAAATGAGCCTTCCATCTCTCAATTGATCCACACCATCATTGCTGGGTACAAACACCGTAAAGGGGCCTGGTCCGTCCAGGATTGCAGGCAGGCCGCAGTTCTGCAAGAACAGTAAGAGATTTCATTGTGGATCTAGCGTGAGTTAGTGAAGGGGGACAGGAAACTCAGGTTTATAACCTGAGGGCTGCTTTTATTTAGAGATCTACACCCCAAAACCAGGCAGGTACAATCTAGCTTGGCACAGGGAGTCATGAAACCTTCACTCTTTGTCCTGACAGTGGTCACAAACTAAACATGCTTCGGAGAATAAACTCTCGAGGGGAAAGGGAAAGGGAAGGTGAGGAAGAAAATGAGAGAGGCACTCGTGCCTGATTCTTGTGCCAGATCCCCTACAGACATGAAAACTCTGATCTCTTCCATTACATTCGCTTATGTAAAATGCACAAAGTAAGAAATGACACAAAAAACCATCCAGAAAGCGAAAGCACTGAGGTGTATTTAGATAAAAACCAAAACCGGCAGCAGGCTTTGCAACAGCAGCAACGCCACACACATTCCCAGGGCAAATACAAACATGCTTACCTCCAGTATAGTTTCAAACCTGTTGAAGATCTCCATTGAAGCTAGGATCTCACCAATGGTTTTCTGCAAGAAGAAGGCACAAAGAGTTAAAAAATGGCTGGGGCTGAAGCAAGGTCTGAGCACATCCTGGAATGCCTTTGGTCAGTTTATGTTTGTGATTTGCATGTAAACAGCTACAGAAAACCACCACGACCAAAGTCTTCAAACCCTCTGTACAGGCTAGTTGACCTAGCAAGGACTGAGCCTGCAGTAACTTAGGCACAAACTCCTTCCCATGCATGGCAAACCAAGTCTTCCAAAGCACCATGCACGTGGGCATACTTCTTTCTCCCACCTGCACGTTAAATTAAATGAAGAGGCTCACGATCATTAATACTAGAGATATACCCCTTCCAGTGAGATACAAATCGGTTCTGGGCTGGTAGGCAGTGGAGCTGCTCTGCCATCTCAAGACTCCTTGTCCTCTGAGGACAAGAATTCACTCTGCAACCTGCAAAAGAGCTCCAGTGCTGAGAAAATACAACATGCATGTGTATTCCTGAAAACACAGAGGAAATCGATGTCTTCCTTTTTGCCATGTTGCCCATTAAGACAAAGGTAATGTGAGCAGTGTACCTTTAAGTATCAAAGCTTTTAAAGGGGCTTGCCTGACCTTTACTTGCAGGAATCTGCAGAGGTTTTTGGCAGAAAGTGCTTCCTGCAGAACACGCAGAGGCACAGAGCATTATTCCCAAGGGGCATGGGTACAAAGGGATTTGATGCCAAGAAACGGCTCGTGTGGTCACTAGCCTTTATTGCAGAGCCAACATCCCAAGGGAAGGAAACACCTGAAGGAGTCCAGAGAAAGACAAGTAGATGCAAACCCTCCCTGCATGACCCTGGGAGCACTGACACAGAGGTCCAGCCTCCCCTCTGGCCCTCAGACACTTCTTTTTGGAAAACAGCCTCATGCAGGTCATAAGACTGAGAAGATCTTCAGTGGCAGCAGGCTTAATCCTCAGGGATGGGCACAATCAAAGCCATATGAGCAACCAGAACTTGTACAATCGATACACCATCCTAAAGGCACTTCAGCTGAAGAGCTCCTACCACTCAACACAACACTCCAGCTGCTTTTTGAACACACAAAATACAGCTGAAATACAACTCAGTCTGACTGTTTTAATAGATTACTTACAATGGTGTAAAGAAGCCCAAATTAGTACCAAAATCCTACCAAATCTGAGAGCTTGTGCCATTCTATGAGTAATTTTTTTTGCAAGGAGGCAGGAGGCAACAGGGCTTGCTTTCTGCCTAGAGAAATGATATAAAATTGCTCAGGCATAGCAGTGGAGCAGCTATAGCAAACACTTCTCCCAGCTAACAGAGAAAAGAAGGTGAACCTGAAAAACCCCTGCCCAGTGTCTAAACTCACGACATAACTTCAAAATGCAAAAGTCTAACGATTACTCATCCTCATTTTAAATAATTCAAATGCAAAAGCAAAATTGATTATAATTTCAAAATGCAGTGCAGACTGATTAAGGAAAATCTTCTGATTTTTGGGTGAAAAATGATTTTTCAATATTTATTCTGTGAGATACTCCTGAAAAAAGAGTTAATTTGCTATCAAAGGAGTGATCTCAAGAAAGTAGAACTCTCTAATCATGCAAACACTGTAAAAGCATCATTGTGAGGTCTGTATCTAGCTGTATCTAGAGCTATTAGCTCCTGTTAATGGTACACTAATAGTGCCTAGCAGATCTTATGAGGAGCTGGAAAAGAAAATAATCAGCTTTTTTCCCTTTAGAACAAGCTTGATGGGAAGTTTAATGATAAAAATAGATATTTTTAAGTGTTTATTCTGCTGTCTCATAAAACGGAATATGAATGTCTGTGTACCTGTGGGTTTCCGAGGTTGCCAGCGCTGGTTTCTTTCCGTAGGCTGTTGATGATATGCATGACACCATTGGCTGCTGGTAGGTTTGGTTGTAAAACATTGAACAGTTTCCCTGGCAGGTCTTGGTATCGGAACGATTTGACATATACCTGGATAATAACAAAATGTTATTTTCTTGCGCTGTATCTGTGGTATCATAATAGATCTCGAAATCATTGCTCCTTACAGTGCCCTCCATCTACGGGTCAGCAAGATGAAGGCACAACCAGAGTCACTCTGGAAAAAGCAAATGTAAGAGGTGATCTGGGTGTAAACCAAACATCCCACCTCTATCTATTGACCCTGGGGGTACTTTTAAGAAGACTTAATCTGGGACAGTCACCTCTAGAATTAAGTTTGTCTGTGATCGATGCTTAATCCCAGTTTTGGATCACAAAAGGGTGTGGTGACCATCAAGTAGCATCAGTCTGCCAAGTACAAGGAGAGAGGCACAGAATTTGGAGGTAATCCTGGAACTAGAGCTTTGATTGCAACTTTGATTGGCTCATAACTTCAACAAGGAGTCTTCATAACAAAGCCAGACCAGCCAGGCTCACTGAATTATAAGGCATATCTGGTCCTTCCATAGCATATTCAGCCATGCACCGAAGCTGGGCACACGAAGGTTGTTCCACAGGTGAACTACAAACTAAAAATGGAGGTATTGGTGCCTAGAGCCACAATCAAAGTTCAGGCAAGCTCAGCTTCCCCGTGCTTTTCATTTCGCCATGTGGATTTCTTAAACTGCTCCTCCCTGCCCTGAACTTCAGTTGGTCACTGTGGATTCTGGCTGAAACAAAGGAAGGGGAGGGCAGACTTCCCAGATCAAAAGACTCCTGAGTAAACAAACAGGAAAGAAATTTAAAAGGTGCATTGACAAGCTCAGTTCGGATTCCCCGGCTCCAAATAGCGCTTTGTCCTTTTGATGCACGCAGGGTGCATGTATTCCGACCTAGACCTCAAGGCCAAGGCTGGATCCTCAGGGAGGAAACTTATGGCCCTCCCTTGGCCAGCTGTGAGCATGCATGCAGGAAAAGTGCAGGACGGAGAGAGAACGGTGGATGCTGGAAAACATGAGTCAATTGAAAACGGGAAAAGGGAAAAAAAAAGAACATAATGACGAAGACCACTTTGCTGAGATGACTAAGAAAAATAAAATAGAAAGAAGGGAAAAGGGAAATGGGAAGAGAGAACATTGTCGGCGTCCAAGCACACCACCTCCAAGAAGCAGCATTCAGTCTGAAGAGAGACTGCCACCTCTTCCATGTCAACCACATAGATATTGCAGCTGCTAACAGTGCAAGGGAAGGATTTCTTCTCCAGAATACACACACAGACTGAGGAAAGACCATTCACATGCTTAGGAGTCAAAGTCTGGCTGACTGATCCTCTGCAAGACAGAAGAAATGGTTGCCTGGGGCATGTGGTCTTAAATCACCTTGCTTTGGACTTCACAAAGGAGGTTATTGTTCTGATCAGAGCAGAATTGATTAGAGAAAAAGGTTTTCTGGTTAAGGAAGAACACAAAAGAAACTATGCTCAAGCTCCAGTCTGTCCTACATGACAGCAGTTTCAGTTCAGGTGATCCTTTACCTGGCTATTCAATATTAGCTGATGCCCTGACAAGGTCCACAGAGTCTTGGTTTTCACCATGTCTTCTGCCAGATGCATACCAGGAACAACGTGCATTCTGCACAGCTGCTCAGCAGTGGTGTCCTTTGGGGAACGAAGACAAGAAATGGCATGTTCTTTCACAAAACTTATTTACTGAAAGAGCTACAAAAGCATTACCTTCTCCCAGCTAATGCACACAGAGAAATTCTTAGCATACAAGATTGAGCTTTCCTCTTCATTTTCGTTCACTGAAGTAGCACTGTGGCAAACCTTTTGCATTCAAACACAGGGAGGCTCATTAACCTGCAAGTGACTTTAGAGGAATCCCCAAAACAGAAACGTACTGCTCTCAGGCGATTTACAAGCTATCCTTGCATGCTCCAGATTATAAAACTTGTTGGAGCTCCCAATAGGCAATCTCTCCTTGTGATGGACCATATGAAGTGGTCTGCGCTGCTCAATTTACATTTAATTTCTTCCTTTCTTTTCTGGGTTTCCATCACTGGTGTGTTTTTAAGGCAATCCTCTGCCAATAGTGATTTAGGAGAAACTGCTCCTCGTGGGAACAACTAGACTGGATAACCCAGGAGTGTTTCCTCATGTATTTGCTTTGAATCCAGAAGTTTCCATGATGACTTAGGCACAGGGTCAGATTTGTGTTAGTGGAAACCTCCGCTCAACAAGGTAGTAGGAAACAACTTATGCCCCTGGCATTTGTAGGTTAGGAGGTGCTCCCTAGATTCTAAGTGAGTTACTGTTGCTGCACCTGTAGCTTTGCTATCAAGTGAAGGAATAACATTTCCAAACCAGATGGAAATGAAATGTTCAAAAGGGGGTTGGTCTGTCTGGATTGTTTTTAAGACATTTACCTTCTCATACCCAAGCACTAGCTGCAAGCTAGCTGCCACCTGAAACACAACAGCCACCTTGTCTAGCATGCAATTAAAATCCCTGCTGCATGAGCTGCATGTGTAGAAGCTCCCACGTGCCAATTTTTAGCTCTGTCCTGGGAAAATAGCTTATATTCCTTCTCATCCTACTGCTGGATAGGCTGGTTGTGGGCTTAACTGTGCAAAAACTACTGCAAATGAACCAAATTTAATTAATAAACAAGATAATAACATGACCTGCAGGACTTGCTTGTTGAAGCCTAGAATTCTCCAAGTCTTGTCCTGGCTCCCACAGCAGTTTTCTCCAGCCCTGCTGTCCTTGCTGTCCCCATTCATAAAATGAGCTTTTCTCAAGACGTTGACCCCACCATGCCCACACCTTGGGCCACAGGCCCCAAATCCAATATTTTGATACAAATCTCAGTCCCTTTTGAATACCCCACCCTCAAGTAGTGAAAAGCCACCTAAAGTTCTGAGAACGGTTCTCTCTGAGAACTCTGCCAGTATTGAATAAAGAAACAGAGGTTTCAAAAATAATGCGAGGGATGGAACACCCTCTGTGAGACTGTAACTTAACCAGACAATGAAGAGCCTTCTCGAGGGACTGCTTCTATAAATATCACCTTCGAAGGTCCCTCTCTCCTCTGCCAATCTGTTTTTACTGCAGGACTCAGGCAGGAAAGAATCCTAACATGGCCAAAATATGCTAAAATCAAGAAAACTTACATTAAATTCCATTGTATCCTGAAGGGGAAGAAGGGATGGTATGAAGACTGTGAAAGGCCCATATTTAGTCAGCAACACTGAGCAACCAGAAGCTGTAAAAGAAGCGGTAAAGTGACATGGTTTAACTCCGGTAACAATTACTCCTTTCAGCACAATTAGTTCCACACATTTTTGTTGATACTAGTTTTAAGCACCTGCCCACAAGATTTCCCACAAGATTTTCTCGAAGTGTTCTGAAGGATTGCTGGTGACTTTGGTCCATGTCAAATCCACTCCTGAAACTTGCAGAATATTCATAACTTTGTTCCCACATGCTTACTATCTCATTCTTGGGCCAAGTGTCCTCTGTCTTCCCATTGAAACAACCAATTTTTGGGTGTTGTCAGGATTTATTGAGACTAAATACTTGTTGAGAAGCTGCTATGAACACACAGTTGTCAGTCACCACTCAGTCATCAAGGGCCATCTACAAAGTCCACATTTACAAAGGGCATTAGGTATTAATTCCCACTGCACAGGAGTGAGGAGCCCATTCCCCAAATAAATTCAAAAGGCATTTACCAAACATTTTCTTGGCGACGCTTAATTTCCTAGCAAACCTTCCTCGTGAATTATGCTGATTTATCTCACTCAAGAGATCTTTATAGCAACTTCTCCCATCTCCAATCTCCCCTTCTTTACACACACAGCTAAGAGAAAAGAACGAAACGTAACAAACCATTATAAAACAGTTCGCAACACGTTCAGCAAATGTGAGTAGAACACGTCAGGATCTGCACTTGAAAGCGAAATCTCAGCTTTAAGGTGCAGCTTAGTAACTTCTGCCTAAACTAAGTAAGAGGAAAAAAGACACACACTTCTGGAGTGCAAGCAAACTTAGATGTACCTCTAGGGAATGAAGATGCTTTCTCAGATAAGGATCAGCTTAAGGATTGTCTGCGTTACAGTTCAGGATACAGATACCCACAATATATTCACTGACACCTTTCTAACTAAAAAGCATCAGTCATTAAAGTATCTGAGATAACGTGTAAAAAACACAGGCAAAGCAAAAATCTGGTGAACAGCTCCTATGTGACCCCTCAGCTTCAGTGAGAAGTGCCAGCTCAAGCACATCGCTTAGCTATGGTTTGTCTTAGACTTAATGAGGGGCCTGGACAGGCTAATGACTTTCCCAGAAAAGCTTATCTACATGTGAAAATCTCCGTCCTGATTCACACGGATTTATAGTCATTACTCAGAGGCTACTTAAGATCACTGGCCGATAACTCTGTTTTTTCCCATTTGGGTTCTGTCCAAGTACTGGCCCTGCTCTTTCTGCTCAGGGATGCAGAGAGAGGCGACACGGGAGGAATGTGACGTTACTCCAGCCTCACAGGGCTGAGTGCCAGCTGCTGGGAAACAGATGTACTGAGGCAGGGACCATCCTGAACACCGCGTCCTGCGTATCTTCAGAAAGGGAAGCCACTGGGTTTCAGATCTGGCCTGGTGCACACAGATGGGTGTTAACAGTTTTAGCAGCACTGGAGAAGGAAGGGTCAAGGGGATGGGACTGCTCTTTCCCTTTTCAGTCTCCTGGAGAAGCTTGATAACACACAAAATCTTCAGTAACACCTTGTCTGGTGTTTGGGAAGCCGTCATGCAAAACTGATCCTAGATTTGGCAATATTTCCCATCTAAGGGGTATCAATTTCTAGCTGTTTTGCACCAGGGAACTAAAGGAGGTCTGGTGTTTCTTCCCTCAACCTTTCCCTTCCCTGTTTAATTTGAAACTCTAATTCATTTCTTGCTTGCAGTCTTGAGTGGGAGAAAAGCCACAGACTTAGCCCTCACAATCAAACTAGGGCAAGTGCAAGCAAACAGGAGTCACACAGCTCCCTTTTAATGACTGATTAATAACTGATAAGACCTTACTACTACCACGAACTTGGGGCACTACATGTCCAGTTCACATCACAGAAGATCTTGCTGGTCCGGATATAAAGCGTCTTGTAACCCACATGCCAAAGTTTACAATGACTGATGTAAAACTCCTTACTTTCAAAGTGCTCATTACAAACAGGCTCTTCCCAAAAGGTGATTCTGGCCCATTCTCCCCACTCAACTCCCAGTTTCTTCACAATTCAGCTCGTCCAAACGCAGTTTCCATTCTAGCTGCAGAAAAAGCTTCTTTAACAGCAATCTTTAAACTGGCTTACCTAGGATTCCCCTGGGAATTAATTTCACAAGTCGAAGACACATCACAAAAATACTGCTGGCAACCGCTGGGAAATGCAGAACACTCGGACAAAGGAGTTCTCCTACTCATCCCAGGCTTGCAAATACAAGATGCCTAAGGGAAGGCAATACAGTGATTACAGAGCTGCATTCAGCATCTTTTACCCAATAAGCTGCCCTAGAAAAGAGCTGCCTGCTTTCCCTTTACAAAATCTAAGGTGAGAAGAGAAGACTTGCCCATCGTAAAGGTGATCTCACCTGAAGAACTTCTCACCTGGCTATTTTTTAGACCCTTACAGGTTGCTGATGTGCAGTTACTGCCCTTACCTCTCCTGGACGTCTGTAAACACAAATGGTCGAATTTTCTGGGCAGCCTCCATTGCTCTCAACACAAGGGTTTATGGGCTGGCAAACCTTCCCATCTCCTTGAAATCCTTCTTTGCAGGTACATTCATACTTCCCTGGCCCAAGAACTTTACACAGTGCGAAGGGGGAGCATGGAGAAGAAGCACAAGGATCCTGAGCTGCAGTTGAAGAGAAGAGAGGTGACAGTAATCAAATTTCTGCTTTCAGAACAGCGCTTCTTGCATCACAGCAGAGCGCAAAAGACCTGCAAAGAATGGAGGATGAGGAATTTATACTATTAAACTTTGAAAATTTCCCAGGAAAATAAAATAGTTTAGATACCAGATGTTTTGGGGTTTTAGTCCAAAGAATCTGGGTGACATATTCAAAGCCTCACCAATATCCCTCTGTCATGGTTATTCATTAGGTACTTATAGCAAGTGCTGCACGGAATCTGCAAATCTAATTCATTTCTTGCTTTCAGGACCAAGTGAGAGGAAAGCCAAACCCACAGCCCTTAATCTTAAAGGGATTCTTAAAACACTGGTCCTTCAGCCTCTGCAGTGAGGTAGGTATTGCATTCACGGTGATCAAATTCATCCAGAAATACCAGCACAGTACGATTTTTCCAAACAGGGGACATTTAGGGTCACAGAGAAGTTTCTCACCTTGGCAAGTGCTCCCACTTCTCCTGTAGCCCAGCTTGCAGTCACACATCGCTGTCCCATCCCTGACCACACATTCGCTGTTGCCCTTGCATGTCACGCCTTTGCAAAGGGGAAGCTCTGGAATCAAACAGCAAAGAAAGTTTCCCTTTGAGCACACAGGGCACTACTGGATGGCACAACTTACCTTACAAAATATTTTGAAATGAAAGCAAATGTGGTTTCCAGAGGCCCCAACCTGGTACAAAAGCCAAGGGATATAAGCAGCATGGACAGCTCTAAATCACTGGCAGCCTAGGTAGTCAGATCCCACAAGGCTTAGAGAGAAGAACGGATCTATCTGGTTTTCAGAGAAAGAACAGAGGCACGAAGAGATGGTGCACCTCGGCCACTGTCACAGAGAGGGGAATAGACCCAAGCTTATCCCTCTCTCTAGCTCTCCAGTGCTCAAATCATCTTCCTGCTACATTTCCAAGCCATTCATTGCCCCCAGCTCCTTCTGGGACACACGCATCCAAGCTCATATCACAGTTTAGCCCTAAGAGCCCCTCTGCAGCTCCCGGTGTATTTACCTTGGTCACACCTGGGGCCAGTGTAGCCTCCATAGCACGTGCAGCTCCCATTGCCGGCGACACCGCTGTTGCATTCCCCGTGCACACAGTCACACTCTGCAAGGGGAGTCCAAACAAACGTGTCCTTCAGCTACAAGGCAGCACATGAGGTCCAGGCATACATCACCCAACTCTTCTGGGACTTAGCATCCTTATTTCCCACTAATAACCCACAGCAAACGTGCTCCTTTTGAACATCGTCCGTGCCAGTCAGAGTGTACAGAGGGCAAACTGCATGTCCTGGGCTCAAGAAGACAAAGTGCTGCTTCATAAGAGCAGCCCTGAATGCAAAATCTAGACTAGCTCCTTCAGGCATCTGTTTTAACTTTCCACTCCTCTAAGCCTCCTGCAGTCAGTGTAGAAGGTGACAGCGTTATAAGAGCCAACCACAAGTGTGTGTGGTCACCACCACCTATCTCAGCTACACAGATGCAAGGGAACTAGGAGCTAGATAAAAAGGGCTCCTTGAAGAGTCAGGCTGCGAAACAGCCATATCTGAGAAACAGCACCGTGTGTATTAATTTTGTACGGTTTGCAACAAGGAAGAGGCTAGAAGACAAATAGAGGAATTACATGAGTCTGGAAAAGAGTTGGGAAGTGAGCGTGGGTCACTTCAGGGATGTAGGTAGCAGCCGGGCTGAAAAAAGAGAGGAAATTGGGATAAACATTGTAAGGGGAGAGATTTGCGATAGGAAAGATGGACTGATTCAAGTGAAGGACTGAGAGTCATTCGCCTGGTAGGACAAAGGCAAGATACCAAGACACCTGCTATCAAATGTTGCCAGCTGGCATCCCCTGCTCCTTTCCAGCACTCTCCTTCACTCAGCCTCCCCTTCCTCTTTCCTGGCTCTCAGGTATTTTTGTAGAGGTTTCGCCTCAATTACTCATTCTTACCTGACTGACAGTCTGGGCCAAAACGATTTTCATCTCGACAGTTCTGGCACGCAAAGCCACCGTACTGTTCCTAGAAGAGCCCCAGAATGTCCCAGATGTTATTTTTCCGTATCGTTGCACGGTTCCAAACGTTGTTATGGTTTAAAGTGTCTCCCCATTTCTGATTTTCTGTGACAGCTGAAGCAATACAGTGAAGGAAACTGATCTGTTCGGTGCTCTAGTAGGAGCAACCGCCTCCACGCAGAGGTGGGCATCAAGGAAACGACGTCCTGATCACAGCCAGGAATGTAACAGCTGCCTCCTGCTATATCTCTGAAGAAGGAATTTGGAATTCACCAGTGCCAACGGGCCTTTTGACACGGATTTTACAGGGCTAAGAGACCTTCAACGCACATTTCAATTGATATAAGGTTTCTTTGAGTTAAGTCCAAAAGCAACTTTCTCAGAGAGAGGCCCAAGAGGTAAGATTTTAGCTTATCCCCTCACAACACTATTAATTAAGGAGGCTGTAAAAATATACAGTTTACAAGAGAAAGTTTCAAGTCTGATATTGATCCATTAAGCTAAAAAAGTTAGAAACACCGCTCTATAAAATTCAAATGCACAGGAATTGCTCATGCATTTGCTGAACTAAGTCCAGAGCTGCGAAGCCAAAAAAAACCATCTGCCCTAAATCCCCTTTTTTTTGATCTCTCTTGCTTCTCCTGAGAGAGAGAGGGGACCTGTCCGCCAAGGTGTAAAACTCATTCATTCAGGAAACGCATTGTTCAAGTCTCAAGTCTGGAAAAGGTGCAGCTCGTTAAAACCCAAGTATTTTAGGGCTTCCTACAGCCACAGACACTGATTATTTCAACTGATCAGAGGGTTAAAGCCATGCCATTCTTTCACAACTCCAAATCCTCACTAAGTGTGTTAGTGCTGCTGCCAATGACACCAAACCTCCAGAAAAACCAAGGACGCTGATGCTGGAATGAAAGAAATCACTAGTGACCTTCCAAGTTAGAAAGTCAGCTGTCATCCAAGGCATCCACGCAGACCCTGTACAACTCCTTCTGACAAAAGCACATCACCCTCACAATAAATCACGCACTAACCTTGCAGATGCAGGTCCCATTTTGCTCAATGCCATCCAAGCATGTCCCATGGCCATTGCAGGGATTTTGAGAGCCACCCAGACACTCTAGCAGGCAAGAGACAGGTCAGATAAGATTAGATTGAACAACCAGCATTGCTTGCCCTTTGCCATCTCCTCTTCCCCCAGGCATTCCAGCTGTGCAAAAGCAACGCCCTCTTCACCAGCAAAGTCCCTACTTGCTTATCCAATACACCTGACGCTGGCCCAGAGCTGGTGAACGTGGACAGGAGAGGCACCAAAGAGCATTTTTTCTTTTAGATAAGAAAAGCCTTTTATTAAAAATCTACGGAACAGTCCCAAAGGGCTACAACTAGCTATATTTCAGCAAAGGCACTGAAACATGTTTTGAAGTTAGGCCAGTGCTGCCAGTGTCAGCGAGAGGTGGTATCAAATATCTAAGGGCAGTTCTGAAACTCAGGAGAGGTGGGAGCCTGCTTTGCAAAGACACTGGGAACTTTCAGCTTTCCCTGACTTCATGAAGAGCTGGGAATGTGCTCAGACAAACAAGGTCCACACATCTTTGTGGCAGGGTAACTCCACATGCTAGGGACTAGATCTATAAGTTTTAGGCACTGATTCCTCCGCCAAAGCCCATTGTTTATTCAAACCACTGCTGTGTGAGAACAGGCTCAAGAACTCCAATGATGTCTTATCTTCTGCAGGACCGAAGCGTGTCTGTATGTATTCCAGCAAGCAGTCACACATATGAGATGTGTTTATCTCAGTAGGACTTGCTTTTGGATTTTTGAGACAAAACAAAACAAATTCTTATTGCTTGGCACAAACCTGAGTGGGAGCTCAGTAATTTTCACTTGGATTTGGAGTTGCTAAGTATTTTCTGTGGCTGAACGGCTGACTAACTCCAGACTACACAGGAGCACAAGTGGCACATGCACTGCAGACTACAGGGACATCTTCCCCTTCCTTTGGAAACTTTCTTAAAGAGGAACCAAAACATCCCTTTCCAAAAGCCAAGTTTAAAAGAGGAGACAAAAGGAAGTTCCACCAAAAGACGTTACGTTATGTGTTAAATGTAAGAGGATTCAATTCTTCTGAAGGAGAGATTCCTTCCCCTTTATAGTCTGAGTCTCCCAGACAGATAACACAGACCTCGTGAGCGTTCGAGGAATAACGAACTTAATCACCTTAATGCATATTTAATGCCTCCCATTAAAACTGTTTTGACTTACTCAACAGCAAGAGTGTATCATAAAAACGATGAAAAACTTACCATAGCACTCCGTACCCCAGAATCCTGGGCAGCACCTTTTCTCCTCGATTTCCTTCTTACATATGTGATGGCACCCTGGCTGGGAAAGTGTATTTTCTCCTAACTTGACAGTGTATCTTAAAAAGAACAATCCAAGATCCACGATTACAACAAAAACATGACATGTGCTTGTTGGAAGCTTTCTAAGCAATCACACTGCAGCGCACAGAGCTCTGAATGGAAAGAAGGGCACTTGTTTCCTACATGCATGCAAGAGTTTGGCACTCGGGTTATATCTTTGCTCAGGATGCTCATTAATTTGAGCCTCAAAGATGGGTTACAGGCAATCTGGATATGAGACAGGAGCCTGCTGCAGTCTGAGGGCATCAGGGAAGAAACAGTGGATGTGGGAGGGTTAGGCAGCCCAGAAACAAAGTTAAGATCTCCAGGGTGATACAACATTAGCCTTCAACTTTAATAACCTTGAAAGAACAAAGTCTCCCTGCGGGACTTGCCCCTTTCCACCTTGCACCAAAGATTCCAGATCGGGATGTTGGAAATTTGGGTTTAATAGCTATGCTATTCTCAGATTCTCTAAGCAATTTTGGACAAACCTCTTAAATCCCCAAAAGAGTCTCTCTTCTTTGGGGCACAACAACCCTCTGCAGCTACAGACTAGGAGAAGCCTGGCTGGAAAGCTGCCTGGAGGAGAAGGACCTGCGGGTGTTGGTTGATAGCGACTGAACATGAGCCAGCAGTGGCCCAGGTGGCCAAGAAGGCCAATGGCGTCTTGGCTTGGATCAGAAACGGCGTGACCAGCAGGGCCAGGGAGGTTCTTCTCCCTCTGTACTCGGCACTGGTGAGACCGCTCCTCGAATCCTGTGTTCAGCTCTGGGCCCCTCACCACAAGAAGGATGTTGAGGCTCTGGAGCGAGTCCAGAGAAGAGGCACAAAGCTGGTGAAGGGGCTGGAGAACAAGAGGAGCGGCTGAGAGAGCTGGGGGTGTTTAGCCTGGAGAAGAGGAGGCTGAGGGGAGACCTCATTGCTCTCTACAACTACCTGAGAGGAGGTTGTGGAGAGCAGGGAGCTGGGCTCTTCTCCCCAGTGACAGGGGACAGGACGAGAGGGAATGGCCTCAAGCTCCACCAGGGGAGCTTTAGGCTGGACATTAGGAAAAATTTTTTCACAGAAAGGGTCATTGGTCCCTGGCAGAGGCTGCCCAGGGAGGGGGTTGAGTCACCTTCCCTGGAGGGGTTTAAGGGACGGGTGGATGAGGTGCTGAGGGACATGGGTTAGTGATTGATGGGAATGGTTGGACTTGATGATCCGGTGGGTCTCTTCCAACCTGGTTATTCTAGGATTCTATGATTCTCAACCAATGCCTCTATACAGATAAACCCGTGGTGGCAGCGCCTTTTGTTCTGCACGTATGCAGCACAGAACTATTGAGTCTGCTCAATAACCACCACAAGAGCAGATAACACCCCAAAAAGCTGCATACACTTACATTATTCTTACACTTAATTTTATTTTTGGCACAACATCCTTCCCAAAAGGAACTTGGAAACTGTCTCAATAGTGCTGCCGCTTTGGCTTCGATCTGACTCCTGTATGTGCCTGGGCAAAAACTGCTATAAACTGCAAAACTGCTACAGCTATTTTTAAAGTATTTCGACAGACTAGTGAACAGCAGAAAACAGCACACAATGGAGCTTGACATTAACAGTTAACATTCACTGCTGAACAGATACACAAACAATAATCTATAGTGTTTCATTTCTTAAAGGCTTCCTGCTAAATTCAGTTCCCCCTCACCCTTTTCCTACCAGAGCCAAGCTCAACAGAGAAAGAGCAAGGACCACATGAACAAGCAATTGTCATAAAGTGAACTAGGAAGGTAAAAAGTTCAGAGGATTATTGCTGGAAGCTGGGAGGATATATAAGGGGAACTATCATTATATTATTTTCCTAATAATCCACTATGGAATTCTGGGTCTGAAACAGGTTTCTATGCTAGACAGACCTCTGTTAAGTTGCGACAGCAGGATCAGCAAACTCAGGTTACACAGAGCCAGTCAGAAGTAATTACCACGTAATCTGTTCGGAATCTTACATAGAGAATATGTAAAATCTTAAATCTAGAATCTTACACCCAGCAAAAAGTCCGTGGGATTTGCAAAGAGACAAAAGCAACAATAATAGAGGCCGTAAATCCACTTTTATGCGCCTGAAAACAGAACTCCTTGGGTCTTTAGAGCTTAAAACAACAGCGTTCTCTTGAAGGCATACACACTACTCCTTGCGTAGCAGGGCTGCACCAAAACCTTAACCTGGTTAGGAAACAGGCCTTACCTGCACTCTCTCACTCCTAATCCTTGTGTGGTCTTTAACCAGCCTCTTGGACACAACATTTTAGGAGCTGCGGCACAAGAAGTACACTCTGTATTCATGGTAAACATCGTCTTGACATTGCATCGCATGGATTTTAACTTAGAAAGGAAAAACAGAAGGGAAATCAGCCTCAAATTAAAACATCACCCAAGCCACTTGTTTTACCAACCTTAAATATCTTTTTCGACACTGCACCGTTCTTTAAATGTCACTGGGGAGGGCAGAGACTGGTGCCGCTGTGGGGAGGTAGGTACCCACGGGCTAAACCATCGTGTCGCGCTGCTGGAGGCTGCTCCGCTTGGATCTCAGCTAGAAGGCACTAGAGCAGATCACAGCTATCTTATCCTTAATTTAAGCTGCCCCTTTACAAACACGAGGTAGCGACATGTGAGGACAAGCCCTGCATTAATAACGCTTGCCAGAGGGCACTGCATTCAAAATGCAACACATTTCTCTTGTTGACAGAAATGTTTGTCATGGCATTTGTATTCAAGAAGCTGCCTGAGGTGGGAATAAAAGGAAAGGTGCTCGGCAGCTCTCTGGCTACCTGGATGCTGCTTTGATCCAAGCTAAGGAGGCTCCGTAAACATTGGCAGAAAGATCAGGTAGGAGACCTGGATAATTCGTACAGCTGGTGATAAATTCAGCACGAGTCCTTCTACGCAACCACAATAACTTGAGAAGTACAGATGTCCTCACAGGGCTTTTCTGTACCCCCATACCCCTCAACCCTGCTCCTCCAAAGGAAACATGGTCAGAACAGATGAAAAAAATATAGCCTCATCATCATATGCCAAGCTGTCATTAAAGCTCACAATTTTACCTGAAAATTACTTTGAATTTCTAAACTCCTGGAGTGAAGAAACAGCACAAACCCCTCCTTGCCTGCTTTAAATCAAAGACACAGTTTGCCACAGAAAAACTGGGAGGCATGAGCTGTGTTCACCCCAGAAGATCAGTGGCTGGAAACTACCCCCGCAGCTCACCTCAGCTGTGCCCCTACAGGCCTTGTATTTTCTAAAAATAAAAATATTAGATCAAACTGGGGGAGGAGGCCTCAGATCTGGGATTTTTTAAAGCTAAACCTGAGTAATGCTGTTACGCAGCAGCTCTCCCGTGCCCAGAACTCCTTGTTTTGGATCCCCATCAGCAATGTCAGCTTTGCTTCCTCTGAACTTAAGCCCAAATTTGCCTCGAGGCAAGGGAGGAAGCCCATGGCTTCCCATCAGTTATCAACAGCTCAGGAAGGCCATCCCAGATGATAGTCAGCAGACTCTGTCAGGAAGACCTCTTGGGAGATAACCCTCAAGTCCTAGGTCCACCGGGACATCTCCCTGGAACAGTTTCCTGACTCACATCCAGTTCCCTCTGCCTGGATTTGCTAAGCTTTAAGCATCTTTGAATGAAGAAGTGATTTCTGTGTCTGTGGTTGCCTTTCACATGGATATTAATTTCTAGTTGTGTAGCCGGGGCTTTCCTTGCTGTACAGTAACCTCCACTTTGGTGGCAGAATCCCCAGGGAACCTGTTATGCCAAGGACCCCCTTGCATTATAAACAGCTCAAGGCCAATCTGAGATCCACCAAATCCACCTACCTATCTCCTGCGACCACCAGTTCTTCTATTTACCCAGCAGGACAGAGATGAGCTTTGCTGTTCCTTACGTTTCCACCCCACTGGTACAC
This sequence comes from Clamator glandarius, assembly GCA_033459285.1. NCBI lineage: Eukaryota > Metazoa > Chordata > Aves > Cuculiformes > Cuculidae > Clamator > Clamator glandarius. The sequence continues at coordinate 1,652,614 of JAUNZM010000044.1, forward strand.
AGTGCGACCAAAGGAGATTTCTCGTTTTTCAAGGAGCAAAACAGAGAAGACGGTCAATATGGACAAATGAGGTGCTACCTCCAGAGCACCCCTGATATCAAGAGATCAGCAGTGCAGTTGATGGAGAAGGAAGAAGCCCATCCAACCAGCTGATTCAAGTACAAACTAGGACTCCAGATTACAGATGGGCTTTTGAAAGGAGCCAGGTGAAGCCAGGCATACGGTTCTGACACAATGGGACATCTTCTGCACTTCTAGTCCCATCAAATACCAGCTTTAAACTTCACCGAGACGAAACCTCAGAGCTGGGCTCTTCTCCCAGGTGACAGGGGACAGGATGAGAGGGAATGGCCTCAAGCTCCACCAGGGGAGATTCAGGCTTGAGATAAGGAAAAAATTCTTCACGGAGAGGGTGGTTAGGCATTGGAACAGGCTGCCCAGGGAGGTGTTTGACTCGCCTTCCCTGGAGGTGTTTAAGGTGAGGGTGGATGAGGTGCTTAGGGGCATGATTTAGGGATTGGTGGGAATGGTTGGACTCGATGACCCAGTGGGTCCCTTGCAACCTGGTGATTCTGTGATTCCTTCTCTTTCCTTCACCAATGTGACTCCATTTCTAAATGGAGAAGGACACTGGGAGAGGAGAAGAGCTGTCACTCCTCCCTGTTGGCATCTTTAACTACTTACAGGCCTCCAAGACAAGACAGTTACAAGACAGAATCTCCCCTACCCTACCTTCCTAGGACACTTCGTGAGCTTGAGGCAGCTTTCCAGTAAGATCTTCCCCTTTTTATAAGGAAATACGCTTGTGTCAGCAGCAACAGACTTGAGGAAAGAGGAAGAAAACAGCTGTGTGGAAAATAATAAAAAAAATATTTCCTTTCTTATTTGAGTGACAGAATTGATGACGCAGTCATTTTTCTGGAGTGTTTTGCTTCTTAGAAAAGCAGAAGAGGGAATCAAGGGATATAAATGTCCCATATGATTCCACGAAACGTAACAGTTTGGATCCTTGAATTTTCAGAAGGGTGAAAGATGGACAAAGGTTGGAGCCTGAGGGGGTTCCTGGGGCACGGTCACATGGAAAACATGAGGCATTGCTCCCTTGGGCTCATCTGTGACCGCTGCTTCTAAGTTTGAAGATGCTGGAGAGGAAGCAGCGAGAAGGAATGTCTGCCCCTGGGATGCAGCAATGCTGCCTGGTGGGTCGAGAGTCAGCGACGGGGTGAAAACAGTCACCGTTCCTGAGTAGGTGATGTTGTGAGCCTGGACTTTATCCCACTTTGAGTACGCAGCAAGAGAAAAGAAAGACTGGTGCTCTCAAACAGCTCTGAAATTCAAGAAGGCTCTTAAAGCAGAAGACATTTAGCTGCAGCCGAAAGAAGTTAAGAGCCAGGGTGCCTCTGCCCACACCAAGCTGAGTCTCGCCAGGGCTGGACTGTGTTCTCTCTCTGCACTCAAACACGTGTGTGCACGAGCAGCCACTGCCCTCTGTGCTCAGCTGAGACAGCGGAGCTTCTGGAGGCTGCGGTGTCTCCTTTGGAGAAGAGGAGGCTGAGGAGACACCTTATTACTCTCTACAACTACCTGAAGGGAGGTTGTGGAGGGGAGGGAGCTGGCCTCTTCTCCCAAGTGACAGGGGACAGGACGAGAGGGAATGGCCTCAAGCTCTGCCAGGGGAGATTTAGGCTTGAGACAAGGAAAAAATTCTTCACGGAAGGGGTGGTTAGGCATTGGAACGGTCTGCCAAGGGAGATGGTTGACTCACCTTCCCTGGAGGTGTTTAAGGTGAGGGTGGATGAGGTACTTAGGGGCATGGTTTAGGGATTGGTGGGAATGGTTGGACTCGATGATCCGGTGGGTCTCTTCCAACCTGGTGATTCTATGATTCTGTGATTCTTTCCCCCTCTCCCTCTGACACAAATGGCCCTTACTGCTCAAGTACTCGTGTTTCTCTTATTCCACCTCAAGAGAATAAGGCGAGGAGGCTTTTTTAAGGGCTAGTTTCACTCCCCTCATTTTCACTCTCTATCTTTTCCTCCCAAAGCATAACATGAATCCCACTGCACAGCAAAATCTGAAGGAAGAAAGAAAAACATATTTGGACGTCAGTGTTTGGCTCCAACAATACTGGGAGCCAGTTCTGGAAACAGTCGTTATCTAATGAATCACCAAGTTTCCAGTGCATTTGCCCTTTACAGAACAGAGCTGTAGACACATGCTTGGGTCATTAGAGGCACGTACCTCCCTAAGAAGCTCAGCTCCTGGACACACAAAATTGTCCAAGGAAGACACTTTTCAGCACCCAGATGAACAATCAAGCTCAGAAGTCACGTAACACAATATTTACTGTTGCCCCGGGTGTTTCCCCACCATCTCTGCTGGGGAGCACTGGGGGCACAGGGATGCGAGGGGCACTACCCTTGCTTCCCCCACCTGCCTCCACACCTCCTCCAGCACAGCCTGGGACTGGCCTCCTCCCAGCACAAACACTTCCATGGTTCTTACATCTGCCACGTCTTCCCCCAGCCCCTATGGAAAGGTATACAAAACCCTAACCAGGCTAAGAGATTTGCTGTAACGTTTGCCCCAAGATTAACATTGCTGAAAATCAGCTAGGTCAAAATCTCCCTTTTCTCTCCTGGTGGCCCCTGCAAGGCTCCTGCAAGCCTATGGAGGCCTCTTGTGGAATCACTGCGCTTCTCTTGCAATCAGACCCAATGGTCACCTTAAACTATCAGAGAAGACTTCATTAGACCCTTATTTTTCCTTACCTCCCATTATAACCTTTCAAATGTTTCTTCTCTTTCTCCAAAAAGAGGGACTCTTTTGGGGGAAAAAGCTGTAAAAGGAAAGTTATTTTTCCTGGATTAAACAAACTGCTCCAGCGGTGACTCAAAACATTTCATTTCTCTGTGAGTGGGTACTCATTACCTGATATTTTAACTGTTTCACACTGAGGCAGACACCTCAGTGATTACAGAAATCAATGCCGTGTCTCAAAGTGAAGACCTAAATTTCCACCGAGAGCATTTGAAGATGTGAACCCAAGCCCCTGAATGCACTACTGCACTGGAACCCATGCCTCCAGACAAGTAAAAACCACAAGTAAAGACACTTATTTGTGCTTATACTGAAGACAACTTAATGATCCTACAAGCCTAAAGGTTCATGAGATTCCAACCTTATTTGCACGCTTATTTGTAATTTATAGCCCCTTTATGAAAGGTTCTACACAAAAGCTTCCACCCAAACCTCTGGCACTAACACATCTTTATGGCACTCTGGCTTTTTCTAAATTAAGTCTTTCAGACTCACACACACCTCCCTTAGCACAAGTCAGTCTGTCCCCACAAGACCCCTCTTTGTCATTCAAGACAAGACAAACCTTCCACAGCTCGGATCTCCAGGGAATAATGCCCCAAATGCCCTACATATCTTCTGACTTCGTAGGCCACTTCATTCCTCTAACATCAGGACACAAGAAGGGCAATGGCAGAAGACAATACAGTAAAAATTAGTGTGAATTCTATCCTACAGAAATTGGGATGCCTCACCATGGAGCCTAGAGAACAAATCTACAAAGGCATCAGATGTTCTCCTAGATGCTGCTGCTAAACACAAGAACAGAGATAAAGGAATCAAAAGAAAATTAACAGAATTGAAACAACACAGATAGTATTCCACATTCCTCACTAGGAAATGTCCTTGAAAGAAAGGTATTTACACCGCTGAAAACCAACAATTCAACGTGATTTAAATTTCTTTCTTTATACAATTCTCCTGGGAAACTTACAGACCTGTCCTGCCAGATGCTCAGCTCCCATCACATGCACTGAAAACAGCGGAAGACAAAAGACGCTGGGTATATTCCTTTCATATCGCTACTTTCATGTTCGGTGCTGAACATAAACACAGACTTAATCTGATCTAAAATTCAAGCAGCTCCTTTCAACCTTATTTTTAGTTCCTTGGTTTACACTGCACACAGCCCCACACATAAGCAGAGAAGGTACGTAGAGTCCTAAAGTTCAATAATGGATGTTATTCTGCATCTAAGTAAAGGTACATGAAAAAAAGGACTTTTGAGGAGGACTATTTCTTAACATGCAGTCGTCCAAAAAGGATGAACCATTCAACAAACGTTAAAACAAAGACTCACAGACTTACCTTCTGACTCTGGCAGTCAGCTGTGGGAGTGAAGCATGCTGCTAAGAAGAAAAACAGCAACCCAGAAGGATGCATTTTCTTGCTTTTACAGACAGGACCCTTTCCACAAAAGGGGTGGTGATAGAGGCTACAATTTCTGTAAGATAAGACCGCCTACTAAGAATCAGATCCAAGACAAACCAGAGGTTAAAAGTAAACAGGGAGAGAGCATTTTTGCACTGTGCTCTTTGGCTGCAAAGCCTTCAGAAATGCATCTGCTACTTCCAGCATTACATCTGAGTCAATATTACTTTTTTCTTTCTTTCTATTCTTTTTTTAAACGCACAAGCAGAACTCCTTAGAAAAAGGTTTACTCAAAACAGGAACATCTACGGATTTCCCCTTACATATCAGTTCAAAACAGAAGGAAGGAAATCCTTAGGTTTCAACTAATTGGAATGAAAAGAGGTTAACTGTATGCTGAACTGAAGGCAAATCCAATGGGCAAACTTAAATACCATGAATTCAAGAAGGGTAAGGTAATTTAATTTCAACACTGATGTTACTATGTCCACACCTCCTCAAAGAGAAGGTGGACCTGACCAAAGGATGCATGAACAAAGCAATGCAAGAGACATGCTGCATTTCAGAGCAATAATGTAAGCACATCGTATCAAGCAAGCAAGCACTTTGGGTAGGTTTCGATATTTATTTAAAATATTTGAGTTTCTCGGCAAGCAAAGCATCCCATTTTGCAGGTGCAATGGCAAAATACATCATTTTGCGAACACTCTGCTGACAGCTTGGTGAAGCCAAGGAGCAACTCCATAGCTCTCAGAATAAAAACGTCCCAAAACAGGATTAAAAAAAAATACATGCTAGCCTGAGGTATGGTCTGCAATCGATTTTCTCCTTTTGAACATTACAAACAACCACAAATTGATTATACATGGACTTCTATAAATTCAGATTTTACATGGACTTTGTTTCCCTTTGTCTCCAGCTTTGGGGGTTGGAACTGGATGATCGTTAAGGACACTTCCAACCCAAACCATTCCATGATTCTATGATTTCCTACACTGCCAAGAGCATCCACTCTACTAAGCAGCATAAGGACTGTTTCTGTCAGTAAACAAACCCTACCAAGCAACGAGGGCTCTTTTAATTTTGGAGCCATTAATAGCACATAAAGATGTTTAAATGAAGCCAGGATAGAAAGCTATTCTTGTGTTTACATAAATAATTGAAAGCATTAATCTTTTTCCCCCCAGTGTACACATTAAGGTACCTATGCTAGTGCATAAAGTATTTAAGAACTGCTGTACTTACTAGTGCTGTTAATTGTGCTTTACCTCTTCTTCCATCCTATAGAGGCAGCCAGCATGACAAAGAGCCAGCACTATTATATATCCTGCGCTAACAGGAAGCAGATAAGGCACACGACCATCCACTGCTCCCCATGTCAGAAGAACCAGCCCACAACTCAATCTGATGACTCAGCCCGCTTGTCCCATTACAGGACAAGTGCAGCCCTGGGACCATCGCCACCCAACAGGTCAGAGGGTTTGCACAGCTTTGGGAGCCGTTTGGTACCCTGTAGATCTCTGTGACACAGCTCAGAGCAGTTCTGGTGGGACAGCAATCACAAAGAGACATTCTTGTAGAGGGAGATATTAGTATGGAAGCTATACAACCTTTATTTACCTACAATCGTGGTACTGACTGGCCAAGTAAACAGAAGGACCAGTCTGCGGCTCTGCTCCGTGCTACTTGTTAGTCAAACAGCTAAGCCAGGCATCCTAGAAGGATCGTAGAAACAGTAAAAAATTCCTTCCTAATATCTCATCTAAATCTCGCCCTTTTCAGCTCAAAACCTTTCCCCCTTATCCTATTCCTGCACTACTTGATAAAGAGCCCGTCCCCAGCTTCCCTGGAGCCCCTTTCTGTACTGGAAGCTGCTCTCAGGTCTCCTCTGAGCCTTTTCTTCTCTAGGCTGAACAACCCCAATTCTCTCAGCCTGTCTTCGAATGAGAGGTGCTCCAGTTCTGGGATCATGATGAGTGCTTGTTGATGGTCTTCCAAGAGCTGGCCATACCACACAGGGATAAAGTTGTCAGTATTGAGCATCCACTGCCAATAAGGTGAAAACGGCTTGCCCCATGGCATGGTTATGTTTTAATGACTCTTCTGACTGTTTTCTAAATGGCTCAACATTAAGAACAGTAGAGGGGAAAAAAGAACACACAAAGACTGACTCCAGAGCTTTCCACTGCTGCTTAGAATCACTGTTTCTGACCTACTGCAAGGAAACTAGGAAAGGAAGGGAGGGAAAGGGTTGGTGAAATTCCTGTCTGAAGGAAATAAATCAGATTCATAGTAACCTCATAAGGTCCACAGCCAGCTTCCTTATCTGACCACCCCCCATTTAAATACAAGAAATACAACAGCAACATGCAGGCTAAAACTGGAGATGCTGGGTAGGGCCATTGTCCAGTAGCACAGCATAAACTGAAAAATCAAAAAGCCATCTACCATCAGACGCTGCTTTCCTAATCAAGCAACACAGGCAGAATGTTTCGTCCACTGCAGACAAACCACTCTGAGGGAACGGAAAGTTACTCTGCTGATCACTGCTGCTGGATCTGGAACACCAACCCCCCCGTCAACTTTGATTCTGTCTCATTCTGAGAATTAATAAGGAGGTGAAGCGCCAACCGCCTCCAAATTAACGGGTGGCCGAGAGCAATTAATAACACTCAGTGCACAGTGGAAAGATGCCAATGTGCTTACAGCAGCAGTCCAGTAGGCAGCATCGCCAAAGATGGCAACACCAGCATGGAAACAGGACAGGGAGCAAAACTGTGGGAAATAAACACAAATTACTGCTCCACTCACATTGTTCCTGCTCTCATCCAAGAGACTGATCCCTCCAAGGCACAGAGATGGATTTTCCTATAGATGATACCAATAAAAAGCTTACGCCTTAGAAGCAAAATGCACTCGATCAATGTTTTGATTCCAGTTTTGTCCAGCACACTTCACAATTGTCCATAAATTAAAAAAAACCTACAAAAAAAACCCCACAAAGAAAAAAACCCAGCTGCCTGACTCACTTCTGTTTGAGATTAACTCATCTATATAGGACCCACAAAACAAGATCCTGAGATTTGTCAGAGCTCTCAACTTCTGATTGTTTCTAAGCAGTCCAGAATTCACAGAGGAAATACACAGGAGTGGTTAACAAACGAAGCCACGGGACTTGCTGTGTCACTAGCAATAAAGGAATATGCGAGACAGGAAAATTGGAAAAAAAAAATCACCTTCCTGAGAAGGAAAATTTATAAGCAAGACTTATCATGACCTGGTGATAGAGCATGGAAATGGCTCTGCGCAGGCAGGGTAGTAGAGTTTCATTCATGTCCTAGCCAATGTTTGATTGAAACAGGATCGTGCAAATCCAATTTTAAACATACAGTAAGACTTGTCAGCTGCCAGAGTGTTAATCTGCGAGGTTCAGCATGTGGACTTGTGTTTGTTTTGGAACTTGCAGAGGTTGACTTATCAGTCAAGTGTCTCCTGCCTACACAGCAGAAGGTGGTTGGTTTAGTTGAAGTCAGAGACATGGGTCTCAGAAGCATCATCTCCAAATTCTGGTCTTGATAAAGACAACTTCTACGAAACATTAATAATTTACCTTGTGGTCTGAGCCTCCCAAACCATCAGCAGATTTTTGGCAAGGAACAGCACTCAGGAGTTTTTCCTCACTCAGTCTTTTTGCTTTATACATTGATGAAAGTTTGAGCGCTCAAATAAAATCTCAGACCTGGCATTTTTTTCTGTGAACACATTAACATTCAGAGTTGAGAAATTTCTGGGGAAAACCACTCAATCTGTTCCATGGGGGGGAAACTGTGCCTGGGTAAAGGCAAAGGATCCAGCTACAAACTCATCCAGCCTCCCTGCCCGAGTCACACGCTGCATTTTAAAACGCTGGGTCACCAGCCTCCCTCTGTGAAGCGCGTGCAGCCCAAGGCTGCTTGGGCAATTTCCTGCTATTGAAATCTTTTGTTTAAGCAATCTTTACAGAAATTATAGAGCCAAGAGAAATGATTGGCCATCCAGCTCACTGTGCCACACAGCTTCCAAGGGAGCTGACCATTCGATTACATCCCCAGTGAGAAACGGACTTCTGTTCCACTCAAACTGGGAACGAACATAAAGTCTCTTTGTTCTGAATTGTAAGAGGTAAAGGATTGCTAGTAGCTGCCCCATCCCTGGAGATGTTCAAGACCAGGATGGATGATGCTTTGAGTAGAAGGTGTCCCTGCCCATGGCACAGGGGTTGGAACTGGATGGGCTTTACAGTCCCTTCCAACCCAAACCATTTTGTGATTCAACAGACCAAGCCAGGAGTGCTTGTGTGTAGGAAGAGGGCCAGTCTGAACCCCTGAGGTGATGGGTTCACAGGCTAGGACAGAATCCTACCTTTTTTGCTTTCTTTTTCTTGGCAAGTTGGAAGGAATGGGAATTTTAAAGTTTGCTGATAAAAGCAAAAAATGGAAAGGTCGTCCAGCAAGTAGGAGAGTGGTTACTTCTCTCACTCATGCAATGGTGCAATTCCAAGCAGACAGGTAGAACTGCCTGAGCACAATGTTGTCACACAATTCAGGAAGAAATTATCACAGCTGCTCACATCCTGTTAGTTTGAAACCTCAAAGAGCAGCAGCACAAATGTCACTACATAAACACTGTAAGTCCCAGCCTATTTATTGCTGTTGACTCCCAATTCCTTTAAACATGCTCCTGCACTGAAAGCCAGCAACATATTCCAATCTCCTGGTTTTTCTTTTGTACCTTTCCCATCTATTATGCAACGCCTTAAGATTGTACTAGGAGAGTCAGGGACTAAATCCCCCTCACAGAACTAGATGTCTGTGTAAAAACAAACAGGCTGAGCTGCCAAAACTCAGCACCTGCTCACAACAGCACAACTGAAGCAGGAGTGCGTTTTCCTGTGGTGATGGTGCTGCTGCTGATCCTTCATGTACTGTTATCCATAAAGAACAGAAAGGGTCTGCAATGCCTTGACTGAAGCTGTAGGACAAATTTGCCAAGGACTGCACTGAAGCACCTGTCTGAGAACAGCAACACCAACCAGAGAGAAGATTTGGGATCCCACTATCTCAGCTTTACGAACAACTTTAGGGATGCTGGCAGTTCTTATCACCCCCTCCAAGACTGTGAGGTCTGAAGCACAAAGGCTCAGGGCTCAGCTTTCCAACTAGCCCTATCACCCTTCACACATCTGTTCAGGCAGGGCGTTCCCAGTGTTGGCCACAGCACCTTCTTGGTCTAAAGAGACACACATTCCCCTTTTTTTCCACAGTAATTTTTAGCTCTCCAATTTACTAAGTGTCCTTCATTATCAGGTAGAGAGCAGGAAACAAGTTTGTAGTCAGTCCAATTTAAACTACAACTTCATGCTTTCCTTATGTTGCTCCTTCTCCACTTAATATTTGTTACGGGGGAAGCAATTACTACTCCAGAAGTAAACTTTTTCATCAGATCCATTCAACAAGAAGCAGTGGCATTTTGTGTTACATCAAGTTTTCATAAAAAAACCAAGAAATTCCTTATCAAAGCTGACAAGACCAGGAAGCCAAGTCAAAGGGACTGATGGAAATACATTGCTGTTCAGCAAATCTACAGCCAGGCAGGTCCAAGAGCAGCACGGGAATGGACACAGGACTGCCAGGATGCAGGTCACGCTGTCACCCCTTCTTGCAAAGAAAAGAGTTTAGCTCAGGTCAGCACCTCATTTATTTTCCTTCCTAATGGGATTCAGTTACAATTTTTCAATTGAAATACAAGGGAAGTTTTAAAACCTTTGGCCAGATCCTCAGTAGATGACACTGAACATAGTTGCACAGGTCCTCCTCTGGTGACACGCATCTACACCAGCTGCAAAGTTAGACTGGCCAGGTCTAAGAAAGCATAGGAGATACTTTCCTGAAAAAAAAAGACTCCCCACCTGCCTACACATTCATCTGGTCATAACTTCAGCTACTTAGATATTGTCTTAACGCTGAAAAGCTGTAAAAGGTTTGAATATAAAGGATTTTAATCCCTCCAGGGATCCTCCAGGGATGGTATAGGCAGATGAGGTGCTCAGGGATATGGTTCAGTAGCGGGCAGGTTCAGTTGGACTGTATAATCTCAAAGGTCTTTTGACACCAAGTAATTTAATGATTACTAAAGAAATACATCTGCAGGACTTTGTAGCCCTCTTGCAAAACAAGAGGAAGAAAGACTGTTTTACATCATCACAACTGCTTAGAAAGCAACTTCATTTTGCAGAACTTTCCGTCAAAACTAATTGTAGAAACCTCTCAGAAATCTTTACAAAATGAAACAATCGGTTCATGAAGTTCAAGATGAAGGGTTGTGCATTTACAAGAAAAACCCATTCAAATTCCTGTATTTGGACAGATTACTTTAGAATTAGACAACGGGGCGGTGCTGAGGAATGACAGCGAATACAATTTTTCATCTCAATGTTGCACTTAAATGAACAGAAATTGGTTGAACAGGAATTTGTACCCACAAAGCACTAACTCAGCAGATTTTTGCACTGACAGAAGAGCTGGGGATGAGATACCTGGTGGCAGTAGAAAGGGGGATATCTTGTTTTGGGCTTGGTTGGGGTTCTTTTTCTCCTCCAGGTAAAAATCAACAAGAGCTACTGCCAGGAGAGAAACTTCATTTTTCATAGCCCATGCTTTATCTGGTACAGAGTGAAAGATTATTTATTGAAAATGAATGCCCTGAAAAATAAACAATTCCAATAGCACCATCGATGAGATACGCACTGCAGTATTTCTTGATTTCTATTAAGTATGTAACAAATTATTGAACATTTTGTTCATCCTAAAATGTGATCAGTGTTCACCAAGGTCTCAAGGGGGAACTGTAACTGTTTCCTGAATTAATAATCTGATCCAAAGGGACAGAATTAATATTTTAAACAGCTGTGGATTTAACACAATTTCAAGTTTAATCCCAGTTGTTTTCATGCTGCAACAAAATCTGAAGAGACCTTGACTGCTCAAACTATGTAACAAGCAGGGGATTATCCTTGCTTATTCTAACACAGGATTCTTTAATACACACTAGTGTATTAAATACATTTGAACAGTTGGGATTTACGAAGGATGCTTAAACAGAATACAGGTCTATCTCAAGCACAAAGCTCCCCCAGGACAAGCCTTACAAATAAGATGGAAGCAGAGTCAACAATGACAAGTACAACTTCTAGTATGACAAAGATACCTAATTCACTTCGGCTCAAACTCTAGACAGTTCCAAAGGACTCAGACTCCCTTTGCATTCACTTAAACCATAAACTGTATACAGCAAACAATCCATTCACCTGATAAGTTCTCAAACGCCTGCAGATTAGACTATTTGAATTGTCAAAGGCAGTGTTACCTACGAGAATTACAAATCAGTGATTAGTTACTTCAGTATGAACTAAAGAAAGCTGAAGCTTTAAAATATTCGATCCATAGGAGTTCTGTTCTAGAACTTTTTTCTACCTAATGACAATTAAGCTTAAATGAACAAAAGAATCCTTGGGATTTCAGGTCGTAGACGACCTCTGAAGTACAGGAAAGTTTCATTTTATCCAGCAGTCTACAGTACCCACCTTAATTGTTCAGTTTGGTGTAAGCCCAAGAGGCCAGGTTTCCTCTGCTAAAATGCAAACACAGAGCAGCACTCGAGCAATGCTCCTCACCTCTTTGGCTGCTCGGGGAAGTCCACTGCATCCTGAAACATAATTTGACTCTGGCTGCTTCTGTCTTTGTCATCCTTGCACCAATTGCCACACTCCTAGATTCTGGAGCCCAAAAAGCACAGCGAAGCTCCCCATCCAGCATGGAAAAATACACCACGGAATCACCAAACTCGCAGTGCCACTGCAGACTTGCCACTTTTGGAGAAAACTCAATCTGTTTAGCTTGTCCTGTTTTGAACCTGATTGTGACCTCTCTCCAGAGATCTCTTCCAACCTACATTTTAGTATGTGTTTTCTAAGAAGCATCAGTTTTAAGCAACATCAGCTGGCACATACATATCAAAACGACTGACTTTCTGAAGCCTCAGTATTTGTCTTAATAGTGAACAGTCATGAGGGAGGCTAAAATTGTAGGGCACGGTAATATTCAAGTTGACACCTTGGAAAGCAAATCCTTAACATCTGTAGAATCGAAAGTACTTGAAAGAAATCCTCCTTAAAACGCTTGGAAGCTGCAGATCCTCAGTTTCCATCACTCAGTTCTATTTCTGGACCAGTACAAACTTGCTATAGTAGAATAAACTACTTCTCTCATCTTGCTGCATATTTCATACTTTACAATACTCTCTAGTAGCACATGCTGCTGAACTGCCAGATGGTATCCTGCAAACACAAGATCAACTTGAATAAAGACAAGGCCAAAAGAAAACTGTCAAATTACACTTTATTCTTATTGACAAAATAGGCAAAAGAAAACTGTCAAATTACACTTTATTCGTATTGACAAAATAGGCAAAAGAAAGATTTTGTGTTCAGAGATACAAATTCATTATTTGCTGACAAAATGCTCGTATACCCACACTGGGTATTTCCACTTTCAAACTACACTGAGTGGATCGTTAACAAGGAATTCTTCCTTATCCTAAGATAAGGATAACAAATGCCCATGAAACTAATTTCATGTGAAAATTTGTCACCTGCTTGTGGCTCCAATTTTACTGCTAAGTTCATGATTGGCAGCAAATAACTACATTTGGCCTCACCAAAACCATATGTAAAACTAAGATCATTAAATAATAAGCAGTAGCAGCATACCCAAAATACTTCTTGTACAAAGAACATTGCACTTGAACACCCACAAGCATTTACCCTTATTTACACGTTAGAGTTTGTATTCAACAGCAAGACTGATATATACAGAAAAACAGCAGAAACCTTAATGGCCCCAGACGAGAGCATATCTAGTGTTGACTCCTTGACATTTTTCCATACAGTTTCCCAGGATGTCTCAATTTTTTTCACTATATACTATTGCATAAAAAATAGACTTTACAAGAAGTTCAGTCCCCAGGTAATAATTCAGAATATTTCTATGTACTATTAAATGTTCACTGCACTCGGGAGCACTGGAGTCCAGGTCGGCTCCTCAAACAAAACAGGACATGTCAGGCGCTATCTATTTAAACACTGTGCTTCACCTTACGGACACTGAAATTGTTTAGCTGCACAATAATTACCCAGTGAGTTCCAAAGGCAGTTCCCTGCCACATAGAACCTCCCACTGCCTGGCAAGCAATGAAATCAACTTCTCCCTGCTTTCTGCACTTGGTATGAAGATGCACCACTGGATCTCTCTGTTCCTGCTGCCTTCTTGTTTAGTATTTCCCTTTGAGACACTATCAGTTTTGCCAAAGTGATCCAGTGTTAAATTCTGCATCAGATCCTGATTCTGAACATCATCAAACACAAACGTAAGGGCCTGTGGGTATGTCTGATAACCCATAAGTACTCTATCTAAATCCCGGATTCGTCTTCCATCTGCAAGCTGATACTTATCTCTTTTTGGTGGTTCCTTAGCAAATTCAGGTAGTGGGTAACTGATATAATCTTCATCAAAGAGGAATAGATCAGAGCTGGTTAATATAAGTGTTTTAGGTTGCAGTGAATTAGCGTTTTGGGCAGATCCTGCAACATTATTTACTTGAAATGCCAACACGTACAGAAGGATATTGAGGGATTGAAGATGAGTCAAACCATCCATCTTCTCTGCCACTAGAAAAGCAAGGTCCCCAATTTCCTCTTCATTAGGATAAATGAATTTTACTCTGCTAGAGTGAATCAGTTCATAATTCTCCATTTTTCCTGCAAGAAACACACATTATTATTCCTTCATATAGTAATAAACAATACTTTCTTAATGCATTATGTTAAGCAACAACTTTTGACAGCTGCAGCTGGAAGAATTCAAGATAATAGGTTAGGATGAAACTTGCAGCAAGATCTACATTACACAACCCAAAATAGTGTATAGGAAGTGCTGCTCCTGCTGAACTCAAGAAGCCATCACTGACTTCGCATGTGCAAACTTGATATTTAACAATTCTGTTCAAATAAGGCACATAAGGTAACTAAAGTCAGGGATTTTGCTTAAAGTACCGAGTAGGCAACAACTGATGAACAAATTTCCCTCAAAAGAGTGTTTAGGTGATGCCCCAAGTATGACACCTAAACTCACAACATGTAGAAAAGATCCCTTACCTGTGTTTTTACTCCCAAATTCAGAGTAGAAGTCTTTATCTACTGGTTCAGGTGAAGGTGTGCGTGCAAGCAATGACAGAACTGCCATGAGCTGCTGTATGAAGGTGTGAGTGTTGTAGCTGTCTCTTGTCAGGCAGGTGACTATGTGATCTGCAGAGGGTCCTGAAAGAAGATAGAACAGAAACCATTGACACATCTGCACAACCGCTTCAACTAGCATGCAACTGCCACTGAAGACGACTTCTTGCAAGGGTTATTTCTCCTGAAAACATCTATCATTACCCAGAAAGCTTTCAAGTCCTTGGAAAAGAATAATAGAATCCTTTGAAATCCTTCATAAAACAAAGAATACAATTTCTCTTGATTTAAAATACGATGTAAACTTACAATTTCACCGTTCTGCTATTGCTGTACAGGTTCAACCTTACCTTATTATTACGACTTATCCTACAGTAAAAACTTTTCTTTGTGAACTTGTTGTATACAAGGTCACTTTAAATCATTTCCACAAGAGAGATGCCCCCCTTCCACTGAGGTCCCAACACAATGAGAAGACATTTTAGAAAGCAGGACTGCATCACTTACATGCAGTGGGACTCTGAGGCAAAGCAACAGCCCAGAAACTTTACTCACATTATTTCCATTAAATCCTAAGTTGACGTGGTTATCCTTCATACGCTTTAAGTCTAAGACTAAGCAGACAAAAGAGAACTAGAAAAATCTTACAGCACAAGACTAACTCACCAGTAATCCGGAAGTACTGGTCAAACAGACCAACATTTACTGACTGCAGGTCATTAAGTTTTAGCACAAAGCAGCAAGAGAGGTGGAAAGAACTATTTTCACAATCTGAGTTTTCTTTGTTCCACAAAACTGTTGGAAAGGAATATAAAATAAAGTCAAAATAAAAAATTATTCTTCTTTCCATATGCAATTTTTCATATTAACACCTTATAGCTCTCTCACGCTTGAAGGAAGAAATCAAGAATAAAGTGGGAATAGTGGTTAATAACTTCTCAAGCAACAAATATGACCAAATCACCTTAACAGCATTTCTTGAAGTAGCTGCCATATCACACCTTTAAATCAGTAGATGCATTAACAAATCACTCGCATGAATAGAGTGCGCACTTAGACCTCCAAACTGAGGGAGCAAGAGCATCAATCAAAACTGGTACTTGAACTGAAGACGAACAAAATAGGCATTAAATTTGCAACTTTATTAAAGGATCAAAACAGCTCTCTTACCTGACTGGTGCTCATCAGCACGAATGAAAGAATCATCCAACAGAAAGTAAATAGCTTTTGTTGAGAGAAGCACGCAAGCCATCACTTCCACATTGGGAGTCTTGTAAAACAGAACCGAAGACCACATGAGATGCCTCAACTCTTCATTTTCCACCTAAGATGTAAATTGTATTTCATAAATCACTTGGTACACTTTGATATTTCAGGTAAGTTTCATCATCTTAGAGGCAACTTTTAACTACTAGTAAAACAAATTCAAAATCTGAAATATCTGAACATGCTACAAGCAAAGCAGAAGTTCACAACAAAGCTGCTAAATGTAATTTTTTCTTGAAAGCGGCAAAAAGAAAGAAGAGAAACATTCTTGAAGTAATTGTATCGAAGACGTACACTAATGCACTCTCCTGTTCTACATCAAGGCTCCTGAAGGCGAAGTACACCTGGCAGGATCCCAATCACTGTGGCACGGAACCAAAACAGAGTAACACAAAAATTTTTGACCAACACACTTCCAGGTTTCACAGAACCTAATTCTCACTTTTGAGTTTAATAAGAAAAAGTTTTTTACAATGTTGACAGGTCACAAGGCCTCTGAACACCTGCATCAGGCACACCTACCTCTGCAATGTTGCCATGGAAAAACTCAACTAGGGTATTTCCTTTCAGGCCAGCCACATACTGCAGAGACACAGAAACACGGAGGTGAACAGGAATCTGATTATCTTCTGTTATCTTCTGCAGCAGAAGTTCAGATGGATATAAAGATGACAGTGTCAGATGTGGCTTGCAAAAGCTAGAAGAGATCCAGAAAACACATTAAATCAAAATTTAAGGAAATATGAGAGCTCCTCCCCTGCAAAAATGAATACTTTATACTTCAGTCAGAAATCATGGCAACTTCTATTCTTACTAGTCTACTTTAAATGATTTCTCTCAAGCACAGCTGCCAACCTGCTGTGACCTGAGCCTCCAAGCACATGAAATGGGAACCCTCCTTCCACAAGAAAAAAACAAAAAAGACTGGCACATACAGCTCAGGCTGACCAGTCATACCTACCACAGCACCAGAATGAAAAAGTACTTCAATTCCAGGCCAAAACCAACTACAACAACTGTAAACACACTGGCTAGGCCACATTAACTTTAGCGTCATGCAACAGACCTAAGGGAATCATTACCTTGCTGACTGACCATGTCTGTTTGCCTCCACAACGTGATTTCTTGCAGCATCTGATTTGCTTGAAGCTTTGAAAATAACAATAGTCTTAACATCCTGCAGGAGTGTCCTTAAAAGACTGTAGATTCGTAGGAAGTGGAATTTCTCATGAGGTAGAACAAACACTGCTGTAACAAATCTGTATCCAACGAGTAACTCCAGCACATGTCCATCGGAAAATGAACCTTTCTGCTGGATGGAACCATGAGTTGGATGCAACACGAGTGATGCTAACGGAATCCTATTCAACTTAAATACACTTTCCAAGTCTTCTGTGCCTACCCGTTTACCTGGCAGTAAGCTGAAATCCACATTTACTATGTATAAATGCTGGGGCGTTAGAAATATCCAGCATGGATAGACCACACAGGGACTCTGGTCAGAAGATTTACAGACTGAAGAATAAAGTGCAGAACACAAAGCATTTTTTGACCGTTCTTTGTTACTGCCAGCTGACTCCGGTTGATGCAAGTTTTTCTGAACATTGTTTTTATTCCCATAAACAAGATACGTTGGGAAACAACCTTTTATTTCAACATCTTCTGCTGAAATGCAATTCAGTTCCATAAGCTGACAGAGAAATTCTTGGAGGTTTGCTTTTCCACAGTACAAGGTGGAGGTTGGTAACACTGGTGTGTAGTGTTGAGAGCAACACGTATGTAAACAGGAGTAAAAGTCTTGAAGATTTTGGGAATCTGAAACAATAAACAAGCAGTTGCCACTGTTTTTCAGCTTCAGTGTTAAACAGATTTCTGGCAGGAGAAAGCCAAATTCTGTTAGATCAGTATACGGAAAACACAGCGTTAACTTCAAGGCAGAAGAGATGTGCTGGCAATTTCCTCTCAATTCCTGATGAGGAATCTCAAACACAGCAAGCATGTCATCCGTCAAAACCAAACAGGAAGCAAACTGCCTGAGACCTTTATGAATGTGAATAGAAAAACTCCAGAGAATTTTGACTATGTCAACACTCTCCATTGCTGTGTTGTCAGACAGATGAGTATCTGAAGTAGTGCTGAACTCAAAAGTCTGTTCTCCTTCATGAAGTCCCATTTCAAAATATCCGTCTTCTTTGTCTATGCTTTTGGAATCACCTGGAGGGCTTCCTTTATTCTCAGTAAAGCAGAGCGGTGATCTCTGCACAGTCTGCGCTATCAAGGCAGAAAGGTGCTGGATAAAATCTTGGTTTGTGGCAGTGTAAGACATACAATTAAAAGGCAAGATGACAGTGTTACAGGGATCAGGCACCGCAAGGTGTTCTTCCTCTGGAGGATCCAAGCTTCAAAAGAGATATTGAGTAAGAGATTACAAGAGTAAGTCCAAGCCTGAGTTTAAAACCAGTCATAGCTACCTACAATTCACCATGCCGTTTCTTAGAACTTTGAGATTTACCCTTGTTGCAGTTAAGTCAATGTAATTACATAAAACATCTTTGCACTGCACAAAGCTATTGATTTTAAAGGCAGGTAATACGTAATTCTACGGGAAGTAAAAATTAACTCCCCTTCCATTTCCCAACCCCAATAATCACAGTGTTACGAGTTAAAGCACTCTACACAACAGCCCTTGCTGGGTTTGAAACTACCAGGGTTCAAACATTAAAAGCACTTCACGCCTTTACAACTATTTTCATTCAAAAACACGCAGCGGCAGGAATACAATCAGAGACTGTTCTGCCTTAAACGTTGGGTTTAAAAGTGTGGCATCCACTGTTATTATCCAAAAGCCAACAAGGACGTCAACCAGAGCTTCTATAACTAGCTTACCACATATGATGACCGCTCCCACATGCTTTGCATGAATCCAATAGAGAGGCAGGTGCCTAAGGAAAAGAAAATATCAGAAAGCTATTGGCTACTGACAGCAGCATACATGAAAAACAAAGTTAAGGTTGGCTCACACATTTTAAAGCTAGCCAGCTCACTGTGAAGTCCGGTTGCACTCACAGGCAGGCAGCTCAAAGCCACCCTTTTAGGAGCCTGAAACACTTTGTTTACTTTAGATCGGGTGTTCGGCTAAGACAGGAAAAAACTAAACTCTGCCACTGACTTGAGAACAGACCTGACCTGTGACCTACAGACATTTCAGCACACTACAAATTTTTAATGAAGTGGAGCAAAAAGGTAAGGGAACTTGACAAAGACCAACCACACTGGTAGCAGAGGAGGAGATTCCTCCAAGTCTTGCTGCCTCATTTCTTGAAGTCAGGCACACAAGAGACTTGTATGCAAAATAAATGACAAATAAATCACAATACAGACGCTATCAAACAGTAGGAGTTTGAAGGAGACAAATTAAGGCCATTACCTATTGATAACAAGGTCTTTCAGTCTACTAGCAAGAGGATCACCTTCCAAAAATGGGTATTGTCATAAGTCTCACATTCAGTATCTAAGTGGATATTAAATAATGTGATACTAATACTGGGTGACAGTGAAAATAACTCTCTACAACTCGCGTAAACTTGGATTATGCTTTTAAATCAGAAAGTGGACTAACTCCTTCAAATTTGGGACTGCCTCCTTTTCCATTACAATATCTCAGAGAATCAAAACAACTTCACTATGGATTACTAAAATGAGACATTTAATATCAGAAATAAGCTTGCAGGAACACTTTAAAAAAGCATAAAATCAACAGAAGGAGGACAATTACCTGATTTTTACATTTGGAGTCTGGTATTTCAAAGCATCTCTGGGGAACTGTATGGTCTGAAGGAGTCGAACCACTGGATTGCAAAAGACTGCTGGCTAGGACTATTTCTTCACAAATTATTTCTAGAAGAAATATAAACAGCTCTTAAAATCACTGAAGAAAACCCAAAGTGAATATCTAACAGAGTGCCAAACAAGCAGAATTAAAATTGTATCATCAAGATCTGATCATAAATCATAATAGCCAGGACAAAAGCAGGTACAACTTTAGTCTAATTACACATGCATGTTTAATTGCACTGAAAGTTGCAGTAAAGACTGCTAAAGCTCACTTTTTTAAGCCAACAACCAATTTAAATCTCAATACCAGGTATAAAAATCATTCACGTGATTTAGTTAAGAAAAAGGCAGGCTTGTGAACATCAACTCTTACCAACACACTGCCAGGCTGTTAAAAACCACAGCAGAGCTTAGTAGCATCCTCTCCAATTTCTACAGCAAGCACAGTATCTGTGCAAAACCTTCAACCAGACTCTAAAGGTCTGGTCCCTCAAATGCCCCTCAAGACAATTATCTCACCTTGCACAGAACCTGTTTGAAAGGTTTGAAGCTGAATCACCAGTAAGCATGAATGCACATAACCCAACATTCTCGGGGATACCTGCCTTTTTGCCTGTTTTATACTCACAGCACTGCACCGACATAGCAGATCTATTTTTATTATTACCACTGAGCCAGCTAGATCAAATATATTAATATGCAAACAAACAACAACATGAGCGTGGATATGTTTTTGGCTTGAGCATAAAAACTCTCGCACTTCTTTGGATGGATGCTAAAGTCTAGTAGATTACATCAAATAATTTCAGAGTCAGAGGAAACAAAGTATTCATTGAACAAATTACTGCGTTAGCAAGAAGGAAACGCAAATTGACAGGAAAAACATAACATGATAGTATTATTTTAGGCTTTCTGTTTCCTGCATAAATATTTAATCTTTTTCCATAAGCCATTTGCCAGTGACATTTAATTTGAATAATATATTATGGAAACAGATGGCATCTAGAAAAACTGCAGAGAAAACAATTCATAGAAACAGCATATCAGGAAATTAATTCCATTATTCATGATTTAAGGTCTAACAGTGAAATTAATTCCTAGCATATTCCCATTTTTCGAAATAGATTTCTCAAAATGAGTATTTTGAAGACAACTCTTGATAGCTGGAATGTACCAAATAATCAATTCTTATTGTTAAAGCTGAGAAATAGCCCCTCCTAGTCCTCATTTTCCCACTACTTATAAAAGCCTTCTCCAAGATACTAAAGAAAACTTAGGGAATAGGACTACAGTAAATAAATCCTGAATCTTGTACCGGTCTTTCTATAAAACACCCAAATATTTCAGAGATCTAGGTTTTATTTCTCCCATGACTCATTTGCTCTTAAACATTTACTTTAATAGGAGAAAACTATCGACAAATTAAACAGTCCTAGTGATTTCTAGCAGGCATTTTTACAGCTAGTCTTAAGACAGCAGGCTGTTCTATAGACAAACTGCCTCAATCCTCTACCTTAAATGCTTACTACTTTAAGACATGCATTGACTTAGCATTGGAAAAAATAGCACATGAAAAGTGATCTAGAAGGGCTACAAAAGCAAATTAAGTACATAAATAGCAACTAAATCTGTATCTAAGTTATCTGCCCTTTAATCAAATGCTGTCACAGCACTGATTTTGATAGTGAGCTAGGAAACCTCTACTGATTGTGCAGAAATCACAGCAATGGACTTTTTTGAAAGACCAAACTTTTCAGGCATGATTCTCTCCCCCATCCACTAATTTACTGGCAAAAAGCTGTTCCCACAAACTGAGACTATAATCCCCACTCTTTTAAATGGTTACAAAGGCTTCTCCCACCATTCACATCCTACTGCACTTTAAGTTTTCCATCAGACAAAAGCAAAAAAATGTATCTATCTTCGCTCAGTCACAAATGAATATTCAAGTCAGTCTCCTGGGCTCCTGCAAACAATGACAGATAAACCATTCTTCTAAGACCCTAATGCCACAGGCCCGCTTATTTGAAACACACAGTAAAAATAATGTTCAAGTAAGGTTAGCAGGCACTGTAGAGCACAACAGATGCACTGAAATCACAGGCTCAGTCAGAACACTAATCTCACAACCGTCTTTTACTCACTCCTTCCTCTGTCTTCCTTCAGGTTTGACAGAAACATAGCTCTTGTGAAAAAAGCAACAATGGAACAGATGCTTCTTGAGCTCACATTTTGCAGATCGAGAACAAGCAGAGAAGTAATTTCAAAACCCGTTTATACAAGCCCTGGTTTTCCATTAAGATAGGTATCTGAACAAGGGATCCAAGGTCCTCCGCTGGTGATTTCTGCAGGATGATGCAGTAAAAGGTCCTGCACCCAAACTTCCACTGCAGTTAATTAACACCACAGCTAACAACAGTTCAACTTTGCCAGTTCCCATACCTTCCACGTTCTAAGCCAATACTACCAGGTCTTGCTGTTTGGTCTCGGTAAGCCCTATATCTGTGCACATAATATTCATGTATATCAATGCAGCTTAGAAAAGCAGAACCAAGAGGCTCAGCCCAGCAGCACGATACATACATGATTACCTTGGCTGGAGCTGACAGGACGAGGCAGAGAGGGAGAGGAAGGACGAACAGTAAGAGAAGAACAGTTTGATTTGGAGCTGGTAGCAGTGAGCCTGGAGTCCTCACTGATCTAATAAAGAAAGTATGCAGTGATTAAAGAAAACAACTAAATACACAGGACACATTAGATCCTGAACTGAGTCTACACAAGCTTTCTCTCTTTTAGTAAAAGGAAAAATAGTGCCAGCTTTTTTTTTGCAAGGGGTGCCACATCCTCCAAAGTTTCTATTTTCACACTATGTGTAACGCCACTAAGAACTCATTTAGAGAAGTCATTTTGATCACTAATCACTACTGACAAAACTTGCAGCAAATTTCACAAACCACAAGGGACTAAAAATAGGACTTCTATGCTGCAGCAACAGCTTCTGATAAGTTCTGATCACTAAAGTCCATGGCTAGCCAACTGCACAGCACAGAGACACACAACAGAAGGCAAGGAGGATTCAGATTTCTGATTCTCACTGCTAAATACCCACAAAAAAAAGTTCGGGACTCATTTCAGTACTCTGCAACACAAGAAGTAAATTCACACCTCTGCAATACTTGCACAAGATGCAAACTATGGCTGTTAAGGTCAAGTGCATATTCACTGTGCACATCATTAAGCCATTTTATCTTTTTCTCCCCCTTCCTCTCTTACAAAAGCCAGCACAAAAAGGAAGGTCAGGTAACGACTGAAATTACATTGAAAACCAAATAGGAAAAAAGCAATGTTAAACGTTCATAT
Organism: Clamator glandarius; assembly: GCA_033459285.1. Classification (NCBI taxonomy): domain Eukaryota; kingdom Metazoa; phylum Chordata; class Aves; order Cuculiformes; family Cuculidae; genus Clamator; species Clamator glandarius. Next base: position 1,675,631 of record JAUNZM010000044.1, read on the forward strand.
CACACTAAAGCACAAAGAAAACGTAAACATTTCAGTGCTAAGGAAAGTTTAATGAATTCCACTTAGATCTAATTACTAGCAGCTTTTTGGGCACAGTACATTCTCCTCCTATCATAGCAAACTCACCTTTTTATCAGAGTTGCTCAGTTTGTATTTCACCTCCTTTGCTTTCTGAATAGCTTTTAGTACTTCCACAGTGTCTAATTCCTTTTCTGTTGTAACAATGTTATCCAAACAGACCTAAAAAAATGTTTAAAAGTCTAAAAATATTGAAAACAAGGCAGCTCTGCCTTTTAACGTAATAACCAAAAATCATTTTGGCTTGATGCAAACTATGAGCACCTTTGTAAACATTAGACAAAAACAATTACTGCATTAAACATTGTTAGAACATATGAATTTAATGCAAATTTAGAAATGTTTGGTGACCATAACCCCTTTCTAGCACAACTGCATTGCAATATTAACACACTGTTACCCAAGAGGGAAGTTTATACTTGGATCCAGGAGCACAGATGACTAATGTTAATACTGTTTCATTCTCCAAAGACCTTCTCCAACACACACCAAAATCTCATCAGATTTTCAGAATATTCACACGAAATTATTCATCAGGCTTTAAAACCCGGTTTTCTTCCCAAATTTGGCTTCAAAGGCAGAACTACGCATTAGCTTACCTCTGCAGCCCTGTCCCCAAACTGAGCAAGGACTTTGGTCCGGTAATCAGGGATGATGCTCAATGGATTGTTGGATAAGATCACCTTTTCTAAGCATGGGAGGTTTCCTATATTTTTCACTTCATCAATCTGAAACATTTTGAAGAAAAAGATGAAAGTATATTGGTTAGATGGAAATGATCATATAGACTGAGCATTTCTTCCATAAACCACATACAATAACCAGGAAAAACTACTACAGCCACTTATTTATTTGCAGTTCCACCCACTAAAAAAAAATTGCTTGTGTTCTAAAGCACAATTTGACACAAAATCAAGTGTTACCTGTTCTATTTTGTTGTTGCTTAGATCCAAGTTGACTAACGAGTACAGTTTGTTAAGACCACACAGCCTTTCCAGCTGATTTCCTGCTAAATTCAGAGTTTTGATGTTTCCCAGTTTTGTGTGAACACCCTCCAGCGATGTAACCTTGTTGTAGGATAAGTCCAGGTGAACAAGGTTGTAAAGATGCTACAAAAGCACAGAAAAAACATGTCATACATTCATTAACATTAAACAATATTAAAGACATTGTATTATGGTTTGCTTATTTTTTGTGCAAATGTTTTCATGTTGGACACAGCCTAGCTTGGAAAAACATGATGTGAAACTGTTCAGTATGCAGTTTCAAGCTTGTAGAAAGTAACTTCCACTGCATTTTAACCAACCCAGACACAGTGAATGATTTTAGTTAAGAACTAAATGTTGTACATAAAAAGAAATTAAAATATCTAAAGTAAGAAATGCACCGTGGAAAACGTTCTTCGCATTATAAAGGACAAGCTATTTGTGCTTAAACCACTCTCTATGAGGAAGATGAGCATCATAATTCTGAAGCAAGAAAATCTGTCTTCTAAGGTCCCAGGCAGTTTGGACAAAGAAATTCACCTTCAAAAGCACCACTGACCTGTAAATTTTCTACCAGAGATACCCCATTGTGACTCAAATCCAAGAATTCAATCTTCGGAGTTAATTTCTAGAAAAGTAGAAAAAAACACACACATTAAATCCATTTTAGCTTATGAATCAGGCCATGCTTTCTTCAATATCAGCAGACCAACAACCTAAGGAAAGGTATCAAACCAATGTACTGTTCCTTTTTTCAGCTTCTGGTATTAAAAAAGCATTCCGTATGACCTAGTGCAGCAAAAGAGTAGAATCTTCCTCTGGCAAAAACCAGGCTACTCTAAGTTGCACAGAAACTTGGATTAAGATGATAGTACCAAAAACCAGACCAAATTGAGTGACTTTTTTCCATGTTTTGCAAGCTCACATAAGCCTCTCAAAAGTGCACTGTAACCCAGAAAGTCCTTTTTGAAGGACTCAAATTTGATGCCGAATTTTGATGTTAATGTATTTGCATCTGCTTTATTTTGGTTATCTCACTAATGATTTGACTCATGGCCAAGGCCTGGGATCAGACCTGAAGAACCCTAAGTCTACATCACAAAAAAACCTAAACAAAACTGTGTTCTAAGTCCATAATCTCTAGCTGAGCTACAGACATAACTCTTACTTCACAAGAGAAGTTCAAGTAAGAAATAATGTCCATATTTGACGTGTTCTTGTGATTAATGCTAATTCTTTTATTACTAATTGATTTACAAAACATAATTTTAAGGTACTAGTAAAATACTCCTAATAGTGTTTCTATGCTCTTCATGTTGTTTTGATGTCAAGACAACTGCCAAGCCAGCCACAGGTTTTCAAATAGGCAGGAAGCTTCAGCCTTGGGAACACTCCAACACTGAGCCCAAGAGGTGTTTCATCCTTTTTCTAAAAACGCGCTTGTGGAAGTGGCCTCAGGCCAATGCAAACAGTAAAAGCGTGTTTCAAAGTCAGTAATTACAGCAGTGTCACCTACAGAGCTCAGAATGACAAACTTGTCTCCTTTAGCAATATAGAAGTAGCAAAAGAAAAAATCTCCTAAGCATTACCTTGGGTCGGTAATGAACATGAAACACAAATGAAAACATTTCAGAAAGAAGATAAAGCAAACGAAATCCCTGCTGTGTAACATGCCACAGCAGATCACTCATACTTTTTTTTCCACACCAATGAAAAGATATTTCTTACCACTGAGTCATCAATTTGAGAGATGCTATTGTGACTCATATCCAAAGTTGTTAAAGTTCTCCAAGTTGGGATAACTGCTGTCACTGGGCAACTTGAAGTCGCACCCTCTGGCTCCCACTGATCAAACTCAGAGGCCTCAGGCACGAGGATTTCCTGTTTTAGACAAGCACAACAAAATATTAGCTTTCCCTGAAGATTTAAGTGTAACAGCTTTGAAAACAATCCAAACAACCGTACCTAATAAGGCAGATTTCTAAGCTTTATAATCACCTAGATCAAACAGGAACTCACTCTTACCTTCATTGACGTAGCTGAAAAGCGAACACTCATTGTGGCCAGCGCATGTTTTGATGAAGTCAGCCCTTTGATAAGCTTTCCCCCACAATGACTGATCTAGTTAAAAAAGTTAAATTCAGAAATGCTAGAATAGACAAATATGAGAGGCAGCTAAAAGCTTCAATAGCACGTGCCCTACCAGTATGGAAAGCAGTTGCAGCACTCTCTTAATCTCCTGAGAATATCAGGTCAGAAATAGCAATATTTAGTAAAACTAAAGCGAGAAATTGGAAGCAACTACAGAAAAGCAAAATCACAACATTTGAACAAAGCTTCTCTGTTGACTTTCTACCTGTCCTGTGCTCTTCAAGGTGACACTACTTAGGCAGTTTAAGTGGGCACAGATGCCTTTATTTAGGTATGTTTTCTGGTTTGGTTTTTTTTGTTTATTTTTTCTATTATCGCCATTAATTTGTGGACCCTGGACACCCTGGATTAGGTCTTCTGCATGTGCTGGAAATAACATTCTTTTTCAATTACCAATTCTGAGACAGGCAGCAGACCTAGCATTGGCAGAGCCCCTATAAAATTATGAGCAGTATCACAGTCATACCTCTATTTGATGAAGTGATTTGAAAATTGACAGATCAAAAGGCAACAGATGCTCCTGAATGTTACTGGTTCCAAAAGGTCCCCCTGTTCCAGTGACCTAGTAATCAACATTTAGAAATTAGGGCACCCAGTTCAACTTATCCCCATTGCAGAGAGCCTTGCACAGAAAACAGCACAGTCTCATTTGGAAAGACAGCCAAGGTTCCAAATGATTTTTCAAGAACAGAACTTATGGGTTAACTCTTCAGGAAAAAAAAGTTGCTCCAGCTAAGTGTACTGAACCTGAAGCACTGAAGTTGAACTGCCACCTGGTGCTTGTGTTCTGTAGCACATGGGCGTGCAGAGCAAGCAGTGTCAAAGTTACTCAAAAAAGTCACTTATTTGGTAGGAAAACACAAACTAGATCCTGAGAATAATTTTACATTTTACATTTATTCTGAAATGTTATTTTTACCTAGAAATTCAGGGCCATCTCATCTATGAAACTGAAGGGTTTGTTAGGTTGTTTGTTTTTTTCTTTCAACTTTCATATACAGTCAGACAAAGAAAGACAACAGGATTTAGAAACACATGCATGTATGCACATATATACATATACACTGGCCTAACCACAGCATCTACAAAGAATGCAGGGCTGAAGCGACTAATATTGATTTGTTTCCCCTTTCCTACCAGCACCCAGTAAGATTCTGCAGCTGCATCTGTACATCTCTGCTGGAGAGACCACATCACACAGGAGAATCAACATCTTTGGCAGAATAACACCCTGTTTAACATTGACTTCTAAATGCTTGCAGGCGTTTACATAGTAAAGTTCTCATGCATTCAACCTAGACTCCAAAAGTCACATCAGTCTGGTAGAAACATCTCCAATACTTGTGCAAGTGAAACTCACCTTTAAATACTTGAGTCTACAAGTGAAATCTAGAATATGACCTAGATCTGTTTTAGCATCTCCATTAGCGCAGGTCGGCTTCCCCTGTAGCAGCTGCTGAGTGACAGCGTATAACTGCAGGGGTCTGATGGTGAAGACTTCTCCAGCCATCAACAACTGCTCTCCTGAAACACAGAGGATGATAGTATCAAACAATGCTGCATCGGTTACGAATGAATAAATGGTACACAGTAGATCTAATGTTAGAGATTAAACGTAATTTATATTCTAAACTCACAAATGACATACTAAAACAATGTCCTTTTTCACCACGTTAAACCAGAATGGCTGAATTAAGATTATTTTTAGCACCAGGATAATCCAGGTGTGCAAATGGGTATTCAGCATACAAACCTGAAGCTCCTACTGCAATTAATGGCAGATTTCTTTCAATTTTAACAGGACTGGAAACCAAGTTAATTTATATAACTTAAGAGTTACTAAACTTTTTCCAAGCTCTACGTAAGGTCTACAACAGCTAGTATTTATTCTATATGGAAAAAGCAGTGTCTGCCATCTAAACACCAGATGGTACATCTTTTGCTCTGCTGCCTAACATCAAAATTATCATGGGTTAATCATTTCACATGCCTCCTGCTGTTAATGGATAGGTTGGAGCTGTTGCAGTTACAGTAAGTGCATTACACTTTCATCTATCAGCCTCAGAAAAGCCCAACTGACCAAGAGGGTCTCACGTTCCCTGAATTCTGAAGAATAATATTAAAGTTAGCTATGTAAAGTGGTCTGTTGCATTTAACACACACTGTCAGGACTCATTGACACAAACTTCCTTGGGGGTTACATTAAAACATACTGAACAGAAAGCTTAAAAGCTTCTGATCACCACTACCACAACCTATTCTTTAAGGACACAGATTAGCAGGCCCCTTTCAAAACCTGAAGTTGCTCATCTGTAGCTGCACCACCTTTACAGCTCCTCCCAAAATGCAGCTTGAATCAAAGTGCAAACAGCAAGAAACAAGCAAAGAGAAAGAAGGGGAAGAAAAAGTCTCTTAAGCCTGACATGGAAAATTCAGATGCTGTTTGGAGATCCTTTATCACAGGCATATGAATGCAGGCATACAGAGGAAACCATTTCCAGTTCTTGCAAGTTCTAAGTTCTTTACCTTTGTGGAAGAGTTCTTCAGCCAATGCAGCGGTGATCCCATTGATCTCCTGCAAAGATTAAACAATCGTAATCAAGTGTTATTTACATACACGATCCTGATTTTTCAATATGCTGAAATCTCCCTTTTTCGCTACAGTACAGGACTTTTTAGAACAGAAATCAACTGTGATTATGTCTTACAGATTTGTTTGAAACCTGATAATATTCCATAAAAATAACCTGAAACTATTTAATGATTTTCATTTCCAAAATGGAAGACAATTTAAATCACATCTCATATCTAAAAAGGGCAACAGCAACTAGAGTAGATATCACTAGCCATCGTCAGCCCACTCTGAAAGAAAGCTTGGTTTTGAGGAAATCGTTGCAAGTATAGTACTCTTCGAGGAACTATTACAATATAGCACTCTTTAGTTGTAAACATTAAGACTAACCTAACACACCAAGCACTAAACATTTCCTCCAAATACCACTAACACACTCAAAACTTTAGATTCACAGGTCTATAGGGAAGAAGAGATAAAAACTAATTAATCTTCTGCACTTCAACTCTATTCTGCTTGCTGCAGAGTTACTCAAAAGTCCCTTTTTTCCCCATCTTCTCCACCCTTCTGGATGGTCCCAGATGCTGACCGATTCCAGGCACTGACAGCTCCAGGAGGAAAGAAAAAAGCTGAAAACTCAATGCAGGGATTTGTTCTTTCTTAACCTGAAGGTGCACAAAGATCAGTACAAGTATTTCCCACCTAGGCATGCTTCTTTCCACAAAAAGCAAATGCTCTGTGCAAGTCCAGGAACGATTCTGGCCCACAAAAAAGAACAAAATAAAACTATTTGTGATAGCAAAGCTTCCCCTAGACACACACATCTTAAGGTAGCTGCAAAGGATGAACAGACATTATGGATCATCACGAAATGAATATTTGATGAGTATACTCCACTGACAAATCCCTGATGATTCATAACAAGGGAATAAATCCACAGGACATCTGCAGCAGACAGCTCAGCTCGTGCGATGAGGCAAGCGCTTTAGAAAAGCACATTCTTGATACAACTGAAACCCCACTCACTGAGGGTGAACAAAGCCTCTACACTACAGTTTTGGGAACAACAAGCTAGAAGCTGCATTCCAAACAAAATTCAACAATTCTGTCTCTCATTTGAGTAAGTCAATTACAGTTATCTGGCACACAGAGACTTAATTGACAACTGCAGCCTGTATCCCTTTCGTCATCTGGGACACAAGAGGAGAAATTTTTTCTATGTTTATAAACAAGATCTTGACTTAGACTGTGCAGTAGTGACTAGCACAAAAAAAAAAGCAACTTTATTCCTCTGTCAGCTCTACAAGAGACCTCTGTCTCAGCTTTAACTACTTACAGGCATCAAACCCACAGCAGTCCATTGTTTGCAGCTGCCTCTGAACAGCAGGTTGTGGGTATGCAATTTTTTTTCTTGCAAAAGCTCCTATCTGTAAGTTAACAAACTAGATCTTCAAAGATGACAAAGTATAAGACAATGCAAAAAACCCCAAGCACCACGTATCACTGCAGGCATTCTGTTCAATGTCAAACAATGTTCTACCTCGTCACACGCAACTGCTTCCCCTTGCCAGGCTGTACCTGGTTTTCCCTAAGACACAAAGGTTTTAATATATTTATGGTAGGTATTACAAATCCATTTGGTTCTATTAATCTGGGAAATAAAACTAAATAACCACTACCAAAAATATTATGAATAAGCATAAATATTGCAACCTTCCTATACAACTTAATGAAGCAATATCAGGGATTAGAACGTCTCATGCACGCACACGGGCTGCCTGGTAACAAAGGTATTTTAGAAGATCAAAGTTCTGGGGGAAGGTTATTTTCCAGTAGAATCACTGTGGCAAATATTTAGCTTTTCTGCTGAACACTTAACTTTTTTTAGTAAATATTTAAAAGTCCCTTGAAGTTCCAAGCAAAACCAATTGAGTTTATACCTCAAGTCAGACACCCCTAAAGCAAGGAAATGCAGATTAAACAGCAACTTTGCCCTCCATACAGAAACACAGTATAGAAACAGTGAAGCATTCAAATAATGCTAGTTCTTTGGAAAAGGAAAAGGATGAATACAGCAAGATCAAAAAATAGTCTAACCGAAAACCAAAAGAGGAACTAGAAAGAATTTCTACCTGCATAAATACCTTTGTTGAAGTTACAGCATTAAACCATTAATGAAAGACTCAAAAAATGGGGTAGTCAGAGAACAGAAAAATTAAGCTACTTCCTTGTGATCAGGAAGTTTGCTCCATCTGGAGAGATTTGTCCCTATGTTATCACACACATTTTCAATATATTTAAAACGTACAATCCATTTTAGAAAGCCTGATCATGACAAACCAATCCTTCTCAGTCAAATCTGCCAGGCAACAGGAACCCTGTGAAGCAAGCCTTCTACAGTTCATTTAAGTCAAACCCTAAAGTCCTACCAGGATAATTACAGTCATGCAATATGACTAAAACAGATTTTTCCTTTGTTTCTAAAGCTTAATTAACACATCTAATGGGCCACTTGTGACATTTTGAAGTCTTTATACTAAACCATGAAGGGCCATCTCAGGACATCCCACCCCAAAGCAATTACTGCTCCTCCTTTCCTTTGAGTTCCCCAGTGCGTTTTCCTCTTTATGAAGCTCATTCCCCACCTTACAACATGATGCCTTACTGAAAAAATGCCTAATTATACACAAGAGATGGATGAATAAACTGCAATATGAAGATGAAAGCCAGCTATTGCTTCTTACTTCAAGCATCCCTTACCATAAAGTTGTGTCTGCTGCCTGGAGCTATTTCTCCAGAGGCCACTCCATCAGTGCACTTCTCATGGAGAAGCACTATTTTTCTTCATTTGGGCTTCTGGAAACTGTTTCAGCGTGAACCACAGCTCTAACCATCAACCACTAAGTAGGGGTGTTGGGGGGGATCAGTTATACAGTGTTCCTTCAGAGAGCCAGCACTACTGACTTCAGCCTAACAATCAATTCAGCTTCAGATTTATTCATAGTTCCCAACTATCCTGCCAGTGCTCATCTTCTCCTCTCTGAGAACATTTCTTGCCAGCACAGTACCTAGTGCAACAAAAAGTGGTGTCAAAATCTTAAAAATACACCTTGTTAGTTACATCGTGCAAAATGCTGAAAAAGAACAGAATCAGCTGTTTTGTGAAGACTCCACACAACTCTCTCCTAGTCAGAAAACCAGGGAACATCATCCAAGCCTCCATTTTATATGCTAAAAACATAACTTACATATAAATGAAAGTGCAGGAAGTGTGACAAAACCTTTGGAGCAGTAACAGGGAACTTGACCAGCAGGGTTTGAAGGTAGACCTCCAATTCCTTCTGTCTTTTCTCCACCAGGCTTTTGGAATTTTTCCCAATAATCTTCTTGGGCGGTAACAGATTTTTATCTATTTTCTTTTCTGAAACAAGCTGAAAGACAAAGACTAGAGTTACTACTCAACTCACCACCTCAACTTGCACAAAAAATGCAACAAAATACATTAAGTGCACATTGCCTTATCCTGATAAGATCCGAAAATAAAGTTACTTCAGTAAATCCTTCTATTTACTTCAAAAGCTTTTGGATTTTTCAGAAAGATCATTTTATTATAAAACGTTAAGATCAATAACAGCATTTCCTGAGAGAATCGCTTACAGTACCACAGGGCAGAATGTGGACAAGATAAACCAGAACTGGTATGTTTCTCAGAAAGCAGACCCATCTTAAATATAATGGGTTTTCCCTCATTTTCATCTGCTTTTAACCAGCACTGGTTAGTAACTACCCAGTGCTACTGTCTAGGGGCAGTTTCATCACGTAGCCCTCCCAGAAGAGAGTCTTTGGTTCAACCCCGCTTTTGGTTACCAGATCAGCTGATCATAAACATCTCTCTTGTCAAAAAGCTTAATGACTCTAGTCTGAACTCCACTCTTTCTGATAAAAGCTTCCGTCCAAGGCTAAAGTTGTCCACATCAACTGCCCCCACATCAAGAGGGAAGCATAATAGCAGCAAGTAATATTGTTCACACAAAAAAGTCTGCGGGTCAGATGGTATCTGGTGAATAGTCTGTCTCTTTAGGACAGAATTTACATCCCATTCCACAGAACTATACAAACCGTACAAGTTTTTATAAGAGACAAAGGACACAGTTTTAATTTCCTTACCTTTTCATGCAAGTCATGGAAATCACTGTAGCGATGCTTGACTGTCCACTGATGATTGCCAACGCTGACCTGAATAATGTACACCTGAAAGAAGAAATCCAAGTAAGGGAACCGCAAACCACATCTTAAAGAGAAGCTGATTGTGAGATGTCCTGGTTAATGTAGCACTATAAGGTGATTCTATATTCAAGTATCACAGTTAACTGAAAGCTAATCCAAAATCTAAGGTGACTTCACCAGTGCAGGAAGCCTAATCTCATTCACAAGGATGAGATTACGTAATGCTCCACACAAACATGCAGATGTTTTTGCATGTAAAACAGTTGCTTTTATTTTTGCAACCCAGAGGTTAACAATCAAGTTCTCTAAGCTACTTTTTTTGTCTGAAGACTTCTGCTAAATCAAGTTAGTATTCACAGCTGTTCACAACAGCCTGAGACGGCAGCTTCACTTCTTCAACCTATAAAGTTCCACAACAGGCAGAGGAACTTGGCAACCATCCTGCTGCCAGTTCACAGCTAAGCAGAAATCTGGAGCTTAACCTTTCTGAAGTCTAGACAAATCCTTGGGTCGATTGGATGTTAACTGGTTTAGTCCTTTTAGCATAAAGCACACAAGACAGCTTCTTGTGTTACAAGACTGCAGAGTTACAGAGAGACTTACAGTTGTGCCCAAAGAATCACTACAATTATCTAAAGCAACCCAGCATTTCTTTACACAAAGCTAATTATTTTTAGCCATGCATGTACTGAACAATTCAATATTTCCATTGTAGGTGACTGCCCAGATGGAACACTACCGGTTCTGCAGGAAACTCAATCTACTTTTGGATATGCCAGAAGCAAGCTATCCCACAGAAACTTCAAAGGTACAAAATAAAAGACAAAGAAAACAAACAAAGCTAGTCCTACAGCTACTTGAAGATAAAAAATTAAACAAACTCTTATCCAATCCAGCTCTACTCCTTGCAGAAAACACTAATTCACTAATTCGTAATCAAATCTTGAAAATATTTAAATACACTTAAGAACTTGCTTACTACCACAGATCACGCAGACCTGACTCATAGCTGCTATGAGAATGATGCACATCTCATTGCTAAACCCACTTGAGAAAACAAAAAGCATCAACAGTTCCAATTTGTTATGTAAAAGGCCAGTTTTCACTTACAGGCCAGCATGATACAAAACATTAGACAGAATACCACTTGCATTTAGAAGACTGCTCTCACACTAAGTACTTTTTTCTAAGAGTCTGACACTGGCTCAGCAAAAAAACCCAAGTCCTAGCAAGAACTGAATCGAGAGGTCTAATGCATGCAGTGAGTGACACATCCGTGTTCAGATGAGTGCTGAATGACTGCCTACACAGAACCCCAGTGTCAAATTGAGGCCCGTGTCTGCTTTCCTGTCTTGTTATGCTGGGAAACAGGAGACCAGGATTATTCACTGTGACAGTGTTAAACTAGAAAAGCAATAACCTGAGCATTCCTAAGTTCCTCATAACCCAAGGAGAGACTCAAAGAAACCATAAGACTAAAGTTGGAACTAAAGGGCTACATTTAGAAGCCATAATAAAAAGACTAGTTCTTTTTAAAATCTGACTGTGCTAAATTACAGCAGATTATGCAGCATAGTTAAATGCCAAATAGAGGACACAATGCAAAAAACCCTTGGATTAGACACTGAAAACTCCGTAAGCTTCACAGCTCTCACCTCTGTATACAACACAGGGTAAATATATAAAGGCTTCCTATCCTTTTCCTGAAGCAGCATGCACCCACCACTTCTAGAAACAAAGCACGGAGCCAAATGGATAGTCTTGGCAGGAAAATGCCTGTTAAAGTGGTGTTTACATGCACGGATGCAACTCCTCCAATTAAGTCTCTAAAAAGGCATAGCAGAATGCAGCCAGCGCCAGCCGTACGTCTCCACCCCTCATCAGTACGCAGATGACAGCAGCTGACTTCAAACATCCACAACATGCCATTATCTTAAAAAAATAAAAACAAATGCAACATGTGCTACAAAGACTTGTTTCAATAGAGAAATCAATAATTTTAAAGCAAAACCAAGCTAAGTTTCTCAACAAGTCATATACATATGACCTGCAATTAATTCTGAGGGCACTAATATGACAAGTTTAACGTCCTTCAAGGACCATTTATCAAGCCAACTGCCATTATAGAAGCCATACATGGTAAGATGATAAAATTCATCATTCTGCACTGTCTCCCAGACATAAATACACTATGTGAAACCTACATCAATATTGATGCCATATACAGTATTTCTAGTGAGCCAAAACACAAGAAGGTTTACAGTCACAGGTTTTCCTCCTTCCCAGGTCTCTGCTAAACTCTCCTGTGTACATCTTGTCTCATATGTCAGTTGTTTTGGCTAAGTTCTTCTTTATGAAGTGTTTGGCATATCTGCAGGGCTGTATATTTTCATGATTTTTCTAGCCAGTCACTGCAAACTCTCCACAGTTAAGTACTCCCACTGCTGAATGGCATGTCTTCATCTCCCTAAATACATAAAGGTGAAATGTTCACTAAAAAACCTTTTAACTGCTGATAAAGGCACCGCAGTGATTCCAGGTTGCCTTTTGTTTACTTCTTGCACACATTACAACACCCCACTCATCTCACTTTCCATGGAAAACTTGCATTTCTACAGCATCCCTCATCCAATTCAGGTTAAGAAAAAGACAAGCCCCTCGCTTCGCCGGGCACAGAGCTGCCCACAGGTGCGACAGCAAAACTCCAGAGCAGAGATGCAATCGCATCTCCTCCTCAAGCAGTCAATTTACACCCACCATTCAAGGGAGCCACGGTATTTTCCTCGAATATCAAGGGTAGTATTTATATTAAAACCAGCTGCAAATGACAGGAAAAGCAGGAAGGCAATTTTAGGCCAAACAAATGCACAGCAGGAAACAAATGAAGCACAGGCAGCCTTGAGGCCTTCTAGCAACAAGCCAGCCTTCAGTGAGCATCTGTGCTGTGTGGGCCAGCACACGCAGGAGAAATATCTAGTAGAAGCGCTCATATTTTCCCAACACAACAGGAAAAAACCCCCATGAACACTGCCGTATTTTCGTTCCTGCTAGAATTTGCGTTCCACCCTAACAACTCCAAAAAGAATCACATTTTTGAAGGTGCCTTCAAGATGACACAGAACTGTGGGCCTCTCTGATATATTTTACAGGGCTTAATCTCACAACTGTCAAACAGACATCACTAAAATGTCTCCTTCTTCAGAGACTGTGAGCTCTGAAACACAGAGCACAAGAGAAAAATGATTCACTCAAAAGCAAGGATGTAAACAGGACCACTGCCACTTTGACTACTATGTGCTGATGGACAAAGATGTTTTCTTTAAGGATAATTCCTTTCTCACCTTTCCCAGATTTGGCTGACTTTTACACCATCTAATCCCTTTACTCAGCTCTTCACCACATCTTTAAGTGCTGCTAATTTAATCTTGAACACTAAAAGCAAATGCTAATTCTCATAACACATTTCACTTCGTGAATACTTTTGCAAAATAGCTGGTTGTGTTTAAAGATCCTACATTCCCAGTGGATCTTCACACACAAACTGGCTGCAAGCTTGGAGTCCTGCTAACAACATTAGGAGCTGTACACGCAGGTAAGCTTAATGCCATGACTCCTTCAAAAACACAACATGAGAATCAAAGTAGGACAAAATACTTGTAAATCTTTCTTTTCAAACTTTTTCCCAAAGGCTGGCTGTACCACAACACTAGTTTGCAGGCTGAAGCAGCAAAGAAGCTAACATGTCACCTGCCGTGTGCGTAACCTCGAATGGAATAAGGGGGCAGATAACATTTTGACCTTTTCTCAGTTAAATTTCCTTGAATTTCTTGTTCACTTGTATTGCAAAATACTCATGGAAATTCTCACCACCAATGTGAACACCACCGAGTCTTGGTTCACAGGTGAAGAGGCAGCTTCCAGTCACCAAACCACAATCCTCACCACAACTCTTGGCTGACTGGGGACCGTAGAAACAAGCTTGCTTGAGGGATGAACCACATGCTAACACAGACAGTGGCAACACCTCAGCAGCGCGGTGTCCTCTTTGTGACTAGGCATTACGAAACCAACGCGACAAAGAGGTGAAGCAATTTCCAAGAACGTGTTGTAAGTTTCTAACCAGCTCCTTCCCTGAACACTCATGACAACTCTGTAAATCTGGCTGCTCCTCACCTACAGTCATTCCCACACAAGGATGTTTCAGGAGTTGTCAATTAGAAGGGAGTTAGGCCCTTCATGTACTACAGCTGTGTAAAACCTTTGTCCTACAGAAAACTCAGAAAGCCCTTCCATTGCTCTGTTTTCTCCAGATACCTTTTCAGAGGCAATAACCTGAAATATTATTTTGAACTATTACACAACTTGACAAACACTGCCTTTCTGGACCATTGCTCCCCTTTCCCTTTTAGGTTCATACATCAGGGAGAAACCTGATGTCACGATGTGCTTTCTAGAAAAAAAGAAGCAGCATTCAAATCACTCTAAAATAAGGCAGGAGCAGAAAACATTTTTAGTTACATAACTAAAGGGTGGTGTGTTTGAGATGTTTTCTGTCTGCAATTATGCTGAGGTTTGTTTTATGATGAGCTTCTTCCTGAAAAACAGACCAATTACCTCTTGCTACAGCGTGACCAGTTAAAACAGAAGTCATGCATCAAAAATATAATTCCTTCCCCGTACAAAAATGCTGCTGGTAATCTTTCCTCTTTTTTTTCTGTTAGGTAAGAGAAAAACTGCCTATGCAAAATCAGAATGTCATGAGTTGGAAGGGACCAGAAAGGATCATCGAGACCAACTCCTGTCCCCACATAGGACAACCCAAACATTCACACTGCGTCCGAGGGCATTGTCCAAACCCTTCTGGAATATTATCAGGCTTAGCACTGTGCCTGCTTCCCTGGGCAGCTGTTCCAGGGCTCCAGCACCTTCTGGGTGGAGAACCTTTTCCTAACATCCAACCTACACCTCCCCCAGCACACCCCGCTGCCATTCCTTCAGAACCACCTGGTTTCCTCTGAAAACAAGATCAGCTTTTCAAGAAGGCATTTTATGGTATTTTCACCTGAAGGAAAGGTCACTCGTGGACTCACAGAATGGTTTGGGTTGGAAGGGGCCTTAAAGCCCTTCCAGTTCCACCCTCACAGGGACACCTTCCACTGGACCTGGCTGCTCTAAACGCATCCCACCTGGCCTTGAACTCCTCCAGGGATGGGGCAGCCACGATTTCTCTGTGCTAGCGCCTCACCACCCTCATCGTGACGAATTTCCTTCTCACACCTAATCCAAATCTTCCCCCTTCCAACGTAAAGCCATTCCCCTTCACCCTATCGCTCCATACCCTTGGGAAAAGCCCCTCCCCAGCTTTCTTTACACCAATTTTCCCGTATTTAGCTCAGCTTTAAGCACTGCCTTTACCCAATAACCATCTTCCACAGCTGAGGGAGCCCGGGAAGGAGGCAGCGCAGCTCCCACCCCGCTCCCCCCACCAGCCCCGCACCGTGTAGTTCTCCACCAGCTCTGAGCCCAGCACCCGGGCCTCTCGCGGGGGTTCCTCGCCGTCCTCGCCCGCCGCTTCCATGTCGCCTGAGGGAGGGGGTGAAGCCGCTCACGCCGCCCCGCGCCGGCCGCCCCCCTCCCGCCTCCGACCCACCGCCGCCATCTTGGTCCGGCCCCCCCCAGGGTGCGGCGCGGCCCGCCCCGCAGCCATTTATAGGCAGCTATGGGGGCGGGGCTCGCTTGGGGGCGGGGCTTAGCGCTGGAACAAGTGGGTCCTGGCAAGTGGGGCGGGGCTTGGTGCCGGGAGGGGCGGGGCTTGTTTTGAGGTAAGGCTTGTTTGGGGCGGGGCCGGGCGCAAGAAGGGGCGGGGCTTGTTGGGCGGGGCTTAATGCGGGCACACGGGTCTCTGACCGAGGAGGCGGGGCTTGTCCATGAGGGGCGTGGCTTACCCAGAGGGAGGCGGGGCTTCGTGTGCCGGGGCGCGCATGCGCGCTGCGTCCCCACGGGCCGCGGCTGAGTGGGGGGGAGCGCTGTGCAAGGTGGTGTGGGGCTCTGCAGGGCTGTGCGGGGCAGAGCAGGGCTGTGCAATGCAGTGTGGGGCTCTGCAGGGCTGTGCGGGGCAGAGCAGGGCTGTGCAATGCAGTGTGGGGCTCTGCAGGGCTGTGCGGGGCAGAGCAGGGCTGTGCAATGCAGTGTGGGGCTCTGCAGGGCTGTACAATGCGGTGCGGGGCAGAGCAGGGCTGTGCAATGCAGTGCAGGACCCTGCAGGGCTGTGCGGGGCAGAGCAGGGCTGTGCAATGCAGTGCAGGACCCTGCAGGGCTGTACAATGCGGTGCGGGGCAGAGCAGGGCTGTGCAATGCAGTGCAGGACCCTGCAGGGCTGTGCAATGCAGTGTGAGGCTCTGCAGGTCTGTGCAATGCAGTGTGAGGCTCTGCAGGGCTGTGCAATGCAGTGTGAGGCTCTGCAGGGCTGTGCAATGCAGTGTGGGGCTCTGCAGGGCTGTGCAATGCAGTGGAGGCCCCTGCAGGGCTGTGCAATGCAGTGTGGGGCTCTGCAGGGCTGTGCAATGCAGTGTGAGGCTCTGCAGGGCTGTGCAATGCAATGCAGTGAGGAGCAGACCAGGGCTGTGCAATGCAGTGCGGGGCTCTACAGGGCTGTGCAATGCAGTGTGGGGCAGAGCAGGGCTATGCAATGCAGTGAGGAGCAGTACAGTGCTGTGCAATGCAGTGCAGGCCCCTGCAGGGCTATGCAATGCAATGTGGGGCTCTGCAGGGCTGTGCAATGCGGTACGGGGCAGAGCAGGGCTACGCAGCACTGTGTGGGGCAGAGAAGGACTTCCCCAGCTGCAAAGAGCTCCTGGGTGCCGTTGCGTTGGGCAGAGGTGCTTGCAGTGGTTCTCTGACCGATGTGCCTGGTGCCACCTCAAAACCAGAGCTGATGAGCTGGGCCGGTGGCCAGGAGTCAGCCCAGGGTCTCAGGGATGAGCCCAGAATGAACCTGGGGTGCAGTTTGGGGTGACTTCGCTGACATTATAACTTTGCTTAGCACTGAGCCCTGTCCACTGAGCACAAGGAAGACTTTCCCATCAGTGCACGCTAAAGGGATCTTGCCTGGAATTTATAATAGAAGTCAAGAATCCTGAAGGATGGCGAGCAAATCCTCCTTGGCCTTTCCCCTGTGAATCTGAGTTGCCCCAAGGCGGAGCCACAGGATGTCTGGGTATAAAAAGCATCTTCCAGCAAAGCAAAAGCGATCTCGCTCTGTCCTCCTAAGGGAGGATGCAATTAGCTCCAGTAGCATCATTAAGAATGGCAGAATTGCCAGTTGCCCTGGGTGCTCGTGTGGGTTTCAAAGTCATCCAGATGGGAAGTGTTTCCTTGGCAGAAAGGAGCTGTGGTGCAGAGGGAATAACAGGGGTACAGGGGTAACACTGGCATCTGATGGAGGCAACCAAAGCAGCAGAAAAGCAAGTCCCCTCTGCAAATGCAGCTGGATAAACCCATTTTGATTTTATTTTCCGTACGAAATGCTTTCCCTTGCTCAGGACTTAGCAGAACAATGCTACAGTGTTGGGAGAAAACACACAATAAAAGCAGCCCAAGAGAGATTTTCTAGTGCTGTTCCAGTACCGGCAGGAGCTGCGACTGAGCTCAGCATCTTGATGAGATAATAAGCGGTTTCAGAAAGCATCTTTAATTAAGCTTCCTCTGAATGTCCCATCTCCTTAATTAAATAATAATTTGCAGCACTCGCACGTCTGTTAAGTTTGGTAGGTATGCTTCTCCTCTTCCTAAGGTAGATTTGTCTGTGGGTGCTGAGGTGGCACATGGTGACAGCTCTGTCCTGGCTCCTGGAGGAGACGCATCAACAGGAGCAACACAGCTGTGGAAGGAGGCGAACGGGGGCTTATTCATTTAAAAACCTCCAAGGAAGATTTAATTACCAGTAAAATCTCAGATTTTTTTTTTTCCCGTGGGATGCCAGCATGCTTCTCCTGAAGAAAACTTGTTTTAACTGGGGAAATTTGGCTCCAGGTAAGCGATTCACCTGGGACACACGTTCCTTGGGGAAGAAGCCACAGTGGTCCAAGGGCTGTGAGGTTGATGGGTCTGGCTCCGCTTGGGGCCGTATGCCCTGTAGAGGGAAAGGGGACATTGAAGCATTTTATTGTGGTTTGGAACCAGGGCAGACTGCCCACAGAGCCCTGCAAACACCCTGACCTCCAATAAAATTGCAGCTTAGTTGAGCTCCTGCTTTTAGCTCCCTTATATCTGACATGAAGGATGCCTCTCCTTGTTTTGCAGTGGGTTGTAGCTGCCTGGAAAGGAAAACCCGAGCTGGGATTCTGTAGGTAAAAGTGCAATAAACCCTTGCGCATCTGTTGGTACCTTGGACTGAATGACAAGTGCTAGGGCGCGTTGGGAGGCAGCTGAAGCCTGAATTAATGCACCGTACCCAACCGCAGCGACAGCCGGCGTGCTGCCGAGCCAGCCGTGTGCCTGGATTAAGGACACTCGTGTTGGCAGCTCTCCTCAGCCTATATAGATAGCTGCGCCCCGGCTCTGCCGTGGGTCTCACCCAGGGAGGCGTGGAAGCAGCAGGAGCAGACAGATTTCTCCAGGACACCCTCATACTCACTGCAAGGAGCAGACGTGCATCTCAGCACCAGCCTCCCTCTCTGGTTTGCACAGCAGAGCCCCCCACATTCTCTGCTGAGCCCCAATTCTTTTACAAGCCAGTATCTCCGGAGATGCTGGAAACTGGCAGCGAGCAGAGAGGCAGCCTTGGCGTGAAGCCCCTCGCCTGCACCTCCCTCCCCAGCGGGCACATCTCCTCTCGCTGCCAGATGGATTTCATCCTTCCTAGGCTTGACTGTGGTTTGCAAGCCTCTGTTTGTGTTGGGTGCGTGCAGAAGCACGGCTTTCCTGTGTCAATGGGCATGCTGGCAGTAGCATGGGTTTCCTCTCTCCGAGAAGACAGAGACCTTTCTTCCACGCCCCAGCCTGGATTTTATCCCAGCTCCTCTGTGGGAGAGGCAACAACCCTTTGAAGGCAATGTTGGAGCTCCAGCTCCTGCCACACATCAGCCCTAGATATCTCCTGACGCATCCCAGAGGCTGTTTTCAGGGGGTGACTCAAAGCTGTCACCTCCTGGGACAGAGGGACAGGGCCAGGCGTGATTCCTCACCCTCTGCCGTGGTGCCCGGTGGTGCCCGGTGGTGCCCGGAGCCAGCATCTACCACCACGCTGGTTTTGGTTCCACAGGGAATCCCACGGCGTGGGGGAAGCAGCCGAGGGCTGGGGTTCACCTCAGGGCAGCGTTTCACTGGAAGCATCTCCCTGGGAGCACCCAGGAGGGCTTGGTGATGGTTTGGAGGTGGGGGACAGCAGGTTCCCCATCCCAGCCTGTGCCCTCACCTAAGGACAGGCTTGGATGCCCTTTAAAAAAATAAATACTGCTCTTCACAGCCTTTTCTGTCTTTTCTCTGTTTGAGGCAATCGAAACATGAATATGCTCCAATTCTGGAGACTAACATGCTTCGAAAATTAATTCCTTAAATGTAACTCTTTTCTTTTTCAAGACGCCGGTCTCCCCATGCTGACAAGAGGCAGAACCCAGCTGAAACCTGGATAAATCACGACCAGGGGGTGCCCGCAGGACTGCAGCTCGTAGCAGGCTCTGCAGCAACTGAATCTTTCTGGGCTGCAAAACGTGGGAGGACGTGGGGTGGCCCAGGACCACTGGGTAATGCCACTTCGGTCAGACAGTACCTAGGGGCAGCAGGGTTTTTCCATGCAACATGATTTCTCTTAGAGGGAGATGGGAATTTTAGAAGAGGTGAAACCTCACAGCTGCATTCATGGTATCTTCAGCTACGCTAACACTGATATGAGCTACCTGGAGGCAAGACTTCATCCCCCTGAGGTGCTGGAACCATCCGTAGCTCCTTTGGACACAAGAGGGAGTCCTGCATCACCACAAAGAGAGGTTTTGCATTGGTCACTGGATTTAAAGGGTTTTTCCTGCACTGAGAAAACGCTGGTCATCACTTGGAGGTGCATTTTGCTCTCCTCTGTGATGAGGTAAATCCACGGCAAACCCAGGCGAGTGGATTTTCTCTGTTTGCAGAGGGCACAGCTCACTGGGTCAAAGTGAGTCCTGGGATCCTAAAGGACTGGGCTTGGGGTCCCGAAATCAAGCAGAACTGATAGCCACCTCCCCCTCCCCGTTTTGCAGCCCAAGCTAAATGCAAAAACCAGAGTCAAAGCTCCATCTGCCTCTATATTTCTCCATGCTGCAGGACCAAGACTGCACGTTCCCCCAGGCCTCTGTGCCCCCCAACACAGAGCATCAGCTCCTCTGAGGGCATGGGCTCCAGCCACGTGTCCTCCAGCGTCGTGTCCTCCCATGGGGTTTGGGGACAGCCAGGAGAGTGGACAGGACAGCCCCGACACCACCTCTTCCCCCAGCAGAAGATTCCAAGGGGGGACGCACGGGAGGTGGAGGTGACGTGGTGTAATCATAGAATCACCAGGTTGGAAGAGACCCATCGGATCATCAAGTCCAACCATTCCCATCAATCACTAACCCCTGTCCCTCAGCGCCTCATCCACCCGTCCCTTAAACCCCTGCAGGGAAGGGGACTCAGCCCCCTCCCTGGGCAGCCTCTGCCAGGGACCAACGACCCAGTAATGTGCCCGGTCAGGACAGTCAAACATTGCAATACAGCAGCGAGGGTCCTGCTGACGCCTGGCTGAAAGGACTCGCTCATTCCCGGATCAAAGTCACGAGGACACCTCCAGCTGCCCCGATGTTGGGCCGCGACGGGCCCCGGACGTGCCAGCCAAGGCTGGGCCGTGTCCCAGTCCCAAGGCACGAGGGCAGGGCATTCCTGCGGGGACGGCGATGGGCGTGCGGGGCTGCCGGTGGGCTGGTCGCAGCCTCCAGGGTGGGCAGACCCCTATATCAGCCAGGCTGGCGGGGACAGCCCCAGCAGAGTGTGACCGTGACGTCCCCCAGCCCCTCGCCCAGCCTCTGCAGCCATGGACGACATCTATAAGGCAGCGGTAAGTGCCTCCTTTTGGGGCTGCGCTTTGGGGGAGAGCTTAAAGGGTTTTCAGGGATTTTATAGCGGTGGCGGAGTTTAATTCAACGGACATGGGTTAGTGTTTGATAGGAATGGTTGGACTCGATGATCCGGTGGGTCTCTTCCAACCTGGTGATTCTATGCTTCTATGAATTCAATGCAGAAATAATTAGTGGGTGGCATCTTTTAGTCAATACCTTCATCTGGGTCACAGACCTTTCCCACTGTCGTCTCTGGATGTTTCACACTCCTCTTCCAAGCACGAAGCTCTCAGCTGTGCTGTTAAATTATTTAGTTTCTCTCTTGGTTGTCTGCTTTGCGATGGAGAGATGGCTTGTGTGCAAAATTGTAAACCTCAACGAAATCTCGAATGTATAAGAGACGGTTGCTGGTTTTAGCCCAGACAAAGCCAAGCAGCGTTTCCCACAAAACGAAGACCTCTTGTATGGGTTAAACCCCACCTCCTTCTATCTGGTGCTTTCTAATTCCACCAGTGCTCCGTTTCCCCCTTCCTTAGCTGAGTATTTTTCTGGGAGATTTAAAGAAGCCCTCGGCTTTTGTAAGTTTTTTTTTTTCGCAAACATCCTCCTCTGCTTTGCTGCCCCTGATATCTGCTCTGCAGAAATCCAGAATGTGAGCTATGCTCCCAGGGAACGCGGAGCATCCTGACGGCTATTTTAACTCACACAGCTGCACGCTGCGCTCGCCGCGTAAACCCCAGCTATTTGGTCTGTGATAAGGACACTGCATTATTTTGTAACGTAGACAGACAGAAATATGCAAGTAGAATAAGGATGAAAATAGATTCTGGATTGTGTGGGTGGCGACTGTGTCCCTCCCATAAGTGGAGTTAAAATAAAAGCTTTTTAGTGTTAGAGTTTTTTAATATGTAGCTGACCAGGTTTGATTTTAACCAAGGGCACAAAAAATATGTCGTATTTTCATTCCAAGGTTTTAAGAAGGAGGATATATATTGCTTGATATATAATCAAAGATAACAACAAAATGCTCACACCTCTCCTGACCTTTGGTCAGCCCTGCACCTCGTGAAATGGAACATCCCCAGGGATCCAGGTAGTGAGAGGAGGCTGAAAAGGGGCTGTATAATAAAGTGCTGAGACTCAACCAACACCTCAAAAAGGGAGAAAAATGTGACCTGCACAATAAAAGCAAATCCAGGCCTCTCTGATTAAGCTTTTTAATTAAATATGTTCTCTGGGACTCCAGTACTGGAAGGGTCCTACAGGAAAGATGGGGAGGGGCTCTTGACCAGGGAGTGCAGGGATAGGATGAGGGGGAATGGTTTGAAGCTGAGAGAGGGGAGATGGAGATGAGATCTTAGGAAGGAATGTTTTCCTGTGAGGATGGGGAGCAACTGGCCCAGGCTGCCCAGAGGACTCCTAGATTTTCCAACCCTGGAGGTGTTCGAGGCCAGGCTGGATGGGGCGTGGAGCATCCTGATCTGCTGGAGGATATCCCTGTCCATGGCAGAGGGCTTGGAACTGGATGGGCTTTAAGGTCCCTTCTGACCCAAACTATTCTGTGACTCTATGACTCAAGGCACAGATCCTCTCCTTATTGTTCAGGGATCTCATGCTTGTAATTACGAAGAAAAGCTGCTGTGCTTTGCAAGCCAGCGACGCCCACAGCCAAAAGCTGATGTCCATCAGCTGGGGGAGCCAGGTGAAGCCCCTCAAAGAGAAAGCATTCCTCACCCACCAGCTCCAGCCTCTCTCCAAATCTCTGTCTCAGCAAGGGGCAAAAATCCAGAGGTGAAGGTCATTCCCCAGCCCGTGGTCTTTAGTGGAGTTGGACCGTGGAGGAATTTAGCTGAGAAAAAGGAACAGCAGCCGTAGAGAACAACCCCAACATTCCTACTTCAGATACCAAAAACTTACCCCAAACATAGAGCCCTTGTCCAGGGAAATGGGCTGCACAAGAGACCCGATGGAATTCCGTAAGGCTTTGCTGCCAGTTTGAAGGTGAGGGCACGCTGGTAAATGTGGGGCTTGAATCCCAGGCACTAGCTGCCAGCACCTTTAGGAGGCAAAACAAGCCTGAGCCAGGCACAGCTGAGACAAACAGGGGTTTTTCTGGATCTGTTCCCCAAGATTTTAACAGCAAGAAAGCATTTACCTGGAAAAAAATTAAAATTCAAGAAGGTTAGCTTCCCCTGTCTGACTTCAAATGGAAACGTGGAGTGAAGAAGCGAGCTATGATAACGGTAGATGTAGTGTTTCTGCAGCCACCCCAGCGCTGTGAGCTCAGTGCTTGCTGTCCCAAACCACAGCCAGGGAAACCTGCCCCCCAAATGATGCAGGGGGGGAAATAGGAATGAAGCCCTGAACAGCAACCATGCCCAGACAGCGCTATAAACAGCTCAGGAGACAGCTCTGTAGCACCAGTGCCTATAGTTACAATGCATTTCATTTACATACAGCGTGGCTCCACATCGAACAACTTCAAAAGAGAGTAGTTATTATTTGCTGCACGCTGGTGGCATGTATCTGGAGTGTCTTTGTACCAAATTCCCTACGTGCAGCCAGAGAACCCAGTGGATTTTCCTCCTGCCCACTCATGCCTACATAAGGGTGTGCGAACACCAAGCTATTTTAGGAACATTTTTGGGCTCTGTTAAGTGGTGCCAGGGACAAGTGTCCAGATAAAGGGCTGCAAGGATAAATACCAAAGCTTGGGAACAATGGGGCAGCTCATCTTTATCTCCAGCACCTCTCTCTCATCCAGGCTTATAAATACCGAATGCGCTAAGAGGGTCAGGTTACCCTGCTGGCAGGACACTGGCTGTGGACGTTGGCCAGGGAGCGTGGTGGCTGCCCAGACAAGAGCTCTGAGGGATGAGCAGTGGTGCTGGGGTCACAGCAAGCTTGGGTCTCCTCCTGCGATGACAATCCTGCCACCATCCTTAGTGCTTTCTGACTTGAACGACCTCAGCTCCCGGCACGTGAGGAGGGGGATAATGCTCCCTGCCTGCTTCCCACAGCCTCTATCCCGCTAAGAAAAAGCGCTTTCTCTGCTTCTCACTGCAAGTGGGAAGGATTTCCATCTGGCTTTCGCAAAACCATCCCTCTTCAGGGCAAAAGCATCAGCCTCAAAGCCAGAGTGCCACAACCCGGGTCGAGGGGTTCTGCTCTGAGCAAGCAGCGTGGGCTGCTCCCGTGGGGCATGGGGATGGCAGTTAGCAGGGTCACACACCCTCTGCGCAGGTAGCCCTGGCAGGAATCACGTCTGGCTGACTCCGGAGAGGCTGCTCACCAACCTGAGAGGGGAAGGTCAGCATTTCAATGGATGTTACTGAAGGGCTGAGGGACATGGTGGTGGGGTCAGCAAGTTTGGATAAGCAGAACCCAAGGAGAGACATGTTCCTAAAGAGGCTCAACGCACAGCTCGTGGATTCCTTCTTGCACTCCTCATTGGTTATTTTCGTTAATTCCCAGTAATTAATAAGCTTCTGCTGATCGGCTGCAGGGAATGAATTAGGGAAATGTTTGGGAGCAATCTGCCAGCCCATTTCAGCTAAAATCCCACGGCTCCATGGGCTGTTTCTTCAGGGAGGAACCCAGAACAGGCTAAGGGGAATAGCAGCTCTCTTCAGAAACAGAAACCTCTGTCATCAGCCCTCACTCAGGTGGAAGTAGAGTAGCTCTCAATGCTCTGGGTAGCACAGGGAATTTCCTAAATCTAGGGCTGAAAAACAACTACTGGTGACCGTCTTGTCCCAGCTCTTCCTCCTCGAGGATTCCTCCTGCACATCCCACCCCTGACCTGCCCTCAGCTCACACACAAGCAGCCCTCAGTGGCACAGCCAGTCTGCCTCGGAGCCTCCCAGCAACAAGAAATCATCCCCAACTGGCTGACAAATGTTTTTCCCGGTAGGTCTCCCCTGCTTGTGCAAAGGCTGCTTCTGCCGTGTATCAGGCACTGCTGCTCTAGAGAAACGCTGCTCGCTTCAAAGGAGCTGGAAAGAATTCTTTTAAGAGGAAGGATGTCAGACTACAAAAAGTTGTGGTGTCAAAACCCCACTGTTCATCAGTCCCGCAGTCCACAAATCATAGAAGCATGGAATCACCAGGTTGGAAAAGACCCACCGGATCACTGAGTCCAACCACGAGGGCCACTGTTGAGGCTTGGCTGACGTTTGCAAAGGCAGCTGGACAAAGAACATCACCTTTTCACCATCAGTGGTGCTGAAGAAGAAAAATGACTTGGTCTCTGTGTTTTCCTTACAGGTTGAGCAGCTGACAGAAGAGCAAAAAAATGGTAGGTGATTCCTTAACCTGACACCGCAGCCTAAAGACAAGCTCCCGAGCCAGCAGCCTCCTGCAGAAATTACACTTCAGAATCATAGAATCACCAGGCTGGAAGAGACCCACAGGATCATCAAGTCCAACCATTCCCATCAATCACTAACCCGTGTCCCTCAGCACCTCGTCCACCCGTCCCTTAAACCCCTCCAGGGAAGGGGACTCAACCCCCTCCCTGGGCAGCCTCTGCCAGTGCTCAATGACCCTTTCTGTGAAAAATTTTTTCCTAACGTCCAGCCTGAACCTCCCCTGGCGGAGCTTGAGGCCATTCCCTTTCCTCCTGTCCCTTGGGAGAAGAGCCCAGCTCCCTCCTCTCCACAACCTCCTCTCAGGTAGCTGGAGAGAGCAATGAGAAAATGCAATCTTTATGGCCTCTGGCCAAAGCAGGGCATAAACCAGGGACTGTGAACTCCTGACAGCTCAAGTGAGGCCGTTCCTGCGCGTGTGCCGAGCCCGGGCACCGCTGGGGTGTGTGTGCAGGGGATGCCGTGGGGGGCGAGCCCCGTGCCCCAGGGCTGCTCACCTGCGAGGTGGAGACGTGAGGAAAGACCCCATCATCTCTCCTCCCTTCTCTCCCCAGAGTTCAAGGCCGCCTTTGACATCTTCGTGCTGGGCGCAGAGGACGGCTGCATCAGCACAAAGGAGCTGGGGAAGGTGATGCGGATGCTGGGGCAGAACCCCACCCCTGAGGAGCTGCAGGAGATGATAGACGAGGTGGATGAGGACGGTGAGAGGTTTGGGTTCCTTCCACTTTCCCAAGCATCACGTAGGGGCACAGGGCAGGTTGGGAGCACTCGGCGCTGGCAGGATCCGTGCTGGGAACAGCCACAGCCTGGAGGGAGCAACCTGCAGTGCTGTGATTTTGAAGGACACTAAACACCCACCAGACTTCAGTGTGGATACTTTAGGACATTTCCAGGCAAAGAGAAAGGATAAAAAATATTATTCCTGTAACAATCATGCTGCTTGAACTGATGTTGGAGGCTACTCTCTGAAATTGCACAGAGCTGTTAAAAAAACCCCCAAATTATAGGCTGAATGTGACAAGTGACATTTCAGAAATGCCACAGTTACAGGATTCTGTCATTGGGAAAGTCTTTCACTGCTTAAGCGTACACACATGCACAAATAACTGTCAATATCAATTAAATAAATTAACCACATCTAACAAAATCCACTGTGTGCAGGTTGGGCAGAAATACCATATTAAGTAAATGGAAAATATACAAGCAGTTAAAGCAAAAAAAGGAAACCAGCTGTGTCATTGCCAACAGCAGTACTGGTGCAAAACCACACTGCACAAATACCTGCCTTCTGGAGCTTTTGTTCCCAATATCTAGATGAAATGGGGAGGTGATGAGCAGGAATGATCTAGATGAGCAGGAATTCCCATTCATCGATGCTTTCTGTAGGAGTTTTGGTTCATTTTGCCTTTACGCAAAAGGTAAAAATTCAGCAATGAAGTCAGTCCATAGCCTCGGTCCCTCATACCAGCACCCCTAACGCTGCCTCTTGCTGCAGGGCTGTTCTCCTGAGTTTTACTCCTGGGTGACTCAAGGGAAGCGTCACCTCTCGCTTGGTGTCGCCCCTTCGTCCCTCACAGGATTGACTGATGATGATGTTCCTTCTGCCTGCAGGCAGCGGCACTGTAGACTTTGATGAGTTCCTCGTTATGATGGTCCGGTGTATGAAAGATGACAGCAAAGGAAAAACCGAAGAGGAGCTCTCAGATCTCTTCAGGATGTTTGATAAGTAAGATCTGCGGCTGCAGCCGCCCTTCTCCCCCTCCCCAGTGTGTCTCTTTGCTCCTGAGCTCTTCTGTCCTCGCACAGAAACGCCGACGGCTACATCGACCTCGAGGAGCTGAAAATCATGCTGCAGGCAACGGGAGAGACCATCACCGAGGATGACATAGAAGAACTGATGAAAGATGGAGATAAAAACAACGATGGCAGGATTGACTATGACGGTAGGAGTCCTTATCTGGAGTTTGGTTGCGAGCCCTTCAGTGTCCCCAGGGCAGCTCAGCTCTCGTGGTTTGGTTGCCTTCAGCGATGGGGTAGGAGCTCCTGCAGGCAGTGCCAGGCAACGCACCTGATCCCAGCCAGTGTTTGCACACGGATGGAAGGTTGCTTATGCTTGTGGAATTATATCAAGGGTCTGGGGCTTCCCTAACACTCCCTGCACTGTGAAAACCAGCCTGCACTGAAGCAAAAAACCCTGAAGGGCTGTGTCTGTGGATGTGACACTGACAAAATGACTCTCGGACCGTTTCCGAGCTGAGCTGGTGGCCGCGTTGCTCCCTGGGCACTCACCTCGGCTGTTTCGGTGGCAGCTGAGGGTGACGCTGGGCTCCTGTGACATTTCCCGTGGGAGTCACAAGGAGCTCTTGCCGTGGCCAGAGGAGCGCTAGCCATGCCCCCCCCGGCCTCTCACACATCAGGGGGATGGAAGGGGAGATGGGGCTGGGAGAAGCTGCCAGGAGCACACTTGGCAGCTGCAAGGGCACGTCAGCCCCACCTCACACCTCGTCTCCAATGTCTTCCCCTTGGCAGAGTTCCTGGAGTTTATGAAGGGAGTTGAATAAATCTGAGGCCAGATTGACAGCCCGAACTCCCCCAGCTCTGCTTCTCCTCTCCTTGGCTAAGTCCCCTGGCTACCAGCATGAAGACTGAGCGCTGAGATGGGTGGCCATTGGGAAAATAAAATGTGTTCGTACTGAATGCCTCAGATGCTTGTTCCTTGGAGATTTAGTGAGAGCTTCACTCTGGTCTTGTACTCGGGACTAACGGGGCCAGACCAAGCACCCACAAGCTGTGTCTGGGGAGGTGACACCACAGCTGGAGCTTTCATAGAATCATACAATCATCAGGTTGGAAAAGACCCATTGGATCATCGAGTCCAACCATTCCTATCAAACAGCCTCCAAGGACGTATTTTTGCATCAAAACCCAGATGATGGGGCCATGGGTGCTCAGCTGGGAGCTGCTATATCTCCTCACCCCGGCCACGGTGAACGGGCTCAATTAGCTATCAGATGTGAATTAACATCCACTTATGCCACCACTGAAATCCCCTGGTGAGGGACAGTCCCTCTCCTCCCTGCTCTCCTCTGGCAGTTCTGGAGAGACACCCACCCTTCTCCATACCACCCTGGTGGCCACCCCGCAGCGCAGGCGGAAAGGAGACCTCAGCTTTCTTTGGAAACGTGAATAAAAGCCACTCCTAAGCCACCCTGGGTGCCTCCTTCCCATCTAACCCAGCCCAACGGGACAGGCAGCAGCAGCAGCCCTGTGGCACCTCGTGGTCCTCCAGCAGCCTCGAGCGAGAGCTTCGCTGCCATCACCAAAACACCTGATATACTCTCAGAAATCACACCCATTTGGATCACAGAGACCCTGAACAAGGCATGATCCTGCTTTGGGTCTCGGCCACCAGGTTACAGCGGGGCCAGGGAGGTCGAGCCGTGCTGTCCCCAAGGGCTCCGGGTGCCGTCTTCTCTCACCCCAAGGAAGCGCAGCATTCCTGCGGCATTAGCAGCTCTCCCTGTGCATAGCTGCCTCCTCCCATCGAATTACAGCCCCAGCACGGCTCACGCATTGCAGTCGTGTTGCTAAAATCAAACATTTACCCAAGCAAAACAAACATTGGCAGGACAAGGCACAAAACCACACCGGTGCGAGCCCCGGCGATGCTGCCCTCAGCCCTGGGCCAGCGTTGCCACCACGTCAGTGCCCCTGTGCCCAGCGTCCTTCAGCCCTTCCTCCCTAAACTGCTCTTTTATTCTCCCCCTCCATGGAAATAACGCCCTGAGCAGCTGTTTGACGCGGTGAAACACACACTCGTCTGCAGCAGCACTGAAATATTGGAATTCGCAGCAAACAGGCTTGTGGTGAAGGCAGGTGTGGGAGGGCTTGTGGGATGTTGGGAAGGATGATGAGCACCACGTGTTTTGCCCAACCATCTTGGGCTTGTAGCATCAGAGAAATGACAAAATTACCCCGGCAGCCAAAGCAGCCGATTTTCCTTAAAGCTCACAATATTTTGGGAGCACCCCTAATGCAAACACAGAAAGGTTTGGGTTGGAAGGGACCTTGATGATCACCCAGCTCCAAGCCCCCTGCCATGGACAGGGACCCCTCCAACTGGATCAGGTTGCTCGAGGTCCCACACAGCCTGGCCTTGAACACCTGCAGGGATGGGGCAGTGACTCTTCAGTAGCTTCCAGGGGCATGAAGGGGTTAATCCCAAGCCTGGAAACCTCTGCAGGGATGCAAACACGTGGGTTTCAGCCAGGAGCCAAGGTGATGGCAGCTCTGCCTACAACCACAGCCACCAAACCAAGGGCAACCCCCACACTGCATCTCAGCAGGCGTCACGGACGCCCCGTTACCTTCCTCTCTCCCAACCAGATCCCAGCACCCAACAAGAACATCTCTAAGATACCACTGCTTACTGATACGCTTTGGCTCACTGAAGAGTAAAGAGAAGAAATAAGGAACTTTCCCAGCTTGATCCCCTCTACTCAGCCAACCTGCCGGCTTGTGGGGAAGCCTGGATTCTTGCTGTGACTGCAGAGAAAAGGATGGCTCCAAAGAGTCACCCAACCGCATAGAATCACAGAACCACCACTCCCTTTCTCAGAATCATAAAGGTTGGAAAGGATCTCTGCCATCATCCAGTCCAACCATCAGCCCAACACCACCCTGCCTGCTAAATCATGTCCCAAAGTGCCACATCTACACTCCATTCAAACACCCCCAGGGCTGGAGACTCCACCACGTCCCTGAGCAGCCTCTGGTTATGCTTCACCACTCTTTTGGTAAAGAAATTTCCCTAATATCCAATCTAAACCTTCCCTGGCACGACTTCAGGCCATTTCCTCTTGTTCGTTGGATCAATGGCACAGGCAGCAGCAAGCCACAGCCTCATCGTCTAAGAGCAAAACAGGGAAGGTGCTGGCTGGAATGAAAGAGAATTGAGGTCTTGCAGCAACTGAATCTTGCCCCTAGGAGAGCAGAAACACTGGGGACAGTTTGGGCCCCTTTAGCCCTCAAGACAGAGGTGCCAGGAGGTCAGCGAGCTCTGCGTGAAGTCAGAAAAACTGCTGCAAAACTAATTTGTCTTAACACTGAGTGCCCTCCAAGAGTAAGACAGCAAATGTCTCGGGGTGAGGCACTGGGGGTGGATTTTGCTGCTGGCTAAAACACGGGAACAACTGCATTAGGAATGTAACATGACATGACAGGCCAGCGAGCAGGTTAGACGGCTGAAACCCCAGTAACCAGTCCAGGGTCAGCCTGGTTGAAGCCTGCACAACAGTGACATGCCTGAATATGTGCTAATGATGAATGAAAACCACCCAGGGGAGTCCACGGATTTACGCAGCTCCAAAAAATGTGGTTTTCCTTGCATGCACAGTGAAGCTTTGGTGCCAGCAGTCTAAGGAATGTGACAGCTCCACAGGCACTGCGTCACTGGAATAGCCATTGTTTCTAATCCAGCCAAAAGACATTTACTGCTGTCTAAACCAGTGCCCAGATTTGTGTTCCCTTGACCCCTGAGCTGAAAGGAGAGATGTTCTGGCTGGTGACAGCAGCCCGTGCCACCAGGCACAGCCACAGCCTCGGACCATTCGCTCTCCTTGCTTTCATCAGCCAATTTAATTCCTGCCCTGGTTTGTAGCTTTTCCAGCATATCTGAAACTGCTCTTCAGCCTCAAGCAAAACCTTGCTGTGGGAGCTAAGTGACTGCAGGAAGATCTGAAGACATTTTGTACTCAGCCCCTTAATAAAACCTCTGCAGCTCACCCACAGTTTGCATTTGCCACCAGGGCAGCAGCAGTGTAACAGGAGCTAAGACAGGTCAGAGAAACAACATTTCACCATGCCAAAGGCCCCGTCGTCGTGTAGAAACACCTGCAACAGCCTTTAAACTCACCTTGTGTTCATTGCTTTTTGCTTTAGCACAATAGTGGAAGGCGGTAGAGAGGGACAGAGCAACACACACCCATCCCTACTTGTCATTCTCATTGTGAACATCATTGTCCCCAGTAAAAACTCTGCCCCACCAGAGCATTTCCCAGTGCTTTGATTTCTCCTCCTAGTTCTGTGCTCTTGGCCTTCAGTGAGATTGCTCACCTTTGCCAAATGAGCTGATTTAGTATTTCACCTCCCACAGGATCAGGTTGCTCCAAGCCCCATCCAACCTGGCCTTGAACCCCTCCAGGGATGGGGCAGCCACCATTGCTCTGGGCAACCTGTTCCAAGGCCTCCTCACCCTCATAGAAAACATTTCTTCCTAAAATCTCATCCAAATCTCCCCTCTTCCAGTTGAAAACTGTTCCCCGCCCATCCTATCCCTGCACTCCCTGATCAAGAGCCCCTCCCCAGCTTTCCTGGAGCCCCTTTCAGCACTGGAAGCTGCTCTAAGGTCTCTCCAGAGCCTCCTCTTCTCCACGCTGAACAACCCCAACTGAAACGTATAACCTGATGTGCAGCAGTAGATGAGCAGATGCTCTCAGGCTCATTGGCTTCCTACAGGATACCAAGGACTTAATAACAAGAGTTTTGAAGTTTTTAGTTGCCAAAGATGACAGCGCTCTGCATAACGGGAACAGTTTCAAGTGGGCCACAGCTGCCAGCTCCGTCTCTTGGGAACTCTATATGTAATCCTCCCCAACAGGATCTTCAGCCTCACTTGACCAACAGAATTCAAGACGCAGAGTTTAAATGATTTCACAGGGCAAGTGAAAGAGGATGAAGACTCATCACGAGGCTGCGCCAGCACAGCCCCCCCCCCCTCTCTCTGCTTTCCCTTTGGGGCTGGGGCAACACGTACCACAAGGAGAGAAGTCATGGACTGAGCTGTCATGGGGTTAGAAAATGCAACCAGCGATCAAGTGACGTCCAGGCAGCGCCCTGTGGGACTGCCCTGTGTGCAGGGAGCGGACAACAACAAACCTGACACCGAGCCGCTGGGGAAGCTCACAAAATTCCTGTCTCCCGCTACACAATGATGCTGGGATTAAGGTTACGTTTCTCCGTGCTGCATTTTGTCACGCAGCCGCTATTTTAGTCATAAAGTCAGCAAGGCCTTATTTGGGAAGCTGTCCCACTGAAGGGCAGCGTGAAGGGCAGCGAGATGAAAAAGCTGCTCCTGAGGGCAGGCCTGGAGCCCCAGGAAGCCCAAACCTTCCTCTCTGCTTCTTGTTAATACACCAAGATCCTTTTCTCAGCCTCACCACTCAGCCTGTGTCTCTCTTCCCTCTAACTGCATCCAGTGGGTGAGCTCTCACCACAAAAGCGCTCTGGGAAGACACCAAGAAGGTTTAGAGATGAAATCCCCTTTCTTGGATAGAAAAGTCTTAGCACTAGAGACTGCAAATGCAGAACTTGAAATGGTTTGGAAATGTGTGGACACACAGGTGAAGGTGCAGGAACACAAAGTCCTCCATTCAGGGGCTTTTTCCTTCAGTCTTTTCTCACCACACGTCTCCACCAGACTGACCTTCATTTACACAGCTGGACTGGCCACCTCATCTCCTCCCACACTAGCAGCAACCCAAGGGGACATCTCATAGAATCCCTAGGTTGGAAAAGACCTTAGAGATCATCAAGTCCAACCATACCTGTCCACTACTAAATCATCTCTCGCCACGCTTGGGCTCTCTCTGCCAGGCCAGCAAGGGCTGCAGGGGATGCTGGGCAGCTCTGGGCCACTGGCCAAGGTTGCCAGGAGCCGCGCACACTAGTCTGAACAGCAGTTACACCAGCTCCTCTTCGTAGAGAACCCACTCAAGCAGAGAAGGTGCCACCACACAGCTGGAATTCTCGGGCACCACTGTGGGATTTAAGCACCATGGATCTGTTTCTGGGTGACCCATTACTTGGAAAAAACAAACAGAACTATCCAGGGATGATCACCACCAGCAGGAACCTCTTGATTGTTGTCCTCTTCACTTTCCTGAGGGCAGCAGGGACCACACAGTTTTGTCTCAACTGTTGAGTAGATTGTAGCTGCTGCTACAAACCCAGCGACTCCATGTTCTCACCAGCACAGCAGCCTTGACTGGCACACGGCTCTTGCTCAGCTATCAGGTTCTCTTGGCTGACAAACAACAACCTCCACAGAAATCCAGGAGGTGCAAAGACCAGGAATCAGACAGCTGAGGGCTGCAGACTTCCTTCAGGCTTTAAAAGCTCTCGACTCTCAAATTTTAAGTTAGTGAACCTCATTATATCGCTTGGCTTGGGGCTGGGTGATATTTTTAATCAGTCAAAAACAGTTAAAAAGGAACTGGGGAGAAGACTTGTGAATTCAAGCCATAAAGAACTGAAATATTCATCTCGTTTCAAAATAATATTGGATTTTGATAATTGTCAAAATATTTACACAATCAATTCCATGAATTGGATGTTTCAGATGAAATGTTTTTTATCCAGGAGGTGCTTTGCTGCTCTACTGCCCAATCAGAAGCCACTTTCAGGCTTCCAACCCTTTCATCCATTCATGGATTTACTCCTCCAGGTGGACAAACGCTGGAATTGCATTTTCAGAAATAGTTCATGGCATTTAATCCGGTAATGAAAAAGCACCTCAATGCTGGCTGTGGAACCTGGAGGGCAGAGCCCTCCCCTGATCTCTAGGAGGGTAGCAGCAACAACAAAACCCTGTCACAACACCACTTGGGTTTTTGAATGTTATTCCCCAATCTCACAAGTCTGCACATAGCACCAGGCAGGCACTATCATTGTCACTGGAAGGAAAGATCTCCACTAAAATACAGTAACTATGAAAAACATGGATGTTTTAAATATCCTTATCACCTTACATATTCCCACGGTAGCTCTGTTAACACTTCCAAGTATTTCAGAGTGCAGCAAACACCAGTTGCTGCAATATCTAATGTTGCAGCTAGTGTTTTGTTACCCTCCGGGTTTTCAGGATTCCCATAGCTCTAAGTACCTACCTTAGCTGGACAGCAAAGCAGCACAAGTAACAGCCTCTGGAAATCTCATCTTGCTCCAAGAGCACCAGGAACTATTATAAAACATGTGGTACATGAGAATTCTGAAAACGTGCACCAATATAAAAACCAATTGTACCTACCCAAAAGCCCAGGTAACGCTGGCAACAATCTGTAAGAAAAGAAACAGCTCGTTTCTTGTTTAAACTCTTGAGCTTCACTCAATAACCACTTCGCAACTTGAAAGCGCACTTTGAACTACTAAATGCTCACAATCGGTACCAACAATTACAGTAAAATATCACTGAGGAGGGAGCAGCTGTTTAACTCCGCGTGTGAGGCTGACAATATTAACACAGAACCTTCCCATAGCTCCAGCTGGCACCTAAAATACAACTCAAACAAGAGTTTCAGAGGGTTCTCCTCAAATTCAGGAGGTGAAGACTTCGTTACGTCCAATTTTATTTTTACAAAAATGCTGTAACGTGCATGGCCAATAGGAAAACTGGTTCTTTGTCTTAAACCACGTCAGTCCTTTTTCTGCTGAGCAGCAGCCTGCTTGGCATTGTTGGCCTGCATCTTTTTCAGCCCCTTCTTGTTGTGTTTCTTTGCAAACCTCATGTTCCTCAGAAACTTGGGGTCAACCTATGAAGAAAAAAAATAAGCCACATTGTAGAAGGGATGTGTATAAAAGCATACATGTCTCCAAAATAATTGTTTCAATTATCCTCTGGCTGTGATTAATTCTGATTTTGTTGCTGAAACACTGCATCGACAAAATTATTTCTTCCACCTGTAACCATCCCTTAATTAGCTATTTTCCTGATTTCCTACAAAGAACCCCAAACTTAGAAAAATAAGTCAGTCAAAATTATAAAAATACTGGATTTTTTTTTATGGTTAAGCCTCAATGGCTCAACAATCTGGGAATATTAATACTCACCCCTTTGAGAGACTCGTATCTGTGGCGTCTGGGTTTCTTGATGCCATTTCTGTGCCATTTACGGGCTATGTGAAAAACCAGAAAACAATATAAATTACCATTTCTACTATGATTAAATAGCTACATTACCCCTCCTTTAAGTCCAACTGATGTACCAAAATGACACGCACAGAACATTTGCTAATCCTTCCTATGCAAACACAACACAAATCAAGAAAGTACCACTATTTGCATCCCTCTGCACTGCGCCCTTGGCAGTGCATCAGTTTCTACTCCATAGAATAATCATGACTATTAATAGTCTTAGAAAAGTTAGGGTTGGAAGGGACCTTAAAGTCCACCCCTATGCCTCTTTCAGCTCAAAACTGTTCACCCCCTAATCCTATCCCTGCACTCCCAGATCAAGAGCCCCTCCCCTGCTTCCTGGAGCCCCTCTCAGTGCTAGAAGCTGCTCTAAGGTCTCCCCAGATCCTTCTCTTCTCCAGGCTGAGCAGCCCAAATTCTCTCAGCCTGTTCTCATACGGGAGATGCTCCAGCTCTCAGACCATCTTCGTGGCCTCCTCTGCTCTAACAGCTTCACATCCTTCCTGTGCTGAGGACTCCAGAACTGAATGTAGGGTTCCAGGCAGACTAGAGGATGAGTTCCCCTCCTTTGCCCTGGTGGTCCCACTGCTTTGGATGCAGCCCAGGACACTGCTGGCTTTCTGGGCTGCAAGTGCACACTGTACCAGGGCAGGGCTGCCACGCCAAGCAGCCCATGGTGCCCGGTGACAACCCCTCTGCCACTGCAAGGGATCCCCCCTTCCCCAGCTTACACTGGTTGTGTGTGGTGTGGTTCTTGGACTTGGCCATGGCTGCACCTGTGGGAAAAAAGAAGCAGACGGTGGTCAGCACAGCCTGGCTTCCCCAGAGCCTTCGCGGGGCTCCCCCACCACGAGATCAGCCTCTGGCCTTCACAGAATCACAGAATAACCAGGTTGGAAGAGACCCACTGGATCATCGAGTCCAACCATTCCCACCAATCCCTAAATCATGCCCCTAAGTACCTCATCCACCCTCACCTTAAACACCTCCAGGGACGGTGACTCAACCACCTCCCTGGGCAGACTGTTCCAATGCCTAACCACCCTTTCCGTGAAGAATGTTTTCCTTATCTCAAGCCTAAATCTCCCCTGGTGGAGCTTGAGGCCATTCCCTCTCGTCCTGTCCCCTGTCACTTGGGAGAAGAGGGCTGCCGCCTCGCCTGCTCTCAGCCCGGCCCAGGGCACTGCCTGCTGCCACCCCACAGCACAGATGGAGGTGGATCATGAGGGTTATGGTTTGGGTGAGAAGAGACCTTAAAGCCCCACCATTTCCACCCCTTGCCATGGGCAGGGGCACCTCCCACCGGACCAGGTTGCTTCAAGCCCCATTCAACCTGGCCTTGAACACCTCCAGAGAGCCACGACTTCTCTGGACAACCTGGGGCAGGGCCTCCCCATCCTCGTCAGGAACAATTTCTTCCTAATATCTAAAGTAAATCTTCCCCCTTCCAATATAAAACCATTCCCCCTCATCCTGTCACTCCAGGCCCTTGGAAAAAGCCCCTCCCGAGCTTTCCTGGAGCCCCTTTCCGTACTGAAAGCTGCTCTAAGGTCTCCCCAGAGCCTTTTCTTCTCCAGGCTGAACAACCCCAACTCTCTCAGCCTGGCCTCATGGCAGATGTGCTGCAGCCTCGGATCATGCCCATGGCCTCCTCTGGACCCGTTCCAAGAGCTCTAGCTCTCCGTTAGGCAAGGATGAAGCCGGATCCCACGGAGGGAACAGCACTCACCGCCGCCGCCGCTGCCGCCGGACCGGAAAAGAAGGCCGCACCGCGGGGGCTGCTGGGAAATGGGGCAGGCGCACCGGAACTCCGTGCCGCTCCGGAGGTGCCGCTCCGGGGGTTCCGCGCTCCCCGCCCCGCCCCACCACCCCCCGAGCCGCTCTCGGGGCCGCTCCCGAGGCCGCTGTGTCAGCGGGAGAGACCCGCCGCCCCAGGAACCCAGCCCTTGGTGGCACGGTGCCCCGAACGCTGCCCCCCCTGGAAACACCGTCCCCTTTCAACGCGTTCCCCCCCTCAACACCGTCCCAACAATATGGTTCCCTATTCAACACCGTCCGTCCCGCCCCGCAAATCAGTCCCCACTCAACGCGGTCCCCCACGCCAAACACGTTCCCCCTCCAACACGGCGACCTCCGCCATGGTCCCATCTCAACACGGTCCCCCCCCAAACGCGGGGTCCTCAGAGACTTTTTCAGGGACTGTTTGCTTGCAGAGCCATGAGCTGCTGTGCCTGGGGGTCAGATACCTGCAAACAGATTCATCCTACTGCAAAAATGGGGGGAAAGAAGTTATCCTTGGTAGACAGGTGGAAATGAAAAGGAAATGGAAATGAAAACAGGCAGGAAAAGCAAGCTCATACAATTTAATTTCGACATTTTTCTTATTTCCAGCAAGACTTAAATTACAAAATGTATTTGACTTCACTTCCCGTTCAGGGCAGCTGTTATTAACAAATAGTGTAAAAAGAGACAGTTATATCAATCCTTTTGCAGCTGGAATATGAGGTTCTCCACAAAATCCTTGATACACAAACTTCTGGCTTTTTAAGCTTTTGTTTTGTTTTGTTTTGTTTTCCCCCCCAAATCCTTTCCACTGTAGGGAGCTGTGATCTTAAAATATTCAGGCATCACCGTAGCCAGCTGAACACAACCAGCAGCAGAGAGGGAGCCTAATACCTGATAACCCAGAGAACCGAGCTCAGTGGGAGATAAAACTGAATCCCAGAAGCGTGTTCACTTTCACTGCATTGCAGAAGGGAGGAAGAAACATGCTGCCCGGTCCCCTTATCTTGACTACTAGATTATGAAAACTCCTGCTCTTTTTCACTCGTTTCTGAGTTCCTCGAATCCTGTGTTCAGTTCTGGGCCCCTCGCCACGAGAAGGACGTTGAGGCTCTGGAGCGAGTCCAGAGAAGAGCAACGAAGCTGGTGAAGGGGCTGGAGAACAAGAGGAGCGGCTGAGAGAGCTGGGGGTGTTTAGCCTGGAGAAGAGGAGGCTGAGGGGAGACCTCATTGCTCTCTACAACTGCCTGAGAGGAGGTTGTGGAGAGGAGGGAGCTGGGCTCTTCTCCCC
This sequence comes from Clamator glandarius, assembly GCA_033459285.1. Taxonomy (NCBI): domain Eukaryota; kingdom Metazoa; phylum Chordata; class Aves; order Cuculiformes; family Cuculidae; genus Clamator; species Clamator glandarius. The sequence continues at coordinate 1,714,120 of JAUNZM010000044.1, forward strand.
AGTGACAGGGGACAGGACGAGAGGGAATGGCCTCAAGCTCCACCAGGGGAGGGTCAGGCTGAACATTAGGAAAAAATTTTTCATGGAAAGGGTGATTAGGCACTGTCAGAGGCTGCCCAGGGAGGGGGTTGAATCACCTTCCCTGCAGGGGTTTAAGGGACGGGTGGACGAGGCGCTGAGGGACACGGGTTAGTGATTGATGGGAACGGTTGGACTCAATGATCCGTTGGGTCTTTTCCCACCTGGTGATTCTATGATTCTATGACAAATGGCCAATTCGCATCCAGAAAAGCCACCTGGAGAAGCAGGGACACCAGGGCATGGAGGCACTAGAGGGAGCTTAAGCATAACAGATCTCACTCTGGCCTCAAAGTAGGAGCACTGCTCCCCGTCAGGGAGAAGGCACATCTTCAGCGAATAACAGAAACACACAGCAGTTTCCCCCTGGCATCCTACCTGACTGTGGCTTTTCTGCCCTGGCATCCGTTATAATTTTCTTAAAAGACATGAAGAAAACACTGTTCTGCTTAAACAATAACAGAAGCTTACGTTGTCTGCTGGGAGCACTCCTGTTAGAACCAGTTAGGAGAGATGGAGCACTGGAAGAGCCTGGAGAGCTGCAATCTTTTATTTTCCCCAGCAATATTTTCATTGCATTGCCTTTGGACAAGGAACAGGGACACTGGCTCAACATCTGGTGTGTCTGGAGGTGGTTGAGTCCCCCTCCCTGGAGGGGTTTAAGGGACGGGTGGACGAGGCGCTGAGGGACATGGTTTAGAGTTTGATAGGAATGGTTGGACTCAATGATCCGATGGGTTTTTTCCAACCTGGTGATTCTATGATTCTATGAATCCCCCCTGCAATCACCGTTGCCAAGGAGCCCTGCAAAGAGCCAGGTTGGTGTCTCTGGGTTCGCTGCAGATGAGCATCAGTGCTAAAATGGGGCAGGAATTGGGAAACAAACGCTTTGCACTGGTGTTTAGCTACAGTGGTGAGACAGATGTGTTTGTTGCAAGTGCATCTGCAAAGCGTATCTTCTTTAACAGTGCCTGTGCTGGACTAATAGTTGCTTTCAACAGGGGTAATCGAGCTTAGCCCAGCAGAAACGAGAGAAGCAAGCGGAAAAGAGGGGTGAGCAGGGACCATGAATAAAATCTCCATCACTCCTAGCTGCCCTTGGAGGCTTTAGTTCCCCCCATAGAAACCATCTCTCAGATCAGCCCAGTCCTGCGCATCCTCCAGGAGTATATTCCTGTAAGCAGTTTCCCACCATGAAGGCAGCAGGAAAAATCAGGCAGCAGCCTGCAACGCAGCCCTGACCTTTCTCTCCAGGCCTGCCACCTCCTCCCACTCTCCCCAGAGCTGGCACTACTAACAACTGGTTTCCTCTTGTTATTTTTCCACCTTCGCGCCTTCCTCCAGAGGAGAGGCTGTGCTGGTGGCCCACGTACCAGTGACTCACAGGCTGGGACCCACAAGGAGCCAGCTAAGCCTTGCCAAACTTAGTAACATCTCATTTTCCATTGCTTACATCCTGGATGCTTCTCCTGGCTGGGCTCATCACTGTAGACATCCTCCAGCTACCTGCAGGGCTGGGGAGGGTCAGCTTGATTGTGTTTCCTTGAAGTTTTGGCAATGCAGGAGCTGGGCTGAGGTGCAGGAGTCCTTGATACAGATAAATTCCTTCTTGGTGAGTGTTAATCCAGCTTGCTGATGGCTGAAAACCACAAGATGCTATGGACATCAAAGAGGGCTTTTCAGGCTTGGGAAACATGTATATAAAGATATATATGCATGGTAATTGTGTTTTTCTGGAGGTATTTGAATGATTTGAGGGGAGCTTAGGGGTTTAAAACTTGATCCCCTTCTGTGCTGATCAGCCTGGTCCACCTGGCTGGATGTCCCCAAATCAACAAACGATAACTGCGGTCACGACACTGAGCCTGGGCCACCTGCAAGGTGGGGAAAGAAGGTCTGCAGAGGTGGAGGTGCTGCCATGGCTGGAAACTGGGAATGGAAAATAGCTGAATGATGGCCAGGCCTACCTGGGCTGGCAGCAGGTGAGAAGGCAGAGCACGGAGACACAGCTGCAAGTCCCCTGAGCAGGATCTTGCAGCTCCATGCAGGGGATAACGCCAGGATGGGAGCAGCCCTGTGTGCTTAGCCCACGCTTATTGCTTTAATGGGATCTTTTTGCCCCAATAATGGAAAAGGAAATGCCCGTTGTTTCCCAAGGCTGGGGAGAAGGTGTACAGCTGATGTGACACCTGCTCAGCTCGCACCTCCCGAGAGCCCGGCTGTTTGGAAGGAGGGAGCAGATCTGCACGCACAGCGTGTGCGGAGCAGCTGATCGCTGCGGGGAGGAGGCACACAGAGGCGGCTGGGAGAAACAGAGAAGGCTGACCTAAATAGATGCTGAGCTAATTTATTCATTTCTCTGCTTTATTATTTAACTCGACTTTGAAACAGCTCAGGACTTCTGGTTCCTCTCAGCTCTGCTACTGACGTTGGGATGGGGTTATTTTTGACCTGATTTTTGCATCTGTTGTGCTGAAAAGTGCAGCACAGCCTTGCTCAGCACCCCACTCTTCCCATCAGGCCAGCCAGGCACACTACAGGAGAGCTCCAACATGGTTGCTTTCTAGCCAGGAGCACAGAAAGGACTTATTTTAAGTTATCCTCAATTTTTACTTCTCCTCCTGCCCAGAAAGGTGTTCAGATTTTGGCTCACTTTATGTGTTGTTAATAGGGAGATTTATCTCCAATTTAGCTGGCTGGTGAGAGGATTGGTGAGTTTGTACAGCACGAGGCAGCCTTCAGCCTCCGCCGACATCTCCCACCGGGAAAGCTGCCAAATGCAGCCCCAGGCTCTGCTGCACAGGGGCTTTCAAGGATAAACCTGGAGCCTGTCTCACTTCCAGCCAGCCGCCTCTCTCCTCAAATCCTAGCAATGCCCTGAAACACTGTCCAGGAGGGAGGAATTTATTGTGAGAAGCACACAGAGCTCCAGATGTTCGCAGAGTTGTTCGGGCTGCGATTCACTCCATGGGCTGCACGTGTCCTCTGCGAGTCCATGGCTCATTTTAGTGCTGCTGAGGATTAAAAGCCAAAACCTGGGGAAAAGAATCGGTGCCTGCGCAGGTTGTGTGAATCTGTGCACCATTTCTGCACAGGCAAAAGGGGCTGTGGACAGAGCTGCTCCTGTGTGAAGTAGCTGTTACCAGGATCCAAACCATACAGCACCCAGCTTGCACCGTGCAGGGCCCTTTAATTTTGTTTTCTGTTACGCTTGGTGTATAAATTTAGGCCAACGTTGTCTCCAACTACCCAGCACCTCTGTTATGATTTTTAAGATGGGTTATTCATTGACTTGCTTGATTCCTTAAAGATTTCTAAGCAGTAAAATGAGCCCTGATGCTATTTAGCTCAGTAGCAAAGGCATTTCAGCTCACACTGCCTTCACTTTGCTGGAGGGTTTTCTGATGTTGCTGGGGGTTGGATGGTGCAAATTAGCTGATATGAAGCAGTTAACAAGGTTGCAAGTTAAAGTCTTCCAAACCAGTTCGTTTGAGGCACCACAGGGAAGCAGCCAGGCATGGGACTGTGAAGGTGGGTGCTGCCTCACCTGGTCCAGCCAGCCCCTTCTCCTGCCTCACCTGGAGTCCTGCATTCACTTCTGGAGTCCTCAGAGCAGGAAAGATGTGGAGCTGTTGGAACAAGTCATGAGGAGAACACAAAGATGAATGAGGGCTGGAGCATATTCTCTGAGACCAGGCTGAGAGAGTTGGGTTTGTTCATCCTGGAGAAGAGAAGGCTCTGCGAGAACTTAGAGCAACTTCAAGTACTGAAAGGGGCTCAAGGAAACCTGGGGAGGGGCTCTTGATCAGGGAATGCAGGGGTAAGATGTCGGGGAATGTTTTAGAGCTGAAAGAGGGGAGATGGAGATGAGATCTTGGGGAGAAATGTTTTCCTGTGGGACTTGGAGCAACTGGATCCAGTGGGAGGTGTCCCTGCCTGTGGCAGAGGGATTGGAGCTGGATGATCTTTAAGGTCTCTTCCAACCCAAACCATTCATGATTCTGTGATATAGTGTTTAGAATGTTGGTTTGACGCTTATGAGGCCAAAAAGAGAATGAAGATGTAAAGGACTGAGGCAGCCAAAGTGATTTCAAGCTTCACTTTCCCTCCCTATATCCTGGACCAGGGTTCAGTGGATAATGCCCTGATTTTCCTAATGAGGGCAGAGAGGCAATGTGACACACCACACTCTCCAGGAGAGGCAGGATTCAATGCTTGTGCTTAATTGCACTGGGCTGATTAAGAAGGAATTAGGGATGACTGAGTGTCATCTTGGGATTTCGGATCTGTTACGTGGGTGCAACTTGTGCCCATGGGGCTGCCACAGAGAGTCCTTTACAGAATGAGCTGTGGGTTTTGGAGTGGGCAGCAGGCTGGTGTGCAGCCTCGAGCCGAGGGATCCGGTTTGGCTGCCGGCTCGCCTTTATCTGTGCAGAGAAGATTATTGGGAAGCCGTGTTGACAAATGCTGTGGCTAAAAAGGAAAATGAACTTCCACACAAAGATGGTTTGTTTGTACAAAGCAGAGAGGGAATAAAGAAGCTGCCAAAAAAGCTGACATTAAACCCACTGCTTACCTGCTTATCATCTGATACCATTACTGAAACCTTTCATTTGCAGCAACGTAATCCAAGACGTTCTTTCTGCAAAGGGAGAAAGTAGGTTATTGCTCAAGTGGAGCTGCGGAGGGGGAAGGACATAAGCAGGGTCTGATCCTGACAGGTGCTGTGCATCCTACACTCCCTCTGAGCAGGGCTGAAACCTTGGTTGGCAGCCTGATTTGGGGGCTTTGGAAAGAGCCTGCATGCAAACCCTTCCCAAACTTTTAGGAGAGGGCTGTCGATGCTGCCAGAGGCAGGGCAGCTCACGGGGCACAGCACCCCCCAACCCTGCACCTCTGACCCAGGGACCTGGAGGCAAGAGGCATAAAGCCAGTAATCCTTAGCACTCGTGCATGTAGCACATCTCATCTTCAAAGTGCTTCGCTGATGGGAGTGAACTAATGACCCACCTAAAAGACAGCAGCACATCCTGAGCCCTGAACTGATTAGATGCTGCAGTCACCAAGGTATTTTTAGGCAGCAGTAGAAGCCAGCAAACCTCCTCCTGGAGGCTGGAAACCCATTACTGATGCACGAGGGGTTGCTTTGTGTGTGGCCACGTCAATTGAGGGCTTTCAAATCCACCATCCAAGGCAGGTCTGGCTCCCTGGAAAAGCTGGACAGGCAGAGGTGGTCTCTGCCACAGCTGAGGATGGAGACAGGACTGAAGAGTTTCTTGAAACTGCTCTTCCTTCTGCCATTAAATATTTAAGAGAGGAGCACCAGGGCAAACCATGTGCTTTTATCAAAGCAGGATGGCACAGCACTGGATTTTAGCTCCACCTCACTGTGGTGCTCCCCACAGCATCCCCAACATGACATCCTCATCCTGACAGCACCGGTCCCAGCAGCTGAACAAGCGCTGAGGGTCTGGCTGGACATTGCCCTTCTGCAGATCCCCTGGTGTGAGAAGGCAGACTGGGGTGTGCGTGTGCTCTCTGAGGCTCTCCTTGGGTGGCAGACCTGCTGAATGAAATCATATTGACCTGGAAACCAAGAGCTCATCAGGACTGATGGAAATGCAGCAGTGCTCGGGCTCCAGGTGTGGTGGGACAAGAGCAGAGCATGTTGCAGCCCTGGCCCTGACTGCTGAGGGTCACCCCTACCAGCTGCTTTGTCTCCCCACCATCACCTTCCCTGCTCTGCTTCATTTTGGGGTGGCAGAGGGAGGGTGTTGGTGAGCCTCTGTGCTTTGCAGTTGCTGTAGCAACTGTGGTGTCTCTGGTGGCAGCAGCACACGTTTCCTGCAGCCAGGCAGAGTGTGAGCTGGTTACTTACAAGCAGATTTATTTTTTTTTTCCTTATCTAGAATAAAGCCTCCTCTACCTCCCCAGCCAGAGCTCAGGGGGTGCTGCAGCAGCAGCAGCAGAGGCGCAGGGCAGCCCACACACCAACCCAGGGGGATGCTGCTGCATCTCCTGCTCCTGGGAGATCTTCTGCACATGAGCCAAAGCCTCAGCACCTCCTCCAGAACCTCCACTGCTCCCCCGTCAGCTCCTTGGCAAGGACAACCTGCCTTTCCCCAATCCAGTCACAGGCAGGGTGGGTTGCTGTAGCCATCCAGGCTCCTCCCTGGGGTAGCTCAGACCTGAATTGATTTCCATGCAAATTAGAGCATCTACTGTGTGTGGGGAGGAGGGATCAGTCCTGATCAAAACATTCTCAGCAGCAGAGGATCAGCACAAGCTTTGCTAAGTTACTTCCTTGATTAATGACTTTTAAATAGCAGAACCTTTTTCACAGACCATCTTATAAGAAATTGCCTCCTGAATCCCATTACTCCCCCATTTCCATCACAAGCCCTGACCCATTCTCCCTTCCTTTTCTCTTTGAGAAATCAGAGAGACGGGAGCTCCTCATGCCAGCCCTTGAAATGCTCCTTATGTCTAGTCTAAATCTGCCCCTCTCCAATTTGAAGCCATTCCCCTCATCCTATCACTACAAGCCTTTGTAAGAAGTCCCTCCCCAGCTTTCTTGTGGTCCCCCCCTTTAGGTACTAGAAGCTGCTCTAAGGTCTCCTCAGACCCTTCTCTTCTCCAAGCTGAACAACACCAACTCTCTCAGCCTGAATATTCAGTTCAAATAAATAATCAATTCAAATCAAGAGTATCCTGCTGGCCTCTGTCCACCACACCCAACAGTTCACCTCAGCTGGTAGATACACAGGAGAACAAAGCAAATAAAGCTTAATGGTAACGCTTCAGCATTGCTCATCGCCCATGGCTCTGGGTGACATCTGATCTGGTTTCACTTGCAGAATTAAGCCTTGCACAATTGCAGAAACCTGCCCTGCTTTTCCAGAAGGCCATGAGCTCTGGTCCAGCCTTTTCACCACCTGCCTTTGGGACGTGCAGCTGCTGCCAGAGAGGGCAGGGGTTGCAAGTAGGGTTGTTGGTCATAAGAGAGGGAGGCAAAAAGGGACTGAGTTGCTCCCACCCAACAGTAGAACCTCTAAGCATTTCCTGATGGGAACCCATGTACCTTCCTTCCTTCCTTTTTTCCCTTCCTCAGATGGTCACCTTCACCACAGGAGATGAGCAACACTCAGGCAGGGGCTATCACTCAAAATAGGGTTTTTTTCCACTGCAGTCATTGCTCGACGTGCTGCTCTTAGCTGACATTTTTGGGGCTGCAGCTGGAGCTTTATGTTCCCTGGGAAGTTTTCCTGAAGAACAGGTTGGCCAGTTGGGGAATGTTTCTCTGCTATTTTCAGCCTGGGCCATTTTCCTTTTTTTTCTTCAAAGTACAACAAAAAACCTGTCAACAAGTCACAAAAGAGTGATCTCAGTCTGAAATACGAGCCCTGGCACGGGAGGGCATTTGACTCAGAAGCCACTTCCCATCTTTGGAGACTTGAAGTATGTTCCACTTCGTCATCCCGCAGGTCTTTAAACGCTTATAAAAACAGGGTTTATTTATCCGCAGTCAGAACAGCCTATCTATTATCTTGAAGGCTGAATTCAGAAAGTTTCTTCAGAAATTTATTGGTTTCATTCCTACCAGTCTGAAGAGAAGTTTTCCACACAGTCTGTCAAAATACAAACGTCTCAATCCCAATTTCCTTCAGTCTTTAGCAAGACATCACATTAATTGTGTTAAAAAGCACTTTTATTAGTTACTGAGAAAGCAGGAGTCTGGCAGCTCTTCTTGACCACTAGCTATTCACTTTTGTGAAGTCTGCTTTAACAGTGGTTTGATCCAATGCCGTGGTTTTCTCCACCAGCACACTCAGCAGTGCCTGGAGCCAAAGCAACCAGCTCCAGGCAAGGATTATTTGCTTCAGGTCTCAAGGGCTCCTAGTGCTGCTCAGGCAGAGCCTTTCTGACTCTTTTGAGGCTTCTCACATCCCCACCATCGTAAAAAATTGGAGCGGTGGAGGCACATGGTCACCCCAAGGCCAGGGAGATCCATGAAGGGAGGCATAAATCCATACAGAATGGGGTAATTTCATCCACACCTGAGATGCTTTCAAGAGGACTCAGGGAACCATCAAACAGCTCGTGGGAGTTGTGCTTTAGTCAGATTTTGCTTAAGGCTACAGTTCAGCCAACAGCTCAGACTGGTCATGATGCAGCATCTGCTTCGCAAGGGAAAGGTGGTCATGAAAAATCCCAGTCCTTCAAAGGACAATGAAATTATCTCCCTATCCGATTACCACGGGATGCTCTGGGATTTCTGCAAGCTGTGTGGGCAGCCAGAAACCCAGACTTCCCACCTGCTTCCTCGCATGAGCCTTCCCAGCTTCCTTTATTCTATACTGGAACACGTGGAGTGGGACACTCACTGCTCATGTCTCAGTGCTCCAGCCAGCTGCAGGGTGCACCCAACTCTCTGAGATACAACCCACTGGCATTTAATGGGAAAACTCAGCTCTGCTGCATATTTACTATTGACTGTCCCATTCTTAACAAGGTGACAGATATTAAATGGCATTTAACAACACAAATTGAGGTTGGCCTTTCCCTCTTGGAGTTTCTTTCAGTGCCCCCACTGCCACACCAGACTGAGTCCTTGCTTGTGTTTCAGCTCTGAAAATACTTTAAGGAGCGCCCCCACACACACACGTGCAGTCCTCATATGGAAGAAGCCAGTGATAATTGAGACATTGATAATTAAGACATCTCTGATAATTGAGACATTAATGCTGGAAGACTGAGCAGGTTTCCTTCAGCTTCCACAGCCTGGCTGCGGGGAGCTTATGGAAAGAAAATAAATAAATTTGGGCTTTACTTGAAATAGCCAGCAAATTAAACCTGGAGAGGTGAGATTTCAGACAGGAGGGAAAGCCGCGCCACCCAAAAAGGACAGCCTAGATCTTGTCACTACCCTCTTTGATCCACCAGTGGTTTAAAGCAAACTCACCTGGGCAAATAAATTCTCTTGGGTTTGAGGATGGGTGCCCGAAGCCCAAATCTTACAGCTACTGATGTCATGAAGCAGCTGAAGATATTTTGATTGAATAATACCTTCTCAACCTCCCGTGTCCTGGTGGAGGCCTCTTACCTACAAAAGCACAAAGAAACAAGTCCATGAGATGACAAACACCAGAAAACGCCTTCAGTCAGCACAGGTCCATCATCTCCCAGCTCTGCCCTTAATTTTAGGAGTTCACGCAAACTTTTAGATCAGAGACGTGGCACCTAAGGGCTGAGAAAGGCCTGGTCACAGATCATGGAAGAACAAGCAGCAGTGTAAATGTGTGCTGGAGGAACCTCGTTGCCCGTAATTTAGACCAATTTTGCTTTCAAACACTGGCCTAATCATGACTGCTGGAGGCCAGATGGTGCAATTCATTGTGTGCCTGGACCTGATGCTCTCACCTGGGCTGGTTTTACACCTGTGTTATTCCCCGGCCTCGTCAGTGCCAGCCCTGACTTCTCCCAGCTGGACAGACTGGAGAATCAGGCGTTTCCATTATTTCGCCTTTGGACATGGACACATCCAGCCTGAAAAACAGCCCTGTCCCTTGCCCTTTGCATGGCTGGGGAGAGCTTCAATTACACGGTGGTGGCCACGCGTGAGCCACCAGCCCCGCTGTTTACAGGAAGAGCCAGTGCAGGGCATGGAATTAGAGAGACCACAAGGAAGTGAGGGATTATTTACTAGAGATTAAAGGGCATGGAAAAACCACACGACAAATCAGTGGGGACTCAGCAATGGCGGCTGCTATTTCAGTCTTCCAGCTGCCGGTGTTCATACCGGTCATGCCAAGACAGGAGAATCTGGGAAGAATTCAGCAGGACAGACGGTTGCTCTGCTTTTGGACCTGTAAAATGCACCAAAGAATAGGCCTTAAACCTGCGGGAAGGATGGGAGGAATGTCTGCTCCACTCCATCCCTTCCTTAACCATTCCTGTCAGTCTTCCCTCTGGTGCGATTCCTGCTTTTGGACTGCGTCTCTGGACCAAGCAACTCCAACCAGTCCTGCCTGATGGCAGAGGCAGGGAGACGTGCCCATGGGTTATCACAGGTTAGTCAAGAAAAACTGTCTCCTCAAACCTGGAAAGAAGTGGGGTGAGGGTTGACACTTGACATCTCTAGACCTTCAAGGCAGCGGCAGTGCTAGTGAGAACTGGTGTTTCTTGGACTGTCTGTGGAAAGGGGGGGGACTACAGATTGAATGTTAATCCTTAATACTTCTCAAGATCATTCCTTCTCCAGGCTTCATCTTTATTTTAAGCACCCGCAACCTCCTTTTCCCCTAGACAGTTCAAAGCCTTTAGCGCTGTCTCTGGTGGGAAGCAGAGCAGGCAGAGCTCATGGCCAAGTGACAAGACAAGGGTATTTCAAGTTCCTCCATCCAAGTGGCCGTGAATTCACCTGATTTTGTGTGAGGCCTGCATTTCAGCTAAGACTGAACACCGAGATTTCAGTGGCTGCTAAAGTTTGGGTGGTAATTGGGTCAGCTCTCATGTTGGTCCATCCCCACCTCTACCTGCAGCCGCAGATACACAACTGCTGCTCCTTCCTGCGGCTCTCCAGGATGGTCAAGTACTCAACCATTTTTACCCAGAAAATCCTGCAAGATTTTCCAAACATTCGGATACACATTTTCTAGCATTTTGCTCCTGGCAGGCAAAGCTGTTTGCAGTGCTGCCAACCTTGTTCACAGTCACACTGGAGATTTTGCCCTCACTGGTCTCCTGTCACTGGCAGGGAGGTTTGGGGTAGCACCCAAACACCTCCACCAAGCCTTTTCCCATGGAGACAGGTGATTCCTTTGCCATTTTTCCAAAGACATAGGTGTCATTTTGTTTTCTTCCCGCTGAACCCGGCATCTCAGTGCAACGCAACATCAGGCCACTGCCACATGACAGGTGACAGAATCCCCCCACCCATCCCCACCATCGATGCTGATTGAGCTCCCCACACACAGGCTCATAGAATAGAATCACAGAACGCTTTGGGTTGGAAGGGACCTTTGCAAGTCATAGAATCATATCATAGAATCACCAGGTTGGAAAAGACCCATCGGATCATTGAGTCCAACCATCCCCATCAGTCACTAACCCATGTCCCTCAGCGCCTCGTCCACCCATCCCTTAAACCCCTCCAGGGAAGGGGACTCAACCCTCTCCCTGGGCAGCCTCTGCCAGTGCTCAATGACCCTTTCTGTGAAAATTTTTTTCCTAATGTTCAGCCTGAACGTCCCCTGGCAGAACTTGGGGCCATTCCCTCTAAGTCATCCAGTCCAACCCCTCTGCAGGAGCAGGGACGTCTTTAACAGGATCAGGTTGCCCAGGCTCCCCATCCAACCTGACCTTGAACATTTCCAGGGATGGGACTTCCACTGCCTCCCTGGGCAACCTGTGCTAGCATTTCACCACCCTCATTGTAAAAAATTTCTTCCTTATCTCCAGTCTAAAGACTTGGTTTAAAACCACCATCAAAACAGCACCTCCAGCAGCACCGTGGGCCTTTGTGCTTTGTGCGGGGTGGTGATTCAGCCCTGACTCAATGGGAAGGTGGCCATGGAATGAAACCCCATCCCTGCTCCCTGCGTGGTCTGCGGTTAACATGATCCTGCTAGAAATTACAGAGCTCCAGCAAAAGCGGTGGGAGGGAGGCTCCCCTTGGCGAGGAGGAGCCCGCAAGAGGCTCCCACTGACATCCCTGCCTTCTCCCTTACCCTGCATCCAAGCGGCTGAGTGAACACAAATGGCACGTCGCCTTCATGTTTGACCCAGAGCAGCGCTCGGCTGCTGCTGCCACACCACAGGCTCCGTCTGGAAACCAAACAGTAGCTCAGTAGATTTTTCTTTCCTTTATTTTTTATTGTTGTTGTTTTGTTCTCCCTACAACAAATAGAGAGAAAGGATGAATGAGCTTATTTTACAGGCTCAGAGGAATACCAAGCCATTGTTAGCTTGACACAGGCCGCAGAAAGTGATGGCTAAGAAAATAAAAGCTTATTCTTTCCTGAATGGGTTGGCTGAAAGAAAAAACCCAACCCAGAAACCTTTCCATGGGCCAGTAGCAGCATTTCTATCAGCTACGTGGCTGATCCACAACCCAGTGACTTCCCGAGCAGGACCTGACCTGCTGCACATATAAAACTAGGCAGTGAAAATCGGGGTTTATGTCATTTTTGAGGATTCTGAAGGATACCGTGCACCCAGCCTGCCCTCCCCTCGCAGGTGCCACTTTGGCACCATGTCCCCATCCTGGGCTCACAGCAGCCACCCCTCTGCGGGCACCGAGATAGAAACTCCCCAGAGTATTTCCTTCTCTCAGTTCTCTGCATCTAGAAAACGTCCTCACAAGATCTAAAAGTCCTCAGTCCCAGCTGATTCTCAGGCACCTGCAACGAGAAACTCAGAGCTGATGGAACACGAAGGGTGACAACCTCTGCTTCCAAGAACCAGCACTGCCAATGAATGGGTTCAATGACGCTTTCTTCCCTTGGAGAGGAGGACAAAGAGCCAGGGCACATGGAGAAAATAGCCATGCCACAGCTGCTCGATAATTTAACTCAATTAATTTTAAACAGGACCTCTTGGGTTATTTCACTGCAGCAGTCTCTGCTGGGAGAGCCGGACACTGTCGCCTGCTGCAGCTTGTTCTGAAGCAGGAATCTGGCTCTGGAGCTGTATTTCTCTTCACTCATCACACCACTTGCTTCTGCTGCTAATTCTTTTAATTTTACCTCTTACTGAACTGGTAAAATCAGCCTCTAGAGCTCAGAGTCCACGAATGGGGAATTCAGAGTACGGAGGCTGTGGCTGTTTTGGGTGGTTCAGTGGTGCATGAAGGGAAATTAAAAAATATCCCATTAATAGAATAAATTCACCCAAACCAACTTCCCACCCAAACCAGTGCTCTTTAAAGGACTGATTAAAAAAAGCCAGGAAATGCTAAGGAATATATGTTTTCCCCGTTGCAGCTGCAATTCTGCTTTCAAACATATCTGGCTTAGGAGATTGGATTTATATGGCTCGATGCTATTCTTCCAGCTTTATTCAGTGTTCAAAATGGCTGCAAAAAAAAAAAAGGAGCTAATGCAGAAGCCTGGGGATGAAGTCCTGGACACCGAGCCATCGCTTCCCTCCATCCTCTTGCCCTGCGCATCCGAGTGTCCCGGGAGCAGCGATGGACAGGCTGGAGGCAGCTGAGATCATGTCTGAGACTGTTTTCTTCCTCCTGCTAACGTGAGCAGCAGCGGGTGTGTTAAGTTAAGCAATAAAGGGTGATTTTTTAAAAAGTCTATAAAATCAGGAGACCAGCTCCTTTAGTAATAGCAGAGAGCGAAGCGGAGCCCAAGCAATTTTATTTGGCTGTGGCCCCAACCCATGGGAGAAGCGATGCGCCACGGAGAGGATGAGATCTCATCCTTTATTAAAGGCAGCCGCGTGCTCGTTCAGGGCTGCGTAAGAGAAAACACATCAACCAACATCTTCAAGGGGTTAATGACTGAACAAACTACAGTGAAGAGCAAAAAGGGAATTTTGCTTTCACGTACAAATCTCTCTCTCTTTTTTTTTTTTTTGACCTATTAAACAGCCAAAGACTCTAAGCTGCACCCCAGAGCCTGCCAAGAGCCTCCTCCCCACGCTGATGCTTCACCATCCGCTGCTTGGGGAGGGGGAGAGAGGTGGCTGGTGCAGGGGGGTCGCATCCTGACCCTGTTGCGTGGGTTCTCCTGCGCAGGAAAGGGAGAAGCAGGGCTGCTGCGGGAGCCTCATTTTGTAGAGGTGCAAGCAGGGGACTGGCTTGGTGACAGCAAGTCTGCTCAGTCGCAGATCAAATGGCTTAATCGAAACTAGATCCAACTGGCCCGGCCGCGCGGGTTGTGATTTAAACTGCAGTTATAAGGTGCGATTAGAGGCAGGGGATGCTGTGCCAGGAGCTCAGATGTGAAGCAAAAAAATATATATTATAAAAACAACCTTCCCCTAAACCTATATGCATTTTTCCATTGTTAACTCTTTGCCTGTCACTGCCAGACATCCGAGAAAATCCTGGGCCATCCGAGGACACCCTCGGCGCTGCTGCTTAAATCCAGGGGCTGTAAGAGATCTGTCACCACCGCAGAGGAATTTGGCTGCTGAAGTACTAACATTTATGGGCTTGGTATCAATAATAACCACAGCAGAGCTTCAGAGGGACTGACCAAGTCTTCCCTGCCGCTGTGCCGGGGAGCAAAGGGAGCGGCTGCTCTCCCTGCAGCCCTCGCACCAGCCCCGCCGGCGATGGATGGAGCAGGGGCCGTGTTGTGGCTCCCTTGTTACTCGTGTACAATGGAGAAGGAGGCAGTGCTTTCCTGGAAACCGTTAAATGAGGTCTCTTTTTCCTGTTCCAACCATTGCCCCAAACTCAACAGTTAATTTAGCAAATGGAGACCTTCGGAGATGTTAACTCGGTTCAAACCTTCAGCCCATATGGATAAAATCACAATTCAATAAAATTGCTGGTTCTTTATATTTGTGTGGCATCATCACACAGTTAATTTCAAGCTTTCCAGTAAGCTGTAATATATCTTTTAACCTAAGAACCTCTTTTGCATGACACTGAAATAGGTCCCAGTCTATATACATCTGCTGCCAAGACAAATATACAGTTCAGCAGCAGTAAAGAGGATATAAAAGACTCCCACGTTACAAATGTAGGAGGCAGAGGATATTTTAGCATGGCAGTGGTTACACTTTTGGCAGCTTTGCTATAATAAACTTTGTTTTCAGAGCCTTAAAATATTCCCTGTGCAGGGAAGACTGACATATTTGCTTTCAGCAGAGCTGTCTCAGGGGCTGGTGAACAGAGCTTAGGAACACGGCAGAACACAAAGAAGATGGAGTTAATATCACCCTACATTTAACCAGGGTATTTCCTCACAAAAAGCAAATATTTGCAAATGCCATCAGGTCCTGGTAGGACTTTTTCCATCAATGCATAAGGGTGCCCAGGGGGTAGCTGCACTTAGAATGCCAAACCCTGGGGCTGCTTGAGAAGCTGGAGGCAAGGGAAAGATGAGCAGGCAGTCCAAGGGCCAAAAAGACAAGGGAAAAGGAGTGTTAGATGCCGACCTTATGTAGAAGTCCTTGGAGACCTCCGCTATCTCACCATCTGATGGAGAGCTCAAGTCACCTGCCAGGACACCACTGCCAGGTGCCTGTCTGCACCTGAGACATTCCTGCCATCCTGCATTCCTGCCATCTGGCAGGTGGACATTGGTTTCCATGTGTCTCCCAAGTCATCCTGAGCACAAACGATCCACCCAGCCACTGAGTTACCTACAGAGATCATTAGCAGTGATGATTCATACCTTAGTGCTCTCTGGGATGGCAGGGGAGCAGCAAAAACTTTGATCCAGGCAAATTTTTGAGTGTAAGAGGAAAGCTCGTCTCATGCAGCGGATGAGAAAAGGCAGCAGCAGGCACTGCATCATGACTCGAGAGCTGTTACTGGGTTCTCTCTCCTCTTTGCCTCCCCGTAAGGCAAGGCAGGGCTGTTCTCTAGGTTCCTGGATGCCCAGCAGAAGCAGAGCAGAGAGGAGCAGGACAGAGGTGGCTTCCTGCGGTCTCCTGGTCCCTGTACCCTTGAACAACATTCCCCACGGTCCAGCATGTGGTGAGAAAGGTGTGAAATCTTATAGACTCCATTCACTTCAGTCTGAGCCATCAATTTCTTGCAGAAATGGTACCTGAGAGTTCACACGGACATGGTTTGAGTAGCAAAGCAAAACACGAAGCCATCCTCTACACAAGAGCATTTTGGAAAATGGGCATATGTTGACCTAGCTCAGGGTATGGACTTAGCATCAAACCCAAAAGGAGCTCCAAAAGTGGGTCTAGTAGGACCTCTCTGCCAGACAGCTAGAGATTTCTGTGGGTACGGAGGGCCACGTTTAATAATGGGGTAAATAACCAACCGATGCTCTTCTGCATTGTTTTACATATATGTACAACCCCAGAAACTCAAGTCTGCCAGTTACAGTTTCTGAGCCAGCAGGAATAAAAGACTTCTGATCATCAAGCCTCCTTAGAAAGGCTCAGTGCTGCTTGTGCTGAACTTGGATGGGGTCTTGGCATAAAGGATTTGGAGAGCATGTGATTGCATTTTAGTTTCATGCTAATCTGTCCTCATTGTGTGCTATTAAAAGTAAATAAAAATCATACCTTCCTAATCCACAGGTTACTAACCGTGGGAAAAACGTGTCTGTTGTGGCCTTAACAAGTGCTTAAATGTGTCACGCTTCGCTATTTACTTATTAGCACGTGGATGTATAAACACATTGTTACTTACCTGAGTATGTGGATTAGAAAGCCCAATCACCTCCTCTTGCAGGATAAAAACCTCAGGTCTTCAGAAGCAACCCTGTACCAGGCAGGGCTGTGCAAGGGATGTCCTGACCCCTTGTGTGTGTGGGCAGCTTGGGGGGTTTTGCAGCGCTCCACCAATAAATGCTATTTAAAAGCATCTGTGGAAGGTTCGTTTTGGGATTCCTAGGGAGTAAAAGAGAACGATTTTGAGAGTAGATCAAGTATCAAAGGGGTAAAAATAACCAGGTTCTTTTGCAACCCGCAGGCTGAGCTCTCTAACGTGAAGCCAGGTGTATATTCATGCCTGGGATGAAAATCCCCCGGGTTCAAAGAGGCAGCACGGTGACACTGGGGCTCTGATCTTGGCAGGTGCACGAGGCCCAGGAGAAGGTCTCAATTTCAAACTTCAGAGAAGCATTTTCATCTCTTTTCCCTTGTCCAACTAGCGAGGTGAGGAAGATCCTAGGCGAAATCCTAGGATTTTCCTAGGGGGATCCTGAGGAATGCTTTTCCCCTCTCATCTACAAAAAGAGGGAACAAATGACCTCCTAGGCTTCAGCAATGAACAAGACAGCGAGCATCTTCCACCAGGACTGCAAGTCCCCCTGCAGGGACTCTTGTCCTCTACAGACACACAGCAGGGTCCTGCACCCTCAGAGGGAGGACGCGGTTGTCAGCTGGTGAATAAAGATGATCTAGGAACAAACCTAACTCCAGTCTGCGCTCCACTGAGCAAACTTCCCTTTGAATATCTCTCACACCCAGGAAACGCCCGTGTTCGGCTTCCCCTGGTCCTTCTGTCCCAGCACATGGAGGGGCACCGGCCACCCACTCCTAATTAGCCTGATGGGTAACACAGCAGCACAAATCACCTCAAGTTACCTTGGCCACAGAGCAGAGCAGATCCTTCCACAATGAAAGCGCACAGCAGGAATTATCCCAATCCATAATTGCTCTGAGCAGACAATAAACCAGCTTATGCTGGTGGAAGTAGCCACTCGGAGGTAATAACCCAGTGAGTAACAATAATGGCAGCAGATACTTGATAAAAAGCAGGGAACAAAAGAGAAAGCTTTCTCCATTATGCAAAGAACGGATGTTTTCTGTTTGCTTCCTTTGCTTCAGACACGCATTTAGCTATTTGGAGAGCGATGGAGCACAGCTCACCCGCATGCACAGCAAAAGTGGGTTTCGGGCAGGAGGAGGGAAGGATTGTTTTACACTAGTGAGATCACAGGCAGGAAAATTAGTTTTCTCCTTTCAACCTTTTTTTTTTTTTTAATTTCTACCCAGCCACTATCCAGACATTTTATTTTCAAGAGAAATGTCTGGACCTTGGTAGTAAAAAACCCCAAACCTGCTCTGGGGCAGCTAAGAGAGGCACTGAAATACAGACACGCTTGTTGCCCCCACCTGTCCCCTGCGAGCCCCCAAAACTGGGTGATGGGAAGGATGAGCCATCCTCATTTTAGCAAAATCCCTAAAACCGGGGGCTCGTATGTGCCTCCTGCTCCTGCACGTGCTTTGTAACCCCACGCTGCTCCCACCAGCATTCTTGTCCCTCACCCCGTAACCAGTGCCCGACATCAGTGCTCCAGTGATGCTCATCTTCCACTCGGCTCCCTCCTGCGTCCCCGGTGTCCAACCAAGACACCCCTGGTGCCCCCAGGCCACTGCGATGGGCTCCCGCAAAGAGGATGGGATGGAAATCACAGCAGGGAGAAATCATTGAGGCGTGAAAGGTGGAAGAGCAAAACCCTGGGGGATTTGTGTGGGGTTTAAAACCCCAAATGCCACCTGGGCACAATGCAATTTTGCTCCGGCCATGCCAAGGTCTGCCATGCAAAATAAATAAGCCTGAAGAGAGCCATCTGCAGCGAAAAGCGTACCAGAGGAATGCTCTGCAGGGCTGCAGAGGGTAAAGCACGGCTCATTAAAATGCCGGGGAAATGTGAATGAAGCAGATGAATGGATGAAGAAATGAATGAAGGAGGATAGAGGAAGTGAATGAATATTGCATGGACTTGATGCCTTTCATCCTGGGATGGCGGAGCTGTGCAGCGCAGCTGATGGGCAGGAACCGTGTCGGTGCTCCCCAGAGAAACCCCCGGGTCAAAACAAATCAGATAATTTCCTGTTGACAGAGCCCTTCAGGGGGAGGCAGACAGGGAGATGTGGCATGTGGACTCGTATTACTTGAAGCACTAGGCTTTCCCCAAACAAAATCCTTCCAATTCCCCTTTAATCAATGTGACAGATCATTACTTTTTGAGTTGCTCTTGTTCTTGCTATTCCAGACACCACATGATTTCCATGGCAACAACATCCCAGCCATCCCAGGCCTTTTCCTAACCTCTATCATCTGCTATCGAGTCACACTAGCACATAGCCAGGAGACTTGACCGGTGGGGCAACAAAGGTGCCTTTTGGCACTGGTGGGGGGGGTTAAAGACCCCTTTTCACTACTCTGCAGCCCAGCTCTGCGAGCCTCTGGGAAGCTCTTGTGGCCAAGCACGGCACAGAGCTTCCAGGCAGCTGTAGGGGAGCATGAGGAAATGAAAAATAATTTTCTGAAGGTTTTATTGTGCTGTTCTGGAGCACAATCAACTAAACCTACCGGCTAGCCCGACTGCATCTAGATTCAGAGTGCTTTAAAGCGGAATGATGGGAGGGAGCAATGAGATGCTGCTGCTCTCTTGGTAAAGCAGGGTGGGGTTGGGACTGAGCCTGGATGCTTTGAGGGGGAAAGGGAATCCAGCTTCATTTCTAGTTTAGGGATAAAGCATAGAATCATAGAATCACCAGGTTGGAAGAGACCCGCCGGATCATCGAGTCCGACCATTCCTATCAAATACCAAACCATGCCCTCTTCTTTTCTACCTTCTGAAGGGAAAACTAGACCTGAACTTGACCCTGCTTCTCAAACGCTGCAGGTTTGAAGACAACCTAGTGTGACCGCTGCAAGCAGCAGTCACTGACTCAGAGGACTGTCCAGCCCCAAGCAAACACAGTGACACCAATCACCCCTCAAAGTCAATTTAATCCCACTTGTCTGTATGGACTTGGGGCGTCGTTGTCCCTGCATCGCATCTTGCTGCTCCTCTCATGGCTGCAACGTTGCTGAGCACAGCCATGAGAGCTATTTTGCAAGCGTTCAGTAGCTGAGGCTGGACAAAAAGCCCAGGGACCGTTTGCAGGCTTTGAGCAGGTTTCTGAGCTGACCTCAAGAGCACAAAGCCTGCCACGCGTTGGGGGTTCGGGTACACAGACACTACGGGGCTGAGCAAACTGGTGCTGCAAGCCCTGCTCACACAGTGACCGCCTCTGCTGCCAGCAAGAGCTGGAAGTAAATTGGTTTTTCCTCTTTCACCCGGCTCCCTCCAACAAGCAGCTTCTCCTCTGAAAGGCCAGGGAGGATTTAGGGCAGCTGATTGTCGCTGCAGGAGCTGGAGCCCAGCCCAGGCAGAGCATCTCCCACCCCGCTGCCTGGAAGGAGCTGTGGCTCACACCTAGCCCGAGCTGGCAGGTATCAACCATATCACCCTTTTCATTCAACCACAGGCTTCGCCCCGATGCAACAGGATCCTTTCCTGCCACAGGTTTGCAGCCCTGCCTCCACTTTCCATAAGCTGTACTGAATTCCATGGTGTTCCCGCAGAGTTACAGCCCTATAACGCACAGGGTTGCTGCACTAGATTAAGCTCACCGCTTATCTCATCCCAATATTAACGAGCACCAAATGCAGGGCACTGGGCCTGCTTCTTTATCTGCCCACGGGGAGTTTGGCCACTGGGCTCAGTGGTTGTAGGACTGGACCCAGACAGACACCCCTTTGCAGACCGGGCCAGCAGCGTCCTTGAGTGAGGAAAATGCTGCGCTGGAGTTTTTTTTTACAGCTGCTTGAATAAAGACCATTTATTTAGCTGCCCTTCACACCAGGATGTGCTATATCTTGAGCTAAATTGCTTTACCTGGCTGTTAATACTCCAACACTTGGGGTCAGAGGCTCTCAGGTGAATTTTGGACCCGTTCCTCAGCCCTGCAGCACCTGGCTGGGTGTGGAGGTGGCATCCACACTCACGCCACAGTGATCTCCCCAAGTACTTCAAGACAAACAGGGCCTGGAGGACTCACAGCCGGGGCAACCAGGGCCGAGACATCCTTGGTGGTCGTGGGTCTGAGAAGGGACAAACACATAGGAAGGGAAGGGAGGGTAATTCTGTAACCCTGTCAGTTACCCAGCAGGAACCACTCGCATTAGGCTCCAATATATTCCGAGAACTTCATCAAAAAACAGGAGTTTAAAATAAATAGCACGTTAAAATGAGATTAAGCAAGCTACCAACATCCTTTTTATAATTAAAATTGGGGAGAAAGGTACAACCCCTGGGTTTTCTAGGGTATAAGAGTATGGCCCCTATAGCTCACGAGCTCTGCAAAGAGATGGGTGACCCTGGCATGATCCAGCCTGGAGAGCTTTCTGGCTGCACCAGGCACTGGGGTTGCTCTGGGGCTGCGTGGGCTCCTTTTTGGTTTAACATCCCCTGAGCAGCTCGGGCTGGAGAGCTGCTGCCTCCACCCACAAGGACACCGTTTGGGAGAGAGGAAGAAGAGGGGAAAAAATATAAATCAGAAGACAAATTGAGGCTTACCTCGGTGTTTTCACCTGCCACCCCCATCGCTCCGCTTCAGCCTAATCATTCTCTTCCTCTTCAATCAAGGCCAATTTGCAAGAGGGGCAGCTCCCAGTGCCTGAGTGCAAAAGCCTTTAATTACTGTCATCTGGGAGGCTGTGCCAGGCTCCCCTCTGGTGCCTTTTCATACTTTTCAGAAGACAGTGCTCCAGGACCTGACGCCCCCACCATGCCATTTGTCAGGCTTGATTTTAAACAAGCGCTCGCTGTCTATTAGGAGACCCAGGAGAAAGATCCTCGTGGTCCTGCTGAGCTGCTGTACCACGCGGGTGGGCAGCGAGCTGATTGCGGCTGCCTCGCCCGGGTACCAGCCTGGCAGCAGTCTCCTGCCTGCACCAGCTCGCTCTGCACCAAGCCCAAGAACTCTCTTTTTGCTGTATTTCCTCTTGTTTCTCAACTGGGCTCACAGATATTAAACTGAGGATAAAGGCAAGAGTATAAACGGGGTCAGCGAGGGAGACTAGATTCAGGGAGACCGAGCTGATGGTAACGAAGTGTCCCCAAAGCATCCTCTTCCACACAAATCCCCCAGCCTACAACCCTGGGAGCGCGCTATGCACAAGGATACATGCTGCTTACGTACTGCGTGGGTTTTGGTGTCAGCCGAGGGTTTGTATTTTATCCTGCAGCGGAAAACGTGAACTCAGAACCTGCATAAACCCACCCAGCAAGTGGGGATTGGAAGCAACCTTGCTGCCGCCGCCTGTCCTGCCACGCTGAGGGTAGAAATAAGGGCTGGGAAGCCAGTTGGGGTGAGACACAGCTTGAGACGATGCCCAGGACCCTGCCAACCCAGTGAGCTCGCTGCTCGGGCTCAGCATCCACCAAGGTAGACTGGAAAGGACACTAAAAGGTTTCCAGATGTCCCAGACCAGCACCCACAGGAAACGCTCTCTCTATATTACACCCACCAGAAGCATCCTTCTAATATTTCATGTTTGGAGCATCACCTGTGGCAGAGAAGAGCTGCAGAGGAGGCTCTGCCAGTGGGTGGCACTGCAAAACCAGCAGAGCAAGGAGCACGGGGTGGAAGAGCAGCAGAGCCCCTGCACACACGTGTGCTGCACATCCCTGGCTGGACAGCCCAGGGGATGGGAGATGAGCATCCAACACCATGGGGATGCTGCAGCCCAGCTGGGGGGAGGAGGAAAGCTGCTGGGGTGGGAGAGGGAGCAGAGGGGGCATCAGCAAGGGGTTTGAGGGGCTGCAGGGCAGCAGCAGCTCGCCTTCTGCGGGCACTGCAGGGGCAGCCTGGGGAAAGGAGTGTGAATCAACCCAAGTCCACGTGGGACAGAGATAATTCATGGTTAACGCTGTCATAGAGAGGAGCAGCTCATTAGCTTCCCTTGCTGTCCTAGCGTAATGTTCTCTCTGCAGCTATAAATCACGTAACAAGTCACCCCAAAATAGGAGGTCTCACTCCTCGGAGCTAGATGGGCTCTTGCCCCCTAGCCTGTAACCCTGGCAAGGAAGAACATTGGTGTGGAAGGTGTAAGAGAAGTTTAGCCATCCTGCCTGTAAGCACAAGATCCCTGGAAGCACCACAGCCACCAAAGATGAGCAGCAGCCAGCACAACCTGGGGGACTGGGAGCCTCAAGAGAAAGCGTGCTGTGCTGCATTTGCATCCTCTCCTAGCAAAGTGGGAATTATGGGTTCTGGGGCAGCTGGGAAACCTGGTGAGCAGTAAGGTGAGCTCTGCTCTTGAGGCTGGACTGCTGTGAGGGTCCACGTTCAGGTCTAGAGTCCCGCTCCAGTTCCAAGGTGGCCATGCTCTTGTGCTGCACACCCCTGCCAGCACAGGTTTCACCTCCCTTTACACCATATCTACACTTGATGTCCCCTCTCCAGCATTTCGGTGTTGCCTCGACCAGTTAATTCCCAGAAGGTCTCCAATCAGATTTTGTATCTCCACCCAGATAAAAACGCTCTGACCCATCCAAGGCAGCAAATGCTCTGTTCTTCCTGTCACCGACAGACAATGAACAAAGAAGCATCTTCTTCATCTCTCCCCATGACATCCCAACAGCAGCTGAGAATCACAAAGCATCATAGGAATGGGCTTACGTAGCTCCAGTCTGACCCCAGAACCACCAGGCTTCATCCTGGAGGTGGAAGGTGCTCTAGGAGGAAGCCAGAAGAACAGGAACAGGGAGAGGGAAAGATGTACTACCTCTCCTGGGCTTTGCAAAGGGAATTTGACTCTGAAGGGCTGTACTGGCTGCCTGGCAGGTGGCAGCACCACCTGACAGCCTCTGCCTCCATAGGACCAGCCGCCGTTTCCCTACACAACAGATATTTTCTCTAGCACGAGCAAAGGCTTCATCCAGCGGATCGTGGAGACACGAGGGTGCAGCCTCAAAAGGAATCTGCTTCTGTATCAGAGGGTTTAAAGATGCGGGACCAGGGCTTCCTCCAGCATCTTCCTTCTGCAGGGAACATGCTGACCGGCACGGCGAGGGTGGTGGCAAAATCCCATGTCCTGCCTGCTCACCTTCGCACTTAGAGAATTGTCTTGGTGCAACCCACCCCAGCCTAAGGAAGAGCTTTGATCTGGCCCTTCTACTGCGGAAGGATCCGATTTACTCCCAGTGCCGAGCACTCCGCAATTGCAGCGCATCCCACTTAATCGGGATGTGCTTAACTGGGAAATCCACTTACAAGGATGTCACCTAGGGAACCGATTTAAGCTTGATAACACTTAAGAACAACGCCTGCTACTTTATAGGGAAGGTAATTCTCCTCCAGGGAGATGCCTTCTGGTGGCTGAATCACGCTCCTTCTTCCACCAGCACCCAATGCTCCTGGCTGCTTCCTCCTGCGACAGATTTCAGCCTTCCCCTTAAGTAGGTTACAGTCAGGAAATGCACCAACTGCTACTGCCAGCTCCCAGCTGTCCTCTGGACCAGCCGAACAGGCTGCCACGCCACGTGTCCAGCTCACAGCTACTCCCTTGGCTTGCCCTGCACACCCAACACGTCTGGCCCCTTTCCCCCTTTGGAGATGGCTTTCCATCAGCCAGGACCCTTTTTGAAGAGGACAACGTGCTTAGGCTTGGTTAAGCTGTTCTTTGCAGCAGAAGAGGGGCCAAGGGGACACGGCTATCACCTGTGTTGAGGCAGAGCAAGAGACAACCAGCATCCCTTACCATTAACCCAAGCATTTGTCTTCCTCTTTCTTCCAACAAACACATCAGATGCCCAAGGGGACAAGGGAACAGCCCTTCAAGACTGCACGTTGAGTGAAGCACTTGGAGAGACCATGTTTTCGGTCTGGTTTCCTTCAGGAAGAAGGTTTATGAGACCACACTGAGCATTTGTGTGTGCATGTACAAGTCTTCAGATACCACCGGTAACTACTGAACCTCCTGCGCACCTCCAATCAAACTAGGCAGAGAAGCAGCTTTTCCAAAGATAACAAATTCCCACATATTTTGCAGTAATAAAAACCAAACAGAGGAGAGAAACACTATGAATATTAACTCATCACTAGCTCTCAGGGACTTGGGACAGCATTTTTGCAACCCCCACCCCCCTCCACGAACCACATTTCTTTGTCAGAGGGATGCTAATTGCTCCAGGACCATTACTCCTCTAACCTTTTGGCATTGCCTTGTGCATCTCTGTCCTTTTCAATCAGACTATTTTTGTTTTTTACAACTGCACAAAAGGCTCCCGACCCTCTTCTAGAGGCGAGCCCTTGGCTGGAAGCTGCCTTTGCTACCAAAACATCTCTACTGGATGACAACAACACACCACAACTTTTCAGGATGCTATGCTGGTGTTTTTGTCCTCACCAACCACGAGGAGCTGGGGGGAGCCCAGCCAAACTCTTTTGATGTGTAGTAGTGATTGCCTTTCAGACACTAGAAAATGCAAGAGCTTGGCTTCAAATGAGGGTTTTTATGGCTGCACATGTTCTGTGTTTCTCTGAACAAGCCAACTGCCAGATTAGCTACACTGGCTTTTAAAATTGCTATAAAATATGCAAAGGCGCTTGTAATGTATGGCAATTTCTGTAAAAATAGGACGTAAAAGCTGAAGTGTCTCTTGATTTATCCTTTTGCTTCTCCCAACCCATGCCGGGAAAAGGGGAAATGTAATATTCTACTCCCATTTTGGCTTATCAGTCTTAGAGCTCAAAGTAGATAGGAGCCAAAATGCCAGGTACTACAGCACTTGTGTAGCCTTTCAGCCACTCTGATAAGTGTGAAACAGAAAAACCTCTCAGTTCCTGAGCATTCCAAGCAACAGCAAACACTTTTCCAGGGTGCATCTTGACCCATCACAGCAGCACCTCCCATAAAGGTGCACCTAGTGCTAGATGAAGGGTCTGAAAGAGCAGATTGTTGTGAATAAATGCATTAGCAGGGTCAGGCCATCGCTTTCCTGTCACTAAGGTCACCTCCTCATCCCCTCCTCTTGCTCCAGCCCCTCTTCTCCTTCATGCTGCTCTAACAGAGTGAGAAACCCCCAACGTCGTGTGGTGGGATTGCTCCCCCTGTCATCAGCTTGTGTTGGCTTAAATATCAGTGATCAATCGTTACCGAGCACAAGGTCCTTGACACAGACGTCTCAGGGGTTGGGCTTATTTTTGCTAAAACCGCCCCACGCAGAGTCTTGGCAAAACATCCCAGTGACCGAGGCTCCTGTTTAGAGTTTGGGGGGGAGGAATACAGTATTAGTGCAAGCTCTGTTTTAGCTTGAGAAGAACAACATTACTTATTGGAGCCAAACGGGCTCTTGTGCTCCCCTGCTACAGAGCCAAGCTGTCCCCTCGCCATCCTGGTGCTGCCCCGCTGGTGCCAAAGGCAGCGCTGCCACCATCGAGGGCTTCTGGCAATCAACCCCAGAGTAGTTACCAGCCAACAGGATTGTAGCCCTTATCTGGCATCTGGCTCCCTGCAGTCAGGTTCAGACGAGCGCCTCTGGAACAGAGAATTTATGAGCTGGAAGGTTTGAAGCGCGTGCCTTAATGCCATGCGTGTTCGAACCATCCGGCCCTGCAGAACAACTGCACCTCTCTGCTGCCCCTATGAACAGGCAAAACGAACCCGACTGCCTCTCACCTCCATTTTTACACACGTGAAAGGTTGTGCAACAAGCTGGAGGGTCACATCTTTAAATTAACCTTGTACATCCTTATATCGGTTTAGTATTTGATAGGAATGGTTGGACTCAATGATCCAGTGGGTCTTTTCTAACCTGGGGATTCTATGATTCTATTCTATGCTATAAAAGCAGCACTTTAGCACAATTTATGGGATGGGGAATTTGTGTGCATTGTTAGTGCAAATTAAACACCATTATTTAACAACTGCACTCGCTGCATCCTGAAAGGCGTTTAGCATGACCAAGGTTAAAATGGAGATTGGTTTTACAATTTTCAGTGCATTTTTCTGTTAGATAAGAAGTGTTAAGTCTAGTGCTGGCCAGTGGGAGCTGGCTGGGCTGAAAACCTTCATGTCACCATCTAAAGCACGAAGACTCATTTGAAAACAGCTCAGTTACCTGGCTGTCATCATATCAGTAAGAAAAATATGATGGGTGAGGAGATGTAGAAAGGGAAGAGTTTCCTCAAACATCACAAGCTGAGTAGAGATGCTCCATTCCTAAAGAGATCTACCCAAGCCATCCAGCATGAGAGCATCTCGTCTCAAAGTCACAGCAAAAGGAAACCAGCCTGAGCCTTGTGCTGGAGGACTGATGGACCCCTGCACCCCAGCTTGCACAGGGACACCCAGAGGTGACAGTTCAGGGGGTTAAAATCACACCAGCCTCCCACTGAGCCAGCTCTACCTGTTGCAGACACACCAGTAAAAGCAAACGCTGCATGCTATCCAACCGATTTTATAAGATGTGGTATAAAAAAATGACAGCAAAGGCAGGATTGATCCTTAACTATTAAGGGTTCCTTCATTTATATTAGCAACTCCTGCCACGTGGTCCCTGCTCCATCCTCAGGGTGCCAGAAGCCTCCCCCCACTCACTGCGTATTAGGGGTGATGCTGAGCTGAGCTGGATGAGCAGCTCTGGCTCTCCTGCTGAAATCCTGGCTCCCAAGCCCCTGTCTTTTGGTTTTTTAAAAGATCAGGGATATAAATCTCTGTTTTCCAGCTTTTTGGAGGGAGCTGGAATAACAAAACTTAGCAATATTTGCTAATAGCAAATATTTGGAGACTTGAGTCCAAACTGGATCGATGCACCGAGCGTAAACATGGGCAGGGAGAGAGCTTTTGGCATTCCAGCATCTCACGGCTAATTAAAGCAGGGAGGAATTTGTCTCAGCAAGTTGTGAGCCATTTACTTCTCTGGTGTGACTAACCCACCATGCGGTATCCAATTTACCAGGAGGGGTGATGTGCTGCCAACTAACCATGTTCCTGCTGTCAAGGTGGGCTAATTGAATGTAGTTCAATGCTGCAGGGCAATCCCGCTTGCCAGCTTACCTGCACCTTCCCAATCGGCCTTGCAAACAGCGAGACAACCCAGTGGGAACTTTAATTGCAAAGGACTATTCAAAAAATCCTGACAAAAACCTCAAAGGCCTAAACCAGAACGACGGGTTCTCGTGGTTTTCTCCATGGCTGTTTTTCCAGGGATGGAAATTGGGTTCTTCTCTTGCAAACAAACAACGCTGAAACTTGCTCTTGCCGCTTGCAGGACCTCAAGGCTCCCATCCTCCTCCACGTGCTGCCCTTAACCATGGCAGGAAAGCTGTCACGCTGCCTTGTCTCGTGCTAGTGATGCAAATACCAAGATGCATTTCCCCATAAATTGCTCATTAGCAACGATTCTCTCCTTTGTCTCCAGCTGAAGAGAAGGAAGTCACTCTGGCAGGAGCTGCACATCTTGTGGCAAAAAGGAGGTTCTCAGAGGGTACAATTGAGTTACAACAGATGCTGGATTTTGGGAACTGGCCTCTGCTTCCCATTGCTCTCCTTAGGGAAGGGCGCAGGAACCGAGGTCCCAATTTCTATTTAATTTCCCTATTGTTTCCCTGGGCTGAAAATGCTTCCCCCCCTACTTTTCCAGCTTAACTTGACTCATAAGCTGGGCTCATCCTGGTTGGCGACTGGCTCTGTTTTGCAGCTAGGACAGTTTTGGCTCATTTGCTAAAGCATCAGCGTGGCACAAGGGGCTCTACCCTGGCCAAGGGTAAGAAACCAACCACCTTTCAGGGGTTTTGTGGGGTCCCTGCACTCCATCAGCCTCCAAAGGTCCTTTCCAAGCACTTACAAATCTCCACCTGCTCCTGTTTCCCTGGGACAGCCCCATATAGCAGGGAGAAGACCTTGCTGGCTGGGCTGATGCTGTCACTGCTCTATTTTGTATGGATTCAGAGGCACCCGTCTGCAGCCAGCACTAAAGTGAGCCAACCACCATCTCCACAGCAGAGATGCTCCCAGAAGACAGACTGAAACTGTTCACCTGAAGACAGAGACCATTTCTAGAGGGAAATCCTGTTCGCTTTTCAAAATGAGGTAGGTTTTTACTGACACACTTCCCCAGCCAAACGCACTTGTGGTACCAAACACATCCCTAAAAGAAAAGAGGAGTTGCTATGTCAAAACAGAGCTGTGGTTTCGAAAGCTAACAGGAAGAAAAAAGCACACTGTAAATACCTGGAGGAAGTGCAGACGTGGTGTATTAATAGACACTTACTGTGAGACTTTAGGCTGAATGCAAGGCTTTCACTGTTCTCCGATGTCCTTGGATGCCCTGTTCCCCTACTGAGCACTGTGCGCTTCAACCACGCTGCAGACCCGCCAACTTACAGATGGGGCAATGGAGATGGGTTAATACAGCCTATACTAGTGCTTTAACCATCCACCATCCATCCTCAGCCGGTGGGGAGAAGCTCCCGACCCCGGTTCCTGTCAAGGATCCAACCAGGGGTTTTGATGGGGACAGACTAGGGCCCAAGGGAAGGCAAGTGATACTGCCAAGCAGGGTCATTCCCCCAAACTCTGAATTATAGGGGGTTAACATTGCCTGAACAGCAAGAAGGAGTCAATTTTGTCATTTTTGCACCCCGGCTCAACCACTCATTGCCCAAAAGGCTGTGCAAAGTATTTGCTCTCTGATTTCTCTCCTGTGCTGCTGTGGAGTGCTGCTGTTGAGACAGCTCCTGAATTTTCCATCAAGAACAGCTCCCTAATATTTGGGGCTGAACTGGACCAGATTTATGCATCCCTTCATAGCAAAGCCTTGCACAGCATACGGTGCCTATATCCTTTATCTTCTTTCCCCATGAAAGCCTTTAACTCAAGTGAAGGAACGGTACCCAATCCGTACCCTGCCACACTACAGGCATCTCCACACGATCACGCAAGTTTTGTTTCTTTTCTTCAGACACAAGCTTTTCTGTTTGACAGATGGGCTGTCTTTGGAAAAGGTTGACTATTTGCCTAGGGAGGGAGGGAAAACTATCCTCTAACAGCCCTCCTGCCTCCGATGATGCTGGTCCGTGTGTGGTAAGGGAGCTTCTCAAACTCATGAGCATTTCTCTTCCAGCCTGAAGATTGCTCAGGGCCCAAAGATGCACAGGCTCGTGTCATTAAACAGCTATTTCTGTTGACATTTTTATTTTTTAGGAAACGTTACCGAAACATTCACCATTACTGCTTAGAGGTAATGGGAAAAGAGGTGAACTCCAAAATCCGAGCGATGAGGACCTCGAGGCAGGCAGCAAAGCTGGGCTGGGATGTGGTCTGGCTTCCCTTCCACGTTTACAATCTGTGCCCTGAGCAGGGACATGAATGAATCGCGGCAGTGTCCTCCGCAGCCACGGAGAGCTCAGCGGGCTGGTGTTCTCCCTCTCTGACTGGCCACGCCGACCCCTCTCTAAGGGGTTCAAAGTGGTTGAAGGTGGGCTGGGATCGGCAGCAGCCATCCTAAAGAGAACCCTGCTGAGAGACAGCGGTGAGCACCCAGGGATGCTGCCCTTGCCTGGGGTACCGACCTACAGTGATGGGTAGTGACAGGTGGCCTCTCCCATTTGGTTTGCAGGGACAGGGGACTGAAGGCAAGCTGTGTTTCTTCCTCTAAATTGCTTTTGTGGCTTTGCACTGAATCCTCTGCTTTTTTTCAGCCTTAGAAGCCTTTAAAGGTCTGTTCCCTCAGAGTGATTGGAGCTGGATTCTCCCTTGTGGGGCCAGCTCTGGCCCCATCCCAAAAAAAAAGCAGATTTAAATTACAGGTTAAATCTGTGGTGTCAGCATTCTTTTTACCGCTCCTAGGTGTTTGCAGTATAAGCCAAGCAGCAGGCAATACCTGGATCCGTGCATTTGTTACTTTGCCTCAACTGGAGGTTAGAGGGGATGCAGAGACGAACATCCTGAAAGAGAGAGAACAGGAGTTACCCTAGACTGGATAAACCCATTGCAAGATACATTTCTCTAACATCTGTTTGTCGGAAGGGAAGCGCTGGAGGGATGTGAGCGTCACTGTTAGCAGCTCCGTGCTGCTCTGTGCTTCTCTGGTGTGGGGCTGGGCTGGCTCCATCGCACCCCAACACACCAGTCCCGCTAAAGAATTGGTGAGGCTGTTGCTCACCTGATTTTGGTGACATGGTCTTGGTACCACAGGACCTGGAACACCCCTATACTCTGACAGGGACATGTCAGAAGCAACGTCACCAGCTGGTTAAAGAGGAAAAGCACATCTTTTGGGGAGGCTTTTGCATTTTAGAAGCTTTGGTAAATTTTAAAGTGGAGGCTTTTGCATTTTAGAAGCTTTGGTAAATTTTAAAGTGGAGGCTTTTGCATTTTAGAAGCTTTGGTAAATTTTAAAGTAACCCTAACTTTGCCCTTTGCAGCAACCAGCTGAATATTTCTTGTACCACTAAAACACAGCTGTGATTAAAAGAATCCAGAAATAATATTTTAGGTTGAAGTTATCCTATTCCCTCGCTATTTTTCATGCAGATTGAATCATAAGCCTAGATACTGTCTTACTTCACACACCCACAGGTGTACGTGTGTGGGCACACATGCTAATTCATAGCAGACACGTCCTTTTTCCAGGACTTTACCAACACCAAAACACCCCTATACTCCACAAACTCATTTCCCAGCACCTGCTTCAACGTGCGATCCTCTCTGCAGCCCACGCTGGATGCTGATGTCAAAGCAGCAGGGCCACAATCGCCCCGTTGTGCAAGACGCGGCGCGTTGGGTGCAATGTGGAACTTTCTCTGACCGCAAAAACCTGAGCCGTGCTTAATAGGACTCTTGCACTGTTCACCCGCTAAGAGCCTTACCGTCTTACTGCATTATGCTGGGGTTTAGGCAAAGCAGGGTTCCCAGCAGGGTGCTAGATAGATTTCCTTTCCCATGAAAAGAAACTGATGCCTTCACATTTGTTCCTTGTCCCCAAATCCCGTTTCTTCCAGGTAGAGGAGAGAGGAATTTGATGTATTATAATTAAGGAGGTGGTGTTCTGAGCAAAGAGGAAGGTTGATGTAGGATCTGGCTGCATTGCCCAAGGAAGAGATGCTGTAATGGGAAAAGCCATGTGAGAGGAGATTTAGGACTCTTATCTCCTGAGTATTTACTCATTGAATTTATTTTGGCTGGAGTTGGACACTGGACTTCAGTAGGTCTCCCTCTTACTGTTCAGTGATGCTCAGCAGCAGGGAGCGACTACAGGAGGGGGATATCCGTACCGCTTGCGTTAGGAAGCTCCAGTGCATCTAGGCATCAGGAAGGAGCTGCTG
Source organism: Clamator glandarius (assembly GCA_033459285.1). Classification (NCBI taxonomy): domain Eukaryota; kingdom Metazoa; phylum Chordata; class Aves; order Cuculiformes; family Cuculidae; genus Clamator; species Clamator glandarius. The sequence goes on from JAUNZM010000044.1 coordinate 1,745,965, forward strand.
ACAGGACCACAGAGCTCTCATACATAATAAATAGAAGCAACTGCCAATATAACATAAGCCCTCCTAGGCCTCCAGCACCATTCATGCCAGAGCCCCAAAGCACTGTATAAACAGTAATTAAAACTTCCCAGCCTCTGGCTTTGCCAGCAGTGCTGAATTCATTTTCCAGTGTGGGAAAATAAGCGTTGCATGATTAAGATAGACAAGGCAATTTCAACAGCATAAGTTACTGGTGAAACACAAGCTGCAGTGTGAACCCTGGTCCTTCACTTCCAGCAGAAGGCTCTTCAAGACAAGAACAAGCAGTCAATCTCTTCTCCATCATGTACACAGTGCCTGTCTAGACCTGTAAAGGACAACACAAGCCTAACTCACCAGGCACATCTAGTCAGTCCTAGTGGGTACAATCCAACTCGCTTTGCAGACCTGAAGTCCTCAGGGAAGTGGAGAGTGCTGGAATAGAGCAGGAGATACCTGCAAACAAGCCTCTTGCTCAGTTCCCCCTCCTTGACCCGCCTGCCTTTATCCAGCATTATCAAGTTCAGAGCTCCTTATACCACCCTGCTGACCACTTGGCTGATTTCCTTCCCCAGAAATATGTTATCAGAAAAATCTTTCAAGAAGATAAGATGCACCAGAACATGCTATAGGTTGGCTTAGCTCAATGTTGCCTGCACACCAGAAACACCGACCCTTTTCTTTCTGGTTTACCTAACAGGTCATGAGAGGCCAATATCAAAATGACCTGTCCCTCTCCTGGTTCTTGCCTGATCCACGCTCTGCAGGGGCCCTTGGAGAAAAAACATGCAGTGCCAGATATGGACACAGCCCTTGGGTTCAGCGTGAGCACGTAGGAGCTACTTAACAACATGAGCTGCTCAGGTGCCAGCAGACAGCGAGCAAAGAGCCCACACCAACATCTCTTCCCTCCCACGGCTAACATGCTGGTTGCCAAGGCGGATCCACGCAGCGCCTGGTCCCTTCCCCTCTATCCCACCACCGCCTTGCAGGTTTGACCCTTTGCCCCTTGACAACTTAGGGACGCTTTCGGAGAAAAAAGCCATTTAAATGCAATATTACATTTCTGCTTCAAGGAAACCAGGTATTTCCCTGCTCTGCCACCACTGCCGTGGCCTGGACCCCTGGCCTCCTGTGGGCTCCCAAGGGTGGACATGGGGCTGTCTGGAAACCCCAGAGAGGCTCCAGGGCTTGGTGAGAGGTCCTGCCACACGGGGGAAAGGGTCCAGACAAGCAGAAAGTCCAGGCTCCCCTCTGCTGTTGAGCTGTTTCCAGACGCGCGCCAGCACCACCTGCGCCTGCTCGCTCCTGGGAGTGCTCTCGCGGTCTCCCTGCAGCTGGGGAAGCGCTTATGGAGCCAGCAGAGCTGCAGGGAGGGTTATTTAGTTATTTGTAATGGATTTTCCATACCTGTCAATATTTCCAGGCTCAAATTGAGAGAGAGGGACAGAAACTCTGCTGGCTCGAGGGGCTTTGGCAAAGTCTGTGGTTTTGCAGTTTAGCTCCAGAGAGGGCTGGGGCCTCACTTTGTTTCTCTCATCATCCTTGCAGGCTGATCCTCAAGGGTCTGGTTTGGGCTTGCTGAGCTTCACATCCGAAAGGGATGTGAACGAAGAGAGAGGCCTGGAAATCTGCTGCTTTCATTACTCTTTCTCTTGGACTGAATTAGTTGCTGGAAATCAAACGCAACCATGAAGAAAGCAGCCCACGGAACTCTACTTGGAGCCTAATTCCTATTAGACATTGAGGAGGAGCTGGGAGAAAAGTAGCAGCACGGTGAGAGGGAGCGTGCCCTGCAGACAATGCGATTGCAAATGAATGTCCGCGTGGATGGGGTTTCCTGCTCACCCAGCCCCTTTACTTCAGCTCATTTATAGCAGCAGAGCTGGTGGGCACAAGCTGGGCTGAGCTGGAAGGACACGAGGTTTCTGCTTTTGACGATACCCTCTATTTCTGTGACTCGCAAAAGTGGTCGAATCACAATGAAGCTGCGGGGAAATGGGAATCTCTCTCCAATCAAGCTGGTTTCTTGAGAAACGGTTTACCAGATGGCAGCAGCAGAACAGAGAAGAGTTCACCCTCACCCAGAAACACGTGGCTGAAGGCCACTTCTGCCAGGAGAGAAGGTGGCACCCAGCTGAACAAGATCATTTGTCTGAACCAACGGAGCAAAGGGGGCACGTCACTGCTTTCACTTACCGTCCATCCATAGCAGCTCTTCCCTCCTCTTGGCACACGGTTCTCACCTCTCAGCTGACATCCCATGGCAGAAAACACTAATCACATCCTCCTCCTAAGACAAAACAACGGGGAAAGAGGCTTGGCAGGGGACAAAGGAACTCCTGGCAGCTCCTGCAAAGCCAACCTCGTGGCCTGCAGTCCCCCCCAACACAAATCCCTCCGGTTCTTGTTTGCTGAGCTGAGACAAAGTGGGCGCTGGGGTTTTAGCAGATGTTGGTTAGAAAATAACCGTGAGAAAGGAATAAACCAATTAATTGCTGACCCACTGACAGCCAACACCTCTCCCCCACCTCCTCCTCACACAATAAAACCTGTCTCCATGGCTCAAGAAGATTTAGAGTGGCTGCAAAGTGAAAAAAAGAGAAAAAACCCCTTTCCCACTCCAACTAATAATATTTCCAGATAATCTGTTTGAAGTAGCACCCTCTATGAACCAGAAAAGCTTTTAAGAGCCGTTAACACCTTTATTTGGACTTCCTCATCCTCCCTCAGACAAGCTGTGATTAATTATCCAATCCACCCCGATCCCCCTGGGAACAGCGCTCGGTCTGGGCATTCATCTGAGGATTTGCAGGGTCCCTCTGCGAAAGCAGCTCCTGCTCCCACTGCTGGCTCCAGATAAGCAGGAAAGGGCTGATGGGGAATAAACTGCTTCCAGCCACGCGTTTACGTTGGCAGGGGTGGTGGAGGGTGGGAGGGGAGGTTAATGCGGGGTCTTAGCTCTTTCACTGTTGTCTGCAGGCAGCACTGGCCCGACCGTACCTGCAAGCCCATCTCTGAGAAGTTGCCTCCGAATGTACAACTTGTTTGGTTCCCATTTGGATTTCTGCAGCCCTCTGTTCTCGCTTTGCCACTCTTCAAATCAGCTTGTGCCAAGGATACTTTCTTTCCTAACAGTTCCAAGTCCTAGTAAAGGAGCTGAGGATGGAGACAGCGAAGAGGAAAGAGGAATTACTGCCTCTTCGGTTGCTACATTAGCTAGGACACTGCACCCAAGAGGTGCCCCTGTGTAGGCTATTCTAGAGCAATATAGCTCATAAAACTCATCTTGCACATGGTCTGTCCCATCTGTGTTACTTTTGTCCATCAAATCCTGTGAGCCTGTCGCTGTGGAGGGCTGTAATGAAGAGATGTACTCTGACAAGTTCCAGTATGGAACAGGGCCATGTCCCAGCTCTGGCTTTCGTGTGGCCACAGGGGTTCCTCCTTCTGCTTATTACTCCTCCAGCAATCACCCTGCTGGCAGCTCACGGTGTGGATGCAGCAGTGCCTAGCCCAGCTGTTTCAGCACAGACAACATTTTTTTACGTGGGTCTATAGCCACTATTTGGATGGAAGATGAGAGGAAAAACCAGGTGCTGCAGGAAGTGGTTTGGGTGATTTAGTAGGTGGTGTAGTAGGTGGAATCTTCCTTCCAAGTTAGCAGCACACTGAAATTCCTTGAGAAGGAGTTCAGGGCTCTGCGCCGCTGCAGGTGTTGCGATTTTAATGACAACCCAAGCTTACTGCTTGTGGTCACCTAAGATCCCACTCCTTGAAAGCGCGGAGGTGTTAGCTCCAATGTCCTGAGCAGGCTCCGGTTTCCAGCAATTACGCTCTGCTGAGCCAAGAGCTACAGGAATTTCCACTGGAAGCGTTGTTCTTCACTCCTTTTGCCTGCTATGACTACAGAGCAGCCTTCCTGGGTGCCAGAATACAGCATTTACAGAGGCATATCAAATGCAAATGCTTCCCATTAGTCTTGGAAGACCTCGTCTTGTTTTACCCCATGTGGTCTCTCTAAGGTACATGACCCTAGTGTCTACTTCACCTTGCTTGTGTCATTTCTCTGCTGGTTTTGCTCTCCTCCAGCCTGCCGGGGTTGTGTAGGTCATGACCATCCCTAGCTTTGGTTGAATCAGAGGATCACACCAGACCCCACCTGCCCCGCTCTCCATCACCGCCTGGGAAGGTGCCAACTGCTCCTTGGTCCTCGGCAGGAGATTGCAGAAACTGCCAGAAAAGAAATAATCGATTATGAGACTAAAATTAATGAAATATGAGACAGGCTTTTGACAGACTAAAGCCGTAGAAAGCATATTAAATAATTCACCATCCTGAAAGTAAAGCATATTAGTGGGAAAGATGTCCATGTCCTTTCTCAGTGACATTCACTTCTATGTAACTAGAGCTGATGCCGTGAACTGACAGCAAAACAGGACCTCTACTCAGTAGGGAATCCTGGCGTTTCAAAATGTATTTGAAAACCATTGTATTTCCCCCTTCCCTCCCCTGGCAATTATTTGCAGACATTAAAATATTTCGTTTTGGTAGCCTCTCCTACGAGACAACGAAATCCAAAACTAAACAAAAACACAAAGTGCTGAAACAAATTGCAAACCCCAGAGACAAGCACTGGCAAAACATCCAGCCAAATCATTGCCTTCTGTAAAAATACTTCTATTTTGGCAAACCCATTTTTGGGAGGGTCGGGAGGGTCTCAGACCGATCCACCAGAAACTTCTGAACCCACAGCAAGCGGCAACAGAGAGACTCCGCGTGGGAGGCAATGGTTAAAATGTCACTGCTTTGTTTTTCACTTGAAACCACTCCAAGGGCTGCAGGGAAGATGTGCAAGAGCAAGAATTGTACTTTAATTGTCTGAGAAAGTCACTGTCAGAGCCTGGGCAGAGCGTGGGGTTATCCAGAAAACCCCCTGCTCATTCACAAGCTCTCCTGGATGGGAGAAGATCATCTGGGCAAGTATTTTTAAATTTATCTCAGCTATTAAATGCAATTATGTTCACATGGCAGACATATTTGTATTGTTTAAGCTAAGCTTCACCCAAGAGGTTGAGGATGTGCTGGTGCCACACACTTCAGCTGCCTGCAGTGCTGGGGCAGCAGCAGGAAGGAGATCTCACTAGCAGGCAAGGGACAGCGAGTATCTTTGTTATCGAGGCAGCTCTTCATGGGAGAAAAGTGTTTCTTTGCAGTTGATGGACAGGAGCGAATGAACGATGGACAAAGAGCATGAGTTCGATAGCTCTGACCCTACACAACTCACGTGCAGGTACGCTGTTGCTCTTGATTAGTCACAGGTCCACTCCACCGATGTTTTCTCTGGGATAGCAGAGCCTTTCCAGCCTCCTTTAGAGGCCACGTGGGCTTCTGAGCATCTGTGGACACCTGCGCAACAACAGCCTTATGCAAAATTCAGACTCAGTTCCTTCCCTTGCTGTTGAAATCACTGCAGGAACCCTAGTGGGAAACACCTTCGGGATGTGACAACAGTTGTGTAATGCTCCTGCCAAGCCAGGAGGTTCTGCTACCAGCAAGGATGCTCTAGCCAAGCAGAGTGAGGAAACACCTATGAAAGAAACACCTCTTGTGGTTTCACCTTAAAAGGTCAGTTATATTACCTGTCGTGCAACATACTCAGAACCTACCACAGGTGATTAAATGGCTGGTAGTTATTAGATCACACATCATATAATCCTCCCTGTACCTGGCAACATGCTTGGTTATGATTCATAAATTCCAGCCATGTTATGACTCCCAAACAGGCGCGGTGTGCTGAAAACTCTCTCCCATGGCTTTCACAACTGAAAATATTTGAGGGAGCAAGTGGGACTCTGCTTAGGCTGATCCTCATGTCTGGGGGCAGCAGCAAGAATGTGAGGCCCTGTCTCCTTAATTCTGAGGATACGACAGAGCTTTCTACACCCTTCTCCACCAAGATGATGAGATGCATGAGCCACCACTTGTGCTGGGATGTGGCTGGGGACAGAGCAGTGACACTTGGGGGACGAGGAGAGGCAGCCTAGAAGGAAGCACATAGGAAAGAGACATTATTAGGTAGTAAGGAAGGGAGAAAGGGCAGAGGAGGGCTGAAGTCCATCCTCTCTACCTCCCCTCTGCTACTCTGGCTCATACCCTAAATAGCTGAGGCCAAATTATTAACAGAAAAGGTGAGCGACAGATCCCAGATACTCAAGTCAGGCTTCCTCCTAACATTTTCTATCAATAAAAATAAGTAGCCTTTCTTTACATCTAAGAAAACCTCTTCCCTGGCTCTCCTTGATGGTTCCCTCTCCTGTCTCCACCTCCAGAGATGTCTGAACAGTATAATAAAGGAACCCAAATATCTTTAAAGCTCATTCACCCTGTGTTGGTCTTAGATAAATGCTTTAGACCTTGGGGAAATGCTGAAGTATAATAACAATTAAGTTCTAGAAACACCAAAGATTGTGGATAAATGGTCCTAGAGATGAGAACTGCGTGCCACATCTAAAGAAGATGTGAAGGATTGTTCCCCATAACTGATGTGCCTTTTCCCATGTAGCAAACATGGAGCACATCTCCTTCCTCTACTGGTGCCAGCTTCTGGCTGAGAGAACTCACTAAACTCCAAGAACACAGCGCTGCCTCCACAAACGAGCTACCCAAGGGCACTGGTTGATGTGCTCAGCTTGTTTCCATGCTCGATCCAGGCAGCAGCTGGGTCGTGCTCATTTCAGGAGCGCTGCAGGATTTCAGTTGCTCCTCAAAGGGCCAATAATGCCACAGCTTCAAGGCTAAAGCTAACCAATGACACACACCAGGGTACAGCAGAGACAGACTGGCTGCTGGGAGAGACTCTTTGCTTCAAAATCCCTAAGGAGAACGCGTTGTGTCTGTGTGTCAGCAGTTACACTGAAGCTAGATAACTCCTACACATCAGGATTCCTATCTTTGCTTTGCCTTCTTTCTCTTTCCATTCCTTTTTCTTCTTTCCCAAAGGGACAAGGCAACTGTAACATCACCAGAAGCATCCTCAGCAGCTCTGCAGAGCTCTGTGCAACCTAAGCACCCACGTGGAGACATCTTCAGATGCACTTTGGGATAGAGGATGGGGTGGAGGCTGCCCTCCATCAGGAGTCATGCCAGCATCAGGAGGCATGTGGCAAGGGAATGCTGCGAAAATTACCTGGTTGAAGCAAATCTTTTGCAGGGTTTGTGTTAGTATCAGCAGGAGAAGGTTTGCTGAACTAGGTGAAGAGTCAGTCCAATGATGCATTAGGTCTTGCAGAGATGTACCTGCCACAGACACAGGAGGCCATCCCCAAAAAGGGACCTATTGGATTGAGATAAAAGGGAAAAAAATGAGAGGTAGAAATGGAAAGATAAAGAAGATGCATCAAAATGCGACAGCATCCTCCAGATTCATTGCAGGCCAGCCAAGGAATTCCAGCTGTGTTTGGAAAAAAGCAGGTCTAGAAAGGCTGCAGTAAGATTGCACGGCTTGTTGTAAAGCACGTGCTTCATTCAGTGCTGAACCAAGCATAGCACACAGGATTCCTGATTGGTGGCACTGCTCTGGGGCAAGAGCAGCTTCCACCCTCAGGGATGTCCATCCCAGCATCTCCTCAGCAGAGGAAGCCCAGCTCAGCTGCCAGAGATGAGCCCAGGAGGGTGAGACAGCAGCGAGAGGAGCTCAGCACTTACTCCTGTCTCACTGCCTGGTCTGAAGGAGCAGGGTGCCCCAGGCTGATGCTGACCAGTGAGCAAAAGCTGGAGTTAAAACTTTGATCTGAGGGGGAAGAAAAGCCTTTCATGAACCACGCTCCAAGGAGTGTCCCTGAGAAGAATGCAGCCAGTAAGATGAAATTGCCATTCATGCTTATTAGAGATGTTCAATGAATTAGGAATTCAATTAAGAAAATGTTCCACTGCAGGAAGCTCAAAAATTAAGATTATCATTACTGCAGAGGAAGGAAACATTTTTAATGTATTAATTTTTTTTAATGACATCACTACAGACAATTCACTTATTCTTGCAGCATACAGGCCAGTAAGGACACCAGTTTCCCTCAGTGATGGGGAGCGGTGGCTAGAAAGCTACAGAGAAGTAGATGATACAAAGGAGGTTTTCTGTGGGATGCAGAGCTCTGGAGGACACCAGGGCTGGATAATAGGCCCTGAACAGTTGTCTGGGAGAGATGACAGTGCTAGATTTAGATTTGACCATCAGTCTTTACCTGTGACCAGCTCTACGTGTTTTCTTATCAAGAGCCTGACCTAGATGGAGGCAATGTCAGTGGCCATCATTGACTCAAACAGGGCTGTGAACCCAAAGAAAAAGGTGCTTGCAAGAACCTCCTTCGTATACATCCCTGTACCAGGGCAGGGATCTACTGCCTACGGAGCTTTTTGTGGTATATTTGCATAGTGCCAACATCTGATCTAGGGAGCGTGTGTGTGGGTCCCTGCTGGTGCCTCTGTACCCATGAAACAAAGCAACGATTCACCTCAAAGCCAAAGGTGATCCCAAGCATGTCCCCAGAATTCATCTGGATGGAGGAGGTGGGTTTTTGATTTGTTTTTTTTCTCCTCAAGGAACATATTTCACGTAGAAAACCAGGAATAGAATAAATTGCAGGAGAAAGAGAGGAGGAGGAAAGCACTCAAAGGCTTTCTGCATCTCTTTCCAAACCTTGTGCACACCACTGTTTTAATTAATAACTCTGTCATCCCTTCTAGAGTTCAAACAAAGGAGCATAAGGAGACTGTATTCCAGGCACGCAGGTACCGGGGGAAATGAAGTGGTGGCTCTAATGTTTTGAGGCTTCATTATCAGGCTCGAGCTCTTGCTCAAAAATAGTTCTCTACTAAGAATTATCTGAGCTGCTACCTCAGGAGGTCACTTGGAAGCTGGGCTCAAATAATATTTAAAATGAAAAAAATAAACCCCAACCCGTTGTTTGGAGGTTAATCAAAATAAACACACACACATGAACACAAGCACCAGCGATAACGATTCTGTGCAAAGTGGCTTTGTCACTTACTTTTAACACCTGGCATGTGCCCATGTGCAACCACTGTCATCCTCTCCCAGCACGAAGGTTGGGAGAGTTCTGCTCCCAGACCAGACCCAGGATGGGGAGACAAGTATCAGTCCCTGTTTGGAACCTGCAACTTGCTGAGCATCAGTGCTGTCCAGTACAGAGCAGCAGCATTCAGACCTCTCTGCAGGCACAGTGGTGTTGGGCTGATGGTTGGACTGGATGAGCTCAGAGGCCTTTTGAACCTCAATGGTTCTATTTGGACTGAGTCAATCTGCAAGGACTCAGAATTTAAAGCCTGGCCAAACCCCCTTCCTTCCAAACAGCAGCAAAACTAGAAAAAGCACAGCGCAGTCAAACGCAAACCCTTTTGCTCTTTCAACACCTACGACCACGTTTCTCTTTTCATGATCCATTTGAAAAACATTGTCTTCTACAAAGAAAAGAAATAATCCTCCTGTCAGGCACCCCTAGGCATGGCAGTGGTCCCAGAAACAAATCACCAGCTTCGGATCTGCGTGACGTTGCAAAGCTTAATGAGGGTGACATGTACTGCCACGCACCGAACACACCTTTGGGTAAGGCGGTGAGGGAACACCCCTGCTCAAAACTGTGGGCTGCAGCTTAATTCTGTCTGATACGGCTTGCTTCAACCGTCATAACGTCACAGCCCACCACCCCACGCCTACTGTGCTGATGAGCGCTTGAGAAACCCTCTGAAAACCACAGAGCTTTCCTTTTCTGGCATTGCCAGATGACTCTCCGGTACATCCCGATCTCTCCCTTGCGGCTGTTGTTCTGAACAGCCTCCAGTATTTCCTCCAGTGCCTAGAAAGTGCTAGAAATTGAGGATTTTTTTTGGGGTGCCCTTGAAGGATTTCAAAGTCTAGAGACCACATAAACACAAAATAAATGTGGTTTTTATATACAAAATACGACTGTAGGGTGCTTCATTTTGAGGGGGTGCATTACTAAGGCAGCCAGGCAGAACAGTGCCTTCTCATATATGAATTGGGATCCCATTTGCATTCAGATTAACACCAGGAGAAAATTGCCAGTAGAGTGGGATTAAAAATATTTATGGATCCTATTGGCATGATGTACGCGTCTCCCAAGCGATGGAAAGCAAGTACAAAATTGAGAGAATCCAGCAATCAGTGGGGGAAAGGAGACAGACTGCAATGACTTTTTAATGCTTTATACATTTTTCGTGTGGATTTGGTGCTCACAGAAGGCAGTTAGAATGAAAGGTTTGAAAGAGAAGGGGAATAGAGTGATGTTTTGTCTTTCTAGAAAGATTTGACCATCTCAGGATCTCAGAACACTTTCACACTCAGGGAGGTCTTAACTGAACTAGTGCAAGAGCAGTAAGTGAAATTAGGTCACGTAACAACACATTACAGGTGCAAGAACACCAGTCTTGTACCTGCCCTTCAGGTGCTCGGAACATTGAAGCATTCTGCTTTTCTTCTCCACATGCAAAAACCCGCAGAGCTTGAATTTCTAACCTCCAGTACTTCCCAAGTGGTCTCAAGCAAAGAGAGCGCCGTGGTACAGATCTGTGATGACAGTGAACAAGAAATGCACTGGTTTCCCCCTCTGCATGGAGAAGGACTTGAACACAAGCTTTAGAGGGTAAGAGGTTAAATGCTATTTCCAGTAAATATCCACAGAAAAAAAAACCCCACAAGAGAACAGGCATCTAAAGAGACTTCCCAGGCACAAAGAAAATAATAAAGAGAGAGTCTGAAATACAAAAGGCAACTGGACAGGCAGAGACACAACGTGGGTGTTCTAGATCCAGGTTATTACCTGCTTGATTAGCTTGTATTACTTCCTTTATTTTGGAGTGGTTTATTGTGGTTCAAACCCAACCTTTTCTTCATCAACTTTAAATAAGTCAGAATAAGCCTAATTTAAAATTTAATGGATGTCTAGACACCGTTCTTCACCAATATAACTGGTGTAACCTCACCTCCATTTCTACTGGTGGAGCTACGTGCGCTGGCAACCCTTTCAAAACTGAGTTAATAGTCCAGCACAAAGCACTTTCAAAGGAGACCTGCATACCTTCCTGTTTCCAGGAGTGCTCGAAACCATATCAGATTTGGCTTTAAAAGCCTCAACGCCGCTGGTAGGATTCATGCACACCAAAGCATACGTATATCGCTAACTGACTTAGGTAAGCTTCTTCCACAAATCTCATGAAATCACACACCCTTTTCATTTACAACCCGTTTCCCAACACACTGGGCTTCCAGTGCAGTATCCATCGTCCTGAAATGGGATTCCATAGCCCAGCATTCCTCCATCACACGCCTCAAGGATCAGAAGTTAACTGCCTTTCGCTGCACTTCTGCAACTCAGACATAGCTCCACCAGACCTTTGTTCCTCCACAGCTTTGTCTTTCAGCAGAAAAGGGGCACAGGGTAGAGAATAAGCAGCCAGGAGGCACCTATGATGCCACCCCAACGCTCGACTGTGGCCAGAAGAAGCGGGTATCAATCTATGTCATCGTCCAGCCAAGCCGGAGCTGCTGGTGAGCTGTAAAGCCCCACTACTGCCCCCTTTTCCTCCCACTGCCAAGGGATGTTACCAGAATGGCTTTTAAAGCCACCAGCTTTCCACATGACCACAAAACCAAGAGAAGAACTACAGCCCAACCAAGACCCCCAGTCAACTCCTACGGAACACTGGCCGTCGTGACTGTCAGTGGGTTTGGGGTCAGGGAAAAGGAAGGAGAAAATTGCATTTGACTGGAGTCTGGGGAATGCAAAGTGGCTGTTTCCTTCATTATCCACTGTATGGGGTGACCAAGATGTTTTACTTCACTAGTTGCCTCTCTCCACCACGCTCCTCTGCAAGCTAAAGCTGGTCCCAAGGGCCAGGCCACCCTTATAACCCTGACCCACAACATCTTTTTATGCATATTCTATCCAAACCCACACTTTTTGCTATGACATCTGCTCTTGGCTGTTTTGGTTTTCTTTTCAGGTTGCGTAGACTTTTCCCTGGGCTTCTCCAGCCTTGCGTCCCACGGCAGCTCCTGGTACACACACCTCCAGCACACGCAGGGGCTGCAGCTGGAGCCCTCTCTGCTCAGCCTGAGATCAGATTACGGGGAGCGTGCCCTGCCTCGCAGCGATCATTTCCACCTTTGCTAGCTTTTGGCTCCAGCATCTATTTTGATAGATGCCAAGATCTGAAAGCGGTTAGTAAGGAAATGGAAGAGGGGAATTGCCATGATTTAACCCTTGGTTGGCAGCAACGCTAGCCCACAGGACAGTTTCCGTGCACTGATGTTGAAACATTTAACTAAAAAAAAGAAAAAAAAATTAAAACAAAGAAATAATTTGAATTAATTTTATAGGAATATCCATCACTAAGCCATGTTCAGATGCTGATCCGCAAGCATGGAGGTAGGAGCCTTACTGAGTTTGGTTGCTAACAATGTGGCTCATTTTTGTGCCCCCCCTGTTTCTGGACCGAGACAGCCCCACAGCAGCACCCCCTTTTCTGAGGAACTCTGGCTAATGAACAGATGATGAATTTCCAGGCTGTGACTCTGACATACAAAGGCATGTAGTGACAGAACGAGGGGGAATAGCTACAAATTGGAGATGGGATGATTTAGACTAGACATAAGGAAGAAATTCTTCACAATGAAGGTGGGGAGACCCTGGAACTGGTTGTCCAGGGAAGCCGTGGCTGCCCCATCCCTGGAGGTGTTCAAGGTCAGGTTCGATGGGGCTTGGAGCAACTTGATCGAGTAAGAAGTGTCCTTACCTGTGGCAGGACACTGGAGTTGGATGATCTTTAAAGTTCCTTCCAACTCAAATCATTCTATGCCTCAGGAAGCCCCTCGCTAAGGTACAAAGCCAAGACTGGAGGAGCCTAAGGGTTAAAGATGGGCTTCATTTTCTGCTGGCATTGCAGCCAAAAAATATTCCACCCCCAGCATTTCAAATCACTACAGATAAAGCAGTAACAAAGATGCAAAACTGGTTTAGAAAGAACCCGATAATTTCCCTTTAAACTTCCACTTGGAGCAAAAACCTTCTGGCTTTGAAATAAATGGCTCTGGACAGGCGGAGGCAGGGAATGCACAATGTGTCATTCCTCTCAATTCAAGTTTTAACTGAGAAAAAGGAAACAAACTTCTGAGGATTTACAGCCCAACCAGCATTTAAGCTCTTGCTCATCTCAGTAGCTGAGCATATTCCACCCTGCACTCCAGGATCATTTTATCTGCTCTTTGTCCACCACAGCTCTACTCCACAAAAACCTAAAGAAAATATAAACAATTGAATTTCAGGAACACTTAATCATACAGGTGCTTTTTAACTCTAGCCAATATAGCTGCAATTTAGTTTGCTACCAAGTTAATCCAGAAAACACTGGATTAACACTGGAAACAAAAGAATGGAATCACAAAGTTAAAGAGAAAAAATAGGAAAACAAAGGAAGAATACGATAAAAGCTAAGTGTCTACTAAGGAACATGCAGCAAGTCCAATCTAAATTAACTAGTGGTGGACAGCAAAGGCAGGTTAGTTAAATTATGCTTGATTTCTTTGTTGGGAGCCTTCTCCAGAATGGGTTGGAGGGCTTAATGCAGAGCATGGATGCTGGGACATTCAGCAGAGGGATGGAACCCTTAGTTGCTTTGCAGTCCATGGGAACCTGGACTCCCAAGCGCTTCAGTTTCCACAACATAGAGACAAGTACAGCAAACTTACAGAAAAGCCCAGACAGGTTGCTCACCTTTGTGAGGTGTTCAAGACCAGGTTGGATGGGGCTTGGGCAGCTTTATCTAGTGGGAGGTGTCCCTGCCCATGGCAGGGGGGATGCAATTAGATGATCTTTAACGTCCCTTCCAACTCAAACCGTTCTATGATTCTATGATCACCGGTGCAGAGGATGGAGAAGAGCATCTGTCACTCCTGGGAACACGTGTATCGCTGTCAACTCCCTGGCTTTGCCCTTCCTATCTGTCTCCTAAGCCAGAGGAACACATTCATGCGACAAGAGACCAGCTGAACCAACACTGGTTGCTCCTGGGGTATCAGAGACCATCAGTGGCACAGGAAAAAAGCCTCTCACAGCCTTTTGTGTGAGCAGAACTTCAGAGAGAAGTCATCTGCTCAAAAATAGCATGCGTGCATGTCACTTGTCAACCGGCATGGGAGGCTCCACGGGAGGAATACCAGCTCCACTCGAGGAATAGTAATGAAACAATGCAAACAAGAACAGGGCTTAGTCACTCGTTCGAGTCTCATCCCCTTTTGTTTTTACAGATGTGCAGTTCACGGAAATGAGACGATTAGCTCATCAAAGCATCTGTCAAGGGGAGAGACAAGCCAGCTTTTTACAAATGCATCCAAGTGACAAGACCTGTCGGATATAGGCTGCAGGGAATCTCTCCAAGTCTTATTTTTGGATCTATTATAATCAGCCTTACCAGCTTGGTAGCTATCTCCAGTACATCAACAGCGAAGAGAAAAATAAACATAATATACAAAAACTTGCCAAACGTGGCAATCTAAAAATGGGTTTTTTTCCCCATGAAGGATGTAAATCCTTGCACTCCTACAGCATTTTTGTTTCACAAGAGCTGCACAGCTCGGCCTTTGCCCTCAAAAGATTTAAATGACTTGCCAAATGATTTAAATGGGCTAAGTTCTTTTATTTTTGTACTCACAAGTTGGGACACATTAAAAAGAGCAATTTTCAGGTATCTGGTTGTCAGTAGGCTTTGCAAATCAACAACAAACCTACTCATATGCTTAACACTGGACATTCCCTGGGTGAGAAAGAGTGGTCAGAAGTTTAAAAGCCCTCCACTAGAGCTCAAGGTATTTGAATTAAGCACCAATCTCTACCTCAGGCTTCCCATCCATCTCTGGACAAGGCACATCTACCCTCTGGAAGATGGGAAAAGGTCCCTCATCTGCTGTGCTCATGCCTGGTGACACCTGAGGACATCCCTGTTGTCTTGAGCACAATTCTCGTGCACACAGGGAGGGTGTATACAGAAATATATGGTGGCGATCAAGTGCAAAAGACCTTTTAGTGGCCTTCAGGAGATCAGCAACAGAGCGTAAAGGGTTTTTTTTTTTCATTTTAAATGAGGAAGGGCAAAAGAGCTGGGACTGGAAGGGAGATTACTCATTTGTTCTTAGACCTTTGTAGTTAATCCCACCACACCTACTATGAAAGCAGCGGCAGGCTGTTGGCTTCACCACTGGGTTGGCTCGGAGCCACTCAACGCTCGCTCAGCCTGTGCCATCTCTTCATCTGGGACCAACCGGGCTCAGAAACCCAACGCTACAAGTCAGCACAGCTCTGGGCACAACCGAAATTTCACGTGTGCTCGGCAGGTGGTGAGGAAGCGAAGCCAGCCAGAGAGAGACGTAATAAGCAGAAATAAACGGAAATGACACCGCCTGGGCATGAAGAAACATGTACAGTCGGTGCGTGTGGGGGGAATGGGTTATATTGTAAAATCAAGCATTAGCTGCCAGATCTAACTAGCTCACGACAGCTCCTTGTGCACGCACAGACAGCTTTTGGCCTCAAACAGCCACAAGCATAAGGCACTGATGTGGGGAGAGGGTTAGGATCTTCAAAGAACTAACTAGTCTGCTAAAGAGACAACAGAATACTCATGTTTAGGAGGTGCAGGATGGCTGGCAGCCTCCTTTTCCCCTTTATCCACCCATGTCACCGGGAAGAAGAAATAGCTGCCACACGCTTCAGGCCACCACAGTTTCATCTTGGCTCATTCTTTGAACAGATGCAACAGTAGATGCCTCCTAGTGATGATGACGGCCCTCTAACATGTCCATGGTGTCTACTACGCTCAGATAATTTCTTAGTCCAACAAATCCAGCCACTCTCCTCCCCAGGATGCTCCGACGTGGCACAGGCTGAGGGGTAGCACTGCTCTCCTGCCCAGCTGCTTTGTTCCTGGGATCTCCTGAATCACAGTGACTTTTTGTCAGGACCTGCAGTGGGAGGCGATTCGGTCCAAGCTCACTGGCACAGAGTGAACAAAGAGCTATGTGAAGGCTTGGCCGGTCCCTTCTAATGACTTCACTAGGCAGGGCGCAGAGCTCTTGTGCGATGGGTGAGTGGAGGGGGAATGCTGCATAGTCACCTTGAGTAACAGAAACCAGTGGCTCGGGTCCTCTCATCCTCTTACACAGTGCCCTTCAACTAGTGCCAGTCCTGGGCCAAAATAGAAAACAATCCTTCCCTGCAGGTCAACAGTGCTCATAGCTTGTCAAAAGCATCATGGCCTGCTCCTTCAAAACAAGAGGAAAGACAATGAAGATGTTCATCAGCTCCCAACCAGTTCAGTCCTCCTATGGGCTGAGCTATTTGTAAGAACTGATCACTTGCTTTCCCCTTGAAGCACAGCTCGAGTTCCAGCTCTGCTGCTCCCTCATGCTTCAACATCTCCTCCCAAATGCACCCTCAGCTTGTTCCAGACTTGAGATGAGATGCCAGCAAACATCCTCTCCAGGGGGAGGGCTTGCCGTGAGTTTACAGCTCAGCAGGTACACCAGGGAGCTGTGGTGAGCAGGGAAGGAGAAGAAAACCATAGGAGCTTGTGAGGCCCACTAGCTTACCTGAAGACTGTGTGCTGATCATGATCCATATTTGGGAGACATGAAAAATCCCATTTCCCTCTCTTTAAACTTCTATGAGTGATACTAGGAGTTACTTAACAGTAAGGACCAGAAAATCTACAGTTTCCAGCAACTTACTGGACTCCAAGAAGAAGCAAGTCAGTAATGTATTTTACATTTTCACCATTTTCTTGCTCATTTCTTTTGTCCTAACCTCAAAAAAAGAATGGAAATCCTATAGTAAATGCTGAGCATCATGTTCCTTTTCTAGAAAACACCATACTGCGTCTGCAGTGACACGGAACCAGAGAATCGGATTATATCATTTTTCATAAAGTTGGGAGAGCTGGTCCCCAAGGGCACATACCAAGTCACTTAGCAGCTATCCAGCCATAATAGCTTTCAGCTTTCCAATATAACTTTTCCGGGGTTTCCTCCAAAAAGTAATAAGACTAAAGCTGCCTGGAACAAGCTCACTCTGTAGAGTTTTCCCTGTTTGCCATTGGACAGCAGATGTGTGACTGCAGGGCTAACACACTTGAGGATTTATTCATTAGCTAGGTGGTCTGGCCAGCAGTTCCACCTGGCGCTCCCCCTTCTTGGACCTGCACGCAGCTGGACAATATCCAAAGGCAGCAGTGGAACCCCCAAGTATGCCTGACCATACAATTTATAGATGAAATATTAGGAAGAAATGTTTTCCTGTGAGGGTGGGGAGGCCCCGGCCCAGGTTGCTCAGAGATGTTGTGGCTGCCCCATCCCTGGAGGGGTTCAAGGCCAGGTCGGATGGGGCTTGGAGCCCCTGGATCCAGTGGGAGATGTCCCTGTCATGGCAAGGAGGTGGAACTGGATGGGCTTTAAGGTTCATTCCAATCCAAATCATTCTATGATTCTAATTTATTACCAGTGCACTTCGGCCACTCCTCCATATCACACAACTTGCAGCTAACCCTCCTCTAAGGCTGTGAGTAGAAATGCAACGAGCAGCACGAGTAGTAAGACCTTGGATTCGTCAAAGTAACCTAATTGAATACGGCACCTGGCTGCTACCAAAGCTGGTGGGAATTGAGCACCTCACTGCCCTATGTCCAGATAGAAACTGCAACCCAGGCACTCCCATCCAAGCCAATCCTACTAGTAACTGCTCAGCCTAGTGATTTGGGTGTTAAAAATCAATCACACACACACAGCACTTGCACCCGTTGTCTAGAAGCTAAGCAGTACATGAAATGGGCAAATCCCAAGGGCAATGCCTTTGCTTTTCATATTTCACTCTTGGTGACTTCTCAAAGAGTTATTACCTCGTTAATATATGCATGAAGCTTATTCTGAGTGGTTTACTGGAAAATTACTGCTTGTCAGCAATTAGCGTTAACATGAGTCAGATTTGAAGGCAGGACAGTCCATCATAAAGGGCTTTTTAGACACAGCTCTGTTGCTGGTACGTAATGAAGTATTTTAAGAACGATTCCTCAACAGCTACACGTCAAGCAAATATTTTATATAAGGACGTAAGAAGGACTGACAGTCTGATTTATAACTGGAATCCAAAGAGTTTCTCGCTTTTGAAAAGACAGTCTTTCTCTGTGTCTTATAATTTCCATTTGGAAAAACAAATCTCCTGCAATGCACACCTGGCTTTTCACTCGAACTCTCCAGAAGGTCCCAGGGAGAAACTACCAAAGACAGCTGAATGCCTAAATACTCCAGGCCCCTTCTGTGCCCCTCTTTCTTTAGAAGCCAATGGAAACAGGAGGAATCATTTTTCTTTTGCTCTTGGAGGTCTGCACTTTCAGAAAAGGCAGAATTTCTCGAAGGTGAGTGGATATAATCCTTCAGTCACATTCTTTCTGTTTGGATTTGGACAACTGGTGGGTTTGCTCATCATCTGTCTGGGGAAATAAGACGTCAGAGCTCCCTGGGATCCCCCTTTGGGCCATTGGCTGATTGTCCTCCAGGGCTGATCCTGAAGCTGGGAGCCCATTGTCTCCCATGGCAGGGCTTTACATGCGCTTTGGTGCAGAAAAGGAGGAGGCTCAGCAGCACGGGAACTCACTCTTTTCTTTGTAAAAACCCCGGATAATTGATCTTGCTACCATCACAGGGGTAAGAGTATAAACACAGACATGACAGCCAGGAGAGCCCTGGCGTCCTTCACCCCACATGCCATTGCTGAAATCTATTAGCTAAAGCTTCCCTGTTCCACTGCAACCCCCCAAAATTCTGCCAAATCTCCAGGACTAGAAATCACCGCCTCCTACTTCTGAGATTATGACGCATTCCCTCCTCAGCCTTACAAATCCATTTCCTTCTCAGTGGCAGAGGATTAGATTTCTTACAGAATCAGCGGAAACACTCTATGCTCTTACAAATAACGTATTAGTATTAGGGCAAATTCATCTCTGATCTCATACATCACTTGCTTTGGTCTTCTTGGTGGGCAATACATCAGCCTTTTGACAGTCAGCACAGAGTTCTTACAGGCTCGGAGGAAAAAGCTTTGGCATCTGGTTTAGCCAATGCAGTTCCAGCAGCATGAGAGTACAGGGCGTTGGGGACAACCCTGGTACCACCTTTGGATGCCAGCAATCCAGTCGTAATGACCTGTGATTGCTCTCTCTGAACGGACAACGGCGTAAATCCTGCAAAATTACTCATTTTCACACCACCTCCTATTAATAGCCTTCATCAGAAACCTGAGGCTTCCTCACCGCAGGTTCAGCTGTACCAGCTTGCTTATGCGAGGGCTCCCCTGAATGACTTTCCTTCCCACATTTCTCATTGCCTGTGAAGTGGCGCAGAAGTGGATTAAATAAGCTATCATCTCGGTTAGTGATAATGAGAAAATTGAAACAAGCTGTTCCATAAATGTGATCATTATCTAGCAAATTAAATGAGATTTTCCAAGTGTCCACCCTGCAATGGCCAAGGAACTTCACTTACTCTGCATTTCCTTTATCTGGGAGAAAGAGGAAATGATCCCAACCTCCCACAAACCAGAGACCTCAATGGACACCTTGTCATTAAAATCATCTGGCTTTCCACACTTGCTGCAATGGACACAGCACAGTTCAAACACCGAGAAATCCAACTCTAGACTGCTGGTGCTAATGGCCAGCTAACAGGGATCAGATTTTTGAGGTTTGTCTTCTGGAGAGCAGGGCTGGGGAAACTCTGTATCACCACACTGAGAACTGCTCTCATGCACGTTCCGCCTAGAAGCCCACTGCAGATAGCCAGGGGCTGCAGGGATAAGTTAGGAGGTGGGAAGCTACTGAAGATGCTGGGGAAGAAAAAAGACCCAACAAATTCAAAGGACAAAGTAAAACAGTTTAGGAGCAGCCACAGCTTCATACCTGGTTGTTACAGGGATGACACTGATGATGTGGGGGGGGATTTGTCTATGTACCTCTTTATCTTCTAGCTAAACAGCTGAAACTCTAAGCCTCAGGAAATACATTTACTTTAAAAAAAGTAAACTGGCAAAACCAGGAGTTTGTATTTACTCTCTTGTTTTACCATGCAAAACATTGACAAAACACAAAATAACTTTTTGGTTTCACCCTGTTTTTCTTTGTAGTTCTGTTGATCCTGCTTCCTTTTCTGGAGAGGAGGATAAAAAGATTCCCCTAAACCAGTTTCTTCTGATCCCTGACAAAAGCTGACTGTTGGGGAGCACTTGCTCCATGGCTCAGCCCTTAGTCTCGTTTCTCTGTGGGACAGGGAGTGGTTTGCAAAAGAAAATGCGAGTGGTCTGTGGGCTTCCCTGGGGCAGGGGGGCTCCCACATCAGCACCCCAGCAGGACCCAGGGGTGGCTGACCTGTCTCCAGTCCATACCAGGCCAGTCCCTCTCTCTTCACCCCAGTTACCAGCACGTCCTAGCACGGGGATACTCAAAGAACTGTCTGGAATCCAGGAGGGATCCAGCCTCAGGGCAGAGGAGCGATGTCACGGTAGGAGCCGTGGAAAAGTCAGGTCCAGTGGGCTTGTATCTAATGGTGCTTCAGCCTGCAAACCCTTGCAGGATGCTCTCACCCAAGCCTAGCAGCTCCAGGAATTTTGTTGCTTATACAAGAGTCTTGACAAACCAAAAACAAGTGACCAAACTGTGAAACGCAGAGCAGGCCTACGGTATTCCCAAAGAGCTGAAACTGCCTTCAAGGGAATGGCCTCAAGCTCCGTCAGTGGAGGTTCAGGCTGGACATTAGGAAAAAATTTTTCACAGAAAGGGTCATTGGTCCCTGGCAGAGGCTGCCCAGGGAGGGGGTTGAGTCCCCTTCCCTGGAGGGGTTTAAGGGACGGGTGGATGAGGTGTTGAGGGACATGGGTTAGTGTTTGATAGGAATGGTTGAACTTGATGATCCGGTGGGTCTCTTCCAATCTGGTGATTCTATGACTTGTGTTGCTGGAGAAGGTGTTGGTGCTGGGCATTCTCCACGAGAGCACTTGGCTCCAGCAAGACCCCTGGCTCCCTCTGCCCAACAGATTATCCTCAGGACTAGGTAAAGATGAAGGTAAGGAGCACAAGGCACTAATTCAGGGTCCAGAGCTGTCTGAACAGAAAGAAAACCTCTTTGGCAGTGGAGGAGAGCAGGAGCTGCAAGCCCCAACTGGCCATCGGGGGGCAAAATGCTCCAAGCATTGCTGCTCGGTTCAACACCAGCATTGCT
The DNA here is from genome assembly GCA_033459285.1 of Clamator glandarius. Lineage (NCBI taxonomy): Eukaryota > Metazoa > Chordata > Aves > Cuculiformes > Cuculidae > Clamator > Clamator glandarius. The sequence continues at coordinate 1,767,332 of JAUNZM010000044.1, forward strand.
AACTTTGCCTGTGGTCAGCCTCCTTTCTCGAAAGAAAATCCAGGCCTGCCTTCCAAGTAGTTTTAATTGTTCAGAAATTTAGGAAGGGCTCTTATTTCAACCAGACAGAAGCACTGGAAAGGGCAGCGAGTGAAGCAGGACATGCTGGGAATGTCCTGCAGCTCCCTGGCCAGCTCAGGAATTCCTCTTTTCCCCAAAGGCAGAAGGGTTACGGCAGGCCTTCAGCATAACCCCGTCAAAGCAAGCTGCTAGGAAACGTCGGAGACAGTTAAAAATAGAGATGGTGCTGATCCAGTGTTAACTCTTGATGGAGAAGGCAGTGGAGGAACTCTGGAAGGGACTGTGGGGTGCAGACATCACCACCAGGCTGCTTTTATTTAGCAACCTCTCCCCTGTGCTCCCTCGGTTCCCTCTTGCGTTTTCCTTTATAGCCTGTTTGCTTTCCTCCTGACATCACAGCAGCCAGCCCAGAATGGCCATTTTTGAGCCTGGGCTGGTTTTGACTCGCTTTCTGCTTGGCCTGCAGTCTCACTGGCATGAAGCAGCATCACTGAACGAGGAGCAGGGGCAGGTTGTCAGAGCACAAGCTGAAGTTCTTTCTACCTATCTGGTTTTGCCCAGCAGCCTCTCCTTCCCCTGTCTGCATGCACGTTTCCATCCCTTAATCTCATAACTTTTCAGCCTGGAAAAGCAGAAAGGTGGCTTCCTTGCAAATACTGTGATTTATTGTGGAATTTTAAGATGAAGATCAATTGAGCTTCATGTGCCTGGGCCAGTTCTCAAGTGCTTTCTTTCTTTTCAGCACTCCGTATGGCCCGCACTGTGCAGCAACGTTCTAGCTGGAAGGAGGTGAGGTTATTAACATCAAGAAAAGACAAACTAAAGGGCCGAGAGCCAGGACAGCCATCGAGCTGCTCACTACCCACCTGCAGAAAGTGTCTCCAACATGCACTCCTTGCTGCTGCACAACGTGAGGATGGAGAAAAGCCTCTCCTCCTGAAAAATAAGAAATGTCCACAACACACCTCCTTCCACTAGGGAGAAGACAGGCCACGCTCAGCAAGAAGTTAAATATTTGGAGTTTAATTACAAATCCTGGAAGCAGGTGGACCTGTACCTGCTCTCTCTAGTGAGCTGTCACCATCTTTGGACGAAACAAATAAAGTTACCATATTTTTTTTGTAGCATCATGGAGCAACCGACAAGCAAAGCTCATTCAAACATCATTGCTCAAATAGATTGTTGTGGGAATACAGCGTGTGGAAGTCACAAGGCATAGATTGCAACCAGGTTTTGAGAGGAAAGCTTCCAAGACCAGAGAGAAACAAAGCCAATCCGTGACTGACTGACCTGCTATCATACCCAGAATAAAAACCAAGCTACAAAGCCTTTGAAAACTGCCAAAAATGAATTCCATATCTACCACCACCTCTGCTTGGCTGGGTAATAACCCACCCTATCAATGCGGCTAGGAAAGACCAAATAGTTTGGCTGCAATTTATCTTGGTGACCATGCAGAGCTGGAGGTGCAAACCTGGTGACACATCTTGTAGGCTTGACAAGCTTCCCACTGCCATTAACAGTTTTGCTTGAGTAAGCACCCATGAAGGTCCAGCGAGCTCCAATAAGCACCAGCTCCGCTTAGCGAGCAGAGACCTTGCCAGAGCTGAAAAGAAATGTACTCATGCAGAGCAGCAGCCCGGAGAGGCGCAAAACCAGTTGGCATTCAGCAGAGGAGAGCAAGGAGAAACCAAGCACCAGCCACAAAGGCAGCTGACGCGTGCTTGGAATGCTCCTGGCTGATGTGCAGCTCAAACCCATCTTTAAATCAAGGCAGCGTCTCTATTTTACTTCTGCGCTATCAAGAATCATAGCTCAAAGAATCATAGAATGGTTTGTGCTGGAAGGGACCTTAAAGCCCATTCAGTTCCACCCCCGTGTCACAGGCAGGGACACCTCCCACTAGATCAGGGGCTCCAAGCCCCATCCAACCTGGCGTTGAACCCCTCCAGGGATGGGGCAGCCACAACATCTCTGAGCAACCTGGGCCAGGGCCTCCCCACCCTCACAGGAAAACATTTCTTCCTAAGATCTATTCTAAATCTCCCCTCTTTCAGCTTAAAACCACCCCCTCTTGTCTTACCCCTGCACTCCTGAAAAACAGTTGCCAGCACCAGACTGTGGTTAAAGATAATGATTCCAGATCATTGCACAAATCATAATAATATTAATGGAATTACAGGAAACCCTTGCTTTTCTAAGTCCAATTCCAGGTTGAAAAGCAGTGTTATTAGCAGTCACACATGAGCTCAATTGCTTTGATTAAAAAGCAACTGTCTAATCTCTGCCAAGACTCAGTCCTGGGTTTAAATGCCTGATTAGCTCCCCCCTGCCAGGATTATTTTGCATCCTTGCATATTTTGGAGCTCTAAATTTCCATTTATCACAACAGACAAGAAACTGTTTAAACCAACTCTCATTTGCACTGGACCTCCAAAGCACCACGTGTGAGTTTGTGACTGAGTAGTGGCCAGAGCGCATTTCAAGCTTTTTTTTAGGGCAATCTGCCACTTCTTAGGGAGCAAAGCCAGGACAGGACACTCTCAAATCAAGGGAATGTGTCATGTAGGTCTTAGGCCTCCTTGGATATCCCAAATATCACCTCCAGGAAATCAGCGTGTTACTACAAGCTTCAGTAGAAGAGGTTGGAAAATTGACTTCCCATTCTGGGGAAGATTTTTCATATGAAAAAAAAACCCCAACAAAAAAACCCAAAAGAAGTTGTAGGCTTGCAGATTTTAATTTGCTGTGTAAGATACAAAATTTGCCATGGAATTGTTTATGTATCAAATTATCATTCCTTCTAAAAAAAATAAGATCTGGCTGGAGGAGCTTTCTGACCAGCCATAACTACCTGCCTTCTAAATATTTTACACTGAGCAACTAGATCTCGTTATTTACAGGCACTTGTCCAGTCTGTAACCCACACCTAGATCTAGCATCTTCCTGCTCCTACCTCTATGATCCATCACATCCCATTTAACGTGTCTCAGGACCACCTGAGATCTTGCTTCTCCTAGAAGAAGACACAGCTTAGAGCATAGTGGAAGACAAACAGCACCAGCTTCTACCACTCTCCTGACTGAAGCCCTGATTGTGCTGATGTGGATCCAGAGCTGCTGGGCTTCACAAGAAGCCCATGCTGTGCTTCTCCCTCAGCATAAATGCAAAGCATTAACCCTGGGGAAGAGTAGCAGCTATTCTGGGCTGAGTAAGGACTGCAGGTGCAGGGCAGGCAACAAATCCACAGCCCCTTTGCCAAAGGACAACGAGATGGTACAAGGTTTGGAGCCAGGAGGTTTTGCTGTGAGCAATGGTCTTCAATGACCATCGCTTCTGCAGAGCTTCTCCAGTTCTCCTCTCTTCTATGTATTGCTAACCACTACGTTTAAGGATGTTATTTTTGCTGTGGCCAAGGCGCTTCAGTGCAGAACACCAGGATTTACAGACTAGTAGGGTGGGATGGGCCAGGGGGAAGGAGAACGGGGTTTAGTCGTTGCCCCAATATCAAAGAAGCAAAAAGAATATTTTCACAACAGTGCCCTGAAAAGAGAACAAAACGTTAAATTGTGTAACTGGGTCACGCTACTGAGCTGATGAAATGCAAAGCCCTTAAAGATAACCATGCTTTGGGGTGGCGGTGTGGAAACCTTCATGCAACAGCTCCATGAGTAACAGCACAGCAAAGCAAAGAGCATATCAGGTGATTCATGTACAGCTCCTGCTCGTGTGGCTCACTCGTGTGTTAAGGCAGTTCTGCCTACAGGCTGCCCCAAGCCTTCTACAATTTTTAGTTCCTTCCTTTGTTTTCGCGTGTGTCTAATTACTGAGGACGTTCACAGAGAAACAAGATTTCTGGTCTCTAGAAGCCCATCTGCTCCCACCGTTTATTTCCTGCAGTCGTCACAGTTGTCTCATAATGAATTCCAGTGTCACGACCACACGGATGGTGCTTCCCACAGGGAATGTGCAGGGAAACCACCCTGGTCGAGAAAGCAGGTCTGCAGTACCCAAAGGACCCCTAAAAACATGGGAAAGAGCAGAAGGTGGCCCCCGTGTTTTATGAGGCTCCCACCAATGAAAGAAAATCTGGGAAACAGGATTTGCTACGGTAACACATCCCTCCTGGCTGAGAACCACACTTCTAAGTCCACCAGACCTGGCTTCCCACTAGGGTCGTTGGCTGGGTCAAGGAGTTGTGCTGGTTTGGTGCTGATGCAACCAGTCCCGGCTGGCTGGAGAAGTCCACAAACTGGCTGAAGGGATAAATCTGGCAACAGACTTTTCAAAAGCTCCAGAGCTTCAAGGTGGATCCCCCCAGGCCCTCCCTTAGTGGGAGCGTGCCACCAGCAGCCTCCACGACTACCTCCATCTCCAGCAGTTACCTGAGCAAGGAACTCTCAGAACAAACAACTACACTATAAAGTTTAAAACTACCAAAAAAAGGAATTAAAACAAACTCTGTTCCCACACTTGCCTTGAAAGACAAGTCCCTTATTTTAAGCTTGATTTCACTGAGTGTTCCAGGCTGCTGCAAACTCAATACTGTCTCTTCCAGGTGCCTCTTTCTTCCCACCATCTCCACGACCTGGCTCTGCACCTACTTTCTTCTTCCCTGAGGAGCCTCCAGCTGGTTTCTTGGGTGGCTGGGTCCCTCTTCAGGCTGGCCCTGCCTCCCCATTAGGCTCTCTGTGCTATGGCCAACTTGGATATTTCTCCCCAAGAGAAAATGTTTCCCCTGGAAACATTCAAGCCTAAGTTGGATGGGGCTCTGAGCATCCTGATCTAGTTCAAGTTGTCCCTACTCACTGCAGGGGGTTTGGATTAAGAGATGACCTTTATGGTCCCTTCCCATCCAAACCATTCTATGATCCTAAGAGTGGACTCCTGAGAAGGGAGACCTTTCCCTGTTTCAGAGACAGAGCTAGAGCCCACAGCCATGGTAGAGCACACCCTGCCAGGACAGAATGACAACTGGACACAGAGCAGACTAAGCGAACCATCAGATGGTTGGAGAAGCCAAACTTCCCAAGGGAATTAATTGTAGCATTAGTGCACACAGGGCAGCGTAGTTCACGGGGCCAACTCGACAGAGCACAGAAAGCAATACTCCACATGTCTGTGGACAAACTTTCAAATAAACCATGCTCACATCTGGTTTCCACCTGTTCTACAGTCTCCTTTCCTGCCCCCTGCATGCCTTGAACGTCTGCGTAGGCTTTGCAAGGTTACCAGCAAGTAAAACAGAGCTTCGCTTCCCCCTCTCCCCAGTTTGACGCTTGGCTCCACCAGCTTTGAAGGAGAGACTGAGGTTTGTCACCAGCTCCTATGTACCTGCCTACTCCATCCCATCTTAGAGCAGTGACACCAGATGACCTCTCCCTCTTCAAACGCTTCTCAGAGTTGTGGTGGGCAGCTCAGAAAGTACAAGCAGATTGGAGGCATCCAAAGCCCCATGGAAAGTGCACCGGCTGCACCATCCCGAGGACTCATGCAGGAGGGATAACACTTTGTATTTCAATTTTGCTTTCTACAAGCAAATTAATAGGTTTTACTGAAAACCACCCAGGAAGAGATACAGCTAAGGTCTCCTTACAGCACGCACACACTGCTCAGCTGGGCTGTATCTAGGGAGGCCCACGTGATGAAAGAAGCATAGCAGGTTATCCTAAGTGAAGCATGGCTTTGGGGATGATTTGCTGTCCAAAATACCAGCTGAAGACACAATGCTATGCAGGAGGAAGAACTCAATCAGGGCTCCTCGTGCCCTCGACTGACAGGATGAGCAATTGCAGCAGGATGACTAGTGGGAGAGTAACATGGAGAAAATAAGGCAAATGTATGACAGGAGAACGAGTCTCATCAGCTGAACTACAGAAACTCCATCAGCTCCAATAGGCTTTGGGTCATTTAAGAGACAGTAAACCAAAATAACATGAGTTTGTTTCCTTTCTTTGCTCTCTCCCTGAGCAGCACTGCTAAATTTAACCCAGTTCACACCAGAGCGCAACAATGCGTGTGCCCAGCTTCTTTCTCACTTGCAAGCTTCCTTATTTCAAGATTATACATCTTCATTTCTCCACTTTTCCAGACAACACTGTTTTGTTACGGTACAGCTACTTAGTCATTGCTGAACCGAGCCAGAAAACCTAGTATATCAGAAAAAGCATGAATAAAGGGTTTGATTAGGGCAAGGGGAAGAGGGAAAGGGGAATGGATATGACATTTGCCTTGCTGCTGCACACAGTTATTAGAAGCAGTGGGAACTCTTGGATTACATTTGAAAAGTTCACAATAAGGCCCTTAATCATGAAATTCCTGGCTGATGTACGTTAATATAAATCTAGGAACTTTGGTGGTAGCAAGGAGATTCATACTTGCTAAGGGTGAGGCTCCTAGAGCTGGTGTGTTTCCTAGTTTCTTTACCTGATTTCTAATAAAATGCCAGTCCCAAAGCTAATACCCACCATACAAATGGTTCTGTTCAGCTGCCTGTGGATCTCAGCAGGGCTTTGAGACAGAAAACACAGCATGTTTCCCTTCTTATTTCTACAGGCTGCATTGCTACTCCCTTCTAGCAGAGAGCTTTCCAAATTCGAGCTGGCCCATTTCTGCCTGTGGCATTAAAGGCAGACACCTCTTCCACTAATCTCATGTGTCAGCATGGTACGGTTGGTAATACTTGTCTCTGGGACAGCAAGTTAGGGGTTTACTGAGTCCCACACATCACGTCCTTTAATTCAGTGTCAACCAAGGATAAGCCAAGGACCTAGGGCAAAGCGTGATCCATTACAATTTCACGCTGGGTGGGTGCTGTATTGTTAGAAATGCAGCTCTGGCTTTCAGATGAGAAGGCAAGACTGAACTGCAGCCTAGCTATATTTGCTCCAGATTTGGGGAGAAGAGTATATTCACATTTTTTCCTTTCCATCACCAAGGAAGACTTAACGTGGCTGAAACTAGCAGTGATGCTAAAGAATTTAAACAAGTATAAACGTGGCTATGAAATCAGAAACAACACAGTCGCAAAACAGAAAGCAGACAGGAAGAAATGCTTTTTTCCTCGATAATGCCAAGGGGTTTTTGTCACGGTGCTGTGGAGGGCTGGGTGTGCAGGGGCAGAGGAGAAAGGCGATGGGCAGTGACATTTACACTGTGGAGATGATCCCTCCCATCCTCTGCCCCCAGCGCTGCCTCCCTCCTTGCTCGTGGGACACCTCTGCTAAAGGCATCTTTCCACATGGCTTCGGTTCACTCCTCGCTGTAAATGGCAGCAGCCTGGCTGACCTTTCTGCAGTGGTAACTGTCCATCCCTCCCCACACAGGCACCCTCCGTAATTGTTCACCGAGACGTCCATCGCTTGGATACATCTGGGGACAAGCAAACGCTTTCTGCAGCTTTGGACCCGATCTCTTTGCTCCCTGCCGACTTCTAGGGGCAGAAAAGAAAGTGGGAGCAGATTTTCCAATGCCATTTCTACCCTGACACATCCTCCAGCTTCCGTGAAAACAGCCTGGAAGAGTATCTGGTTGTTAATGAAAACTGTGCCTTTTCACAGTAAAACACAGCGAGCCCCCGAGGCTCATGTTAGGACTACAAAGCTTGTTTGTACACTGGAAAGCCAGGAAGAATTATGCCATCTAACTTCCCCTACATCCCAGCCTACTCATTTTCACTCAGTTGCCCTGTACTAAGCTTAATTACCCCGGTATTAAGATTAATGGCTTGTGTTGATTAGAGCCTATCTCCAAAGAGAGACTATTACAGCATTTGAGACAAAGCAGCCTCTGCGGGGGAGGAGGGGATTTGTCCCTAAGGCTCGCTGTCCCCACTGCCAAAAACACAAGCCCCGCTGAACTTTCTTTGCTTCCAAGAGATGCTTGCACTGAATTGACTCCCAAGATTAAGGAACCCTTTCATATCTGGTGTTTTCTGTCTGCAGAACCATATAGGCACAAAAGACAAATTGCTTCTCAATTCTCTCTGCCTTGCTAAACAGGTCTCTCACCCTTGATGCCTATTTTCTCTAGCTCTCATGCCTTTTTTGGGGGGAGGGCTCTGTGCTGTACCTTCTCCAGGTTGTCATCCAACCTGTTAAAAACCCAGAAGCAGCACTGCATCTGCGGCTCACAATAGCGCAAGATCTTGCGATGCTGCAGCCTTCAGCATCCACAGAGGCAATGTGCTGCTCTACTTCAACCAACAACAGCACCTTCACCACCACCCCCAACCAAGGTGGGCTAAAATAAAACTGAGGCTGACAAAAGGCTAAAAAACCCCAAAGCAGCTGCATTCTCCTTTGATCCTGCAACTCAGGGTCTTGGGAAGCCTTTTTATAGAGGAGAAGAATCATTTAGCTTTAGCTGTAGCTGCTTTGTGCTGGTAATTGACATCTTAACATGGTTTGGAAATTGCTTCCAATATCACTCTTGAACCAGATTCATTACTTTGTGGCCTGGTAGACAAGTGCAGATATTGAATTCCTCTGTTTCTCAGGGAAATTATTTCATCCTCTGGTACAGTACTAACCATCACACTGCCTGTTTTACCCAACTCTTAAACCCCTTACTCTTTTTGTGATCGTTAATGGGCACGGTTCAGGGCTAGCTGATCTCCTAGCGTGGCAGCCAGGCAGCCCTGGGAAGGACCACGCAGTGTCACGTTGTCACATACTCGACTGCTGCAGTGGAAACCGCTGCCTCCCCTCCTCGCTCTGGAAATGGTAAGAAGACCCATGTTTCCATGGGGTTTTTTTTGGCCTTTGGTCTAAGAACAACTAAATCTTCAGCGAGTGAGAAAGGCTTTGCCTAGGTGATGTGATCTTCCTCACTAGAGAATGCCAGTGCAGACAATTTGTCCTGGCGAGCTGTTGGAGCGGGGCTAACCAAGCATAGGTCAGCAAGAAAGATGCATTCTGAGCCTGCCGTTACCCCTTCATTTCTCTGCTGCCTTGTGCCAAGACTAGAGAGTCACTTCAGATGGGATAAACAGAAATAAGCATCACCGATTCCTTTTTTTTTCTGCCACAATCATTCTTTTCCCCTGAGCTCAGCCCCGCTGCTGAGCAGTCCCACTGGTCACGGCACAGTTGAGCAGATTCCCTGGAGATCAGGCATGCTTGAACAGAGTATATTTAGGAAATTCAAAGTGATTTGCTTCATTCCCCTTAAGCACTGGGCATATCGTGACACTATTCCCCCCATCTCCAAACCTGTGCTGAGTTTTGAGCATTTGCGTTTGTGTGTTCCCACCTCTACCAGACCCTCTAAGGTTTCCCTGCTCAGATCTCAGCCCAGCTCTGTTAATAATACTGTTTAGCAGGACTTTACTCCCTGCCTTGAAAGACTGAGGCAAGGCAAAGTTGTTCTTACTCTGTTTTTCTGTTGTTATTTGCTTCCTCAGACCAAGCTGAGCGCTGAGCCGACTAAGGCCACTGCCATGGCACAAGACACACATATCGATCTGGTGAGCCAGCAAACACCTTGAAATGATGCAAAAAGGAAGACAGAGTTTATTCCTCTGGGCTTTCCAGGCTGTTGTGGTGCTTCAGCCTGCCCAGCAAAGTCTCCTTGAGCTCGCTCCAGCCATGAGCTAATTGAGACCAGGTTTAATACAGATCCTAACAAAGGATTGTGAAAGTAAACTAGCCTCAAACCTCATTAAGAGTCCTTGTTTAACCATTAAGCTTGCTCAACTTTACCTGGAGGATGAGATTGTCTGTACTAGACAACCCTATGGAATGTTAATGTCAAAATAATACTCTTCTATGACAATGACACCTTGTTCCCTCAAAGACATGGTTAACAGAATATAAGCAGGCCAGTGCTTACTAGGTTGCTATCACCACCACTTCTGGGCTATTTAATACCAAAAGTCACTGGAAACATCTTCAGCTTGTGGGAGCAGTTTTCTTTTCTATTCAACCAAACCAGCACTCAAAATCAAACCCAAAAGCAGCATCCCTGGATGCTAACACAAATGCAGGCTGCTCAGAGCTGCAATCCAAAAGGTTTGTTACCTGGGAGGCCCGCAGGGCAGAGCGGCTGGTATCTGATTCCTGCTCCCCTGCATGTCCTGACTCCGTTTTCCACTCTCAAACAGCCTGGCAAGAGCATCTATAAGGCTCCATAAATTAACATTTGTGAAATGTTTTGAGATCTCAAGATAGGAGCTGCTATAAAATCTCCCAGAACTATTGATGTCTTTTATTATTTATTAATGCTGCCGTCGTGCACTTAGTCTGGAGCTCCTGGAGCATTTAGAACAACAAAGAAAAACCACCACACCTGGGCAGAGCCTCAGGCTCTGCAGCAAGGTGACTGCTGTGGGCTGCAGAAGGTCATTTCCACAAAAAGTTTTGCACAGGACGAAGCCAGCAGAGCAAAGCAAAGCAGAACGCTCCTCCTGGAGCAATGTAGGGGCTTTAGGACGTGGCTGGTGAGACAAGGCAAGGTGTCATCCAGAGGTGGGAGGCATCGCTCCACAGCTCTGCCCCAAAATACAGCCTTAAGACGGCAAATCCTCCCCAGGCAGCTCTGCGTCAGCCTCGGCTCAGCGGGGACAGGTTTGTCCCAGCCGGGAGAGGTCGGTGGGTCAGGAGGGCAGAGCAGCACCCACGACCCCTCCAGCCCCAGCGTGGACCTTCCCCACCGGGAGGCTCTGCGGCCAGTCAGCCCCAGGTCTCTCCGCATTGTGTCCTCAATCAAAGCACAAAAGCCGTTCCTATAAGCGGGTTTAAATGGTTAAAGGCACTTGTTTTCTCTGAAAAGAGAATGAAATTGCTACTGGCATCTCAATAAAAGAGAAGCTTTTCAGGCACGGTACTAAAGCAGTGGACGAGGAGTCTTCTTCACTTTGCACGCCTTCAATTAGATCTGCAGCCTCCCCCTTTGCTCTTGTTAGTATCTTCAAAGGAAGAGACACTTAATGGCCTCATTGGTGGCTTGATGAATAATTAATGCTGCTGCATTAATCGTGAAGTTAACTAAGGAGAGAGATGGTCTTTAGTGCAGAAAATCACCTTTGGGCAGTCATGCCGGGCACTGGGTCAGGGAAAAGGATGACGATGTACACGCACAGCGGCAGAGAGCACATCTCAACAGACAGACACTGAGATGTTCCCCTCGCTCGGTGCCAGGCAGTGGGGGACATTTTAATGAGGGTAGAGACCAGTGGGAATGTCAGGCTTCCTTCGTTCACCCAACTGTACGGTGCAGGACAGAAGCCCCTGCGTGCCTGACCCCCAAGGGCACCCTCAGCAGAGCTCAGAGCAGCGAGTCTGCTGCGGCACCACCATGAGATGCTTCACTGAGTGACAGCAGGTTGTAGTTTGGCTCAGAGAAGCTCAGCTCACTCCTTGGCATGACCAACAACGCTACAGTGCCCCACGAGGAGTTGTGTCAGCGCTGTGCGACGGCACTTGCCGTAGGAGGGTGGCCACCCTCCATCCCTGCTGTGTGAAAAGGGAGTTGGCAATCTTAGAATCATAGAACCATTCGGGACCTTAAAGATCATCCAGTTCCACCTCCTGCCATGGGCAGGGACACCTCCCTCTGAATCAGGGAGCTCCAAGCCCCATCCAACCTGGCCTTGAACCCCTCCAGGGATGGAGCAGCCACCGCTGCTCTGGGCAACCTGGGCCAGGGCCTCCCCACCCTCACATTTCTTCACAAGATCTCATCTCAATCTCCCCTCTCTCAGCTTAAAACCATTCCCTGTGTTCCTACCCCTACATTCCCTGATTCAGAGCCCCTTCCCAGCTTTCCTGCAGGCCTCTAAGTGCTGAGCCCCCTTTAAGTCCTGCCAGCTCTTCATGTGTTCTGCTGGAGAAGCTCTTTAAAAGCGAAGCCTTTGGCTTGCTGGGCTTTCTGCAGTGCCTCCTCCAATGGGGCTGCCACTGCTGTGCTGTAATACAAATAAATAATATCACGCATGACTCACTGGTTGTACTTGTGAAACATGAGGAAAGAAGGTAACAGCCGAGCCCATTTAAACACATTGGCCTGATTGATATTTTTAAGAAAACAACGGCCACGCCGTGCCCGTTGGAGCCTTCTCAGCTAAATGCTAAACGTGCCATTGAAAATATCATCTGTTCAGATTTAATCATCCTCCATTCACCCTTTCCAAAAATAAAATGGAAAAAAAAAAAGGAAAAAAGACATCTTTCTGGCTGAAACATTTGGTTCTTGCTCAAGAATCTGGTCTGAATTTTATAAAGGTTTCCTGGAAGCGGAGATCAAGGGGCTGGTTTGGGGCTCAGAAAAAGGCCTCTGGCAGGATGAAGAAGAGAAAACTGCCAGAGACTGATACTTTGTCATTCGCTTATTGGGAACACTGCACAGGACTGTTCCTGATAATTAAAAACAGCGGTGACCAAAGCTCGTTTGCAGAGATTGAGCTTTGGCCAAGCGTTTGTGTGTGGATGAGGAAATGAGATCATAAAAGTCATGACTGGCCTCCAAAGCTTGGGGCGTGTAATTGCCTCTCACACCTTGCTTCCCAGCTCCTCCAAATACCACCTTTCCTAATAAAAGTGGGGCTCGTCACCTCTATTTTGAGCTGGTGTACTGTGGAAAGGGACCAAGAAAATCCCTGCACTGGGACTGTCCATGGTACAAGCGGATTAAAACCGCTCTGCGGTTGGCTCTCGTCCAGCTGGACGTGGCTTCTGTGTTTATGACTTTTTCGTGCAACATTTCTCCTCAGGTGAAAAAATCTGTGCCATCACAAGCTTAGCTAAAACGCACATTGAGACCCAACGGATTAGCCAGAGCAAGGACTTGCTTTATAGCTCAGAGAAGAGTAGCCTGTCCTTCACTGCTGAGCCAACCTGCTGGCCACAGGTCCAAAGGGACACCTGAAATATCTCATGTCTGACCCCCACCTAGGAGGTGAGCTCCCCGTGACCATCTCTATCACCGTGGGTGAAGGCACTGACTGTTTTTTGCCCCAAAAGCTGAACTTTTCACACTCTGCTATCGCCGAGGTAGGTAGGGGTGGTGGGCTGATGAGAGCAGCACCGCAGAATTGCTGCCTACTTAAATATATATATATGCATAGGGGAAAAAAAAATACATGCTGCCTTCAGCAGATACTGTGATTTAAGTCACAATACGCCTACTGACACATCCGCCTACATAAATCCACCGTCACAAATGTCCCAATATAACAATTCCACCGGGTTAGAGCAGTATAATCGTGTAGCATCACTCCTACCGCAGAGTAAGCAATGCATCCGCACGCTAGGGCTACTCCAAATACCTACATTTTGTTACACCAGTGTAGTTTTACTGGGAAATTTCTGAGGCATGACTTAAAATGCCATGATTTTTTCTCAAGGATTAAAGCAGTGCCCATCTGGTTCCCTCAGCCGTACCCAAATCTCTGCTGATAAAAGGTGTCCAACATTAAAAAATGGAAAGCCAAGTCAATGATTCAGAGAACTTATCTCCTATAATGACATGTCTTCTCATTTGTTTTCTTCACAAAGGATAGAATCAAAGCCTAAATTAAATAGTTCCCTCCAGCCATAGACCAACTAATTGCATCGACTTTGTTTCCTCAGCTCACTCCATCCATCTAGCAGGCATTTACTCCTAATGTTCCCTAAAAGTCAGCTTGTACACTGGGAGAGATCCCATCTCCTTCCCTGAGGAAAGCAGAACCCTTTGGAGTGGCAGTGGATTACCATAGCTACCTCACAGCCCAGAAAATCATAGAATCACCAGGTTGGAAGAGACCCACCCGATCATTGAGGCCACCCATTCCCATCAATCACTAACCCATGTCCCTCAGTGCCTCGTCCACCCGTCCCTTAAACCCCTCCAGGGAAGGGGACTCAACCCCCTCCCTGGGCAGCCTCTGCCAGGGACCAATGACCCTCTTTTCTGTGAAAAACTTTTTCCTAATGTCCAGCCTAAACCTCCCCTGGCAGAGCTTGAGGCCATTCCCTCTGGTCCTGTCCCCTGTCCCTTGGGAGAAGAGCCCAGCTCCCTCCTCTCCACAACCTCCCCTCAGGTAGTTGTAGAGAGCAATGAGGTCTCCCCTCAGACTCCTCTTCTCCAGGATAAACACCCCCAGCTCTCTCAGCCGTTTCTCTTGTTCTCCAGCCCCCTCACCAGCTTCGTTGCTCTTCTCTGGACTCGCTCCAGAGCCTCAACATCCTCCTTGTGGTGAGGGGCCCAGAACTGAACACAGGATTCAAGGAGCAGTCAACATTATATACAACGTTAAAGCAGAAAATCCATTAACAAACATCCCGTCTGGATGTCCGAGGTGGCGCAAAGTCATGTTTTCAAAAACACAACATGCCCTCAGAATGGTATCCATCGACAAGAATCATGCACAGAGTGGAAGGAAGATGGGGAAATTACATGATTTCTTAGCTCTTTCATATTGCCATGGGAGCGATTAGGAGAAAGGACCCACGGCCAGAGGTACCAGGAGACACAATAAGGAAAAAGCATGAAGGCACAGACAAAACAGTCCTTGTGCTTCATCTCACAACTTCAGACCATCCTGTCAGAAGAAGCAGGGTTATCTCCTCCTCACGTTCTGCTCTGCCTCTTGTATTTCTTTGCAAGTTACTTGTTATTACTGCATTGCAGGGAAAAAGTCATCAGGACTGTTGAAGCTCCCCCATGCCTCCCAAAAAACCTTGTGCAACCCTCTCTGACCCTGCACAAAGCTCTGCCTCTGTCCTGGGTCCCCACAGCTACCCCTACGGTGCCTTTTTGCTCTGGCTTCACAACACAAGCTTATTACCGCGCAACAACCGCCGTGCTGCTGGAGTCCAGCATGTGCTTCACAGGTTTATTTTTGTCTGTCCACCTCTTGGGCTGACTGGGGACTGGCGGGTTTTTTTTTGGTTCCTGGATTTTGTTAAGAACAAACAAGCCCTCCCCACATGTTTCTTGCTAATTCAGCTGGGATTGAGGCTCCCAGACCCCCTTGTTCCCATTAATGAGAAATGTAATGAGCAGGAGCAGGCGGTGCTCCTCAAACTTCACCTCTTCTGCTCTCTCTCACCATGGGCTCACTGTGACCAGGCACATCACAGAGGTGAGGAAGGATGCCTGGTTAACACGTAGGGAACCCAATCCATCCATGAGCCTAACAGCTGAAACACAGCAGTTTCCTCCATCCTGACGTTAAATTGCTCTCCCTTGCATCGTTACAGCCTTAATCCCAGCCTGAGCTGGAGGAGACCCCTGAGATGAAGCAGGGCAGCAGGAAGCACTGCTGCTTTGCAGCAAGGTAGGAAAACAACTCAGCCTTTGACACCTCCAAAAAGCTGAAAGCCTTTATCAAAGCTTTTTCTTCAACTAGAAATTAGATGAACTTTAGTTGCTTTCTCTGAATGCTACTGCGCCCCAGTATGTGGCAAGGAACAACGATGGGAGGATGGAACCAAGCTGCTTGTGTAGATTATCCATACACTGGTGCTCACAAAGGAGATGGGAGCATGAAATTCTGCCTCTGCTGACTTGCTAAATTACCCTGGGCCATATTGTGAAAGCAGACGTTTCATGAAATGAAGACAACATTTCCAGGCACTTTACAAGATGACTGACCCTGTGGGCCTTCTGCATCCTCTGTTTCATTTCTTCCTCCTGTAATATACTTAAAAGTTTCAGGTGCTTCTTCAAATTACTGCCATTTACTGGTATGGTCACTGCACACAACCTGGCACAACAAGCGTTTTACTGTCTGACTACGACAGAAAATGAAATAGTCTATAGGGAGTGCCCTCGATGTCCATTCACTCACGACATTCAGTGGCTAATGAGAAGAGCCACGGGGGAAAGCCTGTGCCACCAGCTGAGGCTCTCTCACAACTGCGATGGAGCAGCTGAGGTTTGCACAAAATCCTATGCAGGTTTCACCAAGTTTTTTGTGTTTTTGTTTTTGTTTTTTTTTTTTTACCTCAAGGCTTTCTTGATGCCACCCAAAACCACAGGCAGAAGATTAATGTTCCTGTCTTGCAACTCCTCCCTTGTCAGCACCAACCAAACACAACTGCTGGGCAGCCATGGGCTTTAGTTCTTAGCCAGCGCTGTCAAACATCAACTACCTGTTTGATATTTGGGTGCATTTAGCATTAAGTACTGGAAAGCTGAAGGAATTTATCATTGTTTTCTTCAATGAAATCCCACCAGCTGCAAAGACCCACCTATTACTTTCTGAAAGGATCTCTGGGACAGAAATTATTCTTGCGCAGGGAACTCTGAGGAGCTCAGATCGTCTTGTGTGACTGCAAATTGCTTATTTTCCTCTAGGAAGTAACACCATTACAAGGTATAGCAACATTTCTGTGGGGCAAGGAGAGTGGAGGACAAAACCAGGAGGAATTAAAAGTATCTCCAGTTCTGCTGGAATTTGAAAGGCTCGTATTAAGTCGTATGTGGGCTATGCAGAAATGATGTGTTGGCTGGTGTGAGATCCTCAGAGGTGAGTGAAAATCAGGAGGAAAAGGCTTGCAGATACCAGTTAGATAAACCTAACAGCCACCCGCTGACACGACAGAGAACTTCAACACAACTGAAAGTGGGAAACTTTCCACTACTGCACAGAAAAAGGGACGTTTCAGGGTCAATGGCAAGGGGTGGCTTGGGGAATCTGAGGTCAACCCCTGCATATTTCCTGCTGTTTTCAACAGGAGTGGATGAAAGGCAGCACCGAGTCCTCCAAAAGCCCCCTGCCCCTCCTTAAACACATGGTGGTGGGACAGCCAGCAGCAGGCAGTGGAGTTGGGACACCCCATGTGCCGCATGCTCCCCAGCAAGCAGCTGTGTTGCACACCAGCGCTCGTGCCCTGTGCTGACCCCAAGACAGCAGCCAGCAGCCTGGGTCCAAGGTATGAAACTCAGGAGGTCTCACTGAAAGTAACAGAGCGGGTAACCCAGCTGTCTGCAAAGTCAGGCTGAGGATTAAGAAATTCTCATTACTGCTATTTGCAGGCACATTTTTCCTAGCGTGACTCATTCAGGGTCACAAAGTAAATGAGGGAAAGACTTAGAAATAGGTCGAGGTGCCCTGACCCTCAGGGCCAGGTGCTAACTACTCAACCATGCCTGTCAGATTGGGCAAGGGAAGTGCAAAGCTCTGGAGCTATGACGAGGTTTCACAACCTTCCATCTCAGAGCTTGGGAAAAGAAAGTGACAATAGAGGTGATTAAAAAAAAGAAAAGAACCCCTCCCAGCACTAGCGAAAAGATTACCTGATGACAAAGCAGAAAGGTGCTAAAAAATAGTTACGCAGGTGGCTCTAAAAATCATGAGACAGAAAAAGAAAAGAGGAAATGTAATTGAAAGAAGAGCCTCTCTCACACTAATGTCATTCTTGACATTTGAGCAAGTAATTTTAAAGATGACTAAAATAATATTTACATAAAGGGTTTTAATCACTGGATTTTGAAGACAACTCTGTTAGATCATCTCCAGGGAAGAGAAGAATGATGGGCTCATTAGCTGTGTTTGCCAAAAATCTCTTTTGTTACTTGCTACACGCTTCTCGCCTGGACTGGGACCTCTCTGTGCAAGATGCTCTGCAGACAGAGCGAGCAATAGCTCTGGCCTCCAGATGTTTACTCCTAGCGAGCGTTTGCAGCGTGGTGCTTCTCTGAGGCCACAGCCAAGCAAACTAAAATCTCATTGCAAAGGTGAGATCACCCTCAAACGAATGCCAGCTCCGCTCTGCTCAAGCACTTTCTGTTCGCTAGCCTTACCCAGCAAACACAGGTTGTGCTTTACCCAACACTCGTTTGCTGAGTTAATTAGGAAAAGAAAACAGAGCGCTGACCCGAAGCTGCTCGTGCAAATCAAACCTCACTTCAAGATTCAGACAGGTCTTCTCATTATTTCTTGTTTTCACACATTGGCTGGTTTCCTGCTTCTGCTCCGAAATGAGAATCGACACCCAGCAAGGCTAGTTCAGTGCGGTGGGATTTGCGAGTTAAAGGAAGGCTCTGAACATCGCTGGTCAAAATATGTCGTGGGCTGGTGTGGGCACTGTCTGCTCTCTCCAAACCCCCTGTGTCCAGTGGTGCCCCGTGATGAGAAACGAGCAGCTCTGCCTCAAAGTGAGTTCTCAATGTCACTGGTTTCCCAAATTTCCTTACCAGGAAAAGGGTGGAAGGAAAGGAGGGAAAGGAGCAAAGGGAGAAAAGGCAGGATGCATTGGGCAGGATCAAGGAAGGACAAATAAAGAGATCCTGTACGTTGGGTAAGTCTCACAGTTCTCCAAAGAAATGGAGGTTGTTCCTATCCACTTATGAGTGTTCATTTCACCTTCACCATCAAAACTCATTTCAGGTTCAAATCTTCCCAAAGGCAGTTGCCTGCAAACCTGCAATACTCACCGTCTGTTTTATTCTGATTAATCTGCCTTTGAAATACGCCATGTGCCTCCTTTGGCACTATGGAAACCCATAAATGACACGGATAAATGAGCAGTAATCTTTATGCTCACTCTAAAGAGAGTACAGGGAGAAATGACCAAGTATAACCTTATTTTCAATACAGCCTAGTTCTCAAATCCACTGGGGAGGAGCTGCCAGATATTTTCCTGGTAAAGGAATATCACTAGCCTGAAGCCAAGTGTTGATTTAAGGCCGTATCTGTGTGGAGAGGTTATAAAGCTAAAGATGTGATTCTAGAGGGAGAGAGGGAGGCAAATGAATGGGTGATTTAGAACAAAAGACTGTGTTTGAAGTACTAATTGCAAATGAACCAGCATTTCCACTAATGCTAGCAGAAAAACTTGAAAGATTCACAAGGAGGATCACAAATAAAAGCACTGGGGTAGCTTTCTGCCTCTTCGCAATCCGGGATGGTCATTAAAAGCATTCAAGCACTTATGAAAACGTCCAGAAGTTCACAAGACTGCCTTAATTTTCACCAAACACTTATTTCTCCAGAGATCTTTTCTAGAAGCCTGTTACTTATTAACTTTTCCTGCTGGTCCTTCAACTCTGGCTTTAAGGCTTTAATTCATAGAGCAGAAACAATGCCATGTGATCTCACCAGCCACCCACCCCCCAGACTGCAGAAATTAACCATAATTAAACAACCCTTTGGGTGCAAATCATCTTAACCACTGAGAAAATGTTTACCAGGAACACATTTGCAAAAACCAGGACCAGTTTGTGAAAAAATGAGTCTCACTCTTAAACCTTTGAGGGGAAAAGGGATCTTGTAGCATGGAACAGAAAGCAACAACTTTTTTATGGCTTTGAGACCTTTTATAAATATCGATCATGAAGGTATGAACTGCAACCAGATTGTGGGACACCCAGCTCACTGAAAGCAGGGTAACTGCTTTAACATGGAGCCAGATGGATTTACACCAACTGGATATCGAGCACAGGCTTTTCAAGTAACTCCTGCTGGATTTTGCAACGCCTCAGTATGCTGAACTTCAGTGATGCTTTTCACAACAGGAGGAACAACCTATTGAGTATTAAACTGAACTAACACTCTCATAAGATGTGCGTATCTGAGGGTCCAGAGAAGTACCTCACATACGCTACCCTAGTTGCAATCAGTAATACAGACCGCAGAACTGGACTCCAAACACAAAGATGAAATTTAAAGACTTTAAGATAATCCAACTCGCTTTTCAAGTACGTTTCTGCCACCAAGGTACAATCTGTTCTCCTGCACTCATTGGATGCGTTTTCTGCTGGGAGAGGACAGGCTAGGGAGGAGCGGAATGCCAAGAGCTGATTTGAATGCTCAGGATTAAGGGACCAAACAGCAGCTCCCAAACCATGACATTCAGAGTAGGATTTTCCCAAAAGTTTGAGAGTCCAGTCTCCCCTGGGATGGTTGGGTACACCTATGTCCAGGTCCTATTAGGTCCCCTGAAAGTCCTATCATTTATCAGAGGATGTATTTTTGAGTCTTAACCCACAAAGCCTCTCCGAGTCCAGCCCTGCGTAAGCATTGCTTCTCTCCAAGAGGGAGGGTCACTCTCTCGTACACATCCCAGACACTTCCCACATTTCCACTGTCCACATCACACTGGACAGAGCTTTCCCAGGCAATTGTGCTCTCAAGGAAAGGGAAAACAAGCAAAGAAAAAACAGCTTTGATCATTTCATTAGGGCGCAACCTACAGACTTTCCTTATGCTGAAAACAGGACAGGAAATACAGACACGACTTCTGGGAGTCCTCTCCCTACGTTACCATTTCAAAGGATGGGAACTTCGCATTGTAATAAGCTAGAGATGCATGCAGCTTGCTGAGCTCTTTCCTGCAAGATATAAACAAACCAGCAGCCAAGGAGATTCTCTTGCTGGGTTGTTTATGTGCTTTTCCTTTGACCTGGTCACCTCTTTCCTGCACAACTTTGTGCTGTGGGAATGTATTCCCAAGTCCTTCTTCCCCGCTTTCTTTATGTTTGACTCTTCTGCCTAAAAAAACCAAGACCTCTTGCTCCCCTCCGATGTCGCTCTCAACAAAAAATGGAGAGAAGCACCCACATCTGACTCTCTCAGCATTTTAATTCATAGCTCAAAGATGTGCCACACCACCATAATGTACCTCAAGTGCCCTTCGGATACCATCTGTACTTCCAGGATGTCCTTTTGAGCAGCTGTTTCTGGCTATGGCCCCCTCACAGGTGTTGGGAGAGGAGTGAGAGGTCACTGTAATGGCAGGAGAAGGGTCCAACCTGCCCATCAGTCCAGGCTGCCCAGTGAAAATCCCACCCCCCCAAACGCACACGCAAGGACGAAGGCAACAGACTGTTTTATTTTACATATAATTAACGGGGCAGCCTCCCCTGAGCCTCTTCTGTTGCTTCCTGGGCACATCCCTGAAATTAACCTCAGAGCTAATGAAGGCAATTATCAATGGCAGACATGGTCTCCCTCTAATTATGTTCCCTGGAAAGGTCACCCATAGCGGCAAATTGTGAAACCCAGCTAATTACATTGTCTGCTCACAGCACAGAGCCGGCTCCTGCAGGGCTCTGCCAGGCTCATGTGCCATTGCCCAACAATTGGAGCCTCCAGTTGTGGGAAAAAGTGGATGTGAGGAAGGAACCCACTGCCAAAGCCTCCTTGCCACCAACATCGCTCACAGACACAGGCTGTGACTGCTGGCTCTTCCCACTCCTTTCAGATGTGGCCAGCCAGCCCAGCAGTCAAGGCAGAAGATTAGATGAACACGCCAAGCTATCTGGGTGTCAGAAGAAATCCTTGGATGTTTCTCCTTTGGAAACTGTTTTGTTTTCAATCTTAATTTTTGGGGGCTGGAAAAATTCAAGCTCATGACTTAGCTCTGGGACGCGGAGAAGGATGTGGTTGGTACTATCAGCTCTATAAGAGCCCAGTGAGGATGCTGCCCTGTTTTCTAAATTATCAGTCAGGGTGGAGAGAGGTGGGATGGGGTGAGAAATCCTCGTGTTTATGAAAACTCTCTACAAAAAACCTGGTCAGATGAAAACAAAAGAGCAGCACAGAGTAAGACGAGAACAGCACATTTTGCCTGGTTTCTGTTTGGACAAAACACTTCTGACAGCAACAACCAGTGACATTCCTGAAGAGTTCATGCAGCTCTAGAGTCTCCACTCAGCGAATTTTATAACGAACCTGCCCTGTTTTATCTGTGTGAATACCAAAGCATCCTTGAGAAGCCATAGCACATCAAGCTTTGCTACCACCAGCCCATGGAGAAGCTTAGAGAAGGGGAAATCTCATATTTTCATACCATAAAAGCATAGCACAACATATTGTGCCCTGTCTTTGCTACCTGCAGCCAACAGAAAATTCAGCCTCAGTGCAAGGACCAAATGTCTTTGATGCTATGGATGAGAGCCCACCACATCCCGCCTGTCCCTACAAGGGAAGGGCTAGGAAGAAAGCAAGAATTCCCAAAGCGGAACTTCTCAAATCCTGTCTTTTTCATTTGGGATTAAAGAGGACAAAGTATTTATGGCTACAAATGGGCACCATTTGAGAATTTGAGTGGGAAGTAGCACCGTGACTGCTTGTCATTTACCAAGCTGAATCTACCCCAGCTCCTGACAGAAGTGCAATGGCATCTTCAGTAGTTCTGACAGGCTTTCCTGAGCCCATCAGAACCACCATAATCAGGTTGCGGTGGGACTCTGGTTTGTTTTTAAACGCACAAAACTTAAATGGGCAAGTAAAGAAGTTACAATGTCCACTCCTCCAGCAGGAAAATCCAGGATGGAAATGCAGCTGCTACTCTGGACACCAAAGTTTGCTTTATTTTAATTTTTGGAGAGAGAACATAGAATCATAGAATGTCCCAAGTTAGAAGGGACCCACAATGATCATCGAGTCCATCTCCTGTCCCTGCACAGGATAACCCTGTGCGTCTGAGGGTGTTGTCCAAATACTCCTTGCTCATCACGTGGGTAAATTCTGCATGAACCCCTAAATCTAGCCAAGGCTACTGTGTAACTGAAACCACCCTCAGCATCTTTAACCCAATGAGTTTGCTGATGGGGCATCGACCTCTGCTCTGGGCAACCAGTGCTAGTGTTTCAGCACCCTCACCATAAAAAATACCTTCCTTGTGTCTAGTCTGAATCTTTCCTCTTTTAAACCATTACGTTTGAGCTGTTGCAACAGGCTCTGAGAAGAAGCCTGTCCCCATCTTTCTTGTAGGCTCCCTTTAGGTACTGGAAGGCTGCTACGAGTTCTCCCCGGAGCCCTCTCTTCTCCAGGCTCAACAGTGCCAGCTCTCTCAGACTTTCTTCATAGGTGAGGTGCTCCAAACCTCCGACCATCTTCATGGTCCTCCTCTGGACCCGCTTCAACAGGCCCAGTCCCAAGAGAATGAGGTTAACCACGTTACATCAAAGATAGTTAACCAAAAAATACGTGATGCATCAAAAGCAATTTCTAGATGCTGCATTTTTGGCATCAAGAGGATGCAAGCAGCTGTGGGGACTCTGCCCTCTCCTCTCCGAGGCTCAGGGCGCACCGTGCCTGTGCCCCAATGCGACACAGCCTGTAATCACATTCACATGTCAGGTCACACCAGGCGGGAGATGATGTGTGTGACCACATTAAAGAAGGGAATTTTTGCCTTTGAGATTTCTTTATTGACTTTAATAAAGGCTCCCTCGGGGCTTTCATGCTTCAAAGGGAAAGGGGAGAGGGACTGTCTTCACACTTCCTAATTAACAGTGTTTAATAATTGTTCTTGCATGCTGCTTTGGTTCTGCATCTTCCATACAGCTCAAAAGAATTAATACCTTGCTGAAAGGGCTTAGAGAATGTCAGGGTCCTCCAGCCTCAATGAACCTCAGAAAGAAGGGGAGCAGAGGTGGATATGCCAAGACCCACATGTCATCTCATATGAATATGGCACTGACAGAGGCACATATAGGGCACAGGTATCCAGATAGCATCTTCTGCAGTTTCGTTCTCAGGCTGGAGGACAAAATGCCTTTGATGGCCTCTCCTCTATCCTGTAAGAGCTGCTCTGTGCCCAGGTTGCCCAGAGAAGTGCTGGCTACCCCATCTCTGGAGGTGTCCAAGGTTTGGAAGGGGCTTGGAGCAACCTGATCCAGTGGGAGATGTCCCTGCCCATGGCAGGGGCGTGGAACTGGTTTTTAATGTCCCATCCAACACAAACTGTTCTATGATTCTGTGTTATGATATGGGGGAGATACAGAGAACCTGCCATGAATACACTGGGTTTAATCTCAGGGCCATTACAGCCTTGAGTAAACTAAGGCTACGTTTGTTAACCAATATGAAATGCAGAAGTCTACAGGAACCACATGTTTTCCATCCATTCCATGTGCTCCATCAGCTTGATGGAGTTAGATGATGCAGACAGACAGTCTGAGATCTGGGTTAAATAAGTTGAACTGCTTTATTTTTCTCTTGGCATTGCAGTGTGCGCAAGAAATTCTCACAGGGTGGAACATCTGGAGCTCATTATTCATTAAGAGTGAAAGATGCTGTTGTGTTTGTGGAAGAACCAAGCATGCTTCTTGCAAGCATCCGACACAAACCAGAGTGACAATTAACGGCATGGCAGCTTTCTTTAAAGGGTATTAGTTCTGCTTCATGTTATATAAAACCTTTGTCAGCTTAGCTGACAGCACAGGTTTCCGTAGAAGGCACTTCTCTAGCCCAGTAACAGACATGAAAGAGAACTTTTAAATAGCACACGAACATTTCTACACGCAGCAAGGGGAATTCCTACGTACAGTAGCAAGATGTAACTCTTGTCAGATTGAGAGCATGGTAGGAATTGATGCTATGACTTCTATCTACACATAGATAATATTTTTCACCCAACAGCTTACTCATAAAACTATCGCAGAAATACAGTGTAGGTCAGCCAGAAAGCTATGGATTTGAGTCAAAATGTGATGAGCTGAAGCAGCAAACAAAAGGGTTTTCTATTCTTTAGTGGCTGGTGGCTCTGGCTCTTGCAGAGAATGTGGGAGCCCTGGACTGGGTCCCATCTTTCCTTGAGAGACCTTTAGCCGAGCTCTTCTGGCTCCTGCATCCCAGTCCAGATACTTTTTGCTTTAGGTAAGACACTGCATCTTCCAACATGACACTGGTCTATCCTGGGAGGTAAGAAGAATGTACTTCTTTACTAAAAGAACTCACCATGGAGAGCTAGGTGAATAGGTGGACACAGAACTGAGAGATAAACAAGATGACTTCCCTGGAGGACAGATAGCAAAAACATGAGTCATGAGAGGAAGAAGAAAAGGGAATAAATAGAACCTGAACAAAGCAAAGATCCTTCTAGTGCTCTTGGCTGATGACACCTGTGTCTCTCACACCTCCCAGACAGAAATCTTGAACCAGAACCCTTCCAAACCACAGGTTTCTTTTAAAGCAATGTGGGCAAATGTAGCTCAGTATACATTTGCCACATTATATTGTTGTCAAACCCACTATGTCAGTGACATATTTTAAATATTTAGGAAACTACCTTTGTTTTCCTTTTCTGAGTATGATAAATTCAAGCAATTTGCTCCTACCCACTCTTCCAGAAATGAGAAAATAGCTTCTAATAAGACACAGAACAATCTTGTGTCAAAAAGCCTACTCCTTTTACCATGCTAACAGAAGAGCTACTTCAATTTCAGACAGAATGAACAAATAAATACGAGTTTTCAGACCATAATGGCAGAGAAGTGCTTCTACTCCATGTGAACATCAATTATTTCCTTCTATTTAAACCCATGACTAATTATCCTTGGAAGCAAAATAGCTAACATCCAGTTGAGTACAGGCATCCCTTTTAATGTAATCAAGAACTCATCTAGGTTGAAAATTATGGCAATTATCAATGAAGTGGAGGGTTGTATGGACCAAAGCCCTGCGGCAGAAAGTGCAGGGCATTGCGGGAAGGCAGCTTCCCAAGAGGAAGAAGGGAGCTGTGCAGACCACGGACAAAATCTAACAACTCGTGATACAGCTCCAGAGAGGCACTTGTGAAGACTCAGAGTCAAGCAGTTGCCGCAGCCTCAAAAGTCCCTTCTCTATCTTCCAGTAAAAATTAAATATTTGGAGGGAAGATGTTCTTTTGTGGAAACCTGCCACCTTCTTCAGAAGGTAAACTAGATATAAAACTTCAAGCCATCATCATTAAAAATACTTCAAGGTCTTTTCTGCCATTATATCTTCTGAATCAATTCTTCCTGCTTCTCAACACACCCCTGGTTCATCACAAGACCTTCAAGCAGACCCCGGGAGTTCAAACTGATCTGAACACAGAGCTTTGTACACTCATACACATGGAGAAAGGCGTGTTGAGAAGACCAGACGCACTGCACCAGCTTTCTCAAGGATTCCCATCTTCTCCCCCCAACAATTCCAGCTGTTACACCACCTCACAATATTTCTTTGCCTGCTGTTGCATCCAGCTGACAACCCATGTGCCCAGCAAAGTACAAGGGAGCAGCCAGGGTATTGCCTCAGGCAACGTTTGAAGATATTTGACCCACCTTTCTAATATGCAAACACAATTTTTTGTTTCAACTCTTTACCATCGCACAGTCCTATCCCAATTTTGGCCTCCCTTAATTTCACTGGTTAGGAACAGGGTGGCTTCCAGAGAGGGAAGTCTGAACAGAAGAAGAGGGCTAGAAAGTTTTTCGCTGCCCAGTCACTGACCTTCTCCTCCTCTAGAGACCAATCATCAAAAAAGTCACAAGAATCAAAATGATGTTCATAAAGCAACAATGGCCATAACTACTTATTTCTCAACACCCATACGGTGGGTGAAGGTGGTTTTATGTTTTACTGGTATCATAGTCTGGCAGAGCAGATGATCTGAAATGAAGGGCAAGGAGGCAGCTCAGATCATCTACTCCAACTCTACACATCAAAAAAGGCAGGACCGAGCCTAAAGCCACAAGAGCCACTGGGCTCGGTAGCTTTGCTAAACCAGTGTCACTGCCCCCAGCATCACCCGCACTCCCCGCCTGGGCTGTAACGCACCAAGATCTGCTCTGTGGGGACTCCCAGGCTGTCCAGCTCTGCAGGATCTTCACCTCGGTGAATCAAAACTCAAAGGAAAGATCAGCCTGGCTTTTGTTTGCTAAACGTATCTTTAAGCAATTTTGCTGTGTTCCTATTGCAGGAGCAAAGTTCACTTCGTCCCATGGCTGTGGCTCATTTCTCTCCTGCAGACTATGAAAAACCCCCCTGGGATGCTCGGAGGGAAGGAGCTGCTCTTGCCGCAAGCTGGTCAAACACAGGTGGCAAACAAATGTACAGGCAAGAAAAAAGGAGTACAGAAACAAGGCGAGGGGGAGAGAAAAAAAAGGAGCAGAAACCAGCAGCAAGGCAGACTGTGGGGATGAAAACACCTCACTAGATTGAGGAAGAAAGAAAAGGAAGGAGATAAATAGTGGGTTGTGGCAGCTGCGTGATGACAGGCACTGGGATGAGCAGACAGATACAAGACCCAGCAACAGTTGTGAACTCAAAGTTGACAAAGACTCATTTCTTTCCCGCACTCCCACTTTACAGGACTTGAACTCAGGAAGAGAGAAAACCCCAGACTCTGTGTCTGCTCAGCCTGACCAGGACATCCTTTAAGAACCAGCCAAAAACCAAAAGCGCTGCAATGTGTGGCCAAGGGCCATGAAGAGCTCAAGCAAGAGAGCAAATCCCAGGCGAGCCACCCATTTCCCAGTGCTGGCTGGCTCAGAAAGAGGATCCCTGGCCTCTGGGATGTTGGCTGCAGGCACGGAGGAGCATGCACAGAATTAGCCCATGAATCAGGCATTAGCTCTGTCAACTGGACAAGCTCTCTCTTGTGGCTAGAGAGACAAACAGCATTTATTTTACTCCATTCAGGTTTGTAGGAAGATTCTTCCTGGAGCAAAGAAACATCTTATTTTCTTCTTCCCCCCATCCCTTTTTTTAAAAAAAAAAAAACAAAAACAAACAAAACCCAACAAAATAAAACACTCGTGCACACTCTGCTATTACACCCAAAAGCCAAAGCAAGGACACGAGCATTGCCTCCAGACACAAAAGTGAATTTTGAGCCGTTTCACTGCAGCAAAGAAACTGGTAAAAGTGAAGCAGCTCACAGCTAGCAGGATTTATACCTGCTCAAGAATCATCCAGCAGATTTCCAGTCCATCACCATAACTGCTCCAAGCAGTAAAGCCTATTCAGAGGGAACACAGACCTGAAATGCTGGATTTGCTTCTTTTCTTCGTTAGTGCCACTTTTGACTTTCTCTCCCAAGTAAATGGACAAGTTCCACTGCTGGAGCTTGAGATGCTGTTTATAGCCAAGACAAAACCTAATGTTCCCCTGCTTTGTATTCAAAGAAAAAGGAAGAACATGGTTCAAGACTTCTAATGCAGCTGGCTGCTATAAAAAAGAGTCTCCACTAAGCTGGCTTTGATACCAAACAAAAGAAACAGCTACCAGAAAATCCTCTATGGGAAAAGCACTAGGTAAAAATCCTAATGTGGTCTGCTTTCTAAAAGCTGTCTTTAGCTTTTCCTTTAGTATAAGCTATAAATCTATTTTCATGATGCTGTCCCACGGTGGGGAGCACAGAAGCCGTGAAGGCATGGTTCCTACTGGTGGGACAACCTTCCTAAGCAGAGAGGAGAAACATAAAGCAAGCACATGCTGGCATCAAGCATTTCTTTGTGCCCAGGTTTGCCTGGATGAAGGGAGGAGGGTGCCTTCTGCCTGGGAGCTCTGCTCCCCTCCCAGGCTACTGTGCAGCCACTGCACTGGGATCCTTTCAGCAATGCTGACTTCAAAATTGGTTTCCCAGCTCTTAAGCCAACACACAATCTTGTTCTTTTACATTTAATGGATTTAAAACAGTCAGGTTCCCTTCTGGTCCCAAATGCGTATGCATTTCTTAATGTATTCAGCCTAAACTAATCCAGTTCTGATTCCTGAAAATATGTAAGGGCGCGCTTAATTTGAAACGTGTGAGCAGTCTCAGCGAGGTCAATGGGATGACGCCTGAACACAGCTGCTTTCTAACAGCTCCCAGCCATGCCTCTCCTCCCCTGCACCTCAAGACGAGGGGGCCAGGAAATCTCAGGAACAGCCTATTTTGCCCCAGTAGAGCTTTGCCCCTGAGGACAAAAGGCAAAAGGGAAACAAAGCAGCAAAGCTATTTGCTCCAACATCGGAAAGCAACTCGCTAATGCAGCCACGGCGAGTACCAATGATCCCAGGTCCAACAGCTCCAAAGTTCAAAGGGAACCATACATGGAACTTTCACATCAATGTGCCACAAAATCTTTAGCTACAGCAGTGTTTTAACCACCCCTCTCCCCAAAACAACCTTAAGAGGAATTAAAGGCCCGATTAAGTTATTGTAACAGCCTCCTCCAAATAAATACAAGCTAAAAATAGCACCAGAGGACAGAGATCGCGTCTTGCCAAGAAGTGGATAAGCCGCCCTCGCTGTAGGCACATAAAAACAGGCCAGACAGATGTTTATGCTGGGTGATGTAGCGCATCTGAATTTGTCAAGTTGCTCGATAACTTCATACGCAAGAATGTTTCTTTACTCATTACAGAAACATCCTGGTTTCCAGTAAAAAGTGTTGCTGGCACCGGAATTCCCCACATGCTGTTCTCTGCACAGTGGAAAGCAGAGCAGTTTATCACATAGAAAAGAAAAGCAGTAGATGGATAGCACTTTTCAATGAGTTTCTGTGGGTCTCCCCTTCCCTTCTTCCACTCCATAAAATGTGGTGTCTGTGCCCATGCAATATGGACAAGCTTGGTCCTTTCTCTCCCCAGGCTCCCAGATGCAAAGCAAATATGCAACGCCAGCACAGTGCTATTCTGCTGCTGCTGGTGCTCTGCAGGGAGACAGGATCCGATTTACCCCAGAAGCTCTGCTGCTGTGTTTAAACTCTACAGGGACACTCCTTAATCTGCATGAGGAATCCAAAGGTCTTAAAACAATAAGAGAAAAGGAAATCATTGTTTTAAGATATGCACTGAAATATCATTGTGTGGATGTACTTAACATCTTAACAGATGGGGACTTAACATACTTAACAGATGGGGAATCTGATGGCCAAATTCAGGCTCCCCTGGGTTAGTTTCTCAGAACCAAGCTGCCCCGTCCTTTCTGTGAGTAGAAAAATAGGAGGGGGATGATTTACAAAAGCTTCCCCTCATCTGCATGGAGAAGTGATGGTGGCTGTGGTCCAAGGCCATTGAAGACCCTACCTGTGTGCAAGGGATTTTGCTGGGCTACCCTGTGCGTAGCTGTATTTCTACACTACTCAACGAATTCAGAAACCTCTAGGGAAAGCACTCACCCTAAAAAATATGGTAGGAGACTCAAAATGCAGATGCTGTATCCATCTGGCCAACAGGGCCCTTGGCTTGCCAGGGTTTGAAGGCCCAGGGCTGGGATGCAACAACATGCAAGGGATCACTCAAATGCAGTGAGAACCTGGGATCCTTCGGACAGACCCAGCCTTGGTGAACGTGCTTTTGTACAGGAGAGGAGGTTTGCACATCCCATTAGTTCTTCCACTTTCTGCACTTTGGCTCCAACCACACAGAGGGCTCAGGCTGTGAGAACAGGATTCTTTACAGGTACAAACAAAAAGTACATCCTATCAGCTTATGGATTCAAGATCCAACTAGAACTAATTAAAGTAAGCCCCAACACACATATAGCATGGACAGTCTGAAATATTTCACTTTCCACATCCATTTCTATGGCACCATTGTACCTGCTCACACAGATACTACCTAAACCGCCACAGGTTTGTTCTGCTCATCTCCATTAACCTGTGGTGCCACATCCAGTGGAGCCACTATGCAAAAGAACCCTGCCATCAATGACCATGATGGGACAGGAATGCAAGTGAGGACAACTGCAAGACTATAGGTCTATTTTTAAGGGCATCTTATTTCATGACAGACACTGGTTCTGCAGAGAGCCCAACAATTTTGAGGTTGGGCAGCACAACCTCCATCTGCTTTGCAGTGGCAAATCACAGATTCACAGAATCATTAAGGCTGGAAAAGACCTCTGAGATCATCCAGTACAACTGTCAGCTCAACACTACCATGCCTGCTAAATCGTGTCCTGAAGTGCCACGTGCACACACTTTTTGAACCCCTCCAGGGATGAAGACTCCACCACTTCCATGGACAACCTCTTCCAGCGATTCACCACTCTTTTGGTAAATAATTTTTTCCTAATATCCAATCTAAGCCTCTTTTTACTTGGGAGAAGAGACCAGCAAATTCATGCATAGTCCACCACCCCCAGCTGAAAGAGTAAGCAGGCTCCTGGCGCCGTGGCTTAACAGCTCACCCCAAAGATCTCTGCTGGTTCTCACCAGCCTCCTGGGAAAGGCTGCGGGCACCAGAGCCACAGCTCTGCAAAGAGCAATCACACACCCTGCAGCCGGACCCTTTGTGCTGAAATACTGCAATCGCATGCAGTATCAGAGCCTGTTTCAACACTGCCTTGTGGCTCCAGGGCCAGCAAAGCCTCTTGACACGCGTGTGACTCCAAATGGGGTGCTTGGCTAGCAGGACCCACCATCAGCTGCAGGACCCCTCTCTGGAAAATGCCGCACAGCCAGAACCGGGAAAGAGAGTTAAGCCAAGAGCCCACACCAGTTCCACA
Source organism: Clamator glandarius (assembly GCA_033459285.1). Classification (NCBI taxonomy): domain Eukaryota; kingdom Metazoa; phylum Chordata; class Aves; order Cuculiformes; family Cuculidae; genus Clamator; species Clamator glandarius. Next base: position 1,798,513 of record JAUNZM010000044.1, read on the forward strand.
GGGAACTGGGGCCCCAAACCTCTGCTTCAGGGAGCTTTGAAAACATCAGCCCAGGTTTGTTTCACGAGCAGGGCTTGGGATTCGCTCCTCCTCCCTCTCTCCTTTGCTTCAGCAACACAATGTCGCTCTTTCTCCGTTTCCGAAAGGGGGTCGTGCAGGGCTCTCTGCATCAGAGATCAGGAGCACTTTTGAAAGGAGGAACCCGCAGTTTGACCCCTGCTCTATTGAGAGACCTTTTGTGGCTCTGCAAAGCTCTCCGCTCTGCACCGGCCCCACGGCCAGCGGAGGGAAACGCTGCAGGAAGCGTGGATTTATTCTGCTGCTGACAATCGAGAGCAGCACAGTCCTCTGGTGCCTTCATTGTCCAAAGGTGTTTGAGTGTAAAGCTCACACATAATAGCGACTTTCCAGTGATGCCTATTGAAAAAGCCCTTTGGTTCTCACCAGCCCTGCCGGGAAAGCGAGACCTCAGGTGTCCAGGCTTCTCTTCCAACTAAACTCATTCATTTAACAGCCAACTCCGATCACTCCTTGTAGTTAAAAGAAAGCCCCAAAACAAAGGCTCGGTGGCCGCGTGCTCCTTGGCCATTCAGTGCTGCCGGTGCGGGAAGCAGGTGTCTCAAGGGCTGCGTTCCCACTCCAGCCTGAAGAGGCTGGAATAAGATACTGCCTTTTCAAACATCCACTGAAAAAGAAAGAGGCAGCACAGCATCGCTTTGCAGGCTGGGGGCAGGCAAAGGGCTCGGCTAATTCATAGCACGAGCTGGCCGAGTGCTGTGGATGGCATTCCCATGGAAATTTCTGCAAATATGGAAATGAACTGAGCTGAGTGGGCTTTATAACATTTTTTTTTTTTCTTTAATGGGCTTTCAGCTAGCATGAGGGAGCCCTCACCTTTCACTGCAAACATCTACGTACTCGATTTGCTGGTAACTCAGCATTTGCAATGGAAGCGGCTGGCTCCATCACCCTGCAAGGACAAGGGGAAGCATCCAAGCATCCACCCCATCAGCATCACACACTGTTGCCAAGGCACTGATAAGACCAGGAGTGCTTGGCTGGCTCAGGTGAACTACAGCCACTTGGCTCTTAAAATCATCACCTGAATTTAGAAAAGTGTTCTACAAAGTGCAAACTCTTAACTGATAGAGGGAAAAGAACACTTGCAAAGGCAAGTTTTTAGTAGGAGCAAAAGATAACATTTGTCATATAAGTAACAAACTACAGCTTGAAGTCATAGAATAGAATCACAGAAGGGTTTGGGTTGGAAGGGACCTTAAAGCCCTTCCAGTTGCAAGCCCCTGCCATGGGTAGGGACACGTCCCACTAGATCAGGTTGCTCAAAACCCCATCCAAGCTGGCCTTGAACACCTCCAGGGATGGGGCAGCTGTGGATTCTCTGGGCAACCTGTGCCAGTGCCTCCCCGTTCTCACTTGAAAACATTTCTTCCTGTTCATCCATGCACAGGTCAGACTGCCAGTGTGACCTCCATTCTGCCCTTATAAATGATATGAATTGGTATTTGTTATGCAGAGGGGTTAAAAGACAGGAGTGCTTGTGGTGACACAGGCCCAAAGGCTCTGCTCTCCCCAGGCTCCATCTCATTTTTAATAATAAATCTATTCCACCAGAAAATTACAATTTCCTCTCTTTTCCCACTCAGCAGCTGAGCAGCAAGCATGGGGCTAAACACTGCTCCAGCTCAACTGGTTTCTGTGCTGTAGCATCCTCTGAGTGCTTAACAAAGGCTCCTTGTCTTACTCTTACTACACAGGGGATAGCAACGCCCACGTCAGCACTGCATGAGCTGAGCCCAGCCCGGCCCTGCTGCCCGGACCAGAGAACAGCAGCGCATTCAGCTCAAAATGACCCAAAGTTCTCAGAATCCCTGACTATTTGCTGTACCTCAAGTTACAAAGCCCACAAAGCCTTGCAGCACAACAGGGACCTTCTGAAACGTGCCTTCTTTCTTAACCCAGCTATGTTAAGATAGTAGCATCCTCCCACCTCCCTTTTTAATAAGGCTGCTAGTTTTAAAGATGCATCAGAGTAATTTCTTAAAAGCTCCAGGCCATCAGTGCTGCCTAAGTGCTCTTTACTTGGAGGATGGCACTGGGGGACTGCAAAGAACTCACTCGCAGGCTAAAAATATTCCCACCTCTTTATGTACTCTGGTGGATTACTCAATAATTACACTTATTAGATCCAAAGGTAATTACCGTTTTACTAGTCAAGTGTCCCTTTTGATAATACATGAAGTCAGCCACCCCACCATTACCTATTGACAATGCCCCCCGTGCCAGCAGCCAGCAGGTCCTCTGCTCTTGTGCCACCAGAACAAGGAGGGTGCTTGTCACCCTATAAGTCATTTCTAAACGCCACCTCCTCCTCTCATGGGGATAAGGCTTGTGTTTCCAAGCCATGGTCAGGCTCGGACTAACGTGACTGTCAGGAGGCTTGTCTCTTCTGCCCAAGACCTGGCTCCAGAGCAGGGACACTTGACAGAGGTGCACACTGCCTGCAGCGAGCACTTCAGACCAGGAGTGATGCCTTCAAAGTGATACAGGGCGGTGATAGTTCTGTCTGTGACAGCTACTGCCTGTGCTGGAGGGAAAAGGAACCTCCGCGTACCCATCCTCATCGTGAGGTCCCATCAGGACCTGAACTTGGGAACCATGTCACCAAGACTTCCCCACAAGCCTGAGCACCTTTAGAAGCTACTTGCAGCAAGATTTAGGCTGTAAATAAGTTTCTTTTACAAAAAGTGGCCAGATGAAGCCGTCCCTCCCTCCTAGGCATTTACTACCACGGTTGTGCTGGAGCTGCCCCATCAGCTACCAGCCTACAGGGAAGGAAACAGCCACACTCGAGGCTTGACAACTCCTCTGCTGGGAGAGCTGGAGAACTCACTCCTGGTGAGCAGCAGCAGCAATGTTTATAGCTGGTCCAACCAGATCAGGAGTAGGACTTCTATCCATGCCCTTAAGTGCCATGGACCACTTTGAGCCCAAGAAGCCACCAGCCTAGATCTTCTGTCACCCTCCCAAGAAAGAGCCATCAGTTTAGTGCCTCCTTTTACTTTGGTCCTTGTGCTGTCCTTTCATGGGATGGGTTTGTAAGAGCAGATAGAGGGAAAAGGCTGCCACGCTGCCTGCGGAAAATATGCAGGAATGAAAGGTCAGCCTTATAGTCCCCTCAAAATCCCGAAGACACATTAAAGGCTTTATTGTTTGGCATCTGATACTGGGGGCTGCTTTGTCTCTTCTCTCTGCATTTAAAGCTACAGTCACTTTTGGGGTTTTGTCCAAGTCAGATCAGTTACCAAAAGGCATTTCTATTCTGTCTACAGTCATTTCCAGGAAGAGTAATTAATTTATGTTAATTTGGAGAGAAAAAGCATAGCGATGAACTTTTCAACTAATCCAGAGATAAATGGTAATATATTAAAAACTTGCTGGTGATAAAAAGATAAGACACAATTTATGATCTTTCCCTCATAAAGTACTGCTTATTGAAAGAGTAAATTATTTTGAGTAGCTTCAACCCTTTTCAAATAATCCAACTTAAAACAATGGTCTGGTTTTTTACACTGACCTAAAATGCATTAGGCTTGCTCCTTCTGAGCCAGACTCTCTTCGGTTCAGTGTTTCTGGCAATCCAGAAGCAAGAAGTTCCCCTCAACAACCCCACACGCAGCACATGGGAAATACCGAGGGGCTGTGTTGGATGCAGGTGAGAAGGAAGGAGAGAAAAAACAAAAGGATTTTAATTTCCACTGAGTATTCTACACTCTTTAAACCTGTCTGAGATGCCTTTTGACATTGCCGTCATCAGCCCCCCTCCACCCAAACAACAATCAGTTTTCAGCAAATATTACCTTCTTTTTTGGTTTTGGCAAAAGCTATTTCTTGCTCCAAAAATGCTTGGAGAGAACATTTCGATGTGCAGTACCTACACAGCAATATTCAAGAGATCTGAGCAGTAAACGTCAACTATTCCTCCTTGGTGAGAGTTTATCCAGCACTGGACAACATCTTTCATTGTGTTTCACTCTCAACAGAACAATAAATGCAACACGGAAATTATTTCTTTAATGACTTCCTCTAAAAATCAATGGTACTCAAACCAGTTCCTTGTTCTCTCCAAGCATCACATGCCTGTTTTGAGTTGACACAGATGATAAAGAGGAGTCAGGACAACTCTTACTTTCCTTTATAAAAAGCGTTTGTTCTAGTTCAGATGGGGAAGAGGGTTAAGAGAAGAACAAGGTTCAGACGTTAGAACCAGATTCCGAAGCTGGTAAGACACAGTGAGAAAGATAAAGCCAGGGAGCTCTAACTTTGCCACTCTGAGCCTGTTTGCTGGTCCAGGAGCCACCTATAGTTTGGCTCATAGTCCAAAGCCACCCCAAAACGTAAAAAACGCACAAATGAGGAACAAGTGCTCAATCACAACAAAATAAAACGACTTTATGCAATAACATGGGGTAATGGTTTTAAGATGAAAGAGCAGAGATTGAGATTAAATATGAGGAAAGAAATGTTTTCCAGTGAGGATGGGGAAGCACTGGCCCAGGCTGTCCAGAGAAGCTGTGGCTGCTCCATCCCTGGAGATGTTCAAGGCCAGGCTGGATGGAGTTTGGAGCAATCTGATGCAGTGGGAGGTGTCCCTGCCCATGGCAGGTGGTTGGTAGTGGATGGTCCCTTCCAACACAAACAATTCCATGATTCTATTCTATGATTCTATGACTTCAAGCTGCAGTTTGTTACTTATGTGACAACTGTATGATATAGAAAATGATGGAAAGCATGAACACAGCTGTATCTAGTTTACTGTAGGGAGAGTAAGAAAAGAAAAACACTGGGAAATAAAATGTCACACAGCAGGAAAAATTCAATTTTACAAACTCAGTACCTCTTCTTCCCCAGCAGCACCAAGGTATCTGCCAGCTACTTTGAATCTCACTTTCTGGGTTGAAAGCTAAATCACTGAAGGCACGTATGGGAGATGGAGGCAGAACAAGCCTAAAAGCTACTCAAACAATTGCACTGGGAAGGAACGGCATCAGTTGTCACTCAAAACCACCCCAGGCCCAGTAGGGAGCAATGTCCCTGTTAAGCATCAGACACCTATGCAGCTCGTGCAGCAGTTAGCACTGATCTGCAGGACGTATGGAGAGGTTTGAGCGGTGCAGGTAAATCAATCCTGCAGAAAATGCCCCCCCAGACATGGGTTGTATTCTATCTAAACCAGAGGATATGCAGATACACATGTTATTGCAGCCCAGAAACTGAATGACATATTTGAGGTCGACAGACTGTTTACAAGAGGAGACCAATCTCTGAAGTAATTGCTGGCAAATTATCATGAGGAACATTACCAGGCAGCAAGGCAAAACCTCTTCTGCAGAGAAAGCTGTGATGCCTGCACTGGTGCCTCCTTGGGGATATGGATTAAACCCCACTGCCGGTTGCATTTAGAGCAAGGGCTCAGGGCTGGGATTTCAAGACTCTCTTCATTCAATGTTTTTTATCAGGGAGCAACAGCTTGCTGGCACTGCTTTCTGTGCCCTCTCTCCAAAATCAAATTATTTTATGCAAATAGAAAATTACCTGAGAAGTCAGGCAGGTGTTTAACTCCTCAGAGGAGGAGTGAGGTGCGTGGAGAAAACATCTTCCCAGTGGAAACCCTGTCTGGGTTGCCATCAGGTTCATAAGTGCAGACGTGTGTGTGATGCTGCAAGACTTGCCAGCCTCAGCAATCACAGAAGCAGGTCTCCAGGACACCAGCAGCGTTGCTGGCACCAGGAATTACTCACATCCTTTCCCTTGGTGCTTAATGACCAATTTCAGCTGTTGCTACCACCTCTCTCAACTGCATCTCTAATGCTTCCCCAGCCACCCCTCTCCATGAGCTTTTGAGGTGCTCAACACCCTCCCGAGTTCCTCGCCCCAGCAAACAGAGGGGATGTTTCTCCACAAACTCAAAACCTCTTATCAATCCCCCTATGAAGTGAGCTCGACCCCTCCTAACCAAGACAAAATACCCCAAGGAACAAGTTGGGACTTGGCAGCCAGTGCCAGCTCATCCTCCCTCATTCACATCACTCCATTTCTACCAAATTTCAGCTGAGGTTTTTCAAAGTGGCCTGAAGGAACCAGGCAACCATCAACACTTTTTGATACCATTAGTCTGCTGTATTTCCCACTGTGTTTTCCACAGCACTACCTAAACCTGCCACAATTTAGAGCCGTTTGCCAGGGAGACAAACAATTTTCTTTATTATTTATCTTTAGTTACTGACATATATGCAATATATCATATAAACAATTATATATTTGTATAATATGGAATTGGGAACTAATAATAACATTAATATATTTATATATTAAGGCATTAAATATGTATTTATCTTTATACTGGTGCAATGGAGGGACAAACCCACAGGACCTGAGATATCAGATACTTCTCCAGAAACAAGGCAATGAGGAAGAAGGCATGGGGCTTAGAAAACAGGCTACCAGGTTTTATGTTCAATCCACCAGCCCACAGGGCTTCTGCACACTCTGCTGCTGCTGGTAAGGGACAAGGGAAAGGGAATTACTCCCCCCGATGACTCTGAGTTGTTGCAGCCTCGCTCCTTTGGTGGAAGAGCTGCAGACTCATTTAGGTAAAGGACTCATCAATGATTTATGATTTCTTCCACAAGGGAAAAAGAAAAAGCTGTCGGCAAGCAGCACCATCTCCCTGCAGAGAGACAAGTGGCAGAGCCAGTGCTCAGATCACTTTGCAGCCAGCAGGCTGGTGCCAGGGAGTACCGATCAATACAGAGGCACTTATAGCATGGCTGCAAACCCTTTTGAAGGCAAAACGTCCTCTCCTTACCCTTCATTGCCCTTCTGCCCTCCCAAGGAGCATGGGGATCATTGTAGGAAGGAGTCCCTGAGCTGTTGTATCAGAACGACGCGGCTGCGGGTGCCCTGCTCCAGCTGTACCCACCTGTACCTGCTGCTGGACGGTTGCACTTGGCCATCCCAGGGATGCGCTAGAGTTGTTTAAAACCTAGGCTCTTTCTGTTTTATCCAGAAATCAAGCTCAAGCCAAAAAGGAAAGCTTTTTGGATCTGGTAGGATCGTTGTCATGGTCCTGCAACTGCTCACTTCCTCAACTCCCTTCACACAGAGCAAATCTGCCCTTTGCTGGCTGCAGGAGAGCAGCATTTGCAGCAGAAAACTTGATTGCGCATCTCTAACATCTTTGGGCTTTGGGGAAGGGATGCAAGGCTGCAGTGTGGAGAGAGGAGCCCTGTGCTTGCTGCAGCACGACGAGGGGGGCCTGAGAAAGTCTCCCCTTCCCAAAAGCCCTGATCTTCTGAATAACGCCACGTGTACCACACCTGATGAAACTTCTGGGAGGGTATCTCTGTGTTGGTGCCTTGGGAAGCTGGGGGGAAAGCCCAGGATGAAATGAACATGTGCTGATCTAAGTCACAACCCCCCCAAAAACGTTCCTCTCCGCTCGTATTTTCCTTGGAACAAAAAGCAATGGGGAAAAGGAAACAAAGCAAGACAAACTCTGTCAACAACTCAACCTACTTGCAGCAGCCAGGCAAGGCTGACGTGGCATAGAAGGTCTCAGCAGAGACCCGCAGTGTTACAGTTTAAAAGAAGAAGTCATCACGCATGGGGAGCAGGAAAATAGGGAATACCCTCCTGGGAGGGCTGGTTCAGACAGGTTCTTCCATTTCTGGCATGGAGATTTGCTCCACTTTATTCCCCACAGTCTACCCACCCTCCTAACATCACTGAACTTACAATTTTTATGTAACAGATGCAACTTTCATACCCTCAAACCAGGTGCAAGAACCTTAACGTGTATAATGTGGCATCCTGACCACAGTGAACCCTTAGACTCCTTTGAGCTCCCAAGTCCCAACCTGTTCCTTCATGCAGAGCTTGAAGCATCACTGCCGACAGGAACGGGACAAAACTCTTCCCCCCAACCACAACAGCCAAATTGTTAAGCTGAAGAAAATGCAACGTGAATGTTCCTTAATGCTAAAATAACGGTTGCAAAGCCCAAGTAGGCAGCTCTAGGGTTCCCAACAAGGCCAATCAAGACTTCTGTTTGCTTCTGGGAGCTGCCTGACGTTCAACGATCTTAAATAAACAGCGCAACCATTGAAACCCGATTGCCAGCTCCCCTGGCAGCCTGCCTGCGGAAAGCAGTAGCTTGTGAAGAAGGTACCGAGCTCCAGCTGGCAGACACGAACCAAACTCAAGCATGTTTGCGGGGAAAGTTGAGGGCGACACGGCTGGCTTCTGCGGTTGGGAGACAGAGCAGCTTTCCCTTGCGCTTGGATACACCAGCAGTGAAATTTGGGGGTTTCAAGCTGCAGCTTGAAGATGAACGGAGTCTTCCTGCCTCCAGAGAGCCGGGACCAAAGCAAAGGCTGGATGCCCTTGGAGAGGAATATTTATACCCCTCAGGAGCATCACAGTGGCAAGACCGATGACCCAGCAATTTAAAATAGGACACACGAGGACTTTTCTTAGAAGAAATGGGATGGCCTTTTTAGAGCATGTAGGACAGCCACTGTAAACAGCAAAACTTCTCTCAAGTATAAAACCTTCCACCCAACCCCCCCCCCCCCAAACCCACAGGCAGGAAATTAAAGAGAACCAAACGATTACATCTCTGTAGGGATTATACTGGGAAAAGCTAAAAAAGAACAAAGACCTTGATCTTTCAAATACTCGGCCCGTGCTCCTCTTTGCTGGCAGGAGCGGCAAAGGCGACGCTTCAACCCCCAGCAGCTCAGCAAATGGGCACGAGGGACCTCAGCCGACTACAGGAGGGGACACAGGAGGACTCAAGAGATCCCCTCTCTTTCTGGCGTACTCTATGAATTCCAAAACTGGAATTGAGTCCAAACTAGCCGATGCCACAGGCTTATTGCACTTGCCTGCATTCCCAACCCCCTTTCCTCTGCTGCAGCTCTGTAGTACGGTTTTTATTTTAGCTAATGAATCCCAACCCACACATGCGAGAGACTCCAAAACACCCACAGACCAGAGGCAGGGGAAGGAAATGCCGGAATTGTTTGCTGAAATCTGGCAAAGGCTATTTTTTTGCAAGGGGCCAGAAGAACACGGCGTTCTCCAGAGATCCTGAGGAGGGTGAGGTCAGAGACCGGCTTCTGCCACAAGGGCCTCGGCGCTGGGAGGGCTTTTTGTCTTTTGCAATTACATAATGTCTTTTCCATGCTTTAAGTTGGTTGCTTCCAGATTGCTGGAGAGAGCTCTGAAATGACACTCTCTATGGCTTAAAAAAAAACCAAAAAAACCCACCACCAAACCACAACACACTTCTGCTCGTATAAAACTGCAAAACCTCGTTTCCTGCCACAGCCCCGTATTGTAACAGATGGAGGGAAGAGGGTGGTGGGGAGAAAGGGCTTTTTACCCCCCTCCTTTCATTTTTCCATATTATCCATGTGTTGGCAACGCGCTGCTGTCACAGAGTGGTGGAAAGCTCATTTACGGGAAACCTCCCGAAACTGGAGCAGCTCATAAAACTTTTAATGCAGACCTGGTTAAAAAATAATGACATGAGACCTGAATGTTTTTTGGTTCAGTTGGGGAATGCATTTTCAGTCTATTTCTACACTTTCAGCAAATGATAACATTAAAGGCTACTTTAACCAAGGCAAGGAAGGAGGCAAGGAAGGAGGCAAGGAAGGAGGCAAGGAAGGAGGCAAGGAAGGAGGCAAGGAAGGAGGCAAGGAAGGAGGCAAGGAAGGAGGCAAGGAAGGAGGCAAGGAAGGAGGCAAGGAAGGAGGCAAGGAAGGAGGCAAGGAAGGAGGCAAGGAAGGAGGCAAGGAAGGAGGCAAGGAAGGAGGCAAGGAAGGAGGCAAGGAAGGAGGCAAGGAAGGATCCTCCTAGAAGGACAAAGCAGAGATATTGTGAGAGTTCAAGAGGTGAGTGAAGCTCCCTGGGTCTCCTGATCCAGGCGAAGTAATGAGAAGGGTCTTACACTACATTTCCCAAATGCTTTGCCCACCCTCGCCTATAAACGCTTTAGCAAGGCCTTTAGCTAACACCAACCAAAAGTAAAGCTTCGGCATGGATGAGCACCAGAAAACATTTGCCCAAGATGCTCTTCTCTCTAAACTCCGTCAACCCTTGATCCTCCAGGGCTCCTCTTCTCCCATCCCACAGCCTTTCTATCCTTCCTCTGCTTTTTGTACAGATACCTGGGAGCACAGGGTACGGCATCAGTAAATGGAATTAGCAATGAGAGTAGATTGGCCTAGTGTGAGTATCTGGATGGATGAAGCACTTTGGAGACTCTTGGACAAAGACTCAGGAGATCCTGTAACGGCTACATTGAGTTGCACTCCTGGGTTAAATGGTTCAGCTGCTTTAAATCCACATGGTCCATGATAGGGATGAACCTTTCAGCTCAGCCCCTGGGGTGAGGAGCAAAGTCGAACAATGCGTGAAAGGGGCAGAGCAAGAAGCATAAGAAACCAGAGAAAGCTGGTCGCAAACAGCCCGTCCTGTCCTCCAATGATGGAGTAAAGGCATTTTATACATAACTTGGACTGTATGAGCAGGAAATCTGTGGACTAATGTATTCCTGCAGGCATGCACACGAGGGGTCTGTGTGTCTCTCTACTGCCTACAATGAATCATTCATTGTCATTCCTCAGGCTTTCCAGTAGGAAGAAGCTACACATTTGACCTTATAAAAAGCAATAATTCTGCCTGGTAAGATGTGGCCAGCAGTAACCCAGGCCTTGCTGGCAGCCTAAAATACACCGGAGAAGATACGGGTGGCTGCTATGCCGCCGAGTGCTTCATCAGCATTTCCATATGAAACTACTATTTTCAAGTCTGCTACAAATGAGCCAAGAAAGAAAGAAATAAAAGGAATGTGGCTCTAATATACTTTTCCTTTAAAAATATATAAACTATGCTGCAGGCTTTCATCTCCAATAGAAAAATCTAGAATTGGACATTTTTGTTTTACAATATCTTTGTTCCACAAGAAGAGGACTCTTGGACTCCTGGTGATCTTGAAGGTAAGTTTGCTCGCCTACTTTCTCAAAAAAAGGAATTTGGTTTTCTTTTTTTTTTTTGGTAGAAAATTGGTAAGACGATCAATTCAAGGAGGTCAGCAGGGCTAAATGGGGAAGAGAGGATGAAGCTGCCTGTCAGTACATCTGGTAACTTGTCTCTTCTGAAAGGCTTGCTCCATCAGTGGCTGCTATGATATCTATGAGTCCTTCTCAGTAACAAAAGCAAGAGTTAGGATTTTTAGAAAGAATTAGTCATTCTAGGTGAGTTGCTTTTCAGTGAGGGAAAAGAGTTAGAAGGATGGGTCAGTGTTTGAGACCATCTGTCTTCAACATCTTTGTTCCTTCCCAGATTTCCTGTGCAACCCTGAGGATGCTCGGACGATGTTTTTGGCAGGTTAGTACAGACCCTGAAAACCCAGCCAAGTCTTGTTTACATCACTGGATGCCTAGATTCTGCTAGAAATTAGGTGCATGTGCAGTGACTGGCCTCATATTCCTACTGATAAACCAGGGACAGGAATGCTTCCCAACAGAAGCGTCGGGAGCAGGGCAACATCTCTTGGGAATCCTACAGCAAGAGTAGCAGACAGACTGAAAGTGGGCAACACACCAAAAACTTGCCCTCACCAGGCTGACCCAACGCTGGAGCCACAACAGAAGGAGGGTTGTGCCTGCAGACCTCACCCATTCTTGCTGAGAAGGGCAATGGTGTTTCAGGCTCTGAACCTGAACATCTTGTGTTTCGTATAATCTTACTGAAAATATTTTGATTTATGATCTCAATTATCCATTAACTGAAATCCTACATCTCAGATATCATAAAATTAAGCAATAATGAATAAGAAGCTGTGCTGCTGAGGCACTTTACAGAGTGATTCATATTAAATAAGAGACTGTGTAGCTAATATGATAGTTTGCCAGATTAACACATGCATCGCTGAAGAGTAAATACTTTTATTTGTGGCTGCTTTGGAATTGAATTCGGCAATTAGCAAAGTGTGCAACTAATAAAAATATTACAAAAAAAAGAAAGTAGAGAAGAAAATCTTTGGATATGAGCAAAGCTTGTGTCTTATCCAAGCCTGAAGGAGAATGTAAAGATTTAGTTACAGCTAATTGAGAATGTATTTCAAAACTGTAAAGGTCTCTTTGTAGCTTAATAATGCACAGAAGGAAACACTGAAGTGCGATGCTCCCATGGGGGCCAAAGTGTGTTTCTCTGGGAACACATTCAAAACCCAAAGGGAAGTGGAGAGCAACCCAGAGGCCAGAGGGGAAAGGCAAATCCTGTCATAAGACGGTCACTTCTTTTCTAGCTTTTGCTCATTAAAATTCCTCTGGAGCAATCCTGAGCGTTACTACATTAGGCAAAGATTATGGTAAGCAGACAACCTGAAAAAATTGTCCTCCAAGGAGTCAACATGGCTTGCAGAGCCCTCTCTGCCAATTCCATTTGCTTATGAAATATTAATGCAGTACTGACAACAACTGCTGGCTTTGACACCAAATTTCTGGTCTTTGAACCAAAAGACCTCTCTAATTTATAAGGGGCGGCCAGCCTGCTCCAAGCCCCTGGTCCACGTGGTTGAGGCCAAAGGCAGCTCATAACGTTGGGCTCAGCCCCTGTGCTCATTCTGACCTTGCCTGGAAGCCAAACTTTGATCCCCTTTTGCTGTCGTGGCTCAGCTGGATTCAACCCTCAGTTCCTGCAGGCAGTGACCAGTAGCTGGGGAAAACATATTCCAGTGTGTTGCAGCAGCCAAGTGTTGTCCTGACCATGACACGTGATCCAGCTTGGGCAGAACAGCAGCTAGCCTGAACTTTGCTCTGACCCTCAAATCAAGCTGAAGGCCCAACTATATTTCCTTCCATATGTATTTTTCATCCTGATGCTCTTGTATTTTTTTTTGTGGTATTTGTAAGCTAAGATCCCACAGCCCAGTTCGAGGCCAAAAGAGATAATCTGGTGTTTGTGAATTTCTCCACTTGAAGCTTTCAACTTTTACAAGTGTTGACACGTCAGTAAAGTCAGAGTCCCAGCTCACACTGAAAGCTGCCTCAAAACAATTCCTATTCATAATTTCCAAGGATATTGAAAACCCTTCTTACTGGTAAACACAGGATACACAAATACATTTCTTCTGATGGCACAGGTGAAGAAAGCCTCAGGTCACAGATAAAGTTAGGAGAAACAACACCAGGTGAGGATGTCTGAAGTCTGGCTTGACTGTGAGATACTCCACATGAGGTCAGGCAGATAAGATGCCCTCTAAGATCATAAACCTTTTGTTGTAAACGAATCATAGAATCATTAAGGTTGGAGAGGATATCTAAGATTATCAAGTCCAATTGTCAGCCCAACACCACTGTGCCTACTAAACCACATCCTGAAATGCCACATCTACATGCTTTTTGAACCCCTCCAGGGATGGAGACTCCACCTCTTCCCTGAGCAGCCTTCTTGCACTGCTCCACCACTCTTCTGGTGATGATTTTTTTCCTAATATTCAATACAAACTTCCCCTGGTGCAACTTGAGGCCATTTCCTCTTGTCATGTCAATTGTTACTTGGGAGAAAAGACCAGCACCCACCTCGCTACAACCTCCACAGTTGTAGAGAGTGATAAGGTTTCCCCTCAGCCACCTTCTCCAGACTAAACAATCCCATGAATGTGAAGCCAAATGCTTACAAGCACCTTCCAGGTGGAAAGGAAAACATAAACCGCAATCTGTATTTGTAAAGTTCTGAGAAACCCTTATAAAAAGGGCACACAGACCTATTTATCTCAAAGTGCTCTAAAATTATACTATAGACACTACTAGAGGACTAAAATTGTACAAAGTGTTCTCTGAGGGTTCAGCCACCACAAAACATGAATTACTTTCTATTTGGAAACTACCAGATGAGTTTTATTTCTCCTACAGAACGCTCAAATGTATCTCACCAAATTTTTGAATGAACTTGTTGCTTGAAATTTTGCTGCATTGCACGAGTCTTTTTCAATGAATGCCTTGCGAACAGAGAATTTCAGATAGCTCGCAGTCAAATTTAAATATTTGTTCCATATTGAATAATTATAGAAGCTCCAGTACTGCACATGTTCCCCATTGTGGCGGCTACGTACTAACAGCTTGCGATACAGAGTTTGTCTTTAGAGATAATTTCAGCAAACACACTTCATTTGCCCTGAGGAAATCGCACCGCTGGTGGAATGACCACAGAAAGATAAAAAAAAGCTACAGAAAAGGTAAAAGACCTGAATCCCAGAACACATTCAAACAAAATTCTCATACAAAAAGCAACAATAGTCACAGCCACTATTGCTCTGGGCAACCTGTGCCAGGGCCTCATTATTTCTATACCCTCTACCAGAGACGAGCGAGTCAGAGCGCCTCATCTCACACATCCAGCCCTCAGGCCACCCTGCTGGGATAGGGCTGCAGAAACTGGAGTCCAGCCAATGTAAAAGCCTCAAGCTCATCAAACCCCAAGAGCTTTGCTTATGAAACCACCAAAATCCTAGCACAAGACTCACACTTCGAATCCTCTCTAAAACCACTGGTGATGGCTGGCTGGATTTCTGTTCACTTGCTTGCTCTTTCTTAGGACAAATATGTTTAAAAACAGGTTTTCTTGCCAACAAGCTGCTATTAAGATCCAAATAAGCCCTGCAGTTTATTAGTAGCCTAACAGTATTTGCAAAAGAAAGCCAAGATTAGACTACGAACATAACAAATTGCCTCCCCAAAGGCATCCTGCAGCCAGCACAATCCCACTGCCACCACTAGCCCCTCAGCAAGGCAGTTTATTCAAACCCAGTTCCCAGCCCAGACATCCAATGGCCATCTACAGAGTTGAGCTGATGGTCCATGGGCCCATCCTTGCGGCTGGGATGTTTTACACACCCAGTTCCACTTTTCACCAAAAAGGTTGGTGGGAGACATTACACGGAACCTCCACACCCCCTCCCAGTAGAGCACTGTGTGCTGGAGAGATGAGTGTTTCAATATCGAAGAGCTTAGCAACAAATGCTACATACACAGAGCAGGTAAATCATTTAACAGCTTCTCAGTGTTTATTAGCCAAAGCAAATACTCACAGTGTGATGTGCCAACAGCAAAAGGTGTATTTTTCTATTTGGAGCAGGCAAGTGTTCTCTACTCAACTGCAATAACTTTATTTTCTGTCTTAAGTGTAGAGAAAAAATTACGGTATTTCATCAAATTGGGGTCCATAATTGAGCTGTCCCTGAAATCAGAAGCTACCCTAAATGAAGGGCAAGCTTTGATTTGCTGATGCTTTCCTTGCATTTCAAGGAGGCATCAGTCTCTAGGAAGCTTAAGAAATATACTTCTAACTTCTTGGAGATCAGCTTCTCATGGTAACACACTAAACCATCTCTTGCGCCGAGAACTTTCTAGGTTGAACAGGAACCTTGTCAGTCTTCTGCTCAAGTGTGGCAATAATTATTCATTTGGCACTTTATTCAATCCCATTTTGTTACTTATTTGAAGTATTGGAGCTCATTAACACAAAATATAACATCTGAGAAGTATTAATGCAAAGCAAAATATCCATGTAAACCATGGACATAAGAGAGTTTAAAAATCTATGTGTAAAGCTCTATTTCCCAAGGTTTCAGCAGACGCTAAGGCCACCTAGGACTGGAAATTCAGGAAATTAGGCAGAAAAGCTGTGGTAAGTCCTTCACACACACAGGCATCACACGCCAGCAAGGGTCCTGCCCCACTGACCACTGTGACTTGATCACTTATTCCTCAGGGCTGAGACTCCCTCGCGCTAATGGAAACACTGACAGCAGATTCCCAACCTCTCACTTCCATAGGAGTAGCAACCTGGGCCAGATCACAAGACAAAACATGGGACCATGCCTCTTAAAACCACCTTGAAAATGCTTCCGATCAGCTACAAGAGGTTTTCTGTACATTGACCCAAGGAGCCACAGTGGGCTGGGCTCAGCACTTGCCCACCAACCCTCCACCAGATTTTGCATGGTGCAAGGACAAAACCCGTTGACTCCTTGGCATCAGTGACTGGCCCGCTGCTGCTAATCAGTCACCCAGTAAAAGGAAAAAGCACTGGTCTACGTGCTCAGAGGCTGGTACGCATGTAATTAGTTCACCGACCTCAGCCGCTGAACACGAAGGTTAAACACAAGAGCGGATATGAACTTTGGATGCTCATCAAAGATACACTTGGTAACGGGGAGAATGTTTAGAAAGGAAATAAACAACTGCGAGGAAGGTCGGGGGCTGGGGGGGGGTTCTAAAATGACTGCTTCTACAGCCCCCCATGTTGCCAAGGGGCAACAACACGGAGGGTTCACTGCTGCCATTCACTTGCTTACATCTCAAGTGACGCACTACACTTCTAGAGGCACTTTTCACACCGAAGCTAACCCGAGAGCAGGCAGCGTTTTTATTACAAGAGAGTTGCATGACTCACATCTTCCTGCATGCTCTTTACTGCTACCAAAACACACTTTTTTTATCCCCTCGTTATCTCTGTTCTCTAGCAATTTGCTGTGTCTGCTGGGACATGCAGTGAGCTTGGTCTCAAAGTAATGAGAGGTGAGTGGGATGCAATGTCACAACTGTGCTGCTAGTGATGAACAAGAGCAGCAGCCCTCAGCCTCCGTGGACAGGGAGGGCAACACTCATCCCTGAGAGCTGGTCCATATCTAGAGGTGCTGGTGAAGACTCTCAATGTCAAAAATTAGAATGAAAAAAAAATAGCGCGTGTGTGTATGAATCTGTGTCTCCCTTCTGGGCTCCGATTCGTTGCATTTTTAAAAGGAAATTATCTAGATTTAGAGTAGATATTAAGAAAAAAATATTTTCCTGTGAGAGTGAGAAGGCCCTGGCCCAGGTTGCCCAGAGCAGTAGTGGCTGCCCCATCCCTGGAGGTGTTCCAGGCCAGGTTGGATGGAGCTTGGAGCCCCTGATCCAGTGGGAGGTGTCCCTGCCCATGGCTGGGGGACCTGGATGATCTTTAAGATTCCTTTCAACCCAACCCATCCTATGATCCTATGATTAAAACTAACCAAATATTATTTATTTTACAAAAAGAGGCTACATTTGGACAAAAAAGAGAATAGGGGAAATTCTTTTCTTATCATCTCATTGAACAAATGTTGCCTTACACCAGGGAACTCCAAGCTGCAGGAATAGGAGTGCAGATGGTCTTAACTTTCAATCCTCTTTCTCTAGCAGCAAACAGGAAAACAGTGCGAGCAACGAGCGCATGAAATCTCCCCAGTAACACCAGTAATGGGACTCAAATAAAGTAAGGTCGTTGTGAATGATTATGGGATAGGAAAGAGGACAAGTGTTTCAAACTGATATATATCAATGACTTGACCAGCCTAAAAGCTCTTCCTTTAACGAAGGTCGTGTCTGGCACAATGTCTTTATCTGATCTTTTCTCTGTACAAAGGAAAGAGCGCCAGCCCCGCTGCTTCCTATGAGCACACGTCACTGTGGATAATCTATAACTTCCCTCATTATTTCTCCACATACAACAAGGGGCTGACGTGATGCTCTACGTGTCCATTCTCCTCTAATATCAACTCTGACAGAGCCCCACCTTGAACAGACGCCATCTCCGAGGCTCTGGGAGAAACCTGAGTGCAGCTCACGCAGTTTCCCACTTCAGTTGGAATCTAAATACTGGCTAAAATAAATAGATTATGGCTTAAATCATCACTGCATCATCCTGTCTTGAATCACTTCTTACCCTGGGAAAACCCAACTAAGGAAGAGAGAAGTTTGTCTTGTGTGAGGGCTTTGGACTAGGAGGGAGGGTTTCAACCACCGACATAATCTGGACGTATGTGAAGCTCACATTTCTACAGCACCAAGTGGAAAAGGAGATATGAATTCCAGCTCTGACAATATTCTGTATAGCGATCTCCCTACACTGGCTATGTTAAAAGTGTTACAACTGGCCACCACCCCGATATCCTTTAGGAAAAGGATCTGGAACCAAAGGAAAAAAATAAAAAAAAGAAGTTAAGTGCAATATTATTTACCTTTCCAGGCCATGACTGAAATCTTTTATGGCAGGCAGACTGGCAGCTTCCTGAGCTGTTTTTATCCATTTCATTTGTAGGGCATAAGAATAAACCAAAAGGAATAAAGAGAGTCATCTCAAAAAACTCAGCGTTTCAACCCAGCCACCTAACAGCCTGCTCCATAAGGCATTCCCTTGCTGTAACTACTCATCAATCACTTTTTGCACTGGATTAAACCTTCCTGATCAGCATTTTCAGCGCTCTGCTATCCCACTGAATCCAGGCTTTACATGTCTTTGTCAATAAGAGTGGTTTGGAAGCTCATTGCTGATTGGTCCTGTTCGCTCACATCAGTTTAAGCATCCCAGAAAGCTGTGCAGCCAATTCCTTCCTTGCCCTCAGCTTCCTTCGTTCTCCCAACCTGACTTTAGAGTTTGGGATCCTGCACACCAATGGGTCATCTGCAGCTCTCAAATTACGGAACGACTGGCCAGCATTTACTGCAGCAAAGAAAATCAGAGTAGCTTTTCAAGGCTGTCTCTAGAGAGATGCTGTGTTCCATACAGAGCAGCTGTTCCATTGTGTAGTTTAGAAAAAAAAGTTGCCGTGAGCCTAAAAACTGTGAAAACATTTTGCCAGGTCACCTAGAGCAGCTTCAGTTGTGTGCCATTAATGGGAATGGCAGCAACACGCTAATCAAATAATCCTGCTGAGTTTAATACGTGAGGCGTGTTCTGCCTTGCAACTCTCTTATTCCTATAATTGGCGGGTGACCCAGTTATAGATTTATGATTATAATTTTTTTTCACTGCAATAATTCATTCTGCAAAGTTCTTAAAACCTACTGCATTGTTTCAAGTTGTTGAATTGATCCATACATCTCTACACGATCCTTTAAATAGCACATCAAAGGAGGAGTGAAAATCAAACAACAGTATTCCCCCCTTGAACATGCTGGTGCCTTTAAAGCACTTCTTTTTCTTATGGAAAAGTCGAGCTGCCATTTCCAGAAGACCTTAAAACTGATCCGATAATCAGTAGAGTGGTACTCAGGACTGTTCTCTTGAAAAGCTTCCTTTTTGGACGAAATACTTTGCCTGAACCATTCAAAAGAGTTCGAAATAGAGATCAAGTACATTTTGAACTGCAATGTTACTTCAAATAAGAAGTACTCAATGCTTGCTTTTACAAGTGCTAAACCAAAACGCTTTGCTGATTTCTGATCCAATGAGGAAAGAAAAAGGGGATGACGAGTGAAAGTGACTTTTTCAGGGAGAAGGTGCACATGAAACCATCATGCCCTGCTCCTCTTACCTGCTGCAGCAGGGCTGATTTGGGTGGATTAGTGTCATACACTGATCTCTCTAATTACAGGGAAGGCTGCTCCCCTCTGTAGCTGCTTTGCCTGATTCCAGCAGAACTAACTACAGCAGAAGACAGGACTCAGGAGGAGCTGGCATTATCCGGAATCTCATCCTACAAGGTAGTAAGTATTTCCCTAGAATATATTCACCTATGCCTGTCAACACAGACATCAAATTCATACTCCCAGCCCTGCTTGCTGGCTTAGGCAGCTCTTAGAGAAGGTGGTTTTACCTCTTGGAGCCTTTATATCCCCTTTCCCACTTTCTCCATCACGGCCATCCTTTGCCTGCCTTCTCTGGTTAGACTCCAAGCTCTGTAAAGCAGGATGGATCTCATACCGTGGCAGCAGCAGCGCTGAGCTCCACATGTGCCCTTCCTAAATCGGTTATCAGTACAACATCATTAGACACCAGAGCCAAATACTAACACGCATGTCTTATTTTCTCCGCATTGGTAAATCTTGGTGTCCCTTCCCACCAAGGAGCTCAGGCAGCAACCTGACATAGCACACGGAATATCTTTTAGAGTATGACAGATTTCAGAGAAGCAAGGGTAGACCAGCGCTGCAACTGAACTCCTTCTGGCCCATGACAGACAACGCAACAATTTATTCCTTCCCTAGGACTTAGACTCAGTAGCCTCTTCATTGTAGTATGATGCGCTGTTAAGTAAAGATAATGGTGAATGCAGCCACAGGCACTGAACAAACAGCTATTTGGAGATGAGTCAGGCAGCTAAATAGGCCCTTATGAGGCCAGTGCCACCGAACCCAGGGCTCGGATGCCCAATTAGGTCCATCACAGGCCGGAGAGTTGGCCCATAGCCTGTGTTGGAGGGAGATAGATCTTCCATTAGCACACAGAAGAGGCTCTGATCTCCTCTGCAATGCGTATGACATCCTCATATGAATCAATTTGGGCTAAGAAAGTGGCTCTTTTGGCAACAACAGTAACAAAACCTGATTTATCGCTCATTTGGGATCATTCAAGCTGGTCTCGGGAACATCTCCATGGCATAAGGGCGACTCAGGTGTGGATGTGACATGTTCAATGTCTCCATCCTCATCCTCTGGATCCCACCCAGCTGTCCGGGGCGGTGACGTCTCCTATAGCACAAACAGCCCTTTCCACAGAGAAGCTGCAGCTCGATTCGTAGGCTTTTGTGAAGGCAGATTCAGCTGGGGCTCATTCATGCCTGTTCTCAGCCGCAGGAACTAACACTGCACTCCCTGCACAGCTCCATGGCTGTTGTGGGGGACGTTATTGCTCCGTGGCACCATGAAATGGACTCCTCGGCTAAGCACAGAGCGCTGGACCAAGCAGGTTTGCCCAAACAGAAAGAAAAGACTTAAGACACCTCATACAAGCCACCCAGAGTATGGGGAGAACCTCACACGTGGCAGTGTGCCCGCAGGAGGTGGCTACCAGACCTCTCCATGCACCCTAACATCAGCCTGCAAACCCAAACCAGCCATGGACCCTAAACTTCTCATACTGCTTGCTTTTTCTCTCCTCTCCTCCTGATGTCAATTCCTGGTGCAATCCCAGAAATAACATGGACAAATTCTTGGCTTGCTATTTTTGGCAGCTCCTCCCACCAAGGAAAGAGGGAGATTACACTGCGGGCTATTCAAGCAAGCTGGCACGTCAGCCACAAATACACTTTCTAGCCCATACAGCTCTAATGATAAATCCTGGCCAAGCTGAACAGACAGTTTTGACTTCAGAGTGTGTTTGGAAGGCCCAGTGCCGCGCGAGACAACCCGCCTACGCGTTTAGAAGGTACTATTTATTTATTAAGTCTATTTAATGAGTAGAAATAGAGCTGTGTGGTGGGCACAGTGACCGAGGGTGACTGGTGTGGGACGCGAGGCTCCCAGCTCTCCTGGCATGTTAAACACACACCGCCTGGCACCACCACCTGGATTGCAAAGATAAGTAGCTGGGTGATCACCTTTTAAATCTGCGCATAATTAGCAAGAGGCAGATGTCAATTGGCAGAGAGGCCAAAGCAAACGAGGGCATTTACGGACACTAAGCCACAAAGAAACCTCCTATATCTAACCTGGCCTGTCCCAAAGATGCAAGCTGAGGAATAACAACACGCAGCATTTCACCGGGCTGCACGCTGTGTATGGAACACAACAATGTTCACACCCGAAAATGCAGCTTTGTGTTGTGGTAGGTGGTAAATGAAAGAACATTTTGTTACTCTGTGTTTATACAGCATTTACTACACCATGGCACCACTTCTAGGAGTTTGTTTCCAGTGATAACAACAATATCCTTGGATTTTCCTTTTTAAATACAGTGCCCACGCACAACTCAAAGCAGTACCAAACTGAGAAACACAGCAAACAAGGCTGGTTTGAAGAAAATCAGCAGGTTCTTTTTTAAATTTACAAATACTTCAGTGGCCAAATAGCTGAAACGATCCTGAGTTGAAGATGATTTTTATGGAAAGTACACAGGAACTTTCATGCTCATGCATAATAGATGGGTTACACCCAAATGAACCCTGCCAGGCCAAAGATGAAATGTCAAATCATCCCTTTCAGGGCAGTCAACCTACAATTTGGCTAGGAGGTCTACCTTCTTCCCCAGCTGAAAGTTGTTTAGATGGAGAAGCTTAAATCGGGCCAGTTTCAATCCTGCTCTAGTGCTACAAATTCCTGCACTGTGCAGACCCAAGAATTTCATTAACCAGATCACAAAGAATCAAGCCAGACATAACGTTTGGATCTGGAAACCAGCAAGAATGTCCCCAAAGAGGAGGCTGGCCAACCTGTGGCTTTGATTCAGAGCCACATCTCATTGTAGTTGGCATTATGGCCAGGATTAACTGTGGAGCACCTCAAATCCTTGTACACACCAATGGATCCATAACTTTGGATTCACAAGCTCTAGCAGAAAGTAATCTGAGAAGTTTAAGATCTTCAGGGTGAAACATAAATAAGGGATACGTAAGAGCAACATATCTGTGAAATGTTGGGTTCTTCTATGGAGCCAAGTTGTTAACCTGGTCCCAGCACTATGGATTACAGCAAAAAGCCCTTTGTGTTATGTAAAAATCAAGCAGAAGAGGTATGTCCTAGCCCAAGACCTATACAAGACAGGGCTATGGAATATCTCATGCTTTCTGCCACGTAGTCAACTGTGTGGTGGGTGAAAGGCCAACTTTGCGCTGCGGCTGCACAAACCCCACCCAAGATGTGCACATTTTGAACCCTAGATGTACATCATTACTCACAAAACAATTGCTGGGGGGCTTCAGAGGGCAGGGGGGTGAAGTGGGAAGAAGCTGCAGGAGATGGTGGCATCTGGTTCAAGGGATATTGAAGCAGAAGAACTTCACTTTCTGATGAAAGTCAAAGTCTAGCTTGTTGCCTTGATCAGCAGCCATAGGGTCACCAAAACCCAACACAATGCCTCAACCAGAGCAAAGACATAAGAGTGTCTACACTACATCTAGGCAAAGATTAAGAGCACCACTCTCAAACACAGATTTAACTTGAGCCTACCAGCCTCTAGACAACCTAGACCCAGTCTATATTACAGCCGCCTTCTTCAGGGGGCCAAGCAGTAAATAAACCCTGCGATGTCAGGGAATAGTGGAAGATTCTGCCAGGCTGGATGGAATTGTCTTCAGACAAGGCTGCTGACTCGACGATGCTACTACACCCAGATGTCTAACTCTTCATGGGCCAGGAACTCACAGCACAGCCCTCCCAGTTAGATCTTCAAATCTATAAATGCTCAGCCTTTGCAGTGCATTTGAAGGTGCTGGATCACAAGAACCAACTCGGCTGCCAGCGAGTAATTCTCGTTGCTTTATAAAGCACATTAAGTTGCCCCAACAGGAGTACTCCGTGCTACCACAGCCATAATCCTGCTGAATATCACACATGGATTCCTCCTAAGGCAGCCTGCAAGGACTTCCATTTCAGTCCTTCTCTGTGAATGCCCATAATATTCATGAATTTTCTGAGCTGTAACTTTTCACACTGCTTTCTCTGCCAGCGTTGGCTTTCATTATTTCTTTTAAATATAAACTTGGAGCAAAACCTCTTCAGATGTTTTAAGTTACAAATGTGTGGAATTAAAAAAAACACACCCTACCCTACATTAAAAAGAAAGTTTTGTGTGCAAGTGCGAGGGAGACACACAGAAGGAAAGAAGCAGGGAATAGCTCAAAAATGGCAATACTTTGAAACCTGAAACTTGGCACAGGAACAGTTCCTGACAAAGTGTATGCTCTGCTAAGTTTAGCAGAAATTGTGGTTGTAAAATAAAGCTACAAGTGCTTGAGAGTACACCCTAGTGCACAGACAGCAGAGGACACTGTTTGGATTTAGCTGTTAACCCACACGGGGAGCACGGGCATGCCTGAGGAACGCTGTTTGCATCACAAGTAGCAATTACAAATAAGAACCCTCTCCTTCTATAGCCAAAAGCTCCCATAGCTTAGGATAACAAGAATAAACTTTAAATAATGCCAGCAGGGGCCCATCCTTCCAGCACATACCAAGATATCTGAGCAATCTGGGGTGCATTAAACTGGATAGGCAAAGGTTTAAGTTTGAGCCAGTGAGCCGCTAATCGCTAATTAATTGCTTTTGTACTAAAGAGCAACCTAGTGTTTCTTTCACGGATGAGCCAAAAACTCAACCTGATCAGACCTCCCCACCACTGCAAGAGTGACCTGCTGTTCCACAGCCATATTCCTCTTGCTTTTAATCCTCCCAATTTCTTTCGGTCACAAGGCGTTGCAAGGGGAGAGGTGATGTCAAGGTAGGCAGAACAAAGATCACAGAATCATAGACTCATAGAACGGTTTAGATTGGAAAGGACCGTGAAGGTCATGCAGTCAAACTGCCCTGAACTAAGCAGGGAGATCTTCAGCTGGATCAGGTTGCTCAGAGCCCCATTCAACCTGACTCCTGATAGCTTCCAGATAGCTGCCTGAGGAACCCCTCCCACAGCAGGAATAATGTCCCTACGATTAAATGGGGTGTCACCAGCTGTGAGCCCCAGCACCCCCAGGACAAGCAATCCCTGCAGCAGGCAGCAACAATCAGACACAACACCTTGATTTGCAAGCCAGAAGTGGGATTGTTTCAAGTTTCAGTGACGGGTACCACGAGCACCCCTGAACACAGAACAGTTTACACGTTCACACTCAGAAAGGCTCAAAGAGTTCAGGGTTCTTCCCCAGCCCTCTACCACCCCCCTGCAGGAGCAAAACAGGCTGTTCAAGCAAAGCCAGAGGAAACCCAGAGTTGCGTGTAGGGGAGCACAGGGGGTGAGAGAGGGTCAGCAATCCTGTAAAGGACTGCAGTGAGGAGATGAGCCTTGTGGACAAGAGCAGTCCCATGAAGAACTAGAAATAACAGCAGTTCCAATTCATTTTTACATTCAACGTGCGCATGTTGCGGTTGCAGCAGCAACTCACATGGCTCTGAGAGCCCCTCGTGGATTTAACCTGGGAGACTTCACTTGACCAGTCTGGATGGAACCTCCCAGCCCTTGCTTACAGACATTTCCAACAGCAGGTTCAATCTGTGTAATTCGGGAGCAGAGCTCTCTGTTTGCCCACCTTAAAAAGCTGGACTAGAGCAAGCAAACTCATTTCACTCGGGAAATTCTGTCTGGACACACAGACACGCAAAGGCAAATACACAAGCTTGAAGCTCAGCGCGCCTCCGTAAACACCACATTTCCGTCTTGACACACACATGTGAAAGCACGATGGTTTCGAACACCCTGTGTTCAGAGAGACCTTTCATTTTAGTTATCCTGGGTCAAAGCAAATAACATCACATGGTAACTCAAGGTGGTATCTTTTGGCTTTTTTTATATTTGGAAAACACTGAGTTCATTTTTACGGATCCAAGTAATGTCCAAATAGGCACTGGCATCACTTGTATTTATTCCATCATCCTCTTTGCTGCAAGCATGGAAAATAAAAAACCTCAGGCACTTGGGACTGACCTGAGCTTTGATCTGAAGCAAACCTGTGCAGAAGAGAAAAGCAAAAATCCAAAGAGAACTTCCATAATTATTTTGAAGACAGCTCATTTGGAAAGGACAGAGCACATAAAAGCCTTCTTTAAGGAGATTTGATTTTGCAAAGTTTAGGGTATTTGCATATGGAGAATTTTACAGACATCCAAACTGGGGTTAATCGAATACAAAACTTGTGCAATGAAACCTGAAATATGAGATGAACACACTGACCTTACGTAGCATTTGACCAGACCTTAAGTGCAAGAATAAGAAGATTTAGGGAACTCTTTGGTATGTCAAAGAAATGAGGTAAACTGACCTGGCACGGGTTGCATTGTCTAAGCATGGAAACAACTGCAGCAGAGCTTCTCTAGCATCAGGATCTTGGCAGAATCAAAGAATAGGTATGGATATTGGTGTGGATAATGAGAGGACACACTTTGGAACGAATGGTTGCAGGATCCTGGTGCTCCAGGGATGAACTTGGGAGGTACCAGCAGGAAAATGTCTCCTTTGAAGGTGGCACGGACAACCTTTTCCTGGGTCTCTAGACTAAATAGCCTACATTAGAGGCAGGGTATCAAAGAGCATAAGAAGAACTTTGATAACACTATGGATCTGCCTGTATGACAAAGGGATTTGGAAAACAAGACTGCTTTGCTGATACTTCCAATCCTACATCAATGATCTACTAAGCGTGGCTCCTGACTCTGAGCTGCCTGGCCAGGAATGGGCCTTATCCTACACTTGGCGTAGGGCTATCTCATGACCATGACTACATTAAAAGAAAATATGCAAAATTAACACATATCCAAAGTAAGCTTATGTCCCTTTTCAATAGGAAATTGGGTGGGTGGGTGATTTTGCAAGAAATTTCTTCAATACTGCTAAATTCAATAAAATCACGTGGCCACGGCAAGTCTGAAACAGCCAATGCAGCCTTGAAGCAAGGAGGAATTTCAGGATTGCCCTAGAGAGTTGGGACCACACAATGTCTGTTTTCTCTCACCGAGGACCAGGCTTGCATGGCTGTGCTCCAGCATTAATGAGAATCACGTAACGGAGATAATACCAGGGAGACAAGAGCAGCCTGGATTCACACCATTTCAGCCAATGTGTATTTGTGTCAGGGGACCACTATCTCAATCTCACACCCCATCTATTAGTCTCTCCTCTCCCACAGGACCTATTCTGTGGGTGAAGCGGAGAATTTCACACCAGGTCTCTTGCTCTTGCTCCTTCCTATCAGCAGAGTCCTTTTAAAGAGAAAAAATCAGGCAACAACCAGTGACGTACGCACAAGTGTTTGTGCCAGCACAGCTCTGCAAGGCAGAGATGTGAAGAGATGAAGAGGTGTGATCCTTCCCTGACGGAGCCGTGCTGGCAGCAATCCCATGTGTAGATAAGGTTCCACCAGCAACACCCCCGACCTCCGCCTTTCTCTTATTTAACAGAGATAACTTGTGTTGGGGTGTATGTCTGTGGCTGCATAAAGGTGTATTTTTTGTCCTTTACATTCGGACAGTACAAAGCACAGTTATGTCCAGATGAGGAAGCATTTGGTGGGTGTAACTGCCTTTACTTTCCTATTTTGGGCAGGTATTCACAGCGTAGCCAAGACCTCAGATTTTTTGGGGACAGATGAACGTAATTTAGGCTTATCTGTTGACACATCTTAAAACAGCTCACAGGGAAGACATGAAGAAGGGGGTGGGGAGGACACATAAGGGGCTTTCTATCAGGGAGCACAGTGACAGGATGAGGAGGAATGGTTTGAAGCTGGAAGAGGGGAGACTGAGATGAGATTGAGGGTGGTGAGGCACTGGCAAAGGTTGCCCAGAGATGCTATGGATGCCCCGTCCCTGGAGGTGCCCAGGGCCAGGTTGGATCAGCCTTGAGCAACCTGATCCAGTGGAAGGTGTCCCTGCCCATGGCTTTAAGGTCCCTTCCAACCCAAACCATTCTATGATTTTGACTTTCAGGGGTCTAGTCACATGCATGAAATGAAAAGCAACTGCATTTTCAAACCCCTGTAGTCTCCAGAAAAATCAATCAGTATTTCTTACTAGTAGGAGCATGGTGGATGGATGGATGGAGACAGAGCAGATGAAGACAGAAATAAAGACAGCTGAGAGAAATCCTGGTTTCTGATCAAGGGAATACATTCATGGAATATGGCATGCAATATGTGCCCAGCTGAACACACAGCAGCAGCAGGCAGCATGGCCACGGCCACAAAGTGAGAGAAAGCTCTTGGCAGCAACAGTCCATAAAAAGGACATAAATAATTAGAGATCTTCTAAACAAGGTCAAGTTTTAGCTGCTGCTTCTCTTCCTCTATTTAACTGTCAAGGCAGAAGGCACAAAATGATTCAGGGTGACTTTTGTCCTGGTAAATCTCAGAGCAAGGTTGAAGACTTGAAAAGAATCTCTTTACCACAAACTTGGCTGCTCATTAAGTGCAAGCTGAGCCACGACCTACTGGAAGATGAGCTTACTGCATCCTTAAAGCAGCTTTCCTGATGGGAACTTGGTTGCTGACACCTAATGTCCTGCTTAACAACAGAACAAGTGCTGTGGGCCACTGAACCATGGTGCTTCTCCAACAGTGCTGTCCCTTCCACTTCTCTCAAAAGAGTCAAAATATACAGCATTATCCGCAGATAGGGACTAAAAGGGGTTTTATTTTTTAAATCATTGAAAGCAATTTAGATATGCCTCTATTTGCTGCTGCTATGTGAGTAGTTGGTTTGAGGGCTAGGTCAGGGGTGGCTGGAATATAACCATTGGTTCTTGAATACATGCTTGGACATCTACCTTTGCAGCATCTTTCCAGCACAAACAGCCTTATCTTCCACACCTTAATGGAAATAGAACAAGGCAAGGAATTCAAAAGCAGCCAGGATTATACAATTTCAATACCAAAATTCCTGGGAGCTTTTGATCACAGAGTCTCTCTCCCAAACCAGAAAACTCTTGTTCTCATAATCCTTACTTCAGGTGAAGGGGCATTCAGGGAGAATAAACACAGTGCTCAGTGTCTGTACCTTCATCATCCACCTTCATGCTCCTCTACAACACAGCTCAGAAAGAATACCTGTTCTTGCTGCTGGCCATTTCATAATGGAAATCCCCACAATCCCCCTCCGCATGAAGACATCCGTCAGAAGAAAAGTTATTTTAGATCTGACAGGCAGTCGAGGCAGAGCAGCACAGTTACATAAAGCATCAGTGGGAGTAAACAGGAACGTTTCTTATAGGCAATAATGCTTTAATCTCAAGGGACCTTAGCTGTACCACACAGGCTCTGGGATTCCTCTGAGCAATTACATACACAAATCAGCTTTTTGGCAGCTATTCAAGACTTCATACCACATACGTGCCCTTTCTCCTGCATGTATTCTCTGTTTAGGTGTGCTTCTGCTGATGCTATCCGCCTCCTTCCATGGAATCTACACTTAGCACATGAGGGGCTTTTCCATCTGCAGCCAAAGGATGGAGCAGCAAACGCATCTTGGCTTCTAAGGAGCTTTAACAATTACAGAACCACAGAATGGTTTGGATCGAAAGGGACCTTAAAGGTCATCCAGTTCCAACTGATGAAAATCTCCCTTTAGCCGTGTCTCAGGTTGCCCTGCATTCTGATTTTTTTTTTTCAGATCTCAGTCACTTCAGACTTCAGGACATGCTAATTCGTATAAACCAAAGTCAAGCCACACAGGGACCCAGGACACATTGCTCCTGTAAGATATCACAATACGTTTCAGAAGCTTTCTAGATCTCAAAACTTGAACTTCAGAAGATAAAGCCATGAATTTGGGACAATAGCATTTGGACTGGATTTGGATTCCCAAATCTTTTTCTCCTAGGAGTCAAGTTTCCAGAGAAAGGGAAAAAGCAATCTTGGTCCATCAGGTTTCTGTGCAGCTTTCAACCGTGCCCATCCCTGGCTTTTGTTCTCAAGTGCTGAAATGATTCAGGGAAGGCTGTGCTTTTGGAGGCTGTCCAAGCCATCCATTAAGCTTCTCTTAGCAAATAGAGTTCTGCTTGATTCGTGGACAACACTGTTGTCTCTGAAGAGACTTAAACAGGGCATAACCAGGACTAGCACATAGTGCTGCTGGGACCAATGTCATCAATACTGAAACAAAGAGCATGAATTGAAAATCAAATTCCAATTGAAATATAAGTTGAGTCCTGAAAAATAGCTTTGTAGAGGCAGAGAGAATACTTCTGCAGGTATGTGACCACCCCTGAACCCCTATCCCTGCATTCCCTGATAAAAGAGTCTCTCTCAAGCTCCTTTCGGTACTGGAAGCTGCTCTAAGGTCTCCCTGCAGCCTTTTCTTCTCTAGGCTAAACAACCCAAACTCTCTCAGCCTGACCTCAGAGCAGAGATGCTCCAGCCCTTCGACCATCTTCATAGCCTCCTCTTGACCCAACAGTTCCGTCTCCTTCTTATGCTGGGGATACCAGAACTGGACACAGGACTCCAGCTGAGGTCTCATGAGAGCAGAGTAGACAAGGAGAATCACCTCCATCTACCTCCTCACCATGCTTCTTTTGATGCTGCCCAAGATCTAGAGGTCCCTCACAGCCCAAGCTGGGGACATGCACATCTACAAGCCCTCACCAGCGTGCACGTAAGATGAGCAGGAGTTTAGTCACCAGCATAACAGCCTGACATACTTCTAGAAGCATCGGTGAGCAGCTACCGAGCCCTCAAGTGCCAGACCTCAAAAGCCAACTTCACTTCAGTCAGGCGGGTGTAAATTTTGAGGACCTCCATTAAAGCTATTCAAGGTTCATCCATCCTTTGCCCTCCAGAATAATTAAATGCATATCTGGCCTAGCAAACGCTACCCAAATGCTTCCAGTGCTGACACATATATTCCTACCTCACTGCTCAATTGCTATTTGCTCAGTTTAGCTCTGTGTGTATTATAATAGCGTTTAAAGACAGAGCCAGCCTTCAAAAGCAGGAGAATCTGAAATGAACAACAGAGGCATTTTCACTCTGAGGTCTGGATGAGAGCATAAAATAACTGAACTTTAGTCCTGTGGCTTATTACATCATCCGGCCCCTCTTTGACTGAAAATATTTCTATTCCTCATTCCATCCCATCTGTTCTTCAGAAAACTCCTTCTCTCTATTTACTTGAAAAACAACTAACTGGAGGCAAAGGCGCTCCACCCCTCCACCCCAAGGCAAGTATGTTCATAATTAAGCAAAGAGCTTTGCATGTTTATCCCTAAAAGTGCATGTGCACATGTACACACGTGTGTGCACATGCTTATTTTTAGTTACACTGTCAAAATCAGCCTAGTATTTCACAGTGAAGGATGTCTTCTTGACCTGAAACACACATCATTATGCCTAATTAAGAAATAAAGAAACAGAATTGTCAAAAATCTCTCTCTGCAGGGGAGTTGTGCTGCATGATGACGTGACTTTTCCCTGCTGGTCTGTTTTCTTTAGCTTTAATTTATTTTGGTGTGAAAACTGAGCCCAATGAAACTCGTCAGCTGGCAAGGAAAGGAAGAGGGTTAGGACAACAGTGCTGCCCTCACCTTCCTTTGTGGGTTGGAAAAGTCATTTAGGGGGTTCTCTTCTGGTGAAAAAGTGCATTCCTCCAACAGAGGTTCATCTCATTCAGCACAACCTCACCTGCCTGTACCGCATCCCAGCTGTCTCTGCTGCTGCATCTTTTCTTGCACTGGAAGGAGACAAAGCTGAAGTGCTACAAACACTTCCAGTCTGTGCAACCCATGCCATCAGTATAATTATTTCCACTAAGACAGCCGAGTACATTGCTAGCCAGTATTTTCCTCCTTTTGCCATCTGTAATGGGGAAATGACACATTCCCCTTTGTCTTATACTTCCTTTCACAAATTTTCTGTGAAAAAACCCACTAATTTAGCATTTGCCAGGACAACAAGTGCAATGATGTGGGTCTTGACTAAGTTCATGGCCTCAGGACACAATTTTAGCACACACAACAGCTGGAGCATGGAAAGAGACCTTTGTTTCACCTTCCCCAGGACCAACACCCGTGTGGCTGCCAGGCCACCGGGACAGAAATCCTGTGAAGAAATCCCAAATGACTCAGGACTGAGTTCATTTGAAACAATGACTGCCAAACCACACACAAAGGGGTGAAACCCCCTCTAATGACCGTATTGATGAGTTCTCAGATATCGTTGGCCAAGGAGAAATGCATTTACACTGTTTTGACAGACGAAAATCACTTGGGTGAAGCTGCCCAGCAGCAATTTTCTTCTCTGGCAGAACAGGGAAGAAGAACAGACCTCCAGGATGTGCTTCTGAGGTAGAAGGACCCAGCAGGGAGCAAAAGCTCAGGCTCAGTCATTCACACCTTCCTTAGGAGCAGATTTATTACTTCCCAGAGAGGAGAGGCTCCTTAGATTTGAGCAGTGACACTTGGTCAGGTTTTTCCTTTCAGCTACACCTCCAAGCTAGACAAGAAATTCCAACACATGGAACATGAATTTTTACAAAGGCTTGTAGTGATAGGGCTGGGGGAACGGGTATAAACTGGGAAGGGGCAGATTTAGACTAGACATAAGGAGGAATTTCTTCACAATGAGAGTGGTGAGGCACTGGAACAGGTTGCCCAGGGAAGTGGTGGCTGCCCCATCCCTGGAGGCGTTCAAGATCAGGCTGGATGGGGCGCTGAGTCACCAGATCCAGTGGGAGGTGTCCTTGCCCATCTTAGGGGGGTTGGAACTGGATGGGCTTTAAGGTCCCTTCCAACTCAAATTATTCTATCATTCTATGACAGACTGCACAACAGCCCAAGCTAGCAGCATTTCTAGGTAGGGAGAAGATCATTTATACTTCATGCTCACCAAATCTTTGGCATCTCTGTTAAAATCTGCCTAGTTTAGGGTTTTTTTGTGTACTTCAATCATTAATAGTTGTACTACAAGGAACTCCACTGATGCAAGTCTACTTTGCTGCTTCTGATGCATCAAAAACAGTCTCTTCATAGACACAGGTCTGTTTATGTGCTTCTGGGGTGTAATTTGCACTTGGTTGCACTTGAAACAGAGAGGTTTCAGTGCAGCTACTGAAAAGATTATGGTATAAAAGACACTAAAAACCTGAGAGCAAAGCATTGACTGTTTGAAGCACTTGAGGTCTGCACAGACATGGTACACACAGAATGGGAACAAAACCAGGGATTCAGAAAGATGAGATCACTAGAGCTCTAGAAGGAAGGAAGTGCTCTCCTGGGGTATACAACCCACAAAACCAAAGCAAAAATAGGTTCAAACTTAAGCCCTTCCCAATGATAAAAGGAAAAAGACCTATGACTTTCATATTCTAAATGAGGTCACTAAAACACCAAATAAGAGTCAAATATGTCCACCTTCAAGCCATTGTATGCCTATTTTTTTCCGCAGTTAGAGCTACTGAGTAAATCCTACCCAAACTCTTGGAGAGATCACAGGGTGCAGGAGACCTGCTTCTGCACACATTTACCTTTTGCCACATTTCGTCAGCCTGGCTGTGAAAGGAGCACTTCCCAATTCACTCAAGCACCTCATTAGCCACCACGCAAAGCCCCAAGGGCTGCTGCAAGAGTGACCTGCTAGAGTCCAGTTCGATGAAAGTGCTAGGGACAACGTTATCTGATGGGATTGCTCATCTGTGACACACGTTTCCCAAGTGCAGAAAGAAAACCCACACTACTGGCTTTTAGAAAAATAGAAAACCACACACTGAGCAATATGCTTTAAGTCTGCATTCATGTTGAGAATGAAATGGGTTCATCATGTCCTGCTTTATCCATGGGGAACAAGTGGTTTGCTTTTCTTCTCTTACCTCCTGACATCATCAGAAGACTCGATTGTGCCCGAGGAGTACATCAGGCAGATAGCTGTGCTCAATCCATTTAGCTCCATAAAGCAAAGTGGCTGGCTCACAACAAATTTCATTTCTCTTACAGAAAGAAACAGATCTTGCAAAGGGTATTATTTCAGAGAACAGGGTTGAAAACAAAATACCTGCCTGCAATCTGTGGTCACCACAGGTACAAGCAACAGCCTTGATTTTGTTTCATGACAATTTATTGGTGCAGAAGGTATAAGAAACAAGCCTTTAAACGTTTAAGCCTCCTGATAAAGTCATGTGCATCTAGAAGTTATTTCCCTTTCCTACTGCAGTCCCTAGGAACACTTCCCTTGACTTGAACAGGAACAAAGCAATCTGGTAGTCAAGGAAGATGCTTTTCTACAAATACAACTCGCACATGCAAAATATGCTTCTGCATCCCTCAGCCTAAAGTCTCTAACCCCTTCCTGACTTGCAGAATCAAGGTATTACACCAGTCTGCCTGATTTATTTTCCTCACTCACTGCAACCCCCCGGATGCAATAACCTGGCCTTTGCAGTAACCCCTCCAGCTTCCAGCACATCATCCCTCCAGATTGATCATGAAGCTCAGACCAGAAATAAGCAATGCACAATGGGAGAAAATATTTTCTTCCTGCTGTCTGGAGCTTCATCTTTCTACTTGCCTCTGGATAGTGTTACTAAACACTGATTATTTTTCTTTTTTTTTAGCTTAGCCAGAATGGGCACAACTGATTTTCCTGATATCTTGGAATCCATCCAAACCATCCATTAGCCACGAGTCCACAAACTGATACATCTTTCAAAAAGCTCATGGGCAATGCTATTGTTCCTAAAAGGAGTTAACCTCAGGTAAATGAAAATAAGATTTACGGCTCAGGACAGGTTGCATGCAGTAAGTAACTCAGAATTTATGAATTGTCATCTGCAAGACTCCATTCATCTGCAGCGATAAGGGGCCCTTGGACCACTCAGCACAGTAACTCTCCTTTAAATCACTGTGATTTACATGCCCTGCTGTAGGAGGCCTGGACGTGGATCACATCTCCACAGTGTTGGTCGCTACCCAAGCACTATGTCCAGTCATCCCAGCCACGTTATCTCGACAGTGTTGGTTGATATGGCCTCAAGCAGGAACTTCTACCAGCCTCTGATCCCACACCTCCCAGCCACCTGCTTCATTAGCAGGTGATGAAGAGCATTTGTGAGCCAGACAGGTAGCTTGTCCTGCAGAAGGACTGATAAGACACCCTGAATTTCTAGTCACAAGGTTGAGCCCTTTCATGATAATCACCAAAGCCCATCAAAGCCACAAAAGTGTCTTAGGGACGTACTGCCATGCAAGACCTCCCCTCCCTACTGCTCCCTCCCCCCGGCTGTTATGGGCTCTTCAAGACAAGGCTCATTACTATCTAGCAATAACAACACAAAAATTTAGAGACCTGTCCTTCCTCCTCAGCTGGGAACCTCTGGCCTTGCCCACAGACTCTAGAGTCTTCTCAGCAGCATCAGTCCCAAGCCACAAGGGGTCCCTGCCATTGACATTAACGTGGATCTACAGACTCCTTCCTACCACAGCAGGAACCAGGGTTTGGCTGTTGTGCCTGGAATCTCTCGGCAAGCAGCAGTAGGTGGGGAACAGAAATAACAGACAACTTCTCATGCCCAATGGCCCCTCTGTTTGCATGTTCCTCTCATGGGTGGTGGTTAATCATGCTAGCATCACGTCCTTGGTTAAATACAAGGCTGAACTTTGGCCCCCACACAAGGGACCACGGGTGCTTGACTGCCCTGCAGCACACACAGGCAGCCTCCTCTCCAAAGTCTTCAGGAAAAAAAAAAAACACTGCCAAAACCTGTTCCTTTTTTTAATTCCAGCACTTTGAGAGAATAAATATCCAGCAAATGAGACTAGCTGGGGAGAGGGAATAGATGACATGAGCACAGAGAGAATAGCAAGACTAGCATGAGAGGAGATCGCCTCAGGTTGTGCCGGGGGAGATTTTGATTGGATATCAGGGAAAGTTTGTTTACCAAGAGAGTGGTGAAGCACTGGTAGAGGCTGCCCAGGGCAGTGGTGGAGTCTCTATGCCTGGAAGGGTTCAAAAAGCGTGTGGCTGTGAGGACATGATTTAGCAGGCACAGGGGGGTTGGGCTGACAGTTGGATTGTAAGGAAAAGTGCCTCACTAGGACAGGTTTTCCATGGGATTGCAGCCACCAGAGCAGCATTGGACTAGAGGGAAGAGCAATCTTGAACATTTTTGAGGAAAGGGAAGGAGAATTGTAAACAAAGGGTCCATTTCCTTCCAAAACTTTATTTTCAGGGTTCATTAGCATAGTGATGCGTGGCTCTCTTCTCCAGGTTAAGGTTTTGCATCCTTTCTCCTGAGAAACCATCCCTTGTATCAACAATGCTCAAGGCCATTTCTCCATCTGGCACGAATTCCCACAGCTTTCGGCAAAGCTGTCACAACTGCCAGCAGCAGATCTGCTCAGCTCTCAGTTAAACTTAACTTCCCCTGCTGCCTCGTATACTAAAGCCCCTCTGCGTCTGAGCAAATCTTCCTCCAAGGTGGCTCTCCCCTTCAAATGCTTGAAGGTACATCCAACTTTTCACTCCCTCAGCAAGGGAAATCTAGCTGTTGTAGCCTATTTTTTTCAAGCCATCCCACTCAGTCTGGTCTGGAGTCTCCCATCCCTACGCATTTTTGAAGGCTGATGCAAAGCAAGCAGAAACCTCAAGACTTTTGAGGTGCGACCGGGTCTGGCCTAGGATGTAGCCAAAGAAACCAGTGGATTAACAGCCATTAGGGAACCTCAGCCAGGCTTCAAACGTAAAACCCAATACTTCCTGCGTGGCTGAGGAGCTCATGCCTGAGGGACAGTATCCCCTTTATGTGCTCCCAGACACGCTGGGTGCACACGGGTCTCAAGAGTCCAATGAGCTTCATTCAGCAGGAGAGAAAAAATAGACAAAGATGAAATCAAATATCATGACATTTTCTCAATGTTTCTAGTCAAACAGAAAATTAAACAGGCTCAGTATTATTGCCGGAATGTTAATTCATGCACCGCTTCGGGGGAAGCAGACTCAGGCACACACAGAAGGTCAGGTTTAACGCTGTTGTTAGCCGCCTCCTCCTTCTTCCTAGAAATCCTCATGGAGATACTTCCCAATCAAAGGGGGGGATATAATTAACATGGGGAAGAGGGGCTGGAGCTTTCAATGGAGAAGGAAAGCAGGGACATTTCAAATCACTTGGTGACAGGGAGACTGGGAGGGCACTAGACCCCAAATCATCACAACCTCTGCCCATTCGTGTAACAGGAATCATAGAATGCTTTGGGGCAGAAGGGACC
Source organism: Clamator glandarius (assembly GCA_033459285.1). Lineage (NCBI taxonomy): Eukaryota > Metazoa > Chordata > Aves > Cuculiformes > Cuculidae > Clamator > Clamator glandarius. Next base: position 1,835,242 of record JAUNZM010000044.1, read on the forward strand.
TTTACAGGTCATTCAGTCCATCCCCTCTGCAGGAGCAGGAACATCTTTAACTGAATCAGGTTGCTCAAGGGGCCACCCAAGCTGACCTTGAATGTCTCCAGAGATCGGGCCTCCCCTATCTCCCTAGGTAACCTGTGCCTGTGTTTCACCACCCTCATTGTAAAAATAAATAAATAAAAAAATCTTCCCAATATCCAGCCTAAACTCGCCCTCCGTTAGTTTAAAACCACTCTCCCTCATTCTGTCCCTGCACTCCCTGATAAAGAGCCTCTCCCCAGCTTTCCCATAAGGCCCCTTTCAGTACTGGAAGCTGCTCTAAGGTCTCCTTGGAGAGTCATGGGAGTGACCAAGCCTTGAGATGCATCTGGTCACATTGCATTCACTCCCCAGAGCAACTCAGATGGACGCAGTTTCTTGTCAGGAGCTTTTCAGGGGTATCAAACCATGCGCCAACTTCTTACCTCATAGCCAGTGTCACAACAAGAAAGCATTACCAGAGTCTTGCCGTGCAAGTCATTAACGCATAGAGGTCACTGGGGCGACGCTTGCAATTCTGCTCTAGTTATCTCAGCAGAGCTTTAATCCCACCTTAAGCAGGAAGACATTGAGTAGGAGCTGGGCTTTCTAGGTTTCTTGCAAGGAAGCATCTCCATGCACGCAATAACAGAGGCATAACACATGAGCTAAAAGTGAAAATGAAGGGAAGGAGGCTGAGGGCACACCAAGGGAAAGGAGACCCAACTAGAAGAACTCTGTTGAAGTTGCAAAGGCCATGGACAAGGCCATGAAAGACACTAGACTGCTTTCAAGACCAAGGTCAATCGCACAAAGTAGATGTCTTCAGTATGCTTTACAGAAGGGGACTTTTTGGAAAAGGAAGTAAATATTCTCTCTTCCATATGGATGTCTTTTCCCCAAAACCTATAGGAAAGTAAGACAGCTAAGCCTTCTACTGCTCTGTCAGACACTGAGGTGGGGTCAGGAGGGACATTAACAGAACGGTCCCTCTCTTACAGAAAAGCAGGGTAGTAGGTTGTTTTCGAGCAAACTTGGAGTGGTTTCGATTGGGATTTTGGGGTTTTTTTCAGGTTGAGTGGGGGTTAACATTTGGACGAGAAGCACATTCCAGTGTGATTTCACCACTGAAATGGAGCCATCCCTGGGGTGGAATGCTGCAGCTGCTGGTAGCGCGAGTGTATTTTGCTCAATATATCCAAAGAAAGAATTATGCAAGTAATCAAACAAAACAACTGAGGATACATCACAGTTCAGGTAGGACGCTAAGCTGAAACGTTCTTGTTCCTGCTATGTGCACCAGGAAATCGAAGGACTTCTGCATTCCCCAAGAACCAGTTTGGTTTTTTTTTTTTCAGCAACATTGATTGTAAGTGGGAAAGAGATGACATCTCTCATGAGAAAGGCAAAAGGCTGATGGTACTGGTGCAAAGGGAACAACCTCTCCTACCACTCCTGTCCTTCACTTGCACACCTTTTCAAGGACCATGCAGCACCACTTCTCTGGTTGCCAACCTGAGAGATCCTAACTGCAAATCATAAAGAGCTGAGGGACATCAACACATGCTGATATTCACCTGGCAGCAGCTGAGTCAAGAGAGATGTCCCTTCACATCACCCAAGCAACGACTGAAGAGCTGATAGCTGTACAGTGTTATCAAACACACAGAGCAAGATCATAGAATCATAGAATAACCAGGTTGGAAGAGACCCACCAGGTCATCGAGTCCAGCCATTCCTATCAATCACTAAACCATGTCCCTCAGCACCTCATCCACCCGTCCCTTAAACCCATCCAGGGAAGATGAATCGACCACCTCCCTGGGCAGCCTGTTCCAGTGCCCAATGGCCCTTTCTGTGAAATTCCAGATGTTAGCTTCTCACCATTTATCCCCAACCTCCCTTCTTCTCACAACTTGCCAGCTCACTTCACCCTTCCTAACCACAGGCTGAAGCCACTTCATATCCTGCCAACTTTATTCCAGTTGTCTTGACACGACACAGTTTCTCCTATTCCTAATCTCGCATTTCCTGGCATGATCCCCCATTGGAAACCTTCAGTTCTGATAGCATTCGATGACCTTTCTTTTATTATTTCTCCATGGTGCTCTTTAGTCCCCAATAGATTCTAAAATTGGGATTTGCCTTCCTGGAAAGCCAGACACTTGGGATGAATGACTCATGAGCCTTGGCATGTGGCTCCAACAGCCCAGGACACAAAGACAGTACCTTCCCCCCCTCCACACACAGTGGATCTAACAGTAGGAAGTATTATTTTGCAGGGCTGTGCTCAGTGATTTCCTAGAAAAGCAACAAAAATGCCACATGTGTTTGTGTTTCCATGTGAATTCAGCACAAGGAAATCCACACAGGCCAGATGCGGTTTAAAAATTGTAGGTGTTGTGAACCTCGTGTCTGCATAATGTCTTGCCCTTGGTATGCAGTAAACATTCCACATCTTTAGGGGAAACTCCCACATAGCCAGGAGAAGGAGGGCTTTTAAAACCCAAGATCCTAACTTCAGCGCAAAGGCACGAGCGGACAATAAATTTCACATCTGCAAAGGAAGTGTCCAATTTCACTCAGTTATTTTGATATGCTACTTTAGTGAAGCCATTGTGCAATAGCAATCATGGGCGGAACAAAAGGAAAAAAATGGCTTGGTGACATAAACTCTGAAGAGGAAGAGAGGCCTTAGAGTTAAGGTTCTGCCAGTGACCAGGTCACACTGCAGAACCCAACAGAGCCAGATTTCTACCCAGCTTGACAGTTCACAATCAGAGCTTTGTTTGGGGGGAAAAAAAAAAAAAAAAATCAGCTCTTATCTCGCTACCAAAAAAGTCAATGGATACACCAGAGCACTCGGCTTGGAGCACAGTACGGAGCAGTTGCAAATTGTATCCTCCATGTCAGAAGGATGCTGGTGGGTTTACCCATCTAGGATAGTTTTTTGCCTGTCACATGGGACCATAATTGCGTGTGTTTTGTCACTCTGCCATCCCTCTCCAAGATAAGGGCAGATGTCCCAATATTGCTTCCCCCCCAATTCCATAGAATGCCCTCTGTGGTCAAGAGCCCCTCCCCAGCTTTTCTGGAGCCCCTTTCAGTACCAGGGGCTGCTCTAAGGTCTACCCAGTGCCTTCTCTTCTCCAGGATGAACAACCCCAACTTTCTCAGCCTGGCCTCATAGCAGAGGTGCTCCAGCTCTCAGATCATCTTCGTGACCTCCTCTGGACTCGCTCTAACAGCTCCACATCCTTCCTGTGCTGAGGACTCCAGATGGGTCTCATCAGAGCAGACAGGGAGAACCACCACCCTCGACATGCTGGCCACCCTTCTTTTGATGCAGCCCAGGACACAGTTGGCATGTCCCTCAGATTATATTGTTCCCCTTCGACTTTTTCTTCTGCTGAAGAAAAACTCAGATTTTGGTTCAAGTCTGAAGCAAGACTGAAAATTTAACATTACCCCAAACACGGTAGGGAAAAAAAAAGAACCGAATGAAAGCTTTTCCCAGCAGAAGAACCTGCTTCTTGCAGTAAAATGGCCTGTGCCGCCTTTCGGAGCACGACAGCCTCGGAGAGATCTGCCCAACCCACTTCACATGCACAGAATGACTGAACACACCCACGTCCCTTCACAGCAGGGACCCAGCAACTGTGAGCTTTAGTCCTTTTTGGGAAATAAGGATACAGCATTCTCCTCAGATTCATGTCGCATACATCGTATATATAGAAACTTCCATACGTCAGCACACAGCAGCTCTCCAGGCCAACCCCGAAGCAGCACACACCTCACCACTCCACCTACACATCAGTTCCAAAGGGCAGAACAATTGTAAAAGGTACAGGAGCTCCAAAGCTGCTAGAGACCTGTGAGATGCCAGAGCTCCTCCAATTTCCCCACGCATACAGACAACTCGGACACTTTGGTCCAAGAAGAGCAAGGCACCAGAAAGGTTTCCACTGGGGGATGTGATACCACATACCTCTGAAAGAGAAGTCGTGGGGAGAAACATGATTTGGGGAATGAAAAAAAATAAAGAAAGAGCCATGAAGTCACTTGTATTGATTCCAGACCCAACCTTGTAGATTAATTATGGGGGGAAAAATAGGTATTGACAGCTCGATGTTGACAGTTATTAGAACAAAGCAGGTCGAGCGTGATCTTTAGAGGAAACAGCTTCTGATAGGGTCTTGGTGCTACGTTTCTTAGGTAACTGGACTCCAGCCAAACCATCTGGCTCTTCTGCATTTCATTCTAACAAAGAGGACTTTATAAAGCCTGGAAGAAAATCCTGCACACAAGAAACATAAGAATCCTGCTCAGAAACGTGCCATTCCAGGAGAAATTTGATATATTTCAGAAGGATTTAGAGTTAGAGGAAAGAAGGCAGGGAAATCAAAAGGAAAAAATGGAAAAAAAAATGTAATACCTGAGAAAAAAGGAGGACAGCCCCTGCATTGTGATGCTGAGACATGGTTGCAGTATTTGATCCTATGTAGGAAATAAGTACTAAAACAGAAAACCACTTTCTCCTAGGGTGGAAGAAAACAACAGTGTCAGGGTCACAGTTCCCAAGACAGTATCTTTGCTCAGTTTAGAAGGGACCAGCCCGAGAGGGTAGCTTGCCTGCCTCCTTTCCATCAAAATTAATGAAGAGCTCTTTAAACCTGTACACAAAGGCTTCCTCTGATGTAGAAGCACCCATGAGAAATCGCCCGAGCCTGAATCACAGCCTGTTCAGCCACCAAGGAAAAACACAGGTCTTCATCAGAGTCCCTGCACCTCTTTCTGCTTAATCCACTGCCTTTAATCTCGGTAGCTAAAGTGAAATTATATTCATAAGGACATCCATTGTGAGGAGCAAGAATGTAACTCTGTCCTCAGCATCTATTCACTTCTGGCAGTGCCAGCACACACAAACTCCAAGTCTGCCATGACCAACCTGTGTTGAGCTGACAACCACAGAATATTTGGCAGGGAAAAGGGATAATTAAGGTTGTCAGCAGATGCTCCTAATCTGCTCTCCAAGGTAGGTGGGAGCTTATTGACAAATTCCTTGAGTTCAGATGAATATCAGAGGAGTTCCTCCCTGTCTCAGGCCAGCCAAGTGATCTGCCATGTCCTGCACAGCTAAGTAACACGATGGAAAAAGAGAGAGAGCACCTCTCCTCACCACCTCCATTGCTTATATTCTCCCATCAAACCTGTCAAGTATCAAGCAAGCTTATGTCCACATCAGCTAATTAAGGTTACAGAGGCCTGGATTTAAGGAAGAGAAAAAACCCAAACATGCTAAAGGTTGCAAGCAACCAATGGGAACAGAGTCTGGAAAAGTCAACTTCAAACTGGCCAAGAGCTTTTCCCCAGTGTAATGTTTCTGGAGTAAATGAGCCAGTAAACAGCAAACTAAGCTGATGTGCACCATATAACAGAAACCTGCCAGGGGAAGACTCTCCAATTCCTTGCCTGCATGGACACAGAAACGGAATATGAAGACTCTGGTTTTGGTCCTGGCAACTGCTTTGGTTGAAGGAGTTTTGGGTCCTGCCATTGTACTTTGCTGGGAGGAGATGCTGCGTTATTGCCCCCAGGCTTGGGAGAGGGACAAGCCACCCCTTCCTTCTGTGACGATGGCAGCAGGAAGGTGCAGCAGAGCTCACAGCTCTGCCTGTCCTTCAGCTTCCTCACTTTGCAGCCCGACACTTCAGCTGGCCACCAGGGATGGCGGGTTCACCACAGCATGCCTAAGGAGGCTCACTGCCCTTCTACCTGCCACAGACTACCTTCACGCAAAAAAAACCCTCCCCGTAGAGCATACTATCATTTGCCTGGTGGATTTAGGGCTTTGTAGGTCTAAAAGAAACATTGCGGTAGAAATAAAAGCAAGAAATCTGGTATCTGCTTGAGGGATGCGGTGAAAAGGTAACGTAGGTCTCTAGGCAGGTACGTGTGCTCCAAACAAAACCAAGTCCAAAGTTACCACTCGCAAATCAGGGTTTCCTGAACCGTACATGGAAATCAAAGCCAATTTACGAAAATCAAAGCCAATCTGTCTGCAGAGGTAACCACATTATCTGCGAGGAGCTGAACTCCAGAGCTCAGTGATGCTCCCAGGGCATAACCAAAGGACACGGCTTTGGCGCTTATCTTGTAACTTCCATGGGGTGATTATAAACCCAGTTGGTTGGATTTGTACGTGCCAGCTGGCCCTCTGGAGGTGAATGGGTGGGATCTTGTCAGCAATATCAGCCGAGAACACAGATTTAGCTCCAGAGGAACAAGCAAGCAAGCATTTGGGCTGTGCTGCCTCTAGGCTTGGAGCAGTTTCAGCCAATCCCCCCAAGCAGTAGGAAGTGTCAGAGTCCAGCTCAGCAGAGAGAGCAAACATTTGAGCAAAGCAATCCCAGGAATTGAGGCAAAAGGACGGCATAGCTGGTATTAGAGCAGAGCAGGAAACAATGTTATCATCCTAGGAGAATGTGGTATTTTGCAATGTTTGCCTGTCCAAAAGCAGTGCAAAAAGTCTTACTAAGAGCTTTTGGCAACCCAAGTTGGTTTGTTTTTTTTTTTTTTTAAAGGTATTATTTCAGCCATTCAATCTCTACAGCCCTCCCTCCCCAGTTTCTTCTTAAATTTAAAGGACAGAAGAACCATTTTAACTCATAATTTTTCAGTTTTCTCAGGGTTAAACAATACAATCCAAAAAAACAAACCAGTCCTAACTCCCACAGGCATCTCCCTGCCCAGGGTATCACCTGCATCCATCAGGTTCTGCTCTTCCTGACCAGCGACACCACTTCTGCACCCACCTGGAGGCAGGGCCCCCCCCTGCTCGGCGAAGGGGATAACTGGCTAGGAAAACACTCACAAGAACAAGCAGGAGTTGTGGGCTTTCTGCTGAGACAAAGCCAGGCAAGCAAGATCTGTAACACAGCTGAAAACTACTCAGTAGTTGTACATCTGGAGCTTTGCTATTGCACCCAAATCCAGAGCTCCGGCAGCTATTAAATGCCCATGAGACCAACCAAGGAATTTAATATCAAGGAGGGCTCCCCCTGCCCAGGGAGGCAATTCTGCCTGCTGCCAATGCTCATGCTCTTTCCTCTCAAGCCTCAGGGCTGGGGCTCTTACCACAGCAATTTCTCCATAAAGAAAACAAATTTCTCTGCATCCCAACCCCAGAGACAAAAGTTAAAACCTATTTACCCTAAAGATTAGTCACAGTAAGACAAAAATAAATTCAAAGCTGCGGGGTGCTGAGGGCCCCAGCTCAGGGTTGCTGGGTCCCTGTGAGCCACAGTAGTTGGAACAGAAATTAGAAGACGAGAGCATTTGACCCAGAAATACATTTTACTTTTTCTTGCACATAGTCCAGAATCTGCAAAGTAAGTGCAAAGCTGCAGAATGACTGTTCTCATCCCAGCCCTGCTCCAGGAGATGAACAAGGAAGCTGAAAGATGCACCAGCATCAACAGAACACGAAGGGGTACAGGTGCTTCAAACACACAGGGGTTAAAATCCAGCATGCACCAAAGCACAGTGCTGGATCAGAGCTCCTGACCTTCTCTCCACAAGCCACGGCTGCCAGGGTAGCCCTCTCCAAATGAGATTTCCACCCTATTCGTTTTGACACCAGAGCCCACAACCTTGGGAAAAAGGGGGGGTGGGAAGATCAAAGCTCTGCAAGCCCATAATATTTTATTAGTTCCTTCCATTTGACACGCATCAATACCTCACTGGGAAATAAGCCCCCTCTTGAGAGCTGCTACCTTTTCGTTGTAGACTTTGGCTTGCGAGCAGCCGCTGTTGTGCGCCTTTATCAGTTATTTGTTCCATCTGAATGAGTTTTGGCTCCTCATTCACAAACCAGCCCCTTTCTCCTTGAATTGGAGGGCGAGGAAGGGGGAGGGATGGAGGAGGATCTCAGCACGCTTCTGTCATCTTTCACATGCCACTTGGTGCCTTCTGCATCAATGGAGACCTCGGGAATCCTGGGGCTTTGTTCTCTTCTGCACAGGGGCTTTTCCTGCTAAAATAGCAGGTAGCAGCAATAACCCTGAGCACATAGTGATCCAAATTAATCTGCTGGGGCAAGAGAAAGATGCAACATGCTGCTTTAGAGAAAGAAAAGTGCTTCGAGGGAGCTGAGGAGAGGAGGGGAAAGAGCCAGATTTCCTGAACACCTCTGACTAAGGCGGAGCAGAGGGAGATTTTCATAATGGAGAAAAATGCCCTGTTCCACTATTACTGCGATGCAAACAGAGGAATTTGAAAGCTTGATTGCGCATTCTGCCAATGGATAAACTCAATAATTTGCTGTGCCTATGGAAACAGAAGGGCTCCTAAGCATCCTTGGCCCTTTTCCTCCAAAAGCATTGCAGCAAGCGCTATCCTGCATTCTTCAAAGCTCCGAGGTCCCTTCGCAAAGGTACGGCTGGGAAAGACTTCAATAGCCCCGACCTTCATCATCATAGAATCACCAGGTTGGAAGAGACCCACCAGATCATTGAGTCCAACCATTCCCATTAATCACTAAACCATGTCCCTCAGCGCCTCGTCCACCCGTCCCTTAAACCCCTCCAGGGAAGGGGACTCAACCACCTCCCTGGGCAGCCTCTGCCAGTGCCCAATGACCCTTTCTATGAAAATTTTTTTCCTAATGCTCAGCCATACTGAAGGCATCTTAATATGTTCAAGTTTGTTGAGTATCTACTTTCATTTAAAAATAAGAAAAAAATCAACAAACCAGACCCCACTGAATGGAATCAGTCCAAGTACTCAAAATCACTTGCAAAATAACTCCTGGTTTTAGGAGGGTTTGACCTTATTTCACCAAAATCAGGCTCCTTGCCTGAGCATAGGCTCAAGCAAATCAAGAGAAGCTTTAGTCCCAAAGCCTCCCAAGACACCAGACCCAAGCAGGTCAGCCTGCCCAGGGCACACATCCCTCAGTTCATAGGTGGTGCATGCAGATACGTGCTCCCATCTGTGATTTTCATACACAGTGAATGATAAGCCCGCTCTTTCCTCATTAGAGCTTTCATTAACGCACTGTTGGTGACTCTACATGAACAGTGCCCACTGTGCTCAGCACCACACTGGGCAACGGCTGGCTCAGAAAAGGAAATTGCTTTCCTGCTCCTTCACCCTGGCGAAGGCTGCCTGCACACATCAGCTGCTGCTTTCCTCTGACTCATATTGGCCCATCAATTCCATCAGCAGAAAACAAGCAAGCAAACTTGTGCAAGCTTTCTGAGTATCCTGCAGACCTCAGAGCAGCATTCTGAGCCGCAAAGCGATTCAGATGAAGCATTTTGAGCCGTCTCCGACCTACAGTGCACCAGCCGCAGTCTCATCTCGGAAGAATAGCTGGCTGGCCTGAACATCAGAGTGGATTATTGTCCTGAGAGTGCAAAGTAAGAGATGAGGCTGCTGCGCGTCATTAAACAAACAGATGGAGAGACAGCCCCAGAGGCTCAGACAGAGCCTGATGCTTTCTGGCTCTGAGAGCGCTTGTTCCAGGAGCAGGAGTGGCTCCAGAGTGCTCTGTGAAAGGAAAAGATGCGGTCATGGGCTGCAGCCTCAGAAGTTCGAGCTAATTGATGACGGAGAACAGAGGCAAGATGGGGATAAAGGCCTTTTCGTTATAAGCAGCTCATCCAGAGTGAGCATTGTCCTCAACTCCAGTGCACAAGTTCTGAGTGACTCCAAACTGCCTAGAACAGGTTCACAAGTGCTTCAGTGACAGGAGAGCTGCTGTGATCACACCAAATACCATCAGGTATTCAGATTTAGCCACTATTTTGGGTACCAGAAGCTCCAGGCTTTCAGGGTACGTGTTTCTTAGAGTTTTGCTTTGTAAGACCAACACATTTTAAAGATCATTTCAAAAGAGATAAGTGTAAATTACAGCTGTATTTGTAGGAATGTCTCCATGTCTCATTAGAGTTCATCTGTATTTATATACCTGTAACAAATAGCACAGTACTTCGCAAACACGGCATCACTTCCACTTGGTACAAAACCGCTGCAGCTCTATCAGCATTAGGACAACTGAATGACTTGGTACGGCACCTCTGGACATCCCAGCACCTTTCTGAGCTGCCACAACACACTTCGTGCTTTTCCTCTCCATCTTTCCTTCCACTGTACGCTTGCTCAACAGCACGAGCTCTCAGTCGTAGCATGAACGCACACACAAAGCACTATCTCATCCACCTATCCACTTCTTGGCAGCTTTCATAAGGCTTAGAAACCAAGTGCTCTCTCTGGGATGGCAGCAAACTTCTCATGGAGTTGTTCCGGCTGACTTTACGCTAAGCTGGTATTAATATCAGGCCCTTTATCTCCATTTCTGAAAAAGGTTCCAAGCATTAACAGTTTCAGTAATGATTCATGGGCTTAGATTCCTAAACCTTTTGAGAACAGGAAATTAAAGCCAAGACGAACAATACCCACAGATTAAATATATTTAGCTGCTGTGCTTCTTGTTGAGAAACTCAGAGCTGTTTGGTGGCGCTTTTCATGTGGCTGCTCCATGTGGAAATGATGGCAGCTTGCATCTGAAGTCAAAATGGGAAACTACAGAAGGGATGCAGGAAGACATTTGGTTGTTTTCCTTGTGCTTTCTGCTCTCCAGCAGAGCTCCTTCAGGCAGGAGCTTCTCACTGGCCTCCTCAGCACCAGATAAAAATAACTGAAGGAAACGCCCCACATTACACCGTAGGGCCCAAGCCATGAGGGAGGGCAACCGCACTTCTGTGGGCAAGTTCTTCCATAAGGAAGACTCTGGAAATGTTTGCAGAAGTAGGTCATGTTTGCTCCAGGCAGGCAGCAGCAGACAAAAGCTGATCTCCACCACGTGCCGCTGCAGCAGTTGCTCCCTGGGAGAGAACCAGCTCCCAGCACCTACCTCCATTTTTTGGGCTGAGCCGTCCTTTTCTACATTTCACCCATGACTGTGTCGAGTCAGGAATCAAAAGCATCCCTCAAAGCCCTGGTTCAGTGCCCTGGCTATTAGATCCCTGCTCCTCTGCTCTCTCAGGGCAGCTTGTTGACAGCTATTTCATACAGCCGAGGATCCCAGCGCTTTGTTTTTCCCTACTTCATTAGCTAAACAAACAATGACACCATAGAAAATACCACCCGGCTCGTCCGTCTGGGAGACGCAAACCCATGCAAACTATCTTGGAGACAATTTTAGAAACAGGCTGTGCCTCTGCCAAATGCAAGCTCTTGGATCAACGTGGGGGCTGAGCACTCAGCTCCAGTTCTTGGAGAGCCAGCAGCACGCTGAGCTGAACCCCCTGCGAGAGCAGCTCTGGTGGGAGCTCGTAAGGACAGAGAGCGGTCATTGAGACACCAGAGAACTGGGCTATAATACTACGAAGGCTTCCAATTAAAAGGTAGTTGATGATCAAAATATCAGCAGCAAGCAATTCTTTGGGAATAAATTTTAGTTACAGATCTTACCTCAAGCTTGAACTTTTAACAGAAGACATTATAGGGACATTTGAGGCAAACACCATGAAGTTGACTGTCTGCATGGGAGACAGATTTCCCTGTAACTTTCAGCACCAAGTGATTAAACGTAAGCTGCCACAGGAGACCAAGACCGAAGCGAAACACAAGAAGAAAGGCATCTGTGCACACAAGTCCCTGTGTGCAGCCTATTCAACTCATTCGTGCATTTGGCTTGGGCAACAGGCTCACATCCTTCCAATAAAAGTCACCCAGGAGCACAGAAGTTCAAGGGAGGTGGCAGTCTGCTAAGGTGACCCCATGGGCAGCAACAGCCTTGGCAAGGAATGAAGTGGTTTCAAGTAAGGTCAGTCTAGTGGCACTGATGCTGCTGGAGAGGCGGAGGAGTGCTCTTCAAACCATTGACTGGAAGATGAGAGGACCATACAGAACAAAGGTTCTTCTCAGTGTGCTTCAGGAGAAACGAGAGGTGAACTCCAGAGGGGTGAGGGCAGCAAGACTGAGCTTCACCCTGCAGCTGCATTGTCCCTGTGCCCCAGTCCTCACAGCGTTAACACTGTGTTTTCCCCTCCCCAAAACAAGGCAGCCAGGATTATGTTAAGCAGAATGCTCTTGTGGAGGAATCTGGTCTGATTTTTTTCACTGCTGAACACTTTGTCTTGCAGCAGCAACTATGTAAAGCAGCAGCACCCTCACCGTGACCACAGCCTGGCCCTGGGGCAGCTCTACAGGACCCAGGGCTCAGGGTAACACATCAGAATAAAGAACCCCAGCAGCCCTCTGCTCTACTGAGCAGGCTCAGACTCTAAAGGAATAAAACACGTCACACTGTGAAACCATTAGAGCAGAAATGCATGTTAGCAAGTTAAAAGCTTGTTCCTCACACTCAGCATCATCCCCTGCAGCTCCTGAGCTCTCCTAAGAGGAAACTCAGCTGTAATTCACCTGCATTCAAGGGCCCTAGGTAACATTATTCTCCTTCCCTTTGCAAGGCATATTGGAGACCTCCCTGGGCCTTCAGCACAAATACTGACAGGGCACTCAAAGCACACACAGATGCAGGAACCCCCTTGGTGCTGGGTTCTCTGCTTCCCCATGACGGTGCTTTCGCTCTGAGCACAAGGTAGAGGAATCAGAGAAGCTCAGGGAGTTTTACCAGACCAAAACCATTTGCACAGCACTGTCAGAAGCTGAGCCTAATCAGGTAACGGCTCTCCCCCAACCACAACTCCGTACCAAAGATCAAAGTCACAGCAAAGGCAGAGTTCCCTCAGCCAATGGGCAAGCCAGACCCTTGCAGGTTTCCTTACAAAGTGATGAGCTTGCAGCAATGAGCACAGAACAACTCCATCAATGTCCACCTCATCCTCCCTCCTCTTCCACAATACCCATGTCCTCAGCCAGTCACAGACATCATTTCTTCCTCCCATCCCCTAGCCACACCAAGGACTCCATGCACGGCCCGTTGCTACTTGGGAACGGACCTGGGAGCGGCACAGAAGAGAACATCTTTGCAGACCACAGCTGCTCCACCACTGCTAGTGCTATTACCATGTGCTAGGTTTGGGAAAACCACCCCATCCCCAAACCTTTAGGCAAACTAAACTCCCCTTCCCAAAATGCAAGCAGCGCTGCCCACCAATTTGAGAGCCAAGAACACCAGAAGAGCAGAGCGTTAGAGGTGGCTGTCCCAAAGCAAAGTGGCCAAGACACAACTGAGGTCATGTCTGCCACGGGGAGCTAATTACATACAAAGATACTTAACACAGACAGATAGACTCGCACATTCCTGCCAGGGTAGCAGAGCTGCTGCCTAGCCCAGCCCCTCCTCACCCATCCTGCTGAGCAGTTTGAGCTGCCTCCCTTCTTCCAGAGACCCACTGCTTTTAGGATAAACCAAACACTCCCTAATCAGACAGCAGACTAGCACACTGCAGCTGGTGAGCACAATAACATCACACTTACCACCACTCCATGGCCACTATCGCTCCTGACTCCAGTCAACTCAGGGGAAGCAGCACCAGCTCCCAGCCAAACACAAGCCCTCTCCTCCTTTCACGGCTGCTGCTTTATGCTTGACACTTCAATTTGCTTCCAATCCTTGTCCTAAATTAAACCTCAACTCAGTTCAGGTGTCAACCCAGCTGTGCCCAGTCTTCCCAAAACCTCCCAGTGCCAAATTTCCCAGTACCCTGCTGATTACTCAGCCTCCTGTGTCTCAGAGTTAACTCAAAACACATGTCCCAGGACCCCTTTGCCTTAACAAGCACCACCCTGCATCAGCAGAAGGGTGCAGAATTAGTGCAGGGAGCTGATGATAAGGCAAGAGTTTGCAAGCGAAAGGCAATAGCCCAGGTGGCACTAAGCAATGGGTTGACTATGGCAAGGCTGGTTTCCTCAAAGCCTGATGTAGTCCAGCTGCTTGGGCAAGGTCAATTCACCCAAAGCCCGCATTTTACATAAGGATTTTTGACATTTTCAGTTGGAAAACTGGAACAGAAACCACCTGTTGTGTGCTCTGGTACAAAGCCTGAATTTTCTTATTTTCAAGGTACATTTGAGTTGTTTGCTTTTGACAGTTTTCTAGGAAAAACCAGAACGGAAATGTGAAGAACCACATTTTGATGGCCTCAATTATCTTTGTGATGCACTTCACCAGAAGTTTGTTTCCCTTTGCTTTCAAGAAAAAAAGAGGAAAAAAACTCAGAACTTGCCAAATTCCCTATGAAAGAGAAAATATGGCTTTTAACTGCCTTTTAAAAGATAACTTTCACACCCAAAGGGCAGAGAGCTCTGCCAGGACTGGGTCTTTGTGCATATTTTGGGGAGGTCCTCACTGCTTCAGAGTAGAACAAAGGTGTGTTTGCAGGTGGTGGTTCCAGATACTTGCAGTGTCCTTTGATTGCTGATGTAATGTGACCCTGGTGGAAAGTCAAGGGTCAGCCCAGCTAAATTAATGGAAAAAACCCAAGCTTCTGTTCCTGATGCAACAGTTGAGAGGGAGGTTTGACATCCACTTCTCTCAAACCCAGCCCTGACTTCCATTCCACTTTTAAGCCTCGCAAACACTTCGCAATCTCCTCCTCCGGTGACAACTCACTCCTTGAGAAAGGACAAGGGCACTTGTAATGGTCTCTGGTTACTCTGGGAGGAGTCCAGCAGGCTCTGTGCACTTCTCCATCCACCCCCACTGGATACATGCCTCCCGGGTATCGCCTTTTCTTGAACATTAAAAGTTTTGGACTCATGCTCAGGTTTACCAGAGGGCAGACGAAGGGAGCTGTGACTTGATTTGGGCAGGGGCTGGACTTGTCCCTTGAGGTTCACTCTGACCTCAAGCCTTGGCATCACTTCACATTTTTCTTTCACGTTCCCAGAGGACTTACTCAATGTGAAACTGATGAAATCACCGCACCACATTTTCCTCTGATCTATCTACTGTCTTCTACTGCCCAGCACCAGCTTCTGCAGAAGCAGGGTAACATTTTGAGGGAAGAAACAATTCTACCTCATGCAGACGTTACACAGGAACTATATAAAAATCATTGAGGCCAAGAGAAACGCAAAAACATGGTACATTTGGTATCAGCTGTAGAGAGATATTTTTATATATTGATTTGATAGAATCATAGAATGGTTTGGGTTAGAAGGGACCTTAAAGATCATCCAGTTCCACCCCCTTGCCATGGGCAGGGACACCTCCCACTCAGGAGGTTGCTCCAAGCCCCATCCAACCTGGGCTTGAACACCTCCAGGGATGGGACATCCATGACTTCCCTGGGCATTTTCTGGAATTAGTGGTGCTCTGAACAGATATTTTCTAGTGCAGGACAGCCAAGGCAGAGCTTCTCCAGCCGTGCCTGCTGGCAGAAGAGGTTGGCTCGCTTTCCCACTGACTCCCTGCACTTCCCCAGCCAGGCAGGGATGAGACCTGCAAGGCCATTTGGCACCGGGCAGCTGCGAAGGATCTTCAACAGCCTCATGTGTAAGATGAGATGCCAGCACATGAAAGGACCAGCAGATGTTTAGACAGGAAAAAGTTCTAAAAGTCTACCTGAATTCAGGAACTTCAGAAATGTGCCTAGTTTTGAAGAGTGGTGATAATCCAGCAGGATTTGCGTAGAGCCACCGGGAGAGGTGCGAACAGGCTCTAAATACAATCCTGCATGCCTGAATTTTAAGCACTCCAGTTGGATCCTTTTGGCAGTACAGTGACAATCTTGGCATAATCACTCCCACAGTTGTCTGCAATTAACAGTTGTCACATTCAAGCTTCCTTGCGTTCATTAATGTCCAGGCCCTGCCTGACACCCCACTGAGGCTGCAAGTGAGACAGCAGAGTCGGTTAGATGTTTCGCAGGAGAAACTTCAGTCTCTCCTTTCCCATCATCCTTGACTATCCCCACTTTCTTTCTAGACTGAATAATGTCTTTTTATCCACTTGCTCAGGTTTTCTCTGTCAGCGCTACCAGCAATCACAGCAGTGGGTCAGACAAGCAATGTTGTCTTGGCATCTTTTCACACCCTGATCCCCACAGCTGTGAGGGTACCAGCATTTCCTAGTGCTGCAGCCCCTCGTATTATTTAGTATCTTCAGGTGGGTCCAAATCCACAAAGAAAAGCCAGACGGGGTGAGAGGCTGCCATTCTGATTCACTACGTACAGTCAATAAAGAGAGAAAGCAGAACCTGATTCATTATCAGCCAACATACAGGATTAGCTTTAATGACACAAGAGCATCTTCCAAGGAAATTCATGCAGAAGGGTGCTCCCATGCTAGGGAAATGGTACTTGCTGGTCACCAAGAGCTGCTGGCAGGGCTGGGACTGAACAAGAGACTTGGTCCAATTTGTGTCAACCACAAGGCCTTGGCTCTCAAATGCTGCTGTGAGTAAAGCAGCTTGGATTTTCTCTCTGGTAAGTAAGTTGGAGGAGACAGGGAAAGAGGGATGTCACATTCCAACTTCAAAATCTATTTAGAAAACCATATCCTCTTATCCACAAGGAGAGCAGAGGAAGATGAAGGCAGTCTTGCAGAGCTATTTTCCACCACCTTATAGTTTTATGATTTCCTTGGCTTTCTATAAAAGGTATTTTACTGAGAATCTTCATGCTTTCACAGGTCTTTCTCAGAGAGCTTCAGAAGCACAACTGCCAAGCCCACCCCTCTTCTCTGCTCCTCCTGTGCCACTAGCTTGGATACCTCAATAAAGAGCAGCAAGAAACAGAGGCAGCCTTATAGAAAATAGGATAGTAAAAAAACCTAGAACAACACATGCACAAGGAACTTTGTTTTCAGCCACTTTCAGTTCATTCCAGGCTGGCCTAGGCGAGGAAGTCCAAGATCTTCCAAGGCAGGAGCTCGGTGGTTCTATTGTTGACCATTAGCTGAGGTACTAGTTTAGCCCCCAAACAGCTGAGATTTGGTTGCTTGAACTCTTAGTTCTGTAGAGTCCTTGACCTGATGTACCCTAAGGCGGTTGCACCAGATTTTTGGGTTTTGTGATTACAGCCTGACCTTCAGGACTTCCTGGCCCACTCCTTCTTGAATCCCCTAGATTATGATCTTATATTGAAACTACTTCCATTAGCACCCTAAAATACTTATGCCAAAGCAGAAACTAATAATTTTTTTTCCACTGTTTTCACCGATTTTATGATCTCATATGATCTCACAAAGCTGTTCATGAAGCCTGCAGATGTGTTCGCACGAACTTCACTTGTGCAGGAGCAACTCAAAGATCAAAGACCTGAGATCCAACAGGCACTGTCGTGCATCCATGCTGGGAAAGGAAGAAACTTACAGAGAGACGATTACATGCATCCTATCCAGTCATTCCTTCCTTCTTTTGTTTTATTTGTCTGGTGAATTAAAATGATAGAATTAAAAACCAGCAGCTGCAGTTCAGAGAGGCCAATATCTTCTGTGGATGACTCACCCACTTGTGGGGTTTTTTGGGATGGGTTCCTGAGGAAATGAAAACATGTCAGTGTCTTTTTTTTCCTCTCGCTTCCTTACAGAATCAATTCACTGTTCTCCTGCTTAGATGCTGATGTGCATCTCTCTGGGTGCATCTACAGAGGCTACACAGGCTGCCTCTTCTCCTACCATCACGTAGACAGTCCACCACGGGAGTCCAGAAGGAGTAACAGTGGTGTCATATCACACCTGCTTCTGTTGTTGGTGTGAGAGAAGCGAGAGGGATGAAAATACCCAAGAGAAGGGCAGAGGCTGAATGAGATTAAGGCAATGAAGCGAAAGAAAGCACAGCCCTGAAGAAAGAGAGGCCATGTGGTGTTACGGTTAAGTGATGACAGGCAAGTGCCGGTTGATTTTTAGTGGAAGACCGCTGGGCACACCCAAGGCTGTGTATTACGTGGCCTCACAAGACCACGAGAAACTGAAATAAGGAAGTCAAGCTGTGCTTGCGAAGTCTCAGTTCCAGTTACTTCATAACACGCTTCCTCGTGGTGCCCTGCCTGCCAGATGGCACACTGCACAACCAAAGCAGGCAGTTAAATCAGAGAATTGTTTGGTTGAAAAAGGCATTTAAGATCATCATTTTAAGATGTTTAAGATGGTCGGACCCGATGATCCCATGGGTCTTTTCCAACCTGGTGATTCTATGATTCTGTGATCATTGAGTCCAACCATACCTGTCCACTACTAAACCATATCCCTAAACCCTTTACCTGCCTGTCTTTTAAATACCTTCAGGAACAGTGACCCAACCACCTCCCTGGGCAGCAGTGCCAGGTCCTGAGAACCCTTTCAGTGAAGAAATGTTTCCCAATATCTGATCTGAATCTCCACTGGCACAACTTGAGGTCATTTCCTCTCGTCCTAAAGAAAAGCAACAAAAATCCTGACCCCCTTAAAGTCACCTTGAGGTGATGGTGAAGAGCACAGCCAGGGTCAGGGACTTCTCCTCCCCACCTGGAGCAGGACAGCAAAAAGAATAGGGCAATGGGGAGGCGAACCCCATGAAATCATTGTGATAATGATAAATCAGTATCCAAGAGTCCCAATCCTTTTCTTTCATCCCTAGACAATCCTGGCATTTAAGAGCATTTGCCTGCTGAAAGAAGCTGGTTTGCCCTAGAGGTTCTCCTGCGCTCTGACACAGCTTCTGATGTGCATCAGATTGAGCCCTGGTGCCTCAGAGCTGACGCAGGATTGGCCCTCTGAGCATAGCAAGCTGGTTATAAAAGGAGCTGAACCTCCACTGCTGACAGATGCTGAGCTTTTCAGTTGTTCTATATTTTTAAAATGCTTTTGGGACTTATGGTCTAAAATGCTTCCCTTTAATTTCCTTAAAATCATTGCTGGAGCTGTTGATATCTCTGACACGTGTCAAACGCATCCTTTTCTCTGCTGCCTCTTTCTCCCCCTCTATGCAACACGTACAAAGATTTTAAAAAGGGTTTCAGATCAGCACTTCACTACCCTCCTCCACGCTTTTTTGAGCATTCAACACCTTTTTTTTTTTTTAAATTTAACCCCCTACCATAGCGCACCTAACGGAACACATAATTGTTTCATGTAGAGTTTCCCCAGAGAACTAGATAATCTCAATTTTTCTTCCTTAGGCAGCGTATAATCATGCAGTCTCCTGACTCTTTGTTTCTTTTCTTTCTTCTCCTATATTTTTTACTCCTCAATACTTGTAATAAGTTTTCCACCTTGTCTAGACATTTCTGACATACATTGCCGTTACTAATCTTCAGCCGCTGCAGCCAGTGGATGTAGCAGCTCTCCTCTTTCCAAAACTACCTCTTGGATCTCAACACTCCCTCCCAACAAAGCCCTTACTCCACCACCCCTCTGCCACCCCTTCCAGCTCTGTAATTTCATCTCATTGAGGGACTTTATTATTTTTTTTAAACATTGTGACTCTTACCTGATTAGGGTGAAGGTTCTCTTTTAAATAGAATCATAGAGCCATTGAGGTTGGAAAAAACCTCTAAGCTCATCCAGTCCAACTGCCAGCCCAGCCTGACAAATCCTGTCCCCAGGTGCCACATCTACATTTTTTCTGAACCCCTCTAGGGATGGAGAATCCACCACTTCCCTGGGCAGCCTCTTCCAGGGCTTCACCATACTTTCAATGAAGAAATTTTTCCTAATATCCAATCTAAACCTCCCGTGGTGCAACTTGGGGCCATTTCATCTTATCCTATCACTCATTACTTGGGAGAGGAGACTAACAACCACCTTGCTGTGACCTCTTTTCAGGGAGTTGTAGAAACGATAAGGTCTCCCCTCAGCCTCCTCTTCTCCTAGCTCAACAATCCCTTTTCCTTCAGCCACTCCTCATAACGATCAACAGCTTAGGATACTACACAAATGCTACAATACTAAAATACTGCAATACTATTAGGTAGTAGTATTGGAAAAAACTGGAAAAACTCAGTTTTCCATAGGTAAAAGGCCTTGTGTTCCCACCCCCAGTTTGAGTGAGTCTGGTCCTTCAGCTCAGACAAAGACAGAAGTGAGTTTTTGTTTGACGCTGGCAGGAATCTCATTCCTGCTAGTTAGTCCACAGCTTCCACCGAACCATGGAAAGCAGAAAGCAAAATTATTTGCAATCATTATATTTGCAATCAAGTATTTGAACTATGTAAATAAAATTACCTTGGAATGAGTTCATATCCTCTCAAATCCAGCTTTTCACCAACAATCCAGCAAATATGTTCCCTAACAGGAATGTTTGCTGAGACAATAAATGACATTTTTTAGTCCTTTGTTCAAAGTAGCATTGAAATACGTAGTGGTGAGTATTTACCTCTCCTACCTGATCATCAGAATGACCCTCATCCACTTGGAGATTAGGAACATACCATGTAGCCAATGCGTCCGAACACCAAAAAAACTTTAAATCCAAGCAACAGATTTGAAGAACGTGTTTGCACACCCTGAGAAGTCCCTAGTACCTGCACCAACAATAACCTTATGAAACAACCTTCGAAGGAGGTGAAGAAAGGATGAAACAGCTTAAAAAGGGTGCTGATCTTTCTTTTGAGAAACACCAGCTGGAACTTATTTTTGAGGCTACCTGCTGGAGGATCTGCACTTGCTCCTTACTTTGGTAAAACATCTGTGAGGCAGCCTCCGCTGCATCCCTCCCCTCTGATCCCAGGTGAAACGACCCAGGATTGTATCCAGGTGAATAGGATTTGGGAAGCCTTGGCTCATAATTTCATTCATCCCCAGTGTTACAGCTGCATCATTTCATGGAGCTAAGCGGGGGCTGTTCTGCGACAGGAGGCAGCGCGAACTCAACCAATGCAGCACCCAGAAAACTCTGGTGGCTCAAAACAACACGCGGATAGGACGATCAAGGGAGATACTTATCTAGCTGAAGAGAGGAACAAACCCAACGTGGTTTAACATGAACTGCTGCACAACCAGCACTATCCATAAGCATCATTTGCTGCTAAAAGCCCAATGGCCAGGGCCTTGCCGTGATGCCTGGGCTGTTATTGCACCATATGAAATCTATTTTCTTAATACTCTTCTGTGTGAAAGCTGCTTCCTCAGTTGGCAGCTCCAATCTGCCAGAACGTTAATGAGAAACTCACGAAGAGCATCAGGCTAATGCAGAAGCGCTAATGAAGATTAATCTCTCCCCAGAGAGGAAGACATGCCTTCTCAGAGACCTAGTGCACCGCAACAGTGTTTGGAGGGTCAAAAGTGAGTCAATGGAAGCTAATTAATAGCAAACCTCTCTCTTAATTAGAGTGTTGTGAAGGGATTTCAAACAAGCTCCTTGGTCCATTCTAGCTGTGGGATTCCCAAGGTAGGACCCATGAGCAATGCAGGAATTTGATGGCGTAACTGGGCACGGGTCTCTCATGGGGAAATAAGCAGAGAAAGGTGGACTGGGGTGGCCTGGGCTTCATTCCCTGACAGCAACTAGAAATCTTGGGTTTTGAAGATGTGTGGGATGACCTTCTGGGTAAACAGAGGATGGGACCTCAGTAGGTTCCTGCCTGCTCACTAGGGCAGCAGGTGATTTCTGGTCAGGCTGAGATTTCTCTCTTAACAAATTCTTGGCACCCTCCAGCAGCCTTTGGAGTTGGTTCTGCTACAGTACAATTCCCCGATACATAGTTTATTGCCAAAGGATGAGACATTTCTACATTACTTCAAGGTATGACCTTATCAAGCCTGTCGAAGGGAGTGTCATCAAGGGATGTTACCTACATATGCATCACTACTGGCCTTAAAAGCTCCTGAGAACAGAAACAGCATGGGAAGACCCTGAAACACTGGAGAGCTTTGCCATGGGTATGTGATTGGGTTCCCAAACCCAATGCTTGCTTCCACTGTGGCCTCACGTTGTCTTCAGCCCCTTGCCTCAGCTCCAGGCCCACCACGTGAAGGCACTTTGGAGGCAGCATCCCTGGTTACGCTCCCATTTCTGGTGCTTGTGTCTCTGCACTGCCCCATACAACACGCCAGGCCTTCAAGACATGAGCATCACACCCATTTGAAGTAGATGCTTTCATTTCTCTTTTGTCTGCCCTGGGTAAACCCACTTAACATAGAAAAAAAAAAAGCAAACCATTCCCCTGGGTCATCTCTGTGGTGAGAGGGTGAAGTGGAGGAGAAAGCACCAAGCTTTGCTGTTCTACATGAGCCATAAAGCAGTGAGCACTTAGGATTCGTGTCTTGCCTGGCTGGAGCCCAAGTGGAAGCGAATCCTCTGCAAGGCAGGGCTGTCCTGCCAGCTCCACGGTCTCGCAGAGGGAAAACATGCTGGAGCTACAGAAAAATCCATGACTTTGCACGTCTTTGCAAGGAGGCATTCAGAGAGGTGACTGGCACTGAAACTGCCCTACTTACCACAAAAGCAGCGACAGTGCCACCAGCGCAGCAGGGGACAGACTGACTCCAGGCCTTGTTTCAGTCCTTGTATTCCAACTGGAGCAGGCTGTGCTGCCAGCAAGAAAACGGGATCCTTTACGAGATCAGAGGTACATGTCTCCTACTACGCCTTCAAAGCTGAGCCAACAGCTCTGCGACTGCATTTAACCCTGGCTCAGCTGACATCCACAGCACTAGTCCTTGCACCCTGTCCACGCGAGGAAAGAAAGGGGAAGGGGGACAGAAATCAATGGGCTGCAAAGATTTCCAGTGGCTGCTGCAGCTGGGGACACGGCAGCACGTTCTGCTGGAAGCATCAGTGTCTGGGTGAGGACTTTGACACACAGCTCCCCTTCGAGAAATGTGCAGCTTTACTGCTGGATAAACAGGAGTCACCTCACATGCCAGCAGAGCAAACCATCCTAATCCTGTCTGACCTCTCACGTGGCACTAACCGCGTGCCCTCTTGAATTTTAAGCGGGGCAGTGCCATTGCCTCTCCAAGTGGTGTTAGCAAGGACTATGGGACAGAGCTGCCACCCTCAGAACACACTGCGGGCACCACTGTTTTGGGGCCAGAGTGCTCTTCTCTTTCCCACCCTTTGATGAGCATCTTAATTCCTCCTGCTGGGCTCAGGGTGAGTGGAGGACTGAAGTGAGCATTAGCAGAGGCTGGTGCAGGCTGTAGGTCTCTATTTTGAGGCGTTCTGTCCCTTTTGCTAGGAATATGCTGCTCACACACACAGGGGAAACCCTGCTCTCTTAATACCTGAATAAAATGCCTTGGGTATTCTGCTAAGCTGAGCATTTAAAGGAAGTATGTACCCACCTCCCACTGATAGCAGAAGAACTTAGGCACTTGATTTTGCTAGGCTCCTTCGAAAACTCTGTGTTTCAATGCTCAAAGGTCTGCTCTAATTAGCCAAATAATTGCTCGTGTCATGTCTGTGCTCTTCAATGATTGGCAGTAGAGCTAACTTACACTGATTCACCTTCTTCTGACTCACAGTCATTTATTTGCACTTTTTCCAGACCTGGGAGCTGAAAGAATGACACACGTTTTCCATACATTCACAAGAGAATTCATAAACATCACGAATGCATGACTTCATGTCCAGCCATGCCAGGTTCTCCTAACTTCCCAACCAAACAAAATCAACCAGATCTCTTCTGAGAAGGGTTGATTGCTAATGAAAAAGCAGCAGGGGATTGATTTCAGCTTCCAAATTCAACTCTCAACTAAGATATATTTCTAGACTTATGTTAAGCAGTGGAAGGGCCTCTCACCCATCACCGTTAGGTGCTTGACCCCCACTGAAATCACACAGAAGCCAAGGTACTGGGATACTAGCAAATTTGTCTACATTTAAACAAAACCATCTATCTCGGGATACATCACACCATGTTTGATCTCTTCAGGAGATGAACTAATGAAGATGAAACTACTAACTTGACTCTCGGTGCCCGTGGATGTAGCTGAAAGTAGAGTTGCAGGAGCTTCTCCCAGAGGCTGATCTGGATCACTTGGTCTCAGCTCAGCCATCAGCTCCAGCTAAGAGCAAAATGAGCATAGCTCCCTATGCGTAGTTCCCCCAGGGAAGTGCTTGTTCGCTGCAAAACCACCTCAGAACCTTCCCACAAGAGAGGAACTGAGAGCACCCCGGCTGCTGTGGTGGGAAGCAGCAGAGTGGCAAGGTGCTGCAAGAACAGCTGGTCCTGGGGCAGGATGGCTTTTGTGGGTTTATTTTTTTTATTTGGCTTTATGCATGTATGAGAGAGACCCTCAAATTCCACGACAATCAAGGGGATGTGAGCTCTGCTTTAGGCGTTTCAGGCTTGCTAACCCTTACAGCAGTTGGTACCATGAGACAAAATGGTTTTCTTGGGAAAGGAGGAAGGATTTGTTGCTAAGGAAATCTCAATCTGTGCTGCCACGGCAGTGGAAAGCTGGGCAGAAGGTAGCTCCCATACGACTACAATCAAGGATCAGATTGGGACCATTGAGTGGTTCAGTTCAAGGCAAGCTCTGGCAAAGCTCTTCCACAACAGCTCTATCTCCAGCTCTCACTGTCTCACATTTCCTCAAGTCCTTACAAGCACAGCAATTAGATGGTCATGGCTGGGAGCAGAAGGGATGCTGCTTAAAGCCTCCAAGTCCCAGCTTCGAAGGGCATCGAAGACAAGCCACATCTGGGTGGAACACTAAGATCAGGCTGACCTTGTTTATTGAGCGTTTGGGATGCTCCACCAAGGATCTCAGGGATCTCGTCTGCGGAGCTGGAACCAGTCTGCTTTGCCTTGGAAAAGGAGACAGTGCTAAACAGACTACTTTTGTGACCCACTTACGTGCCAGAGACTCAGCTCCTCTAAAAAAATAGGACAATTGGAGAATTTAATTGTCATGACTTTGCAAACAGCTTTTTGCCGTGTTAAACACCGAGCACAAAGCCAGGATCAGTGAACATATGGCAAAATCAAGCCCTGCCTGTTCTAGCTCTGTGGAGATGTAACCAGGGAGACTGGAGCAGGGACGATGATGGTGTGAGGCTGGGATGGAAAACAGTCTGTTTGGCAGCTATCAGCAACGCTGTCAGCAATGTAGCTCCTCGGAGAGGCTCAGCAGAGAGGTCAAGGCTTGGAGGTCTCTGGTAGAGTCAGGCAGAGTCAGAGCCTGACCTCTCAGGTCAGGGCAAGGAGGTCATTTGATGGGAAGGCAAAGGTGGTCCCTGATGTGTGACCAAGCTCTGACCTTGTCAATGGGGCCCAAAACTTGTGTGGTTGTACTTGTAGGACTGCACCGACTCCTGCGCTGGGGCTGAATCCCTGCTCTCTGCACACCTCAGTGCAGGTTTCATCACTCTTCAGGCAACAAGCCTTGGTGCAGCTCTACCAAGATCTCACCCACTCAGGGAAGTTTCTGTCTCCTTGCAACCCGCCACAGAGACAGAGCCCACGGCCAGACACGGCTGGGGAGGGTGACCTTGAGTCCCCGCAGTTCTTCACTTGGCAACGCGATAACAAACAAACCCCAAACCATTGCTAAGTACCTCTGACAGACGCATAAATCACACCACTTCCCTCCAAGCCAACAGAATAATTTCAGGTGATACCAGCTCAACACCTGAAGCTCAGACTCTCCCTCCTTGTTACACGCCTACGGCAAAGCTTCCCGGCAGGCGACCTGCTCCAACCATTCCCTTAAGCCTGAGGGTAGCAACTGAACTCCCGGCATGTGTCTCATCAGGTAGGTACAAGACTGGCCATGTGCTTTAAAGTACGCTGCTGCTTAAGTACTTACTCAATCGAGCTTTACTGCAGTGCTTAAATACAGTTTAGAAGTAATTTCTCAAAAGCTTCTAAGTGGTTGGAGGATCCCAGTTGTTCTGCCGCTTACTGCGCTGTGGCTCAGGCTCTAACACGCGAGGTAGCCACTAGAAGCTGTTCTCAAGGTGGTTTGAAACTCTGCCTTCATTTCTTCAGCTTTCATGGGGTCATCGCAGGAGATCTGTGAGGGGAAATGAAAGTTTGTAATATACATAATTGAACAGATAAATAACAATTAGTGAAATGAGAGGATAAGTATTAAACTGATTAAAAGCTATACTAGCTGAACAGGATTAAAAATAAATAAAACCCAGCTACAAGCCTAATGAACAATTGCTTCACAACAGTTCCTAACTCATCCTTCAAATACAAAACCCTCCACTTTTAAATAAAATTACAATTTTTTTCAATAAAAATGATTGTTAAGAAAAAAAGCCCAAACAAATAGGGCCTTTTAAGGATTCATTGAAGTTGTACGTATAAAAGAAGTCAGAGCTCCTACTTCCCCCCAGAATGCATTGAAATCACCAACTTCTTTTCTGTCTGTTCATGACCAAGTCTTCTCTCTCCCCTCACTCCCTGGACACCGTGTGCTCATCAGCATTAAGGACCAATAAATGAAATTTAACCAAGTTCACACTTGCCACTTCATAATCTGTGATCTCTGCATCAGCCTCCTGTGTGGGTAAGGAAGGCCACAAGAGGCCAAACGCACCACTTGGTAATAGTCTCCCCTTTTTCTTGGCTTTCATTAGCTTCCCATTCTCCGCATGATGGCATCTCCCAGCTTTGAGATCCTCTTTATGCTGTGAGCACGTGGCACCTCATGGTCAGGCCACGGCTGATTTTCTTTGTGGGCACAAAAGCTCCGGTTTAGCACAAATCCAATTGTAAATACAAAAGCAAGATCTTAAAAAAAAAAGCAAAAGCAGCCCATCCAGGTACCAGACTGTGTGATGGATATTTGCCAGGTACTTAAGTGTCTGGCTAAATGAGGGCCATGGCCTATCGATTGCAGACAATTAATGACGTCGCCTTCTCAGAAATGATGATGGAGCCTGTATCTTGGCCAAGGTTATCCAACACGTAGAGCAAGGCAGAGCGGCACAGGAATTACCCAGTCTGCGGACAGTCCTAAGAACACGTGGACAGTCCTAAGAAGAGCCCATGGATCTGCCACCAGTCCCCTATCCTAATAGCACATCTTCACGTGTCCCATGGGTTCAGTGTGGGTCCCACGGGGGTGGGCAACGCTTTGTCCTACCGGGGCAAATCTGAGCCGGGGAAATTTGTGCTAATTGCAGACAGACTGTGCCGAAGCTTTATAGCTGTGCCTAACCATACAAGTCACTAAATGAGACTTAATTAATATAAATTAATTAGATACCATCAATCAAGGGAAATCAATTAGCAAACACTATAATAACAGCTGTACAGAAAGGTCACGAAGGAAAGTCTATTCAAGATCCAGACTACTGCGCTGGCATCAGTCCCACTGTCTATATTTAATACCACTGATGCCTTAATACCCAGGGCCGGTTCCCTACATGGAGTGAGTCTGGAGGCTGTTGGTTTGGTGGCTGCCAAGCACGGGGCACAGCTCTGTCCCGACTGTTACAGAGCCACATACAAAAGAAACAGCTTTCATACAGAAAAAGGTGCTTTTCTCTGCAGTTAGAATCATAGAATCACAGAATCACCAGGTTGGAAAAGACCCCCCGGATCATCGCGTCCAACCATTCCCATCAATCTCTAACCCATGTCCCTCAGCACCTCGTCCACCCGTCCCTTAAAACCCTCCAGGGAAGGTGACTCAACCCCCTCCCTGGGCAGCCTCTGCCAGGGACCAATGACCCTTTCTGTGAAATATTTTTTAGGCTGCCAAGGGCTGACCCAACTGGAAGCAAGACAATCCTGCTGTGTGAATCCCAGTCCTTGCATCCCCTCAGCCAACTCCAGGAACACACAGACCCAGAATATACAAATATATACAAATACAAATCTGATCTCATTTATCCTGAGCAACATCATATACTCCTAACAGGGGTTTTGGGCTCTTCATCTTCCCACGGCATTGCCACAAGTTGCAAACCTGTGCTTACAGCATCTTGGAAATGGAGTCAAAGTGGTTTAGAAGATTGGATCCCACCAGCCTGGACTCAGTTCTCTTCTCTTGCGTGAGCCTAGGAAGCTGAAGCACACAGCATGAACAAGGCGAAATATTAGGGTTATATAGTGCTGTAAATGCTGCAGAAGGGGAATACCTGCAGGCTGTCAATTCAACACCGTGTTGGCAAGAGCTGTTCTTATTGACACCTGCTGTTGTCATCACTGCGTAAGGAAACCAAAAGATGTTCAAAACCAGTATCCAGGCCAGGTCCTGGGAAGCTGCATTCCATGTATGTCAATGTACCTGTCCTGAAGCACCTGAGCCACACTCCTGCACCCACTCAAAGCACATGAGATTCTCCCTCTCCTTCCTCTTGTGTCTCTTCCCCAAACTCACAGAGCTTTCTGTCACCCACCCAAACGTGAGCCTGTTGCCAGGGTGGGGTTTTATTTGCAGTATACAGGGGACAGCAATCTCCCACTGTTTCCTCAGGAACAGCATAGAATCATAGAATTAGAATCATAGAATCGCAGACTAGTTTGGGTTGGAAGGGACCTTAAAGATCATCTAGTTCCGACCCCCCCGCCATGGGCAGGGACACCTCCCACTGGATCAGGCTGCCCCACGAGTAAATTCTAGGAGATCCAGGCACCCGGGCAGACACAGAATTTGCCACCCATACCCTTCCCAGAAGCAACCAGCTTCCCCATTCACATCCCAGAGGCTGAATTAAAGCTGGTTCACGCTCAGCAGCCAAGCCCCAGCGCAGTGGGCTGCCCCGGCTGGCAGGGCAGCACTGAAGTTAATGATGCAGGAGAGCAGTCGGGAGCAACTTCGAAGAAAGGGGAGAATGTGCTTCTAGCTTTTCCATAACAGTTAATCATTAAAACCTTTCATGGTCACAGAAGGTGCTGGCCTCCTTACAAGCTCCCCTTATCAGCCGTAATTATTTCCTGATCGGCTGTCGCCTAACTACCTGGCAGACTTATGCACAACACCCTAGAATCACCTGACTGCATTTATTGCCCTAGATTCCTGGCCAAATGGGCCTCTGCTGTGTCAGCTGCAATATTTACAGCATGTTATTTCTCCCAGCCCATGCCCAAACCTAAATGCTGTTCTGCCCCCTGCCTTCCCCTCATACCAGCTCTCCCTTTATGACAAAGCAAGACAGAGCAGTCACCTAAATACCTCAGCACTTTCTCCTCTTCTCCCCAAAATGCAGCAGCTCCTCTTGTGTAAAGCCCAGGGGTTACTGCTGCCCTCTCCCTGATGCCCCTGTAAGTTCTCAACCACTGAAATATTGCCTAGATATCTAAATAAATGCATTTCTATTTACATTTCTGTCCTTTTTTTCTTTTCTGACAAAGACTAGCTCACCTCGCTAGAGAAAAGAGACGTAAATCTCAGTGATATTCCTAAACATGTCACCCACACAGTGTTATTTGCCATGTCAGAGCCTGCTTTGAAGAAGAGAGTTCAGACTTACCAACTTAATTCTGCTATCGAATAAGAAAAGTTAAGAATAACCCTGACCAGCAAGTTCGGTCTGAGCCGATGAAGTCAAATCCTGTAGCCCTATATGAGTGTAGCCAGTGGAAATTTCCAAGAGTGGAAAGAGGGCTTGTTCTTAGGTAAATAAAAGCAACTTAAATAAAAGCAAGAACTGGAAATCCAGTCCTTACTGTAGCTCTGATTAACAGGTAGAAGTTCACCAGTTCTCAGTGATGCAGAAGCAGCTCTACAGTCTATAGGTAGCACACGCCTATGTACACACATGTGCTATAGAGCACCCATCTGAGACAGCAATGAGAGCTTTAGATCAAATCATACACAACAGGGGATGAAAGTCTCCAGACACAGAGGGCAAGAGTTGAGAAACGGGAACGTGGTATTTCACGAACAAATTAATTTTCTCAGTGAGAAGATAATATCTACACAAAGGAATGAAAATGCATCAAAGGGGGATTTCATCTTCACTGCTTAATTTTTGGAAAAAGAAGCTGTTTTAGGGAAATTCAAAACCACAGAGTAAGCAGGGGATGTACATGGAATAACCCCAGAGTACACGGCTGTTATTTAACAGCACCAGTGTCTGACACGCAGGAGATTGCAAGGTCATTCTGAAACACTTGCAATCTAAAACTCAGACCAATGTTTGCTCTTCATTTCTAGCATAGCATTCATGTAAATTAGCCAGTAATTAAAAGCGTTCTCAAATACAATCAAGAAATTGGAAACACTCTGCTCTACTTGTCAGATCACTTCCAAGGCACCAAAGGGTATGGGTGCTGGTCTCTTCTCCCAGGTAGCAGGACGAGAGGAAATGGCCTCAAGTTGAACCAGGGGAAGCTTAGACTGGATATCAAGAAAAAATTCTTTACTGAAAGGGTTGTCAAGCATTGGAACAGGCTGCCAAAGGCAGTGGTGGAGTGTCCATGCATCGAGGTGTTCAAAAAGTATGCAGACATGGCACTTTGGGACATTGCTTAGTAGGCACGGTGATGTTGGGCTGATGCTTGGACTGGATGATCTTAGAGGTCTTTTTCAACCCTAATGATTCTATGATAAAGAGACACTGGCCATGCTTCAAGAACACAAAAAAATACACTGGTAAAGGATAAGAAGTGTCTACCTGCACATGTGCAGATCTCCACTTTGTGAGCACATCATGCTTCCCTCTGCTCTCACAGCCATCTATCATTTCGCTTGGGGCTGCTGCAAATAGTGCTTTAAAAATGACAGCTCATGGCTCAGGAATGGTGACAAAGGCATGTAGGATCTCAGAAAGTCTAGAGAAAAGGAAGGTAAAGCTTTTATTTCTTAAAGCCACCACAAGAAATGGCCGTCATGCACTTCAGTCCTGATTCCTGCTGAGGGGAAGAAAAAGGATATCCTTTCTTGAAAAGGCAACGTTTGGGGAAGAACAATGGACTGACCAGTGATACTGCAAATCTACAGCTCCTTTCTCCCTGCGGGAGGATGCCTCAGCTCAGAAAAGAGACGGCAGAGGGAGGTGAGCGAGATCTGTAGAGACACCAAGGGCAGAAAGGTGATTAAAGCACAAGTGTTCAGTACTTCTCATAAAAAAAAAAATATTCCCCAAACCTAGAAACACTGCAGTTGCCAGGTCCACCAAAAGTCACGAGGATGCTGATGCTAGAAGATGGAAGAATGGGCCAGAGCTTATGCCAGAGAAGGGATCACACTGCAAACAGTTTCTCTCTTGCACTTTCCCTAAGCACAGGTTACTGGTCACAGCCAGGGACGGGGTTCTGGGTTAAGGTGAGTCTTTGTCCAGAGCCGGTACAGAGGCTCCAGTGTTCATGGTCTCACTTCTGGGACATAAGCTGAGAGCTGATCTTGGAAGTCACTCCCCCCCTAGAGCAATACTCACAATAGCTCTTGGAAGCTGCCCACTTGATTTCTTGCAACCTTTTATTTCAGACCTTGTTCCCGTTGCTTTCTTTCAGCTTTTATTTGAACATTAAAATTACATCCAGATTTTAAATTACAGTGAAATGAACTGCAATAAGGAACCTTGCAGATTGGTGTCAGCTGTCTGTCCACAAATAACAGCTCCCCCTTTGCTGCTGCTTGTGTGCCCTGACCCTTAACTACAGAGGTCTCTTCTAGAGCGAGCCCAGAGCTCATTCCCCGCAGTGCCTTCAGTCTTTGGCCTCTATGCCAAGACAGCCAAACCCAGCAGCAATTATGGAAGTCACTCACTGCGTCATGATGCCCCGTCCATGGGGCACACAAGTCAAACTACTCCCACTAGGGTGGGGGAGTCACCACAGAGCAGAACCCAGCTTGCTTTTCCCTGCAGGGCCTGTCTCACTCTTCCATTATACTGACACCGCAGCTTGACCGAACTGTTGAACAATCTAATGTAACGTGCCTACTGCAATCAACAGCCATGAAAATTAATAGCACCGTTCTTTCTATTTTTAATGTAGTTTGAAAGACTTCAGTCAAACCTGATGGGGGGCAAAGTAGCCAGTGATGAAGTTACGAAGGAAGGAGGGAGTGCGTTACCAGCACTGCAGTCGTGTCTCATGTTAGAGCTCCTATAAATCTGCTACCTGATGAGCTTGAACAACTTTTGAGAGGGTATTTCGGCTTTACCAGACCACATGGGGCAAGATACAACTGTGTACTTTGAGCAGCAATATTCTTTTATTCAATTTGCCTACCTGATTAATTGACACAGATGGCAGTGAACCTTCTCCCATGGGTCCAAAAAGGATGCTACATCTTTGCTTTTCCATGGGTTTCTCTGAAGTTCCCCCTGAAGGTAGATTTAGGACCCTGGCCTTTAGCAAGTACTTTTATCATCTTGTTTAAACCTTACTGAGCTGCCACTGGGATGCGTTCCCCGTGCTGCAGATCCTGGTTCACTGCATGCGTAGGTGGAAGCTTGCTGGTTTTTGCCAGCTCGGAGCTGGAGCCCACGAGCCCCAGGGCGTGCAGGGCCCTTCACCACCATCAAGCTTCATCTTGCCCATCTGCTGCACAGCCTTGTTTAACCACAGGGAGGGAGGCAGGGAATTGGTTCCTGCCTTCTGAGAAACGTTTCACGGAACTGGAAAAGGTTTAGTAGGACTGAAGGAGTTTTTTGGTTCCCAGGCAAGTTTTCTTTCCTAAAATCCAAGTGAATCACATATTCCACTGCCCCAAGAAATCCCCCTGGGGGCTCTACTTGGGTGAAAAGTTGGGTTTTGGTTAGCAGAACCTGTGCCTTTTGCTTAGGTTCCTTTCCTTCTCAGACACATCAAAACTGGTGAAAAAAAACCCCAAAGTTGGTGAAGGGGCTGGAGAACAAGTCTTACGAGGAGTAACTGAGAGAGCTGGGGGTGTTCAGCCTGGAGAAGAGGAAGCTGAGGGGAGACCTCATTGCTCTCTACAAATACCTGAGAGGAGGGTGTGGAGAGGAGGGAGCTGGGCTCTTCTCCCAAGGGACAGGGGACAGGACGAGAGGGAATGGCCTCAAGCTCCAGCAGGGGACCAGGGGAGATCCAGGCTAGACATAAGGAAAAAATTCTTCACTGAAAGGGTCATTGGGCACTGGAATGGTCTGCCCAGCGAGGTGGTTGACTCACCTTCTCTGGAGGTGTATAAGGTGCGGGTGGATGAGGTATTGAGGGGCATGGTTTAGAGATTGGTGGGAATGGTTGGACTCGATGATCTGGTGGGTCTCTTCCAACCTGGTGATTCTATGAAAAACTCTGAAATGATGTGAGCAGAAATAGCTGTGCAATCCTATCAAAAAGCTGCAGCTTCCAATGGAAATAAAATAAAATAAAATAAAATAAAATAAAATAAAATAAAATAAAATAAAATAAAATAAAATAAAATAAAATAAAATAAAATAAAATAAAATAAAATAAAATAAAATAAAATAAAATAAAATAAAATAAAATAAAATAAAATAAAGGCTTGGGACTTGTTTCATATTCTGAACTGAGCCAAGAGTCAGTGCTGGTGGCTGAATGGCACCACAGCGCATCTCACTGACCACTGCAAATCACCTTCTGCTCCCATATAGACGCTTCCAGGCATTCCTCCTCCTGCTCTCCCAAAGCTGCAGCTCCCAAGCCCTCTGCATCCCATGCTACTCTGCCAGGGCCACTGGCTCTCGGGAGGGCATCCTCACCAGGAGCACAGACAGATGCCACCAGTCACATCCATTCCGCGTGGCACGGCCGGTCTGTCAGCCCCAGTGACAGCTCTGTGGTGTGATGGCTCTCGAAGCCGGCAGCTCCGCCAGCACCTGGAGCAGAGCCAGCACTGCTGAACGCACAGAGGTCTGCGCCTGCCCTTGCACCTCTAAAGTCACAGTGGTTGCTCTCTTACAAGTAAATAGGTTTCACTCCACTTTTTGGTCTGTTTTTTTCCATTTCCCCATGCCTGGCTCTTTCTCATCACCAAAAAACGACCCGCTCTTACCGCTAGCCACAGATAAGGGTTTACGTGCAAAGCCCCTGGTCTCCAGCTCCCTGGAAGGCAAAAACAGGGTAACAAACTGCATTAATATGATTTATGTTTTGCACTGGGGCTCCACCCTCTCTTTCAAGATCATGCCTTCAGATAATGAGAAACAGGGCATTCCCACCCCCCTCGTGCACAATCCCCTTTTTATTTCCTACTCAATGAGGAATTAAGACACGAGACTTTCTCAACCACTTCCCACAAGAGCCATCTCTGGCTTTGACTTTGATAATCCAGCTTGATTGATCTTTGTCCGGCAGTGGCACTGGCGTCATAGCCGGTGATGGATGGGCTTTACAGCTCAAATAGCCTTCGGGATAGCTGGTTGAAGACAAGTGGCTAAAGCTCTCAGTTTATACTTCCTCAAGTTCCTAAGCCACAGGATGTTCACAAATACCCTTTTTCTTTACTGTTTGCTATGAAACAGGAGCAAAATAAAGAAAGTGAGACTTTCAAGTAGCTGTGTTGCATCCATCATTAGAGAAAAGTGAATTATATGACCGGGAAGTGACAGTGACTGAGAAGTGGCCCAAATTTTCTATCACCCCAAATTCCTGATAACGTGATCTCATGCGCTGCTTTTCTAGCTTCTCTCATTTATCTGACTTTTTATTCTACGTCTCCTGGGCCAGGTATGACAGGAGCGAATGCTATTGCCTACAGGTAGAAAATGAAGGCGGGACACAGCAGAAGATCAATAGCTGAGCTGCCACAAAAGACAAAACAGCATCAGGGTAGTCTGTGCATCCTGGGAAGGTACAAGCTACTGGCTTTAGGCAGCTGCCAGAGACATGACAGTTGTCAGGTCACAATTTCAGCTAAATTCATAGTCTGCTACATTTTTCTCAAGTTATCTCCATCATCAGAGGATTTGTGATCACACGGGTAATACAACAATGGTGAAACTTTAAATGCAGTCAGACTGACAGGCCCCATTAAGACACTCATCAGAAGCTGCTAAAAACCAACTGATTTATGGCTGTGAGGAGGAAAGTTTTGTTACAGGCAGTTAGATTTTTCTTCTTCAGCTTTCAGAGGTTATTGTAGAGGTTTTCCCATTTGAGTAGTTCTGGCTTAATGAATACTTAAACAATTGCCTGGGTTTTAGCTCTCAGGACTGCGAGTGATGACTGAGGTGGAAGATAACTTAGAAAAGTCCAACAGCAAGAGGCGAGCACCAAGGCTCCTACTGATAAGCACAATTGCTTAGTGCCCTTCAGAGCTTAAATTTGTGACCAAGTTACCACAGAATAATGCAGTAATTGCGCCTCAGCTGACCCCAGCAATAGCATACATGTTCTTAACTCACAGCAAATTCAGAGCAATCCAAGTGATACAGACATAATGAACATAGATAGCAGTAAACACAGGCCAGAGCTGAGCTGAACATGGCCCCAAACACCCTTCAAAGTTGAAAACAGGAAGGGAAATTGTTCATTTGGTTCTTCAACACTGATACAGACCTATAACCATTTCCAGGGCAGGGACTGAGAGTGTAGTTTGAGGTGTTACTGTTTGACATAAATGCAATTTATACTTAATGTCATAAAACTGTGCTGGAGCTCAGCAGGAAGGAGATCCCAGGCACACGCATACTGCAAAAGTAAGCTGTGTCTCAGAACCTGAGAAACATTGGGACTAACACACAGTTGTCTTTTATCACGGAATGTGACATCCAATCTGCTTTCTCATTATAAAAGCAGCAGGACTATGTTTTCAGGAAGGAGCCAGTTTCAACTTTCTTTGTACTTGAGGACTTTCCCAACCATCATACACATCACACAACCACAGAGTAAACAGATGTACCAGGGTGAATTCGGGTAAAGAGTGACTCAGGATTTCTGAGGCAGCATCAAGTGCAAACAAGACCTTTGAGATGAATTACTGACTGCCTCAAAGCAAAACGGCACTGACAGATGCACTCTGTGTCACAGGGCAGTCATGGTTTTCTCCTTAGCGGTCATTCTTCCCACAGATCAGATCTATGAAAGTTGCACCCTTGCACCACAGAAGGGATCTGCACCCATTTCCTCCCAGTACATAATGGAGACAACCCAACGTGTGGTCGCACCATGCCACCCATTGTCTTTGGGAACTGTCCGACTTCATTTGGAATTGGAATAAGAAGCCCCCAAGATACCGAGTTGCTATGGATTTTGAGAAAACTGGGGGTCAAACAGAGGAGGAAGTCTTTGTTGGTGCCCCTACTAGAGGCAGAACTAATGAACACCTCCCTCTCAACACCCAGAAGGACACATTGAAGCTGACTCCTACCATTGCTTGTGAGAATGCTGGTTTCTTCCCATTACTCTGTGATGCGCTTTGGCAATATTCAAGCAGTTGGACTCCTGCTCGTGGGATCCTTTCTGATCCCGACCACTCATGTCAGGTTTCCTGGGCTTGGATGTTAAAGATACTCTTCCTTTATCCACAGCTTAGGGGTGGTGTGGATTTGCAGTTCAAACTCTGTTTTTCTTCTCGGAAAAGGCAGTGGTTTTCAAAACCCTCTGCTGCTTTTTGAACACAAACAACTGGCTTTCAAAAGGGACTTTTCCTCCTCCTTATTTGCAGTGCCTGAAACCCTCTCAAGTCAGTTTGTTCCTGTAAATGCTTCAAGAATCCTCCAGCTTCCTCGAGTGCTCTGAGCTCTCATTTTTGGGAAGCTTTCAGAGGCAGGTCTGGAGGATGCCCAGCTAACACCACACTTCCCTGCCACAGTGGGGGATGTGATTCAAAGCCCGGCTGTGTAGGAAGCCGAGTCCTGATTTCACCAGAGCTGCAGAACAACTCATGTCTCCGCTATCTGTGAGAGAAATTCTTAAACCTTTGCTCACAGTGAGTAGCAGCTGGTGCTCTTAGTCATCACAGAGAAGAAAGGGGAGGGATGGAAAAATGTCTGCCTCCCAGCTCTCTGACTGAGGCTTTAGCATGAGATTTCCTCAGTGGGGGCTGGTTCTCCTCCAATTTTCTCCATTGTTCCTTTGAAGCACCCTGCTCTTAGATCCTGTTGAAAACAAAGGATTGGTAGTCTTAGCAGGAAAGTTAATTAAGTACTACAGAAACTACGCACAAGCCAAGTAAGAAGCCTTCCCATATCTGTTATGAAATGACCTTCTGAGACTGGAAATACTGAAAGAGTCTAACAGTGGGATTGAGCACCAATACAATATCAAAGCCTCTAAAACAGAAGTTCCCCACATTTTCCAGTCCTCCCTTGTTGTTCAAAGGCTCCTCCTCCATCAAAGCTCAAACCCTCACAGGACCAACGGATCATGTGAGAGGCATCAGAAGATCATTAATCTGAAAGAAATGGGTGGAAAGTGTGTCAAGCGTTCCCGATCTTTGAACCGGGTACTTTAGAAGATCATCACAAAATAAAAGACAACTGCACATTCCTGTTTCTCTTTAGAAAGAATAGATTGCACAAAGCCACAAAAGTTACATGACCTTCATGCGAAGGAGAACAGAAGGACCAATTTTCACTCATCGTAAATTGACTTGGAAAGGCAACAAAGCGCTGCCAGTTTTCACCAGCTGAAGATACGACCAAATGTCTGCAGCACACTGAAGACAAAACTGTAAGCCCTATTCATTGCAAACGCTTCTGGGCATGTTAATCAGCAAGAAATGTCTTCCCAGAGATTATTATGGTGCAAATAGAAGTCAATGAATTTAGCCTATTATGAAGATTGTGCCTTTCTCTAAAGCATGCACCAGAGGGTGGGATCTGTTTAACATCATCTGGCTGCAGGAAAGCCCACAATCCCAGAGTTGTTTTTGTCTGGTAGCTTGCATTTACCTGCAATACCAACTTTATCCTCTCCAAATCCATGTCCAGAAGACAGGCCAACACCAGAACAAGCATTTTTCCCATTGACAGTGACTGATCCAGCAGCACTAAGCAATACAACACGGATTTATGCCTTGTCAAATCAACACCTCTGCACTGAAGGTTGCCGTTATTGCACTCTTAAAGGATAACAATACTGGCCATCAGCCTAGAGGCCACAGCAGAGTTGGTGCTCTATTTAGGTTCATTTCCTTCTAAAAGTGAAAGAGGATGCTCTGCATTTTCTACACCAACATAAACACCTGAAAGGGGAACTCTCTTTTTTTTTTTTGTAGTAAAGTCCTTCTGCTCCGGTTTTGTAGCAGACAGCAAGAGAATGAACGGTGGATGTCCGTATCACTGGCATCTCTAAAACAGCCCAGAACTTGGTGGCATAACCACTGAGGTCATATCCAAAGTATTCCACTCTAAGATGCCTACAAGACTTTAGATTGAAGACATTAACACAATCAGGCCTTTCCCCATACTGCCCCCCTTCTCTTCTGTGTAACTCGACTGGGGGCAGAGGCTCTGATGTCCAACATAAATCATTCCCACTCTTATTTAGTCCCAAGGAACAGTCATAATAAGCTCAACGAATAATGGATACATTGCTTAACTGAGACTATGAACCAGCTTGTAAAGAATTCATAAAAAGTCTCGGTCTTGCATTGCAAAAAGGAATGTGACATCCAACAGGAGTATCATTAGCAGTGTGGCCCAGTCACACCTGTGCTCCTCGTTTCTCCAAGAATTCTGAGCATGAGCAAAAATGACAAGATCAGACCTAGGGCGTCAGTGTCTTTCTTCCTCATTAGGTCACTGAAAACTCTCTGCATTCCCAGAAGTCTCACTGTTTACAAAATTGCTCCAAGCACATGCTTAGGATGGGCGGGAGCACCATGCACATGTTAAACAATCATGGTCCTGCATGGCTATAAAGCAGCTCCTCTGAAGAGCAGGCTCAAAGCAAACACGGCAATGAGTGGCACAGAGACAGGCTGTGTCCCAGCTGTGTTTTCTCAGAGCATCTGCGCAGAAAGCCGATAAGGAGGCAGAGAGAACAAATCACGTCTACCAGCCAATACTTTAAAAATGGTATTTTCTCACATAGTCATCACTGAACAGTGCCAGGGGAATGGGGTCTTCAAGTGAAACAGTTCCCAAACAGGATCTGTCCAAGGCAGTATAATATGTTTACTTCAAGCCATTTTTTAAATGAATAACATTCAGTAACCCAATAGAGCCAGAGATTAATCATCAAACAGATGCTCTGCCTCCCCGTCAAGATAAGATGATTATTAAAGAATAAACTAAGAAGCTACCTCATTTGGATAGGGCTCTTCTTCCCATCTACTTCCAGATTAATATTGAAGTACAACTTTTTCCAAATTAGAAAACACTGTGCCCTTCTTTCTCCTTATACATCATGGATCTACCTAGAGAAGAGAAGGGAGCATAACTGTACTCTGATTTTCAGGTTTCAAATCCAAGGCTACATATTCAATTCCTTCCCTGTTTCTGAACTCAGCTCTGCCAGCACAACTCTTGTTGGGCAACGTGTCTTTTGGAGTCTCGCAGCAGGACAACCGTCCGTTCGGTGTGAGTGAAGATGACATGATGCGTCCTGTGCTCTTCTTCCAAAGCTTTCAGATAATCTCCAAGAGGCGTCTGCTGCTGACAAATGGATTGTGACTCACTGAGACATTCCAAATTACATTCCTGTGATTCCCATTTTTACTTTGCTCATTCAAATCCAGCCTGTTGTGGCCTGTCCAGCTCCCGTTTGGCAAATACTCATTAGCTGGCCTTATACGGCAGATGTTTGAACAACAGCTCAAAATGAGATGTAGCCAGGACAGTGTTAGGATAGACCAGCTTTCACAGACAATGAAAAGCAAAATGAAGAAGTCCAGCCTGAAGAAAGGATTTGAATTATCACTGTCTCTTCAATATCAGCAACATAATCTCAAAGAAAACAAAAGCAAGAGCTGGAGCCCAATGAGGGTGATCACAAAGAAAAGCCCAAGCTGAGTAGCAGCCAGTCTGAAGCTTCCCACACATCACTGATTTGTGTATTATTTTAACCAAATAACTCCATTTTGAAGGAAACTTTGTAGAGCAGAAACAGCCTAGATATCAGCATGTTCAGCTTGATTAGATTTTCCTAGGACCTTGAGTTATATTCTTAGGTAAAGATGATGTCTGGGTATCTGCTGGGTTTTCACTGTCCTGTAGGTTCCCAAAAGAACATTACCTAAATGTCAGAGGGTCTTAGTATTGCAGCATTTTCTACAGCAATATTTATCTTCCTGGCTACCCAATCTAAATGGCAGTCAGGAAGCAGGTTCTCTAACATCCATTTATCATTTCTGCAGAATAAACACACCGAAAGCTGCTACACTCGTGATAGGTAGAGAGAGAACCCTCTCAGCTATACTTTACATTATAGTAAATGTTATGTTTATATAATATATACTTTATGTTACAGATTACATTACTGTATGTTACATTACGCCTGGTACAGCCTTGCCAAGGACCTTTCAGCATCCAGCTCTGTTCTCTGTTGCTCACAAGTTGGCTAAATTCTAGCTCCTTGTGTTGCAATTTTCCAAAATGGGCAACTACCTCAAACTGGATTTTTAAGCTATTCCTGAGATTATATCTAAGTAAATAGATATATTTCATAGCTTAACACCCGCTCTCTCATGCCACCCAGACTAGACAACCATTTCATTGAGAAATAGTTGCATCTGCATGATTTGGAACAAGAGCTGTGATCTGGGAGCATCCCGAGGTTGCCATTTTCCCCACTTTCCTTATTCCTCTTGTCACATATTCTAAGTTTTTCCTTCTTTAAACGAGATAGAAGACAGGAAACATAATGCTTTTGAATGATGAGATGACAAAGTTTGGGATTTTCGGAAAAGACTGAATGAATTCTGAAGAACCTAAACGCACTGCATATATTGGCATCATCGTCCTCCTCACAAAGCTGTAACGGAGAGGAATTATAGAAAAGTTTGGGTTGGAAGGGAACTTTAAAGATCATCTTGTCCAACCCTCCTACCATGGGCAGAGACACATCTTTCTCTACATCTGGCTGCTTGAAGTCCTAGATGAATAAATAAACCTAATAAATCAATTGACGAACCAAATGTTTACTACATGGTTGTACACTGCTCTGCAGATGCACCTCAAGTCTGTCCTGGCTGATTCGCCAGTCTCTGTCCTGTCCTCAACAGTATCAACCGTGCACTGGTTTACTTGACTGAATTTAATAAAATAAAAGAAGGATAATATTCATTTTAAGCTGTGACCCAAGATCTGACCCTAGATATCTGGAGGATATTCACCTTTTAAGCCACAGTTTCCAGTTCCCCGCTTACGGCTCGCTCCTTAGCACAAATACAATTTGACGGTATCTGGTGCATAAATCAACGATGTGGCTAAAGTCTCAGTCAACTCTTCTCAGAATAAATGCTGCCATTTAAAATGTGGCAATCAAGCTTGTAAAGGGAAGAAAAGAAATGTCACTTGCAACCCAAGTGATTCTGTTAACAAGCTGGGTTCCTGCTTCAGGATTTTGTCCGATAAAGCCACTTATCTGACTGTTTGAAAGGTCAGAAGTAGTTGTTGGAACAGTGGAAAGTCCACACGAGGCTTTTTTTTTGCCATCCTGCAACTTTTGTTTAAACTTTTAGTTGAATCATTATTTCAGTTCCTGGAGCTGAGTCATTTCATATGGAATTGCACAAAGCAGCTTCGCACTATGGAGCGGGCAGGGAACAAGCAAGCAGCCTTGATTTTCCAGAAGCATTTATTTCCCTGCATGGGGAAACTCAGTGAGCTGCTCCACTTATTTCCTGCTATTTGCACAAGGATGCACCACTCGGTGAGAGAAATGCATTCCTCGTCAAACTGCATCCCGGGGCAAAATCCATGCCTTGACCTCACTCCTGCTGCACAGACGATGCCTCAGAGGAGCAACTTGCATAAGATGGAAAAGGGACTAAACCTCCTAAGATGTGGGAACTCGGTACTGGTATTTTGTGCCAAAATTACATGCCTCTGTGCTGGTGAACATCCTTTTATAGAGCTCAATTAATTATAACTTAGACCTCATTACTCTCTACAACTACCTAAAAGGAGGTTGTGGAGAGGAGGGTGCTGGGCTCTTCTCCCAAGGGACAGGACCAGAGGGAATGGGCTCAAGCTCCACCAGGGGAGGTTCAGGCTGGACATTAGGAAAAAATTTTTCACGGAAAGTGTCGTTGGTCCCTGGCAGAGGCTGCCCAGGGAGGGGGTTGAGTCACCTTCCCTGGAGGGGTTTCAGCGATGGGTGGACGAGGTGCTGAGGGACATGGGTTAGCGATTGATGGGAATGGTTGGACTCGATGATCCGGTGGGTCTCTTCCAACATGATGATTCTATAAGACGTATCAGTGAGAAAGGCTGTGCTGCTGCCTTTGCATGGTATATGTGTGCAGTTTGTTGAAGTATTATAAGACCTTGTAAGTCACAAGCAACACTAAAATAATTTTTCCCGCTCACGCTCCTTCCCTCTTTATTTTGTCTATGTAAAACCTCTTGCTAAAGATTCAGATTCTCCTACTGAAACCAGGCGCCACTTGTCTGGAAATAGACCTCTGCCTCAAAAAGCACCCAGAGCAGATGGCCAGGGACAAGATGCTCTGGTATTACAATCTCTCAACAAGGCTCTCTCTCTGACTACACATCAAGAGGAACAGTTGAAGGGAAGCATTAACTATTACAGGCTTCTTTAGGAAAGGCTGAAGTAGAGAAGAGAACAATTCACATCGGTATGGGGGATGCCAAAGTGAATGCGAGTT
This sequence comes from Clamator glandarius, assembly GCA_033459285.1. NCBI lineage: Eukaryota > Metazoa > Chordata > Aves > Cuculiformes > Cuculidae > Clamator > Clamator glandarius. Next base: position 1,877,720 of record JAUNZM010000044.1, read on the forward strand.
TAAAATCTGATTCTCAGCTTCAGGGCCAGGCCAGAGCAAGAGTACTCCCAGAAAATGCTGTTTGGGAGAGCTGACTGGAAAGAGGCAATCTAAACTAACAGTAAACCCTGCAATTCTTCTCTAAAGAATGGATAAAAAAGGTTCTTTTAAAGGTTCAAGAGCTGCAGTCCTCATTTCAGAGGAGACAGGGCTGCATGCATCAAGCTTTATTTTTACTGTGCGTGAATCATTTCTCACTCAAAGGGAGCCGGGATCATTCTGCTGTCGGTATCTCTGTCACCAGCAATGCTAAAAATACAAAAAAGCTCCAGAGTTAGCCACAGTGTGTTGTCAGCTCTGGACCTTTCTACAAGATTGCTGTGTCTTGATTCTACTGACAGAGAGCAGGAGCAGATGCTGACACCTTTCAGAAGAGCCTCTTTAAGCGAGCAGGACCCTGCCCACCCTCTGCACACACACGCTCAAAACCAAAAAAAAGCTCTTGTTTCTCCATTTATCCCAATAGTAAATATTTGATTTTTTTTCTCTCCTCTTCTGACAAAGAACAGTAGCCTATAATTATAGCTAATACCTTAAAGGTTGTCACGCCGTCACTCGCTTTTGCTCTCGGCTGCGCTTGAGAACTGAAGGACCCCACACTCGCCTTTGCTGCACTGAACTAGTTGCTTAGTTCACACCCAGCTCAAGTCACGCACTTGTGACTCTTTTCCCTTCAAAAAGGATGACGAGTGAACCAGAAAGATCCTTTTCCAAAGCCCCTTTCTTTGCCCTTTTATATTCCAATTTGCAGTACGACTCGAGAATATATGTTATCTAAGTTTCCCTACCAAATCGAAGCAAGTAACAGGCCCTTCATTTTAATTGATTATTTACATATATTACATATCCACCCACTCCAGAAGAGACATTATCTTGCAACATATGAAGATAGCTGCGCTAATTATGATTTCAGTTGCCATGAAACAGTCTTCAAACGTGGTCCCTCCCTTCTTGTTATAAATAAGGTCTTGGGGTGTGGTTTGCTCAGCAAGGAGCAATATCTGCAGCTTAGCTAACAGTCCATGTTTTCACTCCAGTGGAATTGAGCAACTGCATGTCTTGAGATGTTGTGGAGGCCAGAACTGGGTTTTGCACCAACTTAGACAAACTCACAAAGAAAAAGTCCATTGGATATAGCTTCTGGTTCCAAAAACCATTAAATAACTGACAGAAGAGAGAAGTGTTTTGCGGGAGGAACTGCTCTGAACCAGCCTCCTCCTGGATCTGGTTGTACAGCTGGGATCTAGGAGATGGGCTTTGGTCTCGCCTAGTTTGGCCACTGTAAGAAGGCAGCTGTAAGTTGGGCTTCCCACCAGGTTTGATAAGCAGCTGACTGATGGGGTGACCTGTTTGTTCTCATCCTCACTTCCACGATAAGTGCTTTCTCTAGGGAAACGAAAAGAAGAAAAGGCACTTTGTAGTGCTGTTGGATCTGCTTTGAAACAGCTGTAATTGGGTTGAACACAGAGGTTCAGAACTCACGTTTTGTCTGGTTTATACAAGTTAATATTTCATTCAGTGTCACAAGAATCTCATTTCATCTCATCTCCCTTGGCAGATTAGCTCTTCTGTGTCTTATATCTAACTAGGTGATAAAGTTTATATTCAATGGTATAAGGGTACTCTCTGTATATTAACAAGAGTTTTGGTACCCAGTGAATTTTAGAGCAGCATGATTTATATGAAGAACTTACCTGGCATGATGGAAATGAAGCCAGAGCAGAACATGTCTCTCTGAAATCAAGGTACATGACATTGCCTGTATTTTCATTTGCCCAACAAGGCAATGGGAGGATAGAGAAGAAATGGCCTCAAATCCATTCGTTAGTGGTATACCACACTTCTTCCAAATGGAAAAGCGGGTTTCTCTTTACCGTGCATCGAGCCTGACCTCCAGCAGAACAACCCAAGTCCTGCCTTGGAAGCCACATCGACACCAAACCTGGTTTCCAGAGGAGAATGAGGCAAGAAGCTGCTGACCCATTACCAACCATTTAAATGAGCAAAACTATCAACTCCAAACTAACATTTTTCACAGAGCAGATCTGGAGAGTTAACGCCCAAGCTGACCCAAAACAGTGTCACCACTAGCAACCAAGAGTTCTGCCTACAGCACACACAGCAAGCCAGGATACACTTGTTGTGAGAAGGTTAAAAGAAAATGTCACCTGGACTGTGGGGATTTCTGGCCGAGACACAGAAGTCTCTTGTACCTCTGTTGTCATTTGTGCTGATGCAACAGGTTTTGTGCAGAACTTTGTTCGCTGGAGATAAACCACGTGCTCTCTATGCCCAGAATTCAGATTCTTAAGTGCATTGTCCTACTTTTTGTCCTTCGTCGTTGTAAAGGTTTATGTAATACATTTTGCTGGATCATTCCAATCCTAAGTTAGGTCCTGCAATAACTGTAAAATACCTGTGTGGCAGGTGAGACACAACAGATGTCGCTGCAAAGGGTCTTCTATGTATTTCATCCGATGCCCTGTACACCATCAGAAGCATTTATTCCCAGTGTAACTACACCAGCCCCAAAGGAGTTTCATCTTGGAGGAATTTTTCCGACAAGTCTTACGTCAGTGAAGAGGAAAGAAAAAGGAAACGATCCTTCCCTGCCACCCCGCAAGAAAAAACATATCAAAACACATGGCCAAAGGCCAATACAAGGCTCTCCCAACCTTCAAGCTAAAGATTAAAATACTTCAAAAGCAAATAATTATTTGGTTTCTGTATTTCTCCTTCACCTTCCAGACAGATAATGAAGCAAAAAATTGGAATGACTGCAGATACAAAGGCTACAGGCTTCTTACGTCTGTCCTTCAGAGTAATTTGCTTCCTCTTCCTTATACGCTGCTTTGAAAGATAAAGTCCCATCTTCAAAGCTCCCTCTTTTAACCATCACCAACTACCTCACTGTTTTTCTTTTGGTTCTCTAGACAAATTCTCAGGTTTCAGTCCACTGCCTTTAGGTGCAGGTGAGTCAGCCCTCAGACGCAGAACAGCTTTGGTGGGCGGGAGGCACTTGAGAGATTTCTAAACAGGGTTCAGGCAGTGAGGATGAAGAACTGGACTCTGGATCGTAACAAAGCTACCAGATAGCTGCTCAGGGAACAGGAGCAACACCCTGGCACTGTGGAGGTCTCTGATCCAAGCCAGGTGAGGTGTCCTAAAGGAAAGTGGAGGCTTCAGTGCCTCTTCTCCCCTTGCCTGGAGACTGTGTGTGAGCACAGGCTGTGAGGACAGGGATGCTGCAATTCATAGAATCATAGAATGGTTTGGGTTGCAAGGGACCTTAAAGATCATCCAGTTCCAACCACCCTGTCATGAGCAGGGACATCAGGGTAATTACTTGAGAGCTTAATCCTGAGACCAGGACTCATGCACTCCACAAAGTGCAGCTGGGATCGTTAATAACTGAACAGGTCTGCTGCACATTTTCAGCAGAAGCTGAATGAGATGAACTCACATCTCAAACACCTGACCATGGTCCATTTTGGTTGTGAGGAAAGGCTTGCTGTTTCCCAAACCCCAGTTTCTGGGTTAGTGTGGGCTTCTCCTGCTCCAGGGGTAGCCCTTGCTAAGCCACGAGCCCCGAGAACCATCAGCCTGAAGTGCACAGTGACCTCAGAGGAGCTGATATTTGCATGCTGCTATTGCCATATGATTTAGTCACTTGTGTATTTAATAGCAGGCAATTCTGCAAGTATATTCAAGGCAGAGATACAGTCCCAAGTTAACATAAGCCTTTCATGAAAGACTTTACTATCAGGTCCTGAATTCATTCAAATCAGCACAGCCCATTGACGCCAGCAGAGGTTTAGTTTATACCAGTCAGAGGCAGGACCAATTGCCATTAAACTTGCAACGCTCTGGGGCTGCGTTTGAGCCGGGCTGATTGTGGCTAAGCTGCTAAGTGCTTCTAGAAGGCTGATGGACTGATGTTATTGATTGGAATGATGTGGCTGCCAACAGAGAGGCTGCACAGAGCATTTCAAAGCCCAATTCTGTTGCAACGCTAAGCTGCACTGTCCTGTAAAAGCCTCAGAAAGAAGGTTGTGATCAGAGCGCTGTTAAATTCGGAATCTGTCTCCCTCCTAGAAATGCTGCTAAAAAATGCCACCATGAAGCTTCTTAGGCAGGTCTCACTGCTCCTTCCTTTGCTTCCAATTGCTTGGAACTGGCTTTTCTCAACCAAACTTTGTTGAATTGCTTGTATCCCTCTAGCTCTCCTTGCAGCCACCAGCATTCCAGCCCCCTTAGCCCTCTCCATCCCCTCTGTTCTCTTCACGATAAGGACAGACCTCCAGCACAGACCACAACCAACCAAGCCCAGTGGGTACCAGCCTGGCCCCCTCAGCATCACTGGTATCTGGGGACTGCTGGCACGGACTATAGGGGATGTTCATCACACTTCTGAATTATCTCCTTGCAGTTCCATTATCAAAATTGGGAAAAAAAGCTTATTTAAGACTTTTGTGAGTTTTCCTAGAGGGTTGATTCTTTCCCGTTGTCCTTAAAGGACAGAAGTACGATTGGGGTTTCCTTGAGGTGGACACTAGGAGGTATATAAACTGTTACACAACTGGGACAGCAGCCAAAGAGGGTGATGAACTTCCAGCTGGGTTATAAAAATACAGGTCCCACACCTGAGTCTGTCTCCACCAGGCCGAGGACATCACCCTCGACAGGAGCAAGGTGCCCGTGCCAGCACTCGCTCCTCCTCTAGCCTGCGTTCGAACATTCGAGATTTCATTATAAGGCCTGGGAATGGGGTTCATGTGACTAAGTAAGAAAAAAAAAAAAAGAAGAGCCCCATATAACTAGATTTTTGATTGCCAAGCTATTCATAGACTAGAGGATGGCAGATGCAGCCTGCCCTACCCAAGACCATCGCAGAAGCCATTCAGGAGGACTTTAGAAGATCAGCCCTTCAGGCACAGGTGAATTTTGGACACCCTTTGATACCACAGAGACATGCAGCACCAGTTCCTATCGCTGTCAGCAGAAGGTAACGTCAGACTTCTGCATGCAGCCCTGCGACCTTCTCTTTGAAGATTTATCAGCTTTACACCGTAACACTGATATCGGGCAGCTTTCTAAAACAGCCTCCGAGCACCCAGGCTTGAGCCTGCTCACAGTTACCCTGATTAAGCCAAGAACAGAATTCATTCCTTATTGCTAATAGGGGAACAGAACAAAAATTCAGCTGCTGTAAGTAAACCAAAGTAAAGGCCAACTTCTGCTCTCATCTGTACGTGTGGTGGAAGGGGTCATTCAGGGAAGACAAGATAATTGAGTCTGGGGAACGATGTCAAGGATGGGTCTGTATACCTGCCTCTGCGCCTTGCACTCCCCCAGCAGCACCAGCAAGGCAAATTCTGCTTATTTCTTGTGTAACCAGAATTCTAGGCCAGACCGCAGTCAGAGACAGCCACAGCCAGCCTAGACACATGTGTCCTTGTGGTACAGAACCTCGACTAGATCCCCATCAGTGAGCTAGGTGCATGGGCACAGGATCAGTGCTGAAAAAGCCATCTGTAAGCAGTGGTCTTAGGTGAGTTTTTCAACAACAGGGTACTTCTGTGCCAGATGCTCTGCTGACATGGGCAGGCAGAGCTCTGTGGGTATCAGTGCCTCCGGTGGTGGCTGGCAGCTAAGGCTTTGGCTCTGAATGCCTTCAACCACATCAGCACCTGCTACATTTCAGGTTGGAGCAAAACAACTCAAGGTTCCTCAATACGCCTTCCAAACCACAGAGAAGGGAAGCCACAAGGGAAAGGCCGATGCTGTAAATACCCAAAGCAATGAATGAATGCGCTAAAAAAGCTCCCCTTGTGACAGCATCTTTCTCTCCATAAGGTTTCGTTGCATAGCTGTGTTCCCCTTTGGTTTGTTAGCCTTCATTTTCCTTTATTAAAAATAAACCACTCGAACCCTGAAGCTAACTCAGATGAGAAGACTATAAACTTTGCATGTGTGCTCTGCACCAAAACACCATGCAGCCTCACAGCATTGTCTTTCAGGAAAACCACAGCTCCAAAATGCCGCAGTAGAAGGATCCATCCACACTGCTGTCACCCAGCCCTTATTTTGTCCTGGCTCCATTGTACGTCTCTGAGTTTCCTTCTTTGATGAATTACACCTCACAGAAACCTGGCCTGGCTCTTAGCTACTCCAAAACCTGAGCGAATGCAGGAGTGGGGTTGGCTTTAATCCACCTTGATGCTTTCAGTAGGAGAGGCTGCGCCTATCTCAGGGCAATTTAGACTACACTTCTCACAACCCTGGCAACAGAAAATAAAACACATTCTACCAGCAGTAACAAGGGACTGGGACAAGGTACAGCGTAGAATCCTAGAATGGTTTGAGTTGTAAGAGCTTCCAGGGAAAGCTCCTAGAGTTTGTTATGAAGGGACTACATCCTTTGTCTCATCTATTTATTCAGCCAGGACTGGATGCTTTAGCCACACTGTAAGGGAGAGTCACCCATCACATCTCACGGGAAACTTATTTTCGTATAAGTTCAAGTTCACTCCAGCTGAAAGGAGTTGAGCAAAAGGAGCCTGTTAAAATGTAACCAGTCATCGGATGTGCCAGTTAATCATCTACTTGGAAGCTGGTCCCCTTTGATAATAATTTTCCATGGTTGCAGAACTAAAGCTTAACTGGTCATTGGCTTCAAAAATGACCTTGTCTGACAGGGAATGTAGAAGAGGAAACAGCAGTAATATGACCTTCTCATGTAAATCCTAGATGGGGACAGAAGGGGAGAAAAATACTGCTGGCAATTCCCAATTGAGTCAGCAACTTATAATATCTCAACCGACCTGTCACCTTCCCCTCCATCATCTCCAGATACCAAGGAAACACTGGTTCTTGCCTCCAACAGTTGTAGGGTAGCGTCACTTTACAGAGGCAGCCTGAACGCTGTGTTTTCTCTAATATCTCTACCAATGTGGTTTCTTAGACACAGAATGCACAGAAAACACTACACCTTTTGGACCTGATTGATGAGGTGCCAGCAGGGATGGGAGCCTTTCTGCTCAGCCATCCTGAACACAACACCAGAATGCTGCCCCAGAAATGGCTTTGGGGACAACCTGGTTCCCGTGTTGGCAAAGACAAGGAGAGCTGAGCACGTCCTTCCTGCAGTTACTGACTGGTCTTGAAGAAATATGATGGAAACACAATGAAAAAGTATTTAAAAATCGAAACGTCCGGCAACCAGCATCCACTCAAATGAGATTTCAGGGAGTCAAGGCTGGTCACGCACATGGTCACCAGAAGAATTTTTTGGGATGGGGCAAGAGGGGAACATAATTCACTATGACATTTAAAGAAACTTAGTCACACAGTAACATAGATAAGTGACTAGATGGATTGTCAGACCAGAAGAAGCTCTTGATGCAAGCCCTCTCTGTACGAAAGCACCTTGCTTAAGACATACAACTCCACTTCACTGACTGGGAGTGAATTTTTAGGCTTAAAATCCATGAAGACACGACTCTGTCCAATGAGATGATAAATCAATGAGGTGAAGAAATATCCATTCATTTATATCATTATTCATCCCATGACCTAGTATAACATGTAATTTAAGTTGGTCGAAACCATAGGGACAGTTAAGCATCTAAGGGAATACTCATTTAACGAGGAAACGTGGAGTTGCACTTTGGATTCTGCAAAAGTTCAGAGCCTGAAACACTTTCACTTCAGCAACTCTGGTTTCATGGGAAATACCAACCAACTCCAGTGACACTACTTGCAGATACAGCTTGAGATAACACAAGGGAAAAAACCCCAGTAAAAAGGGAGAGGGGATGCTTGGAAGAGTCTTGCAGCTGTGAAGCTTCGAGTACTTATTGTTGTATAACAGGAAAATTCTCCAGTGCCACGAAGAACACAAAGATGCTATTTATATTCACAGCCTGGCTTCAGCACGCTATTTTGTACTGAATTTCCCTGCTGATCCAGCTGCATTGTGATAGCAGGTGTCTGCTAACATCAGTCACATCTTATTGCATTTTTCCCCTCCACCTTCAGGTGTGAGGGACACAATGCATTACTGTACAACAAGAGAGGAAGATGATGCTGCCTAATTTCCCATAGGATGCAATATTTACCCTGTAAGTGCGGATTAACTGAATAACTTGCTAGCTTTGTGTCAAGGCTTGTAAGAAGTGGTGACTAATCCTAGCTAGTGGGGATTAACAATGTTTGCTGTGGGAAACGTGCCAGACTTTTCAATTATATCATGTCTTACAAACAGACTGCAATAGTTCTACATGAATACAACTGTGTCCTTGCCACAGAACAGTGATAACAGCCTACATCCTCTCTATTTTTTAATGCCATGGACTAGAGCAAGTTCCAGCAAGCACATCATCTGGATGGTCAGCAGTATCAGAGCCCTTTCCTCTCGGAGTAGGTGAAAAGGAGGAGAAGGCTGTGCGTGCAGCCAGGGAATCCTGGAGTTACACCTTAGAATCATAGAAGGGTTTGAGTTGGAAGAGACTTTAAAGCCCATTCAGCTGCAACCCCACTGGACCAGGTTGCTCAAAACCCCATCCAACCTGGCCTTGCAAACTTCCAGGGATGAAACACCCACAGCTTGTGAACCTGTGCCTGTTCCTCCCCACCCTCAAAGCAAAACGCTTCTTCCTAAGATCTCATCTCAATCTCCCCTCTTTCAGCTTAAAACCGTTCACCCCTCATCCTATCACTGCACTCCCCAGTCAAGAGCCCCTCCCCAGCTCTCCTGTCTCCTTTACAGGACGCTGGTCTTGAACCAAGGTACCGACCCATGAAACAGCTAGAGCCAGCCCTCTGCATAGGAGGACTTCACTCCAAACCAGCCAGCGCAAGCCAAGGAGAATTGATCTCAGCAGGACAGCTGGGGTGCTGGTCACCTTGGAGAGGAGGCACTGAAAGCACAGAGGAAAGACCAGGATTGTAACTGGTGAGCAACACTGCTACGACTAAAACAGAACTGCAAGAGCTTTTTGATGTTGATTGACTCACTTTTTACAGTCAGCCACAACACTGAGGCAAATAGAATCAGTATGTACTAAGCAACCTCAGAAGTCCTTGCAAGGAATTTTTCCTACATGCCCTTTTCCAAGCAGCTGCACAGGGTAGTAGAGCTGCAGAACACCATGGTCACTGATGGGTTTGGGTACTATGATCTGAAAGGCAGGTGCTCATAGTACCACAGCCTAAAGAGCTTCTGCCTTCGTTGCCCTGTTCTTGACCTGTGTACAGCCACGTTCGCTATGCTAGTAGCTAGAAGGTAACAAAACACTGACGGGACATGGTTTACAAAAGGAATCCAGGTGCCAAAGTACTAATTTTCTGGCCTCTGCTTCTATCCAAAGCAGCTTCATGCCCTGCAGCACAGACCATGGTACCAGCAGGCTCCATCCCAGCTAAAGGAGGGTTACTGCAGGGACACTGCAAGCACTGCACTAAACCAAGAGCTCCAGCTGGCAAGTGCAAGTCTCCCACTGTGTTCTTACCCAGCAACTCATCCCCATGCAAGTGTATTGGGCAGAGGTGCAGCTTGCTCAGCTTTTCATTTCACTGCCTCAGCATACCAGGGAGACACAAGACTCCTTATATTACAGGAAAGAGGTCTGCGATACGGTACTCAGTGCAGGTTGGAGAGTTGCAGCCCATCTTGACCACTTTGGCTCGTTCCCACATATCCACAGCCAGACCAAGGGCATGACTCAACTCCAGTTTGGAGCTTCAACTTGGTTTCAAAGTCCTCTTGATAAAAAGCAAACCAAAATAAACACAAAAATAAAATAAACCACAGAGGCTTAACTTGAAAGCATTGCTCTCCCACTCGCTGAACTGACAAGAGTCCAACATCCAGGAACGAAACTGCTCATCCTCTGAGTATAACTCTGCTAGTAAACCTGCATTCAGATGCACCCATGGGAGCTTTACGCATTGTATGAGACAAAACTCCCTCCTGGGGCTCTCTTAACAAGCTATGTATTAGCCTTCATTTCTCCCACATGTATCTGTAGTTATTACTGCTTAATAAGTGCTCCAAGATGCTTGGGAGTAACAGTAGCACAGAGGTAATTAGAGGAAAAGGAACATCTACTTATGAGTAAGGTATATATGGCTGAGCAGGGTATTTCGCAATGGCCCAACTGCCCAGTGACAGCAGCTCCAGCACACCAGCGACGGGCTAAGCATTTGTTGGACTGGTGATAGATTGGCTCCTGGTGTCTGCACCCAACTCCACGAGGACCTTAGCCAGAAAGGCAGAAAACTCCACCACAAACGTCCTCCGGCCAACTGACAAGGCCAATCTGCATCACGTGGAACTTTTAAATTGGGATTCTGTATCGAAATATAGAGAGGGGGTTTGAAACCGGGTCTCATGCCTCACCTAGCAATGCTCACACCTGTTGATTACAGGGAAAGGCACCACCACACACTGGTTTTCTGAGTATTTTCACGTGAAATACTTCATTTCCAATTTGTTAGGTTTTTTGGAGTTATTTGCCAAACACAACCAAAAGCTTAAGACCGGCTGACAATGCACTTTGGGAATAAAAGAGAAGTTTGAAGCAGTACAAATGCCAAAGGCCAGTTTAAGCTTCATGTGTTTTTTCTGGCTACTGTTCCACACTGGGTCCCTGCTGGCTGGTGCAGGTGTGGCCACACATCATCATCCTCATTTTGCAGTCAAGAGAACAGGGAAGGGCAGGACATCTCATAGGCTGCGTGAGGTGGGAACAAGAAGTTGTACGGGAAGGTTAGGGAGATGAGAGGTGGGTAAGCTTGGTGTAGGGAGGAAGGTGGTGATGGTGAGACCTACTGCAAAGACTTTGCTGCTTCAGATTCTTCAATGAAACATGGAACAGGAAACCTACTGTCAGCCTCAAAGAAAGCTCCGGTCACCCCCAGGCTGCTGCGCTGAGAGCTGCTGCCACGGCATTTGGAAGTCCTGTCTCCACCTGTCCACTCCTGCCTTCCTTGTACTGAGCATTATGTTCAATGAATCATGCATCAACCTTCCTCCTTGATTTACTTGCCAAAAAAGGATTTGCATGGGGTGGCAATTAAAGAGGTAGAATGTGATATTCATCAGTTCGCGCGTCTCTGGACCCGACCACATCCTGGTGGAGCAACTACTCACAGGTGTTCAGATACTGTGGTAATGGGTGTTTGTACAAAAAAATACAACACAACAATTACAGCAACACCCAGTGAAGGAGAACTTGCCCTGCTGTGCTACAGAGATGGGCTGCACGGCTGTGCCCAGGAGGCCTAGAGGGAAAGAAGTCACACTAATTTCCCCTAAACATACTTTAATAATAAAGCTTTAATAAATAAGCTGTTCCTAACCTGCCATGGGACAGAGGCCACCAGTGGCATATATGTTAAACTGTCCCAATCCCAGATGCCTTCAAAATGGGCAGGCACCAGGAGATGGGCAGAAGTCCCACACCCTTCCAGCTAGGTACTCGTGGCTAGTGAAAGCCACAAACACAGTGGAGGGAGTTGCCCATCCCCATTTTCTCTCCAATCTTGCCTTCCTCCCACAGAACTATATTGGCACATACAAGGTGAGAAGAAGACGTGGGAGCTACCAACATTCCCTCTCCCTAAAACTGCAGGAAGCCTTACAGCAAAGCTTTTCCTGTACTAGTGCCCACAGATCATCTGTCCCAGGGCTATTCCATTCCTTGCCCAGAAATTTTCATCCTCACAGGGAACTGACTGCCTGTAACAGAAGAGATAACATGCCATAAGGAGGGAGCCGGAGAGACTGCTGCCCACACAGAGCCCAAGGCCCCTGCAATAGAGAGGGATTTGCCAAACGAAAATGGAGCAAAAGCAACTTCTGACTGAGCCTTGCACCAGACTGGCTTTTTCTTCTGGCCCTCTATCAAGATGGCTCACAAACACCCCCCACTGGTACCTACCTCCTGAGATCCATCCTGACCTCCAGGAGAGGCGTGTCTGCCCTCATCACCATTAGGTGATCTATCCTTCCTAACAATTTCCCACAGAATGTAGTATTCAATGACAGCTTGGGATGTTCCTTACAAGCAACACCATCCACTTACCATGAGAGTCTACAACTCAGTCCTTGCATCTCAGTGTGCTCCTAACACCATAGAAACAACTCCCATGACCACCATGCTCTTCACTAGACTTGCAAACAAGTGACTTGCACTCCTACAACAGTCAAGCTTTTTTGGATCTGAATTACAAACTTCCCCTGGAATTCTGCTGGACTTGACAAAGCACACATTTATTACACCATCAAAAGCAAGAGGTGGGACAAAAGAGTAGGTTTCTCAAAGAAAGGGGAAAAAAGGATTCGGTTTCATTCTCCACAGCTTGTTGATCACCCTTCGGAGATTTCAGTCAAATGCAGGGCTGTAATGAAAATGTTGCAGTGGATAACATCCTACAGATATCAATTGTACACACTAGGTACTCAGCATGCATATTATATATAACCATTTTAAATGATTTTGTACTAAACCCCATACACTCATGGAGGCAACTAAAAATATATATTCATATTCTTTGTTTAGCCTGCTTCCTTACATAGGGTTCATATTTTCTTCTGATGGTAGGAGAGTTGTGAAATACAAATAGTTTCTCTTCTTTGTCTCCATCAGCATGTACAATATTGACTGCTCCCAAGATTAGCTGTATTTTGTAAACAATAACTGCACTTTAGCAGTGTGGATATTTTTTCAGGGCTTTCTCAATTCCGCTGACGTAAAACTTTGCATTGATCTATTAAAACTGTTCTTTCATCTAAGTAACTTCTAAAAGGCCATATTCCTTTTCACGGCCATGGCCTTTAACTTGTACTTTGCACCCCTGTCTCCTTGCCCGAGACCTACTACACCACATTTTTGACCAAGTTACCGTTTCATTTGAGAATATTTGACTTAGGATGACACTAACATACTGGAAAACGTTCCCCATACCTTTGTTCTTTTCTCATTTTCCAGGCTTGATGCTTTAACCAAACACCATCAAAACAAAGAGTCCTGGATGCACTGGATGTAGATGAAGGACCTCCAGACCAGAAGCCCTGAGGGTGACACGGCAGGTGTCTCCACCCTTGATAACATCACCCATCAAGTGTGGGAAATAGACTGTTTGAACAATGAACCTGTCCTCTCTGTACATGGGAAGCCCAGACTGAGTTTTCATTTCACCAAAGTAGAAGTGAGTGGTCCACAAGCCATTCAATGATCTTTCCCTAACAGTTGAGCTCTGAACTCTCAGCATTACAGAGTAAAAGATGGATAATATTTACATGATGTATATGCACCGAGGATGTTCTTCCTAACAACTTCTGAAGACCTATCCCTTTTGCGCAAAAATTTTGGAGACAATAGCTCTAAGGAGCAACATTTAAACAATCGCCCTGGTTATTTTAAGGACACTTTTTCATAAATTTCTATCAAAGCCATGTGTCATTGCCCTTTTCAAGGCAGCACCCTTCAGAGATTACTCACAGACAGGTCCCAACCAGTATGGTTGTGTATAAGCAAGCAAAGGGGATGGAGGGAAGAGCCATTTGGCTGCTTTTTGAATGGGAAAGCATCATGTTGGTAGTCCTAGGAACAAAGACCATAAGCACAACTTGCAGCCATCTGCCCCCAGGCTATGACTTGCCCTTCTCGGAGAAGGACTGGGCGTGGGCAGTGCTGAGCAGAGATCCCTCAGGAGAGCATGAGCTCCTCGGGAAGTGGTGTCTGACTCAACGGTGAGGCAGCGTGCAAGCACAGCATTAGGGCACCGCACTATTTTAGGGACTAGGTCTTGGATGTAACGCATCACGTACAGCCCAAACTAGAGTTGTCACCAAAGACTTTGTAGCGTTTCTTGAGAAAAGGCCCATTCCCAGTGATTTGATGATAGGCAAATAACTCCTTCTAGAGCTTAGTCACTTTGGAAATTTAAGCAAGAAGTAAGCCTGATAAACCAGGTGATGTTGTTTTGAACTGTTCAGCAACAGTGCCTTAGAGAACATCATTTCAACAGAGAGATAAACCTTACTTGCGTATCATTTCTTCAGGGACTATTTTACATACTAAATTCTATTTAAATGCAAGAACTGCCACAAATGTATTGGTTTCTTAGCAGGCTTTGCCCAGCCAACACCATGCCAGCTCTCCCAGCCTTGCTCTCTCTGTTGCAGCCTATTCCAAAGGGACGTAGCAGAAATTCCACGCTACTTTGCTTACCAACTGTAAGCCATACAAACAGATGAGTGCTTTGTCTGCATGCACATGTATCTGCTAACAGTATGTAGGGCAAGTTTACAAAACAAACAAACAAAGAGATAGACACAAAAAATCCTCATTTTTTCCCTCCGGCAGGTAGTTTTCAGCTATGGGATAGAAAAGGCCATCTACCGCGCCCAGGTACAATACAAGCCTCGGATCTGAAATGCATTTATTCTGAGTGTCTGATCTAATGTTAAGTTGTTCTGCTCCCCCAAAATCAGTATCCTCCTGGAGTCTAGAAAATGGACTCACTCAAGCTTATCAGTCGCTAACCTGACCTGCAAGTCCCTGCTGTCACCAACTCCAATGTCTCCAAATGCAAGTTAGTCTCAGTGTCACACTGACCAGGTTCTCTACATGAAAGATTCTAACAGGCACATAACTCTCAGCCTCAGTAGCTTGGCTGTGAGTCTGTATCTGGTTTTAAAAGAACTACCTGCACATTGCACAGAAGAGCTACTGCTCTCTCTTACCAAGGTCTTACTAAAGACCTTGAAGTCTTCCTGTAAGTGAATAAGTTTCACCTGTACCTTCAGCCTTTAAAAAATTACCTTCAAGAGAGAAATACTGCAGCTAATGTGTCCAAAGAACTTTGCTTCTATAAAGACCAGTCAAGTCCAACCAAGAGATCTGATGCCCCATCCCTGAAGGTGTTCAAAGCCAGGACGGATGAGGCTTCAAACAACCTGATCCAGTAGAAGGTGCCCCTGCCCATTGGCAGTGGGGCTGGAACTGGATGGAATTTGAAGACTCTTCTAATTCAAACCATTCTATGATCTCTTTTCAGCTTCAGTGGTGATTGGATTGGGCCCTTAAAATTGCAGCAGTTTAAGATAACAGGCGCCAACAGAACAAACTAAGATGCGGTTATTGTTGATGAATACGGAAGCAGATATTTAATGATCTGTAAGAGCACTATTGATAACAGCTTAGTTATACCATAATAACCATCACAAGGATGTTTACCTAAGTTTCCTGCCCACTGATACTGATCAGAACCGCCTTTAGATCACGGTCCCATTTCCTATCAGCATATATAAATGTGCATAGGAGAACACAGTCATGATTCAGTGAGTGTTTATATCACATTGCCTAGGTAAGTACTGTCTTTTCAGAAGGATGCAATGAAAACCAAAGCCAAATGCCAAATATTTGGGAAACATGGGTATTTAGAAATCAGATTACAACATCCATGTCAGAAATATCTAGAGCTGGAAAAGAGTCAGGTAAATTGCAACATCAATTTACCAAGTAACTCTTCCTCTCCAAACTCACTTTGATGTTCTAGTCAGATACTTCAGACTGCAGATTAAGCCCAACTGTTTTGGGGTTTTATTCGTGGAAGTATTTTTTCTGAAGAACTTCAGGAGTCAAGGATGTAGAGTTTTGCTTCTGTAGACCACCAAGCAAGTTTTCAAGATAATAACCACCACAGCTATAGAGCAGGGAGCACAGGTAGCACTGTCATAGTGTTCTTCTCCTGACCGCTCTGGGAGCACTGTGCCTGGGCCAGGAGACTTCAGAAGAATACATATTTGCCTTGACAGTCTTGTAATAACACCTCCTCCCTTTCCTCTCGCTCCCAAGTAGACTGAATTGGCATTTAAACTACAAGTACATATTCTACAACTGCAGGTTTCTGGTGCCTGAGCGTGCTTTCAAGCACCCCCATCAGTCAGCACAGCACCTTTCTACAACTGTGGCTCAGAAAATATTATTTTGCACTAGAGAAAAAAATAGATTGTGATAGTTTTGCAATTTCTTCCAACTGGAAAAGGAGTTACTGTCTTCCCAGAGATATCACAGAATGGTTTGAGCCTGAAGGGACCTTGGAGGCCATCAAGTTCCAATCCTCCTGCCATGGGCATTAGGTTGCTCAAAGCCTCGTTCAATCTGGCCTTCCAGGTCAGGTGAAGCTCTCCCCATGACCTGTGCCAGAAGCAAAATACTTAAAAGAAACCTTGAGAGAGAGCCTGGCTTATCTGTTAAGCAGCCACAACACCATTTCCAAGATACTAAGGACCTCAGATGAATGGAGTTCTATCTCTGTATACGCTTAATTATCTCATTTAGTCCCAAGATGAAGAGCAGGAAGCATAAATAACTTTATGGCAACATATCAAACAGGGCAAAACAGCCGAACAGTTTCTTTCTCCCTCTCTAACCCCTTCTAATTCTGTTTCATGCTGCCTTCCATTCCCCTTCCTCTGAAGGGGTATTGTGGGGTGAAAGAACATAGGTGAAACAGGAACCCCTCTGAGATAAGAGAGGAGTCACAGGCCTCCCAGCATATCTCTTGGAGACGGCTTATTGGTCATTGACTATTTTAAATGCTCACCAACACACTCCCCAAGCCGAGGGGAGCACGGCACAGCTGTGACTGTCAGGATGACTTTGTTTCCTTCACATGCCATGGAATATGCTTTGAGATGAAAGATGTTTATTAATTTTGCCTTATGAAACAAACTGTATGAAATTATGAAGACAAACTAGAGAGTTTAGGCTTGACACGGTCTTTAATTCTGAAGCCAATATTTATCTCTGCGTGACAGAAGAGGGAAGATAGATAGACTGTAATAAAAGTGAAATGAAGGTTCAGAACAAATTCCATTTCCCTGCTGTAGACTAGTTGCAGTCAAGATACCAACAGCTTGGAGAGTATGCAAGGAAAAATGGAAAAGTATAAACATAACATAGGAAGTTCAGAGCATCCCATCCTATTCTGATCTGTTCAAAAAGGGATACCAACAGTTTTCCACAACCTGCTGAGTTACCCTGTTGACAGAGCTCCTTTTATTTGCCTGTTGGTTCTTTAACAACACGCACACATGGTATTGCCAATTCCTCATCTCTATCGATGCCTGCGCTCGGGATGCGCCACTTGGGAAGAGTGTCAGTAGTAACAGCAGAGAATGGATGAGATACATTCACAACCTTTTCCCTGGTGAATCCTGGTGCCCCAGGCAGCAGTGAGAGTTCTGCCTGCTGACTCCATGTGGGTTGAATACAGATACAAGCTAAGAACGACCAGGAATACAATCCCAAATTATTCCTTCCTTACAATTTGTTGCAATGAGCTCCAGGAGAGCTCCTGCACAGTGGCAGCAGTGTCCCAAACACCCACTCAGAGCAGGCCCTGGGCCGAAGAGGTTTAGCCAGGTTTGCAGACCCCACGCGAACAAGTCAGTCATCACGGAGCACTGGGAGATGTGTCTATGACAGACGAGCACAGTACCCTCCGTACGCAACTTACTCATCTGCTCCTGTTCCATAACACAACCTGCGTGCTCAAAATCGTCTGGAAAATCCGGGGATGACTGGGCAAAGCCTTCACACACTGAGTGACTCACATACGTGCCGCCTCTGTGCCGCTCTGAATTTTCTCAAGCCCTCATAGCCTGGGAAACTGGCAAAAAAAGCTTATTCCAAATTTTAAAGAGAACAAGGTTGAAACATGCTAGTGCAAATCCAGCCTAAACAACTGATCCATTGCATTCAACAAGAGCATTTTCTCTGGCTTCAGCAGGCTGACTATCAGGTCAAAGTTAAAGAAAAGGGGGCACATTATGGGCCTGGAAACAAGATAATCATTGTAGGGAGACAGGTAATTTTTCATTTTAGGAAGCACTAGTTTTGATTAAGGGCCTTTCCCTCACCCAGCAGTTGGATAAGCTCTTTATCACACAATTTCTGCTAGCAAAGACTTTCATAACCTTACAGAAAAAGGCAGAGGTTGATATTTGACTGCACCTCCACCTCCCCTGGTTCAGAACTAAGCCTTGACACTTACACATGATTTCACCATGTCACCTCTCAACTAAACCAAAAGCCAAGCCTAGTCCTGCCAATATCCAGTCTTCGGAGCTATGAGCCATTGCTTATTGCCGTGGGCCTTCTTTGAGAGCAGGAGCAGTTAATCAACAGTTGCAAGTCTCTGTCAGTATTCTCCTGCTCTTCAATACCCACGCAACATCTTTGACCCCACCAGCATCTGAAAGGAGCCAGCACATACACAGGTATCATGATCAAATTCATGACAGGACAGGGAGGACAAAGTCACAAGGAAGAGAAGATGAGATTATCTGCTTGGCTGCTGCCTGCTCTGAAAAAGCTGCAAAGTCCAGGACAGTAAAATTTCCACTGAGCTTGCGTTTTCTGTGACCTAACTCTTAAACAATTTAAAAGAAATGAAATAAAAATGCAAACCTGATGCTGACAAAATCCCATGTAAACTATGTCACTTGTGATTTGGCTTGTTAGTGTCCACTAATGTTCTGAGGAGCTGGAGGCTTTTGTTCAGCAAGTTTATTAAGCACATGCCTGTTTCAACCTCAGTGCAAAGGAAGGAGTAACACTCCTCAAGCAAGCTCAGAGGCTCAGCTCTTCCTTTGCATGGATGCCCATCAGCTTCACCTTCTCTATATTCTAGGTGTCTCAGAAACAGAAGAAAACAATTGTGTCTCTCTAAAGAGACATCAGCAATAAATAAAGCGAGGTAAGCATACAGCTAAGTAGCCACGATGCAGATGGCTGTATAGAGTCACACTCCTGCTGTCAACAGCACATGAAGACAGAAACAGCTCAAAAGAATCCATCCTCCTTCAAGTGCGGGATATTCTGGGGTATCACGTTCCCGTTGTTTTACCCCTTCCACGTCCAGACTGCATCCCAAGCTCTGAACTAGGTGAAGCTCTGTTCCACTCTGGATGCGCGGAGTTTGGCTATTGCTTCAGTGAGCACACTGTTTATCTCAGACTGAATCACACACCACGGGTGTAACAACAAAACCAGAGCTAAACCCAAAAAGGGAGAGGACATTGGCTTTGATGCATTTCATTTGCTGTTATCAGGGCCCTATTCCAAGTCTCCTCCATAATCAGCAGAATCTTCAGAGAAAATAAGCTCACATGCTTATGTGCTCACTTCTCTTGTGTCTTTTGGTTTGTGTCAGCTTACTAGCTAATACTTTAAACAAGTTAAAAAGAAAACACTTTCTGAAATTACATGGATGTTTATCACCACAGCTTGCTATTAATTTCATAGAATCATAGAATAACCAGGTTGGAAGAGACCCACGCGATCATCGAGTCCAACCACTCCTATCAAACACTAAATGATGCCCCTTAACACCTCATCCACCCGTCCCTTAAACCCCTCCAGGGAAGGGGACTCAACCCCCTCCCTGGGCAGCCTCTGCCAGGGACCAATGACCCTTTCTGTGAAAAATTTTTTCCTAATGTCCAGCCTGAACCTCCTCTGGTGGAGCTTGAGGCCATTCCCTCTCGTCCTGTCCCCTGTCACTTGGGAGAAGAGCCCAGCTCCCTCCTCTCCACAACCTCCTCTCAGGCAGTTGTAGAGAGCAATGAGGTCTCCCCTCAGCCTCCTCTTCTCCAGGCTAAACACCCCCAGCTCTCTCAGCCGCTCCTCTTGTTCTCCAGCCCCTTCACCAGCTTCGTTGCTCTTCTCTGGACTCGCTCCAGAGCCTCAACGTCCTTCTTGTGGTGAGGGGCCCAGAACTGAACACAGGATTTGAGGAGCAGTCTCACCAGTGCCGAGTGCAGAGGGAGAAGAACCTCCCTGGACCTTCTTGGCCACCTGGGCACACTGCTGGCTCATGGTCAGTCGCTGTCAACCAGCACCCCCAGGTCCTTCTCCTCCTGGCAGCTTTCCAGCCAGACTTCTCCTAGTCTGTAGCTGCTCAGGGTTGTTGTGCCCCAAGTGCAGGACCCGGCATTTGGCCGTGTTAAACCTCATGCCTTGATGAAGGCTGGGTCAGATACAGCTCAAATTCAGCTTCTAGGTACATCTTCAGGATAAATTCAGTAGTGATGTAGCCAGCAAGACAACTTGCATCTCAGGCGATAAACCAGATACAAGTGGTTAAACGTTATCACCACCGTGTGAGCTGACAGAAGCAGGATACAAGGGAAGGTTTATATTAAATCAGTGAAATTTTATGGACAAATGTAGATGATTAAGAAAAGCCTAAACTAGAGGACAAGTTATAAGAAGGGATTCAGCACCAGCGCTGCACTGAGATGGTGGTGTATGCACCTGTGTGGGACTTCCCTTAGTATGAAACTGCTGCAGTTGCAAACCAGTGGCCTAGAAGCAACACCCATTCCAGACCTCAAGCCATCACATCTACCCCCATGCCCATTCAAGCAACCTGAAACACAGGCAATAGCTGAATACTAAAATTTCCACTGAAATATTTTCCATTACAATCTGTTTTACACAATCCCAGTTCCCTCAGCTGCTCCTTGTAAGATTTGTTCTACAGACTTTTCACCAACTTCATAGAATCAAACTCATGAAGCTGGTGAAGGGGCTGGAGAACAATTCTTACAAGGAGCAGCTGAGGGAACTGGGTTTGTTTAGCCTTGAGAAGAGGAGGCTGAGGAGAGACCTTATTGCTCTCTACAACTACTTGAAAGGAGGTTGTAGAGAGGAGGGAGCTGGGCTCTTCTCCCAAGTGACAGGGGACAGGACAAGGGGCAATGGCCTCAAGCTCCGCCAGGGGAGGTTCAGACTGGATATTGAGAAAAAAATTTCCACAGAAAGGGTCATCTGGCAGTGCAGAGGCTGCCCAAGGAGGTGGTGGGGTCACTATCCCTGGTGGTATTTAAAAGATGGGTAGATGAGGAGCTCAGGGACATGGTTTAGTAGAAGACAGGAAAGAATGGTTGGACTCAGTGATCCAAGAGGTCTTTTCCAACCTGGTGATTCTATGATTCATTTCCCTACCAATAATTTCTACAGTGTTTGGGCTCCTCACTGTTTACCTTAAACCCAAGACACTTCTGCTAATCCAGTGAAGGCGTGGAAGACTCCTACGGCTATCGTGTTGATCAGCACAAACTCGGCAACAGCTTCTCTGCAACTCCCTGCCTGGCACAAGCTCCCTCTTATCTGTGGGCTCTTGCCAACGGGGCGCTACTGGCTCTCCCAGAGTAGCCTTTGCCTCCACCACCTACCTCTGTTTATGCTACTTTCCCAACACACTTGCAAACATGATAAAGGTTAATCTGGTACAAAAGGTAAATAGGGTTACACAAAGCTGGATTTAGCAATTTAGTTTTATTGGCCACTAAGGAAGGCAATTCTTCGATGCAGGTAATGAGGAGATAGCCAAGCCAGATAAAGGATCTGTGCAATATAAACATCCTCCCAAAAGCCTGCTCCCCACTTGCATAAGCGCTGTAATCATGAAAGCAATTCTTAATGGAGCCACTTGGCAGAGGCCGTGGTACAGCGAGCTGCAAGCCTCTCCCTAGCTGATGGACCAGCTCCAAGGGCACATTACTACAGTGCTGCAGTGGAGGAGGAGGGGCAGGAGAGGGGAAGAGACCGAAAGCTGGATTGAGTTTGCAAGCAGTGGCACTAGAGCAGGACTAGGTCTCCTCTAACATGTCACCTGCGTGGTCTGGAGCAGACCAGTTATCCCTCTGGGCTCGACTCTGCACTTGTAAATTCCAATTGACGATTTTCCCTTTGTGCTCCATCTTTCGTAGCTAAACTCTTACAATGAAGGCCATTTCTTACATGTAGGTGAGTGCTCCTGGCTGAAAGTGTTACTGTAATTCAGAAACTAGGCAGTAATAGTTCCAGGGGAAGTCACAGGAGAGTCTGCCCCTACATTTTTCATAAAAGGCAGAAGAAGACCAAGTTCACTTCATCCTAAAAGTCACTAACTGCAAGACAGGTCTAGCAGTTACTTGCTTCTCTCACCATGGTTTTCTTAGCAAGGGCAAAAGGGGCCCCGTTCTCTTCACAAACAACCCTCATTTATCGGCTGCAGGACTCAATCACGGCACAGGCATTCACTCAAATATCCATTATGCTGATTTCCAATGCCATACATTAAAATTCCTCCTCACCTGCGCTCCTTTAGCTTTCAGCAGGGAATCTTCATCAGATTAACCAAGGATTTTTCCCTATCTTATGTACTTTAAATAATTATTGATAGATTACTATATTGAGAGTAACAGGATTAGAACTAGCAAGGCCGATTTTCTAGCCCACAGCTCGCCACTAGCCAACTTCCGATGAGTTACTGCTCTTTGTGTGCCTTTTCTGCCCTCTGTAAAACACTATGAAATGCACTTCGGCAAAGTGCTTGCAGATCTATGAATAGAAAGCGCTACATTACAGCTTGGAGTTATTAAGCAGAGCAGGACCCACGCTGCTCCTCATAACCGGTCATTCACCAGCTGTATCAGAAAGGCCAGTAGTGTTACACCAGCCAACAAGGAGTTATCACCAGCTGGCAGGCAGAACACATTCAGACTGACTGTGCTCCTGGCCGCTGAGATTTTTTTCAATAGGCAAGCTAGACCTGACCTACTGCAGAAGTATGAATCTTATCTGTGAGGATTATGGGCCCTGCCTTTCAATCTGGAGCTCGATCTCGAGCCTTCTGAAGCCAACACAACTGTTTGCAGGCCAAGCTGGACGGGGTCTTGAGCTGCCTGGTCCAGTTGGAGGTGTCCCTGCCCACGGCCCAGGGGTTGGAACTGGATGGGCTTTAAGGACCCTTCCAACCCAAATCATTCCATGATTCTACGAGCCTGCCTTGTTTATCTTTAAATCTTACCGCTTACCACCTTCAACTACAGAAAAAGGAACCGTGGCTGAAGTTACAGCCAGTTTCCAGCTTCAGGCTCAGAGCTGCTTTAGACCGACTGACCTCCACTGGAATTCAAGAAGCTGTCTTGAATTTTTTTTTTAGCCAAAAGATCTGTTCCCCTAGGTGGTATAAAATAATACCTGACACAAGAAAAACCTTATCACAAGTGTTACTTAACTGAGTGAGCAAGGGAGCAGCCCGGGCATTCTTCAGAGAGATCAAATAACAAGTGTTCTTCTGCTGATAATAGAGGCTAACTTAAGCCACCACTGCTAATTCACAGTGCAGGCTTGACACTTGTTTATCTGGCCAAACAATTATGAAATGTTCTTTTGTCCCTGTGAGTGCTGCGTAGGCGAGAGTCGTGACTCTCTGGGTTACTTTAAAGGGCCACTGTTCAGGTACCTACTGCTCGGGAAACAAGAGACACCTGAAAAGCTCAAGGACCTCAGTTTTCTTCTGGCTCCCTTCACAGGACCAACTCCAACCTGCCACAACTGGAGATCTGGGACAAGATTCCCCAGACGTGGCAGGGTGAAGCAAGAAAACTATGTTTGCCTGAGGCATTTAGTTCCCTAATGGCAAACTGTAATCGGGCACACAGCAGCCCTAAGCAGTTTCTGAAAGCAGAACTTGGGAGTTTAAACAATTCAAATGCTTCTGTAATTTTTATGCATGTTCCTATACCTATAACACAACCTGCTATTTTTCTCGTTTAGCAGTTACTAATAGTTGACCACGTTACGTTGTAGATCAGCTGCATACAGATACGACGCTCACCTCTCAGCATCTTGCCTGGTAAGATGACCGCATCGCCTTTTCTTGAAAGGGGAAATGACCTGCTTGCAGACCCTCACCCCAGGCATCAAGCCGAACTGTGTAACCTCAGTCATGGAGCTGACAGCAAAGGCTCCCACGTAGCTAAACATCAACAGGTTTTCCTGCAGTTTCAGGTGGAAGGGACCCTATTGTCTGGCTGCACAGCCCAGGGTGGCTCAGTTCTGGTCACAGTCTCCACCGAGCTTCTGAGAAGGAGTTCCCAGGTTAATGCTTTAACAGGGTGAAGGAAAGAAAAGAATAAAGCCAGCTCAAAATGGCATCTTAACATGTTTTGAGGGAAGCTGTGGCAGAGCAGGGACAGCCACACTGCTGCATCCTATATGATGTGCTCATGGGAATGCCATTACTTCCCCTACACACCTATTTCAGTGCACAAGCTCTTCCATAGAGACCTCTCTCTTTCAGTCACTGATGAGATAAGACGGTCTTTCAAATTTACAGTGCCTATAAGGAATTATGTATTTAAGTAAACAGAGCTGGTCAAAACCAGTAGCGACCTACAAAACTCCTGCAATATACTTACACATGGGAAAGCCTTATCAGAATGTTCCCGTGCTGCTAGCTCATACCCCTGCTTTCAAACACAACTCTCTGTGCTGACATTGTGGACTTCACCTCTCCCTAACACAAAAGGAGAAGGAAAGGGAGTTACTTGTGAGGAGATACAGGAGCACGGGCTTTAGAACCCAGCATTAGAACAAGAAAATATCACAGATTGCTTCAGCCACAACCTAAAAACTGCTAATTGTCAGCTGATGCCAAGGATATCAAGAGCTTACCAAGGATACAGAAAACAATTAGACGTTCACAGAAAAACCCACTGGAAGCTATTAAGGGTAGGACATCTTCACTGGAGAGCAGGGGAGCACAACCCAGAAGGAAGTATCACCACATGCTTGGTTTATGCACTGTTGCCATTGCCAAGACCCAATAGTGGACTAGATAGGTCTCTCATCCACCTTGGTATAGCCACACTGCCTGCCTTTATAGAAAGGGAACAAGAGGCAACAAGACCCAGAGTAGAATCTGCAAGAGTACAGTGCATTGCTCACACGATCCAGCTCCTTCAGAAGCCTCACACGTGGATGAAGGGGTAAGGAGAAGCTACCCAATGTGCCTCCAGTGATACCAACACTACCCCTTGCCAGATCAAAACTTCCAAGTCCACAGCAAAGCACAGCAGCTGACAAACATATCTGTGCCAGGCTGATACATCCCTAAATAAATCACTTGCTAGTTTGAGCCAGGCAGACAGTAAATGTGTTGTCTTGTTAAGGTTTATGCCAGTTCACACAACTGAGAAATTAACTTTTTTTTTTTTTTCTCTCTTGTTATTTGTCTGAGTTTTATCCAAGACATATTACAGGTTGGAAAAATCAACAACATAAGGTCAAGCCAAGCCAGGTTTAAGGGCATCCTCCATATCAAGCCAGAAATCTATGGAGATATACCACTTCTCCCAAGGCAGGCAATTTACCGTAGCTGTGCTTTTCGTCAGTAAAGTGGAAGATGATAAAGAAATGCCCTTCACTTTAGATAAGCATCTCGCCATAAACAGGCTGCCTAATTAAACCACTTGTTTTTAAAGGTGAACTAGAGAGATTTGGCTTGTTCATAAAAATAAGCCAGCTACAATTGCAGGTCTAAAACTTGCTATTGTCAGGACAATCTTTTCCCACCAATCTCAGTCCCTTCGGGAGCAGATACAACAGCAGAGCTGCTTTAGCAGCTCGGTTTCAAGCACTGCTGAGACTTCACCCAGGGCCAATGGACTTATCCAGGCAATGTCCCTCTCCGTATTACTGAACAGTGCAGCTGCGTAATCATGGTAATTCATTAAAATAATAAACTCCACATAATAAAAGTGTTAAACACTCAGTATATGCTGGTAGAAGCACAATAGCTTCTTTCCCTGTTAAATGACATCCTAATAAAGCTTTATGTCACGTACACCATTTACAGGAGTACAACGCCATCCAAGGTGACTGTCCTGCAGGATTCTGATCACCATAATCTTATTTTTGAGCAAGAAGTGCTAGTACAGATTGAGAAACGAGCAATAAGACCTTATCACATAAATTAGCTCCCTTCAAGGCAGTGCTAGTGTTGATAAGATGTCTGGTGATAGCATGTCAAGCAGAGGGACGAGAAAAGCAAGTGACTACGTGGAACCCTGAGTGTAAAAGGGAGCAGGGCCTAGCTCCAAGACCTCCCCTGGACCTGTGAACTGTTGGAAAAGGCTTTACCCCTGGAGAAACTAGCTCACATGAGCCACATGAAGGTGGAAGGCACTGTCCAGGCTGGCCCTTTCACCTTTTCAGCTAAGGACACCTTCCAGCAGGGAGATGAAACAGGGGCTGTTAAGAATAGAGGGCAAGAACAACCCAACTGAAGATGGAGCCTTTGACCACAACACAAACATCCACTCAACATGCTAAATCCAGGCAGCTGTACTACTGTACTACAAGCTTGTTTCGCTGCTCTTCACATCTAAAGATCAAGTCTATCCTGCTGAAGTCAAAGTTTAGTATCACATCTACTTTCACTGGCTGCTCTCTTAAAGATAAGCCCATTAGGAAAATGAGCAGGTGACGGCTGCACAGCTTTCTTGGTCCCAAAACTGCAAGGTAGAAGCACTGAGAAACTGGCAGGCACCTCAATCTAAAATATCGCATCCTTGAGGACAGACTGAAGTCTCCTCCTCACCTAAAGGAGGGCTAAGGATGCGCAGAAATAGCCCTGTCATCACACCCAGTGCTGCTGCTGCTGCCCTTTCTTATCAGGGAGGCAGATACCAGGCTGTGGGTGTGTTTGGCAGCCGAGGTCAGCGATGAAAACCAAAGAGCCCAGGATAAAGCAGTGGCTACAATGGGCATACACCCTCAGCCCCCCTGCCTACACGTGCCAGGTTGGGTATGGGACATCTCCAACCTCCTGCTTTCAGAGGTGCCTGTGTCAGGCAGCCCACGATGGATTGGCAGGGAGCAGTACGCATGCTTGCCTGAATCAGTGCCTACGATCACTCGTTCTTTTATCTTCCTAGTGCATTTTCTCTCATCTCTCTTCTGCCATGAGTTCCTGGCAGTGTGATGCTACGTAACATGATGAGCCATCCTCTTTTGCAATAGGATCAGCTCACCCTACTCTTAGCTGAGGGTCATTGCTCCCTTCCCTTACTGTATTATCACCATGACACATCCTTTTTTCCCCTGCTGTTTGTTGCTGGAAATGGGTTTGATCAGAACCAGTGAATCATGAAGCCAGTAATAAAAAAGTCAAGAGGCCGAGAGCCTTAAATCTCACAGCACTTGCAGCTTTCCTGCATGTGTGGACTATCCCTCCCCTCAAAATGAAATTCCTTCCAACTGCCCATGTGGGAGGGGAGTAGAATCTGCATATTGAAGTTAACAAGTAAAATACCCCTGGAAGGCCAAAACACGAGCCAAGAGTCCTACAGCACTGCAATTTTCTAGCTATGTTGTGAGCAAACTGTTAGAGACAGAAAAAGGAGGCATGGCCATTGTTTGTCCACATCCTGAAACTGCAGCAGTAGCCGATCCTTTACCTCGATTCACCACCTTGACAGGCTTGAGAGATGGGCCTGTGCCACCTCATGAAATTCAACAAGGCCAAATGGAAGGTCCTGCACCTGGGTCAGGAAAATCCCAAGCGCAAATACAGGCTGAGTGGAGAAGGAGCAGCCCATCTCCCTCCTGCAACCCAGTTCAGTAAGATATTTTGGTGTTACTGGTGAGACCGCTCCTCGAATCCTGTGTTCAGTTCTGGGCCCCTCACCACAAGAAGGATGTTGAGGCTCTGGAGCGAGTCCAGAGAAGAGCAACGAAGCTGGTGAAGGGGCTGGAGAACAAGAGGAGCGGCTGAGAGAGCTGGGGGTGTTCAGCCTGGAGAAGAGGAGGCTGAGGGGAGACCTCATTGCTCTCTACAACTCCCTGAGAGGAGGTTGTGGAGAGGAGGGAGCTGGGCTCTTCTCCCAAGTGACAGGGGACAGGACGAGAGGGAATGGCCTCAAGCTCTGCCAGGGGAGGTTCAGGCTGAACATTAGGAAAAAATGTTTCACAGAAAGGGTCATTGGGCACTGTCAGAGGCTGCCCAGGGAGGGGGTTGAGTCCCCTTCCCTGGAGGGGTTTAAGGGACGGGTGGATGAGGTGCTGAGGGACATGGGTTAGTGATTGATGGGAATGGTTGGACTCGATGATCCAGTGGGTCTCTTCCAACCTGGTTATTCTACGACTCTATACTTGTTCCCATCAAATTTGCTTTAATTTCTGAGTGTTTCTACAGTTCATAATGTCCACCTGCGACCAGAGAAGGCTACCCTACCACACCAAAAGTCATTCCTGCAACACATCTGAAAAGCTTTGCCTTTGGCGCGTTACAGCTGGCATCAGATTTACTGCAGCTGCAACAACACTGGGTATAAATCTGCCGTTTGGTGGCTGTAGATTCTGCCCAGACCCCCTCAGACCACAGGAAGTCTTACACCAGCCTGACAGTTCATTTCAGCAGTCAGTTCTTCAGGGCATGGTATTAATAGATCTTCATTGTTCATCAAATACCACACCAGCTGGAGAACTCCGGCAGGAAAAACCCTCTCCCATAAAACCATGAGCTCGACTCAAAGAACTAAAAGGCTTGTGTGCCCATAGAAATTGCACTTTTGAGATGTCTAAACCATCTCAAGAGACTTTTAAAATACTGAAGGACTACGAGTTGGAAGCTCAGAAGAATAGATTGCATTCTACAACCTGCTGCTCTTGGCCACTGCCAAGACACGATGCTTTTGAGAAAGCAAAAATGAAACAGCTGAGCAATGGATTTCATTACTGTTATTAATGCTGAATAGAACTTTCTTCCCCTTAATAGTGTGACAGGCAAATCAACAGCAAGGCCTGGCCACCAACCAACCCCAGTGGCAAGCACTGAGGAGCATGCTTTCCCAACCCCTGCAGATATCATCTTACAACCTGAGGCATACGATTTGATTGCCCTTATCTGAACTTGCATGTTATTTGTATCAATGAAGTTGCCTGGATGCAGAAATCGCCTCAATGACTTCCTGCAATGCTGGATTCCTCTAAGGCTGAGGCTCTGAAAAGGCATTTCAGACACCAGCTCCAAGTTCGCTAGCAACATGAAGAAACATTTGCAAGCCTAAATCCTAACATTCAGTCCTACTATGATGTAATACTAACACTTTTCTATGCGAACAAACTTTTTTGAATGAGACATCCATGACTTCTCTGGGCAACCTGTGCCAGTGCCTCACCACCTTCATTGTGAGGAATTTCTTCCTAATATCTAATCTAAATCTTTTCCCTTCCAATTTAAAGCCATCTCATGATACAGAGGAAAAAAAACCTAAAGAACAGGAAACGGAGGTTACCAAGAGCAGAATCAGACTACTCAAGTATTGCTTTTACCAGACAGACACCGCACAAAACAGAGGTTGCAAATCCATTGGTTGTCTAACCACCTCGTTTTAGGCAGCTAGCACAACAGCACGACTGTGGATTAAAACAAAAACAAAGCCCTCAAGTCCCTGTCCATATCACCTCACACATTTCTCCACTTCCAGATGGCCTCTCCTAGGCCAGAAAGCCAAGATCTCTTGCTAGACCCACAACTTTTAGCACAGTGTTTTTGTAACTCTCTTCTTGAAAAGTTGATTATATATTGCTGTCATAAATTCAGCCTAGTAACAGCTGGGACAGATTTACAGGGGATGTGTATGTGTGTTTCTTTTATGACTATCTATTATTCATGGTGTGTTAGCCCTTACAATGTGTTTAGCCAAGGAAAAAAAAAGATAAGATATCCTCTGGTTGATTATTGACAGATACTTGGCAGCTTGTGTCTCTGGGACTGCCTGGTCACAAATAAAATGAATACAACCTCTAAAAGCACTGATTTGATAACTTGACCATGTCAGACTGGGAAATGATATGGACTGAAGAGGACAGGAGCAATCATTTGTAATAAACACTGTATTTTTGTCTCTTAGATCTCAGGCCAAAGTTTGTCAGAGAAGCTAAGCTGTCAGCCCAGGAAGCGTGTAGTAAATACTCCCCCAGAAACAGCTGTGGCAACATCTACTGACCCAGAAGCTTCCTCCTTGGGAAAGCAACCCCTGCTCTCGAGGTATCACAGCCACGTGCAGGAGGGTTTCAGGTGAGGAGCGAGTGTCCCAGGAGACCCTGTTGGGATCAATCACAGGTGTCCTTGTAGGACATGGAGAGGGAACTAATCTCACATCAGCCCCTTTGCTAACCCACGCTGCTCTAGCTGCCTCAAGAGCTACATGGGCACATTTAGCTAGACTGTGCCTGGCTGTTATCATTTAGACCATTCCAGACTTCAGGAGACATGGATACCAACTGCAAAGCCACTAGGCAAAGCAAGAGTCAAAAAATCAACCCCAGGAATGACAATGTGTTGTCGTCCCAAGAGACATCACTTTTCTATCTAAGCAAACCAGAAGACTCCAAGACGTGACACTGACCTGTGTTCCTCTTCAGCTCTTGAAGCCTGGCTTTTCCCCAGGCTGTGCCTCTTCAGCTTCCCTTGTCCTGAGCAGGAAGCAGCTTCCATAGGGCAGAGGAGATTGTCAGCAGCATCTCTGACACCAGCTTATCTTGCTGGTGTAGGGGTAACAGGGATGGGTTAGATCCCCCACTTCACTCACGCACGCATACACAATTGTC
The DNA here is from genome assembly GCA_033459285.1 of Clamator glandarius. Taxonomy (NCBI): domain Eukaryota; kingdom Metazoa; phylum Chordata; class Aves; order Cuculiformes; family Cuculidae; genus Clamator; species Clamator glandarius. Next base: position 1,908,232 of record JAUNZM010000044.1, read on the forward strand.
ATTAAATCACTAATCATACATTCTTACCTTACCTCTAATCTACAGAGATCAGACACTGCTCAGGAGTGACATCCCTGTTGCTCTTTAAGCATCTATAACTTTTAATCCTAAAACTATATGTGAACAGGGATCATACCTTTCATGGGCTGAGTTCCCCTAAAGAGGAATGCTAGGAGAGAACCAGCAGAGATGTGGTGTGTTGAGCAGACGTACCGACAATCACAGAAGAATGTCCTCAACCCTTTTGAACGCACTGCAATTACAGAATTTGAATCCTCTCCAAGAACAGGTTCACTCCTCACAAGGAACAAAAATACTGCTGGGCACCATCCCAGCACCTCAACACAATCCTCTCACTGGATTTTGACTGTCCAGACTCTGCCTATGCGCTGCTTGTACCTCACCCCTCAGTCTGGTTTGCTTCACTCCTCTCCAAGCCACCACGCTCATGTGCAAGCACCAAGACAAGCCTCACAGAAGTAATTTCTTTGTATCATGCTCTGAGCTGAGGATCTCTGCCAGCAACACAAGCAAGAGACTTTTTTTTGGTCAGCTGGGCAGGCTCCTTCTGCTGGGAATTACAAGGGCTTATTTCAAGCCTGGGTTTATTTTAATCTTGGTCACACCACTTCATCCCTCCAGAGCTTTTCTTTCCAGACTTGCTTGTCTGCTCTTGACTATTAGATAAAGATGAACTTAGGCCTATTAAATAACAGTTCTTTAATTAGCTTTTCCTTCTCAGCAGTGATGTAAAGTACAGTTTGCTTGCACAGCAGAAATAGCAAGATCTGAGGTGAATGTTTTATTATCGATCTTGCACAGTTCATTGCGCTTACAATTCCCTCACACAGAAATAACAAGACAATCAGAGATTGAAGATAGCTTCTCAGAAGCGTTTCCCTTCCAGCCACATCCTGAAGTGTTGTTTTAACTCATTCATCATTTGTTTGCTTTGCCTGTTGGCAAGGTATCTCACCCCACCCCTTCATATGACTTCTTCCTTTGGTTAACTCCATGCGTGACTTGACTTTCAAACTGCAAGAAGTCACCTGACACACAGCACTGTCAAACATCAACTCTGCAAGCACTCTGGTTTCACCAGGACACAACTGCTCACAGATCCTGACTCAGGAATCGCCAAGTTAGGTCATCCCACCGAGGACATCCATGTATCACGCCACTAACTGCTCTTACTAGTCCATTAGCAGGAGCCCCATGTCTGCAAAGAAGAGAGAAATTATTAGCTACATGCTCATCATTTCTGTATGCAAAATCTAACCAGCCTCCTGTTGCTGGTAGAGAAACTATGAACCCACCTTCTCAAGCATTTAACGAGGCCCCGTAAGCCCAAGCTGGTTTCTGTTTGTAGGGCTTTACTAGGCATTAGAGACAAAAGCCTGAGCTTAAACAACAAATACCTTGCTACAAGTCAGCACTATTGTCACTGGGGAGGTGTGGGGACTGTGTGGCCTCCAGAAATATCCACAGGCAGCATGACCTGACCTTGAGGAGCTTTGAGCTCAGAGGGCAGAGCCTGTTTACTCACCCAAGCCTCCAGCCACAGGCAAGAAGCTGGGGCCACAGCAAGCACAGCCAACAGCCGGATCATAGCGGATGAGCTGTGATCATCAGGGAGCTGATTAAATGAAATAAAGCTCAGTTTGTGCATGGGAGGGAAAGACTCATCGTCACTCCTGCTAAGACCTTCTGAAGGTGTTAATTACTCTCTCTAGGAAACCACATTCCCCAAACTCCAGTTATTTCAAGACACACGGTTCAGCTCCATTTCATCTCTGCTTGTGATACCAGGTGGGGGAAATTGCAGTAGGGGAAGGAAAAAAAAACCAGAGAAGGTCTTGTGTTGTGTGAAGGGAGGCAGTGACGCATATCAAAGAGGAGACTTCAAAAGCTCTTATCCAGCGCAGGGCTGGGTGATGATGTGTCTCCTCAGAGAAAACTGATAGCCTCGAGATACAAAGGGTCCCCAAGAGCAAAGAAGGCACTGCGCCTCTCCGCCTCTCTTCATTAAAGGTTTGGGCCTCTTCCCAGGAGCCATGTCTCAGCACTGAGCCTGCTGCCAGGTCGGTAGATAAGAGCACGGAAGAGTGCGCTGTACAGGCAAATCCTTTCCATCCACTCCTCCTGCCTGTGCCTGCCCTGCCACACCAGCACTGTGACCCTTCCTGCTTCCCATCCTTTGTTTTCACTGCCTTCCATCATCACCACAGCCCCAAAGCACAGCAGCTTCCAGGCCTTGGAAACCATTCAGAAAGCATCATTGTGCCGGACTCAGCCTTAGTTGCACCCAAGACATGCAATCCCAACGACCACGGCTGGCAGGGAAGGCGCAGGTGTCCCAAGGACGCTGACCTGTGAAATAACACACAGGAGTCATAGAATCATAGAAGAGTTTGGGTTGGAAGGGACCTTAAATATCATGTAGTTCCAACCTCCCTGCCATAGAACACCTCCCATTGAATAAGGCTGCCCGGCAAATGTGGATAGGAAGGATGGAGAGGTACTAGACCACGCTGGAATTCAGCAGGGAGGCTGCTCTCGCTCATAGCAAACTTCACCTAAAAGAACTTCCTTTGCACAGTTATCACCTCCACCCTTCAAACACGTTAACCCACGCCTTTTAAAACCACCAGGATTTAAAAATAATTTATCAATTTCCGTTTATCAATACCATGACCAAAGAGTTCTTAAATGTGTGATTTGGCCTGGAACGAGGCCAGGATAGCAAAGAGACAAGACAGCAATAGGTGGGAAAGCAAGCAGCATCTTTATCTTGCATAGTTTTTCCTTAGGAAACCCACCACACTTCCTACTGCAGCCCAGGTTAGAAAGGACACGCACAAGCCAAATCCCGGGTGACAGGTTTTGAACTTAAGCTTGCATCAGCACAGGGCAGACGGCAAAGGAGGCACGCTATGGTGTCTGTGCCAGGTCACCCCTTCTAATCACCTGTCACCAGGCTGCACTTTCCTCTCAGGCACACACGGAGGTGTCACGGAGGACTCCAGCACTGCTGGCAGACGACACGCAGGCACCACTTCTGGGCTCTGGCAAAGCCTCGTGCAGATACGGTGCATTCCTACACCGGACCCCGCTCCGACACTTCTCATCTGTGGCTGGTGACTTCCTTCCCTTGCAGGCAGCAGCTTTGTAAAAAAACTGAGTTAATGAAATAAACCCTGTGGAGAGGACTGTCGATGCTCTGATGCCTTGTGGGACCGAGTTGCTTGCAACTTCAGCTTTCTACCCACAGCAGAGCTGCCAACAGTCTTGGGGCAGGTAGGGATGGGTTAACAGGCTCAGTTGTTCAGAATGACGGATGCTGCTTTACCCTACGTGCTACCTTTCAACTCCACATCTGAAGCACCACACAGTGAAGCTTAAATTGCGAGAGGCACACCTCCCGTAGACCTGCCTGCCACGCAGCACTGGGACTTTGGTCAGACTGAAACACAGAATCATAGAATCACCAGGTTGGAAGAGACCCACCGGATCATCGAGTCCAACCGTTCCCATCAAACACTAAACCATGTCCCTCAGCACCTCATCCACCCACGCCTTAAAAATCAGCCCTCTTTAACCAACAAAGCCAGAGACAGCTTTAAGCAGGCAGAATGCAATTTTCATTTGACACTTAGGAAGAACAAGAGGCCTTTTGGACTCCCTGGTATTTGTTCATAAGTTAGCTTCACTGCTCAGGCAGCAACACCCTGCCTTGAAACAGTCAGAGACAAACTGTTGTGTCACCGTTTCACACAAACATGCGAGTACCCAAAATCAAGAAACACAGAGAGGACCTGCTAAATTCCATGGTCCTGGATGGGTTTTATTTCTCATTACTTGCCCCTTTCTCCTGAAAGACCATGTGCTCCAATGCGAGCAGGTCAGGAGGATCTCCAAGCACATCTACAGGAGGCAGCATTCTCCTCTTCCTGAGGTTTGGAAAGTTGCTTAAAAGCATCCAAACCAGCAAGCTCCCCTCATTAAAAGGGAACCGCTGCTCTACCAGAGGCTGTTGCCCTACTCCTGGCACGCACCATTTATAGCATTGCCAGTAATAAGCTAGCAGTAATTAGTAACATTATTAGACAGGTCACATTTTCGATGCATTTCACACCACCGGGCAGAGAAGGATGACTGCCCAAAGCCCACGGACTTTGGGAGTTATAAGGAGCCACCTTAGAGAGCAGCAGCATAAGGTAACTCTGGTTGCAGAGTTTTACATGAAAAGGAGAACAACTATTCTCTATGGGGATACCTACATGCCCTTTCCATTAATTGCTTTGTTAGTGTCTTGCAGGGAGAGTTCTGGGCACTGGAGCCATAAAACCTAAGAAATGCACCCTGCTGGCAGGTGAAATCGCTGGCCAGGCTCTGTTCGCTTTGCATTTGCTTCCAAACTTGAAGCCGTGCCCTGAAGAAACCACAAAGCAATCTTTCTTCAAAGTGAACCTCAACAGGGGGACGGGATTGGTTTGGCTTTGCTTGTTGCTTTCCAAAGCCCCAGAAAAGCGAGGATATTATTTGTCTATGGGAATCTCATATGCAGAGCTACATCTGCAGAAAATAATAAAGAGAACATTGATGATTGAAAAGCCAAGATAGAGATCCAAGAGTCGTGTGCTCGTGAAAAAACCTACTATTTTCTTGAGAGTAAACATATTCAGGGAACAAGAAAATGCAAAGAATCAGGTTACATTACAGATCTGTGACTCCCCATCTTATTTTACACACAGGCCACCCAGCCTTTCAAGTTACAGCTTAAATTCTTCAATAGGCTCAAAAAAACCTGAGAAACTTCCAAGCCTGAAAATCTCCCGGCTTTCACTCTTGCACCCAAGTGAAAGCCTTGACAAGATTTTCTGACCAGTTGGCACAAGCAGCTCAGCATTAACACAGAAGCGACTGAGTGAGTATTTTTGATGGAACTTGATGAGCTGATACAGGAATAGATTGGTGAGCGGGTTTTTAATCTTTAAGTCTGAGGGTTTCTTTGAAACGAAAAACGAAAGCAAAAATGCTACAGCTGTAAAATCCCATACTAAGTTTTGAAGGGCCCCTTATAAGCCAGAGCCTTTGAGTTGCTCGGAGGCCAAGCTGCTATCCCTTTCCAATGGTAACAAGTCAGGTCCTGGGCACAACTGAGAAAAAGTGGATTCCATATCTTCAAGCCAGCATCCAGAGCAAAAAAACACACTGCAAAATGATGGACTTGCTAAAGGATTGGAGAAACCAAGAGAAGAACAATTCAGAGCCCCACTGTCACCTCCTGCCACTCTGGCTTCGGATGATTTCTAAGCATCCCCCACAACTGCCCACCCTGCCCACGTTTGAGGAGCACCACATGGCACATCACAGGCTGCCCACTCACAGCCACCTGGGGCTTTAGAAAGATGATATTCCTCTTGGCTGCAGCTCCTGACCTGCGAGCAGTATCTGCCTGGTGAGGCTTTTAATTCATGCCCTGCTGCACAGTCCTGTTTACCTTCTATTCCTTATGTTTAGGCATGAGTCCTGGCTCCCAACTTGCACACACAACTGGCTCCTTTTAGCTGCGGCGCATTTAAAGTGATCATTTCACGCTTTCCCAGTGTGTTAGTTTAGCAAACACACCATGTTTGTCACTTCACCACAGCACAAGTCACAGCACAGAACTCACACTCTTTCCTTTCAGATGGGCAGATCCAAGACTTGCCAGGAACCCAACGGACAGTGCCGGGCAGACAAGAGCTGCAGGGAGAGGCTGCGGAGCTGGAGACTTTCCCTTTGGGATGCCTGAAAAACGCTTGTAGCTCCGTCACAAAATAAAATAAACATCACTTTAATATCAGCAACTGCATGGAAGAAGGTGGACAGCAAGCTGGATGGGATGCCCTCCCTCCACGATTTGTGAGGTTTTAAATATCCCAGTTCAGAGAAATGCGAAAGTCAAAAAAACCTCACAATTTCCCCAGAAATAAGAACTCCGGGGGAGGGGGAAAAAAGGAAGAGAACATTTTGTTTCTATTCATTTTCAGGAATTTCATTTCAGTTCCAACATTTTTTTTAACCTTCAATTAATGCTAGCTATCAAAATGAAGCAGCATTTGGACCTCAAAACATTGAAACTCTGCCATTTAGAAAAGGTCAGTTTTCAAAACGTTTTCGTCCAATATTTTTCAGCAACTGAAATTCATCAAAACCAACATTTTCCCACGAAACCGTTCTCAGACAACTGGCATTTTCTGAGGCACGATGCTTCTCCAGGGAATCTCGTTGCCAGCGCAGGGGCTGGTCCTTCCCTTCTGTCACCAACTGGTCTCTCCAGCAGGCAGCCCATGCCGTACTTTCAGACCCTGGCAAGTCATCGAGGCTCCAGTTCAGAAGACCAAGTCAAAGTCAGACAGCAGGCCATGGCACGTACGTCTACAAGGTTCACTACGTAACTCCCCATCTCAACGATATATTCATGCAATTTGGATCTCTGTTTCCTCATCCAAGAATCGGTTACCAGGCAGAGGTGTAAGGCATGGTCTCTCCTCAGCTTTGAGATCCTCTTACTATAGTATTGGGGCCTACAGGAAAGCTGGGGAGGGGCTCTTGATCAGGGAGTGCGGGGATAGGATGAGGGAGAATGGTTTTAAGCTGAAAGAGGGGAGATTTAGACTAGATCTTAGGAAGAAATGTTTTCCTGTGAGGGTGATGACGCACTGGCAGAGTTTGCCGAGTAGTGGTTGCCCCATCCCTGGAGGTGTTCAAGGCCAGGCTGGATGGGGCTTGGATCAACCTGATCCAGTGGGAGGTGTCCCTGCCCATGGTAGGGGTGCAACTGGATGATCTTTAAGGTCCCTTCCAACCCAGCGCATTCTAGGATTCTATGAAAGTTGTTTTCCTTAAGCTAGGGTTTAAATCCATACCCACTTCGTTGAAGCAGACACATGCACTACTAGCTCCTGTGTAGAATTACCTGTCTGGAACAGTCATTCTGACCTAAAACTTCAGCTGGCTTTTCTGCCTTCTTTGGAAGATCTTAAATGCAAAGGCTGCCTTCTGCTACCGGTGAAAGCTTAGCACTCTTGAGAGACTTTACTTCTACTGTGGATTAAGAATATGCTCCAAAAGCGTGCTCATTTTCAGTGAGCCCCGACAGCTACCTTGAGGAGCGGAGTTCATGTCACACCTGCTCCTACGGCCCACGAGCAAGCCTGAAATTCTCAAACACCTGCTTATTCTTAGATGGGATTTAATGACCAATCACTGTACGCACAGAAGCTGCACAGCAAGAACTTCCCAGCGGGTAGGCATGATGCACAACAGGGATGCAGCCACCTTCTCAGCTACAGAAGGAACTTCTACGGGTTGTGATCAGAGCTGTAAAGAGCCTGGCACACAGCTGCTTCTGCTCTGGCTCCACGCTAAGAGATGTCTGGCTCACATTCAACTTCATCCTTGCACAGGCAGACAAGCTCAGGTTTGTCTGTGCTCCTCTGTGTAGACGTGAGTAACGTGCTGGGGCCAAAGTCACAATCTAGTCCATAAGCAGTCCCCAGCAGAGCAAACCACATCAATTATAGGAGAACAGACTGAAGCCTTCACCAGGAACTTACAGGGGGCTGAGTCAACAGGAAAGCAGACGTACACCTGTGCTGCCAGTGTTGGCTGGGGAAGGAAGCAGGAAAAATCACCAAACAAATGCCACAGACTTCCCCAAAATTATACAGGAATGTTCAAAACAAAACACAAAAATCCCATATTCCTTTCCCTAGATCCACTGTCTCCCCAAACCTACTCACTTTGAAACAGAACCATACTGAAGGGGCACTTCATATTTCAACAGAAATTAAATAAACCGCCTCCTTGCCCCCTAGAAACTCTCAAGATCAGAGTTTGCTATTTCAGCCCTCTACACCCATCACTCTGTACTACAAACTTCTAGGAGTCCCAAGGAGCGAGCAGGGTCATCACCTACTCAACTGACATGCAGACCCACAGTACTGTCCCCAGTTAAAGAAGCATTGAGCTAATCCTTGTTGTCCAGCTCTGGAGCCTCCGTGCCAGTCGTCTACAAACGAGCTGGCTGTTGAAGGCTTTTGAACCATGCCAGTCACCATTGCCTGTAGGTGGGAAAAGTGTTGTGCAAGGAAGGTTTTCATCAAGGACCTGTTTCCAGTAAATCCAGCGCTAACACAGAATGCCAGAGGGATTTCTCTCACAAACAAAATGCTGCTGGACTCCTCATAGCGCTCCAGCCAGCGAGCTGAAAAGGGCTGTGGCACAGTGCCCTCCTTCAGAAGCTACCATGGTGGCCTCAGCTCCGAGTGAGAGGCAATCGAGCGTATGTGGTTTTCTTTCAACCTGGAAAGAAGATAAAAGTCAGCGTTGCCGGAACCCAGCATGATGGGAGCCAGGGCAGCTGATAGGAGCTGGAGGAACTGGACAACACTAAGGTCACCTCTGTTTCCCTCAACGAAATCTCAGGCAAGACCCTCAAATACCCCCAAAACCAGGTGCAGAACTGAGTGCACCAATTATACCATCACCACTCTGTGCTTCATCTACAGTCCATGGTACTGAGGAAATAACCACTGCATCTGGTAGGGGATGGGTGGATTATGCTGCTGGGGGAAAATTACAGTTCTTCTATGACTTGAAAAACTCATCTTAGAGCTTTTTAAAGCTTCCAAGTCCTCCTTCAAAACAGTCTTTTCTCAAAGCTGAGTCCAAACAGTGCAAGGGCACAAAAGGGACACTGATGCATAATCCTACTTTAGGGATAGTGTTTTTTCCACTTGCACACCCAGTGCAGGAATAATATAAGCCCCTTCTCCCTACCTGAGCCCTGAGGAAGCTCCCCAGCAGTCAAAGGGGAAACCATCAAGGCCTTCTAGTAACAGATAAACAGCAGAAACAATAAAGAAACTTAGTGAATTTTCCATTGAAGTGAGAGCACCTCAAGAAATTTTCAACCAAAAAACACGTGGAAAGCATTCATCTACATCCAACTGAAGGCTGGATTTAGGGTAAAAAAATTAAGTTGTTTCAACACGAAGGATGGCTGGAGCACTGTTTCCGAAACCTGTGTTTCTACCAAGGAAAACCAGTAGAAGTTGACCCCCATGTGACATGCTGGTGGCATTCTACCACTCCTGAGCCTTTACTAGCCACCTGCAAGAGGGGCACAAGAGTTAACCAGTCTCAAATCTTCCTCACATACTTACTTTCACAAGATCTATGGAGTACAGGTCTGAGCAGGAGCTGGTTACTTCACACTCCTCTTCTATGACTGTTCTAGCTGTTTCTGCGTCAGCAAAGATAACAGCAACACGTTTCTTGAGTTGAGGCCGTCCACGAGGAGTGGGCAGAACTGGGCTAGCCTGACATTGCTTGGCTTTGGCCGTGCTTATTGGCCTTGTTTTGCTCACAAACCACAGGTGGAAAGGACAGGCAGCAAGAGAAGAGGGGAAGGAATTAACTTGGAAGAGCTCCTGGATCCTGCATCTGCACCTTATGCTTGACAGGATGGAGCTGGACAGAGAACTGTGTTTATTCAGCATGTTTACACAGAGATGCTCTCTTTCCAGGAAACGTTCAATATGTGATGCCACCCAAAAGTACCTGGCACCCTGAGACCTGCTAGGCTGGGCTGATGCTCAGCTGCTCCTATGCCAGATGGACACTGGTGTTTGTAGAGGTGGGACTGGCCGATTGCCTGGCCCCCAGCAACTGGAGAGAGAGATGATTGATTTCTCTTCAGCTTTATTCCCTTTGGCTGCTGCTGTGCCATGTTTCCCTCTGTTCTACTCAGGTAAGGAAGGTAAAAAGCAACTGTTTGAATGCAAGAAAAGACTTAAGTCTGTGGCAAAATAAATTCCTATGAATTATACAAAAGAATTTTCCAGTCTTCCCCTCTCTCCCTGGCCAAACTTGCATTCCTGGGAGGAATTTGGGGTAAGTGGTTGGGTTGGATGTTTTTTTTGCAAATTCACACCTGAAGCCTCCTGCAATAAAAGGGAGATTTTCAGTTCCCAGATGCAAAACATCATTTAACTGCTTTGCTTTGACCCTCATACACACGAGAGGCACCAAAATACTGCACAACCAACATCCAAACATTTTTGTAAAAACAACAGAGCTTCAAAGGGGGCAGGGATTTTGTGAGACTGACAGCATTTTCCTCAAGCCTGCCTTACCCCTGGGGCCCCTATCAAGTCTCATTCCTTGCAAACATCAAGTTACACCAGTGTAAACTGTTCACTGAGGAGGTAAGAGTCCCCACTCAAGGAGGGCATTACTGCTGAGAAGCTGAAAAGAAGTGATAGCTGCTGAAGTCTTGTTTCGATCCCATATTCATTTAGCTCTGCTCCACTAAAGAGACACCCAGCAAGGAGTGAGGAGTGGGCAGAGTGAAGGGCAAAGTCAGCTTCGAGAGGAAGGCAACTGGGAGCCAGTTAGATGAAAATCAAGAACAGATTCATCACCTTAGACATTCAATTGTTATACATTGCTTAACCAAGCACAACTGGCCTTGGAAACCAAGAAGCAGTGAAAGGATGAAAGCAGTGGCACAGGACCAGCTGTGTCTGAAGATGACTTGAGCCATCTACTCAAAAGCAGCATCTTCTGGTTCAAGGTGTCCATGTCTCATAGAATACATCAACCTCATGCACTTCGTTGCACCAGCTGCTTTGGTACTGAACTACCCTGGTGGTCTCTGTGCCTTGGGTCCCAGACCCACATGGCTCTCCTCCTTTGCCATGTTCATCTCAGAGCCCATGTCACACCCACCATAAGATTCACCCACTGCATCAAGACCCCTGAAAATACAAAGTCTGCGTACTTGCCAGAATTTCATTCAAAAAACCCAAAATCTTTACATACATTTTAAAGGATATGAAAGAGAAAGCTCCTTCCCACATGACTGCAAGAGATTTTCCAATATACAACTCTTCCCAGGATGTTATAAAGTCAAATACAGATCTCCTGGAAGAAAACCTACAGCTCAAAACCAGTATGTGCAGAACAGCCCCCACACAAGCACATGTTATTGCGCACTGCAGGCAGCCACCACCACCAAAATGCTTGTCCAGCTCTGATCCTTGCAAGCAGAGCAACTTTTATAAGTCTTTGGTCTCTGTTTCTTCATCAGTTTAAAGCTGTTCTGGACTGAGCTGAATCAGATTGGGGAGATGGAATTGCCACATCTGGTCTTGGAGACAGCCAGGCCAGAAGTCAAAGGCCCCATGGCTGGGTTTTATTAGAGCACTAAAAGGTACAAACAGGACAAGATAACTCTAAACAGAGAAAAGGCAGGCATGTCATGTGAGGCAAATTAAATCAAAAACTCAAAAGTAAATCTCTTTCCCTCTGCTTAATCCGTCCCAGGGTAAATGCTGCTCTCCAGTTTATTCCAGTGACATATGGGGAGCTCCTGAGCTACACAAATCTTGTCTTTTTTAGGAAAGGCTTTTCACATGTCTTCTCTGCAGCCTGGTGGCCACAGCCAAGAGGCTCTTCAGCGTTCAGAAGGCTGTAGGTACCTATTTTGGCTCCTACGCTCCTGCGTGGTGCCCCACACTCTCAGGCAGCCCAGTATCCACCAATATTCCTGGGAGAGCAGTAGTCTACAGCTCAGGGCAGTCAGGAGCACACAAATGAGCATCCTCTCATCCCAGACCTACTGCCTTCATCAGTAGTGGAGCATTTTATTCCAAGCTAGCAACAGAAGAAGGCAGGACTGTGAATCAGGCAGGTCTGGACCTCGATGCACCGACACGCCTCATACCTCCCCTTCTGCTTTACCACTGCTGTCCTGGGCCATCCCTGCACTGTGCTTCTCCCTAAGCAGGAACCCCTCAAGCATCAGCGGTGAGCTTGTTCGCACTCTGGGGCATCTGGAGGATAAAAGGCATTTAGGATGGGACAGGGCTGTTCCCCATCTTCAGAGCTTCACAGCTGGGCTCCAGGCTTGCAGCAGCAAGGCTTTGACCCATTCTCTGACCCAGACATGCTACCGACTTAGTCAGTGAGTGAATCCAGGGTACAGCTGAGCAGGAATTTCCCAGGGAGGTTTCTCAGAGCGCTGATTCACTGATTTTTTTATCCAACTATGGGAACAGACCAGTTTCAGCAATCTCCTAGTTTCACATTTTAGGAGAGGGAGGCATTTTGGAACAGGTTAGAAACATCCTCGGTTTAGAAAGTTTGGGTACCATCTGCACCTTTTCTGCTGGTGCCAACGAGTTTGGGGGGGTTTGTCTATTACCCGGAAACACAAAACTACAGAAAACTCATTCCAGTTTGGGAAGAAAACACTGAAAACCAAATCTTGATAGAAATCTTACAGCATGAGAAAACTTCCTCTTCCCCTCACATACATCACTCTGATCTAGAAATGAAAATGAGATTGCATGAACATCCACAATTCCCAGAGTGACTCTTTCCAGTAAAACCAGAAGTTTCAGAAGCACCTGCAGTCACGTGCTGAGACACCAAATGGCAGAGGAGAGGAAGAAGGGTATCAAAGTAGGGAAATAAGGCTCTGAATTTTCTAAGAAGCTGCTAACGTTGCCCAAGTCTATCCTGGCTGTTCCCAGACCAAGCGGTTACGGTTTAGGCTGAAGTTGAGACGCTGGGATAGAGTCTCATCAGAGATTTGATCTCTCCAAGCAATTTGCTGGTGGCACGCGTTACAATGAGGGAACAGCCTCGGGGCTGCTCTAACTTAGTGCGGTTGCTGTGGTCTTGAAGGATTAGGACAACACAAAGCTGTGCTCCAACCAACCAATGTTCAAGGAGAAGCAATTCCAGTCTGTGTCATCAGGAGGAGGAACAATGGCACAACAGCCTCTCCCCTGCACTTCTTTCTGCAGGGCAGATAAAGCCAGCTTTCAAAATTCCCACAGGAGTTTTCATGGCCTTGTTACACTGGAGAGTCTGGCTTTTGTGGCTGCAATTTCCAAACAGGTTCAGCCTTCACTAGCAGCTGCTGATTTCCAAAGGAGTTCAGTGCACTGACTACCAGGAAAATAAGAACCAGGAGCAAAAGGGGCAGCTGTAGGAAGAGAAGGGGGTTGGAAGGGAAAGAGACACCACTGAAATAGCTCAACTTTCTCAAGTTACAATGAGGGTAAAACTCTGAAATGAAGCATGAAGGAACACGAAAAATCAACACAGATGGAAGAAAGGATGCTTCTGCCACTAAGCTCTAGCGCAGAGTCCTGTTTCTCTGCCACAGATACCCTATATGCTCTGGGCAAGCTATTATTATTATTGCTTTTGCCTCTTCCATAAATAAACCAGTTACGCCACTGTCTTGCCAGGCTGAGACTGCTCAATCCCCACCCCAGTGCGAACCAGAGAGGCTGTGGCACTGCGAGGGAGTGGGTACCCAGATAGACAACACATCCCGGCTGCACCCCAGTTAGTGCCACCCAGCAGAAACCATTTGGCTGGGATTTCTAGACCCACTGCACATTTTTTCTCGGATTAGGAAAGTAAATGTGGACAGCCTGGATGAATGGTAACTTCACACCAAGCTGTTGTAAAGACACAGGAAATTAAACATGTCAACAGAAGGCACAGCTGGAACATGATACTTCAGTCTGATGGTTATCTAAGGCTACTTCCACTGGGTAGGACCTTCCAGGGACATTGGGCAAGGCTTTTCTGGCCCAGCCTCCTTCACCCCTGTTCAAATGGGCATTTCAGATACCAATAGCCTTGCAGGCTGCTGCCTGCCCGTGAGAGATGATTCTTTCTACTAGTATGAATAATTCGTGCTCCCAAGAAAGCATAAGAAACACATTTGGGGTACTTTTCCAGCCCTTTCTCAAAGCTTCTGATGGAAGTATTTCAATTTATACCTGCTAAGGAATTGCCCCCAAATATTTATGTTGGGCTCAAGGGAAAGAAGTACTAGAGATCTGTTTTTAGGAAGAAAACACACATTCAAATTTTTGTTCTCGATGCAGCGAGGGTGGCTGTGTTCTCCCAGTCCTCTAGAACAAAAGCTTCGCTTACTGCTAGCGGGTTCCCCCCTGTTTTATGGGAACAATAAAGGTTAGCAAGCTATGGAAAAGTCCCCAGGTGGTGACGGTCAAGGGAAGGTATTTCTCAGCAGGGACACAAAATAAACTCTTGAGTTTCTAATTGTTTTCTTGTTTTAAACAGGTTAGTTTTGCACGAAATCAGTAAGTAAAAAAAAAACCAATTACCTCCATCATCCAATAAATTGCAATAAGCTGATTAAGTCATAATCTTTGTAATTCAACAATGTATGCAAAGGCAGACGTTAATGAATTTTACACAAGGAAGCAAAGAGCATTACTTGTCAGGCAGCCTCAAAAAATCATTAGATAGTCCTTTAAGAGGCACGGTTCAAGCACAGAGTACTAAAATGATAACAAAACCTATTAAGAAGCCTGTTTAATTGAGCACACACTTGCTGGCACATCTGACACTCACACTAAGGTGTTTGTGCTAAGACAAATAAAGTCTTTCTTCTGCAGTACAGCCAAGGAGACCGTAGTCAAAGCTATTCTTAAACCACGAAGATAACTGTGACTAAGCAGCCAAATACCACGCTCTGGAAAATCTACACAAGCGCTAAGGGAATTGCGCATCTTTTCTGTAAAGGTCTAAATGAGATTTGCATGTGCTCCCGCGACAGCTGACTGACACAGTTTGACTCACAGTCACGCCAGAGAGATCTGCTGCATCGCAGAGGAGGATGGAAACAGCTCTCGATGGGCTGCTCAGATCTCAAAAGATACTGCTGAGGAGCTTGAAAAACACCAGCAAACCCCTGGAGAGGCAGGGTGGGCCAAGGAACGGTCCCTCCACCACGCAGGAGGATGAGAAGCAAGGAGACCTTGTGCCTCCCTAGGGCATATTGTAGCCCTCTTCTGCATCCCTGATTTCTCTCCTGCTTTGGTCACCTGAACTCCAGTGCACTAGAACCTTAATTGATACACGAGCTTTATTGTTTTAAGAGCAAAGGACATGTTAAGGGCAGCTTGTAGATGTATCTGTCATGCAGTGACACCTGCGAGGAACAAGCTGCCTAGCAGTGTGGTACACCCAGCGCTCGCTCCCTCAGCCACGGGAGGGACAGAACTCTAAATACGTTCCAGTCAAACCACCCATGTTCTCCACACGCTCTGCAAAAAAACCCAAAGTACCATTTTACATTCTTCACCAGAAACATTTCCCTTCCTGTCCTGCCCTTCTCCTGCAGCTTCTCATCATTGTTAATCCATTACTTGAGCACATGCATCTTAGCTTAGTTACAGGCTACTGCTTAACCATCCCCTCACCAATACTTTGGGGACATTTTCTCACAACTAGCCCAGCAGCATTCAAGCCTGTACAATATTATCAGCATATATTGTGATTTATCGCTGAAACAAGCCAGCTGAGCAAGGCAAAGAGACCCAGGAACCTCAATTATGAGCAGTCTGAGACCATCTCCTGTCCGTGGGCACAAAGAGCAAGTCATCTGCCAATTTACATGGGAGACAGCATCCAAACGAGCAAATAAGGGGATGACAAACTCTCCTCATGTTTCCTGATGAACACCTCCTTTGGCCTGTAGGCTTTCCACAGAGGTTTAACAGATCTTAGAGCTATAAACAGATGCCACTAAAAGCCTGTGCTTCTCTACTTGGCCCCGTTCTAACACTCTTGAATTTCAGTACTGTGAGACTAGGATGTCCGAGTTTGCAGTTCTCCTGCTAGCCTGGGCAGCCACCTCTTACCAGCCTGGTTTCTTCGGAACCAGCACTTTACAAGAGGAGAGGGCCAGAAACTGTCTGCAGAAATAACTCCTTTCCCTTTCTCAAAACTTCCCAACAGGGCAAAAGTTTTCTCTGCTCCCAATTCATGCATTTTGAAAACTCCAGTTCCCTTAGAGCCTACCCAGCTGACCTCCGTGTCTCTGCCACAATCCTCCAGATCTGTGCATCCTGGGAGCAAAGAGGCACCCAGAAGACTCACAGGTTGGGATGGGCCAGTAGTGATGCACTTGGGTAGGAGCTTTTGCTCTGTTCCCTGTTGCCTTTCCACCAGCAACAGTCAAACTCTCTTGAAATTCATGCACACAAGCTGAAATTGTAGTTTCCTGAAGCACTTCAGGGAAAAAAAAAAAAAAAAAAGAAAATGAAAAAGCATTGTTGGAGAAGCTCTAATCTTCCATTAACCTGAGGAAGCACTAGAGAACAGAAAGCCAGGAACAACAGATCTATTGAATAATCAGGGCAAGAAGTCCCAAGGCAAGCACCGAAGAGAGAGAATGGTATGTGTGGAAAGGCTAAGAACTGGATGGTAGAGCTCTTTCCCCAGTCACACAGAGGATAACCAGTCAATAAACTCCCGATCACTTCTTTACTCACAGTCACCCTTAGCTCAGAAACTCTCCTGGTGGTGCTGCTCCCAGACAGCCCCCAGCACAACATCACACGCCCTGAGGCAGAGCTCAACTCATTACTCACCAAGCTCTGTAAAAGTTCTCTTCCTTGAGAGATGCTTTCACAGCTTAGCCCAGCCTTTAAACACACACACAGATTCACACTATTTGAAGTCTGTTAGTCTCCAGGATGGATGGAAAGTAAAAACATTAGCAACCTACCACATGTATGAGAAGTCAAGCGTGTTCTCCCTTCTCACACTCACAAAGTGACCTCAGCTTCCCAAAGCAAAGAGACTCCCAGCCTGTTCAACCAGTGCAGCTCTAACTTAATATTATAGAGCTCTTCTTCCCTAGTCTGACTCAAATCCAACTTCTTCCCCTGCTCTCCAAGCCACCAAATGAAATGTAATTGTTCCCACCTGCCACTGCAATTACTGGATCCCACTGCTGGAGCAGAGCAGCTGACCCACCTTGACCCCACCTTGAGCCAGGTGGCTGAGGCCACAAAGCATCTCTCTGGCATGCCAGGCTTTGGTTCAAGCACATCAAAAGCCTTCCCAAACAGCTATTTACAAAGCTAAGGACTCTGAGTACCCTATTCATACGCATTCTAGAAAATCTAAGTAGAGGTACTTGGCTCTAGGGTCACCACTTAGGAAAGTAGGGGAAGCTTGACCCTTGCTGCCATTACTGAAAGCCTGCAGAGCTCCTCTGGCACCTACAGCTGAGACCAAGAGCCAGTCAGACACTGGTAAGCAATCCCTGGAAGCATGCAGAGCTCTCCTAGGATCTGGAGACCAAGAGCTGGACACTGGCAGGCAATCCCTGGCAGAGCAAGAGGTGAAGCTGTCTGCCTGAGCTTTTGCTGGGCTTGCTCGCCCATGCCCACACTCATCTTGTCCCCTTCTCCCTGGCTCCTGGGCACAGTCATTAAGCAGGCTCACGCCTCCTAAGCCGCCTGTTTCTCCACAGTGACTGTTCCGAAAGGATGGCAGCATTTTGTGCGACGTCTTTGTAAACCAAAGGAAAGGTGCAGCCTGGAACGAACACCATCTTCACACCCCTGAAATGCAAAATGCTTTCTGTGATTATATTCCATGATTCTAAAACAGTAACAGCACCTGGCAAACAGAAAAGCCCAGGTGAAGTTAGCCTTGGAGCTCAGGGAAACTTCTCTTTCCCAATCATTTGCTGCCATCTCTCTCAAACCCAGCATTTGAAAGGCTCCTACACTGATTCTGGTCTTCGTTTCAGGGCAGTCCTTTTATCAGGCAAGTCATCAAAAAGTCCTGAGGATTCACTAATCGTCGTTGTGTTATCAGAACTCACCATCTCCTCAGCACCCACACTGGTGCAAAGTTAATTGAATGATTAAAGCAACTCAAATTGGCCACAGCTTGTTCCTATCAGCTTTCCATTTCCTCCTTCCAGGGCTGACTGAGGAATGTCTCACCTGCCTCCTGGGGCCAAGCTCAGGCTGAGAAGGAATTTTCTCTAGAAGACCTTGTCCAGGGGAGCTGCTCTTCACCCTTTCCTTTGCAGTGTGCAAGTGTTGAGCTTCCCAGGACAGTGGGAAGGGTTTTTCCCCCAGTACTCCCAACCACTGGTGCTCTGTCTTATCTCCTGCTCTCTTCTGTCTTCCAGACTTTTTAATCTACAGGTTTTAAGGTAACTGAAGTGCCTTATGAAGGCATTTTCTCTCCCTTCCAGCTCACCTTTCCCTTAAAAGACAACCACTGCCCATTTTCCCCAGTGCCAAAACTTCAGCTCATTTCTCCCTCTTTGTTTAAGGAAAAACAATCCATCAAGATCTCTTTCTTCCTGCTGGGGGTGATGGTTTGGGAACCTGATTTCCATTTCAATAGTTCCTGCGGACTTGCACAATGCCTAAAAGGAGCGTTTCAACAGTCTACTCAGCCCTCCACAGGTATAAATTTCTTGTAGGACGGAGGGAAATAAAGGATTAATAGCTCTATTAGCACATCTTGTTCAGCATCGCTGGGCACGGGATACTGCAGTATCCCACCCAGAAGGCACCAGAGAAATCAATTACTGTGAAACAGTTTCTGTTTTATAAAAGATCGTCTTTCCCAGGAAAACAATGGAATTTGCAGATTCAAGTTATTTTCTGTGAAATTAAAAGGTTTTGAAAAATGCAATTTTCTACACCAAGAGAACTGTCAAATTCATAATACGTCATCATTTTTTTTCCCACAACTTCTTATCAAATAAAACATCTTGAGGTATCAACTGCAGATTTTGCTCACCAGGCAGGTGTCCAAAAATACCAAAGCTTCTCGATACCAATGAGACTGTCCCACAGAGAAGGAGACCCTGGCTGGGATGTGAGACACTATTTCTGCCAATGCTCACCTCTGAAAGACTCACTGTCTACTCAGATGTGACCTTTTCAAGAGAGAAAAGCAGCAGCAGTGTGATGGGGTTTGGCTTTGGGATAATAAGTTCAAAATGCTCAAGAAGATCGATCCATTGTAATTATTTTTCATTAAATAACTGATGAGGAAGACAGAAACAAATATAATTTTCTGATCACGTCTAGTTCTGCTTGAAGATGAACGTCTCAAAGCAGCAGCTCTTAGCCAATATTTGGCTTCTTTCAGATAACAAGTCACAACTCCTTCTCTCCAGCAATCACTGGGACTCTTCACTGGGTCTATGAACTGGAGAGGGGCAGATTTAGACTAGATATAAGGAAGAATTTCTTTACGGTGAGAACAGTGAGGCACTGCAACAGGTTGCCCTTGGAAGTGGTGGCTGCCCCATCCCTGGAGGTGTTCAAGGCCACGTTGGATGGGGCTTTGATCAGCCTGATCCAGTGGGAGGTGTCCCTGCCCATGGCGGGGGATGGAGCTGGATAGGCTTTGAGGTCCCTTCCAACCCAAATTATTCTATGATTCTATGATGAGCTGGATAGGCTTTGAGGTCCCTTCCAACCCAAATTATTCTATGATTCTGTGATTCCCTGGTTCTATGAATGTATTCATCCCACGGGACCTTTGTGTACAACTAAGCAAGAGCTTCAGAAATCATCTTGAAGGGCTGAGCCATTGATTTTTTTCTCAAATATTTCTTGGTGATGGGGTAAGAAAGTTGAGCGCACAGGCTACAGTAAGCTAGTTCTTCTCACCTACCTGCTTCTCCCACCTCCATACCATTGCAAGCTTTATGTAGAGGAGTTGGATAGCAGAAGAGAGGGGAGCTGTGAGTAAGTGAACACTTAACTTTCTACTTGGGACCAACCAAATGATTGCAAACAGCCATTTACACACTGCAATTGCATCTCTGTGATCATGATCGATGAGATCTGCTTGCCTCTCACATGCTCAGGTTACTTCAGGGGGCAAATGCCACAGAAGATTCACCTCCTAGGGGTAATGGAAGAAGTGCAGATGGTTCTGGATACTGACCCTTTGGCCTCTGGCATAAGCTTTTGGTAAATCCTTTGATAATGAGCTGATAAATGGCAGGTCACTCCAGCAAGAAGACAAGCTGATCCAGCTGTCTGAAGATGCGGTGAGGAGGTCAGTGAAAAAGCTGACAGCGTATCTCATAGATAAGAACAGAGATCAACCAGCCATTCTGTTTCTGAGGAGCAGCAGATTTCAACTGAGTTCATATTGCATAGTGCTGAAGACTGAAGTTTCATTCCCATTGTCCATCTTTATTTCCCATACTCCAAGGTATTTGCCTCACAGCCTGTTCCTGCAGGTGTTCTGAAGGAGCCACCACACTGGCTGAGACGGATATTCCATGTGAGTGCCGATGACTCCTATACAACACAAGAATCCTGTAAAGCAACCAGCTACACACTGAATTACCTTCCGTGTTTCCCTCTGCAGTACTGGCACAATTCACCTTCCATTAGAGAGTAAGGGGCCACCAGCCCCATCCCTCCTCTAGCACTGAACAGGGAAGGAGAGCAGCAAAGCACCAGTGTCAGCAATATTGGAAGGAAAACTGTATCCATTCAGCTAAGACACCAGAATCATTCCTCCAGTTGCATCTTCCAGCTAGAGAACAAACTTACCCGGAGCAGACTTTGGAAAAGCCTCATTGCCACTTCTCGACTACAGCATTTTCAACATCCGTTATATTATTTTGTAGTCAAGCTTTTTAGGGATGTAAAATTGCTTTTCCTTATTCACCTTTCTCTTAAGTCTCCAACATTTTGCAGTATTCAGAAATGTCATTGCCATCCTAAACCAAATCCCTCAACTCAGAGCAATCCTTAATCAGCTATAACATTTTTTTTATTAGAAAGAAAGAGCTGTAAGGGGAGCTACACAAAACTTTCTGCAGCTCCTTTTGGAGGACAGCCACCTCTGACTTTGTGCCATAAGACCTCCAGGCTTGTAGCTAAGGATTGCTGCCTGAAGTTCAGGACATGAGTCTCCAGATCAAGCCATGCCCACTGACTCAAGAAGCAAGTTACTTCTGCTAACTGCCTACTCCACAACTACAAGAAAAGGCACAGAAGAGTTTGCTGAGGCTCACACAAGATGAGTAGAAGAGAGGATTCCTACTTCTCATATAAAGTTTATCCCAGGAAGAGAACAAGTATTAGGGTTTGTAGCATCATGCAGAATCAAAGACAAGAAGAAAGTAATTGCTTACGGCCACTGCAGAGCTGCTAATTCCCAGCTGTCCTCCCAATGAACATGAGACACATGGAAGGAAGCATCCACCATAAGAAGCAAATCAAGAAACTTCCTGTAAAACACACAGCTATCCTTCATCTATAAAATGTGTGCATATATTGAAAGGTAAACACTGCTGGTCAAGGGATGTCTGATATGTCTCCTTTCCACATCACACCCACTGGGAATGTAAGATCTGCCATAAACCCTTTTGCATCTGAATTCTGCCTTTTACACAAGACAGAAAGGGTGTTTGAGGGAAAGAATTGTCACCCTACAGATCATCCAGTGGGGTGGGAGGCAGGATTATGCAAGAACCTATTCTAGCTGTTGCAGGTGATGGGCAGCTTGCCCGTTACTCTAGATGAACACACGTAAAATCTAGCTGTCCTCTGGAGCTAGCAGCGCTATTTATCTCCTTGTGAGATCCAAGCACAGAAGAATTCAGGAGCTGATACTGTCTTTGGTCAATCTGAAAAGCAAATCATCTCAGTGGAAGGATCTGTGAACTAGTGTCCAGGTAAATTTGGCAAATCAGCATTACATAAGAAAATGCACCCTAAAGACACTTTTGAGTCACGATAATATATGCAACTCCTAGGTGGTAATTGAGATTTGCCTTTAAAATAGAATAAAAAACATGAGTGGAAGCAAGAGACTGTTACTGCAGTCAGCTCTCCCCCAAGAAGTGTTGTGTGCCTTTAGCTGATTCATGGTTTTCAGAGGGAAACACATCCCCACCCATATGGTAAAGAGGAACAGGAGGAAATGGGTTCACCTACAGCAACATCCACTTCAGAGCAGAGACTCCTCAACAGGCTGACACCTGCTCCAGTGGCTCAGGACAGCCTAGAGAAGGAGGACACCACATCTAAGAGGCTGTTACTATTTGAAATGGAATGCGTATTCTTGATTTCAGTTAGTGGGTAACGCGTCATCTTACACATGCATGAGCTCTGTATACAGATTAGCGCATCAACGCAGAGATGACAGGGAGCTTGGGATCCACCTTTACCTGGTAGTACACATGAAAGCTAATAAACACGTACTAAGAACCCATCTTTTCCCCCTGTGATAAGACTGTGGACATTCCAGGCTGTAGGAACAAGCCTTGATGAAGGGTGGCTGCAGTGCTTGAACAGCTGCAACTAATTTCCCAACACCAGGTCAGCTCAAAACACAGTCCCCACACTAAAAGTCCAAACTTGGATAAGCTAGGATTGAGTTTAAGATCTTATTTATAATCAGACCAGGGTTCCGTTATTTTACATTTTACTTGGGCAGAACAGTGGCTGTAATAACACAGGCAAGACTTAAGATCTCCAAAGGGAGAAATTGTGGGAAAAAAAGCAGCAAACTAAGTTTAGGAGCAGGAACACATTCTGATTTTACAATAATTAATAGTCACACAACTCCCATTATCTAAGTAAGTGAATTACGTTTCACAAGGGATGGCAGGCAAATTTTCTTCAGCTTTGATTCAAGTTGTTCACATTTCCCCAGTTTCAGACTTCCAGTTTAATCCAGTCCCAAACCTCCAGCAACACAATAGCACTCTTCTGCGACTTTGTGTGGGAAAAACACGATTGTCTATTTTCTGCAACAATAAGATTCTTCAGCCTTGATTTATCGTCACAATAGTCAGAAAAGCTTCAGAGGAACATGGTGTGAATTATTACTTTGACAAGGACCTGTGCCTTGTGAGCTGCATGTACTGTATTCAATAAAACTCCTCTAGGACTACAGCACGCAGACACGACAGGAGCTGCTGGGTCACTCAGGTCTCTTCGTCTGGGACGAAACAAGAGAGCAGAGGCTCCCAACGACAACACAGTTAGAATCATAAAATGGTTTGAGTTGGAAGCAACCTGAAAGCCCATCTGGTCGCACCTCCCTGCCATGGGCAGGGACACCTCCCACTGGATCTGGCTGCTCAATGCCCCATCCAGCCTGATCTTGGACACCTCCAGGGATGGGGCAGCCACCACTCCCTTGGGCAGCCCGTTCCAGTTCTCACCACCCTCATCACGAAAAATTTCTTCCAGTTACCTTCCAAGTGACAAATGAGGATCTCTGAAAGGTCATAGATATCTCCTACCATCTCCGGAACACCCCTTATATTCCACCCTCTGAGGAGCATAGCAGATGCAGGAGGATTTTGCTGTATATCTGTGAACGTTAGCAAGAGCTTGCAACCTCCAATATCTCCAATCACAGGTGAAGTTAGGAGACTCACAGAAAAAGGGAAAAATATGTTTTACTTGCCATCAGCCTGAGACAAGCTTTGCAAGGAGAAAGAGGAGCAGGAGGGATTTAATACCAAACTGTGCTGAATTTAAAGTACACATCACAGGTGAGAACAGGTTTCTTGCACTGCAAACCCCACACAGACCTCTTTGGGAGGGCTAACCCCTCTGTAGAGCTGTCTCCATCCTGCTGAGACAGCGAGAGCCAGCAGAAGCTGCCTCACGCTTGTCTCTGTGTATTTATCTGCCCTTCAGAGAAGACACACAGCTGCCCTCAGAAAGCGAGTGGGGTGCCCTGGCAGTGCCTCTGGCAAGGAAACCTCTGCTCCTTCTCTTGAGACAGCTGCTTTAGGGCAAAATGCTCCGCTTTGCTTAGCTGGGCCTGGTCTTCCATGGGACAATGCTGCAGCAATTCAGCTTACACCGTGGTCTTACCAGCGAGGAGGCTTCCATTTACAGGTGGCCTCTTGACGTGGCACATCCCCTTTGCAGGGGCTCCCCTCCCTGTCCCTCCTTTACCAACCCTGCTTTCTCAGCATTTTCTCCCCCTTTCTTGTAAAACTCATCTAACCCAAGCATTTTCCTTCCCTTAGTCTGGCTCCTATTCTCAGGGGAGCCATTCTCTCCTGCCTGTTCTTGATTGCTATTGCTTCTTTTCTGCAAATGCATCTGTCATGATCTTTGCTTCCAAGAAGCGAGCACTCACAAGTTCCTTATATTTTCCACAGAACCTATTCAGCAAGGATTCTGTAAAAGAGTGGTTTCTCTTCTTGCCCTAGGAGGTTGCAAGCCCCACGGTGCAGAGCAGTTACTGATCCCAGCAGAAAACATCAGAAGTATAAGCAGCTTAAAAAGCAAGCAAGAAACAAACCCTCAAATCCCCAAACATCCTTTCCTGAAGCTGGAAAGAAGCTCTTGCCCTGGCCAGCTTGCTGGGGTAAGAACTACATCACATCCCACAGCTGGAATGCTCATCCATTTTCAACTAATGAGCTGGTGTGAACTTGGAGATTTGAGAGAGGGCCCAGCTTCGATGCACAGTGTCACCTTCCCCAGTGGGCAGACAGGATATCCCCAAAGACACGTGCTCTTGTTTTGCTGTGCTTCTAGTTGAGGGAGCGTTTCACACCAAGATGAGTCTTTCCAAAGACTCCATAGAGACCTCTCAAGGGTCAGGGAGCAGCAAAGGGCAGTGGTTTCTTAGGGGATGAGGAGGAGAACTCAGTCAGCAGGGCAAGGCTAGCCAGCCAGGACCTCTTCCCACAGGACATAAGCAAGACCAGCAGCTGAGCCTGGGGATGCTGACCAGGGTCAACCAAGAGTTCAGTTCATTAAAACAGGTCAAATCAGAAGTCAAACTGCAGGTCAGAGTCAGCTACAATGACAGTAACCAGGGTCAGACACAGCCCAGTTGCCACCAGGCAGGTCCAACATCAGACTGGGAAGTCAGTCCATTGCGTCAGGGTCGAGGTCCGTAGCCAGGCACAGGCGTGACTGGATGTAGTGGGAGACAGGTACACCTGACACCATCCCTCATGGAGCAACTGAAAGTGATGGACTGAGCTTAAATGGAGCCCCATAGCCCGTCAGAAGGAGAATGGATGCAGGCCCCATGTCAAGCTCAGCAGGGCAATTAAGTCCTATTAAGGTACACGGGACCCTGACACTTCACCTCTGCAGCCTTGGCCAGCATCACAGCCAGACACTGAAAGATGCCTGCAGATCCCATGCCCAACGCTCGTACCAGGTAACTGGGGATCAGCCCCCTTGACTTACGCCTCCTCTGCCTCTCTGCACTTGCCAGGTTACAGATGGATTTTGCAAACTCCACGACAGACAAAAAGGCTCCTTGCCCTCCCTCTTCAGAAATAAAAGGGATGATGTTTCATGTTACAGAACAGGCTGTGTCTAAGGCATTGAAAGAAGGCGCAGCAATAACCAGCAATAACCAGGAACTGCTTTACCTCCCCATACGCTGAGGTGCCTTGGGGCAGGGAAAAGCAGCTGCAGGAGTAGCACAGCACCTCCCAGCCCAGCAGAACAACAGCATGGAAGCAAAGACAAACAAAGATGCAGGAAGTTATTATACCTTCAGATAACAAAGCTGCAAAGCTGAGTAAGTAACTGGTTATTTGAGTTTGTCACTCAACGTGGGCCTTTCATTAGAGACAAACAACCTAAACCCCACAACAGCAGCAGTTAAATAGCCTCCTCCGATGGATACTGCAAAAGCAGAACACGTAGGACGAGTGACAGCAGCATTAACGAGGTTTGAAACTGGGCAGGACAACTCCCCCCACCACCCAACCATCCCCCTCATATTTCAGGAGGGGAAGTTCAGTGTTTGAGGAGCATCACGGAACACTCCTTTCTGAGTGATATTTAACTCAGCCTTCAGACCCCAGCCAAGAACGCACTCCACAAGAACTGACGATGGCCAGTAATCAAAACCAGAAAAAGCTTTCCATTCTGTCGCTCGGTTTTATCCCTGCCATGGTACTCTTTGACCCCGTGTCAGAACATGCAAGCTTACATTCAGAAAGATTTAATGAAAAGCATGCAACAGCCAGAGATCCTGTTGCCAGGGGAGGAGGGGAGGAGAGAGAAAGAGAGGAAAAATATATCAAATGGCTTATAAAGAAAGAAATGCACACTTCCCAGCAGAGGATACAGTCTTTTAAGCCATCCCACTTAGGGGAGCTTCCCCTAACTCTGAAACTTCCTTGAAGGCAAAAGATAAACAGATCATGGGGCCAGTATAAGGGCTGTGCAGCTGCACAATCTCTTAGAAGGTCCCTTTTGTATTGCCTTTGCTTGTTCTTCAAGCTCAGAAGGGAGGTTAAGTTGAAGTCACCTGCCCTCTGATTCCCTGTGTACGCAGAGCTGGCTGCAAAAGCGCCATCACAAATGGAGAGGCAGGTTCTGCCAGGTACAAAATTTATGAAAGTCTTTTTAGAGTGAAAAATAAAGCAAAATATCCTGCAGTTTTCCTTTCAGAAAAACAGATCTGGGAACGCGTGGGTCTATGTAGACAAGACATCAAGCTGCCCCTCAAAAATGCCTCTGAGGAATTGTAAGACCTGCTGATAACAGCACATGGGAAGCAGAGAGCCTGGGTTCCCATTCAGAGAAAACCAACAGCCAGCATCATGTCTTTGGGTTTGTTGTGCTCAAGAGCAATTGGAGCATTGAGACATGCCCACACCTCCCAGCTCAGAGCTGCTTTTCCTCCACCAGTTCCTACTTCAGCCCTGTCCACCAAGTCAAAGGAAATATATTTAGAGGGTTTTTTTTTTATTTACTAAGCCCAAAATAGGTATAAGGATTATAGACATCTAAAATAAAATTATAAAAAACCCACAAATGAGCATTTAGAGTAATTTTGAAGGTTTCTTTCAGTTAGCACACAGCCAGCAAACAAAAACTCCATTAGGAAACCAGTTTTAATACAGCCCTCCACAGCAAGGCTGTGTTTGTGGCACACGCAGAGCTTCAGGAAGCGCAAGCTTCCTTTCATAGCCTAAAACCATTCAAGGATCACATGGATTCAAGACCACTGTTTCCCAGATCTCAGGTCAAACGAAGAGAGAGTTTGGACCTTGCAGTCACTAAAGCCCCATCCGTCCTACCTCCTTCAGAAATAGAGCCCCTGGCACAGTTATCCCTAGGCTGGGCAGGGGGATACGGTGAGGTGACCACTTGGCTGAGGTCCTAGGTAACCTCTGGCCATGACTATTCTCTCCCACCTGGTGAAGCAGCTCCCAGTGGGCACCTCTTTCAGCAACGACCAGCTTATCCCCCAGCTCTTACATTCCCAGGTTGGTCTAGAGACACAAATTCAGGCAGCCCTATAACAACAGCCAAGGCTCAAAATCAGTGAGAAAACTCTCGAGATGAAAGCCTTTGCAGCTGGAAAGAAATCACGTTCTGACACATGATGGTGTTGGGAACTTTAGTTTTTAAAAAAAGAGGCGGGGGAGAAAGGGAAGCAGGAAAGGAGCAGGAGTGGAAGGAGAAGGTTCTGATCATACTGCCACCAAGAGACTCAGCAAGCCATGAGCTCAGCGTGAGGCCTCTTCATAGACAGCCCCTGTTTCACATCTGGGTATAAACTACCGCTCCATATTATACAGACACTGCAGCATTTAATGAGCTCAGCTTCTGACCAGGTTTGATTATCATCCGCCAGCTCAGAGGAACAAATCAGGAAAACAGCATTGAGGAGAGGGAAAGAGGAATTGTCACAGGACATCAATATTTATTCTAAAGATTTCCAAGTGCCTTTAAAACAACTATTTTTAGATCTCTGGATTTTAAGAGGGAGCAGGAATGTTCGTATCAGTCTCCTACATAAAATTGTTCTTGAATTTCATCTAATGCCCCAGATTTCTTCCGGATGACAAGACATAGCATTTTCAGAAGCTTTAAGTGGCAAAAGAACCACTGTATCCCTTGGTAACTTGTGCCAGCAGTTAAAAAGTCACTGTTAAAACCATGTACCTTACTTCTAGCTTACATCTATCTAACTTTAATTCCTAGCTGCTGGCTCATATTATGCTGTCATCTGTTTTTCTTCCATATGCAAAAATCACTTTGCCCAATGAAATTCACCCCTGTGCTTAGGCAACACAACAAATGCTACCCAGTGATCTGGTCAGGAAGAAAAGCAGACTTTTCACATCCTGCTGCACGTGTAAGTGTGCCACAGAATTCAAACAATCAGGTCTAGAAGTAACATTCACTTTATAATTAAGCCAGGGGTATCCCCACCTCCCCACCACGCAGTCCCCTCAGCCATGGGATCACCAAGCAGGATTCAACTACTTATCTAAATGAGCACCCCGTGTTTCCTAGCCTACCAGGATGGAAAACCTGCCTGACTGCCCAAGGTCCTGCAGGAAGCATGATGAGCGCTAAGAAATTAATTCTGCTTACAAATTCTTTGGGCTGAAACAGCTGCTTTTGTAGCTGGATGGGGGTTCTTGGCTGGCAGTCAGCAATCCCTCCCCTCCGCAAGACGTTCCATTCGCTTCCTGTTCCCTAGCAAGTTCCTGCAGGAGAGCAAAGAAACTCGGATTAAACACATACAACAGAGCCCGGCCAAGACACACAATCTGAATTCCCAGACAAAGTACAAGACAAATATAAGCATCGCATAGGAACAAACATAATACGGGCTTAAGTCTAGCATGAGTCTTCCGTAAATGTGAACTGAACAGCAGGCTGCACCTTCCAGCCTGGTGGATTCCATAAAAGCAAGACCTACAATACTGCAGGTCTTGGGAGGAGAGACGGGAGGCACCAGGGGTTTAGAAAGAGGCTTTAGGAATTCAACATCGCCTTGAATGACACAGAACCACTACCTTCAAACGGTGGCTGGTGCTCCAATATAAAATGAGCAAGTTCTCCAAGTCTCAGCTGAGTTCTGCATAACGGGAGCTCCAGGGTACCAGCTTTTTGGCTGGGAAGGGAGGAAATAAAAAAAATAACCTGTCTGAACTCTTCTTTCCGTGTATATCTGAGACAGGCACCTGGTTACCCCTAACACCATCAGAGCGCCCAACATCACCCGAGTGATGCTATCAGTGTACCTGCCATAGGTGAGCCAACAGCAGGTGAAAGAAGGAATATGGGAGTGAAGCAATATTGCCTAGCCATGGTCTGATAACCATGTTTTTACTTTTCCCAAAACAGTCCCTTGGGGTGCCAACACAACACTCCGAACACTAACTTTCTTTCATAGGATTGACAAATCTAAACGCTGCCTTCCACCCATAAAGGATTTTAAATGATATGCACTAGTAACACTAGTAAAACCATCAAGTGTAAAAACCTCAAGTATTTAAAGTAGACCGTAGTCTTCATAGATTCTTCTGCTCAGGATGAGCCCAAGACTTCAGTTACTGAGCAGCTGCACCACGTCCCCCTCGCCGCAGGGGAAATCCCACCGAACCCGGCCGCATTGTCAGCCCAGCAGGAAGAAGAAATCTCGCAGGAAAAGCTCTCCTAGCAATGATTCCAGGACACTTTTGTAGATCAGAGACACTTTTGGACCAAAGCAAAGGTATAACTGGCCAGCACCTTCAAGAAGGTGGCTCCTTGAAAAGGTAGAAAAGAATAAGACGGACACTTTTTCTGAAGTTTCAATTACTGATGAAAGCAATGGGACTTCATGATCTCAAAGGTCTTTTCCAACCAACTAATTCTGTGGTTCTATGATTTTCCTCTTTCCCTAAAATACTATATTTCCTTTGGCAGTGGGGAAAAAAGAACCCTCTTCAGTCATACATGTGTGTTTCTCCATCACTGAACTAACAGAGGTTGCAAAAACTGAACAGGAAAAAAAAAATCTGCCACCAGAGTCATGATTTCTAACAAGTATTTTTAGAATTCCCCACAAATAGGGAATATCGAAGCAACCGATTCCACTTCATACACTTGACACTTCTTCAGGAAACAACCATCAATGCCACAAGGACATTTTCTGTCAGGTTGTGGGTGGGCAGTGAGCTGTAGGCAGCAGCTCAGCGAACTCTATCCAAACGCTTTGCTGAACTGGTGCCTAAGCGAGGAAATGCTAAGGGAAGCCCGGAGCCAGAGTATTTCCCGTGAGACAGTGAATCAAGAAATTAAGACCTTCCTCTCTCCTGTGACTCAGTGTCACAGGAGGAGAATTGCAGATGAATTCTGGCTGGCTGAAGCAGCACACACGGCCTTGCAAGCAGCCTGGCTCTCCAGATGCGTGCGCAGAGACCAAACGGAAGCAGGGTAGGAGACCTGTGGGGACACCCCACGTCGAAGCTGCTTCTCTTTCAAAGCTTGGCTAGCATCAGTCATGCTGAGAAGATGTCACAGGGGTAGCAGGCACCTCTGGCCTGTGCTTCACGCATAATGAGTTGAAGAGGACAAGAAAGAACAAATCAAAATGGGGCTGGGAAGAGAAACACATTCTGGGTCACAAAGAACAAGAAACGCACACACGTAATGTGCAATTACCTGCTCAGAAAAGGCAGCAGGATCATCTCAGTTCATGCAATACACAGATCCCTTGAGAAAATGCAGCCTTTCTGCCACCCCATCCTGTTTCAGAGACTTTCTTTCATGCCTGTGGCTCTCCTTGGCCTCGTGACTGGTTCTCTCCACCCAGGTCCCCTCTGTCCTTCCAAAAAGAGAGACGCTACTGAAGAGCAAAACAGCTCATGTACTTCTGAGTATCCTACATTCCTCTCCAGCCACTAAAACACCCCAGACCAAAGAGAAAACAAGAGAGGAAAAAAGCAAGATGGTTTCTAAAGCCAGACACATATTAGAAAGTAAAGTCATCGTATTCTCATGTAACACAAAGCCTCTGGTGCAGTATGTGACCACATCAGAGCCTGCGGGGATTACAAACAGCTTCTGCACAGGTTTGCTGCCCACACCCATTCAGCAAGAGGTACCCACAGCTAGAGGACGCGTGTTGATTTCTTGCTTATTTATTTGGAAGCTTGAAATCAGGATACCAAGAGTAGCCATTTCCAAAGACTTTTTTAGGTGGTTATGCACAACGCTTACAATATTCCACAAGCTTTTGTCGTTGTCAATTATTTTAGCAAGCACTGTTTGTGAAGCAGATGTAAAGGAATGGTGCAAAGACAAGCAGTACACGTGCCTTCTTAAAACAGGCCCCACTGCTGTGTAGCGTGTCTGAAGGGTATAGCCAGCCTCTTCCCAAAAGCTTCCAGGGACACACACCACAAGCTCCCCAGGCAATCTGCCCATCACTTCCTAATTCTCACAAATACTTCACAAAACCTCCCTTCTCCAAAGTCCCATGCTGCGTGAGCCATAACAGCCTGCTTGAAAGCAGGGAGACCTGACAAAACATCAGAAAGAGAAGTGCACATGTGCAAGGAAGCTCTGCAATTTCAATCCACTTCATGCAGCGAGCTTGAAGAACAGGAGGTGAAGCCCTAGCTCTACTAAGAAGTGCAGGACCTTGGCAACCAATTTGAGAGCTGCCTCAGGAACTGTGCTGTGAAGTTGCTGCAATCTCAGCCCCAGGATGGATGGAAGCACAAAGTGGACTAAAAAACCCAGGCTGAAGCCCACTCTTTGTCTATGATGGAATATAACCCAAGAAGTCAATTCTTCAGCAATTTTCACTGCAGGGCCATCTTCTGTGAGCAGCCCTCACGTGTTAAGATACTCCTTATTTTCCTATCTTGCATTTCAGAAGTGCCCCTCCAGCTATAAGCTACCAAGTTGCTTTCATGTAGACAGTTTCCACAGTGGCAAACAGTGAAAACACGGGAAAGCATGATTGATACTTCTTCACTCAACAGGGAGGACTGTTGCAAATTCCAGAAATCCAGGGATCCACCTGTGAAAGGAAGAAGAGGGACCAGGAGGAGTGAACCAGCATGTCTAGCTTTGCCTAAAAGCTGTCAGAAGGTTCCACTGTTACTCTCTGTTCACTGATGTTTCTGGCACTGGAGATGCTTCCACGAGTCAATTCAGTTCACTGAACTGGCAGAAAATTAACAGGACAAAATAGCCACTGCGTAGTGATGAGCTCAGCAGCCTTCTCTGGCTGCATCTGTTTGTGGGACTATTGCAATGATGTGCCAAAACCAAGGATTTTGAGCTGAAGGAGCACTGGACACTTACTTTCTTGAGAAACTCATTTTTTACATGCCGAATAGACTTTGCTGCACCCATGTGCCCATGGACATGGGACAGTCACCGATTCTCTGCAGCTTTTCCCAGCTTTCTCCTTATCTTTTTAAATATTTTTTTGTGTTTTAAACAACCCCTTCCTCTCTGTGCGTGCCTAGAACAAGAGGATCCCAACTCTGGCTGGAGGGCTTTGCACGTCACAACAAACAGCAGCAGCAGCAGCCCTGCCCTCCACTGAAAAGCCCCATCTCCGCGTAAAAGCGGTTACTCCTACCTCACTGCTGGACGAAGACGTTTTCTGCCTCCCACATGAGATAAGCAGCAGGCTTTGCGCGAGTCACGTTTCCTGCAAGACAAAGCAGCAGCAGGTAAGGCCAGTGCACGCCCCTTACAAGGAAGTGTCTAACACTCGCTTGCTCACGCACTAGGAACGACCACAGCCACCCCAAGGGTGAGGGAGATATAGCTCTGTGAGGCAACGCAGGGAGATAACAGAGAAAACCAAGAAATACAAGGATTCGTTATGTCGTTCAGGCTTGAGTTCTTAGAAAAGATGTTTATTTCTGGTCTGCAGCAGCCTGAAACACCCTTCAGAAGACAGCAGCGTTCCTAATACCCTACGGTGCCGTTCACGGGGCTTGGAGAGAATCGGTAGAGAGAATCCTGTCTGCTTCCAGCCACCTGCTCCCGCGAGGCACCTCTCACCCCTCAGATGCTGCGAGGTCGGTCGATCCTATCCTACCATAAGAGATCTGGATAATTAGCTTGGTTTTACAGAAACAGTACACACACAGGAAAACGTAGGGAACTAGTCAAATCCCTAAATGATTCCAGCAATAAAAGTCTGCAGGTCGCAAACCCCTCGGTTCTTTTGAAGCAGCCGTTTTAAACCTAACTCGATGGTTTTAGTTTATGAGATCACTTGGAGATAATATAATGCTAGTTGAACAAAGGCAAGATTTGAGGCTGAATCTCTTCTTCTTCATTTGCCAGCCCTTACAGATGGGATTCCTACCCTTTCCATCTTACTTTTTTCATTTTTTCCACCAAACGGCACATCTGTCCTGCCCATCTCAGCCAGGAAGACCGGGCCACAGCTTTCAAAGGGCTGGGCCAGCTCCGGTTTTTATCAGCTCTGTGCCACTGGGGAAAGGAGTTATTAGCTTCTTTCTAACTTTACTGAGGAGGCGTCAAAGCCAACTTTCCCCTGCTGAACCTGGCAGACCTTCCAGCAGTGCAAATAGATATAAGTTTCTTCATCCTGTGGTTACACCAGTTCACACCATCCATACCTTACGACTCACATTCACTGGCACAGGGCAAGGAAGCCTGTTACAGTCCCTTTTCAAACAGATAGGAGATTAAGGAGTCAGAAAACCCATCCAGACGTCCTGTGCAGTAACTGGGTGTCTCAGGGATTTCTCTACCAAGGCTCCCAAGGATCAAGCAGCTCTGCACCTTGGTCACTGAGGATTTTGTCACTCTGGGGTGAGGGGAGGATTTTCTAAGATGATCTGCACTTTCGATGCAACTTAGTGGGAAAAAGTAATTAGATCACATTTCCTAGCTACTGCTTGTTTCTACCAGTTTTTTAAGAAGCTGGAAGGGCATGTGGGTAGCTAATATACAGGATGTATTTTTTCACAAACCAGACTCAAAAGGACATCGGGTGGGTAAAAGCAACTGAAAGAAGCGATGGAAAGGCATAGCAGGCATCAGTCGCTGCTCCCAACACTCCCAAGGACTCATACAGAGAGACAGCAGTTGTACTTCTTGGATGCCAAACCAAGATTGATGCATTGGGTCCTACTGCCCTTGACCTTTGGATGAAGAGCATTTCTGGGTAGAAACAAGGATACCGCTAAGTCTTCCTTACAGTTTCACACTGAAATGAGGAAGGCACCTTGTGACAGCTGCAAGTCACCACAATATTACTTCAGCCATGATGGTACAATTCCAACGAGAGGCAGGCAGAAAAGCTAAATAAGGAGCCTGAATCAAACCTGCGATGCTTCCAAAAGATATCCTGAAGCTTGATTAAGTGCTCTACTCCTTTCTGTGGTTATTTTTAATCTCGGGTGGACTGTGTCATTCTGGAACTGAGTCAAATGAAAATGATGGATTTAAAGCACTTCACTCTCCTCCTGCTGCCCCTCTGCTCTGCGTCAGTCATCACTTCTTGGTTTGTAAACACTCAGTGGGATTTGCACGGGGCCAGGCAAATCAGGCTCCTCCACTTACTGCTATACAACCAATGCATTCCGGTAACAGGCTGTTCTCCTGCCAATGCCTTCTGTTTTCCAACTGATTTCATCTTCCTTACTGACTTTCTTTCAGACGAGTGGATAACCAGAGCCCTGGGTTGACTCCACGTGGATTCTGCCTCTCAGCGGTGCCAGTTATTTCTTTGCAGAAATCCTGCTCGTGTAGGAAGCAGGTACAAAACTCTCCCCTCCCCACGCCAGATCCAGTTTATTTGCTCCTGCTCCCACTTCCTTTTCACCACCAGTCAGTCCACAGAGCAGCAACTGCCTCCCCTGCCTTTGCTGCCAGGCTCTCCCAAGCCAAGGAGACCTCTCCACACCTAAGCAGACCAGGGTTGTGCCTTTGTTTGGGGCAGTGACGTGTGCTTGGGGTGGAGGCCACCATTGTTTCTGCTCCTGGATTCCACAAAGGAGCGTTGTTAGTTCCTTACAGCGGCAGTAAACGAAGGGTAGCAGTTACACCCAACCTATAACATGACACATCGTTGGTTTTCCTCTTACCTGTCAAAAAAGGAGGTTTCCTCCTTTTGCTGTAGGAAGGAGGCTGAGGTTGCAGTGTCGCCTAGGCAGAAGCCACTCACCTTAAGAGGATTTCTGTCAAACCTGTGGAGCATTTTGCTGCACAGACCTACCCCGAGCCAGGCATAAGAACTCCTGGGTCCGTCTGCAGCAGAAATCAGAGCTGGGCTCCCTGTCGCGTGTCATAGCGTTTCCCCTCATAAGGAAGGGATGCGGCGGATAATGCAGCTGCCATCTGTGGTGTTTAAACAAAACAGTTTGACAACACCAACAGAAAAATAACTGTGCTGTGGAAAGCACACGCTTTGTCATAAAAATTAAATGACTCTCATCTAGTCCATGCAGAGGAGTCGCACAAGAGCCAGTCTGAAATCCTCCTATTTGTCTCAAGAGGTACCTGGCTCTTCAGGGGCTCGCTCTCTTCAAGAGTGCAATCATAGTCCTACCCTTGGCTTCTTCAAGCATCATAATAAGAATAGAAAACAGACAAAAACATCCCCCCATCCCTCTGCCTTGTACAGCATGAAGATTACATGCAAGACCTAAAACGTTACAGCCAGATGCCTTATTTTGCAGACTATTAGAAATTTCATTTTTCTTATTCAATGCAACACGAAACCCATTCTCCCAAAACTCACCCGTGCCACAACTTGTGAGCTTAGAGTGAAATTATCTCAAACAGGAAACTTTCATTGTCCTAGTGAAAAGTGAGGAGCAGTGGAAAACGCAAACAAAATGACACAAGCGGTGAAAAGTAAAAGGAGGTTGTTTAGACACATCCCATCTTGATAAGAAAAGTTTCAGTAACCAGGGTGAGGAAATGGGTTTTCCTTTCAAACAAGGGTGGGCCAGATCCTTGGCTAGGATAAATCCAAGCTGCCCGGCTGAAATGAATGCATTGTGGCTGATTCACAGCAGCTGAGGGTCTGGCACATGGTTTTCTCCAGACAATATCACAGTAATTTAATTCTAAAATCATGCAGAGATGTTGTTTTGATACAATATTGTTAAATACCAAATATACCAACACTGAACTGAACTAAACTAAAATTAACCTAAAATGTGAGAGAGTAAAGGGAATGCCTCTCTATTGTAATGCGGCCTCAGAGGCTAGAAAGAATCATGGGATAATTTGATGAAATCCCTTGAAGCATTTTCACTGACTAATTAGTCTCTTCATCCTGGAACGAAGCCACTGGTCGTGTGAAGGTTTCAGGGTTTAACGCGTTTCCTCATGCTCACTAAGAGCTCCGCATAATTCCAGAAGCCCAAAGCACCAAAGATGGTGCTGGCATGGAAAACTACTCTAAAGGTGACCCTGCACAGCACCCCCCTGCCAACCAAAGTGCCGCAACCAGCAGAGACACGCTGACGGATATTCTTCTGCTGCAGACATGGAAGTAGCACCCTGGGAACCCCTTGAGCATCACAGCAAGCAGGCAGGGGAGAGGCACGCCCCATTGCAACTGCTTGTGCAATTCTGGCTCCGTTTAGTCACAGGGTGGACGTGAGCAGGACTCTTGCAGCCGCACATGGAGCGGGGAGTGACGGGCTTCACGCAGAGCACCCCCAGGCACTCTCCTCCTCGTAGATCTGTCTCCTCAACCCTACGGCAGTGACCAAGCCACCTGCCTTGCCCCGTCTGGCCAAACCCCAGTTCCCCCGAATCCAAGCAACCAGGCTTCCAGCAAGTGCTCAGCCTCTTTCAGGATCAGCAGGGACGATGCTAATTCAGCGCTCAAGTGGGTGGCGGTCTTTATTATTTTCAGGCCCGAGAAATCTCTTCGGTGCACCAAGAACCACAGGGCTCCTTCCTAATTACACAGCAGAGCACCACATGATTCATGTCAGCAGCTCTTCGGCCCCCTCACCTCAGTCCTGGCTGGTGTGACACAACAAATCCGAGTGGAAGTGATTAGCAGGTTGCAACCGCAGCCGCCTGCTCCCCGGCGCTATTAACAAATAAGGCGCCATGGATGAGCCGTCGGACGGCACTCAGAGGCCTGTTGAATCATGCTCTTCTGCATTGCAACATCGGAAGTTGCACTTTAAAACCGATTGCCTGGGTTGCTCTCAGATTTCCCAACAAAGCCGGAGGAGGATGGAGAACCCAGGCTGAGAACATCGTATATGCATTTTTAAATTCCCAGGGGAGGTTTGAAAATTAGAACTAGCTCTGGGGCCTTTTGTTTTTGTTTTTTTTTTCCCTTCCCTCCTCTCTTTCCTTTTGGTCTGATTAACTTTGGTGACTGGCTTGCACAATTTTATCAGGTTGAGCCCGATGAATCATTCATCTTCAGCAAGCAACGGCAAGAGAATGCAGGCCAGGCAGGGTCTGCGTTTCAGTAACTGAAAAATAAACCAGCAAAACCAACAAAAAAAGGCAACACCAAGAGCGAGGGAATAGGGGTAGGGAAAAAGACAGTGGGCCAGCAGCACTCATGGACAGCTTTCTGATGTCTGGTCTCAGACAACTAGCAGTACATTCATTCGTAAGACTGCCAGACCTCCTAGGAAACCTAAAAGGCTGCTGTTATTTATAAAGCTGGATGTAGCTACTCTGCGTGCAAGACTAGCTCATTGTATTTATAGGTACCTGTCCATTCACCCGCTTCACGGCCCTCGTTCCCATAAATCTGAGGCACACAGGATCTGCCTTCAAACAGTAAGATACCTCTCCTTTCTGAGAAGGGCCGTTTGGAAGCACCTACGACTGCTGCAGGGCTCGGCACATACACGTAAATACACATCTGGAAGCCCCCCGTTTCTGTAACTGCATAGGAAGCCAGATTCAAGAATTTGCCTTCCACGCAGAGAGCACCACATTTTGCATTTTGTTTGTAAAAAGCTCCCAGTAAATCTTAACCACAAAGCTTTGGTTTAAAGATGGTTTAAAACTGTCAGCTGGCTTCAGGAGAGAAGATGCACAAGTCAGTTCAGTCTGTTCTGGCAGCCCAGGCTCCCAGCCCCCCTAAGGAAAAACAAAATAAAATCACCTGAACTTCAAAGAATCTGCGCATAAATCCAAATCCGAGCTCTGCTGGTCAGACATAAAGAGCTTGGCAAACACAACTCTTTAGCGAAGCTGGGGACGTAGACAAGCCAAGGCAGCTCCCTACAAATTTCACTGGGGACAGGAAAACCAAGATATTCAGCCTCTCCAGCTCGTGGGTATTTACACACACAGACATAAGAGAGCTTTTCTATTTGGAGGTCAAAGACTTATTTCTGAACAAAAAAAGGTAATTTTGGCACATACAGCTCGTACCTCCTACAGGTAAACCAGGCAGGATTTCACTTTGAGAATAGCTGGGCTCCCTCCTGTCTACCAGAAGCGTCGCCCAAATGAACATGCAGGAATTAAAGCAAATTGCTGCTTCCAGTTACTCATGCAGAATTTCAAGCTGAACCATGCTCCCCCGGTCCCAATCCCAGCTTTCTTGGGTTCTTCAGTTTGTGCCATGATTTTGAGCACTGGTTACCAAGTGCCAAAATCAGATTTAAAAGCTCCTGCAGTTGCCCAGTTCTGGCTCCCTGGAGCTCGCTGCTCGTTGCAACAGCGGGCAGGGCTTGAGAGGAGTCTCAGAGTCCCCTCAGAGGCAGCAACTTTCACAATCCAAGGGAAGATTCCATTTTTCCTGCTTAATCTCTTGGAAGGATTCCCTCTCACTGTCATGAGCTACAAGTCGTTCAGAGAAAAAAATATTTGCCCTTTTGCAATGTATTTCAGGGACTGAGTATTTAACTACTTGATGTGGCGCAAATGCAAACCCTGGGGGGAAAAAAAGAAACAGAAGGGAAAAGAAAGGGGCTCACACAGCTTAGAACAGAAACAAACTCTATCAAAGAGGCAACAAGACAAAGCTGAGAGGGAAAGAGGCTGATGATGTGAGGCTGGATCTGGAGGCAGGAGCTCTCAGCCTGCACGCCCGATCCCAGACTGTACCAGGGTGAGCAGGTGTCTCGGTGCACAAGAGGCAGCCACAAAAACTGTAACCAAAATTTACATTTCTCTCTGAAAAGTCATCATCTACACAACCCAGCATTTACTAACAAATAATCGTCTCAAAAGATTCCAGACCAGTTCTACTAGGAATCTAAATAATGCAGCTTTGGGTTAAGGGTGTGAGAGACAAAGCAAAGCTGACTCAAGCTGCTTCCAGGAGCCAAGCTGAGTGAAATGCAATAAATACAGAGCAAAACCATTTTTTCCCTTACTGTTGCACACAATATTTGCAAGCAACTGCACTCACTGGGGCAGTTTAACACGCAGGAGAACAGTCAGGATGCTTCAGGCATTATTTACATACCTAGTTATGAAAGTTCTGGCCATAAATGAAAAGGAAACTAGATTTTAGAAATAATTTTGTGCTTTTAAATGTCCATTGCAGGGGCAAATGAGAGACAGATAAATGTATTTAGGCTCTTCTTACTATGGTCTTCCATCTCACATGGTTATTTGCTGTTCTGCTAGGACTAAGAGCAGCTCATGGTTCCCTCCTGTATGATGCATCGTAGGTTTTGTTAGGTCGCTTCTGCCTTATAATCCATAACCACAGATGCATTATAGCATGTTCTTTAAAAATGCCCCAGTCTCGCTGTAAAGCAGAGATGAATCCACGTTCTCTTCTAGGTTAAGGCCACAATCAGTTCACCTCAGAGGAATGAAATGCTACCATGTGTACTAGGAGAATGAAAAGGCAACATCCCTTCCAGATGAAATACATAATCTATGCAGAGATCATTTTGTTAACCTCACCTGACCGTCTCCCAGGTGCCTTAGAGGATACCCAAGGGGCTCTTTAGCAAAAGACAGAGTCAGGCTGTAGGGCTCAGCTGACGGGTAACAAGCTGGGTACCACGCACCCAC
The DNA here is from genome assembly GCA_033459285.1 of Clamator glandarius. Taxonomy (NCBI): domain Eukaryota; kingdom Metazoa; phylum Chordata; class Aves; order Cuculiformes; family Cuculidae; genus Clamator; species Clamator glandarius. The sequence goes on from JAUNZM010000044.1 coordinate 1,947,849, forward strand.
AGCCCAGAGCTCAGATTTAGTTGAGGTAATTAGTGCCTACACAGCCACCATGGCCTGAAGGCTGAGCACTGCCCTGGCAGCCACGGTTCAGCTCCGAGAAGCGAGCCGTACCTTCTCTGCCTCAGCAGCAAGGCAAGCCTGGGAGCTAAGCGGCCCCCTCCATCTAAGAGGTACATCCCCTCTATATCAACATACGTGATCAACATCGATGTGGTATGTGGGCAGCTGCACGGGGGCTCGGGACACTGGACCCTCAGGACGCCTGACCCCCAGGTATTCCTCCCCTGACCTTCTGCTCACATGCTTTTAGAGAGCTGGAGATCAGGCTACGGTGAGCACGAGATGTCTAATGTCTCTGTAGGTCACCTCCCCACATCTTCTGACCCTAAAGGCCAATTCCATGTCTGCAGAGCAAGCATAGATTTTCCAAGAATCCTGTTCCAAGAGGAAACCTACCTCTCTTCCCTCCTACCCCCATCCTTGAAGCAACAAATAACAGCCTCTGGGGTTTGCCAATATGGATGTATCAGGGCTCGCTTCACAGAAGTACTTTTAACATTTACTTAAAGAAAGGAAGGCAGAGAGAAGTTTACTCCCCAACTCTTGGCCAACACTGAGCTCTGATGAAGGTAGATCTAAAACACCAAACACTTCCATTTCTGGAGTCTGGAGAAGGGAAAGAGATAGACCTTAAAGGAGGAGAGGGCTCAGATATGACCTTCTCCCTCTCCCTGGGGCATCTATCCATGAGTTTCTCCATCAGAGTCCCAGCAACAGAGCTGAGCAATGGATGGCAGAGACAGTAGCTCCATGAACCATTTTAGGAACACCCTACAGAGTCATAAATTGCATTTATGATGCTGTTTGGCAGCTGGGAGAAGAATTGTAGTATGGTCCAGTAATCAAGGAAAGCAGACAGATTCATAGAATATTTTTTAACCCATAATAAATAATAGTTTCCTAAACTTTATTGCAGTCACAAAGCCAGAACAAGATCTGATAAAAAATGCAACTATTGTGCACAGAAATTTTTGAAATATGACATTAAATCATCAGAGGAAAAACAGCAAGTGCCTTTTTAATGAAAGCCAAACTTATGGATTGCTGGTTTCTGAAAGCAGCCTAGTAAATATTTTTGTTTTCCAATAAGCAAAATAAATACTGGAACAGATCCATGGTCCTTCCCCTTCCACTGCTCCAAATCTCCCCATTTTTCAAAGACAAATAAAGGATGCCTTTCTTCCCATTTTAAAACCAGTAACTGGTTCCCAAACATAATGTGGAGCCAGAGGTGGGTAGGGCAGTGGAGGAAGGCCAGGAGAGCCTGACGTACAGTGGGGATTGCAACGAACGGACAACAAGAAGCAGAACCTGCTCCTGACAAACTAGATTGGGAAAGTGCCTGGAGATGGAGCTTATCATGCCATGACTTGAACCTCCCCAAGCAATTCACACACCCATGTTTCTACATGAAAGCAATGAGATGGGAAGGAAGCACGGTTAGGGTTTGGCGCTGCTCAAGCCCCATGCAATTACAGGTTAAGAGTAAACATCTTATTCAAGGATGAGCAATCGTCCCTCAAGGGAAAACCCTGGGGCTTCCAGCCCTCCCAAGGAGGTCACAAATGGGTACAGGAAACAAGAGGAGACTTGCACAAAGGGAAGGAGCTAAACCTCACTGCCCATGAGTAAGGAACTAAACAGACAGGTCCATATGTTCCAGCACTGGGCACAGATTTCAGAACAAACGCATGGGAAGCTGTGGTGTCAGTGAACCTTTTGTTTCTGAAGCTTCAAGGGCATTACGTAGTCTTTCTTCCCAATACAGCGACTGCCACAAAATCTCCAGCTTGGCAGGAGCACCTAATTTAGCGTTCCTGACTAAAGTCTTTCCTCCATGGCAGGAAGAAAGGTCATTGTGAAGCTGGCAGCAGAGTAGTTCCTTATGGAGGAAGCAGATCCTGAAATTGTACCCAAACTCTGGCCAGTCCTGCCTTAACGCACCTTCATGCCCATCGCACAAGCTTTACCATCTCCAAATCAAGGCCTGGCCTGAAAAAATATCCTTTAAATTCTTTTTTTTACCTTCAGTGCCATCTGCTTAGTACAGCCTTTCCACATTCCACTTCCCATTCATTAAGGCACAACGAGACACCAACTTACAGCATCTGACCCCCCAAAAAATCCTACTCTAAAGACTTACTTACCAGTAGCTGCTGAAATAGCTTCTGTATTGCCGTGGAGATTCCCAGGAGAAAAGCATATGCACTTCTCTGTAGTCACATCACTGCCACCATCCCACACGACCAGGTGACTCTCTTCAGGCTCAGAAGTTTTTTCTCCATGGAGGAAGAAGGCGTTATCATGAACTTGACAGCAGAGCTGTTCCTCGTGGATGCAGGGGATCCTGAAAATACACCCAGTCTCTGGTCAGTCCTCCCTTAACACACCCACATGCCCATCGCACAAGCTTCAACGGACTCAAGAACTGAGACGGGTAACATATGTCAGCACACGGCATCTAGGTACCAAGGGCCTGAGGAAAAGTCTGTTGAACTCCATCAGGAGGCTCAGGAGGGGACAACTGACAGCTCATTTGTTGCCATAAGTACTTGTTTCTCAGATGCCAGGGCTGGGCCAGTCGATGTGAGCTAATTCATCTCCTTGGAAAATAGGAAACCATCTGGCTGCACAGTTACTACTCCTCCTGCCTGGGTTCAGAAGCCCACGTGGCAGATCGTGGAGAGGCCGTATCAAAAGAACAAGCGGGGGAATGACATCCTCTTTGCTGCTGTCACACAGCCCACTGCCACTGCTATGGGCTGAGGCAGGAAAACCAGCGGAGAAAACAAGCCTTTCCCTAGGAATTGCCCCAGCAACAAGGTTTGGAGGATGTTTACACTGATGGCTACTGAGGGACCTTCAGAAATGCTTTTGCATCTCTTATGTTCTTGGATGTATCCAAGCGTACAAAAGCTTTACGTATTGGTCATATAAACAACATTTCAGGGCAGTAATGAGACAATCAAGCCAATGATTCATTAATTATGTGGCATTTAGCGTAAGCTCTTCCCTCACCAACCAAAGTATGGTCCACTTACCAAAACAGGCTCAGAGTTATTCTTCATCGATATTTTTCATTACTAATGATGACAAAAGCAAAGTAAGGGCACGAAGAAACCAACGCGTGTAAATTACTAAAATTCCCTGAAGAAACCACAAATAATACTCCATAAAAATCCGGTAGGATAAATACAGTTGTAATTCAAGGGCCACATGCTTCTCCTAGCAGCACTTCCCATGTGGGTAGCCCATGCCAGCTGCCAGGACAACTTCATCATGGATGGTTTGCAAATGCCTCCCCTCAAAATAACATCTTTGCACAGGGCTCATGTCAGCGTGACTGGGAAAGAAGAGGTGAGGACAAGCAGAGAGAGGAGATTGTGCCACCAGCTCCCTCTCATGCCTCCTCCTGTTCGGTGGAGCTGGACCCTTTCCTTTGGTTTTCACCAAAGGGTAGAGCTAAACTCAGTTCAGGGTAGGTAGAAACAGGCAGAGCTTTATTTCAAACACGCCTCGGTTGCTCAGCGCATACAACCACAAGAACTGGGAGGAAGGAGGAAAACTAAGGTTTTGTGGTTAATTATGGGTATGTTAACATGGTAAGAAATAAGGCAGTGAGGATGGCAGAGATAATTACTCTATGAGCTGCATTTCCCTTTTGGACAGGAGGTAATAAGATATCCTTTGCTATGCAGAAGAGTCTCCTAGTGGAGCCAATTCAAAAGCCAGCAAACACAAGTAAATTGGAGCTGTAGAAATCCACTGTCCCCTCACAAGTGGTATCCACCAGGGGCCAACTTTCTTAGCAATGGGAGAACAGAAAAAAAATAATGGACTTCTAGGGGAAAGAAAAGTATTTTTCCCTTCTCCTTGGGCACTACCTGACCACTCCTCAGGATTCCCAACCTGTGCAGCTGCCCCAGGTTTCCACAGATGTGTCCTGCTCGGCAAGAGCCCTTGGCCCAGCAAGAGAACAGAGGGGACAAGTGCACTCTGCTGCACTTCATGAAGCCCGGGTAGGCAGGAATGAGCTCCTCGTGCTGGAAAGCCCCAGCAGACTCAAAGGAAAAGCACAGAATTGCACAAAGCTGTTTGGAAAGAACCACAGCAAAGTGGTCTGCAATCTAGCATAATAAACCCCCAAAACTGTGAGCAAAATCATCCTCAGGTACCTGGTCACTCTAGCCAATGATGCTGGAGAAGCCGCCTCTCACAGAAAGCTGCACTGCTGGTGTGTTGCCTCGCAGGTCCAAGTTATTCCTGGAGCTGACAGGGCAGAGGGATGGAGTTTCCTCTTGTTTATTTACTTCTTGAGTCCATCCCAGCACCTCTTCCCCAAGAGCTCCTCTGCTGATCAAGCAAAGTTTCAGCCAGTGAGCCTATTTTTAGCACCAATCGCTAGGAGAAGCCGAACCTTTTAATGAAACCACCTCAACATTTTAACGAGCATATTATTGCTAAGGGGAAAGAGAGAAAAAAGCTGGGGGTGGGCCTGTACGTAGGTCAGCATCAATCTCTCTCTGTCACCTCTAGCCTTGTTTTATGGGAAACATGTGGATAATGAATGGCGATTATGGAAAGTGGAGGGAAAGAGGCAATCCTGAAAAATTTATAGATAGGAGAGAAATCACATTAATAGGAGATAATATAGGGCGACAAAACTGTTATAAAAAAAGACATTAGAAGAGTTCTGTAATTAGGGTTATTAGACACAACTACATCAGGCTTTTTTTCCCTTTTTGAGTGCGCGTCACCATGATGGATGCCACTTTTGATAGCGATAATAACAGTAAAATATCCATGTTAAAGCAGAGTACATTAACTTATATATTGGTGTAATTTAGTGCGTTACGAGTTCCCATCATTCAGGAGCTAAAGACAAAATGCTCTTCCTTATGACATCAATAACCACACACACACTTTACAGGAAGAAGCGTTTCTTGAAATATCTGCTGTACGTTAAATAATTCTTTTAACTTTCCATAACTCTTGTCAGGAGAGACAAAGAGCAGGAGAAGGGGGTAAGCTATTCATATTGCTAACATACAGCATGAGCTGGGGTTGCCATTGCTCTGTAACTGGTGAAGTCACCCACAGCTGCTTTTGCAGCCACACAGACAAGAGGTTGGTTTGCTACAAGGAAAAGAGCAGAATCAGCTGGACAGTAGCTACTATTTTTTAGAAACTACAGATGCATCGATATGATAGTGAAGGTAACATTAAGCATTATGCTTGCCAAGATGAAAAAGAAAATATCATGGATTCTCCAGTAGAAAATCAGCACTGTGCTGATTTACAGCGTGGTTGTAACTGTATCCTGGAATGCATCAAAATAAATGTGGCCAGTAGGGCTAATGAGGTGATGCTGCCCCTGCTACTCTGCTTTTGTGAGAGCCCACCTGGAGTCATGTGTCCAGTTTTGGATTTCCCAACATAAAAAGGATATGGAACTGCAGGAACAGGTCTAGAGGAGGCCACGGAGATGATCCAAGCGCTGGAGCACCTCATGAGGACAAGCTGAGAGCATTGGTGTTGTTCAGCCTGGAGAAGAGAAGGGTCCAGCAAGACCTTAGAGCAGCTTCCAGTACTGAAAGGGACTGCAAGAAAGCTGGAGAGGGATGTAGTGACAGGATGAGGGGGAACGGTTTTAAATCGGAAGAGAGAAGATTTACATCAGACATATGGATGAAGTTGTTTACAGTGAAGGTGGGGAGGCACTGGAGGAGGTTGTCCAGGGAAGCTGTGGGTGCCCCAGCCCTGGAGGTGTTCAAGGCCACTTTGGATGGGGCTTTGAGCACCCTGATCCAGTGGGAGGGTCATGGAAGGGGGGGTTGGAACTGGATAACCCTTATGGTCCCTTCCAACCCAAACCATTCAATGGTTTGATAACGGGAAGGGGGTTTCCGTATCTCCCGAAGGTGAAGCGATGCTGTACCTGCCACAGAGTTATAACCATGTGCACTTTAGTGCACTTATAAACACAGTAAGTCAAGCCTTAACTTGTTTCTATCTTTCTCCATTGCAGAAGCTAAACAACTGCTAAAGAAACAAGTGACTTAGTCATTCCCAGGTTGTAAGCAGAATCACATCACACTAGGTCAAGGCTTGGGATCCACAAGGAATCAGGATGGAAGCTGGCTGACGGCAAAGCCTTTGGCTGCAGCAAAAGAAAAGCTACAGTTTGCTCTCACTCTGCTTCCCCAGGCACCTCCACACCCCTGGGCAAATCACTTCTTTGACTACTCCTTCCAAAAAGCGAATGCCTCGAGCTACACACTGTGAGTGTACAGGGACAGGCACAACAAGGCCTTGAGGGACTGCAGCAAGAATCCTTCCTGCTTCAAAAGAAACTAGTTTTGAGATGGTGCAGGGCTATAAAGCAGACCAAACTACTCATATCAAGGGGAAAAGTACGCTTAGAGAATCTACTTCAAAACTGTGTAGAAGAGGACTTGATACCACAGAGATTTTAAAAATGGGGTGGGCAGCTGGGGGCTGAGCTATAGCAAGTTTTAATACTATCGAAAGAAAAAAACAAAACCCACAAAAGTAGGAAATTTTCCTTTTCCTGCAGGTCAGATAATATATGCAACACAAAAGCATCGCCATTTAAGTGGGCTCCTGCTTTCACACAATCACTCCCAGTCTCTCTCAGCCAAAAGCCCACGACCTTAACAGCGATGAGATCTAACAGCTCCCTCCACCACATGCCTCTGGGCCAAGGGGTCTGTAGGGTGCTGAACACAAAGGTAGTTCTACTTATATTCTGTTTTCTTCGCAGAATCCACCAGCTTGCTCATCTCCAAAAGGCAGACCTTCCCACCAGCTCTCACAGCGCAAACACAAAAAACCCAACCAGAGTGGTGTGTAGCAGGCTCTGTGAAATGCAATCAGCTCCCCCAAGCTGCACTTTCAAATTGCAAATTGTAGAATAGCTTCAATGTTAAGAAAGGATTAAACGACTCCAGTTTGTTTCCAAAACAAAACACTGCAGCGTGACATTACTGAACACCATCCCACCCAAATGGAATTTGATAGTTCATTCAAGCCTAAACATTATTCTTCCACGTGTTTAGCTGTTTATGCCCTACTATGTGCTGGTTTGCGGTTGTTTCTTTTATTTTTAACCCCTCTTAACAGTAATTGCATTTGACCAAAGTGACTCTTGCCTACACACACAAAAGGCTTTAGCCGGTACTTCAGAAGTGAGACAAAGCAAACAGGAAGATTCTCTCTTTCCTTCACTGTTGAGCAAGACAAGCTCACACCTATTGAAGACCCCAACTTTTCTTTCCTCATTCCTCACTTTGTAAGCCAGGCTCTCCTCTCCTTGGCTCTGCACAGTTGCCTCTCTCAAAGGTCTCTTCCTGCTGGCTCCACTCGTGTTATGCACCCTAGCTCTTTGGAACTGGACCCAAGATATCTAAAGATACCTTCCATCTCTCTGCCTTCTACTGTTTCTTTCACAACAGTTAGTCTGCCAAGAAAATATTTACTCTGCGTTTGAAAAAAGGTCATTGACTGATGGTGTAAACCACTCTCCCCTAAGACAACAGCAGTGGGAGTCAGATCCTAAAAGAGAAAAATCAGCCTGGAGTCTTTTTCCTCCTCCCCTGCTACCTCCCTATCCCATTCAGATGGCATGAAAAGGCTCTCAGTGGCTCCAAGCCCAAAGAAAGAAGGACATATTTCACGTCCCTCCTGAAATCTGCCTCCATCAGCCCCTCGTTGAGCTCCGGGCAGGAGGCAGGGCTCGCCCCAGATAGAGCAGAGGTGGGTAACAAAACAGGAAGATTCATTTCCTGCAGCACCGTGAGTTCCCTGCCCTCCGCGTGTTTTCTGAGGACAGGTGGCACGAACACACACGTGAACCGGAGCAGCAGCCCGTTGCGCTCGACTGGCCTTGCCTTTGAAATACATTTTGCTGGGTCTGCTCCTTCGAGCCAGCTGAAGAAGCAGTGACACGAGCGCATCAGCTGCATCACAGCCCTGCAGCAGGATACAACTGAGTCTGGCCACTTAACAGAGGAAGCAACGCACCTCCCTGCGCCCAATACAGTTGTGTGTTGATTTCAAGTTCACTTTTCACGAGCTACTTGGTGGTTCCTATGCGGTTTCATGTGCACAAAGAAGAGAAAGGCATAAGCACTGTAATTTCAATGAAAAAAAATCTTCTACTTAAATGCAAGGAACAATAAAGCTAATAAACTATGTAATTATAATCTAAGAGTACACATCTGTCTGTACAAAATGCCCGCTATGATTGCAATGAACCACATGGAAAGCCTGTACCTTGCAAATACAACCATCTGAGTTATATCGGGTCTAATTCCAAGGCCCATTAAACAGAATGTGAGACTGGCTGCTGGTTTCAGTAGCTTTGGACCAAGCCACTTCAACACATGAGTATTTTCACCATTTCATTGCTTGCATAAGGATGTATCTGTCCATTCAGAACAGAGGCAGCTTTTTAACATGACACTGGCTGGAAAGAGCAGACGTATCAGGGAGGAGGATGATTGAAAGAATATATCTTTGAGGAAAGGAACATGGGAAGAAAAAGGGAATTTTAACAAGGATGAAGATCACTGTTTATGGATGACTTTAAATTACTTTACTCTCCCATGCTGTAACAGCACAGCTGCAGCAGCACAGCTTCAGCATGTGCAGTTCTTCCTGCCCCAGATCCTAAAGATGAGGTTTCACTAGTTGGTTGGTTCAAATTAAGACCGTGTTTCATTTCACCTCCCACCCTGTTCCCCACAGCACTGCCTCACTCTTCCCCTGAGCCATCCGCCACATCGGTCTGATCACCAGGAGGACTGCTTCATCTCAAAAAGACAGTGGCAAACAAGCTATTAGGGAAACAAACAGTTGTAGTTTTTGGCTAAGTGTGACTAAAGCCAACTCACAGACAGGTAAGTAAGCAAGCTGTTTGTTTTGCAAGGTAAGGTAATGTTCTTTAGAAAGAACCAAACTTCACTCATTCACATCCAGTCATCCATCCTCCCTGCCACTCGCTGAGGGTTTTGGACACACACTCAAGGATCGGATACTATAGATAACAGTCTGCTGGGGAAAATACCATACCCTGACTTCAAACATGAATAAAAAGTGAATTGTGGCTGGTTCAGGACTTCCTATTACTTTGATACCTTCATGGTCTCCAAACATGATATTTCAAGCAGGTCTTATTCCCTGCTCAGTACTCAAGTCAGTCTCTCTTTCTTTCCAAGTAGCTCATGGTCACTAATAGTTACTGCTTTCTACAGACCACTTACCGGTAACTCAGACTGCATCACTGCCTTGCAAGGGTTCCACTGTGCTTTGCCTGCAGCCAGCTCTGTTGTACAGAAGGATGGAAAGGTCGGCTGGCTCCTCGTGCAGCTGCTTTATCCAGGGGCCCACGGAAGAGGACAGCTGGGGAAGAACCAGCATTAAAATATTAAGGAAACTGAGTTGCCACCACAATCATTTCTTGCAAGGTAGGACCCCCATAGAGAGTTGTCTCTGTGCAACAAGAGCACATGGGAGACAGGAAGGCAAGTACTTGGCCCTTGCTTTCCTTCTGTTCCCTAATCCAGCACAAACACATTTAGGGATTTATGGGTTTTTGGAAGCTTCCAGCAAAGCTCAGGGGCTGTTCCTTGGGTTATTGTTTTCCCATCTGTTTCTCTTCATTTTATTCCATCACAGAGGCCCCATCATGGGACACAAGAATGTGACCGGAACAATAGGCAGAGCTTGCTGCCTTCAGGACTGCAATGAGGGCAGAGCCACCACTGCAGGATGGGAGCCAGCAGCTTCTATATTTAGCCCTTTCTTGCTTATTCCAGGTCCCATTTGCACCCTGCATCACGAAGTCAGGAGGCTTTCACTGTACCAGTGTCCCCAAGCACTGCAGATCCAGCAGGGCCCCCTGAACATGAAACATTCATTTCCCTTCCAATCAATGCCGACAGGAAGACTTCCTGCTCCCCCCTTGCCTTTCCAAATCCCTATTTTGACAGACTTTTTTCTTCATATAGGCAAACTAAACAAAACCATCTTCTCGTGGGCAAGGCTGGCAGCCTTGGAGCATCACCAGGACTCTGGAGATTGGACAGCGCAGCCCTGCAAAGAGACAGAAATGGGTGAGCTCGTTTGCCCTTGCGTTTGAACCTGAGCTAAACTCACCAACCCACAGCAACTTGCCCCAAAAGCCCACACCCCAACACCTGGTGACAGAAGCAGGTCTGAGCACCCAACTGGCCTCGGTCGGTGCTGTAGCACATGCACTTGCCTCTCAAATGGCAGCGACCTGGGGACTGCTGAGCAAAAGCTCAGGTCTAATTGCAAAGCCCTTCCCACCATGTCCCAACACGCATGTTTCTCACTTTGAAGAGGTCTCTTGTCTTGCAGGAAGCCAAGCTGACTGTGGTTCCGATCACAGCACCATTTAACACTTAACTCATACACTTCATTAAGGCAAGAGGACCCTGCAGAGCAAGAGGAAAACCCATCGTATTTCCAGAAACACCTAAGAGCTGTGCCACTTGAAAGTAGTTCAGTGCTGGACAAGCCTTCTTTCTGCCACTTCTACAAGGGTGAAGACCGCTCTGCACTTTGTCTCTCCAGTTCTACCAAAGGTTTCTGTAGTCCCCATAAGAGGTTTGAGCGCACTTCCACTGCTTCCATCCATATCTCTCCCTCTGCGTATGTGCTTCCACATCTGCCTTTTCTCCTGCAGTCATTCTCTTCACTGCCAGCTCCTCATTGCTTCTGAAAGCCCTCCCACTGCCAGTGGTTATATCAAGAAGAGAAGGATTATGCTGGATGGGCTGTAAGAATACTTTAAAAGGGAGAAAAAAAGTATGTCTGTCCCTAGAAAATTAGTGGTACCCACCAGTGCCCAAGCATGGATGGAGAAATTCCACCTTGTGGTGGTATCACAAACCATGCCACTGTTTCACTTCGTGGTCTCAAACTTGCTGCAGGCTAGAGTTTCCTCAATGAGGTATTTGCTTCCAAGGGCTGCTCTGAGTTAGGGGTGGCTGATGAGTGTTTGGAGAGGCCCGGACAAAAGGATCATAGTTACAAGGTTGAGTCGATTGTCTTCCTGCAGCTTGGAATCAGCCCAGTTCCTGTTGTTCTCACTGAACACCTTTGCACTGCCAGCACAGATGTGTCAGCTGTGTTCATCTGCCACACAAATCCCTTCTCCCTTCTTTTATGTCCTGGAGCCTGGCTTTCCTCCGCTCGTGCCGAGGAGGCAGTGCCTGGTCAGATCTCAGAAGATCCAGCACATGCCAGCAAGCTGTAAATGAGCCCTGTATGCCCAGTGAGTCTGAAATGCTTTCCATCTGGCATTCCTGCAGATCTGGAGACAGCAGTTATTTATCCAAGGTAGAGGAGAGAAGGGGGCTGGAGTTTCTAGTGGAAGAAGCTGACAAAGAAGCAATAGCAGCACTATTAGCCCTAATGCTAGTTCTAATGCAATCCCCAACATCATTACTCTGCAGCCAATTAACAAATAGCCACATCAATTACCTGCTACACACCCCTTTAAGAGACACAGGCATCTCAAAAGAGATGTTCCTTAGATAAGGAGACACCTTTCTACCCACCAGTTCCATGGCACATGGGGCAATATTTTTGTGTTGTATCAAAGTGTCTCCTCTAGTTGCAGAGCCAAAAGGCTTTCAAGACACCAAACAGACCTTAAGGAACACAGTGTACAGGCAGAGACACACACCAGGGAGAGCTTCCTGGCACACCAGGTCCTGTGAGCACAGACAGCATCACTTTATAACCAACGCTCCTCACAACCTAGTGGATGCAAGGCACGAGACGCTACGGAGAAGTACAAAGCAGGGTAGGAGGTGGCAATGGGCTTAAGAGAGCCTTGCAGAGCACAGAAAATAACAAGCTAGCTTGTAACACCAGAAGCTTTGGTTGAGTAAGGATTACAGCTTTACAGATAAGTGCAATCAATACATATTCACAAACATTTGTAGTCAACAGCACAATTCCATCCCAAGCCGAATGATCCACTGCGTACACATGTTCAAATATGCACAACACCATCAACACACAACTAAAAAATCTTTTCCCATAAAGCCACACAGACACCGTTGGGAAGAGGCCAAGCAGTTAAATAAAAAAGTCTATCCGGAGCGAGAACTCTTCAGAGACATTTCACCATCTGGAAAGAGGAGGGGGTCTTACTCTGAGAACACTTGGAGAGCCCGACCTACCGCGGTTAAACATGTGCCTTGTCCAATGTTCATTCCCAGGGAAGAGCATCACATCATTCCCACCGCCTTGTGCAGCGGGAACCTGCAGTGAGCAAACGAGCCCGATTCTGCTCCCCTCTCCAGACAAGAGCCCGCGGCCAGAGCCCAAGATCGGATGGCAGATGGCCATTCAGCAAATATTTTTTAGTGAGGCCAGACTTGTAGCGTTGTTGATGACAGTAGTGTGGGCTTCTTAATTTTCTTTTATTCTAACCCCACCCATGTCATGCAAATAAAGCTGCAGTTAGCTTCCTTCGAAGCGCTAGGGTAGTGAAGATTGTACTGAGCTTCAGGAGGGAGCACAGTCACAGCCAAGGCAAAGGCACTACCTCCTTCCACCATTCCCTAAAGAGACCAGGCACTCCCAACAAGCTGGAACAAGCACTTAAGAGCCAAAAAAAAGATCACAGGACTTCGCTATCAAAAATCCTTTGATTACGTGAGCTGGACTAGGACAGCAGTGGTCAGAAGAAATTAAATAGGACTTGCCTCCGTTCATAGATCTGCCCCAGGAGGCTGTGTCCTTGTGAAGAGTAGAGTTTTAGATAGTCATATAAAATCTCTGTATTTCACAGTCACATGAGGTCTGTCTCCTGATGGGCTTCCAAGAGCTCCGCTAGGCAGAGGCACAAACCATACAGATGCAATCACAAACAAATGACCTTGGAGAGACACAGCCCAAATTAATACATCCAATGGGAGCTCCCATCCTATTCCCTTTCTGCTAAGGGACACAAGCAACAAGGAGTACTAGAAGTCTCGTTTGGCAGAACTCAACCTGTATCAGGTGCCTCTCTTCTTAAGGGACTGGGAGGCAGCTCATCCTTAAGAGGGGTCAACCCAGTGGAAGGTCCCAGGGATAGAGGAAGAGGAAGGACAACAGGGCACAGCTCTCATCCGTGTCGGATAGAATACAGCTAGACACAGGCAACCAATGGACTGAGCGTTATTCAGCATGAACAAAAAAAAAAGCTCTTTCCAGCCTCTCCCTCACAGCTGCTCATCCATATTCCAACTCTTTGACACTGGCAATGCTCTTAGCTGAGGGAGATGGGTCCCGTCATTTCATCTGCTCCCTCCCATCACTCTCCTGTTCCAACATCCTTAGCTCACCCACCCCCACTTGCAATAAAGCCGACTGCTTTCCTCACAGGGTCACCTCTCTGCAAAAGAAACAACTAGATGAGAGGTTCTCGAGTTTCCTGGATGTCAGCTGACCAGGATAGGGAAGGAGGAGAGAAAGGTCTTCCTCCAGAACATGGAGATGGAATTGGCTGAAGCAGCTCCAATCAATTGGGCTGCAGTATCCGAGATGTTATTTTGATTCCAGTCCTGCAGCAAGAGACAGTGCAAGGCCAGGCGAGGGCAGATTACATGATCTCTCAAAGCCGCCTTTCACTACAGGACAACATGTCCTTTGTGTTATTAGAGGGCTTTTTTGGACTGAATGAAATAATACTCTACAGCTCTTGATTCCTACCTCAGGGCAGCAACAGCATCTCTCCAGCCCATCTTTCTCCAGGGAGGAGATTAAATATCAGAGATGAATTGAAATGCAGTCAATCAGGCAGGGCAATCTGCCAAAGCAGCAATAACAAAGGGTGCAGGGGGAGAAAAGGTACCTTGGTACTGAAGTGACCTGTTTAAATGCTGCTGAATGCTGAGCTGCTGGATCTCTCCAAGGCTCTGAGAGACAGAGGAAGAGAGCACAGGAGTAGGAACCTTCCTCCGACCCTAGATGACAGGGACGAACACACGTCACTTCTTGAGCATCAGCTGCACTCGAGGAAAGGGGCAGACTCAGATGGAAGAGCTGAAGACATAGTACAAGGTTAGTCCAGCCTGCTAGAGAGGAGAATGAGACTCAGACATATGCAGTATTTCAGGAACTGAAGAAAATGAGCCTCACTCAGCCTGAGAGATCACACAGATCCAAGGGGGTTTGGGAAATCCCAGCCCACAAGACCCTCTCAGAGCACAGGTACAAAGATCAAGCACTCCCTGAGCCTTGATGGGTGTCTCCACACAGGTGATTTCCAATTTCCAACAGTGGTAACATAGCTAGAGCCAGATCTTTTGGCCACAAAAGCACAAGCTGCTTGTGTTTGAAGCAAAAGAGGCTGTTTTAGTGCCTCTCTGTGTTTTAGCCACATTAGGCCAAGGACAGCTGGAGTCTGGGAATGATTCACAAAGTGCTACCATGTCATCCTTGCTCTGAACCAGACTGAGAAGGCTTTTCTCTCCTACCAGCATCTGCCTGCACTGGGCATCTGGGTAACCTGCAAGCCAAAGCATCCACACTGCAGTGAGAAACTGCCAGCACTCAAATCAGTGATTCCAAAAATCACTGCAATGTCTTTTTGGGGGGTCCCTGAAATGCTAACCGCCTCAGAAATCCTGTGCCATCTGGCTGCAAAGCCAGAGAGCGCAGGTCAAGGTTCTCAGAAATTGGTTGTTCCGTATCACCTACATCTTCATGTCATGCTGCAGCAGGTAAACCGCAGCAGGGGGAGGGGGAGATGGGAAGGCGAAGGAAGTCGGCACCAAACACCATGACGGAAGGATAGAAAAGCCACACCAAGAGGTGGAGAAGCGAGCTGTGGGTCTCTGAAAGGCATCTATGCACTCACACACAGGCACAGTCTCTTGAACTGTTTATCAGCCTCAGGAAGGAAGAGGGACCAGTCTGCCAGAAAGATCAGAGATACTGGGGCTGTTATATGATGCTCCGTTTAAGAAACAAAACCCACAGTGTGCGCACAGACAGAGAGGAAGCTACAAGGAAAGACTTGAAAACAGCAGAGGAAACCCCTAACCCTACCCCTGAGGTGCTACCTTTACTAAACCCCATCCCAGAACCTAATGAAAAGTACAGACAAATTTGCATTATTTCAGGCAGGCAAAGGCCCCTCCTGCCCTCCCAACACAGCAATTATACAAATCCTTTCCAGCCTGGCTAGGAGAAGGACAGGCAGCCCTGCCCAGTCCCAAGCCTCTCCTAAGGGTACTCAAGTCCCTTTGGAAAAAACTTGCTATGTAAGTGTGCAGACGTGCCAAATAACCCTTCTTCATTTCCAGGAGCTTTGGCTCCAGTTGGTATAGAAATCAGTAGAGCCAATAAAGCCACTGGCTGTGGCCCCAGCTGGAAATGGAGAAACATTTGGCCAGCATAATACCTGCAGCCTGGCCTAAGCGAAAGATTTTGACTCTTACCCTGTAAGGAAAGCCCTACACAAAATCCTCGTACAACCCTAGTCCATTTACAACTACTGCAGAAAAAGAGAAGAAAGCATTTGGCAGGGTTAAGAGGACATCAGGGCATGGCCAAGAATTCCATGTCCACAAATTCAGGGTGCAAATGGAGGGGGGCCAGAGCAGGAGAAACATCACAAGAGCCACGCAGCATCAGATGCTCTCCTGCTCCGTGTTTCAACCGCTTGTACACAAAGCCCAGATGGTTTCCAGAGTAAGGGAGAAGGGTGTGTTGCTTACACAAGCAATGCCATATTTCAGTAAATATCATATGCCATCCAGACATTCTGGACTGGATCCAATTTCCGTTGGGCTTTGCTCAACTGGGGACCTGGCTCCTCAAGCAGACAGCAAACTCCATCCGTGCTCAACGCATGTCTAAAGCAGATCTGTGTCTCAGGCAGACACACATTTTTACCAGATGATCCTTGTTACACCTGGCACGAAGAAAAGATTTCCAGTGTTCAGCCGACCAACCTCTGCTTCCAGGCTCAGCTCAGTCAGAAGCGAGTTAACTCTTCCTCACCAGCACTGTCTACGTAGGACTGCATGGGCCACAGTAACCTGCTTCTCCCTCTCACCTCTCTGGGGGACCCTTGGAGCCTCCTCAGGTTCCCCTCACATGCTCCATCTCAGAACATCGTATGTGTACCTGCAATGCTGGGAAGCGTTGTTTGTTTGATAACTGTAACAAAAGACAGGACCCCACACAACAGGTAGTCCCCCAAGATGAGGTGTCACGGTCTGTTTGTAACATCAGATGGAAAAGAACATCCTGAGTTCCTTCCTTGGGTCCTTTTCAAATTAAGATTCATAAACTTGTCTCTAAACTAACAGGGAAGAGCAGCAGTAGGAGGCATTTCAGCAACCATCTCTAATACACTAAGTTTAAAGAGATGTGGGAATTCTACAGTACATACTGTACGAGGGAAAGACTTGTCCTTGATACGGAACTCTAAACATAATTTTAAAAGATGGTCTCCCCAGTCCTGAATACCGTTCGCTGCTCTAGGACGCTGCAGACCTCTGTACAACCTCTGTCTAGTTGCTTATCAGGCTTCAGGATCTTACACTAGCCAAGGCAAGCAAGGTCTCATCAGAGGAACTCTTGCAGGCATGCTCTTTAGCCAAACCCTCTTTTTCAGGACACGGCACCCCAAATACATGCATCCTTCAACCTGTCAAGGAGCAAAATGCAACCGTGAAAGAGCAGCAGTCAGCAGGAATCAACAAAACAAGACAGGATCATTCCTCCGAAGAACCAACTGATGTTTTCTCTGACCAGAATTTCAATGCCTACTCCTCTTTCAGAAAGCACGGCACAGCTTTCAGGCAGCTTCACTCACATCCTCCCTTTCAAAAATGAAGCAAAATTCTCACAGGCTTGGCAGAGGGACACTAGATGTCTGACTCACTAGCAAAGACGATGAAAGCAAGGCTCCCCTCCTACGGCATGAGACACACTGGAATGGACAACTTCATAGAAGCAAAACCAGAGACCTGACAGCTTTTCTGGCCTTTAGTCTGGGCAAGACAGCCAAAACATGCACACACTCATAAGCCAGGACGCCGTGGATTTAATGCAAAAACCAGCGAATAAGTTTTGTTCCACTCGAGCTATGGGGTTAGTTGGGGTTTGACAGCATTAAGGCACTGGTCACAGCACAAGAGCTGGAGCAGCTGAGCAGCCACCTCCTCCCTGCACACATCTAATGGGCTGGAGCAGGAGGTGGGCACTGATAAAGCCACAGCCTGAGGCACTGCTGAGCCTGTCCTTGCTTTCTTAGGGAGGACAGACATCAAGGCAATGGGGCCTCTCTAGCTCATTTCTTTGCTCTTCTGTGACTTCCTAGCTCAAGGTTGAAAGCCTTGCCTCCTCCGAGCCCTACGTGACCCCATGCAGCAGACAACCCCTGGTGTTGCAGCTCCAAAAACAAAAAGAGACATGTTGTTCAGAGTAAAGCCTCAAATAAACTTTTCTCTCTGGAAGCAAAGGAGCTTACTTTAAAAATCCAAACTAAGTATCTGACACATAAAGCAGCTCTTCTGGATCAGAGCTCCAGGCAGGTTAGGCTCAGCCCATGAGCACAGGCATCCGTGAGCCCCGTTTTCAGCTGTTCCACTGCTGAGAATACACAACCATCCCTACAAAAAGAAGGAACAAACTAAAAAAAAAATAGTGTTAAATCAGACTACCTGGTGATAAATTCCTAAAAACTCTGACAAGTTGTAACTGAGTTTCCTAGTACACACACCCCCCAGCATGCTGCAGGGCACCTCTCCAGTTACTTCCAGGGCTTCCTCAGCACCCTGGAAGTTGGTGCTGGCCTCGTGCAGATGCTTCACTCAGTCCTTTTGCAAGTTCTGTGTGTCTGTCTCCCACGTCTGCTCCTTCAGTGGGGCTCATGCTGTAAATCTTGGTATTGCTACAGCAATTTCCCTGCCTAATCGCATGCCTTGTTGCATTACCACAGCAGTGACAGCTGGTTGAACCACACACCACATCCTTGCAATCGTTCCTATTACTCACAATTGACTTATTTATTAAATTTCAGCTTGCAGAGCCTTGCCAGATGATGAGCAAGATCCCTGTCACCCCTCCTTGCTGTTGATGAGAGCGGCAGAGGGCAGGTGAGCAGACCGCGAGTCCGAGTTGTGAAAGAGCCCCAGCGATTTTGTAAGGACACGCTTTCTCCAGCAGCCAAGCTCCCTTGCTCGAGTCCTGGGAAGTAAACTCTTGAATTGCAACAGGAATCAAAAGGGAAAGTAGATGCAAACAAAGCCTAAATTAATTTGCGATTTTTAGAGCAGACAAGTATTTCCACAGACTTGCTTGTAGCACGGCACCAGCTGCAGTCCCCACGTGTGGGTCTACCTCTGCGCCCGCCCTCGCTTGCAGACCTGCCTAAGAGCAAATCCATAATGGAAAAGTGAAGTGCCTCGAGACTCCAGTAACGCTGCTCGTGGGGGATTTCCTAGGCTTGGAACAAACAGCCCGATGGCTTCTGGCTGCTTCAGAGACCCAACCCACCATCTTGTGCCTCACAAACATCGCTCTGACAAAAGACTTTGACTCCTTGCTTTCAAAGGGGAACAAACAGAAGACAAGTTCAGACAAGGCTCATGGCTGCTTGCCCAGCCAGGCCTCAGCTAGTCCTTCATAGTAAATATTTGTTCTTAATTACAGTGCCGTTTGCCCCGGGAGCTCGCCTGCGATCTGTAGGAGGGAGGGGGATTATGTTGTTGATAGGTAAATAATAGCTCTTTCATCCAGAGAACCCCATGCATTTTCCAAAGATGAAAGCCTCCTGAATACTTTCCCCATAGGTTAGGATTTTAAATCTTAGTCCCACTCAGGAGCACGCCAGAAACTCCCACAGTGGATCCAGAGAGAGGGAGGTTGGAATGTCACTGCTCCTCGTCCAGCCTTGCTGCAAGCAGGACTCAGGAGGGACAGATTCGGCACCAGCAAGTGGCAAAGCGAGCGTTAAGCAGCATCTCATCTGCCATCGTAACGTGAAACATGGACACGGTGTGTTGCTGAGCGGTAGCACCAAGAACATGCTGCTCTGCCATGCCCGGCCACCACCCTGCGACACCAAAGCCAGGTGGACAAAGTTAGATGGAGCCAGGAACAAACTCCATCCTAGGTCCAGCTCTGGCTTCTGGCCAGCAGACAGCCGCGCTTCTTCATGCGGAGCTCCCAAGGGCCTCAAGCATCTTCTAGGGGAGGGCAAGGCACTGCCCAAGCAGAGCAGCCGTGGGAAGGAAGCCCACGGATGACATATGGGAAACGGGCAGCTCTTACTCTCCCCAAAACCTGACAAGCGTGAGTTTTGATCTTCCTCAGCTTCCAAAACACCAAAAATACAAATATTTATCAGCAAGACTAAGGGAACTGTAAGTGAGACAGCAGACCTCTGCTCTGCCTGGGGAGGAGGCGAGAAGTGATTTCCTCTCACCCACCACTAGAAAACCCATCTGACCCCCTGGGAGGCAGTGAAGGAACCCAAGCAATCCCCTTCTCCCCAAACCACCTCGCTAATGTCACTGCAAAGGTGCCTGGTATGCCAGAGTCAGAGGTCAAAGCCAAGCTAGCTCCAGCCCCAGAACACAATACCCATTTATTTCATAAAGAAGAAAAATAAACAAGCCCAACAACAACAAAAGCCCACAACAGGCAATCAAATCCAGTATCTACTCATGCTATAGCTCCCCCATTCCTAATCCATTCCCAGTTACCAAGCCCAGCACAGGGAGCAGAGGATAAAAATGCCTATAAACACCAGAAATGAGAAGAATCTTCAAAGAGCGGGCCCAGCACTTTCAGAGGAGAGCCAGACACACAGAACACTAACATTATAATTTTAAAAAACAAAGATAAAAACTGCACTTCTTTCCTTCCATGCACAGCTCATCATTCATGAGAGGTTTTTTTGCATGCCCCAGCAGGAGCAGCCACAGAGATGATACTTGGACTTTTAATGACCAGAGAAGCAACACCTCCTGCACCACCTCTGCTGCTCTCCCCCTCCTTGTCTTATCATTTACCAGCAGATTTGTTGGGCTTGGATCTGTTCTTCTGTCCAAACATCACCCAGGCGTTTGGTTGGGGTTCTTTTTCCCCCCACTCTAAATTCTGCGTAAGGAAAAAAAAAGTGCCATTCCCTCCCCCAGCTGCAACTGGATTGAAATCCGTTGTCAGCACGCAATAAATATTTGTACAGTTCCTTTGTAACATCATTCATCTTTCTACTGCAACACTTGAATCATGTAGCATTTTCCCCCTCTTACCAAAAGTCTTTATGTTGCTAGACTGAGATTTAATGAAGCCTCTGAAAACCCCCAGTCCAATATCCTCTACTAACACCCTCACAGTGAGCTGGAGTCTTTTAGTTTGACCCATATATGACATCGGCTGTGGTGTGAGCAGTGGGAAAGAGAAAGGGTTGCTGCGTGCATCCTCCCCTTTCCAGCAACACCTCCATCAGTGGGGGGCAGGCAGTCCCAGCCCTCACATCTGCGTTTTTCCACAAGCACCGACTCCACGGGCAGTTGAGACAAATGGTTCATTGCATGATGGCCAGTGAGGGACTACACTGGAGCGATGGGACCAGAAACACAGCTGGTGTCAAGTCTTTCCTCTGGTATGTTACTATGTCCTACCCACCTGAATCTCTTTATTACATCCTTTGGATGTTTACTTTGCTTCCTGCCACTAAATTCGTCAGACAGGCTTCCTTGCTATTATGGTAGTTACAAGGTACATGGTTAGAGGCACATTTCACAGCGTGCCTAAACAAGGAGTTAATCCTACAGATCTATGTATGAAACAGCACCTCTAGAACGAGAAAGCAACAAGGAGGGAAGTTTTGAAAGGCCACTTTCAAACAATCCTTTGCTTACCCCTGATAGAAGCCGAACCTTTCAGACAGTCTGCCAACAAACCCCACACTATCCAGACCTTCCACCCTCCTGTTAAAAAAAAAAAAAGCACGCTAAAACCAAAATCGCCACTGAATCCCTGTTGCTTGCCCCAAGGCTCACTGCTCAGCAGACCTGAACCTCCCAAACTCAGATCACCACACTACATCCTTGTTAAAAATGGAAGAACTGGGATTTCAGGTTAATACACTTCTTTCCTTTTGAAAGGAAGCAGCCAGGGAGCATAAGGTTGACACAGAAAGAAAAAGTTACAAATTACTTTCAGATTAATGTTTTTTCCTTTCCTGGTGCAGGACAAACTACCTCAAAAATGCTAGCAAGGAGGAGGTATGTCTCTCCTAACTCAGTTCTCTAAAAGAGATGCAGATCGCTACTGGGGAAGCAGAGAACAGGGCTGAACAGATTTCTCATCAAAACCTGTAAGCCTGAAAAGTTACCAACCCATAGCAGCTATTGGTGACTTCTTGAATGAACTCACCTTGAGACCAAAGCAAACAGCCCTGGCTCTTGATCCTTGCAGTCCCTCGAAATAATGAGAGGAAGGATGCACGTATATTTAAGTAAATTCATTCAGAGTTTAGGCGCACACCCCCTTACCTTTAGCAACACAACATAAATATTCACCAGGGAATGGAGCAGGGCAGGGGAGACCAGAAGAAACACTACATGGTGTGAGTCACAGCAAGCCATAAGAGAGGATTCATTAACTGGATTCAGGTGATCCTATTAGCTTTGCAATTGCTGCACATCGGGTTGCAGAGTAATTAGGCCTGCAATTCGGAAGGATTTACCAGCACATTTTCTATTAAAACACAGTCGTTGTTAATGGGCCTGACTAAAGTCTTCAGAGCTATTAGGCTGCTGCATAGAAGTCATAATTACTTCATCCACTGAGGAACAAGGCATCAAAGAAACTGCCTGGGATCATCTGCAGGTTTAGAGGACCAAAGGAAAGCCAGGGAATTCAATGGGACGTCTCCCTTTGGCATCACCACAGGCTTTGATCAGGTATTCAAGCAGAGCACTTTGGATGCCAGTGGAGAATGTAAGAACATCAAGCCCATACACAGGAAGGATTTGCCATCGGAAGTATGCCAAGGCAACACCCAGGTGTATTAGTTGACTCAGAGTTACTGCATAAGTCCTAATTGCAGCCTAAAAGTTTAGTGGTCCACCTGAATTACGAGATCTCTATCTGCTGAGGATGTTTGGCCACCCTGCAGCATCTCACAGAAGCAGGGCCCATCTTTCCTCTTCCAGAGGCAGAGCATTTTTCAGTGTAGACAGACTCACCCACACCAGAGAGGAGTACAGGCTGAGCACCTCCTGCCACAGCAGGAGCCCGATTGGCTCCTGGTTTCTCAGCGTATGGCTATGGGAACAAGAGGATGCATCCCAGCTCCTGACCTCGCTTCCACCAGGTTTAGGCAGGCTCGAGTCAAGTGACAGAGAACTAGGCTCAGCAAGTCTGGCCACAGGATTGAGAAAGAGCGAAGCATCCCAGCACCTGCCGTCCTGCTTTGCTTGCACAGACACTACACACACAGCCCTGTATGAGAGCAGGAAGCCAGAGACGCCAACAGAGGCAACAGAAAAAATGATTTGCCTCTCAAAGGAGACTTGGTGAGCTAAAGAGAGGGGCGCTCTGGGAGTCAGGCTGTTCCTCTTCTGCCACCAGCACTGCCCGTTTCCCCTTCCTAGCCTCCTTTGCTCAAAGATTTACTACCTGTACACAGAACAGCCTTTCCAGTTTCATACCCACCATCTCAGGTGGCATCTGCACGGAGCGTGCATCCACCAGGAAGGAACCAGCAGGCTACACCACCTGCCTGCTAGACCACGAGACCATGCTTTAACAGTTCCTGTGCATCCAGGTATCCTGTAAGAAACCCTGCTAGACCCTTCAAAACCCAACACTCTCACCTATATTAAGCAGCACAGTTTATCAACAGAAGGGAAGAGAAGCTTAGAAAAGAGAACTTGATAAAAGAGCAAGTGGAAAGATGCAGGTACACGCAGGCTGTGAGGATGCAGAAATGACAATAGAGCAATAACAAGTAGCCAACCCTCCCCACAGGCTCTGGCAGGGAGGAAATCTGCTTGTAATTAGCAGGCATCTTCAGAAGAGATACTTGACTTTTACACTCTGGAGAGCCAAGTCTGATGCATTCTGCTTCGCCCAAGGTTTCTAAACAACTGATCTGATGTGCCCCTGAACTACCTGTCCCTGCACTGGTGGAAAGAACACTGCAGACCTCTGACAGGGGCTCCCTCAGAAATGTCCTGCTTGGAAACACGGCATAGAGAGCATAAAGGAGATTCTAACCAGCATAGGGATGTACTTTCTGCAGACTATTCTGTTTTGATAAGCAAGCTAAATGAACATGTTAGATATCTCACTCCTCCGAGGGGAGGGGATAGGGGAGATTTTGCCAGCTTCCCCTCCCTTCATCACTTCAAACACTTGAGCACGTACATCCTGCAGGGAAGCCTGCACAGTGTCTAAACCTAGTGCAGGTTTTACATCATTAGCCTGGTACAACACCTAGCACAGGACTAATGATGCAATGCGAATAATTAAACATAAAATCGTGGTTGGCACTTGTCAGGAGGGAGTTGGCTGGAACAGCTCATAGTGACAGTTTGTTCTTCCTTTGCTCTGTCTCAAATCGCAAAGGTGGAAAGTGCTGCCCAGCACAGCAGAGGCCAGGACCCCTCTAGATTTCCAGACCAAATAAACTACTTGTTAACCATCTGACCAGCTGCAGAGGGAATGACTGGCTGGCTCCGAGCTGCTAGCATCCTGCCAAAAAGGGGTTAAAAAAAGAAAAAAAAGGACACTTCAAAGACTTCTGAAGTCTCTTCCAAGTAAAGCAGTAATAATAAAAATAGATCTGATCATCATAAACCATCAATATTGAGCTTAACTAGACATTTTTCCTCTGACAGCCAGACACTGGAGCTAGGTGTACAACTTGGAACCAAATGCTCATCAAATGATTTAGCTCCTTTGTCAGTTCACAAATTAGCCATGAACAGACTTCAGTTTTGATGACTTCACTCATTATGTTCAATTACTCAGCGTATGGTTTATGTGAACATATTTCAACGAATAGATAATTCACAAATCGTTCCGCTGGTTGCCCAAATCATGTGGCGACTTTCAAACATCAAATCACCTATATTACCTACTAAATTTGGATTCCAAGTGGAGACAGCCTTGAGGGACCTGGTCTTCTAGACAGCATTTATGGGCTCTCTCACCACTGGGTTGGGGGCAAACTTCCAAGTAATTTTTTTAAATCTAGGCCAGATTTCTCTTCTATTTTACATTTGAAAGTCATGCAAAAAGTCACCAAATCACAGACTCGCATTCCATGGACATTGCTGAGAATAAACCATTAACATCCCCCCGAAACTCCAAGTGCTGTTTACAAAGGCAGAAGCCCTACGTGCCCTTTGAATCCTTCTCAGTTGCATTTTTTCCCCTGAAGGCTTCATTGAGCTCTACTGGACACAAATACAAAAGTTAAACGTTTCCTTTACTGGCACATCCCATCAATTGATACTTGACTCTCAGACTTTCCAAGCCGAGAAGGTTTTGCATTCTCAGGGGAACGTGTCTCTGCAATGCAGCCTTTTTTAAATGTTTTCCTGTTTACACTTCCATTGTGTTGCAGTTGGAGTTTGTTTTTTCCCTTTTTTTTCCATGCAAGAAGCAGCTTCAACGAACAAATTACAGATTCCTGCAAATATTCTCTACCTGGGGAGGGTAAAGGAGAGATTTCCAGGGCAGAGGAAGAATAAAAAAAATTCAAACAACAGAACAAAGGTTATAAAGCTGAAAAGTAAATAAGCATAAAGTAAATAAATAAAAAAGTAAATAAAGTAAATAATTCTTAAAATCCCTTACACAGAAGACACCTGTCCCCCAGCAGGCAACACAGAAGAAGTTGTAAAGCAGCAAAAGGGGATATACTGAGACCCAAGAGCAACTCAAGAGCCATGAAGCTTGCTGAAAGCCATCAGGCTTTATCAGAAAGGCATGCCAACAGCAGAACCACCCATTCCTCTCAGTCCGTGTCTGCAGGAAACACGATAAAAACCTTCACCAAAATATAAATAAGGAGTGAGGACTTGCCAGCTTCTTATTTGCACGACAGCCATGTCACGGGGGCGCTGCCCGGGATCACATCCCTGCTGACTCAAGGGCTGAAGAAAGTGGACGGCAAAAGGCAGCGCTCACCCTAAACTGCCTTTCACTGCTTATTTTAGAGCCATGCTCCCAAAATCCTGTTTAGAGGCAGGAAGGAGGAAGACATTGGACTGTGCTCCCCATTCAAAGCTTAGCTCTGCTCACCACAAATATCTGATTGATGGCAATTAAAACTGGCTCTCTGCTTTTTGGTGGCTTTTTTTTTGCTTGTAGCTTTCTTGTCTGCAGCCACTGGCGATGGAGCACACAACAAAACTCTCTGCTTTCCCAAACATGGAAGTTCACTCGAACCCCAGTACTCGGCCTCCACTTTGAGGAAACCAGTTGCTTCCACCAAAGCCGCTCTGGTAGCAAGTTTAATGAATGAAGAATGCCCTAAGGAGAAAGGAGATTAGTGAGAGTTTGATGCAGAGCGTCAACCCCATCCTGCTCAATGAACACCAGTCCCTCCCAGTGCTGTGAAGGACGTTTACCAGCACTGAACTAGAGCTGGACCTGGAAGTCAACCTGAAAGCCCACCCCAAGATCCTCCTGCATGCTCTGCACCTCCTCCTGGCTGAGCCCTCTCCTCTTCAGGGCTACTCACACAGCAGAATGCTGCAGGGGACCCCTTTCCAGGTGGAGATCAGGACTCCAGCAGCTGGGGACTCCACATTAACACCTTAGCCTGAGGTTGGAGCACGCCTAGGAGAAGGTGGCTTGGCCACGAGGCTCTAGTGAAAGGTGGTTAAAAGCTCAGGGTTCAATCCCTGCTTTGCCACCAACTTTATCAGCCTATCCCTTCCCAAAATCGAGTAGCCCACCAGGTCACTCTTTGGAGGAATGCTGGCCACCTCACCCTCACAGCTTCTTCATGGTAGAGTATTTCCCATCTGTAAAGGGGGCAACTATCACACAGCAGCACCTGGCTGGCAAGGATCAGCAGTCAAACATCCATGCTACAGAAGAACTCAGAGAAACTAATAGATAAAGGTGGGCTTCAATGTGTGCAAAGGAGTGGAGCATCTGCCAAGCAGAAGACAGTGAACTCACAGTGAGCTCAGTGACCAGGCACGGTGTTTTAGTAGAGACCATGAAGCATCACAGTTGATATTTCCAGACCTTACTGGCAACCCGGCAGGATTAAAGCTCCACTTATAAAATTACAAGGTTAATAGATGTTACAAGCATGTTACCAGGTGTCCTGACTTGCTGGAAGCACATCCCAGAAGGCAGCAGAAGCAATTACAAGCACTCTGTTCACTATCCAGCTGCATCAACCACCCATAGGCACTACTTAGCAACCCTTTATCAAAGTAAATTCAGCACAGAAGAGGATCTGGTGTGCCCACAGCACTGTATGTGTCTTCCGAGCCAGCCCTGCTCCCTGACAGAATGCATCTTAAACAGAGCCCAAATGCATCAGTTGTTTTAAAATGAAAACTTTTAAAAACAAACAAACCAACCAGAAAACAGCGATAAGAGCCAAACTGTGCATCGTTTATAATAAAGTACATCCCTTAAACTGCGTAACCTGCTACGGTGAAAAGAAAACAGCAAAGAAAGCCATTTGGGGAAGGAATGGAAGTCCACATGGCATGACTTCTCTGCCAACTTTCAAGTGCAAAATGACCATTCTGGGAGGGTCAATAACTATAGGAAGTGGGAAATTAGGATATGGATGGTCTACCTATGTCCTAACCTGTACAAGAAAGCAGAGACGGGGAACTACTGTATTACTAGTTTTAGGCCAAGCCTGGTGTGATCTCCCATCCAAGCTGCTCTACCTAAAAGGGACAAAGTTTCTAGGAAGCAGCAAGGGGTTTGTACATCACCATTACTTCAAAATGAGCCTGTAAAGCTTGTGAAAGAAGAAGGAGTCATCATCCCAGAGGCGGGCAATAAATAAAACAGCAAACACCAACAAACACCACCGAGTACCTGTGAGCAGGATGGGTAGTAAAAAGCCAAACGAGTCCCAACCTGCAAGGACGTGACGGCATTTTCCAGGAACTTGCAACACCCCCTTCAGGGTGGGGATGAGCAATGGTGTCCACACCTTCTTACTCTGTAGTCATTTGGATGGTGATGGGAATACCAGCTGTACCTGAATAATGTAGTAAAAGACCCTCGCACACCCCTGTAAAGGGAATTAATTCTTCACAAACATGCACATGCCCTCACCCTCCTCGCAAATGAAACGCGCAGAGGCATTGTGGGCTCTGCACAAGGTGCTGTGATGTGGACAGGACGGGGACAGGTAGGAGGCAGCTCTTCATTTTGACAGGTTTATCCAAGTAACTGTAGAGAGCTTCCCACCACAAACAGCTTCAGCACACCCCACCCAGCCCACATGAAAGGGACAGGCCCAGTCTCTGACTGGTATAGGCTCCAGCCATGGGTCTGGGTAGGGGAAAGAGACACCCCACCCTACTCATGCTAGAAGAAAAGATTTGCGGATTTCTGCATTTTCAGCACCGTCCATGCAACCCAATGGGCATATTCATGTCTGTTACAGAAAAAAAAAAAAACCCACACACATTTCTCCTCTTTATTTAGTGTTTTCTCCAAATAAAAACTGAGAAATAAAGATCTCCGCCCATGCACTGCAGATTGAATCAGTACAAAAGTGGCTAAAACCTCCTTTCAAAGACACTCTTCCCTGTTCTTTTCTCAGGCTACTCCTCCTTTGGTGACGTAAAGCAGAATCTGTCTCTTCCACCCTACTGAAGCTGAGATCAAATAGCAACTTTACCACATCATAAGTTACAATTAAGGCTACTCCTGGCAAAATACGATTCTTCCCTAACTAAAAGCTAAAGCTCTCCTGGGATTTCTCTTTCTATTGCCTGTATCCAGCCCTGTATTTATAAGATTAGCCTCAAATTAGGACAGTTTCCTCATTCTTCCTTCACTCTTACTACAGCCTGGTTCCTGGGAATCCGATCCTATCTTCCACAGAGGTTACTCCCTATTGATAGGAAACATCTAGTGTTTGTGGGCAGGAAGCGCCAACAGAGGATAATGAGGATTAAGAGAGAATCCTTGTTATGACTTATCACCACAGCGGATCGGGAGACTCAGTGGGCCATTTGATCAACAGGAACATTAGAAACTTGTCTCACGCTCCCACACAGTGTCTCACCCCACTGCAGTGTGAGTTAAAGTAGCACACGGGGGCTCTGAGGGCAGGATGCGTCACCCTGGCCCATCCAGCTACTTCCACGTCATCCAGTTCTTCCTAACCAGAAGCATTATACTTGAGAAGCGATGGAAAAGGACAGGTTGAAGAAAACAAATCCTTTTAGAGTTGGTTTCTTGCCCAGATGTTCCTCAGAGGAGACAAGAAGTGGGTTTGTTGACCCAGTTAATGGGTCTTCATCACCTACGGAAACACTTCAGAGTGACTGGTGCTGTGAAGAACAAGATGTTTCTGTTGGTACAAGGCCCCTCTCCCTCCTTTGGCCATCCTACGCTATTTTGTAATGTCATTTGGATAACAGATGTACAATAACCTCAGGAGTTTTCTCCTCCAGCCATGTACTTTGGTGGCTCTCTTCACTGAACAGAGAAAGACAGCACAGAATCTCCAGCCTCCATAAAAGCTCCTCTCATACACACACACACACAAAACCACGGTCTGTCACACGTGGCTTACCCCAGGACTGCATCTTCTTGAAAGAGCAGAGGAATTAGAGCCACAAACTGAAGCTCGATCAAGCTTCATCCTGCCCCGTGTCTTGTCTTCAAAAGCAGCACCTAGGGAAGAGTCTAAGAACAGGCCAAGCACGTAGCTATGTTTCATTACGCTTTCCCAGGCTCCAGCTGTTTGCAGCTGTGGGACTTCCTCAGCAAGAGACTGGGTATTGATGTTTAAAAACACTCAATGGATTTTCCTTGCATTCGTTATTCCAGTCTCCCCCAAACCTACGTGGACGTTTTTGTTCACCACAGTGCATTGATAGCTTGTTCTCAGCTCTTTTCCTAGAAGCTGATTATATTCAGGGTTTTTTTGACTCAAATCAAGTCTTGCTCCTATAGCCTAGTGCACTGCACTTCAGAGATCTCTCTCACAAGCAACTTTACCCCATTTTGAGCCCATGTCACTGTATTTTAGATTAAGCTGGCTCCCTCTCTACCCTGGACTGCTTTGTGTTTCTCAGCATCACATGCTGCAACTCCATCACTCTACAGTGCAAGGATTTTCTACAGCTATTTAGTGCCACTTTTGGGTTTTGCTACTCTGAACAGTCAGCAAACTTCTTCACCTGCCACTTGCTCCTCTTTGTCATTAACAGAGATATTCAACAGCTCTTGCCTTTGACAGGGTCTTGTTGCACTTGACTGATGTCAAGTCTCCATTGGAAAAGCTAACCCTTCACCTCTCAGTCCTTGTTTCCCATCTTTCAACTTATTATTTATACACTGGAGACCCCCCCGAGATATCCTGATACCCTAAGAGCACACAGGACCTCTGGCTGGCCAGGGTCCAGCCACCCCTGGATTATCTGATTCTATGATCTTGAAAAGGACCTATTTTCCCACCTGCTCTCTCAGCCCAACTCCTCAGCTTGCAGTTCTCAATAGCTTCCCCCAGGACAGCTCCCAGTTGTTCCAGTGAGGAAAGGAGAAGGGCTGCACCCCAGGCACAGCGCAGTCATTAACATTTAGTACAGACTGACACAACGCAAGGGCAGCAGCGAGGCACCAAGGAGGCTGAGCATCCTTGACACTGCTGAATTTAGGCTGGGCCAGGCCACTGCAAAAAATTCCTGGAGCTCAGTTTCTTTTTCCTGGGAGCAGCTTGAACAGGTCTCCACAGAAACACTCCCAGGACTTCTTCCTGCAGTGCCCTGAGCTTGGAGCAGCCACAACGAGAACTGTCATTATGCAGCAACCCAGCTTGATCCCAAATCCTGGAAAATATCTACAGAGAAAACAAAATGTGTCTTTTCACAATATCCCTTCACTGGGTACCCTTCCTCAATCCTAAGGAGATGAACAGAGTATAGCCATTTCCCTCTGGTGACAATCTTCCACCTGTCCCCACCCTTGATGATCCCTGTGGACATTAATCTTCACTTCCAAGCCCTGCTATGCTTTCCAAAGTGCTCCTTCAGCCTCCTCTACCTGAGAGCTACCCACATTTCAGTGCCCAAAGAACAAGCCTCCAGAAAAGCACCCTCCTCTTCTTCCACCAGGAACAGCTAATTGCTTCAGATAATGGTTTTAAGAGAACAAGCCGGACACTGAGCAGCTAGATTAGTTCCCACAAAGACTGGGTAGTAATGAGAGTGGTTAAAGACAGGTAATGAGTGGGTGGCATCTGTCAGCTTCATAACGTACATTATAATTTGTTTATTACTCTTGCTGCTGCTTTCGCTGCTGATGGAATGCAATGAAATAATAGCACCTATGAATCCTACCGAGTATCTGTCATCCCTGACCCACAAACATCCCTGGGCATCCGCTGCGCCGGTAGAGGCACTGGATGTGTGGTAGCATCGCAAGAGGAAGTATCCCATGGCTCAGAAAGAAAAGTGAAGAAGTCCATAGACAAAATCAAAGGTACCTTCACAAGGAACAGAGTTGGAGATTCAAGAAATTTAACCATCATCCATGTAGTTTCATTCATACTTACTCCAGTACAGTAACATCTGGGAGTTATTCTGGACTAGCAGAGATCAGAGCTTGATTTTAACACTGCGGCAGGGAAAATATTCTTGTGTGCAGCTCACATCTCCAAGGTCAAGTGCCTCATCTCTTGGTGGCCAGCCAGCACTAGCTGCAAGAGCCCACCGTTTTCCAGGGGAGCCAGCACGTACGATCTGGGAGTGCGTTTGATAAGACAGATGTGCCTCTCCTGAGAGGATTTGCTCTCTCCCTTCCCACCTGAGAAGAGCCTGGCTAGCCCAGTCTGGGGGACAAGGCAGCAGGCACCGGAACGATACAGACAGTTGAAGAAGAGCATGGGCAGGGGACAGGATAGGACTTCCCTGGCTACTGCTGGCTCAAGCCTCAGATAGGAAGCAAGAGTCCCATCCTATTGACTGGAAGAACTTATTCTGTATCAGGAATGCACATTGGCAGACAGCAGAGTCACACATGACCGCATCTGCTTTATAAACAATACTGACATTTGTAAATCTTGCTTCATGCACACACACGCTCTTCTCTCCACTTTTACCGGACTTAAAACTAGACTGCGAATTTCTATAAAACTCCTTGAGCAGCTGGCAACACAGGAAAGCAACAGCCTGGCTGCTCTGGGCTTCTTCAGCTAACAGGTTTTGTATAGTCTGGCCTCTTCTTTGGACCCCTATTGGCACGACACCCCTGAACTCCAGTGCCTTCATCATGTTCTGCTACAGGACTTGTGGCAAGAGGCAGATGGGGTCAGTTCAAAACCTTCGCTTCTCTAACATTCAACAACAACCCTCCTGCCACTCTCCAAACCACTGAAGTCCTTCCCTTTGCAAAGAAAAACATGCTGCAGGGACATAAATAAAAACCAGTGGCGGCTTTTGGCACTGAACTGCACTATCAGTGCATGTTTGGGCACAAGCTAGCGCCCACTGAAGTCAGCAGAAGTTTGGAAAGACAAAACACCTCCCACACAAAGGAGAGACAGAGGAAGCAGTCAGAGCTGCGAGGCAGATAAGCCGCCTGTTGGAACAGGCTTGGACTGTCCTAGCAGGAATACGATGTCCAATGAGAGGGAAAGCTATTTGGGGAATGAATGGTAAAGCTTCTCGTTAAAAAAAAAAAAAACAACCCAAAGAAAACCCCAACCTCACAACACTTTCCCAAACATCTCTCTCCCTCTCAGCTTCAAGTGGATGCAAGGCCAGGACACGCAGGAGCCTGCTTGAACCTCTAGCACAGGATCAGTCAAAGGCAACAGCCTGAACGGGGGCAGAGGGAAGGTGATGGATGGCAGAGAGGACACAGAGATGGAGCTGACAGCAGAGCTAATCCTTGTTCTGCCAGAGAGGGCAGTTTCTGTGGGCTCAGCAGCCTGAATCCCCTCAAACTCACATCTAGTGTCCCGCTCTGAAGAGCTTCAAAAGGATCCTGCCTGGTTCTCAGGGGTGAGATCCTGCCTGGACCACTGCCTGCTTAAAGGAGACGGGAATCAGCCATCCAGGGAGAGGAAAGGGGAAAAAGTAGGGCAAGAACCAAACAAGCTGCATCACTGGAGTAGAGCTGTAAATCTTCCACCAGGTACTGAGCTCTCCACTGCCAGGATCACATGGTAAAATATCAGGTCCAGTTCAGAGCCACCCTGGCAAAAGGAAGGAGAGCACTTACCCCAAACCCAAAGTCACAGCCCCTCTAACTGAACCCCATCATACACATTTCGATTCAAAATCCCCCATGCAGAAAAATGCTATGCTTGTAGGGTACCACATCCACAACCAAACCTCAGAGCTCAGCCTCTCGCCTGCACAGGGTTTTCACTAAAGCTGTATCAGTGACCAGGGACTCGCCAATGCCCCAGTCTGCTCCCTCCCACTTTCTGCAGGGTTTATCACAACAATTCACCTCTCAGGAGAAAACAAGACAAAACCACAAGCCAAACTGGAGCAGTCCTTACAAGAAAAGGAAAGGAGAGAAAACAAAAAAAAAGACAACACAGACCAGAAACAAAGAGTAACCTTCATAAAAGCAAAACCTCAAATGATGAAGAATCTGCCCTTGAGGCAGTGATGGGAGATGAGAAGAGCAGGAAGATGAGAGGAGCAGAGAGTGTCTGAACACAGAGACTTCCAAAACAAAGCAGCAAGAAGCCCAGTAAATGGTTTTACATAAGCCAGATGTTTCTCCAGGGAAAGTAAGTAGGAAAATAAATAAATCTGTCTGGATTACCCTTCCTCCACTCATACTTGGTTCCCTCACCAGATACTTCTTAAGCCTCTAAGTCCCTATTACATGCTCCTGGATCACTGGCACCACTGTGTAGCACAGAAGCAACATGTATGCCTCTCAAATATTTCCATGGCACAGTCAGTCCAGTCTTTATTTCCAACAGGACCCAATGTGTCTGTGAGAAAGTCAAGGCATTTCCAAGCTAAATCTTCCTCCTTCCATTTTAAAGCCATTCCCCCTTCATGCCCTCATAAAAAGTCCCTCCCCAGTTTTCTTGTAGCTCACTTCAGGTACTGGAAAGCTGCTAAGATATCTCCCCAGAGCCTTCTCTTCTTCAGATTGAACAACTCCAACTCTCTCAGTCTGTCATCTTAGCAGAGGTGTTACAGTCTTCTGATCATCTCCATGACCTCCTCTGGACCTGTTCCAACAGTTCCATATCCTTCTTATGTTGCGGATTCCAGAACTGGAACAGGACTCCAGGTGTGTTCTTACAAGAGCAGAGTAGAGAGTCACAATCACCTCACTCGCCCTGTTGGCCACACTTCGTTTGATGTGGCCCAGGACACTGTTGACCTTCCGGGTTGCAAGCACACAATGCCAGCTCATGTCCAGCTTCTTCATCAACCAGCCGCCAGCCTGGTTGTCTCTGCCTGTCGTATGATTAATTCCCAACCCTTGTCTGAGACATTAAAGTTGAACCACAGCTTCCGCCCTGACCCAGCTCCCAACCCAAAACCACCATCGCGACACAGTTGAGCAGGGCAGCATGGAAATGTCATGGAGGAGCCTGGAGGCACCAGAAACTTAGTTCCATTGCAAGCATCTCATCGTCTCTGACTGCTGGTGCCAGCACTGTCATTGCTCCCAAGGACTGCTGCTGCAGGCTGAGGGGTTCAGCTGCCACCGGCCACACAGAACCTTCTTCCCTTGGCTGTCCATCCTCTCACACCCCCTTTGCAAGACCCATCTGTGTTTCCCTACATCTGTGATGGCCATGAGTCTTTCAGGTCTTCCCAGGCCGCCAGTTGGGGTCCCCTCGAGTGCCACCCAGGTTGTCACAGAAGCCTCTCAGGTGTTTTGGAGAGGAGAAAGATGAGAGCATGGGCTGTGGATACAGCAGTGACCTTGCAACAACTCTGGGTGGCCTTGCCACAGCCGATCCTTTGGGCCCGTGCTGCCGGGAGATACAGCAAAAAGGTCAGAAGAAAAAAGTCAGAAGGGGAACTTTGCAGCTTGGATAGAGGAACTGGTGGGGATGGAGCTCTCATGAGCTGCTCTTCCTACCTGATGAACATTTCCTCACCCACCCTCTCATCCCCAATTATATTTAGCCTGCCCAGCACTCTGACCTCAAGCACGACTGAGAGAAAGATTTGAGGAAACACAGGAGCAAGTGACACAAAATCCAGAAAAAAAGCTCACTTTGACACACTTTGAGCAGCCTGGAGCATGACTATCACAGCCTGTGCCAGTCAGCTGTAAATACAGGCATGTGTAGATTAGCTGAACTATTTACATGCCTTCGCAACACTGCAACTAGCCTGATTTGCTCACATAAAGGATAAAAAAAGAAGATAACAGCCCACAAATAACCTGGTTACCTTGGAAATGTAAGCATCCAAATTCAGAGGGTGGCAGGAAGAGTCTGTTTTCCCACGTGCATCTCTGGGTGACACAACAGCAGGCAAGTTCAGAGCTGCAGAGGTTGACTTGCATCATACTCGGAGTGCGTTTGATGCCACACCAAGAAATATAGGCCTAGGAAGGAGGTAAGGGTAGATACAGGCAAGAGAAAGCAAGCTACTAGTAACCCCAAAGCCCCTTCCCCGAGCTCATGTCCCATTCCTCGGGCTCCTAATGTTGCTTCCACCACTCCTTCACATCTCCCATGCCTTTGTATTGTCTACGACTACAAGAAATCCCTGGGAGCGTGATCTTTGGTCTCCTGTTTAACAAGATGCCAAAGGATGATGCCCATCACCTTCATGCTTAGGACAGACCTCTCCTTGCCTTTCTCTCTCCATCCAGGGTAAGCAGCACGGAGGGAGTGAGAAGTGGCCGCTGGAAGCGTTCAAAATCAGCTACATGAGCTTCCTAGTGGGGAACTGAGTTCAGAATATTGTGGTTTTGCCATGACCTGAAACGTAGGGAGACACTTTTTGAAAGCACCTGGAACCTGCAGTCCTTCTAACTGTTCAAATCAGAAAGGTAAGGCAAAGTCATCCCTTGGGAAAAAAAGTTCCCACTTGTATTGCCTGAGGGCTTGTGGCATCACAAGTGAAACCCCAGGGACAGATCCCTGTGCCCAAGCAGGAGGTGACCTGGCTTTGTAGAGCAGAACACCACAGAGCAGCGTACAAGCGGCTTGCCTGGATTCAGTGGGTTAACCAAGGAGCTTCTCCATGCTGTGTGTGGGAAGCAGCATCTCCTTGCCAAATTCCACTGCTCTGAACATAACCACCTTTCTCACTCAGCCCGCGTGCCTACGCTCAACTAGTGCTCGTGCCCGCCTCTGCAAGGGAGTGTAGACAGACCCCACGCTCTTTTCTCTCTGTAACTATTTCTCCAGCATCGCCCCATTCCTGATGTCAGTGCTTGTCTCTTCATTAAATTACAGGACACCAGGTCTCCAAGGAAACTCCTCTGAGCCAAGCAGCACCGTGCAAGACATTTCTCACATACTGAGGGCTGAAGACCAGCTAGGCTGGCTGCTCCCTGCTGTCAAAGCCAGGAAGCTTGGAAAATTCTTGTTTGGTTCCTAGAGGAAAGAGCACTTGCAGGTGGCAGGATGGATTTCAGACAAGTTATCTCCTCCCTTTGGCAAACAGGGATTTTGAGCGTAGCGGTGGTAGGACACACAACAAACCTCCACCTCCCAGGAGGAGGTATCCCAAGGGAGCTGCCTCCACACCAGCTCTTCCACCGAGGCCATTGCAAATAGCAGCTGTGCTGTTCCAACCAGCCACGACTCAGCTACCGCGCAAATGCGCTCGCAGGGCTCTTGTTAACTGCTAATATCCTGTTCCACACCTCAGCAGAAAATCATAAGAGGAAATTAGATGGAAACAAATATAGCCGTACACCTGACAAGCTGTTCTGCACTCCTTCAGTGCACAGCTAGCCTCCAGCAGGTTTTCATATCTTCCTCAGGAGCTATTCTACCATGTAATTACAGGGAAAAACCTAAAGGTCTTCTTTTCCCTGCATACCAGGTAGGTTTGCAGTTGTTGAGCCACGAACAGCCCTCTAAATCAATATATAGATTCCCATCAGGCAGTCATGGAGTAAACAAATTCTCACGCACACACAGTCCCTTAGCTTCTGCTTCAGCCTCGCCAGCTCTGCAATGGTCTCCACACCCATCAGCCTCGGCTCCTTTAGAATAAAACTAGCTATCGCCCTAGGATTAGAAGAACAAGACAACATACACATTCACTTTGAGAAACTGAACAGATAATCATTTGATTTCTTGCCATTTAGGTTAGAACAAGGAATACAGGGAAACCCACTCCTGCTCAGTCCTGCCCAGCTACGAGCAGAGGCGTGGAGGCTCAGATCCCTTAGCTGGGCTGCACTCAGATGCTTGGAGCCACATTTTCAACCTTGATCATCCACATCAGCCCCTCCAGGTTGCCCACAAACCGCACGGACCCGCAGCCAGGGAGCGCATGGGGACAGCACAGCCCATGGGGACACAGCAGCCAGGGCTTGGCACCCACCTGAGGATGCCGGAGGGCATCCGGAGGGCATCCCTGCTCTGGGACATCCATTAATAGTCATCAGCCTCTAACTTCTTGCTTTCCTACCAAAATAAAGTCTGCTCTCACATGCCATGCCTTTGTAGACCACACTTAAACAGCGAACAAAAGTGTCTTTACTTTATCTACTTCTTTTTGGCACGGAGGAACGGCCGGGGTCAAAGTCAGTCCCATTCTCAAGCTGTTCTTTGTTCTCCAGTTTATCCAATACCCCATATCCCTCTTCTTGCCCTCCCACTTCCCCCCCTCCATTTTACCACAGGTCTTAAAAATTAAGCTGTGCACGAAACCAAACACCACACTTGAACACTGCCCAGCAAATGCTCTTCGTGGTCAGAGAATAATACTAATCAACCATAAAAAAAACCCAACGGATAAGAGCAGCGTGCCCTTAAATGGGCAGAAGCTAGACAAGCATCTGACACAAACATCATTTTTAAAGAAAAAATAATATTTATTTGCAATATAAACAAAGTCCCAATATTGGATCAGTATATATAGGGTCACTAATTTTCCTTCATAACTCAGAAAGCAGAACCATTCCTCACTAACAAGCTCTCATTTGTACTAATCACAAGATGCATCTTGGTTTGGTTTTTTGTGGGTTTTTTTTGTTTTTTTTTTTTTCCTTTAAAGAAGAAAGACCACTAACAGCACAGGAAGCCTTTACAAACCAGCTTAGCTGTAATGCAATACAGATGCACTGTCAAAAAATCCCTGAAAAAAAATAAATTCCTCCATGAGGTAAGATGCAATTAAGATATTCTCAATTTTTCTCACTCACAACTGTACTTACGTCCATTCTCCCTTCCAATGACCCACGATCCCAACATTGTTGCAAACAAAACCCAAACAAACAAACAAAAAACAACCAGAAAACAAGAAAGAGAAGCTCATTCCAACATTCTGGTAGCATCTTGAACAAAAAGAATGGTTTCAGGATGTGACAGCGTCAAACATTCCTCCAGATGGAGGTGGTTTTTTTATTATTTTTTTCTTTTTCTTGAAAAAAGTACAAAAACTGGATATTTAGAAAAAATCCGTGGCTTTTTTTTTTTTTTTCAGTTATATGAGAGTTAAAGTGGACAGGGAGGGGGGAGAAAGGAGGGACTACATTGCAGCCAATAAAGAAACCTCCAAATCCGTTCTGCCCTCCTCCCAGAAATTATTACCACTTCCTCCCCCTCCCGGCTTCGTATAAGGTGTTTGCCAAACACTAGCCAGAAATATAAACAAGTCTTCTCAGAATAGAAGGCACAGCATAAAGTTATTTGAAAGAAGAAGGAAAGAAAAAAAAATCAGAACCTCTGTTGAAAGCTCCAATCATCTCAGAATTTGCCAGTTAATATATATATATATACTCATATATATATAAAAAAAAAATCTCTGTTACAATGGTCTTGTCATCATTTCCACATCTCTTCACTCCCCTCACACACTCTGTGCGTGACGATTGAGTCCTGTCCCGCTCCACAATCCTCGCTCTGCTTCCAGGCACGCGCCGTGTTCCCCCCTCCACCCCACGCACGTGGGAACGAATCGAGCGTGCGCGAGAGATGCCAACAGCACAACTACCTTCTGCACTCAGGAAGCTGGAATGGTTTCGGGCCAGCTGGATGACGTTAAGTCAGTCAACAGGCAGCAGAAAACGAAGCCGGGCTCAGACATGCTTCTACCAACTCTGGAGGCTACAAGGGTTTTACCTCTGGCAACAGCAAACAGTGTTTTTTGGCAGGGGTGGCATTAAAAAGAAAAAAGAAAGCTTGCGGCTTAGTCACCTTGGCTGAATCAGTGCAGAGTTTGTGATTGTGAGTGCAGGAGTGGTGAAGGGGTTGCGTTTAAGCCCAACTGGCCTTCACACATAACAAAGCTTCCTACCAGATGCTAACAACAACAGCAGCAGCATGTATCTCTCTCTGGAGTACCCAGTAATATGCCAGGACATACCAAGGCTTCACAAAGTGTGCAAAATGCATTTGGTCAATATAAACATTTGATTAAAAAAAAATAATAAATGATCAAACAAGAAACAGAATAAAATACTGGTTTTGCAACCTCATCTGTACAGTCAGGAACTTAGATATTTAAAAAGAGTTTGAACCCAAAGCTCGAGTAAGATCTACCTTTTCCTTTGTTTAAAATAAAAAAAAAATAAACCAAAAAACGAAGTAAACTTGGGTTTTAAAACAGTCTTGGCCCAACACCTTTTGTTCAAGGTTTCCAAGTG
Organism: Clamator glandarius; assembly: GCA_033459285.1. Taxonomy (NCBI): domain Eukaryota; kingdom Metazoa; phylum Chordata; class Aves; order Cuculiformes; family Cuculidae; genus Clamator; species Clamator glandarius. The sequence goes on from JAUNZM010000044.1 coordinate 1,986,936, forward strand.
CATAAATCTCCTCATTCTCCACAGCAAGCTAACCCCTGGTAGCTCTTCACACGTGTGCGTGTTCTGACAGTCCCAATGCACCCAGGAAAGCGGTTATTGCCGGTAACAGCTGCGTTCAAAACGCTGTAACATCGCCCGTATTAAATAACCCCCTGTAAAAAGACTACCTCATCCAACCACTTTGATCAGGACACTAATGAACGGCACTAGCCTTCTTAAAGCAGCGATCAGGCACCTCTGCCCAGAGAAGCCAGTCGTTTCAGAGCTGCCTGGCAAGACAGATACTTTTTGTAAGAGTTGAAATGCTCAAGAGAAGCGATTTGATGCTCAAGTTCCCGACCAGGCGGCATCCCCTTCATGTAGACTCCAGAGTGTTCAGCTGAAACAGGTTGTGGTTGGTGGGGGTGGTGAAGTAGAGCTGTTCGCTGGGTGAGCGGTTGTCGCAAGGGCTGTTGAGTCCCAGAGTCCTCTCAAAGTCCAGGAGCTGGCCCATGAAGTTAAAGTTTGGGGAAATGTTGGATTTTTTCCTTTTCACAAAGTCATAGGCATCATTCAGGGACAAGTTGAGTTTTTGCATCAAGTAGGCGACAGTGACTGTTACAGACCGGCTGATGCCAGCGAGGCAGTGAACAAGGATCCCACACTTCTTGGAACGGGCCTCATCTGAAACAAGACAAGGGGAAGGGGGAGTCTATTATTCTGCACCAAAAACGTGTGGCTTTGGAGCAGGGGCAGGTGGCAGCTGCAAGCTCCCAGGACCAGGACAACTGCCAGAACTGGATCCTCTGCTCCTAGTGACACCATCTCGTGCCCCTTTGACACCCACATCTCTCCCAAAAGGGCTCCTGAGGTATTACCCACCACACTGCCAAGCTGCGCATCCCGGTTTGCACAGCAAGGCGAAGCATCTCACGTGCTGGAGAATCACAGAATCACCAGGTTGGAAAACACCCACCGGATCATCGAGTCCAACCATTCCTATCAAACACTAAACCATGCCAAAGAAGAATTAATCAAGCCTGGTAACACATCCCTTACCTAGGGAGCATCAGCACCCTCTATTCAAACAGAGAAATGAAGAAACCACAAAAGGCATGTGGAGCTGGAGACAACAGCGCCAGGGAGATGCCAGCACACCCACCTCAACTACCAACTAACACGGGAAGGTTGTGCACTTGAAGCGAGGCTACAGCCCAGCACTATGCAAGCTATTCTCTTCCACTGTTCGTCTCCTCCTTTCACTAGGAAGTTCTCTCAAATGCAGTCAAAGCCAATTGAAGCGGAGTCTGAAGTGTAGGAACTTCCCTTATTGTGAAATCGTTCTTTAGGATCGACAGAAATGCACTTCACTACAAACAAATGCTTGTGTTGGAGGAGGCTCTCAGGATGAATGGTAGCAGGGAGCAGGAATGCAGGCTGGACCAAAAAAATGGCGAGAGAACAGCGACAAAATTTCCCCCCCCCCTTGCCACCAATTGAAAAGCACACACACACTCATTGTCTCTTGCACAGCCGGAACAGCGTGATCCCTTTATGAATTGATATCTTAGTGCTGAAAGAGGGACATGCCACTGAGAGCACTGAATGCACGCAAGTACCCAGAGCTGCTTACTTCTGGGCAGCCCTGTTTGAAGTCAGTCATTTGACAGAGAGCTTGGCAGGGAGAGAGAAGGTGGCAGGAGAAAGAGGATCCTCAGGCAAAGGCAGAGGCAATGCACACACTGGCACCACAATGGCAGCGAAGGGCAATGAAGATGTAGGCAAAACAAAATCCAGACCCAAGCCACAACAGGTTTTCTGCCCCTGCCTCCAAATCACGGCAAGAATTTCCAGTACTGTCAGCAATCATCCCCCTGACTCTGCATACCCAGCCCTCCCCCTAGTCTCTGTTCGTTCAACATTTTTTCTGAGACATTTTTGCCTTTCATCTGACCTGCACCGCATTTTTTGGTGTTTGGTTTTAGAGTGAGGTAATCCTCCATTTCCTGTCATTAAGCTGGAAAGCACAAGCACAGTGTTCACAGAGACATCGCCTGACCAGAGCAGACGGATCCCAAACGCTACATGCCAGCAGGGACCCTGCACCTCACTCCTGATGTTTAACTGTGTGGGAAGCGCAGGCAGGACACAGACTGATCTCTGCCACCACACCAAAGCAGTGGCTTCTGTCCCTAGTCATGTTACTAGAGGACAGAAGCTGAGAGCCAAGAAGAGTGTGGGAACAAGGGTTGCCAACAACTGAAAAGCAGCAGAGGAGCTACCAGTGCTCGCCCGCTTCAGGCCTGACAGCACGGCAAGCAAGTGCACACACTGGGGTCTGAAACCAAAGGGTAACAAAGCACCATCAAAACAGGCTGCACAGATTTCAGTCTGAAGGTAAAGGTCCCCCTTACCTTCACCTACACCAAGTGTTCTTGACCAGATATGAAGCCATAGGGTTTTAACAGATAACAGTGGTAACAGCTACCTGTGTCATCTGCCCCCCCCATAAATCAGAACTGATTAGGTTAACGACCATCACCAGCAGACAGCACAGGTCAAGCTGGAAGAGTACATCCCTATTCAGTTGGCAGACACTTCTCAAAGAATAAGAAGCAATTTTCAAAGCCTGGGACAAAAGATCTGCCTCCTGCACCGCTTCCCAAGACCAGCCAAAGCTGTCCCAGGGGCTGCCTGCACAGCAGTTTTTCCAGCTGAGTTCTGCAGCGTAACTTTAGTCACCAACGCATTGTGTTGACACCTACCTTCGGAGAAGTATCCATACGAGGAGTTGGTTATGCTAGGGCAACTTACAGTGGGATCCCAACTAGACTAGCAAACCCCCTTGGGAAAAGAAAACCCAATCCCTACACTCAGATTGCAACCACACTTGGGGCTAAGGCATTGCTGGCACCAGTCACGTTAATGCAAAGCCCATCAGCACTAACTCCTCTGAGCAAAGCAGTCAAAGGACCTCCCTGCCATTTCACCCAAGTGCAAAGAGGCAAGAGACAGCAGGGCCAGTCCTACCACTTCCAGGGAACCCAGCAGAGGTGCTGCAAGAGGGCTGAACTTAGGAAGGGGAGGCCACCCTGAAACCCAGCCGGGGTGACACGCGCCACAGGTGTCACCTCGGCAGCACAACACTCGGCTGCTAAGCTAGTGCTGATGCTGTGCCCCGGAGAGGTGAGGCCAGAGATGAGCAACAGCCCTGGGAAGCAGCTTGCCACATTCCCGAGCAGTGAGTAGGAAAAGAGATGTTCTGCCAACCACCTACCAATGAAAGCAATGGCCTCGGGAAAGAACTGCGAGAGGTTCTGGCTCCAGTGATCCGAGATGGGGATCTGCTTGTACTTGAACTCTCCATCGTGCTCAAACATGTTTGGCAGGTTGGGTGTCACATTCAGGATGTATTTAATGCCATATTTGCCCAGGATGTCCAAGTTGGTGGAATCTTTGGCACAGCCCAGGTACAGGTAAGGTAGGATCTGGACCGGAAAGGCAGGCTGATTGTTAGGGATGGGGCTGCCATCCGACTCGGTGGCACTGCTGGGTTCCCTGTCAGATTCACCATCCGAGCAGTCAGAGCTTATCCGCAGCCCTCCCAGGCCAAGGACCGATGCTGGGGGAGAGTTGCTGGGCGAGGAGCTGTCGAGGTTTGTCTCGCAGTGCTCTGAATATTCAGTCTGAAACTTGTTAAAGCCACCTGGGAAGGGGGAAAGGACAGAGAGAAGGGGAGAGGCAGAGAGAAAAAGTTTTATTTTTCAGAATGGGATATCCTTCCACCTGAACACGTGTTTATGTTATTTAGCAAGTCTGCCAGTAACAAGTTGCTATACCTTCAACTTCAGCCCAAGAAAGGCATCTCCCTGCTCCCTCATCTTCCTTGGGTAGATGCTACTGAGCAAACAGGTGCAGGAAACCGAAGATTGTCTCTTACAAAGTTCGATATTGCTTGAGATAAACAGGAGCCAATTCTCAATTTTAAAAGAAAAAGCATCCAAAAATAAAAATCAGCGGCAAAAGGCAATCTCGCCCTGTTTTCCCTCTCAGAAATATGGGTCTGAGGCAGCTCAGGCAAGAGCTATTATGCCACCTAGACAGAAAAGCACAAAAATATCTGCATCTGAAAAAAAATAAAATGAGAAGAGCAACCACATAACCAGCCCAGGCACTAAAATCCAGTAAAATAATTCACCTTCAAGCAGGAAAAGAGGCCATGAGTTTTGCTGAAGAGCAATCTTCACACCTATTTTATAACTGGAAACACATTTTGCAACAGAGCAGTGTCACACGTTTGTTCCTCACCCAAACCACAGACGGCTTGAGGACGGATGGAACCCTTTTTGTCTGCTCCAGAGTCCTCGGGCTCCTCGGCTCAACAGTTTGGGAAGGAAGGCAGAGGCAAGGAAGCGAAAAAAATCCCGCTCATCTACCTCCTTTCCAGGCAATATTAAACCAGAGCTCAGCCATCAGTATCTGACACTGACAAATGGTTTAATTAGAAAGGCCTCCTGGAAACTTGGTTAGTGGGTTCGGCGGTTGTGGCGGGGTCACTGAGCAGGACAGACAGCTCCTGCCACATCCATTCATGAAAAAGGCTCGTCCTCGTCCTCCTCCTCCCCCCGCGCCACCAGACAGCGTAGAGGAGCCATTTTGGAATTTTAATTGAAAACATTTCCCACTGAGGCTCCCAGGAAAAAAAAAAAAAAAAAAAAAAAAAAAAAAAAGAAAAGGCAGAGAAAGGGACTCAGCTCCTTTACCGGTCAGGTAGAGCTTAGCAGTAACTTCGAAGCTGCACCTTCCTGTTAGGAATGAGGATGATGGGGAGAGAAATGGGAAGACGAGGCAAAGGAGCGATGGAATCCATTGGGAAACCCCAAACTAGGATGGGATGAGGAGGTTCTCCCACTGGCACAGGCGGGGAGCAGTGGGACTGAAAGGAAAGTGGGATCAATCCCTGTGCTGGAGACAGATCTTTCCCTGATGTCTGTTTTGAAGGAGACGTCTGCAGGCTGTGTGACCCCAGAGGATGGTCCCCAAAAACCTACCTGCTCCCTGCCACCCCAATCCCGTCCCAAGGGCACCCTGGGGAACCCAAAAAGGGACTTGATGGTTTTTTAAAGGGCTGCAAGTGGCAACTTTCCCCACCACTCTCCCCCCTTCAGCTCCTTCGCTCCTCTGCTCTCCTGCTATTTCTGCCTCAACCCCGCCACCCAGTGACTGAACTGGGAGGACTGGGAGGATGGGAAGGGTCCCAGCAGCGGGTTCTGCTCAGACTGCTAGGATCTTTCAAAATGCCCCAAACCCACAAATATCCCCCCCAAAAAAACCCCAAACCACTCCCTAGCTTTCCCTAAAAGGGTATATGTGGGGTGCAGGGCTGGCATCTCCGGGGGGAGAGGGAGAAAACCGCTTTTTGGAGATGAGGAGAGAGAAAAAAAAAAAAAAAAAGGGGGTTCTCCTGCATCCCTAAACGCCCTCCTGCATCCCGAAAATCTGACCATCCCTTCCTGAAGGCAGCTTGGTCCGGGGAGGGAGCCCCCAAACAGCCCCTCCAGGGAGCGGGGAATGGGGGACGGGTCAGTGTCGGCTCGGGACGGGTTTGGGGGGTCTGGGAGGGGGTCCTAGGGGGTCCCTGTGGCTGCTGCTGAGGAGACGATGCGGGGAGAAGCGGGGCACCTCCAGCCCGCGACCATTTTGTGCGGGGGATTAAAGCGGGATGCAGGGGTAGAAGGATGTGTGTGTATATATATATACGTATATAAAAACATATACACACAAATATAAATAAATCAGGCGCAGAGGAAAAGCAATAACCCAGCCATCTCCGGCCGGGGGAGAAAGGAGGGACGGAGAATAACGAGAGGGAGCAGGGAGGGAGGGAGGGCAACGAGGGGGAGCAGGGAGGAAGGGAGGGCACCTCACCTTTCAGGTAATAGGCTTTGCAGCCATCATCGCGCAGCTTCTGGAGCAGCAGCCCCAGGACGGAGGTGGCGGCGCCGCCGTCCTGCCAGTCGGCGGTGGCTTCGTCGTAGAGCAGGACGGTGTCCGCCTTGCAGCGCTTGACGAAGCGCTCCTTGTCCTCGTGGTTGGGGATGATGGAGCGAATGGGCAGGTTGCCCTTCTTGAGGCGGCGGAGCATGAGCCCGGGGATGGCCAGGTTGATGGCGGTCTCGATGTGCGAGCTCTCGAACAGCTCGTGGGGGCGGCAGTCGAGCAGCAGCAGCGAGCGGCCGCCGCCCGACTCCAGCTCCTCCTGCAGCCACTCCGCGCTCTTGCACGGCATCGCCGCAGCCATGGGCGCCCGCGGGGAGCTCCCCCAGACCTGCGTTTTCATGGGGCTCGGCAGCCGCCAGCTCCCGGCCCACCGGCCACGGCTCCGGTGCAGCCCTCGCTCTGTGTGCGTGTGTCTGTGTGGCGCTGCGGCAGCCCCCGCTCTACCCTACTCGCTGCGCCTCATCCCGGCGGCCTGAATTAAAGCGGCGCTTCGCCGCCGGCTCGGCGGGTCATGCCTCGGGAGGCGGGGACGGGAGGCGGGGACGGCCGAGCGGCGGAGCACCTCCGCCCACCGCAGAGCCGCGCGTCACGCACCGGGGAGGTGCGACACCGCGACTAGGCCGCGCCCACTGCGACTAGGCCGCGCCCACTGCGACTAGGCCGCGCCCACTGCGACCAGGCCGCGCCCACTGCCACTAGGCCTCGCCCACCGCTGTTGGTCTAAAGCCAAGCCCACCACCTCAGGCCACGCCCACCGCACACACCACCGGTCGTTTTTAAGCCACGCCCGCCCTGGGCGCCCGTCCATATATGGGCAGGGGGCGTGGCCAGCGCGGGCAGAGCGCGGGAAGGCGCGACCCCTCCCTGCCCCTCGCGCGCCTGGCTTCGACTCGCCCAATGGTTTGGGTTGGGAGGGAGCTCAAAGCCCATCCAGTTCCAGCCCCCCTGCCACTGTCAGGGGCACCCCCACACCGGATCAGGGGCTCCGAGCCCCATCCAACCTGGTTCTGAACACCTCCAGTGATGGTGCAGCCAGGATTTATCGGTGTCAGCGCCTCTCCGTCCTCATCATGAAGAATTTCTTCCTAATGTCGACTCTAAATCTTCCCCCTTCCAATCTAAAGCCATTCCCCCATGTCCTACCACTCCACACCTTTGGAAAAAGCCCCTCCCCAGCTTTCCTGGAGCCCCTTTCAGTGCTGGAAGCTGCTTTAAGGTCTCCCTGGAGCCTTCTCTTCTCCAGGCTGAACAACCCAACTCTCGGACCAGCCCTCGGATGGGAGGTACTCCAGCCCTCGCATCACCTTTGTAGCCCTTCTCTGGACCTGTTCCAACAGTTCCATATCCTTCTTACGTTGGGGATTCCAGAACTGGACGCAATACACCAGGTGGGGCACTCAGCCTGAAGTTTAAGGGAATGATGCGGGACTGAAGTGACATGGGACATGAGACCACGTGTAGAGGCTGGCATGGGTTTTGAGTGGGTTGTGTCCAGGCCTGCCTTGGTCTTTGATGGCAACACACTTTCCAAAATGAAACTGGGTGAGACTCGTTAAGCCTCTGGGTTCCCTTTCGTTCTCAGAGTGACCCTCAAAACACATGATATTGACACAGGTTGCCCAGAGCGGTGGTGGCTGCTCCATCCCCAGAGGCGTTCGAGGCCAGGTTGGATGAGGCTTTGAGCAACCTGATCCGGTGGGAAGTATCCCTGCCCAATGGCAGTGAGATTGGAATTGGATGGGCTTTAAGGTCCCTTCCAACCCAAACCATTCCATGATTCTATGATTTTGTCTGTCCGTCCTCATTTGTTCCAGCTATCTTCCCTATCGGCATCCACTACTATAAACCTTTTGTTCTGCAAGACTGAAATTTCAAGACAGGAATCATAGAATTGCTGGGTTGGAAAAGACCTCCAGGATGATCAAGGCCAACCATTCCTATCAACCACTAAACCATGCCCCTGAGAATGTAACTGGGAGCATCCTTCTGCTTTCCTTCCTTCTCTTACATGCCTTTTCATGTGAATCAGTCCTCCAGTATCAGAGGTTTTCCATGCCTCGTTAATCTTTCTCTTTCTAGTAAGCCGGATGACATTAAAGACATGGTTTTGTATGAGCTGCTTCTATCACAGTTTATTTTCACCATGCAGACAGTCAGATGTTGATGGGTTGCTCAGAGAGGCTGCATGATTTCCATCCTTGTTGGTTTTCGAGACCCTACTCAGCACAGTTCCGAGTAACCTGGTCGCACCCCAGGGCTGACTCAGCTTTAAGCAAGAGCCCTCCCGGTGATCCCTTCTCACCTGGATTATCCTACAAGCCCAAGCTCTTCAAATTCCCGTGGGCATCAGTGGGAGGAGGAACAGCTTCTCCTCCCCAGTCTGGGACAGACGAGCCGTTCCTCTTTGGCTCTAACTTCTCTTTAGCTTCTCACTACAAACTTCCTCAGCAAACAATGTTACACAGGGAAGAGTCAGGGTCTGTCTCAACACCAGACTCGCAGGCTCAGTGCCCTGACGAGGTCTCGACCGGGTTTTTTCCCAGCTGGCTGATTTTCAAGACCAGGGCTGTATCTTGTGTAACAGGAAAGATATTGTTCTTTAAAACACCACCTCGCATGCAAACAAACACTTGCATACACACATATAAAGTTTTAACCTTAATTTTGTTTAAAACCGTGCTGTTCAAATGATGTCATGTCAATGCAAAAGATATAAATCAGATTGTATTTTCATCAAGTCCAGACCTGCTCTTCTCAAAGCCAAGATCCACTACTGAAACCGTAACAGAGCCACTGTTTCTCTCACGGTCTTCTAAATATCCTCAACACATCGAATCTCCCAAGGAAGCTGTTTTCCTCTGTCTTTAGTACAAAATCAGCACTCAGCTGGTTCAGAGTCCCCATCTCCTTTTAATTTAATTCATAACTTCGCATCCTAATGAAAAATACATTCTCAACACCGTACTCAAGCGCATGCTTCGCTTTGAGCACGCTGAGCATCTCCGTTGCAAAACACACCATGATTTCAGTGGGACCGTGCTCCGAACCACTCATGGATTTTGTCGGCATCAGCAAAGTAAACAGCTTGTTCTACATGGCTTTTTTATCTTTTCTTTTTTTTTTTTTTTTGTGACTCAAGTGTGCCCTAGAAAGCGGAACAGCAGAGGCTGTCCACTTCCCCTTGCCCAGTTTATTTTTACCACTGGTTGCTGTGGCAAGCTATTGTGATTCAGTGCTGCAGTAGGAAGTCACAAATGCTGCTCTTGCAGCGGAGGATGTTGAGGTTCTTATGCAAGCCACAGCGAAAATAGCTGACCTTTCAGTATGGTTATCAAAGCACCTTCAATTCGTGAGGGGAACAGCAGAGGGTTGTGTAAAAAACTTGCAGCCGGGTCTGAAGCCCCTTTGTAATGAAAACAGCGCCCAGAAATCTTAGAATCATAGAATCACCAGGTTGGAAGCGACCCACCGGATCATTGAGTCCAACCATTCCTATCAGTCACTAAACCACGTCCCTCAGCACCTCATCCACCCGCCCCTTAAACCCCTCCAGGGAAGGGGACTCAACCCCCTCCCTGGGCAGCCTCTGCCAGTGCCCAATGACCCTTTCCATGAAAAAATTTTTCCTAATGTTCAGCCTAAACCTCCCCTGGCAGAGCTTGTGGCCGTTCCCTCTCGTCCTGTCCCCTGTCCCTTGGGAGAAGAGCCCAGCTCCCTCCTCTCCACACCCTCCTCTCAGGTAGTTGGAGAGAGCAATGAGGCCTCCTCTCAGACTCCTCTTCTCCAGGATAAACACCCCCAGCCGTGCTTGGCTCCTCCTGAGCGGTGCGAGGGATGCAGGTATAACCACCAGCATGTGGTGATGTCAAACGAGAGCAGAAAGGTTTCACCTCCATTCTGCGGTCACACTGGCAACCACAGAAGTCTCGGGACAGGCTCCGGGCGCATCACCTGCAGAGGCAAGACTGGATTTCTCCCCGATGAGGACGAAAGCAATACAATATTACCTAACACTGGTGTGGCGTCCTCTGCCTGCCTGGCCAGGAGGTGAAGGGCGTTGGGAGAGATTCCCCTTGCATCTCCAGGCCCTCAGGACTGTTGCTTACACCAGTGGATCGCTCCAGCAGCCCAGCAGGCAGGCGGGGAGGGCTGGCAGCGGTGGTGCCAGCCTGTCAGCATGCTGCCCTCTGGAGTCAACCGCTCCACAATGCACCAACCAGTTCTTGTACCACACCTCAAGCTCCAGGCTCCCTTTGCCAGACCCTGCATCCCCCCGCCACTGCAACCAGGGCTGCCCATCCAAGGGGATTTCTTTGGTGAAACGAGAAATCGCTACTGTGCAGAGAGCCAGGAGCATCTTCCTGAAATCCCCTCCCAGGGAGAAGGCACCTCGCACCTACAAGGTTTCCCAAAAGACAGCGGATCAGAAGCACATAGACTGGGGTTAAGATGCTGTGTGCCGGGACCTCCCCCAGCACAGCAGGGCTGGCAGGGGTCTTGGTGGGGTTTGTCTCACTCTGTGTGTGGCTTTGCTGATGGCTAGAAGATCAGCACGTGTCCAGAGATGAGCAGCTTTCTGCTCAACACCAAAGAGTCCCAAGTGCTGGTGACAAGGACAACACAAATGGCCTCAAGCTCCACCAGGGGAGGGTCAGGCTGAACATTAGGAAAAAATTTTTCACGGAAAGGGTCATTGGGCACTGGAACAGGCTACCCAGGGAGGGAGTTGAGTCACCTTCCCTGGAGGGGTTTAAGGGACAGGTGGACAAGGTGCTGAGGGACATGGTTTAGTGATTGATAGGAATGTTTGGACTCGATGATCTGGTGGGTCTTTTAAAACCTGGTGATTCTATGATTGCCATCATCTCAAAGATGAACCACAGCAACTGGCCTTGGGTTTCTCATACACAGAGGTGTGTATGTCTTCCTGCTTGTTGTCCTGATGTAGAACTCTCTTCCATCAGCCTTTCTATCTGATGCCCACCACAGTGACCAGCAACATCCCCCTGCCCACAGCCACGTCCTGCTGGTTTGGCTTCAGACTGGTTTTGTCCTTATCCGTCCCCGTCTCTCATGATGCTGACGCAGCCACCACTCCGGTTCCTCATTTCCATTGCTACAACCTCTCCGAGGTTCTCCCACTGCTGAGCACGCAGGCTGCGTTTTGATGTCTGTTTTCCACCTGGATCTTTGTCTCGTGTTTTAGAAACCGTGAGACCCAAAATTCACTCTAGATCCTGACTTAGCCCATGTGGTGGGTGTTGCTCGCAAGGATGTGACAACTGCTGCTTTGAACCAAGTGAGCAAAGAGCAGAAGGTACCACATTGTGAAGAGACTCATGGTACAAACTACTGCTTAAGTCAGGGTGAGCGACTCCCAAGGACTTGAAGAGCAAAGTATTTGCAGTCAGAAGCTACTCAGGACTTAAACCACGTTTTCTTCTTAGAAATGAACCTTTGAAAACCTTTTTGGCTTTTTATTTTCTTTTTAACTTGCTTTTTCTGAATGACATCACACTGCAAAAGAACTTTCCTTCCAATCTCAGCTGTTAAACCAGCCCTTCCCCAAAAAAACTCTGGGCTGTATCAGCTAAACCTTCCTAGGACTTATATTACGATTGCTCAGTCAGCTCTTTGCAACACCTAATAACAAGTATCAGGTGTGATTCATGGCCCAGATACCAACCGTAACACTGGCCTATTAAGCTCCTTCTAGCAGGAATCTTCACCACTCTCAGGTGCCTGCGGTCAAATATCCATCAGTCCCAAGCAAGGATGCTCCTTCCTGGCAGCTAACGATGCGCCAGCAACTCGAAGCAGTATTTTGCAAGCAGTGTGTCAGCTGGGAATTTGCTGAAACGGTCTGGGCTCCCAGGGTGGCTTCTGATTTGCTCTGTGATGTTAAATAAAATCACAGTTTTCTAAACTGCTGTCTTCCCATCTGCAGAGTGGGGCTGGTGCCTCCCCATCACCTTTGCAAGCATTTGGGTGCTAGGGAACCAGGCAGGTGGGCTGGTGTGATGCTAACAACCTCCTTGCAGTGCTGAGTTTCTCTGACTGAATCACTTTTTCTTTCTTTAAAAGAAAAAAATGGCTTTTAATTTAACTTCTGCTTTCCTTCCTAATTACTTAATTGAGGTAGGAGTTATTTTGTTGGGAAAGGGCACTTGGTGATGGTTTACTCTGTGTTTTATTAATGCATGTAAAAGGTTAACTCCTGCTAGAGAAATAGCTGCATGGTTATAACAGTAAAAAAAAAAAAAAAAAAAAAAGCCCCAAATTTGCTTTCTACTCCTGCACTAATTTGTGACTATTTTTATCAATGTTAACACTGAGCCAGGGTAAAAATACTCCCTAGAAAGTTTAGAATTTACATTTGTCTTCTTACATATTCAGCAGAAATCTAGCTCCCCAGCCTCCGCGCTGCCTAATCGGGATTCATTAGCTTCACCCACCCCCGAGAAAAGTGTCAGATGACTTTGGCCTGGTGAAGCACTTCACCCACAAACACTCAGCAGGAGGATCTAAGCGCACTGTCATCCTTTCTGCAGCAAGATCTCCCTGTGGAGCATCAGCTCTGGCACTGCAGGCACCTAACTCGGTGATGGGAACAGATGCCTCCTTCCTAACACAGCACCATTTCAGGGCAAAGTCTCTGGTGGGCTCCAGCCGTGCATCCCTAGCAAGCATCTTCCCCCAGGGAAGGCTTGATGTAGGCTGGGGAAGAACTGGCATAAGGAAAAAGCCTTTGTGGACCAGCTTGTGAAGCACAAGAAAGCCACGAGCCCATGCCAGCTGTACGGCCAGGTCCTTGCGTGGTGCCTTTTTTCCACTGTTAAATGCACGTAGCATTCTATTGAGACCAATATGGTTTAACATCTTCGTTGAAGACCTAGATAGTGGGATTGCGGGCACCTTCAGCAAGTTTGATGACAACACCAAGCTGTGGGGCACGGTTGACTCAACAGAGGGAACGGAGGCCATCCAGAGGGACTTTGAGAGGCTTGGGAGGTGGGCCTGGGCAAACCTCATGAAGTTCAACAAGGCTGAGGGGAACCTCAAGGGCAGGTTCAACCTCAAGCACAAGAGAAGGACTCAAGGATACTGATGTGTGAGTCAGCAATGGACACTTACAGACCAGAAAGCAGGAGGGTCCTGGGCTGCGTGCAAAGCAGTGGGACCAGCAGAGCAAGGGAGGAGATTCTGCCCCTCTGCTCCACTTCCATGAGACCTCACCTGGAGTCCTGCCTGCAGTTCTGGAGTCCTCAGCACAGGAAGGACGTGGATGTCTTGGAACGAGTCCAGAGGAGGCCACAGAGATGATCTGAGAGCTGGAGAATCTCCCCGTGAGGTCAGGCTGAGGTAGTTGGGGTTGTTCAGCCTACAGAAGAGAAGGCTGCGAAGAGACCTTAGAGCAGCTTCCAGTACTGAAAGGGGCTCCAGGAAAGCTGGGGAGGGGCTGTTGTTCAGGGAGTGGATATGGAGAAATGGTTTTCAGCTGAAAGAGTAAGATTTAAATGAGATCTTAGGAAGAAATGTTTTACTGTGAGGGTGGCGAGGCCCTGGCTCAGGTTGCCCAGACAAGTAATGGGAGGGCAACTCCAATCTAATAAAACTGTGAAAATATAATTAAACATTCCACCTTTTCCTTTCTCCCCTGCCTCAGTTTCCCAGGCTCCTTCCAGAGGAAGAGCTGGAGAATATTTAAGATTTCTTTTAGCTGTGGATTTTGGAAGTGGTGTGCCACCACCTGTACGAACTCCTTCCTTGCAGAAGATCAGAGGAGGAGGCAGCTCTGATGCTTCTTTCAGCATTAGACCCTCCAAAGTTTGTCACTGTGATGATAGAGCAGGACAGGATATTTGTGGGGCTTAAAAAGCCAACAACATCTACTTTTAAGCCTGTCTTGTGTATATGTTGCACACAAATACACAGCATGTAGTTGATTATATACCAACATCCCCAATTTCTAATCATTCCTCCTGTTGTATGCCCAAAAAAGCCCTTTCTCCATAGAACACAGGCAGGCAAGAGAGGGATGGCCCAAGACAGCGAGTACAGGACCTGATCCCCTCTGATCCACTCACATCTCCATCACCTACCTAGCTTTGCAGTTTCAGCATCCTCGGCTGCCTGCCCTGCGCACACGTCAGTTCCTCAGCAGCTTCTCCCAGGCGGCTGGGTTTTTTTCAAGAAGCAATTTCCTGCAGAGAAATATTTCTTTTTCAAGGAGAATAAGTGGCGAGCTTCCTGGTGCAAGCTTTTCACAGGAAACAATTGTGAAAGCAGCTTCACCACCCACCAGGAAGGGCTGGAGATGAGCGGTGCGGGCACAGGCTGCACCTCGCCTGAGGAACCCTGGCCACCCAGCTCTGCATCCCCAATCCAGCTCCCCCCATACATACCCAGAGGGTGAGGTTTGTGCCCCTCACCCGTCTCTCCCAAACTGGTGCTGGGATGCTGGCTTGGAGCAAGGGGAGCAGCTCGCTGGGGAAAATTTGAGATGGGAGAGAGGAATGTAAGCAGTGCAGAGATCCCAGCTCCCAGGGATGGTGCTGCGTGGTCCCTCCAACTCCCAGCCTGTCCCTACGGTGGGAGAAGGTGAGAGGACCTGAGAGAAGATACATTGACTTTGCCATGTTTTGGCTCACCAGTTTTCATGCTCTCCTTCCTTCTCACTACGCTTCTGGACCTGATTTCATGCAAAGCCACTAAATACCATAACAGGCTTCTCTTCCCACCCTGAGCTGGGCAGTCACCGCTCTTCAGCCTGGTCCTGCCAGACACCTGGGTTTCTGTGTGTTCCTCTGAAATGCAAACCCTGCCAGGACCTCTTCCTTGCTGATGACAGGGTGAGGTAGTCTAATTCAGCAATGCCGCAGCAGATCCGAGGCAGTCCCAGTGGCTTCAGCAGCTCTGTCTGAGATTTACATCGTGACAAGATCAGAGGTGGACTCAGCAACACGGTGGCGAACCACATTCCCACCTATCAACGAAACCCCAGACTGCACCAATTAAACCCTTAGCAGATGCAGAGATACTGGGGAAGGAGGTTGCCCTGTGCTGCCGCTCCTCTGGGCACGGCTTTAAAGTCAATTATTGTTCATATCCTCCCATTCCAACAAGCGGGGCACATCTAAGCCAGTGCTTGTCCACGTTCTCCCCAATACTACTTCTCCCCCATGCAGATGTGCTGGTTTGGATGTATTTGGTGGCTATGAATGTACAGGCAACCCAGGCTCCTGCCCCGCTTCGAGGTCTCACCACCTGTCCTGCAGCAACACTCCTTTTTCATTGAGAAGGTTTGCCAGCCATCCGTAAAGATACTCCTGTTCCTGAGATTTTTCTCTTGCACCAAGTCCCCTGGTTTTGCAACCCCTCATTGCGATTAAAATAAAACTGAAAAAAAGCCCTAGAAGCCGTTTCCATGAAGCGTTTCACAAGCAGGGGATGGTTCCCCTTTCAGACCGCCGGAAAACGACTTCTGGTTTCCTCCAAGTGTTAGTAATGTTAAGCCAAAGCCTGCTATTTTCCCCCAGAAGTTTAATTTCTAGGAAACAAAGCTTTACTTTGAACACAAACCATCTCTTGGGACAATCTCTCTCTCTCTCTCTCTTTTTTTTTTTTTTTTTCTTGAGTTATTTTTGTTTTAATGAATGTATTTAACAAAAACTCTAATTTTCTGTGAACTCACAGCCCTTGGATACACATCTGGGACCTGCAGGAACATGACCCAGCACAGAGGGAACTGGACCAGGTGGCAGGGAAGAACCTGGTCCCTTCCCAGCTCCCGCTGCACAATTATGTGATACTGGGCAGGTCCCTTCTCTCTGTGTCCTTATTCCCAGTCCTTGAAACGAGGTTAAAGCTCCTCCATGCAGCACTTTGCTGGACCTAAGAGTTGGCAAGGAATACCTGAAACACCTACGAGGTGCAAGTCCAGTTTCCACCAGTGGCAGCTTTGCTTAGTGACAAAGGAGGAATCCAAACCTTCTCGTTTCTTCTCCCTGCTGGGAACGCTCTTCCTAACGATCCCATGATGTTGCTGGCTGTGAAACTGCACTGCTGGCTCACGGTCAACTTGTGGTCCACCAGGATGCCCAGGTCATTACCTGCCAAGCTGCTTTCTAACCAGTTGGCTCCCGTTGCGTACTGGTGGGAGGGTTGTTCCTCCCAGGAGCAGGAGTTTATAATTCCCTTGGCTGGACTTCATGAAGCTCCCCTCTGCCCATCAAGGTCCCTCTGAATGGCAGCACAATCCTCTGATGGATCAGCTGCTCCTCCCAGTTTTGTGTCTTCTAAAACCCGGTGCACTTGGTCGCAACATCCAGGTCATTAATAAAGGAGTTAAACAACACTGGACCCAGTGCCAACTCTTTGAGCGCACCACTGGCCTCCAGCTGGACTCGGAGCTGCTAACCACAGCCCTCTGAGCATGGCCATTCAGCCTAGTTTTAGTTCACCTCACTGTGCACCAGAGAGGACATACCAGCATGGTCTGTAGAAGGAGACCTGCCATGGGCCTGTCTCACTGTGCTTGTCCTGACACAGTGGCAAAGATGTTCTGGAGCTCCTGCAAAGGAACCGCACAGCAAAGGAACCATGGGACCATCTGGAAAGCCATCCCAGATGGCTTTCCAGATGGTCCCATGGTTCCTTTGCTGTGCAGCAGGCCAGGGAGGAAGATGCCACAGCGACCACCAAGCCTCTTAGCGAAGCATTGAGCAATTTACCTATTGCACAACAGCCAAGACCTGGAAGCTTTGCTGGACCCTCAGCCCAGTCTACAGCTCCAGGAAACGTAGCAGACAAGACACTGGATGGTACTGGTGTGAGGAAGCAGCGTGCAACCAGCCTTCATCAAAGCACTTGGCAGATCCCATCCAAGACACCTTGGGCATTGACGCGTCCACTGACAGCATCATCTCTGGGGATTCGTGAGGGTCTGGAGCTTGCTTGAGCGCGGCTTAGAGGTGCCAGCTCTGGTGACCAAAGGGAACGTGGGGGAAAACCTTCCCAGCTGAAATAACAGCCTGGATTTATCCGGCAGCTGCTCTAGCTGCGATGGCCCTGGGACACATCCAAAGCCAGGGGTGAGGGAGAGCTCACAGCTGGAGTGCTGGAACAGGGAGAAAAGGATGGGCTTAGGGACAGATACTTCTCCACACCTGACAACAAAAGAGGGACACGCATGGCCTGACGACACACAGGGCAGGAGGCAAGGGGGATTCTTCAAGCAGCTTGTGCTGTTTCAGCACACGTGTGCATTGTGCCTGTGTGTCACTCCTGATGCGAGAGGCGAGGAAGCAGTGATCAGAGAAAGAGGTGATCAGGCAACTTTTAAGCAAACACATCCTGAGGAATGAGTCACCGGCTCTGCGTAAGATGCCAGACTCATCTCGGCTCTGGAGGGAGAGAGGCAGGCAGGGCATCAGGCAAGGCGAACGCTTCAGGGAGACGCCTGCAGCAAGATTAAAAGGCAGCTTGGACCTGGAAAGAGGAGACCCATCTGAGATAGCAGCAAAGTGGGCTCTGGGTGCATCCACAGAGCTCAGAGGGCAGCAAGACAGCCCCAGCCCCACAAACCGGCTGGTCACGAGGATGCAGTGGTGGGAGCACAGCTCATCAAGGAAAGCTGCTGCCAGGAGATGGAGAACTCACAGCATCCACCTAGCCCACGGTTTTCCTCAGGGAAGCTAGGGAAGGTTTCAATCTGCGTGGTGGCATTTCTCACAGGGAACATTGCTTCCTTGAAAACCATGGCTATTTAGGTCAAGTAAAAGCTATTAGCAAAGTGGCATCAGCCGCAGTGAGCCGGTTGAGTGAGAAGGTAATTTCCAAGAGCACATAAGGTAATTTCCAAAGACCAGGAGTGTTTCATCATCCTGTTTTCCTGGTGACATCTTCATCCTTTTTGCTTTTAAGAATCAGCCTTTTGTTTTCTATTTTAGCTTATTTCCCCATGGAAAGCTTTTCATTTACTCTCCAGCATTACCTGTAACTTTTAGTCTGGGTGAAGGAGGAGTTGGAACAGCTCTTCAGCAGCATGGCCAGTGGGCCAGAAAACATACTTCTTTTAAGGTATTCATAAAGATAACAACAGATTAAAAGGTTGTGTCAGGAAGAGGATCTTCTCTAGCTGGAAAACATGAAATATGAGAGCACGGCTGTGTTTTCTGCCAGGACCCTGGCATTTCTGATGTTATGTCTCCCAGGGTTTGCCCTGCGGGGCAGATGCCCCAGAAGGGCAGCCAAGGTGGTCAGGTGGATGGGAGAGGAGCCTGCTGAGGGATTCATACCCATCCTAGAGGGGTTGTAAAGCCACAAAGAGTGAAAAAAATCTGGGTGAAAAAATAATTCTCAGAGCCCAGAATTGTACGGCGAAAGGTGTTAGAAATGCAAATCATTAAAGAACTGGGACGGGAACCAGGGGTGCCAGGCTGAGCTGTTACCTCCTGCACCAGCTACGAGTCTGCCTCAGTATTTCAAAATAAAATTAGACTTGCAGCGTACGTCTTTAAATATTTAAATTGCTTTCAGTAATTCATATGGTGACATTTAAACAGAGCACGCCAAGCAAACAGCTCCCAGTGCTAAAAGGAAATGTTTGCAGGTAATAATATTTAATTTAAGAGGGAATAGCTGATAGCAAGGCAGAATCTTAATGTTGAGTTCAACCTACATCCCTCTCTCAACCAAGAAATGAAGAATATCCCAGGCCCTGTGAATGACTGAACGCGCAGGGTGATGCGATTAAAGCGCTGGGCCCAGACATCCCAACCGAGCTGTGAATTACACGCGTGCTGAAGTATTTGCAGGCCTGGGGCCCTGTGCAGAACTGCTTTGTGGGCTCCCAAAGTTGGGATGGGCAGGTCCACGTCTGGAGCTGAGGATCACCATGCTTGGCCCTCTCTGAGGCACCTTCCCCATCCCCTGCCCGCTCGCATCCTTCTTAGGCTCTTCCCCAAGAGTCTCTTTTAGTAACAAAAACTGAAATCCAGCCTGGGTACAAACAAGCAAAACTCAATGAAGTCAACTTAACGCACCGGCTGTTGGTTCTCCCGGCCAATTTGGAGAGCTTAGCCACTCTGTTACATCAGTCACGCTGGATTTCATAACATCAGACATTTCAATGAGGGTGACTCATTCTCTCTTGAAGTGTATTGTATGTATGAGCAAAGATGATTAACTTTTGCTGAATGGTATGATTTCTGGGATGGGAACAGCTATTAATTAGGAGCAGATCTTAGATTTTTCACAAACTCTGTTTTCATGGCCTACTTTGTGTATTTTTCTCCATTCTACTTGGATTTTTTTAGCTCGGGATTAAGTGCGCTTCCCTACTCTCTGCTGCTAAAGCAGCCAGGTGTCCAGCAAAGGCAACTGATTTTCATGGTCGGGCACAGGCTGCCAGTTCCTGTGGCCAGACTACAGCTACCTGCTCCTAAAATCTCAGTTTTAACATTGAAAGTGAATAAAACAAAATAAAAGTCAGCTTCCTGCCATTGCAAGGGCAGCAGATAAAGTAGCAAGGGAAATAAAATAGGCTTATGGCTCAGAATGTAAAAGACAAAGAAATACTCTTCCCCAAACTTTCTTTTGTAAAAGGAACTGAGCTGGGGGCTTGTGTCAATCTTGTGTTTCTTGCTGTTGAGGGTTGAGCTTTTGGGGTTAGCAACACCAGGGACTCTTGGGATAAAGAGACTTCCAAGTTCAGAGAGAAGTACCCTTCCAGCTGTACCCTGCTCCAGCTCTGTCGTGCTCTAGGCAGCAAAACAGTCTTTGGAACAGCCGAACTGTGGCCAACTCTTTGCCTGGCCAGGGAGGAGATGCAGGTTTATTGGAAGTAGATGATCATTAAGGTCCCTACCAACCCAAGTCATTCTACTGCCCTTGGTTCCTGGTGAGACACAAGTCAACTGGGACTTCTAGGGAAAGAAAGGACAGGTCACTGCTCAACCTCGTATTCTGCCAGCAAGTAGAAGGTTCATCTGCTTTCCCATCACCATCCTCCCCCCTGCCCAGCACTTACAGTAGCTCCTCAAATGTCAGGCAGGGACTGTGGGCAGCAGTTATGCAAACAAAGGTCACCATCTCCGTGCTTTTGCCTTTCGTCTGCTGAGGCCGCACGCAGCTCTGGGACACAGGCTGGAGAGCTGGTCCTGTTCCACGGCAGGAACAACGACAAGCGCAGGAGAAACCCTAGAAAAGCAAACCTTGCCTGTGTTTGTAATTAATCAAGATGAGAACAACTGATTTCTTTTTGTCAAAACCGAGAGGAGGAGGCTGGGCATTTCAATTCAAATGGGGGATGACCAGTAAAACCACCTATGTGACTGGCCAGCCCTAACCCAAGGTGGTTTGGAAACCTCTGGGGTAGCGACTACCAGCCTCTCTTCCCTAGTAGCTTGGGGTGATCAGGCACTGCAGCCAGGCTGGTGGCAGCAGACCTGGTAGCACCTGCTGCCCAAGCTTCCCTTTAACCACCACAGCTCCCAGGCTTGCTCTCAGGAAGCTAGGAGGTGTGGGAGTGTTCAGATGCTTCTCCTTTCAGACTCAACAGTGAGGAACGTGCGTTTAAAACAGAGATAGGGCTAGTTTCCCTTGAGCTGAAGGGAGGAAGACGTCGATTCTCCTGCACACCAATCCAACTGCGAGTATTTTTGTGAGAAAGTGGCATCTAAGGATAGGAAACCCCCACAATTTGCCTAAAATCGGGGTCATTTGCACTAGTGAAACGCCACTGGCACAGTGAAATATGAATGCAGGATTTAGGCACAAGCCTGGGACGCACGAGCCGCTGCCCAAAGTGTGGGTGCGTGGCAAAGTCTGACCCACACAGAGTTTCATTAGATGCTGACAGAGAAGGGGCTTCTCCTCCAAGAGGCTCTTTCTCTCTGCCTTATCAGGCAAAGAAACACCCCAAATCCCTTCCCTACAAAGACAGCCGGCAACGTTCCATCATACTGCTGGAGGAAAAGCAGTGCTGGGAGTCTGGTGAGCAGTTTTCCTCCCCTTGGAGTGGTTTTCGTGCTGCACGGCTCACTTGTGCTTCTAAAAATGTATACCAGAGCAACGGTCTCTAAGGCAATTTCCATAACAATGAGCACAGAAGAACAATCCATGCTGCTGGTGTGCCTTTCTCACTCACTCATGCTCCAAGGAATGGGCATGCTGCTATTTCAGTGGTGAGGTGCTTCTGTGAATGAGAGAAAGAGAGTATTTGCTCTTGATAGCTGCTAGAAAGCTCCCAGGCAGACCTGCTGTCCACCATCCAACCAAGGGGTCCAGAAAGGGTCCCCTCACCTTGCCCTGGGGAGGCAGCCTGGATTGGCTGCCATAAAAACACCAAAAAGTACAACAGCAAAAGCACAGAACCATAGAAAGAACTTACTTCTCCACCAAAGCAGCTTACCGGTGCCCCACCGCTGCCCAGTGAGCATTCACCAGTGCAGGCAAACAGCAGAGGGACAAGTCCAGTGCCTGTAATATCAGCCAAAATCTCCTGCTTTCTCTGAGGCCTCAGTCATAGAATGGTTTGGGTTGGAAGAGACCTTAGACCCCATCCAATTCCAAACCCCCTGCCATGGGCAGGGACACCTCCCACTGGATCAGGGGCTCCAAGCACCATCCAGCCTGGCTTTGAACCCCTCCAGGAATGGGGCAGCCACGACTGCTCTAAGCAACCTAAGCTAGAACCTCCCCACCCTCACAAGAAAACACTTCTTCCTTGTATCTCCTCTTAATCTCCCCTCTTTCAGCTGAAAACCATTACACCTCATCCTATCCCTGCATTCCCTGATCAAGAGCCCCTCCCCAGCTTTCCTGGAGCCCCTTTCAGTACTGGGAGTCGCTCTGAGTTCTCCTCAGAGCCTTCTCCTCTCCAAGTTGAACAACCCCAACTCTCTCAGCCTGTCCCCAAAGGAGGGGGCCTTAAAAGGCTGGAGTTATGTAAAACGCCCAAGTGCTGCTGTTTTCTCTCACAGTTCTGGTGCTCAGCCCTAGCCAAATGCACCTGGATTTGCTCCTTCCCCACGTCTTTTCCCGTTGACCCATTAAAGTCAACACTCAGCCTCTGCCTCCAGTTTGAATCGCTCGCATCCTGCCATTACAGCTTTGTTTAAATCCGTGCAGGGCTCAACCTGTTGTCAGACATACACTAATATGTGTGTTTCTAATTATTTGTTTCCATCTTAAAACCTGTTTTTCAGCAGATTGCAGTTTTATTTTAATACATGCTTGGCTAGAGCTCGATATACTGGTTGCCAGTAACCTAGACACAAATGGGCTTGCATTGCGCAAGAGGGAGCAGGGGGAGAAAAGAGACTGAGTTAAACTGAATTAAAAGCCTGTTTGTAAAAATGAATCAAGCAAAACCACAAAACAAGCAGCAGTTTTGCATCACTGAAGATCCTGCTTTTATATTCCTGTTTCTAATCTTTAAAATAAGATGAATCTCAGCACTCACAAAAAGGCATTTGAAACATCTCCCAACACAAAAACTTTGACCGTCTCCAATTTGTGCGATTAAAGCCCATAAACTCCTCTACCTGAAAGCAAACTAGGGTGTTACTCCAAGGCAGCTGGCATCACCGCAACACACCAGGCAGCAGAACCGGTGCTCCAGGACATTTGCAGGAGAAGATGCTCAGCAGCAGCCACCACTGAGCAGATGTCCCCTGCTGTGTTTCACCTCCAGCTCCTGTCTTCTTCAGATCCAGGATGCAGCGGCTGTTCCTTTCCGTCGCTCGTGTGCATGGTCATGCCCTTGTTAGCGATGGTTGGACAAGCTACCTGCCCACTGTACCTGGAGTGAACTCTTCCCTGCTCAACCATGTCAGCTCTTCTTGCTGGAAAGCTGTCAGGAAGCCTTGGTTTAAACGGTCAAACATGGTGACACAGGACTCTGACATGCAGCTTCACAGTCAAGTCAGTATTTCTGCAGAGATGGAAAACGGTCCAGAACCAACTCTGTAACTGGGTGGATTAAGAGTGAAGTCCTAGTTGAAGCTGCTTGGATTAGCTTTGCCCTTGGCTTCCCTTCCCCAGCTCCCTGCCTTTACTCAGGCATGTGAAAGCCCAGTATGGGCATCCTGTGGGGAAGAAAACTTCATTTCCCCATCACAGGGTCTGCAGGTGCCCCTCCAGCATGAGCAGGAGCCAGACAAGGAGTACATTGATTCCTTGGGGCATCCTGGGCTCCATCTGTCAACCACAGAAGGAAAGTGAAATTCTTGTTCGATCCTTTCCAGTGGTGAACACAGTCCATGTGAATCCTAATTTCTCTGCAAGCTTTTTGTCAGCACACAAAGGGGCTCAAAAACTTGTTTGATGCAACCAAGCGGGGTGTGAGGTTACACCTCCCAGGAGGAACTGCTAGAGCTAAGCAATTTTTTATGCCAGTGAGGTGGCTTGGGACTTCAGAGGAGGCTCGGGACTTCAGAGGAGGCTCTCAGTTTGAGTAGCTAATCCAGAGAACCTAGGGAATGCTTCTTGCTCCTGGAGTGTGGAGGCCCAGCTGGAAGGCTAATGCTGTGCAGCATCTCCAGATGGGCACCAGTGACCTCCTCCTGCTTGCAGGTCTTGGACCCTGCAGGATGCACAGCCCAGGGCTGCTCCTTCATTGGTACCAAACACCTGGCAGCAGCATATGGGTCACCTGGGAAAGCTTCCAACAGGCCAAATTTCAGCGTGGGCACCAGCAGCGAGGAGGTCGGCTGGTGGTGTCCACTGCCTTCTGGTTTCATCTTTGCAGAGAAGCATCTTGTCCAGGTGCACCTGCCCTCACCTGAGCCAGCAGGGACACGGAAGGTCCATCATCTCCTTACAGCCCTTCCCTATTTCTGCCTGAAGATGTTTTTGGTAAGCTTCTCCTCCTTTTTTCACTAAAAAGGAAAGAAAAAGGGAAGAGACGCAAGTGATGTTAAGGAAATCTAACAGCGTGCAGCAATCCAACTGCTCAGACACATATGCTGCCTGCCTTCTGCTCTGTACCAGCGAGGCTGTGCCATATTTAGATCTGGCTCCATCGCTCACAAACTTGACCAACTGTTCCTCCACAGTGTCATCTTCGCTTGTTTACCCCCAAACCGTTTGCTGAAATCCTCAATTCAGAGAGGGGAAAAAGAAAAAAAAAAAAAAAAAAAAGTAGGGTTTTTTTTTTTTAACAACAGGAAAAGCACTGAATGCCAGATTGCAACAACGCTGGGCAGAGAGGTCGAAAGATCCCGCGGTGAGTCACCGTGTTCATCGGGGACCTGCTGTGTGTGCAGGCAGATGCGCTTCCTAGAAATCGCTCTGCCGCAGCAGCGGGGCCAGCCCAGAGCTGGCAGCCAGGGTAGCGTCCCGCTGGCCCAGCCGCCAGCCCGAGGGATGCTCCTGCAGCAGGCGCGCTCCCAAGCTGAGCATCTGCAAAGCAAGTGGGTGTGTAAGAGCAGCCCTGAGGGAAAGGGTAAAAAGCTCAGTTTTCATAGAACCATGGAATGGTTTAGGTTGGAAGGGACATTAAAGCCCATCCAGTCCCACCCACTGCCATGGGCAGGGACGCTTCCCACTGGATCAGGGACTCCAAGCTCCATCCAACCTGGCCTTGAACACCTCCAGGGATGGGGCAGCCACGACTTCCCTTGGCAACATGGGCCAGTGCCTCCCCACCCTCGGAGGAAAACATTTCTTCCTAAAATCTCATCTTCATCTCCCCTCTTTCAGCTTAAAACAGTTCCCCCTCCTCCTGTCCCTGCACTCCCTGATCAAGAGCCCCTCCCCAGCTCTGCTGGAGCCCCTTTCAGTGCTGGAAGGCTTTGTGGCAAGTAGGAAACACAGGAAAGGACAGAGGGCATTTCGCTACCCTCTTCATTGTGCTACAGGCTCACCTCAGTGTTTGGGCACTGGCTTTTGGACCAGGAGACAGGCGGAGATGGTCTCGCCCAACAGTTTCACTCATGGTTGTAACGCACAAGGCTGAGGTGAGCCCTTGTCCCTCCCACACACAGCAGCGAGTCTTGGAGGCTTCTCATTGAGCATTCACATCTCTTCCTGGCTTATTCCAATGCCAAGATACTGCTGTCTCCTGGAGAATCTGGTGACAACGTGTCCCGCAGCCTTGCAGGACACTGCAACATGCAACATCTCAGCCCTCCTACCAGCTCTGGGGCGTGTATGGAAACCTTGGTCACGCTCAAAGCAGATCTTACAGAGTTAAGAGTGTTTGCTTCGCTTACTGTGCCAGTAGAAGAGATACTTACAGCACAGCAGATGGATGAAATTCTAATTTGGGTTTCACATGATTTATATAAATAGGCTTAGACGAGGTTGCGCATGGAAGACGCAGTCATCTGCCAGCTTCACTCTATTTACCTTAAGACCCTCTCCTCCCTTCTTTTACAGAGCACCCCCCTATAACATCTAATGTATTCACAGTAACAAATCAGCTCAGCCTGTCATCCTCCAGCAAACCACACAGCTCAGATCTGGCCTCCCAGTAACGCGAAGCGGCACCCTGGTCACCCCACTTAGCTGGAGACTAACGCTCATTCCTCAAACCAAGGGACAACTTGTCAAGGGGCAAACCAGAGCCACAACTGCCCCAGCTGGCTCAGGGTATGGGGGAGGTGGGTATGGACCATGCTGCTTCCTACCCGGGTGAGTAGGATCAGAATGGGGAGCCCTCATCTCCCCCAATCACACAGAGAACACTGATTTCTACCAGGGTTTTAGAGAGGCCTCCCTGATACCCTCGTGAAGATGTCACAACACACCTTTCCTCCTCCTCCTCCCTGCCAGTGCATCACAAAGAAGCCTCCACCACATCCTGATGAGGAACAAACCAGCAAGTTCATCATTGTTGGGTTTAATTAGAAACTCCAGTCTTATGCTCACTGCTCTTGAAGCGTGGCATGGGCTGGTGCTGCTGCTAAGTGGCTCATAATAAATTGATGAAGGTCTGGAACCTGTGGGGCTCCAGCATGAATGTGCTGAACATCTCCATCACATGTTTATTCTCTCCTAGAAAACAAGCATGTCACGATCCCAGCAGAAAAAAAAAAAACAACAAACCTGTAAGACGCTGTTTTCTTTATGTGGCCACCAGAAGTTGCATCTTCTCTGCATCAGACACAGCTCAGGGGGTTACTCCTAGTGCAGGGGACAGTGGTAAGGCTCGGCTTTTAGCATACAACCCCAAGGCATCTCTAGATCCATGCTGCAGGGGCCAAAAAATTCCAGGTTAAGGCTGAAATGGGAAGCTGGACACAGGCTTCTCCAGTCTGAAGGCCAAAAGCCAGACTGCTAAACAGAAGGACACCTCCGCTCACCTGTGGACCCAAAGTACTCATCACTTTGACCCGGGCACCACTACCATTTGAGGTGCCTTTGCCTCAGACAAGAGGAAGATCATCACAAGACAGACGCATAGTTTGGGGCAGAAACTGGCAGAAGCATCACTGACGTTCTCCAGAGGATGCTCTGCCTGCATCCTTCATTTTACAACCTGGCTTTCTCTGGAAAAAGGGATTATGCAGCCATCCCATCCATGCACTGCTCCTCTCCCATCTCTTTTTTTTTTTTTTTGGACACCTTCAGTCCAGGTGCTCCAAATGATTACAGGAACAATCATTTGGTGAAGCCTGGTGGCTGAGGAGAAGGTGATTGAGTGTGTGTTTAGCTTTCACCAGCCAGCGAGAGCCCAAGCGCATCATTTATCCTGCGACACAGAACCATCGGAAACCAGGCTTTGCCGGTTTCCGCCGCTCATGGAACGAGTTGTGTTATTTGTATTATTGTATCCTAGGAGCCTTAGTTTCTGTCCTGCGCTCAGTCCCGGGCATGAGCAGTATTTTCCATGGTCAGTCTAGAAGGAGGGAGCAGCCTTTAACCCCTTTGGTGCCAATGCAACCCTCCTCACGAGACAAAAAAGCCCTTCTAAGATCAAGGCGCACACATAGAATTCCCTCCACCAGCACAGGGTTGCCTCTCGAAGAGGCGCAGATGGCTTGGGAGCAGCTGGGGAGGCTCCTGGGGGGCTGCTTGGGCTTCCACAGCTCCTGCAGCTGGTACTGCGCTCAAACCCCACCTTCAGCCTGGCCGCTGCCAAAACTCTGTGATTCAGCCTCTCTTTTCCAGCCGTGCATCATAAAGCAGCTCTTCCCCAGCAGGGCTAAGGCACAGGTTGCCAAATGAATGAAGAAGAAGATTTCTCAGGAGACAAGGCAGATAAACGCCCGTGTTTTGGCCTAGTTTCCCTGCTCGTGCGTCTTCGGTGGAGGAGAAGAGGGATGTTACGCTGCCAGTCGGAGTTACTTCCACCCAGAGAGACACAAGCAGACCCAGTGTTCCTGCTCTGGTCTCCAGTGGAAGATAACCGGAGCTTCATCAGGCACCTGTGGCTTGAGATGGGCAGGCCAAGGCTCTGCAGAAGTGGCGTGTGACTTGGAGCTTCTTGGATCTGAGTCCGGTTCACGTGGAAGGACCCCGAGTCAGGAATGCAAGGACTCAGGGAGGCCTTCGGGGAGATCACACCTCTCTCAGACCACAACTACTCTGGTCCTTGCAGTTTGGATGCATTCTTGAGGTCCTCCTTAGCCAGGCTGAGCCACAGCAGCCACTGTTCCCACTTCTATAGGGGTCTGTTGTCTGAGATCTGCCCCTAATTTAGCCTGGAGAAGAGGAGGCTGAGGGGAGACCTCATTGCTCTCTACAGCTGCCTGAAAGGAGGTTGTGGAGAGGAGGGAGCTGGGCTCTTCTCCTAAGGGACAGGGGACAGGACGAGAGGGAATGGCCTCAAGCTCTGCCAAGGAAGATTTAGGCTGGACATTAGGAAAAAATTTTTCACAGAAAGGGTCATTGGGCACTGGCAGAGGCTGCCCAGGGAGAGGGTTGAGTCACCTTCCCTGGAGGGGTTTAAGGGACGGGTGGACGAGGCGCTGAGGGACATGGGTTAGTGATTGATGGGAACGGTTGGACTCGAAGATCCGGTGGGTCTCTTCCAACCTGGTGATTCTATGATTCTAGAATTCTAATTATGGACAGCAGAGAGATGAAAGGAAGCAGAGAAGGGTCAGAGATTCAAGTCAAGGAGTGGGGGGGCCCTTGAACACCAGCAGTCCCCAGGGAAGCTGAAAATGTGCTGCAGATGGGGGCTAGGAGAGCTGCAAGGTGCCATATGGTTCATGGAGCATCTCCAAAGGTGCACAACCAAGCCAGATCCTTTGCACTGTGGGTCATGGCATGCGTGGGCCTGAAAAACTAGACCATGAAACTTCCATCAGGCTTGGAGACTCGGTTTCTTCTGTCCTGGGAAAGAAGAACAAGTGGCTGATTCAGGGTCCTGCCAGCAAAGCAAAGTTTGCAACGGCTGTCAGGCAAGCACTCCTGCATCTCCCCAGTGCCCACAACTGTGGCAGATGAGAAGACGTCATCTGGAAGATATTCATGTTTTTCTTCCAGCAGTTGCTGCCTCTGTGCTGAGGACATGTGAGAAAAAAGGGGCTGGATCTTCTGTCAAAGCCATTTCCCATTATTGCAGTGTTTTTCAGCAAAAACTCAAACATTCCAAAAAGGACCGAGGAAGATGCCCATAAACCAGAGAAAATAACTTAAAGGGCGCAAAGCAGCTCATGGGTTTGAGTGTCACCTGTTTGTGGGAGGAGTTGCAACCTCTGCCCCAGCCTCACCGAGGGAGGAGAAGGAATGATGATTTGCTTATTCCTGGATTTCATTTCACCCTTCATATTTCTAATCCTTTTAAAAAGCACCTACTTAGTAGTAACAGTAAGGACATTCCCTGGGAGAAGTGTGAGTAGCTCATAGATGCAATGCTTGAAAAAATAATAAAAACCCATAAAACTTTGCTAGCTCCCAAGAAAAAAATAAAAATCACATTTGTCTAGAGAAGTACTTACACCAGCAGGATTTTACCAGCACAGAAGCAGAGTTTAGTACAGGCACAGCCTCTCTGAGGCTTTCCCTGGGCATTAACAATAAAGTGGCATTATTTCAGTCCCAAGCAGGAGGATTTCTTACATCATCTTCAACAAACAGCCTGTGCCCAAGCTCAAAGCGTTGATGACCAGGACAGCTGATTCCCGTAACGAATTACAAATCGCTGCTTCCCCTTCATGAGCTGACATTGGGTTAATCATGGATTTCGGTGTGAACCGTGAAGCACGAATCCAGACCTTGATTCATGCCAGAATAAAAGCTTGGATGAAGCACCTATTGAAGCCTCTTTCTTGACCGAGGGACTTTCCTGAGCCAGGCGCTTGGGGGCTTTGCCTCTCCCCTGGGACACAAAGGGCATTGCCTCAGATATTTTGGTCCCACACCAAGTGAAGTCACCACTACCACGGCCCTGCCTGGACAGAGCCGTTCCCATTCACAACTCCCGTTCATTCACTCCAAAGAATTCCTGTTGGCCAGATAGTCATCATTCTTGTGTCACTCTCCAACTATTTTGCAGGGGTGGTAGGAGTGACTTTTGGAAGACATTTGAGCGCGCACACACAAACACAAGCTTGGCCTGCTCCCTGTTTGGAGAAATAAATAGGAGGAACTTGAGAAGAAATGGTTTTATGGTAGGCTAACTACAAAGAGAGCATCCCAGTCCTACCAAAACCCAAAACCAACTGGATGAAGACCCTGCCTGTCCACCCCACTGACTGACATGGGCGAGGAATTCAAGGAAAGCTGCAGTTTCTAAGAAACAGAACCAGGCATAAAAAGATAATCCTGTTACCCTCACAGACGTGGTCTAAACTGTCTAAAATGGCAAAAGGGAGTGAGGCAAAATACAACCTCTGGATCAGGTCTCTCCGGCCCCAATCACCTGGAAAGGCAGGAGCCAGACACGGTGCTGATAGAGGTGGCTGCTCCTGGGGCCAACAGCTTCTGCCTCAAACAGCCAGATGCACATATATATATATATATACACACATAAAATTCTATTTATAATGCGCCTAGGAAGGCCAGCCTTTCTAGGGGTGCTTTTCCAGGCTCCACAGCACTGTGGCAGCTGGTGAGCAGGAGCCCTGGTGCAACATTGTTGGTGGTAGCTGTTTTCCAACCCAGATAAACCATCCCAGAGCCGTTTGCTTCAACGTCCAAAACGTATGTCAGCAGGCTGAAGAATTAGCAGCGGCTGCTTGGTGAGGTTTCAGAGGAGGCTCAAATGGAGGAAGATAGCCTTGGTCTGGAGTCAGGACCTCCACGGGACAGGGAAAGAACAACAGGGGCACAAACCAGCATCTTAAGTGTTCCATGAACACTGCACCATCCCAGCTATGTCTCACCCCCAAGGCAGGGCAGCCTTTCCCGCTGAGGTCTGTAGGGCAGACGTGCACCTGGCAGCAGGTCCCAGCCCTGATCTCTTCAAAAACAGCAGCTAAAGCTCCCATTTAACTTCAATGGTGGCAGGATTTAGCCTGGATCTCAACTAAATCCATGACCATTAATGGTTTCACTCAGGATCTAATTCCCTGGATTAAATGGAATTCAACCCATAGTCCCTCAGCAAGCCCAGCTCCCCGGGCAGAGCTCAGCACCCACATCCCACTGCCGCTCCATTGCAGCCAACTGGAGCAAACCAGCCCGAGATCCTCAGTTTTTAAACAAAGAAACAGCAAAATGAGAATGAAAGAAAGAAAAAAGAGGAGGAGCATTTATTTTCCCCGCAGCTGTGCTCTCCCAGACAGAGGATTTCTGTGGCAGGACAATAACGCTTTATACATCGATGTTAAGTTCCAGTTACTTGAAACTATCAGCTCTTGTGTTCCAATCATCTTATTACCTCCACAATCAAACCAGGCTTCCCCGATGGCAAGTATTCGCTCATGCTGTTTAAATCAGACACAGAGGGCGAGCAGGGCTGGATTTAAAGTGATCTAAAGGGAGCTGCCTGAGGCCACTTTGGGGAAGGTTGGGGGGAGGCTACAGCTATCATGTCATTCACCCTACTGGGCTGTCCAGCCCCTCTTCTACAGGGGAGAGAAGGTCCCACATGCTGAGCCCAGTTCCTAAGAAAGAGGCACCCAACAATCAAGCTCTAGGGTTGGGCTTTTCGTTCACAGTGATGGGCAACCATCCGGCATCAGTTTTGTTCCTCCCCAAAATACTTCAGGTATCTTCAGCCTCAGTGCATCATCTCCAGTAGATTTGCACTGTATCTTTCTTCAAACAAGCCTTCAGCTCTTGTGGCTATTGCTTCTCCCACCTGTAGCTTGCAGAGGGTAGCATCTCTTCTCATTATCTATCCATACGCTGTTATCCAAGATGAAAGATATAATCCTAAATCCCATTGATTTGAGCTAGTCCACAGCTTGGGAAGGTGTGTAATATTTGGGCGCATCCTGCAGTCAGCTGTGCTAAACATGTGAGTTGTGAAGCTAAAGTTTGCAGATGCCACAGCCTAAGAGGTCCTCTGAGCTACAGCTGCAAGGAAGCTGCAGGAGCACCCGGAGAGGCAGTAGAGGACCAAGAATTTGCATTTGTCCCCATGCAGGGGATGGTGATGTACAGACCAACCTGGAGTCATGCAGAGGTGCAGAGAAAAGGGCAACATCCCAGTTTGACATCTCACTACGCAGGCATGGAAGGCAACCAGCAGCGAAACAGCAAGAAAATAAGTTGCCCACATCCTGTTTATTTGCACCAAAACCCACTGCTCCTCCACCCAGCCTCACCCTGCCAGCTCCCCTTCCCTCTGCCCCAGCCCAGTGGGTGCCTCAGAGCTGCGGCTACGGAGAGGAGAAGCTGCTGGTAAAAATCATCGATGCTTCAGCAATGAGTAAGCTGTGACCGGCTGCTGCTGGTACCTCCTGCTCTGATCCAGGTGAGCTCCTCGCAGCTTAGTACACACAGCGTAATTGCGCTTGGGTTTCAGACACACCGTGACCGCCCTTCCACCAGCCACCCTGGGTACCAGCTGATGCCATCACCAGCATCAGCTCTATCTCCTAAGCAGGATGGAGATTCGTGAGCAACAAGCTGTGTGGACGGAGCAGATGAAAGAAACAGCCTTATGAAACACTCTCATGGGCTGGCGATGCTTTAGCCATCAAGTACCATGGCTTCTCCCCTACACCTACCCCAAGCAACTGCTCCAAGCTGAAATCACTCCCTAAACATCCACTTCTGAACCCATTCTGCTTTTTCTCACTATGGATCGCCTCTGGCCCTGCTCTGCACCAGAGCAGACAGCTCCTCTGAAGGAAGCAGCTGAGCTGGTCTTGCAGCAGGATCCTGCAGCCTTCATGGCACCAGCAGCCTGGCTGACTGCTTCTGCCAGCCAAAACCTGGATGCTCCATCAGCCCCTGGACCAGCGCAGCCTAGCAAGGAGCAGACACCAAGCCTGGGAGCTGTGGTTGGAGAGGCTCTGCACAAGTCTCCAAGGGAAAATCGGCTCCTCCGATCTGATCCATCCCTTTGCCCCAAGGCAAGCTCCTCCATGGAGGAGCTGTAGGATGGACACTGGTGTGAAATCACCACTCCAGTTAGCTTGCTACCCTTCAGTCTTGACTACCAAAGGAAAAGATGTGCATTATCAGAACTCAGCACGTGTTTCTGGCTCTCAGGAGTTATTTCACACCCTGGGAAGGGAAGGGAGGAACACAGAATCCTCCCAGGGATGTGCAGATGCAGAGAGCTGCTCAGAGCAACCTTCTAGCCTATGTGCAGCATCGTGCTAAGAAGTTCCTAAACACACGAGGCCAGGGCATGTGTCAGCTCACCCTGTGGCTCCTTTCAAACCACCAGGCTTTTTCTCCCACCCAGCTTCCTTCCCCATTCCCTCAGATCTCAGTCCAGGGGAAGGAGGCGAGCAGGCAAAAGCACAACTGCAGAGGAGTTAAGTAGAACCTTTCTAAAAGTAGCATGAGCGTTTCCACAAAGCAGGATCTATTCTGCCTCAAGACCAGCACCTGTGGTCTGCGTCCCAGATTCTCCTGCCCCTCCTAGGACAGGATGTAAAGAACATCCAAGAGGCACCACCAACCTGAACTCGCTGGCTCGTTCCTGAATGAGAGGTGACATCCTGGCCTTTTCAGGCAAGCCCCAACCGCTCTGCAAAGACAGCAGAGGCTTAGCTGAGCTTTCCACGCAAGCAAGCTCTGCCTGTCCCCTCCAGGGGCACAAGCCAAGAACCAGGCTCGCTGCAAACAGCGGCTTTATTTCAAGGCAGGCAGATGCTCAGGGGATTGTCTAGACACGATTGCCATCTCATACGCCTGATTTCACATCTTTCCTCTTCGACTAGCTCTTCAGTAGCTTCATTTAATGATCCAACACGTTTCCACCCAAGCCCCAGGCTACAGGGAAATTTGCACAGGTGTGGCAGTGTTTCGTTACACAGCAAGATCCAACAGCTCCTGGCCACGCACCAGAGCTTCCCAGGGCTCCCGGAGAGCTCTGGGTGCTGCTGCTGTGTTACCTTTTGCTCGAGATGCTCAGCGTGCGGCTGACACGAACCTTGACACCTCTGGGCGCAGGCAGAGGTGCCAGCGCAGGTCCAAGGTACAGACAGATCCCTCAGTCATGGAGGAACTGAAGACAGAGTCCACCTCCCCTAATTGATTTGGCTTGTACTTGGCATCACATGGTCACTCTGGACATGAAAAAAATAAGTCCCTTAATTGTTTGATACAATTAACCACAGGATTGAAATAGGTTCCTTACCTTGAAGACAGGCTGCTAGAAATCATCCCTGTTCTTAAAGCAGCAACCTGAATGCAGCAAAGGCTTTGCCACATCTTCCCCATCAGAGGAGCAGAGAGGAGGAGGAGGTCTTGCTTTTTATTTAGTTTTTAATGATTATTTTTGCAATTTATTGGTCCTGGCTTCAGAGAAAAGCCGTCTCTCATCCCAGGCTCTGATGCTAACATGACCCCAGGTCTCTTGGACAGCAAGCACGGATGCTCACACTGGTTTGGATCAAAGCAAGAGAGGCAGCCACGTTCCACAGCCCCAGAGCTGTGGCCAGCGACCTTCCAACAAGGGCAAGTGAAATTAATTACTTGATTGCCGCCATCCTTTGGTGCTTCATGTGAAACAGCTCATAGGACCCATCCATTCAATGATTCTGCATTTCTCCCCCTTGCCAGTGCACCACAGATCATTTCAAAGTGATTTTGGCACTCCTGTGGAGATGCTTTTTGCTGAACCTGTTTCTCACCCTTGCAGAAGCAGCCCCGTGGAGGGGTGGGACGGGGTCCTCTCTGCACAACACACAGCAGATGGGGTCTGGCCGCGTGCAGCCCTTGTACCGGGACTGGAGCATTTCAGCAAAGCTCTTCGGTTGTGATTGTGAGTTGCAGGGATACTTCACAGCACGCTGAGGCCTGGGTTGAGTTTACCAGTAATTGGTTCAGCCCAGGGGAGCTGAACTGCATTAAAAGATCCCCTCTTGCGCTTCAGCTGCAGCTGGAGAACATCACTGCGTCTGAAAACAGGGAAATCCTCACCTTGCAGGGCTGTGGGATCCAGAGGCAGCCGCACCGGGTTCATTGTTCAGGCAGAGTCCATTAACTTGGAGAAAACTAGCCAAAGACTCAGCTTTCTCCTTTCACTTCTTCCACTCCCATGGAGCCATCCAAACCCACTGGTGTAACCCCAGAGCCAGAACATACTGGGAGGCTCCTGGGGCTTTGAGCAGAGCCACCAAAAGCTACGTTATACGTCTCAGCATTTGCAAACACTGCTTGCAACAGGGTACAAGGATGAAGACATCGTTGGCAGTGCTTTGCCTGGGCTTCCTTCCAGCAGCCCTCGCTGCGAGGAGGGGGTGGCCAACTCCCAGAGTGGGTCATGAAGTCATTGTCTCCTGACATGCCTTCTCCTCCCCAGCATCATCAGCTGGGGAAAGCAGGCACAGCAGCAGTCCCCTCCTGCAGGATTCACTTCCAAAGAATCATAGAATCACCAGGTTGGAAGAGACCCACCGGATCATCAAGTCCAACCATTCCCATCAATCGCTACACCACGTCCCTCAGCACCTTGTCCACCCGTCCCTTAAACACCTCCAGGGAAGGTGACTCAATCCCCTCCCTGGGCAGCCTCTGCCAGTGCCCAGTGACTCTTTCTGTGAAAAATTTTTTCCTAATGTCCAGCCTGAACCTCCCCTGGCAGAGCTTGAGGCCATTCGCTCTGGTCCTGTCCCAGCTCCCTCCTCTCCACAACCTCAGGTAGTTGTAGAGAGCAATGAGGTCTCCCCTCAGCCTCCTCTTTTCCAGGCTAAACACCCCCAGCTCTCTCAGCCGCTCCTCTTGTTCTCCAGCCCCTTCCCCAGCTTCGTTGCTCTTCTCTGGACTCGCTCCAGAGCCTCAACATCCTTCTCGTGGTGGATCAGCAAATGATGCCTCACTGCTCAGAGTTGGTCAGCACCTCAGGGAACATGTCTAGGGTGTGCCTGACACTTTTGCTCTAAGTAAGCTGCTGTGGAGAAGTAGCCCCACAGGGTTGATGTTTGGTGAGCTGGGTAACACTGGGGGAAAAGGCTCAGAAAACGTGGGAAGGAAACGACTCACTCAGCTCAATCCCTCTTGTTGAACATGGCTTGGGAGCACCCTCATGCTGCAGACAACCAGGAGTCCATGGGCTCAGCAAAGCCTCCATCTGCCCTGAGCTCAATGCCACAGTGGAGACCGGCGTGGTCCAGAGCATGTGGAGGCAGAAACCTTTATCTAAAGGAGAACAAAGTGGCATTAGTGATGAAGGTCTTTCAGAGGGTCTCTGATGGGAAAGGAAGGCATACGCCCTGCATTGCAGCTGGGTTTTAACTCCAGTCTCATTGACACCCAGCAAAACACCAAGGTAGAGAAAGCAAGGAGCCATCCTGGGGAATAAGGGACATCCAGGCTGCTGACCTGGCAGAGAGGGATCCTGCAGACCCAGAGAGAGCAGCTGGGAATAGCTCCCAGATGAACAGGAGTGGGGGCTGAGCTCCTGTGTTGGAAATATTTAAAGACTGGAAGTATTTTTTTTATATTTTTCTGGGCTGGCGTCTTCACCTCATCATCCACCCCAGCAGCACCCACCATGGTTTCACCCAAAAAGAGTCCCAGTATAGCTCCTCCTGCAGTGCTGGGGCTGCCTGCTGCCCTTCCAAAAGCTCCCATCCACTCAGGATGCCCTTCCCAACACACCCACAAGCACTCACCTTCTGCCCCAGTTTCCAAATCAAACCTTTTGATTTAAGGCAGGATGAATTATTTCAAGTGGTAGGAAGGGGAGGGGGAAATCACATGCAAAAAGTGGAATTTCTCTTCCTTTCTCCAGAAACTAGCATGAGCCACTTCTTTACTCTTCAAAGTTGTTAAGGGACTAAGCAGAAAATTAAATATTTACCCTTTTCACTACTTATCCCCCCATTTTCCTTTCATTTTTCCCCTGTGACAAAATAAAAAGAAAACGTTGAAAGCATTGGAAACCATTTACAAAAGAGAAGAAGCTTTCATTTCTCAACCACAGCACAAACAAGATCTGTAGTCTTTTTAGCACCTCCACTCTATGTTCTTACTCTTAGAATTTAGCAAGAAGAGGAAAATTCTTTAGAAAATTCAGGGAAAAAGCTGAGTTCCAGATATCCTGGCTCCTCATGCTCTAGAGAAGTTGCCAGAATTTACTGATACTTGAAGACTCTGTGCTAGCACTGGAACCGTATCAGTTGTGGAAATAGCCAAGAACTGGGTTTGATGGTGCTTATACCTTTTTATGTTCACTTTTATGTTCCAATATGAGCTGAAACGTATCCCTTGAGCTTCAAAGTGTTAGGACCACTAAATTGTTGAAGGGTTAAGAGGGGAAGACGTATGAGGAGCAGCTAAATTCACTTGGTCTGTTCAGCCTGGAGAAGAGGAGACTGAGGGGAGACCCATTGCAGTTTACTGATTCCTCACAAGAGGAGGAGGAGGAGCAGGCACTGATCTCTTCTCTCTGCTGACCCATGATGGGATCTGAGGGAATGGCAGGAGGTGCACCAAGGGAGGGTGAGGTTGGATGCTAAGAAAATGTTCTTCACTCAGAGGCTGGTGGAGCAGTGGAACATGAGCAATCACGGCACCAGGTCTGATGATATCCAAGAAGCATTTGGCCAACACCCTCAGACACACGGTGTGAATGTTGGGGGCATCCTGTGCAGGGGCAGGAGTTGGAATCGACCATCCTTGTGTGTCCCTTCCAACTCAGGACAAATTCTATGATTTAGCTGGAGAAGGGAAAGAGAGAAGCTAATGGAAGCAGTAATGTTTCACCAGGCTGAGAACAGCAGCGAAGCCACGTGATCAGCCACATAACTGGAGTTTGTTCATGCAACTTCCAACCAAACAAAGAGAAAGCACAAGTTCAGAATAAGCTTCCCCTGAGAAACTTTCCATCGTGACAGTGTCTGAGACAATCATGGATCTCTTTGCGGATGCTGTGCCAGCAAGGGAGGATGCGCTGACGACTGATGGGATCTGTTCCGACTGCTGATGGTCAGCTGCCCTCGGTTTATTCGGATAGCTAGGGGACATCAGCTTGGGAACGAGGTCTCCTTGCATGCCCTGAACCTACAGAGACAAAACTCATAATGTCAAAGTTGTGTGTAGCTAAACATGCTTCAGAGGTGCTCTTTAAGGAGCCTCCGAGCTCTTGCAAATCAAGTGCACCTAAACACTGAACGGATTTCAACCTAATTCCAGAGGTAACACCACCTACTCACATGCCAAAGCAGGGAGCAGACGGCTTGCTAATTAACATGTCTCCTTCATGAATATTACACTTCCTTAGGAGGAATTTGATGCTTGAGCACAAGACTGCTAAAAGTGAGCCAAGAGGAGGCTTCGAAGCTGCTGAGATCCCTCCGGCAGCCTGGTGCTAAAGCTGGTCGCCGGTTTTCACACCCACCAGGTGATTTGGTGGGTGCTACCCAGGTGACACCTCCAAAAGACACACACAGAAGCATCAGGGGGGATGCAGGAGCAGTGGTAGCAGGGACGGAGTGGGAAACAGGGTGGTTTTGGTCCTGAACCCTCCTGACATTTGACGGTACCCAAGGCCTGACCTTTTTTAGCCCATACCCAAACCTTTCCCAGCTTCCTTGAGCTGCAACACCCCCCTGGGACTTGCCCTAATTTCTGCCGCAAGCAGCCACCTCGGGTGGTTCCCAGCAGTCCAGTCCACCGGCAGTAATTACATGGCCCAGGGAAAAGTTAGCACAGCCACAAACTTTGCGCTGGGAAGAGCCGGCTTTGCCAGCCCCATCGGAGCCAGGCAGGCGGGTTTCCCTCAGCTGGGGCTCCCAGAGCTCTCCCATGATGAGATGTTACCTCAGATTCTATTTGTTTCCACTGGCAGCCTCTTTTGATGTTACTCCACGAGACTGAGCCAGGGGAGACCAAGAAACCTCACTGAGGTGCATCTGGTGTTCTCAGAAAGCAGTGAGTTCCCTCAGTGTCCTCCCCACCACAGCATCCCTACTCCCACTTCAACACAGCTCAGATGCCCGGTCCTCCAAAACCCATGTAGTGCCTAAATCTCACTGGTCTTGTGTATGATGGGTTAGATATCTAAGTAGAAATTGTGCTCCTAACCCTCACCCCCTAGGAATCTCCCTTCACTAGTTGTAGTTGAACTGGATGAGGAAAGCCAGGTCTGACCACATTAAAAGGGTTCCTGCTCTTAACCAAAGTGCTTGAAGTGCCACGCTAGGGCCAAAGGACTCATGGTTCTGGATGCCTGTAAACTCAACCACCGTGCTGACAGCACTGGAGAGCAACCACCAACAATCCCACCTACATCCAACAGTCCCATCATGGCTTCATTTGGAAGAAGCTTCCAGAGATACCAGACGGACACCCATGGACAACAACACGTGTTCCAGAAGAGGAGATAATGTGAGGATGTTGCCAAGGAATCTGCCGAGCCATGTAACCCCCAGTGGTGGCTGCAGCCCCTGCCCTAGGTGTAGAGCACATGCTACGGGCTTCATGGCTCACACCTCACCCCGTGGGAGGTTAGCAGGTGTGCTGAAGGGGGAACGGGGACCATGCGAGTCCTTTGGCCCAAGGATCCTTCGGTCACACACCACGAGAGAGGGTGGCACCCTGGCTACCCCAGCAGAGAGACAACAGAAGAGCAGGATGGACCAGGGTTTCATAACAGATGAACCTCTCCATTTTCCTCCCAGGTCCACTCAAAGATGCTGGTAACCCTGCGGAGAGCTAGCAGGACAGCTCTGTCCTCCAGACACAGCAAGAGGACAAGCACAGTCTCATCTTCATCACTGGCCAAACCAAAACACGCCTGGCTCTTGCTCTTAGGAGATCAAATTCAAGGGCCCCGTGTGAGCTCTCCCCACAGCATTTGGCCTGTGACAAAGAGCCACCCCAGCAGCACGCTCCAAGCTGCAACTGGATCCCACAGCAACCTTTAAAGCCACTCCTAAGAAAATACACATTATTGTGTATTTGTGGGACAGGTGGAGACTTCAGCGACCTGCTCCATAGCCCATTCTGGACAATCACCCTTTAAATAGAGCTCCTACTACAATCGTGCACAGAATCTGCTTGTCAGAGCAAAAAAACATCCCAGAAAACTCATTCAATCTTTGTTAGCGTTTCTAGCACTGTACCAACGGCCTCCCTAACCACGGGGATGTCTGCCTTTCCCCAGCCAAAACCTTCCTCTGCAAGTCCCTTGAGCTTTTACCTCAGAAAACTCCTTTCCTGCCTGCACACACAGGGAAGCAGTTGTAATCTGACTTTATTACAGCTGCGCACATGCCGTTGCCATGGAAATAGCTGTGATGCTACCAGAGCCAACCGCGGCGCAGGTGGGGACCACGGCCGGGCTCCCCAAGGCAGTGCTGCTGAAGAAGCCCCCTCAGCCAAGATGCTACCAAAAAAAAAAAAACCAAAAGCAACAGTAAAACCATCTCAGACCAGAGACGGGGATTTCGTGGCTGCTCGAGTCCTTGAGACTACTTGACATTTACCTTGGTAGCGATACAGCTCTTGCTACGTCATCGTCAATACACCTGCTTAATTGGCTCTACTGAAAAGTTATTAATAACTCTTACATGAGCTAAGGGACAAACATCCTCCACTGTTTCTTGTTCTTCAGATTGCTGTTCTCAAGGAATTGGTCACTTCAATGGCCAGTCAGGTCAGCCTCGCGAGTGCTGAGAAGGTCATAGAGAAAATTCCTTGCCAGTGAAGAGCAGGACATCTCCCAGCCCAACACATCGTCCCTCTCAGTCTTGAACCTGTAAAGTAAAAGAGTAGAAAGAAATGGAAAGTTTTCACTGTCCTTATGGTCTTAGTGGAGCAGGCACTGCCTGGATCCGCAGGGCGTAGGGCAACTCCTCAAGAAGGAACAG
The DNA here is from genome assembly GCA_033459285.1 of Clamator glandarius. Taxonomy (NCBI): domain Eukaryota; kingdom Metazoa; phylum Chordata; class Aves; order Cuculiformes; family Cuculidae; genus Clamator; species Clamator glandarius. The sequence goes on from JAUNZM010000044.1 coordinate 2,027,258, forward strand.
CAATCTTGGAGACAGGGGTTTTCTGCAGAGCCTGAAGGACAACCTTAAATTGGAATAAAAAATGAGGCTATAAATTCCCACAGAAGAAGCCACCCTTTGAAGCGTGGCAGATGGAAACTATCTATGCTGGAGAAACAGAGTTTAAACCATGGTTTGCCTGCCAGGGAAGGACAGGTCTACACATGCTTCTAATTCTTTTAACCTCATGGCATCCCTCTCAGCTGCTGCTGCAAACGAGAGATGCTCCCGGTCGGATCCACACTCAACTCCTCCTTCAGGCCTGTGCTCAAGCCCCACGCTGGGCAGCTCAAATCCACGGCTTGAGCGATGGTGAAAGGGACTGTGCACAATCCCACCCCAACCTGCTCTAGAATGGCTGCTCTGGAGCTGAACGGTGGCTTTGTAAGCACAGAAAGGTGCAAAGACAAAGCCCTGTGAGTTTAAGAGTTACCAAGGTGTCACACAGATGGGGCTCTGTTGTATCCAAAGGAGGTTGTGAAGGAAAGCAGGACAAGAACTTCGATTTACTGAAAACAGAGAGGAAAAAGCTTCAGCTGTCACATGTGGGACTTGAGGAAGGGAAAATAAGGCAGAGGGAAGGAAAGAAGGAAGGGTAGAAGGAAGGAAGGGTAGAAGGAAGGAAGAAAAGGTAGAAGGAAGGAAGAAAAGGTAGAAGGAAGGGTAGAAGGAAGGGTAGAAGGAAGGGTAGAAGGAAGGGTAGAAGGAAGGGTAGAAGGAAGGGTAGAAGGAAGGGTAGAAGGAAGGGTAGAAGGAAGGGTAGAAGGAAGGAAAGGCATCACAGCACCAACCTGCCCACTGATGTCCAACAGCTCCATCGCCGCAGGGTGTGTGGGGAGTGTCGGCGCTCCAAGCCCCTCACCACTGAGCAGCAAATGCCTGGAGATGCACCTGGCGCCACATCACCAGCGTTCCCCTCTTCATCTGGGCTGGAATGCTTTTAGCATCCTCCCATCCTGGAGCCAGCGTGAGTTATCTCCCCGGCTGGTGTTTGGCAGGTAGATCCCACATCAAGCGCCTGCCTCCCCGCTGCACCTCGGCGCTTGGGCTCCCAGACCGCACGGCTGAGCATCCCCACTCGCAATTACAGATCTTCCCGCGCCTTTGGTCCTTTCATCATCCCAGACGTGCAACACCAAGCAAACCTGGCAAGCGCTTCTCATTTACCTTCAGAAGAGTTGAAAGAACCTGGCCAATATTTATAGCAGCAAACCAAGCTCGTAGCGCACCGGCTGCTTTGAGAAAAAACAGCTGAGGCTTTTCCGAACCCAAGATTATTTATTATTCATCAAATCGGATTCCACCTCCCTCCTTCAATTTTATGTTTTGTTTTTCCTAAAATAAGGAGTAAAAAGGAGGAGACAGAAAGGGAAAACTGGAGAAAATGGAAAGAAGGATAACAAAAAAAGTAGTTTCATAAAAACCACAGAATTTTCAGCTCACAAAATTTACCCTCACAGGAACCTGCAGAGGAGAGACATCAACGTAAGGCACAACGCACAATTTTTATAGACTGTTCCTTCCAAACTACTCAACACAACAAGAATGCAATTTACATCACTACCTCCACCAGAACCAAAGCTATACAGCTGATAGAAAATCAGCATCGCAAACAGGCTGAGGACCTGAGTCCTACTGAAAATCAGGAGGATCCCTCTGGAAAGGCTGGAGTGGGGAAGGAGGTGCAGGAACAGGCGCTCAGCTGATCACAGAATGGTTTGGATTGGAAGGGACCTCAAAGCCCATCCAATTCCAAACTCCTTCCATGGGCAGGGACACCTCCCACTGGACCAGGTGGCTCCAGGCCCCATCCAACCTGGCCTTGGACACCTCCCTACACTCCCTGATCAAGAGCCTCTCACCAGCTTTCCCGAAGCCCTTTTCAGTACTGGAAGCTGCTCTAAGGTCTCTCCTGCTCATCTAAAGGGTGAACGAGCCCAATTCTCTCAGCCTGTCCTCATATGGGAGATGCTCCAGCCCTCGCATCATCTTCATGGCCTCCTCTGGACTCGCTCTAACAGATCTATGTCCTTCCAAGGCTCCTGCTTGCAGGAACTTGCTCCTCCTTCAGCTACCCCAAGCATGCCTGACAAAGCCTTTTGACCACAGGGCCGTGAGAAAAGGATGGGATCTGCAAGTGAATTACCACGTCTGTTTTCTCCAGGGCTTGTCCAGGAGTGAGTCACGTCAAGAGGAGGCTTTGAGCACCGTCTGGACCTGGGCAGATAAAAGCAACATTATTTGTGTGCGTTTGCTTGAATTAGCCAGAGAGAAAAGTGCACGATGCATCGATCCTGCAAAATAAACGCTGCACTGTAGAGGCTTATCTGGGAGAGATTTCCTGGGAAATGCTCTCCTTCATTTATCATCTGTCCAGGAAGGAGAAAGCACAAAGCGAGAACCAGCCATGCCCAGAGCAGAGGTACCAAATCACAGGACACCCTGTGCCCACTCAGACCCCACAGTGGCGGCTGGGGCTGTTCCTGAGGAGGCAGAACTGATCCAACACCAAGCAGGGCTGGGAACAGAAAGACGGGATCAGTTCTTGCTGGGATTGCTTCTCCTGGATCTTCACCCTTTCCCTCAGAGACAGCTGGTGCCAAAGTCTCAGCAGTGGAAGAGCAAGAGATGATCCTCTCTCCAGCACCAAAAACAAGGCAAAACTGACTAGAATTCTCATTTTACATCTCCCTGTGCCACATATCAGGCTGCCTTTCCCATCTCTATGAGCCCGCAACGGGCGCATGGTCCTCCCTGCACTATGCTACGGGGTCAATCTGAGAATTACCCACAAATGCACAAGGGCACATTCCTACAGGAAGGGAGAAAAGACCAGAGGAGGAAAATGAATGAAAAATGAGTTCACAAGAAGGGAACTGCCCCAGGGATCAAATGCACCATGAAAAATCAACCCTGGGATACTGATATGTTGGTAGGAAGAAAGCTACAGAGCAGGCTCAGGGTGAATACTGGGGAGAGGGAGAGACCTGCACCTGCAGAGGGGACCATGAGTGCAACGAGAAGAACCAGGCTGAGGAAGACATCAGGAAAGGCAAGAGACACTTCTTCAGCAAGAAACAGATGGTCCAAACTGACAGGCAGGTCCTTGCATGTCACGTCAGGCAACGTCGGTAAACGTTCACTGCTGACATCTCACACCTACACAAGGTGACCTCTCAACAGCCAGGAGGTGACACAACATCCTTGCTGCACCTGTTCCCAGTGCCAGGTCCTCCAGCCTAGATCTCTGGAATTAAGACTCCACGTCTATTCCTTGGCGAGTCTAAACAGAGTGTCTGTTTGTGATGGGAAGGCAATTCAGTTCAAGAGGTCTGTGGCTCTGAACAGCTGCCCTGCCTGAGACATCTCTGCTCTGGAGATCTCCAATTTATCTGGTCACTTTTCCCTTGCTGTTCAGTCCAGGAAAAGAAGTAGAAAGAATTTTCCAGGAATAGGAAAGCCCATGCCTGGATTCCCTTTGATTTCCTCAGCACCCGAGAGGCAGAGCAGCCTTCCAATGCTTCTTGTGGTGAAGGGCCACGTCACTTGGAAGGGGACACGACTAACATTGAGCCATTTCACCATCTAAGCCCCATGCAGAAGCGTGCAGATGGCGTTACTCAAGCAGGTAACGTCACAGCGACGGCTTTGCCAAGCCAGAGTGCATGGTTTAGAGACCCTTTTCCTTCCTGACATTTGCTAAATTACCTCTGATGTTTAAAGCCTCGATCATTCAAGATTTTATCCTCTCCCACCCCCATGAGCTTCGGCGCAGTACAAACCGAGCAGCTTCCTGCTTGACTTCAAAATACTGGGGGAAAAAAAAAACAACATAGGATTTAAGAACTGGTCAAAATGGATTCAGATCTTGCCAGAAACAAAAGGGACTTGCACCTGGATGCAACCCAAGGGCGAGCTCGGAGCGCAGTGGGCGCAGCAATGACCCCAGCGCTGCCCTGGCCAAAGCCAGGCTGAATCTGTAATGGTTTCAGGGGTGAAGAAAGTGATGCTTTTCTGCAAATTTGCTGTTCGCCAAAGCCTTTTGCCCATCTTCAACCACATTTGGCATTTCGGAAGGCTAAGAACAATTAAGGAAACAGAAAGCGAGTTCAAAAAAGACAATGAAAGGAGAGTTGCAACAACAAAGGGCAGATACGCAAGCACGCTGCTTGACTTTATCATCTGCCTTTGATTTGCTGTTTGTTGTCTTGGAGATGGTTTAGTGAACTAATTCTTCCCCCATGGCTGGGGGACAGACACACCAGCCTCAAGGGCTTCCTTCTAGCTGCACTACCCCACGCAGCAACAGAGCTGAGTTTGCCTGTTGGCAGGTCAACCTCACAGGTGGAGGGAAAGCCTTGAGCTCGTCCAGTTTTTGCAGACACTCCATTAGAAGCACCTCTGAAATCTTTCTGTTCCTCAGTGGCCAGCCTGAGCAGCAGGAGCCTTGCCTCCTGGCTCCTTCTCCTGCCTATTGCACCAGCCTCTCCTCGTGCCCCTAACCACCCTGAGAAGTGGTGAAAGTGCAGGTGTCATCCCAAACGTCTCAGAGAAGGAAGGAACCTCACCGCCCGAGCAATCTGCTTTGTGCAATGTGGGTGGAACGCGACCAGCCGGGGCAGATCCCATGCAGCACAGGCTTATTTCATCAGCACAAACCCTATGGGTCAAGTTTGAGAGGTGATTTCCCATTGCACTATATCGGGAACAGACCACGCAGCAGCTCTTGTTAGGCAAGGGGAGGTGTTGTTACTCTTCCACCAGAGAAAACAAGTCACTGAGCAACATGGCACTGACTGCCCTCTAAAACGAAGATGGAGCAGCCCCATGGATGGCTGCAAAGTCCCCCAGAGCAAATCAAGCCTGCTAAATGCCACCAACACAGCCCCACTTAAAGGTATCTAAAGAATTTTCAGCATCCGCCACAGCCTGGATCTCGCTTCCCCTCTCCCACTTGTGCTGCCAAAGTTGCAAGACCCATCCCACGGCCCATCCTTATCCCTGTCTCTGCGCTTCATTGTGTGACCTGGAGGGATTCAGGCAAGAATTTCTGCTTTGCCCCCATCACCTGGGCTGCCGTGGAGGCATTTTCTTGGACAAACCACCTCTTTGTGCTCAGGTGAGCTCCTCTCCCCCCTGTCTGGTGAAGACCCTTGGCTGGTGGGAAGGCCGTGCTAGAACGTAGATCTTTGCATTCTCCTCCAGCACACCTGGCTCCAGACGCTTTGCAGCTAATGTTCCTTATTAAGATCAATTGATTTCATAAATAATAGAGTAAAGGAAAGACAAACATCACACAAATACACAGGTCAAATAGTCTCTCCCTTAGGAAACAAACCAGAACTATGAAAAAAATAACTCAGCAGGCATGCATTGATCTTTAAGCAGAAGATCAAGGGGCACTGAAGTTATTTGTCAATCAACCACACATAGGGACAAGCCAAATTCAAACAGGTCACCTCAAGGGTCTTGCTCCACAAACCTGTGGGTTCAAAGCCGGCTCTTCTTACTCCTGAATTTGTGGAACCACCTGTAGCGTTTTGCCACATCATCATACTGAAGACCAAGCCCTTGAGGAAGAGGACGGCTCCAAGGCAAGGCTCTCAGGTCACTCCTCGACATCACAGGTGCCTGGGTTTGGTCTCTGCTGCTGGGGCATCATCTTGAGATGATGAGGACCACCAGCTCTCAGTTGTGACGTGTCACACTCTTAATGTGTGAAAACAGAGTACTTGGCAGCTTCTGCAAGAGCAGAGCTACCTCTGTCTTGGCTGGACCAGGCTGCTCCAAGGCCCATCCAACCTGGCCTTGAACACCTCCAGGGATGGGGCAGCCATGACTTCCCTTGGCAACACGGGCCAGGGCCTCCCCACCCTCAGCGTGAAGAATTTCTTCCTGACGTCTAACCTGAATCTCTCCCCTTCCTATTTAGAGCCATTCCCTCTCCTCGCGTCACTACAGGCCCTCATAAAGAGCCCCTCGCCAGCTTTCTGGGTGGCCTCCTTCAGGTACTAGGAGGCCACTCTAAGGTCTCCTGGAATCTCCTCTTCTCCAGGCAGAAGAGGGAAATGAGGCAAGGAGCCACATCCAGGCAGTTACTTCACTTAACCCTTTCAGACACCAGCTGAAAGAGCAGCTACCACCAACAGCACACGCTCCGTGCAGCCACAAGCTGTTGGAATAATCAAGATCAGCCTTTGTCACACAGACATTTGCAGAAAAGTCATTGTGCCATGCAGAACATCACCATATCCTCAGCTTGACCCATGTCCAGAAGGTGACAGCGAGTTATGAGCTGCATGGAAGATGCCTGCAGGGAGCAGAAACAGCAAAGGAGAAGCAAAGAGACAGGTTTTTGGCCCTGGGTCACAGTGCTGATTCAGCCTAACTGTTTTGTGACAACAAAATGGTTTATTTCCAACAGCATTGCATTATCAGCAAGGACCAGAAGGTTGGAGTGAGCACAAAGAAATCTGAGGATGGTCACTAGGGAAAGACTTCCTTGCAGGTGGCAGATTCATGGCCCCAAGTAGTGGTCACCCGGCCTGTCTCAGCTGCAGCTACGCCGCCGAGTTACCTCTGCCAGAACATCCCCAGGGCTTTCCTGATGCTCATCCCCCAGCAGAAACCACCCCAGAGCACCCTCTCCCAGCATGCCGATATGAGCACGTACTCGTGATGTCTGCTCAGAAGTGATACCAGTTAACTTCAAGCTCCACCTGAAGCGCCAGGTGAAGGCTACCTCTGGGGCCAAGTAGCAGAAAGGTGCTCCGCACACACCCTCCAGCAGCACCAGCCGCTGTGCTCCAAGGAGACAGGGAGGAAGCAAAGGATGCTAGAGACCTGTGCTCTGGAAGCAAGCCCACTTCTCTCTTCCCTGACACACTACGTTCAAATATTTAATGAGCTCTTCATCCACAGAAACTATCATCACAGAAGAGGAAGCAATTTATATCATCGCCCCTGACAAGAAGAACAAGACTGTTTGCCTGCAACAGCAGTTCTGTTACAGAGCTGGAAACAGATCCCAGCTTTCTTGGAGATGCACATAAAGCTTACTACAACCTAAATCCTGGTTAAATATGCGGATAAGCATCAACAAGAGCATCTTCTTTCCCGTTACACTTCCTTCCCAAAACTACAGCTGATCAGGTCATGCCAGTCGAGCAGCACTTGGACATCAATCATTTCTAAAAACAAGAGGAGAGATGCTGAGCCCTGCTCTCACGTCACAAGTCTTTGCAAAACGATTCGCTTCCCTCCCCTCCTACTCACTTGTGTTTCAAAAAGCATTTTGTTCAAAAGCAGATCATTAAAGACGTTATGCAATAAGCGATCTGCACCACGAGCCCAGCTACTTAAATCGTAGTTAGGTTTAATTTTGTAGTTAGGTCCAGACACGACCCTGCAGGCAGAGGATGCTCCTGACCATCTCCTTTCCTGGCCAGAAGAGTCAATACCACAACGCTCTGATGGTTTTGCCTATTCAGTTATGAGCTCAGCTGTGGTATCCATCCAGTTCCCAGCTCCCAGACAGGAAGGAAAGTGGGCACTGCTTGAAGATTCTTACTTTTTCAGAGATCACGGTTATGTTTAACATGCTCCATACCCATAGCAGCCAAAAAGCCATTTGCAGCAGCGCCGGGCTCCCCAGGGGCCAATCGCCGCACAAAGAACTGTTGCTATAAGTTTAGTGAGGTCATACCTCTGGCAAATGTAACAGCAACAAATTAAACTACTTTAAGAACCTGGCTTTAAGCCTGCCTTGGAGATCCAAAACAAAATCCTTAACTCTTTGTAGCCTCCTCACGTGCACCGTTCACCACAAGAGGTTTTCAAGGGAGGGTGCAGCCTCACGCTACATAGAAGCGACATCAGCCCAAGCACAACTCAGCTGTTCCACTGCTCCCCAAATTAACAGCTTCACAAATCAGTCACTGCAGATGTTCCAAGGCTGAAAAGACTGTGAATACAAAAGGAAAAGGGGATTTAACTCACTCCAGAGGCTACTCTCATCTCGATGCTCTAAAAACCACGGTGCTTAGAGGGCAGAGTTAAGAACGGAGCCTAGGGACAAGCAGTAGGATCTGGCCCCCCCAGATGTGTTTTTTAGTTTATTGCTCAATGTTCAAGCACGAGGATTATAATTTAAATCTTGCATTTTCCACACCTTCTGGCTCTCAAGCAACAGTCACCCTTCAGAAGTGCTAGTACGTTCCAAGTCCCAATATCTCCGATATCCTCCTCCAGGTAAGAGGTTGAAAAGAGGGGAAATGAAGCTAGCAAACTGCTGAAATTTGGGATGAGAATTGGATGAAGATATTGTCGGAAGAAATTCCCTTCAGATTCCCTTTCTGTACAGACGTTGTTAGATCCGCTCTCCTCCTACCTCCCCACTCCCACCCACCCCAGGTAACCTCCAAAATGCGCTGTATCGATCAAACAAGCGCTTTTAGAAGCTGAGTCCAGGAAAGCAACTTCCCCTACATCCCACCAGCCTGCCCTTCAGCACCTCAGCATCTCATCTGTTTTAGAAGCACAATTTAGCCTTTTAAATGGATTCAATCAGAACATCTGAAAAATGTCTACATCAAATGGGCCCAAAGTAATTTGTACAGCCTTTCTCCCTAAAATACTATATACAAATGGCTCCTGTGGTCTCCAAGACATTACAAACTACACATTAAAAGGAAGCAAAGGCTATTTTTAAAGCAAAGCTTAAAAACTGATTGATGTTGGAATAGTTTAAATTTTTTTTTCTCCCCTTCCACACCCCCATGCCAAAGTCCAGTCCACAACATTAAGGATCAAATTGATAAATTAGGCTTTTGCAACTCATTTTTGTCATCACTTCAGTGGCAGCAGGTCAGAGCAGGTACAGCAAATTGGCCACACGTACCTCCAAGTCCCTTCCTCCTCACCCGCCCGCATCACAATATCAACTCATTTCAATGAAATTTTATGTCAGTCTCTCAGCAGAAACCACTGAAAGCTTCCAGCAAAACCACAGAAGAAATCACTGAATTGATTCCATTAAGTGTAATCGAAGAGAAAATAATGATTTATCAGACTCGGAGCTTAGAAACAGAAAATAAACAGCCTGTGGCAGAGCAGAGAGAAATTCAGATTTATAATCAACCCAACGAGCATGGAAATGAGAAAGCTCTCAGCCTCCAGCAAATGAAAGAGTGAAATACTGTGATAATGCCAATGAGGATTTGTAGATAGTACCAGCAGGGAAGGAGACCAGAAGCTTCCTGGTGATGACAGGCAAACAGCTTCATCCAGATGAGAACTATGAACACTACTGAGATGTTGTACCTGCAGACAGAGCCCGCAACGGGAATGAGTGCAAAAAACAACCCCAAACCAAACCCCCACAGGCTGGCTTTACAATCGACCAAGCCCCATGTGAAATAAGGATGCCAGGCAGCGCTCAGGCAAGCGTCCAGAATGCTCGCAGCACGTCTGGACACGGGGGCCTTGGAAGCTCCACGAGGCTGGCAGGTGGTGGCAGCAGGAGGGATCAGCAAGGGGCAGAGGCAGCCCCCCTCTTTGAAGGTATCAGAGACAGCAGGGAGGAGGGTTTCATTAACGCCGAGGTGCTCAAGTTCCCACAGCTCATTTGTCCAGGAATGTGGGTAATAGTTTACTGCAGGAAAGGAGAGCTCCAATGAGTGTTAGCAGAAGAGGTGCTGGAGAACAGGATCTCCCAGAAGTCCAAATTCTTGTGCAACTACATATTGAACACCTGCCAAAGCCCTGAAAAAGTCAGGAGGGGCAATGAGGGGAGCAGGGTGAGAGCGTAGGTGTGAGCGATGAGCTATTAGACTGTGAAAACATCTGCGAAATGACCAAAAATTAAAGGCAGTCTGGTGCAAGGAGAGGGAAATTCCACAGTAGAGCAAATGTTCTGCTATTTGGTTGTCTTCCCTCTCCCTCTACCCTGCCTTTTAATTTAAAAAGCAGATGAAAACAAAGCAAAATCTGCTTGGAATCCACCCTGCATGAGACCTGCCAAGGCCTCTTTTCAAGCCTCAAGCAATTGTTTTTTCATGAATTGCACAGGGGAGCAGGTTAAATGGCTTTAAACAGGAATAGATTTAGACAAGAAACTCTTCACAGTGAGGGTGCTGGGACACTAGCTCAGGTTGCCCAGAGAAGTCGTGGCTGCCCCACGCCTGGAGGTGTTCAAGGCCAGGCTGGATGGGGCCTTGAACAACCTGATCCAGTGGGAGGTGTCCCTGTCCATGACAGGGGGGTGGAACTCAATGGGGTTAAAGGTTTCTTCCAACCCAAACCACTCTATGATTCTAAATCCCACCACTAGATTCAATCACCTCTGCACAAACATCATCCATTGCATGAACTGCTCTTTGTCAGGTTTGCCAGGAACCATGGGGGGCTCAGGCGAGCCAGACAGTTCTACAAGTGCTGGTTGTGCCAAGACCTCACCTGCTCCCTATAGCTCAATAACAAAGCCGAACTCTCACTGCCCCAAATACCCTGGGAGATCTTTGCTCGTCACCTATAGCCACCACACTCCTCAGCAACAAACCTAATGCAGCCCATGCCAGACATGCAGCAACTCCAAGATGCTTAAATGTTTTAAAACTAACACATCAGCACCAAAGGCAGGAGAGATGAAACCTTCCTAGTTAGTACTCTGATCACACACCGGCTGCTTTATCTCTGGAAAACACTTCACAATCATTACCCATGCTTATGATTAAAATATTCCTTTTATTTTAGTACAGTAACAAAGCTTATTTACACATAAAATAACTGTACACTCCAATTGAAAAATAGGTTGTGCTCTAAATTGTTAAAGCAAGTCACACACAGTCTGTTCGGAACACAAACAACCTCAAACCTCCCAACGCCTTCAGCTCCTGTCTTCTTTCAGGAACTCAGCTCATTTTATTCTGAATGATTTTCTGCTGATTCTCAAGACATTCCTTCAGCTTGTCTTCAGTGAGCGTCAGCCTCTGCTCCAGGATGGAAACAGTCTGCAAAACAAAACGAAGGCTGCAGTTGAGCTACTCGCAAAGGCAAACTACGCACTGTACTCTCAGCAGGTAATAAGATGCTAAATTCACAGGAGTATTTTGAAGTATTTCAGGGCTTTAACTCCAGTATCAGCATTTTAGCAGGCTAGAGTCCCACATGACTTCAAAGAGGAGGAACAGAGGCTGGCAAGCATGAAGCTCTCCTGCAGACAACACCAAGCACCCACTGTGGCACTCGGCGCTTTCAAACTGTGTTTCCTTTCACAGACAGGTTCTGTCCTTACTGTTCACGAGCCACCAGACACTGGTGAGAGCCACCAGAGACGCTTCTGCTAACGAGACTGAGGTTTTGAACAGTTTTGCCCAGCGTCAGCTTGGATTTTGCTCCTCTGCTTCTGACTCTCCCCTGGATGCTGTCAGTTTGCTGCAATTAAAACACACAACTTGCTGGATAAGCACAATGACAAGCAAGAAAACCCAACCAGCATACAGCAGTGCAACAGGCATTGGAGAGGAACTGAAACCCAAAGTGCCATATCTACCTCAACATAATGCCTACATATTTTTGTGTAATCCAGTTATCCCAAAGGACTGTTTTATCTTCCTCCTCGAGCTGAAGTCATCATGTACAGGATGCACAGGAAGAACATTTTAACCACGTGGCAATAAAAGCTTCTGCTGAAAACCTTTTATTGATTACTCCAAGGTAATCAAGGGACCTCACTCCACAGAACTGCTTTCAGCTTCCAAAGACACCGGAACGGTTGATAATAGGCGGTGATGATTTAATGCTTTAATATCCATAAACTTATCAGCAACAATCAATAGCTTCACATTTTGAGCATTTTTACTGCATAAATAACATCCTCTGTTAAAAACAAAGGATGTTCGGAACCTTGGACCTCAATAAAGTAATTCAAATAAACTTGGACAACCGCTGTTTGTATAGAAGTTATAGATAGAAAGCCTTTTAATAGCGCATTTCGTAAGCACATCTTTAAGTGCCTGACAAAAGAAAGCAGGTCTCATTATCCCCATTTCACAGCTGGGGAAACGAAAGCACAAAGAGAGGAAATAGCTTGGCTAAGGCCACTTGAGAGTAGGAAAAGTCTCCTGTAAAATGATGTAGGGAATGAGAAGAATGGCAGGGGGAAGAGAAAACAGACCTAGGAAAAACAACACAAAGCACTATGGCAAAGCCACCTTGCAAGATCGCATATCGACAAAGTCAAAGGGTTTTGTTCATAGCATTTACCATAAAGCGCCTTTTTTTCCTCCTCAAACATGGTTCAAAGTTTATTTCTACTGCACACAAAGCTTATTCCTTTGCTGACCTGCGACAACGTGGAAGAGCCAACTCCTGCTGCCTAACGCAGCAAGGCTGCAGCTGCAGAAAGCTTCACCTGAAAGAAACAACTCTGCATCAAATATTCCTGTGGGTTACAGCACTACCTTCACTTAAATTTTTCCCTCCTCTATTATCACCTCTTCGAGGCACAAGAACTGCAGTACACACAACCAGGAGAAAAGTTGTAGAGCCAGCAGGTAACATCCTAGGTGCCACAAGGCCAACAGGAGCCCTCCCATCTATTCAAAGGAAAGTGGATTTCATCTTTTTCATAGCCAGCCACGCTGTTGCCTAGGGCAGCAGCAAAGCTACTGCAGGCTGAATGCCCACCAGGGGTTTAGAGCATAGATCTTACCCTGCAAGCAAACAGACAGGATGAAAAGCAGTAGGGATCCTGCCTTCCCTATTTAGAAAAGGATAACGACTAACTCCAGACTGAGTTAGAACAGAAAAGGGTGAATTGCATCAGATTTCCTTTAGAAAGATAATCAAGTGCATTAATGTTCTGGTCACACTGCCCTGCTAGAAGCAAAGCCCCAGATTACCTGCGGTTCCTATATCCCATGATTTATTGCCATCACGGTCCTGCCAATACGAGTTAAGTGCTGCTACACGCGGCACCGTGAGACTAAGGGCAAGTAAAGCAGGTTGGAGTACACGTTGGACTTGTCAAAAAGCTGTAAGGAAAATGTTTATTGGAATGGAAATTGCGTGTAAGTATAAGCAGAAAACTTGTAGCGAGTGGTTTTTGGAAACTAGAATTGGGAAAATATCAGTCAGAAATGAAATCCAGGAAGTCCAAAGCAGGAACCATGACTACAGCCCATTTAGACTTCAATATATGATGCCCAAAATACACACGGCATCTGACAGCCTAGGGAGCTCACGGAAGCACAGATACTGCCCAGCTGCTATTAGTGCTGTATCATAACTTACACAGGAGAGAAAAAGCTCCTTTATTCACAGCTGACAGAACTTTGCAGTATTTCCATGCCGCTATTTTTAAAGCAACATGTTGGTAGGCAAATTAAACTGCACCTATCCAACTCCTGCATGGTTTTGCTATTGCTTTTAAGAAGATAACAAAGCAACAATAAAACCAAGGAGGAAAACACTGTGAGCCAGACAAACTGAGGATTTGCTGGAGCCAGAGTCACACTCGAGCAAGGTCTCTGGGGCAGGATCTGCGCTTCCCATTGTGTCAGGAGGACAGTACATGTCCCCATTACACACTAGGAAGCAAATGCTGGATAGTTTATTAAAGTCCTGGCTCAAACTGTCAGAAGGATGGCAGCTTAGGCATAAATATGAAGAAAGATCAACCTATTTATTTTGTTTTAATGAATATTTCTGATGTTACAGTACTGACTGAGCATTACTATGGACACCAGAACAGAATATGGAATTCTTCACACAAAAGAAAAGCCTAAATCACTTCTACCAACACCTCCTGCAACATTTGTCTTCATTCATCTTCACAGGCTTAGTCTACAAAAAAAGACTCATTAATGAGGAGCTACATAGGGAAAAAAAAAATTCAAAGAAATGTTTTGTGATGGTGAGGAGGCCTGGGCCCAGGCTGCCCAGAGCAATGGTGGCTGCCCCATCCCTGGAGGGGTTCAAGGCCAGGCTGGATGCGACTTTGACCACCCTGATCCAGCGGGAGGTGTCCTTGCCCATGGCAGGGGGTTGGAACAGGATGGGCTTTGAGGTCCCCTCCAACCCAAACCATTCTATGATTTACTAAAGTTCTGGGGAATATTCCATCCCATCCTCCCCAGGACAGGTAAACTGCAGCACCCAGCAGTCACACTTGCTTACACAAGCCCCCTGTGCTATTGTTCTATGTTATTTTCACTCCTTCAACCCAATTAACAGCAATTTGTGACGGGGTCCCAAGATGCTTTTATCAGTATCTTCTCCTTGGTCTCTGTTTTTCCCTCTCTGCAGAGGCAGTTTAAGAACCACTAGCCTCAGGGCTGAGACCTTCGCAGCAGCCCTGGAGGGGCAATCAGCCCTGCCTCTTTTGAGGACCACAGATACGGGAACCAGGTGCTAAAGGAATGCCAAGAGAAACCAGTTCTACAGCTGCCAAAGGAAACTTGAAAAGCAGAGTCCAGAGCAAGCAAGCACAGGCAGCCAGGCAGCCTCTGGAGCAGCGGTGGGAGCCCCTGCCATGAGAGAGCGTGACCTAGACAGATGGCTGATCCTCAACTAAAGCAGGACTTAACCTGGAGCTGGGGGTAAAGCGGGCAAGAGCACAGTATGGTGGAATAACGTTAGCCTCATCCTGCTAGCAAGAAATAACAACCTTCATCGTGTCTTACTGTTATCTCTTTCAGTAGAGATTAAAAGGGGCTAGAGCACAAGCCTTGCGAGAGGTGGCTGAGGGAACTGGGGTTGTTCAGCCTGCTGAAAAGAAAGCTGAGGGTAGACCTCATTGCTCTCTACAACTACCCGAAAGGAGGCTGTAGCGAAGTGAGTGCTGGTCTCTTCTTCTAAGTAACAAGCAAGAAGATGAGAGGGAACAGCCTTCAAGTTGCACCAGGGGAGGTTTAGATTGGATATCAGGAAATATTTCTTCACCAAAAAGGTTCTCAGGCCCTGCCACAGCTGCCCAGGGAGGTGGTTGAGCCCCCATCCCTGGAGGGGTTTACAAGATGGGCAGACAAGATGCTCAGGGATATGGTTTTCTAGTGGACAGGTATGGTTGGACTCTATCTCAAAGGTCTTTTCCAATCAAACGATTCTATGATTCTATTACAACAATTTCTCTCCTTACTTTCACATCGTACTAGATTTAGCATGATAAACCCCAAAATGATACCTACAGACAAAAGATATTAGGAAAGTAGATTTGGGAAATTCTACAAATATGAACCGAAGTAGTTGATCACAACTTTAAGCTTCCCCCTCTGGTACATTACGTCATGTTAACACAGTGTTGGGAACTGCAACAAGAACAAAAAGCGCAGGAACTCAAGGTACCACATCCAAAATGTACCCAAGCTCCCACAGAGCTAACAAATTCCAAGTTCCTGGAAAACCCACAGATCATTTCTAGAAATATCACTGGGAGTCTGTCATTTCCCTTCAACTTTCTGGCCCTGCTTATGCCACAAGCATTCTCTTTAAACAAGCAACACTCAAGAATTACAAACCAATGACTTATAACAGAGAACCAGGAACATCCCCAGCCCTTCTTCAAGAAGGGAAAAATCCTGACACCTGCTTTGTCTTATTTATGAAAGCTTTTTGTTCCCTTTTTGAAGAAACGGTGGTTTCCTCCTTTCACAAAAAGTCAGCAGGCTCACAGCTGCCATACAAAAGGCACAATACTGCTTTGAATCTGCCACATGCAGGGACCATCATCCAGTTGTGCTTTAGCAGAAATGTCTCAGAAGGACAATCAACCCAACACCACCAGCCGCGGTTTCAATTTCACTTGGGTCTTTGCAGGCAATCAGCACATCATGGCTCATCCTGGTCAACATCTAATTGCACAAAAGAGGGGTAACAGTGGCTCTACCAGAGCTGCCTTCCCTTCTCTGTTACAGGCCATCAGCACTGGAAAAAACAAAGTTCAGCTAAGCAAGCAGATGTCCTCCAATTACCTTCCACAGCAATGCCTGCATCCCACCACTTTCATGAGCCTCCATCCTTACTCTAGGAATAAGGACTTATTCCAGACTCATTTGCTTAAGTTTGTTTGGTTTCACAGCTAAATATCAAAACCTTGGCATGAAAATGAAGAATTATGAAACCATCTCAACAGCATGTCAGGAACTTGGGGAAAAGCATTAAAATGGTGTAAATATAGACTACAACGTACGGAGATTAGAACCAATGGGAAATTAGGTACTTCAAAGAGTGGCAAAAAGAGCTACGAAAAAGGTAAAAAGTCAGTGAACACAGTTACTCAAGGCAGCTTTTGGGGGTTTTGTTTATTATAATTTCAGGCCTGGTTCCAATTATATTCTATAACCTACTAATTTATTCCTCCCCCACTGATCTCAATTTCTTTTTCTGCTAGGTTTGAAACAACATTTGAAATCTTCTACAGTTACGCAATATCTTCAAGAGAGATATTGCTTGTATCTAGTTTAAATCCCACACATACTGTTTACTGCAATATTTGCCTCCTCTAAACACTTATGAAGTTGAAGCACATCCATCATCAGAAGTGTGGATCTGATGTATGGAAGGAAAGATAACAATCACATTCCATGCGAACTACAGAGACATAAAAACAGTAATAAAATGTTTTGTGTATACACTGGGCTGCATTTTACTTACACGCACAAGGGCCAAATAATTTCCACACACCCCCCCTCAGTGTTCAGCATTTTAGCAATCACAGAAAAAGTCCTTTCCTGCATTTCTGCCAAACAAGCTTAAATAACTTTTGGGTTTCATGCTACGCTATTTTAGCCTCTCTGTAGTCCTGGAATGTTTTATAAACCCTAAATCAGCCACACTTCAATCCCCAGATGGGCTCCCCAACCCATCACCTTACGCTTTTGAACAAGTACTTCTCAGGAGCAGAGAGCTAATTTGGATTAGGAATTGGTATGTTCAGTACCAAGTATTCAAGACCTGTTTGTTCTTCCTCAGACTCACCACTCAAACTCACAGAAAAAACCCTCCCACACAGATTTTTTCCATCCTACAACCATGGTCTCATCTACAGGAGATCACCAATGTCTACTGTCCTACGCTTTCTCCTTGCTTCTCACATTCCTCAAAAATACATCATGAAATTCAGCCCCAGACAATCATCAGAAAGCGTATTTCTTCACAGGGGGAATGAGCAGCTATTTAAACAAAAACAAACTCTATCCCCAAATTCTTATTAGGTAAACACATACCGTGATGATCACAAGTTGCAGTTGGTACTGTTCAAGAATTGCTTAGTGACCGAGAAAGAACTGTGTGTTAATGCTTTAGCAAGGGATTAGTTGTTTGCTAGCTGTGGGTGAAAAGCATCTTTCAGAGATGAAGCACAGAAGGGCCCAGACTTGTTGATGGGAGGAGAATACTGCAGAAATTGGACTGTGTAGGTGAATGTTGGGTGGGGGAAAGGAGAGGGATCTGAACAGAGTTTACTTCTAGACTGCAGTATAATGGAGGAGGGAAGAGAGACAGATTACTCACCAAAACAGAGTGCTACTGCCAATCGTTCCTTAAGGCATCACCTTAGATAAACCTTGGCTAATAGCACAGGGTGCCAGCACTGGCTCAAGAAGCGCCCTGCTACACTGCAGCATAAAGGGATTAGAAGAGCAGGGCCTCAGCTGGAAGTCAATGTGAGGGAATTGATAGAAATAAGCTGAGAAGGAGATGAAGACAGATCTATCAAAAAAACCAACTAGAAAGCATTTTATTCTATGAAACTATTCCAAATTCTTCCAGTCACAGGTACCTTTTTCACTGCAGAATTAGAGAGCAAACTATACCTGAGTCAGAACATCCAGTTGTCCCATAATGTGTTCCAAGGTATTTGCCAAAGCAGTCTCAGTCTCCTCCTGCTGCACGTGGTTCCTACCAGGATCCTGAGTTTTTGTTTTCTTCACATGAACACCACAATCCATTTCTGATTGCTAGAAAAATAAATAGACAAACTGCTATTGCAATGCAAACAACTGGAGAAGGATTGCTGTTTCACAGAGGGAAAGAATACGTTCTGTTTGGACAGTCTATGCTGTTAAGAATGGACAAAGGAGAACAGGAATTGTTCTTGCTGCAGCTGGAAAAGGAAAAGCTGTACAGGCTCATCTGTCTTTACAAGGTGGAGGGTTTTTGTTGTTGGGGGAGGGTGTTTGTCTTTAAACCTTCATCACAAAAGGCAAATCTTAGGTAACAAACTTGAAGCAATCCTGCAAGGTTCAAGTGTTGCACGTGCAAAGTGCAAGCTCACGTGGGATACGGGCATAGGCTGCACAGGTAAAGGAAGACTTACTGGGGCCACAAGGAACTAGCACGTCCAGATTATAAGAATCAGGTGAGCGACCTTGAGAGAAGACCAATTATTTCACTCCAGCAGTGCAGTAAAATCCTCTCTACATGTTTGGTAGTTGTTAGAAGGCAAGGAGACGGCACTGTAAGTTCAGCAAGAGCAAGACATTCCAGTATGCACTAAAGCAGACAGTTTTGATTTAGATGTTTTAATTTTGTTGATATCTTGAACCGGTTTTCCTTCCTCAATGAGGTTAAGAACAATTTTACTTTGAAGTTCTGTTTTCAACTGTTTTAAGATATGTAGACTTGAATATGTCATTCAGAATAAATTAAGTTTTAAAAGCACAAATAGATCTTTACTAGAGAACACATTCTTCCATCCTTCTCTTTCAAGTGGTATCTTTCTTCTAGAACAAACACTATTTGAACTATTTATCTGCATTGCTGCCAGTGAAAGAAGTTCAGAGAAGTTTATCTAACTCAACAAGATAGCCAACTGATTAAGCAATTGCAGACTTAAGATTCTCAATTTACACTAACAGACAAGACTTGAATCCAAAGCTCCATATGTCAGTGCCTTACCACCCTCATGGTGAAGAATTTCTTCCTAATGTCTAATCCAATTCTTCCCTCTCCAACTAAATTATGCTCTTACCAAGAGGGGATAAAGCCAGCCTTACAAGGCTGCTATTTGCCATTTATATTTAAAAGCAAAACCAAAACCCGAAGTACTGCTTTTCAAAGGGTAATTAGCATCAAAAAGCATATTTTCTCTTATTTTAAGGTTGCCTATGCCATTTTGATGATGTAACTTTAGGCCAGTCAATCATGGCACAGCAGGAATGTGAGTGAGCTAACACTGCATACAACCTGCACTTAAAAACCCCAAGCAACGATGAGCTATCCACTTCAAAACCTATTAGAACCAGCTGACTCACAGAAGCAGAAAAATGACTGTACCAACATATTTTCTCCCTCTCTAGCATATGTCTGGCAGCTTTTCATAAGAAGCTGCTGGGTTGAACTCAGAGTTGGTATTTTCTTTGCTACAGTCCCCAGAGTTTAGGAGCCAGGCATATCAGCAAGGGAATACTGCATAGATGTTCCCACAGCTGATGCTTTTCTAGTCTGGAGGTCCACCTTCAGCTCACACGCTGTGTACCACTCCCATAAAAAGCCAAGCAAGCCACCTCCATGAAGCCTGTGCTGCCTCTTGAAGGTATTCTGGAGTGGTGGCAATACTCCCAAGAACAGAAGTATATCTACGTTTATAAACAGAAGCACGGCAGCATGGCATACCACCCCATTTCAACCACCACAGCTGCTTGAGATGTTCCTTACAGACCCTCATCTTCAAGAAGATAGAATCATACAATGGGTTAGAACGGACCTTTAAAGGTCACTCAGTTCCACCCCCTCGCTGCCATGGGCAGGGACACCTTCCTCTGGATCACGTTGCTCAAAGGCTCATCTAACCTGGCCTTGAAGACTTCCAGAGAAGAGGCTTCCATGACTTCTCTGGGCAACCTGTGCCAATGCCCCACCACCCTTGCAGTAAAAAAAACTGCAGCTAGTGCCTTCAGCAAAGAAGTTTTGAGTCAGTTCATCTATCTAAAATAGGGCCAGCAAATAAAAGCTACATTACTGTGCAATGGATTGTGACTTCCACAAGAGAGGCTTTCAACTGACCGAGGTCTCTGAATATTCCATTCTAGGAACACGTACATCCTACCTAATCTGCCCTGCCCCAGCAGGTGCAAAAAACCGAGTACCCAACACCCACACCCACAGACAGCACTTTGAACACTGCCCAAAAACAGCCAGGCAGAGAAACTGAAGCCAGTTCTCTCTGGCTTCTTACTCATCCCACCTACTCATCACATCAAGCTGCAATGTGAAGTCTGGGATCCGTCCAACTAGGTTTCTCAAAGAAGAATTCAACAAGGGTTAAACTTGGATTTGCCCAACACAGCCATGCCCAGCACAAGGTGGAGCTGACAAAAACACCTGCAAACCCTCAACTAGACACACTTGGAAACACTGCGAGTTGTAAACGCAGCCTGCGACGTAGAGAACAGCAGCAGGACAAGAGCAAAGGGAAAGCTGGTCTAAGGTCCCCCTGGAGCCTTCTCTTCTCCAGGGTGAACAACCCCATCTCTCCCAGCCCGTCAGCGAGGTGAACCAGCCTCTGGCAATTTAAATTCTGACAGATTTTTAAAAACTGTAAAAACATAGAAAGAGCTCTGAAAGATGCATTGGCTTCGTGATAGTCTCGGTACTGATGAGCATCACTACTGGAGAATCCTGTGCTCCCTCCCACCTGACTCACCTACAAGGTGAAGTCCCAGCTGCAGCCTGGGGACAGGCAGCAGGAACAATGACACCACTGCAGAGGTCTGAACTGTCATAGTCAGAGTTCATGCGTGCCAGTTATTCAGCACAACCCAACAAATGCATTTCCCATTAAATATCTCATTACAACATCTGTTTATTAAGCACCGGGAGCTTACTGAGAAGCAGCTGAACATTAAAGGAAGAATAGATGAGCAGTTTCAGAATACAATACAGCTCAGTGACAAAGGGAAAACAGAAGTGATTTATTTATAGCAACCACTTAAAGACAGCACAGCACAACTACTTGGGGGAACGGGAAAACTAATCAGCCCTCATTCCAGAGGTCTCTTACTGAGCCTCTTATGAAAATTCTTCTGGCTAAAAAGCATTCTGGACGGCTATTAGAGTGAGGATCAGCAGGTGGGGGGCAAGTATGAGCTACCCAACGCACGTACATCTGCAGTAAAACTGCAAGGGACAATTAAAAAATGCCCTTTTGCTTTCTAAATGGTGATAGTTATAAGAAATATTGACGGGATAACTAACTACCCTGAATTTACACTTACTAATAAAAAGTAGGATTCTTAGAATTCTGTCTAAAGGAAATAATTATTTTCCCTTCTCTTCAACTGTCTCCACTGGAAAGAAGGAATCAAGTTGTGCAAAGAGGGTAGGCTCAATTCTGCCTTTAAGTCTCTTCAAATTAATTTCCGCTATATAACTGCTGTTTGGGTTTTTTTGCTTTTACAGAGAATATTACGCCATTACGAATTAATTTCCAAGTACCTAGAAAGATGGCATTCCCATTCAGCAATACAATGTATTCAATGCAATAATACGTACTAAAATTCAAGACGTGCAATTAAACTCACTATCTCAGCTGAAAAAATTCCCCAAGAATCAAGAGGAGAGAAAACTCCCAAATGTGAGGCACAGTGTTTATTAAGACCCCAATTCTTCTAACCCAAGTGAGAGAGAAATACCATTATAAGTCTTCTATTTCGAGGAGTCATTTTCACCACAGGTAAAGTGATGTTTTAAATGCACTCCCACAGAGCAACAGTGACATCCACTGGAAGCGCAATAGCTTCAAGGTAAGCTCCACAGCTTACCTGCTAGATTGGAGGACTCGCCGAAAACAGAGAGGTAACCTCATTTCTCCCTGCTAAATACAAAATATCATTGACTGAACCCAGCTCTCCAAGCACAAGCAATTTTCTCCCAGCCGGGAAAGCATCCCCTCTTCAGGGCAGCATTAAGATATCTGGAGTAATCACTCTTCAAGACTTATATTACTCCAACATCTACTGTCCAAATCAGCATAACAACAGGGATTAGAACATAAGTTTAATCAGCTCTGTGAAATAATTTATAGGATCATTCAGCCCTGCTCACCTCTTACTTCAGGATGCTAGTTGTGATAACAGAAAGGGAGCTGGAAGGGCGGGGGAGAAAAAAGGAAGGGAGGTGAAAACATTACTTTCCTTTCATTTTTGTTTGCATTTTTGCTTCGCACCAAAAGGTCAGTCAGGTTAGATAAGCAAGAGGCCAGAAATAATTGAGACAGAGCCTTTCTCCCTATTGGTGCTACTAAAAATAGCAAGTTAAAACATTAAAACTTGGCACCTCTACAATAAGGGATGCGTTTTGCTATAGACCAATAAATATTAAGTCTGTGATAACCCCAAGAAGAAACTGGGTTAGTAAGTACATCTCACACCCTTGTAAATCCCAAGACACTCTTGGGCCCAAGCTTAAGGGAACCACTGGCAGAGGCAGGCAGATGGAGGGAGGTTTGTGTAATTTAAGTGAAAGAGGTTATCTGGACAGACCAAGGTGAAGGACTTCAGATAGGCCCATGAACACACTACGTAAGATCAAGTTTGTATCTGTCTTGTTAAGAGAAATGTGTTTATAAATGAAAGGGCAATGTGCTCTTCCTAGCCCATGCTGGCAAGAATCATCTTTCTAGGGAAGAAAGATTATTTTCCCCAGAATCTGAGGATACTGAAACCAAGCAGGAAGAGATCAAGCAGACATTCTCACTAGCCAGCCTTGCTCAGCACAACAACTCAGTCAACTAAGAGTTTGGTGTCTCTTGTGGGTTAGAGTTCACGCTGCTCTAAACCTCTGGTTACCGGCAAGATGAGTGGGAAGAGCACGCTTCTTGCGCAGAAAGAACTATGAGCTGCTCTTTGCAAAAAGAAGGACGTGAATGACACAATTACACCCTTCTGGTTCTCAAGGTTTATAGGCACGGTTTCTCCAGGCAATGTAGGCATAGAACTGGAAACACCTTGAGCATTTCATCACACCACTGTTCTTTTAAGTAAGTAATCTACCTACCTATTCCAAGAGGAAGACAATCATGTACCGGACAGAAATGGAAATGTATCCTCATTAAAACAAGGTGACAAGCAGATCAGGAAAAATAATCGTTTTTCAGATCACATTTATCCTGAAGGCTGGGTCCCCTGCTGTTGAATACAGGATTCTTCCCTTACAAATCTTAAAAGTAAATAAATAGAAGGGCTTGGAGGAGGTGCAAATGACAACACACATTCACATCCAATTGCAAAGAGCTGCAAACTCTGAAACTGCTTCCCTGGAGGGGGTTGCACAGCAAGTAAGAAAAAAATAAAAGAAAAAATGTACAAAAGTATTCATAAGTATTAACAGCTGCCAAAATTAGAGACAGTTACCAATTTGGAAGCCAAAAGGTCAAAAAAGGCACATCTGTCCTCTGAGTAACTCAAGAGGAATTTATTTACACAAGGAACGGGTAGCTGACAGAATGAACTGCTGCAGTCAGCATAGGGCCCACCGGCTCAGCGCAGGAGGCATCCAAGGTCAAACACAGAATCAGCACAAGAGAGGTAGAGTCAGCTTTGGACATCAGTTACAGACTTTATGACCAGATCACGTCTTTTGGTATTAGTCTCCGATCCCATCCAATAGAAAGATTTGGAAAAAATAGCTGTTGTAGAAATATGTATAGTCCAACACCTGGAGAAGACGTTAAACCCAGCCTAGAAGAGTGTCTTAGCCCAAAGACACATTTGA
This sequence comes from Clamator glandarius, assembly GCA_033459285.1. Taxonomy (NCBI): domain Eukaryota; kingdom Metazoa; phylum Chordata; class Aves; order Cuculiformes; family Cuculidae; genus Clamator; species Clamator glandarius. Next base: position 2,050,988 of record JAUNZM010000044.1, read on the forward strand.
AGAGCACGGGCTACTTACTTTTTAGAAGTCTTTCCTATGGCAGTGCTGCTCTTCCCAAGCTTCACTTTGCCATGTCTGCTATGCCCTCAGCTTTCAAGCTTGGTGGCTCTGCAATTGAGCACCCTTTAACTTCCAAGGAGCTCACCCTTATGCTCACAGAGTTACTGACCCCAGGACAAGCAGAAGAGTCCACATTTACGAAATCCCAAGCAAAATGTATACGTTCTGGCTTTCTTTTAGGTACTCACCACTCAAGAGCCACTGGTGGCAGTTTCAAGCCTCATTTTATGGGAAAAATAACTGATCTCAACTAAACGGAATCCACCAAAATACATACTTTGTTATTAAAAACCAAACGTTTTGCTCAAAGCAAGAAGGAGCTGAACATATACCGACATTTAAGACTTGCAGTAAGTTGTAGCAGTGACAGTGCTCTTAAGGAGCCCAGTACAACACATTTCCAAAAGAAAAATGAAATTCACTTGAAAGAAAAGAGCAGACTGCCATGAATGGCATGAATTAAAGTAGAGTTCAAAGTTAGTTCGGTTCAATAGGCCAATAAGCACAGAGGTCACTGGATGGCCAGTTTCATAGCCTGCATAACTTTAGAATTAGAAATAGAACACAGGAGAGGAGGAAAAGGAAGAAATCACTTTTAGTCAAAACCAGCTGAGGATCAATAAAGACTTTCACCTCCTCCTTCCTTCTGTGACTGCTTCCTACCATCCTCTCCCACTCTACTAGCACCAACATCCTCTGGTTTTGTTTGCTTTCTTTACAGAGCGCTCCACATAGTAAGGCAAGAGATTTAGAGCTGCAAACTCAAATCTTGTCCATCACAAAATACTACAGCTATTTCAACACCTCCAGCTATGGATTGAAGTCACATTAAATAAAAACACTACTACGTTTAAAAGAGAATATAGATTTAGTAGCCCAGCAAAGATCTAAGTTAATAAAATCGAAGACACTGCCATAGAACAACAGGTGCTGGCTAGAAGCTTACCTTTCAACTGAGGCAATGCCACATAAACCCCCTGCATCACAAGAGCTTTTTAGCTTACAGCTCACGTTGAACAAGATGCTGCCTAGGGAGGTGGTTGAGTCACCTTCCCCACAGGCATTTAAAAGATGAGTAGATGCTGTACCTGGGGACATGGTCCAGTAGCTGATGGATCCAGGGTTGGACTCAATGATCCTAAAGGTCTTTTCCAACTAAAACCATTCTATGATTCTAAGATATACTAGAACACAGTCACCGTAACAAGACGTTTCAAAATCCTGTAGGTATTCCTAAATGTAACAAAACTATCCAAAGACTGTCAAAAAAAACCCAGAAGTTGAAGTGAAACATCACCATGTGCAAATCTAACTCAAACGGACAGTAAGTTTAAAGGGTTACTCTTGCAACAGCCAGGACATCCAGCATCAGTATTACACTTCCATCAGTGCATCATATCAAATCACTCACTTGATGGATTTATCCATCAGTTACTGTCAGAACTCAGATTATCTCTTAACACAGGGAATGAATACAAATGGATGTTCCCAGCTATTTAGGAAAGCTCCAGTAGAATACGTGACCCATTTCTCACGTGTGTTGTTTATGCAGAGATTCATTTTCTTCTTTGCTGATTGTCAGTGAAAAGATACCATGAACAATATCTATTTTCAGGACTGACAGCAGCCTAAAGGATCCATACCAGCTGGTAAAACTGACTTCAGATGTTACATCCACGCTTTTTTTTTGGACTATCATCCAAACCTACCACACATTCCTAAACACAGACTGTTAATACAAAAATGAATATATATGCACTACATCCATTTCCCTTTTAAAGTCATTATATATCATCTTCCTATACAGTAAGTACAGTTAAACAAAACAAACAACATGAGATCAGTTAAAAACAGACATCCTGCAGCTAAAATAAATACCAAGGGAAGATGGATCTATCTTTCAACTGTGGGAAAGAGCCACATGCTTTCAAGTTGCAGAAAGCATACTGGAAAGGAACTCTCTGTATGCTTACATACCAGAGTGGGCTGGGCTCCATCCACATTCATGCTAGACTTCTGTGTTTTCAGTACATCATCATAATCTGCTGCATCAAAGTTGGTCTTCCACACCATCACCTGCAGAAGAAAGGCAAGGAGCTAAGTTATCTCTTAACATTTTCCATCTACATTTGCTTAAATGTCAATTTTGTCTGCACAGCAGAGAACAGTCAGCACAAATCTAGGCAAATCTATAAAATACAGATGCCTCAGAAAGGCACATAACAAGGGCTATATATAGGGTAATTTTACTTATGGGGATTAGGCTGATGAAGAAAGCGGTTTCCTATGTAGCTGAATGGTTCTTTTTTACCTGAATAGTATGCTACTACGTGCGATCTGTTGTACGTACCCTTCCCTAGATAACACAGCTGAAGTGCTTCCTCAGTCAGAAAATCCTGTGTTTAATACCTCTCGCTGTTCTTAATATTTGTTTTCTCTTTGAAAGCATTAAAACGCCAAGTACACAGTAACAACAGGTCACAAAACTATCAAATTAAAACTAGTCAGATACCTGCTCATCAGAACCTCCAGAGGCAAATAAGTCTCCAGCTCGTGAAAACGCTACACAGGTAGCCGGCCCCTGCCAACAGATTTAAAAGATAGGTTTAAAAACTGCAAAAGAGAAAGTGTTACAAAACTCCATTCATTACAGCTTGATGAGATATCTCTCATTTGACAATTAACATCCTAATTTAAAATTTAAAAGGCTTTTACCTGGCAGGTAAGAGGGCCATAACTGACATGCTATGAGTGCTGGCACTCACCATCTCCCTCTTTTTTACCTCCAGTTTAAAGGCACTTTTCAATATCCACAGGATCAAGATACAAACAAACCAAGTTTTTATGAGCATTTCCTCATTCCCTTTCAGTCATTCACTCTTCCCTAGAGAATTAGAAATTTCTGAAAATCCTGTCCATTTATGAAAAGCTGTGAAACTTGAGTTCTGTTAAATGCAGCCTACGGCCACCTAATGGAAAGGCTTAAAGCAGAAAAAGAGGTTTAAACACACAGGTACCCACAGAGCAGCATCAGAAGCCATACTGAGAAAGACTATTAGACGTAAAATACCCCCACTACTGAAATTTCTAAGCATTCACAAATCATAAACCATGTCCCATAAAAAAAAAAAAAAAAAGTTTTCTAAAACCACATTTGAGGACCTTTCAGGCTTCAGTTGCCAAGCCCTCAGAATCTACATTTTCCAAGCTCCTCCTCACAGCACAAACATTAGAACCATGAAAGGAAAATGCACTAAGCCAATTGTGGAACTCCAGGGTCTGAAGTGCCAAACATCACCCAGAATCTTCAAGACACTGACACCAGACAGCAAATTTCATGGATCACTGCGAGAAACAGATTCACCATGGAAAAATGGCATCTTCTCTGCAGATGCTTTCTATTAAAAATGCTTTTTTACTAAAATACATAGCTGTCACGATGAAAAATTATGATAAAACAGCTAACAGGTAGGGCTACAGGCAAGAAGTGAAAGAATCAGTTCTATCACAAAGGAGAAGGCGAGGGACAGTTTGGTTGGTTTTATTTGTTTGGGTTTTTTTACAGTCATCACATGCTCTACTATATATTTCTAGGATACAAACTACTCACTGCATAAGATCTGAGACTTGTAAGCTCTTGCGTACTCCACCACAACGTAATCTGAGAACATGCAGAAAATTTCTTTAGCTAAAGAGTGGTGAAGCACTGGCAGAGGCTGCCAAGGGAAGCGGTAGAGTCTCCATCCCTGGAGGGGCTCAAAAAGTATGTAGACAAGGCACTTTGGGATATGATTTAGTAGGATGGGGACAGGCTGATGGCTGGACGTGCTGATCTCCGAAGTCTTTTCCAACCTCAATGATTCTACAAATTTGCTCGCCCAGATATCAGCCAAAGCAACCCATCTGAGTCAATTCATTTGACTAAGGTTAGAAGCATTGAAGTCTGTTCAAGCAGAATAACTGAACATAGAAGATTCGGTATTCAGAGCAGAATCCAACTACTCATTTTATCTGAGACTTGACAGTCAAGAAGCCCACAACGTTTTCAGCACAGGAGGAAGAAAAAGCCAAGGCTACCTGATGAGCACTGGTGAAAAGAACAGGTTGCTGAAAGGCAGACAGAGCAGCATAAGCAGAATATACTGCATTTGTACAATAGCTTCAATGCACTGTGGTCTGTAGGACTGTCTAGAGCTTGGCAGGAGGGAGGTATTCTCTTTGGATACCAACTCTCAGGACAAAGCCAACATAGAAGGTACATCCAAAAGCATCAGAAACAAAACAGAACCACTGCTTCCTATCTTCTTCAGCACAGGCACATGGCCAAGCAATGACAGAGGCTTCAAACCAAGCAAGCACCTGCAGCAGCACTGGAGAATGCAAGCAGCAGGCAGGCACTCCTTCCACCACCATCATTTGCCATTTTTAACTTACAGCCTAATGATCTATCCAAGTTTGTGAGAGTTGTCAGGTTTTTAAACTGAAGAACGAAGGCTAGCTTAAACTGCTATTCTTTTTGTAGCTTTAGAGAAGAGATGCCAGAGTTAATGCACCCAGATTCATCTTCGTACAACACAGACACTTGCGTTTTGGAGAAGCTTCACTGTTAAATCAACAGTCGGTTCTGAGAGACTTTAAATGGTGCTGACTGCTCCAGCACTGCTTGAGTAAAAGCATTCATTTCACACCAAGCATCTATTTTAATGCGTTTTCAACCTTTCAGAAAGCACATGGGAAGGATGAGGCAGGCATTGCGAGATGCAGTTAAACAGGGCTGGGAAATCATTACGTGTGTTCGAGTACAGGCACAACAGACAAACTGTTCTCCTTAGAATAAACAGCTGAGGAGCCAGGCAGTGAAGTTTTATGTCAGCCGCTGAACACGTTACTTTGCAGACTTCACAAAGCCTGAGCTTTTGCCCCTGCTGGAATGGGTAGAGGCAGCCTATGGCCAAGCCTGCTGGGAAAGCAAGCTGAACTACTGACAGGCTGAAAAACACATCAGAAAAGCCACAACCAACACCAGAAAACCCCACCACACAAACGTTCACCTGCAGACAAAAGTAGAGTTATCCTCTTTCAAGTAAGATCATCTATCTCAGAAGCCAAAAAGCTTCTCTCCACCCTATACTGGAGTTACAAGGATGGACTATTCTGTTAAGAATTCCCATCTTCCCAAAGGGCATCGCACAGAAATCTCACATCCACTCTGGTTCTGGTTTCCCTTCTTTCTCTCCTTTGTAAGGGTTAACCCTGAAGATAGACAAATATCCAAAGATGGTATTAGGTATAAACACCCACCACTTGCTGCAGCCTGTGTCCCACAGACCTGCTTACTTTCAAATATGCTGGCACGAGGCTATGCCAACAAAACTAGTCTTGATGCCATCACTGCCACTGTGAAGAGTTTTAGCTTCCTTAAAACACATTAAGGTGTTTCCATATCATCATTTCACCTGCAGTAGTTTCAAAAGGTTTTGAGGCTTTCTAATAGCAATGTGTCACTTGAGAGAATTGATCTAGCAGCCGTTCCAAAACGCACACTCAGTCATTAGGGTGACTGGGCTCGTTCGACTAACACAGCATAAAGTGATGCAGATATTTCAAACCAAAGGTACTGCCATCAATCAGCTGAGACAGAGAGTGCTTCTGCCTTCTACTCCCACCCATCTTCCCCAGTAGTTCAGCTCTCTGGCCACACTCCTCAGGAATGGAGAGACTCTAAAAAAATGCAAAAGCACAAGATAAATAAGCAATAAAAAAAGGGCAGGAAGAAGTATATGGTCAGGAAGCTGCACAGTGGTGAATACTGCTCAAAGATAACAGAGCTGAGGACACAGAAGCTGCATTCTGACTGTAATAAACCAGTCAGTGTTCAAAAACATTCAAGACGTTGCTTAAGACAAAATGTTCAGGAACAAGCACAAGTGAGGAGTACTGGAGGGGAGCAATGTTATTTTTATCAGTCTAAATATTTCAGTCTACTTAAATAAAATTTAGCACAATACTAATCACATCAAAACAGGCAGCGAACCGACTCCAAAGTCAGGGCATTCTGAAGGGGTAGGGGAGAAAAAAAGAAAAAAAGAAAAAAAAAGTTCAACAGAACATATTCCTCCCAAAATAGAAACTGATATCAAAGACTGAATGTGCCTTTATAAATCGAAAGAAGTGGAACAAACAAGTCTATAGACACAACATCCTCTACAGCTTTGTTGACATAAATTAAGTGAGAAGTATTTTTGCTGCATACACTTAGCAGCACTCTTCCTGGATATCACAGGTTTGCTATAGCAACATACAAATAAGAGCTTGCCAAATACTCATGTAATTTAACAAATACAAAACAAAAAAAAAGAAGCTACACACGCCACTGATCAGAGACAGCCTGACACCCATCTATTCCAGGGGAGCGCAGCAGAGATCAAACAGGTTGCTGGTGCAGTTCTGGACAACAGATACCTGGTCAGAGACTGAAGAATTCAAGTTTAAATGTGGAAAAAAAATCTGAAGGAAGATTTACTTCTTGCATTAAAAGTGTCAAAAAGCAGCAACTGCATATTCCCCTATACCAGCTGAAGGAACAATTTTAAGATTATTTCCCATACAATGAGAACACGTGTGATGCAGCAGCCTTCTAAAAGACCACTTTATTCCTCTTCCCGTAGCAAGATACAAATGCCCTTCTATCAGTATTTCCTCAGCGTTCACAAGTTCCATTTCTGCATCCTCATTGCGCTACAAGCTGCACACAAGCTGCTAGCACCAGTCCTCAAATTCCTGCAGCTTAGATTGAGCAGCAAGCCACAAAAAGAAGGTGTTGGACAATTGAGCTACACCAAGTCCATTGTAAGTAACATTTCTATTTAGTCCTCAGCAGACCAGTAACATGAGGTCCGCTGAGCTGCTGTGCATGGCAAAGTTTGAAATCGTAGTAATAGTTTAGGTCATACTGGGAAAGCGCTGCAGAGAGTTTGAGGGAAAGTAGAAAAGAGAGCAGAAAGTCATCCACTTGAAATGTTAAGTGGGAAGAACATTGCCACTAATCAATATTCAACTCACCTCCTCTAACAAAAGAGGAGTACCAAGGGCAGGGTGGAGATAAGCCCCAGGGAACCTTGGAAAGGACAAATTGCTCACACACTGGATGCAGCAAAGAAACAGGAAACAAAAAACAAAAGAGGAAGCCATACAGGATACATGATCACAGGATCAAACCTAGTCCTTCGCAGCAGTGTTCTGGCAAGGTCAGATAGACATGCCAGCTGGAATTTCAGGTGACACCCCACTCCTAGCTGCATACGTAGGTAAAAAGGGTGAAGCACAGCATGTTAGGTAATCTAATTTATGAGCAGGCTATGCCCCAGAGAGAAGAGATTATACCTTCTCCTTGTTTTCCCACTTCCTACAGAAGGCTAACGATCACAAGACTTTTCTGCCCCAGCAAACCAGAAGTCTATCAGCTTACAGAAAACATGAAGTATGGCCCTAGATAAAGACATTTAGAACTATTTGGGAACAGCTTTAATGCATTCATCACCTACAGAGATGGGATCCGAAGCCAGGACACAGAGTACAGAACTAAATGAGTGACTGGCAGGATGCTAACAGCATCAGTAATAATTGACACAGGGATGACAAGAGACAACAGGAACAGCATCCCTGAACACAAAGCTTTCAAAAGCGACACTAAAAATAGATCTCTCTGAAATAAATACTTAAGAGAAAGGCCAAGAGTTTAGTATGTAGAAGTGGATATATGCCTGGAGCAAACAGTCATACCTGCTTGCAGATAGCAGATGAATGTGTACCATCTATAAATAATAAGTGCACAGTCACAGAGATGGCCCTTTTGAACATTTCCTCCCCCACAGAACTGCTGGAGGACAGAAGGTACACAACTTCAAGAACAGCAGGGCCAACACCCGCTGCCAATTCAAGACAAGAGAGGCCAGACTTGTGAGCTTCGGCTAGGAACACAGTTAACATCTTGGCTCCAGCCTAACAAAAGAAACAAGAGCCAGGCTGGAGAGGGTCCAGGAATAAACCACAGGAGAGTTGTTTAATGATGCACAGTCTGTACAATGAAAAGAGAAGCAGAGAGGAAGGTAGCTGGAGAGACAAGTGAGGTCAAGTATGCCAAGAGATTCTTGGGTTTTTTTCTTCTTCCTTTAAATCCTGGGAGAAACTAAAGGCTATCAGAGAAGAGCCAGATAAGGGAGTAAGGGAGGTGCCAAGAGCTGAAACAAGACACGTCTAGAGGATGCAAACAGCTGAACTGGAGGAGAGCTTCCTCTTCCGCTGCCCACAAAAGGAGATGGAGAAGTGTGAAGATATGAGCCAGTACATTCAGTCACACTCCCCTGGAACAGATTAATCAGTCCAAAGAGAAAAGAAATACAAGTGGTGATGAGGTCTGACAAGCAAATTAGAGGCAGCAACAAGCACACTGGGATCCTAGACACGGGATCATCAGTTCAAGGCATAAAAGAAATAATAAACCAAAGCAGTCATTACCACTGTTCACAATGCTTTCAATAGCTCTGTGGCACAGGAGAAGAGGGCAAGTCACACTTGGACAGATGGACAGTGAAATGACAGAGGGTAGAGAAGCAAAAGTTGCAAAGAATAAGAAAATTAGGAAAGCACCATGAGCAGGTAGGAAATCTGATAAATGCCCTTTAGTGCCAAAGAACACAGAGGGCCTGAGACAAGATGCCGATGTGATGAGTCTTTCACCTATCACTCGGTTTCAGCAACATATAAAGCAGTGGAGTAAGAGAGTTTAGTGAAGAGCAATTCAAATTGGCAGACTTTTAGGTAAGGCGGAAGCACTGTGCCTGTATCTCAGGATCAAGGACAAACTTGCAACAAGGAAACCCATAGATATAAAGAGCTATTCAAGCTCCTCAGAAAATGGGAAAGACAATAGCAGGATACATAGTAGGAGAAAGCTGAATTCAGAGATGATGACAGGCAGGAAGAAATACAAGGGGCAAGAGAGGCGACAGATATACACACATTTTCACAGTGTGGTACAGGATGCAGCACACATCCTGCAGAAGCAGGATCAGGCAGGAAAATCCAAAACTTGGAAAGAGGCAAGAGTTGGGGGGGAGGTGGAAAGCAAGCTGTGAAAGCCATGGATGTTTGTTGTCTTTCTACAAACAACACAGATACCCAAAAGATGATGTGGAAAGGGGAAAAGGTGTCAGTACAGGCACTGCACTCTGGCAAATGAAGAGGCACAGGACAGAGCTGAGCATTGTCCTCAATTAGGGACGGACTGGGAAATGATGAGGGCTGTGGAAAGAATCCACACCTCTAACGCTAAAGACAAGAAAAGCATTTAGACAAGAAAAGGGCACACTCCTAGAAACTGTGGAATAGGGGTGGATAACAGAAAGGAGTGAAAGAGACAGTGAAAGAGGAGCAAGGAGAAAAGCGAAGGGGACAGAGATGGCAATGGCAACAAGGGATTTCTTCACGCAGAATCTCTCTGACAGGGAGTCACAAGGATTCGCAGTCACTGAGCTTTGAAAAACTCCTCTATCAGTACACAGAGCTCATGCTCTCCTTCACCAGGTAGCAAGTGCTACAGCTAACTTACACTGGCACCTTATGATCAAACCTTCAGTAGCTTTTTAACTCCTGAAAGCTTGTTTAAAAAACAATACAAGGGAAGAATAGAGCACTCTTATTTCCTTTTAATACTTAAACACTTCTAATACTTAGAAATGTCAATCTAAAATCAATCACTTGCTGTTTGGTGGGTCTCTTCCAACCTGGTTATTCTATGATTCTACATCCCTGCTCTCCCTCTGCTGGTTCAGCTCTGTGCAGCCCTGGCATGTTCTCACGTCCTTCGAAGTCAACAGATGTTTAATGCCACCCAGCAGAGTAGGCAGCAGACAGCAGAGGAGCCCACTTCTGGTTTGTGCACCTGCTCAGACAATCTCGCTCTTCAGAGTGAGCCAGCCAGAGAACACTTATGCCACTCAGGTAGGTGGAACACAGCTACTTCGTGGTTCAAGTCAAGACTGCTTGGAGAAACGTAACTTTGCATTCTGTGTCTTCCTATTTATAAACACAACCTTGCAGATGTTTTCTAAATATTTACTGAGAACTTCCATTCCACTAAGGAAGATAGCCTGGAAATGCCCTAATTGAGTCACCCCAATGGGTGGACAGGCTCTGTGTACATACCTGCTCTCCTCCGGTCACTCTCCAGAGGTGACTTATAGCCACAAAACATTCTGTTCCTTGAGGACGATTCAGTACCAGAGGTGGCCCTACATACCAACCCGGTGTCTCATATGTATGGTATTAGGCGAGAGTACTTCACAGCTTGAAGCACTCCAGAACTAAAACATGCAGCATGATACAGGATGATATTTCCCAGCTGTAAGATGTCAGCTCCAAGCTGCAAACCCCAGTTTCTAACGATCCTTCTGCTACAAGAGGGCCAGCTACGCTACAATTAAAGACAGCAATGTAAACTTGGCGAGCCTCCCTAAGTAAACTACAGCTAATCAGCTGCTAACTAATTCCTGGCACTCCAGCAGTTGCGTCAAAGCATGGCTAAAGGACCTTACGTTGTTTTCCTTTAAGTGTCCACTTGCATGCAGCCTTCCCAGAACAACATAACAGCTGTCAGTTTAAGAACAAAGTTTCAATCGTCGTATTTGCCCCCACAAAGTCACAACTCAAGAATGTCTTCAGAACATGCTGTTCATTTGGTGACTAACCTACAGCCCTCACTTATGGCAAATCTACTTAATGACCAAAAAAATCCACTCCCACTTCATTTTTACCCACTTGGAGATACAGAAATCACAGTAAGGCTGGAGGAAACAAACAGAAAAAAAAAAACCTCAGTTTTAAGCAGCTTGGGCTTATGAAAAAGCAGAACAGGTTAGAGAAGCAGCCGGTGCAGGAATCCACTCCAGCAGCTTCTGAGGAACACAGGGACTGTTGTCACTGCTGGCTGCTCGCTGTGAATGAAAGCACATATATTTTTAATGGAAGAGTAGAGTAAACCAGGGATTGAAAAAACCAACCCACAACAATGTGGGCACAGGGAATGCCTGCCCAAGGCTATGCCAGGATGGTTTCCGCAGCCATCTCACCGCAACACCCTTAAAGATGATCAGAAAGCACTACCAGACACTTTTATACTTCTTGTTTCCAAACCAACAAAGGTGTAATCCCATAATTACCTTTCAGCTGTGCCAGTGTCAAAGCACTTCCAATGTCAGATGCCCAGAAGAGTGACAGGCATCTAACTGATCTGAAACAGGGTGGGGTGAATAACACTGGGCTTTAACTCTACTTCTAAACAACGATTCACAAATCAACTATTTTGTAGAAGCCCCAAGTAAAGTACAGCATCAGCCTAAAGGGACTTTCCATTGTCTAATATCATCACTATAATCAGTTTTAGACTCGCATTCAAAGCAAAACTAATTTTTTTTGTGCCACTGCACTCATCAAGGAACAACCTAAAGCTCTGAAGAGAGAAAAATGGAAAGCAGGTTCAGCTTCATGGTTAACAATAACCAAGCACATCCCTTCCTAAGGCAAGGATGAGAGGTGCAAAGATCCACCGTCCCTCCACACTTACCCTTTTCCAGAAAGCTATTTCCTAAGCACTCACTTGGCCGATTAACAGAAACATGAACTGAGACTAGGACAACATTTAGAAGCTTTTCAGTCCCTGACTGACAGGAGTAGGCACAGTCTTTTCCAATCTTAATGATTCTATGAGTACCCACTTAATCCAGTTTTCAAAGTTTTGTGCAGTTGAGGTTTACATTTTAGAAGACCCAGCATTTATAACCTTTCCTTCAGTCTTTTCAGCATTTGAACCCTCTGCTCAGTTTTAATCTCATCTGCCCATTAAGTGGAGCTTTAAGGATGAGGTTGGCCTACTTTTCCATTAACATTACAAAAAACGGAGGAAAGTTGATTAACACAGTGTAGAAGTTACAGGACAAACTCAACCATTTTAGACATCAGACAAGGCAGTCACTAAACAAGCCACAAGAAGCCTGAATTATCAGCTTTTCAGCTTACACAGCTACGATTATTGCCCAGAGCCATCTCCTTCACCCCCAACAGCTTCAAGCTCTGATTTTTGTCCAGGTAGTTTTGATGCTTTAAGACTCAGCCCACACCCTAACAGAGAGACAAGTGGGTTAAGGATAGGATTTCTGTTCTCTCCATCCCTTTGGAAAGGGAAGCTTTGAAGCAGGTTTACTTTTTCACGCCTTTGAGCCCCACTCAGTATGGACAATAAAATTGGTCTGTCTATTTTCATTTAACATTTAAAAAGAGAGCTCCAAGCGTTCATCTAATTAACCTTACAAGCAACACATCCAGCAGCATAATACTAATAGGCCAATAAGTTAAACTTAACCAACCAGCAGCTTTTATCACCTTTAATTATTTAATTCAGACTATTAACAAAATGAAAACATGTTCCCAAATTGGGTCCTAAAATATATTTCCTTCACTTTACCACTACTGTCCCTCAGTCTGCTGTCAGGTGAACAGCATTTATCCTCATAACATTTAAGTCAGGAGAAATTATTTGCACCCCTAGGGAGGGAGTTGGAGCTTTGATACAGAGAGTGCAGGGCAGACCCAGGATAAGAGTCCGAGGTGCAGCTCTGACTGTGCCTCTTAGGATTTAAGTCTAAGTTCTCCACATTAGAGCTCCCCTTTCTGCCTTGTTTTCTCATCTTCTCCATTCCTGTCTTACCTCCTTCCCTCTCCCTTTAAAGCTGTCACGATCTCAAAAATTATTCTTAGCACCACCATCATCCTTTTATACAAGGAAGTTTTAAAATGGTTTCTGGCCACAAAGAATGAAAGGCTTGAGCACAAATTTGCCCAGTTTGTTATGGCCTTGTACGTTAACGTATAAGAGGCTTTGTCTCACCTGGTGACCATGGAGAGTATACAGAAGTCTTCCTTCTATCAAGTCCAGGATTTTAAGAGTTGAATCATTGGAAGCAGTAACCAGATAGTTTCCAGAGGGGTGAAAGGAAAGGCTGTTTACCACTGCACTGTGCACTGAAGATGGAAAAAACATACATAATAATCACCGAGACCAGTTTACAGAAGCCCAAGGCAAAAGAATAAAATGAAGTACAAGCACATTCCAATTTTCTGTTATAAAGTTTAACAGGAAAATTATCATGGGGAAACGTTCCACACAAACTCTTCGAAGCACTGGGAACAAGGACAGTATTCAATTCTTGTAAAAATAGGCACGACTTTATTGAAAGGAAAAAGAAAGCTTTGCCAATTTTTCTGGGAGATTTAAGACTACAAAAGCTTCCAGCATAGCCCCCAGAATAATCATGCACAAGTGAGCCATACGATTCTATGAGAGAGCTGGACGCTGACGTATTTTACTACCATGGAGCTGCTGTTCTCACTCCAAAGTGATTCTAGCATAAAATCTATATGCTGGTCCATTAAGACTGAAATTACGATGAAAGACAAACTCAGAGTTGGCATTACACAGGTTCTTTTGGTTTACTACCTGATTCTAGCCAAGGTTGGGTTTCAGAGAAACGAGGAAGGAAGAACCACAACTTGAGAAAGGTCCAGTATAAGCTTTATTCCTTCAGCAATCCAATTCACCTCACCAAAAATGTTAAAATAAGAATGAATAGCCAAACTATCAAGAGTGCCGATTTCCAACAAAGCAATCCTTCCTGTATGACGATGAAGCCTAAGAGTTATTTTGAAAAGAGTTAAAGAAAATGGTCTAAGAGCAATGACAAATTACACTTTTAAGTCCACTGTAACATTAAACATCTACCTAATGCAGGGCTTTTCTTTCCCCTCCCCAAACTTTGACAAAACAGGTTTATTGAACATATTGATTTATGAGAACATGTAGTAATTCCCATATGCACAGATTTGTTAGTGTATGTGACATTATGGAATATTATGACACTGCTTGAAGAAGGTTTTAACTATCTAATTATTCTTCATCATACTATGTGCCCTTCAAATGTTCTGGTATCTCAAATCTACTACTACCAGTACATCTCCCCCAACTAAGCTTATATTCCCTGTAGAATCTACTGTGCATTCCAAATCCAAACTGCAGTTAAAAAAAAAAACTTAAAATACAATTTTAAAGACACTAGAACCAAATGTTATCTTTCGCAGATGCAGATTTGAAGTAGAAATCTGAAGTGATCTTGCTCAATTTTAAAACAGAAAACTTTTCAAACTCTTGGAAACCTTTGATACCTCAGCTTAAGTTCTGAGAACATAACTCCTCTTGACCTGGACTATCAAAATCACAGAAGAAAACATTAACTCACCACAGGTAACTTCTAAATAGTTACTTTTGTTGGTGAATGCTGCCTCTGCCACACAGTTAGATCACCCTCCATACCCTCAGCCCTGTATCACACTATGTATTTAAGGAGGAAAAAGTCCACATGGAGGTTTACCTCCTGAAAAAGTCCTAAATATATTTCTCCTTTGAAAACTTTATCCCAAGCGATTTGTAATTTTCCTCACCTCATTAATGTCTATATTCAGACAAACGCAACCATATTTTGGCAACTAAGAAAGGAATCACACCAGAAACGGATGAAGTTAATGATATACCCTTCAAGTTCCAGACAATGAATGAACTATTTCCAGTTTCACCAGAAAACCTTTCCATTATGGAAAGAAATCACAGACTGTGGCTGTGTAAGCACTTGCAGCTTTAGGGCCCAAGGAGTTCTTGGCTGTTGCAAGCTCAGAGAAAACTTCATCTCTCTTCTGCCAAAACAGCTCACAGCTCCCACAAGACCATCCACAACACCTCTGAAAAACTCACCAACACATCCTGCAACCTCACTTTATTTCATGTGGTGAACAATACATCCAGTGCAGCACAAGCTGGCACCTCCTGCAAGCCTAACCTTCCACCAGGCAAGCCCCCGACAAATAACAGCCAGTTAAGGAGCTTCTGCTGGGGCGTTAATTGCTAAAATAGTCATGCCAGCCCATGGAATGACCGAACACCACTGTCCCAAGCTTGGCAATACTACTTTTATGCAATCAGTGAATGCAACCTCTTAGAAACCAGCAGTCAGAAGACGAATGAGGATGGACCTGACACAGCCACAGTCCTCGGTGAACGTGTCACTAGCATCCAGCCCCAGCTGAACTGCACAAAAGGACCAACTGCTCTTTTTAGACAGCAATAAAAAAAAAAAAAAAAAGAGCTGTTTCATAGACCTGCAATAGAGGTGCCTCACATACAACCCCGCATAGGGATATTTGGAGGCTATTTTTGTAGGGGACAATCTGCTTTACAAAAAAAGTAAGTGCTGAGTTTGAATAAAGCATCTGCCTGCTCTGCAGTGAATGTGACTGGATGATACTTAGCTTTACTAAAAAATGCACACAAAAGGTTTTTGCAGTTTGCTCTATAATTCCAACTTTCATTTACAAATGCCACAGTTGGAACCAGTCCTGGCAAGAGCAGCAACACTGCTAATAGTGTGATTAGTTTTGGAAGACAATCCAACTTGAACACACAAGAGGCTGTGGCGGGGCTACTGATCTATGAACTTCTGAATAAAACTAAACCTTTAAAATGGATTCCCTCGAAATCAGGCAGCAAAGCACATACCGAGGGAAGAGATGCCCTCTAGTGGGACTGAGGTCCAGTTGGTCTTGATCATCTCAAAGGTCTTTTCCAACAGAGGAATTCTACAATTCTGCGAGAGCCACACAACTGAATCTGATTTAGCCAAAAGGCAAGTGCATAAACCTTGGGAAGAGCAAGGTTTACAGACACATCCCCAGAACATGCTAGAAACACGTTGGTTTGGTGAGACATGCATGAATTGACTGTGCACAGCTACCACTGCAGTTTTAGGTTTCTTTGGCTTTTATGATTATTTCTAGTCCAAAGCTTAATACACAACTAGGATTTACACAGAAGCTGTGAAAAATAACACTCATAACAGGAAAAGATCACTTTGATAGCAAGGGTGTCAGACTAAAACCTCATCCAGAAAGGGTGGGATACAGAGGAAATACAGAACTCCAAGACACAAAAAATAAACCTGGCAGCCAAACCTAAACCACACCAGACTCAGACAATTAAACTGCAGTCAGTGCAAAGCAGGAAGAGATTAATTCTGAGCCAAGTTAAACTGTGGCTGGAAACACGCACTGCAGATCTTGCTACTGTCGAAAGGCTGATAAAGTACATTAAAGAGCAATCTGCTGCTCTTCAAGTACTTACACGTGGTATGCGTTTTAGCAACAAGACTTCAGAAAGTCATTTCCAAGTTTTGATGTTAGCAATACGTAACTATTATTAATACTTGTTAATACAGGTTAACAAGTTCATACAAGTTAACAATACTTCTTACACAAAGACTCACAATTCAATATTCCTCATTGCAATGCACAATACCGGTGAACTGTCCTCAACAGGTTTGTTTTCCAGTAGATCTTGTTAACTGTCAAAACTGGAAGTGACTGTGGGCCCATAAGAATAAGTGAAGAAATAAAATCAATTATGTTACATGGGTGTTCAAGGAGTTCAGGTGGGTTTACAGATGAAAGAGTTCAAAGAGCACCCAGCTTGACTACACAGGGAGAATACACCTAGAGGAAGACCTCACATCTTGAGGTCAGGAATAAAACAATCTACGCATAGGAAGCTGATGCTAGAAATGTGATGTCTGTATTCTACCCAAGGAAAAAAAACCATTCCAGTGATGGTGGTGTCAGCGTTTGGTGTTTCCATCTCTGTGCAAAGAGCAAAAGCACAGCACACTACATACAGTAGAATCATGACAGGATTCTACAGTCTGCAGACTGTTCCCACTCCACAGCATCCTCTTTCGGAGGAGCTTTTATTTACTCCTTTACGGAACAGAAGTGCTTTCCTAATCTTAATAGCTTCTCTACAGACAATGTGCATTTGTCTCAAGATAAGCAACTCCCATTGCTCTTATCTACCAGAAGAGGTCTATTCTTTTTCACAGGTTGCTGTGAAGGCAGACAAACAGAACAAAGCTGCTCCTTGCACATTGCTATGCTTTCTCTGCTTTTCTCTATCAAGGAAAACCAGAGAATGCTTATTGAGAGACTCTACAAGGCCTTTCATGGCCTTATGAGTAACGGGATACAAAGTTAAAAGCACTTCAAAAAGCAACTTTAGTTACATAAAGCAAGGAGGACTAACAGCTATAATTTGGAACTCAATTTCCTCTTAGCTTGCAAAGTTAGCAGGAATCAACTGCAAACAGTTTTACTACTCTCTTTTCTACCTGGCATTGAGGACCTTTTTTCTACATAGTTTTACTAAACAGCAGCACTAAGTGGTTTGACAAGAACAGGTAATCGGCAGAGATGCCATTTCAAAGGCAAGGGGGAAGAGGGAAGAAAAATACAGGCTCCTAAATATAAAAGCTAGTTACTCCCAAGACAAGACAACTTGGACAAGCCATAACCAGGTCAAATCCAATTCTGGAAGATGAAAGCCAAAGGAGATACTGGAGAAAGAACCGTAAACACGAATCACGGTATAGAACTGCAATTGGTTGACTTTGATTTTGCTCTTCTGTTAACTTATCCCAGTTTTCTCATGCAGAACCTAACCTTTTGCTTTGCTTAGAAGGTAAACTCCTCCTATAGGCTTATGTGGAGGCAAAGGTGACATCCTTTTACAGAGCAAAAAGACAGAGAAAGCTATGAGAACAGAGGCATTTCTCACCAAGTGTGAAAATCAGTCTTGGAGCTAACACAAAGCAAAGCATGAAAAAAAGGCGTCTGCTGCCAGCCTTAAGCCAGTGCCCTTCTGGAGAAGCAGCAGGCAATGCAGTCCTTGGACTTCAGAGCAATTCATATGAAAACATGTGGAGAGGTCCAATATCTCTAAGATCTTAACTTGCCTTGATAATGCTGAAGGAGTCTATTCATCCTAACGTCCCACACTTTCACCGTGTTATCGGTACCAGCTGCAGCAATGCACGTACCACTGGGATGAAAATCCACATGATTCACAAACCTGTAAATTGCAGTGAAATCCAAGTGTTTACATTCAACTCTTGCTAAGGATCAAAAATGCCTTTTCAAGAAGGGAAGCTACAGATGATGCACTGATTATTACAGAAAGGAGGAAATAACCTGAAAATCTGTATAGCTAAAATTCTTTTCAGACCTTGCTTATAAACCTAAGTAGACTGCACAGTTACAGCCAAGCATATTGCCTTCAACATTCTGCTTTACAGGTGTAGCAGCTGTAGATAAAAGCCTCCTGATTGATCTGTGTGACGGATCCGACTGTCACAACAACATTCTCGCATGTTCATTTAATGTCTGCATAATACATGTCTTCTATTAAGTCAACAAGATTTGTAGAGTGCTGTGTATAAGTCTGAACAGGTTATTTTTATTCTACTATTTGTAACTAATTTTAAGATGGAACCTATTGAATTTGTGCCCGAAATCATGTGTTGCCACTTAGAAGGTCGTGAGGCTGAGACCAAATTGCTTTCTGGACCTGTTTGCAGTTAATTCTTATTTTGAACACACAAGTATAGTAGAGTCTTCAGTGAAGAGCACATGGTAACTATTCACCCACACTGTGTAAGAAATTGGATAAAATTAATTATCCTTTGAGTATTCTTGTAATAGATGCCTAGAACATGGATATTTCAAAAGTTTGCATTGAATTTCTAAGTACAAGAAACTAGGAAGATGACAGTCTCAGTTCTGTAAGGACTTTTGTGTTTATGGACAAATTAACTTTTGCTGTGGCTCAATATTCTTCATGAAAAGAAGTCCTGATTCCATAGCTGTTTTTCTGAATACAAAGTTTTTTGGAAGAACCTTGTTATTTAAAAATTTGAGGATGAAACAAACCATCCAAGTACCAACCTGCCAGTACACTTTTGCTCTTTTAATTTACTTCAACAGGGAGCAAAATTAAAAAGCTTAACAGAAGCAGAAGAAATAAAGAACTTAAGCACCTCAAAAAATAAATAAGCACAAAGAAACAAAGGCTTCATGTGTAGGACAGCATTCAGCAGGCATCCCCATTTCACAGATGAGAAGGCTGGTACTCGGGTTCTGCAAGGTACTTACCCCCCATGCTCACAGAAGGAGTGTATGCATTCTCTGCTGGTTTTATCCCACAGTTTGACAGTTTTATCATCACTGGCTGACACTATCAACCGTCCATCAGGTGAGAATCTAAGAGAAGAGTTGTAGCAATTAAAAAGTGCCCCCAGACAAAACGTGTATAGGGTCAACTAGATTTTGCCACCATCAGGGTACATTGGCAATCAGGACTGAGGTCGCTCACTACAGAACATCACCACACATACTAGAAAAACATTCTGCTTTACTGGGGCATCTACAGGACCACCAGCCACTGCCATGTTCAAGAACTGTAATGAACTTTTCACCTACAGAGATGCCGTAGTTTTATTATAGATGCACATTTATATGTAAACACTTCTCAGAATAACCAAGATTGGCAACTGAAAACCAAATCTGAACATAGTTATGAGGAAGTCATAGTTATGAGGAAGTAATATTTTTATTATAGAGCGCTTTCAGCATTTGGATTATTATTTGGATGTGTCAAGTCTTAAACTAAGCTAAAATAATAATTATAATACAAATCTCTCATTTTGCTTCTCTTAGCAGCTTCAAAATGCAGAAGTTTCCAGACCAGGTAAAAGCAAAACACAGAACAAATCACTGGCAGGAAAGGCTCTGGTTGACAAAGATCATTGTAGAAACAAAACACGACGTGGGTAACCTGAGGGATCCCTCCTCAGGTTAGCAATTAATTTCAGTCACTACACGCACCTGAATAGAAATGTTTTACATGAGACCGTGATACTCAGTCTCTGCTTTGAGGCACAAATCTCCACCTCTATTTGTCAGAAAGCTGTACTTACCTGGCACAGCGGACCCAGTTTATGTGTTGACTAAGTGAGAATAGAAACTTCTGCCTGTGAACTGTCCACACTTTGACTGTTTTGTCATCAGAAGCTGTAACTAAGGTCTGGCCATCGCTGGAGAAATGAACACTTCTTACAGTTGCTGTATGAGCCTTGAAAGCAGTAGATTCTCCTTTGCTACATAGAAAGAAATAATATTTTAAAACTCCACAATATGACAGAAAAGACATCATGCACCTGCAAACACAAAGCTTCTGTATGCTGAGCAAGATCAAGTCTTTGAGTATCAGTTCTTCAACATTCTCTTGTGTTGTATTTCAATTTAGAGTTTCTTGCTGAAGACATACCACATAAAATAACGCATTGTGGAGTGAAATAATAGAAGTTATGAGGTCTCTCAGCCAATTTGACAAGCATTTATGAGTTAAAGCAACTAAACCCTCTACTCAAAAATGGATGGCTAAGGTACTGAAAGGGTAAGTAAATTCTTGTTAATCACATGCAAGCTCACAAAAAACTGAATACAGAGTCCAAAGTGGTTTTATCCTGGGAATATGCCATCCCTTACTATCAGTGGTAGACAGAGTTACTAGTTTTAGACCAAGAAATAAAGATTAAAATCACCTAATAGCTTTGTGGATTACAGCAAACATGCTAGCTTGTAAACTCCACCCTGCTCACAGAACAAGTACTTGCATCACTAAACCCCAACTTGTGTTTCTGTATCTTGTTTAATGCTGGCTGAGAAGCAAAGGATCAATTTGCTAGGAGGAAAGAGACTGGATGAGGAAGGGGAAGAGAAATCCAACTCACCACTGATGAATTAAAGCACAAAAAGAGAGAGAAAGGAATAGATACTTACACACTGGGAATCCATAAACGGACTGTTTTGTCTCTAGAGCCTGAAGCCACCAGGTGACCAGATGGCGAAAACTGAACACACATCACTGCGTCTTTGTGGCCCACAAAGCGATAAGCTCTGATCTGAGGTCTCATACTCCAGATCATCACAGATGAATCCATCGAGCCACTTGCTGAAATACATAAACAAACCACAAACTTGGACTAGATCTCCTCCGAAACTTCATTTCACGCTCATTTCACTGTGACAGCTTCCAGAAGTCTCAAGCACATTGTCCTTGAAGCTTCACCAATGTATTGCATGCTGTATTTTTCACAAGTAATTCAAAGTCATGCAGTGGCTTGGACTGGCAATTTTCTTCGAAGAATGAGGCCATGCAACAACTGGAGAGGCAAAAGCCACACGAGTTGCAAAACTTGGTCCAAATAAATACACACTAAGGAAGCACATAAAAAGTCTGTGGGTGAAGGTTACCTCATCAGTTTTTTATTGGGAAGCACAGGCATCTATCGGTTGCAGAAGGTCAAACACCAAACAACACGTTGCAGATTAAGCAGAGAGCCCTGTGAGTTGGTGGCTTAAAGGCAATTCACACAGGGAACACCTTTCCTTAGGGATATTAAAAATTAAGGGGAGACAACTGTCTAAAAGTAGATTAAGCACACAGCCCAGCATCAAGAGATTGAGATATCAGTCATAATTACAGCAAGACATTGTCTAGCATGGATATTTAGTAACAACGTCACGGCTTCCCCAGGACTGATGTTAATAAAAAAAATAAGGAAAATAATGCTCCAACACAAAAACTTGTGTCTTTTTCAAAGCACACACTACACCCTGAAATTATCCAAAATCTCTCTATCAAGAAAATAATTTCTTTGTTCTTGCACAGCTCAGTACCTCTAGTGCTCCCTCCATTTAACTAAAGGAGAGAAGCTCTTCCTTTATCACTTGGCCCTCAAAACACAGAGAGAGAATTTACCCAATTGTTTCTTATTGAGACTGAAGTCCACGCTAGTGACAGCATCTCTGTGGCCTTTGAAGTGTCTCTCCAGGGATGGATCTTCCTATAAGACAATAATGTCCAGGCGCTGGATTAAGAAACATCTTTGCACAATAAAACCATTCAATTTCTACAAACACAAACCATGAATTTATCCCACAAAAGCTGAGCAGAGATACAAACATTGTGCAACACAAAATGCAAATTTTAGATGTATCAACAGACTTTACAAGAGGCAAATTATCCAGGCTGCTGCCCTCCCTGGATCTTAGGTGACTTCCACAAATAATTCACGTGTTTTTACAACATGCTGCTGGTATAGACACCCCAAGGCTCACTTTGGGACACTTCGATGACCACTCGAGCAGGCAGTCGAGCTCGACTTTGCTCTGACAGCCGCTCATCTCGATGCAGGTGCAGCCACAAGGCCTCTGCTTGCACAGAAGGGACAGATCTGGAAGTTTTAATCAGATGTGTCTGGACAGACTGAATCAGAACTGCAGCAAAACAGACTGACCCGCTACCCTTCCCCTCTGTCTGGTGAAGGCAGCACATCCCTACACAGCACCTTGCTGCAAAGGCCAAACAAAAACTGAGGTCAGGAGGGAAAAATGAAAATACTGAGCAGCCCCTGCGGCACCAAACCCTGGGCACCGGCACCCTCCCAGCGGCACCTGCCCTTCCCCTCCCACCAGGGCTGAACCCCAGGGCACCGGCACCCCCAGCCCTTTCCCTCCCGGTAGCACCGAACCCCGGGCACCGGCAGCCCCAGCCCTTTCCCTCCCGGTAGCACGAAACCCCGGGCACCGGGAGGCCCCGGTGGCCCCGAAGCCTGGGCACCGGCAGCCCTAGCCCTTTCCCTCCCGGTAGCACCAAACCCCGGAGACTCCGGTAGCCCCGAAACCCCGGGGCTGAGCAGCTCCAGCCCCTTCCCTCCCGGTAGCACCAAACGCCGGGCACCGGGAGGCCTCGGTGGCAGAGAACCCCGGGGCTGAGCAGCTCCAGCCCTTTCCCACCCCGAAGGGCTGAAGCCCGGGCACCGGCAGCCGCATCCCATGCCCTCCGGGCGCCGCCGAGCCCCCTTACCATGCCCGCGGCTGCCATGTCCCCCCCCGCGCCACCGTTCAGTTTCGGCGCCTCCCGTAGCAACGGCCCCGCCCCAGAGCGGAAGCGGAAGCGGCTCTCGGCACTTCCTGGCGCGGGGGCTCCCGGGCTGCCGCCAGGGGGCGCCGCGCCGAGTCACGGGAGGGTTTGGGGTGGAAGGGGCGTTAAACCCGTCCGGTCCCACCCCCTGAGCCCCCTCCAGCCTCGCCTTGAGGCTGCAGGGATGAGGCAGCCACGGCGGCCCTGGGCAACCGGAGCCAGCGCCTCCTCACCCTCAGCGTGAACAGTTTCTTCCTGATGTCTAATGTAAATCTTCCGATTTAAAGCCATCCCCCACGTCCTGTCGTAAAATCACAAAATCACTAGGCTGGAAAGGGCCCACTGGAGTCCAACCATTCCCATCAATCGCTAACCCATGTCCCTCAGCACCCCGTCCACCCGTCCCTTAAACCCCTCCAGGGAAGGGGACTCAACCCCCTCCCTGGGCAGCCTCTGCCAAGGACCAATGACCCTTTCCGCGATTTTTTTTAGTTAATGTCCAGCCTAAACATCCCTTGGCGGCGCTTGAGGCCATTCCCTCTGGTCCTGTCCCCTGTCACTTGGGGGAAGAGCCCAGCTCTCTCCTCTCCACAACCTCCTCTCAGGTAGTTGGAGAGAGCAATGAGGTCTCCACTTATCACTCCAGGCCCTTGGAAAAAGCCCTCCCCAGGTTTCCCGGAGCCCCTCTCAGTACTGGAAGCTGCTCTAAGATCTCCCCAGAGCCTTTTCTGCGGACAAGGACACCTCCCACTGGGTCAAGCTGCTCCAAGCCCCATCTAACCTGGCTTTGAACATCTCCAGGGGTGGGGCAGACACTGTGAGAATTGATAAATTCTGCTGCAGCTGGTTTGTAACATTTAATTACCTCATCATACCGATCTGTCTTGTAGCTGGTTTAGGCCATGAGAGAACTTGAAGGGAGTCTCCGGACATGGTTGGATAATCTAAAAATGAATGAATGTTCTTTGAGAATTTATACAGTTCTTTGTCTAAAACTAGTATATCTATCCGCTGCTTTTGTAAGATGTCATTCCTTTTTTAGAAAGGCATCCAATTCAGCCCTGAGTTGTAAAATAAAAATATTATTCTGTTTTTTCGAAGCCTTTGTCCCTTTCAATATTTTACCAGTGAATGAGTGTTTCTCACCATTTGGCAACCGGGGCCAGGGCCTCCTTATCGTTAAGAATTTCTTCTTAATGTCCAATCTCAGTCTTCCCCCTTCCAATTTAAAGCCATCTCCCCTCACCCTACCAGCCCATGACCTTGGAAAAACCTCCCCGGTGTCACCACTACCAGAAGAGACACGGCCAGGAGTGAGACTCCTGGTTTTCTTCCAATGGCCACCTGAGGGCAGGCTGAGGCCTCTGCCAGCCTTTGGTTTTATAAAGACACAGAAATAAGCAAGAAAATTGGATAAAATGGAACATGGTTTCATTAAAGATGATTCATGGCAAGCTAGCCAGCTTCTTTTTTAAGACTACTCTAAGTCTAGCTGCAAGAAGCATTGAGTTAGCCTTTTTCAAACACCACTTCCCAGCTTGCAACCTAGACATCGTACAGGAATTCTCAGCCGGTCCTTCCCTGGGTTTATCTGGACAGCCACAAATCATGAAGAAACCAGAAGCCCTGGGATCTGCCACCTCTGTCCTAACAAGAGAGCCCCTGCTAAGGCTGCAGCCCCTGCATGCTGCGAGGCAACAAAACTCTTGCACAGCATCACACTCACCCAGAATTCAAGTGTGATGAAATTACAGCCAAGCTAAGCCCAATTCAGAAAGCCCCAAGCTTCTCACCAGAGCAAATGGGTCTAAGTTTAACAACTAAATTGCACTGAACCCACCACTTCTATATTGCAAAGCCCGGATCTCACGTGTCTTGTCAATATTTGAACTGCTGTGCACACCAGTCTCTATACAAGCTTCTGCAGTTCTAAGAATATGCCAGCTGAGGGCCAGAGTGCCAGGGTCCAGAAATGAGACTGTTTCCCTGAGGTTCTCAACAAGACAAGGCAACAAAAAACATTTGCTGTCTATAGAGGAAGCACCAAGAGATGTGGAGTTGGTCAAGGCAATGCCTACAAGCTAAGGTGGAACCAGCAACTGCACCTAGGTCTCCCAGTCACCAGCAGCATGCTCAGAACAAGATCATCCTGTCTCTGTGACCACTATGGTGCCAGCATAGGTCTTCCACAGCTGTTTTGTGTCCTATCTTAATACAGGTGGAGGCAGGAGCCTCAAGCAACCAACCCTGTGATGCTTTGGCATATGTGAACCCAAGCATCTGGGACGGGACACTTCCCATCCAGAGAGCACAGCAGGGATTCAGGCAGCCTGAGCAGACAGCTATAAGGTGACAGAATTTGCAGATTCCCTCATTTCTGCCATGGAAGGAGACAGCTGCAGACAGCTGAGGCACCGCAGAGGGGACCAGGTCCACCAAGGAGCTCAGCCAATGACAATGACATTGGTCCCATTGCTTCCATGGGGAGATGCTGCTTCCCATCAGTCGAAGATGCAGCTTGCTGCCACATCGGTGATTTTCTCTCTTACTAATGACTTTGTCCTCCCATGTGTGCAAAACCCATTTATTTATAGCCCACATTTTTCTTCTCCCACCTGCCTTTGTGCTTATTTTCCTTTTTTTATGGAGTTAAGAAAAAAGACAGGAGAAAACCAAATCTTTTCAAGTAAATCACTCACTGACCTAAATGCAAATTTGTTCAAGCAACTTCAGAGAGCTTTGATCCTGTATTAGAGGGAAAAGGGGAGGAGAGAAGATTCTACTGCTATCAGGACAGATCTTTACTGCTGTGTAACAACTAGGCAATGAAGCAAAAGCCACTGGAACTTATAGAGGCTGCATAACAACTAGGCAATGAAGCAAAAGCCACTGGAGTTTAAAGAGGAAGCTCAGCCAAAGGTCACCTGGCTGTCCTAGGTGCTTGTTATCAGAGCCTTGAAAAGAGGGAGGAACTCAACATGAGCTGATTCTAGCAACAAGAGAAGCAGACTCACAGGGCAGGGAGCCTGTCACCCCTCCTCAGCACTCAGCGTGCAGGGGTGCTCTGTTGTCGTGAGGCGAATGGTCAGCAGAACCCGGGCTCTGTGACTGCTTGGGCCACTAAGAGAACATTTGTCTGCCTCAGATCCAAAGCACCCTGCTAATTGCAGTATGGTATTTTATTAGCTGCCTTGTCTTTGCAGGTGACCTAAACTACTTCCACTGCTCGTCTGTAGAGCTGCAGTGGTGAGGGGAAGGGTGACAAGGGGACAGAGACATACTGACACCAGGACATATCCTGGAGTGCCAGAGGAATACACTGCTACTCCCTATGTGAACCTGTACAGTTTCTCAGGCATCCGAGAGCGGTGGAGGGAAGGGAGCTCAGTTTCCAGAACTAGCCTAAAGGAGTAGAAGGATTCAGAAGTGAGAAAACTTGGCAGGCTGGATCCATCCAGAATCCCATCAGCAGCTTTCTGGGCATCTACAAAGTTGTCTCTGACCACTTACAATGGTTCTAGTGTCTTTGAATCACAGAATGCCAGGTTGGAAGGAAACTCAGGGATCACTTGGTCCAACCCTTTTAGGTGATGTATAGTTTAAATGAGATGATCTGGAACCCTGTTAAGCTGAGCCTTTAAAGTGTCCAGCGTAGAGGAGGACTATACTGGCCACTCTAAGACCTTCAAGTCTGTTACACAAATGTAGATCAAGGCCGACTTTAAAATATCTCCCAGCACAGGTGGCCCCAGACATGGAAGTGTTCTTTCTGGACACATGCACCTCTTTTGTCCATACATTTCTCCTTCTGCAGTATGAATAAGCGCTCACTTCCCCACATTACAGGCTAGTCCCAAACTCCTTGGCTCCAGAGGCATTTTTGGTTTATTGAAAATTAGATGCTTGCTAAGTAAGCAGAGTCTCTGCTGATCTTGCTGACCAAGGGCAGGCAGCTGCTTTCAGTCCCTGAACTTTCTCTCCTCTTGACTGCGGGGGTGAACAGAGTTCAGGCTTCGCTGAACTCATGATTGCATCAACCCCCATCAACCCCAAACCCAAAGTGCACAGAGACCGCTACTAGAAAAGTGCTGCCTGAGTTCACAGAAATGGAGCTGAGACCTTTGGGACACAGAGTTCCCTACTCGTTGGGTATGCACCCAGCATCCCCACCTGGCAGGACCATCACCACACAGACCCTTTGCTTTTTGTTTCTCATATCTGATGAAAAAAGGGAATAGGGTGCATGAAGAAATTTGCTCTGAAATACCCTCCCTGTGTCTGAAGAGCTGGCAGTGTGTATTCCTGAGCCAGCTCTAAGTGCTCAACAAAAGCTATACTGACCCAATGCTCCAGGCACTACCACAACCCTGATACAGCTCCTTCAGAGCAGCAAAGATTGTGAACAAGGACTCCTCCTATGTCCTGGGGTCTGTCCTGCAGCTGGAATGGCTCTCTGGTGGCAAATTATCCTTTCAAATGGACTACGGATACTTCTGCCAAGCAAGGGGAAAGGACTTCCCTCATCAAAACACATTGCAGCAAGCAACCTGTTCTAAGCAGTGGCAAAGTCTGGAAATGGTGCTAAAAACAGGCTTGCTGCTATCAAGCCAGTGAATTAAGAGCTTGTTAGCAGAGGGAGGGTCACCAGCAGCAGGACAAGGGAGAAGCACAAACATTACTGTACAGTATTTCCTCTTGAATGATTTATATCTAAGGGCGAGTCTTTCAAAATGCTGTAACATGGCTTCAATGCTGCATTTTAAGTGCTGGGAAATAGAAGAAACAGGGTGTATTCCACTGTATAGCTTCAGACTTTCACAAATGGATGTGAACCCTCCACTCAAAACACAGATTCTCCTAACAAGCCAGTTCCCAATACATTCTGGTCCTTGAAAAGCATCCATATTCAGCTTTTGGATTTCACTTTATCTCTAGAAAGTCCTCAGTACTTTAAGCTTGCTCCCACAAACCAAGGAACAGCAACCAATGTGCAGTTGCTGGCAGCAGGGGTGCCACCCTTTGGCGTGGAAAGCCAGGACCCAGTGATCACAGCCACCTCTCCCATCTCTGCCTTGAGGAAGTGACTCATTCCATTTTCTCCTGCAAACGCAGAAAGGGGGAAGAAAGAGCAGGTTGTCACAGGAAGATGGACAAGTCAAAAAAAAAAGAGAGGTGTTACAGCTGCAGTGAGTTTGAGATGTGCTGCTCTGAGTCATCCTGCAGTGTAGGAGAAGCCACTGTCCCACCCTTGCAGCACCTCAGGCCTTCTCACAATTTAATTCCCACTACAAATCACCCAGCCCTGCATTTCGTAGTCAGGTTTACTCCCTCTTGGAGAGCAGACACATTCCTCTGCCTTTCAGCTCAATGCCAGGTCCGCAATGCACAGATAGATAAACCACATCATTTATCACTTATAGATAAACAAAGCCAATCAAGACCAAGAGCATTCTTGTTCGTCACTGTACCTTGACCCATTGTACAAGATCTTTTTTATCAGCTCCTAGAGATGTAGGAAGCAGCTGGAACCCAGGATCCATGGGAGGAAGAGACAGCGTATCAGGCACCTCAAAAATAGAAAGATCAGAAAGGTTAGGTTTGAACCAAGCGAGGCACACAAAGCCCATAGTCCCTGCCAAGAGGATGAGCAATGCAAACAGTGGATGCTTGTATCCGAAGCAGAGATTTTCTCCCAGTCACAGCAGAGGAATGTGTTTTAAGCAGCTGGCTTTTGGCCGCCTGTTTTATTTACTCTTCTAAAGACAAAACCAAAAGTGATGCCATATCCTGCTTTATTGAAGCACAGAAGGAAGCATCTGGGGAGGGGAGGCAGAACATAACAAAGTCCAGAGCAGCCTAAAGGGTCCCATGCACAAACCCTCCTTCTCAGCCTGCTGAAAAGGTGTGTATCCACACAGCTTGCTGCCACAACCAGGAGAACAGGGGGAACATCACACTCTGCTCCTCAGGGGCTGCCTGGTTTCTTGAATAACCACCACTGCGCAGAAAGACCAGACCCTCAGCAGATGTGAGCAGACTCCACAGCCTCCTGCATAGCTTCATTCATACTTCCATCAGCTCAAGAGCTGCATGGACACTGCCTAATTTTCAAGCTTGTGATAACTTTTAATCTATGCGAGTAGAAGCAGAAGAGCAGAATGAGGAGGTGATCCACTGAAATTTGTCCTGTGTGAGCAAGTTCTCTGGAGAACCAGCATGAGGAACGTGCTGCCTGCTCCAGTGCCGCACTAAACCAGGTGCTGGAGAATGGCCAAGCACTGGTTCAAGCTGGGTGCTTTGTTCCAGCAGACAGTACTGCCGAGGGCAAGCAGTGGCTGAACATTGTCACAATTGGAGCTGAGGGGCCAAGCCAGTTGTTTCCAACTGCTGTTATTTTTATTATGCATCTTCCAGTATTTTGCTTTCACCTGAAAAGAGATAGTGTCCAACTTCAGGGAGCAGAACTTCATGCTAAGAGCATCTAGTGTTTTGTTTTCCTACATACGCATAATGGTCCTCATTGCAAACCTAAGTGCACCACAAAGGTTCATAAAGAGAAGGCAGAGGGAAAGGACCCCACTAAGTCTTGGATAATTAGGGCTGGCCGCACTTAGTTCTGTCACATTACTCCAACGACAATTTTTCTAATCAGCAAATGTTTACTAGAAATTGCAGAGGTACAGTAAGAGGCACAGGGAGGGACAAACCATTTCTTCTACAACTGTCCTGACCTTCAGGGAAAGAACCCTCCAGCATTACATAGTTGCCATAAATACTTAGACTGTGACAAAAGAAGTCAGCAATGCAAGCTGTTGACATTACAGGATACTTGGCCAAAATGAAACCTTATGCCTTTCAGACTGAGAGCTGTAAAACCAGCAAGTTTTATGACAGCGTGATATGCTATCTTGGAGTTTGGAGGGCAGGAAAACGCAGCTGACATTGAATACACAACACTGATTACTTTGAAGGAAGTTCATTTCCAAATGATACAGAACTGTCTAACTCATTGCCAGGTTCATCTAAATGAAGCCAGTCCATAAAAGGGTTAGGCAGATCAGGGCAGACAGGTTCACCAGCACTTTTATGTCCTGGGCTGTATCCTCTGGTTGAGGGGATTGCCAGGAGGATGGTGCCCACCAGCATCTTCCCTTGGTGTCTGCTAATACCTGGATGGATGTTTGGTCTGATTTGCTTGTCACAAACAGTCAGCCAAGGCTCAAATATTCAAGGCTCAACTTTATTTTTTGCGCAAAACAAAGCCTCCTCCCTGGTGGTGTGGGATTGGACAAGCTTGCTTCACGAGGAGTCTCATGCATTTAGTTCTTCCTTCTGTCCTGTAAGCCTGAGCAGAAGACAGGCCACCACCTCCACAGAGAGCAGACACTTCCACACAGGGCTGCTCTGCTTCTTGTTTGTAAAGTCTTACAACACATTGCGCAAACAAACAGTCGGATTTGAAAACTCGGATGAAACAGATGTCTTAGATAAATCCCATGCATGGGATTAGTCACACCAATGTTGCAATCATTGGTGTCATGGATAAAAACAACCCAAAGAAGAAGAGTACAAGAATCTTCCAACATGGCTTATTTACATTAATTATAAACAAAGACTCTCAAGTCCCTTGTGCTCACCCAACACCTACTTGCACCTACCTGATGTCTGTTATCTTAGCTTAGGACGATGCTAGAGCAGATTTTCTGCCACACCTCTGGAGTGGGCTGCCTTGTTCTTACAACTTCAACTAAACAGCAAAAGCATTTTACTGCAACTAACTCATACACTTTTCTTACACGGTTACTGGAACAATTCCTTGCTGCTATAAAGATGTACCCTCATCTCACCTCCAGATGATATAAGTGGTGCCAACCACACCACAAGCTCCTACATAGGTGAATATCCTTGTTCCGTGGGGTACAGCACCAAAAACTGCCCCAAAGCAGAGCCGTGGTTGTTGCTCTGGTATGAGCACTCACAATGGTTTCTCTGGCCCTACACTGGAGAGAGGAGGAGCTCTTACAGCTACTGACCTAATGCTTTCATGCAGTAAGGGAGGTGGAAAGATAGAATTATAGAATCATTAAGCTTGGAAAAGACCTCTAGGATCATCCAGTCCAACCATCAGCCCAACACCACCGTGCCTGATAAACCATGTCCCAAAGTGCCACATTTACACACTTTTTGAACCCCTCCAGGGATGGAGACTCCATCACTTCCCTGGGCAGCCTCTATCAGTGCTTCACCACTCTTTCAGTAAAGAAGTTTTTCCTAATATCCAATCTAAATGTCCCCTGGCACAGCTTGAGGCCAATTCCTCTTGTCCTATCACTTGTTGTTTGGGAGAAGAGACCAGCACCCACCTCACCAGAGCCTCCTTTCAGGTAGTTGTAGAGAGCAATGAGATCTCCTACCAGTCTCCTCTTCTCCAAGCTAAACAATCCCAGTTCCCTCAGCCAATCCTCATAACCCCTGTGCTGCAGACCCTTCCCCAGCTTCATCGCTCTCCTCTGGACATGGTCTAGCAACTCGACAAAGCCCACACTCACCAAACCACCTTTGCAGTAGGAAAATCAAATCCCTTACACAGTAAGAGCAACCAGCAGAGAGTCAGGTCATTGGGCTAAAGCAATCGGTCAGGCTGACCAACAGAGATGCCTGCCTGGTGTTCGTAGGTGTGGGTGACTACTCATGTAGATTGTGCAACTGCTTTGCTTTCGCTCTATGAACACAGTCTGATGTCCGAACACCATACAGTCTGCAATTGCAGTACTCTTTATCAATATCGTTTGCGTGCATCTTGTAAATAAACAAACACTGACTCATAATTTACAGGCTTGTAGAAACCCAGGGCAGGGGTTATAACACAGGCTAAGTCATCACCTTCTCATTTATCCAAAAATACTATTGTACGTAATGGGACGGACTGAGCAGCCGGGTAACTCCAGAGGGGGAGCAATCCTGGATGCCAAGGCCAAATCCTCCCACCTGTGCTTGTTGCAAGGAGCACCTTGCCCACGGCAGAGTCCCACAGCAGCTCAGAGGCACTCAGACTCACAGGTAACAGCAGCCCTGGGCTGGCAGGGCATCCCACAAAGGTGGACGTTCACGCTATATCCTCAGCCTAAAGCACCTCTTCCCCCTGCACTATGTGCACCGTCCCACCCTCCAGAGACCTCTGCTGAATTAGCACTGGGCAAGTGAAAAGAAGTCAGAAGGCACTAGACAGAAATTAGTGTTTAACCTTTGTTGGACTTACACTGCTGACAAATAGTTGCGGGCAATCCAGAAATTTTTTCCACTTACTTGGTTTCTGACTTGCGAACAACTTTGTTTCCTCTGCCACGCAAGAAGCTCCATCAGCAGCAGACCTGAGGGAAGAGAACGGCAGACCTCTGGAGAAGAGAAGGCTTTGGGGACATCTTAGAACAGCTTCCAGTACAGAAAGGGGCCCTGGGAAAGCTGGGGAGGGGCTTTTTCCAAGAGCCTGGAGTGATAGAATGTGGGGAAATGGCTTTAAATCGGAATGGGGGAAGATTTAGATTAGACATTATGAAGAAATTGTTCATGATGAGGGTGGTGAGGCGCTGGCCCAGTTTGTCCGGAGAAGTCATGGATGCACCATCCCTGGAGGTGTTCAGGGCCAGGCTGAACGAGGCTTTTAGCAACCTGTTCCAGTGGGAGATGTCCCTGCCCATGGCACGGGAGTGGGACTGGATGGGCTTTATGGTCCTTTCCGACCCAAACCATTCTGTGATTCTACGGAACTAATTATCTTCGGATAATTAGTTTCTGCATGTTTTTTTTTTAATCATGGCTGCTATGGTTCAAGTCTGGTACAGCCTCTTCCTTGGTCAGTATGTTGTAAGGTCTCTGTCCATGGCTGTGAGGTTTCAGAGATCCCTTAGGGACCTGTAAAAGCTTTACTGTCCTTTGAGATTTTCATTGAACTGAAGCATGGCCACCAAATTCAAAGCTGCTGGCAGGCAGGCAGCACAACCACAGCACAACCATTTGCCATCATGAAACTCAGCTTAAAACTGATGGAAAAGGAGGCAAATAGTGATTTATGTAACAGCCTAGCAAAAATCATTTAGAAGGCAAGAGAATTGCAATACTAAATCTGAAAAGGCATGAAATCAGAAAATTCTTGTTTGTAGCCTCATCTCCTCCATTTCCAGAGCTACAAACAAGAAGTTTGGACAGTCACGATCTAGCTCCTGATCGTCAGCTCTGAGTGCCCAGACAGAAGAGAAGCACTTCATTCCGAATCTGGAGTCTCGTTCTCTCACAGATAGTGGCCACAACTGCCTAGCATGAACCCTCCTGTCACAAGAGGAGAGTCAGTCCTTTATCCTTGCAGCCCATCACCCCGCAGGACCGCCTGGTACCACTGGAGAAGCAGTGCCATGTAAATGGATGGCTGATTCATGCTGGGACACTGGTCTCTTTTCTTGTCCCTCCACCACGATCTCACCCAGCACCAGACAGCTGTAGAGCCTGTTCTCCGCATGGTCCTACTCCAAGCTGCAGTGGCCACCCTGAGCTGAGCAACCAGAGATGTCAGTGGCTTACTGGAAGCTGTGATCCTGAAGGCTTTGTCTGGTTGTAATTAAGCCACTTCATTCTCCTTGATGAGGGCTTAGTGCAGAGGGTATTTTCCCACACTATCTGAACATACTGTGTGAGCAAGAGAGAGTGTGGGGACAGGGACAGAAGTTGCTAGGATCTTCTTGCACGCTGCACAAAGAAGAACAGAGCCATACTGAGACCATCAGTTTGAGCTTCCAGTGACTCACCCTGCCTCCTCACCTCCCTCAACGTGCATCCAGGAGTGCACAGTCCTCTCCATGTCCTTCCTCTCTTGCCTGGCAGGGCCCAGCTGCGCTCCTCGCTCCCACCCTGGGCAACCCAGGTCTAGGTTTGGACTACTGCTCCACCCCAGAGGTGGAAGCCAGGACCTGAGCAGTCACAGGGCAAGGGGCTTGCAGGAAGGGGCAACCCCAGGTTGCAGCAAGCTCCACCTACAGCCAAGGTGTTTTAGTCACTCTCTACTTTGAGATTAATTCAAATAAAGTTGTTTCATTCATAGGACAACTGAAGCTTGCAAGACACAACTTGTGGGACAGCTACTCGCTAGCAGCCCTAGTTACTATTCGAGACCCAGGCTGGTGTTTACTTCAGAGACTCTCCATGTTCCAGTACAGCTCTTCCACTACCCGCAATAGTTCAGCAACATCTGAGGCTACAGTAAATGTTAAGTTCTTCTCCAGTGGTTTGGGTGAAAACCTGCATTAAACAATATCAAGACTTATCTGCAGAAGAGCTGAGCAAAATTGAGCAAATGAGAGATGTGCTCTTGCAACAGAAACCCGTGCAGAGCCGCAGGCTAAGCAGAGTGTTGCTGACACCTTCATCTCGAGAAGTCGAGCCCAAGAGCTGCCTAACCTCATCTCTTGTCCAGAGCAACACCAAACACTTCCCAAAGAAGCGCAAGAACCCCAGTCAGCCTGCCTCCAGTCTCACCCTGCCCTCCGATACCTCGGGACTGGTTTATGTCTGAACTAGAACACTCGCTACTCCGTTGGGAAAGTCTCACTGTTCATAACAACACCAGACTGCCTTGCTTCCCACTTAAGAACTTGAGTTAGATGCTCTGTCTCACTAAATTTACAGCCTCATCAACTTATGAAGACAATGAGACACACATAATTAAACTCAGTTAATCAGTGGTTAAAATTAGTTCTTCATAGCCCAATCATCCTTTAGTTAAGTTCCACAATTTCATGGAACAAGCCCCCACAGGCTGGAGATGTTGGGAACAGGAGGTTCTTCCCAGCTACCACACAATACATACCATTCCTGGGGAGCTATTTGTTGCTGACAACAGCGCTGTGCCCTGTGACACAGTGGGTTTGATTTATTTTAAAACCAAAAAGAGAAAAAATAGGCCAGCCTTGACAAGATGTGCTTGACACACTCCTGTTGCTATGTTTAATATTGCTGGGAGAATTGCTCCCTGCAGGGAGCAAGTCAGAAAAAGCTTGATGAGAAAAAGCTTGTGATGAGGGGAGCTCATCTGCTTTGCTCTAGCCCAGCCGCGTGCCCACCCAGGACAGATGCACTTGGCACATTGATGGAGACAGGTCATACACAATGAAGGAGCAACTCATTCAATAACCACACATTCATCAGACAGCTTCTAATCAAACCCTCCCACCAGGCAAAGATAACAGGCGATCCTCAACATTCTCACCACAAGTACGTGACAGCTCTGGCTCTCTGCTGTCCACAGCACACAGTGGCCTCATTGTGCAAGGACCCACCAAGCAAACGTGACACCCGTTCCCTGTCTAACTTGGAAAATCTCGTGCTAGGAATTTACCCTAATCCTGCATCTTGAGTAAGACTTCCACGCTGTCTGCGGTGCGCTGGCACTGCCTGCAGCTAAGATACGTGCTTGCTTGCTTAATGCTCTGCTCTGCAGGGGTGCACAAAGCAGGGGAGACGTCTTCTTTTGACTGTAGGTGAAAAATACGTCATTTTGTTCAAGATTTCATTGCTGGATTGCTTCCTACATTGGCTTCTCTCTAAACCACCATGGCATGATGAGAGAAGGACTGCTCACCTTTGGGTTAGGCAGATGACACGCTACAAACAGGCTGGGAAGCCACCGAGCTCTGATTTGCACAAGACCAGCAGTTTAGGAGCGGGATCAGCAGTCTTTTGGAAATGGACAGTAGGTAGCCAGGATGCCTCCAGCCCAGTCGGTATTTAGGGGATTTGGGAGAGAAGCAAGGATAGTGAGGGATGGTGAGGATTACTGCATCAGAGGCAAGTATGAGTGACGTCAGACATCACCAAACCTGTTGTTCACGCAGCAATTTGTCCCTCGCTTAGGTTACAGTCAGGAGTTTACACTAAGAGCTTTCTCTTTTCTCAGTGGGTATTGCAAGGTGTAAGAGCAAAGTGAGGTCACCCCAGGGTAACGGCACTGGAATGACACCGAGTTGAATTTGGTTTGGGTCCAAGTTTTGCTTTTGGCATGCAGAAGCATTTGCTTATTCCATGCCCCTTTAAATCCCTGGTAGGACAGTTCTGTCTCGCAGCAGGGACTGCTCCTCCAGCACATATAGCTCAGATCTCACCTTGGTCATGCCTCTGCACAGTGGAGACCTGCAGAAAAAAATCTCCTAATTACCAAAATCAAGCCTAAGAAAGTCATTAAAGGGCAAACAACCCCTGAGCACCCAAGTTCCTACTGTGTATCTTCATGCACTCTTCAACTATCACAGAGTGCACTAGGTCTGCTTGCTTTCAGGGTGCCACACACCCCTCCAGCTGCGGAGTCTCCCCTCTCCAGCTGCTCTGTCCCCATGAGTGGAAGAGGAACCCGCCACACTACCTGCCACCTCCCCAGGGCACCTTTCTCTGCTTTTCCAGAAAAAGCTGCTCAGTGGAGGAGCCCTACTAGATTTCTTCTACTTTTGAAATTGTTTTTTCCTTTCAGCTGCTAATGACCTACATAATAAGCAGGTCACTGGAACACCAGAGATTTTTTTTTCCTAAGGCAGAAGAGAAAAGCCAAGCAGTTCCCGCAGCATGCGTGCTTCCCAGGACAAAGTGAAGCACTGTTTCCCAGGGGTCACACTCAACAGCCTCCTTCATGCTCTTTTCATGTCTGAAAGCAGCAGGAGCTGCTGGGATCCCAGCAGGGACATGATTGGAACCCTGGGCAATGCATCAGGCTTGTTAAGGACCAGTTCCATGGGGGATGGAGAGGAGCTTCAGGAACATAAACACTCCTCACGTGAACGGTAAACGTGCCACGTGCAGCCACTGTGCACAAGGCTGTGAGCCCGTGCAATGGCCCAACAACGTGAGGTTCAATCCGCTGGGCAAGGCGAGCTCTCATCAAACAAGCAGGAAAGGGAGGGAAGGACAGAGCAGGGAGATGTGAAGGTGATGGGTCCCCAAGATGATCCCCACCCCTCCCTAGCTGAAGGAAGGGTCTGGTGGTAGCAGGTTTGCAGACCCCAGATAATGAGACTGAATCGTTCCCAGATGGACAGTGCCCTACCTGACAATATGACAAGCAAGAAGACAGGTTAGAAGAGCCCGAACTTAATTTACTGTAGTCATTCCCGCGCCTTTATGTGAAGCATTCCTAAAGGCTACAGTGAAGTACAAATTGGAAATGAGAAGGATTTGAATAGCTCAGAAAAGAGATACCCTGGGCTATCCCATCAGCATCAGTACAGCTTAAGGCATGGCAGCCCAGAACTGAACCATCCCCACCTTCAGCCCCTGCCTCCCAACACTGCAGAAGATGTAGGCCAGCACAGCTAATCCCCAGAGCAACTGGTGTGCTGCAACCAGGAAGCACCCAGGTAAGAGGAAGGCAAGAATCAATTAGAGAAATGAAGGTAACATGATCCTGCCTGGGGCTCAGAGTCAGCCCCAGAAGGATATACGGAGCGAGTAACCAGAGCAGACAAGAGTAAGAAGCTCTTTCAAACAGCTCAGAGAGCTCCAGTAACAATAGTGCAAGCCTGGTAACTGGGTCACAGTTATGATCCTTAATTAATCCTGAAGAAACCCCCATCTGCCATGGGCAACATAATCAATAAGGCTGCTCATTAAGCTCCCAAGCAGGCCAGGGGTAATGCTAGAGGCCAACCTAGACCCCAGAGGTCTGGGGACAAAATCCCATTCTCCAGCAGCACTTGCTTTGCCCAGCCTGCTCTCTGACAGGTTCTTCACCAGCAGATGCACCAGGCTCTCCCCATCTCCTCTGAGCAGCCTGGAGCCCGTTCACTCACCGCTGCCCAAACCACACCAGCATAAACCATGAAACAGCAGAGATGGGATCAAAACCAGCCCAGGGGCACATGGGGCTCCAGCAGAGGAGCGCTACCAAATCCTGCTGGACAGCTGGACTCCCTGCACTTGCTTCACCCACAATACTACTTTTCTCCCCTGCACCCTTCTGTGCCAAGGTGTGCTACCCCAACCCACTTTGTTCCCTGCCTCCTCTGGGATAAGCTCAGAGATACCAGCTTCTCCATATGTGCTGCCTCAGCTCGCAGAGACGGTTCTGTTAACAGCCCTGAGACACGAGTGCTGCAAAGGGGCATCATGGCCAGTGGAGAAAAGGGCCTGACACTGCAGCTGAAGTTCCGAGAGGCCACGTGCTGGCAGGGCCGGGCTGTTCACTTGGCAGTGAGACCTGTCCCTGACCATGACAGTGGAGGGAGAGCCTGTCTGGCAGTGAGGTGACACGGACCAGCTAAGGGCAAGGTCTCTGACACCTGGGAGAACAGTCCAGGTGCATGGGCTGTGCCCTGGCTTTTAAAGCGACGCGATCCCTATGAATGTCTTGATCTGCTTAAACCCACCAGTGACAGAGAGGTAAGCTGAGATAATGTTTTCAACCCCCACTTCTACTACCTGAGCAATTAAAAAGCAGCCACCATTAGCAAAGACAACAAAACCTAGCAGGGCTTCTGAGGACTCAGCACAGAGCAGAAGCATTATGAATAGTTGTTTTCAGAGGAGGGATGTGTGGCTAATAACCCCCAATCTGACAATTGCTGGGAGATGAGGGCAGCTTTGTAGTAAAGTCGTGCTTCTAGGGACCCTTATTAAGGTGTCACTTGTGCTCACTACCACCCCAAAGGCTTTGTATTCAGCAACATGCACAGCGGACAACACGCCAGGGAACACACACGACTCCATACAATTAAACCAGGACAAGTAGCACGGAGAAAAGCTGCCAAATAAACATAAACCAGTATTTCTACCCAAGGAAACTTTGAATAGCAGAGCAATCAAACTCCGGGCATACACACCATCCCCATATACGTGCATTGTTCTCCCTCATCCAAGTGAAGTTGGGTGAGGGACCGCACTGCTGAGAAGTCACTCCATGGAAACTAGGTCACTGGCTATCAAGCCCAATAGATAGCGCGAGGATTTTGGGAAGGATGTACTGAAATAATTTCTTCTAATTAAAACAGAAGCTTAGTAAACAACTCTAGTTTATTTGCTCTTGTAATGAGCTTTAAATTTCAATTACTCGCTTAAAATCTCATCATCCTTCATGGTAAATACACTTTGATGGGG
Source organism: Clamator glandarius (assembly GCA_033459285.1). Lineage (NCBI taxonomy): Eukaryota > Metazoa > Chordata > Aves > Cuculiformes > Cuculidae > Clamator > Clamator glandarius. Next base: position 2,090,142 of record JAUNZM010000044.1, read on the forward strand.
TTTTTGCCATAAAGGAGACAAATGGTTTTGGGAACCAAATTGAAGCAACCACAGGAAAGGTTACCACCTCTCTGAGACAGTAGTACAGAGAGCACAGGTAACGTGGAGCAATCTTTGGTCTCAAAGGCTCACAGGGGAACCCCAGAGCTTGTCCCTTTCCAGCCACCTGTGGAAGACTAGCAGAGTCATTTGCTGTGCCAAGCACCAGCCTCCTCTCTCCCTCCTCCAACCAAAGTGCAATCCAAGGTGCTACACAAGCCCCGAAGACCCTCCTGGATTTCAGCACAAGGATACAGAGAGTTGGCCCACCTTCATCCATTAGATTTGCTGGCTCCTGTTTCATTGCTGCAGTGGTGGCTGCTCCCCACCAGGTACCCCCATCACCTCCACTATAGGGTCTCATTCCTGCTGCAGGTGGGATAGGATGAATGCTTCCTATCTTACAGCCTGGCTTAGGAAGTGTTTGTTGCCCAGTGAGACACTTCTCCCCAACACTGGCAAAACTGCTTCTTCCAAATTATTGTCACCTCACAAGATGCTGGTTGGCAAAAAAAGCCCTGCTCCTACCCACCCAGATGGAGAGATTGCTCAGCACACTCCATCAGGGGCAGAAGAGTTAACCTTTAAGTAGCAAATGGGCTGGAAAATATTGCAAGGCAAGCCAACCACCTCTTTATGTGTTAAACACTGAAATAATACATACAGGCTGTGCTGTGTTTGCAGCCTCCTATGTGCCTAACAACAGAAAACCAAAACTGTCATCAGGGCATTGGGGGAAACAGTTCACTTGCTGCTCAAACATGAGCGTCCCAGCAGTAGCTTTGAGCAGTGGAGTCATTCTGAAAGTTTGCTGGCACTACTGATGTCTGAAGAGAATCAGTCACCTTCACCCCAGGTCACTTCTCCAAGCAGAGCCACCGCCCCTCCACAGCACCTTCTCACATGGCTCGACACTTTACCCCTAGGTGATCAACCAGCCTTTATCAACGCTAAGAGGAGAGCTCTCCTGTCCTAACACTGAGGTCTGGAGTTTGTATATTTATATTTTTTTTATATATTTATACATTTTTATATATTTATATATATTTTATTATTTTGTTCTTAATACTGTTTTCCCTATAACTATTATTCTTGCTTCATTGAAGCTGTTTAAGTTTTCATTTCCAGCCCAGCAGTCTTTCTCTCCTTACCGTTTCCCTGATGGAGGCAGGGATTGGGATCACAACTGCTCACGTTCCGCTGCCGATCAGGCTGGTCCACGACTAAACCTTGACAGTGCTGCAACTTCAAAGTCTGAAGAGACAAGATGTTCTAATGTTTGTAGAAGCTCCAGAAGATTAGCAGAACTGCATATGAAACCACACCACAAGAGTCACACACAGGATCCATCTTTAGTGCTAAACCCTCTACTCTCCCTCAGTTTGCTTTTACCATCAATTTGACATGAGAAACCAGGCTCAGCAGCGTCGAGAATGACTTAAGCCCAGGTTTGTATTTTTGACATTTCAGTCTTGATTTCTCAGCTGGTCCCTTCCAACTTTTCTTACACAATGTTAGCACTCCCATCTCTTTCTAGGACATTTCCTAGAACCAGCTTTTATCCTCTTTGCCCAGGGCTGGGACAATGTGCACATCCAAGAGGAGGCACATGCATCTCGCTTGATTAAGTGGAGGGATTGCTGAAAAGAGGACACTGGAGACTGCAGGATCTTTACCACATCTCCTGGAGACACAAGAATGCATTTTCCAACCATTATCACCACCCCAACACCTGACAAGACTAGGCTTGCTCAGCACAGGCTTTAAAACTCACACCTTTGAGTCCAGTAGCCCCACCGATCTCAGCTGGAACAGTGTTCAAAGCGGCTGCAAAACCACCAGCTCAGATAAACTACATGCAGAAAAGGCTGCCAGCAGGGTCACGGGACCCCAGGAAACCTCCCTTGAACTCCCAGTACCACCCGGGCTGCTTGGCAGGCAGAGTGGCCCAGGAGAGCCTTGAAAGCAGAGGCTTTGGGTGGCTTAGACTGTAAGACAGTGCAAACAGAGAGCCTGCCAGCTTTTTTGAAGAGTTCAGTACAGAGGCAAACAAGGAATGGAAGCCTCATATTCTCAAATAGCCTGAATATGTCAGAGTTTCTCTAGTCTGCAGCTCCCAAGTTCAGATCTGGAGATAATGATGTGCTAATTTCCTCCCTCACTATTTCAGTACTGGCCACTTCATCCCTATTGCTGACACTCTTCTCATTTTAATACCTTATCAGCACCCTCTGACTTTATCTATGATCTTAAGAGCACAAAGAGGAGTAACACATCTTGCACCTCAAAGATTAGGCAACAAGAGCTATTACAAAACAGCACAGCAACCCCCAGGGGCAATGCATCCTCCGGGAGATGGAAAGATTTGAAGAGGAAGGAGCTGGACACCAAGGAGGCTGCAGCTCATCCCTACAGCTTTCTGCTGTGGCACAGAGGCTGTGGTGTTACACACAATCCTCCCACTCGCAGGAGGAGTTGGCCCTGTGGTGTTTCATACCCCCTGTCGCCACACATTTTCATGCTATTGTTCGTGTCTGGAACATCTCCTTTTAGATGTGAGGCATCCTTCTGCTCTACTGCTTGGCCACTGTCCTCTCAACCTTTCATTCAAGAAATTAATTCTAATTGACTCTACAACTACAACAACTAATATTAACTAATTCTTTAACTATAAAGTTTCCCATATTGATGGAAACAATAAAATATCAAAACTGCTTTACCCTTCCCTCTTTATTGCTCACCTTCTCCAAGACAGTTCTTAAGACTGTCTCAAGACCAGCAATATTGAATGCTATGGAATAGCTGCGTAAGAAGAAAAGGCACTCGGGTAACAGAAGAGTCTCATTGCCTCCCCGAGTATTCATTCATGGAATAACAACCACACAGGAATTCCCAGCTTGGGTCTAGTTAGAAAGAGAATTTTCGCCCACTTTCTCATGTTATCAGCAGGCATTTCATTCTGAAGCACTTATGCTTCTCCTTACTTCACTGAAATAGCAATCCTTGCAGAAAAGAAATTAAAATACCAGATGCACAAGAGAAGAATAAGCCTTTGCTGAAACAAACTGCAACAGCTCGCCCTGCCCGTAGCTGTATTATACCTACAACAGGCATTTTAAGGGGACAGCCTTTTAAAATCCCATTATTTCCACCCACCCAGAAGAGATTAGAGACTATTAGGACTTCACAGGATGCCTTGATCCCTATTTCCAGGCTGAACAAGCAATCTTATTTGGAAAAGAAAGGTAGCATGGACACCTGCAGGAAACAGTACTGCTTATGAGGAGAAATGAGGGCTGAGATATGCAAGAAAAATGACAGGCTGAAGGCCAGCAATAATCCTAACTAAATATACCGGTTGGAGTCTGCTGCTTCTTTCTAAGAGAAGGAGGAAAATTGGGAGAGGAAAAAAACCAAGGGTGTGAATGCAAATCATAGCAAGCACGGCAAAGCCCCCAGTAGCTGGAAGGAGTCATGTATCATTACCAGCATGTGCTGCACAAAGCGAGACAAACTCAAGGATGCAAGAGAGAGACTATTGTGTCATTTGCCACATCTGAAGCAACCAGTCGGATGCCAGAGAGATATTCTGGAATTAAGATAAATGACTGCTGGATGTGTTAATCAGATGGGTTGCAGAGCGCGGCAGCCCTGGTATGGGAGTGGTGCCCTTCAGCAGAAGGGATGGGGACCTTGGATGAGAGTGGTAACATCTTCCTCTGTCCCAGCCAAGCATCAGTCTTGCCCCTATAAGGGGACTTTGCCAGGTGACCAAAATCCTCTGCATCAATGGGCAGCACCAGGGTCCAGCTGATGGGAGAAAGTGTCCTGACCCAACAGTTTTACAAGATATCTACTACGTTGGGGAGTGTGTTTGTATGAGAGGGAGCAAGAAGCTTGCCTGGCCTGTTTCTGTGAAATAGGGATGCTCCTTCATCGCTTTGCAACACACGCTTCAGCATTCTGCAGCTCTTCCAGCTTGTTGGAGTCTCCTACCGAACAGAGAGTCCCAGAGAGAAATGAGATTTCCTGTTTTGTCACGTAAAGACGACACAGGATCCAAACGAGGGAAATCTGCTAAAGAAATTGAGCATGGAAAGAATTCTCACTATGCAGCTACTATCACAACCCTCGAATTTTGCCTTAAAAGGTAAACTAAGTTCCCTTTAAGAACTGCCGGTCTCAGGACCGGAGGTAGAAGTTCTCAAATCTAAGCCTGGAATTTGAGTCTGGATTACATCCAGATGTCAGGATCATATCCACTCCCTTGGAAAATTCAGATCTCAATATAGACAGTGGCTTGTGCATGGGGAGGGGGAATTGTTTTCCTGGCTGGGTGGGAAAAAAATGAGGAATATGCTCAGCTCTGACTTCAGAAGTGGGCAAAAGGGATTAAATGTTGCTAGTGGTAGAGTTATAAGCTTTCATCTGGGCAGGTTGAGTGCCAGAGGGGCTCTGACTCTTGCTTTTCTGCTGAAGCATCTAAATGCTTTTGTATAAACATAGAATTCATTAAAATTCTATCACAGAAGCTAACAGCTGATAGGTATGAGGCCAGGTGAAGGCTACAAACCTGTGTCTAAAGTTTTGTTTCCAAGAAAATTGGGCAAAACGTGCTTGAGAGAAGAGGAATGGGAAGGAGCATTGAAGGTAGCTTCCACCTGTGCCTGTATGGTAAACTGGTAACATGGAAAAAGACCCTCTTCATCAGCAGCTCTTCATAAAAAACTGCAGAATTCAACCTGACCCTGTGGCAGGGGATTTTTTTCTCCATTTCTATTTCTACATGGGAAGCATTTTCTATGGCTTCTCATCCACCTCCCAGACTGCTGGAATTTAACCTTTTTCCCCCTCTCCTGCAACTTATTTAGCAAAGAAATGGACAAATCATTAGAATGGAATGGGCTTCAGAAAACCCAAATCAGTTCTCAGGGTAGCTAAGAGTCTTCCCTTCCCCTGCCACTGTATCCACAGGGCTTTTCAGGCAGATCAAGCTTCCCAGTTTCTCATGTACCAGCTCTAAAGACTGTTCCAAAACACAGTCACAGCTAGAAACTTCCCATCTTCCAACATAAACCTTGGTATGGTGGGCCAACAGAATAAATTTGTTCGCACACCAGTGCTATCCCCTCAACTTAAACTGTTTTCCTTCTTTATTACGTGCAGCTCTGCCCTTTATAAACTAAGAGGTGAATGTTCCCTCTCCCCAGTGTGCTGTACCTGCCGTCCCTCTCCAGAGGGGCTCTGTAAGCTTGCTTTGGACTCGATGATCCAGTGGGTCTCTTCCAACCTGGTTATTCTATGATTCTATAGGTCAGGCTCTCTGTTCCCCCTTCAAAGCCACTAAGATTCTGCCTCTTCTCACAATCTGAAGTCCTCCTTCTGGAGTTTGACAAACAGCATTTGCATGGCACTTCATGCTAGTTTCTCCTGGAGGATGCCGGTAATACATCGCCACAATTAACATCTTTAAATACCATTTAATTAATCCGCTGAAGCTGCAAGAAATTTTAATTAATGGCAGCTTTTACTTCACCTTCAACATGTAAGCTCTGGCAATATCTCCAAAAGGCACAAACAGTTGAGAAGACACCCTTTTCCCCTGACTTTGCCCTGCTCCGTTGCTCCCAGAGCTCCCAGGCATCTCTGTGCCAGTGACAAGGACACGTTCCTCCGGCAGCTCTCCAGGATGAAGGTCAACTTAATGTCAGTCCTTTATCTCTGCGCAACTCCTGCCATGTACAAGGCTAAATAAATTCACCAAAATCGAGTTCTAAAGATGTGTTCTGGAGGGGTCTGATTAACAGCAGCGATTATAGGGAATTCTGACAGGAAAGCCGAGAGCTCAGCCCCACTTGGAGATCTCTGTATCGTAGCCAAGGTCACCGTGTCTCAGCTGCCAGCCTTGGATGATGTTTGCGTAAAAAGAAAATGCTCTTCTGGCTTCATATGCATTTTTGAATACAAATCCACAAGTTTTTGAATTCCAGCAACAGAGCACACCAATGCACTTCATCCCTCAACCCTGCAACAGGGTAAAATGCTGCTGTTATCAGGATAAAGAAGGATTATCGGGTCTTTGTGGGATTCAACCTGCTGTGGCAGGTGTCCACGCAGATGAGCTCTGCAGTCTGTTGCAACCACCTTCCTCTGGTGCCTCCTACAACAACACATTCCCTCTGTCCCTCCTGAGTTAAATATCACTGTCAATTACTAGGGGAAAAATATTGGGAGAAGGAAAAATACAATCAACGTACTATAAATCAAGCATATGGGACTTGGTTTCTGTTGTTAATACTGAAATTAATCCAAGGAGCGCTTGGTTCAGAAACAAAGTCTGTGCTCTAAAGACACTCATTAGGCATCTGCATGGTAGACTATCATGATGTTTCCTCATTTTTTTTAAAGTAACGGATGGGATACAAAGCCTCAGGGCAGGGAGTCAAATGTTGTTGGTCAGGGGAACGGGGATGGCTAATAAACACAGATCAGGTATCTTTAAACTTCAAGTGCTAATAAACTATCACATTTTTCAAAATGTAAAGATTAGAGGCATGTAACTGAAAGCCAGCTGGGGAAAAAAAAAAGAGCACTTTTCATGAGTGAATTGAACTGATAATTTGAAGCACTATCCTGGTATCACTAAAGGACCAATACTCTTACTACCATAACTACTATCCAAGCTCAGGTCAAACATCACAGCCTTAGTTTAAGGATTTATTTACAGAACAAATTTAAACTAGCACATATCTAACTTAACGATGCCCACTGATGAAAGGCTGTTTCTTAATGCTAACTTCTGCATCACACTGCTGGAATAATTTGAATTGTTTAAGATCAAAACATTGAGACTTCTTAAACAACATTCTCTTAAATTCCTAGCGTGCAGGAAGTGAACTGTGTTTAAAAAACCATCTAGCCCTAACACCCATATCCCACATCTCTTCCTACTGCTTTTTTCAGAGCCCCACAAGGCGCATGAGAGGGCAGAACTATTCCATTTCCTATCTCAGAGCTTAGTAACGCACCAGTGCCGACAACGACTCTGCCGTTTGACTACGCAGTCGCCTTCCTCTTGATCCACTTACTCAAATCACAAAGGTTACAAACTGCGTCTATCATCCTTGAAGTGAGACAGTGATGCAGAAACCAAGGTCAGGCAAATCTCCTGTGACATGCAAGGCACTCGTCAAGCAGGAGCCACGTTTAAAAGAGCTCTCCTCAAAACTCTCTACCTGTTAACAAAAACCACTCTTGCTTCCAAGTACCAGAGCGACAGATGTGGTGCCAAGAGGCAGCACTCTACGCAAATCCTCTCTTCCGTGAAATCATGGTTTTGCAAGATGAGGAAAAAAAATGATGCATCATCTTTCTTCTCTATTCTTTCCACACTTCAGCTGTTGGTTCACACTTACGCAAACCAGTCTGACTCTGACTTGGATAGCCAGATACAGAAGGAGAGCTCCTTTTATCATTACCTACCGATAAACATCCTTTTAAACAAATGATCTTTAATGCTCATTGCAAACGAGAGGATGCAGGATTCAGTTTTCCTTGCCGCTGTCATCCTCACAGGAGTCTTATCCATCTTCAGGCAATGGCACCACACCTCAAAAATGTGGTGGTGGAAGGCTGATAAAACTTGAGATTCACAGGGGCTGCAGGCAAAGGGAGAGGATTTCAGGATCCCACCACCACCAGTGAGATAGGAGTGCGTGTTTAGGAAGTAAATACACGAGACCTGTCTGAGCAGCGCTGGGTTTCCCCCACAGCTGACTCAAAGCTTGTATTTTCCGAGGAACTGGTGCACTAAGGGCCCCCAAATCCACCGTCCTAGGGATAAGAGACGCCACCACTTCTGGCAAACAAGCGTTGCATCACCTGGGGCTGAGGTGAAACCCAGAGCAGGATAACTACTGCCTCTGCTTCCCAAATGGGCAATCTCCTCACTGTCCTTGGGGCTGCCTGCACCCCCGTTCCCCTCACTTGTCCCCAACAGCTGCCTGCCCCAGTCCCCTCATACACACACTCAGTGGTATTTGGGCTCCCCCTCTGTCCTCTCACAGTGCCCAGGATGCTCCTGCCCTTGAGAGAGCAACCTCTGGTCCCCCACAGCCCTCCAGCAGCCACAGGGGACCCCTCCATCCTCACAGTAGCTATCTGCACCCCCTCACAGTGCCCCAGGACCCACTCAGGGACCCCTCCATCTCCATAGAAACTGCCTATGTCCCTTCATGGTGCCCCAGAAGCTTCCTCCATCCCTTCTGGATGCCCTAGGGACCCCTCACTCCCCATCGGAGCTCCTTTCATCCCTTCTCAGCGCCCCAGTGACCCTCTATCCCCCCAGAGCGCCCCTGGAGCAACCCAAGTACCCCTCCACCACCGCAGGAGTTGCCTGCATCCCTTCCACCACCGAGGCCCCTCCATCCCTTCTGGGTGCCCCAGGGACTCTTACCTCCCCATGGGAGCAGCTTGCATCCCTTCTCAGTGCCCCAGGGACCCTTCAATCCCCGCAGGAGCAGTCTGCATCACCCCTTCCACCACCCATAGACCCCTCCATCCCTCACACCACTCAGGGACACCTCAATCCCCACAGGGAACCCTTCAATCCCTCCCACCACCCAGAGTCCCCTGCAGCCCCATAGGGGACCTCTCCACTCCTTCCACCACCCAGGGACCCCCTAATCCCTTCCACTACCCACAGGCCCCTCTATCCCTCCCACCACCCAGGGACCTCTCCATCCCCATAGGGGACCTCTCCACTCCTTCCACCATCCGGGACCCCCCCCCCCCCCCCCCCAATCCCTTCCACTACCCAGGGACCCCCCCATCCCTTCCACTACCAAGGGACCCCCCCCCCCCCCCAATCCCTTCCACTACCCAGGGACCCCCCCATCCCTTCCACTACCAAGGGACCCCCCCCCCCCATCCCTTCCACTACCTAGGGAACCCCCCCATCCCTTCCAATACCTAGGGAACCCCCCATCCCTTCCAATACCTAGGGAACCCCCCATCCCTTCCACTACCCGCAGACCCCCCCAACCCTTCCACTACCCAGGGACTCCCCCATTCCTTCCACTACCCGCAGACCCCTCTACCCCTCCCACCCCTCAGGGGCCCCTCCATCCCCATAAGGGCCCCCTCCAGCCTTTCCACACCACTCAGGCCCCGCTCCATCCCCACAGCGACCATCACCACCTCCGCTCCCCCTCCCCGCGCCTGCGCAGGCCCCGCGGTGCTGAGCGCGGCTGCGCGGGGCGGGCCCGGGCCGGGCTATAAAGGCGCCGGGTGCTGGCGTCCGTCTCGGGGCGGCATCGCGCGGTGCGGGAGGGATGGAGGCGGTGGTGCGGCGCTGCCCGTTCCTGGCCCGCGTGCCGCAGGCCTTCCTGCAGAAGGCGGGCCCCTCGCTGGTGCTGTACGCCCAGCTCTGCCCGCGCATGATGGAGCCGCGGCCCGCCGCCCGCCACTTCGCAGCCTCCGCCGCCCGCGGGCAGCGCCCCGAGCCGGGGGCGCCCGGGGACCAGCGTGAGTCGGGGAGGGGGGGAGACATCAGCCTGGGGGACACGCGGGCCTTGGGGACACGCGGGGGGGGGCGGACACGGGACATCGGTCTTGCGGGCGTGGGGAGGGGGGCGCGGGACATCGGTCTTGTGGACATGGAGGGGACATGAGCCTTGAAGACATGAGGGGGAACACGGGACATCAGCCTTGGGGAGCTGAGAGAGGGCGTCAGAGTTGGGGATGTGGGAAGGTGGGCACGGGACATCGGCCTTGGGGATGTGGAGGGGGGATGTGGGACATAGATCTTGGGGACATCAGCCCTGGGGATGTGGGGGGGGGGACAGGGGACATCAGCCCTGGGGATGTAGGGGGGGGGACAGGGGACATCAGCCCTGGGGATGTAGGGGGGGGGACAGGGGACATCAGCCCTGGGGATGTAGGGGGGGGGACAGGGGACATCAGCCCTGGGGATGTAGGGGGGGGGACAGGGGACATCAGCCCTGGGGATGTAGGGGGGGGGACAGGGGACATCAGCCCTGGGGATGTAGGGGGGGGGACAGGGGACATCAGCCCTGGGGATGTGGGGGGGGGGACAGGGGACATCAGCCCTGGGGATGTGGGGGGGGGGACAGGGGACATCAGCCCTGGGGATGTGGGGAGGGACAGGGGACATCAGCCCTGGGGATGTGGGGAGGGACAGGGGACATCAGCCCTGGGGATGTGGGGGGGGGACAGGGGACATCAGCCCTGGGGATGTGGGGAGGGACAGGGGACATCAGCCTTGGAGATGTGGGGAGGGACAGGGGACATCATCAGCCTTGGGGATGTTGGGGGGGGGGACAGGGGACATCAGCCTTGGGGATGTGGGGGGGAACATGGGACATCAGCCTTGGGGACAGGAGATATTAGTCTTGGGGACATGTAGAGGGACACAGGACATCAGCCTTGGGCATGTAGGGGAGGGAAACACCCGGGACATCAGCCTTGGGGACTAGCAAGGGGTAGGACATCAGAGCTGTTGACAGCAGTCTTGGGGGTGACACCTGGGACATCAGTGTTGGGGACATGGGGGGAGGTTGTTGGGGTGGGGGTGTCAGCTTCTAAGGTCTCCCTGGAGCCTTCTCTTCTCCAGGCTGAACAAACCCAACTCTAACTCTGGAGCTGAGGTGTGCAGCAGAGGGACTGTGGCGGGAAAGAGCCAAGCTCTAAACCAAAATATTCTCTGCCAGGATGAAGGAAAGGGGTTTTTTTCTCAGAGCGTATAGGGTTACATACAGTGTTTTAAATCAGATGCCCCTTGGGCGTCACTGGGATTTCCCACTTGTATAAATACAATGTGATTGCTCAAGTTAAATAGTCTTGAATGATGTGTGCTAAATTAATTCTGAAGGAAGTGGATAGAAAAGCTTAAGGCAGCATATTAAAACGATGAAGCTGAAGTGCTTTTCCTTCTTCTCCCCACCATCTCAGAGGCCAAAAATGCCAAAGAGGAGACCCAACAGAACGCTGCTGGTGGAACTCAGCCACCTACTGGTCACCCACCTGCAGGTGCCAGCCAGAGCTCTGCTACCAAATGCCCGTTCCTGGCAGCTCAGATGAACCACAAGAACAGTAACGTCTTCTGCAAAGCCAGCCTCGAGCTCCAAGAGGACGTGCAGGAAATGCAGGCGGACAGGAAAGGTGTGTATTCTGCTCACTGAAGCGTTGGTGACCTTGCTCTAGAGCATGCCTAACAGTCGCTACTTATTTTGTGCAGCTAGGATTATGGGAGGCTGCAAGAAAAAGCTGTTGGAGGATGTAGGTGTTAATGACATACCTGCAATATTGTGCACTGCTTCCCCCAGGTGATTTTGCTGTGGCAATACTGTGCTGTAATGTGATACCTTGGCTCTAAGACTGTGAATCAGTTACCCTTCTACCCAAAGCAGATGCCTGGGACTGAGGGGGGCTTTACCAGCATGGTAATACAGACAAAAGTGGTATATCCAGAGATGGATGGAACTGGATTAAGGTACTATGCAACTACCAGCACAAATCCAAACTGGAAAGCCAGCAAACCATTTTTTTTGTTTGTGGAACTAAAGGGTGTTGGCTAGCTGATGTGGAAAGGCTGTGCTGCGGAGGAAGGAACTTTTCAGCAATAGCAGTAAAGCCTTGCCATCTCTCTCAGAAAGTTTATTTTACTTTTCTGCTTGTTTTCTGTGGCACAGTTTAAAAAAAGATCTCTGCTAACTGAACAAAATATGAGGAATAAAAAGGAAGCAGCTAAGTAGAACTCTGCCTTCAGTTAGGTGTGTACCCACTCTTTCAGATAAATGCTGCAGCATTGAGTGATTTTTCTGAGTCATGATGGAAAAAAGCGTTGTAAGGACATTATATGTTGTATGGGCATTGATTGATAAGGTTTTCCTTTTGTGTCATATAATGTAAAATTGTAAGCAAACAAAATAGTTGACCCTAAGATGGGCACAAGGATTTGGGCACACGCTTCCTAAAGAATGAGGAGTTAGAGTCACTTGAAGCGTTTGCTGCTTTGAACACTGCTTTGTTTTGTTTCAAACTGATTAAGCTCATTGGAATTTATTATGGTGTCCATTAGGTACAGAATTTGCTAAAATGCCAACTGCTTCCACAGTGAGGAACATTGAGACCGAGGGAGAGGAGCGGAGTGGCTTGCTTAAGAAGTTTAAGGATATTGTGCTGAAGCAAAGACCAGAAAGTGTCTCTCATCTGCTTCAGGATAACTTGCCAAAATGTAAGACTGCTTGGCAAAAACCCCCATATGCCTGATCTCCTGTGATTGTTTCCCATGTGCTTAAGCCTCTCTCTCATTTCAGCTGTGTCCACCTTCCAGTACGATCAGTTTTTTGAGAAAAAGATAGATGAAAAGAAGAAAGATCACACCTATCGAGTGTTCAAAACAGTGAACCGAAAGGCACAAATCTTCCCCATGGCAGATGACTACACTGACTCTCTGATCACCAAGAAAGAGGTGTCTGTCTGGTGCAGCAATGATTACCTGGGGATGAGCCGTCACCCTCGTGTGTGTGGAGCAGTTATGTGAGTAGTGCCGTGCTCTCAAGAGGCTTTTTTCAGCTCTACTGCCCTGCAGAAGCTTTAGTAGGAAGGCTTTTGAAGAATTGATTTCTGTACTGTGCTGTGTAAGCTGCTTCTGGTATTACTCTTGCTGTAATTAAGATTATGCTCTTCTCTTGAGCTCGGGTAAGAGGTAATTTCATGCTTAGCTCCAAGGCTGCAGTACACATAGTATACTGCCACTCAGTGACCCTGCTCCCTGGGTTTTCCTTGGTCGCCTCCAGGTGTTACCAGATAAACTGAATGGCATATTGCAGCTGTATTCAGTAACAAATTTCTTAGCTTATCAGAATCTGGAGTTGTGGAGGTTGCTCAAAGACCTCAAACCTAACCTCTGCTTTTGTAGCTAGTTCCTTTTTAGAACAATACTGATCACACACTAGGATGTTCCTGGCACTGATGCTTTATTCATGTGTTGTACAGTAATGCTAATGCCTCTCTTTGGGTTCTCCGTAGGGATACGCTGAAACAACACGGCGCTGGAGCAGGTGGCACAAGAAATATTTCGGGAACAAGTAAATTTCACGTTGATTTGGAAAAAGAGCTAGCTGATCTTCATGGAAAAGATGCAGCGCTGTTGTTCTCGTCTTGCTTTGTAGCCAATGACTCCACTCTCTTCACTCTAGCTAAAATGCTGCCAGGTGAGATCTGAAACTGCACTCTCTATTTATCACAAACCCCACAACCCTGCCCTAAGCAGCTGGGAGTAAATTTTACAAACTGCTGCTCAGAGTGAGGGTTCATCCTACCTGATCAGCAAAGTATGGGTCTTTTCTGAATACCATGTTCAAGTGATGGTCAAATTGCATAAATCGTAGCAGCTTACCGAGGTCTTTGAACTAGGTACTGCAGAAGACACTGGACAAAAAGCAGCATCATCTCCTCTTGCATTTAAATTCAACCTGAAAATGAGGCAGCAGGAATTTAGTGTTTTCACACTTTCTCTTTACCCCTCCACTGTAGTTGAGGACAGGTTTGTTTTTACTTCAGAAGTTCAAAGCTCCGTATTAATAAAAATATCAACAACTTGCGAAAACCCTCCTATATTTCCTGAGGCTCAAGTTTGTTTTAAACAGCTGAAATAAACCATAAATGTTCTTGCTTCATGATCTGCAATTTACTCTTTAGATCATGAGCATCACTTTCTAGAACATGCTACCCTTGCTGCCTGAACACTTCCCATATGCAGAGTGGTACTGATGATTGGTTAACGCTTTCTATACTTTAAGTGTAACTGAGCTGTTCCTTTAGGCTGCGAGATCTACTCCGATTCTGGAAACCATGCCTCCATGATCCAGGGAATCCGAAACAGCAGGGTGCCAAAACATATATTTCGCCATAACGATGTCAGCCATCTCCGGGAACTATTGAAGAAGTCTGATCCGTCTACTCCTAAAATTGTTGTATTTGAAACTGTTCACTCAATGGATGGTAAGCTAACGCCAAACCTTTTCCCCTTCCTTGAGCATTTAGTGCTCAAGTCCTTTGTCTTTGAGGTCTGAAAGTGTATAGTGCCATAAGAATTTACATGAAAATAGATTTCTGAAACACCTGGTGTTTGGGGTACTGAGCATGGGGAATCCTGAACCACCATTCACTGCTTTGGTTCCTAGGTGCAGTCTGTCCTCTGGAGGAGCTGTGTGACGTGGCCCACGAGCATGGGGCAATCACTTTTGTGGATGAGGTGCATGCTGTGGGGCTGTACGGAGCTCGAGGCGGTGGTATAGGAGACCGGGACGGAGTCATGCACAAGATGGACATCATCTCAGGAACGCTTGGTATGCAGGGCCTGGCGCTTTCACAGATGCTAAGGCAGCAAAGCATCTGAGCAGCCAGATTAAGTGGGTTAACTCAAACCCAGTCTATCAAATGAACTTCCTGAGTGCTGTTACGGGCTAGGATTTTTCAAAAATCCCGAACGATTTAAGTATGCTCCACAGTTTGAAAGGCTTGTGTTAAGCTACTTACACTGCCTTACAAAGCAGTTGAGGTAGCATTTTTTTTTTCCTTTAAACAAGCTAGCAAAAAGTCTTCCAGTGGCATGTTATACAACTCAAGAATAAATTCAGGTGAGAATGCTAGTAGGGTAGTAGTCTATATTTAGTAATACTTAGTTCTTTTATGTGAAACATAGTGCTCCTAATCTAGAAATCTGAGATGAGTTATGTAAAGAGATTTGGCAAGAACTGAAGGAACTGCTATTATCTGAGTAGAATGTGGGCTTAGGGGTAAGTTTACTGCTGCAAATCGGAAACAACAACAGCTCCTGAAGTTTTAAAAGAAAAAAACTTACTAGGAAAGTTCATGTTATTAAAACTTACAATCTTGTTTTGCAGCCTAATAGAAACAGAAGCATTTACCAGACACCCTAGTTCTATCCGTGCCCCTGTTCTGGCACCTGAATGTTTGGAAAGGGGTATTGACAGCACAGTTGCAGTAACAACCTCGTGTGCTCCCTAAGAGCACAGACTATTTCTAGCATCTCTGGAACAGATTAATTCAAATCTGCTGAGAGCCTTAGTGCTGTCTCTTGGGGTCACTGTTGAAGTCTGTGCCTGATGATTTGGCTTATAAGGTCTTCCCCAAAATCAGAATTTGAGTGTTTGAGAGAGCCTTAAACTGTCCTTGCAGTGTAATAACGAGATCTGTGTTGTCAAGATTGGCTTAAAAACAAAGCTTTACCATGTGCTGAGTAAATACAAGATTAGCCTGAGTTGGGTTAGGAGTTGCTTCCTGCCATGACCACATTAAGTGTGTAGTCAAAATAATTCATTCCTTCAAGTAAAAGGCTATAATACTTCAAGCCATTCCAATGGGTGGAAGGAATAAGCTTAATTTCCTCTTCTTTTTCCTCAGGCAAAGCATTTGGTTGTGTCGGAGGATACATCTCCAGTACGAGTTCTCTGATAGACACTGTTCGTTCATACGCTGCTGGCTTTATTTTCACAACATCCCTGCCACCCATGCTCTTAGCCGGTGCCCTAGAATCTGTCCGAACTCTGAAGAGTGAAGAGGGGCAAGTTCTGAGGCGCCAGCACCAACGCAATGTGAAGCTTATGAGGCAGATGCTGATGGATGCGGGGCTGCCGGTGGTGCACTGCCCCAGCCACATCATTCCAATAAGGGTGAGTGCTTAGGGCAGGAGTGTGGTGCTGGTTTTCCTGACCATGACTGCGTTACGGTTTCAGATATTATGGCTAACATTCACAAAGTTCCAACTTGTCCTAGCATTCAGCAGTGAAATGCAAGGATCCTGGCTTAAGCCTGGTGTGAATGTTGTAAAGCAGAATCATAACACGTATGAAACCTGCTGTCTAACACTGTGCAGAAAGCAAAGAAATGGACAACAAGCTGGTAAAAAGATTTGGGGTTAGACACGTATAGCTAAATACCTAGACTGCAATATGTGCTTACACTCAAAGGGCTCTACAGCACAAGATTTTAGCCCTTCTATCTCATACATATGCTCTTTATAGTGGCACAAGGAAGGCTCATCCTACTTGATTCTTGTGGCTAGCGGTTGGCTGCAGAACTGGGCCAGCAGTTCTGCCACCTTGCATGTTTTGGTTGATCTTGTAACTTAACAATTTTGAACTTCAGGTTGCAGATGCTGCTAAAAATACAGAGATCTGTGACAAGTTGATGAGCCAGCACAGCATCTATGTCCAAGCAATCAACTACCCTACAGTTCCCCGTGGAGAAGAGCTGCTACGTATTGCCCCTACACCTCATCACACCCCTCAGATGATGAGTTATTTTCTTGGTGAGTGGATTCTTGTCAGTGCAATGAAAGTACTGGGCTATCTCTGCAGTCTTTATACTAAAGATGAGACCTGGAAGTACTTAAGTTTTAGATGTCACTTGCTGGACCGTGTCTCTCAACTGCTGCAGCATACATAGCGCCTGCTTCTGCACTTGGCATGTCATGCTCAGACCAGGTTAAGGCCAGTGCCCTACAACCTAGAATAAAATGTGAAAAGGCCTGGCTGGTTCTGTCACAGTCACCTCTGCTGGGGCTCTCTTCCTGCTTTGTCCAAACCGATCTTTATTTGTTATGTGGGACCTAAAGAAATCTGCTATCCTTCACTGAGGTGTTAACCTATCTTAAACACACCTCTGTCAAGGGAAAGTAGCTACTTGATCCTGTCAGAGAGGTGCTATGAGGATAGCTGAGGCAGCCCAGTCACCTCTGAAGGGGTGAGTTATGTCACAGTGAATTCCTGCTCTTCCTTCCCCTTTGCTAGGAAAGTACGCAGACACTTCTCTTGCTGCTTCTCTAAAGCAATTCATTCTTTTATGACTTAATCACGGTTAACTTTTTTGTTCCTAACAGAAAAACTGCTGGCTACCTGGAAGGATGTTGGTCTAGAGCTGAAACCACATTCATCAGCTGAATGCAACTTCTGTAGGAGACCCCTACATTTTGAAATTATGAGTGAACGGGAAAAATCCTACTTCAGTGGCATGAGCAAACTTGTGTCTGTTAGTGCATGAAAATAATGGTGTCAGCTGTGTTCTTGTCTAGTTCTAGTACCCAGTCAGCAGCATTTTTAAATTGCTTGACAAGTATTTTAATCTTAGTTGAAGCACTAAGCTCTGAAAATAAATTTCTAGAGCCATTTGTTTGTTTTTCTGCTTTTTCTTCCATGAGTGGAACCTATGTCTCAGTGGTTGGAAAGGCATGTGGTGGAATCAAGAGTGGTCTACAGCTTTAATGCCCTTCAGCTGAATTGCTGCTGGTTTCAAGGGGCAGAGGCTAAAAGAGCTTCAGCAGTGTTTCCTGGTGTACTATGAGGGATGTGTTGTCTGCTCTCCACTGTGCTTAAAGCTAGACTACACACAGGGTTAAACTGCTTATGAGTAAGCAATTCAATAATTCAGGTCTTTGACAGAAGTTATTGTAAGAGAATAATTGTGCTGCTTTTGCAACCCCTCTGAAAACATAGGCCGACTGCCTAGTTGCCATGCTATTTACTGCTTTCATCAATAGCAAGGACATGCTTTGAACAGGAGGAAGTAATTTGTGGGTGTACATCTGTACTCAGAGATCAATCTTGGCATGAAGTCTAGCGGAAAGCAATAAACTACTTCCTTTATCTCCAGCCCTCTCCAATAACAGCTACAGTCTAGCTTCACACATCACTGAGCAGCTATTCTGTCAAAGTCCTGTTTTCTGGATGCAACAAGCCAGTCCCTGCCTCGTGCTGTGAAAGCTCCTCCTAGGCATCCATTATAACCGCATGAGTAGCCCTGTGGTGGGGAGATGGAGCAGCTCAAGTTAAAGCACAACCATCAGCTGAAAAATCACTGCTCATTTAAACATGTACTAGAGCACACTGCTATTCTCACAATTCCTAGCAAAATTTTTGACTTCTCACCCCATCAAGCTACTTTTAAAGAGCCAACAGTAGTTGCATTGATGTTCAAGTGGATTAACTTTCACTTGCCATGACACCCATCATCCTGATCTTACTGACTCAAGCGCTACTCAAGGGGAAAAACACATCCCACCCAGACTACCTGGCCTTAGAGTGAGCAGCTGGGGGCCTGACATAGAGTGAATAGGCATTCCATTACACTCATTTCTTATTATACATTAGATACATTATTATACATTAGATTATTTCACTACATGAACTTGAGATCACAGAATCACCAGGTTGGAAGAGACCCACTGGATTGTCGAGTCCAACCATTCCCACCAATCCCTAAATCATGCTCCTAAGCACCTCATCTACCCTAACCTTAAACACCTCCAGGGACGGTGACTCAACCACCTCCCTGGGCAGCCTGTTCCAATGCCTAACCACCCTCTCTGTGAAGAACTTTTTCCTAATCTCAAGCCTAAATCTCCCCTGGCAGAGCTTGAGGCCATTCCCTCTCGTCCTGTCCCCTGTCACTTGGGAGAAGAGGCCAGCTCCCTCCTCTCCACAACCTCCCTTCAGGTAGTTGTAGAGAGTAATAAGGTCTCCCCTCAGCCTCCTCTTCTCCAGGCTGAACAACCACAGCTCTCTCAGCCGCTCCTCATAAGATTTGTTCTCCAGCCCCTTCCCCAGCTTTGTTGCTCTTCTCTGGACTCGCTCCAGAGCCTCAACATCCTTCTTGTGGTGAGGGGCCCAGAACTGAACACAGGACTCGAGGTGCGGTCTCACCAGTGCCGAGTACAGGGGGAGAAGAACCTCCCTGGACCTGCTGGTCACGCCGTTCCTGATACAAGCCAAGATGCCATTGGCCTTTTTGGCCACCTGGGCCACTGCTGGCTCATGTTCAGTCGGTTGTCAACCAGCACCCCCAGGTCCCTCTCCTCCTGGCAGCTTTCCAGCCAGGTTTCTCCTAGTTTGTACCTCTGCTTAGGGTTGTTGTGCCCCAGGTGCAGGACCCGGCATTTGGCCTTGTTAAACCTCATGCCGTTGGTCTCAGCCCAGCAGTCCAGCCTGTTCAGATCCCTTTGGAGCCTCCTGACCCTCCAGCAGATCAACACTTCCACCCAGCTTGGTGTCATCTGCAAACTTGCTAAGGGAGGATTCAATGCCTTCATCCAGGTCGTTGATAAAGACATTGAACAGGACTGGACCTAGGACTGAGCCCTGGGGAACCCCACTTGTCACTGGCCTCCAGCTGGATTTAACTCCATTTCCCACCACCCTCTGGGCCCGGCCATCCAACCAGTTTTTCACCCAGGAGAGTGTGCTCCTGTCCAGGCCAGAGGCCGACAGTTTCCGAAGCAAAATGCTATGAGAAACTGCATTAAATGCTTTACTAAAGTCCAGGAAGATACATCCACAGCCTTTCCCTCGTCCAAGAGTTTAGTCACTTGGTCATAGAAGGTGATCAGATTACTCTGGCAAGACCTGCCTTTCATGAACCCGTGTTGACTGGGCCTGATCACCCGGTTCTCTTGCAAAGTGCTTCATGATCGCACTCAAGATCACCCGCTCCATGACTTTCCCTGGTACCGAGGTCAGACTGACAGGCCTGTAGTTCCCCGGATCCTCCCTGCGCCCCTTCTTAGAGATGGGCACGACATCAGATGCCAAGTAGAAAGCTGTAGAGCAGATATTAGGGACAGTGTTCTAGGAAAGTGCCTTCAAGGCCACTCTAAACTGCTGCAGTGGGTGTGGGGCATGGACACAACGTTGATTACATCCATCATCTGGCGATACAAGGTTACTTGCATTTCTGGTTTCTTTAAGCATTCAGAATTGGCCCCGTGCATTTTACATACCATTTAGCAAGTCCAATTTCTCCTAGTTTTTGTAGCAGCTACTCTGCATTCTGTACTATAGAGGAGAAGCAGCAAGACAGAAAAGGTACCGGCTATATCAGAAATGTCAAACATTACTCCAAATCAGTTGCAGGAGAGAACCGAATCCAAATATTAAAAGCTGGTATGCTTTGAAATGACCCAACTAACTTCAGCACGTGGTCACTGGTACCTCCCTGGTTGTATCCGAATTGGCACAAATTACCTTGAGGTCAAGCAAGGGTGTGAAAGCAGAACCAGTGAGCATTAAGAGGCCGGTGGAAGTCCATCATTTAACTGCAAAAGAAAGACAAATCCAATGACACATAGAAAGGATAAATTTTCCTCAATGAAAAGGACAAAGAATGAAAAAACACATATTGTTTCTCAGCAAACAGAACTTGAATAGGGGGTTGCATAACAAGGGATGGTTATGTAAGCTTTAGTTTGGTTTCTGGTAAAATAATAGAAGAAGTAATTGGTAAAAGGTGTTTAATGTCTGAGACAAATAATCCATGGCAGTGGCAGAATAAGCAAAGAAGCACACAGCTCTGAAGCTACTGCTTACATTTGTCTGGGACGAAACAATTAATCTAGTTGAACACTTCATAGCTCTAAACACATACCCCCCTCAATTTCTCAACCTGTTTACACAGCAGAGGAACCCCACGTGGAACAGGAGCAGTGAAAACGTCTCACGAGCAAACAGGAGCACGTGTTCCACAGTGCTGGGAGGAGGCATCGAGGGGCTCCGTTACCCACCGGGCTCCTCGCTGTGTGCTGTAGGCAGTTGGAGATAACCCATGGGTTCAGCCCAGGAGGAGGAAACCAGCTCCACAAAGCTCACAACCTTTGTTTCTTTAGGAAACTGAACTAAAAACAGCCCTTCAGGCTGGGGCCAGCAGGACTTTGCCCACAGGAGGAGGGGGAAGAGGATGCTGCCGTGGCTGCTGTGCTGCACGAGGCCTCCGCAGGCCTCACCCAGCCCCAGCTGCCCCTCGCTCAAACACTCCTGCGGGGAAATAAATGCCCTGAAATACATTCCTAGCACCTGGTCTTGCTCCTGCTGCTTTCAGCCATGCTGTCCGTGCTGTTTCCTAGGCAGCAACAGTAGTAGGAGCAATAAAAGGAGTATTATTAACGCCACCAGATTCACAGCTCTTATATCCCTAGTGCCTTCCACCTCCCTGACACCCCTCAGCCTCTGCCCAGTCTCCCAGCACTCACGTTTACCAGGGTTCCTCTCCCAGAATGGAGATGACCACACAGCCTGCTTCAACACCCATTCCAGGGCTTTAAAAGCCCCATGAGCTCCCCAGTATCTGCAGCTCAGGGAAGGGGCTTGTGTCTGGTGATGGATATTCACTCTGGTGGCTCACCACGCTTTTCATAGAATCACCACGTTGGAAGAGACCCATCGGATCATGGAGTCCAACCATTCCCATCAATCACTAACCCATGTCCCTCAGCACCTCATCCACCCACCCCTTAAACCCCTCCAGGGAAGGTGACTCAACCACCTCCCTGAGCAGCCTCTGACAGTGCCCAGTGACCCTTTCCGTGAAAATTTTTTTTCCTAATGTTCAGCCTAAACCTCCCCAGCAGAGCTTGAGGCCATTCGCCCTTGTCCTGTCCCCTGTCCCTTGGGAGAAGAGCCCAGCTCCCTCCTCTCCACACCCTCCTCTCAGGCAGTTGTAGAGAGCAATGAGGTCTCCCCTCAGCCTCCTCTTCTCCAGGCTAAACACCCCCAGCTCTCTCAGCCGCTCCTCTTGTTCTCCAGCCCCTTCCCCAGCTTCGTTGCTCTTCTCTGGACTCGCTCCAGAGCCTCAATATCCTTCTTGTGGTGAGGGTGTTTCCCTCAGAAACACCTTTCCTCTCCCCAAAAGCAAGCTCATGCTTTACTCCCCTTAAAAATCTGGACTGAACTTCTGCTGCCTGCAGGACCCACTGCCTCCCATGGGCTCCAGATGGATGCACACAGTAGATCTTAACCTAAACACCAGCAGCACAAATAAATAACGACATCATGGGGCCAAACCTCTTGCTTTTCTTGTATTTGGATGACCCGGCTAGCTACCCATCAGTCTGGGATTATGCCTTGAACTGACACTTGCTTTTAGATAATACTTATAACTATAACTAGATTAATATTAATATTGAGGCGCTGAGGGGCATAGTTTAGTATTTGATAGGAATGGTTGGACTCAATGATCCAATAGGTCTTTTCCAACCTGGTGATTCTAATCTGTAACTAGATAATATTTATAATTATTTTAGCTAAGCCTTAAATCATTGGGAATGACTGTTCATACCCCTGCCTGGAAGGACAGAGGGCAATAGGACAGAGAGGGTGTTTTAAGCAGGAACAAGCTATTATGGCAGAGAACCACCTAAGGGGTCAGAGATCGTCAGCTCTGCCCTTCTCCCAGGGCCATTGCACAGAGAAGAAGGTGGCAACCGAGCCCCTCTGCTTGGGTTACCCCTGACACCCAGCAGAGTCTGATCTGCTGCTGCTGCTGCTGCTGCTCCTCATGGAGAAGGCAGGTTGGGAGAAGCTGACCTTCCCCACAGCACCTCCTCCTTCTCCTGTTATTTCAGATGCTCTGTTCCCCAGCCACCCTCCAGGCTGATCCCAAACCCCCATCATCCCCAGGCTGGGTCAGGTTCCCTCCTTTCCACCCAATCCCCCAGAGCTTTCACAGATTCTGGGTATACTTACCCCCTTGGATAAGTATTCTCTCACTTCTTGCAGCTCCTACCCCCTCCTCCCTGCTGGCTGCCATCCCCCAGGTAGGGTGAGAGATCTCCCTTTCTACAAGTACCTGTGGTTCCAGAGCCCAGCTGCCACACATCTTTTTCAATTCACACATCCGCTTACAACCAGGTGCAACTCCTTTGCAGCTCCTCCACTTCAGCTCTTGGAGGAGCAGAGACCACAGGGGCTTCTTCTTTCTGAATTTGCCCTTTCCCACCTAAGAATCCCATAGGGAAAAGCATCTTTGCCCCATGCTTTCCCCTGTGCAGCCAGCTCTAGCTCTGGGTATCAGTGAAGTGATGCAGCAAGAAAATCCCTTGCAGGCATCAAAGGGTTGTCCCAGACCTTAAGAATTAAAGTGTACACGTCCTTGGGGATGGTGAGGGCAGGCTGGGGTGGTTTCTGGCTCCTAGCTAGCAACTTCCAAGCTATTTGCTTTGCGTGGCCAGCACCTGCGGCTGCTAAAACACCCAAACCTGGGGAACTCAAGGGAGCATCAGACTGTTTTAAAAATACTTTATTCTTTAGAAAATACAGCGTTCAGTACAGTGTGCTCTGCTCCCCCCAGCTTCAACCCCACCGCCCGCTCCACCGAGGTCAAGGCAACATCGGCATGTTCACCGCCGCAGCAGGAAAGCAGAGGGCAGATTGCCCGGACCCCGTTTCCATCTTCCCAGGGAGTCAGGCGGCTCTCAAGCCCTCGCTGGTACCCAGCAGCAAGGCACTCTCCCTCCCCAAGCCCCCAGTGAAGCCCAACTCTCAGCGCCAAGCTCAGCCCCTGGAGCTGGTGACAGCTGGGGACGTCCTCGGGGGAACATGCAGGGCCTGTCACGCTCCCCCCCCACCATGAGGATTTGGGGCGGCCCCAGATCAGAAAGCCAGCAGCAAAAACAGGGGGTGACAGTGGAGCAGAGGGAGGGTGAGGGCTTGGGGTGCCCCCCCCAGTTCTCATCCTAAACTGAGTTAAGGCTGTAACAGATCCCTCTGATGGGAAAAGCCTTAAGGGGTGCGTTCAAAAATGGGATGCAAACCACCCAAAGGCAGTGTGACCTCCTCTCAGGGCTGACCTCAGAACTTGGGGGTGACCTTCCTCCTCCCCAGGGAGCTGCCAGCAAAGCCCAACCCCCGGGGAGGGCTCCTGCCCACACCCGGAGGGGTGCAGGATCGTTCCAGGCGTGGGGCAGCAGGGCCGTGCACACCGACAGCGGGACAGGGGAGCAAAATCAGGGGCAGCAGGGAAAGAAGCATTTGCTCTTTTCAACCAGGAATCCCCACCACCATCCCCCTTCCCTTTGCATAGAGCAGCTTGCAGGCGAGCGTGTCCTTCAGTCACACGGGGACACAGAGAGCAGCGGCTGTGACCCCGGAGAGACAAGAGCAAGGCTGGGGGATGCGGTCCCGCTGCTCTCTTCCTCCTCCGGCAGCACCAGGCCTTGCAGGAGGATGCAGGGAAGAGAAACCCCAACAACCTTGAACCCTCCCCCTTGCTCTGCCCCCAGGTGCAAGAAGCCATCCTGATGTTTACAAAAGGAATGAAATAGGAAAAAAAAAAGAGGAAAAAAAAAAAAGGCTGAGATGGAAGGAAAGATCCCCAGGCCAGCAGAGAGGAAGCCGGGAAGCGCTGCGGGGATGCTGTCCATTCGCCGCCCGGTCCTGTGGGATTTAACTATCGTCACCGTTCTCGCCTGGCCCCTTGATCAGCCGCTTCTGTCCTCGTTTCCCCACAGGCCCCTTGGGCTTGGCGAAGGCCTGCTTGAAGGCGTGCTGCTTGGGGTGCACCTCCTCGTAGAGGAACTCTGCTGTCAGCTCAGCTCCGTCGTCGATCTCGATCTGCATCCAGAAGTGGCAAGTGGGGGTTAGCAGCTCCCTGGGGTCTTAACATTCACCTTTGGGGCACCCAGCTCCCCCTGATCCCACCAGCAGGGCTGGACCAAGGCTGTGGTACGTATTTCCTTGCAGATGCCTGGCTCCATCATCTCCAGATAGGCTCTTACTTACCTTCTTGGCTATCTCCAGGCAGAACTCCTGCTCCACAGTGTCCAGCAACCGGCTCTTGCAGCTGGAGTAGAGCATGCGCTCCTTGATGCTGCATTTGTACCCAGGCATGGAGTAGATAAAGACTGCGAGAAGAGAGAGGGGCTTGCAGTACTGCCCAGGCTCGCGACCAGGGAGCACGAGGCAGCAATGCCCCACCCTGGTCGTGGCTCTTCCAGCCTCAAGAATCCCAATTTATTCAGTGACAGAAGGTGAGCCATTCCATCCATCACCCCTCCCCAAATCTCCTCTGGTTCCAATAAGCATGCAATAGCTGCACCCATGTGGCAGCTGCTTTAGGTACCAGAAGGCTCATGAGCACCCACCACGGGAAGATGGCAAGTGGGAACTGACTCAAGGCCCCCTGTTGCACCATCCCCATTCCCATCCCTGCTTGCTCCCCGCACATCCAGTAAATCCCCACTTGCTCCCCATGCGAGCAATGGTCCAGGAGAGTGGAGACCAGCGGAGGCTCTATCCAGCCACCCTCGGTACCGAGGCACTCACCGACAGACTCCAAATAGTCTCCTTCGTGCGAGTGCTTGTACAGGAAGAAATGGTAGCGAGCGGAGTCCTGTGGGATCCTCTTGGGCAGGTCGGCGATCTCTGTGGGGCTTGTGTGCACCAGGTCGATGGTCTCCCGCTCCAGATCCAGCTTCTGAAGGACAAGAGAGGGATGCGGCAGTGAGAGATGGCAGCAAGAGGCAGGGGCAGCAGGGGGCAGGGGAGCTGCAGAAAGAACCTACCAGCTGGATGTAGTTGATTTTCTTCTGCTTGAGAGCCTGGATGGCTTGCTGAGCATCCAGCTGCAGGGGGAAGGCCAGGCCCTGCAGGGTCTGGTGCTTGCTCTCCACGCTAATCTCCGTCTTCACCTGGGGATGGAGACAACCCGAGTGTCAGGGCAGAGAGCAGCAAAGCACGGGCAAGGGAGAGCAAGGAAAACTGGCCAGTGCCACGCCAAAAACCTTCTCACCCAAGGACATGCCTGCCACCTGGCTCACAGGGACCATGGCGTTAAATCACTGAGAAGTCAGCCAGGCTCAGGGCAGTGATGCTTGTCACCGTATTGCCGCTCGGGGAGATCGCCCGGCCCCAGCCATGCACCCCACACGCCCCCAGCTTCACTCCCAGTAAAGACCATCTCTAAACCATTGCTTCCCAGTGAGACCCTAACAGCGATGCTGTGACCAGCACGGGTGTGTGTCCATCTCCCATCATCTCCACCTGCAATCTGTGGGTGGCGGTGGGAGCCCTGAAATCACAGCGTTCAGCTGCATGGGTCCTTGCCGGTAGGGAAGACAAGCCCCTCCTTGGAGGGTTTAATTGCAGCAGACAGGCAGCCCTTCCAGCACCAGAGCTGGGAAATTAGAGATGATGGAATGGTTTGGGTTGAAAGGGACCATAAAGCCCATCCAGTTCCACCCACTGCCATGGGCAGGGACACCTCCCACTGGATCAGGGGCTCCAAGCCCCATCCAACCTGGCCTTGAACCCCTCCAGGGATGGGGCAGCCACAGCTTCCCCGGGCAACCGGGGCCAGGGCCTCCCCACTCTCACCATGAAGAATTTCTTCCTAATGTCTAATCTAAATCTTCCCCCTTACAATTTAAAGCTATTCCCCTTGTCCTGGCACTCCACATCCTTGTAAAAAGTTCCTCCCCAGCCTTGTTGTAGGCCCCCTCCAGCTACTAGAAGGCTACTACAAGGTCTCCCTGGAGCCTCCGCAGCTTGGAAAGATCCCAGCCACTGGTTTCCCCACAATCCCTGTAAGGCAGAAGCTTCCACTCGTATCCCAAGCAACCCCCTACTCCAGGAGACTGAACTCCACGTCAAAGAAGGAAGAGGAAGAGATGGCAGAGACATCGCATCGCCCTGGGTGCCTCCCGCCAGCCACAACGTGAGAGTCCCTGAGTGGGACTGGAAGAGGGGGCAGGACAGAGCAGGTGCTTCCTACCTCCTCGGGGCCCGGGTACTCTACCAGCGATGGGCAGCAGCAACAGCCCCCCACCATCTGCCACAGAATACAGGGAGACGGCGTCACCCCAACAGCGGAGGAGTCCATCCCACCTCCAGACCACCCCAGGCAGACAGTCCAGCAATGCCAGCCCCGGCGCTCTGCTCCCTTTCCTTTGGGATCGGTTTGGAGGATTTTTGGATAAAGGAAGTCCAGCCTTTTAAAAAGTTTATTTTTCCTTCTTTTCCCTCCCCACTCCCAATAGAGAAAAGGAAGGAAAAATCAAGGCATGCCAAGAGAAATATGGGAGGTTTAGCTCGTATCTCAAGAACAGCTCAGGAGTATTGCAAAATACACCAAAGTGCATCTTGTTCCCTTCGTTCCAACAGCCCCACATGGTACCCCCGCCCCGGCAAGGTGATGGATCTGGGTGCCTGGAGCAGAGCATGCAGAGAAACAGCACCGGGAGAGGGAGAAAACCAGGCATCAAGCGGGCAGAGCAGCCTACCATCTCGGTGCTTGAGTCCTGGGAACGGGAGTCCTGCCAGCGTGGGGAGAGGAGACACACCGTCAACAGCACCCCGTGCGGGGACGGAGCGGGGATCTCGTGTGAAACGAGAAGGGAAGGGGGACACACGGACATGCTGGGAGGGTGGGGGCGTACCATCTCTCTGCTGGAGGCCAGGGAAGGCAGGTCCTGGCAGCACAGGCAGGGAGAGCAGTAGAAAATGACACAGGAGATATCAGTGCTGGGGTGGAGCGAGGGGGAGAGCCCCAGACCCCAGCCTCGGCAGCCCCACACGCCACATCTCTATTGACATCCCTGCACAGAGCCCATCCCTGACCCATCTCCTGCCGAGTCCCCAGCCAAGGTGGCCTCAACTCAGGGTCTGGAGAGTTCCAGCAGTCACAGCAAGAGATTTGGGAGTATCCCCTGCCAAAAAGCTTCCTGAGGGATGAACAGGGTGTGAATGCGCAGCGCGTGAGAAATAACTGCTCAAGAGTTGTCCAGTGCCAGGTAGGCAAGAGGTCCTGCTGACATCCTCCACAGCCCTAGCAAGGGCATGAGGGCAAGTGCACAGGAGTTCAGAGGACACAATCTTGCCTGCTCCTACCCTGTGGAGAGGTGCAGCCTGATGATATTACCACTGCCAGAACCTCCTTATCCTTATCTGTCTCCCCCACAAATGCTAGAGGCTGGGAAGGTTATAGCGGGACCAGAGAAAGCTAAAGCTCCGACACGAAGTGCACTGAAGTCCAAAAATCCCAGGAGGTGGAAGGTTGTCTTAGCAACCCACCATCGCTTTTCCTTTTCATACCACAGAATGGGTTGGAAGCGACCTTAAAGCCCATCCAGTTCCAGTCCCTACCCCGGGCAGGGACACCTCCCACTGGACCGGGGTGCTCCAAGCCCCATTCAACGTGGTCTTGAACACCTTCAGGGACGGGGCAGTCACAACTTCTCTGGGCAATCTGTGCCAGGGCCTCCCCACCCTTGCAGGAGAAAAAAACCACCTTTTGGGGGGTGGGTCTGGCAAAGCCTCTGTGCTACCCGCTCACCGACAGTGTACGGCAGCTGCGAAGGACACCTTCACACTACAGTGACTTTTATTTCCTTCATCCCCCAGCTCCAAAGTTGCCTTCCTCTCCCCCGCAGCCCCATGATGCGATACTCCTGGCTCCCCTCCACGTTCCTGAGCTTGTGATGCTTCTATAAAGACTTCCCACTCGGGGGTGTTAAGGTAGCTCAATCCCAGATTCAAAGCCGTTTCTTAGCCCACAGTCTGCTGACAACTTCCAGCTCAGTAAAGCTGGCGAAGCATTTTCCAGCTATTTAAAAAAAAAACTTAAAAAAAAAAAATATAAAGCAAATGGCAAATTTTTCTGAGCTCAAGGCTTGCCCTGGGGCTGCATCCCAAGATGGTGCCAGCCCTGACTACTGCGCAGGATGCTACAGATTCAGAGCTGCTCCCATACAGCTCCCCTCGATGAAAGCCCTCTGCTCTCTGTGGCTTCAGAAACTCGCTCAAAGCTGCACTTACTGAGAGTTATGAGTTCCCCTGCCCTAGTGTAGCTCCCACTGCCTCCTGCTTCATGCCTGGGGCTGAGCAGGCACTGCCCCAACACCAATACGGAGACCCTTCAGCACACCCAGCACTTCACCACT
Organism: Clamator glandarius; assembly: GCA_033459285.1. Classification (NCBI taxonomy): domain Eukaryota; kingdom Metazoa; phylum Chordata; class Aves; order Cuculiformes; family Cuculidae; genus Clamator; species Clamator glandarius. The sequence goes on from JAUNZM010000044.1 coordinate 2,118,931, forward strand.
TCCCATCTTAAAATACACAGGCAAAAATAAGTCATTTCTCTCCTCTTTCTAAATGTCAGCGACCAACCTCCGTGGCCCAGGCTGGCCCAGGGGACAGTGGACCTTTAAAATAACACCCAACCAAACCAAAAGGCAGCAGCACCTTCACCTGAGAGCTGTGTCTTGCAAAGGTGAGGGTGGCAAGCAGAACACATCAGATCAACCAGAAAACAAACTTCACAAATACCACTTACCTGGGCCACATGTCTCTGCAAGACACAGCCCGAAAAAAAAACCCAAAACTAATTAATCCGGCACTACTGGCCACCCAAGGCGATCATGCAGACACCCAGAGGTGCCAAACCAGCTGCAGAGTCACCATGAGGATCCACCTCTCTCTTCTCCAGGCGTGGGCATCACCTTGGATCCTTCAGTACAAATTCTGCCCAGCTCCTCCAGGCTAGTAGCTGGGATAACCATGCCAAGACCCACGTGGTGGAGAACAGTCCTTAGTGGCATCCCCTGAAAGCCACTCAATTCCACCACCCCCAGACCTGCTCTTGCAGGTGGGAAACCTTCTGCTTCATCTTTTGCCATTAATTAATGCCATCAGCCTGACTGGCTTCACGTCACCCAGGCATGTTCTGATCCACCCACAAGCCCCACAGCCCCAGCACAGGCAGAAGAGAGGGATGCTCCTCTAGGGAAGAAGGCTTTCTGTGGCATCCAAGCAAAATCCTCCCACCCCAATGAAATCCTGCTTCCAGGCGGTCTTCCCACCCGCTGAGCTGATCCCCTCCCCTGCCTTGGCATTTCACAGCACCACGGAGGTTGGCACGAGCGCTGGGAGACACCGTCAGGGAAGATGACGGCATTACAGCCTTGTCTGCCCACAACCCTACCCTGGGACATTTCCACATCTTGTTCCAGCACATAAGCCCTCAAATTTAGGCTAAGATCTGTACTTCTTGGGACAGCATCCCTCGTTATAGCCATAGAGGAAGAGTATGGGAAAAGAAACTGCTGCAGCCCAAAGATAAGCTCGAATTCTTCCTACCCCCTTGCCAATTCAGAGCCAGCTCTGGCTTTTGCCCCAGTACTTAGAGATTAGAGACTGCTGCCTGCTTTCAGCCTCAAAGTGTGTTCTAACCGCCACTCACAGCAAGCAAATGGAACCCTGAGCTCATGTCCTAGCAAGGGAAAAAAAAGAAATAGTCTGTAAATTCCTCTTTACACCATCAATTTGACCATAAGGATGCTTGATCTGCCTCAGCAAGGGTAGGAACTGCAGAGCTGCAAGAAAGCTCAGTCAAAAGGAGCCGGCCCTTTAAGCAGGATGCTTGGGATGAACTCCCCCCAACTCGAGCAGCAAAGACATCCCTGCATCTCCTCCGTGGGCTCCAAAGGTCTCAAGCTCCTTCTCCTGGGCTGAGCAGACACCCACCTCGTTGATGCGGATCTGCTGGAGCTCCTGTTCGGCTGCGGTCAGCGGGGCCGGGGCAGAGCAGGAGGACACGTGCTTCTGGTAACCACTCAGGGACACGTCCTCCTGCGAAGAGAGGGACAGGAATGAGATGGGGGGGAAGTGTCAGGGGGTGGTTATCACCACAGCGCAGGATGCACCTCGAACACTAAGCGTGGGTATAAAGATTCCAGCATTGCACGTACGCCGGGGCCCCGGCGTACGTGCAATGCTGGAATCTTTATGCCCACAACTAAGGTGGGTCTCGAGATCTTTCCAAATACCGAGAGGATCAACCCGAGTAGCACTCTCAGCCGCCTCCACGCAAATCCCACATAAACGGAGTTCATGAGCACAACAGTGAGACAGAAAGACAGGGAGCGTTGCCCAGGAGCTGGAGGGCATCAGCAGGGATGCTCTCCGGCTCCCATCGCTGTCACAAACCCCAGAGCGGGGCTGATGCTCAGGAGCTGTGCAGCTGCCCCTGTGAAAAACCCTTGGAAGAGAAGGAGAAACCTCTCACCAAGCACTGCTGGGGAACTGCAGCCGGATAAATCCAGCGCAGCGGCAGCTCTCGCTGCTGCAGTGACACTGCCACCACCTGGCACTTCTTTTCCTGCTGGGAATAAAGCTTTGGATCTCCTGGGAGCCTTCCTCCCACTTTTTTTCCAAAGTCTCCACCACAGAATGACCACAGGCAGGAGAAAGCAGCAACAGCCACCCAGGGGGACAAATCTCCATGCTATCCTCCCCAGTGGATGCCAGCGTCCCACATCCCACTCAGCTTCAGTGCTGAGGCTGCTGAAGCTCCAAGCTGAACCCAAAAATGCTCCCCAGAAACTGCCACCGTACCTTGACCGTTCCAAACATCTCATCCTTTATATGCCCCCCGCCAAACTCCTTCTTCACCGTCGCTCTGGTGGCAGCGTACAGCATCTTCAGCCGAACCTGCGCGAGGAGGGGGGTCGGCAAGACGGTCAGAGAAGAGCACAGTGGGACAAGAAGCGCCCGATGCTGATGGCCACCATCCCACCACCAGCACTGCAAACCTCAGCCCTCCCTGGGTGCAACCACCTAGTTTCTAGCTCTGGCTGATTTCCAACTGCAGCATCCATCCCTTGGGCAGGGAGCAGCCAGGGAAATCCATCAGCACTATTTTCGGTACTTGCCTTGTTAAGCGCTGCCTACAACCCAACGATCTATTCTCTGTTCCCTTTCCCACCGCTGAGCTTCAGCGCGTTGTTGCTCACCCATATCTGGGATAGAGCAGGTGCAAATAGTGCCAGAGTCGCCTAAAAGTGACTTTCGCCTTTTAGCACTCCTTTTACCGTCTTCTTCTGCAAAATGCTTTTGCAAGTGCTCCTTGGTGCCCTGCTCTTTTGCAATAAGACCCCCCCCAGCTTGTTGTGACATATAGATAGAAAGTATCTATCATTATATATTATTATATATCATAGAATCATAGAATGGTTTGTGTTGGGAGGGACCTTAAAGCCCACCCAGATCCATCCCCCTGCCATGAATCAGGTTGCTCCAAGCTCCATCCAACCTGGCCTTGAACACCTCCAGGGATGGGGCAGCCACCCCTGCTCTGGGCAACCTGGGTCAGGGCCTCCCCACCCTCACAGTTAAACATTTCTACCTAATATCTAATCTAAATCTTCACTCTTCCAATTTAAAGCTGTATGTACATGCATGCACACATAAAATTATATGTTATTTTATTATAATTGTATATATGTGTTGAAAATGGCAGGAGGGTGTGCTGAGGGAGGTTAAGGTTGGGTGTTAGGGTAGGATTCTTCACCAAGAGGATGCTGGAGTTCCCAAGGAAGCAGTCACAGCTCCAAGCCTGACAATATTCCAGAAACATTTGGATAATGCCCTTGGATACATGGTGTGAGTGTTGGGGTTGTCCTGTCCCACAGGAGTTGGACTCAATGATCCTTGTGGGTCCCTTCCAACTTAGGACATTCTATGATTCTATGTGAGTGTGTATATATAACGATATATATATATTTCTAGGGCTATTACAAACTGCAGAGGGTCTTTTTTTATATGTGCATGTTATATATAATCACATATAATGAATATATATAATGATATATAATGATAACAATATATATTTGCTGTCTATATAACAAATATTTTTATATATATGACAAGCCCACATATTAACATGGCAGTAAATCTATACAGCATATAGATTATACAAAACACATAACATATATATAGGTATATATGTGCATATATATAAAAATATATATAATAAGTGCACATGTTAACACAGCAGTAAATCCCAGGCCTGCTGAAAGCCCATAACAGAGATGTGTTCAACAAGACGGTGTTTTCCAAGCTGTATCACTGACATCTGCTAAACCAACCTCCCACCCAACCAGCCCTTTTGAAGGCTGATTCTGGAGCTGAGCCACGCCAGACACTGGACCAAGCGAGTTGCTGCCAGCTCCAGCCCTTCCCAGTGATGCTTTTAGCCAGAGCCATGGTGGAACATCTCCATCTCAGCCCTGTGGTCCATAGCGCTCCCCTCCCTACATCCCAGACCCTCCACCTTTTCATGCAGCGCTGCAAAGAGGACAGAGAAAGTCCCATTGTATTCTACCATGTCTTAAAAAATCCCCCCATCCCTGAAGAGGTCTCCACTTCTCAGCCTGGGCACAGCGATGGAGGGCAACCACCAGCCTCAGCACAAAGTTAGCTTGGCCAGCACGTCCTCCACCCTCGACCTCTGTGTCCCCACACTGGGGTGTCACTGCTCCGCATGCTGCTCACCGGGGAGCTGTCAGGGGACCAGGAGATGAAGAGCCACTCGTAGCCCTGGGCGTTCTGGCTGTCCAGGCGGTAGAGCACGTAGCAAGGCTGCTGCTCGTCCAGCAAGGGCAGCACAAAGGCATCATAGTCAGCATCCCAGCGCCGGGACAGCTCTTTGTGGGCTCCCAACACGAGCTGTTCTGGAAGAAGACACAAAAGGTGGTGTTAGTTGAAGGCAAGGCTTAGCTCACCTCGCTGGGCTGCTTGGGTAGGGGCTTGCTGCCGACAACGATGCTGTCCCGCACAAAACCAAACTGAGGTCTTGAACCACATGCAGAAGTGTACACCCCCTTGAGTAACCCCTCCAGGAGATGTTGTCAGGGCTGCAGCCGCTGGAGAGGGGCTGATTTTCTGCTGGTACCCCACTACCTCATGTCCAACCGTCTCCTCCCCTTCTGTGGCCTCTCTACTGACCACCTGTAGCCTCCTTCTACTCTGCTCCCTCCAGCCACATAGTCCCCAGCTGTCCCCCCTTGCTCACGTTAAGACTTCCTCCACCTCACCTACACGAGCTTTAGGGGCTTGGGCACTAGAAGACCTCATCAGGGACACGAGGAACCACCTCGATCTGAGATGCTGAGAAAAATGAAGGTCCCAAGGGAAAAGTCAGGATGATGAGCCAACATTACCTTTATCAGATTCCCTGAGAGAGCTGGGGGTGTTTAGCCTGGAGAAGAGGAGGCTGAGGGGAGACCTCATTGCTCTCTACAACTACCTGAAAGAAGGTTGTAGAGAAGAGGGAGCTGGGCTCTTCTCCCAAGTGACAGGGGACAGGACGAGAGGGAATGGCCTCAAGCTGCACCAGGGGAGGTTTAGGCTGGACATTAGGAAAAAATTTTTCACAGAAAGGGTGTTTGGGCACTGGCAGAGGCTGCCCAGGGAGGGGGTTGAGTCACCTTCCCTGGAGGGGTTTAAGGGACGGGTGGACGAGGTGCTGAGGGGCATGGGTTAGTGTTTGATAGGAATGGTTGGACTCGATGATCCGGTGGGTCACTTCCAACCTGGTTATTCTATGATTCTATGAATATCAGAGCTGATACCTGAAGCTCATGTCTGTGAGGACCAGAGTTGTCCTAGAGCCCCCACTCTGGGGAGTGACCATGCTGCCAGGGGAGCCCCAGCCTCTGGAAGCAACCTACATATTTCATGCACATGGTTGCAATCTCAAGTGTCTGAAGGGCATTTTTTCCAGTTGCGGTGGAGCTGGGAGCCCCATGAGCCGGGCAGCACTTGGCTGGAATTTAAATGCTTGTGCAGGCATCCTGTGAACAAGAATAAAAACCTCTATGGGGGTCAAAGCGAGCTCTGAGATGGCTGGATAGAAAAGCAAAAGTTCCGGAGATGATTAGCGTAGGTTGCTAGAAAAGAGTCTGTATTATTATTCCATTTTTAGATGCAGAAATGTCTAGGGGAAATATCAGGACTCAGAATAAGATGTAGGAAAATCCAAAGGTGCCAAAGCAAAATGACTTAGGGCCTTGGACAGCTGAGACTTGAGGGATGCTGGCACACGCGCTGCCTGGACCTCTGCCCGTCAGGAGCCCAGGAGCCCCTTGGCTGGGGCACAGTCCTCTCCCTCCCTACCCATTCAGCTCAGAGGCTCCAACTCCAAATGCCACAGCACGAAAGCTTTTAAGGAACATAGTTGAGGAGTTAAGGGCTTAGGATGAATTACTTTCACTCCACCTTTCCATACAAGCAAGCCATTCCCCCACGGACGACGGTGTTTCCCTTCTTCACCCAACACCACAGCATCTGCCACCAAACACCAAACTCAGAATTATCTGTACACAAGGGGCACATGCTACCAGTACAGTAACAAAGACAGCAGAGAAAAAGGCACTGAAAATACTTTATCTTCAGCAGAACAACCTGTTTTGAGAAAAAGAAGTATAAAACCCCAGTGTATCCCTGGAATAACGATAAAACCCTGCAAACGGTTTTGTGCATCGCAAAGACTTGGGATCCCAAAGAGACTGCAAGGACTTTTGCGCAGCCAAACCCACCGACAGGTCACGGGTGTCTCCATCTGTCAAACATCCTGACACCTTGTGCATGAGGCAATCAGTGCCGAGTCACTCCAGGCTATTCCCGGGCTGCACTCGAGCTGGGCTGCCATGAGCTGGTGGCCTCCAGCTTTCCCCTGAGCTGGAGGAGCCGTGTATTCCCCTGCCTCCCATCAGGCACTTCGCAGTTCAGCTCATCCCATTCAGGGCCACATTTTCTTTCCCCAGGAAATGCTGGGAAAGGGAAACCCGCAGCAGCCGCTCTTCAGCCCAGTATCATCATCAGCCCCAGGTATTTTGAGCTCCATTTCTCCAGCTGCTGCTGGGAAAAGTGCATCTGGGAGCACTTCTGGCCCTCGAGGTGCCTATCAAGCCAACCTTGTCCAGACACCCATAGACAGCAAGTGGAGCATCATCTAAAACCACGCTGGACCACAAGCCGCTCTCACACCAGGAAACTGTTGCTGAGCCTTGGTGTGTGACCTGCTGCTTCCCACATCCCCTCATCTTCTCGGGCTTCCCCTGGCAGGGCCCCAAACACATCATCGGCTCAAAGAGCTCCCAAAGGGTTGCTCAGCCATAGCTGCTGTCCCAGGGATGCCCGGACACAGGGCACCTGCCGTAAGGCTCTTTGCACCATCCTCCTCTCCTTCCACCCACTGTTGCCTGCTCCACCAAGCCCCAAAACGCCCCATAGGGCAGAAGGACCTCTGCAAGCCATCAGGCAGAGCTAGAGGCTCCTCTTCCACAGGGCAGCTGGCACATCACAGAATCAAAGAACCATTAAGGTTGGAAAAGACCACTAACATCACCCAGTTCAACCATCATCCCAACCCCACCTAGTACCTTAATTCCAGGCTTAGGGACATCTATGACTTATCCTAATGCAAACCTGATTCCCACTGTTTAAATGCAAAAGGAGCCAAGAGAGCAAAATCACTGTCAAAGACGCTCCAAAGAAACAACACAGATGTCGCATTCCAACACATGGGGACCTTGCCAAGGACAAAGCTAATACTGCTGAACCTGATGTGTCCCCACTGATGCGTCCCACACGCTTCAAGTCATGCAGCACTTCCAAATACAGCTCCACAGCCCCTCTGAAGGCTCCTTACGACCACGTCCACCTGGGTGCTGACAGCCCACCCAACGGAGGTGGTGATGGCAGCTTGGCAGGGGAATAACGTCCCCGTTGACGCGAGAGACAAGTCATTCATATGCAATTGTATGAGGTTGAAGTGATGGAAAGCCTACACCGCAGAAGCTCCCTGCCGGGACGTTCAATCAGTGCCTTGCTCTGCTTGTTTGTTTGACAGACGTAGAGGCCACCCAAAGGCACCTTTCGGTGTGGCAAACGCGGGCAGGTTGGTCCCAGCCTGCACACTAGGCTAGGAGCACAGGAGCAGGGGCTGGGATGGGCTTCAGAGCACAGCATCCCTCAGGGCCCCATGCTGAGAAGCAATCCCTAGCCCTGAGCATCTCCTTGCTCAGCGTCGGATGTGGGATGTCACGTGGAAGTAGGAAGATGCAGCAGAAACGAGCTCCCCACAACAAAATCTAACACAGCAGCATGAAAAGCTACCCAGAGCCCAGCACCAATTCCAGAAACCAGTATCGATCTCCTGGCAAAGCTGCTGCTCCCCTCAAGAGCCGTGCTGGAGTTTCCATAGCTGCTCACCAGCACCAAATTTTGGGCTTGTGTTTTGGCTCCAGGCTGCTGGGTGCCAGGAAAGCCCAGTGAGATTTGTCTTGGTGTTTCTAAAGACACAAGCTGGCACCACAGCGGCAAAGAGGAAAGGAAGAAAGGTGAAACAGAGAACCGACACTACATAAATCAAAGCACTTAAAAACGGGACTTACCATCCTCAATGATGACCTTGATGAGCCGGACTGAACCGTTTCGGGCTTTGGCAAAGAAGTCCCTTAATTCTGTGGTGGCTGAAAGAACCAGAAACATCGTGATGAGATTTAAGAGTGAAAGCAGGCGCTGGGCTGTTCAGTGTCTGGTCAGGCAGGGGAGCAACTTGACAGGATCAAAGGTGAGAAATAAAAAAGAAATAAAACTTCTGGTGCCAAAAAAAAGGTAATAAAAATAATAATATAAAATCCAAACAGCTGGGAGCAAAGTGCTGCGTCTCCCTGAGGCGTCAGAGTTAGACAGCAGCTGGGAGCACATGTGATCCAGAGAACTTGATACTTGGCCTGGGTGAACATAATCACCCAAATTTAGACGACGGCTTGGCCAGTGCAGGCGGGGAGAGCTCAAGTGACAAGTTTATTCGCTTTACAGAGCAGCAGGGTTTGCATGTAGGGGGTGGCTGGAAGGTGTCCCAACAGGCTGTGACGTCCCGGGCTTGTGACATGCAGCAGGGAGCAGGGATGCTGGTTTGAAGTAGAGTCCCTGTAGAAAGGAAAGGTAACACCCCTGGGGTTTTGCTTCAAGTCAGGAGGGCTCTGGTTGTAGAAAGCTTTTGGGAAGCCTCCTTCCTCCTCACCCACTCCTCCCTGAGCACCAGGCATCAGCAACCGGTCTTCAGCATCCTAGCTGGAGGCAACCCATCGGATCATCGAGTCCAACCACTCCTATCAAACACTAACCCATGTCCCTCAGCACCTCGTCCACCCGTCCCTTAAACACCTCCAGGGAAGGGGACTCAACTCCCTCCCTGGGCAGCCCGTTGAGATCTGAGCAGACACCTCTCTTAGTCCACACCAGGAGTCACTGTGAGCTGACCCCTGCTCCCAGCGCTTTGCAGTGCCACCTCCCTGTGACCGATGACCACGCCGGAGCAGCCTGCAGCAGGAAGGAGCTCTGCTTTGATCCCTTGGAGCCCAAGAGCATCCATGGCCAAGGCACTTTGCAAAGAAAGCCATCTCCTGCCAGCAAGAGCCGTATCTGCTCCACCTCAATCCCACCAGCAGCGGGGACCACGCAGTGCCCCAGTGTTGCTGCAGGAGGACGTTACCCATCGCTCACCCAAGGGCCACATGGGGCCACCAACTCCACCACACGCCAGTGCCCTCTGTCCCCTGGAGGCAGATCCTGGGCTGGGGCACTGCCCGCAGCTCCCCCGACCCCCAGAGAGAAGGATTTGTCCCCACTCACAGACCTTGACGATGCAGGCAGAGTGCTGGGCAGGGATGTTCTCTGGGAACTCCTGCCTGTCCCCAGCCGAGTGAGAGATGCAAGATGCATCTGTCCCACCAGCTCCAAGCCTGTCCCAATCAGAGGTCTGGATGGGTTCTCCTCCCACAGAGAGGAGGCACAAACGAGAAAGAGCTCCCAGCTGGGTACTCAGCAAAGGGCACGCTCCCACACAAACCCAGAGATGCCACCCCAGCAGCACTCCACGGGAACAGGCATGCAAACACCCAAACGAAGCCACACCAGTCCCTAACGGCATTTTAGGGGACACACTGAAGGTTTGCTGGCGTAATCCCACCACAAGCAAACCATCCTTCTCCCTCCAACAGCATCGAGGCATGTGGCTCTTCCAGCCCCCAGCACAGACCACCACACTCTCCCAGTGCCAGCTGGGAGCTCTGCCTGCTCCCGCAAACCCCATCCAAGGCTACTCTGATATTTTTAGCCCCTTTCCCTGTTGAGAGCGGCCGATTCCTTCCGGCAGCATCTGTGGTTATTGCAAACACACAGAAACGGAAGAGAAAAAGAGACTCGTACACCCCGGAAACCTCATGCAGGAGACAAAAGCTCCCAATGAGCTTCACCAGTTCCTATTCCACTGTCAAAATAGGAAAGAAAAACATTAGTCTTGGATTTTTCTATTGCACAAGCTACAGGGGAGAAAGAGGAAAGCTCTACAGCACTAACGGGCTTGCAAATCCCTCCAGCTTGACCCCATCCTTCCCAAAGCCCAAGGGCGGCCAGGGGTCTGGAAAATCAGGAATCTGGGCAAACGCAGCCCCCAGCCCACCTGGAAACGCCACGAGAGCCCAGAAGTATTGGAACAAGAGCTGGGATGTTTGACAGTTGAGTGAGTGATTCCCAAGCGATGGCCAAGCGCGCCAAGACCCACGTAGCTGCAGGAAGGTTTGAGGGGATGGGAAAAAGCACAGATGCTGCTGGAGGAGCCAGGCACACGATAGGAAATACCACAAGGTCTGCAAAGGAGAGAGATGCTTTCCAGAGAAGACAGCAGCAGAGCTTTCAGAAACAACCCAGAGGGGACTCCTGAGCTTCCATTCTGCTGAAATAATAATAATAATAAAAAAATAACAAATAAAGCAATTTTAATTTAAATAGAAAAATCCCCAGGGTGTCTTCAATGTTCCCTTCTGTCTCTTGCAACACAGCCAAAAGCCAGCGAGGAGGGAGAGGAATAAGCTAGAGAAGGTTTTCAGCACGAGCTCAGCAACAGCATGCTTCACTACAGCATGATTACGACTTAACTGGCACTGCAGACTCGACGAGATGGCTCGCGTGCCTAAAATATTAATACAAGAATCCAGAGCTGGCTCTGGAAGAAAGACAAGGAGGAGACCTTACCCTGGGGATGGAGGCAGGCGGTACCTCCACCCCAAGGCACCTCCAGGACTCAACTCAAGGGCTGGAAAACCCACATGTGGAAAAACATAAAATCAGCTGCTTTTCCTGGTTCCTCTTCTGCATTTGACAATGAGGTGAGGTGGGAAAGGAGATGCTGGGCATACAATGACAGGGCAAGCTGCAATCATCCTCATGTCTGGACGGAGACAGGAGGAGTGACAGAGGAGAGAACTGAAGGGGATGAACTCATGCGTCCAACTCACCCTCTTGACATGGGTTCCTGGAAAATCCTGGAACAAATAACCCAGAAACAAACCCAAGCTGGACTACAGCCAGCAGGGACTTATTGAGAATAAAGTTGCATGAGATCAACCTGGCTTCAAGGGTCTCAGTTCATCTTTCTAAGTGTCTCCAAGCATCAGAAGCCAGCTTGGGAAACAGTGGTGGTGAACCTCTACAGCACCAGCACAGAACTGGACGGCAACTCACTCCAGGAGGTATCAGAAGGTTGGATCAAGCAAGGTCTCCCGAGGACCTGTGGTGGATCCAGTTTTAGTCCACATTTCTACGAGCACCTCTGGCAACTGCAGGAGGGTTTTCTGCAGCTGTAAGGTGGGAAGCTAGAGGAGATGCAAGTGCATGGTGGAGAAGAATTCACCGTTCTCTCAGGAGACTGGAGAAACGGGCTGGAAAAAAAAAGAAATAAAATGAAACTCAATAGGAGGCAAATGACCGTAATTAGGAGAAGGACCAGCTATACCAACACAGGGCAGGGTCCAGCAGCTCCAGAGAAGTAGGTTGTTAGCCAAATCACAGGTTAATTGCTTCATGTTGTCGCAGGTAAAGTCATTAGTGAAGGCACAACGAGCAAGACCACGTTATGTGGTGCCGATGAAGCTTCAGGCACAGCACAAAGAGCATGTCCAAGCTCAGCATCGTGCAAGGAGCAAGGCAGAGGATGGATGGCACCTATGTCAGAAGGCACAGCGTGCAGGAGTGACTGGAAGAACTGGGGTCGGTAGACCCAGAGGATTAAAATACGAACGAACAACTTGCACTGGTCTTCCAGCCAGAAACAACAGGTTTTACCTCAGCATCTGGGAAATTTCATGATGAAACACCGGGAAGGATCCCTGCCCTGAAAGATCTCCAGAAACCCTCCCAGGACGCTGCTGCTTCGTGGCAGGGTGAGCTTGGTGACACCTAGAGAAGTCTTCTGGCCTTTTTACAAGATGCCTTGTGTGCAAGCACCATGAGTCTTCAGCCACCCTCCTATGACAGCTCAAAAATCACCTCCAGCCAGCAAGTCGTGCAACACCTCCCTCTCCTGCCCGTTTGTAGGCTGCAGATGAGTTGTCCCTTATTCACGAGCAAGCTGCGCGAATGCATTTAGCAGCCTGCTCAGAGCGTGTCCCAGCTCCCAAGCTGCTAGAGGAGAAGAGCTCACGATGGGAAGGCACAACGGTGCCTACTCTCAGCAGCACAGAGCAGGCAAAGCCTGAAGCCCCCACACCTCAGAGGACACTGAGGTGGCCAGATCCTTGTATCTACTCAAAGCACGTGCCGCTTGCAGCCAGTTGCCCTGCCCTGGGATGTGGCCGCCTGGATCGATCCTTATTGCTCTCTACAACTACTTGAAAGGAGTTGGTGGAGAGGAGGGAGCTGGGCTCTTCTCCCAAGTGACAGGGGACAGGATGAGAGGGAATGGCCTCAAGCTCCACCAGGGGAGGTTCAGACTTGGTATCACAAAGAAATTTTTCACAGAAAGGGTCACTGGGCACTGGCAGAGGCTGCCCAGGGAGGGGGTTGAGTCACCATCCCTGGAGGGATTTAAAAGATCTGTAGACAAAGTCCTCAGGGACACGGTTTAGTGGCAGATACGAATAATTGGACTTGATGACCCAAGAGGTCGTTTCCAACCTGGTGATTCTATGATCCCTGGGAGATTTCAGAGCTGGGCTCAAAGCATCATATGTCACCAAACCCACTGTGAGACAGAGCAGCAAGATGATGCCCGGGGGTACCACCCTGCCACAAAAGCTGTCCCTAAAGCTGAGCTTCTTGTGATGTTTACAGCTCCAATTAGTTTATCTGAGCAGAGATAAGCTGTAACGAGGCCGGAGGAAGAGAGAGGCACCGTGCAGCGACGACAGCCGTAGCCACAGCAATGTGCCAGTCTCTCCCTAGGGATGCCAGGGTGCCAGCAGAGCCGCCTGCCAGGGACGCACCGTGGGGATGGGAATGGAGGCGCCAGCCACGCTGTCACCCCTGCACCTACCCCTCCTCCATCCTCTCACTCGCTTCTTGCTGGAGCAGCAGGATTTTGTTTATTCTCCCTTCCCAATCTCCCCCACCAAGTCCTGATGACAGCGCCCAGCTCCCAGATCAATAATACATGTTCCCTGAAATGGATGCCTCGCTCAGCACGTTGAGTCACCTCACCCTCCCGACGGGAAACCCGAGACGCCATCCATCAATCTTTCATTCCCTGGACATCATCTTCAAGTTGATGCGACTCCAAGCAGCTGCTTCCCTTTCACCATCCAGGGCTCAGTGCGTGTGGAAACCCAGCCAAAAATCCAGCCACAAACCAAGATAAAACTTGTCCAAGCTCCAGGAACACTTGGCAAGAGAGCAGTCAAGATGCTGATGGATAAAACACTGTTACACCTCTGCACCACCCACGCTTTCCCTGCACAAGCAGCTCTGCCTCGCTCCTGCCAGAGCATCCTGGAAAGGGCACGATGGCAACAGGCACAACAGAGCTGTTGCTGCTACTAAAATCCTCCCTTTTCGGTCTATCCCAGTGTAACTCCGTCACGCAGCGCCTGCTCAGCCCACTCGCTGCAGAAAGCTTTTCTGCTCACAGACACGGCTGCCCGGTTTAAGCGTTAAGAGGATTTTATTTCTCGCCATGGAAAAAAAATGTCCTTGCAGGGAACCTTTTCTCCGAGGAAAAAAGCTACCCATGTCAGGAGAAAATAGAAAGAAGGGGTAAAAAGAAACAAATCTGAGCAAGAGAGGACACAAGCGAAGCTTTCTCCCAGTTTTCCATGCAACTGGGCCATATCCTGCAAGATTTCATGCAGACGACTCCCGGTCCCTATTGCAAATCCTGCCTGACATCAGCCATTTGCTTCTGATTTTCCATGTGTGCGCCCAGGACCTGTCTTTCCTCTGCTTTGGTGCCTCAGATCAGAGTTATTCAGCCTTTCCTTTGCTCCAGACCAAGCAGCACCGGTGGGATGCAGCTGGTAGCACAGCATCGCAGAGCAAAGAACTGATGCCAGCAGGCACAGTCCTGCTTTGCCTGCACAAGTTGCTGGTTGCTGCTCCTCTTCTCTGCCCCTGGAGCCACTGGGAGCACTGGTTTGGTCATCAAGAGGGACAGGGACCCAGGGACTGAGCCTGGCAACGATCTTGTTGCATTTACAGCCTCTCAAGGAACACTTTCTGAGGAATTTCCTCCACCCTGCCACTTTCTGTGCTTACCTTCGAGGGGTCTGACATCTCAGGGTGTTTGGTCTTCTACCCATGCTGCTGCTCTGGCCATCCTGACGTGCCACCCACTGGAATACAGACCATCAACCTCCAAACTGGGTGCTGACCCCAGAAAAGAGTGAGGACCATCTCCTTAAAACTATCCTTGCAGCAGCTCGGTGCCCTCTCTGCCCCGTGGACACCAGGAGCCACGAAGCAGCCATCCCTCTCTTCCACTGCTGGCACAGTGTGACACGTCCCCAATTAGCGGGTTATTCTCACCATCCCAGGTGAATTCAGGTAGCCAGACACCCCCAGAGCCAGCACGGTGGGAGGTGAGGGGCTGAGGAAGTGATGGACAAGGAGAGAAGCTCCTTCTTTCCTCTCCAGTTTTCTTCTCGCTGAAGAACCAGAAAGCTGTCTGCTTTCAAAGGACACTTTTGCAGATCCAGCAGCTCCCAGGTCCTCCCTTTACGCTCCTTTTTTCCTGACATTCCTGCCTGCAAGCATCAGTTATGCTTCTCCTGAAGCAAACAGCCAGTGCAAGATCCAGTCCTGGGGCAAAGTGGAGTCTCAGCTGCTGACAGGAGCAAAGGTCCTTCCCAATCCCACTTCTTGCCACCTTCCCCGGAAGGAGCAGGCACGAAGCTCTATTTCTTTGCTTGAAGAGACAACGTGCATTTGATGGCTTTATTTTCCAAATGAAAAAAAATCCCTCCTAAGAGACTTTTTCTCTCTACCCAGCTGCCATGAAACAGATCCCAGAAGCATCTGAAAGCAATGACTTCCCACCAGTATCAAAGCTCTGGTTCAGCCTCGCCTTCCTGAGGCTTTAAACTCAAACGGTGATGCTGTCCCCACCTGATGCCCCTCAGAGTGGAACAGGGACTGTAAAAATACTCATTGAATCCTCCTAGCTGTCGCTAAAAAGCTGGTTTCCAGCCCAAAGAAGCCCATAGGAACCCTCAATAGCTTCCAACCACCTTCCCAGCCTGGCAGTCTTCGTGGCAGCCCAGTTTTCTCGCCAGCACCTTCGAGGGAGCTGCCACGGATACCTAAAAAATAACAACTAGCCTCTTGCCTGCGTGTGAAAGGCTCAGCTCTGATTAAACACCCCAAAGTTGTGGCTCTGCATCTCCGAGTGAGTGCTGGCATCACTCTGTCTCCTGGGGACCACCTGCTTCGCCCCAAACATCCCAGTCAGTGGCGTTGCAGCAGAGGGGCTGCTCCAGGGGCTCTCCCATCACCGTGCTCTCACGCTGACATAGAGCAGCAGCGACCAAAATCTCTTGCTGGTTTGTCTGCAGCCTGCCCTAAACCTGATCGTAATTCCCCCTGGAACTGATGCCCTCCTGCAAACGGGGAAGAAATGGGGATGAAAGAACACAAAGCGATGCAAGCACACAAAAATAACAAGGCCCTGGAAATGGGGAAGATGTGGAAGATCTCTCCTCCTCAGCGAACAACAGACCTCACAATGTCCCAGCAGAGGGGCTGAAAGTAGCAGTGGGATTGCTGCTCCTCATCTAATAATGAATCCGCCGTCTGCTGAGCAAAGGAATCAATTTGACCACCGTGCCAAGGTGAGGAGGACCAGAAGACCCCAAAAGCTTCCCCTGGGGTGGTTCCCTTAAAGCCCCAAGCGCCCTGGTTCAGCATGAGCACCCCGGTTCAACATTGCAGGTGTTGGAGGGGCAGACTTGGCATTCAGAGGGGAAACGGTCGCTCCCCAGAAGAGGAACCATGCAGGAGAGGACGGAGGAGAAGAGCCAGTGAGCTCAGCCACCCAGACATGTCCCAGATGCTGGGGGAGCAAGACCACCCAACGCAAGTTATTTCTCACAACCAAAAGGAGAGGTTTTTATATCCCTCTGAGCCCAGTGTCAGCTGCCTGGGCAGAGTCGCTGGTTCTATCCTCACCCTGTACCGGCTGAAGCTCCTCTGAGGAAGTCCAAGTCCCTTCCCCTTTCCAGCCGAGCGCTGCTGACGGGGCACCTAACGGCCTACGGGCCACGACAACTCAGGGGCTCCTAACGCTGGTCCCCACAGGGCCTGCCAAGCAGTGGGCGACCAAGGTCAGAGAAGGTCGGTGCTGTCAGAGGGCAGCTCGTTGGCTTCAGAGAGTCAGCACATCCCTCTTGGCAGCCACGGGGATGCCAGGGAGGACGGAATCCGCAGCGCAGGAGGGGATGGGCACGGAGATGAGCAACAGGCGCAGCCTCTTGAGGGAGCACAACAGGTCTGGCCTGCACTAAACCCCAGGGCAGGGCTCTGAAGAGCAGGAATGGCAAACCAAGACCTCAAGTGGGTGCTGGGGTTCACCCTGCTGAGTGTTTTTTGAAGTTATTATTTTTTTTTTTACAGCAGAGGGAACATTCAACCAAAGCTGAACCTCAGTGTCTCAGCTTAAACCAAAACCAGTAAATCTGAACTCGAGCATCATCAGCTACCAGCACGCCCAGGCGAAGCAGGAGAAACATCTAAGCACCATCGCTAACTGCTTCTCAATTCCATTTCCTCCAGGGGCTCTTGACCATGCACTCAAGCAACAAGGATGCTCGTGCCACGAAGGAAAAGCAGCCCCAAATTTGACATCTTTGTGCTTCGGTGCTGGCCACGAGGAAGAAGGTTGTGAGGGCAACGTCTCAGCTTCCCTCTGCGATGGATTCACGCCCGACCAGCGTGGTGCGGGGCTTCAGGGATGGCTGCTCTCACATCCCCGCTCGCATATTGTTTCGCTTACATAAATTATGCAGCACCTCTAGCCCTGATTAATACTGTTAATTGAGTTGCGGCGGGGAGCAGGAGGGAAATACCAGGAGGACACACAGGCGTGCGCCAAAGGCACCCAGAAACGCAAAAGCCATGGTCTCAGGGTGCTGTAGGGAGTGAGCGGAGAAAGCGGGGAGCTTCCCCTGAATCCAACAGCAACGGGCAGGCAGGAATTCACTCAGGGTCCCTGTGCTTGAGGCCGAGCATCCCGGCAGGGAGGGCACACGTGGGGCTGCGGCGAAGCAGATCTGGGTGGATTATGGAGCTGCCGCAGCAGAAGGCGCCTGTAAGAGCGAGTTCTGGAGCATCAGCCCAGACAAAGGATGCAGGGATCCCCCCACCAGCAGCATCCCCGGAGCCAGACCCCTTCCTTCTCCTCCCAAGAGCACCCAAATGCTCTGAGGGTGCCTCAGTGCCTCCCCAGCGCGCCGGCTACTTGCAGGAAAACCTGCTGGCTCCTTCGGGAAGCATCATCTTATCGGCCCCAGCATCGCTACCGCAGCACCAACAGCACCCAGCAGCCTCGGGGCTGAGGGCGCTCGGGACATGGGGGGGATGCTGGGGACATGGGGGTGTTCGGGGCCAGGGAGGGATGCTCGGAACCAGGAGGGGGATGGCTGGGATGCCTAGAACCGGGTGGGGGAGGGATACCTGGAACCCAGGGCGGGGGGGGATGCCTGGAACCAGGCCGGGGGGGGGATGCTCGGAACCCGAGGAGGGATGCTCGGAACCCGAGGGGGGATGCTCGGAACCCGAGGGGGGATGCCTGGAACCAGGGAGGGGTGATGCCTGGAACTGGGGGTCGGATGATTGAGAACGGAGATGCTCGGGACCAGGAGATGCTGGGGATCGGGGAAGGAGGGGATTCTAGGGATAGGGGGGGATGCTCAGGATTGAGGGAGGTGGAAATACTCGGGATGAAGGGGTGTGTGTGTGTGTAATACTAGGGATCGAGGTGGGGGGAGAAATAACAGGGATCGGGAAGAGGGGGACATAGTCGGGAATTGGGGGGGACGCTCGGGATTGGTGGGATGCTCGGGATGGGGATGCTCAGGATCGGGGGGGGGGATGCTCGGGATGGGGGGGATGCTCTAGATGGGGGGTGAGGGATGCTCGGGATGAGGGATGCTTGGAAGGAGGGGGATGGATGCTCGGGACAGGGGGATGCTGAGGACCGAGGGATGCTCGGGACGGGGATGTTGGGGTCAGCGGCGCTCACCGTGGATGCCGGTCTGGTGAGTCATGGCTCCGCCGGGCTCCGCCGCGTCCCGAGCAGGAAACGGCTCCGCTGGGCAGCGCCTCCCGCTTCCGGAGCGCGGAGCCTGCAGCCCCGGCAGGAGCCGCCCGGAGAGGGGTGGGATGGGATGGGGAAACCACCCCGGGGAAGGAGAGGCCGGGAAGAGGGAGGAGCCGGTGCCACCGGGACGAGCCGCGATCACCGGGAGGAAGCACCGAGGAGGAGAAGCGCCCGCCCCCGGGGGAGGAGGAGCCGCGTCTGTCGTGCGGGGGAGGAGCCGCCAGGGGGCGCTGCGGGGGAGGCCTCCCCCGCAGCGCCCCCTGGTGGCTCCTCCCCCGCAGCGCCTCCCGTCGCCCTCGGAGGGGCCGCCCCGCAGCGCCCCCTGCGGGCCCGTTCGCGGAATCACAGGATTCGAGGTTCAGTTCTGTGTTCGGTTCTGGGCCCCTCGCCACGAGAAGGATGTTGAGGCTCTGGAGCGAGTCCAGAGAAGAGCAACGAAGCTGGTGAAGGGGCTGGAGAACAAGAGGAGCGGCTGAGAGAGCTGGGAGGGGTTTAGCCTGGAGAAGAGGAGGCTGAGGGGAGACCTCATTGCTCTCTCCAACTACCTGAGAGGAGGGTGTGGAAAGGAGGGAGCTGGGCTCTTCTCCCAAGGGACAGAACGAGAGGGAATGGCCTCAAGCTCCACCAGGGGAGGTTCAGGCTGAACATTAGGAAAAGAATTTTCACGGAAAGGGTGATTATTGGGCACTGGCAGAGGCTGCCCAGGGAAGTGGTTGAGTCCCCTTCCCTGGAGGGGTTTTAAGGGACGGGTGGACGAAGCGCTGAGGGACACGGGTTAGTGATTGATGGGAACGGTTGGACTCGATGATCCTGTGGGTCTTTTCCAACCTGGTGATTCTGTGATTCTATGATTCTTCCCGGCCGCTCTCCTCCTGGTCTCCCCGCCCCTCCCTTAGGCCACGCTCCCTTGATAGGCCACCCCGACCGTTGAGGCCACGCCCACCGACAAGGCCACGCCCCCACAGGACGCAAGAGCCCATAGAGGCCACACCCCTCCCTAGAGACCACGCCCCATCTAGAGGCCCCGCCCCCTGGAGGCCCCGCCATGTCTGCGCGGTGGCTGAAGCGGGTGCGGGGCGGCCCCGCGGGGGCTGGCGGCGGCTCGGGGGCTCGCGGCCCGGGAGCGCCGCCCGCCGCCCTGCGCTACCGGCGGCCCAAGTTCCTGCGAGAAGAAGAAGGAGAAGGAGGCGGAGGCGACGAGGAAGAGGAGGGGAGCCCGCGGGCCGTGCGGGGCGCCGGGCACAGCCTGCCCTGGGGAGCAGGATACGCCGAGTGAGTGCGGGGTCTGGGACCCTCGTGTGGGGTTAGAGAGGACGGGGTGTACGGGGCCTGGGATCCCCCCCGGTGCGGGGTCTGGGAGGCCCAGGGGGTGCCCGGGTGCAGGACATCCTGGAGAGCAGGGTTAGAAGTGTGAGAAACACTCATTCCCTGGTAAAACCACAGAATCACCAGGTTGGAAAAGCCCCCCAGGATCATCGAGTCCAACCGTTCCCATCAATCACTAACCCGTGTCCCTCAGCGCCTCTGCCATCCACCCCTTAAACCCCTCCAGGGAAGGGGACTCAACCCCCTCCCTGGGCAGCCTCTGCCCAATGACTCAAAATATTGAAAAGGACAAAGTCTTCGAAGCAAAGGCGACAGTATTTTTATTCTACAATTCAGCACTGAATTGGATGCCCTTCTAGAGAAGGTAGTGGGTATATATACTAGTTGTAGAAAAAGAACCATATAAATCTTCAAAGAATGCTCATTAATTTTTGGAGTATTCAACCCTGTCCAGAGACCCCCTTCAGGTTATCTCTTGACCTAAGACAACTACATCTTACAAGACAAGTAAGCATATCAATCAATCCTCGCAGCCCTAAGACAATTTATCTTTTGGCCTAAAACAGCTACATCCTGCTAGACAACTGAGCATCGAGTCTGAAGATTGTCTGCATATTATCTCTTGATACAAGACAGATTTATACAAGAAGATAATTAAACATACAAACCAGCTGCACCAAAACTTATCAATTAATTCTCACAGAAGGGTCTCGTACCTTCAGTACCAGGTCAGAGGGGACCCAGGAGTGCAGGGTTAGAAGGATCTGAGATCGTGGGGGTGCAGGGTTAGAGGGGTCCAGGAGATCCCAGGTGTGCGGGGTCAGAGGGGCTCGGTTTCACAGTTCACTGGGTGGCTCCTGCGTATGACAATTTGTTAATTAGGTCCCCAGCAAAGACGTCCTCGAGTTTGAAAAGGGAGCACGGGATGGGAAGGACGGGGCAAGATGCAGCCGTTCACCGTGGCTGCATGTGACCCAGCCCCGCTGGCTGGCAGCAGGTGAGGCGCAGGGCATCCACCTTACTTGGAGTGTTTGCACCTTCAGGGTTGTCAATGCCGAGAAGTCGGAGTTCAATGAGGACCAGGCAGCCTGCTGTCAGATCTCCATCAGGAAGAGAGAGCCAGGCCTAGAAGAGGACGAGGAATGGCTGATCCTGTGCTCCCCACAGGTATAGCCCAAGGGCAGGCTGTGCTCACCCTGCTGCCAGCCTTGGCCTGCACCCAAGGGTCCAGGTACAGGAAACTGGGGGGTTGCCCCATCAGTCCTTCGTGACCACAGACTGAAACCTTTCCTTTATGGGACCCATATACTCTACATGTGGCCAGCAAACACCCAGCTCTGCCTGTAAGTGCCATTTCTGTTTCCTTGGCCCATGCCTTGCAGCAGTGCCCAAGCCCTTTACTGGGTGCCCTCACCTTTCCTTTGCTGTCCTCGCTCTGTGTCCATGTGCACCAGGCACGTGGGATCCTCTCACAGGGGAGTGGCTCTGCCTCATGTCTTGTAAAACAGAGTAGCTGCGTCTCCCCTGAAGCACAGAGCAATAGTGCGTGAGGGTGGGTGGCTCAGAGCTCTGATGGCAAGTCTGGCAGAGCAGCACGGGCATGAGTTTGAGCTGCACAGGGGATTAACTGGCAGGAGGGAAGGGTAGCTGGGGTGGAAAAGCCAGGCAAAACACATACAGCAATGCCCTGGCTGTGAGCCTGCTGCCTGTACGATCTCTCCAGTGCTTGTCTTCCCTCTCTTCTTCGCTGTCTTGTCCCTCTTCCCTGCTGCAGTTCCTGACTGCTTACTACTGGGCGCTGTTCGATGGCCACGGCGGCCCAGAAGCTGCCATCATCGCCTCCAACTATTTGCACTACTGCATCAAGCAGAAACTGGAGGAGGTTGTGGGAGGCATCACAGAGGCTCGTCCCCCCATGCATCTGAGTGGACGCTCTGTTTGTGACAGCGACCCGCAGTTCGTGGAGGAGAAGCACATTCACGCAGAAAACCTGGTGGTGGGAGCCCTGGAGAACGCCTTCCAGGAATGTGTGAGTACCCTATGCAGGGCACTTGTCCTGCGGCCCCAGGCAGTCAGTCTGTCCCTCTGCACCACTCAGGGTGGGCAGGATCTGGGGTTTTGCAGCTCACTGAGCAGGCAGGAACGCTTGACCATGCCTTTAGGTGTGCTGAGATCACGCTGGGTCTGCTCCCCAATATCAGCTTCAGATCTGTTGCACATCAGCAGTGCTGACCCAGAGCAAAGCTGCAGCACCTCTGCCGAGCCCAGGAAATATAATTCTCTAGGACTACGTGGTGGCTATTGCCAGATTCATACAGAGTATACAAGCTTGAGATCTCCCCATCACCCTCCTAGAGCATTCCTTAGTCCAGTAGCAGCAACTTTGTACTGAAACAACATCATCTTCCACCTTCCTGCTTTCCCACTGGTGATCTACAGTCAGTTTTGACTCTTGATTTCTGCTGGGAGGCACGAGGCAGCTGCAGAACTCAGCAGCTTGGGTCACGTCACTCTCCAAACTTGTTTAAACCAACAGGATGAAGTCATTGGCCAGGAGATGGAAGCTACAAACCAGACTGGGGGCTGCACTGCTCTGGCTGCCCTCTATTTCCAGGGAAAGCTGTATGTGGCCAATGCTGGGGACAGCAGGTGAGCCACAATAAAAGGGAGAAGATGCTGGCGACTGGGAGTGGGGAGATACCCACTTTCCAGCACCTTATTTAATCCTGCAGAATGTAAATGTGCAGCCCAGCCATTTCCCTCCTGCCTCTTTCAGGATCTGTTGGATGGATGGATGTTCTCATGCCTCCTAAAGGGGTCTGGGGATTTCAAAGGACTAACGCTGCCCAGCCACATGGCAGCATTGGGATGGTAGCACAGCATTGAAATGAGCCTGGAAGGTGTTTAAAAGTAGAAGGTGATTTCAAAGAGTTCTAAAAACTTCCTTATCTGGCCTTGACTGACTCTTTAGCAAGGAGCTCTGCTATTGTCAAACCAGGAAGGCTCAGTTCTCTGCCATGACAGTGCAATTGCAATGGAGTTATTTTAATTAAAACAGCATTTTCAAACATCCGGAGCACAGAGCTATTCTCTGGCATTGCTCCACCCCTGGTTCTCCCCAGTCCCACACCTGGCTGACCCTGGGGCTAGCCTGGGCAAGAAGAGAGCTGCAGTGATGGACACAGAGGAGGACACGGCTCACTAAGCTCTTTGCCTCTCCCTCCTCGTAGGGCGATTCTCGTTCTGAAGGATGATGTTGTGCCCGTGAGTTGCGAGTTCACACCCGAGACAGAGAGGCAGCGAATCCAGCACTTGGTGAGTGACTCCTTTTGCTCCTAAGCCCATCCAACTGCAAGCACCCCAGTGGGTCAGAGAGGGCGTGTGGCAAAAGCATCACCAGCTTTTCTCAAAGGCCAGAACGTCACCTACCACTAGCCAAGGAGGGCTGGGGGCAAGATTCAACCAACAGCCTTTAGCAGGGGAGATGCTCACATCCTCCCTAGGATGTGGTCCCACTTCTGTTCTCCTGCTGTTCTCATTCTGCTTCTGGGGGGCTAGTACCAGAGTAGAACATTGTCTCCATGCGCATCTCTGCTGCAGCAGAGCCTGTTGATCCTCATGCTTTCATTCCCCCCTCCAGGCTTTTCTTTTCCCCAAGCTCCTGGATGGCGAGTTCACACGCTTTGAGTTCCCACGGAGGTTGAAGGGAGATGACGTGGGCCAGAAAGTCCTGTACCGGGATTACTTCATGGAGGGCTGGTGAGTCCTTTCTGCCTGAGGATAAAGGTGTGGCACAGGGCACCTTTACCTGCTTGTAAGGACAGGGAGGTGAAGGGAGAAGGGGCACGTAGTGAAGGTGAGAGCAGTGAGCTTGATGGTTCAAAGTTGTGCCAGATGAAGAGAAGAATGCTGTCAGCAGCTTCCCCCTTGACTGAAGGAGTGGAGGAACCATGGCAGGGTGGTTAGGGAACAGCCAAGATGGTTCTTCTTGGCTCTCGTGAAGTCAGGCTGGGGCAAGTACAAGCTGGAGAGGAACGGGAGAGGGAAAAGCACCTGGGCATTCAGCAAGGGGTCATATTCATTGTGTCTGCTTCAGCAAGTCACCTTGCCCCTGCTTCTGTCAGCTGCCTGTGCATGGGGGCACCTTTGAATCACAGTCAAAATGCTCTAGCTGTGTTGTACCTTTAAGTGAGACAAATCCCAGATCAACACTGAATCCTCTGTTCTAGGGGATACAAGACGGTGGAGAAAGCTGACCTCAAGTATCCTCTTGTCCACGGCCATGGGAAGCAGGTAGCTTAATGCTTCACACACTGGGAAGGCAGAGACGGGTCTGCGGGGGGTCCTCAGCATCCCTGTCACTCACAATCGCATCCCAGGGCAGTGACTGGGGCTGCAGAGCACCCAGTTCTCTCGGGCTCTCCAGCATGGTACAGTCCCACAGCCCAGATACAGCAGCTCCCTTCCCTAGCGCTGTGCTGCCTGGTTAGCGTGAACTAGAGCCCCCCAGAGCAGAGAGGTTGCACCCACCTCCAAAAGACCTTGTAGGGGAGCAGACAGCAGCCCGGAGCCAGCCTGCCCTTTCCTCATCTCTCCTTGCACACGAGAACTCATATATCAGATCCCACTTTGGATTGCCTTCTCTAGCTCTAACTGGTACCTTTCCCACAAACCCTCTTCCTCAAGGAGAGACTGAGAAAAGGAGCCAGGAGAGGGAAGAAGGAGGCAGGAAGAAGCAATGACTGCACACATTCGGTCTGCCCACTGGGGTTGAGCAGGCCAGTGCTGCAACCCACATGGCAACCCCTTGGCAAGTCAGTGCAGAAGTTCCTTTGCCAGAAGAAAGGACCCTTCCCCACCCACCCCTAACCCAACTCAGTTTTCTTCCTCACCCCCCAGGTGCTACCATGGGTTCCTGAGGTCTATAGCATTCCCAGAGTACATGCTACTGACTCCAGAGCACACCACAAGCCATCACGTGGGGGCTGTCTGTCTCCACACTTACTTCAGGTCATCACTTCTGATCACTCTTCCATCCCTTAAATCTCCAGGATTCTTGGTGATGCTTGGAGAAAGGTCCCAAAGGCAACATGTAGATCAGTCAGGACAAACCACACATTAACCACTAAAGATGCCACATTTTTATGGTTTAAAACGATTTTGCTTTGTTTGGGGCCAGGCTCGCTTGCTGGGGACTCTGGCTGTTTCTCGAGGTCTGGGGGATCATCAACTCAAAGTCATTGACACCGACATTGAGGTCAAACCTTTCCTCTCCTGCATTCCCAAGGTCAGTGGTCGTTCATGGCGCGTTGGAACTGCAGGGTGGAATTAAACACATTGCTCCTCCTCTGTAGTCCCCACCTTTCACAAGCCCGGCAGGGCTTAGCTGTGTCCTTTTTCCATCCCCATCTCTCTGCGTGCTGCCCAGAGAACCTGCCAAGCAGAGGAATCCAGAAGCATAGCAGCAAGGGGACACAAAAGATTCCAAGCACCCTGGTTCCACTTCAGGCTGTATCGCAGGGCAGAGTAATCTCCCTGATCCCTCCAGTATGTTGCAGGAATAGTCACCGATTTCTCCCGTGCATTCCAGGTGAATGTATTTGACTTCGCTCTGCATGACATCAAGGAAGATGATGTCCTCATCATGGCAACCGATGGCCTCTGGGATGTTCTGTGCAACAAAGAGGTGGCCCATATGGCCAGGAGCTTCCTTGCAGAAAACAGGACAGATCCCCACAGGTAATATCAATCGCACCATCATTTTCCCTTCCAAAGAATCAGACCAAAAGGGGGCTGAAATCGCTCTGCTTCTAGGTGAGCTCCAGCATGACCAAGCTCTCTTTTTAATGTGACTCTGGAAACTGTCACCTTATCTTTCCCCATCCCAAAACAATGATGAAGCTGGTGTCTTAAAAAACCTACTATTTTGACCACATAAAGCCACATCTGAGTGTTCTTCTGCAGGGAACGTTAACTCAAACCTTGCATTTTTCCACCCACAGATTTTCAGAACTGGCTGAGTGCTTGGTTTGCAGAGCAAGGGGAAAGAAGAGAGGCCACCAGTGGATGCTGGATGACAGCCACGAGGCGTCCTATGACGACATCTCTGTATTTGTCATCCCTCTACACAACAGGGAGGAGGACTGACTGTGAGCGTGCCACGCAGGATCTTGGTGCCCCCCTGCTGTGGTGCTCTTCAGCATCAGCCTGAGACTGGGATCTCTGCTGTGTGCATACACTCTTCCCAGCAAATCCACCTGTAGTGGAACCTGGAATTGCACAGCCAGAACTTATGCAGAAGATCGGCAAGAACGTTAACTCCTTAAGAACATTTGAGAGATGAACAGTGGGCAACAAATCATTCCCCTTTTACTCCTTTCTCTTTGTTGGGCCAAGCAGAAATTGCAAAGGGGGCCATGAGAGCTGAAGGGTACTATTTTTAAGACCTTTGCAGTACAGCGAACCCCAAATCCACATTTCTAGTAACTCCTCTCCCTTTTTAATGTCGAAGGATGAGGATCAGTTGAGATCCAACCACGCCTAAGAGCTGGATTTTAAATCAGACTTGAGCTAAGTCGTGTAAAACTGGATGCATAAGCTAAAATGTCCCTCCTATCCATCTTCTGTAATGCGAGATGTACTGAGAACTCAGGGGTTTCTGTGAAGACAGCATGAGGTGCAGCCATGCGTGCCTGATGCAAGTGCCGAAGCGGTAGCCCAGGCCTCTCGAGGTTGCCATTTGTAGGCAGTACCACCTCAGAACAGACAACGTGAGCAGATGAGGCTACACACTGCTGTACAGGAGCCTCCTGTGCAGACACATGCCTTACTATTTAAGAGCATTTAAGTATATTCATATGTAATGCAACGTACAGGTTTCTAACGCACTTGTTAACACACTTTTCCCGTTCATTCAGGTAATTTCTGACAGCAAAGCTGGTAACACTGATGAGAACAGAAGCAGTTGAAGTACACCTGATTTAAGTAAACAAAGTAAAACAAAACCGGTTTTGTTCAAGCATATCTGCAGTGCTGACTCTCAAGCACTTGGGCTCATTCCAACAGGAAGGGCAGTGCAGGAGACATCCCAAACCAAGTTGTGCCTTAAAGTCTCAGAATCTGCTTCGTAACCTATTCATTAGCCAGGCAAATTCAGGTCTGGACAAACTTCCCATCTTCCCTAGTTCCTACTTCAGTTTTTGTTATTCATTACACAAGTTGCAAGGCTCCCTAGCGAAGCAGACAAACCCCAGTGCCTGGTTAAGTTTCACAAGAATGGAAGGCTAAATAAAAACTTTTTTTTAATGCATCTTGTTGCAGTTTATTTTGTTGGAGGTCTTACCCAGACCTGAGAAAGCCTTAGAAAATCACAGGGTTTTTTTTTTTTTGCTTCCAATTCATCTTTACTGACAATCGGTAGATTGAAGCATTCCCTAAGGTGTCCAAGGATGAGTTCCTGCAACGGGAGCCCTCTTAGCTCTCTGCTCACAGTTTAAGCAAGGGACAAAACAGAAACCATTTATCTGAAACCATTTATCTGCAGCTTCGCTTTTCCCCATCCTCTCGAGTTTAACCTGAAAGCAATGCATGTGGGGTTTTACCTGTTAACCTGATGCTGGCTGCTGCCCTCCTACAGCAGCTGTAATGCTATGCATAACATTGACTGTAATGCTCAGTCTTCTACTCCAAACCAACAAACTACTTCCTCGCCTGCCTGATGAGAAAGGGGTTGGGTCTCCCCTCCAGACCTCAGGCTTCAGTGAACACCCTCCTGTCTAGGGTGCCATACCTCAACAAGTAGCTGCTTCCCTATCCTGCTATGTTCCTAGGCAGGAAAAGCCTCTTAAACTGGACAGTACACATAGGGATATCTTCAGAGCACCACAGCTTCCACCACAGAGCTTCTGACTTGCCAAAACGAAGGGGCTTTTCTAAAAAGGATCGTTTTCCCATTCTCCCTCTAAGAAACCAGCAAGTTGTATCCCCCTGGGCAAACACGGAATTTACAGCACTCTTATCTCTAGCAAATATTTATTGGTAACAGCCACAGCACTGAATTCTCCATGTAATTTGTGACAAAGCATAATTTGACTTTATGTATCTACACTGGTCTGGCAGACATCATGTAGGAATCAAAATTTCCACACCAACTCACAGAGAGAGCAGTTTCCAAAAGGCTCACCAGGATCCCAGCCCCTGACCCAAACCCAAGGCAAAATCTCTTAAAGTGCATATACAAAGAGGCATTGCACAGGATACACTGCTGATTCCCAGTTTGTTCACACAGTCGTTCCTGCGTCCCCCAGAGCAGGGGCTGGGACATTCGCCAAGGCCCTTGGAGCCTAAATAAACCACAGCAAACCTCTCAAAAACCAACTCAGAGGAGAAAATTGAACCCAAAATCTACAGCCCAAGATGTGCTTGGCCACCACCACTGCTTACAGAGAGGTGGGCAACCAAGTCCCACTCTCCCCTTGTTTTGAAGGAAGGTCTTTCCTTCATCCCAAAGAACACGGGGAGGATTTATCTTTCAAATGTCAATTCTGGAGGGGGAATGCTGTTTCCTGCTTGACTTTGGGTAAGGATGGACACACTCAGAGCTGGGAGCGCCATTTTTAATGAATTCTGTTTCTCATTAGCTGGCTGCCCTGACAAGCACAGGACTGCAGTTCTGAGAACTTTTACAGAAGCCCATAGAAGCCGGAAGCCAAAACCTTCATTCACCTTTTTTGTACAACCTTCTAGAAACATGCAATACAGTTCCGTGACAATACCTGGCACAATTCTCTCTCTTGAGGGCACATAAAAACCCCTCAGTGCTACATCAAGCATGAAAGATGCCTTTGTGTGGGTGGCAGCTGGCTTTAATGAGAAGGCGTTCAACTTTAATTCTGAACTGAGCATTAGTGCGGTGTTGCCCACCAACTTCTACATTTATCTTCGCTCCAGAATGACATTAATGTTCCTTGTGTATGTGTCCTCCTAGATCAGTCCCCTGCTCCTCTTAAACATTTCATGCTGCAACACACAATGTTTTACAACACTGCAGAGCTGAACAACGGTCTTTAGACAAGTGCTCAAACCACATTAGCAAAGACTATTTTTAGCATAAAAGGCTTCCAAATGCTTCCTTGGTAAAAAGTAACACAGAAATTTGCTGGATGCTATCGGTTCACTTCCTCAGACAACAGACTTTATAAAACCCTGTAAGTTTTGCTACCGAATGCTGAAATTTAACTGTTAAAACACACTACATCCCCTAAATAACTGTATGCTACAAACCACTGCAAAATATGGCTGCCTACAGAAACACCAACAATGGTAAAATAGCACCAAGCAGCCTGAAATGTAACAACGGGGAGTAGAAGAGGTGGCTTTGGAAACAGTCACTGCAGGAAATAAGGTAACATCTCCCTTACGGGGGACATAGGACAGCATGGGAAGAGGGATGCTGGTGCAATAGCATGAATCTCTTCTCATCTGCATCTCCAATAGCAGGCTTGTTTGGCAAGGTCAGAGCTGTTCCCTTCCCTCCTCCTGTCTGGAGCACGGCAGACTTGCATCACAGACCTGTGCCGTCAGAAACGGCCCTAAACCTGCACGGTAACACGAGCAGAGGCAAGGCACAAAGCCTAAGGAGAAGCCTCAACCCCAGCATTGATTCAAGCATCACTTTGATCAGACTAGCTCAGGTGGGCAATCCACCTGCCGAATGGCCACTCAGCACAGGCCACTACATTAAAGGAACCAGCAGTGGCAAAATGTGCATTCCCCATGCCCAGCACAGTTCCACTGACAAGGACTGTGGGAAACTAAAAGCCAAGGAAAAGCAAAACAGAAACAGCTGTTCTACAAGCCAATTTACTTTTCCAGGGAGACATGTTCTAAATTATATACAGGGCCCTACAGCTGAGACGAACTTTGCTGTAACAGGGGAAACATTGATAACTGACCTAAGGTAAAATGCTCAAGCACAGCTCTCCAGTACAGATTGGCACATGAGAGTAGAGAAAGCACACGTGACTGAGCAGAAGAATTGGTTTTCCAAGGTGTGACCCCACACATAAAACCAAGTGCATTTAGAAAGGCAAGAATACAAAGAATGTGATATTTGAGCCAGCTGGCTGGTGGATGCATTTGATCAATGCAGCTTTTCAGAAAAAAAGAAACTGGAACCAGGCTTGAAGACCTGCTTACCAGCCTTTCTGTGCCGTTCGCCACAAGCCCCATTGGAGCAGCAAAGTACATCCCGCCCATCTCTTTGCAGGGACGTTCCTTGGAGCAGTGCCAGAGCGAAGCAGAGTCAGTACAGTCACATGTAAGATCTTTAAAATTCAATGCTTAACACATCATCTGACAAAGGAAGCATTGCTCTTTTGGGGTCATCGCTGAAAACCTGTAACAAAATGTAACGACGAACTAACTGCACATCAGTTTTACCTACGAAAGGATACAGGTCTAATCCTGGTGTGAAGAGAATTTAACGGAGCTTATTTACAAACCAGGAGGGGAAAACTGCAGCAGTGAAGGTAAACACAGCCTAGACACCCCACAACACTGGCCCACATCATAGTCTTTAATATCTAAAAGTAAAAAAATATGGCCCGTTCCCACTGCCCTCCCCCCCATATTTACAAGTAAAATCAGCCAAGACGATACAAGAGGAAGATACACAGGTAGACTGTGATTTCAGTCCCAGTTTGGCTTCTCCATCTTCCTGCTGTCAGACTCCTTTATTGCTTGAGACACTGCGTGGACCTCATCAGTATTGTCTGTGCCCTTTGGGATGCTGGCACAGCAAGCAGCAAGGAGGCTTCAGCAAGCTCTGGCAGTGGACAAAACCTGCACGGTTTGCTGCACACTGAATCACCAAAAAAAAAAGGATGATAGGATGTATCACGGTTATTTACAGTCACCCACTCTTTCAGCACAGGTTCCACTGCAAGAGAATCCAGCACCTGCTGTTTAAGTTGAAAACTGTCAGTGTTCGCATTTGGCACAGAAGTAACTTTGCCCCTGTGGGCTGCACTAAAACCAGAGATCCCAGATGTGAAACACATGCACATATGGGAGGGAACCGCACATTCTACCTTGGATAACCTTGTGCACTTACAGGAGGAAACCACACAATTACAGCTTAAAAAATGCCACAGACATTTTGTAAATAAAACAGACTTCATTGCTCTTAGAAATAATACTGTGTCAGTTCCAACTTCGGCTGAAGCCTGCTGGGCACGGATTGGAAGGTAAGAACGTGTCACATGCTGCTTCCGAACACGCTTGGAGGCCAAGTGGAGGAGTCCTCACAAAGGAATGTGGCAAATAAAGGTAAGACATATGAGAACATATGCAGGAACAGGAATACAGTCCAGGAAATGCCGGCAATTCCAATACTATGCCTGTAATGATGCGCTGCTGTTAGCAGTACAGAAGTCATCTAACAGCAGCTGCAGCATAGGAATTAGTCGTCGATGGTTGGCAGCCAGAATGCCTACAAAAGAGGAAAAGAACACCTTTCACAGAGCAGAAGACAAACCTCTCCTAGTACACACTGTGGGAGCTGATCACTGCCACCTTCTATAAGCACACAGGCCAAGACTATCCAAGAGGCAGCAAAGCCTTCCCAGCAGTTTAAGGTTACAATCCTTGCTTATGCTGGTCTGGTTTGAACTGCAAGTTCTCCAGAGCAAAAGCCAGTCTTGCCCAAATGGAAAATACCAGCTGTGTACAGTCACGTAGAAAGCTCACAATTCTGTGTACATGCAGTCACTGCTCTGCTTTCACATGTGTGTTCCAACTCTGGCTCTGCCCCACACATCTGCCTGCCAGGTAAGGTGCACACAAGGTGGGACAGACAGGGACCTGGCTCTCATCAGAGCCCAAGGAACCACTCATCAGTCACACTGAGCCTTTATGATCATTTCTAAAAAAGTCAGCACCTCACTGAGCCAGGAGAAACTTAAAACATTTTCCTTACCATATTGGAACAAGCGCTAGCAAAAGTCATGAATTTTGGATTGAACTGCAGACAGGTTATAGGGCCTGTGTGTTTCCCATCCAGCACAGCCACCTTCATCCCACTTTCCCCGTTCCAAACATGAATCTTCCCATCCTCTGAACCTACAGGCAGGAATGGAAAACATAAGCAAGATAAATTGGAGAGGCCAGCAGAGAAAAAGAACATAACTGTTTCTGTTAGAGAACTGTAGGAATAAGCATGTCTTGTCTTCATGGCTTAACCCTTAACATTCTTAAAGCATCACCAGGGCATTTACAAAGCATCACTGGAGTATGCACATCAATAAACAGCAGATTTATGTCTTTGTACTGCAGAGACTCAACTATGCAACACAGTGTGATGCTATTCTGGCAAAGAGGTTAATGACGACAGTCACCCAGCAGAAAAGGAGAGCTGACACCATCAAGCTAAAGGAGAAAGAGCCTTGCTCACTGATGTGCAAGAGGCCAAAAACTGGGTGTAAGAGTTACTGCTCACACAAGTTCTCAGTTCAGATGCAGAAGGAGATAAAACACTTCACTTGGTAGGCACTGAATCAAAGACTTCACCTTGAAGGTAACCAGATTTGAGTGCACTATGCCAAATACCAGAAACTTCACTGGAGAGGTCAACTCTCTGCATTGCTAAGACAGGACAGGTTTTTACCTTTCAAATGGCATTTTGCAAACTCTAAGACTGGGCACTTCATATTTTTATAATCTAATTCTGCTTTAGTTTAATTTCAAATAGGATTCCTAACAAAAACGCAAGGAATTTTCTTTTGCTGCTTTGTTTACATATATAGCCTTTCAGGGAGGACATGTTAAGAAGCACAAATTACAACTTGAACATATGCAAAACTTGATAGAATTAAATGCTTTGGAACTTCTTTCACTATAGTTTTCATTTGGAAGGGCATAACAGGAAGGTAAATATGTGCAATCAAGCGTTCTCCAGAGACAGATTAAACAAAGAGCCCTTCCCTACCTTCTTTACAATCAGGAAGTCCTCAGACAGAACAAGAAGTTTTGCCAAAACCATCACTCATGCAGGAAAAATGAGGAGCCAGATACCAATCACAATGCTAAATATATTTGATGTACCAACTATATAAATAAGAACAAAAAGAAATGCTAAGAGAGGGCAGCACCACAGAGATGCATCCTCACTTGTGCTCATGGGTCCTGTTGGGCAGGAGTGTCTTGAGATGCCCAACCTGCAGCATCAGGCTTGACAGCACTTGCAACTGGTTTTCGCCACCCACTTCACTTAAAAGTCCCTCCTGTGGGGATGAGGAAGGGGCCCTGGGCCAGAGGGATCGTGCTCGGGGAGCCATAGGGCTGGCTGACAGGCAGCAGAACACGAGCCAGCAGTGTAAACATGTGGCCAAGACGAGGAGGCTGGGCGGATACCTCATCACTGACTGCAACTACCTAAAAGAAACACCCTCAAGCTGTACCAGGAGAGGTTCAGAATGGACGTTAGGAAAATTTTCTTTACTGAAAGAGTGGCAAAGCATTGGAAGAGGCTGCTGAGGGAAGTGATGGATTCTCCATCGCTAGAGGCATTCAAAAGATGTTTAGATGTAGTACTCTGGGACATGGCTTAGTAGACACAGTGATGTTGGGCTGACATCTGGCGTCGATGACCTTGGAGGTCTTTTCCAAGCTCTATGATTCTATCACGAGTTAGGCACAGCTTGTTCCACAGACATGGGGGCTTGCAAGAGCCATGTGAGCAAAATGCAGCTGCCCTGGCACATCAGGTCTCTATGCATTACAACAGCTTGCTGGTTTCCTATCTTTTCTTGGAATAGCATTCACATATAAATGAAAAAATAGAAGTCGTCTTGTGGGCTAGCTTACATTTCAGTCTAGAAAATGCTCAGTAAATTAACAAAATAGAAAACTGTCAATGCAAAGAAAGCTGGTGGCTGCAGTGCATTATTTAAATCCATTCCGCTTCCACACAGACAAAGCTTTAGTCCTATGTAATGGACCTAATTAGAAAGCACTGCAATTCTTTCCAAGAAGAATTATCTTACCTATCATGATGAACTGAGAGTCTGGTGTGAAAGATGCCTCCAGCGTGACAGCCTTACTATTGTTATAACCCTAGAGCACAAAACAGGAGAATAAGTAACACAGAGTATGTTCACAGCCATCACCCAACCAAAGGGCATCTGTTCCCAAAACAAACACTGAGTTTCAAGCAGGCAAGATGCTCACCCCAAACGTATGCAGGACAGCTCCTTTAAAGGCATCAATCAGTCGGATGAACCCTCCGTTAGTCGATATGAGGATGAGTTTGCCATCATTACTGAACTTGAGGCCTGTCCACTCACACGTTCGATCGTACAGCATCTTAAATGTAGCAAATGGCCCCTTCAAATGACAAATAACAAAAAGTCTAAGCAGGAGTTTAGAACAGGTTAAAGAGTCAGCAGAACTAAACTTTAACATTGGTTCAAGAGTGGATCTGAGGACGTGGTAACAGCATGCACACCTCTATGTGATTTGTAATCACCAAAAGCTCTCTAGGGACTAAGTAGACAACCCAGATTGCATACTGGAGAAGAGTAAACCAGCCTCTGAATACTGAGTTTAGATTGCATCTTGCAAGACAGAAAGTGCAAGAAGTGGAGTTAAGGTTGTTCACCTTGTCAAAAGAACGGAGATCATAAAGCTTCACCATTTCAGAATTGACTCCAGCAGCAAAAATCAACCCTTCTGGGTCAAAAGAACACACCGGCTTCCCCTGCAGATGCATTAAACCCTAGAAAATAGAAGTTGTTTAGGTTATTTTGTGAAACTAATGCTCACATTTCTGCCACCCCCACTTAGAGCTCGCTGTGAGCTGAACAGCAGCATATGGGCAGAATCTCAATTGTAAATACTAAGTTTTTAAAAAGGTTTCAGAAGTCAGCTTCTCAAAAGTAACTCTGACTACCTGAGGTCATAATACAGAGCTTTCAATTTGCTGCAGAGACGAAGTTTACATTAGAACAAAACAAGACCTCATTTGAGCCATCATTCACTCAAAAACGTACCCAGAGAAGAAAGGGTGAGGTGGCTGTATTAACAACCATAGCACATAGCACCATAAAACACTGGGATTAATAGCAACGCTCTACCCATTACAGTTGTGAAGGAGGAGAAAATGATGTATTTCAAAAGCAAGTAGAAAGAGCTTCAATGAACACCAAATTGTCTTTTCACTGTCTTGTTCTGAACCATGCCTGTTTAATGAAAACTCATACCTCCTGCAAGCCAATAGACCTGACACATAAAAACTGACAGACTGCTATCAATGTTTATTTTTAATGTTAACTTTTACTTAGATCACATAGTAGAAAGGACCTGATAAAATGTGGCAAATGCCAACAAGATATATAATTTTCTGCATCCTGACTGGCAGGTCTGTGTGTGTTAGTTCATCAAACACCTTCATGCATGCACATAAACAAGAACACATCTCTGATTGAAGCAATAATAGATTCAAGAAGTTTTTCCATTTCTGAAATACTGTTCTTCTCTAGAAGCCTAGAGACTTTATTGCTGCTCTCTTTCCAATTTAGGTGGGTTTTCCCTGTGACCTCTGAAGGCCAGGCAATAAGCTTGCCGATACTCAGAGCTCTTGTGTGTGGGACATTTCTTGTTTCCCAGATAATATTTCCCGGCACTACAGCTGCCATCTCATGGTCAAATTGAAAATTACAAGCAACACTTCCTCAACCTTCTTCCCAAAACTGATGGATGCAGCTTAAAGTTTCAAGTCCTAGTTTTACTACTCTTACAACTTCAGGTATTAGCATAAATCGCAGAACTGCTACTTAATTTATAACCATCTGCAGCAACTTTGAGATTCATCCCAAGGGAAACTTACACATTGGCACTAAAGGCACTCTCCCAGATAAAGGCAAATTCAAGATTTCTTTTCAGAAAAAGCCTGAGTTTAAGACAAATAAAATCATTTTGTAAGAAATGTAACCATTTCTTACACTTGCATTTAGAGTTCCAACATGTGGAATAAGAAAATAGCCCCATCTCATAAGCAAAATGGTTAGAGTGAGATGGGAAAACATGAGAGTATGACACTACATGTCCAGATAGACAAAACAGCTCATAACCAATAAAAGGTGGAGATTCTACTCCTAGTCTTTCTTTCCTTGCTGCCTGCTCTGGTACTTTTCCTCAGCCCACACAAGCCTGCTTCCCCTAAAAAAGTACAGTACACAACTGGAGTAAAATAACAAAATGATGATCTAATTGCATCAAGGCATCAATTCTAAACATACTATATACACTCAGATAAAATGCATCTCTTGACACCCTTTCTGCTGCTGTTCCCAGCCCAGGAGAGATGCTAAGAAAGAATACTCCCTGCATGGCATAACAGCCTGATGAACAGGCTGATGACACCCAGCTCCTCTTGTTTCATCAGCTGTGGGTGTCATTTCTTGTTCTTTGCAGCAACTCTTCAGCAGAGACACAGGTGAAAGTGAGTGGTGTTACATAACACAACACACATTTCACAGAGACTTGTAACTGAGGCTCCTTCAGCATTCCAGGAAGGTGTCAACACTAAGTCAGCAGCATACATTGCTGGCAGTGTTTTTGGTTTTAATTTTTCCTAAAACTCACATCCTTTTTTCATCCTTCTAACTGAAAATGTAACACACTATACATGTGGATTTGCCTACCTGGCAATTTGGAGAGCGGAGATCCCAAAGTCGAATAGTTTTATCAAGAGATCCAGAAATAAAAGTGTCATCCACTGGAGACATTGAAAGAGCAACCACTCTGCAACACGGAAGACCGCATGCATCAGAAACACACAAAACAATGGAGCAACATCTACCTCAACAGTTGTGTACAAGTTTGTAATTGCCATGAACAGTTCTACAAATGAAAAACCAGAGTGAATTGAGTTTAACATAACTCAAGCTCATTACAGCCATGATTTCAATTTCTCCTGTACTGTCCCCAAGCCACATCTTACCTTTTTGTATGCCCTGGGAAATACCGAATGTATTTGTTGTCATGCAGGGAGAGGTATCGGATTGTATCTGAAACCATAAACAGAACATACGTTTTATAATACCACAAACCCAACCTTATCTAAAAGTGGTCACACAGTAAACATATTCCTCATAGCAACACCAGCCTTGCCACAGTGAGTAAATCTGGTCATTTGACTTCAAGTCAGACTTTGAGACTGAATCATGTCAGAAACCAACTTCATTACCAAGGCAGAAGTGGAAATCAAGTACCAGAAAGGATACTTCCCACAGTCTGAAGCCACATTACATAAAACCAGTCATTTGATTTATGCAAGTTAATTTCAAAGCTGCTATGACTTAAGCACCAGTAGGTTTTACCCCACCATTCCCACAAAACTGGATATCAAATTTGCAAGTAGGTTGCTGTAACAAGTCCTGCTGCAGCTCCAAAGGCAAACTGAGGGAAAAGGACATTTTTGCCTTTGACTTGAAGAACCACCAACAGGATGCAATATGCACACAGCATTTTAACACTCATAACGGCTACAGAGTTCAGGACTTTTTGAAAGGCTCATTCAGCATTCTGTGAGAGAATGACTGAGATACCACTTTTGCCTGAGATTTCAGTTCAAGCTGAGATCAGAGTTCTGGACCATCCTCCAGCATTTGAGAACAACATTAAAACATGAATTATTGAGCTTGAAACATGATGCTGGTGACATAATTCAGAAAGGCTCTAAGTGACCTCAGGTGACTATCGAAAACAAATTCCTAACACCAGCATCGCATCCCATCACAGCTAGAACTGGGATGCTTGAAGTGTGCTGTTATGTGTGCTCTCTAGTTTTTCCTGCAAGAACTGTTGTTACCTGATTTCTGAAGTATCCATGCAGAATTTCATTTTCCTTTGCTAAAGAGGAAGCACTGAGGAACTGCGATGCTTTGCGATCCTTTTGTTGGCAGCGCTCTGTCCCAGGCAAGGCAGTGGCCTGTACAGTTATCTCCTGTACCGGGTGGTATCATAGACCCTCAAACTGTACAAACTACTACCTCAGCCTGGAATCAGGCAAGAGAAAATAGGTTCAAAGTCTTGAGGAAATCTTCAGAAGTGAACTGGTAGCAACTCCAACACTCAAAATGCTTGGAAGCCAGCACCAGCCCTCCCATAACACATTCCGGCGTTAATTTTCCCTCCCAATAACTCTGTTAACAGGTTAAACACAACACACCTTGCCCAGGGCAGCATGTACCCCTACAGAACATAATGCTGATCTTATTAGTCTTATGATTTGTAACATCAGCAAATACTTCCACATTCTATCTTTTTTCTTCTACTTTAATTAATTATCATAACACTACCCTGCAGGTTCTTCAAAGACTTACCAGTGCTTATAAACAAAGCATCACAACTCAAAATGAAATTAAAAATGTTAATTGAATTCTTAATTGTTACTTAATTGTAAATTAAATAACAGTGAAGCCAGAAATGTGACATAAGGTAATAACTTTGTAAAAAAGGCAATAAGTAGGCTGCGAAACAGACTAAAAAGGCAAGTGCTTTCTGTCAGTTTTAATCCTTTTATATCACTAAATCCAATTCTATTGGAAACTTCTTTGTTCCTCTTACTTTAGGCCCAGAGTGTTCTAGTTTAACCTGACTTCCTAACTCTGAACTTCCATCTGCTCTAAATTCATTCTCTTAAAATCCTTAAGTGACCTAGCACACATCACAAGGCACCAGTATTTCTACTGTCAAGCTCCATCTCGGCTAAGGAAAAACTAACCAAAACCACTGTTGCAGAAATGCTTATGAATTTATTACTACAATGTTAAAATCCATTTACAAAGCACTGTGCTAAGAGGCCTGTACACTGAAAAACTTTCAGACACTGACAACCACAAACAAAACTGAGACAAACTGAACACTGGTTGTTTCCAAACTTAGGAAGTATTGCCAGAGAGAAGCATTAATGTACCTATCTGTGGTAGTTCTTACACTTGAATTTTTAATTAAAATAAAAATTAATAGAAGGCCTGTCATGAAGCTCCTGAAGCTCTTCAATGTCAAGAATTTATGGAGCGTAGCTATCGCAGACACTGACTGTGGAGAAATAGCATGAAAATGGCTGTTCTATTACACACAAAAAGAAACCAGATTAAGAGAAGCAAAGCCAATCTCAGAAGAGCTTGATAACGCCCTCCAGGCTTGGCTGGTGATCTGCCGAACTGCCTGCCCTCCCTGCTGCATAAAAAGAATGGAAAAACTTTCCCCTCCTTTGCAGTCGATCTGTTTATCAGACAGAGGTACAGCATTCACCCCACTTTCTGCCTCGTTTTATGCAGAAGAAACTAAAGCACAGAGGACTGACAGCACTGGTAACAAACAGCAAAGCCAACAGCAGAATCAAGAACTGAACTTCTATCGCACTAAAAATGTTTAATCCCTTGGTTATTGCAGCAATGAACAAAACTCACACCAGCACGCTCAAGGAACTAAGTATCACCGAGTTGTGCATTAGAGTTGAACATTAATTACTTTGCCTCTAACAGCACCTTTATCACTGAAAAGCTGCTATAATTTTTCCTCAGCTCTTCAGAGCTATGTATCCAGGCATGCAGTTCTAAGCGTAAGGAGATTAAATATGCTTAACTCTAGTGGATCACTTACCATCTATTTTGTTGGAGCTGTAGACGACAGTGTTGGCAGCATGTGTGTACCTGATGAGGTCCACTCCGTACTTCTTACTATAAAGTGTTCTCTTGGGTCTATTAGAAAGAAGCAGAAATAACTGCACTCGCTGCAACAAAAAGCTCCAATTGAAACTCACAATATTAACAAAGCCTGTTTTCATGGAGATATTACAAGATTGTTTCAGATGTTTTCATATAAAGAAAGAAAAGCTTTTGGTTTTGATTTTCAAACAAGCACCTCTGTGCTTTCTCCAAGACCATCCCTACACTTGAGGAGTTCCCTGCAACACCCACAAAACGCACTTGTCTCCTCCAAAAAGTTTCTCCCCATGATGTCTAGTGTAAAAAGAATACAAGGAGCTAGAATAATGAGCCCTTAATGTCAAGCAGCACTGCTTCATCATTCCCTTGCCCATCCAAATCTCTAATTCGTCTGCTGCTTGTCTGAGATCTAGAATAATTTGTCTTTTTGTTCTATGTCACTTTAAAATGCAGAACAGGGTGTCTCATTCAGTCTAGGGCTTCTTGTTATTACCACAAACACGTACATACGTCAAAGTCTATAAAAGCAATGATAAAGCAGGGACTTTCAAACTGTTGGAGAGTTATACTAACATTTGATTTTAATTAAAGCACAAAACCCAAATGTAACATTTTGCAACAGAAGTAAAGACATTCTAGGGAGTGTGAAAACAAGATGCAGAACTGGATTTTTCAGGCGTCTGCTAAACAAGTGATGCACTGCAGTACTGAAAATTTAAACCACAAAATTAAACATAGAAATATCTGGTTAATAAGCGTATCTTGCAGCAGCAGTGCCTACTTAAGCACTGCAAGGTCTCCATCGCTCTCCACTTCTTCCTCAACTGAGGTAGCACAGAGGTTTCAAAGCTAGACAGTTGATCAACAGGGGTACTGATCAACCTTCTGGGAGTTATTTTTAATTCAGAAATTCATAACTCTAGCTAGCTGGTACACAGGCCCACAAAATATTTTACCAACACTAACCAAAAATGACTGCACGGGAACGGAAACAAACAGCAGAAGCGGTTTAAACCAATAAAAAGAAGTTCATCAGACTACACCCTCACACAAGATATTTTTAAGAGCTCAACTTTTTCCTTGTTTTCATCAGCCTCAAGCTGACACACCCAGAAGAGAGCATGAGCTAGAGATTTTTCATACCAGAACAAAACCAGATATTCATTCTTGAAGATTAACTCTCAAACAGCAGCAGCCATAGGGCTTTGACTTCAAACAACAAGCTTCCATTAACTGAAAGCCAATACAGCACGTGTAATTAAAACCCATATGCTACCCTCACCACTTAGGGCAAAGCTCAACATCAGTTCCTCCTGCAGATTTTTAAATCAATTTTCAGATGCAAACACACTACAAACTTAAAACACCGTATAAAATGTATAAATTTAGACACCAAAACTCTGTAACATTATGCCTGATACACTTCCTCATACCAGGCTCTGCAGGCACCTCAGCTGCACTGTTGACTACACTGACAAAAAAACCACCCAGACATAAAAACCTCACCAACCTCAACACATACTGAAACTCTCACACCCAGTCTGGCTCTTCTGTATCTATGAAAAGTTTAAAGCTTAGAGGATCTATTCACACCAAAGAATACGCAGAGACAATAAAGATTAACAGACAGACAAAAGCACATTTATCAAAAGGAAGGAAATAAAGTACTTCAGTGTTTTAAGAAAGGTGAACTTTTCATATCAGCTGATACAAGCAGAAGCATCTTGCTTCACACAAGACCAACAGTCTGTTCCCAATTGACTAATTAAAAGCACAAACAAGAAAACTGCGTTTTACATATTTGTTTAAAAAAAATCACCATCGGTAAATGTAATTCCAAGTTTAAGGTCAATCTATTCAGTCCACTTGCAAATCAAGCAATATCTCCAAAGACAAATGCTTTACAAGACCACAGTCAAATCTGCTGTAAAGATGAAACTAGACACAAGCGAGGTTTGTAGTGATATCTGTGCCTTGGTTCGAATCAATACTACTGCAGGGAAAACCATCATCCAAACCCAGGCTCACTCGTAATATATAAATACTATATATTTATGTAAGTATATATAAATAGTACACAACTTATATATACTAAAATACAAGCTAAACCTTGGCTAGTTCACCATTCTATCACATCAAGGTTAGAAGTCACAGCCACAAGGCCCTTTTCCCAGCCTCAAGGACCACTGTACACCACGAGACACAACTGTGTTCCAAAAGTTCTGAGTCCCTTCTTAAGCCCCAACAGATACAGGAAAGCCTCTTGATTATGCTTTTGAGCTACCTACTGTAGAAGTACCTGGACATGCAGAAACGGTTAAAAAAATTATCACCATTTAGTTGTTTACACATTTTGAAATAGAAGTGGCATCTCATGTCCAAAAGTATTGGATGCTTGTGAAAAAGCAGGACACATTTTTCAAGTTTTTTGTCTATGCTCAGTATATGGAGGATAAGAGATGCTGTTATCTGAAAGAGATAATAGTTGTCCTGTCAGCTCTGGGCTACACATCACTGTTTAAACTGTCCTGACACTTCTAGAAACTGAGGTTCACCAAGAAGTGATTCACAGCTAAAGCTTTGCAGATGAGAGAAAACCATCCCTGGGTACCTCTTAAAACCAGGCTTGTACTTTTAAGCTGATTGATGGTACTTGACAAATGTTCAAATTAACTTTACATCCACTAGAGAAATGCACCCTGAGACAGGGCTTACCTTGATGAGACTACTCTCACTGCTCTGTAGCAGCGCAGCAGACGACCATCAATCTACATTTAACTTCATTAAAGCAAACCCTCTGACTGTAAAGCATACTGTAAGCTCTAAAGCTAGGAGACAGGGATGAACCCAACAAATGTAGAGAACAGTTTGATGCGTTGGGAAGCAAGTTTAAAAGGGGAAGAGTGTTGTGATTCCTGATGTAGGACCCTGCCAATAACACCAATGTGTCACAAATAGATTTTTACATGGCTTTGATTCAGCAGCAACTTAGGATTTATTAATAGTTTTCAGGTAGATCATAAGATTAGGCTGTGTTAATTCTTAACAGCACTTAATCATCACCCAATTTAACAAAGTGATTCAACACAACAATACAATCACAACAACAAAATAGTAAAAGATTGCAGAATGGCAAGGTTCATAGGAGACTTACTGGATGGTTTCCCAAATTAAATCATGCAGAGACGTCAGCCTACGATCAAAATTGCCCTTTCCCCTGAATTTAGTCAATTACTCACTTTTAATGCATCCGCATTTGTCAATGGGCAATCATTGAAACTTGAGAAGTCTGACTTCATCCTTCATCAGTGTTAGCAGATGCTCTTTGAATCCTCATGAAATCTACCCCAAGAGGCGTCCCAGCCCAGAGGGAGATGCCGGGTCACAGCCTGCTGTGATCCCAGAGAGCTCAAAGGGTCTCACTTGAGGTCGTTATTTAAAGAGTTGTGAGTTGGTTGACTTTGGCCAGTATTCTCTCATTGAAGATTCATGTTAGGCAATTCTGTTACTTTCTACCAGCTGTAGAATTCCAGAGCTTTCCAGACCGTACAGTTCTGGTACTGTCCAGACTGGGCTATGATCCAGGCCCAAGCCGTGGAGGCTGCACCACCACCAAGACAATTGGTGCCATCTGCATTAACATAATTCAGCCCTTCTACTCCTGGGGAGAGAGTGATTGCATTCCAGAAGAAAACGTTTCACCATGAGATCAGTTAAACATTGGAATAATCTCCTCAGGGAAGTGGTGGCTTCCTTCCGCTTTTAGGGGTCAGCTCAACAAGGGGCTGGGGCCATCTCATTTAAAGTGCATATCAACTAAAAAGGTTGGACCAGACAATCCCCATGTCCCTTTCATCCTGGCATTCTATGATTGATTCTATGACCAATAACACAACCTATGGCAGACACCATACGTATTAAGTTACCACTTCTTACATAAATAAAAATTAAATAATT
The DNA here is from genome assembly GCA_033459285.1 of Clamator glandarius. Classification (NCBI taxonomy): domain Eukaryota; kingdom Metazoa; phylum Chordata; class Aves; order Cuculiformes; family Cuculidae; genus Clamator; species Clamator glandarius. Next base: position 2,162,279 of record JAUNZM010000044.1, read on the forward strand.
TCAAATAAGAGTTGACTATCAGATGGGGAAACACCAACAACTTTAATGTGTAAAGCAAGCAAACTGTATACAAGTATAAAGTAACATATAATAAGTGGTCTACAAAATTAAGAGAATATGCAGGATGCAATGTTCAAACACAGCAATTGTGTTGTCTCGGTCTGCTTGAAGAAGCTATATCGATTTAGATAAATACGATATTGTAAGAGAAAATAATAGAAACGGGTGTTAGAGACTAATCTTATAAGCCAAGCCACAACAGTGCTGCTTAAATGTCATCTGTATACCTCTTGCCACGGCTGGTTTAAAACCCAGTCAAGCTGAATCAATACAATATTAAGAAATGTCAATTGTAGGCTATAGATTTTAGACATAATAATGGAATAGATGTCTTAAGAAAAGGTTATCTATTTTAAGTCTAGACATAGATTAAGTATAGTTAATGGAATAACTTGAGGGCTTTCTTTGAAGTGTAAAGGTGAACAAAAATAAAGACATGTTCTCAAAGAGGATAAGTGATTTTTATGACCAGAGCGTGACCTGCTGAAATATCACTTCTCATGGAGAACTAAAGCAAGACAGCTAAGACTGATGAACAAGATGGACTTCTGTGGCGTTTCAGGTTAATGAAGAACGAAAATCTTAACAATAACATGGGAAGCCACCAGGAACTTTCTCAAAGAAAATACCTATTGCATAATATTACATAAAACACACAAATACTCCTTGATTTTTGTAAGCCTTGGCCACTTAACTGAGGTGGTGACCCAACTCCGAGTTATGAATAAAGCAAACCCAGAGCTACCCACCATACGAACAAATTCTTGAACAGAAATGTGACCAGACTTAACCCCTTAAGCTGAACAACTATTTAGTTTTCACAGTAATAGTCTCCAGCTGACCCCAGCAGCCACAGCTAACACATGCACTGCAGACCACACAGCTCCCATCCCAGAGCCCCTCTGTCACTTTTTATAACCACACATGCCCTACGTTAGACACTGCAGTTCCGCTTAAAAGCCTGCACTAAAAGCCAACAAAAGCAAAGCTAATGCCCACAGACAAATACCGACAACAGCTTCCCTCTGAAAAATGAAAGGGCAGCAGCCCACCTGGCACACCTCACCATTCTAGCACCCTCTTTACCACCTTGGCATCCCACCCTTGCCAGCAACCCCTCATATCATCTCGGTACCTGCCTCTGCCAGCACCTTCACTCAGAACTCCAGCTCTCTGTTCATCGCCCCACTATCCTTCCTTCCTCCCAGCACCCCCCCCTCACAGTCCCGGCACCCCACTTCCAGCAACTCCCCATCCTCATCCCAGTACCCTTCCTTGCCACCCTATCCCCCCTCGCCCCCCGTCGGTATCCCCTCTCAACTGCCTCAAGAACCTCCCCGGGGCCCCTCCCTCAACTGCCCCAACTCCCCCTTCCCCGCCCCGGTACCCCTGCCCGGATAACCGCCTCACCGCGCCGGTACCCCACTCCCCTCGGCAGGCCACCCGGCCCACTCCCCGTTTCACCGCCTCAGTATCACCAACCTCGGTACTCCCTCCCCGGCCCCGCCGCCCTCATTGGGGCAGGCAGCGCCCTCCCCCGGCCCGGGGTCCCTGACACTCACTTGCCCTCCTGGCAGTCATAGAGAACGATGGAGTCGTCGTCGCTGCTGGAGATAACGGTCTCGCCGTTGGGGCTGAAGTCGAAGCAGTTGATCTTGTCCGAATTCTCACGGAAGACCTTAGCCACGCGGAAACTCCGCAGCACGTTGTCCGTCAGCTTCATCCCGCCGCCGGGCCGCGCCGCGCCGAGGGCGGCGGCGGGGCTCGAGGGAAGCCGGGTGGAACCCCGGGCGGCGGCGGGAAAGGTCGGGCAGGGCGCGGCGGGGCGTAGAGGATGAGCGGAGGGCGGGCAGGAGCGGTGAGGCGGGCCAGGCAGCACCCTCGGGGTCGGCTAGGCCCGTTCAGGCCGCGGGGAGGCGGCTCCCCCTCATTGTGTCCGCCATCTTGCTGCGCCGGGAGCGGCGGCGGGCGGCGCGGGGCATGCTGGGATACGGGCGGGATCGGGGGGGGGGGGGGGGGGGGCCGCGGGGCATGATGGGAAGGGGGAGCGCAGCTTGGAGCGGGGCGCAGGGCACGTTGGGAAGGCAAGGGTGTTGGGGTGTGGCGGCCAGGGGGGTAGGGAGCGCGCAGAGCGTGCTGGGATACAGGCGGGAACATAGCAGCACGGTGGCTCGCGGGGCATGATGGGAAGGGGCGTGCGCTAGGGGAAGAGCGGCCCGGGGCGGGGCGCCTGCAGAGCATGCTGGAGAGGGGCGGGGCGCGGGGCATGCTGGGAAGGGAAGGGGCGGGAGTTAGGGAGTGCTGCCTGGGGGCGGGGCGGGCGCGCTGCATGGTGGGATAGGGGAGGGCGCAGCGAGCGGGGTGTCCCGGGCTTGGCGGCCATGTTGGGAGTGACTGCCGGCGTCCCCGCCCCGCCCGAGGCCCAGGCGGCTTGGGAGGGGAAACGGGAGATGGAGCCAGCGGGTCTCCACGGCAGGTACTCGAAAGCTAGAGAACTTTTCACTTCTAGGAGCCAGTCTGCCCTCGCTGCGCAGAGCTGAGCTACTCTAGGTGCTGCGGTTCGAGGATTTTTTCAAGTGTTGCCTCACAGGCTTGTGGTTTCCATTAAGTTGGGGCAATTGGGCTCCTTGCAGGCCAACCCAGGCACGCATCCCCAGCGTTTCACACACCCTCTGCTCTTGTGAGACCCTGTCTGCAGTCCTGTGTCCAGCTCTGGGATCCCCGACATAAGAAGGAGATGGAGCTGCTGGAACAGGTCCAGAGGAGGCCACGGGGTTCTGGTGCACTTCCTATACAAGGACAGGCTGAGAGAGTTGTAGTTGTTCATCCTGGAGAAGAGAAGGCTTCATGAAGACCTTAGAGCAGCTTCCTGAAAGAAGCTCCAGGAAAGCTGGGGAGGGGCTTTTTCCGAGTATGTCTAGTGATAGAAAAAAGGGAGGATGGCTTTAAATGGGAAGGGGGAAGATTTAGATTAGACATCTAGGAAGAAATTCTTCACAATGAGGGTAGGGAGGCCCTGGCACAGGCTTCCCATGGATAATCGTGGTAGCTCTATCTCTGGAGGTGTTCAAGGCCATGTTGGATGGGGCTTTGAGCAGCCTGGTTGATGCAAGAGTAGTTACTATTACAAAAAGTGGAATATTTTGATTTAAGCTACAGGAGAGTTAAGTTCACCCAAGTAATTATTTTTTTGAAAGTTAGTCAGAATGTCCCTCTGTTAGCATGTTCTTTTATAGCATGTTTTTTTCAAGTAGTGTTTTTCCGGACACTTAGATCTTGTGTTCAGGTCTCTTCTGTTTGAAGTCTTTCTCTATTTCAAATGCAAGGTCAGACAGAGAGCTGGAGCCAGCTCCAAATTAGCAAGAGATTTGACTGCTGTGAAGTTCTTAATAGCGTTAAAATTAGTCCTTGGAAAGTAAGAGAATATGCATAAGGTTTCTGGGAAAATATATTCACATGCATGTAAGTGGGAAATCCATTCTGTCCCCAGCTCTTGTCTTGCCGCCCACGATTGATGGAGATCACTCCTTCCTGTTGCCCAAGCCTGACCGATTGTGCTTGTTTTCTAAAACAGCAAAATGAATCTTAGAGAGTTTATTTGCTGGCATATTCAGTATCCATAGCACTGTGGTCTCACACTGTGTGGGCTGTTGGGTACAGCACACACTTCACCTTTGAGAAACACTTTGGCTTCTGGGGCTGATGCTGCACAGACCCCTTAGAACTGTTATTTTCTACTACCATGATTCGATGCCAGGCTCTGCTCCTGTTTTTGTACAGCTGATTGCTGCAGCAGTTATTCCTGGAGTACAACAGTACCTGTGAGAACCTTCTGCCCCATGAAGATTCCCAGCACCCCACTATTTTAATTTTAGAAGAACACCAGATCTTTTGTCATTTTGGGCCCCTAGAAGCCCTGAATCAACAGGAAAAAAACCAAAACCCCATAGATGTCTTCATAAATGTCAATTGTGATTTGCTTTCATTATCTTCAGAATGGAGTTTGATTTTGCATATAGAATAATATTGCCCTCCCGTGGTCAAACAACAGTAAGTCCAGGAGCTGCTGTCAAAGTCTGCATGCCTTATTTTATGTGCATGTGTGATTTAGTGAAACAAAAGTATTTTTCTCAGATTCCTTCCTCTTGCTGCTTGCTTAGTAGAGTTGACTGTACCAGGATTAGACCTCTAACCTGATTCACCTTTTCACGCTGTGATGGGGTTGGCTTATTAGAATGATTCACTGTTTTTTACTTTAAAACAGAGACAAGATTCTCACACCGGAGTCTATGGAGGCTTGACAAAAGACACCTTTGTTACTTCTGAGGGTCTCAGGGTCAGCTACCCCTTTGCAGGTCAGTTCAAAACCTACAACTGATTTTTGTGTTATAAGAGATTTTAGAGCAGCGCAGAACAGCAAGCCTCTTGGGCACTGTAAATTGCATGATCAAAGCCTGGATTATCTCATATGGGCCTTGAAGATGACTCATTGATACCATCAAAAGACAATTTACTTCAAAACACCTACAATGCTTAGCTAAGTTTTAGAGTTGTATAACACCGTGGGTCGTTGATATGATATTTTGTCACTCCCTTTCTATTCTTTCTTCTGCCTTCCTTCCTAATCATTGGAACTTAAGTTTGTCAGTTTATACCAAGCTGGAATTTATCTGGCAGGATAATTGGATCTCCTAGAAAAATGTCATATTAAGTAAGAATTATGGATAATACCGCTACAAAGCTAGTTAATGGAAAAAATGCTTAATTGTTGCTTGAGTAATATTGATCTAATGGAGCCATTCTATGTGTGTATTTGTGTATTAGATACTATGATAACCTGCACAATACAGACAGACTTGTGCTTGCTTGGCTGGGTGGATGTGAATTCTGGAGAGATGCTTCTGGAAACCGCACTGCTCAGGTAAATAGCTTTCTGTTGGACTCTGCTGGGAGTGATGATTCTCTGTGGGTAACAGCTATGACTGAGGGCTTGTGTGGGGAGGACTTGTATCCTACAGCTCAGCCTCGTTTTATGGGCTCTTGAAACTAAGCGTGATGCTCTGCGTCATCAAATCCTGTCCTTGCTGTTAAAACATGGAATTGCAGAAATGTGGGGAGAAGGGATCTCTGGAGCTGCCTTCTCCACCTTCCTGCTTGGTGCAGGCCAATCACCAGCGCAAAATCTGCTTGGCCATGGTTTTATCTAGCCAAATCCTGAAAACCACCCAGAATGGAGGCTGCAGATTCTCTGAGTGGCCTGATCCTGTGCTGTGCAACTCTAGCTCTATCGCACTTTTTGCTAATGATGTCCAACGTGAACATCCTGCCCTGCAAATTGTAGCCATTGCTCTTTATGCTTTCTGCCACTGTCAAGAAGGGTTCATCTCCGCTGTTTTTATAACCGCCCTTCAAGTAGCTGCTCTTAGGTTGCCCCTTAGTTGGCTGCATCACTTGATTCCCATCCTGCCCCGATGCACAAGGATCCTGCCCCAGCAGCAAAACTTCACACTTCTTGCTGAGCATCATGAGGTTTCTGTTCCGTTTCCCCTGACCTTGAGTTTATCGCGGTTCCTCTGGAAGGCAGCATTTCCCCTAAATTAGGCACTCTCTGCTAGGTCACTAATGAAGCCCTATGGTGGTGAACCCCAGCAGAGTCTCTCTTGTTTACCAGCTGTCAACTGCACCCTGAGCCACTGATTTCTGCCCTCTGAGCTCAGTGGCCCAGCTGGTTTTCAGTGAGTCTAAACACATGTTTGCTCAGCACACGCTTCTTCAGCGTGCTTGGGAGAATAGTGTCAAAAACCTCACTAAAGCCAAGGCAGATTACATCTGCCACTTTCCACTTTCCCCTCTTGTCTCAGCCTAGAGGGCAATTGTCACCCTGTGGCTGATTAATATTCCTGGTTCTTTCTCCTCTGATGTTATTTCCAACTGAGGAGCTCATATTTTTTTTTTGCTTTTAATCCCAAAGAGCATGACCTTGTATTTTGACGTACTGAATTTGACTCTTTCTATTACTCTAGTCCTGAAGGCTGGCAACTTTTTATCTTCTCTAGAATACTATGATCTTTGCCTGTGTTTTAAATGACTCTCAACTTTGATTGCAAGTTGACTCAGAATAGGAAGTTTGAGAAATTACAGCATGAAAGGAAGTAGACTTGGCATGGGCTTGGCTTCAGGGTAGTAATGTTCTGCATTGAGGTACAGAAGGATTTTTTTAGTGAAAAATGTTTCTTTCCTGCAGTCCTCAGTGCATGGGAAAATCATTTCCAAAAGGTATATAGGGAGTGAAGGGAGTGTGACCTAGAAAAACTAGTAAGATGCATATGTCAAATCCAGTTAATTTTTTTTTTACTAATGATACTGATCTATATATATAAAATGCTGAACAGAACACTTATCTTCCCTGTGTTTGGCCTTAGGCTACGTTCTCCATCAAAAGCAAAGAGACCCTGTTGAGGCTTTCCTCATGAGTAAATCAGTCATGAAAGCAACATATTTCTTTTCCAAGAAACATATAGAAAGCTATGTATTGGAAATGAGGACTCCTGGGTTTCCCAGAGCTCAGCATATTTTTGAAACAAAGGTATTCAGGCTCCAACCTACTTTCTCCCCTGCCTGCCTGGCAAACCCTCTGTGCAGCTCTCTGGTCTAATTGTGCTGCTTCTGTCCACCATCATCTTCTTTCCCAGTTATTGATCCCAAGTGGCCAAGGAGGCCAAATGCATCCTGGCCCATGTCTGAAACAGGGTGGCCAGCAAGAGCAGGGAAGGGATTGTACCCCTTGACTCGGCATCGGTGAGGCCGCATCTTGAATCCTGGGTTCAGTTTTGGGCCCCTCACTACAAGAAGGATATTGAGAAGCTGGAGTGCGTACAGAGAATGGGAACAGACTGGGGAAGGGGCTGGAGAATGAGCCTTATGAGAGGTGGCTGAGGGACCTGGGGTTGTTTAGGCTGGAGAAAAGGAGGCTGAAGGGAGACCTCATCACTGTCTGCAACTCCCTGAAAGGAGGTTGTAGTGAGGCGGGTGCTGGTCTCTTCTCCCAAGTAACAAGTGATAGGACAGGAGGAAATGGCCTCAAGTTGTGCTAGGGCAGGTTTGGATTGGACATGGGGAAAAAAGTCTTTTCCAGAAGGATTCTCAGGCACTGGAACAGTTGCCCAGGGAAGTGGTTGAGTCCCTATCTCTGGAGGTGTTTAAAAGGCAGGTAGAGGAGGTGCTTGGGGATATGGTTTTGTAGTGGGCAGGTGTGGTTGGACTCGATCTCAAAGGTCTTTTCCAACCAGATGATTCTGTGGATGTGTGAGCACCACAGTGAGTGGGGACAAAAGGACTTTTCACCCTGTCCTTGTGCACTAGCTTGTGTACGAGGCCCTTCACAGCTGACCAGCAATGAGTTGGTCCATCCTTGCTGCACACATTTTCTCTTTTAAACAGTATGAATGAGGCAATGCGGTAATTTTATGCAAATCCACGAGCAGATTAAAAAATTAATCAAATCCTGAAATTTTCATTTAAAGAGATTAGTCTTGAAAAATCCCCCATCTAATCCTCCCAGAATAGTCACTCGGAACAAACCTTTATTGCTTTGTTTTCCTCCTGGGTTCAGTGCATCTCCTGGAAAATTTTCTTCTAATGCTTTTGGGACCATCTGGAGCTGCAGGTTTGAGTTTGAGCAGGGCTTGCCTGGCGAATTAAAGTGGATATATCAAATGATAGAAAAGATGTGTCAGTAAGTGGGAACATGGGAGTTTAAGGCAGTAAAATCTCCTCTGTGTTGTACTTCATAGGTAAACTCCCATGGTAATGCATGAGAAATGGAAGCGGTAAGCTTTGGTGAGTGTAACGGTGATTTACCTACCAAGAGGCCAGGGGAAAGTCATGTAGCAAGAAAAACGAGTGGCAAGAGACACTGCTAAAACTTGCTGTGTCTGGTAGTTTACTGCTATAACAAAGATGTAATCTGTCTTTTAGAGCTTGAGCTCAAAGTTATCCTCGAACAATTAGGGTCTGATCCACTGCCATCTCAGTGTTTTTCCAAGCCCCTCAGGGATTTTGGAGTTCAGCCAACAACCAATTGCTGCCACGCTGGGGGAAATCCAGAACAGTCCCAGTGACATCAAACATAAACTAACTTAGGCCCCTGAAGATCTCAGGAGCATTAATACCATAGAATCATAGAATTATAGAATGGTTTGGGTTGGAAGGGACCTTAAAGATAATCCAGTTTCACCCCCCTCTGCCTGCAGGGACATCTTCCTCTGGATCAGGTTGCTCAAAGCCCCATCCAACCTGGGCTTGAACACCTCCAGGGATGGGGCAGCCATGATTTCTCTCGGCAGCCTGGGCCAGGGCCTCCCCACCCTCATCGTGAAGAATTTCTTCCTCATATCTAATCTAAATGTTCTCCCTTCCAACTTAAAACCACTCTGCTTTGTCCTGTCACTCTTTGCCCATGTAAAAAGTACCTCCCTAGTTTCCTCTAGGCCCCTTCAGTACTGGAAGCTGCTCTAAGGTCTCCCCAGAGCCTTCCCTTCTCCAAGCTGAAGAACGCCAGCTGTCTCAGCCTGTCCTCAGAGCAGAGGTGCTCCAGCCCTCAGATCATCTTTGTGGCCTCCTCTGGACCTATTCCAGCTCCTTCTTATGTTGGGGATTCCAGAACTGGACGCAGGACTCCAAGTGGGGGTCTCATGAGAGCACAGGATGTACAGCACCTTGTGATCTTGGAGCACCTGAAACACTCAGGATATGTGGCTGGGTTGGCCTGCAACAAGCCCAATTGCCCCACCTTCAAGGAAACCACAAGCCTGTGAGGCAACCCTTGAAGAAACCTCCAACCACAGCACCTGGAGTAGCTCAGCTCTGCCCAGTGAGGGCAGACTGGCTCCTAGAAGGGAATAGTTCTCTGGCTTTCAAGTATCTGCTGAGGAATGAAACCCTGGCTCGTTTTTCTTACTGCATGGGCATGGCCAGCTCATTTGTTCACTGTTTTCCTCCCCAGTGTGAGTCCAAGTTTATGGCTCAGACTATGCCCCCCTGTGTCCCTGCTTTTGGTCCCTCGCCACCATCCAATCTACCTGGCAGTTTACCACATTTCTGCCCGTAGTGCTGGATTGTTTTTATCTCCCTCTGAGTTTGGCTCTTTGCCTGCAGAATTGCTTTAATTAAAAAGTTAATGAAAGGTAATGCAAAGGAGCACTTTGCCTGTATTTTATCACAGTCCAGCTCCTCTCCCTCTGTCTTTCCCAGAGGTGGTGAAAGTGAGGAGCTGGGTTTTTTGCTGCTTTTTCTTGTGAGAGTTAACAGTGGAAATTTCTGCAGGCTTAGGAGGAGCCCTAAGAAGAAAGAGCTTATAATGCTAACGCACACAAACAAGTGTAGATGGTGAACATTATTCATCAATAAAAGCTGGTGAAGTTTTCATTTAAAGGGGATTAATCTAAACTCCTTGCAGTCCTCCTTCTCTCTTTGGAGCAGGCAATTTTTAGCATCGTTTTCCTCCTAAGCCTAGTGCTAACTTAGGGAAAACTTTCCAGAAGACTATGTATGCCCCAACTCAAAATTATCCTGAGCAGGGACAAAGGAAAGGTGTAAAACCGGAGCCCCACTAGTGCCTGTAGCATTGCACCTTATATCCATGTAGAAGGGGGCTCATTCTGATCTCCCTGAGAAACTGGTGAATGAAGATAAGTGTATGAAACAATATGAGTCCAGTCACTGACCCCTTCTCCCAGCTTAGATTCCTCCCAGCCAGCAGTGGGAAGAGGAAGACACAGGGATATGAGGGTGTAGTTTCCCTGTGTGCAATATGCAGCAGATAAGGTGGCAGTTACATCATTTCTAGACCCCCCAGTCTGTGGAGGTAGTGAGAGTTGCCATTTGGATTATTTTTCTTTCCAAAGCTGCCTGTGCCTTGATGTGGGGTGATGTTCAGTTTTCTTGATCTTGTTTTTGTAGCCTGACTAAAATGAGTAGGAGTTTTATTTTTCGTTAATATTTACAGTGGATTTCGCAGCGGTGATTTATAGCTGTTCCCTGATGACATTTAATACCCAGGGCTTGAGATTGTATAAATAAAATACATTAAAATGGATTTGTGGCATCATTAGCAGCACCCCCATTCCAAAGGGAGCCTCCAGTGAGCCTGCATGCCTGATCAGAGTTGACAAGGAGCAGAGTTACCCACTGAGACCTCCAAAGTTAATGGGCCTGTGCCAAATTCAGCTCTCTGTTGCGCTGATGTAAAGTTGGGTAACGTCTGACTACAAAGGGGTTTTACACCGCATTTACTCTGCGTTTACATTGGTGCACTGAGTCCAGTGTCAGGCAGTGTGCCTTAAACTCCTTAGAAGCAAGGGAAAGATGCGTGCTGACTTGCAATGGACGCTGGATCAGGCCTTGATGGTTAAAATATAATCTGAGTTCAGAGTGCAGAAACCAGATTACATGCCTGCTATTGTAGTGAAATGCTTTCCAGAGCAAGCATTAGCAGTGTGTACACAAGTGCCAGATGAATTAAGCTGGCATTTATTTTTTTCAGCTCCAGTAGGAGAGGATTGCTTTTAAACAACTCGCGCCTGCTGGGTCGTGTCTGGAGCTGGAGCTGAACGGAGCTGCCAGGAGGGCACGTGTGACAGGAGCCACGGTTGCAGGTCTGGTTGTGCTCAGTTTGCCTGGTCTTCAGGGTCAGCCATGCACAGAAACGTCAAGGCAGAGACAGGGCATGTTAAAAGCTTTGGGGCTTTATTTTCGTAAACACCCTTGGCTTCATTTAAGCCTTTCTCTCCAACCAGTTCTGCAAACCCCGTATCACGGCTCAGACGAGGCGACCTGGGGCGCAATGCACCTCTGTTTTGTAACACCTTCCCCTGATTGCGCTGTGCTGCCAGGTGAATCGGAGACCTGCAGGGAACAGAGATGCTAATCTCAGTTCCTGAGAGACGTACGGCTGACTTCACTGGTGTTAGCAGTTACTCTGGTCCTCATTGTAAGAAGGCTGAGGCTCGATGGTTTAAACTGCTGGCAGCATCAGCTGCCATGAAGTTTAAGAGTCTAGTGACAAAGTGGTCAGGACACCTTGCCTTTTATTGTTCTCTCTCCTCATAATTGAAAAGCCAGTCCTTCTGACCAGTATCTAAAGGGAGTATAGACAGGTGGTCAACCTGCCTTGGCTTTTGCCTTTAAAATCTACTTTTTTCCTAAGCAATGAATCACTTATGCTTAAATTCAGTGATTTTAAGGGTCTTTTCCAACTTAAGTGATTCTTGGATTTTTTTCCTTGGCAACCTTGTGATTTTCCATGTAGTTTTACCTGCAAGTCCTTTGTCCATTAGATTTCAGTGTGCCCAAGTTTCATTGCCTGAGAAGGTGCTTCTGTAGTGGTTTTTGCAGAGCCTTTGGGTCCTTGCAGCAAAATAAGGCAGATTTAGACTGAGAGGAGCTGTTGGAAAGCTCATCTGGCTTAATGATTAACACTTTGCAATGCTGTGGGAGTGTTAGGACAAAAAGACCTCTGGACTTGTGAGCTCTCCCAGAAGAAGCCAACCCCTGAAACACATTCATTTGCTAGAGAGAGGATTAACTCTCTCAGGTAATTTGAATGGGCCTGTGGTCGAGTGAGTTGCCAGGGCTGCTTCAGACTCCTGGCACTCTGCCTTAATTGCCTACACCATAATTGCCATGAGCGGGAGAGGTGCAGATCACAAGGATCTTTGATCCTGAGAAACCAGCAGTGAACTTGCTGCCAGTTAACAGAAGGAAGGAGAAATGCTGGAAGGGAATAAATGTATGTGTGCTGGCAGGGGCTGCCTTTTCTCTGTCAAGACAAGTGTCTGCCCTTGAGCAGCTGAGATCTTTCAGTCCACATGCAGATCTGTTGCATATAATGCTAATACTCAGTGGAGATGAGCTCAAATGGGCTTTCACAGGCACAGATGGCAACTTTGCCTGGATCTGAAGTCTCATTTGGGCTCTAAAAGTGATTTTAATGGCTAATGAGAGGACTGAAAAATAAAGGCAAAGGAAGCTTTGTGTTTGTTTGTCCTTTGGTGGGGAAACCTCATTATTGGTCTCTCTGTGGCCACCAGCAGCAAGGGATCAGACAGCCAGCAAGCCTGTTGTTTCTCCTAAGTCCGTGGCTGATGCTGCAGGGACACATGGGGCAACGTGCAGCCAGAGAATGAGATCAGCATTTGGCTAGCGTGAGGAAGGGAGTTAATGTAGTGAAAAGCTGTTCCACTCAGACACCCTTCTCTCTCCGGGACAGAGAGCAGCTTCCACAGTTTGGAAAGGCGTCAAACGCTGAGCAAATAGAAATGATGGCTTGCCAGTGGCAAATCGACAGTGATGGAGAAGCTGGCTGGCAGGGCTCACCTTCCTGGCGGGAGGTGATCGGATTGCAGGGGAACTACAAGCTGGCAGGTAGTTTGAATGTGACACTGTCCTTCCCTCCCTCCTGCCTGGGGAGAGATTTGAAAATGCTGTTGATATATCACTGTAATCTAGAGGAAACAGGAGCTAGAGCTCTGTGGTTCATGTTTTGCCCTCCCTGCTCTCCCTGTGACAGCCCTGTCTCTTCTGCTAGCAAAAATGTTCACTTTCCCTTGCAGGTTGGAGGGTGCTGGCTGCCTCAGCTCTCCGAGCCTTGCCAGTTTCAGCAGAGAGTGTACGAGCCCACCCCACGAAGTAGATTGACTCATCCTGGCCATCTCGTGCACCATGTCCCTCCGCGAGCACGCGCTGTCCCTCTTCCGCTGTGCAGTGGGCACTGTCCAGCCAGCTGCAATGCTGAAGAGAGCTGTGAAGCTCCAGGGAAATGGGTGCCCTCAGCTGCTGGTGAAGGGCCAGGCCTTTCCGGTGAAGAGGAACCTATATCTGGTGGGATTTGGCAAAGCTGTGCTGGGGATGGCTGCAGCAGCAGAAGAGATCCTGGGAGACCACCTCGTTCGAGGGATCATCTGTGTGCCACTAGGCATCCAGGAGAGCCTGCAGCGAGCAGGAATGCAGTAAGTGGGGGGACTGTGTCTGCATAGTTTTGGGGGACAGGACGACTGCCAGGTCTGTCCTCTGTGGGATGTGGCCATGAACCCCTTCAGTCCTTTCCAGCTGCCCTCGTTCTTGTATTCACCCCCTCCACCACACCACCCTGGTCTTCAACAACCATCACATCCCAGTGGCACCAGTGCCACAGCCCATCTCTTGTGCTGGATGCACTGCCTCCCCAGCCTTGGGAAAGAGACACTTGGCAAAGGTCACCTCCCTATCCTAGTCACTCGCTGTGCGCCTCTGGTGCACTGGGCCTGGCTGTCTGTGTCTGTGCACGTGTTAGTGGTGTGATTGCCTTTCTTACTTCACCAGGGAGATGCTGCTGAAGCCACACAGCAAAATCCAGGTCATTGAAGGCGCCAAGAACAATCTCCCAGACCCAGAGGCTCTGAAAGGAGCAGTTGCCATCCAGGAGCTGGCTGAGGGTCTGACTCCAGATGACCTGCTCCTTGTGCTTATCTCAGGTAGTGTGGGGGTCCCAGGGAGTGGGCTGTGCTGAGAGCCATCCAGCTGCCTGCCTACACGGGGCTGTACAGCAGGGGGTCGCGGTGCTGTGTTCTGCTGGCCCTTTCAGCACTGACACTTGCACCTCTGTGATTTTTCTTCCCTCCCTTCCTGCCAGCCTTTCTCTGGGGATGCAGTAGGAGAAAGCAATGGGGCTGCTGCTGCAGCAGACACGCTGCCTCCCAGCACTGGGGAGAGGCTGGGTCCTGCGGCTGTGTCACGATTGTGAAATGGCACCTCTGAGCACAGCCTGCCAGCTGCTCTCACTCCTTGGCAAGAAGATGCTTTCTTCCTGCTCCCTCCTTATATTTAGGGATGTAGACTTGCAGGAGCACACGCTTGGTGGGCTTGAATACTCTGGATTTATGCAGGGGTGTGAATTGGTAAGCTAAGATTTGGGACTGACCCTTCCCAAGGCTTTACTGCTTCCCAGCCACTGGAAATGAGGCCCCAGGGTTCTGACACAGTGAGCTGCGTTCCTTGCAGGGCGTGAACACAGCTGGGTGAACACCCCTAGGCCCCCACGCTGTCCCCGCACCTCAGGCTGTGTAAGGAAGGTGGGTATCGTGCATCAGAGCAATGCAGTGACCTTGCCCCAGCCTGAGCTTGGCTGGGTGGGCAAGTATTGCATGGCAAAGGCACACAGGGGCTTGGAGAAGCTCTGTAGAAACATCCTGGTTTCCTCTGCTCGGTGATTTTTATCTCTGCAGATGCAGTAGCTTGATCTGGTGCAGAGAGAGTAGTGCCGTTAGGCAAATACTCAAGCAACTGGAATCTCCTGGGCTTCCTCCTGTCCTTTGGCTATGGTATCTCCAAGAGACTCCTCAGCCCTTCAGGGAGCCTGTACAGGATCTCCCTGTGGTTGTGACTCCCCGTGCACGCTTACTCCCACACAGCAGCCGGTCCCCAAGTGCTGCTGCCTCCCAGCTAGATCCCTGGCTATTGACTGAAACACAAGCATTTGCATTTGTTTTTCTTGCTCATCATGTTTTATTGATGCTGATTTGTCTCAAACCTCTGAGCAGGCTTTGCCTTTTAGCAGTAGCTTTCAGCTGTACTTCTGTGCATATTCACTCTGTGCTGAGATTTTGCTCTTTTCTACACTGTATTTTCCATCCATTCCACATTTCCATTATAGCCTTTTTCCTTGCCTTCTTTTCTGCATTTCCAATGTCTACTTAAATCACGCAGGACTTCTATCAATGAGGCTACCACCCTGGACTCTGGGTGGCCTTTGTCCTTTGTGTTACTGTCTCCCCCTTTCCTTTCCTCCCAGGCCTACATGAGTGCAGTTCAGCAGTTTCCAATACTGCTGCAGCCACAGCTGGTGGTTTTACACACAGTCCTGTCTCCATCTGCTTAGCACTGACTGCTATGCGAGTCATGGAGCTCGTGCTGTCTGCTCACCCATCCAGGTATCCCTTAAAAATCAGTGTGGTGACACACTAGCAGCCTGATGTAGGGGGGATAGCCAGTGCTGGCCCTTCTCTGCAACACTGCAGGCATGTGGTGCTCTAGTTGAGGTTTATGCTGCCTGGGTGAGGTGTAGCTGACCACAGACAGTGCAGGGCAGCAGTAATTAAAACCCTTCGGTGAAGTATGAATTCTCCAGAGGTGTTAGCATAGTTCCCCAACCACCTCTGCCTTCCTGCTGCACTTTAGTGAAGTTAAGAGGAAAGGCTTCTGTTGAACAGCCTTTCTTTCCTCCTGTCCTTCTTTTCCTGATGGCCTTGCCACCTCTTCTACATCCTAGGAGGTGGATCAGCCCTACTGCCTGCTCCCATCCCTCCCATCCGCCTCGAAGAGAAGGAGAAACTCACAAAGATGCTGGCTTCCCGAGGAGCCGCCATACAGGAGCTGAACATTGTCCGGAAGACTCTGTCCTTGCTGAAGGGTGGAGGGCTGGCTCAGCTCGCATATCCTGCACAGGTAACTGGGGGAAGCCCCTGCTTGCCCAGAGATCCCCCATCTGCCCTCCAAGTAGGGGTTTAATCAGCTGACATAAGTGTGCTTGCAGGGCTTTTCTCCTCACTGAGTGAACAATCTCTGCGCGTTCTTTTGGGACTCTGTCTCAGATTTCACTGAGGATTTAAACTATCAGGGACAGGGAATTTGGACTCTGCAAATGTCAACCATCCCATCACACCACTCTCAGCAGCCCCCAGCGCTCACCCAGCAGGGGCTTCCGATGTTCTGGTGCTCCACCACAGTGCTCTCAAGGCTGGGTTTGACCGCTGGCTCCGCTGGGGGCTGTTCTCGTGTACCATTGCTGAACTCACACTAGGTTACCAGCCTGATAAGCGCAGTGTCACACATTACTGCTCTCAATGTGATGGTCCAGGATCAAAGGACATTATAGATCTGTGGGTTTGCGAGTGGCAAGGCGACTCTAACAGGACATTAAAACAAAAAATGGGCCCTGTTTCCATCTATTTTGACAGAGGGGTGGTGCAGGTGTAACTCAGAGCAGCACTTACACCAGGACTCTTGTGTGGTCACATGTGTCTGCTTTCTGCAATAATCCATGGACATTTCTCTTGATAGGTGGTGAGCCTCATCCTTTCTGATGTGATCGGTGACCCCCTGGACATCATAGCAAGTGGGCCCACTGCTGCCAGCTCCCACAGTGTGCAAGACTGCCTTCAGATCCTCACCAAATACAACCTGCTGCACAGTCTGCCCCCGTCGGTGGAAATGGTCCTGTCCAGCTCTCCCACCAAGCCCACCGCTCTGAAAGACTACTCTCACGTTTGCAACATCATCATCGGGTCAAACACGCTGGCTTTAGATGAGGCCAAATGCCAAGCTGAGGGCCTGGGCTACGGAACTCTGATTCTGAGCACAGCAATCAGTGGGGAAGTTGGCCGCGTCGCCAGGCTGTACTGCCAGCTGATCCAGCTGGTCTCCCTGGGCTTTGCCAGCCTCGGAGAAGAGCCCCTGGGTAATGAGATGAGGGGGAATCTCCTGCAGCTGGTAGCAGAACTAGAGATCCCGTGTTTGAACCTTCCTGAGTTTCTGCAGTCCCTGCGAGGATTAGAGCCTGAAAGACCAATCTGCATCCTGGCCGGTGGAGAAACCACAGTTCAGCTCCAAGGAACTGGCAAGGGAGGGAGGAACCAGGAGCTGGCCCTGCACGTAGGGCTGGGGCTGCACAGAGCACAGGTCAGTGGGTCTCTACAAAGGTGTGAGATAATCTTCCTCAGCGGGGGAACAGATGGGCAGGATGGACCAACAGAGGCAGCGGGTGCCTTCTGCAGCCCAGAGCTGGTGCACGAGGCACTGCAGGAGGGCCTCGATGTGGAGGCTGCTCTCAGCAACAACGACTCCTATACGTTCTTCAGCCAGTTCCAAGGTGGGCATCACCTTCTGGTGACAGGCTTGACAGGCACCAACGTCATGGACATCCAGGTCATTTTAATTAGAGCCACAGCGAGATCATGAGAACTCACTCTGCAGATAGCTAGATGCATTTAATTAGAACTGGGGGTAAACGAAGGCGTCAACACTGCAGACAAATGTAAACTACGTAAATTAAGGCTCTCTCTCAAGAGCGCTAATATCTTTGACAGAAAGACTCCACTAATTAGACACGAGTGGATGTCCACAGGAACAGCAAGCACTTGTAATTGGGATCAGACTAAGATAAGAGGTCACATTACAGACTCAGAGGCCACATTTAACGCTTCTGCCAAAAGCTGCCTCTCTGGTGACTGTTTCAACTACAGTCAAAAGGCGTGGGGAAAGCGAGACCATGGTACGGCTGCCAGGGAGAGCCCTCACTGTGGCTGTTGCACTTCCAGTGCCCCCTGCTCAAGAGCAGCTCATCAGGGAGCATTTGCAGGTTCACAGAGTGCATTACAGTGACTGAAGGGCATAAAAGCAATAACAAGGCCTGCCCAGCTGGAGGTATGGAGGTGCTGGGGCGGCATGGTGGGAGGAGGGCACCCAATGCTGGCTCCACATGCCCTGCAGCTCCTGTGGTGATTCAGAGACCCTGAGCTAAGCACGACGCACACCCAGCAGCGCATCTAAGGGGCACACTGGCCAAGAGCATCATCTAATCTCAGATATGTGACACGAAAGCAACGCACAGTGACACAGAAGGTGATGTACCTTCACTGCGCAGCAGAAGGAAGGGGTACGATCAAGGTGCACGGTGAGTCAGCTGAGTGGCACTCTTCTCCTCCAGCCTCCTCCCATCCACAGGGACATCTTTCCCGCTGATCCCTGTCAGGAGAGCCTCAGCGTGTATGCTGTGAGCTTTTATGGTGTTGTTTTCCAACTGCCTAGAAAACAGTCGTGCATCCAGCCTGAGCCGCTGACCTTTCTTCTGCGCTGAGGCAGAAGTCGCTGTCACTCTGATTAACTCTGCTAATTCCGCAGAACAAAAGGCAAGGAAACCTTCATGCTCAGCTCTCCTGACCCATGCTGCTGAGCTGATCAAAGGGCAAAGCTACTGGAGCCATACTTTGACAGGGGGCCACTCCCCCACATGTATGAGGACGCAGTGGTTATTGTGGTTTTATCATCTACTGCAGTGCAATATGTGGGAGAGCAGAGATGAGCTGAGTTTCCCAGGACGTGGAGACCACAGTGGGGCTGGATTTCAGAAGGGCTTTGCCTGCAGCAACAGGCACGGTGATGGTTTTGGCTGGATATTCAAAGGCCTTCAGCTCAGCAGCCAGTATGATGAACATGTCCGACTCCTTTTGAATATCTGCCTGTTTGTTAGAGAGCCTAAGCGGGAACTGAGCTCCTTTGAAAAAAATCCAGCTCTAATTTAATAGGACACGCTTGACTCAGACTCTTTCCAGACAGACCGACCTACTCCGTGCAGCTGATCTCATCTCGTGACATAAATACACCAACCTGCCAACACCACGAGTCGTGGTGTCTCACTGAACAGTTGTTCTGCGCTCTGCTCCGAGATGAATCGGAGGGTGGATTTTTGAGGAGGATGCAACAACTTCTGCTTTGGTTTTGAAGCCAACATCTAACAAGTAAGGATATCAGCAGGACTGTCACGGGGCCCGGTATCAATGCCAGGCTGGCAGCTGGGCAGTCTGGGCAATAGCCCAGGCGTAGTGTCGAGGCACAAGCCTGGGGATTTCAAAACCTGGTCTTACCCCAGTGGTTTAAACTCATCCATGCATCTCATTTGTCCTCGGAGTCTGAAGGTCTTCTGTAACATGCCTGAACTTGCTCACACTGGCAAACAGCTCTGAGATCTGCTGGGAGAAGCCTGTCAAGCATTCTAAAGCTTGCTGGGCCCCTGTAATGTCAGGTGGCGGTTGCACAGGAGAAGCTGCTTTGTGCTGTGTGTTTTTTTCAAGAGGTCACCCGCAGGTTTCAGAGCGTTTGGCTTTTGCTCCATACCCAGCACGCCAGCACCATGGAGGCACTAACACAAGCAGCGATGGAGCCAAAACATATGGGCTGCAGCCAGGATAACTGGCAAAATCTGGCTCCAAAATGTTGTTAATGCGTCTTGTCCAATTCTGCTCCAGTGAAATCCAGAGTGACTCTGGTTTTGGGTTGGGGTGCCTGGCTGAAGGATCGCTGGCACCTTCAGCAGCAAATCCAGTGTGCCAGCTTGGGCATGCAATCCCAGGCCTGTGCCCTGCCCGCTGTCAAGTGTTGTGCTGATCCCTGGAGTTGCTACTTGCGTTTCATTGCAGTCAAGTTCAAAAGACCTTGGGCTGGTGCTTGCTGCCTTCTCCTGGGAAATGCCTACCACACATGCCCTGAGCAGCGTCCTTGCTTTCGAAACAGTGGCTTTTCACTACCGATTAAAGAGAGTTTGTGTTGGAGAGTAGAGAAGGCTAATAAAAGGTTTGTTGAAAGGATGGAGCTGTTTGAAGTGCACTTCACATCTACATTCGCTTGGCCTCCATGTACAGTTTTTGTTCTTGTCCCTTCCTTCCTAACGAGGAGATAACAGCAGAGGGGGAGGTTGACCAAGGACACATGTTTCAAAAACACTTTTCCTCTTCTGAGGCTTCTACCCTGATAGAGCAAAGCTCCATTTCTGATTGATTGCTTGTGTGGACCTCATGCATCTTCTGTTTAGGGAGGAAAGGCACTTTGGAGGCTTTGCACCCCTTACAAACAAGTCATCATTTTATTCCCCTGGATGATGCTCAGCAGAGAATTGGGCGTTACTGGTCCAGCCCAAAGCCAGCTCCCTCTGACCTGCTGTCTCTTTGCCGACAGCAGAAGACCCCACACATGAGCCAGCGTACATTTGGGCCACACTGGTCAGGTTTTGCAAGGATTTGAGGTAATGGTTGCACCTAAAGACGCAACAGCATTGCTTACCTGCCAAGTACTCATTTGCCTCTGGGCTGTTGGAGCCTGCCAGGAGTGACAACTTTCCCATTGGGAACCTGAGTGAGTCACCACACCTGAGCAGGGCTTTGTCCACACTGTCCTGGAAAGGAAATCAGCACAGCCAGGCAAATGAAGAAACCTGGGGTGGGAACGTGGGCACACGGAGTGATCCCAGCATGCAGGCCATACCGGGATCAGCTCCACACCACCCTGGCTCCAGGGCATTTGCGCCTAAGGAGACAAGTCTCAGAAAGAGTGAGGACAACAAAAGCTGCTTGGGTTTGATACTCTCTTCATCAGAAAAGCAAATCTCTTTCTATGCCACCCGGCCTCCAGGAAGGAGATGGCAAACAGCTCCCTGGCCCCACAGGCAGGGGACACAGGGACAGCTGTTGGGAAAAGCACATCCAGCTGCTGGGACGGGAGCAGGCGAGCAAAGGCAGGGCATGTTTGGGGTCAGCTTACTCTCCTAAATGGGCTGCTCATAGCCTACAGTGCTAACGGCCGGGAGAAGGAACTGTGTTATTAACAGCATGAGCTTTTGGCAGTAAATTAAAAATCTTGGCTGCTGCCCTTGGCTCTGCTCTCGCCTCTTAGGAGACATTAATATCACAGCTCCCCAGCATTCCCATTATCACTTCATTAAGGATCCAATAATGATAAATGTGGATGGTTTTATTTTGCACAAAGCCTGATTAATGGCTAATATTTCACTAGGTGTTAATGGGGCCCTTCCTTTACCGTGGGATGGAAGGGGGCTGCCTTTCATCTCCTCCACAAGCTGGGTAATTTTCACTCGTTTCGCTAACGTGACAGATTTAACGCAAACCTGAAAAGAGCGGCTGGGGCCTCTTGAGAAACTTTGAAGAACATCATGCTTGGGGCAGCCCTTGCTGTCGTGCCTCACCTCCTTTCTCCTCCTCCTCCTCCTCCTCTTCTTCTTCTTCTTCTTCCTCCTCCTCCTCCCTGTGGCCAGCAGCACCTCCTTGCAGTGCCCACACCCAGATGCTGCTGGAGGCTGTACCCCATCTCCTAGGCTCATGCAGGGCAGAAGCAAAGCAGAGTATGAGCCCACCCAGCAGTGTTCTTCACAGCAGACGTGATGCAGAATCAGACCCAGCCTCACAAGGGGCTGCAACGCAAGAAGTGGGCTTGTGCTGGCCTCACCCCAAAACAGCTTGGGCACCCCTCACTTGCCCCCCCGAGAGGGCTGGGGGGGCCCGAGATGCAGGACAGAGCCTGGGCTGAGGCCAGCAGCCCTCCTCAAGCATGTGGAACACTTTTGGTGGCTCCTCTGAGGCCAGCTTCCATGGTGGTTCCCTGCCGCAGGACCCCGGCGTATTGCACGGCTTCAATCCCTATATGAAGTGGGATGAATAATCACATAGGAATAAAAAGCCATACAAGACAGCAGGCTGCAAGTTGCTCCTTGCTGTTGAAGCGACAGGCCAGTCCCTCTGCAGCGGCTGTCACAGTCTCTGCTGGGATGGTGCTGGGCCCCGGGGAGCTCCCCCACAGCTGCTGTGCGGGGTCCATAGGGAGACAAAGAAGCCCTGCATCAAACAGAGAAGAAAGGCAATGTTTCAGCCAGGAGAAAGCATGGGAGGCCCCAGAGCTGCTGGAGAGGGAGCTTTGTGGAGTGTCAGCACTTGCTCCCAACTCTCAAGGGCTCCCTACCTGAGAGAAGACACTCCCTGTGACACACTCCAACCTCCCCTCTGCCCATCCCCATCTTGGAGCATCACTTCCAGGAGCTCCTCCAGCCTGGGGACCCTCTGCTTCCACCACTGCTCTCCCCAGAACTTTATCAGCCTCAGCAAGACAATGGGTACTGCAACCCTCCAGCACCATCGCAAACTCCTGCTCAGGGGACAAAAAGGAACCAGCTCTCTCCCCACAGCAGCGGTGGGAGCATCCTTCTCCATCTACCCAAGAAGAGGAGAGCCCGGCAGGTGGAACGAGCGGTTGCAGGGAGCTGTCAGCACCCGGCTGTCAGAGCACAAATCCCCCAGCAGCCCAGTAGGAGCAACTCCTGACTGCTTGCAGGAGCTCTTGACAGGGGGCCAGGCACCGGCGTGAACCAGCACGGATCCTCCGCTAAGAAAGTGGATGTGGGTGGAATGAAACCAGGGGGCTGTCGCCCCGGAGAACTCTTACTGAGTGGCACCAGCCCAGCCACCATGGGCAGCCCAGGCTCCAGCAGGAGCCCACCCAAGGAACACTGGGGACAAAGCCAAGGGATGGCCAGCAGAAAGAGGGGTTTGTGCTGCCTCCTCTCCTCCTGCCTTGCTCTGGAAGCTGCTCACATCCCAGCATGACTCTGGCATCCGTGGGATGGGAGTCCTGGAGCAATGCCTGTGGCAGGAGAGGACGGGTGGTGAGTGCAACGTAGCCCTGACAAGAAAGGAAGAACTTCTTTTAGCTAAAACAAGAACAAAGCAGCGATGCACAGCCATGCACTGCTTGCTGAGGGCACTGAAAAAACTTTTCACTGGCCCAGGAGGCTACAGCCCATCGCCAGCCTTCGGCTGAGCATCAGGACGCTGCCTTGGGCAGTGCCAGAGCAGCTGAGTCACCCCAGAACCACAAGGGGCAACTTCAAGCTGCATTTCCAAGCCACATGGAAGCATGGGGAAACAAAACATCCTTCAGAACACCCTCAGAAAGTTTCCCAATCTTGAGGATCAGGGTTTTGCCTGAGGTCAGAGCAGCTCAACAGGTTGGACACTGCACACTATCCCTCATGGGATGCTCCTACCCAGCTGGACCCTGCATGGTGGGCAGGCAGGTGTCCCCAGGTGAGGGTCCCCACGCATCCCCTCCTCATGGCAGTGCTGGCAGGGGGCTGCCAGGCTCTGTGGAAGGGGATAACATCCTTCACAGCCACCCCATGCTGAACAGTTTGGAACAAGAGGCCTTTTTATGTTGTACCTGAAGAGTTTGGCTTTCCACATCAGCTTGTGATCTCTCATCCACCTGCTGCACAAGCTGCAAAGAAGCAAGGGTTGAGCCACGTGCTGCTGAGTTTTAGGGGGATGGAGGAGTCATCCCCACCTTGGAGGGGCCCAACTTTGATGGGAGCAGCCCCAGCTCTCCCCTGGCCAGCTTGCGCCACAGTAATTGCCAGATCAGTCATCACAGCTCTTCAAAAAGCATAAATCCCATAGCTCGAAGGGCTCAACCCAACCAAAATCCCCAGCAAAACCCACAGAGGTGAGCAGTGACAGCAGGGAAAAGCAGGTGAGCAACTGCACCACTGGAGAAAACCAGGCGTGGTGATGGTGCCACCAGGTTCTCGATCGCTTCTTAACCGCCTCCAAACCAAATCAGCAATTAAGAGATTGTCATTAGACGATTTGTATGAAAAAATGCATTTGTGAATCACTGTACCCAGGCTGGGTAAGAACATCACCGGCGCTGTATTTGGGAGTAATTACTCTCTGCGAGCATGTGAATCATTAGGTATAATTGCCCTAATAAATAAAAGGGAGATAACTCTGGTCTCCAGCCTAATCTAACGCAAGTGATTTTTGGGGTGAGTTGTGCAAAAGAAAACCAGGAGCGCAAAGCAGAGGGAAAGCAGAAAGAGGAGAGCTTCAGAACCTGTACATGCTGCTCATCCCTCCTGCAGTGATCAAAGCTGGCAGCCTTGGATTCTCCCCTGCAGGTCCTCACTGAAGTCTGGCACAGGTAATTTGCTATAGAGGGGTCAGAGTGGTGCCTTCCCGCAGCACCATCCCACCAGAGCATAAACTTCTCATAGTGCTTCTCACAGCCCCCCTCCAGCATTTCTGGAGCCCCTTTCAGGGCTGGAAGCCGCTCTGAGATCTCCCCAGAGCCTTCTCTTCTCCAGGCTGAACAACCCCAACTCTCCCAGCCTGTCCTCATAGCAGACGTGCTCCAGCCCTCAGATCTTCTCCTAGCAAAAGTTTCTCTGCTGCAACCCCACAATCTGGTTAAAGAAAATTATTTATTTTGGGAGGAACAGGGGGGTAACGGTTACTCAAATCTAATGAGGACATTTTGCTTTTCCCCTGAGAAAAGCTGGATACCACCCCCCCAACCCACCCCACTCAAAGTTGACATTTGGAAATGAAGTGGCAATTTTCTTCTCCACTTAAAATGTCATCACAGACTAAAAAAAAAAAAAAAAAAAAAAAAATAAAAAAAAAAGCAAAGCAACCTTCCCTTAGTGACATTTTAAGGGGAAACGTTGAATTAAAACCAGAAGGAAACCCCAACCCATACAATGAAGTGTTTCAAGCAGCAGCTGAGCTTCCTTACAAATAAATCAATGGTTTTGCAGAAAAAAAAATGACCAGTAACTACTGATCTTCTGCAGATTGATTTTTGCACAGAACAAACCCATCCTTGAGGAAGCAAGTCTCTGGGCTGTGCTTTGCCAGAGCTGCATGAAAAAGGATGGAGCAGCATTGCTGCCCTGTCCCAGAGGAAAAAGCATCCCAAATTCCAAGCAAATTTTCTTGAAAGCTCTGCAAAGCAAAAAAAACTGGAGCAGCAGCTGGTTTTGTCCTAAAGGAGTGGCAGGTGAGTGGTGCTGGCTCTTCACTGTCCCCATGAGATGCCAGCACAGGAGCTGCTCCTGCCCAGCGTCAGGGCACACGTGGAGGCTGGGAGATGCTGGCACCAGGGTGAGGAGCCCTGCGGAGCGACAACAGGGTTTATTCGACCTCCTCCAGGGCTCCCTGCAGCTTCCGCAGGGAAAAACAGGATTTAGCCTGCGACTCATGGGAATCTCCTTATACACCCCAGGGAGCAAGAGGATTGTGGATCATCCCTTCTCTTGCAAGAGGGGCTCTGCCTAGAGATGCTCCACAAGATCCAGCTGAGCCGTGTCACCTCCGGCTCCTCTGCTGGGTGGGATTTGACCAGGAGCAATTTGTGCTTGGGCTCACCCCGGGGCCACAGTTATTGCTGTCTTGGTTTTAGGTTTTTAATAACCCATCATATGAGAAGCCTGCCCAGGGGAGCAGCAGGATTATTGGCAAATATCAAATATCACTTTCTATTTGCTAGGCTTCAAGGGGCTTTAGCCACATGGATTAGCCAGGAGCAACGAGAGGGACACAAACCAAAGGGCTGGGACAGACCAAGGCTGAATCCCTTTAACAGAGGCTGCAGCGAAATCCTGCAGACAACAAGTACCCTCCAGCCTCCGAAAGAGAGGGCTGGGTGGGAAGGGCTGCAGAATCCTAATTAGCTCTTCAGTATTAATGAACTGGCAATGAAGCAAACAAGCCAGCGACAGCAGCTGGCACAGCTCCTGCCACCAGGCTGCCCACACAGGAGGACGTGGTGGCACAGCCTGCAGGGTCGGGGACCCAAGGAAACCAGGGAAACAGATGCCACCACGGCAGAGGAGCCCCAAGGCTTGGGGAGGGAGGATGCAGAGCACAGAGGACACGAGGACACACAGCAGGGCACATCACCGTCCCAGTTCCCATCTCCACAGCTGACACCAGGAGATGCCACTGCTTGCACAGAGACATCCAGCTTGCCAGGGGCTTTCTGCAAGACCAAGGCTGAGTCACTTCATCTTCAGAGGAAACCAACAGCCCAGGGATGGGGCACCCCATCACGAGCTGTGCTGACAGGTGCCTGCTAGCTTGGAAACCTAAAAGCCAGCAGTTGGAGACACAAAGCATGCAAATAAATCCTTACACTGCACATCCCTGCCTCAGTCCCTATTTAAGGGCTCCAAAAGCCTATGGGGTACAAACCAAGAAGGATCTATGGGGTGCAGAGCCAGGGCCAGTGGTGTTGGGGATATCCTGCAATATTAAGTAGTACTATCAGTTATTAATTCCACTGGGCAGGGAGGGAAAGGAGCCTCCCCTTTGCCAGGGAGGGCTAGGGACTTTCTTATTTCCAGTGCATATAACTGTTAAGGTGAGGAGGGGTATGAAGGCCCATCCCACACACCACCCTCAGCACAAACCTGGGAGCCACCTGCCACTGGATACACAGCCCAGCCACAGCCTCATCACTAGCCAAGAGCACGAGATTCCTGGCCCAGCACAGCTGCAGGTGTAAGCCCTGCAGAAAGCCACCTCTAAGCTCAGCATGATGCCAAAACAAAGCAACACACACATTTCTGTACAGAAGCATCACTTCAGACACAGCTCTTGAACCCAGCTCACCTCCTACCTACCTGCACCAGCACCTCCAGCAACAAGACCAGCCTAGAAACACCTGTGAATCTTATCCCAGCAGCCACCTAACTGGGCTCCACTCACCACCACAACCCCAGTGAGCCTCCCAACCACCTCTCCTCAGCCGTTTTAACCTCTTATAAACCCTCCTGGAAAGGCAGGAATCGCTGTGTGCTGTGCTGAGCCACCAGAAGTTGATTAAGCCCTAATTAATTGCATTAAGGTCAGCCAATGTACTCTGTTAAGGAAGAAAGCCAATAATTAAACTCCACGTGGGGCATGCTTCTGCCATTAGCTCCCCGGGCTGCAGCAGGAGTCGGGCTCGGCGGGGTCACCGCCAGCACCGCTCGCCAGCGCACGGCGGTGGCAATCGGGGAAATAATTAAGTGCCAGGAATAAAACCATCAGCACTTCAGCAGCTGGTTGATAAAACCCACCCAGCACTGCTCTCAGCAGCAGGGCTGCCATAGAAGGCTCAGGGTGGGAGGTCACCACCTGCATGGGGAGCATCCTCGCAGGGAGCCCTGGGGAGGATGCAGTCATGCCCGGCCAGGCTAAGCCATTTTGCTGGGGTGAGAAGAGCAGCAGGGGCTGGCGCGGGTCCCTGCCCAGGGAGGGAAGCCCTGCGGGTGCCAACAATAGGGTTTTGTGTAGCCCAGACAAGAAGAGCACCTGCCCCGGTGCTGGGAGCCGGCCAGGGGCACCATATGGAGGGGACCTGCACCTCGCCGCAGCGGTGCTGCCTCGGCAGGGAGCCAGCCTGGCTGGGGACGTGGGCCTCAGCACCAAGAGGAATCGCAGAATCATAGAATCACCAGGCTGGAAAAGACCCACTATCAAGTCCAACCATTCCTATCAAACACTAACCCATGTCCCTCAGCACCTCGTCCACCCGTCCCTTAAACCCCTCCAGGGAAGGGGTCTCAACTCCCTCCCTGGGCAGCCTCTGCCAGGGACCAATGACCCCTTCTGTGAAAAAAATTTTCCTAATGTCCAGCTTGAATCTCCCCTGGTGGAGCTTGAGGCCATTCCCTCTCGTCCTGTCCCCTGGCACTTGGGAGAAGAGCCCAGCTCCCTCCTCTCCACAACCTCCTTTCGGGTAGTTGTAGAGAGCAATGAGGTCTCCCCTCAGCCTCCTCTTCTCCAGGCTGAACACCCCCAGCTCTCTCAGCCTGGATGCTGCCCCTGACACGGAGAGGAGCCGTGCAGGATGGAGCCCATCACGGAACCAGCTTGGAAACGCAACTGCCGGGCGCAGAGGAGACGGGTACGCGCGTCAGGTTGTTGCTGGGCAGCCCAACCATGGGTGCTACGTGCCCTGAGAAGGTGAGAGCACCAAACCTTGGAGCCTTGGTGGGAGCATCCACCCTCCCAGGGAAGCAGCAACAGGGCAGCAGGAGCTGAGGTCCTGGAGAGGAGGACCAGGGGCGCTGATCCAGCGCCCCTGGTCCTCCTCTCCAGGACCTCAGCTCCTGCTGCCCTGTCCAAAGCCTCCCTGGCAGCAAGCTCATTTAAGGCTTTTCTTTGCTCCCAGCTGAAAAAATAAAGGCCAAGGTAATCTGCCTGCCTGTCCCTCTTTGTCTCGGGGATAATAGCAGCCAGCAGCAGTGGAGCCCCCCAGGGCTTTGCAGATTACAGCTTTCAGAGATGTCTACAGTGCCTGGACAAAAATGAGAGGTGGGATGGCAGGGACGCCACAAGGTCACCCGCTCCCCGCCTGCCTCTAACCGCATCTCCCCTCTCCTTCCATGGGACGAGAGGGATGACAAGCGATGGGATGGTGGCAGAGCGATGGGATGGCAACTCCTGGCTCCCCAGCTCCGCAGAGTTATGACTATTTCACACTTTGCTGATTCTGATAATTACACATCTGATCTGGGGTGGGGATGGAGACAAACCCACGTAACCCGCCGCAGGGAGCGCGACAGCGCGAGCTGCTGCTCCCGTCCTCAGCCACGACTTGTTTGCAAACCACCTACAGACCTGGGATGACTGGCTGGAGACACGCAAGAAATCGCTGTACGGGGCCGAGCTGCAGCTGGCTTTTCAATAACTCTAAAGGGATTAAAAAAAAAAAAAACCCAAACCAATTCCCCCATTTCCCATTCGTTTTGTCTGGCGCGAGGCGTCCCAGCCCCAGCAGCAAATATCCACACAGGAACGTCTCATATCTAAAAGCAAAAAAGAAGCCAGTGGGAGGAAACCCTCCATCTGACTTTCTTACCCCGTGGGGGAGTTCAAACAGCTTTAAGAGGGCAGGAGGGTGCTCGCAGCACTTTATGTTGATGCTCAGAATCGGGGATACAGGCAGAGAGAAGGATGGGAGGAAGATGCTGTCCCTTGTGCATCCCTCTCCGAGCTCTCAGTCCCCGCCGGGGCTGCCCACGCCAGCCCCCGGATTGCAGCCGGGCTCTCGATTCCTGCTCACCCCCTGCTCGCCCTCCCTCCACGTCATTTCTCCAAAGTGCCCACGTAGCTGGCGCGGTGGTGCCGACACCGGGGAGGGGGCCCGGCCAACGCACCCCACAGCGCGGGTCTCGGTGCCTACACAAGGTTTATTTGCTTTATCCAAACCATTGAGTGCCCGAAGTAACAATACCATCCTCCAGAAAGAACTTCCCGGGCATCTGTGTGGGTGTTTTGTAGACCCTAAAGTGTCCCCGCTCCCCAAAACCTGCTCTCCGTGTGCCACCCGCCCCGAGCATCACCTCTTTCCTGCCTTCTAGAGCTGAGATGGAGAAGGAACCAGATGGAGCAGAGGGGAGAGGGAAACAGACAATAAAACCACAGCTAAACCTACGATCCTTGAGAGTCGAGCTCTGGGCTCAGCAGACCTCATCACTCTGCCCGGCTAGGGGCACCCACACCTTCCCCTGGGCACCCCAGGGGTGGCACTCGCACATCCCATTGGAATTGTAGCTCTGGCCTCCGCAGTGGATGGAGATAAGGACAAAACTCCTGCCCCGCGGATAGAGAAGGGGCCAGATTCTGCTGCCAGCATCAGGCAGGTGACATCCGAGCCAGCGAGGCCAAACGCAGCCACAAAGCAGGAATTGCAACCAGGATGCAGCAACCTGCGGTACGGGGAGCGAGAAGCACGGATCATTCCCGGCTTCTCGTTTTACCTGGGCACAACGTGAATCCCGGGGCACAGGAGGGGCGGCTCGGGGAAACAGGATCCCCTCCTGGGGACCTTCTCAAAGACACACGCCAAGGGGAAAATAAAAGACCGACTCCCCCATCCCCATCCCTGCTCCAGACAAAGGCGAATCTGGACACAACTGCGGACACGTGAAACGCCCCCAACCTTGAGACCCTGAGCCCCCCTAGCCCTGCAGGACCCCCGGGGGCCAGCACCTCAGACCCGCAACACGGGACCCGCGATGAAAATCGTGCTGGGAGAAAAACCCATCGTGGCGAAAGCAGCGCTGGGGAGGTACCTGTGCCACCCCTGGTGCCCCCCAACCGCAGGGCATTCCAGCGCCACCCTCCCTGCGAGGGGACAGGGATTTATTGGGGTGAGTGGCTGTCCCCCTGCCCTGGGGACCGCAGGTGGAGGGCAGTGGGGTCTCCCCCAGCACCCAGGCAGCCTCGCTCTCCAAGGGCTCCCTCTGCCAGGGCCAACTTTACAAGGGAAGCAATTATTTCTTCTTCTTTTTTTTTTTTTTTCTTTTTTTTTCTTACCCTCCCCAAGGTGAAACAAAGATGAGGGCCAGAGCGAGCGAGAGTGTGGATGAGAAAACAGGCGAGGAGCTAGGGGAGGGGGTGTGGAAAAAAAAAAAAACCCAAACCACACAAACCCACGGATCTCGAAACAAGAGGGAAGGATAAAAAAGAAACCGGAGGCTGCAGAGGTGGATGTAGAGATGGGAGGGTAGAAAAAAATTGCTGGGGGAAGAGGAGGCAGCCTGGAGCTTGTGTGGGGAGCTCGGCTGTGTCACACGTATCGCAGAGCTGGGGAGGCAGCGGGCACCCCAAAGCCACCCAGGGGGATGCTGAGCCCCACGGGGAGTCAGGGCTCTGTGGGGAGAAGAGGGTGCAGGGGAGGAGGCGAGGGCTCGCCCCCCCCCGCCCAGGGCACGGCTCCTGCATCCCAAGGATGCTCCGAGCCCCCCGGGGTGACCGCGGAGGCTGTGGGGACACGGGGAGCAGCGAGGGGTCCCGCCGACCCCCCTGCATCCACCTGCCACCGAGCTGCCGGCTCCCAGCACCCCGTGACACCCCCACCCCGAGGTGTCCCCACGGCCACCAGCCCCCCATCCCGGGAGCCTTTACACCTCAGCCGGCGAGGTACCGGGGGGGAGGCAGGATCCGTCCCCGGGTCCCAGCGCCACCGGCCGGGAGAAGGGGCGATCCCTGCATTCCCCGTTCCCTATCCCAGGGGATGCTCCTGCTTGGACCGGTACCGGGGGGGAGGCAGGATCCGTCCCCGGGTCCATCCCAGCGCCACCGGCCGGGAGAAGGGAGAAAGGGGCGATCCCTGCATCCTCCGCTCCCCATCCCCGGGGATGCTCCTGCTTGGACCGGTACCGGGAGGGGTGCAGGATCCATCCTGGGCTCCATCCCAGCGCCACCGGCCGGGAGAGCGCGGAGAAGGGGGCGATCCCTGTATCCTCCGTTTCCTAGGGATGCTCCTCCCGGACCGGTCCCGGGCGGCGGGGAGAGGGGCGATCCCCGAGGCTGCTCCCGCCCGGACCGGTCCCGGGGGGGTCCGGCTGCGGTCCCCCTCGCCCTCCCCGCCCCGCAGCGCGGTCCCCGGTGCCGGTCCCGGTCCTACCTGCCGGCGCCGCCGTCCCCGTCTGCAGCCGCCGCCGAGCCGCGGGGGCGGGGGGAGGGGGGGCCGAGCTCCCCGCCCCCGGACCGGCCCCGGCTCCCCGCCCCCCGCGCAGCCCCCCGGGACCCCGGCACCGCCCCGGGAAACGGGGGGGCAACGGCTGGGGGAGGGCGCACAGCTGGGGGGGGCACAGCTGAGGGGCACAGCTGGGGGGGAACAGCTTGGGGAGGGGGCACAGCTGGGGGACACAGCTGGGGGGGAACAGCTTGGGGAGGGGTCACAGCTGGGGGAACAGCTGGGGGGAACAGCTTGGGGAGGGGGAACAGCTGGGGGAACAGCTGGGGGAGGGGGCACAGCTGGGGGGAATATCTGGGGGAAACGGCTTGGGGAGGGGGCACAGCTGGGGAAGGGGGTAACAGCTGGGGGGCAGAGCTGGGGGGGAACAGCTGGGGGGAACAGCTGGGGGAGGGGGCACAGCTGGGGGGCACAGCTCGGGGGGGAATAGCTGGAGGTGAACGGCTTGGGGGGGGAGCACAGCTGGGGAACACAGCTGGGAAAGGGGTTACCTGGGCAGGAGGGGAACAGCTTGGGGAGAACAGCCTGGGGAGGGGGCACATCTGGGGGAGGGGGCTCAGCTGGGGGGACACAGCTTGGGGGCACAGCTGGGCTGGGTGGGGGGACACCTGGGGGGGTCACAGCTGGGTCGGGGGACACATCTGGCTGAAGGAGCAAAGCTGGGGGGCACCACTGGGAGGCACAGGTGGAAGGGGTGAACAGTGCAGGATGGGGGCAACTGGGGTTGTGGGGCACAGAGGGGGTGGGGGGCACAGCTGGGGGGGGCACAGCTCAGGATTGGGGCATAGACTGAAATGAGGGGCACAGCTGGGGAGGGAAGTATGGGTGGGGGGCACAGGTGAGGTGGGGGGCACAGCCCAGGATGAGGGGGCACAGCTGGGGTGGGGGGAACAGCTAGGACGGAGGGCACAGCTGGAGTAGGGGGAAGAGCTGGGGTGGGGGGCACAGTAGGGATGGGGTCACAGCTAGGATGGGGAGCACAACGGGGGTGAGGGCACAGCCTGAGAATGGGGGGCACAGCTGAGGTGGGGGTACAGGTGGCATGAGGGGCACAGGTGGGGTGCAGGGAATAGCTGGGATGGGGGTCACAAGTGGGGTGAGGGTACATGTCAGATGAGGGGGGGAACAGCTCAGGATGGGGGGGGACAGGTCTTACGGGGGGGCACAGCCTGGGATGGAGGGCACAGTCCAAGATGTTGGAGAAAGGGGGAGAACAGCCTGGGACGGGGTCGCTCACCCTGGCACTAACCGAAACCACCTCCCACCTTCACCTTTGATGCCTCACAACCAATTTGCCTTCCTCTTCTCTGAAGTGGTGGGAAACAATCAAATCAAGAAAAAAAGAGAAAGCGCAGGTGATACCCAGGGTGAGGGATGGCAACCTGGAGTGCTCCCCTCCATGCCAGGCAGAGATGTGACAGAAGAAGGGACACCACGCTGCAAGACATGGACCCTGGCTCCCCTTTTTTCCAGTCTAGGGGCAGCAATTTCATCCCAAAACACTGAGGGAAGGCGGCTTTTGGGGCTGCAACACAGCTTAAGGATGCAGGTGCTTTGGATGGATGTCGCTGCTCAGCACATGGCTTAAGGATGTGGGTAATTTGGATGGATGTCCCTGCTCAGCTGCTTCCCAAAAAGACCCTCTGTGCCCTTTCACAGTGCCCTGCTCATTCCCAGCCCCACCGAGCTACTGGCTGGAGCGTGGCACGGCTGCCGGGCTCTGTGCCACAATGGCTGAGGTGGCTCTGGGGCTGTCCCTGGAGAAGGATGGGGACAGGGCTGGGGTCCCTGGAGAAGGATGGGGACAGGGCTGGGGTCCCTGGAGAAGGATGGGGACAGGGCTGGGGTCCCTGGAGAAGGATGGGGACAGGGCTGGGGTCCCTGGAGAAGGATGGGGACGGGGCTGGGGTCCCTGGAGAAGGATGGGGACGGGGCTGGGGGTCCCTGGAGAAGGATGGGGACAGGGCTGGGGGTCCCTGGAGAAGGATGGGGACAGGGATGGGGTCCCTGGAGAAGGATGGGGATGGGGATGGGGTGCCTGGAGAAGGATGGGGACAGGGCTGGGGGTCCCTGGAGAAGGATGGGGACAGGGATGGGGGTCCCTGGAGAAGGATGGGGACAGGGCTGGGGGTCCCTGGAGAAGGATGGGGACGGGGATGGGGGTCCCTGGAGAAGGATGGAGACAGGCCTGGGGTCCCTGGAGAAGGATGAGGACAGGGCTGGGGGTCCCTGGAGAAGGATGGGGACAGGGCTGGGGTCCCTGGAGAAGGATGGGGACAGGGCTGGGGTCCCTGGAGAAGGATGGGGACAGGGCTGGGGTCCCTGGAGAAGGATGGGGACAGGGCTGGGGTCCCTGGAGAAGGATGGGGACGGGGCTAGGGTCCCTGGAGAAGGATGGGGACGGGGCTGGGGTCCCTGGAGAAGGATGGGGACAGGGCTGGGGTCCCTGGAGAAGGATGGGGACAGAGATGGGGTCCCTGGAGAAGGATGGGGA
Organism: Clamator glandarius; assembly: GCA_033459285.1. Classification (NCBI taxonomy): domain Eukaryota; kingdom Metazoa; phylum Chordata; class Aves; order Cuculiformes; family Cuculidae; genus Clamator; species Clamator glandarius. Next base: position 2,195,736 of record JAUNZM010000044.1, read on the forward strand.
CAGGGCTGGGGGTCCCTGGAGAAGGATGGGGACAGGGATGGGGGTCCCTGGAGAAGGATGGGGACAGGGATGGGATCCCACCAGTGCCAGCCCCTGGGACAGCCCTGGGCTTCACACCCTGGATTCACCTAAGCTCTCCTGTCCTGTGCGTCCGCAGCCTCTGGGCACAACCCATGCCATTTCTCTAGCATTAATAAAACAAGTAATGAATTAATAAATTGGAGGGATGGCTCAGAAATGCCACGAGCTGGAAGTGCCTCAATTCGGACCGTGGTGAGAAGTGGGCTCAAGGAAGGAGAAGAGGTTTCAGTGCTGGGGTGACTGTTTAATAGAGACAAATCCTGCTCGGGTGGCTCCTGAACTCCCTGCACACAGCAAGCACAGTCCTGCGAAGGGGAAAAGGGCAGGAGATGAGGTGGGTTTCCCAGGAGAAAAGCCCAAAAGGGGAGCAGAGGAGCCCAAGCTGCCTCGTCGCCTTTCATTACAAAGGGCTGGGAAGCCGCTCGGAGCTGCCAGCAACACCGACACGATGGGAGAGGGGATTTTTCCGGCTGATGCAGCAACAAAGGCAGTTAAATCTAGCCAGGTAAGAGGCTTTTGAGGTTGGCCGGCCATTCCCACAGCACAGGCTTCTCTTTTTTTTTTTCTTTTTCTTTTTTTTCCTTTCTTTCTTTATCTCTTTCTTTCCCTCCCCTCCTTTTCTAGGGGGAATTATTTTTGGTAATCCCTGCGTTGCTGCTCGTTGGGCGCTGGAGCAGAAGTAAGCAGGTAAGCAGTGCTTTCATCCCCAGCCCAGCTTTCCATCAGCGCGGGGACTCCAGCGAGGGGCTTTGAGCCTCAAAGGGAAGCGGCGTGGCTGGGCCAAGGCAGCTGGAGCAGCGCTAAGCTCGCGGCAGCTGGGAATTGCTTATTCTTTTTGACTGAAAGGCTGGCAGCAGAAAGCTACCTGGAGGTGAGCAGCTTTCACACCGAACGCCTGCTGCACCAGTGGAGCTGGGTGCCAAAAGGCAACGCTAGGTGGTTCAGGGTGCTGACACCCACCTGGGGGTAGGAAGCAGGGTGCATCCAGCACCCCCTCCTGCCTGGAAAGGCTGGGGGGACAGGGCTATCCTCACCACCAGGGCAGGCGGAGAGGTGACCTTGCAGCATGAAGCTGGGCCTGGGTGCTGTGTTGGGTGGCATCGGCTGCCCAGCCCCTCCTGGAAGAGCAGAGGGTGCTGGGAGTGGAGAAAGCCACCAATGACACCACTATCCATTGCCCCTCGTCAGCCCCAGCGTGTCTGTGTGGGGAGAGGCAGGTGCTCTGGTCCTAGGACAGGACACTGTGGTCCTAGGATAGAAGGACACTGTGATCCTAGAGCAGGACAATATGATCCTAGGGTAGAAGGACACTGTGATCCTAGAGTAGAAGGACACTGTGATCCTAGGGTAGAAGGACACTGTGATCCTAGGGTAGAAGGACACTGTGATCCTAGAGTAGAAGGACACTGTGATCCTAGGGTAGAAGGACACTGTGATCCTAGGGTAGAAGGACACTGTGATCCTAGGGTAGAAGGACACTGTGATCCTAGGGTAGAAGGACACTGTGATCCTAGAGCAGGACAATATGATTCTAAGGTAGAAGGACACTGTGATCCTAGGGTAGAAGGACACTGTGATCCTAGAGTAGAAGGACACTGTGATCCTAGGGTAGAAGGACACTGTGATCCTAGGGTAGAAGGACACTGTGATCCTAGGGCAGGACACTATGATTCTAGGACAGAAGGACACTAGGATCCTAGGGCAGGATGCTATGATCCTAGGATAGAAGGACACTCCCGTTGCCAGCGCCCATTGCAGGTAGCCCAGGCAGTTCAGGCACCTCAGTGGGATTTTTTGGGGATGGAGACCAGCCCTCTAAGCCTGCTGGAGGCCAGGAGAGTGTTTCCAAAGGGATCTGTGTCCCCAGAGACCTGCATGCCAGCCCTGGTCTTCCCCGAGGAAGCCCCCTGGGCCAGGGTGGCCTTCTCCATGGGTGGCTGCCCTCCCATGGCTCAGCCAGGTGGGGGATGCGCCAGCGGCTTGGGACTCAACTCCTCCTGATGCTTCACATCAGCAGGTGGGATGTGGAATGAACCCAAGGGCTCGAGTGAGCTGTGGTGGTGGAGGCAGCGGCGGCTCAGCAAGCTGTGCCACTGCGCGGACACCCGCCACCCCTCACCACGCTGAGGCTGTGGCCGTGACGGGGGGCAGCTGCAACTCATCTCCTTGATGAAGCTCATCATCTCATCCTTCTGCTGAAATCTCCTCGGACACCACCCCCCAGAGCCCGAAGACCCTGTACTGATCCAGCTGGTGCAACAGCACCGCTGCACAGCCTCCATCCATCCTCTCATGATGCTTTTTGCATCACACCGGGCTTCGTGGTGACCCAGCCATGCCTGGACGGTGCCGTACGGTGCCTGTTGCTTCCCAGAGCAGCTGCCCTGGTTCTTGGTGCAACAAGAGCATCTTCCCACGCCACCTGGCACCCTGCTCAGGGACCACATGCCCTGCCTCGGCATGGGGCAAAAACGATGGAGGATTCCTCTTTCCCCCATCCTCCTCCTCGTCTCCTCCAGCCTGGCTGGCATCCGCCGCCGCAACAAGATTAAACCAATTGCACTGTTATTTGTTTCATATTTAATAAGGGCTTAAGGACCAGATCTCCCAGCAAGCCCCCGCTATCAATCAAACCTGCACAGAGTCCCCATTCGCGCCTGCCTTTCCAAGAAGAAAGAAAACAAAATTGGACTAATTTATTATTCATTCGTTCATTAAGTCCGTATTAACCAGATATATTATAAAGGAAAACAGGATTGCGCCTTTTGATCAGCTAACTCTCTGCTCATGAATATCCATGAGGCTCCCCCCAGCCCCGGCACCTCTCCCGTGTGCAGAGAAGCCGACGGCGAGCGCTGGTGCCAGGAGGGGTCCTGGCACATGGTGGGGCTGGGAAATTGCTCTCAGATTTCTCTGCTCTCATGGCAGCAGGAGCAGCTGTGCTGTGCCGGGGGCTCCGGAGCCCAGGCCACCCATGGGTGCCCATGGCTGGAAGGAGAGGCCAAGCCCCACAGGGTGCAGGGGGGTGATGGGGACATCTCGGGGGGCATGGGGGCGATGGGCTCCCCTCTGCCTGCCTGGGGTTGAGCAGGGAGTCGAGCAGGTGTTGTTTCCACGGTGTGAAAAAGCAGCATATGTCCCTGGTTGCCCGCATGCCGCGGTGGGTGGTGATGCCGGGGGCTCCCCCGATGCTGCAGGGAGGCAGAGTGGGACCCATGGTGCCAGCGATGCCCAGTGGGACCAGCACAGGACCAGGGCAACAGGTCCCTGGGGCACCGGCCACCAGCCCCTTGGTCCAGCACAGGATCCAGGCTGGTGTGGTGTCGTAGGGACTGGCCGGCACCACATCTTCGGCTCATGGCAACACACACCTGAGCCAGAGAGCAGAGCAAAACACGGGAGAACCTCATCCCAGCCGTGCCCAGGAGGTGCTGCACCCTGCGGCAGCACCGGGTGCACATGGAGAGATGCCAGGTAGCACATCTGCACGGATGTCCGTGCACCCGTGCAGTCCAGCCAGACCCAAAAATAGGTTGGTTTAAAAAATGCATCACTTTGAAGTTATGTAAATGAAAGGCAGCAGCAGACAGAGCACGCTGGCAAAAGGTTTCCTATTTGATTTTTTTTTTTTTTTCCTCCTCGCCAGCTTCCTTCAGTTAAAATTGGGTTGCAATTCATTAATAAAGGAACAGTTGTACTGAATAAGCTCCCATGCTTAAATCAGGACAGAGAAGCGTAATTAACCCAGCTCCAGTCTGATGTGATGGAAGAGGAAAATGCTCTTCTGTTTTGGTCCCTTCTCTTAAAAGCCCGCTGCGTTCTCCTGGCCTCTTGGGAAAGGAGTCGAGCTTCTTATTTAAAAATGAAGCTTGCAGCCTGGCGGAGCGGGTTCATGTATATATATAAAAGCTGTCATGATGATATTTTATTCATACCCCTCTTCCCCTTCCCTTTGCTTGGAAAATCCAGGAGCAACCAGCAGGCAGCTTGGAGAGAGAGAAAGCAAGAATCCCCTTTTAAAAATAAATTACAGATGCAAGTCACATTAGTTGAAACCCCACAAGGCAGCAGATTCCCGAGTACCAGGCTGGCACTAGCAGCCTTCCCATCCCAAATGCCACCTCTGGGAGCTGGAGGGGACAGGCAGGGTACCATCAGCCCTGGGATTGTGCTGCTGATTTATGTGAGCTGAGGACGTGGCCTTATTTTTTTTTAATCGGAGCTGGCACCTAAATTACAGTCTAATTACAGACAGGAGCATGAGGGTCCGACGGGTGGGATTCAGCCCACCTTCCCTGGCTGGAGGCAAGGGGACTCCTTCTCTGCTGATGTTTTTGAGGCTGAATTTGCCACCCTTCTTCACGGTGGTTTGTCTGGGCGAGCTAGACACCGTCCAGCCACCGTCGAGCTGGCTCGCTGCTCTGCATGTTGATGCCTCCTCCCTGCAGCTCGAGCTGCTCTGCCCAGCCTTGCTCCCCCAGCCCTCTCCTGCTGCTTTATCTGCTGTAAAAAGAGCCGCCTGCTTGCATGGGAAGGGAAACTATTTTGGATGGTGCCGGGGCAGGGAAGAGCAGCCCGCAAGGAGGGGGATTGCTGCGCTGGGGCAAAGGGAGCCTGCAAGGCAGACCTGGAGAGCACGGTCGATGGAAACTGGGAGTGCTGGGGAGGGTGGTGGCACGCTGAGAGACAGCAGCTGCCGAAGCCCCCATGGGACCAGCCATCGCCCCATCATCATCTCCTTGGCTGGGGTGAGCTGGGGTCACCGCCTAGAGGGATGCAGGCAGCCAGCACCAGCCTGCGCAGGAGCATCCCCGTGACGGGGAACAGCCCTGAGATGGGGATCTGGGAAAGCACCTCTGTGATGGGAATGTGCAAGAACATCCCTGTGACAGGGACACGGAGGAGCAGCCCCACAACTGCAGGAGCATCCCTACAACTGCAGGAGCATCCCTGTGACAGAGCCGGGCAAGAACACCCCTTTGGCAGGGAGGCTGCAGGAGCTCCTCTGCAACAGGGACATATCAGAGCACGCTCGTGACAGGGACATCTAGAGCAACCCTGTGCCGTGGGGCTGGCCAGGTTCCCGCTGCAGCCTCCGTGAAGGGCTCTGCCCACAGAATGCAGTCCAAGGGCCCCATGGCATCGTCCACATCAGGGACCTCCCTCTCTGTATTTCTCCACACCTGGTGCCCTGGGCCTGTTTCCCTCCCCCCACAGCTCTACCCCAGAGCGTTTTGAGTCTGCAGAGGTTTTATTATCCCAGTTGATCCCCGGTGCTGTGCCACGAACCCATCGCACGCCCCGCAACCAGCCAGGCTGGGTACCAGCACGGATGAGAAGGAGCATCTCTGGGGCTCACCCTCTCCTGCCACGTGCCAGCAAGCTTGGAAATCCTTGATGGGGTGAACTGGGACCCTGTGGCTGAAGGAGGTGTGGGACAATGCTATCCAGCCCTTTTGTGGCATAAATGCTTGCGGTGAAGAGGGAAAAAAAGAGAAATCAGTGTTTGTTTCTTTTGGAGAAGATTGCTCTCTGCACGCTCCTTGTATTTAGTTGTTATTAAAGGGTTGTTTTGCTGTCAGTGAAAGCCTGCAATTACGGGCTCTCTTTTTTTTTTTTTTTTTTGGCTGTCACTACTATTCCCCAAGAATGCATTGCCCACAATTTTAGCATTTCTACACCTCAAGGGGAAAAAAACCCCAAAATTGAGATTTGGGTTGACACTTTCCATGTGCACACAGCTGGTTTTCAACTCCTCTGACTGCTTTCTCCCCAAAACCCCCATCATTTTGGGGACTCAGAGCAGGATGTAACTGGGCGCTAGCAGGAGCTCATTTCTCTTTTCTCCCTTGCTTGCTCGACTCGTATAGCTACAGGCAGAAAGACTGCAGGAATCCCACTGATGCCAACCTCAAAGCCAGTGCTGGAGCCAGGAAGCCAACACCGTGGCTGGGAAGCCAACGCCACCTCACGCCTCGCTCCCATGAGTGCAGCCGGGGAAAAAATAGACGATTCTCCTTGAAGGTTCTCATAAATTTCCCTTGGTGAAATAAACAACAGCTGATGGCTGGAAACACGCTTCATACCCTGCATCTGTCCACGTGGCAGCTCCGCGCGGTGCCTCCTGTGCCCTACGTCGCCGTCCCTGTGCGGTGTGGGACATCCCCAGCCAGAGCCAGCAGCCCTGTGGGAGCCAGGGATGCAGCAGATGGGGCAGACCTGGCTCCATCAGATCCCAAATCCTTGACGGGCATGGAGGAATTCCCCCAAAGTTCATGGGGACTCAGCTCCTCTCTCTGAAACCCTCCTCCCCAACTGTATCGCTGCTAACCCGATGTGGCTAATTTTAAACGAAGATGCCTCCCCCCCACCCCTTGACACGCATCTCCCCGTGGCACTGAAATTAAATGTAGGCTGTAATTTGGCATTTGAGAAGCGAAAGGGATGGTGGCCCTAAGGGAAAAGATAACAGCTTGGCTGTTTGTGTTAAATAGCTGTCTGCGAGCTTCAAACTGCAGCCAGAGATTCAGCTCGCCGCCGGGCAGGCTGCCAGCTGCCAGCCTGCTTTTTGGCTACAGCTCCTTTGCAGCGAGAGGCTCAGCGGGGGGGACCCCAGCCCTGACCCCCCCATCGCATCTCACAGCACATCTGCTTCTTCCCTGCCCTCCACAGCTTCTGCTGAAACCGTCTCGCGGAGAGAGACACCAAGAGTTAGTGTCCAAGGGGATGGGACAAGCACTAGGGATGGATGTACAGCCCGGGGGAAGGAGGATCGTGCTCCTCTGGAGCATCCAGAAGCCTGGCATGGGCCAACACAGCCCAGAGCTTGTTGCACCTTGAGTGTTGCACAGCGATGGCAGCCCCTCAGGGGTGTCCTGTTTGTATAGAATCAAGGAATCACCAGGTCGGAAAAGACCCACCCGATCATCGAGTCCAACCATTCCCATCAACCACCAACCCATGTCCCTCAGTGCCTCATCCACCCATCCCTTAAGCACCTCCAGGGAAAGGGACTCAACCCCCTCCCTGGGCAGCCTCTGCCAGTGCCTAATCACCCTTTCTGTGAAATTTTTTTTCCTAATGTTCAGCCTAAACCTCCCCTGGTGGAGCTTGAGGCCATTCCCTCTCGTCCTGTCCCCTGTCCCTGGGGAGAAGAGCCCAGCTCCCTCCTTCATGTTATCGGTTGCACGGTGGGGACAGCCCATCAGGGACATCCTTGTCACACATTGCACACAAAACAGCGGTTCCCCCGCGGCTGGGCAGGTGACACAGAGTAGAGGCACCTTGGGTGGCACCGCGCCTTGTGCCAAGCACCAGCCAGAGGTAAAATCTGACCTTGCACTGAGCAAGGAGCCAAGCGAGCTTGAACCAAAGGGAATTCCAAGCCTGGGCACCACCAAATGCCACACCAGCATGGATTTCCAGCTCATAAAGCTGAGATTTGGCCTTGGCACAGCATAGAGGTCTCTAGAGTGACTCCAGCTCCTGGCACTGTTCGTGCAGTAAAGCTACCTGGTGCCTGAGGACTTTCTTTTCAATAAAACTTTGCTCAAACCAAATGTTTCTCTTGGCCTGCAACAAAAATTAATTCTAATATAGAGTTCATTTTTTCTTTTTATTTTAATGGATGTTGTTAATAAAAATGAGACTTCGAGACAGTAATTTCCAGCAGCAGAACATGCCTGGTTTGGGGGCACTTTGTTTTAAACAGGTGAAATTCGCCAAGCTGGGGGGAAATTGGTGTGTGCTCCCTTTGCACAAGGTGCCCCTCTGGCTGGAATAGGGGCTCCCACTCCCAAACCACCTTTGCAGGGACAGGGGTTGGCAGTGGATGGGAAGAGGCAGACATCCCCATGGCCAGAGCCAGTTGCAGCCTGGGAACAGAGCTCCCCGATGGAACGAGCTACCTGATGCACCCCAGAGCCCCTCGACTCTCACGGGACACCCAGCCCACCCACCACCCACCTCCATCCCTCCTCTTCCTCGCCTGCGCCCATTACCCAGGAGCTGCTTGCCCCTCCCAGCCCTTTGTACCACTCTCCTCCATCCTCCCCTTTGTTTAGCATTTTAATTATTTTAATTACCTTGTTTGCCAGCTTATCGCTGCGCTCAAACCCATCTGTGAGCGTGCAGGCAGACACCCAGACTTTTATCTTCAGCCCTCCGCCAGCCCGATTAGCTTTTTTTTTTTGGTGGAGGAAAGGAGAAATTAGCATTTCTGCCTGGGCCAGTGGGGCAGGCATCGTCCCCATCCCTCCCCTCGCAGGGTCACTTCATTCTTCCCAGAAGAATGGGGCTAATTTATCTCTCCCAGCCTTGTATCCATTTCAAATGAGAGATTAGCTAAATAGCAAATACCGAGCCCAAGCCGGGGCGATGCCCGTGCCCTGTGGTGGGGTTTTCCTTCCCCGATGATGGGTGCCATCCCCAAGGTCGGCTCACCAGGAGCACAGCATCTTTGGAAAAAAAGCTTTTTCTTCTGTTGAATTTAGATGCCAAAATGCTGCTTGGTGGGGAATGTTGGGGTCAAAGGTGGGGATGTTTGACCTGATGGTGAATGGAAGGGGTTGGAAACACAGTCAGGGACTTCTCTCTGTGATTTTAACAGCCACATTGCAACAGCAGAGGGTGTTTTTCAGGTGGGCTGCGTGGCTGGAGCCCCCTACTCTTCTTCAGGGACAAATGACAGATTTCACCACTGGAAATGTTTTTCCAGCATCCTCTTAGCACAACTTAAATGCTTCTCCCAAAGAGACCCGGCCACTGATAAATCTGTATGAGCTCACCTTCAAATGCACTTCGATGCCCTATTTTCTCTCCACAACAACAAAATAACAGCCCCCTTTTTGGAAGTGGCTGCAAGGCTCCTGGTTGTGCTTCCCCGAGTGACTTGATCTCCCTCTTTCCTGCAGCAAAGCATCATTACAAGCGCACCAGAATCTCCTCACGCCCAATAAAATCATTTAAGACCCAGAAAAGGCAATGAAGATCAATTTATTGGTCCTTAACTTGTTAAACAAATGAGCCAGATGTGCAAAAGCATCCGTCAGCCTGGAGAGTCTTGAGGGAGGCAGGTGGAGGAGCCTGTGGGATGGGGTGCAGGGACAGTGGCTCTGGTGAAGTGCACTGAATTTTATCTATAAATTACAGAGATACCAGTCTAGGGAGCAAGCCAGGGGGAGCAGCACTTCCCTCTTGGCTCTTGCTCTTCTTTTAATTTAAAGAATCTTTACATCAAGGGACAGTATCTATAAGGGTTGGTGACAGTGCCATCACCTCCCTCCCCTGCCACCACCAAGTCTGGTGCTGGCTCCTGGATCTTCAACTCAGGCCATTGCTTGAGCCGGGTCCCCCGAGGAAGAAATCACACCGTTGTGATGGATGCACTTTCTTGGGAAGCCCTCTGAGAGATGCTAGAGCTGCCAGGGCCAGGCTGGATGATGCTGGTTTCTGTGGAAACAGCAGGGCTAGTTCCACAGACCACAGCATCCTCCCTGTTCTCAGAACCACCTCTTCTCACCCAGTTTGCAGCTGGAGAGCAGAAACTGCAGGAGGGCAACACCAGTAACTCTGGGCTGTCCCCATTCCCAGCCTGCTCCAGTCCCATCTTCCCCAGGGAATAGGAGGGTCACCGTGTCCCACCCCCTTTTTTTAGGATTTACAAGGTGTTTCCTTGCACAGGGCTCCTCAGGGTGGGAGATGATGTACTGAACCTTGGCCACCACATCTCCTCCTACTCAAATGAGGGGCTCAGCTCCCCCACCAGGACTTAACCCACCTGGTGCAACACCGCAGGCTCTCCTCAACATCACTCCGACCTGGGCAAGGTGGGACAAGGCGAGAAGGACACAGGGACCCCTGGGAGCATGGCCAAATCTTGCAGCTTGCCAGGCAGGTGCCCGCTGGGTGCCAGGCTCCCACTCAACCCAGGCTCCGTTCGCAAGCAGCTCAGCTCGTTAGGGATGCTGGGATGATGGAGTATCCTGCCAGAGCAGAGGAAGCCAGGCAAAACCTCTCCATCTATCAGGGCCCCCACTTTCTGCCAAGCACATTAGGGGATAATTAAGTAAAAATAGGCCTTCCGACCAGTGTAGCTCATTAAGGGCTAATTAAGTTAATTAGTGCCAGGTGTGGATTGCAGCGCTTGCGCGTGTGGCTGTTGTTTGCTGTAATTGCATTTTCTCAGCAGCTTCCTCCGCCAGGCTGGAGCGCAGCCAGCAGCGAAGGTACTTGGTGCCCTGCTGTTGGTGCAACACGGAGCGGCTGACGGGCACCAAGCTACGGGGGCAATTAACCCTTCTCTCTCTGTGCCTCCCGGGGCAGGTTTCCCACCCCAAAGCCAAGTCTGGGCCGCAGGGTAGCGTGTGCAGCCCCTGCCCATCCCTCCTGGTGTGGTCCTGCTGCTTCCACACAGCGGAGAGACGAGATAGCGGTGACCAAAAGCAGCTGGGAAGGCAACATCTCCCCAGGACCCAGCAGGGTCACTGGGACTGAGATCTCTAAAATTGTTCGAAGGTGAATCTGGGTAGGGATGAAGAAGCAGAGACAGCCAAGCACATTGGTTGTATTGGTGCCGGTGAATGAAAGAAGAATGGCAGGTAAAAGGGTGAAAAGGAGGAGAGAAAGGCGAGAAGAAAGCACAAGAAGGTGAGGAGAGAGCTGCCAGGCTCTGATCTACCCTCTGCTCTGCGCACCCGGGAGCAATTAGTGCCTGTGCTCCGCGGAGACACTGGAGAGATGAAGATGTGACTAAGTCCAGGCTATTTTTTGCTGAGGTTACTGTCACTAATAAATAGAGACTGTTCCTTGCCACGTGTTCCTGCTCCTTCCAGTGTCTGGGCATGTGGCGTCCTTCTCCAAGCACAGCCTCACCGGGAGCTGACCTGGGCTCCCTCCGGAGAGGCAAGACTCGGAAACAATCCCATGAAATACGGCTGGCAGCCAGAGAGGGGACTGGGAGGCCACAGAGGCACAGGCAGCTCTCCTCTGATCCCTCCCTCAGTGCCATGAATTTTCCTCCACAGAGGCAGGAGCAGGCGGAGAGCCCTATCCATACCTTGGGATGGGTGCTGGGGATCACAGCTGCCTTGCCTGTGCCCCCTGGTGAGTGGAAAGCTGCTGCTGCCGGCACCGCCGTGGCAAGCACGGAAAGGAAAAGGAGTCTGGAAGGGAGGCAGGAGGAGAGCTGAGCCCTCACATCCCCGCCGTGATCTCTCAGCACTGAGATAATTGCCTGCTGGTGACAGCTGAGGTCAGGCATGATGGATATCTCGGGAAGAGCTCCTGGCTCCGACCTCCCTGCAGCAACCCAGTTTGATACTGGGGTTCGAGAGGAAATTTTCCAATCTCCCTCAGTGCAGACTCTCCCTGGGTGGATCCAGGTGGTGATCCTTGGAGCATACCTGCCCTCAGATCACATGCAGCCCCATGAAAAAGCCACACGGGTGGGCTGTGACCCCAGGGGAGGGATGGAGAGTAGTAGGGTACCAAGCCTGAAACCCTGGATCTCCCATGGGTGCAGTGAGACCACTCAGGCAGGACCAGTGTCCACCTCAGTGTCAGCAGGGCTGAACAAAGGAGGCTTTTCCATCTTCATTTTCCCTCTCCCTGCCACCCCATCCTGATGCACCAAGGATGCTCAGAGCACCAGGCAGGCCCACGTCATCTTCCATGTGGAAGGGGACGTCCTGCAACCCCCTCAGATGGCTGAGAGGCTGGTAGGCACAACCCAGGGCTGACAAGGGCTTTGCTTTTCTGTCTCCCTGCTCCATCAGTGGGACCAGGGCAGGGTGGGACAGCAGCACGTTAGGGATGGAGGAGCCATGTAGCACGATGCCATCAGCTCGGAGCAAGCATGTGCCCGGGGAAGGATGCAGGCAGCGCGCGCCAAGGAAGCTCCACAGCACCCTGGCTGCCCTCTCGCTGGAGCCACGGAGCACGGAGGCTGACAGGATCATTACAGCTGCTATCTGGGCTCACTGGCTCGTCCCTCTCCCCTTTGCCTTTTGCATAATGGATAGGCTGTGAGTAATGGGAAATGGCAGCCCAGCCGCGCTTGCTGGCAGCCCCTTAATGAAGAATATGGAAATCTCATCAGTCCAATCAGGCCAGCAAATGAAACTGCTTTCCCCCGACGATGTGAGCAGAAGGCTAACGACCCACACTCCCCGGCTCCATCCCTCTCCCAGGAAGCCCCCCCTTCCCTTTTCCTTGTTGACAAGTGAGCTGTGAACTTCATTTTTTTTTTTCTGGCAAGCAGAGCCACAGCTCATCTTCCTTACCCCTCTTCCCCACGCTTGGAGCAGCACGCGTTTCTGGCCTGAGCCTTCCTCTTGATCCTGCACGGGTTTCATTCCCCACCCACAGTGCTGTCACTGGATGGGTAACACCATCTCCAGGTTGTCACCCATCCCCTACTCCTAGTCCTCCCTCGTGTCCTCCTGCTGTGCCTGAGCCTCCCAGCATCACTCAGCCACAGCTGCAGGTGCGGGTCTGTGTCCGGCGCTGGGGATGTGGGACGCACGTGGTCCCCTGTTCACAGACACCTGACATCGCCGTGTCCGTGGAGGTTTCTGCTGGCCTTGTGCCACACGACTTCCAGCACAACCCAGCTCCGCGTGTGTGCGCCTCCTCCTGCAGCAACACCTGCAAAGACCTACAGCACGGAGAAATCCACATTTCCTCCTCTTGTCTCCCTTGTGCATCACCCCTAGCCTTGAGCCTGGTGTAGAGAGGACAGGTCCATCTCCACTTACCTCCTGAAGCAGGCACCGTCTCCAAGCAAGACCTCCAGCCAAGACCTCCAGCCGTGACGCCTGCACAGAGACAGCTCTGGTTTTGCTGGAATTCGAGTAGCTTAGAAGAAACTTTACACCTCGGTCACACAGAGACCACCCTGCCAGGAGCTCGAGCCAGCACTCCCAACCCAAACTGCCAGGGGAGGTTCAGGCTGGACATTAGGAATAAATTTTTCACAGAAAGGGTGATTGGGCAGTGGCAGAGGCTGCCCAGGGAGGGGGTTGAGTCCCCATCCCTGGAGGGGTTTAAGGGACTGGTGGATGAGGCGCTGAGGGACACAGGTTAGTGATTGATGGGAATGGTTGGACTCAATGGTTTGGTGGGTCTTTTCCAACCTGGTGAATCTATGATTCTATGAAACCATTCTATGATTCTACAATTTACTCCTGAATCTGTAGAGGGATGGTTGCCTTGGCTAAGGACACGAGCAATGCAGGTTCAGCTCTGCCTTGGCCTTCCTGCACAGGCTCTTTGCCCAAACTCTGCACCAAAACTTCATAGTCGGACTTGCCAAAACGCGGCTGAAAATAGGTGTTTGCACAGCCCCTCGCACCAGCAAGTCCTGACCTCCACGGAGGCATCTTCTGGCCATTGCAAAGCCTCAGGTAGGGGAGAACATCATCCACCCTTGCATCCATCTGCTCCACGGGCAAAGGCAGGGGGCTGGCTGGAAAACGACCACTTGCTGGTTTGGGGGGGATGCTTAATTGCTGCCTTTCCCATCCAGAGTGTAGCTCCTAAACTGCTGGTGTGTTTCAGCTGTGAATTTGCCCAGAAGCACCAAGGTGGGTGTATGTTTGAATAAAATCCCAAGCTGCGTATACACCTGATGCATTCATGCGTGCATAAGCATATCCAGAGCATACAGTCTTTGCACAGCAGAGGATGCTAGCTCAAGGCTGGAGGAAACTATTTGTTTGCATGAGTTATAAGATCATATCTGGAAACACCTCTAACAAACCTAGATCAGTGCAGCAGCTACGCTGGCACCGGTCCCCGGCGCGAGCTGTTTGCACACACCAGTAATGATGTGAACGGGCTGCCGTTCAACGGGCTGATCAACATCAAACCATTGAAATTAAAGGCTGAGGAGAGACAGAGCCATAAACATTTATTGCAACACTCTGCGTATCATCAGCCGCTGATTTGGAGGCAGTGGAAATGTGCAGCTGAAATAACAGGATTTATCGGAGACTGAGATGATCTATCCTTAATGGATGGTTGTGGAAGGGAAACAATGGGCCATCTCCAGCACAAGGCCATTCTTAAAATAAAGCAAGGGGGTTGGGGGGGGTTGTTGTATTTATTAACACTAATCTTTTATAATTTCAGAGCCCACCCTAGCCATCAGGACCCAGCCACGGCTGAATGAGAAAGCCAGCTTGAAGATGATGCACTGAAATATCCCAGGGGAACAGACACCAAAGTTATGGCCACTAAACACTGTCTGTGTCATGTGCTGGAAAGTTGACATCATTTCTGCTTCTCTGTTTGTTTGATCTCCTTTACATTTTTGTCACTAGGAATTTTTTCAGCTACTCGCTCTTTTCTTCCCTATTTTTTTCCCCGTTGCTGCAGCGACACGACTCCAGTTCATTAATAACAATAACAAAAATCCACCTTTCAAACCAGAAGCACCTCCATCTCCTGCCACCCACCGAGGCTGTTGGTGCCCAGCTTTGGGAGGAGGACACGTGGCTGCTACGCTCCCTGCAAAGAGCAGGTTAAGGCAGAAACCAGCGGTGCTCAGCGCTGCTGTAATCAAATTATCTCACATCACCTTGGAGCACCCTGTAATGCTCCCCTAGCTAACAGGCTGGAGCGCTGAGAAAAGCAGTGTCAGAAGAAAGCAAGAAGAAAATCATTTGATAGATTATTTTATAGTATTTTTTTACATTGATTGGAAAATTGAGGTTATGGATTGTTTCTTTAAAAGGAACTTCAGATAAAATTTCTCTGTTTCTTTCTCTGTTAGAGAAGAGATCCCAAGGAAATGTTTCCATTACAGATTATCCAAGTTGTTTCGTGCACATCAAAGTACCCGATATTTGAAACGGGAGACAAACCTCATTTAACTCTATCAGATTTACAAACAGTTTAACTTCGGCTGCATTGAGTGTCTGCCACAGGCTCCATGGAGAAGAATTATCTCATGCCCCTGCACCTAAACACCTCCTGGGGACCCATGGGCATGGCTGGATGCAGAAAGGTTGCTGCTCTGGCAAACAGAACCTAATTTGCCCTCTAAAGAGTGAGGTCAGAGTTATAGCTAACACCTTGTCAACCTGCTATCATGGAATCATAGAATGGTTTGTGTTGGAAGGAACCTTAAATCCCATCCAGTTCCACCCCCTGCCATGGGCAGGGACACTTCCCACTGCACCAGGCTGCTCCAAGCCCCATCCAACCTGGCCCTGAACACCTCCAGGGATGGGGCAGCCACGATTTCTCTGTGCCAGCACCTCACCACGCTCATTGTGAAGAATCTCAATCTTCTCTCTTCCAATTTAAAGCCATTGCCCCTCATCCTATCACTCCATGTCCTTGTAAAAAGTCTCTCCCCAGCTTTCTTGTGCTCCCTTTTCAGGTACTGGAAGGCTGCTGACAGGACAAATCCACCTGGATCGAGGCAAGAGAGAATGCAATGACATCCCTGTCCCATCTCAGACATCCCAGACAGCCCAAAATTTAGTGCAACATTCATACCTCATTGGTCTCTTTTCTACCCCCTCGACACCAGTATCTCTGATAAAACAAGCCTTCCCAGGAGCCTCTACCATATGTCATTTTTCTTGCTCAAATATGTTGCAGAAGGGACTTGCTTTTGTTTCCACCAACACAAAACCAAAAAAAAAAACCAAAAAACCAAGGCTACATCAGTATGGGATGTGGGTGGTTGGAGAAAAATGGGTTTCCTGCTGCTTTGTGTGTCCTAAAGCCTATTAATTGGTACTCTGTCTGCACCACTTCTTGTTTTGCCTGACAGGTTAAGCCTGCGCTGGCTTGATGAGACATTAGCAGCAGAACTTCTCTTGTGCTGAGCTGCCATGATTCCCGCTCCTGCAATTCAGATGCCCGGTGATTAGCTGATGCTGAAGGCAGCATTTGAAGTCGCCGCACCGCATCTCCTCGATGAGACCTCAAACAGATCCCACAGCCCTCTGAAGATGGCTGCGAAATACGTAGAAAGAAAACGGTTTCTTCGAGAAGAGGTTGGATCAAGGCAGGGTGGAGGTGCGGGGGCATCTAAGCAGTAATTTGCTGCCTGTTCTGCTGTTTTAAGCATTTGGGTTCTTGCTGCCCAAGCATCCCTGCTTCACAGATCTCTCAGAAATGAAGCTGGTCATCCCACCTCTTTGTGAAGGTGAGAAGCAGCCAGTGAGGTGTCTGAAAGGGCTGGGGTGGGGTGCAGAGAAGGTCTTTTCCATAGGGCTATGATGATCATGCCTTGACGGAGGAGGTCCCAAGAGCAGTGACCACATAGTGTCCTTTCCCAGAGTGTCCCACAGCTGTAACCTGGGGCTGGAAGATCTAGGGTCAACCTCTCCTGCTACACCTTCTGTAATAGGAGTGAGTAACTTTTGACCTGTTGCTTCAGGTGAATTCAATCTTCTGTGATTGCTGCTTTAAAGGATTAGGAGCCTGGTACTGAACTCATCGGACAGGACAGAGGGAATGGCCTCAAGCTCGGCCAGGGGAGATTCAGGCTCAAGATAAGGAAAAAATTCTTCATGGAAAGGGTGTTTCGGCATTGGAACAGGCTGCCCAAGGAGGTGGTTGACTCGCCTTCCCTGGAGGTGTTTAAGGTGAGGGTGGATGAAGTAGTTAGGGGCATGATTTAGGGATTGGTGGGAATGGTTGGACTCGACGATCCCGTGGGTCTCTTCCAACCTGGTTATTCTGTGTGTGATTCATCACGGAGGCTCTTCCTATCACCAGAGGAGAGAGAGGAGCTGCTACAGAAGATGAGTCTTTCCCTGCTCAAACACGTCTCAGGGTAAGATAAACCTCCCTTTCAGAGAAAGCCTTAGATCGGGTGGTGTATGTTTCTGGAGAGGAATTCTCTGTCTGGAGATGATTATTGGGGGAAATTTTCTTGTGGGGCATGTGGCACGTAGAAGAAAAAGGGTTGCTGGAGGTTGACATCTTTCTCTCTCTCATTTTCCTGGCCCTGTACTACTACTGGATGAATAGTTGGAAGGAGGCTCACAGGGCCACTTACCAGATTGCCCACTGTGCCAGTTTTCCTTGTCTCAAAATCTTCTGCTTCTTCCCCTCCCTCTTGTGCCTTAAGGATCACTCCCTTGGACTTTGCTCTTCCTCCTGAACTGGTCTTGCCTCCTCTTAGACTTCCAAGAGCCCTGCTCTCATCAGTGGTGAGAACTTCAGTCTTCATTCCTTCTTCTCATCCAGAAGATGGTCTCTTCTTCTGCACTTCCTACTTGAGATCTGTTTGTGGCTGCACCTGATCCTGCTTCCTCCTACCTGCTCTGAGCCCTACCCAGTCCCACGAGGAGGAAACCTAAGAAACACGCATGTTAACACTCCTACAAATGCAAGAAAAGGAACTTTTTTAGTGTGGCTTCACATCTCACTCAGAAGCTGATTTCAAGCACTTCAAAACACACAATGATATTTGTAGTTCTGCACATTT
Source organism: Clamator glandarius (assembly GCA_033459285.1). Taxonomy (NCBI): domain Eukaryota; kingdom Metazoa; phylum Chordata; class Aves; order Cuculiformes; family Cuculidae; genus Clamator; species Clamator glandarius. The sequence goes on from JAUNZM010000044.1 coordinate 2,213,269, forward strand.
TGAAAAGGAAAAGCAGCGCTTGGGTAACCTGCCCTGAAATGAGGGGTTGGCTGGCTGGTGTGAGGGACGTGCAGGTGATGGAGGAGTGATGGGAGAGTGATCCTTCACTGCAACTGAATCATTAAACCCCGAAGCGTATCTATCAAATCCAGTGCAGGGATTACCCGCTCTCATCCAGGAGGGCTCAATTAGCAGCAGCTTTTGGAAAGACCTTGCCAGTACTGGGCAAGGAAAGGGAAGGCTACCGTATTTTTCTGTTTGGATTGACACGTTTGCCCCATTATTCATGGTTGGTGTGCATTTTGCTACCACTTGGTTCCCAGCTTACTTTCTAGCAGGCTTTTCATGCCTTTGAGGCAAGCAGCACTGAAATGGTGCCAGAGCGATAGTCCTTTGCCAAGAGCCAACTGTGCATGCCCTAGGCTTTGGTTTTCATTGGCGATAGTCCCAGGAGGTGTCTGTGGTCCCCCATTGTCTGTGTTGCCTCTCTTCTCCCGTGCCCAGCTCACTAATCACTTTTAAAATCTACTAGCTGAATTTTTTAAGTAGACGTGATGGAAGAGTAGGTGTCTCAAAGACAAGTGTTATGAAAACAGGTGTCCAGGTCTTTTTCCTCCTTTTTATTCCAGTGCCAGCTGAAGGGAAAGGTTATGATGTGTGAGCTCACCTTAAATTAGACATCAGGTAATCTATCTGGGAGACAGCAATACCTTATAAATCCGTTTGGGGCTGACGAAACGCTTCCACCAGTGCCTCTCACCACCCACAAGACACTCTGTGTCTCTGTCAAAAGTTACAGGTTCTTCTTTACTGCCAGATCAGCTGGGGCAGAGTGCCTTGGGATGGCTGAGCACTGGGGAAGAGGGGACAGTTGTGGGATGCTGTTCACTCAGGAGCCGCTTACTTCTTGATGGGTCCTTGCCCAGCACTGACTTGGGCTTTATTTTCTGTTCATGCCCCAAGCAGAACTGAAGAAAAACCAGTGCCCATCCTGCCCAGCATCCCATCTCTGCAAAGCTATTTGCATTCTCCTAAGACACTATGAGGCCTGAAAACCAGAAAGAGAGTGATGCCACAGGGTCCACCTCTGAAATGAGCTACCTGAAGCCAGGCACAGGTCTGCTGAAGTCAGGTAAGAGTTTCTCCAGGGGGGTTTGGCTGCTGCTGGAGCTGCTCAGCAGCACAAGGCAGACAAGATGAAAGATTTCCCCTCCTTTCCTCCGCAAAGGCATAACTTGGACAGTGCCCACATCACTTCTCCCCTGCAGCGTGGTGCCCAGAAGGTGCTGCCGCTCTCCCAGCGACTGGCACGAGGAAAGCAAACTGTCTGTCCTCCTCGGCATTTGATATACGGCTTTCCACAAACACCAGCTAATGGGAATTCCTCAGTGGTGTCCCCGGGAGCTTCGATATTGGATGTCAAGGCAGCTTTTTGTCTTCTCAGTGGGCAGCCGGACCTGATGTACTTAACCCTTTCCAGCCTGAACTGGCAGGCGAGGAGCTGAGCGTGGCAGGACCTCTGTGCCATGCTTGGCTGCCCCACGCCCTGGGCTCAGCTTCACGGCACTTCTGCTCCTGCAAACTGGGTGCACAGACAGCTTCATTTTATCGGCGAGGTGCCTCAAAGGATGGGGATGCAGGAGGATTGAATGTCTTGCAGCCTGGAGCTGGCAGGAACACGAGACACGCTAAAGGGTTTTGTTTGTGCCCGGTGAGAGCAGCTGTAGGAGTGGGTGAGTGGGGAAGTTACAAAAAAAGAGAAATAAGGAGACAAAAGGCGCGTCGGGGCAAGGAGGGGGGTGTTTGCATGGGGGAAGGCAGGAATTTCTTTTCTTTTCCTGAAAGTCTAAAGTGCCTTTCTTTAGTGCCTCAGTCCCTGCATGGGGCCTTGGTCAATAACATTCCTCCCGCACCCTACGGAAGGAGACGGGCCAAGCAAGACGTGGCTGAATGAAATTCCTCTCACCTCACCCCGTAAACATCCCAAGAGTCTGGCCCCATTATGGCTGGGTACAAAAGTCTGGGTCCGAGGCCGAACAAAAGGATGGGGAAGAAAGTGCAGGTTGCCAGGGCAACGCTGTCCAGGCTGCCTGGTTTTATCAGCAAGGGGCCTGGGTTTTCTGCCTGAGTTACAGGAATCCGAGGCAATTTATTTCCACCACAAGACAGGCTTTAGAGGGCAGACAGGACAAGGCTCCGACTTCACTTTTGGTGTTCGCGGCAGGGCAGGTGAGGCGGGAACAGCCGGCAAAGCCTCCAGGGATGCCGGGTACCCAGACAGCCAGCAGCATCCCAGCAGCGCAGGAGGCAAAGCAACGCTCGGGGTATCTCCTGCAAAGGGTAGCTCCGAGCAGTGACCTTTCAGAACTCCATCCCACCTGTCCATTACAGCACATGGGCTGTGCCCCAGCCTCCTCTACAACACATGGAATCAGCTCGACTCTCTGTTCACTGAGTTTATTCATCTCTGCTCACTGAGCCCTTTTGTCTCTGTTCATTGAGGATGGATTCACCCCTTTCTCCCTGCTCAGGGTTCCCACTGCACTGGCAGGTTGGATTAAATTAGGAAAATCTGGGGCTTGGTGGCTTGAGGGAGAGGAGTTTACAGTTTAATCAGGACACGCTTTGTTATTTTACTTCTGGGTGAAGGCTGGTGATTCCCAAGTCTAGCGTTGTCCCCAACAGAGAGCATTAAAGCTGTCTCTGGCAGGCCACGACTGCAGTGGGGACATCTAGGACCCAACGCCCGAGGGTCGGAAGAAGCAGGAGTGCCGGGTACCCTAGCGTGGCATTACGTAAAACCTTAAAGCTCTCAGAGCCCCCAGCCGAGGACTGGATCTGGGATGTGTTGGCCCCACACTGATAAGGAAGAGTTCAGCTATGGGAACTCCTGTTCCAGTGTCCTCCCCTACCAGCTCTGGTGATAAGCGATGCTACTCTAGAGACCTGGGAACGGTAAGGATAACATGGCCAGCTGAGCTGAGCTACATCTTAAAAAACATGTTATAACACAGGGGAAAAATACCATCCAGGCATCAGTTCAACATAGCAGCTCTATGGGACAGAAAGACGTTTGTGATGTGGCCCCCGACCAGTCTGAAGGAGACAATCATGCTGGGCATGGAGTCAACATGTAAGACAGAGAATGACAATATAATGACTGAATTCTACGGAAAAATAAGAGACGAAAGTCAGACACATTAATGTGCTGCAGCCAGGACAAGCAGGTATTTGTGGTTTCCAAACAAAATAATGTGCCAAACTGCAGGTTTGGTAGCAAGGTTTCCAGAGGCAGAACCTCTCGTGGAAGAGAAAGAAGACTCTGAACATAATACCCACTCTTCCTTTGTTTGATTTTGGAGTTTGCAGGATGGGTCAGTAGCACGCAAAGACCTGGAACAAAACTAGCAGACGAGCATGGTTAAACAGCTGGAGGAAAACCAGCTTGGCAGACCACGGAAAGCGTTTGGCAGAGACAGCCTGCTCATCTCAATTTATCTAAGCAAATTTCTAGACAAATACACCAAGCTGTGCTCAATGGAGTAACAGGGAAATTTCTAATTAAACTGAAGATGATGGGATTAGTGGAAGAAAGAGAAGTCAGGGACAGAGGCTGTACCTCTGGACAGACGCAGCAGCAGCCTAGACAGAGCTCACCACTGAAGTTCCTCTAGAATCGATCCTGGGATTGATCTTGTTTATTCTCTCTATGAATGATGTTGTCATAAGGAGTGGAAGCGCTTAGGTTAAGCCAGCTGATGACGCAGGAGGAGGAGGCATTGTGAATGCAGAGGAGACAGGAGATCAAACAGAAAGCAGCAGACAACCTTGAGAGCAGAGACAGAGAACGAGTTGATATTCAACAGCACGAAATGCAAGACTAATCGCAAGGGTGGGGTTTTTTTGTGCTAGACAGGGAGTGTGTCAGTTGGACATGACTGAGGAGGAGGTGAACTTAGTTGTAGCAGTCATGGGTGATTATTAACCACCAATGAGCTAAAGGCACAAAAAGGCAAACGAGACCTGAGGGGCTTTCAATATTTCCAGCAGAAGTGGAAAATTATTAATAGCATTTATAAAGTACTGACAAGACCTCATCTAGCATTGGGTAGGAGTCCTGCGCAGGTAGGCTGAATTCATGCCAGAAGCAGTGCAGAAAATTCTCCAAGAATTATCAAGAGACTAGAGAGCCTATTTCATGAGTGAAACAAAGGCTGGAAGGAGTTATCTTCTCTGTTGTCTTGCTGGCTGGGGTGGTGGAAGGAGCACACGTGAGAAAGAAAAGCTGTATGAAATAATGGATGATGTTGACACGAGACTGAGTGACACCCAAGTGCATCAGAAAAACTCAGTAATTGGAAAGCAAGGATCTGATGACTCCAAGTAGCCCGTGTCCCCTGTGTCTCCAGCCCACCTGAAGCCACCTGTGCCCTTGCCTCCTGCAGGATCGCTTCTGCAGAGTGACCTGCTCCTTCCCCCCTCCTCGCCTGCGTGTCTGGAAACCGATCCCCACTTCAACTTTAAAGAGGGAAAAAGAAAAGGAAAGCCAGTAGCCCGGGCCTTTTGTACAACAAAGCAGATTAGGGGCCTCCCAGGGTTATGTTCAGCTTGTGTTCAGGAGTGGGAAGGGCTGGGAGATGAGGGAGGGAGGGGGGGTTCACTCTTCTCTGCAGCCGTTTTTTTTGGTCTATTCCTTGCAAACTTTTTTTTTTTGTCCACCTTCCTTCCTTTCTTTTTTTTCCTCCCTGCTTGACACCGCAGATCAGCTTTTGGGGGACTTGGATCTTTTCAGTTCCTGCAAGGGATTTAATTCCTGAAACGTGTGTCGTGTTCCCCCACTCCGATGCTGAATCAGGAAAGCATTCACCCAAACAAAAGCCAAATCCCCCTCCTAGGGGCAATCAGGAAAAGGGGTCCCTGCAGTGATCTCTGGTCTGACGACAAAAGGTGCCTTGGACTATAGATGAGCAGGTTAGTGCTGCCACGGATTACAGAAACAGCTGTGGGCAGCAGGAATTAGCCACCACCTGTGTGATGAAAGCTGCGGGGCTCCAAGTCCTGGGGCCGGGATAACAAATGCCAGATGCTTCGTGCTACCTGTCTGCCCAAGTCTGGCCCTCAAAGTGCTTCTTTGTTTTCAACATTATTCAACTCCTCGAATCCTGGGTTCAGTTCTGGCCCCTCACCACAAGAAGGATGTTGAGGCTCTGGAGCGAGTCCAGAGAAGAGCAACGAAGCTGGTGAAGGGGCTGGAGAAGAAGAGGAGCGGCTGAGAGAGCTGGGGGTGTTCAGCCTGGAGAAGAGGAGGCTGAGGGGAGATCTCATTGCTCTCTACAACTACCTGAGAGGAGGTTGTGGAGAGGAGGGAGCTGGGCTCTTCTCCCCAGTGACAGGACGAGAGGGAATGGCCTCAAGCTCTGCCAGGGGTGGTTCAGGCTGGACATTAGGAAAAAAGTTTTCATGGAAAGGATCACTGGGCACTGGCAGAGGCTGCCCAGGGAGGAGGTTGAGTCACCTTCCCTGGAAGGGTTTAAGGGACGGGTGGATGAGGTGCTGAGGGGCATGGTTTAGTATTTGATAGGAATGGTTGGACTCTGTTCTGGTGGGTCTCTTCCAACCTGGTGATTCTATGAGTCTATGAACTTGCCCCACTAAATGTAAAGTGCATAAGCTAAGATGAACCAGACTTACCTAGACTGAGGTTTGGACAATCTCGGTCTCTTTCCATTTCAAATGACTGATACCCTCTTTGGTTCTGAGTTGTAGGAAATGATTTGGCACTGGTGAGTACACTAACGCAGTGTGGTGACTGGGTACGGTGATGGCATAGACCCCTTGGCTGCCAGCTGGGAGCAGAGTTGCCCTTCATGCAGCAGCTTGGTTAAGCATCTCCCTCCTTGCTGGTCTGCATCTTATTTTCCAGGTGTCCATGGGACAACTGGCTTTCAGAAAGATTCGTGCCCTTAAAGGAAGCTGCAGCGCCTTTCTAATTGCTTTGAAATGTCCCATCTGAGATGTGTCCATGCAGCACCCCAAGAATCCCATCCCTTTAGCCCTCCTGAGCTCAGGTTTCATCCTCCAGAAAACAGCCATAGTGCAGACCCATTCTCTGGCAAGGGAGTTGCAAAGCTAAAATCATTAAGAAAACTTTCGGCTATTTTAGTGAGCTCGATTGCAAAGCTTTTTAGGAGACTAATAAACTCACTTCCCTAGCAGAGACTGAATAATGTGCAGTAAAACCTGCCTAAGGCTTCGTGCATTGAGCAACACAGTGGAAATGAGGTATTGCAAGGCTTTTTGCTACCTGTGCCACGTTTGTCCAGTGCGCAGGTTGAACAGGGGACCCCTAGAAAATAGCTCAGTTGTGTCATTAACATTACAATCAAAAGAAAACCCTGTAATAAAAAAAATTAAGGTCTGAGCAAATTACTTTGACCTCTCATTTCACATGCTGCAACCAGATTGGTCTTTGAGCAATTTGCATGTGTAGATGTGTGCATATTTTGTTCTGTAATAGTCACCTCTACGGTTCTTGTGCCAAAGGGGTTTTTATTTTAGCTAAATTTGGGTGTATATCACAGGGACAGCAAGAGCTGGGAAGAACAAGAACTTCTGCTTAAAGGTTAAACAAAAATCTTTACTGTAAGAGAGATTGAACCCTGGAACTGGCTGCCCAGAGAGGTTATGGGGTCTCTGTCCTTGGAGAAACTCAAAACTTGATGAGATGTGGTCCCGATCAACCTGCTTGAGCTGACCAGGCATTCGGACTAGCTGTCTTCCAGAGATTCCTGACAACCCCGACTATACTATGATTTTGAAGCAGCTGCAGAAGGTGACAGAGTAAATGTATACACATAACTCTCCCAGGCTTAAGAAGTAGATGCCCTCTAGAGAAAATGATAAAACTGGTCGAAATTCTAAGGAATTCAAAAACTGACCTTATAGTACGAAATGCTGAGCACCTTTAACTGATACTTCTGACCCTGCTGACAATGGGGCTGCCTCCCCTGCTTTAATTATCTTCTGCAAACTTTAAGGCTAATTTGTGTGTTTCGAGCTGCTGTAATAAGAGAGGCACAGCAAAGCCTGAGTTTCAGCAAAGGATGTGAAGAAACTAGCTTTCCAAATCCTTTCTCAAAATATTTTAATTTGGTTTATTCAACGTATCAAGTCAAACCAAAGACTCGCCTCCCCTAAGCACGGTTCCTGGTGCAGCCAAGGGTGGGTGCCTGGGAGAGAAGAGAGTGTGACCCTTCCCTCGTGCTCCTCACAACCAGCTGTTTAGGATGTCAGCATGCTGGGAGAAGATGATTTAGCTTCTAATCTTCAGGACATGCGGTTTGCCATGGGAACTGGCCATCCAGATGCAACAGCACTGAGCCTGCAATCCCCTTGAGCTGGAGGCAGGGTGATACTCTGCTACCCACAGAACACACAAAGCCTCTTCTTTTTGCTTCTTCCATACAGTCAACAGAAAAAGTTGGTGCTGGTGGCCTGAATTATGGCACTTGTGGTTCTTTTCCATTCCTGACAATAACAAGGGGGCATCGTTAGTTTCCAGGCAACTGATTTTGTGGTTTTCCAAGGGCCTTCAACAGTGGGGTTTCTCACTGAGGACCCTGTTTTCTTCCCTCCCTTTGTAAGCATCACACTCTCACTCAAATTGCACAGACTCATCTCCTCTGCTTGCAGGTTTTTTGCCATCTCTTGGCTTTGATTTTTCAGCTCCTTGCAGTTCTTTTTTGAAATATCAGCTAGCAGGAGCTCACCTCATGGAAACCCCCATGGGTGGTAGGTCTTCAGCAGCAGCAACACAAATTGAGGATGGCTGAGATAAAAGAACTGCGCTGGTGAGGTTGGCAGAAGAAGACACAGTGGTAAGGCGTAGTTCCACACAAGGGCACGTAAGTTGGTGCTTCTCATAGCCTGGAGTGATAAGACTAAAGGAGATAGACAAAGAATGGAGACCAGCACACAGCTTTGACAGGGCTTTGTATCTACAAACCCTACTGAGCCACTCAAAAGAGATTTGGCTGACCTCAAGCAAGCCCTCATCCCAGGCCATGGTGCTACTGCAGCAAGACCTAAGGAAGGAGACACCCACGATGCTGCTAAATTCCATTGCATATTTACTGCTAAAATCAGGGTTGTCTCGCTACTGAGCCTGTGGCTTCTGAAGAAAAGTAAAGCAAAAATATTGGTCTTTACCAGATAAAGCTGGGTATTTCCAGAAACAAGGGAAATTAAATTCTCCAGATTGCTTTGCAGAAGTGGTTCCCAATGTTCTCTGGCCCAAACCCACGTAGAAATGTAAATATGCTTCTTATAGCTACAGAGATTTGGATTTTTAGAAGCAGAATGATGGATATTTTTTCTTGGACCTATACTTTTTTTCTTTAAAATGTGAAGTTTCAGCCAGTGGTTACCCCAGTACAGGCATTGCCCTCACCAGTCACAGCACAGTGTCACAACATCTTAAACAGTCAAGCAGAGCCAAGTGCTGGTTACAAAGCTGAAAGACATTCAGCCAAGGTAAAATGATGAACCAGCTCCAGGGTCCACCTAGGGAGTCCTGTTAGGAACAAGAGGGCCAGAGGCAGAACTGGAGACAAGGCTACAACACATCTAAAGTCCATCTAGGATTCAGTGCCAGAGACAGGACTGGAGATGGATGTGCCAGTAACGTAGCTCAGGCAAGAGCTGGGGGTCCAGGTTTGGAGGTGCTCCTGAAGCAGAGAAGAGAGGAGTAAACTTAGGTTGGTCATTGCCACTAAGCCTGTTAGCACCCTCAGGGCCCTGGCCATACAGGCTTCACAGTCTTGCTGGAAGCAACAGAAATACTTTAATTCCCTACAAAACCCAAGAGGTGCTCATGCCTCTGCTAATAATTTTTCCTGGTGCTTCCTCGTGTTTCACTCGTATCTGGGAAAGGGGAGGAACTGGAGCTGCGAATCAGAGTGCTCAGATCAGCCCCAGGGATGCAGCAAACATATCAGACATGTCCAACATGAAATGGGATCTAACAGAGAAGAGGAGAGGGAGGGTGGAAAGGGATCCATTATTCATGTAGGCAACAGCAGCACAACACAGCCTTCACAGACCCATGCAGGGATGGATAAGGTTACTGCAGAGACAAGGGTTGGTAATAGTATGCCAAAGCTCTGCTTCTTAGGTGCAGAAAACAGAAAGGTGTTGAGCTCAGCCTTTCATTTCCCAGAACACCCTCCTGGGGTATATGACAGCAGAAATAAGCTTGGTTGTTTTTTTGGGTTTTTTTTGAAAGCTCTACTCGTGGCCCTTAGGGGAAGATTTGGAAAGTCAGACTCCCACAGAAGACAGCGAGATCAGGGTAGCAGGGAAGCAGAGGAAGCATGAACACGAATTGGATAACCACGGGCTTCTGGTCACCCACCTCAAGGGATGGGGTCCAAGAGCGATGGTGCAGGATCCTGGAGAGATGTATCAGAGCTTCCCATCTCCCTGTGCATGTTGCCTGCCCCCGTTCTCCACCTGTTAGCAAGGCTGACCCGATTTCCTCAGGAAAACTATTAGCCTTGGCACTTGTCTCAGATGACAGCATGTGTTCACTGCGGCTCTACTGTTTCTCACAAAACAATGATTTCTTTTACATCTCCTAGGCATCCTTCATTTTTCTCTCTTTCTTCCCCTCGCAGCCAGAGACAATGGCCCTTGTTTGGCGGGCTGGCTGCAGACATCTCTTCCATCGGGGTGGGTGAGCAGGTAGCTGTGAAATGCTGAGTGTTCCAACCCAGAAGATGCTGTCCCAGGGAATTAAACCTCTCTGCCTGTTTGGGCTGGAGATTGGGCTCTGGCTTCGCACCACTTGGCTTGGAAACATCCTTAGAGTATGCCAGATTATCTATTACAAAGAGAGGGAGCCACTGGCTCATGGGAAAATGGAGGTTAAAAGAGCTAGAATGATTTGCAGAGAAAGGGCCATAGCCTTCTGAGCTTGTTATTCTTGGGGTGGTGTCACCTGCAATGATTTCTTTACCAGGTTACTTAAATTGTGCATGATGAGCTAGATCGAATTCCTCTTTCTGTTGGAAAATGGTGCCTACTACCTGCACCACTGTACCTGCTAGAGCTTCGTCAGGTCAGTGGACAAGGAGAGGGATTGCTTCCTTGGCACTTCATGGTGTGTATATATAACACAGATGTTAGGTAGGGAAAACATTGAGGTATTTTGCTTGAACTGGTTGTTCCTGCTCATATTTGGGTCTGTTTTATGTGTAGGGGAGAGGCAAAGGGGATTATCTATCAAAAATAAAATCAGCTGTTGAATGTGAATATAGTTTATGGGCTGTCATCCAGGAGAACAAATCTACCACTCGCTGCAGTGCTTTTGTTTTGCCTTGAACAGAATCGGACCCGAAATCCTAGAGCTGGTAGAAAATTATTTCCTACCCTTTCGCAAGGCAGAAATGTGTGCAGGCATGCAAAGTGCGGATGAACTTAGCAGGTGAGTGAGTAGCAGCAGCTGTAAGCTCACACTGGCGGTGTGGTGGCCCTGGGGCTGCACCACATCTGTAGAGGCCACCTTGATGGACTAGAGCACAGGTGGAATCGGGTCCCTGTGCAAAATGGTCTTGCTCAGCTGAGGAAGGCTTTGCAGGATCAGACCCTGCTGGTATTGCGGGAGGTGCTAATACCGAATCGGGGCATGTCATTGTCAGGCAGTGCCTGGAGGGACGTACGGCTCGAGCACGCTGGCTTGGATCTTGTCCCAGGTAGAGTACTGAGGCTGCCAGGCACTGCAGCCAGGAACACTTAGCGTTCACCTGGAATACGTTGCATGATATATTTAGAAACCCTTTTTTTAAAATTGTTTTTAATTACATTCAGCTTTTTTTGATATTCCTGCCGGTGGTCGGCCACATGGTTTTGCAATCAAACCTGCCACTCAGCAGTGTGTGGGCCCCATGCCTGCCTGTGAGCCAGGTCCCATCTGGCTGTAATTACCAGCTTCACATCAGCAGAAGAGTGTAATATTTAAACACAAATGTTCGATGTTTGCATAGCAAACCTTGCGATGAAAAACTCTAGATAATCAGCCTGCAGGAGAGGAGGTGGGACTGCTGGAGGTGAGCACCGAGGTGTATGGGTTATAGCAACATTCCAGGGGGTTTCTTGGGAATAGAGGGAAGAGCAACACTGAATCCAGGAGTCCTGGAGGCCTTCATGCTTTGCTCCAGGCAGAAGCTCCATACAGCCTTGCAACGCTCACTTCTTGCTAAGACAACAAGGAGCTGCAGGCAGAAGAGCTGCAACTGCAGGTTCCAAGCAGAGCGGTGTGGTACAAGGCAGCTGAGCCTGGGAGGGGTCTCCCATCTCCTCCCGTTCAATACTTGTGAGATGGGCATCAAGACTTGCAAGATGTGAGAAGAGCTACTGAAATCAGCAGAAGCTCTTTACCCAGAGCAGTAGCCATTAGGATGGATAACAATGCCTGGTGGATCTCAGCGGCTCCATGACCAGCTATCCCCAGAGAGGAGCACAGGCTCTGGCATATTCTTTAAGTACCCAAGTTCGCAGAACTGCACTGGCCCTTAAAAAGTAAGACTGAGAGCATAAAAGGTCTTACCTACTCCTTACCTTACCCAGAGACATTACCTCCCCCAGAGAATGTGACCAATGGTGAACCCCAGCCCTTCCGAGGGACCTTCCCTTATTCGCGGGGGACCCAGTCTGATCTCTCCTGTGCATGAGGCTTTGCCTCTCCACCGTTTTCTGCTGATCCTCTGGGGAAGGAAAACAAGCTAGTACTTCACCCTGCTCCAAGTGGGACAACAAGTAAGAATAATGATTTAATCCATTCCCAGGCACATCCAGAAGGTGACAGAGACACGTGCTGTCTCCAGCATCCTTTTAGCATTAAGGAACAAGGATGACCTGGCATAGCCAGCCAAATGACAGTCCTGGAGCTGCCAGCCTCTTGAAGAGTAAACAACATTCTCGATTTGCTTTTGCGATGAAGAAGAAAAGGCGCACCTGGAGGTGGTTTCCATTCATGGTGCCATCGTGTGGCTGGTGGCTTTCTCACCCTAACCTTGTCCAGCCAGGGTTCAACCCGTTGCAACTTGTCATTTTATATCAGCAGGAAGCTGGAGCAAATTAGGGGAACAAATGCCTCCTCAGTGCCTGAGGAGGTTTGGGGGCCTCTTCTCTGCAGCTTGGGCACCCACGGCGAGCCAGCCCTGCTGTCGTCATTGCCTCCGAGAAGTATTGCTCATCTCCACAAACTTTAAAGCCGCCTTCTGACAGAGCAAAATAAATCAATCAATAAATAAATCGTCCGTCTCGTCTACTGGATTCTGCAGTTTATTTCCTCGGTGCCGATGAAAAATAGTTGGATGCTTAGTAGCTTCATGAGACTAATTATGATAAACGGCCCCATTGCTGCTAATATCCGACCATTAATTCCCAGATGGAGCTGCAGAAAATGTCAGGAATGGAAATGTCAGCTCTCTAAAGGCACCTGGCAGGTATTGAAGTGGGGACTGGAGCATCAGCAGAAGAGGGAGCAGAGGGCTAGGAATGAGCAGGATGACAATATGCATTTGGAAGCTATGATTTTTGTGACTTGATTGCCCAGTTTCTCCCAGTTACATCTCAAGCAATGCCATAACTGTGGCTTCCTTCAGCTTTTTCCTGCTCTGAGCTCTGTTCCCTGCACTGAGGCAAAAGCTTTGGCACTCACTAAGCGGGTAACATTTCCTTTGGGCAGATGAAGCTCAACTTTAAGCTTCAGGAATCTCCTGCCTGCTGAGATTCCCAGAAATGTCACCTTGCTCTGCAGGATGGACACACTAGCAATTCCCTTTACACCAAGTGCAAGGCAGGCAGGCTGACTTGCAAGGAAAGGTCATGCCCAAGCTCAATTTCCATTCTCCTCTGCATCTCATATCTGTGTTCACATTCATATTTATATTGCTACAATAATCACAGTTGCATACAAAAATGAGAGAGAAAACAGCAAAAATACACAGGGTTTTTTCTTTTTGCTTTCCGTCGAGGGTTTTTAATGGTTTCTCTGTAAGAGAGCTCTTTACGGGGAAATTCACTGCTAAATGAGAAGGTACTTCAAGAGCAGATGAACCAGCCAGATAAATGATGTGAGTGCCCAGATATTGACAATTCTGCATTACTGATGGCAGGAAGTCCCGCTGGCGCTCGCTGCAATAAATCATCTGATGCATAAGTGTCAGGGAAGTATGTTTTGAAGCCATTCTAAATCAAAAGGTGTTGGGTTGTCCTCTTGTGTGGAGAGACGTCACTGTGATGCATCGGTGTGCTTGAACTTCTGCTTCTGGTGGTGGTAAACTCCTAAAGCCTGGTGCAAAGAAACACATTGATTCTGTTGCTCTTGTTGAGCCCATTGGCTCAGCCTCGCTCTGTTCTGGTGTTCAGGTGAGGATCTATCCCAGCTTTTAGTGCATGCTTTTAAGTGGAAAAAAATCTGAACAGGTTGGGAATTCCTTGATCAAATGCCAACTGGTTGAAAGAAAGGCTTTTTGAAGGAATCTGTTACTGTTTGTCAGCAAAGGATGGAATTTTTGTTCAAAACCAGATGATTTTGGCATTGATCTTCTGAGAGGAGATGTAGCGTTGAGTCTGATGGGTCTGGGCCAGAATACAGATTTCAGCTAGGGTTCCCCACACCATGTGCCCTGCTGGTAGGGAGCCAAGTTGTTTCTGTCTCTCTCGTGAAAAGCTTGATGTTCCTTTGGAAGCTACAGGGGAAATTTCCAGCCCTTCTGGAGGACAGGCAAGTCATTTCTCCTGATCCTGTGAAAAAGTGGGTCTTCTTGAACTCCATTGAACATGCAAAATTAATTGGTTGAGGACTTCGATCCCTCTATGTTGTCTGGGAACGCCTGAGTTGTAAGACTGCTAGTAGCTCTTCAGAAATGGCTTGCAGTTCTTTTAGGATCGATTTCACTGGGGGTGGGTGATAAATTTCCTGGAAGAGAGCAGGCTCTATCTATAGCCTCCCCGGTGCTGTGTTTTGCATGCTTAAAGAGTGTTTATATGCAAATCTCAGAAAGTTTTGAAGAGTGCCAGGAAATGTCACCCCTTAGGCTACATCCTCCCCTGTACAGACTGGGCATATTGGCTTCCCCGTGAGGCAGACCCTGGTACTCTTACCTGGGATGGCTCGTGTCCAAACTGTCAACAGCTCCCTCTGTGCCAGAGCAAGGTTACCACTACGTGCTTTTATGCTCCTGGGTGCCTGTGGTTAGACTGACGGCTCCATTTTGACGTTTTCTCCTAGGAAGATGGGGAAGTGCCTGCACCGTATTTGCTGGGGGAGCTAAAGAGCTCCAAACCTCCTGTGCATGTCCTGACAAATGACCTGTCAACATGTCATCTCAGGCTGCATGAAGTCTAGCTGGTTATACGGCTGAGGCTCCTGAGGAATTTAAAGGTCTAACTCCAGAGGATGTGGAAGCCAGATGGTAGGATCTTCAGGAGCACCTGTGCCACTAACCTCCTGTGAAATCAAGGTCCTTAGAAATTACATAGAGGCTCTTCTTGGAAAAATATCTCAGTTTACTTGTGGTTGTCAGGCTCTTTCTATCTGCAGCCCCATGGAGAAGATGGCAGAGTTGCATTAGAGAGTCATGGCCAATTCAGCTGAACCAGTTGCATAAAAAATGACTACTGCAAGCTTCTCTGCCCACCACTCCTGAGATCTAATCTAAGGCTTGCTCACCTTCTCCATCACCACCGCTCCCTGCCTGCTCAGGCTTGGCCCTCATAATCCTAGCTGTCATTTTCCTACTTCTGGCCAGCTCCACTCTTCCTGCGCACCGTGCTCTGAGAAGCAACCTCTGCCTGCAAATACTTCGAGGATGCCTTCTGGCTGAGTTGATGGTGTGATCCTGAATGTGAAAGAACGCACCCTGGGGAGGTGATTTGCTGCGGCTTGGTGGTGGAGACAAGGGAGGAAGCTAACCAACAAAAGTGTCACTCTATCAGGGTCAAAGTCTCGTTTATTTTTTGAGGCTGCAGTGAAAAGTGTGGTTGGAAAGCACAGAATTTGCAGCTGGCTGCTACAAACTCCTCCAGTCCCAGTCTGCCTGACTTAAAGGTAACAGCCTTGTGTTCAGAGAGCTGTTGAAAGTAGCAGGAATATAAGGTGAATCTGGCTTGATATCACCTTCCCTGAATCCAGCTGCCTCTTCAGGAGAAGGGCACGGGCAACATGAAGCCCATCCTTGTCCTCATTCTCCCTGCTTTTATGCCTTTGTCACGGGTTTGTGTTTTGGGGTTGAATCTAAGGAATTTATGTCAAATGTACTGCTAGCATTGTCAACATGTGGTGGTTTACTCTAGATTAATGCTGGATCTTGTTCTTGTGTGTGGGAACACGTGTAGGTGTGGAGACAGAAATCTAGGGCCTTATTCTTCACTGGTCTTGTGCTTTGAGGATCATTTACACCTTCAGCAAAATGTGTGGGGGGTGGGTATGGAGACAGTACTAAATCTGAAGGGGCTCACAACCCACATTGGGTAGGTGCAAGCGATGAAACAAAACAACCAGTGCATCATTTCTGAGGTTCACAGAAGTTGGGCTTTTTCATATTAGATTATTCTTCCCATAACTAGGGGAAGGCCGTTCTTTGTAGAAATGAGCTTTGGTGTGATACACTGTCCTGGCGATGGTGCCTTTTTGAGCTACCGGTTTGGAATAGATACATGAGAGCAGAAGGGGTGAAAGTGGAGGGGATAAAATATGGCTTCAACAGCTCGTGGACAATGTGGGCTTTTCAGCCAGAAAAGAGAATGAAGAGCCTCACAGACAGAATAAACCATTAGCAAGTTTCATCTATTTCCCCTTTGCACTGCCAGCTCACATCCTAACACCTGTGGAAACTGGCTTGATTCTCATGTCTGGAACTGGGGGGGGATTGGGAGCTCTCCCAGACTGTGGGTCCACACTTTGCTAACCCTTGCTATGCATTCTCCACACCGGTGACCTGGTTGGTTAGACAAGGAGAGCAATGGGATTTTTTTTCTCCCCAAACAGCTTTGTACTAGGGAAAATCCAGGATAAGTCACTGATCAGCCTGTTTCAGCAGGAATTCAGGAACCTTTTATTGCAGAACTGTTTTCTCAGGAACTCAGCATCACCTGTAGAGTAAAGGCAGATCTGTGGCCTTAACAGAGCCCATGGTGGAAAAGAATTGTTGGAAGAAAGACAGCACTAAATCTTTTGTGCTGGCCCAGCTAGGGTACAGCATCTCAGCCTAGGCTGATACAAGAGAAAGCAGAGATGTTGAGCAACTCTGCAGCCAGCTGTGCCAACTGCCCACTGCCAACTGATCTAACACTGCATTTTGCAAGGGATTAGGTCCCATGCTCACCTGCCTGGTCATCCCAGGCTAAGGGAGCGCCCATGGAAGCAGGGCAAGGTGTCAGCAAGCTGCTGCAACACCTAGGAGCAAGTCTGTGGGGAACCAGAAAGGTCCTTTTGAAGGCAGGTCAGGAAATGAGTCAATTGTGGCAGCGCGTGGATGGAGCGCGGGGTGGCTCACACACCTGTCTGCTTTCTGTTCTGGCCTGGTGCATTTCTGAAGACACAGCCAGTCGAAACAGCTCAGCTTTCATCTCCTCATCTCCTGACCCACTGAAGCATTTTGTGTCGGACTTTGAAAGCCTGGTCAAAAATGAAAAACAAGTGAGTGCAGGGACAGCAAGACCTGCTGTGAATCCCAACCTGCTGCAGGGAAAACAAAGCTGGCATGAAACGACTGGGTATTTTTCCCATGCCAAGGGCAAGGAGCTCGAGCATCCCTTCCTCCCAGCCAGAGGAACCATCTGGGATGCAGCTCCTGGGAACTCCAGCAAGAGCTGTAATTATATCAAACCTCATCAAGGCAAGCCAGCACACACTCCTTTCTTAAATAAAGCAGTGAGTCCGGCAGCGTGACGGAGAACCGACACCTGGGAGTTTCCCCAGCAGCCGCAGCTTTGAGCGGGGGCAGAGGCAGTTTGTTGCAGGTTGCGAATCCGCACAGAGACCTCCCTGATTCAGAGAATGGTCTGATCTGGAGATCATCTTGGCAGGAGCTGAGCATTGCCAGGAGGGAACTTTCTTACCAGGAGAAACTTGTGTTTCTTCGCTGAGGGTCTGCTTGCCACAGCTCCCACCTCTCTCTGCCTGAATCTTGCATCCCTTACGAATTCCTGGATGGCACAAGTGTCCTTTCCACCCTTGACTCCCAGGCATTTTGCACCCAGTGCCAACCTGGCTGCTGGCGCTGGTGCAAGGGTGAACGCTCATGGCTTGGGCTCTACTGCCTCCTCGTGGCATTCCCCCCCTCTCCCCCCAGCTCTGTGCCACCCTGCCTGGCCCTCTGCCCCCATGTTAGGCCTTGCAGGTGTCCTTCCATCCAGCCTACTGGTTCTGTTCCTCTCATCCTGCTTTCTAGGACTTGTACATCTGCTGGGTGCAGAGCTGTGCAGCAGGACCTGCTCTCAGCGCTCTGCCTGCCTGGCCAGGCATGGGGGATGCAGGGGCTATGAAGCATTCACCTGCCTACAGCTCCCCTCCTGCAGGAGCCTCCACTCTAGTCTCCTGCTTCATATTTCCCTCCTCCTCTTCTGCCCTTCGCTCTCACTCGCATGAAATCTCTTACTTTAGAGGCTTTTCTTTTTTCCCCCCTCTTTAAATCCTTTCCTCTCTGCTTCTTCCACCTCCTCCCTCTCCCCCAAAATAATCCAAACTTGTTCTTCCTCACTCCCCCGTTGGGTTGGCACTGCTCGTCCCTTGCCCACCAGCCCCTCCCTGAGCAATCAGCTTGTTGCCCCTCCTCGCAGGACAAATGCTGCCTCAGAGCCACCACACGGAGCTCCCACTGCCACCTCAGAGCTGCCACCACAGGGACACTTTGGTGGCAGTGGTTCTGGGTCATACTGGGTGCTTTGCGGTGTCCCTATGGTGGCAGCTCAGAGCTGGCAGTGGAAGCTCTGTGGTGGGGGTTCTGATGTGGCACTAGGGGCTTTGCAGTGTCCCTGGGGTGGCCTTGGGGTGGCTGTGGGCTCTCTGAGGTGGCACTGGGCACTCTGCATTGTCCTTGTGGTCATTCTGGGGTGGTAGTGGGTGTTTTGCAGTGTCCTGGGGGTGGCAGTGGGCAATTTGCAGTGTCCCTGCGGTGGCTCAGAGGCGGCACTGGGCACTCTGCATGGCCCCTGGAGTGGCTCTGGGCACTCTGCATTGTCCCTGGGGTGGCAGTGGGCACTCCGTGTTGTCCCCAGGGTGGCACTGGGGTGGCTCTGGGCACTCTGCACTGTCCCTGGAGTGGCTCTGGGCTCTCTACACACTTCCTGGGGTGGCTCTGGGCTCTCAAAGTTGTCCCTGGAGTGGCACTGGGATGGCAGTTGGTGCTCTGCAGTGTCCCTTGGGTGGCTCTGGGCTCTCTACATTGTCCCTGGGGTGGCAGTGGGTGCTCTGCAGTGCCCCTGGGGTGGCTCTGGGCACTCCGCACCGCTCCTGGGGTGGCTCTTGGCACTCCGAACCGTCCCCAAGGTGGCTCTGGACTCTCAGTGTTGTCCCTGGGGTGGCTCTGGGCACTCTGCATTGTCCCTGGGGTGGCAGTGGGCGCTCTACAGTGTCCCTGGGGTGGCTCTGGGCACTCTGCATTGCCCCTGGGGTGGCAGTGGGCGCTCTGCAGTGTCCCTGAGGTGGCTCTGGGCACTCCGTATTGTCCCCAAGGTGGCACTGGTCACTTCGCACTGTCCCTAGGGTGGCTCTGGGCTCTCTACACAGTTCCTGGGGTGGCTCTGGGGTGGCTCTGGGCTCTCTACACGGTCCCTGGGGTGGCTTTGGGCTCCCTACACGGTTCCTGGGGTGGCTCTGGGGTGGCTCTGGGCTCCCTACACGGTTCCTGGGGTGGCTCTGGGGTGGCTCTGGGCTCCCTACACGGTTCCTGGGGTGGCTCTGGGGTGGCTCTGGGCTCCCTACACGGTTCCTGGGGTGGCTCTGGGGTGGCTCTGGGCTCCCTACACGGTTCCTGGGGTGGCTCTGGGGTGGCTCTGGGCTCCCTGCACGGTTCCTGGGGTGGCTCTGGGGTGGCTCTGGGCTCCCTACACGGTTCCTGGGGTGGCTCTGGGGTGGCTCTGGGCTCCCTACACGGTTCCTGGGGTGGCTCTGGGGTGGCTCTGGGCTCCCTACACGGTTCCTGGGGTGGCTCTGGGGTGGCTCTGGGCTCCCTACACGGTTCCTGGGGTGGCTCTGGGGTGGCTCTGGGCTCTCTACACCGTCCCGGGGCTGCTCTGGGCGGTCCCTCCGCCGCCAGCGCCTCCCCCGGCTCCACCCGTAGCAACGCCCGCGGTGCGTGGTCTCTGCAGGCCGGGCCGGGCCGGGCCCGGTGCGTAGCGCCCGGTGGGGCCGAGGAGGGGCCGGGCCGGGGTCCCTGGGGCCGCAGGGGAGGCAGGCGGGGGGGTGGGCACTGGCTACAGACGGACAGACGGACACGCAGGTGCGGGCGATGAGGGTGTCGAGCAGAGTTTGAGATCCTCGCGCCGAGAGGAGCGGGGGAGCCCTGGGCTGCACCTCGGATCCTGGGCTCAGGTTTGGGTTCCTCACTACAAGAAGGACATTGAGGGGCTGGAGCGTGTCCAGAGAAAGGGAACAGAGCTGGGGAAGGGGCTGGAGAACGAGGGTTTTGAGAGGTGGCTGAGGGACCTGGGGTTGTTTAGGCTGGAGAAAAGGAGGCTGAGGGGAGACCTCGTCACTGTCTGCAACTCCCGGAAAGGAGGTTGCAGTGAGGCGGGTGCTGGTCTTCTCTCACAAGTAACAAGTGATGGATTTGAGGCACTGAGGGACATGGGTTAGTGATTGATGGGAATGGTTGGACTCGATGAACCAGTGGGTCCTTTCCAACCTAGTGATTCTATGATTCTGTGAGAGGAAATGGCCTCAAGTTTTGCCAGGGGACGGTTAGACAGAATAGTAGGAAATATTTTTTTACAAAAAGAGTGGTGAAGCATTGGAAGAGGCTGCCCAGGGAAGTGGTGGAGTCTCTGTCCCTGGAGGGCTTCAAAAAGAGGGATGATGTGGCTCTGGAGCGAGTCCAGAGAAGAGCAACAAAGCTGGTGAAGGAGCTGGAGAACAAATCTTATGAGGAGCGGCTGAGAGAGCTGGGGGTGTTTAGCCTGGAGAAGAGGAGGCTGAGGAGAGACCTTATTACTCTCTACAACTGCCTGAAAGGAGGTTGTGGAGAGGAGGGTGCTGGCCTCTTCTCCCAAGTGACGGGACAGGATGAGAGGGAATGGCCTCAAGCTCCGCCAGGGGAGATTTAGGCTTGAGATTAGGAAAAAGTTCTTCACGGAGAAGGTGGTTAGGCATTGGAACGGTCTGCCCAGGGAGGTGGTTGAGTCGCCTTCCCTGGGGGTGTTTAAGGTTAGGGTGGATGAGGTACTTAGGAGCATGATTTAGGGATTGGTGGGAATGTTTAGACTCAACGATCCAGTGGGTCTCTTCCAACCTGGTTATTCTGTGATTCTGTGAAAAAGCATGTAGACGTGGCGCTCCATGACTTTGTGTAGTAGGCACGGTCGTGTTGGGCTGGCAAGTGGACTTAATGAGCTGAGAGGTCTTTTTCGCCCTCCGTGACTCTAAGCGAGGTGTCCCCCCTCCACTGGTGCAGAGCTAGTGACATGGAGAGCGGCTCCCTGCCCTCTGGTCTCCACGAGCATTTTACTGCCCTGAAGTTGTTCCTCTTGCATTTTGGTACCAACAGAGCCTGTGGTGCTTCGTCAGTGAAACAAACTGTTGGGGTCACGGTCTGAATACTTTGTGTGATGTCTTGGAACACCTGCCACGGCTATAACCTCAAAATGTGTGGTGTAACCTTGTTGTTACGGCGGTCGGCGTAATGAGCAACGCTGTTCGCCATCAGTCTTGCTGTTCCCCCCCTGCGTCCCTGTGTTCTAGCGGTGTTTGCATGGTGCTTTCCCATGGAGAAAGGAATGCGTTTGAGAACCCAGAGGAAAATCAATTTTAAACCCACGCAAATTGTTGGAGGGAATGGGCTGCTATAAAACTCAAAATTACTTTCAACTCCCTTTTAAAGTAGAAGAGGTTTGAAGAGGATAATGTTTAAAGCAGTTTGAGAGCACATCACCTTGTATGAGCTTACATTATATGGTTTAAATTATAGGAAGAAAGAATTTCTACATGTTAGCATCTGGATGTGTAGTAGTTGGGTTGGCTATCCACACATAAATAGATTTCAGATAAATGACTACTAGATTTCAATCTGCGGTTTTGCTTAGGAGTTAGATTATTTTAAAAGTACTTTTCTCTTTTTCTGTTGTAATTTTTAGCCATTTTGAACCTTATTTGGAAGAAAAGAATCCAAAGCTTTGGATCAAAGAACTGAAGTAGAGGAAACAGATCAAAAAGCTTGTACCAGACATTGAGCAAGACACGTGGGAGTTTGACTTCTTGGATATGTAAAGCCTGGATATACTGAGAAATTGTAATTATAGTTTTGCCACGATGACACACAGACGCTGTAGCTAATGTTGTGTCAGCAGTGACATTCGAATATGCTCTCATTTTGAATAGTTCCATTTAGTACAACGTACCTGGCATATCTAGGAAACATGCTTTTCAGGTGTGAGAGAGCATGACTGAGCTGCTGGAAAGATGGGTATTTCAGCAGCTGTGAAAAGATTTTCAAAGCTTATTGTAGCTAAAGCTGGGATGTCATGGTGCCAGGCAGATGTTTGCTGTTGAAGAACGGAGGGATACTCGCGGACTTCAGGCCTTCCAGTACCTGAAGAGGGCCTGCAAGAAAGCTGGCAAGGGGCTTTTTACAAGAGCATGGAGTGATAGGACATGGGGCAATGGCTTTAAATTCCTTTGTCTTTATCTCAACCCATGAGTTTACCAATTTTTTCAATTCTCCTCCTCATCCTACTGAAGGTGGGGAAGGAAGTGAGAAAATACCTGCATGGTCCCAGTTACCAGCTGGGGTTAAAACCACAACAGTTGAATAGAAGAGAGATGAAGTCTCTTCTCATCTTTTAAACCAACCTGGAGACCGTTCTTGCGAGCTGGATGGGAGCCCCAAACCACTCACTAGCTTGAGGCTGGCACCACAGTGAGCTCCCCACCATGCTCTAGAAAACCTCCTTGCTGGAAAGCCTGGCCACATCCCAGCAGCTGGGGTGGGAAGGAAGTAGGGTTCCCTTTGTGCTTAGCAATTCTTCCATCTCTGTATGAGCTTTAGCATGCCAAGTTCTACTCATCCGTCTGGTGGATTGTTGGGGAAAATTTGGAGGCTTGGTTTTGTTCTTTGTTTCGGGTGGTGTGTGCCAGGTTGTTTTTTTGCAGTTACAAACACCAGACACTCCCTCTGTGCGGTGCTGAGAGTGTGACAGATGGATGTTTCTGAGCTGGACACTGAGTAGGGGGTTGTTTGATTTTGAGATAAGTATTCAAGATTGACTTTACAGAGGTGTGAGCCGAGTACACGAGGAGGAAAGTAGTGAAGAATTAGGCCTGCCGTGGGCAGGCTGAGTACATACTCTCCCTCCCATCTTGTGAACTTGGCTGTCACAGGCAGCAGACACCCTATTAGCTGGATGATCTTTAATGTCCCTTCAGACCCAAAACATTCTATTCTATGATTCCCACTTGTGCTTAATAGCGAGTGGGCTTCGTTGCTCACCCTGCTAAAGGTTCAGACGGACCTTGTGTCCTGGCATGAGGTTTTTTTGAATTGAATGGGTTTAGGATTCTGGTCCTAAGAGGAAAAAGTACAGTGAAGCATGTTGCCACCTGCACCTGGGAAGAGGGTGCTCAGGTGACATATCAGGATTGCTGCCGCAGGGTCGTTCTGCCTTGCTGCTGTTCTCTGTGTCGGTGCAGCAGGCACGAAGGAGTCCAGCAGTGATTCATCATGAATCCTTGGATCTTGGCTGATACCAATCAATCCTGCTGGGCTGCTAAAATAGATATGGCCAAAGCATAAAATAGCTAATAAAAACAAAATCCTCCATGGAAAATTCATTCTTCAGGGTATGAGGTTCCAGTTGCCGTGCCAAAGAGAAGCTGAGAGAGGAAAGATTTGAGATTTTCAAGGCTGAAAGAGGGGAGGGAGTGTTATTGATCTCATCTCCCAAGTCTCTTCAATCTGTTCTTTTACTCTATTTCGCTTAAAAGATTTGTGTCATGGTAACCTTGATTTATTATCTGGTTTCTCTTTTGAATCAACCTTTCAAAATTGTGCATTGGCTTGAACCTGCAGTAATAAACCAGCACAGTTATTCCCTCTTATCTCTGGTATGCATGTAATGCTTTCTCTGCTGTGTGTACCTGATTCATTCTTGCAGACAGGCAGCAAGGTGAAATTTAGAAAAGATTGTCCTTTCTGATCAAGAGTATAGGATGGGAAGAGTTTTCACTCCATTCAAGAGCATGGAGGGCATGGCAGGAAAGGATGCTGTAGTGCTGTCTGCATGTCAAGATGACTCTCCAGAAAGATACTGTGCCAGCTGTGGCCCCCAAGATCAGGCAAGGTCTTTCTAGAGCATAGCTGTGGCAAGCCAGAAGACTCCGGCACAGCAGCCTGTTGCAGAGGCTTGGCCTCCAGAAGGAAGGAAGGCAGATGGCTAGGTCCTAGCAAGGATGCAGGACATAAGCTGTTAGTCAGGCAGGGCTGGATGAGGAGTCTGGGTCTAGCCCTGAGCAGAAATTGATGAATAAACCGTATTGCACTCAGAGCACCTGCGAGAGGCACTGCAGAGGGCTTTGACTCATAATTTATAGGAATAGGCTATGTGGACATCATTACATTGGTGCACGTGTGTGCAGGCTGGAGGGGCTTGTGTCTCTTTAGCTGTACTAATTGGTTACAATAGTCATCTCACTGTTTAGACAAGCCTAAAATCAAGGATTGCGTTATCATCGGGCCAGAAGTCCAAGGGCTACTCTTAATTAGTATCTCAGTGCACAAAGATTTGTATAAAATGAAGCGGTATGCCTGTGATATTTGCCTGAACTTGTGTCTCCCGAGGTGGGAGAGTAGAAATTATTAGTGAGCTGAGATCACCAGCAAAAGTATCTCCTGCAGGAGGAGAGAGAGGGGAGCTTCTGGCTATATTTTAATATTCGTTAGGCGATGTTTAAACATCTCTCCTGAATTATTTAAATGAAAGAGTCAGACTTGACACCTGGGAATAGCTGTGTTGGTATCCAGGCTGCAGCCTACTCCCACTGGAGTCAAGGTTTTTAAGGGATTTGGGTACAGCAAAAGTAGCACTTCTCTTGTAGTCCCAGTTTGCTCAAATTCTCCTGGCAGCCTTTTGAATGCTGTCACAGATCCAGGAAGACCCTGCTGCTTCAGGAAAGCAGCTTTTCACATGTGCACTGCTGGTTTGCCCCCTCCAAAACCCATTTGGAATAATAAAGCAGTCCCTTTCCCCAGGGTTAGTGAGCCATCGAGGCATCCATGTGAGACGGATACCCCTCAGGTCATGAAGGCAGCTCTTGGTACCCAGGCAGGGGGTCACACCTACCTTGTTACCCACTCGTCTTCTCAGCAAGCCAAGGATATCCAGCACGGTGGGAGGGTGTGGAGGAGTGCAAAAGATAGTGTTTAACAGGATCTATGTCTTTCTACTCCAGCAAGCCCAGGGTTACCTAAGAAGATGGATAAAGCACAGAAGGATTTGACGAATTCTCTGGGTGGGAGCCCCAACCATCTTGATACCAGCAATGAGGCTTTGCCCTGTGAATGTGTTCCAAGAATGAGTTTGTTGCTTCCTGATAGCTGCAACCAGGGGCCAAACAAACACTCGGCCTTTACAGAAAAGATGTTTCATGCTGATGTCCTTGGCCCAGGAGCCTCCAGCATCTCAAGGGTAAGTACAAATAGCAATTCTTTTTCTGCCGCTCTCCTTCTAAAATGGAAAGACCTATGGTCCACTTGGTATGGAGAGTTATAGCTTTCATCCCAGGTCCGAGCCCTTCATTTCAGTCAGAGGACTTGGTGCAAGACAGAGTGAAACCATAACGTTCTTCCTGATCATAATTGTGCGGCCTTTCTCAGTGGCCAGTGCTGTCACTTGTCATTATGGTGTTGCCAGGGTTTAAGATGCCCGCATGGCAGAGCAGGCATGTGTTTGCAACTGCAGATAAAATTTGGAAGTAAAACCATAGTGACTTCCTGCCATGAGCCCCCAGTCCACATTTTGAGCTGATGTGAGTCTGTACTCCACTGACAAATCCCCTGCCTCTCTGTGCATTGGGCTGAAGTTTCCAGGTATTTGTGCATCTTTGAGCCTTTTCTGACTAGTATTCACAGTCCCAGTTCTCCCTAAGGCTCTGATAAAATGGGTCTTACAGCCTCATTCTCTCTCTGGACCTCTAGAAGCCACCCTCCCACAATGCTACAACCATGCTTTATCTTTCACGCTTCCATCTCATGCTGCATTTCAGGGTGTTTGTGCTGCCCTCCACGAGTACCATTCTTTGCTAAGACAGGCGGACCTCGAGCAGCACACCCCTAAAGGTAAATATGCTGAGGGGGAACATGATGTGGCAGGACATGGGGCCATAATGCTTAAGGCTACTTATACTGAGTGAGCTGGGAACTAGGCTGATGGCTCTAGGTTTAGTGCACTGCTTTCATTCTCCTCTCAGTGCTAGGAATGGTGCTGAGCTGTTTGAATGTCCTGTGAAAGTAAATTTAATTTAGAGCTGGAGCAAAGCACCCTGACTGGATGACAGAACCACGCTCCCTTTTCTCCTGGATATAGCTACTCCCCCCAGGGTCCAGGGTAGACTGCATTGATGCCTATGGGAGTTTGACCCCACAGTCCATGTGCTGAGAAAGCTCTGAATTTGCATGCATTATCATTGCATATGAGGCCAGCAATGCCCCTTTTCTTTGAAAGTGGGACCTGCCTGTGGGAGCTGTATTCAAGATGTAGGTACCCATAGCCAAAACCATGATCCTCTCTCCTTTATTCATTCTGCATCCAGCTGTGCCTCGAAGCAGCTTGTTCTTTCTAGATGCAAGAGGTCTTTGTGTCTACAGAGCTTCTGGTCCCACCTGCTTACAAGAGCTTGTGGTATCATGGATGCTCAAATATAGGAACAGAGCATGGTTAGCTGGCACTCTCCTGGCCCCCAGAGCACTTCTGGGGATATGGATCATAAGCTGGTGGCGGGTAGAGAGAAATTGTGTGTGTGAGAGGATTTTAGCCTCAGAGAAAGATGGTAACTATATATACCACCTTCCTGTGCTTAGAAGTGACATTTATTTTCATGAGTGAGGACAAATGACTGCATCCTCAAGTGAATCTTGACAAGCTAGACTCATCCCTAACAAGTGGAGACAGATCTCTATTTATGATCTGCTGCTTCTTCAAGGGGGAAGAAGCTATCAAGCTGGAAATGTAAATGCAAATGAAACACTAAGTATTGACATAAATAGTTGATAGTGCACAAAGTGCCATAATGGATGGTGCCATGGATTTTGCAACAATGAAGTGACAAAATTGGAACAGCTGTGCTCCCTGACAAGAAATATAAATCAGAGCCATTCTGGAAGGACCCCAGGCAAGAGGTACACATGAGGCTAAAGGAGTTGTAGTAAGCCTTCTGCATTTCAGGGATTCCTCAAGGTTATTGTAAAGATTCATATTGATATGGACAATGGAAATGTTTAGGGTCATGTTTAGGCACCCTTCCTAAGAGAGAGGAGTAGAGAGAGAGGAGCCCGTTCAGTGGCTGTTTCCTTTAGTCCCTAAGCAGTCAATATGTAGTCACGTGTGTGTTGTTAGGGACCATTTAGGAAAGGCAAGGGAGTGCCCTCTTAGAGGACCCTTTCTGTACCTGATCATCCTGAATCGTGTCTGGGTGCAGCATTATTGCCTGCTATGCACAATTGCTTTGAAATCAAGGGGTCTCATCCATGAAGCAAGCAGAAGCACCCAGAGCAATGTGTCCAAAGCTTGACATCCAAAATACACACTTATGAGCCAAACCCTTAAGTTTCTCCTTGGTAAAGCATGAAAGTTCATCAAATGAAAAGCACTCCACTAAAATCTATTTTTAACTCAATGCTTATCTCTGTCTAGGGAATAGTGCTTTTTAAAGCTTGCATGCAATTACTTAATTTAGGTTAAGCTTCAAATTCCCAGTTTGCTGCTGTTCTATTATTTGAGGCTTGCTTAGCGATATAAACAGTTTAGTTTATTTATGGGGTAAATTACATGGTTTAATTTCAGCCACTTCTTGGAAATGTATACTTTTTGCTCAGTCCAAATTTCCATTGAAAACACTCGGCCAAATCGTGAGATTGTTAGCTGTTTAACTCAATTTTTTCTCACACTTCTGCTGATGTGAGTAGGAGTTTTGCTTAAGCGAAAACTGAGGAGAGGTTTGTCCCAAGTGAGGTGTGAACAGGGACTTCAACACATGGAGATGACCTGCGTGACTTGTTCTCTCCTGCAATATTCATAAGCTCTTTATCACCATCTTGACCGAGTTCTTCCCAGCTACAACTGGCTCTTGGTCTCAGGGCACCCCAGGAAGGCAGAGGACTCCCACCTGTTTCTGAGAGTGCGGGAAGCTGGGCACTAGACACAGTAACTTGCCCATGATTGTGTACAGTCTGCAGCAAAACTGGGAATAGAACCGAGCTCCTTGGAGCCAGGTGAGTGCCCTACCTTCTAATAAGGTGCATGGCAGTAATTCTCAGTGGGCGCTGCTTCTGTGCCATCATTTTGATAGTGGAAAACCACAATGACTTATTGCAGCAGGAAAAATGGTTTTCTTTCTGCTACCCATTTGATCTCTGCTTGATCTCACTCACAAATCTGGTAAAATGACTTCTGCCGACAACCCAGGAGACGGCTCCATCCTCCTGTGTGTGTGTGAATGCAAAGCAGATGATGTCTGATGATTTCAGACATGTGTTTCTCTTTATCTCTTAGTCACAACCTTCAAGATGCCTGAGGACTTTGTAAGTGTCCTGGATAAGCAAGTGATTGGACCAACTACTGAGAACCTCATCAAGTCAGATTTCCCAGTACAATCATTTAAGCCCAAAGTGCAGATTGCCTTCCAAAGGCTTCCAGGGCAATGCCCTCGGAAGATTGAGGTAGAGAGGTAAGTAACCAGAAGGTGGCTAGAGGTGTCATTACAGAATGGATACAGCAGATTAGGGTGTTGATTTTTGCTTGCATGATGTGACACGTCAAAAATCCTTAGAAAAATGCTCTCCTGTAGGGCAGTGGTTTCCAAAGTGGTAGGGTGTGCAAGACAGTTCACTGGGATGTGGGAAGAAAATATGGTTTTGAAATAGTGTTAATTTCACCTTTTTCTCATCTTTCTTTTATTTCTATTTTTGTATGCTCTCTAATGTACATAATATATCCATGCAGTGTATATGTATATAATTTATAAACTGGACTAGGTGATTGTTGCAGGTCCCTTCCAACAGAACTATTTTATTTTATAGATGGAGAAATATAGATGAAGATGGGGTGCACAATCAAAAAATGGAGTTAGAGGGATAGGCGCCTTTCTAGGTGCAATAAGTAGTTACTCCCCTGTCTGATTCAAAACAGGAGAAGACGGCTATATCTCACCTTTGATATTGCTGAGCTCTTAGCCAGCAAGGGGATAGACTCCAACCAGCTGATGCCGAGGCATCACAATCCTGACAGTATGCCAACTATTGAGGAGAAGAGAGATCCTGTCTTTCCCATCTACCTCCCATTAATGGTAAGACAATGTGTTTGGTGCTCATGATCTTATCTCCTTGCTTATGCCGCGGGATGTTCCTGAGAACTGCAGGGCACGTGACCATCGTTGATACAACAAATGATAAAACAAGGAAATACTTTAGGGCAGGTCTTGGCTGTGAAGGATCTTTACAAGGTGCTGAGGATCTTCTGCAGGGTTCTCACAACTTTATCAGAATTAATAATCCTTGAGGGTGCTCCTCGCTGTCATTTTTGTGTCCAAATAAAAGCTGCTGTCTCATGTTTCCTTCTGGATGCCATAGTCGACTATATTAACTGTGTGAGACCTCTCCAGGTGGTGCCTCTGCTCCTTAGGAAAGGGCTAGAGATACAGATACTGCTGTATGGGAGAAGATTGTTGATCAAAACTTTTGATCACAGCTTTTGATTGTTGATCACAGCTTTTGCACCCAGATTGTTTTCTCTTTTTCTAGCCCATTTAGGAACTGCATATTCGTTTTCCTCCCATGAAATTTTGTGTTAAGTATTTTCGTCTCTCTGAAGTAAGACTTCATTGAACTCCTGTCTTGGCTTTTTAGATATTTGACAACAACGACTATGACTGTCGAACACCAGAAGAGTGGATTTCGCTAGGACTGGAGCCAGGATCTCACGATAGAAAGCCAGTGCCTGGAAAAGCACTTTTACCTACAGATGATGTACTGGGACATGGTAAAGCTTGAATGAGTTACTACTCAAGCGAGGCAACGCTAACAATTACAGACCCATTCCACAGCAGGGAGCATGTAAATTGTGGCAAATGCAGCTGTGCATAACGGAAAAGCTATATCTCTTTCTGACCAGGCTCAGGCAGTCAAAGAAAAAGACCAGGGACCTTGACAACTGTCAGTCCTGCCCTGGACTGTTTCCACTTTTTTAGAAATAGCTTCTGCCTTTTGCCTTCCTGTTTCTGTGCCAGTACAGTCAAAAATTCACTTTACTGATACATAGATATTATAAAATTAGTTAGCTTGAATACAGTATGTTCTGTCTGGATTTCGCTGTGAGTGCAGAATCACAAGTCAGGTTCAGATTGCAGTGTTGATCACAACAGAAATTATGGGAGATTGACCAAGATTCAAGCTAGTAAATGGATTTGACTGTAGCATCACCACTCTAATCAGGAAAGTTCATTTGCTGTAGCCTCCAGGAGAATGGACTTAACCCTATTTTAATCCTTGATTCTCTCAGAGGACCCCAGAAACCAGAAGTTAGTCTATGAGTGGATTGATGTTGGTGTTCTGGATTATGACAAGGAGACAGAGCTCTACTTGGTCCATAAAACAGATAAGAACGGGCAGGTGCGGGATGAAGAAGGGAGACCCATCCTGAATGGAGGAATAACTCCAGAAGGTACGTTTTGAGTAAGTCCTTTTTGGAACCTGACACATACTGTGAGATCCAGTCCATTACCCATGCTGGTCCTGGGTAGAGATGGGAAGTTCATCAAGAAATCATTTAATTCCTCTCCCTGTTACGACTCTTGACAGACATGCTTAACCTGTCCTGAAAAACCTCTAGTAGAGAGAACTCCACTCCTTAATTGTCCATCAAAAAGTTGTTGGCATTGCAAGCCATCCTGGGGTTTGTGTTCCCTGTAGATTCCTGTAAGCTTTACTTTCATTTCCCAGGAAGAGCCCCGTTGTTGTCATGTCAGTACTGGGTACCACGAATCCACCTGCTGTTTCTGGCTGAAGATCCCCGGGTGTTCGCACAGCGAGTAGTTTCTGCCGACAGCTTGCGTAAGAAGACACAGGCGCTGATACTTTATCACCTGTATGTGGACTGCATGTCCACAGATGGACTCAGTAGCATCAACGAGGAGAGCCTGGGGAGAATGAAGCTGTTGACTCTGCATACTCCCAAGCTGAAGAAAGAGGAGTGGTAAAGCATCAAATACGCATCTGGGTTCTCAGCCTCCAGTCCATTAACATTGTAGGGCTTCACAGGGCAACAAAATGAGCGGCAGTGGAGGCAGATCTTGAGCATCCAACTCACAGGCCTGTGCACCACCCTCTTGCCCAAAGTGTCATCAGAAGGGGATAGGACAAGAGCCCCAGGATCACGTATGGTTGAGTCACAGAGGTGTTTAAGGCACGGGTGGACAAGGTGCTAAGGGACATGGTTTAGTGTTTGGTAGGAATGGTTGGACTCGATGATCCGGTGGGTCTCTTCCAACCTGGTTATTCTATGATTCTATGGGTGATCTGTCAGTGTTCCTGGATGAAATACATGTACTTCATTTGCAGATCCACTGAGCCATGCTTACACCTGCATTTAAGTAGTCTTCAACAGCAGGGAAGTTGGACAGAAATGGCATGGTTGACCTTGCTGTCTCCCTGGTCTTTCAGGGAACAGATCAGTCATTGCTGAATTGATCTGCAGACCACCAGCTGCCTCCAGAGAGTTGGCTGTTGTCTGCTGGTTACTCTTCTATTTATTAACAGCTGCTAAAATCGGAAGGAGTTCTGCACAGCATGAAGCAAACAGAACAGCAGATCTCCACCTGGATATAATCTTTGAGATGCGGTTCATATCAGAAAGGTGTTTTAAGAGTCTCTGGGCTGATGACTCATGAGCCATTGGTGGTGTCGCTGGGAATCGGCCATGACTGATTGCCCAGCTTAGAGGCAGGAAGATGTGAAGGGCTGCGTGATCTGCCAGCCTGAACTAGAGAGCAGGAGAGTAATTAGGCTTTGTTTGTGAGCAGAAATATAGATATAAAGAAAAGCACTCTGCCTCCTTGAGGTAAAAGATGATGATTTCCAAGGACAAACAGAGCAGGGTTTCTGCACTTACACACGTTTTGGCTGAGGAGACTGATTTCAAGAGGTGTTCAGCAGGAGGCAGTTGGGAAGACAGCTCAGATAGCCTCACTTTTCCAGAAGTGCCAGCTGGCTTTATCAGTTCTTGTTTTTCACCCCTCGCCTCTGTAGTGCTTCTCCACCTGCACACCCTCAGTGGAGATTTTGCTTTGATCTGAAAAGACACTTGAGAGGGCTGCAGTCCTAGTCCCAGGTCCCCTCTTGCCTCTGTCATTAAATGTCCAGTTGATGGCTCTGCTGTCTGCTTCCTAGTTGTACAGCTCTCCTAATGCATTTGGTAGGAGGTGAGCTGGTTTAGCAAATACAGGTGGAAGGGAATGAAAGGTAGGTTTTGCAGTAAAGCTATAGAATCATAGAGTCATCAAGGTTGAAAAGGACCTCTAAGATCATCCAGTCCAACCATCAGCCCAATACCACTGTGCCTACTGAACCATGTCCCAAAGTGCCTCATCTACACTCCATTCAAACACTCCCCAGGGCTGGAGACTCCACCACTTCCCTGAGCAGCCTCTGCCATGCTTCACCTCTCTTTCAGTAAAGAAATTTTTCCTAATAGCCAATCTAAACCTCCCCTGACGCAACTTGAGGTCATTTCCTTTTCTCCTATCACTTGTCTTTTGGGAGAAGAGAAGTGACGTGTCTATATAGAAATAGAGACATAATTCTGCTCAAACACTGTAGGTTATCATTGCTTCCATGTCTTATAACAGCGTGTCAGACCGTATGTGCTGCCTGGAGAAAGAAGTGAGGTTAGACTACCAGCGCACCATGAACAGGATCAGCTTTGACAGAGTTGTCACTTCCAAAGCTCAGACCCTATTTTATGTCACCCTGCCCGATGAAGAGGAGAAGAAAGTACCAGAAAAAGGTACGAGACATGGTGAAGCGGTTTGAACTTGGCATGGTTATAGGACCTCTTGTCTTTGACAGGATTCGTGCTTTGTTGTAGACACTCTTGGGTTCATGTTAGTGATTAGGGCTCATGAGGGGCAACAGCAGGAGATTACATGAGACTTTGGAGTATGTCTGCTCTTTTTTAGGGCATATTTGCACGTCCACATTACCTCTGTTGAACATATTGCCATCTCTCAGCTAAGCTGCAGTAACTCTGCTCGTGTGCCCTTAATGGCAGCAAATGCGTGGCAGTGTAATTAGCTTAACTGCCTTCCTCGGCGCTGTGCTGGGGCTGGCTGCCTTCCCTTTGCTGTGCTCAGCTGTGGCATACTTCAGGTGTGGAAGAGGGCGCAGGCTCTTGGAGTCCTGAACTAGAAGAAAATGACCACAGTAAAAGTTGGGGGGGGGGCTGTGCCTTGAAGCCTCTGGGAAGATTCTTCAAGTCCAATGTTCTTTCTCTTGGAAACTTCAAGAGACAAGCCTCAGGAAGGTCAGGCACTAAGTCTCTCAACCCCTAATGTTCTTTTTTTTCAATGTCAGGGCTCATCTGGATTCCAGACTATCCTTTTGCTGAACGACAGGCAGATTTCAACTTTATCTCACTCCTGACCACACCAGAAGTCATTCTTCTCCTTGCAGAGGTGCAAGATGAGTGCAACAAGGCAGCCACCATGTCTCTGTTTAACATAAACTTAAACAAGCACATCTCCTTGGAGGAATTTGGACAGATCCAGACCCAGACCTTCACTCAGGTGAGCGGAGGAGTGTTGGGGGTGAACTCGGAGCAGCCTGCAGAGCTGTCAGCCTGTATCAGACAGATGCAGCAGCTGCAGATCAATTCCCTGAAAACAGATGAGCTTTCAAAGGAGAAATTGTAGGTGAGGCAGGGAGGAGTTTGCATGTGCTGCCAAATTTATAGGGATGTGGAGAGAACGGGCTGAAAGAACCGTAGCCTCCTAGTTAGTATCGGCCAGTGCTGACCATGCTCTTAGTCATGTGTTGAACGAGTGACCATGCAGGGCTACAACTCCTGTCTCCTCCTCCTCATCTCCGTGCAGGTAACAGTCCTGGTTAACACTCAAGAGTTTCCTTTTTTTTTTTTCCTCCCAAAGCACTCATGGCGATAACACTTTCCCACACTCCTTGTTCTTTATGGACTTAATTAAATCACCCTGCTTGCAATGCCAGCAAACTAGTACAAAAATTTGCAGCTCTCTGGTAACTCTTGACAGAAGATCTTCATGTCCTCTAAATGGGGGCAGCGCTTTGCACCCTGAGTATGGCCACGCAGAGTAGCTTGCACAGGGTTACACAGTAAATCAGTGGCAGAGGGCATGTGCTGGTCCTTCCCAGTCCCATGCTGTTCCAGCTAGGCAGCGCTGTCATCCACTCAGTGACTGAGGTTGTTTTATTACACAGACCGCAGCTGCCTGTGGAGCAAAAGTGACACTTGGTGGTATTTTAATAAATTAAAACACTACAGACTGCTGCTGCCCTTGGCTTCTGCCCCTCTTTCTTCTCGCTTGTCAAGAGAAGACAACATTCTGTCCTTTACTTGGTCATCATACTGTCTGCACAACTTTTTATGGGGGACCATGACACTGGCAGTTCTGGGGATGCTGCTGTATAGAAAAGAGAACAAAAGGGAAACACTGTGTATGAAAAGAAAGAATAGAGCGCTCCTGCTTTTTAATATCAGGCTTTCTCATTGTAAGTCAGTGAAAGGAGATGTGTGGCCAGGTTGAGATGCCATGTGTGTGTGTGTGAATTTGAGAGCTACTGTTTAGCTGCTGCAGCTCTACCTTTCACAGCAGAGAAAGGTCCAGCAGTCCCAGCTAGCAGCTAACCTTGCCACGCTGCTTTCCTGTCCACCCTTGGAGGATTACACAGCTTGCTTTGTTTCTTTGCTCTAGGTTCAGGCGTTTCTCAAGGATACTTGGATCAGCACTCTAAAGGCTGCAGTAGAGAGCAGACTGAGAGATGCAGGCAAAGGCTGCTACAACCTGAAAGAGAGCAACTGGGGTGCCTACCAGATGTCCAAGCTGTGTAAGCTGATGAAGCGCATCAGATTCATTCTTCAGGACTCTCTGCACTGTCTGGTCCAGAAGTCACTGATTAGCTTCACCCAGCTTTTGCTGGATGCTTGTCATGGTATCCTGAATTGCTCAGAGGACATGGAATGGGGAGATGACCTCATCAACAGTCCCTGCAGGTAAGGGAGAGAGAGGGGTGGGGGGAAAGAGAGTAGAAAGAGTGGAAAAGCGTTGTGCCATGTCTTTCTAGCTACTGTTCTTGCAAGCGAGCTTTGCATTGTGTGAACACTTTAGGCTGGGTTGTTCCTCCTAGTCCTCCACCTGACACATTTGCTTGAGCCTAGAAGAATGACACAGAGCTGGCTGCTCTGTTAGTATGGATTTCACGTTGCTGTTAGTGACATGAGGCAGCCCATCAGAACCAAGGTCTGCGGCATTGACATGCTGTTCTAACAATGAGCTACTTCCAGCATTCTCGAGGGAGCAAATGATTACTACCAGCTTTTCTCTGGAGGTCAGGGAGAAGAGCACCAGGATGCATGGCTGCTTGATTCTGTTCTTGGATTAAACCTCAGAAGTAGCATCTTTCCTGGGATCTCTCAAGAATACCAAATTCAAGTTGTCACAGTGCCTAGAATTTTCTTCTATTGGGTATTGATTTAAGGATTTCTGTCCTTCATGCTATTAAAAAAGAAGGTTTAGAGACTGAAAGCAGGAAGAAAAAAAAAATTGTCACTCACATGATGCCTTTTACCTTGGAATCAGTGGAAGCCTTGACATTGGCTTCAGCTGATCCTGAGCCATGCTGGTAACATACAGGAGTGGAAGATACTGACTATAACTTCTGGGAGGTACATTTTAACAGCACATTGGAGATGCTGATTGCCTGGTTTGAGAAGCATCTGCATTTCTGTAAAGCAGCTCCAATTCTCAACATAAGGTTATGACTTTTGGGGATCCTGGTGCGTAATGTTCCTTCACCTTTGATAGACAAGAGTTCTCAATGATTTTACAAGTAACTTCAGAATGTAGTCTTTCATGTCTTCATCTGCGTGGGACAGTCCTCCTCTTCTCTGCTTTCCTTTCCTGTCCACTAGGCATTTTAATATACTATTTAATATGCCCCAGAGCAATATAGTTGTGTGTCATTGTCTCAAAAAACATCTCTATTCTTCCTTATCTCTTCCCACTGCAGGCCTCAAAGGAATCCACTCTTTGTAACAGACCTTGTGCTGGACAGCAGTGGTGTTCACTTCAGCCCCCCTGTGGAGAGCTTTGAGAAGTCCCTCATTTCTCTGTTTGACAAGGGAATCCTGGTGACTCACACTGTCCCACAGCTGGAGAAGGTGAACTCTTCTGCATCAACAGCGATGTCGTTGTGCAAGTCTCCTGAGTGCGTTGCATAGACACCCCTGAGCTTGTGCTGAGGGACAGTTGGAGAAGTAGGGAGTTGGGAATCCAGTTAAATTAATTTGGGCACAGCACTATATTAATACAGCTCTATTCTAAGAGGATTTCTTCAAGTTCCACAGCTCTGTAGCTATTTTGTGTGGTTGCTGCCTCCTTATTGGTGCTGTATGGTCTGTAGAGGCATGTCCTAAGTAGCCTGGTTGCCCTAAGTGCAAAGAAGCTGGTAAAAGCAGACTCATAAAGGAAATAGCACCTCTTCTAGTGCTGTCAGTCTGGTGCAGGGCTTTTCTGCATATGCATCCTTCTGCCAGTTATTGTGAAAGATCTGTCTCCCTTGATCCCCCTTCTGTGGGAAGGCAATAAAACTGATAAAACAGTTCCTGAT
Organism: Clamator glandarius; assembly: GCA_033459285.1. NCBI lineage: Eukaryota > Metazoa > Chordata > Aves > Cuculiformes > Cuculidae > Clamator > Clamator glandarius. The sequence goes on from JAUNZM010000044.1 coordinate 2,249,613, forward strand.
ACAATGTAGAAGGATAACTTCCCAAAGATGCCACTGGTGATTGTCTCACCCCTCTCCTTGGGAAGCATGGCTAGCTATTCTAGTCCTGAAAGACCTCTCTCCTCCCTCTTCCAGTATGTGTTGGAGAACTTGCTTATCACAGACACACCCTTGCTGGACGCAGTGGCCTTGCACGAACCAGAAGTGGAAGAACTGCGTAAGGCCATGAGGTCTGCCATTCAGAAGGCACTGATCCCCCTGCAAGCCTACGCCAAGAGATATGAGAAGTTCTTAGAGCTTAATAACAATGACATTCACTACTTCCTAAGGTAGGTGGCTTCTAGCAGATGCACCTCTAACGCCAGTGGCGAGCCTTTTCAGAAGCTGTGGTGTGGAAGTGCATGAGAATGCAGGACCTGTTCTGAGACCACAAAGGTGTGTGATGTGCCTCAAATGTGAAATGAGGCATCCGTCAGAGGCAGCCTTCAGCCATGGACAATAGTCCAGGCTTTTAGAGACATCAGTGGTGGCAGTGAGAATGTCGTCCTGCCTCTGACAGCGGTCACATTGCTGTCATGTTTGTAAGTGGAATTGGAGACATTAATGGGCCTAAAAATGACTCATCTTGTTTGAAAATCCAGTTTGAGTACTTGACTCTGACCTCCTTCAAACAGCGTCTATTCAGGCTGATAGCATTCAGTAGAAAGTAATGTTTTCTTTTGTTTTGGTCTCATTGTTTTCACTACTAAACCTCTTTGCACCTCTGCTGTCCTATAACCTCTGTTACTTTAATGGTCTTATTTTAGGCCGCCTGTTTTCTCCAGACAGTGGGACTGAACCCCTTTTTCTCTTGTTTTATTCCTGCTAAATCGATTTACACATATCTGACAAATTCCTGTCTATTCCCACACTGTACTGAAGTGCCTGCCCTCTCCTAAGGTGCTTGGATGCTGAAATAATCTTAAGGTCTACGTTACCCTATTTTTGGTGGTGTTTTTATTTACAGAGACTATGAAGAGCAATGTCCATCTGCCCAGGAGGTGACGAATATAGTAAACATGTTCTTGTCTGAAAAGGAGAATCTGGACAACACTCTACCTAGTTCTATTATCATTGGGCCCTTCCATATTAGCACAGAAGTTGTTAAGCAAAATCTGTCCAAAAAATACAAAGCGCTTGCCACTTCCATGTTGGACATACTGGCTAAAAACCTCCATTTGCAAGTGGAGAATGTAAGTTCCCTGGTCTGATAGATTATCTGTCAATGTCTTGTCTTTCTGTTTTTGAAGTCAATGTGAAATGTTCAAAAGATGGCAAGTGGGGCAACATTAATGTGTTTATTTTAAAGATTTAATCAGAGCAATTGTTTAAAAGACTAGTAGAGGGGAGATACGCAAACTCAACTTAACCAGGTATTAAATGTACTTAACATGCCTGAAAGCTGTACCTCTTGAGATGAAATTCTTCAAGACCCTGCCATCTTGTAAAAGTGTGCTGGTTAATTGAAAGGATCTGCCTAGCAGCCAGCTGGAAGGTCCTTCTGCTTGCTCTGAGGGTAACTGGAATGTAGACAACTGCGTCTGCTAGAGGGTTGTCTGCGTTTGTTATCGTCATCATTTCAACTGTCTACCTGCAGTTCTTCTTCCCCTTATTTTGGCAATCTCATTCCATTTGAGCTCAAATGAGGTGGATGGAGGAAGACTGTGGAAAGAAAAAGACAAAACATGATCGTGGTCATCACTTCAATCCACCTTTAGAATGGGAAGTGGGTGGATCATGGCAAGTCTTCCACTTTGCCCATTAGCAATTAATGATTTTTTGATGGCCTTTTCTCTCTGTTTCCTCCTGCAGATCTGTAATGCATATGTAGCCATCAGCTGCAAAATGCATGAGAAACCAAACAGCATTGAAGAGCTGGCTGAGCTGCGGGAGTGGATGAAGGGAGTCCCTGAGCAGCTGGCTGTGCAGGAGGTAGGACACACTCTCCTTACGGACAGGGGACATCAGGGGAAGGGAGGAGGCAATTCATCAATGCAGTATGCAGGGTCTCAGAAGAACTCTGATGTCTTTGTATGCAATGCCATAAGATTCCTGGTTCTGCACTTTTGTAATGCCAGAGATTTGGATTTTTAAATACATATACCATGAATTTAAAGATCTATACAAACCAAAATAGCAGTTAAAAATCTTTCCGGAAAGACTTGTTTGCTTCACGATCTATGCAGCATTTGTGTATTGAATAGCTGTCTTCTAAAAATGAACGTTGTTTTCAAGAAAATACTTCTACCACCAAATGCTCATATTGCTGTTAACGTTATCTCTTCTAACAGGGCATTCTGATGCTGAGTTATTTCAGAGTTATTTGAAGTGTAGGTCTTCTCCCAGCTGAACAAATGGGGTACAAATACATCAAGCTATAAGCTGACTTGTTCATTGCAAGGAAAGAACCTAAAATACTCAATTTCTGTCTAGCCTTTTATCTAGGTCACACTTCTTTTCCTTCCCATAGAACAGAGGGTGATGGTGGTGTGATCCTTCACAGAACAAGAGGTTGTAAATCCATTCCCACTGTCCATGAAGCAGAGAAGCAGCCTACATCACATTAATCTTGTGTGACTAATGGCCTTCAAAGGCACCTGATGAAAATGAGGAATACACCAGAGAGCTGGAATCAGTATGGTCTGAAGGTGTCTATTTTTTGTGTCTTACCCTATGCAGGAACTGATTCGTGAAGTCATGGAAGATTACGAGGTCATGGAGGAATTCCTCTACAATCTCACCGAAGAAGATTTCAGTGACAAGTGAGCACAAGGCATTTCTCCCACTGTCAAAATGGGACTCTTTGCAGCAATTACCATTCTCAGTGCTTCAGGGTCTATGTGTCTATCAAGGGTTCCAGCAGAACTTTAAAGTGCCTGTCAGGCTATATGAGCACTGACTTCATGAAATGAAGTTTGTAGAGAAGAAGCATGGCTTCATGCTGCCTTCTGGCCTGTGGCAAGGCAAACTGGTAGCTTTAACCTGTTTAACACATTAAAATTCTTTCCTCTTGGGCTTTTTCTTTGAGACATTTGCAAGGTCTCAAAGTACACAGTTTTGTCTGTGTCTGAAACTCAATGAAAACTTCCAAGGTAGGAATGCTACCAGGGTTTGCTTAGCACTAGGAAGGAACATGAACCCTGAGTTATTGTTACTGCATTTCTTTTCCATGCAGTCTCCTCTTCATCTTATCTTCGCTATGTTATTCAGATTGGGGCCTGATTATGCTTCAGTAGCAGAGTCAGCTCACAAACACAGGTACACAGCTTCTAAAGTCAGCTCAGCCCTGGAAGCACATCTTTTACGACATGGACTTGGTCCAGTGTGTCTGCAACTTTAGTGACTCTCTGCAGAGTGCTCCTGAAACTAGAAACACAGGACGGTGGTGCAAAAACCCCAGAGAAGCTGCAGGGAAGCAGCTCATCTCTAGGGCAGCTTAGCACAGCTGTAGCTGCACAGCCACTGGGCAGACCTGGCACATACAGAACTAGTAGGAGACTGCTGCATCCCCAGGCACTTGGATGGGGGTGACCTCGAGCATATCGCTGCAAGGCTTGCATCTGGCATTGCACACATGCTAACGAGTCCAAATGGAGTAATGGGTGGGCCACGGCTGAGCAAGGGCCAAGAAACATGCCTGGCATGAGCAGCCACTTTGTGCAGCCCCAACTGTATCTGCATTGCACTCCCCAAGGTGCCCTGCAGAAGCCTTGCTGTCCAAGGTTTCACTGGATCTGGGTTACCCTGGACCCCCCTGCTTAACTGTAATCTGGCTTTTTCAGTAGCCCTGAAAAGCCACAAGCCAAGAATCTGACTCCATTTTTTTTCAATTCCTTGTGAATACATTCAAAGACAGACATTCTTTCTGGATGCCAACTGTTATTTTGCCGTCTCCTCGCTTTTCAGTAACATACTGGATTTGTTCCTTTTAAAAAGGCCCTCCACTTTTCCCCATCCTTCTCCAATTGAATAGCCTAGTCACAAGGACTGCATATCAACAAGACAAGCTGGAAAAAAGTGTTTTGTTGAAACCACATGTGTTTCTGTTGTTGTAAAGCTTCCTTTTTTGGTGGGAGTTGGCTTTCTCATTCTGTTATTTTGAGCATTTCAAACATATGCTCAAAATCTTCTCTCTCTCATTCCGCTTTTTCTCTCTCTTTTTTTTTTTTTTTTTTTGGTTTGTTTTGTTCAATCATGTGAGTGCAGGTGGACTGCAAGTTCCTGGCCTCAGAAAATAAGTATGCAAACTGAGGCCATTCGCCTCCAGCACCTGGAGGATGAAGACAGATTTCTCAAAATCCAGGTCATAGATCAGCATGGCTTTCAAGACAAACTGGAAGAGATGCAGGTATTAAGCCCCTTACAATAGAACTGTCCAAAGAAAGGGACCTTGAAGCTCTTGTGGTCAGCCAGGTGGGAAAATGTCAGATGAGATTTTAGTCAGATGAGATTTTAGATCGATGCATTGTTGGACCGAAAATTATCACACCTTCACCCCACTTTTTTTCTTGGAAGTTGGACTTAATTGATTAAGTTTCATTTTTGTGTGAAAGACAATACTCTAGTAGAGCTATTAATTTTGCTTTACTGATTCTGTAATTAACAACAGTATAAATTCTGTACCAGGAAGTTTGGACACAGACCCTTTGCTCCTCCTCGTCAGGGACTGACTGTTGTCACAAAGATGAAAAGCAGCTGGTCGTCACATTTGCACTTGTGACCACCTGACCAGTGGTTAATGCTTCTCCTTACCATTTTTGTTGTGTCTAAACAGAAGTGAAATTGGATTAGGGGAGGTGAAATTGTGAGCATAAAAATCTTGCCTTTGAATGTGACAAAGAGCAAATCAAGAAGCGGAGATCTCCAGAGGCATCAGTCATCTTCACAGCCACACCTTATGCCTTCCTTTTGTCTTCCAGCTGACTGTAGGTGAATTTTCCATTCAGGCAGACGTAAACCAAGCTCAAGAGTTGGCTAACAAAGCAAGGGAGGTCAGGAAGCAGCTAAAGGAGCTCCAGAATTTAGCAGTTCTCTACAACAACAGGGAAAGAATCTTCGGGGTGAAAGTCACTAATGTAAGTGTCAGGTCCTGTACCTACAGGACCCTAATCTTTGTTGGGCCTTCTAGGTGGTGCGTAAAGTAAATAATGAGACACAGTTCCTTACAAAGGAATCCTTCATGCTCTTTCTTCATCTGATTAACTGCACCATGGTCCTATAGAGTGACCACACTGCTCCATCACTCCACTGTGAGCAGGAGAGCTGATCCCAGGTGAATGTCCAGCCCAGTCTGGCCGCAGATTACAAGTGGAGTTCACGTGCTCCTTTCCTGCCTCTCAGTCTGGTTTCAGTAGGACGTGCAGTATGTGCTTTCACTGATTGTGTGTGGCCTGCCCATCCAAATCTCCTCATTCTGCAGCAGAGTACTTGCAGAGGCACGTGGAGAGCATGCTTTCCATGCCAGACACATGGTGCAGGCATAGCTCCACTGAATGCATTTTGGCCTGGCTGTGTAAAGCCCAGCTCTTCTAGTTGCTCTCCCTTGAAATCTACATTGTGGTCCCAGGAGAGGCAGTCTCATACATCCTTTTGAAGTACATGTTTTCTCATTGCTTGCTTGAGATTCAGAAAAGGAATTGTGCCTTTTTTTGCCTTTTGAGTTGTCATCCAAAGGAGAATATGTTTGATGCTTATGTTTCTCGCTTTCCAAAGTACGGCAAGCTATCCAAGATGGTTAAGGAATTCCAGCCATACTTTGATCTCTGGACTACAGTGTCAGACTGGACACAGTGGTATAAGAGCTGGATAAACTGTCCTCTTATGGAAATCGACACCGAGCAGCTAGAAAAGAACGTCAATGACTCATTTAAGACAATGCAGAGATGCATGAAGCAGTTCAAGGATTCACCAGGTAGATATACAACCTGGGGAAAGGAAATCAGTGCATATCAGCATTTTGGTGTGAGACGTGTCACAGAGATTGTCAGGGTATTTCATGGATGTGTTGTGTGTGTTGGAGCCACCTGAGAAAAGTAATTTTCTACTTTTTTGTCTGGATTTATGATGATTCACATCTAGATGCTAGCTTGCTGCTTGAAGTACCAGTTTGGCATGGAAACAACTAGGCTGCAAATCCCTTTTATACCTAATCACCAAAACAGTGCTGAGATAAAAGCTGCCCTCTTATCTTGCAGTTAATATTTACTCATTTATATAAAGTACAATAGCTCAGAATAGTTATAGCAAATTAGTATGTAGCCCAGTGGCTAGGCATGTGGGTTTAAGCCCTTATGCAATTCAGGCAGCAAAGGAATTTGAGTCTGAGTCTTCTACGTGCTGTTTTCTTGGCCAATCTTAATATCTCTATTGGCCAATTAGTTTAATGGAAAGCCAGAAGAGATCATAGTTTGGTTAGGAATAACATGAAACTGTAAAACCAGGAAATCATCTGTGCAAATGTAATAACTGTTTTCTTTTCTGCCTGAATCTGTGTGAAGCTCGGATGATCACAGTCAGCCCTTGCAAGTCACATGAAGGTCATGGCTCCGAGTAAAGCTGGAATTGAGACTTCAGTTGTAGCTTAACTTCCCATTCCATGATTCTCAGAGATGCATTGGCCAGTCTTTAGGGATAATTCTAAAATCTCCTGCCAGATGGCTTAGATCGAAATATATTTTGCAGTGGGAGATTTTTGATTCATCCTTTTTAACTTGAACTTGCTCTTAAACAATGCCATGAATCAGCCCCAATGGAGGAGGTGATGAGTGGATGCGTGAGTAACTATGAATCATTATGGTAAACAGAAATACTAAGAATACCTGCTTATATTCATTGCAATATTCCCTAGCATGTGGTAAAATGTATATTTCATCCTTGAGTCTGCCTTGTCTTTGCAGAGTAGCCAGGAGGGAGTGTGGTCACATCCTTGCTGCGAGTGTGCAGTGCGAGCACGCAGGGTGCAATAAAGGGAGGCACGTGCTGTATCGAGATTTTGCAAAAGAAGCAAGTCCCACATTCTTTGCCTATGTCTGTAGTAGCACAAGCTGAAAAGGGCAGGATGCGAATAGTGTGGAGACGTGGGCTTCCAGGATGACCTTGGAGAGCAAAAGCCCTTTCCTTGACTTTGTCCTTCCTGTAAGGCAGAAGTATCTTTGGCTCTGGTACAGCCATAGGTTGGCAGGGTCCCTCCTGCATGGTTTCCAGTTCCACAGCTGCCTGTGATCCTAGCCTGCCTCTAATTCCTATGTGTATTGTCCATCTTCTATTTAGATTAGCCTGAGCTGAGGTGTGAGATAACACACAGTCCAATCTTGTTAAGGAAGTGAAGATTGTGGAACGATGACCGTATCTTCTAAAATATCTGTTGGCAGATGGGGCTTCATTATGCTTGGGACCATATTAAGGAATTGAATTTGTTGCTTCTCATCTTCCAGTGAGCTCTAGGCTAAGGCATGCTTCTGCTCACCGTGGACTTGCCTGTAACAGACTTTTGTCTAACAGGCAGGTCTGCTTCTGAGAATGAGCTTGCATCCCTGCTTAGTAGCCTTGTAGAGAGAGTCTTTGTGTCCTCATTGCTTCAAACCAGTGTTTTCCACTGCTCTCTCCTGCTGCTTACCTGTCCTGTACCATGCGTCCACAAGTACATCAAGCTGTAGATGACTTCTAGACAGTTCTTTAAGGCAAATTCCTCACATGCTGTTATTGCTGATGTTCTTTTGTTTCTCTCCCTGAAAGCCTGCCAGGGTGTGGCAATGGAGTTTCGAGACAAGATTGAAGAGTTCAGACCATACATCCCCTTAATTCAAGGGCTGCACAATCCTGGCATGAGAAGCCGGCACTGGGAGATGCTGTCGGAAGATATTAACATCGATATCAAGCTAGGACCCAATCTGACACTTGGTTTCTGCTTGGATATGAAGCTACTGGACCATATCAAGAGCATTACCAAAGTAGCTGAGATAGCTGGCAAGGAATACACCATTGAGAATGTGAGGAGAGAGGGACTTGCTGTGTCTTTGGTTGCTTCTCAAATGTATTTTGGTTGAGCAGGCAGTCATTTCTTTGGGTCATGTTTCTTTTATTCCAGAGCATTAAGACACCTTGTGCAGCACAAGTAAAAAGGCTGCTACCCTTAGAGGGAGAAGCAATGTGTTCACACAACTGCGTTCACACACTAGAAGTCATTTCACCTTGTGTAGAATTTACAGTTGTAGCATAATAGCACTGTCTGCTGGTTACACTGATCCACTGGTTGGGTTGCACACCTCAGTGTGAGGTTAGTAATTGTTTAAGTTAAAATAAATTGATTGTCTGCATCCTGACATTCAAACTTTATGTCAGGGAGATCAGCTGTGACTGGAAATGGAGGCGGCAGGTCTTTTAACACAGTAAACATGCAGGGAAAACTTGCTGGCTCTGGAGATTCATAGGTTAGATAGTCTTTCAGCTTCAGTTCACTGGTTTGGATGTGACCTAAGATGGTCTTGATTGAAAGTCATTACCTTCTGGCAGCCTGTGTTCTCTGAAACCTCAGATGAGTTCCCGATAGACAGCTATGCCTCTCACAAAGCCATCATTAACCATAGTCTTTAACAGGCACTTTGCTGGTAGCCTCTCTGCATCTGGTAGTGTAAATGGGCCTGGAGATGAAATTGCCCGTTTTTCCCCTCAAGGTTTTCCTTTTAGGACAATGTTGAGGTGTTGAGTTCATGGGCAATGCAGAGGAAACATGCTGTTGCTGAATGTGTCATGCACACCTGCAGCTTCCAGTGGAATCCAAGAGCAAAAATCTATCGCCGGCTAGAGAGAGGCATTAAGAGAATTGTGGGAGCTGGGAGAACCATTGCACAGGTTGTATCTGAAAATTAAATTGCCTGTCTCTCTGTTTCAGGCACTAAACAAGATGGAAAGTGAATGGAACTCCACTTTATTTACTGTGATGCTTTACAAAGACACAGGTACCTTTATTCTGAAAAGCACTGATGAAGCTTCTCAGCTCCTAGACGATCACATTGGCATGGTTCAGAGCATGTCCTTCTCTCCATTCAAGAAGCCTTTTGAGGAAAGGATGAACACGTGGGAAAATAAGCTGAGGATGACACAGGTATCAGTCTCTTGTCCACACATGTGTGGTGAAAATAGGCAGCTGGGCTGCGCTGCCATGATTAAACATGGATATTGTGCTAGGGAATTGGGAGGGCAGCTATCAAAAGAATATCAGTTTGCAGGGAGGAGGAGGACTGATCAGAGCCCTCTGACTCTAGCAAAAATTGGGATAAACTCAAAACCTTATTCTGCAAACAGCAGTGCTGAAATTCCAGCTGGTTTGCTTCCTATTGTAACAGTCTTTGGTGGGGGCAAGATTCTCCCATTGCTACTCTCTCCTCCTGGCATCTCTAGTCATATTATACTAAGTGAACCTTACAGATTCTTGCAGGACCTGTGAAATTCCTGCTAATCATTCACGCCTCAGTGTCGGAAAGCACATGGAAGGCTGCTGTTTAGAGCAGGATCTGGCAGACCATGCCAGCACTTCTTCATTTGACCAGAGCCTGAATGGTCAGCAGCTAGCAGGACTCAGCCAGCAGAACAGTGTTTTTCTGCAGAAGATAAAAATTCCAATACACATATCTAGTGGGAGAACTCTCTGTAAATTCTGGCATTTGATGCATAGTAGCATTGTTATTTGTTATTCATAAATACCTTATTCTGTTTATTGGTGCTTACTATCTGGTGCTTGGCCACAGGCTGTCAGAGTGCTGACTTTGTCTCATGAGGACACAGAAATGTTCCTCTGTGCCTTAAGGCAGTGGGTGACATGGGGAAATTCAATTATTCACTGTGTAGTTTTGGCTGTGATGTTGTCTGAGTTTTCACCCTGCCTTTCCTAGCCCTTCTTTTGATTGCATTCATTCCTGTCACTGAAGACCCATGAACCCGCTCTGGGAAGTGGCTTGTCAGGGTTAGCCGATGGAACATGGTGAGCACCATTGCCTGTGTTATTGGAAAAACCCACCTCTTGCTAGGTCAACTGGCTGCCTGCATTCAGGAATGGTGCAAGTGACTAAGGCAGTCTGAAAGGGATTCAAATATCTGAGCTGCTTTGCAATGTTGGGCAGGTTCCCCATACCTTTCAGTCTCCCGTGCCTGAAAATGGAAGAGGAGGATGTTCTTCCAACCTAATTCTTGCTCCTTTGAATGCCTGACAAAGAGTTTCCTGTCTGATGCCTAATTTAAATGTTTGGCTTTTCAACCTTTCTCTTAATTCAAAGATGTTTTCATGGATCATTCTGTAGGCAATGCTGAGTCTGAGGTATATCAAGCAGGAGAAAAGATGTGGCAAAAATTGCAGTGTGTGGCATATTTTATTTGTCATTCTTCTTCCCATAAAAAGCTCTTTTCACAAAATAAAATCCCCTTTTACTGTGTGCTCACTTCTATATTCTGTAAAATACAGGAACGCTAGCTGTGGAAATTTGATCTAGCACTGCAAAGTCCCTTTGAGCTGCAATCTTGGCTTATGTGTAGATCTAAACTACTCACATTAAACCAGATGGCGTTGGTTCCAATGTCTGCTGACAGTGGTTTGCAAAGGGAACGATTGCATTATTTCATTGTTAATTATTTGGGAATGAGCTTCCAGCTCCTGGTGCTGCAGGTTGACTTTCCACCATTCTAAAATCTATGTGCAGCATTACCTCTTTTTTCTTTTTCTATTATTTGTTTTTTAAACTCATCCTACAGCACTGTTTGAATGGTTTTGTCAAACAGATTCAAAGTGTGGTGTCCTGATATCCCCTTCTTCCTTCCCACTAGGATGTCCTAGAGGAATGGCTGACCTGCCAGCGTTCTTGGCTCTACTTGGAGCCCATCTTTAGATCAGAGGACATCAAAAGACAGCTTCCATTGGAAAGCCAGCACTACCAGGCCATGGATGCTGAGTGGAGGAACATCATGAAGAATGCTAACGAAAACCCTGAGGTGTGTGCCCTGATGAAAGCCGGTGCAGGTATCCCAAATTCCTTGGAGCTGTCTTCACACAAGGACAGCCTTTGACTTGTTGCTTTTGTAATGGTGAGGGCATAAGTAGTGCTGTATAAACCATGCAACTTTGCCCAGGTTGGTGTGCCAGTTTTCTTCTCTTGGAACATGACCTTTCGTTCTGGTGTCCAAACAGAGTAATTCCCCACGATACCTTGCACCAATGTGTCCACACCACCAGATACCTTCTCCTCAGCACAGACTCCTTAACTCCTACAGCTCTTGAAACCAACCCTGCTATAACCCGAACCCATAAAGTAATTCCTTTGACTCCTTCTCAAGACTGACTCTTTAAAATTATTTAGTCCCAGTGTTTGGTTCTTCTGGTGCCCTTTGCCTGTTTCTGTGTCCTGGTAGCAGTGTTCTGCAATCTTCTGTTCTCCAGTCTCCACTTCACAGGACTCTAGCACTGTTTATATTCCATATTACAAATGTTTGTATTTAGGGGAGCCCAGAAATGTGCTTGTCGCATCCCTAAGTGATTTTTCCCCTCCTTGCCCACAAAGCTCACACCGCTGCTTTCACAGATCCCTGTGAAAGTGCTCCTGTGAATGAGTCATTTAAATCCTATCAGGAACATCACTGGGCAACCCAATTATCTCCACTGCTTAGCTCCCACATGCTCAGAATACTGATGCTTCCTCTGTTCTCCATTCTGTTTGTAGGTGATTTCTTTGTGCCCTGATCCTGCGCTACTAGAGAACCTGAAAAAATGTAACAAACTGCTCGAACTTGTGCAGAAAGGGCTGAGTGACTATCTGGAGACCAAGAGAAGAGCTTTTCCCAGGTAACCCCAAATTTCAGTGGGCTGGATCATGCTCCTTGGTTCAGAAAATTCAAAAGGAGAGGCTCAGTCTAGTTTACTCTGCCAAGAAAGAGCAAAACAATCGAAGCTTAGGATATTGTCATGAGACTGCAAACATAAGCAAGGCTGCGCCTTTCAATGCTGCCATCTGATGGGGAGAAAGCGGGCAGGCACAAGTGTTGTGAGTTAAGGGCTATCTGGTAGCATCATTGTGTATCTGTGCCTTGTGATTTTTCTAGAAAGGATGAGGTTAAATGAAAACCTTGTGTAACTCCATCACTTATTCCTGAAGGAATACCACTATTCTTTGATCCTCCTTTAAACCCACTTTGCATGGAAATAACTGACTTCTGCAGACAGAAGAGTTTGTCTCTGCAGAAAGGTAGGTGGCGGGACCACTCTCCTACACAAATACATCAAGATCAAGAATGATGTCTCTAGCAACGGGCTTTTTCCTCATCTTGCCAGGACTAGCCCCTGATGCTACGGTGAAGAGAACCTCTCCTCATTCCTCACTCTGTCTTTTTAGGTTCTACTTCCTATCAGATGATGAGCTGCTGGAAATACTGTCTCAGACAAAAGACCCCACTGCCGTGCAACCTCACCTGCGCAAATGCTTTGAGAACATTGCACAGGTAGGCAAAGCAAGGACTTTGGGGGCTTGGCCCACCTTTGGATGCTGGTATCGTGGGAACTTGGAGGTGTGCGGAGATGAGGAACGTTCACGTTCTGTTGTACGGAGATGTATCTCCTGGGAACCTGTAAATCTGCGTAGGCATTGCAAGGTGCTGCCTGCCCTGGAGGGGGATTTAAACAACGTCATTTCAAATCCAGGCATCTGCCTATGAACTGGGCACCCAAAATTGCTTTTAGACAATGAGGGGAAAATAAATATCTGCAAAGGGCAACTTAGAGAAATTCACTTAGACACTCTCTCTGGACATGTCTGTCCATCCCACCATGGAGGCCAAGAGAAATAGCTCAGACGTAGCTGTCTGGCATTGTATACCTGCTCTTGCTGACAGCCTCAGGAGGGACAAGGAGCGAACGAGCCTGAATTGAATTAAGTTTCTGCTTTCATCCCCACCTAGGATCTGGGGTTAACTCGGCTATTTTCCCTCTTTATTATTCCTGATAAACTTGAGGCTCCATGACCGGTCACAGCTCGCACGACCACGATACTCAGACACTAAAACCAATCTCCTAGTCATTAACGTGGGAAAATAGAAAGGAAATTGAACTGGAAACCTGGTACAAAGCCATTGGAATAAATAAGGGGACGTTGAGTGATATGCTGGGGCACTGGAGAAGCTGCTAAAATTTTACTCTTAAAATCAGGCACTTTGACTTCAAGGGAAATTGAGTCTACAGAATTGAACAGGAATCGTGAGTTTGAATCCTAGACAGGCAATGAGAAATATTCATCCTGCCTATAATTTCATTTGCTTCACTCAAGTTAAACTAATGATGTGAATCTCTTGTTGTCATACCATCATCCTCCATTTTTTGGAGAGGTCATTTTGCACATCTGTTGCAGGCTTTATTATTGCTATTGACAACCAAGTTTGGCACCAGATTTGTAATGATGATAAACCACTGCAGGCTGGCTCTCCCCTGAGGCAGGAAGGCAGGAATAGGAAAAAAATCCTCTATTCACATCTCCTGTTACACTTCTTGATTAGCTACAGTTCCAGGAGGACCTACAGATCACGCATATGTACTCTGCTGAAGGAGAAGAGGTGAAGCTCTTTGTTCCCATCTATTCCACTGAAAATGTGGAGGATTGGCTGCTGGAAGTTGAGAAATCCATGAAAGCCAGTGTACGGGACAATATAGAAAGATCAGTTGGTGTTTATTCAGAGGTAAGCAGTTTATCGCAGGCTGGTAGGTCTCTGATGTCTTGGTTCCAGGTTTGCCATAGGAGTCACCAGCGATGAGGCTGATGAATTTGTGATGTTCTATTAGTTTTAAAACGCAGCCTTTAATCTGTCTGTGTGGAGGTCAAGCACAGAATGTACACTTGGGCAAATAACTAAATGTCCAGAAGAATGCAAAGCCTCCAACCTCACTTAACAGCCACAGAACACTTCTGAATATCAGAGAAGAACACTGTGTGAATACATTTCTATTCCTCTCTCCAGGCAACTTCCTCTTTATAAGGATCTACTCTCCTTTGTCTTCTTCAGCTCTCCTGACTCACACAGCATGCTGGTAAAGGCAGACAAGGCACTGTGAACTGTTGGTTTCAGTCAGTGCATCAAGGGATGCATCTTGGCTCTGGTTTCTGTGTAAAAGTCATACTTTTAAAAAAAAATGTATAAAAATCTTGATTTTTATTGGTTTGGGTCTAGGGAGGAAGAAAGGCTGAAAAACCATAAGGTTTTTCAGATATTACTGTTTTCTACTCAGGATGAAAATGTGCAACTAGGAAAGTTAGAACAGGCCAGAGGAGGGGAAACATTCTTTTGGGTCTCACAGATTCATCTCAGAGCAGAATGACATTGGAATTGAAAAGAAATAAATCATTGTCTTACCATCTTTTCTTCTTTTTAAGACTCCACGTACTACATGGGTCTTGCAGTGGCCTGGCCAAGTGGTCATTGCTGGCTGCCAGATTTTCTGGACAAAGGAGGTGTCTGAAGCTTTGGAAGCTGGAGATTTATCCAGCAGGCTTTTCCCACAGCTGGGTGCTCAGGTATGAAAATGAATGTAGGGTGGGATTTTGCCAGATGGAGATTTTTCAGTCATCAGACCTTAGATAACTTATAAATACAGCCAGGACAGTATTATAGGAGAAACAGAGACACAGTCCTGCATAACCCAGGTTCTCTTCACCTGAATCATTAGGATATTTGTCATTGTAAACCTCAAATAATGTACAGGACTGATAATATGATCGTTACCTGAAGACTGAAAGAAGATGAAAGTTAACTTCTCCAGGGTCACCCAAGAAGTCGAAGGTCGGAGAGAATAAAGTGATGGACAATAGAAATAAGAGTGAAACAGCATCCGTCATACCTGTTCCCTGCATCTAATCACACCTAATACCTGAGAGATATGGTGTCCTCAGGTCTGGGCCTCATGGTGGCCCTGACTCTTTCCTTTCACCTGAACATGGTAACGGTGTAGGCAAAAGTCAGCTCTGAGCCAGCCCTGAGCAGTATTTGCTTTCTGAGCAGCCATTCATATGTCTGACCTGGATTTAGCATGCCATGAGTTTGACTGCATTGTGATAGGTCTTTGGGATATGGGTTACTTCAGAGTACTTTCTTTTCCTTACCCAGCTGAGTGATTTGGTTGCCCTGGTCCGTGGCAAATTGTCTAAGACGCAGCGAGCAGTGTTGTCAGCTCTTATTGTGATTGAGGTCCATGCCAAGGATGTTGCAGCAAAGCTGATTGAGGAGAACGTGACAAGCATGAATGATTTTGAGTGGATCTCCCAACTCAGGTAGAGACTACAGCTGTTGAACCTCACCTGGCCTCCCTGGCCAGTCTTGGTGCTCCTTACCCACAAGCCATGTCCATGACAAATGGAAACAGGAGTTTGTGTAGTCTGTAAGCAGTGTTCCTGAGTTGCCTCTAACAGCCCTATGAGGAGTAGGAGTGAAATCTGCTAAGGATGCTGGTTCCAAGGCATCTGAGACAGATGTAGTTTTGATGGCATCTGCTTTGGCAATAGAGACTTAAGCCACACCGTAGTGTTTCTCAGCCTCACTGTGAAGGGGCTCACTCCTGCCCAGGGAGCACAACGCTTGATATCAACTCCCAGTCTCAAGTCCTGCATGAACTCCTGTCCACCCTGTTATGTTACCTTAGCCTTTCTTCTCTCAAGAAGGAAATGACCTGCAGGTCTCCAAACTTGCAGACTGTAGTCTCATGAGCTGCTGTGTTGTCTGCCAGCCAGCGTTTATCTTTCTGATATCATGTTCATTCATCGTTAGATATTACTGGACACAGAGGGACCTGTACATCAGAGCAGTCAATGCAGAATTTATCTATGGCTATGAGTATCTGGGAAACACTGGCCGTCTGGTTGTCACGCCTCTCACCGACAGGTAAGGAGATTGTTTTCTGGGCAATAAGTGTCTTTTTGGGTTTGGAGGTTTTTTCTTCCTGGATGAACAAGCCTCACTGGAGATTAAACCAAGGATCTGATTATGCTGTTCTTACTGCTTAATGTATGTAAATAGAAACCATTTGCACAGTAAAGGATTACCTGAGGTAAGGGCATAGGAACACGCTGGCATTGATTCTACTGTATTCCTAGTGATCAGTGCTCAGAGTGATTGCTTTCACTCTCCTCATTCTTAATGTAGTGCTCTGACTCATATAAAATGCCCACCTGATAGCTAAGGAGGTCTTCTATAAACCAGCATGGGGAACGTCTAATACTCTAGAATATGCATCAGCAGTAACAGTTTTACCCTTTTGTAACTGTCGTTTTTCTGGAGAGTGGATTTGTAGCCAGTGGCAGAAGGATTTATCCATGCAGGCCCCCATGAATACTAATCAAGGCCACATAGCTAACTCCTTTGCAGAGTGCCGCATACCCAAGTGGTTCTGCAGAACAATAAAGGATGAATTCTTACCTGTCTTCAGCTGGGTAGATCATATCTTCATAGAATCATAGAATCACCAGGTTGGAAGAGACCCACTGGATCATCGAGTCCAACCATTCCCACCAGTCTCTAAAACCATGCCCCTCAGTGCCTCATCCACCCGCAAAACGTGAGCTTCTCCTTCGAGCTGGAAATCTTACTGTTTTCTTCCTGATATCTTACTGAAATCAGTAGTAGAAATGCTTTTCATAGTCTGATCTCTTCTTTGTTGTAGATGTTACTTGACGCTTACAGGGGCTCTGCACTTGAAATTTGGAGGAGCACCTGCAGGACCAGCAGGAACAGGCAAAACAGAAACAACAAAAGACCTGGGCAAAGCACTAGCAATTCAAACTGTGGTGTTCAACTGCTCCGACCAGCTTGACTTTATGGCGATGGGAAAGTTTTTCAAAGGACTAGCCAGGTACAATTGAATGCTGTGTGTCACTATGAAGGAGCGGGTAGGATACAGGGATGGTGGCCACTGGGAATTGGTGGGTATCTTCATAGCAGCCCAGAAGAGCGAGCAAAGCCCTTGTAAGGGGATTATTGTGTTCCAGAATGAGCAAAGTTATAAAATTTCTGCCAGAAGGGAGGGACAGTTGAGCCAAGTTAAAAAAAAAAAAAAAAGCCACAAAAAAAAAAAAACAGATAAAAGGAAATCTTACTCATTTAATGCAAAATTCAAATGCTTTGCACCAATCCAGTGTTAGAAACCTGTGCAAACCTAATATTTGCAGCTCTGGCCTCTTTTTTTCATATCATGTACATCATACTGAGATTCTGCCCACAAGCTGCTTAATCTTAAGAAGGAAAAAATCTTCTGAATTTATCCAAAACTGAGCAGCCAAGAGAGACTGCTCCAAACCCTGAGGAATCGTCTCAGAGAAGCTTCTGTCTTCACATTTCAAGCAGAACTGGTCTAATTAGTCAGTTGCCCACTGGTGAATCTGGATTAGTCACTCCAACAAAACCTAATACTCTTCTCAGATGTTTTCTTTGTAAGTAATTTCACTTCTTTCTTAAATGATGCCTTGTGGGAAGATCACCTTCCTCATATACATGCTCCCAGCTTTATACATGGTCTTCCAAGCTCTGAGAAGTGGACTTAAGAGAAGTTTAAATTGTGTCTACTACACATATAGCTCAGGTACAAAACATTAATTCAGCGGGATACCACTTTAAAGCCCAAACCTTGCAACATAAAGAATTTGTGCCAGACTGTAGGGTAGGAGACTGCTGTGGTCTTGCAAGGACCATGTGCCTTCTCACTCATCATGTGGCCTGGGGTATATAGTTGAGGTGCAGGGCTACTGCCCCTTCCACTGTACTTGTTCACAGTAGCTGTGGGACATTAGGAACCTTTTAGGTTCACTTGCCTCCCCAGTTTATGGACTCATAGTTTCTTGATCTAGTGAAATTTTGACTGCAAGTTGTCTCCTGTGTGATGTTCCTGACTCCCCTCATTTTTGATTTCTTGCCCAGCTCTGGCGCATGGGCTTGCTTTGACGAGTTCAACCGCATTGATATCGAGGTGCTGTCGGTGGTGGCCCATCAGATCACAACCATTCAGAAAGCACAGCAGCAGAGGGTACGTAACAAATATGTGGATGCAAAGGTAGACAAAAATTCTCTGCTTGGGCTATTCTGGCCTAGTTCTTGTCTTCGCGTGCCTCTTCATGAAGGACAAGCTTCACTGCTCAGAGGCAACTCAGACAGACCTATTTAAGCTTGGAGAGGCATGAGTAAAGCCCTATCTGTGGTGCATCATATCAGGCCATTACTAAAGCAGCATCCTGGGTGGGTTTTGTGATTTTGCCCTAGTCTGTGCTGCCACAGTTGCCCACACTCTCAAAGGCTCAAGTACGTCTCAGCTTGAGCTGTACTGCCAGCAGACTGTAGTGTGGGAGACACTCCAGCGCAAATCCGCTGAGCTGATACAAATTGGAGCTGCGATAAAGGCGGCACATTTGTCTAAATGTGTTACCCCAGCCTTGGTGGATTCACAAAACCCAATATGTGCATAAAAATGCATGCTTACGCACGCACAGAGTTTCAATGTAAAGTGGTTGTTTGCTTTACATGGAGACTCAGCTGTCAGCCAGTCTAGTAGCCAGCCTCTGCTTTCTTCTTCAGAGACTCGGAGGGGTTAAGACCCAAATCTCCTTGACTTTGGCTTGGAATTAGAAACTTGCTCTGTGTGAATTCTTCTGCATCACTTTATCCCCCCTCTGAAATTACTACCTACACAGCTTTAAAAAGGATTTAGGTTTCTCTTTGCCCTCTCTGCCACGAATTAATTCAGGTCCAAACTCTACTGCAGAATAAATGGGAAGATGTTTGTTTACAGCTGGAGGGAAAGAAATCTGTTCAAGACGCAAGAAAAAAGTTGTATCCTATCAGTAAATCTTCCATGAGCCCAGTTTCTTAAACAGGGAAAAATACTGCTGGTAATAATGGATTCCTGCAGTGGGACCAGATTGAGTCACTACAGTTGTGGGCAGCTGCATGTGTCCATGCTTGCTAATTTAACTACTGAAAGCTGTTGTTTTCCTCTTGGAAGATTTTGCTCTGTTATTTAGTTTGCAGGTCAAGCTCTGTTCTTTGGGGATGATTATATTTTTAATTTTCTAGGTGGCTCGCTTTATGTTTGAAGGCACGGAGATCCCACTGGTGCCATCCTGTGCAGTCTTCATCACAATGAACCCAGGGTATGCTGGGCGTACGGAACTGCCCGATAACCTGAAGGTAAGGAGGGCAGATTGCACAGACCAAAAGAAGAAGGGTAATACCTCTACAGGTACTGGATGCTTCCCAGACCACCAGTGTGTCCATGACAAGGATTGGATGTGGTGCTTTCGGGAAGTTTATAGGATCATTGGAGAACAAATCTTATCCGGCAGTGTTTTGATCTCGTGTTGGAACTGTGTATTTCAGGCTCTCTTTCGTCCTGTGGCTATGATGGTGCCAGATTACACCATGATTGCTGAGATTTCACTCTACTCCTTTGGGTTTAACGAAGCTAAAGTCCTTGCAAAGAAGATCACCACAACATTCAAACTATTGTCAGAGCAGCTCAGCAGCCAGGTAGACGCTTTTTAAATGTGAACTTTCTCAACCTAGGCATAAAGAACCTGGGTAGTTCTCTTGATGCCTTGTGATAGCATCTCACGAAAAAGTCACAATATCCATTCTACATCTACCTTCTTCCTTTCTAATTCTTGTTTTTCCTCCTGTGGCTGCATTTGCATTTTCTTTCAGTCCTAGTTAGGATTACAGTGGCAGGACAGTTGAGCCAAGCAGTCCTACCTACTTCTCCCTACATTTAGGGTTTTTCATCATCCAGTTATTCTTGTCTTCCTCACACATAGTCTGTACAGCTGAGGACTAGTTAGTTGTTTGAAGGATCCTGAGAGCAGATGTGGATGAAGGAGCCATTGTTCTGAAGGCGTAACTCCCTCAGTTTTCTTTCCTTACCTGCTAGCTAAGTGCATGCATAGGTTCTCTCTTTTTTTAGGTGATGCCTCTGTATCCAATAAATTGTTCCCTCTGTGCCTTTTCTAGGATCACTATGACTTTGGGATGAGAGCTGTGAAGACCGTCATCTTGACAGCTGGCAACCTCAAAAGAGAAAATGCTACTATGAATGAGGTAAATGTGCTCGTACTTCACACTGTGGCCTTTTCTGCAGCCACACAGGAGAGACAGGATCTTTGAAGTTCTGAGTTCTCAAATCTTTGCAGGAGCTGATCTGCCTGCAGGCTATCAGGGATGCCAACGTACCCAAATTCCTGCAGGATGACCTCAAGCTTTTCAACGGTATTGTCTCAGATTTGTTTCCCAAGATCAGAGAAAAGCCTGTTGATTATGGCATCCTGGAAGAAGCCATTCGCAAATCCTGCATCAAAGAGAATCTGAAGGATGTTGACGGTGAGGGGAAAAGTTTTCCACAAACTCCCTCTGGGCCCGGGCTTTTAGTCCACTCCTCTGCCCTAGGAGAGTGACAGTTGCTCCCAGACCCACTCTGCATCATCTTCCTCTACAGGTTTTGTGACTAAGTGCATCCAGCTCTATGAAACCACCATGGTTCGTCATGGCCTTATGCTAGTGGGGCCAACAGGCTCTGGGAAGACAAAGGTATGATTGAAACACTGCACTGCCCCAACAAACCGCTGCCTGCCTAGTGGTGCAGATGGTTAAGCTTCACAGAAACTCACACTCCAGCATTTCCAGCTTCTCTCCAGTAGACATCAGGGAACCAAGGTGCTGCCTTTTAGTGTTAGGAAAAAATCCTTTACTGAAAGAGTGGTGAAGCACTGGCAGAGTCTGCCCAGGGAAGTGGTGGGGTCCCTGTTCCTGGAGGGGTTCAAGAAACATTTGGCCATGGCTCCTGGGGACATGGTTTAGTAGGCATGGTGGCTTTGGGCTGGATGACCTTTCCAACCTTAATGATTCCATGATTTAGAGCTATGGGGAAATATATTTATAAGTTGCTATTTCAAGCTGGGAGGTTAGACTGAAGTTTATTAGCTCTGCAGCAGATTTCTAAGGCAATCCACTTTGAGGTCCCAAGATTCTTCATGCCTGTGGTATGGGAGGTCTAACTTCTTACCCCTGCATCTGGATTGCTTTATTTCTGTGACTACATCCAGGCATCTCCTTACTATGGTATTATCCTTCACCAGCTCTGCTTTCTCACTGCCTTTTGAATGCAGTTGCTGTGAGAACAAGTGGCTTTTTGTCATCGTGGAGCCACGGCAGTTAACTTTCCTGCTTTTGTAGAGTTATGAAGTCCTGGCAGCTGCAATGACGTCGCTGAAAGGTCAGCCTGCAGCCAGTGGTGGGAATTACGAAGCAGTCAGTTACTTTGTACTGAATCCCAAATCCATTACAATGGGCCAGCTATATGGAGAGTTCAACTTGCTAACGCATGAGTGGTAAAGTACAAAACCTGCTTTCCTTCCTCCCAGACGGGAAAAGCTTTTCTTCTGGGCTTGTGCATCTTCTCTTGCAAGCTGAAAACTATTTAGGGTAGTGGCATAAAACCAGAAGTGATCAGGTCCTTATCCTCACCAAGCCACAATAGCCAGTCACGGCGATTTAAACTGACATCTTTTATTGTGCACTTGGCCAGGCTGCCAGCACATGCCCAGACGGTTACTGCGGCTCAGCTGGCAGCATTATCTGCAAAAAAAGGAATAATTCAATTGCTTTGGAGCACATGTCCCTGCTCTAAGATACAGCAGCTTAAAAACACTTGCTTTGCTTCTGAAGAAAAGTGACCTCTGTGCTGTGCTCTTGAATTGTTCGGAATAAATACATTGGTGGTGCTGAATGATGAGGGATAACTTTCAGGCATAAAGGGGTATTTTATTCCCATTACCAGGGCTTCTGCTTGTTTACACAGTTGGGAAGTGACAACCAATAATCCATTCACTCTCTTGACAGCCAGGTCCTACTGCTTGTGTTTTCCTATGTGACCTTAGGGTGACTTTGCAGATCACTTTATCCAGAAGCTAAGGTGTGAGAAGCAGTGTGAATCTCCCTTTGGCCCTGTCACCCACCGCTTGCTTAGGGACAAAGCTAAAGGCTGTCTTCTGTAAAAGCAGGGAAACTAGATAAATTTGAAATTAGCTGCCTCTGAGAAAAGTGCAAGCATGTAAACATTACTGATACTGTGACCAGGGCTTCCCAACCTGTGCTTTCGTGCATCTCTACTGAAGGACATTCCATAGGATATTGCAGTTAAGCTCAACAGTTTATTTATGGTGCAACAACCCAAGGGCAGCACACAGACACATTGACATGACAGAAAGAAAAATACAGCAGCCATGTAAAATGTATTTGCAGACAAATCCATCTGTTTTAATCAGATGATCTTTAGAACAGACTGTTTTCCCTTGATCTCAGTAACAATACCCTGGAATTCACTAGCACTATAAAAATAACAAATAATTATGTAGTAATGGGAATAGAGTCCAGGGACAGAACAGAAATTGCACTCCATGTTTCCAAGTACAAATTAAGTTCTTGCTGTCAATAACCAGCAGTCCTTGTATGTCTGTTTTCCTGTTCACCAGCTCCACTATCACCTGGGGTCACAGGCAGCTGAGGATGGGCAACTCCCATTATAAGGAGGGTAGAATCATGCTCTCCAGCCTGGATTCATCCTCCTAGCCTACAGCAACCCAACTGAATCGTCTGAATTAGCAGAGTAGCTGTTCTGAGCCTCCCTTTACACTTAGCGAAAAAGAGAGCAGGTAACCCACCTATGGACCTGCACTAGATGCTAGCAAGGCCTCTTTGCTTTTTCCACTGAGGACAGAGGTGTTAAAGGGAAGCTTGGCATTTTATAGTTAGATGATGTGAAGTTCAGATCCTCCTGCCCAATGAAATTGTCTCACGGTGCTACTCAGGCTGAGATGTCTGTCTCAGTAAAAGAAATAATGAAATTACCTTTATGCAGCTTAACAACAGGTGAGGCACAAGTATCCTTGGCCAGAGTAAGAGTCTAGCTCTGTTACCTTGTTTGGTGGAAGCTTTGCCACTAATTTCAGCAGAACCGGAATGGGCCAAGCGCTGCCTTCCTCCCTCCTTTCAGGACAGATGGGATCCTTTCCTCACTCATCCGACGGGGAGCTGCGGCCACTGACACCAGCAAGAAATGGTACATGTTTGATGGGCCAGTTGATGCTTTGTGGATTGAGAACATGAACACGGTTCTAGACGACAATAAGAAGCTGTGTCTCAGCTCAGGGGAAATTATCAAACTGACAGAGGTAACTCATCCTTCCTGCTTTTGCTGCCTGTTGCATGTTGTTCTTCCTCTTCGAACAGACTTGCCTTTTTGATGTCTATGATGAACTTGTATGGAAATTGGTGTCTCGGTAGCAGCCCTGTGCTGGCCAGATCTCTGCTGTGCTGCACAAAAGCAACTAAAGGAGGGCTTATGCAACAAAAGGAGAGACTTCAGCTTCACCAAAGATTTTGGCTTCACCAGATTTTGCTGAAAGATTCTTGATTTCTCTTGTTTTGCAATTCCCAGAGCATGACCATGATGTTTGAAGTCCAAGATCTGGCTGTTGCTTCCCCTGCCACAGTTTCCCGTTGTGGCATGGTTTACCTGGAACCCAGCATCTTGGGGCTGGAGCCCTTTGTCGAGTGCTGGCTGAAAAATATCCCAGATATCATGCAGCCCTTTTCAGAGAAGCTAGCATCTCTCTTCAAGAGATTCCTCAAGGTGAGCTACCTTGCCATTCCAGCCCTTCTGTGGCGTGGAGCTTGTCAGGTCAGGTATCAAGTGGCTCAGACTGGCCAAGGCCTGGCTTTAAATGCCATTGTGGGAGCACATCAGACTGCCAGTATACAAACTTCTCTTTAAATTTCCTGGGTTTAATAGAGGTTATTCACCGATCCCTACAGATGTGAGTTAATTTTAGTGGTTATTATAGTTTGGTTTATTTCATTTTAAAATTGTTTTCTGCAAAAAATCATCCTTGATGGCAGCTCTGTTGCTTACAGTGGAGCTACTCCAGGGAGAAAGTTGTAAGAACATGTCTTGTTATTTCTGCCCTGCTCCTAAACCACCAGTTTCATGAGTAACCCAGAGATGCAAATGAAATCTCTGACGGGAGCAAACCATTTAGCAGCAGTAATGGCACAAGGTGCATGTCACTGTTGCACAGAGCCAAAAGGCCAGCCCTGAGGTTTCTTGTGGTTAAGACTAAACCAAGAACTTTGACTTGCTTCTCTCCAGTCAAAACAGTGGGAAGTGGCAGCGTTCTCACTCATATCCTCCTTGCTAAACATAGCCTGCAGGGAGAGGAGGAGAAACCAGAACTCTGGAAGGTAAAAGCAAAGTCAAATGTGTTGGATGGTGACGCTGTTCCTGCCTCTCCTTACAGGACTCCATCAGCTTCGTCCGGAGGTTTGTGAAGGAAATAATTGCCTCAACAGACAGTAACCTCACAAGGAGCCTCCTCAGGCTTTTGGAATGTTTGTTTCAGCCTTTCATTCCTACTGAGGTAGGATTTTGATACCTTTATCGCTTGTGTGTGGCTGTAACTCTTAAGGGCACTAAGTCATGCAGAGGGTTAATCACCAGAGAACAAGACATTGGTGCAGAAAGGTCATGCTGTAGCTCATCTATGTGGCAGAAGGTAATACAGCATCCTGCAAAGCACAGGTAAACCTGGAAGGATTATGCTTTACCCAGTGAAAAAGCAAAAGATAAGCTCCATGCCTACCAAGCTGAAGGGAAAAGGTTCACTTTTATTTATAGCAGAGGGAATTGGAGAATGAGTGGAAAGCAGAGATCAGAGCTAAGCAGCAAAGCACTTCAGATTGCAGCTCCTTTGAGAATTAGTACTGAGAAGGCTAGTCAACTTCCAAATTAAAAACCAAAGACTAAATTCTTCTCCAAGCTCCTGTTGAGTGACATTAGTTCAGCGAAGGGAGTCTCTCAAGTACACCAGTGAAACAGCAAGTTTTAATCCACAGAATACATTAATAAGACCTTTGAAAAACTGCCTAGGAAAAGCTGCATAGAAGCTGAATAGAATTAGAAGCACATTAAGAAGAGTCTAAGTTTTGTGTACTTTAACCATGCCTCCAAAATTTACTTCCTCTCCTCTCCTCTCTGTGTCTCAGGGTGTTAGGAAGATTCCCCAGGAGAAGACAGCTCATATTAGAGAACTGATTGAACCCTGGTTTATTTTTGCCTTGATCTGGAGTGTTGGTGCCACTGGAGATTCCCAAGGCCGCATGGCCTTCAGCTCTTGGCTGAGGGAGAAGATGGCAAAGGAAAAGGTGAGCAAAGGCGTAGCAGATCTCTCTCATTATAAAGGAATCGGTAGTAATCAATGGGGGCCAGAGCCTCTTGCATGCCTGTAAGCTTGGGATGGGCTTCCTCTTGGGATCTGTTATCCCAGATCTGCTTCAAACTTCAAGGGACTCCTGGAGCTGGAATATCTGGGAGAGAGACCTGACCTCCCTGGTCTTGGCAACATCCTGCTACTAAATTCCTCCTTGCTAGTGCAGATCCTCTTGTGATTTCAGTTGTGTGGCGGCAAGGTTTACTGCAGCTTTATCCCCACAGATCCAGTTACTCTTCCCGGAGGAAGGACTGGTTTATGACTACAGACTGCGCGATGCTGAGCTCAGCAGTGCTGAGGATGATATGGATGAGGAGGTTGTTCGACAGGTAAAAGACTTCCAACTCCAAGCGGGGAAATCTAGGGGGAGGATCAGAAAGCAACTCCTCTAAACGCATCCATACTTTTCAGGTGTGCTGGGAGAAGTGGCTGGACTCTACGGCAAAGTTCACCATGGTTCCTGATACCAGCTTCTGTGACATTATTGTGCCCACGATGAGCACAGTCCGAATAGCCCATCTGCTGGAGCTGTTGCTCACCAACCATAAGCCAGTACGTGCCTAGCCTTATTTTTGATATTTTTGATTCAGCCAAGTTCTCTTCAACAAGGGCACCTTTTCCTCTCTCAGTGCAATTAGAACCTACCAGTTACCTGATACCTTGAGATTATTTTCCACTCTCATGGATTTGTGTTCCTCTGCTCAAAAGCCGTGCCCAAGCACCAAGAGTTCTCTGGTCAGACCCTAGGCACCGTGCCAGTGCCAGAAAAGAAAATCAGCTCTTAGTTGTTCAATCAAAATGTAGTGAATTTTCAATCTCCTCCCTGCCCTGATGATAGCCTGTCACCATCCTTACCCTTTTCCTGTGGTTCCATTTCATACTTTTTTGATTCCTTCCATGCGGAGATCTGTTATGTTGAATATGTGTCCTTAATGTGAGGGAAGGCTTCTCTCTTCTCCCAACCTTTGAATGCTTAAGTGAGCCATAACCTGCATTTCCTCCAGAAAATGCCAGGGAGCTGGGAAACACAGACTGTCCATGGTTGTGCTATGTTGCCGATTCTACTTTTAGGTTCTCTGCATCGGTCCCACTGGCACAGGGAAGACTCTCACAATCACAGACAAGCTTCTGAAGAACTTTCCTCTCAAATACGTCACCCACTTCCTGATGTTTTCGGCACGCACCTCTGCTAACCAAACCCAGGATCTCATTGACAGCAAACTGGATAAGAGGCAAGTTTTCTTTCTGTGTTTGCAAAGGCAGTAACCCAAGCTCAGTGTTTCTGTCAACTTGGCCTTTTATTTTCCTCCCAAGATCTGAGAGGGCCCCAGGCGTATACTGGATAACAGATAGGGACACACAGCAAATCTGAGCTGGCATTGTGAAAGCCTTTAATAACTTGATACAACAGCAAGAAAGTGAGAAGGATTAGTGAGGGTCTGTAAAAGCTGCTTCAATTCTAGTTATTCCAGAAAATGTACATTTCACAGCCCAGGTGTTTGCAAAGCCTGCTGTGGGATCTTTATAGATGAAGAGGGGAGAAAATATGGCTGTTGACCCCCAATTCCACTCCTGGCTTCTTTTTTATCTCCTTGGTCAGCCACTGGTTTGAAGTTTCCAACAGATTTCTGGACTCAAACTTTGCTTCTATTTTCACCCATTAATTCATTGATGTTGTGCAGAAGTAAACAAAATTTCACTTGTTTTTGGAAAGAAGCCAGTGTCTCAAATGTTGCTCTTAATCTTTTGCATGCAAAGGCCGTAGTATATGGAATGTAGGTGTAAGGATAGCTGATACTGCTGCCCCAGGAAGCCTCTGGAGAAAAAAACTACTTTAGGATCAAGTTGCAATAGGAGTTGTCCTGTGTCCTTACGCAGCTTCTGTACTTACAGGCGGAAAGGTGTTTTTGGGCCCCCGGTTGGGCGCTACATCATATTTTTTATTGATGACTTGAACATGCCCAAGCTGGAGGAATATGGTGCTCAGCCACCCATCGAGCTGCTGCGGCAGTGGATGGACCACGGCGGCTGGTACGACAGGAAGCAGATCGGTACGACCCACATCCTTCACCCAGTACTCTTGGCCAGAGCTGTCCCGTTGATAGATACACACACCTCCTGTGGAGAATTATGGTGAGGGTTTTAACTACCACTTAGAACTAACTCCTATTTTTCAACACCTCAAGGTGCTTTTAAGAAGCTGGTAGATATTAATTTTGTCTGTGCCATGGGACCTCCCGGAGGGGGAAGGAATGCTGTCACTCCACGCCTCACTCGCCATTTCAACTACCTCTCTTTCACCGAGATGGAGGAGAGCAGCAAGAAGACTATCTTCTCCACCATCCTTGGCAGCTGGATGGGTGAGTTCTGCAGACATCTGCCACCTTGAGTCACCTTCCCTACAAGTGTTTAAGGCACAGGTGGACAAGGTGCTGAGGGACATGGTTTAGTGTTTGATAGGAATGGTTGGACTCGATCCGGTGGGTCTCTTCCAACCTCGTGATTCTATGATTCTATGATTCTCCTCCTGTTGCAAGTCAACCCAGTGATAATGATGGTTGGAAGGGGAAGAATTAGTAGTGATCATCTGATCAGAGTGTTGGAAGCTGGAACTTGCATTCATTACTTGAAGATGGTGTTGGGAAAGTGGTGTTTGAATCTTCACAAAGAGGGGGCTCATACACTGGTCTCAGTTGGCTCTGCAAATCAGCCGAACTTCAGGTTCCTTAAGGTATCCTATAGCCTAGGCCTTTCAAAGAGGATTATGCGCGTGATGGATGATGCAGATAGCCTTCATCTCAGCAGGGAAAGTAGTAACTTGAGTTTTCTGTCTTTTTTTAACTGGGCCCCTCAGAGAAAAAGGTTACAGAGATCCGATGCATAAGTGAGAGCAGAAACAGAGAAAGACTGTGAGCAGAAGAAGCTGATGGGCACAGCATAGCCTACCTGTGGTTCAGCAGACAGACACTTGGCCAGACAAGAGCCTTCTGTGGAACCAAAGCCTTCTGTTACTCTCCATCTGCTGCAGCCTGTGGACAGCTGAGCAGGCTGGATCTAAGCACGGTGCTATAGCCACCCAGAAAAAAGGGTTCATTTGAAGTGAAATGAGTCCTCTTATATTTGACAGGGTGGGAATTTAGGATCGTTTTTGCAAATGTGCCCTCATCTGCAAATCTGCTAGTAGGAAGGAGTGAGAATAGTGAGCTATGAGAGGAGGGGAGCAGAGCTTTGAGAGCTTGCAATATTCAGAAGCATCAGTACCTGACTATGAGCTTAGGGGCACACTGAAGCATATAGCTGGGATTTGAAAAGAAATTAAAGCATGTTGGAAATCATGAAAAAGTGCAAAATGCTAGGGTGTAACAGGGCTTTGCTTCTGCAGGAGTGTTTGTAATGAACTTAATTGGGGGTAAAAAAACCTACACCACAATTTTGTGCTCTAAAACTGGCATCTGTGTTTAAATCTTGCCAGACTATTACATAAGAAATTATTCCTCAGTGGCTTTGCATTTGCTGAGCTCAATGAATTACAAGGTGCTTTAGCTGGGAGGGCACTCACACCTTCTAGCTTAAAAGTAGCTGAGATTCCACTGTGGGAGTACAAGGAGGGAGAAGGAAAACCTGTTTGGAGTATTTCAGGTAGGCATCAATTACCCATCTGGCAGCGTTTCCTCTCTCCTGGGGTGCATGAAGTCTTAACAATGCAGAATTGTTGTGATGCATTCTTCCCTCCCCAAATCTGATTCCCTTTGGTTGGGAAACTCATTGGCAAACTGTCCATTGCAGTGAGCAGGTGCTTGGTCAGGTCCCACACAATCTCTGCTTTAAGAAAGCAGAAGAAAAATGCGTTCCTGGCCAAGTCCTAGCTACACCTCTGCTGCGGAATGCCTTCTGTCTGCACTGCTCAGACCTTCTCAAACCACAGTCCTCACCTTAGCATTCTCACTACCTTTCTCTGTCTCTGCAGCAGAAGCACTTGCAGTCAAAGACCTGAATGAGCCCTTGGTTGATGCCACTATCCGTGTGTATTCGACCATCACGTCCCAGCTGCTGCCCACACCAGCAAAATCACATTACACCTTCAACCTGAGAGACCTCTCCAAGGCGTTCCAGGGCATTCTCATGGCTGAGCCCAGCAAGATCAAGGTGAGTCCTCCCATTAGCACAGCCGTGCCACCCAGGGGAAGACTAGAAGTGGTCCAGTTAAGGCCTCATTGATAGGCCTGGAAACAGGCCTCAATTTCTTGTTGAAGCTGCATTTTGGTACTGTTGAGTGAGTGTGGTTACCTTCCTTTTGGCTACATTGGCTGGTATGAGACCTCCTGCCACCCAGCTCCTCCTTGGCATGGAAGCAGGCCAGTGACCACAGAGAGTCACAGCCTGGATGGAGCCATAGAGGACCAGACAGGAGACCACACAGGGCAGAGGTGTTGTCCTGTTACTAGCTTATAACAGTGGAGGGCTTCTGCCCCTTCGGCTCTCTTGAGGACCTTGCTCTGGCTCCAGCGTAGCCAGTAGAGATTAGCTTATCCCAGGAAGCACCTGGGAGCCTGGTTCTGTGCTACACCCAAGTAAAAGGGTCTTTCCATAGAACAGGAGAACTTTTGAGAACAATAACAGTTTAATCAGCCTTGGGGGAAGATAAGGACAAACAACATGTAAAGAAAGCCTGACGTGTGGACAAATAGAGAGGGGATCGGCTGAAGTTGTAATGAGCTCTCTGTAAAGCAGCTATTATGACAACAGCCGTTTTTGAGAGAAGGGAGTGCAAGTTCCTCCATCCAGTTCTTCCTCCATCCAGCTGCCTTCTAGGAGGAGCAGAGCTGGCCACCTGCTGGGCAGGAACCAGCTTTCCTGACAGCAAAGCTCTTAATCTTCTCTGCTTCCCTCATGGGGGTGTTTTGCTGGGATTTCCTGCTAGGACAAGCTGCACCTGCTGAGACTGTGGTACCATGAGAGCTGTCGGGTCTTCTGTGACCGCCTGGTCAGCGAAGAAGACCGGACCTGGTTTGACAACCTGATGAAGAGTATGATGGAGGAGTTAGGCACCACTTTTGAGGAGGTTGTTCCCTCCCAGCCAGTTCTGTTCGGGGACTTCATGGAACCAGGTGCCAGTACCAAACTGTACCAAGCAATCGACAGCCAGGAAGAGGTAAGGACCCTGGGGATGATGTTAATGTGAACTGTGTTCATATCTTCCAAGTCTTCTGCAAACAAAAGAAAACAGTTAATAGTAACCGTGAGGCTGATGGAATTGAAAGTGCCTGGGATCACAAATGCTCCTAGGGGCCCTTCTGTGAACTCCTACCTGAGATGTGGATAGTGGCTGCATTTGGTGCAGTGGGAAGTTGAGGTGGAACAAGCTATCTCTGCATTGCCATCCTGGGGGCAGCCTGCGATGCCAAATGTCCC
This sequence comes from Clamator glandarius, assembly GCA_033459285.1. Taxonomy (NCBI): domain Eukaryota; kingdom Metazoa; phylum Chordata; class Aves; order Cuculiformes; family Cuculidae; genus Clamator; species Clamator glandarius. Next base: position 2,280,359 of record JAUNZM010000044.1, read on the forward strand.
AAATGAGCAGCACTTGGGACTGAGAAGTGAAATCTGCTGGAAAGAAATGGCACATTACCCCCAGACTATACTACTTTTGCCATTAAAGACTTCACAATTGACCTTTACAAGTAATTAATGTTACTGCCAGATTCCCTGTTGGAGAAGATACTGCAAGTACTTTGGTAGTGATAATTAAGCAAAGGCAATGAGCAGTGTGTTTTGCACTCATTATCAGAAACAGATGATTATCCTGTCGTCTCTCTTCATGTGATAGCTGTGAGACAAGGACAAGGACTAGTAATTAACTGAGCTTTCCAGTCTCTTTTGCAAAGTGGGTAGGCCTGTGCCCCACTGATGTGAGCACAGCTGAGATAGGCAGACTCACCAAGCTGCTGTGCAGTTCACTAACACGCGCAGGACTTAGGCATCTAGACATCGATCTCAGCGCTGTATGAATTCCAGCTGATGTTGCTTGCTCAGATTCACAGTGAGATTGCTGAGGGTGTACAACCAAATCCCAGCGTCTTCACGGTTCATCTGCTCTGACCTGAGGGTGCTGTTGAAGAGAACCTTGGAAAGGGCAGGAGAAGCTGCTCCCACAGGTATTCTCTGTGATGGCTGGACCAGGAGAGGAGTGCACTCCTCTGCTTATCTACAATCAGCAGGGTTTTCTCCCAGCACCTGTCCTTTCCAGGCAGGATCCTCGACACAGGATGCAGCAGCAGGCAGTGGTCAGCTATAGAGCTAGGGAGGTCTCCCAGAGGGGGAACCTGGAACACCATAGGTCAGGCAGCCGTGAGCTATTTTATTTTGAACTACGCCTTGCTGTTTCTCCAGGCACACAGCACCGTCAGGAACAAGAGGCCTTAATCACTCGCCTGAGTTAGTTTGAGGTCACCATCCAGCAGGTTCTGCCACCAGTACTAGCTAAATGCAGCCCAGTTCAGTGGCAGTTGCTTTAGGAGCATGGAGCAAAGAGAGCCCCTAGGGAGCAATTGAGAGAGGCAGCTGCTCCTGGACACTGCTGAGCACCAGGCTGTGCCCTCCCAGAAGCCTGGCTGTGCTTACCCACCCCCCTCACAGTTGTTTTTACCCGGTAGCCACAATTGACCGGTTCTGCCCACAGCTGAAGGTTGTGATTGAAGATTACCTGGAGGAATACAATCAAAGCAACACCCCAGAGCTGAAGCTTGAGCTTTTCATGGATGCAATACAGCACATCTGCCGAATCAGCCGGATCCTGCGGCAGGCTCCAGGGAATGCCCTTCTCCTGGGCGTTGCGGGAAGTGGGAAACAGTCTCTCACCAGACTGGCATCTTACATGTGAGTGATGCACTCTGCACATAATATGGAGCAGCTCCTATGCACATAATATGGAGCAGCTCCATTGGGGTTGCCTGCAGATAATCTCTTTTCCTGCCCTTCCTGCTACTGGTTGCTGACTCTTCAGATTTAACATTCAAGAGCTAGAGCTCAGTTAATATACACATCTACACTAGAAAAATCCTTCCTGGGAGCTAGACAGCAGGAAGACAAAGACGGGAGTTACTGGTGAGAAGTGATCAAGTGACACCAGCAGCCTGGCAAGTAGGACTTGTGAGTCTTGGGATCCAAGGAGTCTCAAGGGGGAAACATGAAGAGACATGGAACTAGGCTGGGGAAGCAAATTCTTCCAGTTTTGAATAGAGTGTGATCCTAGAGAAGTACAATCACAGTTCCCAGGTGTGCCAGTCTCCAAGGGCAGTATCACAAAAGAATCCACGTGGAGTTGCTCCCTCTGTGCCCAGAGGCACTGGGCCCAAGGAGCAGGGTGACTGCTAGCTCAGGGAGTTGTACTTCTGGTTTCTCTAGCTCGGGTGTCTCTGCTTTAAGTAAAACATGCTCATGGGTTGGTGGCAGAACATGCACATGGCCAGGTGCATGCTCAGGACTCATTGCAGGAAAGCAGCTTGCTTGAATCCTCTTCCTCTGAGTCCACAACACATACTTAGGGTTGACAAAAGAGGAGATTTTAACTGGATGTGACTCTATGGGCTTCTCTTTCCTTTAGGGCAGATTATGAGTGTTTCCAGATCGAACTGTCCAAAAATTATGATGTGACTGAATGGCGAGATGATTTGAGGAAGATCATGATGAAGGCAGGCCTTGAAAATCTACCCAAGACCTTCCTGTTCATAGACACACAGGTACAGGAATATCGTTATGGTGGATTCCACCTCAAAGGGAGTCAGAAATACATCTCTAAGCTCAATAAATCCCCATAAAGAGCATTGAGGAGGTTGATACAAATGAGAACACAGCTTGTATTTCTTATGTAGTGCATCTTCATCATCATATTAAAAAGACCCAGGACACTAAAGCTGGTGCATTGGTTGCTGAAGGGTCTGTAAAGCTGTGTCAAAGTGGGCTCATTCTTCTATTGCTTCAGGGAGCCTCTTTCAGCTCAATCCAGGGGTTTGGTGGGATCCAAGATTTTAGACCTGAAGCTAAGGGTTGTGCTGACCACTGATACTAGAGGTCCCAAGCAACATTATTCTCTTTCTTTTCAAAGATACTAGGAGATTTAAGGCTTGGTGCCTTCTGGTTTCACAGGATAATGTTGGGTTGTTACTGTAAACCGTAGCTTGCTAATAACTAGGCCAACTTCTGGAATTCACGGTTATGTTCCCCATAGGCTTTTTTACTGCCTTCGTTATCGTAGGAACCCTTCTGGCAGTGCCCTAAGCAGTGAAACGAGCATCTGTCAAATCCTGCTTGTTCCTGCATCTTTCCTCTGCAGTGAGGAGCACATACAGGAGAAGGGATGCATTTAGTCATATCAGTGGATCCTGTGTATTTCTGATTCAGCAAAGGTGGAAAGGCAAGAATAGTCTGGAGGGGGGTTGTCCTACAGACTGTGACACATTCTTACAATTATTGCCTCCCACATTGATGAGCTTTATCCTAATAGTGAAATTTCTGTGCTGGAGGAATGAAGACCCAGAGCAACCTGGGGTCTGCTTGCAGTCATGGTGAGGCCCAAGTGCAACTTATGTGTAAAGAGATGTGAATGAGCAGAAAGAGACTTGTTCTCAGGCACACCTCCTGCCCCTGGAATGGCTAAAATTGGCTGTTTGATCATAAATACTGACAAGGGTCAGAGTATGCTTTACTGAGGCCAGGTGATCTTAGAAGTGATCTCTTAGAACAGAGGCTGAGGGCTATATTTATCCAGACGTGATGTACATGGCATATGGAGACTTATGACTTGGGAAACTGCTTCTTTTTTTTTTTTTTATCCCTCTACCATTTACTCAGATTAAAAATGAATCCTTCCTTGAGGATATCAACAACCTACTCAACTCAGGTGAAGTTCCCAACATTTACGGCCTTGATGATCAAGAACAGATCATGACAGCTATGAAGCCTGTTGTTCGAGAATTAGGCCAGCAGCCCACCAAGGCTAATTTGATGGCTGCATACACAGGACGGGTTCGCAGCAATGTCCACATGGTCCTGTGCATGAGGTACAGTTCAGGGGTAGGATTGCATGCTGTCAGTGTTAATCATTCCCTCATTACTTTGCCTTGCATCACTTTGTCATGGGACCTTCGTTTCCAAGCCCCCAGTTTTGGAGGAGGAATAAGGTTGGTAGATCACCTTCCCACAGGACTGGATACAGGGTTTTTTTCACTTTCCTGGTTTCAAGATGAAGTTTGAAAAGTTTAAGAACATGATTATACTTGATCTGGATACTTCCTCCTCCTTCATGCACCATTGAGCTGTTTGTTACAAAAATATCTTGCTTGAATTTGAGGCCCAGTTGCACCGTCTTTGCTCATGAATCCAGTCCATGAGCAGCTTGCCAGAAGGTACAGGGCATTCCTAGTGCAAGTATCAGGGCCATGATTTTGACCTAGTGATGTGATCTCTGCACTCACCTGCTTAAAATAGACTTCAGATTACATTCATCTCTTACCCCTTAAGTCTTGTCCCTAGGGAGAGACTCAGAAAACATCATGCTGCTACCATCTTAATATTTGCAGGTCTTCCCAGACGTGACTGTGATACACACCTTAGGACATGCAGCTCGCTGTCTGAGCTTTCCTTACCTATTTCCCTGTCTCCTTTTAGTTCCTTGGGTATGCTCCCTTCCTCTTTACTCCATAAGAGATCAGGGTGGTTCTAGGGAAGTAGGAAAGCTATTTTATCCCTGTATCTCTAGCTAGTTGTGGCATCTCTTTTCTGCATATCTTTCCTTCAGCCCTATTGGAGAAGTCTTCCGCTCACGCTTGAGACAGTTCCCCTCCCTTGTGAACTGCTGTACCATCGACTGGTTTAATGAGTGGCCAGCTGAAGCCCTGCAGTGCGTTGCCTCCTCTTCCTTACAAGAGATCCCGTGTCTCAGTGCCAGTCCCGAAGATGTCAACGGGATGGTAGGTGCCACACTCAACAGACAAAATACAGCTCCTCTATGCTCAGGGTGCCACATCTCTAGATACTGACAGACGATGGATGTAGGACACACCTACAAAAAGGTTCTACCCTGTAGTAGAAATATTTCATGGCGGGATCATTCAAATACATAACTGATTGTCTTCTGTATGCCTTGAAGTGGCCATCCCTACTTGTCACCCTCTCTCTGCACAGATTTGAAGCCACAAGCATATCTAAGCTCTGCTGTGGCAGTTTGCTTAGGCTCTTTATAAACCCCTTGTGCCCTATGTAGGCGTCACATTAACTTGCCTACCACACATTCAGTACTGAATAAGATTGTTTCTTTCCTTGTAGGTTCAAGTGTGCGTAGAAATCCATCAGAGTGTGGCCAAGAAGTGCCAAGTGTACTTGGCAGAGCTGGCTAGACACAATTACGTCACTCCCAAGAGCTACCTTGAGTTCCTTGGCATCTTCAGTTCCCTGATTGGAAAGAAGAAACAGGAGCTGGAGACAGCCAAGAAAAGGATGAAGAGTGGCCTGGGCAAGGTTTGTCCTTCACACCCAGGAAAGCTTTGGGCTTCCATTACTCACTCCAAGCAGAGTATAATGGGAGAAAACTCATGCTAAAGCAAGCAAGAACCATGCCTTCTGCCAGAGCCAGTCTTTCTGAAGGTCTGAGTCTGTAACAGCACTGAAGGAATGATGGTCCCCAGTCTTTAGGGAACTGCAGACATCTCTGTAGCTCATGTCTCAGGATGTTGCTTAATAACTTTTTAATCAAAAGCCCTGTAACAAGCTGAGAGAGTTGGGGTTGCTCAGCCTGGAGAAGGGAAGGCTCCAGGGAGACCTTTGTAGCCTTCCAGTACTGAAAGGGGCTACAGGAAAGCTGGGAGGGTTGGGGGTGTCTTTATTAGGGAGCTGAAGGAATGATTTTAAGCTGAAAGAGGGGAGATTTTGATTAGCTCTTAGAAAGAAGTGTTTTCCTGCGAGAGGGGTGAGGCACTGGCACAGGTTGCCCAGAGAAGTCATGGGTGCCCCCTCTCTGGAGGTGTTGAAGGCCAGGCTGGATGGGGCTTTGAACAACCCAATCCAATGGGCAGTGTCCCTGCCCACAGCACAGGGATTGGAACTGGATGGGGTTTGAGATCCCATCTGACCCCAACCATTCCATGATTTTATGACTCGTGGCCATGAGCTTATGAAATAATGCCCATCACATGCAGACAGTGCTGTTCAGAAGTACACGACAGTGCCAGGGTGGTGCTCAAGCAGGGACCAGGGCAAGACCTGCTTTGTACAGCCCAACACCTCTCAACGAGCACCCACAGGGCAGCACAGCCCTTTCCTTGGGTTTGTGTGCTCTCACTCTGGTCTTCTCCCGCAGCTCCAGCAAACAGCAGAGGATGTAGCAAGGATGCAGGAGGAGCTGGAGTCCTCCCGCCCTCTTCTGGCTCAGGCAGCCAAGGACACAGCAGCAACCATGGAGCAACTGCAGGTACTGCTGCTGGACGACCCCACACTTTCCAAGTCTGGCTGCTCAGACTGGATTTAAGGGATTGTATGAAATCTTGCTTAATCTGACAGGAAAAGGGCCCCAGATTAGCAGAGCAGATACCCATGCAGAGCAGCACTGCCAGCAAAAGTGGCCTCTGCTGGGATCCTCGCTCTGCTGGTCGGGGGGAAGCAGTCACAACCTAGCAGGCAGCTGCTGTCAGAAGCGTTGGCTTCCAAGGCTCTGTCTGAAACCACAGCCCAGGGGTCAGTCAGCCAAGCTACCAGCTCCCTTTCCTCACAGTTTTCACTCCCTGTGAGTGCAGACTAGGAACGTTACTAAAACAATCCTCAGGTTGCCCGAGAAGTTCCGAGCGCAGACTGCTGTTGTTGAAAAGGATTCTTCCCCCACATCCCATCCCCAGGAAGCTGATCCAGCTGCAGCCTGCCCTGCTGGCTCAGACCTCAGGGATCAGCACACACCGTCACTCGTGCTGCTGCAAAAGAGAGCTGTCCTGTGATGGACGTCGCTGCCTTCCCTCCTCTCCACGTTCCTCCCTGCCCCTCTCCTGCTGTGGGATGGCCAGACTGAGACAGAGGGAAGAGCCACTGACATCACACAGCTCTGCATGCAGATGGGGAAGGGTCTGCAATCTCCCATGCTCCCACACAGCAAATAAAGATTTGGCTACATTCCACTTTCCTTTTACACTTCCTGGGAGTGTTTTAACCCTGGAGAGAGGCAGAAGTGACAGTTCTAGAAACAAAAGCCCCAGCATATCTTCTTAATCCTCCATCTCCCTACGCATCTGCATCCCTATGCATCCTCTTCCTGTGTCAACAGGAAAAATGGGTAGAGCAGCCCATTCCTGCAGGACTAACACCATTCCAGGCACAAAGCTGGAGCTTGTGGTTGATCTCTGCAGGCTGGCAAAAACCTCCTGGTGGTATGATGTGGAAGGGGCTCCCCTCCAGCACTTAGACCCCAGCTTGGCTCTGCTGGAAGAGTACACATGACCTGCCAGGAGAGCTGTGATCCTTACCTAGCAGTGTTGAGCCAAGCCCTGTGGATGCTCTGGCTCCTGCATGCTTCTGAGCTGCCTCTGGGGTTGCAGGTGGACACAGCTGTGGCTGAAGAGACAAGAAGCGCTGTGCAAGCTAAGGAGATGAAGGCTAAAGTGAAAGCTCAGGCAGCCCAAGCCATTGCAGATGATGCTCAGAAGGACTTGGATGAAGCCCTCCCAGCCTTAGATGCTGCTCTTGCCAGTCTGAGGAACCTCAACAAAAATGATGTTTCAGAGGTAACTGGGTTGAGGGGGAGGGTGGCAGAGCTGGGTCTGGTCCTGGACAGCTTCTCACCTTGCTCCCTCAGCATCTGAAGCCTGGATAGTCCCTGGTAGGGCTTGCAAGGGTGGTCAACACTAGAAAGGACAAAGCAGGAGTCACGCGTAAGGGTCCCAACACCCACAGCCATCTGAACGGTGCTACTGTGGCCCTCCTAGCCACCTCCTTTGAGGAAAAAGGGCTAAACAGTCCCTCCACAAGTGCTGCACACGAGCTCATGGGGTGCAGTGTTGCTACAGTGGGGTACAGGACAAATGAGTGCACAGAGTGAAGGAGAAAGCCTGCTCATGCCCCACTTCCATACGGTCTCCTCTTCAAGGCCGCACTGATCTAGCTCCTTCACCAAGACATCTTCAGCCTGTAAGAGATAACTAGCATGAGGACAGGCTTTTTCAACCTACCTATAGCTTGCTCCATGCCCTTCCCAATAACCAGCTTCCCCTTCAGGTATCTCCCGTTCCTACCTGTGCACTCTAAATATCCTGCCTCTTGTCCCCATCTCCTCTGGGCCAGCTAAGGGATTAACACTCTGTCTCACCAAGACCCGAGCCAACCCACTGTTTCCCTTTGCATTTTAAAGGTACGAGCCCTGCAGCATCCCCCCGTTGGTGTGAAGATGGTGATTGAAGCTGTCTGCATTATGAAAGGAATCAAACCCAGAAAGGTGGCAGGAGAAAAGCTGGGGTCCAAGGTGGATGACTACTGGGAACCAGGCAGGGGCCTTCTCCAGGACCCAGGGAGGTTCCTGGACAGCCTGTTTAAGTATGATAAGGTAAGCAGTGGCAGAGGGGGGCTGTGACCAAGGTATTACCTTACAGAGATCCTTCTCGGAGCAAGGAAGCTTTGTGGGCAACATCCATCAGCACCACAGAGGATGAGAATGTATTTGTTCTGGAAGTCCTTGTGTCAGCTGGCTGCGCTTGTTTGCCTTGGGCAATAAGGCCCAGAAGCACAGGTCCTCCCTTTCTGCCCCTCCATGTGGAGAGGCTGGATGGAAATGCTGTGGGAAGGGATTTACCCAATCCCACACCCATGCCTCAACGTGCAGTAATTTGATTCCTCTTGCTCCAGTGCGATGCCTTAACTCTGCCAGGGCACAAGCAGGCTGCAGTCACTGGAAGAAGCCCTTTGAGACCCTTCTCAGTCAGATCTCTGGCATCCTTATCACCCATCTCTTTTCTTTCCCACCATTCCTTGCAGGACAATATTCCAGACGCTGTGATCAAGGCCATCCAGCCGTACATTGACAGTGAGGACTTTCAGCCAGCTACTATTGCCAAGGTCTCCAAAGCTTGCACCTCCATCTGCCAGTGGGTCCGTGCCATGCACAAATACCACTTCGTGGCCAAGACTGTGGAGCCTAAGCGGGTGAGAGACAGTGTGACCAGATTTCTCTAGGTTTTAGGGAATGCAGAACTGCAGAGTGCTTCTGCAGGAGATGCCAAGAGTCATGATGTTCTGCAGGTCAGGACTTAATATTCAGACCAAGCCTTGGCAGATCCAGCACCCCGAGACCTGTTAACATCAAGTAGAATAAATCAGCCTAGAATATGCTGGGACAGAAGCGATACCTTGTTCTTTTTGCTGAGTTCCTGGCTCAGCAGAGACTGTATTTACAGAGATATTACCACATCTCACTGGGGTTTCAGTCCTAATCCCCTCCAAGCCTAGCTAGTTCTTTGTTATTTTGAGGAAAGTGGAGGAGCCATTCTCCTGTTCACCAGTGGGCCCCATCCTGAGTTTGTGTCAGCTAGCACAGGCTCTTAGTTTTTTGATGCTATGTAGAAAGGCCTTCATTACCCCTAACTTTTACTCCTGGGCTTGCAGGACGCCCCCCTGGAGTTAGGTGGCTCAGCCTTTGTCACACAGGCAAGGATCTCAATATCAGCTACTGCTTTTATGGAAAACCAACTTTTGCTCCAAGGTCTCTGGGGTTTTAGGCAAGAGCCTGGCCACATGCCCCAAATACTCACTGCTTCTTTGTGGATCTCCTCAGCGAGCCTGGAAGGAGGCAGAGGAGGACCTGCGTGCCACTCAGCAGGTCCTTCAGGAAGCAAAGGACCACCTGAGCGAGGTTGAAAATGGCATTGCCGTGCTGCAAGCCAAATACAAGTCCTGCGTAGATGAGAAGGAGGAGTTGGAGATGAAGTGTGAGCTGTGTCAGCAGAGATTGGGCCGCGCCAATACGGTAAGGGACAAACTGGGTTCTGCTTGCTGACATGAGACAACCTAATTTTGGATTAAAGAGCATGGTGGTGGAAACTATTATGTGCCTGCAACTCAACAACCTTCAGTTGAAGCTGCCTGGTCTGATCTCAGCGAGACAACATGACTGAGGAAGCCAAGCTAGCCAAGCACTGGTGTGAAAAGCTGCTGTCCTCCAGTGCGCAGCTTGTTCAGCCAGCAATGGGTCTCTAGGAGAGCTGAGATTCCAAGATTAAGTTCTTAAAGTTGGGGATAGAATTCTTGATATGCAGGGGCCACCCTGCAACTTGTGGTCTCCTGCAGCATTCCCCGGAGATCAGCAGGTCTAGGACACAAGAGATAGATCATACAGCAGTTCTCACACATGCAACTTATCCCACAGCTCATAAACAGCCTGGCTGATGAGAAGGTGCGGTGGCAGGACACTGTCAAGAACCTGAATTCCAAGATCAACAACATCACTGGGGACATGCTGGTTGCAGCTGGCTTTGTGGCCTACCTGGGCCCTTTTACGGTAAGCGTGCGATGTTCCCTGCAAGGGGCTCGCTTGGCTGCTCAGCTCTCCTGGCCTCTTGCTGTTGCTTGCTGGGAGAAAGGAACAGGGCAAAAAGGTGCAAGTTCCCTTCTGGATCTCTCCCCACTTGTGCCTGAGGCTGCACATTGTCCCATTTGGATGGAAACAGGAGGGTTTGGATGATCACAGCACGCTAAGTGTAGGTAAAAGAAAGCCTGTAACGGTGCTCTTTGTGGCAGGGAGACTACCGCATAGCCCTGTGCAAGGAGTGGCTAAATCAGCTCTCAGAAAACAACATTCCTCACACAGAGGAGCCGAACCTGATCAGCACCCTTGGAGACCCTGTGAAAATCCGCTCCTGGCAGGCAAGTTGCAGAAAACCCCAACACTCTAGGTGAAGGCACCTCAGGCAAAGGCTAAAACGCTCAGCTCACCCCTCACTAGGATCACCCCTCGCAAAGGGCAGACCCCAAATCAAACCGCTCAATAATGACCGAGCACCTCTGCAATGCAGAGCTGGAATCGCTGCCACACTCCACACTGTGAGCGGGAGAGGAGCTGGTGGCACCCAAGGTGGCAACAGCAACTCTGAGGGCATCAGCCTCAACCTGCAAGGCTACCTATTTACAAAGTCCAGGCTTAGAGCAAAGCCCTGGTCATCGTCCAAGCCTAACTCTGTCAGCCCAGCTCAGTTCCACGGCTCAGCCACTTCAGGCAGAGCTGCAGCTCTGGACTCAGCTGCTTTTAGAGATCCCCTCACCACATTGGGACCACACAAGGCCCAGGGCGGCAAGGACTTCTCTCTGGTCAGCTGTGTTGTGCTACAACAGCTTTTTCTACCCCATCAGATTGCTGGTTTACCCAATGACACTCTGTCTGTGGAGAATGGAGTAATAACACAGTTCTCCCAGCGCTGGACTCACTACATAGATCCCCAAGGACAAGCAAACAAATGGATCAAGAATCTGGTAAGAGCCATGGGGAGGGAAGCCAGGTCTGCTATGATAGTGCAAAAAAAGCTTCCTGTGCAGAGCAAACTCAGGCTTTGTGCTCCAGAATTTCAAGACCCTCCCACTGCCCCAGCCCAGCCTCCCCAGCACCAGACAAGCTCCACATCCATATTCATCCCAGGTGGACTTCCCTGCCTGGGGAGATCAGCGCAGGGCAGGAGCAGGGCCTCTACAAGCAAGCAAGGCATCAGATTCCCATTCCCACTCCTCACTACCACTTTTGAGGCTTTACATTTTTCCCCATACTCTAAATCACACAGAACACTGTTAGCATCTCCTGTAACAGCCCTTGGGGTCCCTAGGACAGACGGGATCAGGGTAACATCACCTGGCCAGTGAGCACAGTCCTTGCTGCCAGAGCTCTAGGAACACAGACCACCACCTCCTCTCTTCTAGAAGAGAGCTACCCACTGCTCTTTTGAAAGGTCAGGTGGGAGGCTCAGGCAGCTGCTCCTACTTTGCTCCCTGAAGACTTTTCTCACCCAGCTGCTCTTACTTTGTAGGCAAACAAGCTCTGGGTTACTGGCATGGGGCTTCATGGGGTCATGGCTCTTTGAAGGAGCTTCTCCCCATTCCTCCTGCCTCCTTGGGCTGTCTCAGAGCATGGTGACTTGGGCTAAGCCTGCCATAATACTCAAAACCTAGCTGAGCAAGAAAAGATATTATTTTTGCTGCTCTGGGGGCCTAAATCAGCCTGATGAGAGGCGTACCGTGTACCAGCACTGGATGTGAAGGTGAGCAGGACACCACAGGGACCCTGCCCTCCCCTGCTGCCTTTCAGGAGAAGGTGAACGGCCTGGAGGTAGCCAAACTGAGCGACCGGGACTTCCTCAGCTGTCTGGAAAATGCCATTACCTTTGGGAAGCCTTTCCTGCTGGAGAATGTCGGTGAGGAGTTGGATCCAGCCCTTGAGCCTGTTCTGCTGAAACAGGTCCTGTATCTCACCTTGGCGAGGAGGGCAGTGGGTACCTGGTGGGGCTGGAATGGGGTAACTTGGTGGGGCACAGGGGGACTTGGTGGGTTTGCAGGTCTCTCTGGGCAGGCAGCGCTCTCGTGGGTGCTGCCTCTTCTGTGCTCATCTGCCTTGGCTAGGGCTGCAAAGTGTCAGTAGCCTCCTGCACATCCCAGTGCACTTTTCCCAACAGACACTTTGTCTTGGCCTGGCGGGCAGGTCCATGGAATACAGGTGCTGCCCTCAGGTCTGCTGGGCAGCTCTGAGCTCCTCTGTCTTCAGATTCCTCCTCACAGCAGAGCTACACAAAGGTAGCCATCCCAGCCTTCCCGCATTTGTTCCTCTCTGATATAGACATACAAACAGCAAGGCAACACGGTGCTGAAGCTGGGGGATGCGGTGATCCCCTACCATGATGGTTTCAAGATGTACATCACCACCAGCCTGCCCAACCCTCACTACAGCCCTGAGATTTCCACAAAGCTCACCCTCATCAACTTCACCCTCTCGCCCAGGTACCTGCTTCCCGCTTAGCTGCCCACGCTGCTCAACCTCATTTCTCACAGCCCTCGAACATTCAGGGCTGTTGCACCCATCCTCACCCCCATGGCTTTTGTTACAGTGGTTTGGAAGACCAACTGCTGGGGCAAGTGGTGGCTGCAGAGCGGCCTGACTTAGAAGAAGCTAGAAACCAGCTAATTGTTAGCAATGCTGAGATGCATCAGGAGCTGAAGAAGATAGAAGACCAGATCCTGTATCAGCTTAGCACTTCCGAAGGAAACCCTGTTGATGACTTGGAGCTCATCAAAGTGCTGGAGGCGTCCAAGGTCAAGGCAGGGGAGATCCAGGTGAGAGGCAGAGGTGCTCTCCTCCCACAGCTGTGCTTCCCCTAGCAGCACTGCCCTAACCATGATGTCTCCTCTGTCCCCCAGGCCAAGGTCATGGTGGCAGAGCAGACAGAGGAGGACATCAACACCACCCGCCTGCAGTATGTGCCAGTTGCCGTCCGCTCGCAGATCCTCTACTTCTGTGTCTCAGACCTGTCCAACGTGGACCCCATGTACCAGTACTCACTCGAGTGGTTCCTCAACATCTTCCTAATGGGGATCACTAACTCTGAGAAAGCAGGTGCCTCCAATCCCCTTTCTTACTTCACATTCCTCACGTAGTGGCAGCAGAAGCTAGGACACCTGTAGAGCCAAGGCAAACGTGCCTGCTTGCATTGTCTCCCAGCACGGCCCAAGCTGCCCCTAGTTGTGCCCACACAAGGGAAAGGAAGGTTTGGTCTCACCCTGCCCTCCATTTGCTTCCCTGCTTCTCTCCTGCCCTGTCTGATGAGGTGGGTGGGTAGCAGTGCCAGGGCACAGGCAAGGTACACGCCATCCTGGCAACGGTGTGGCTCTGCTTGTCACAGAGTCACAGGTCCTGGCTGTTCCTGCCAGGCCGGGGGCTGCTCTCCCCACCCGGTAGCCAGGATGGGGGTGGTGGGTCTGTGTCGGCTTCTGTGGTGCAGTGTGGGCTCCCTCTTGGTGCTGGGGCAGTGTTTTCTTCTCCATGCTGAATCTCACAGCCTTGTGCTTTCACAGGGGTTTCTCTGCCGTGACCAGGATGGTGTGTACCTTGCCTGTGCCCTGGCCCTGGCGTCCTTTCTACCTGGTCAGACAGGGCAGCGATGTCTCTTCTCCCTGGGCCAGGTGTGGGTGTGCGGCTGGCATGGAGAGCGCCCTCCACAGCACCTGCCACCCTTGTGTGGTTCATAGAATCATAGAATCACCAGGTTGGAAAAGACCCACCGGCTCATTGAGTCCAACCGTTCCCATCAATCGCTAAACCATGTCCCTCAGTGCCTCGTCCACCCGTCCCTTAAACCCCTCCAGGGAAGGTGACTCAACTCCCTCCCTGGGCAGCCTCTGCCAGTGCCTAATGATCCTTTCCGTGAAGAATTTTTTCCTAATGTCCAGCCTGAACCTCCCCTGGCAGAGCTTGAGGCCATTCCCTCTTGTCCTGTCCCCTGTCACTTGGGAGAAGAGCCCAGCTCCCTCCTCTCCACAACCTCCTTTTAGGTAGTTGTAGAGAGCAAAGGTTGATGCCTTTTATTTCAGACAACCTGAAGGATCGGGTCATAAGCATCAACAACTACATCACCTTCAGTCTCTACAGCAACGTGTGCCGTAGCCTCTTTGAGAAGCACAAGCTCATGTTTGCCTTCCTGGTTTGCGTCCGGATTCTGATGAACAATGGGCAGATCGATCTGGTGAGCAAATCATCTTGATCCTTTGATGGGATCCCACCAGAGCAACTCAAACCCAGCCTAGTCAGTCCCTTGAATATCATGCCTTGTGGCCTGGCACTGTGAGGGCAGGCTTGGCAGGCTGGTGGGCAAACCCAGGGCCTCTCCACACAGATCTCAAACCTTGGCCTGTGTCTATATGCAAAGTTGCATAGCTTGAATCAAATCACCTGCAGCTTTTGTTGAGTTTACTGTCAGACTGGTGCAACTGTGAGCGAGTTCTGAGGGAGCAGGCAGGGATTAGAAGGCAGAGAAAAGCTAGTGGCAGCTGAACAGCGACGTTGATCCCACCAGACCCTCCAGTTTCCTTCCTTCTCAACACACACAACTGGCAGGAGAGGCAGCCAGAAAGTTACTACAGGATGTTACTTAGACACAGTACACAGTCCCTCAGGCCCAGGCAGATAGGTTAAATCCATCACCACGTCCTATCCTGTTCCCAGGAGGATTGGAGGTACCTGTTGTCAGGAGGGACTGTAAAGGAGATGAGGGAGAACCCAGCTCCAACCTGGCTGTACGAGAGAGCGTGGGGAGACATCCTTGCCCTGAGCAACCTGAAGAACTTCTCTGGCTTCGCTGATGATTTCGTTGCCAACCTTGCAGCGTTTAGGACCATTTTTGACAGCCCCAAGCCTCACAGGCAAGTGTCCCCTGCTTTGTTGGCTTAGCTGCACTGCACCCTGCAGGTAATGGGATCCTTGGGAGAGCACGAGGAGCCAACAGCCACAGTCTTCTCAAGGGTGGCTCTTGCCTGTTCCTGCTGCTCACCCAAGGCAGAACCACCCAATGCACTTGGTGCTTCCCCACTGGAAGCCCCTCTGGCTTGCAGATGGGGTCAGAGCTATGGACTTCAGCCAAGTGACTGGAAGGTCCTTGTCCCTTCTGGAACACCAGCTCCTGGGGAGCTGCAGGGTCTGGCACATCCCCAGCCCCAGAATGCACTGAATTGCCTTGCAGAGAGCCCCTGCCTGGGAAGTGGGAGGCTGAGCTTGATGGATTCCAGAAGCTGCTGGTTCTGCGGTGTCTGCGGGGAGATAAGATCACTAACGCCATGCAGGACTTCGTGGCGCTGAAATTGGATCAGCGCTTCGTTGAGCCACAGGTAACCAGACAAAAGGAAGCGCTGGTGGAGCCACCAGTGGATCGGGAGGCCTCAAGCTTGCTGTAAATGGGCTGTCAGTGTTTCTTAGTTGTAGTGGGAGTGCTCGTGTCTCTCCAGCTGCAGAGAAGGGCTGCACCAGCAGCCCCCACACCTGGAGTAGCACTTGGGATGTCCCTTATCCACAATCTACCTGCTGTCCATCCCTTAATCTGCACTAGGAAGGAGCAGGTTGTACAAGGGGCATATGAGAGAAGAGTTCAAGAAATAGTAGAGCGGTCACTGCTCTGATCTAAACGCTGCTGGAGGAGAGCTGTACTAGTCCCTGATTCAACACATTTCTGGCCTCAGCATCCGAGAGTTTGCCAGTGCTTTGGGGAGGAGCTGGAGGCCAGGCAGGGTGAGGAGAGGCTGCATGTGGTGACACTACGTCCCCTCTGCTCTGACCAACTTTCTGTGTTGCAGACCACTGACCTCTCAGTCATCTTCAGGGAGTCCAGTGCCACCACCCCACTGGTGTTCGTCCTGTCACCTGGCACCGACCCAGCTGCTGACCTCTACAAGTTTGCTGGAAAAATGAAGTTCTCTGAAAATCTCTCTGCCATTTCTCTGGGCCAAGGCCAGGTAAGCTGCCAGTGCTGTCCTGTTGTCACTCCCAGCCATCTCATCTAGCTCGAAGGATGTCAAAGGGCAGTAAAGCTGGTGAAGAGTTCAGAGCACAAGCCTTATGAGGAGCAGCTGAGGGAGCTGGGGTTGTTTAGTCTGGAGAAAAGGAGGCTGAAGGCAGACCTTATCGCTCTCTACAACTACCTGAAAGGAGGTTGGTCTCTTCTCCCTGGTAGCCAGTGACAGGACAAGAGGAAATGGCCTCAAGATGCACCAGGGGAGACTTCGGTTGGACATTCAGAGGAATTTCTTTAGTGAAAAGGGCTCTCAGGCACAGCCACCCAGGGAGGTGGTTGAGTCACCATCCCTGGAGGTGTTTAAAAGACGAGTACATGTTGTACTTGGGAACATGGTCTAGTGGCAGACGTAGCAGGGCTGGATTCATAGTTGGACTCAATAATCTTAAAGGTCTTTTCCAACTGAAATCATTCTGTGATTCTGTGAACGCCCTTACAGCACAGTCTTGCTTCAGGACTCTGCCAAATCCATCACTAGTTCTTCCATTACCTCCACCCTCCCACACTGAGACCCACAGGCCTGCAAAAGGGCCTTTGCTGCACCATCAGCCAGTGAAGATCCTGTTGAGCCCTGGGGACAAAGCCAGGCTGTAGCTCTGGAAAGCGGCCCTTCCACCCAGCAGCTGTCTCCCTGTCCAGCTCAAACCAAGGCCTCTGAGCAATTCTCATCTGCCTCCTCAGGGCCCCCGCGCTGAAGCCATGATGCAGAAAGCTATGGAGCAGGGCAACTGGGTCTTCTTCCAGAACTGCCACCTGGCCCCCAGCTGGATGCCTTCCCTGGAGAGGCTCATTGAGGGCATTGACCCCAGCAAGGTGAGCTGTTCCACCGAGCACCCTTACTGCTCAGAGGATGACAGGCATGAGGCTGGAGCCCTGGGAGGAGCCCAGATCTAGTTCCATCCCAGCCACAGTTTCCCTGTAAAACCAAGGGTCAGGGCAGGAATGGTGGCAGTGGCTCTACCTGCACCCTCTGAGCATTTGCTGCCTTCTGGATTCCCAGGTACATCAGGATTTCCGTCTCTGGCTCACCAGTCTGCCAAGCAACTGCTTCCCCGTGTCGATCCTCCAGAATGGCTCCAAGATGACCATTGAACCTCCCCGTGGGGTCAAGGCAAACCTGCTCAAATCCTACGTTAGTTTCAGTGATGACTTCTTGAATTCTTGCCCCAAGGTAAGACCCAGGTTGTGCTTTGGTTTGCTGTCCCAGCTCTCCACCTTGATGCTGCTCTTCTCTGGGCATAGATCTGCCTCTCTGTTAGAGCTCTCACATGTTGGAAGTAGGCTGGTGCTATTTCTCGTAAATGTGAAGAGCCAGTTAGAAGTTTTGTTTTGAGGAACAGAAGCAAGAGGACCTGTTGTAATGCACTTGCAGCTCTCCCTGAGCAGAGGAGCAGCCTTCCACACCTCAGCAGCCTGACTGAGGTTTCCACCTCTCCAGGCTCCACTTGGCAGTGCTGAACAGCACATCTCCTCTGCCGGGTCCTCATAGGAACTTCCCCCATGCAAGGATGTCTTCTCCCAAGCTGAGCACCTCTTCTCCCTGCTCTCCTGCCCTCAGGTCACAGAGTTTAAATCCTTGTTGCTGTCACTCTGTTTCTTCCATGGGAACATGCTAGAGAGGAGAAAGTTTGGGCCTCTGGGGTTCAACATTCCCTATGAGTTCACAGATGGCGACCTCTGCATCTGCATCAGTCAGCTACAGATGTTTTTGAGCGAATACGCAGACATCCCCTACAAAGTAAGTGTGTGAGGTGGCCTTTCCAGCAGGAGGAACAGGCCCGTGGTGGATGTGGGGGTCAGAAAGCCCTGGTGGGATCCCTCACAGGTGCTGAAGTACACGGCTGGGGAGATCAACTACGGTGGCCGCGTGACCGATGACTGGGACAGGCGCTGCATCATGAATATTTTGGAAGACTTCTACAAACCTGATGTTCTCAGTCCTGAGTTTGCTTATTCAGAATCGGGGATCTACAAGCAGATCAGTCCCTCTGCTGACCTCAATGTAAGTACTTGAGTAACAAACTGCAGCTCGGAGAGTCAGGGGCTCATCACAGTGCAAAGGGGTTCCATTCCTCCCTGAATCCCACTGCATTTCTAGTTCCCTGAGAAAACAGAAATTCATAAGAATTGGGGATTTTCAGCTGTTTTCAAGAAGCAAGAGGAGGAAAACCTTGTCCCTGTGCCTGGGAGGGATAGGGGCTGTTGCCAGAGTTCCCTAGCTTAAAGCTTTTGTACTCGGAATCATTTTGCTATCACAGACCTAAAGTACCCAAGAGCTCTGTGGAAGCCACGGCAGGAAGCTCACTGCCAAGCTGCCCCTTGTCATACCGTGTTGTTTGCTTACACACAAATGCAATTTAACTCCCCAGCCAGACCACAAACCGTGGCTGTGGGCTCTACTCAGCCACCAGCCCTGGCTTAGAGGAGCTGCCACCCCCTCAGGCTCCCTGCAGCCCAAGTCCTGCGTCAGCCAGCGTTGCTCAGGGCACACAGAAGTTGTCCCTAAGACAAAGCTGCAAGTTAGTTTTCCTGGCTGTGACAGAACGAGGAGCTGTGTAACAGATGAATGAATCTTAAACACCAAGACAAGGGCTTTCTACCAACCAAACCCACAGGTCCAATATCTACTGGGTTTAACTCATCGCACAACCCTGGCTCAGTCATTTCTTTTGGGCCAGGCCCAGAGCAGCCTGAAGGGGCACCACAAGCTTTGTGCCTGTGCTCTTGGCCTCATAACCCATGTGGATTCTTCTCCAGGGCTACCTGCAGTACATCAAGAGCCTGCCACTCAACGACAGCCCCGACCTCTTTGGTTTACACGACAACGCCAACATCACCTTCGCTCAGAACGAGACCTGTGCTCTGCTGGGGGCCATTCTGCAGCTGCAACCCAAGACCTTCACGCTGGGAGGACGCAGCAGGGAAGAGGTGGGTGCCCCTAATCCTGGTCTGAGCAGTGAGCACAAACACCAGCAGATGCCACCAATGCGAGTGCCACCCTGTCTGTCAGGTGCCAGCAGCGGCGCTGCCATCCAGGTGTTAGCTCTGCCCCTTCTCAGCAGTTTTTTCCATCCAGCTCGTGGAGGAGACTTCCAACGACATCCTGGAAAAGCTACCTGCCCCCATGAACCTGCAGGAGGTCATCCACAAATACCCGCTGCTCTACGAGGAGTCCATGAACACGGTGCTGGTGCAGGAGGTGATCAGGTAAAACCCTGTGGGATCACGTCCCAGGCCACCAACCCTTGAGGAGCCTCATTGCAGGAATGGGGCTGGGGGTGACACAAAGGCGCTTCCCTCATTGTTCAGTGATCCAGACCTTCTCTGGACAGAGGTGGACAATAAACCACTGCCAGGAGTCGCTCTGATCCCTCTGCTCCTTCTCCGTAGGTACAACAGGCTGCTGGGGGTGATTGCTCAGACGCTGAAGGATTTGCTGAAAGCCCTCAAGGGTCTGGTGGTGATGTCCTCTCAGCTGGAGCTGATGGCCAGCAGCTTGTACAACAACGCTGTCCCCAAGATGTGGAACGGCGTGGTAGGTGCTCCAGCTACCTGTAGGAGGAACGGGTTGTCAGCCACCACGGTTGAGCTGGGCTGTCACATGGAGCTGGTTCTTGCTCCCCAAGCATGGAGATGGCTCCTGCTTAGTGCAGCTTGGAGTTGTTCCCAGCCCTGGGCTGGATGGATCCCCAGGCCCTGGGCAGCTCTCGGCAATTGGGGCACAAAGCCTAAGGCGTCCTTGCACACCTCCAACACCTTCCTCTCTGGGTGCCCGGCAGGCCTACCCATCACTGAAGCCCTTAGCATCCTGGGTGAATGACTTGGTGCAGCGGATTGAATTCCTCCAGAAATGGATCAGCCACGGGATCCCCTCCGTGTTCTGGATCAGCGGGTTCTTCTTCCCCCAGGCCTTCCTCACTGGGACACTGCAGAACTTCGCCAGGAAATCAGTCATCTCCATCGACAGTATCTCATTTAGCTTCAAGGTGAGTCAGCCAGATGCTCTGGATTCTTTTGGACTGCCCAGGAGAGCTGGGCAGGCTCCTCTGGGGCAGAGCTGGCTTGGCTAGGAGCAGCTGAAGGGCTTCCTTCCTCACTCAGGGCCCTGGGCCCACTCTCCTCTGCAGATAATGAAGGAGTCGGTGAGCGAGCTCACTCGCCAGCCCAGTGAGGGCTGCTACATCCACGGCTTGTTTCTCGAAGGCGCCCGCTGGGACCCCACTGCCTTCCAGTTAGCAGAGTCGCGTCCCAAGGAGCTTTACACGGAAATGGCCGTCATCTGGCTGCTTCCCGTCCCCAACCGCAAGCCTCCAGCCACTGGCATCTACCTCTGCCCCATCTACAAGACTCTCACTCGTGCAGGTAGGTGCCCTAAGGACACAGCTCCAGCAGCCAAGGTAGAGGAAGCCTGGAGAGGCTGCAGGAGCTGCTCCTGTCACACAGTGACATGGAGGGAGGTGCTGTTGGCTGAGACCACCCAGGGAACACAGGATTTCTCCTGCTGTGGTAGTGGAGATGGAGCAGATAGGCCTCTGGCCAGGCTCTCCGCAAGCCCACACCTGAAAATACCCAGCCTTTTCCCCAGCTGTGCTCAGCCTGTCACCCAGCACAGGGGTGGGAGGGGGGATGTCCCATGGGGTCACCTGTACAGGACTTCCCTGTCTGTGCAGCAGCCAGGGCTGCAGTGCCACCGCTTTCCCTTGCTTTCCAGGCACGCTGTCGACAACGGGCCACTCCACCAACTATGTGATCGCTGTGGAGATCCCTACGGACAAGACACAGAAGCACTGGATCAAACGGGGCACAGCCTTGATCTGCGCACTGGACTTCTAGCCTGAAAACCCACCCAGGAACCCACTGCAGAGGTAGGCAGCGCGGGGCAGGGAGCAGGAGCCACACTGGGAGTGCCAGCAGCTGCTCCCCCTCTCCTGACTCTCAATAAATTGAGTTTGACTCTATTGGCATTGCCTTCACCTGGCTGTGTTACAAATCCCACCATTATTTGAAGTTTATAGCACCACAATGTGGCCTGGAGCAAGGCTTTAGTGCTCCCAGCTGCACACATGCCTCTCCCTTGGCTGGCTGTTACAGGATAGCTTTATTCCTTCAGACAGATCCATTATTTACAGCACTTGATATTGGACACAGCAAGAGAGGGAAGGGCTTTCTTCCCTTCAACAAATACCAAAAAAACAGTTTCATTCCATGATAAAGATCTGTACAATTTGCACATTTCCAAACTCGATGCTCTCCTGGGCAGCTCCCTTGGGCCAGCTCCACCTCAGGAGAGCGAGAGCACTGCTGACCTCTGGCTTCTGAGACCTGGCCGGACTGGTGGGGACAGGCACGAGAAGGCCACGTGCAGGAGGGCTGGTCAGAGGCAGCGGAGGAGAGGTGCGGCCAGGCCCTGCTGCAGAAATGGCTGCTGCAGGCTCTGGGTTGGCAGCCAGTGAGCAGCCTGGGCCAAAGGAGCAGCTTTGGGCTCCCTCTTCTGCAGTCCCCACCCTGCCTTGAGCATTACAGCAACCCCTGTCACCTCTTTCTCCCCAAGCCAAGAGGCTTCACCAGCAACTCCATGGCTGGTGTCCCCCCAGTACCGTGCCCAGCAGCACCACGGCCACACTATGAACTTGGTCTTTTCATAACACATGGGGTTTCCTGGGCCTGGAGCGGCCCCGTGTGAGCCACGGGCACCACCAGGACACAGAGCTGGTCCCTACGAGAGCAGCCGTGGCAGCAGAGCCACAGATTTGGGGAAGGGGAGAGATAGAAATCAGTCACAAATGTCCTGGGGAAGCACAGAGGCCTGGACACAGGAGGACAAAGGCACAGCCAGCTGCAGCCTCCACAGCCCTGTGTCAGCATGGCTGGCAATTCCCACAGCACCAAACCTGCCACCGGCCGGGTGGGCTCTTCCCTCCTGCCACAGTCCTCAGACACCGGCCTGTGTCATCCATGTGCTGCGGTGGCACCGTCACGCAGGGCACTCAGGCTCGCCTTCCCCTGCAGGGAATGCCCTCAAGACAATGCCTTTCCGTCTTTCACAACTCAGGCTCAGAGGAAAATCCGATTTTTCTGTGTCCTCCAGCTCCACCTTGTCACTGCGGTCCCTCTTCTCTGTGCAAAGGGTAACACAGCTCCAAATGCCACTGCCCAAAGCCACAATGCGCAGCTCCTCCTTCTCGCAGTCCTGACCCTCACGCTACTGCCGCTTGGCCTTATAGGGCCGGGAGCGTTTCCGGCGGTCGGGCTTCCTCTGCTTGTGGAGGCGGCCGATGCTGACGCCCTGACGCCTGCGGACCGAGATGTTCTGCTCCACCAGGCTTGCCAGCATCCCTGCGGGGGGAGAAGCAGAGAGATGTGTCCCCAGAGTGGTTATAAACCTGCCTGGTTGCAGCCCTCCCTCTCTCATCCAAAATTCAGCAGCAGCAGGCTCCTCCTGGGACGATAAAATCCTAAGGATGCAGAGTGGAGACGTGCAGCTGCCCAAAGTGAGCACTACCTCGTGTAAGAGACCAGGAAGCAGAGCAGGGTGAGCCTCCCAAGCTCCCACCTGCAGCTCCAAACCTCCTCGGCAATGCAGCACAGCTCACCTTCTTGGGCCAGCATGGAGATGAAGGTACAGATAAACTCGTCATAGTTGTGGGTTCTCCTCTGGTCATCAATCTACAAAGAGGTGACAAATCCACACATAATCCACAAACACGGGGCAGGGAGAAAGGAGAGCTCAAAGCTAACAGCGCAAAGAACCAGCGCGCCTGGCCCAACCCACAGGTCAAAGTGAGCAGAGCAGGAAGGGACCCAGCGCACAACCCAGCTCAGACCAGTGCACAACTGGGGACAGGCTCCATCCCAGTTCAGGTGTCAGCATTCAGCACAAAGGGCAGCTGGGAAGAGGCAGGGTGGGCAGGGGAGAAATTCTGCAAAGACTCCTTCCTGCAGTGCCCCCGCTGTTTCTCCACCCTCCTCAAGCTCGTTAGCGCTGCCCAGGGAATTCAGTTTGTCTGGGCAAGAGCTCTGCCCCGCAGGGCTGTTTGGGAATGGGGAGAAGGAGCCCAAGTGCTCCTCGTCACTGTTCTTAGTGGAACCGCTCTCCCTTCACTTTGACATAAAAATACACCCCAGACAGAAGCCTCGAGGGAGCCCAATCAGCAACGTAAACAAGCCTTCAAACAAACACACCTTGAATTTCTTCCTCTTCTCCACCTCTTCCTTCAGGCAGGCCTCATAGTTTGCAATCTCTGCCTCTACACACTTCAGTAGTGCCAGCAGCTCCTGCCGGGATCAAACAGAGCAAACGTGAGCAGCCGGAACCCCGCTGCAGCCCCCAAGCCAGCAGGGTGAGCTGGTGGGTGTTCCTCTCCCAGCTGGGAAAGGGAGGATTCATAAAAAAGAAAAAAAGGATTGAACAAAAAAATTGCTCACCACGGGTAACAAAAATGAAATAAATAAATAAATAAATAAAAAAGAGATCAGTTAATTGTAGGAAATTTCTGACTCAAAGGGCAATCTATCAGCCAGGGAACCCCATTCTCAGGGGCAGGGGGAAGCATTGCCTGCATGCCCAAGAAACACCCCAGAGCCTGACTCTTCTCAATAACAAACTCTGAAGACTTTCCTTTTGAGTCAAAGAGTTTCTAGCCAGCTCTCCTCCATGGAGCCCTTGATGCGCTTGTGCTGCCGGAGCCTAGCCTGGCAGCAAAAAGTAGGCTGAGATTTTGGGGTGCAGGGCCCCACCAGCCTCTGGCCTGAAGGAGAGCCCAGCACACCGAACCTCTTGGCTGTGGGAGACAGCGGCTCTGCCCACAGCCCTGGCAAGTACCCCCAAGACAACACAAGGCACAAACCCGGCTCTGCCCTGTGCCTCGAGGGACGGCGGCGGCCACACGCGAGCGGGACAGCGTGCACATGCGGTTTGGTCACTGCCAGCGCTGCTGCATCTCTTGGGGAGCGCAGGGAGCTCCACGTTCCCAGGGCTGTCGCAGCACAAAACTCACCTTGGGAGAATACTTTTCCCCCCCAGGGTGATCACTGGTCCTGCCAAGTCCCACCTTCTCTTTGCTGTCACTGGCCTCACTGCCTTCCTTCTCGTCCACTTTGATTGCGACTGGAGCCTCTTCACCAGGTTTGATGGAAGGGGGGGAGCTTTTCCCCCCATCTGCACACAGGGGAAAGACGCGTTAGGAGTCATCACAAAGGATGGCTGCTCGCTCCTGAAGTCACAGGACAGTGGGGGAGATGCCAGCCCCTCAAAAGCTGGCAAAGCACCTACCTGCAACAGCCAGCGGGCAGAACACGCCATCCTCGGTGAGGTGCAGCAGCCCAGTGCTGATAACAGGGCCCAGGTCCCTGACAGCCCGGTTGTAACGCATGCAGTCGACACGCAGCAGGCCGTCCTCCTCGCCGAAAAGCACCTTGGAGATGTGGGAGGTGACAGGGCTAGAAGGGCGTGTGGGGTTGGCCGAGCGGATCGGAGAGCGCAGCGGGGAGTTGAAGGCGCTGCCGATCTCGGAAGCGGTGTCCGTGCTCTCGTTGCTGGGGGTGGGAGAGGGCTGGGAGTGCGTGACCACTGCCACAGCGGCGCCCCCGCTGCTCGTCTTGATGGACAGGGGAATGGAAAGATCCTTTTGAGATTCCTTCAGCTTCTCAGCGAGGACGTTGATGGTGTTGGGCTGGAGGACGGAGAGCTGGCCATCTGCAGTCCCTGCCACGTGCTCTTGCTTTACCTGCCCTTTCCTTTTGTACCTGCCCAGGGACACAGCACAGGGCGTGAGAAGCTGCTAGAAGGAAGTAGGGGCCTAATTCAGGCACCGCCAGCTCTAAGGCAGGGCCTGAAATATTTCTACGTTGCCCCCACTGCCACAATCTTCTCTAGCAGCACCCAACCCCACTGAATCATTCAGCTGCCAGTACTCCTATGCAGCTGGGGGGCACCCCAACTGGGTGCACCCCAACTCTTCTTCCAGAAGCCCCAAAAGCAGCCTCCCTGTGACCCCCCCCTTCCCGACATCCACAGCAGTCCAAACATATAAACACTGTCACCAAGAGCCAATCTGGCCATCGGTACTGGGAACTGGGGTTCCTCAGAGCCTGCTGCCAACACAGGGCAGAGAGAACTTGGGGGTGATTGTGAAGAGCTACAGAAGAACTTTACAAAATCCAGCGAGCAAACAGTAAAATAGGAAGCAAGGAGGAAAATAGCCCGAATGGTACACAGGTGGTATCTCCAACACAGCAAACAGAACTCCAGAAAGATCTGGGAGTCACATCCTACAAACATCAGCTCCCCACTCGCCACACTCAGCTTAAGCCATTACCTGATGGCCGTGTTGGTGTTACGAACTTCCTCCTCCTCCTCATCGTCGTAGTCATCCTCATCATCCGAGTACTGCTGGTGCTGCCGAACTGGGACTCGGCTGCGACCCACTCCTGCCGCAAGGTCTTCCTCCTCCTGCAAAACACAGTTGCTGATGGCTTGCTGGCAGCAGGGCAAGGAGGAAGAGCCCAGGGGACACGTCCCCTGCCCAGCAAGTACTGGAGCTTGCTCCTTCCGAGAGACGGGGGACTCTTCCCTGTACTTGCTCAGTTGACGCACATTAACGCTAACTTCTTTTGCCAGGTCAGTCTCTTTACCCTCTCCCCTTCCCACTGGGGTTAGCACAAAGCAAGCCGACTGCAAAGCAGGGGAAGGGTTTAGACCATCTGAGAGCCATCATCCCACAGACTGGAGAAGCAAAAAGCTCAGCTCGAGTCAGCAACTGGCTTACCTGCATGGGGGACTTGGCATAGTTGTGATTATCCAGGAAGGCCGGCAATCTCTGCACGATGGGGTTTACTGGAGGTGCTCCATTGATACCACTCGCTGACGTCTTCGCCACCACTTTGGATTTGTTGGGTTGGCCCTGCGTGGCCACAGCGTGGCCGTGGCTGGCAGGCTCATCGGTGCCATCTGTCACACAAGCACATCACAGCCTTTCATGACCAGCACCACCACTTTCACTGAATGTCTTCTGCCACCCCCTGCCCACCCCACATAAAAGAAGAGCTCTTGCACTTCGCCAGACCATCACACCCACTTCCCATTCCACCTCCAGCTGTCACCAGTGTCCACAAACTTAAGCCCCCCCCATTTTCAAGGTCTTTGTCACAAAAACACTTCTCCTGGGCACAGAGGCACCTACCGCACCCCAGCACAGAGTGCACAGAGCTGGGCTTGGAGGAAAGAAAGTGGAGAGGACCATAAAGATGCCTCGAACTCCAGGTCAGCTGGCCAATCATCACCAGCCTGAGCTTGTTCCATGACAATCTGCTGCTATGGGGTTCTACCTGGATGGGTGCTCTCTGGAGTCACAGTCTTGCTGCTGGCTGGCTTTGCCTCTTCAGGAGGCTGAGACTCCTGAGACTTCTGCGTCTGGATCAGCTCAGGCTGAGTTACTCGGATAAGCTTGAAGACAAATGATAGACAGAAACTGAGTGCTGGACTGGCATGACCCAAACCACATACCCCCTACTCGAGCACTGCAGAATAAATCGTGAGGGCGAGCCAACCACTGCACACCCACATGCACAGTAACTGACAACGCCATGGATAACCTCCCAGGAAAGCAGCAAACAATCAAGTAGCAAGGCTGGTTATCTCCTCTTCCCAGAAGACATTTCCCAAGGTGAAAAAACCAAAACAAATCCAAGCCCTTCACAACACATGGAGATGCTCTGAAAACAGAGTTTGCAGTCCCTCAGGGCCTGGGCTGTCCTACCTGCTGCAGGGCCTCTAGCACAGTCTGGCGGTTCATCTTCAGGACGTGCAGTTTGGACTCGTACTTCATCCTCCGATCAGGCACCACCGCCATCAGGTTGAAGCGGATGTCGTGGTATGGTTCCCTGCAGGACAGGAGAGCAGATGTGAGCCACGGGCTGGCACTCGAAAGCCCGTCTCCCAGCACGGGGAGCAAGCCAGCTGCCAGCTGCACCCCACACAACTCCTGCAGGCTCTTCCCAGGCAGTGCCCGGGCATTTAACACCAACAAACAGAAGGCTTTTCCCCAAAAACCAAGTCAATCTCAGTGGATGAAGAAGCAGAGCAAGGTTGCTTCAGCCACAACACAAAACACCTTTCACAAAGTCACAGATTAGTTGAGGTGGTAAGGGACCTGTCATCCAATCCATGCCCCTGCTCCAGCAGGGTAACCCAGAGCAGACTGCCCAGGATCACATCCAGATGGCTTGAGTATCTCCAAGGACAAGGTTATCTCTGGATAACCTGCGTCAGTGCTCAGTCACCCTCACGAGCGATTGTCCACCTCAGGACAAGAAGCACATTCCTTCTCTCGTGGAGTCAAGCTAGGAGGGCCCTGATCTAAGCCACACTTACTCTGCATGGCCATTTGCAGGGACTCTGCCTCACACAGAGCGCAGCTTCTCTGCGTGCTCAAAAGGCAGGCAAATTGCAGGCAAGGGAAGGCAAGAAGGGGCAGTGCACCAGCACCCCTCCCAGGCAACAACCTCCATCTCTGCTTCCACAATTCGTTACAGAGAGGCCAAAGCAGATATGATCCCAGATAAGAATGGCAAGAGATCAGTGCCTGCAGTGTGACTGGGGTGATTCTGTGATTTTGTGACTGGGGACATTACCCTGCAGTGGCCAAGCCAATGCGCTCCATGATTACTCTCCTGGCTTTGTCGGTCCATTCTTCATCGTCAGCCCACGGCCCTGTGATAACGATACAGAGCTGGAATTAGCAAGGCAAGACAAGGCTCCTGCTTCAGACTCAGAGCAGATCCTGCCAGCCCCACGAGAGGCAATCTCACAGCTCCCTTACCAGGGAGCAAGTCAAGAAGAGGCCTGGGATGCAGAAGGACAACACTGTCAGCCTAGATGTAGAAACCCCTGCCTCTGCCTTCCAAACAGAAAACATGAGTCATCTCAGGGCAGAAAGGTGAGTTTTGAACCCTACGCACCACAAGGGATTCACGGCCTCTGGGAAATCCAAGAAGTCAAAGGAAATCCCAGGTCTTGCTGGGATCCACCTGCCACTGGATCTGGTGCTATGCTTAAGAAACCCAGGTACACGAGTTGGGTACCTTGCCAAAGGGCCCAGCAAAAGCAAAGTCCTAGCAGGGACAAGTAAGTGAAAAGCAGAACTAGTGGTCAAATTGTAAGAAAAGGGAGTAACCCAAGTGGCCTGCTGGGATCTGTGTTGGGACCTTGTGCCTCAACACACAGTGGTTATTTGGCACAAGGAGAGAGTAAAGAGGACACAAATGCTACTTGTGATACCAAGTTATTTCAGAGCTGCAGAAGAACCTCATGACCCTGAGCAACTGGGGAGGAAAATGGCAAGACCGGAAAAATGACATAATGCATTTAGAAATAATTGCCTTCCAGACACAGCACTCAGCACACAGGCTCCTAAATGAGCAAACAAAATTCAAGACAAATCTAGGAGCCACTGGAGTGATTCTACCCAAATATTAGCCCATGCTTAGGGGCAATGGAAAATAAAACATACATTTGGACACACCAGGGTTTCTATTTGATGGTTCAGTGAGTGGGAACAGGTGGGCTCTTACCGTGGTCAATGGGATAGACTTTCAGCCCGTCCAGCTCAAACAGCCGTCCCTTGATGGGAACATAACTGACAAAATGAAAAGCTTCCATGGTTCGCACAGCGCTGATTCCATTCTGCTTCTCCGGCAAGTGTCGTGGCTCTGGCCTGCAAGGGTGAGAGGTCAGTGTAAAGCCTGCCTCCTGCATCAAATGTGAGCTGGAAGACAACCCGTGACTCACCTGGCATGGCTGTTGTGGGCCTTGGCCAGCTCCGGAGCGTTGCCGATGGCATAGCCTTTGCTCTGCAGCCACAGCAAGAGAGGAAAACAATTGAGAAGGGGCAGGAAACAAAGAAAATGCTTCACCCACTGGCTCCCAACTCCCTCCCCGGATTCATACACAGGTACAAAGAAATAGGTGCGAAGGGAGGAGTCAGGACTTTTCGGTCACATACTTAGAGAACAGACCTTAACAAGGGATTAAGAGGACAGAAGGCCCAGGGCTGTGCCCCAGTGCAAGGGGACCAAGGCTCTGAGCAAGGCAAGGCAGGAAGGCTGCAGCCAAGAGGCAATACTGATGCTGCATGCTGCCATGAGGGGCTGGAGAGGAGCCAGCTCGTTAGAGCATCATCCCAAGAGGGAAGTGAGAGGCAGATTCCCACGCGCCCCCCATGCACAGCCCTGCCCCTACCTCAGGGCTGAAACCTTTGGTGAAATCCTTCATGCGGCTCAGCGTGGGGCCCAGGTCGACATTGTTGCAGTTCAGGAGGACGCTCAGCAGGGCGTGGGTGGCACAGGAATTGGGGATCAGCTGGAGGGTGACACAAGCATCATCTTAAGCAGCAGGAACAAGGCAACCCTTCAACAACACCTCGGAGCTGACAATAATCAATTGAAAAGTACTGACGCAAGAACCACTTGTGAGAGCAGCCACTTGACCTCAACTCTCAGTGAAGAGAAGAGGTCAGTCTTGTTCTCTGAGCCACACCAAGCCCCCACGAGCATCTGCTCACAGCTCTCACTGAATTCCCACCAACCTGAAGCTCAGGACAGAGACTCCCAGGAAAGAGGAGCCAGCAAGAACAGTGCAGCCTCTCAGCACCATGTTGCTTCCTTGAGGTGTCACACAAGACACCCCTCCCCCTTTTCCCTCGCCTCCGGCCTACCTGGTGAGCAAAGAACATGTTATTAACGATGTCATCGTCGATCACCGACGTCTCATCCACCAGGGTAGAGACCTTCCGGCGTGACCTGCGCTCCTCAATCCACTTGAACAGGAAGATGAACCCATACACAGGGCTGCAGAGAGAAGTCAGCAGCTCCATCGTTTTAGATGGACCACACCACTGGGGTTTCCCTGCCCAGCACCAGAAACCTTCTGTTTCAAACCATGGGCAGAGCAAAGACAGAAAGAACCAGCAGAAGCACCATCCCCATCCTTCTGGATGTGACTAACCCTGCCACAGGTGCCTCCCCAGCACCACATTACCCAGGACACTCTCCTGCACCGAGTCTCTGAGCTCAAACAACAACCAAACTTGAAAACTTTGGAGACTGAGAGAACTTAAGAGTCTCCAGACAAAATGGAAATGGGAGGTGAAATTCACCTCAGGACACTGATTGACTTGCAGAATAGTGCCTGGCCACGAGAAGACCCTTCCTTTCAAACATGTTACGTTCATTTTCAAGAGGAGTTCAGACAATGGCTTCTCAGAGAGCAACAGCCTCAAAGCCAGTTCAAAGCACTGAGACAGGGAGAAAGCCCAAGCTGCAAAGCACACTGGTTGGCACTGCACCTCTCCATGGAGAAAGGGAGATGAATCCCTTGAAGTATAACATCCCCCACCTGCCCCACAAGGTCCTTCTCAAGGCATGAGATAGCCCACCGGCCCCAAATCTGACAAAACACTCTTTCAAAGCACTCATCACTTTCAAAGCTGACTGGCAAGCTCCCAGGGGCCCTTCTGAACACCTGGCAAAGAGTTCCTGGGCCCACAGACACATTCTGTGTAATAAAACTGACACTTTCACGCCTGTGACTTACCCTTGGCACTTGCTCTGCAGATCATAAATCTCTTCAACCTGCACACCCTTGACCCCTGCAAAAGAAAGGGCAGAGGCTGGTGTAAGGCCCAGCAGAACAGACAACTCCCCAGGAAGGACAATTCCCTAGGAAGGCTTCTTGTACTCACCAAAATCTTCAACCAGGAGTGTGAAGAGACCTGAAAGGAACAAAACCAATAGATTACTTCTGGCTGAATAAAGCAGAAAGGAAACCTGCTCCCACCAGCCCCTAGAGGTCCCATGTGGTCCCAGGCCAAGGTGCAGCCAGAAAAACTGCAGCAGAGCTCTTGAACCCCAGCTCACTATAGAGGCGACAGGCTCCCTTTATCCCTCTGTCCCCATTCATCATCCTCTTCCTCAAGAGGACCTGAACCAAGCTTCTCCTGCCAGAACCCAGTGATGCCAAGTCCACCTTCTGCGTCCTAACGCACTGCAGACAACCTGCCGAGGAACAAACGTCCACCATGAGCAGCGGAAGGGAGCACCTAAACAACACACACACTTCTGACTGGAGGGAAATGTGGCTGAATAGATCACAGGGCACTTCAGAAGAAGATAATTTATGTTCTTGCTAGGGAAAGACAGAGAGCAAAGGGAAAAGCAGCTGACAGCAACAGGCCTGTGGGGAAATCAAAGGGCTGAATGGCTTGTCATCATTTCCCTCTCTCCTCGGGTACCAAATCCAAGAATCTGTCTCCAAAATTCCCGTTACAGCGGGACATAACCAGGGATACAGACACAACAGCAAAGAGATTGAAGGTTTATTACACCTCAGCAATCGAGTAGCAGCTTCCGTTATGATGCTGAAGCCAAGGCAGTTGGCCCAGTTGCAAGCAGAGTTAGTGAGCTCGAGACTAGAATAATAAAATCTGCTTCTTTCACTCCCATGTAAAGGCTGCTGAAAGCCTGGGAGGAAGTACAAGGAATATCAATAAGAAGGATTCAATCCCAAGAAACATCCCTGTAAGCAAAGGATTTAAGAAAGATCCTGATATAAGTGGCTCAAGAAAGGCAGAGCCCAAGTGGCTTCCACACCAAAGTTAAAATGACTAAAACAGGGGGGAAACTTCTGGAAGCAAAACAACTTCATTAATTTAGCAGAAAACGTCTCATTTCTTACAAAATTGTCAGTGGGAAGAAAAACACCATGGAAATAACGCGCTTCGATCCAGTGACAGCCTCCTCCTGCTCCAATGAACCCCCCTAGCCTGCCTCTCAGAGCCTCCTGCCCTCCTGAGGCCCCCGGCAACCCCAGACTCCATCCCACCCTCCTGAGGCCCCCAGCAACCCCAGACTCCATCCCACCCTCCTGATCATCCCCAGCTTCCAGACCAACCCTTAGAGCTCTACAGTCCATAGCCCTCCTGACCCCCTCAGCCTGCCCTCTGTAGCCCCTCCAAGGCCCCCAAGCCTGCTCCCTGAAGTCCCCAGCCTCCAGCCCCCTCAGCTTCCCACCCAGCCCTCCTGATCCCCCCCCAACCCCGTCCTGCTCCTCAGAGCCTGCCACTCAGCCCTCCTCATCCCCTCCCCCAGTCCCTCGAGTCCCTCTCAGCCCCCCGTCCTATACTCCTGATCCTCCCCGAGCCCCCGGCCTGTCCCTCAGTTTCTTAAGCCCCGGCCCATCCGTCAGAGGCCCCCGCCGTGCTCCCCTGATCCCTTCCGAGCCCCTGGCCCGTCCTTCAGAGCCCCGTAACTCCCGCCCCCACCGAGCCCCAGGCCCGCAGGCCCCGGCCCGCCCCTCGCAGCCCCCGATCATCCGTCCCCTGCCTCGGAGCAGGCCTGGCCCCCACCCCGTCCCCTGGAGCTGCTCCCCGGCTCACCGGGATCGCTCTCGAGCTCCAGCCAGCCCTTATTCATCTTCCCGCGGGCAGGACCCCGCCGCCATGTCCAGCCCCGCCGCCCGCCCCTCTCCCCCGCGCGTCATCGCCGCGCGCTGTCGTGTGACGTCATCTCTCCGCGCCAGAGCGGGGCCGAGGGGCGGGGCAAGATGGCCCCGAGGGGCGGGGATTTGGGAGGCTCTGCAGGGGGAGCAGGAAAGGCTGGAGCCGTGTATGGAGAGGAGACACTGCAGAGGAATCTGGCCGTGATGGATCCATGAGCTGAGGGGCAGGAAGGCTCTGCACAGGGATCTAGCCAGGCCGGATCCATGGATGGAGGGCAGGAAGGCTCTGCAAAGGGATGTAGCCAGGCCGGATCCATGGATGGAGGGCAGGAAGGCTCTGCAAAGGGATGTAGCCAGGCCGGATCCATGGATGGAGGGCAGGAAGGCTCTGCAAAGGGATCTAGCCAGGCTGGATCCATGGATGGAGGGCAGGAAGGCTCTGCAAAGGGATCTAGCCAGGCTGGATCCATGGATGGAGGGCAGGAAGGCTCTGCAAAGGGATCTAGCCAGGCTGGATCCATGGATGGAGGGCAGGAAGGCTCTGCAAAGGGATGTAGCCAGGCCGGATCCATGGATGGAGGGCAGGAAGGCTCTGCAAAGGGATGTAGCCAGGCCGGATCCATGGATGGAGGGCAGGAAGGCTCTGCAAAGGGATCTAGCCAGGCTGGATCCATGGGCTGAGGGGCAGGAAGGCTCCCAGGGCAAGCAAGCGCCCCTCTGCTGCTCTTCCGTAGGAAGTGGGCTAAAAATAGGAGCCGGATCCATGTCTGTGCCTGTCCACCACCACGGCTTTGTTCTGTGGCTGTTCCCACGCACGCCCCACCCCTCTGCGCTCCCCTCACCCTATTCCTGCTGCCAGCACCCAGGCAGGGCATGTTCTGCCCATGGCATGGGGCTTGGAGCTGGATGATCTTCAAGGTCCCTTCCAGCCCAAATCATTCTATGTTTCCATGTATAGAGATTTCCAAGCAGAAAGATCTTTTGGGGGCTGCTTTCTTCTAGTCTTTGCTGTTTGAAGTAGAGCTGGTGTCACCTTCATCTCCTGCTGCAGCTCTGCACAGAGCCAGGTCCTGCAGCGGCCCCAAGACCCCCTCTCGCTGCCTACCCCGGGATGGTCCCCTCAAAGGCAATGGGGCACAGGCATTGCCTGTGCAAGCGCTTCAGAGGTATTAAATCCAGGCCCTGAGGAGTTAGACTTCTGTCTCTAATTTCTGGTTTTGCACTCAGGTCCCTCCTTGTCTCTGCTTGTTGCTTGTCGTTCTGTGCCCCCCAGGCCTGTGATTAACCAAACCCACGTGCTTGGCTCCAGTCTGACCCATAAATCAGCGGTACCAGCTCCGCTTCCCTCCCAGCAGGACACGTCCTGGCTCGCCAGCCCTACCACAGCTTTCCCATCCCAGGAGACACTTGAATTTGCAGGATGGGTGGGATGGGGAGCTAGAGAAGACCATCTGGACCCATTTCTATGGATGCACCATGGGGCAGGGCAGAGCTACTGGGGGACTTTGCTCTCATTCGAAGCACCACGGGGATCCACTGCTGCAGGACAAACACACACACACAGGGAGGAGCGATGATATCATGACCTGGCTTTGCACAAGCTATTTAGGGGGTTTAATTATTATTATTATTATTTTTCTTTCCCGTTCCTCCGCTGCCGAACAATGCCTGTGCCGGCAGGGCCGAGGTTCACACCATTGTGTGGGGCTGCCCTGCCTCAGGAAGGGGGAGATCCTTATCACCCCAGGCTGACCCAGTGAGGCTGAGCTCACGGCGGGTGAGGAAAGTGAGCAAGCACCTTGCACAGTGCTGGCAGCCTGTGGGTGCTCCCCACACACCTCCAACCCCACGACCGCTGGAGGCCCTGGGGGCTGGTTCAACTCCACCAAGCCCCCTCCCCCCCCCCAAACCAGCCCTGTCCCATGAAGCACCCAAACCACACCCAGGCTGGGGTGCAGCCCCCCGAAACTGTGTTGTGGCCACCTTCTGCTGCATGTCCTCACTGCCACCCGGGCACAGTGACTCTGGTGGCATTACTGCCTCTCCCGTGTTTACCCAGAAACGGGTCTAACCTGCCCGCAGCCGTTTGTTTTCCCTCCCTGACCTTGCCCAGCCCTAAAACAGTCATGGTTGGTGGGGGACAGGGAGGAACAGGGGAGCTTGCACCCAGACACAGATTGGCTGAGCGTGTCCTAGTGCCACAGTGGAGGAGATTGGAGGGACCTCTGTGCCCTGGGGAGCACAGCCTGGTTCCAGCTCCTCAGGCAGAGAGGATGACAGAGCTCATCTTGGAGGCTTTTTGGGGCAATGGTTACTTTTTCCTCCTTGGTGAGAGCAGGCATCATCTTTCCCAGGCCCTGTGCTGGCATGCAAAGAGCCTTGGAGCTGTCAGCTGCTCCCCACGGCGCCACGCTCAGCTTCTTTATTTGCAGAGAAAGCCAGCCAGCAAGCTCCCTAGGATGACAGCACCACGGTGGGACCACTCATGCCAAGCCCCAACCCACCCCAGCGAGTGTGGCCCCATCCCCACTATGGTGCCTGGCTGAGGAGCTGATGTGTCCTACCACCACTTCAGAGGTGGCTCTGCAGCCACCGAGGATGACAGGGACCTGCCCAGGAGCCAGCCCTGGCACCTCATCCACTGCATCCAGGAGGATGGTGGGACTAGAGCGGCGCCGCTGCAAGCTGGCTGCCAAGGCAGGAGTCCCCTGGGGCCACCAGCAGCACAGGGAGCTGGTCCTCACCCCACGTCCGTTACTCAGCTCTCTCTAAGTGGCCACTGCTTGCCGAGGCACGCGGGTTCTCTCGCTGTGAGGTTTGGCTGCCCTTTTCTTCTTGCCCACATCCACGCCAACCAGGGCATGCTTGGTCTGGGCCAGCTTGCTCTTACGGTGGTGGCTGCCGCACCAGAGGCGGGTGCAATACTCCTCCACCCGCCGCAGGTTTTGAGAGCTGACGAGGTGCATGATGTCCTTGAACCAGGTTTTGGGAGCTTGTGGCACCATCCAGGGTTCAGGGCAAGGTGGGCGCTCATCCACCCGCTCCCGGGGGAAGGTGTGTGCCAGCTGCTTGCTGGTGATCACCTCCAAGATGGTCTTGGCCACTGTCTGGGTGAAGCCGTGTTCCAATGTCTTGCAGTAGTAGATGCCGGCATCGTGGCGGTGCAGCTTGCGGAAGAGCAGCCCTTGCTCCGTCTGCAGGATCCGCTCATCTGTCTTTACCTGTTGGCCACGACGAGGTTGAGAGGGGGGGCAGGTTCAGCCCTACAGCCCTGGCGTGTGCTCACCAGGGGAGCCTCACCTCGTCCCGATGCTCATCTGGGGGCCTCTGGACAAACCACTGCACGCTGGCCTGTGGGGACCGGGCTGTGCACTCCAGGAAGGTGCTGTTGTCCTCAGCTCCATAAAGCACCTTCTCCTCAACACTCTCAAAATCATCCACTGAGGCAAAGACAGACACAGGCTCACAGGGAGGGTACAGCCAGGCTTCCACGTACCCAGGCATCAGCACCTCAGGGCCACCTTGTGGCTTCAGTCCCCTTCTCCCCATCTCCCTGGGGACAGATCCCAGCCCAGCAACAACCACCTTCTCTTGGGGTCTATGAGACAGGGAGATGAGTTGTCCTCCAGCCCACCCCAGATGGCTGCAAATCCCTCTGTATGCAGAGGGACATGGATGGTAGGACACTGCTGGGCACCTGGATGACCCCCCTAGCCCTGTGAGCCTCCCTCCAGTTCCTTACCAGTCAGGTTCTGGTCCAGACACTGGTGCACGGGGTTGCCATGGTGGAGATCCTGGCGGCGCGAGCGGCGCTTGCCGGAGGGCTGGTAGCGGGTGCAGGCGGTGCCATCCCAGGCACAGTAGGGATCCCTGGCCAGGCAGCACTCGGCACAAGCCTTGCCATAGGTCTCGCACCGGTGCAGCCGGATCTGAGCCACCCCGACGCTGGAGCCCACGTAGAGCGTTTGCTGGAGGAACAGCACCAAGAAGGTGATGCAGGCACCAGCAGCTACTGTCCCCAGCTGGGACACCCAACAAGCACTGTGGGGCTTTGGGAGGCCGGTGACAACAGCTCAGTCCCTCCTGGTCACCTGCCCTGTCCCCAGCCCCATGGCCAAGCCGTGGCTGTACTCACACGCTTGACAGAGATCTCCATCTGGGTGATGGACACAGGCACCTGCAGGGAGGGTGAGCAGGCATGAGGTTGATGAGATGGTGAACTTCACTGGCTTGTTCAGAGACACCAGAGCTTTGGGGCCACTGGGAATGTTTTTGGGGAGCATGAAAACATCCCCAGCTGCCCTCTGCCCTCACAGCCCTGAGACCTCCCAGTGCCCAGTAGCACAGTGAGTGCCCTGAGCCTCCATACCCACGTGTCCCCAACCTGAGCCCACCCCGCTGCCCCTGTCCCTTGCATGCAGGCCACCAAACAGCACCTTGAAAACCTGCAGCTCCTCCAGGACAACTTCCTCAGCCATGTCCGAGCTTGTCTTTTGCAGAACCACCACCTTCAGCACGGAGCCAGCATCTGCAGGAAGGAGGAGGATGGAGTTGTGAGCTCCCTGCCATCGTGCACCCCAGCGGCATGACCACAGGTAGCCTCAGTGCCAGGGCTGGATGGTTTGGATTGGAAGGAACCTTAAAGCCCATCCAGTTCCAACCCCTTGCCATGGGAAGGGACACCTCCCACTGGATCAGGGGCTCCAAACCCCACCCAGCCTGGCCTTGAACACCTCTAGGGATGGGGCAGCCATGGCTTCCTTGAGTAACCTGGGCCAGAGCCTCCCCACCCTCACAGGAAAATATTTCTTCATAAGATCTCATCTCAATCTCTCCATTTTCAGCTTAAAACTGTTCCCCTTTGTCCTGTCCCTGCAGTCCCTCATCAAGAGCCCCTCCCCAGCTTTCCTGGAGCCCCTTTCAGCCCTGGAAGCTGCTCTAAGATCTCCCTGGAGCCTTCTCTTCAGGCTGAACAACCCCAACTCTCAGCCTGTCTTCACAGCAGAAGTGCTCCAGCCCTCAGATCATTTCTGTGGCCTCCTCTGGACTCGCTCCAACAGCTCAATGTCCTTCCCGCACACCACTCCTGCCGCTCACCTGTCCCAAGGAAGAGGACATCATGCTGCCCGTCCTCAGCCTCCACTCGGTCCACCACGAGCTGGCGCAGGCGGTAGGGCAGGTCGGTCTTCACTAGGAGGGGCCGTTGGTGCCAAGGGTACACGGGCTTGTACATGAGGGGGTGAGCGCGGGCAAAGTGCAGCACCTCATCGGGGAAGTCCTTGGTGGTGCCGTACTGCCGCCGCGGCTGGTTGGTAGTCTTGCTGGGACACTGTGGGGACGAGATGGGACCAGCTCAGCCTGGCCGCCTCAGCATTCATCCACCTTCACCCCTTTATCAACCTGCTAGTTTGGGTGCCTCCCTGCCTTCAAATTTGGGATCCATCTTATCACAGATTCACAGAATCACCAGGTTGGAAAAGACCCATCGGATCATTGAGTCCAACCATCCCCATCAATCACTAACCCATGTCCCTCAGCGCCTCGTCCACCCATCCCTTAAACCCCTCCAGGGATGAGGACTCAACCCCCTCCCTGGGCAGCCTCTGCCAGTGCCCAATGGCCCTTTCTGTGAAAATTTTTTCTTAATGTTCAGCCTAAACCTCCCCTCACAGAGCTTGAGACCGTTCCCTCTGGTCCTGTCCCCTGTCCCTTGGGAGAAGAGCCCAGCTCCCTCCTCTCCACACCCTCCTCTCAGGGAGTTGTAGAGAGCAATGAGGTCTCCCCTCAGCCTCCTCTTCTCCAGGCTAAACACCCCCAGCTCTCTCAGCTGCTCCTCTTGTTCTCCAGCCCCTTCCCCAGCTTCGTTGCTCTTCTCTGGACTCGCTCCAGAGCCTCAACATCCTTCTGGTGGTGAGGGGCCACCCTTCTGCCAGATCTTGGTCCCCAGACGTGCCGGGGTGGATCCGTAGGCAGCCCATCTCAGAAGGCAAGGAGATGGAGGATCAGCCCCATCAACCCGCCCATAAGAGCAATCGGAGGAAGAAAGGAAACCCAGAGGTGCAGGGAGTCACTCACCACCCCTGGCCGTGGGTAGGGCACCTTGCCCTCGTAGGTGCCCCACTGGTGCTGGGGGCTCTCCCGGTGAGCGAAGGGCCCGTTGAAGACCTCTCGGATGTCAGCCACACGGTACACGCAGACAGCAGAGCCCTGGAAGACATGGCTGAAAGGGGATGGGGAATTGGTTGAGCGAAGCTGTGCTCAGCACCAGCAGCATGGGTGGCTGCAGCTGGATGTCCCCAGAGGCTCAATCACCCACCTAACGGTGCTGAAGAGGGCGTAGATCTCTGGGCTCTTCCCATCCTTCGTCCTCAGCAAGAAGATATCCTCTGGGGTTGAAACCTTGGGGTTTCTCCTGGAAGCCTTGGGGCTTCCCGAAGCCACCAACTAAGGGACCAGCCCTAGCAGGGCCCCCAGCTCTCTGCAGTCCTTACCCAGCTCGTCGAAGTGAGTGTCAATGCCACCAGGCCCAGGGACAGAGCATACCAGCCGGGCTTTGTTGAAGGTACTCCACTTGTTGACCAGCACCCTCTGGCCTCCAGCATCATTCTGCAAGGACAGGGAACATCAGGGCCACTGCTTTGACCTGGCGCATCCCCGTGTCCCACGATCCCCACCAGCATCTCACCAGGCAGACCCGCGCTATGCGGCTGACGATGGCGTGCTCCTTGCTGTCCGCCTCCACCACCTTCTCCGTGA
This sequence comes from Clamator glandarius, assembly GCA_033459285.1. Taxonomy (NCBI): domain Eukaryota; kingdom Metazoa; phylum Chordata; class Aves; order Cuculiformes; family Cuculidae; genus Clamator; species Clamator glandarius. The sequence goes on from JAUNZM010000044.1 coordinate 2,319,593, forward strand.
AGAAGAAATAGGCTTTGTCGTTGTCCCGGTCATTGTTGTCCGGGATTAAGTGTGCTGCCACAAATTTGGGGTCTACAAGGAAGAGCTGGCCACGGTCAGGTGGGGCAAGACGGCACAGCCGCAGCCGCTGGATCCCCTGCATCGTGCCAGGGCTGGACCCTCAGACCACGCTGCCGCGGTGCCTTTCCTCATTTGTGCCCAACAAAGAGGGTGCCGCACCATGGCCAGTGGGTTCTCTGGCCACCACAAGGCTCCCAGTCCCTGGCATTAGTCCAGCCAGGAGGGATGGAGAGGCAGAGGGGAGTCATTACCGTTGAGTAAGCGCTGGTCCACCTCAGTGCGCAAGGCTGAGCGAGCACCCAAGCTGCGGAAGATGCCGGGATCGCGGCCCAGGAAATCTGCGGTGAGGCCAGCGTACAACTCCCCACCTGACAAACACACCCCGATATGGGGCTGAGAGCCTTCCCAGCTGCCGTGGGGACCATCCCTGGTCCTGCCATGGGGACCAGCCCTGGTTCCTCCAGCCCAAAGACTCTCCGTTCCCCAAGGAAGACAACCCACCGATGACCATGCTGGCAAAAGGGCGGCTGGGTTCGTGTGGGCACCTGCCCCGGCCGGTCTCCACGCTGGTGGGGTCCAGGCTGAAGGTGTGCTGGGTGAGGGAGAACAGGTAGGTGAGCCTCAAGCCATGCCCCAGGCTGGTGTTTCTCCCTGCCCAGCTTGTAGGTACCCTGCTGTAAGCATCCACAGCCCCAACACTCCCAAAAGGACCAGCTGGAAGTGGAATCTCTGCATTTTGGGGCAAGTCTGATGCTATGAGGATACACAGCAACCAGAGGGATCTGCTAGCTGCACCACTTGCTTGTCAGCCTGGACAGAGGCATCATAGAATCACCAGGTTGGAAAAGACCCATCGGATCATCGAGTCCAACCATTCCTATCAATCACTAAATCATGTCCCTCAGCACCTCCTCCACCCATCCTTTAAACACCTCCAGGGAAGGGGACTCAGCCACAAGGAGATGGTTCCTGACCCACCTCTCAGTATTCAGTGTGAGCGAAACACCGCATCCAGCATCCCCACGGAGTCCCTAAGCCCCCCAGGAAGGAGGCAGAAGATGGGGTTCTACCTCCCAGGGGCGTCTTTTCACTGGGGATGCTGAGGATGGGCACCAACTTGTGGTGCTGCCCTACCTCACCACGCAGCCCCACGTAGACGAAGGCACAGATGGGGTGGAAGGCACCTGTCCCGCAAGCCAGCAAGTGCGTCCGGTTGTAGGGATGCAGCACACGGATGTAGTTAGCGCAGTCGGTCTAGGGGGGACAGCAGGGGAGAGGAAAGCTCACAGGGAGCTCAGTGCTTCACCAGCTGTGCCTTGAGCCCCCCAGCAGTGAGTGAGCCCCAGACCTGGCTCCCTGGGCTGCTCCCAGGCTCCCTGCCTTCCCCCTAGAGCCAGAGTGCGAGATGGCAGCTGGCACCGATTCCATCCGGGTGGCCTCCAGCCCGCTGCAAAAGCACAGAGCTGTAGAGTGGTCCTCCTGCCTCTGAGAGCATCCCCAGGGAGCCCATATGTGATCCATCTCTCATTCACAGGCACCCGTGTGCTCACCCCATCCACCACACAGCCCACACTGGCCAGGGAAGTGAAGTCACCTGCCCAGCAGCTCCTACACCCAGCCCCAAACCCCTGCAGCCCTCCTCTTCCCAGCGCCCAGGACGTGACCAGATGCAGGGATGTCCTTCCTCGCGTTCCTGCTTACACCAGGGATGAAACAAAAGGAGGAAATGTAGGAGACGGAGACGGATACCCACGGACATTCCTGCAGGACAGCTCTGATTGCTGCTGTCTGCGATTGTCCCCTTCTACCTGAGACCTGCAATGACACCTCTGGTGCTGCAGACCTTGTGAGGTCCCTCCTGGTGGCTCCCGCTGCAAAAGGGATCTCATTCTTTTCCCACTGGAGCATCACCACTGTCAGCTCAGCAGCTCCTCCAGCCCTGCCTGCCCCCCATCATCCTCCCCTGGCGGGACGGGAGGCCCCTCGTCTGCTGGGAACAGAACCTCCGAGCTGCCTTGGGGGTTCCCAGCCTCCCTGCTGTTTATTTTCCCTGTGCAAAGAGCCTCTAAAATAGCACGTTAGAAAGAAAAAATATGTTCAAGGAAAATAAAAACTCAAGCCTGCCCCGGCTTGGATCTGTCGACGAGAGCCTGTAACATAAACACGCAGGGCAGGACGGCGACTCCAGGGAGGAATTAGTCTGGGCCGAGGGATTTTCTCCCCGCCGTAGTCCTGTTCCATAGTGGGGGAGATGCAAAGAGGGGTAAGATTTGCAGAGCGAGGTCACCGAACCTGAGCAAACTGTGGATTTCCCACCGTTGGGGATGGCCAGGATGGGCCCAAGCGCCTCCCTGGGGTCCGGAGCGCAGCACGGGGCTTTGGGTTCCTCCCAGGTTGGGTCTCCAAGCCTGGTTATCGCTGCCCGCTCAGCGCAGACGTACCTAGGGCACGTTTGCCACTGCTCTGGGGCCACGAGGTTGAGCAGAGCACTGGAGGTGGATTTCCAGAGCAAGTATTTCACGCGGTCAGCCTCGGTTGCCAATGCCCTGCCTCAGTTTCCCTCTTACACCCTTTTCTCTGCCCTGGCACTAACTGGCCTGCGAGCCCCATGGGGCCATCTCCAGCCCCGGCACGGGGGACCCAGCTGGCACCAGGACACACGGTGACCTCCCCGGACCAAGAGGGGAGCATGCGTGGGACAAGACTCACCCCTGGGTCCTTCCCCTTCCGAAAACACTCCTCTGTCTGTCCCCGGAGGGGGGGCCAGTAGATCTGAAACACAAAGAACCTGTTGGAGCAGGGACACAGCCCTGCAAATACACATCCCCAGGCAGTTGGTAGCGTGGTGATGGAGAGAGGGACCAAGAGAGGAACCAAGAGCTCTCCAGAGCCCACCCAGCCCAGGGCTCCTACCCTTCAACCCAGGGCAGAACCCTTCCTCCGTGGGAGATGCACCTCGGTGGTCACAGCTCACAGCCCGGCTGGGTTTGGGTGGTCACACTGGGCCTGAAAGGGGGTGGCCTTGTGGGTGGCACACGGAAAGGATGCTGGGGGACATGAAGGAGCGATGCAGCCCTAGTGCCCCACAGTCTCCAGCGGCTCTCAGACCAAGGGCAGCTTGGGTACACAAGCCCTTGACCCCATCGAAGTGACCCAGCACGCCGAGGGGCATTTCATTTCCTTCTCCACTTTCTCCAGCCAGAAAGGGCACAGAGCCACGATTAAAAAACAAGACATCAAAACGGAGAGGGTAAAGGGGGAGGGGAACCACCACTAAGCACGGTCACTCTGATCCATCACTTCTCCCACCGAGGAGCCAGGATTGCTCTGGGGACTTTTCCAGTTGAGCCCTGGCACAGCTCGTTGCAATGATGGATGCTTTTAGCCCCTTGCTCTGCGGGCGTTTGGCTGGATATTTGACCCACGAAGAGGAACACTTGCTGTCCTGGTGGCAGTTTCTTAGGAGACCAACGTCCAAGACCCCACTCAGCACCCAGGACTCATCACTGGGCCATGGTGGCTGCCAAACACTACTAATTGCTGACTAATTGTCCTGCAGCCACCACAGCCAGCCCTCCCTTACCAGGCAGCGCAAGTTTTCAGAGGCATTTCAGGGTGCTGGGGATGGGGACATCCCCAAGGCAGGTCTTACTTCGGGGTGGCTTCTCCTGGCTCAGCTGTGCCGCATCTGCTAGGAGGGGTGAGGGGTACACGAGGCGTGAGGATGGGGATGGAGCCCCCAGGATGCTCAGCAGCACCCAGCTCACCTCCTTGGCATCTGCGCTGGCCCCATCCAGGAGCAGGGAGTAGAGCACATCCTTGCCCCCGATGAAGAGCCGGTCGCGGTACTCATCCAGGTAGAAAGTGCGGAAGCCCAGGAACCCTCGGTGGCCAACAAAGAGGACAGAGCGGTTGGTGCTCAGAAGCTCTGCCAAGAGGGGAAAAAAGAGTCAGGAGGAGCCCAAATGACTAGCAGGGCTCTGCGAGCCCCAAACATCCTCTCCAAGCCACAGGCACAAGCGCTCTTCTCAAGCCTGGGGGACATCCTGGTGGCGTGTACCATGTCCCTCCACTTGCTGTGCACACCAAGGTCCCCTGGATGCCAGCTCTGCTTCTCACTATCACGGACACCCCAGGGCCAGCAGAAGAACTGCTCCTGTCTGCTCCCATGGGCAACAACATTCATCTCCATCCATTCCCAGAGGCACAGGCATCCCAGCCTCCCCTGGCCTGGGGCGCTGCTGTCCCTTCCAGCCAAAGACAAAGCCATGGAGCCAGTGGGCAGCAGGGTTTCACAGACTCATAGAAGAGTTTGGTTTGGAAAGGACCTTAAAGATCATCCAGTTCCACCCCCTGCCATGGGCAGAGATACCTCCCGCTGGCTCAGCTGGCTAGAAGCCTCATCCAACCTGGCCTTGAACATCTCCAGGGATGGGGCATCAACAACTTGCCTGAGCAACCTCTGCCAGGGCCTCCCCACCCTCATCGTGAAGAATTTCTTCCTAATGTCTAATCTAAATCTTCCCCCTTCCAATTTAAAGCCATTGCCCTTCATCCTATCACTCCATGTCCTTGGAAAACACCCCTTCACAGCTTTCCTGGAGCCCCTTTCAGTACTGGAAGATGCTCTAAGGATTCTAGGAGCATTCTCTTTTCCAGGCTGAACAACCCCAACTCTCTCAGCCTGTCCTTGTACAGGAGATGCTCCAGTTTCCTGCGAGTTTGCCCCCAGCAAGGCTCAGCTGAACCACCCCAGGCTCCAAGCGCAGCCGTGTCGCAGTGAGTCAGGACGCTCAGGAGCTTGGCAGTGCCCGTGCCCACCTCCAGCCCCAGCTGGACTTGCACAGAGCCCAGGAGGGTGGTGAGACTGGCCACAGTGTGGGCAGAGAGCAGGTCCTGCCCCTCCCCGGGTGCCAGCCAGGGACACAATAGCAGGCACCAAGCCAGTGCCATGGGGAAACCAGCACACAAAGCCCGTCACCACCACCAGACCTCGCTGTTGGGGAGGCTCCCTCCTCGCCACGGCAAAAAGATTGAGCTTGGGGCACGGCACCAGCTCAAGGACGCTGTATCCCTGGATGGACATCACTTCCCAGCACCCCTGAGAGCCTGAAACACTGGAATCTGATGGTCAAGGCTCCCAAAGGAGATCCAAGCTCGAATTCTACGGGATGCTGAGGTGACCATCACGGTCACCTCAGCATCCCGTAGAATTCGGGCTTGGATCTCCTTTGGGACAGTGGCACAACTGGCTCAGGGTTGAGGGGGGGGTGGTCAGCAAGCTGAGAACCCCAGCATGGTGGTGCCCATCCAGCTGCTGCGGAGGGAGAGGGTGAGAGGAAGCGTCTTGGCTCCACTGGGCTCTGAAACCCCATCCCAGTGAGTGCCCCGACCCTGGCCAGGCTGTCGCCGCTGCAGGACAGAGGACAAAAAGCCCCATTGATGAGAGCAGCCTTGTCCCCAGACACCCTCTGGTGAGGAAGGCCGCCAGCTGCCACTGCTGACCCCGGAGAAAACCCCAGCCTAAGCAGCCTCACGCATGTCCCCACGAGAGAGGAGGTGGCACTCGGACAAGCTCAGCAGCCAACAGCCCAGGACACTGGGGTACCAAACCCTGCTCTTGCTGGGGAGATGTTTGTCACCTCCAGCGAGGAGGTGGCCAGCAGCACGATGCCCTCATCCTGGTGGGAAACGCCTCTTCTGGGACCTGCAAGAGACACAGGGTCCTTTTCTGGGGGAGGACAGCCACCTCCACCCCGTGACACACGGCTTCTATTCCTGCCAAGCCGCACTGGGACTGCTCTAAACTGGTGATGCTGGTGGCACGGAGCGATAGAGCCCCAGCAGCTCCATCTGAGCTTGTAGGCGCTGGCACCAGGGTCCCATCCACCTCACCCTCCTCCCCGTGCCCTCCCAGCATCTCAGCTTCTCCTGTTATCGCCAGGCCCAGCCTGGGGAAACGCTGTCATCTCCTTCTATTCTTGCCCTGTAACAATATTCCCCCAGCTCAGAAAAACACCGGCGAAGTCATCGGGCTCCTTGTATTGTTTCAGGCAAAGCTTCCCCTTCTCCCCCAGCCCCAGCAAATTCCTCCTGCACCGAAGGTGACGTCGGCTCGCGGCACCATCTCCCCAGGGAGCAGCACCTCGCACCTTCCACGCATCCCTAGGACTCCCAAAGGTCCCACAGAGCCACCCCTCAAGTTGGTGTGTCCCTTCAGAGGGGACTGGGCTGCAACGCTCGTGGTCTGTGCAGCCAAAGCCACCGGCCACGCGCAGCCCAGGCTGCCGAGCGAAGCGCAAGCGGCTTCGCTTCAGCCAGTGTTTCATTGCAGAGGCTCTTAATGGCTTTAATTGAAATTTTCATTTTCTTTTTCCTTCCCCCCAAGGGAGAAGGCGGTGGCGGGATTTCTTTCATGGGAAATTTTCTGTTTCTGTTTCCAATTTGGAAGAGGAACAGAATCAGCAGTTGGAGAAGGAGTGGGGTGGGGGGAGGAAAGCTTCAAAAAGGCTGCTGGCTCCGCACGAGAGGTGAGGAGCCCGGCCAGCCCTGGCGAGCTCCTCACACCTGAGGAACAGCGCGGCACGGCTGGTCTCCGGTGGATCAGACACCAGACCATAAACCCCACGGCCAAGCTCTGCCAGGAGCCCCGGACCTCCTACCAAGCCCAACCTGAGGACACCAGGTCCTACCATGAGAGCTGGGAGCCCAGGGTAGAGCAGAGCCACTGCGTGCCTCAGTTTCCCCCTAGGGCTGCCCACACTGCCTAGACAAACCCAGGGGGGCAGCCAGCCCGCACCCCAAGGCTCGGGGATCCCCACCCTGGGCACCACGAGAGCAGGCAGCTGCTTTCTCCCCAGGTTTCTCCAAAAGCCGGGCTGTGCCAGCCCTTTCCCGCTTCGGGAAGGGGGGAAGCTGCACATGATGCGATTGATTTTAGTTTAATTTTTGTTTCATAGAGCAGGTTCATTGCTTTAAGGCAAGAAGGAGGAGATTTGGGCACTCAAGACTCCCCCGTCAAGTTTGGCTCGAAGCAGCCCCTGGATTAAGCTGCAGAGCTGGGGACCCAGCGAGCCAGAGCACGATCGCAGCAAGAGCTTTAATTAAAACCAAACCCTCCCAGAGCAGCACCCTGAGGCCCCCCCCAGCACGGCGGGTGCCAGGAGTGAGCAGCACCCATGGGACCTGATAGGTGGGTGGGTGGGTGGGAAGCTGAGCACCCACGGGGAGGGCAGCCACGCACTGCAGCCTCTGCCCACCCTCATGGCAGTGCCAGGACGGTGCCGTGCCTCAGTTTCCCCTAAACTCACATGGGAAACAGTCCCTTTTAGGGGCTGCAGGGGAGCCCAGCAGCACATCCCCCGGCACCTGGCTGTCCCGCTATTCCTCCTCCTTCTTCAAGACACCCCCCCCCGCCCCCCCCAGTTCCTCCTGGAGAAGAGGGGGGCGCGGAGCAGCCCCCCACCAAACCCCTAAACCGAGCCTCCAGCACAAGATACCCCCCAAACCCACCCCGTAAACGCACAATTTAGGCGCAGCGCCCACACCTGAGGCTCCCCACGCCCCCTACACCAGCGCAGCCCCCACCTAACCCCCACGGACAGCGCTGTGCCTCAGTTTCCCCCAACCTCACACGGGAAACGCTCCCTCCTGGGGGCTGCGGTGGAGCTGGGCAGTGCACCCCCCTGCTCCCCCAGCACCCCGCTCTCCCCCCATTCCTCCTACTCCTCCTCAAAGCCCCCCCCAGGTCCCGTTTGGAGAAGAGTGGGGTGCAGCGCAGCCACCCACCAACCCCCCAATCCGACTCTGCAGCGCAAGATACCCCCAAACCCACCCCATAAACGCAAAGTTTGGGCGCAGCGCCCACACCTGAGGCTCCTCACGCCGCCGCCACCCCCACGGACAGAGCCGTGCCTCAGTTTCCCCCAACCTCACCCGAGAAACGCTCCCTCCCGGGGGCTGCGGAGGAGCTCGGCAGCGCACCCCCTGCTCTCCCAGCACCCGGCTCTCCCCCCATTCCTCCTACTCCTCCTCAAAGCCCCCCCAGGTCCCGTTTGGAGAAGATGCAGCCACCCACCAACCCCCCAATCCGAGCCTCCAGCGCAAGATACCCCCAAATCCACCCCGTAAACGCAGAACGTAGGCGCAGCGCCCACACACGGGTCTCCCCCCCCAGCCCAAGCCCCAGTTTGGGGAGACTGCGGACCCCCCTCAGTTTGCGGGGACCCCCGGGTTTGGGCATCCCCCCCAGTCTCACCGCGGTGGGACAGACGGAGCCGGGGCAGGCTGCCCCCCGCCGCCACCAGCGCAGCCCCCATCCAGCACAGCCACAGCGGCCCCCGCATCCCTCCGCCTCTCCCGGGGCTGCCGGTGGCACCGAGACTTTATGGAGCTGCCGTCCGACCGCCCCCGGCCCGCCCCAGCCCGCCCCCCGCATCCCCCGGGAGGGACCCGCATCCCTTGGGGGGCAGGAGCTCCGCACCCCCCCGCACCAGCTGCTCGGGCTCTGCCGCAGCCCCCGGCCCCCCACAGCCCACCCCCCGAGGGTGCCTGGAGGATGGGGAGCCCGGCGGCGGGGAGCTGGGAATCATGGAATCGCTTGGTTGGAGGTGACCTTTGAGATCATCCAGTCCAACCGTACCTGCTCACCGCTCATCGCTGAGCTCCTCATCCCCCTGGCTTTTAAACACCTCCAGGTTTGGGGGGGTCCACCACCTCCATGCCAGTGCCGAGGAGAACGGCTTTAATGGTTTTAGATTAGACATCAGGAAGAAATTCTTCATGCGCTGGCACAGGTTGCCCAGGGAAGTTGTGGCTGCCCCATCCCTGGAGGTGCTCAAGGCCAGGTTGGATGGAGCCCTGAACAGCCTAATCCAGAGGGAGGTGTCCCCACGACAGTGGGGTTGGAACTGGATGATCCCTGGAGGTGTTTAAAAGACAGGTGGACAAGCTGCTGAGGGACATGATTTAGTGATTGACGGGAATGGTTGGACTGGATGATCCAGTGGGTCCTTTCCAACCAGGTGATTCTGTGATCTTTAAGGTCCCTTCCAATCCAAACCACAAATGATTCGAAGAAACTTCTCCTGATGCCTAATCCAGACCTCCCCTGCAAGCTGGGGTCCCCCAGCCTTGCTCTCCTGGTGGGGCGGGAGAAACCCCACAAGTCTGTCTCCTGAGAAGGATGCTCAGCACGAGATGGTCTCCAACCACACAGGCACCCAGTTCTCAGGTCCCATGGCAGCCGGCAGGCAGATGAGAAGGATCAAGAGGAGCACGGCGTGCTGTACGCGGCTTTGGCGCACCCATGGGGCAGCAGGGATGCCCCATGTCTGCCTCCAAGGCTGCCTGCTCTGCATCCTGAGCAGAGACCCCAGCCAGCCAAGCAGGATCCCACAGCACCCACGCCTCTCCCCTACCATCCTCCCCCAGGGCTGCAGGTCCAGGGGAATGTGGCCATACGAGACATCAGAGAATCCACACTCTTCCCAAAAGATCTGGATTTCCCACCACCCTCCACCCCCCATGCTGGGTGGATGGGAAGGAGCGGAGTAGCTGGTGGCTTGTCCTGCACTGCTCCATCCCCACTGGCCTGCTCCCAGCGTAGCACAGGGGCAGCCTCATTAGCCCCAGCCCTTGGAGGACTGCAGCAGCTTTATTAATTAAAAGGAAAGGCAGGAGGACTTGGGGGACGGACACCTGAATCACCCCCAACGTTTTGTAATGGAGCAGCTTCACAACCCCCTAGCCAGGGTAAAACCTTCTCAGCTCATCTCAGCAAGCCTTTGGCTGGCTCTTGTCCTGGTTTCCCCAGGGAAGATGACGTTGTGGGAGGCTCCGTGTGGCTCTGGGACAGATCCAGCACCCCTGCGAGCTGGGGAGCCTGGTGGGGTGGGGTAAGAACGAGGAGATGCAGCCTGCGGGCACCTCCGGCAGAGAAGCAGAGGCTGCCTGCCCAGACCCGCACGCTGCCTGCCCCGACTCGGGTGTTTGGGGAGCAGCTCTGCAGCAGGAGCTGCTGGGAGGGAGCAGGATGAACCTCAGCACCACCAGCTGCTCCTGTCCACCCCCAGTACCTTGAGCCTGGTCATAGAATCATACGATCGCTTGGTTGGAAAAGACCTTTGAGATCGAGTCCAACCGTACCTGCCCACTACTAAACCACATCCCCAAGCACCTCTTCTGCCCAAATTTGAAACATTTCCAGGCACGGGGACCCAACTACCTCCCCGGGCAGTCATTTCAGCACCAGAGAAAACTTGTGGTGAAGACGCTTCTCCTGATGTCCAATCTGAACCTGCCCTGGTGCAACTTGAGGCCGTTTCCTCTCAGCCTGTCACTGTCACTTGGGAGAAGAGACCAACACCCCCCTCGCTACAACCTCCTTTCAGGCAGCTGTAGAGTGATGAGGTCTCCCCTCAGCCTCCTTTGTCCAGGCTAAACCAGCCCCAGTTCCCTCAGCCGCTCCTCATACCCTTGTTCTCCAGCCCCTTGCCCAGCTTTGTCGCTTCTCTGGACCAGACCTGGACCAGAAGCTCCCAAGGAGCAGCCTCACAGCCTGCCTGGGATGGATCCCACCTGCAGCATCCCCTCCAGCCCAAGGAACGCTGAGGTGCGGGCAGCACCCCAGCAACCCCAGTGTGCCAAAGCCATCCACGCCTGGGCTCCGCCACGGAGACAAACCCACCCACTCCTGGCGGTGCTTACCAAGGAGATTTATTGACTTGCACAGTGAGGACAGGCAGCGCTGGCCCCAGCTCCCCGGGCAAGTGGGCAGGGAAGCAGGACAAGACACGGGCAGGCAGAGCAGGGCACCAGACAGCCCCTCACCCAGAGCCAGCGCAGCCGGAGGTGGCACAGGGACAGGAGAGGCACTGCCGACACCGGGAAAGGAGGCGTGGGGGACACAGTCCCCAAGGGGGTGGCTCGGACCCAGGTTTTAAGGGCACAAACATCACTCTCGGGCCAACCCTGAGCAAAGCCAACATGGCACGATGCCACCTGTGTCCCCAGCATGCTGGCAGGCACTTGCTGTGCCCACTGTGCCTTGTGTCCTGCTCCTCAGCAACCCCCATCCTGCTCCTCCCCGGGGCGCTCAGCCCTCAGCGGGCAGCGGGGGCACCGATGCCAGGGCGGGCAGGAGGCGGGTGTAGATGTCGATGCCTTGCAGGAAGACTTGCTCGTTGAGGAACTCGTTGTGGTCGTGAAGCAGCACCGGGGTGCAGTTCATGGGTGAGAAGCCAATAGCAGGGCGTCCAGCCTGGAAATAAGGGGGTACGGGATGAAGATCATAGAAATATAGAATTACCTGGTTGGGAAAGATGCACTGGGTCATCGAGTCCAACTATTCCTATCAAAGTCCAACCATGTCCCTCAGCACCTCGTCCACCCGTCCCTTAAATCCCTCCAGGGAAGGGGAATCAACCCCCTCCCTGCGCAGCCTCTGCCAGGGACCAATCACCCTTTCCATGAAAAATGTTTTCCTAACGTTCAGCCTAAACCTCCCCTGGTGGAGCTTGAGGCCAATCCCTCTCGTCCTGTCCTTTGGGAGAAGAGCTCAGCTCCCTCCTCTCCACAACCTCCTCTCAGGTAGTTGTAGAGAGCAATGAGGTCTCCCCTCAGCCTCCTCTTCTCCAGGCTAAACACCCCCAGCTCTCTCAGCCGCTCCTCTTGTTCTCCAGCCCCTTCACCAGCTTTGTTGCTCTTCTCTGGACTCGCTCCAGAGCCTCAACATCCTCCTTGTGGTGAGGGGCCCAGAACTGACCCCAGGATTCGAGGAGCGGTCTCACCAGTGCCGAGAACAGAGGGAGAAGAACCTCCCTGGACCTGCTGGTCACGCCGTTTCTGATCCAAGCCAAGATGCCATTGGCCTTCTTGGCCACCTGGGCCCCTGCTGGCTCATGGTCAGACCGGGACGGGATGGGCAGCGTGTGCCCCCGCCCTCGGCCTGGGCCCGGCTCCTGCTTGGGGCTGCAGGTCTCCCCCCAGCTCGCTGGCATCGCACTCACCGCTCGGATGTAGCGGCTGTCGGTGGCAGCTGGGAAGATCTCAAGCTTCAGCGGCAGCTTCCTGAGAAGTGAGACCTGGCATCAGCATGGGGGCAGACAGGTCCCCTGTCCCCCTGCCATTCCACAGGGAGAGAAAACCACACCAGGAAAGTCCCTCACCCCTGCGGGACACTCAATCCTATCTCTTTTGGGGGGCATAGGGAAATACCCCCTCCCAGCCCCTGCCATGAGCCCAGGGACCACCTGGCTCCAGAGGATGTCCCCATCCTGGGGACAGTACTCACATGTCCCTGCAGACCCCGCTGAAGGCTTTCCACCACGGGTCCGACTCCTCTGTGGAGGAGATGTGCTGGTCCATGCATTTCTGCGGGAGGGAGCGAGCAGGTGAGAGGCAGGGAGGGGGGCACATGGCAAGGGAGGGATGGGCACCACGCAAGAGGGTGGCTGAGATCCTTCACCTGGTGGAACTCGTAGGTGACACCGTCTCCAGCGTCTCGGCACCAAGCAGCCACCTGCTCCTCAAAGGCCTGAGGCAGAGACCAGAAGAGGGGTGTGAGCAGGGTAACCCCAACCTGCTCCTCCCCAGAGTGGGGCCGGTGAGACGCCCACCTTCAGGTCCACGGTAGGTGGGATGCGGATGTCAAAGCCGGCTGACATCTCGGAGGGCACCACGTTGAAGGAGACACCCCCCTCCAGCATGGTGAGGTTGAGCGAGGTGACGTCCCCTAGGGTCAGGCTTGAGTCGGACTTGAGCCTCGGGGGATGCAAGGGAGAGTCACCCTCTTCACCCTCTGCCACCCAGGGAGGAGGGGGAGTGCTCCCCACCCCACAACCACCCTCAAATGGGGAAACTGAGGCACGGGGTGGCAGCACGGGATCAGAGCCTGGCTCAGCATCCCAAGGACCCTCTCCACGGACCAAACTGAAGCCTCTGCCATCCCGCCTGGCTCCTACCTCTGCTTCTCACTCTCCCTGAAGGCCAGGAAGGAGTTGATGACTTTGTTCTGGGAAGGGAAAGTGGAAGGTGAGGACCAGCCCAACAAGCGGGTACCTGGCAGCCCAGGAGGGGTCTGCAGGGTGTAGCCCCCTCTCACCATCTTCTCAGCAGCCGTGTTGCTGATGAAGCGGGATCCGTGTCCGGGGCTGCCCGTGCACTTCACCTTTATCCCTGCAGCAGCGGTGGGAGAGGGAGGCTTTGAGCACAAAGCCCGGGGTGGCACAAATCCCCCAGCACCCAGCAGAGCCAGGGACACAGCCGTGGGCACAAAGTTACTCACACCATGGGCTCCTCTCCCCATAGAAGACGCTGAAGGTGTCAGATGGGCTAGCTAAGCCTGCAGTGGGCACAGACTGGGGGTCAGCCAGGAATGGGGGTGAAATGATGCCCCCCCCTCTGCTTTGCCCTGGCAGCATTTCCCCTCCAGGCTGGGAGGGAGCCCCAAGGGGTCCCCAGAAGCTGTTCCCGGTGCCAGTGCGCACGGGGTGATGTTAACAGGGTGCGTGCCAAGAGGAGACACGTCCCCACGACAGCCCTGCCACCACTCACCTTCGTCCAGGGCGAAGCCCACGTTGAGCGCTCTGAACTCGGGGCGTTGCACAAACATCTCCATGCCCTTGTGTCCCCCCACCTCCTCGTCTGCAGGGTAGAAGCTGGCATGGAGGAAGGAACCAGGGCATCCCCTGGCCTACCACCTCCCAGTCCTCCTTCCACGCCAGCCTGGGTGCCACCAGGGCACCCGATGTCCTCGGACCTGGAGACCCCTTCAGCCTCGAACCAGGGGGAGCTCAAAATCTGGAGAGGCTGGCAGGAGAGTGCCCAGCTGCCACGCTGTGGGGAACTCCAGAGCATCACCCAGCTGCCAGCCTCTCCTGTGCCCCCAAGAGGGGACACCCTGGGCACCCACCAGGCACAAAGGTGAGGTGGATGGTGCGGGCAAAAGACTTTCCCTCTGCTTTCAGCCTTCGGATGGCCTCAAGGTACCTGTGGGGAGAAGGCAGTGCCTGGACATCACAGAGGAGAGGGGCTGGTGTGCTCTGAGCCACCCCTGGTGGGGACAAGCGGGAACCCTTAGCCCCAGGAACCCTGGGGATGGTGGGATCCCACCCTGCATCACTCAGAGGCATCGCCATGCCGTGCCTTCCACTCACTGGATGGAGACACATTTCATGTCCTGAGCACCTCGGGCATAGATGTTTCCTTGTGAGTCCTTAACAGCCTCGAAGGGTGGGTAGGTCCAGTGCTCCTGTGGGGAACAGGGGCCGTGATGGCAGAAGGGCACAGTGGGCACCGGATCCCATTCCCCTGCCACCCCTAGCCCTCCCCACCGTGCCCATGCCAGCCCTGTCCCCGCACCTCGAAGACAGGCACCACGTCAGTGTGGGAGTTGAGAAGGATGGAGCGCAGGCGGGGATTCGTGCCCTGCCAGGTCAAGACGAGCACCACGTGGCCCTGGCACACCTGTGGGACAAGGGCAGGACGTCATCGGGGTCCCAACTGGGGACAGAACCGCTGGGACAGACAGGCTGGAGCTGAGAAGTGGCTCCTGGCTGCAATTTAGGCAGAGGAGGGGAGACGGAATCCAGCATCTTCGCTTGGTGCCCAGGAGTCCCCTGGGACAGCTGGTGCCCAGCAGAAGGGACGTCCCCAGCCAACGTGACCCTGCCAGGCTAATCATAGCGCAGCGGCTGCAAAGGTCAGCGGGGACCGGCCGGAACACAGGCTTAAGGAAGGACTTAGGTCAGCAGAGGATTAGAAGCAGAGGGGATTCACTCCTGCCCGTCTTCATGCCTGTAGCAGGGGAGCAGCTCTGGTCAGTAAGGACCTGGGCACAGGCGGCTGCTCCTCGCCTCGCTCACCTCCACTTTCTGGCAGGCCAAGCCCAGGTCGGTGCCCACGCGCTCCAGAAACTGCACGGCTGCATCTGGCAAGAAATGAGGAGGCCTGGAGTCATGTCAGGATCTCCCTCCTCTCCCACCACAACCCCCTGGGGACTCCAAGGCTCTCTGGGGCTCCCGGGACAAGGAAAGGGGTGACCAGAGAGGGCAGGGGACGGAGGTTCTGGGCACAAGAGGTGGCCAGAAGCAAGGACAGGAGCAGCTTGTCGCCATCTCTTTGGGGCAAGGGCTAGGCGAGCATGAAAAATTGAAGGGGATGAGTTGAGGGGGAAGAGCCCTCTGTAGGAGTTTCGGAAAAAACTCTCGATGCACTCTAGTGGGAGGATGGAAACGCTAACAGGAGATCTACGCGAGATCCCCACAAGCATCCACCCCAGAGCCAGGGTAGCGTGGAAAGAGGGGGCCCTGGGGCAGAGGGTTAGAGGGAGAAAACAGCAGCTCTGGGTGCACTCAGGACACCCTTGCCCAACCAAAAGCACCAGCAGAGAAGGAACAAAGGTGTTCGCTCCTTAAACCATGATCAAAACAGCCCTGGCTGAGGACTCGGGCACCTGAGTCCAAAGACCAGAGCTGCAAAGCCGTGTTGCCAGATCCCTGCGCGGTTCCCCATCCCATCCCCTCCATCCTCACCGTAGTCAGGTTTGGGGTGGACGGTGTCGATCTTCAGGTACTCCCGGAAAAGCGTAACCGAGGGGTTCTCTGAAGCCCCCGTGCTCTTCCCGGGCTTCCCGGGGGCCATGGCAGCGCCCGGGGCTGCAACACCACGGGGGGAAGAGCGGGCTGACGGTTAATCACCCACCAGCCCCTCCAAAGTCCAGCGTCGAGCTCGGGTGTCACAGAAACTGAAGAAGGATGGGACAAAGGTCTCCCTGGCACGAGTTCTGGGATGCTGCCATGGGGGAGAACTCCCCCCAGCTTGGGCAGAGGGGCAGGATGAGGTGTGACCCCCTGCTAGATGGGGCACAGGGGGCTTCTAGGGAGAAAAA
This sequence comes from Clamator glandarius, assembly GCA_033459285.1. Taxonomy (NCBI): domain Eukaryota; kingdom Metazoa; phylum Chordata; class Aves; order Cuculiformes; family Cuculidae; genus Clamator; species Clamator glandarius. Next base: position 2,335,542 of record JAUNZM010000044.1, read on the forward strand.
GGGGGACAACAAGGTGGGGAAGGGGGTTCTGGGGACAAGAAGGGTGTGTAGGGCACTAGGCAGTGTTTGGGGGTCCAGCGGGATGCAGCGGGGGGTGCAGGCAGGGAAGCTGGTGTGCAAGGAAGGAAAGGGGGGCCAGGAGAGGGGGGGAAATGTGGGGTGCTTAGGGGCACGTGGGGGTGCAGCAGGTGGGGGAAGGGGGTCACAGAGGGGGTGTGGGAGCAGAGCTTGCACAGGGGCTGCAAGGGGGGACGATGACGGGTTAGGGGTAGAGGGATAGTGTGGCTGGGGTGCAGGGGGGCACCATGGCTAGGGTGCAGGCATGGAGGAAACTGGGGTGCAGGGGGCACTGCAGCTGGGGCTGGGGCTGCAAGGAGTGCAGGGTACAATCAGTGTGGGTGAATGGGAGGTGTGGGAGGTTAGGGGTGCAGGGGGCAGGCGGGTTGGGGTGCAGCAGTTATTGGGGTGCAGGGTGAGCATAAGCAGGAAGGCAGAGGCGGGGCTGGATACCATGGTTGGAGGTGCAAGACAGCACGATTTGGGGTGCAAGGGGATACAGGGGGATGCAGAGTACTGTGGTTATTGGGGTGCGGGAGCGTAGAGAAGGGATGCGAGGGGATATGGGGGTGCAGGAGGGGAGAGAAGGGGTGCAAAGGGATATAGGGGTGCAGGAGGGGAGAGGAGGGGTGGAAGGGGATACGGGGGTGCAGGAGGGGAGAGGAGGGGTGGGAGGGCATATGGGGGTGCAGGAGGGGAGAGGAGGGCGCAAGGGGGTCCAGGGAGGTGCAGGAGGGTAGAAGGATGCAAGGGCGTGCAACGGGGTGCAGGAGAGTAGAGAAGGGATGCAAGCGGGTACAGGGGTGCAGGGTATCGCGGATAGGGGGTGCAAGAGGGGAGAGGAGGGTGCAGGAGGGGTGCAGAGGGTGCAGGGAGGTGCAGAGTATTGCACCTAGGGGTGCAAGGGGGGATAAAGGAGGGGTGCAAAGGGGTACGGGGGCCGCGGTTAGGGGTGCGAGGGGCCACGGGGGGGTGCAGGGTACCGTGGCGAGGAGGCTGCAGCTCCCAGCCAGCCTCAGCGCTGCTGCTGGAGGCGCCTGCGCGGGGCACGGGGCGGGGATGGGGCGGGCTGGGCAGAGATCGTAGAATCGGAGAAGCAGCAGGTTGGAAGAGACCCACCGGATCATTAAGTCCAACCATCCCCATCAATCACTAACCCATGTCCCTCAGCACCTCGTCCACCCGTCCCTTAAACCCCTCCAGGGAAGGTGAATCAACCCCCTCCCTGCGCAGCCTCTGCCAGGGACCAATCACCCTTTCCATGAAAAAAGGTTTTCCTAACGTTCAGCCTAAACCTCCCCTGGTGGAGCTTGAGGCCATTCCCTCTCGTCCTGTCCCCTGCCCCTTGGGAGAAGAGCTCAGCTCCCTCCTCTCCACAACCTCCTCTCAGGGAGTTGTAGAGAGCAATGAGGTCTCCCCTCAGCCTCCTCTTCTCCAGGCTAAACACCCCCAGCTCTCTCAGCCGCTCCTCTTGTTCTCCAGCCCCCTCACCAGCTTCGTTGCTCTTCTCTGGACTCGCTCCAGAGCCTCAACATCCTCCTTGTGGTGAGGGGCCCAGAACTGAACACAGGATTCGAGGAGCGGTCTCACCAGTGCCGAGTACAGAGGGAGAAGAACCTCCCTGGACTTGCTGGTCACGCCGTGTCTGATCCAAGCCAAGATGCCATTGGCCTTCTTGGCCACCTGGGCCACTGCTGGCTCATGTTCAGTCACTGTCAAACAACACGCGCAGGTCCTTCTCCTCCTGGCAGCTTTCCAGACAGACTTCTGGGCAGGTGGAGCCCCACATCACTGTCAAAAAGCTGGGGTTGTAGCCTGGTGAGTCCCGCAGAGCTTGGGGACACAGGCAAAAAACCAGAGCAGCATCAGTTTATTGGCTTCATGACATGCTTCACCCTGACCTGCTGGCATGGGACACCCTCATCCCCCTCCTAGCCACGCTGGGTGCATCCCAAAAGAGAAGAGCATCCCTCAGGCCAGCCACGAGTGCATCCCAGTCCTGCTGGGTGCCCCAATCCCTCAGTGGTCACTGAGCTGGCGCAGGAAGCCCAGCAGCGCCCGGTGGAAGCCCTCGGGCTTGTCCAGGTAGCAGGCATGGCCAGCGCCGGCCACCACTGCCACGTGGTGCCTGGGGAGGTGACGAAGGCTCTGCAGGGCCCGGGGAGCCAGGCTGGTGTCACGGTCGCCGTAGAGGATCAAGGTGGGCGTCTTGGTAAAGAGGAGAGAGAAAAACAGAGGGGGTGTCAGAGGAGGACACGGCCACCACGCGTCCCCCGGGCTGTGCCCATCTCTAGTCACCGCTACAGGGGGCACAGAGGAAGGTGCCAGCTCTCCCTGGCTTTTGTCAGCCCCAAACAGGGCCACCTGATACAAGAAGCAGTCACTATTACAAAAAGTGGAATATTTTTGATGTAAGCTAAAGAAGAGTTAAGTTTCATCTAACTAATGATAGTTTTTGAAAGCTAGAATGTCCCTCCAATAGTATGTTTTCTTTCTCTGATACCATGTTTTCCTTCAAACAGTGTATCTCTCCAGACACTGATCACTCCTGGGAGCTGATAATGTCTTTTATTTAGCGTGGTCTGTGCTGAAAAGACGTGTGTTTTTCCCTAATCACCTCTGTTTTGCAGTCTCTCCCCATTTCAAATGCAAAGTCAGGCAGAGCTGCCTCCAAAGCTCCAAATCACCAGGAGATTTAGCTGTTGTGAAGTCCATAATAATATTAAAATTAGTCCTTGAAAAGTAATAGAATATGCATAAGATTTCTGGGAAAATTTATCCACATGCATGTAAGTGGGAAATCCATCTTGTCCCAGCTCTTGTCCTGCTGCCCAGAATCGATGGAGATTGCTCCCTCATGTTGCCTGGGCCTGATAAAAGGGTGCTTGCTTTCTAAAACTCCAAAACTAGTCTTAGAGAGTTTATTTGGTGGCGGTTTTGGTACCACACCCTCCATGCCACCCTCCAGCCAGCTGGCCCACGAAGCTCAGCAGCACCCCGGGTCCCCCAGGAGCCTGATGCCCCAGCTCACCTGGACCTGCCGGTACTGCTCGCTGGTGAAGTCCTTGGTGCTCGCCGGTGCCACAGCCACAAAGCCAGCCAGACGGTCACCCCGTGCCATGAGGAAGGGCAGGGCGAAGCGGCCGCTCATGGAGGGGCTGATGAGAACAGGTCTCCTCATCCCCAGCTCCTGGAGGACACGGTCAAGGAAGGCCACCCGGCCCTGCGCCGTGGTCACCGTCTCTGCTGGGGGTGAATCCCCATGGCCTGGCAAGGGGCAGAGGGTGCAGGGTGGGCGTGGGGCAGGGGAAATTGCACAGCCCGTGACGGTCTCTCCCTCCCAGGGCTTAGCCAGCCCGGCAAAACCCAGGCACCCCACCAAGTCCCAGCAGTTGCACAGCGACAGCCACATGCTGGCTGCACTGAGCCAGCCCAAGCCAAAGGGTTTGGGTGGCCAGAGAGGTCAGCGTCACCATGGAAAAGCCAAATTCCAGGCACATTGCCCCAGGGACCACTGCTGGATCCCTGAAGAGGTCAAGAGCCCATCAGTGGCTGGGGCAAGGAACCAGAGCTGCCCACAAGGGTCAAGCGAAGCTCAGCACCATGGTCCTACCAGGCAGATCTATTGCAACCGCACGGTAGCCTTCTCCGGCAAGCAGCGCCAGCGTGCCCAAGGCTTCCCACGTCTTGGAGGTGAACGCCTGGCCGTGCAAGAACAGGACATCAGGCCTGCAGCGGGGAAGACAGGCAGGAAGGGGTCAGGGAGGCTGCTGTAAACAGAGATGCTGTACCAAAAGATGCAGTACCCAAGAATATCATACCAAAATCATAGAATCATAGAATCACCTGGTTGGAAAAGACCCACCAGATCATCAAATCCAACCATCCCCATCAATCACTAACCCATGTCTCTCAGCGCCTCATCCACCCGTCCCTTAAACCCCTCCAGGGAAGGGGACTCAACCCCCTCCCTGTGCAGCCTCTGCCAGTGCCCAATAACCCTTTCTGTGAAAAATTCTTTCCTAATGTTCAGCCTGAACCTCCCCTGGTGGAGCTTGAGGCCATTCCCTCTCATCCTGTCCCGTGCCACTTGGGAGAAGAGCCCAGCTCCCTCCTCTCCACAACCTCCTCTCAGGGAGTTGTAGAGAGCAATGAGGTCTCCCCTCAGCCTCCTCTTCTCCAGGCTGAACACCCCCAGCTCTCTCTCAGCTGCTCCTCTTATTCTCCAGCCCCTTCACCAGCTTCGTTGCTCTTCTCTGGACTCACTCCAGAGCCTCAACATCCTTCTTGTGGTGAGGGGCCCAGAACTGACCCCAGGATTCGAGGAGCGGTCTCACCAGTGCTGAGAACAGAGGGAGAAGAACCTCCCTGGCCCTGCTGGTCACGTCGTTTCTGATACTGTACCCAAAGGTTCTGTACTCAAAGAAGTGGTACCCAAGGATGCTGTACCCGCAGGCATCCAGAGCCACGAGGGCTGTTGGGGATGGACACCCAGCTCTGTCCCCCCACCTTTCTGCGCCCCAGGAGCCGGAGGGTGACCCACCTCCCGGGTGTGGGCGCTGCGGGCACCTCCCTGTAGATGACGGGGGGCTGTCCCGCAGCGGTCCCCACGCGTGCCGAGGCGTTGGCCGCTCGCTGGCCCCGCTCGGCCTCGCCAGCCCGGGGGCCCGGGGGGCTCTGGGAGGCCGGCAGCAGGAGGGCGAGCAGGAGGGCGAGCGGGAGGGCGAGCAGCAGCAGCCCCAGGCTGCGGGAGAGGGCCATCTCCGTTGCCCCTGCGAGGAGCGAAAAGGCAGCGAGGCTGGGAGCCCCGAAAACGGAGCCGGGACCCGCGGCCACGAGCTCCGCCTGCAGGGAGCCCCGAGAGCCGGAGCTCCGGGATGAGCTCCGGAGCCGAGCGGCTCCGCGGGGCTCGGGAGGCCTCGGGAGGGCTCGGAAGTGCTCGGGAGCGCTCGGAAAGGCTCGGAAAGGCTGGGGAGGGCTCGGAAGCACTCGGAAGGCCTCGGAAGGGCTCAGCAGCGCTCGGAAAGGCTCGGGAGGGCTCGGAAGGGCTCGGGAGCGGTCGGAAGGGCTCGGCAGCGCTCGGAAAGGCTCGGAAAGGCTGGGGAGGGCTCGGAAGGCCTCGGAAGGGCTCAGCAGCGCTCGGAAAGGCTCGGAAAGGCTCGGGAGGGCTCGGAAGCACTAGGAGGGGCTCGGCAGCGCTCGGAAGGGCTCGGGAGCGCTCGGAAGGGCTCGGCTGCGCTCGAAAGGGCTCGGCTGCGCTCGGCAAGGCTCGGCTCAGTTCGGCTCGGCTTGGCAGAGCTCGGCTTGGCTCAGCTCGGCTTGGCTCAGCTCGGCTCGTCAGAGCTCAGCTCAGCTCGGCTCGGCTCGGCTTGGCTTGGCTGAACTCGGCTGGGTGTCGGTTCCCGGGCTGCCCCGGGCTCGGTGCCCCGTAGGGCGGTGCCGCCGCTTCCCCTCCCTCCCCGCCGCCCTTTGGACCCGGGGCCCGGCGGGGAGCGGCGGCGAGAGCGGCCGGCACCGGGCGGAGGAGCAGGTAAGCGGCCCCCAGCCCAGCACCGGGCGGGGAAACTGAGGCACGGGCCGCCCGGGAACCTGCCTGGCCCGAGCGAGCGGCCCTGCGCCCTCCCGATGCACCCACCCAGCACCCTGCCCCATGCACCTTGCCCCATGCACCATGCAACACACACCCTGCCCCATGCCCCATGCACCCTGCCCCATGCAACCTGCCCCATGCAACATGCACCCTGCCCCATGCAACTTGCACCATGCAACTTGCACCATGCACCATGCAACACGCACCCTGCACCATGCAACACACACCCTGCCCCATGCCCCATGCCCCCTGCCCCATGCAACTTGCACCATGCACCATGCAACACGCACCCTGCACCATGCAACACACACCCTGCACCATGCAACATGCACCCTCCTGGTGCACCATGCAACACGCGACAAGCAACCTGAGCCAGCAAAGAGGTGGTGATAGTGTAAACCCTCTTCTCAAGACCACATTGCACCCTAGTACTCAGCATCGTTGAGGCTGCACCTCAAATCCTGGGTTCAGGTTTGGGTTCCACACTATAAGAAGGACATTGAGGGGCTGCAGTGTGTCCAGAGAAGGGGAACAGAGCTGGGGAAGAGACTGGAGGACAAGCCTTATCAGAGGTGGCTGAGGGACATGGGGTTGTTTAGGCTGCAGACAAGGAAGCTGAGACCTCATAGCTCTCTACAACTACCTGAAAGGAGGTTGTGGAGGGGAGGGTGCTGGTCTCTTTTCAAGTAACAAGTGATGAGATGAGAGGAAATGGCCTCAAGTTGCACCAGAGGAAGTTTACGCTGGACATCTGGAGCAACTTCTTCACTGTAAGGGTTCTCAGGCCCTAGCACAGCTGCCCAGGGAGGTGGTGGAGTCACCATCTCTGAAGGTGTTTAAGGGACGAGTGGGTGAGGCACTGAGGGACATGGGTTAGTGATTGATAGGAATAATTGGACTAGATGATCTGATGGGTCTTTTCCAACCTAGTGATTCTATGATTCCATGACTCGATGGTCTTGAAGGCCTTTTCCAACCGAAGGATTCTATGATTCCTGGTGCCCACCTGCCTTCCCACCACCACCAAGCCTCTGCTCCAGGACGCAGCCCAACACCACTTTTACTGGATTGCACAGGGCGGCTGTCGGCATGAGGCCCATTTCCACCTCTCACCCTTCCACACGCTTCTCCTGACCCCCCAGGCATGGCCACCCCACAGCTCACCGAGAGCACCGTCACGGTGGAAGGGCAAACCCTCTTCTACCGCCGAGCTGAGCCAGCCCAGCAGGCACCGAAGCTGACGGTGCTGCTGCTGCACGGCATTCGCTTCTCCTCCGACACTTGGCTTCAGCTGCAGACGCTCGCCACGCTCGCCGAAAACGGCTACCGAGCTGTGGCCATCGACCTGCCAGGTAAGGAGGGATGAAGAGCACAACCCCGGGATGAAGCCGATGCAGCCGTTTGGGTTCGATGGCAACCCCAGCATCCTGCTGTACCAGCTTCTCCTGGTTGTTTGGTGGTGGAGAGTGTGACAGGGCATCTTCTTTCTCCCATGGCTCAGGGCTGGGGCGCTCGAAGGATGCCGTGGCCCCGGCGCCTGTGGGCCAGCCGGCACCAGGATCATTCCTGAAAGCGGTTTCGGAGGCTCTGAGCCTCGGTCCAGCTGTGGTGGTCAGCCCGTCGCTCAGCGGGATGTACTCGCTGCCCTTCCTCTTCCAGCACAACCACCTGGTCAAGGCGTACGTGCCCGTGGCGCCCATCTGCACCGAGAAATTCACCCCGGAGCAGTACGCCCAGATCAAAGTATGACCCAGAGGGAGATGGAGGGGGGTTGGAGACCAGGGAGGGGACAGCGAGGAGGGGACCCGGCACCAAGGTTGAGCGGGTGAAGGACCAAACAGGCCAGAAACTGCATTGCCAGTGGAAAAGGGGAATGTGATGGTGAAGGAATGGGGTAACGGGAGGGAAAGAGAGGACCCTCACCACAAGAAGGATGTTGAGGCTCTGGAGCGAGTCCAAAGAGCAACGAAGCTGGTGAAGGGGCTGGAGAATAAGAGGAGCGGCTGAGAGAGCTGGGGGTGTTTAGCCTGGAGAAGAGGAGGCTGAGGGGAGACCTCATTGCTCTCTCCAGCTACCTGAAAGGAGGTTGTGGAGAGGAGGGAGCTGGGCTCTTCTCCCCAGGGACAGGGGACAGGACGAGAGGGAATGGCCTCAAGCTCCACCAGGGGAGCTTTATGCTGAACATTAGGAAAAAAAAATTCACGGGAAGGGTTATTGGGCACTGGCAGAGGCTGCCCAGGGAGGTGGTGGAGTCCCCTTCCCTGGAGGGGTTTGAGGGATGGGTGGACGAGGCGCTGAGAGACATGGGTTAGTGATTGATGGACTTAATCATCCGGTGGGTCTTTTCCCACCTGGTGAATCTATGATTCTATGACATTAGGAGACTTAAGAGCTTCAGTTTCTCCTTGTCCTGGTGGGTGGGAGAGAAGGGTGAGTGTCTCCCCTCCAGATCCTGGTCTCGGGGTGTCCAGCCTGGAGGAGCGAGTGCCTGGGTGCTGTCAGCAGGCTCAGGGTGCATTCCCCCCCCTGCAGACCCCCACGCTGATAGTGTACGGGGACCAGGACGCCGAGCTGGGGCAAGTCAGCCTGAACAACCTGCAGCACCTCCGCGAGCACCGGGTGCTGGTGCTGCAGGGCGCCGGCCACGCCTGCTACCTGGACAAGCCTGTCGAGTGGCACCGCGGGCTCCTGGCCTTCCTGCAGCAGCTGGACTGAGCAGGACAGGCGGCACGGAGTTTCTCCTGGGGCTGGGGGATGTGGCCAGCCTGCTCGCCCCTCCACCTGCACACACACCCTTGCACCAGCCCGGTGGTTTGCCTGGCGTCCCCACCCAGCCGGCACTGCCACCTCCCTTGGGACCAAATAAAACTCCAACCTCTGCCACCGCTTTCCTGTCACCTTCCTCCCACATTTTCCTGCCCTTCCTGCCTCCTTCCCCCGTCCCCACCTCCCACGCAGGTTTAGAGGGGACAGCAGGGTGGGGACAGGGCGTTTGGTTGAGTTTGGAGGTGGGTTAAGTGCTGCCTGCAAGGTCACCGCCACCCACCCCGTCACCTCTGGCAGGAGCCTCCGAGGTGCCTGGAGAGCCTTTGGGCACAGGTAGATCACCCAGGGTGGTGGCACCTGTGTCCCCAGCCTCCTCTTCATCCTCCTCTTCCTCCTCCCACCCCCTGGCAGGCACCCAAGGTCAGGCTAATCCACAGGGGCTTAAAAGAGCCCTGCCAGCCCCGCCAGGCTCCTGCCCACGGTGGCAGCAGCCCAGCACCCCGGGGAGGCAGCGAAGGGGGGGGTTACCATGAACAGATGGGGGGGGACGGGCAGAGAGGCCTGACAGACTTCTGGACGGACAGACAGGGGTACAAACCCACCACCTGCCTTTCCCCCGTGCTTTGGTGCTGCTGCTCCAGGCACTGGGGGGCACAGATGGACCCAGCAGCGGGGCGCCCCCCCAGCGCCTCCCCCCTTCCCCAAGCCTGCCTGGGCTTTAGCTGCTTACGCCAGGGCACAGGAGGATTTAGCAGCGGGGGAAAGGGGGGGGTCATCGTCTGTGGGCGCGGGACGCCTGGTCGGGGGCCGTGGGGTAGTGCCAGGCGGTCCCCGCGACTCCCGTTTGGAGCATCCCTTGCCCCCCACCCACTTCATCTCCACCGTTGCAGCCCCGGTCCCCATACAGGGGTGCTTCCCCACCCCCCCCAAGCGACACCCCTAGGTGCTGGCGGGCTCTGGGGTGCCAGCCGCCCCGTCCCTGCCTGCGCCGGTGTCCTTGAGCCCTTCCAGCCCTGCCAGCTGATCAGCTTCCAGGAAAAAAAAAAAACCGCAATTACAAAGAGGGGCGATGTGTGAGCCAAAGGGGGGGGCGGGGGAGGGGGACAAGAATGTCCCCAGCGGTGGCAGATGGCCTTACCCAGGGTGCATTGTTCCTTTTAGTGTCTCTTATCCGCTGTAATAGGATCCCGGAGGGAGGGATGTGGGAGAGGGGAAGAGCAAGGGGGGCCCCCAGCGTGGACCAGGGTGGGGGACGAGGCTGCCAGCCTGGCCCTGGCCTGTCAAGCAGCTCATTGTTCCTGCCCCGGGTGTCACTGGGTGCTGCTGGGGACAATGTGGCACTGAGCGGGGTGGCCGGCGGCAGAGGGACGAGGCGCACCGAAAGGTACCTGCCAAGCCTCGCTCCTGCGGGAGCCGGGGGGCTTGGGGAGGACGGGAGGGCGAGCGGAGAGAGGTTCCCCCTGGGATGGGATGGGGGGGGGGGCTTCCCTCCTGGCCCCCACGCCGTCCCCTGCCGCTGACAGGCGCCCCAAGGACGGGCGGTGCCCAGCTTGGCGGCTGCGGCAGGTGGCCTGTGCCCATCACCGTGGCCTTTGGCATCCCTGGTTTATCCTCCAGGAGAGAAACCCCCCTGCCCACGGACCCTGCCTGTGATCGTGGGGGGACGCCCGTGACCCTGCCGCCTCCCCCTTGCCCCACCGCCAGCCTCATCCTTGTCTTCCCAGTGGGATCTTTTGTCCCTGCGACCATTCATTCCCCGGGTACGGGGACCCGGGCACGCTGGCCACCCCACACTGCGGAAAGAGGGGATACAGGGGGGTCTAGCCCCCTAATTTCAGCCTCCTCTCTGTCTGTAACGGGACTATTCCCCCCTTTTCCAGCCCCTGGTGGAAGATGGAGGGTCCAAACCACCGTGGGGGTGCAAACTGTAGCATTTAGGGGGTGCAGAGGTGACCAACCTGCCCCCCCCCGTCCCTGTTACCCTGATGCAGGAGATGTGCCGTAGCCGTGACGAGTCCTGCCAGCACCCAAAATAACTGCCCCCTCCTCCCCCCCGGCCATACCCGCAGACACGGGGCCCAGCCCCAACACGGGTGCTTTGTTTCAAAGCTGCTTGGCATCGCCCGGCTTGCCGGGAGCCAGCGGTGCCGCAGCCGCCCACCCGTGCCCAGACACACAGCGATTGTCCTCCTCCCAGCCCTGCCCTGGCACCACGGACGCCCCCGGGCATGGAGTCTGGGGGGCCCTGGGGTGCTCGGAGGGATACAGGGGGCAGCGACATGGTGCAGGGGGCTGGTGTTCCCCATCTCAGAGGTTGCCTCAGTTTCCCCTGGGGATTCGCGCCTGGGAAGGGAGGAGGAGGAGGAGAAAGGCTTGCGCAGGCTGCAAGAGCACCCAGGCCACCTCTGCCCCTGTCACCCCGTGTGCCATCACCCCAGCAAGAACCTGCAAACCCACCTCCATCCCCCGGCTGTGCTCCCCACACTTTTTCCCCCTTCTCCCCTGATATCCATCCAGCTCCCGGCTTTGTGGAGGTGTGGGACTGGCTCCAGCCAAGGGTTCTGCAGGCTCAGCAGACGTGGTCCAGGGCCCTTTGAGGACAAGGGGTGCAAGATGCTGGCGGGACCCCGGGTACCACTGAAAGAGGGCATAGAGTTGCCCCTGCCTCAGTTTCCCCTCTTCCCAGCCAAGATGCTTTTCAGGCTGCAGATTTGTAGGGGGAGCTGTTAGCTGGGACATCCATTTTTTCTGGATATCACTGCGTCCCACAGGCTCAGCTCGCCCTCCCGCCATGGCATCGCCGGACGGAGCCAGCTGCATGGGTGGTGGCCTCGAGGAGACTGAGCTCAGCATCACCCTCACGCTCCGCATGCTCATGCATGGGAAGGTAACACTGGGCAGGGGGCGTTGGCACTGCCCGGGGGTCAGTAATGCCCAGGGCGGGGGCTGTGCTGCAGCACCAGCTCCTCATCACACCCAGTTTTCCTCCCCTGTTCCAAATCCCAGCGTTCCCAGTAGGATTTCTTCACCCATCCCCTTTCCCACACCCCAGCCAGTGTCCCCGGGGGGCCTCCCTGTGGCCCGTTGGCTGTGGGCAGCGCAGGGAGGTGGCAGGCAGGGCACTGCCTGCTGACAGGGCCACCTTTGTCTCTGCCTTTGCAGGAGATTGGCAGCATCATCGGCAAGGTAAGATTTGGGGTCCGGGACGCTGCTAACCCTGGGCTGCCCTGGACCTGACCACCCCTCGTTCCTCTCCCTGCAGAAAGGAGAGACTGTTAAGAGGATACGAGAGCAGGTAAGGGCATGCTGGGGTGCTCCTGGGTCTCGCTGTCTGTCTCACCTGCACCTGGTGGCTCCCATGTGCCAAGCCCTGGCACCCCCACCCCATTCCCAGGTGGATTCCGGGGAGACGCGGCTGCACCCCTGGGCAGCTGGGAGAGGGAAAGCCCAGGTCCATAGGCATGGAGGTGACCTGCAGCGAGCCCTTCCCTGGGTGGGGGGACACTGAGCTCAGGGCCCATGATGTCCCTGATGGGGTGTGACACCATCCCCAGAGCAGCGCTCGCATCACCATCTCGGAGGGGTCCTGCCCCGAGCGCATCACCACCATCACCGGCTCCACGGACGCCGTCTTCCGCGCTGTCTCCATGATCGCCTTCAAGCTGGAGGAGGTAACCAACCCCACCCCCAACCCCACCCCGTGAGTGACCCTGAGCCAGGAGCGCTCGCCCCGTGCCGATGGGGCTCAGGGGGGTCCAACACAGCATCTCCCCCCAGGCCTCGCAGGACCTCGCAGGGAGCGATGGGGCAGCAGCGGGCAGGGTGCCAGTGACACTGCGCCTCGTCATCCCCGCCAGCCAGTGCGGCTCGCTCATCGGCAAGGCGGGAGCCAAGATCAGGGAGATCCGGGAGGTGAGGCTGAGGGTGTCTTCGGTGTGGGTTTCCTTTTCCCTGGGTAATCACAGAGCCCATGGGCTGTCCCAGTCCCATGGGAGGTGGTGCAGGAGTGGAGCATCACCCCGGACATCCTCCAAAGGTCCCCAGGGGCCCAGGAGGGAGCAGGGGAGGTGTGAGATGCTGAGCCCTGGGGCGAGGTATGGCTGAGGCACCCCAGAATCTCCCTCTCCCCCCCACCCCAGAGCACGGGGGCGCAGGTGCAAGTGGCTGGTGACCTGCTGCCCAACTCCACCGAACGGGCAGTCACCGTCTCGGGGGTGCCAGACACCATCATCCAGTGCGTGAGGCAGATCTGCGCCGTCATCCTGGAGGTACCTGCCTAGCCCCTTGCCCACCCTCCGCTCCCCAAGGCTCTTTGTGCCCACCTGGGCACCAGGGTTCCCCATAAGAGCACCCCGCCTCGGTGGTGCTGGGGGTCCTAGAATCATAGAACAGTTTGGGTTGGAAACAACCTTAGAGATCATCTAATTCCAACCCCCCTGCCATGGGCAGGGACACCTACCAGTGGATCAAGCTGCTCAAGGCCATGCCCAGCTTGTTGGGGGCGGGGGGACCAAAGGCGGGCCAGGGGGCTGCAGGGGACATTCAACCTCATTTCTCATCCCCTCCGCCTCCTTCCCTCCCTCTCCAGTCGCCTCCGAAGGGGGCCACCATTCCCTACCACCCCGGCCTCTCCCTGGGCACCATCCTGCTCTCTGCCAACCAGGTAAGGGCTGCAGCCCCCGCAGGGGCATGGGGTGGCCAGGGGTCCAGACTCTGGTGGGGAGGGTCACCTGAGGCAGGGGTCCCCTCCTGCTTCCCCACTGATGTCCCTTTCCTTCCCCTCGCAGGGCTTCTCCATGCAGGGCCAGTACAGCGGGCTCTCTCCCGCGGAGGTGAGTCTGTCCCCGTGGGCACTGGGTTTGTGCCCCCATGATGGATGCTGCCTGCCCTGGGAGGCACTGGATGCCAGTGTCCGGCACTAGCAGGGGACAGGGGACCCTCTGCCATCACCCCTAACGCCTCCTTTTGCCTCCTCCCATGCCCGGGCAGGTGACGAAGCTGCAGCAACTCTCGGGGCACACGCTCCCCTTCGGCTCCCTGGGCCACGCACCCTCCATGGTGCCAGGTGAGCATCTCCTGACCCCTCCAGCCGCTTGGCCCTGACGAGGACATCCCCATCCTCTCCGGTCCCACCCCCTCCTGGCATGGCTACCTGTGCCCCAGAACAACCCTGTCCTTGATTTCCTGGGGTCCCTGAATCCACCGGAGCCCCCCAAGCCTGCAGTGGGGGAGCACCAGCACCACTGGTGCCTGTGTTCATCCTCCCTGCCTCTCCCTGGAGACTCTCCAGGTTTGTCCCCAGGGCCACTGACTGTGCCAGCGTGGGGAACATGGAACTTCTGGAGACCTGGCCCCACTCTGCTAACATCTCTGTCTCTCTCCTCCAGGCCTGGACCCCAGCTCCCAGAGCACCTCCCAGGAGTTCCTGGTGCCCAATGACGTACGTGTGGCTCTCGGGGATGGGGAGGGGGACCACAACTTGTCCTTGCCTCTGTGTCCCACCCTGCAGCCACTTTGCAAGGGCCAGCACCCACTGCTGCACCCAGGGGAAGCTCTGCCTCAGCCCCTGGAGCCTGGGAGTGGGAGAGACTGTTGGGGTAGAAGCAACTGGAAGAAAAGGGAAACTGAGGCACTGGGGACTGAAAGGGCTCTGCCAATGCCAAGGAAAAACCTTGGGATGTGGCAGCCCAGCCATGCGAGCCAGAGGGGCTTGAGTGAAACCAAAAAGCAGGATCTGCTCAGGGAATGGAGCACCCTGCCCTCAGTTTCCCCAGTTGTCCTTGGTGTAGAGGGTGAGCACAGTGTGGGTCCTCCCAGCTCACCACAGCCCCTGCCTCTCCAGCTCATTGGCTGCATCATTGGCCGGCACGGCAGCAAAATCAGCGAGATCCGGCAGATGTCGGGCGCCCACATCAAGATCGGGAACCAGACCGAGGGCTCCAGCGAGCGGCACATAACCATCACAGGGTCCCCTGTCAGCATCACCTTGGCTCAGTACCTCATCACAGCCTGGTAGGTGCCAGCCTGTGGGGGAAAACCTGCTGGCTGCTAGTGAGAGGTGGCATCTCCACAGCTTTTGGAGGACATTCCCACTCCAGCATCCTCAGGAAGGATGAGCTGGCTGGTGCTTTGATGTCCTGAGGTGATGGGTGCAGAACCCAAGGCTCCACGGGGTTTTAGCCCCAGCTTTTAGCCTTCCCCTGTGGGATGCCCAGGTTATGCCATGGAAACCCGCAACAGGAGGGATGGAATGTAGGGTTCCTGCCCCCTGAGATGGGTAGGTTGGGGTGGAGGACCTGCTCTTTCCCCGTGGTGCTCACCACTCCATCCTTCTCACTCACTTCCCAGCTTAGAGACGGCCAAATCTACCTCCCAGGCGCCACCGGGCCCTGGCTCTGTGGACCTTGGCATGGGCTTCCCCCAGCCCCTCACCCCAGGCTCTGGTGCTGCTCTTCCCACCGTCGCCCCAGCCCCTCCAGCCCTCCTGGGCACCCCCTACACCATCTCCCTCTCCAACTTCATCGGCCTGAAGCCAGTATCCTTCCTGGCACTGTCCCCATCCTCTGTGGCGGGTCCCAACGGCGGCACGGCCACCTACACGAACAAGATCTCAGCAGCCAACGGCACCAAGAAGGCTGACCGGCAGAAGTTCTCACCCTACTGAGCCCCATCACTGGGTGGGCAGGGGGTCTAGGGTGCCACCTGGTGCCACCTCTCTGCTGCCCACCCTGTCCCCAGCCCCTGCCAGG
The DNA here is from genome assembly GCA_033459285.1 of Clamator glandarius. Lineage (NCBI taxonomy): Eukaryota > Metazoa > Chordata > Aves > Cuculiformes > Cuculidae > Clamator > Clamator glandarius. The sequence continues at coordinate 2,350,704 of JAUNZM010000044.1, forward strand.
CGCCCCGTGCCCGGGGTGGACCTCCTTGCCCCCACTCCAGGGAAGGGTCTTGCCGATAGCGATGCCTGCTGGAGGCAAGGGCTGTCCACTGCCCATCCTGGCAGCACTGCACCCCGGTTTCCCGATATGGGGACCGTGTGTCCTGCTATGGGGTGGGATGGGTTGTCCCAACCAGCCTGAGGTGCCCTTGTGCTGGGGTGGGACCTCCACCTCCTGCCCCTCGCCCTGCCCACCCTGCCATCCTGCCCCTGCCCACCCTCTGCCTGGCACCCAAAAGGCAGGTCCCACCGGACGAGGGGCTGCCTGGCCTCTCCTGGCATCCCCTGTCACCAGGCTCCGGTGGGACCCCTCCCCAGGCCACCCCAGGGCAATCGCCTCCCAGCAACCCCGTCCCAGAGCCGGTCCCTGCTGGCTTGGAAATGCTGTATATATAAGTCTATATTTTTTCCTCCTTTGTAACTTATCAATGGTTTAATAAAAAGATAAAATTTACAAGAAAAAAAAATAATATCTTCTACCTTGGGTGTAGACACCTCCCCACCCCAGGGGCAGCCCCAGCCCCAGGGTTGTGGTTGGAAGGACGTCCCAGTGGCCAGGCGAGTGCTGGCCCTCAGCCCCAGTCTCTTGGAGGGTCTTCCCAGAGCCCCCTCCCTGTCATGGGGCAGTTTGAGACCCCATGGAGGAGTCTCCAACCCGTTGTGCCAGAGCCATCCCTGGGACCTTTGTGGATGGGCTGGGGGGAATGTCCCGCTCCAGCAGCCCCTCAGCAGGGTCCTCGCTTGCAGAGGTGGCAGGTGAAGATGAACTTCCTGAGAAGGGTAATTTTGAGAATGATGGTCATCACTACAGTGTTGGCTTCCAGGGGAGTAAGGATGAGCAGGACCATGCAGAAGAAGCCCACCATCTCCTGAGGGATGGATTGAGAGCAGCTCTAGGTTGTTCGTGGTGTTCAGTCCCTTTCAGCTCGCTATTCCCAAGCCCTGAAGATGCAAGGAGACTGAAGAGGGACAAGCTCCCCATTCCCTCTGACTGCCGCTGCCCGGGGACAACCCACATGGCCCCCCACCACCCCCCTGTGCCACCACGTCCACCCCAGCACGCCCTTGGCCAGCAGCCTGGTTTGGTTGGCAAGTGTCACCACTGGCTGGGCTTCAGCCGGGCAGCTGTGTCCGTAAAGAGCCTGGCACGGACACCCGGCCGGCCAATGTCCCTCCAGAGATGGAGGGGATGGGACAGAGGGCATGGCAGCGGGCATCATGTGCAGCCACACTGGCATGAAAACCACAGCCATGGTCAGAGCCAGCCTCGCAGGTGTCATCCCCTGAGAGGTACCATGGGTGACAGAAGCTCCTGCCCCCAGATGTTAGTTTGGGGTTAAACAACCAAGGGTGGACAGCTCCGGGCTCAGCAGGGCACCCATGGCCCTGGTGTTACTGGTGTTAGTGGTGTTAGCTGGGCCACTGCTGCTGGGTAGGATGGAAGGGACACCCGCTCTTCCCCACTGGCCACACGTGGTCCCAGTGGGGTGACAGAGATGGAGGGGTCCCCTCTGCCCCCCCACGTAATAGCCCTTTGGCACCCTGTGTCCTGAGGAGAGCACGTCAATGCAACCAGAGACAATCCCATCCTGCAGAAAGGAGATGAGGCTTCCCCAGATCTGATGCCTTCTCCTGGATGGAGAAACCATCTTCCATCATAAGTTCAGAGAGGAGGCAAAACCTGAACAAGGACCCCTCCAGATCCAAGAAGCTGGGTCCTAGCAGGTCTGTTTGGTCTCTTGCAGGTCCCCTGCCCACCCTCCAAGCCAGTGTGGTGGGACAGGGCCACCTGCTTCTCAGCTGCTTTCTTCAGGAGCTTGACCCGGGATGGGGAAGCCCATCTTGGTCTGGTCCAGCCTGTTCCTGGGGCTGGGGCTGATGCAGCTGGCATGGGTCTCCAGTGTGCAAGTTGCTCTCTGGAGGAACTGCAAGATATTTTCTTGGACAGAAGCCTCCGAGACAGAAAGACAGAGCTCCTGGCCCAGCGGCCGGTTGAGACAGCTGCGCCGGAGACGGGCCAGCTCCTCCCGAATCTGTCGGTTCAGCAGTCCGTAGAAGAAGGGGTTGATGGCAAAGGAGGAGTAGGCAATCCAGGTGACCACCATCTCCCCGTGCCCACCATCCACCGCGCCAGCGGTGACAGAGGAGTGCAAGTGAAAAGCAAAGAAGGGCAGCCAGCAGCACAAGAACTGTCCCACGATGAGGACCAAGGTGAGGATGGCCTTGTTGCTTCCCAAAAAGCGCTCTGGTATCAGCCTGGGCAGTGACAGGTTCCTGGTGGTGATGATGGTCACCTGGCTGGCGATGGAGTTGCATCGGTACCTCGGCATGACCACCGGTGCCTGCACAGGCGCGTGCTGCAGGGATGCCGTCCGTGCCACGCGGTAGACTCTGCAGTAGACAGCAAAGATGATGATGGTGGGCAGAACAAAGCAGACAGTGCTGAAGATGATCACAAAAACTGTCTTGTAGGCTCCTGGGCTCCAGTAGACTGTGCAGCGGCTGGCGCTGGTGGCCCCGTTGCCTTGAGGCCAGCCCACCACTACCAAGACAGTGATGAGAACAGACTTGACCCAAATGAAGATCACTCCAGCCACCGCCAGCCTGATGGTCATCTTGACCTCGTACCTCATGGGGTGGACGATGTAGTAGTAGCGCTCCACGCTGATAATGGAGATGGTGAGGATGGAAGCACTGATGAAACAGACATTCAGGAACATCAAGCCCTGGCACTCGGCAATGCTGTAGATCACTCTGCTGAAGCAGGAAGAGCTGGAGATGATCCCCAGGGGCATGAGGAAAATGGCAGAGAGGAGGTTAACCGCGCAGAGGTGGCAGACAAAGATGAATTTCCTGAGAAGGGTAGTTTTGAGAATGACGATCATTACCACAGTGTTGGCCACCAAAGCAGTGAGGGTGAGCAGGACCATGCAGAAGAGGCCCACCAGCTCCTGGGCAATGGACTTCTCGGAGACAGAGAGCAGCTCTAGGTTGTCCGTGGTGTTCAGCCCTGTTCGGCTCCCCATCCCCTCTGAGGGCTAAGCCAGCAGCTCCGGTGCCTGGGCATCAAGGGCTCTTCTCCTGCATCCCTTAGAAGGAAACCCCACCACAATCATGGCCACTGTCTTCTCCCTGCCTGTTGGGGAGGGGAATGGGGCATGAAGGAGAAGAACCAAATGGAAGAAAAGCCACAGAGAAACCCAGAGATGTCCCAAACCTCTCCAAGATGCGGGAACAGGAAGAAGTGCCTGATGATGTCGTGGCACACCCTGCTGACCCTAGGGCTGGCACCCGTGCTGTCCCCAGCCAGTGACAGCACTGCTGGGACCAGCAGGCTCTCATTCCAGGCCGACATCCCATTCCTGGAGTGTCACCCCACCCCAAACCTGCCCCAATCACACCATCACGCCCCGATGGGGGGACAGCACGAACCCCTCTGCCCCATCCCCGCTCCTTGCTCCAGCTGCGAGGGACCCCATGGTGTTGGAGGAGAATACCCAGCGCACCTTGGTCCTGGGAAGGTCGGTGATGTTCTCCTTCTTGCCAGGGCTCCTTCTCGCCGGCGTTGCTCTTGCAGCAGATCAGGGGCTGCCAGCCCTTGTGCAAGGCCACACTCCCCCTTCCTCGTGCTCCGTCACCCGCTTGTCATCCTGTTTGCCTGCGCCCGCCAGCTGCGGATGGCACCAGCTGTCACTCCCGGGCGCTGCCTGCACTTGTGTTGGTCCCACAGGGACAGCTGCTGGGTCCTAGCAGCCAGCAGGGGCTTGGAAAGGGGGGACCAGGGTCCCTAAGCCCTGTGCCCCACCACCAGGAACACCCACTGCACCAAACCTGCTCCTTCTGCGAGTAGTAGGAGTTGACAGGTACGGTTGGGCTTGAGGATTTTAAAGGTCTTTTCCAACCAAGTGATTTTATGATTCTATGGTAGCAACGCCAAGGTCCCCAGCGCTCAGGGGACAGACCTACAGCCAGGTCTGTGGTGTCTCCTCCCCACCTCCAGGTGCTCTGGATCATCCGTGGGACATTAGAGTAACCCAACTGGGAATTATCCTTCCCCAGCGCCCAAGTGAGCAGGGGCACAGAGCGGGGCTTGGCACAGGCACTAGGCTGGGACAGGATAGCAGGCACGGCACCGAGTGTGGCATCAGAGTAGGGGCAAGCACTCGCCCTCCAGAAGGATGAATGAGCTGCTCCATGCCCAAGGAGGGCAGCACATAGAATCACAGAATCATAGAATAACCAGGTTAGAAGAGACCCACTGGATCATTGAGCAAAACCATTCCTATCAAACACTAAACTATGTCCCTCAGCATCTCATCCACCTGTGCCTTAAACGCCTCCAGGGAAGGTGACTCAAACACCTCCCTGGGTAGCTTGTTCCAGTGCCCAATGACCCTTACTGTGAAAAAAAAACATCTTGCTTCATCCTCCACGGCTCTGACACCACGGGGATGGGCATGAACCAGGTGCCTTGCTAAGGTGACGAGGGTACCTGACTCACAAAGCCACCAGCTTTCACCTGCCAGCACCAGGTGGCCACAACAGACTGCAGACCCACCCGGAGCCACCCACCACCATCCCTGCAGGGACCCACCACCACACTTCCCTGCTCCACACCGACCTCGTGGGCAGGAAAGCTCTGGCACTATTCAGTACAAGACACGGTCTTTTTATTCACTGGCAAAGCTCTGTCCCCAGACCGGCCTGTCCCCAGCCAACCCCAAGGTGGGGTGGCCAGAGTCCACATGACCGTGCTCCGGGCTGGTGGGCATCACCAGCTGGTGGTGGGACAGGGCTATGGGGCACCCAGGCACCCTCAGAAACGGATCTGGACGAGGTAGCGGAGCCGGCACTGGCTTTCCTGGTAGATGAGGTACTCGCTTTGGCTGAAGCAGGAGTTCTTGTAGGCGGACATGCAGATAGGCTTGCCCTGGCTCACCAGCACCTTCTTGCCATCCAGCAGCAACTCCTCATCCAGTGCAGGGTCTGGGTGAGAAGACACTCCACCAACAACATGTCAAGCCCAAGATCTCCAAACCCCGTGCCCATCCCAGCCCCACAGACCCTGCACTTCCCCCTGCCCAAGGCTCACCAGGCTCCGTCTGGCCACAAGCTACCACGCTGTCGTAGCCGGCAGGTGGCTTAAGCAGTGTGGGGTCATCAGAGGTGATGCGGTAGGGCTTGCCCAGAGCCACCTCTGTCAGGAACATGATGCCAACATTTTTGGATGTGCAGACCACTGCCATGAAAGAAACGGATAGGGATGATGGCACCAGTCCTGGTGTTCACGTCTGGTTGTGCCCAGGCCACCCTGGCATGCAGGGACTGGCTACCAAGGCAGGGAAGGGTCTTGCCATGCCCATAGCTGTCTGGCTGCAAAGGCAGCTGGGCTTACATGGACCCTGACGGCATCTCAAGCAGCCCTGCCCATTCCAGGACCCTCACCGTAGCCAGCTGACTTGCTGTTCTCAGAAGCAAAGTAGATGCCCTTGCCCACACGCCCGCCCGAGTGGGGCATGATGCGCAAGCCACTCTTCAGGATGGCCGCGATCACTGCCACATTGGTGCCATGCCAGAGCAGGCGCCGGTGCTCCAGCAGGTCATGGGCTTTGAAGCGTTCATCCTGGAGAGAAGCAGAGCTAAGAGCTGTCCATGGGGGGAGTCACGGGTGCCTGGGGTTGGGGGACCACCACCCAGTCTCCCCAGTCCAACGCCCATGCCAGGCTGGAGGGACAGGGGAGTCTGTTTGCCCCTGGCCAGCCTGGCCGTGGAACACCTTGGGTGGAGAAACCCAGAGCCCCAGCACAGTCCTGGAGTGCAGCCAGGGTTTCCCCACTGCAGGATGGGGATAATCATCTCCTCACCTCACCATTTCGGGCCACCTGCCAGATGTTGAGGATGCGGAGTTGGGGCCCAGTATTTGTCACATAGTTTTGGATCAGCTGCCAGGGAGAGAGGCAGGAGAGCAGTGTGAATGCAGGCAGCCATCCCAGCAGTGCCCCACCCTGGGACAGCGGGGACCTTTGGGATGCCCTCAGTCCTGGCATGGTTGTTCCCCATCATGGGGCACCATGGAACAAGTGGCACCTGGTATTCCCGGGAAGACATGTCCAGAAGGGAGAGCTTGCAGCAGAGCAGGGCATAATCCTGATCCAATGGGTGGGCAATTTCCTTCTCCTCCTCCTTCTCCTTCACCTTCTGCGCCTGCAGGCTCTGTGCCACCTCAATGTCGGCCAGCACCTGGCAGGCACAGACCAGGGACATCCTCACCACTGGGCATCGTGCCGGGGGGACCAGGACAAGGCCAGCCTCCTGCCAGCACCACCCTGTCCCACAGGCAGGAGCCACGTGCCACGTCCCCTAGCATCTCACCAACAACATGTCCTTCTTGGCACGCAGCAGTTCAGGGGAGTCGATGGGAGGTGGCCGTGACCGCCCAAAGTTATGGGGGATGATCGTGTAGAAGCGGGAGGAGAGTTCCTCCAGGCGGGTGGCCAGCGGGGACTGCTCTTGCAGCGCTGCCTCCAGTTCCTCCAGTACCTCAAAGCCCTTTGCGATCTGCTGCTTGGTCAGCTTTCCCAGTGGCATCTTCTTCACATCTGGATGGCAGCACAGGGCAGGGCGTGAGTGAACTCATCCACTCCACTTGCCCCACACCTACTTCTAAGAACCTGCAGCATGACCACAGTCACACACGGGCACCTGACTTGGGGGGTCACAGTCCCACCAGGTGCCAGGCTGTCAGCAGGGCTACTCTGAAACCCACCAGCACCTCTGCCTTGTTCACCTCCTCACCTGCACCCCCTGACCCACCCCAAGCCACCCACAACCTCCTACCGATATTCATGGTCTGCATGGCGTCCCGGAACATGTCGCTGCTGAAGATGAGGGACACCAGGTCCTGCGTGGCTTTGTCCAATGTGCAGGGCAGCACCTGCTGCTTGCAGACCTTCTCCCCATCCACATCATCCACCTGCAGACCCCCAACATCACTGTGCCACCTGTGAGCCTGCAAGAGGCTGCAGGGGCATGGAACCGCGGCTGCCCAGTGGGCGAGCCCGGCCCTTCAAGCAGCAGAGCGAAGAGGCACGCACTGCTGGTATTTTCCATCACTGATGCCACCCAGATGCCCATGATGCTTGCTTGGGTTGTCCTCCCATGCCATCCCAACCCATCAACCCAAAATCTCTGCCCACAGGCAGTTTCAGCTCACACCCAGATCTCTCCCCCTCCCAAAGCCCACCCCATGCAGCTGACCAGTTCAGATGTTCTGGTGCCAAATGGGTCAGGGTGGGATGTGGGGACCGCTTCACTGTGATGATGCCCCAGTTGCCCTGCACACTTACCTTGAGGATGACCTCCACCTCCTGCCCAGCTCCTGATTGCACCTCAATGAGTGTGTACTTTCCTGGCTGGGCCACAAAGTTCTCCCTCGCTTCCCAGCTGTTCTTGGTTTTCTCCCGAAACTTCTTCTCAAAGTCCTTCTTGGCAGCTTCCAGGGAGGCATAAGGCATGAGCTTGGACTGGCCCCCCTCCCCCTGGCAGGGGACAGAAGCGGTCAGGACCCTCGATGCATCCCTGCTCCACCAGCCCCATGCTGGGGGGAGCAGCCTGGGAGCAGGGGGGCTGCGGGGCAGGGAGCAGGAACGTGCTGAGCCACTAGAACCAGGTCTGGGGGTCCTTCCAGGACACCTTGCTGGGGTGTTACGTTCACTGTCACCCCAGTGACAGGTGCCATGGCCCCTTGCTGGGCTGGCCCTGTTGTGTGGTGACACATCCCTGAAGCCCCTTCCGACACGGGGCTGTAGCAGGGCCAATTGCTTGCCTGCTCTAGGATCAGGAACGAGGGATGAGGACCACCAGGTTCATCCCTGACCTTTGGGGGTCCCAAGGCAGGGTGGGGACAGCCGTGGCAGGAGGGACGTGCAGTGCTGTGTTGGACTCACCACACGGCCCCAGCGGTTCCAGACACTGTAGGCACCATTGTGCTCAAGGAGCTGGATGATGTAGAACTTGTTGTTGTTGGCCTTGATGTCGGTTTGATTTAGAGTGCAGTCATAGTCCTCGTAGACCTACAGTGAGTGGCATGGCCTGGGCTGGCACTTGAGCAGCATTTGGGGATGAGGAGCGTGCAGAGTTGTCCCAGCAGGGATACAGGGTGATCTGTGAGTCCCTCCCATCCCTCCTGTCCAGGTCCCTCCGTCCTAACCCCACCGGGTATCCCAGTCCTGCTCTTACCCGAGCACCCGGTGTTCCGCTCAGGGGACACTGTCCATCAATGGTGGCCGGGGGCTTCTCCTTGGGGGCAGTTTTCAGGGCTTCCAAGGTAGAGCTCCAAGCGTCCTCTTCTTTTCCTCCTACCTTAGCTTTCTTGCTCCCACCATCTGACTGCTTCAGCGAGGACGCATGGCGTTTGGAGGCCATGGCTGAGTCACTCCTGCAGGGCCAGCACAGCCTTAATCCCTCAGCAAATTCACTGGGGGAAGCAGAGCAGGAGGCAAGAGATGCCAAGTCATCCTCCTGGGGAAAGTCCAGCTGGGCTGCACCTCCTTTTCCCTATGCCTCCATCTCACAGCCAAGCTGGAGGAGGGGATGGGACCTCTCCTTCCAAAACGTCTCAGCCTTGCCGCTCTGCTTGAGGTGGGAGCAGAGCCCCCCAGCACCCTCCTGCTCCCAGGGGAACCCAAAGGGGAGACACAGCCAGCGACATGGAGCTGAGGGGGTGAACAGGGTGGGGGAGGCGGGATAGGATGACACAGCTACTTGTGCAGCAAACCCAGCTCAGAAGAGCTGGAAGAGGACTAGTGTCTCCTGGATGAAGGGGGGGAACCCAGGACAGCTCACCAGCGACTAGCAGGAGTGGGTCTCCCCCCAGCCTTGTGCCCCCCAGGGCATGCAGGAGAGGAAAGAATGCGAAGCCCCGGCTCCAAACCATGCAATGCCCCCCCTCAACATGCAATGCCCTCCTCCAAATCCCCCTCAAGCCCAGTGAAGGAGTGCAGCGCCCCACAAGATGAGGGCACAGTGCTTTGCTTTGGGCATGGGGAGGGGGCACTCGAGCCCCCCTCCCAGCCTCTCAGGGGGTCCCAGAGGCAGCAAAGGTGGCAGAAGAGCAAGCAGGGGCCATGTCCTACCTGCTCCCTCCTTCAGGCAGGTTGGGCAGCCTGCCTGGAGATAAAACTTTTTCCCTAGGCAAGAGGAAGCAGCGGACAAGGATAACAGCGAAACCAGCTGTCACGCCCTCGGGTGGCGCCGACACCCTGTGGCTGGTCTGCCTGCCTGCCTGCCTGCCAAGTGGTTCCCAGATGACAGGCGCCCCTGCCACCCGCTGCCCACCTAGCCAGCCCCCCTTCCACCACGCTGTGCGACAAGCAGCCTCGGGAGGGTTAAAGCCTGTGTCATTCTGCATGTTAAATCTTTTCCCTTGGGTCCCTGCCAGGCAGGCAGGGCTGAGGATCAGGCGGGGAGCAGGACCAGATGACTGACCTTTGAGCATGTTTTGAAGGGTTCCCAGCAGCCGCTGTGGCTTCCTGACAGCAAACTTGCCCTGCCGGGAGGTTCACACCCCCAGGCAGCTGGTGGGGATGGGTGGCATGGGCAGGAGACAGAGCTGCCCTTCCCAGGGGGGACGTGGATGCTGCGATAGCCAGAGCATTAGTGGCTTTGTAGCTCCTAGGCTTGGCCGTGAGGCAACACCAGTGAAGGGGCAGCCCTGTGTCCTCTCTCGGAGGCAGAAAAACTGATTTAGTTTTCCTGAGGCAGGTATTCCCTGAAAGGGGCTGCAGGCCATGGAGGAGCCTGTGCTGAGGAGGGTGAGATGAGCAAGCAGCAAGAAGTGGCAGGAGGAGAGCAAAGGCTCCCACGCCATGTGCCACCCACCGCCTCCCCACAGCGTCAAGGAAGCACTGAAGGCAGTGAGGTGGAGACCATGAGGGAGATTGGGATGTCGTAGATGGGATTGAGTCTGGGGAATAAAAAGTGCTTCCCCAAGGATTCTGTTTTCTTTACATCTTCTTTGTTTCTCCAAACCTTGATTTCCAGGTAAAAGGGTCCTTCCATGGGCCCACCGCTTTCTCCAAAGGTTCCCCACTTCCCATTTCTATAGTCCATGCCTCAATGTCTAAGTGTCCTTCAGGGGTCCACGCTATGTTCAGTACTATTTTAACATTTTCAATAACATAGGCGGTGGGACTTGAGTACCTCCTCAGCAACTTTGCAGGTGACACCAACCTGGGTGGTGCGGTTGATTCGCTTGAGGGGAGGGATGCCCTCCAGAGGGACCTTGACAGGCTGGAGGAGATGGGGTTGTTCAGCCCTGGAGCAGAAAAGGCTCAAGGGAGACCTCACTGTGACCTTTCAATATATAAAACTGGAGATTTTTACTCCAGTCTATAGTGCCAGGACAAGAAGCAATGGTTTTAAACTGAAAGAGGGCAGGTTTAGATTGAATATAAGGAAGAAAGGGCTTGTGATGAGGGTGGTGAAACCCTGGCACAGGTTGCCCGGAGAGGCTGTGGATGCCCCCATCCCTGAAGGTGCTCAAGATTTGGTGGCACAGGGCTCTGAGCAGCAGGGGGTTAGGCTGGATGAGCTTTGCAGGTCGCTTCTGTGAGAATTGGTTGATGGGGTTTGCTGCAGCTGGTTTCTATGCTTTTGTGATGTGGAGCTGACTTGTGTCTGGAGATGGTGTGCGGACAATCTCCAGACATAATTGGATAACCTAAATAAATATTCTTTGAGGACTTAGCATTCTTTGTCTAAAACTAGTATGTTACTGAAGGCAAATCCTGGCCAGCTTGCAGTAGCAAAGGATGTGAATGTAACAGGAGTTTAGTTTGTTTACTAATCAACACAAGGACAGTTCCCCAGCAGGAACAAAGAGCAGACCTGAGCTCACCAAGAGGAGACAATGAGGAAGGAGATAAGATAAAGAGCATCAGAGGATTCTGAAGATACTAAGGAACTGTTATGTACACTTGAGAGTGGGTGATATGAGTTCTGTGTATGGATAACCAATATTCTTTGAATATGTAACCAGCGTTTCTCAAAATATGTATGAATATACAGGGAGGCTCGAGGACAGACCCAGCCAGGAGACCCAACAGCATCCATGATGGCTGGGGGGGTAGGGGAGGCACCTTCTCCTTGCTGCACTACAACTCCCAGCATGCCGTGCGGTGGAGGGGAGGGGCCAGACATTCTTCCTCAGCTCTGCACTACAACTCCCGGCACACCTCGCGGCCGGCACCTCCCTTTGCGCACGCGCCACGCCTGGAAGCTTCCAGGCGGCGGGCGCGGTGGCTGCTGGGTAGAAGACGTTCAGTCACCTCGGCGCCATTTTGTGGCAAGGGAGTGAGGGGGCTGTGCGCTTGTGCTCGGCGGCCCGTGGTGGCGGTTCTAGCGCTGCGCTCGCTGCTTGCGGACGGCGTCATGGGCTCGGACAAGCGGTGAGAGGGGGCGGGAGGGCGAGGGGACGGTGAGAAGGGAGGGAGGAAGAGGGGAAAAGGTGGGGGGGCCATGGCGGGAGGGGGCCATGGCGGGGGGGGCGGGGGGGGCGATGGCGGGGGTCTCTTCTCGTCCTGAGCCCGGCCCCGTGTCCTCCTACAGCGTGAGCAGGACGGAGCGGAGCGGGCGTTATGGCTCCATCGTGGAAAGGGAGGACCGTGAGGAGCGGGAGTCCCGCAGCCGGCGCAGGGACTCAGACTACAAGAGATCCAGCGAGGAGCGCCGTGGGGACCGCTATGACGACTACCGCGACTACGACAGCCGCGATTACGATAGCCGCGACTACGACAGCCGCGATAGCCGAGACTGCAGGGACTACGACAGCCGCGACTACGACAGCCGTGATAGCCGAGACTGCAGGGACTATGACAGCCGCGACAGCCGAGACTGCAGGGACTATGACAGCCGGGATTGCAGAGACTACGACAGCCGAGACAGCCGGGACTACGATTGCCGGGACTACGACAGCCGAGATTGCCGCGACTACGACAGTCGAGACAGCCGCGACTACGATAGCCGCGACTACGACAGAGACTATGATAGCCGCGATTATGATAGCCCTGAGGTGAGTCGAGGGGAGCGGTGGCTGCAGCCCTGACCGCCCTAGGGGCAGGCAGGGGGCTTGGGTGGGCGCTGGTGGCCTGGCCGTAGCCCGGGATCGCGGAGCGAGCCCTCCTGGGGACAAGGAGCCTGGTCCCTGGGTGAGAAGGTCAGTCCTCACGTTGGCGTCCCGAGGCCTCGAGCTGTCTGAGGCTGCGAGGACCGAATCTGGGAAGGATGGTGGTGTGGGTGTTTTTCCATTATGCTCTTCTTTTGTGGCATTATGGGGCCAAGCCGTTAGAAGTTGCGGTGGTTAATTCTGGACACTGGCTTCTCAGAGGGAGCGGGAGCGCAGGAACAGTGATAAATCAGAAGATGGCTACCATTCCGATGGCGACTACGGAGAGCACGACTACAGGAATGACATTAACGATGAGAAAGAAAGCAAAACCATCATGTTACGTGGCCTTCCTATCACGGTTACAGAGAACGATGTAAGTAGCCGGGAAGAGGCTTTGTGTTTTTGCACCCAAGGAAACGCATGGCGCGCTCGGCAGGTTTGTGTCGTAGTCGCTGCTGCCATTTTGTGGAAAGCTGCATCATGGTGGCCCCATGGTGTGTTGGTTGCACTGCCATTTTGAATCCTAAAACGATTTAAACTGTCACTGTTAAGTAACAGAGGTCAGTTGAATGTTAACCAGTTTCTTTCAAGCGGAACAATCTGTGAATAGTCTTTTTCATGCACTTTTGGATGCTTTCCCACAGGGTAGATTTTAAACTACCTGCTTTTATCTCCTTTTAGGAGGGAAAAGGCAGATTTTTTTTTCTTCTCCTTCAGCCACCCCTGGGAAAGGGAAGGGAGATGGAGACAGAGAGGGGGTACTTAATTGAATTTTTCCGGGTCTCTGTGGAGGCTAGAAGCTCTGACTGGTTACACCCCCGAGCTCTCCAGCTGAGTGCAGGCCTGCACAGAGCCGCGTTGTGTGGGTACAGCTGTGGGAGTCATAAAATGGCTGCTGTGGAGCTGACGAGCGAGTGCAGATGAGCTTGCTACGTGGTTATCTCACTTTTTTTGATAGAAAGATACTCAGGGCGATCAGCTTTGGGCTTTCATTTCTCGCTCTTTTTTGATTTTTTTTTTTTTCTTCCTTCGTGGATTATTTTGATGACTGCGGTACAAGCCTGCAGCTGTTATTTGAGAAGGGGGTGGGAACCCTGCAAAAGCTGAGCTATTCCAGTTTGTTTTCTGGCAGGCTCCACCTCTGCCTCAGATCTTTGTGCATCAGTTGGTAACAAAGAGTCCTTTTGCACCATTTCTGAAATGGGAGGGAGGTTTTGCTTTTTTTTTCTTGATTCTTAAATACCTTACTAATATTGAGCATTCTTTTAGTCATTATGTACTGGTATGTTTTCACAAGTGCTTGATAAAGGGGAAGCTCCTGCATCTGAATGAGACAACCCAGTCAGACGTTACACGCAGCATTTCAGAAGTTTTCTCTCTGAGGTGCTATTATAGCTCTACAACAGATAACTGTAGCATAATTTATGGCAAAGTTTAGTTCTGAACTCATGTTTAGAATGTAGATGATGCATCTTGAAACTATTGGTAGTTTTTTTTAAATTAACCTTACTTCACTTCTGATCATGTACACATTTTTCAGCTTTTTCCACTATTATTTTGAAAAAAAGGCTATGTATACTGAAGAGGTCAGTGCCAGTCAGCATGTAAACAGGCAGCTTTAGATCAGTTTTGAGTCTGCTCAGCAGCAGTGTTGTATGTAATGTAATTTGACTTCTGGAGGAGCTGCTAAAAACCTTCTTATCTTCTGCTCTGACATGAAAAAAACTCATTAACCTTTCTTCTTCCTGTATGCCTATCCACAGTAATTTATGTAGCCTGTGCCACAAATAAAACCAGCTTTGTTATGGCTAAAGAACTGACATCTCTTTTGCTTGTTCTTTGATAATATGTTTTTCAGAAACCTACTTTTTCCCCTGAAAAACAGAAGGGGAACTGTTAGAGGATGAGAGTAGCAGCAGGAGGCTTAAGAGTGCGTACATGGCACCTGCAGTATAGTGTCCTTGCTTTCCTTTGCGAGGAGCCAGGGGTATTTAGATACGCATGGAGAACGATGCTAGCAGTGTTCTTCATAAAAAACTTCAGAGCAAGTACAATATTTGCCAAATCCCACACAAAAATAACCTTGGAACACAAGATTATAGTAATACAGATTCTGGAGAAATCTGTGGTCTAAGTGAAGACTGCAGTTGTTTCAGCGTAGCAGAAATGTATCTGGTTCTCTGGTGCTCATTGGTCTCCTGTGAGGTTCTTCCAAAATATTTTCTTTTTCTCAGAGATAGTGTTGAGAATGTTGGGGTTCTGTGTGCCTCTTGTATGGACTGTAAGGTAGGTTGCATCTGTGACTGTCGTAGCTGTCTGCCAAGATGTGAAAATTTAACTCTTGATTAATGTCTTGCACAGATCCGGGAGCTTATTGAGTCCTTTGAAGGCCCTCAGCCTGCAGACGTGAGGCTGATGAAGAGAAAGACAGGTGAGAGCTCTTAATCCAGTTTTTGACATCGCCTTCCTCTTCCCCAGCCCAAAAGAGTATCCAGAATTGTCCCCAAACTGCAAGCACATGCCAAAAAAAAAAAATAAAAGGTTTGCCATGGCTAAGGAATGTGGCTTTTTGGAAGACTTTTAGATAGCTGGTCAAGATGTTAAAAGAAGTCTGTCTACAGGGGTTTTTGTTAACAGGTATTGGTAAGTAATAGTAGTGTAAACCTGTTTTAATAGTATGTAGTCTGTTGCATGGTTACCTTTAAACATGGATTCAAATGGAGTGAAATGTAGCCAGTTAAGGGAGCTTGGTTCCTTGCCATGGCAAAATAACGAGCAGATCCCAGCAGTTGACGTCGCATTTGTAAAGCTGCTTTGTCATGAAGTAATGAAGCAGTTGGAGAGAGATTCACCTGTTTTAAAGGAACTGACTAACACAAGTATCCCGTCTATATCTGAATGCTGTCTCTAGGTGTAAGCCGTGGTTTCGCCTTCGTGGAGTTTTATCACTTTCAAGATGCTACCAGCTGGATGGAAGCCAATCAGGTTGCTTCACTCACCAAGTCTAGATATTCCTGAAAATGGAACAAGTCTGTACAGTTTAAAAAAAAAAAAAAGGAAAAAATTAAAGGTGGAAGGAGTGGTTTGTTTTGTAACACTGATTTAAAAGAATAAATGCTTTGTATATATTAAAACTTGTAACAGTAGGACAAAATATCAAGTAACATTAGGAAAGAAAAATCATCTGGTTTGAGCAATCCTTGGTAAAATGTGCCATTGTTTAAAATAGATTCGTTTTGATTTCTCTCATGAATGTTTAGTAACTAGTCCTTTAAAAACCTTATTTCCACTTGATGTTGCCTTCTCTGTTGCCAGAGAAAACACCAAATGTCTGTGTTCCATTGGTATTAATCCTGAAAGAGAAGTGCCAGTTCATGGCAATAGTATGTTCCCCTGTTTAAAAACGGCGAACTGTCTCTTCCAGGGGAAAAGCACATGTATTTCAATTGAATTTGGTAGAGTTATATATATTACGCTGTGTATTTTGGCTTTTTTTTGAGTATGATTTGATAAGGAGCCAAAATGCGGTGAGAGTCCTTCAGTTTCTTTTCCAAAGAGATTTGTGCTGCAAACAAGTTCCACTGGCTTTTGCTCCTTCTTGAATATTCCTAATCTGTTTTAACAACAGAACCTAAAAATACTGTCAAAGTGAGCAAAATGTGTTAAAGCATTTATTTTGCAGCTGAGAATTTCATGTGAATATCTGATGCTGGACAGCATGAGGAATGATGTACTGCTCTGTTCGCTTTATGCGTAAAGAAATGGCACTGTAATGGATTTGTAGGCCATTATATCTAGCAGATGGATGTTGTTGTGTGCCTCGTGCTGGAATAGTGTTTCACATGTCCCATACCATCAGTGATTTTCCCAACGAGAGAGCAGCGTTCAAATTGGTTTTGTGACGTGCTGCTCAGTAGGGTTGGGGATGCAGCAGGAGCATTTGTAGCAGTAAATTAATGCTGAGCTTATTTTCAGAAACAAGATAGTTTTAATATATACAAAGCTGTACTGATGCATAATTTATTGAAACATATTCAAATTCACTCCAGTAACCAGCCACCCTAGTAGCAGGGAAACCGTAGAATCTCCCCAGCAGCCCGGTTGCTGACTGTTAGATGAAAAGAATCATGTACTGCAACTGTGCCAGCAGCTTTGTTTCTATGTGTGCATATCCAGTGGGTGCTGGGCCCTCCAACCCTCCCTCCTGCCGGTAGGAGAAATGGCTTTGCCCTATTTAGTTGTGCAGAATGTGAGAGGCTTGTTCATGCTACATGCTAGATCTGTGTCAGACCCTGTTATCAGAAAAGCCACTGGTCCTGGCACTTCTGTGGTACCTCTGCAGAAAGCTAACCTGCTTTAAAAGTAGTTTTTTCTATTAAAATGTCTGGGGTTTGGCCTCTTTAATATGCGCTTTCCCAAGCGCGCTTCCACCTGTTTGACTAAAATAGGTTGATGGCCATGAAAGGGCATTGTGCAAACCCACGCTTGGTGAAGTGTGAGGCTGAGAGTCAAGGCTTCTTAAATAGGTGTAAATTTCTAACTCCTCTAAAGTCAGAGTAAGAGGACATACTGAAAGCATTATGAACTTTTCCTACCCCTGGAGAAGCTTCACTTGCAGTCTAAGTTACTCATTTTGGAGAGCTCCTGCCTGAATGAAGAACACGAACCTGTCGTGCAGGCTTCCAATTGAACTGATGCTTTAGTCAAAGGAAACCACTCACAAAATGAGTTGCATTTCAGTTGATGGCACTTGTAATCCAGCCTCCAAGAAGTCCGAGTAGGGTCCCTTTGGGAGAAATTACTGTATTTTCAAAGGGACGCTTGTGAAGAAAATGCTTGGAAAAGTAATCCCAAATGTGGTTGTTAAAGGTCTGGGGTATTTGGAGTAGGGGAAGAAATGAAGCAGTCACCTAAGGAAATGTTTAAAAAGCAGCTCAGTGCTATACCAGAAGTGAATAGAAATGTGGGGGCAAAGAGACTTGTAAATCTGTGTTAATTAATCCTGAATGCAGCAGTTTAGGACTTTGTCTCCTTCGAGACACTTCCTGGTTCCATGTCAGCGTTTAGTGTTTGGCAGCTTTTTCAACACTCCCTGATTCCGTTTATCTTTGCTCCACATCCCATTCTCTTGCTGCCCTCGTCCTCCTCTCTGCAGGATTGGATGGGCAGGGTGTAGGTGGCGGTGGTTGTCCTCCACATCCTCCCCACATGTTGTCCATTTAATTCAGGAGCACTGATTCCTCCGAAGGGTGCTCTGCCATGGGAAAATGAACATGTGTGCCTCGATACAGGAATAATTGAAACCACTTTTTTTGCAGAAAAAGCTGGTGATTCAGGGGAAGCAGATTGCGATGCACTACAGCAACCCCAGGCCTAAATTTGAGGACTGGCTCTGCAACAAGGTATAGTGTTTTTATCAGAGGGAGTTTGTATTTGCTTCAGCATTCTTGACTGTCTCAGGGTTTTGAAGTGATGCATCATTCACACTCCAGCTGCTGGTTCATCTGACATCATCGGAATAGAAAAATGCAGGAATGAAGAGGTTTTGTAGTTCTGGGGGCAAAGTAGACAGAGGGTAGAGATGTTTCCCCAGAAGATAGAGGTTGGACAATGAGCTGTACCGGAACATGAAGTCATTGAGCTGTGTGCTTCTCTTTTGATCCTCCTCCAAAGCTGAGATGAAGACTCGCCTGTTTGTCAGTCTTCCACCACACTGTTTTCCCCACAATGATAACTTGTTTCCAAGCCTCTGTTTCATTTTAACATGGTGCTTTTTTAAGTAGTAAACTCTGCCTGGGATTGTGAATTGTGAATTAAAGCCTACACAGTTAAAAAGAACTGAATATTTCAGGAAGACTAGGAAGAAGGTAGCTGGGATGTTCTGAAAAGCTGTTGTGATGTGTACACCAGTGGCTTTTGCTGTTCTCCATTATTCTGGTGTGTTTATCTTCGCTGTGGTACTCAGTGTGAATGTCTTGTTCACACTGTTGAACAGCAAATACCAGAGTGGTTACAAATGACCCGAGTTCTTACTAGCCCTTTCTTGTTCCTCACAGTGCTGCCTTTACAACTTCAGGAGGAGGCTAAAATGTTTCCGCTGTGGAGCAGACAAATTTGGTACGCTACATCGATCTCTTTGGTTATACTTGATTTTGTGGGAGAGTGTAAAAAACAGAGTTCACTATGGGTCCTAGGCTGGCATGTGAAATGAGGTTTGAGTGAGCGAACCATGTTGTGACTAAAATATTTTCCTTCTCCTATAAAGATTCAGAACAGGAGGTGCCACCTGGAGCAGCAGAAGCCGTTCAGTCTGTGGATTATTACTGTGATAGTAAGTTATCTTTGCCTTTTTGTAGAATGTGAAATACAAACACAGATACTAAAATCTTTCCTGTACCTTAGTCTGCCCTCTGAAGAACTCGAAGTACTCTGGAAAGCTGTTACATGCGCAGCTAATCTCATCCTTTGTTTTCTCCTCAGCCATCATTCTCCGAAACATTGCTCCTCACACTGTAGTGGAATCCATCATGACTGCCTTGTCTCCGTATGCGTCTCTGGCAGTCAATAATATTCGTCTTATCAAAGACAAGCAGACTCAGCAGAATAGAGGCTTTGCATTTGTGCAGCTGTCTTCTGCCATGGTGAGGGCCTTACCGATGTGTTGGAGAGAAACAGCTCGTTAACGTGCTTCTGTAGACGAAGCATTTAGAGTCTTTGAGCTGTCTGAAGGACCGCCCAGGTTCACCAAGGGTTCAGTGACGTTCAGTGTGTCGAAGTCCTTCATCATTGGCTGCAGTTTGGAAAGAAGGTGGTGGGATGCTGAGCACATTGGAAGGCTGTTCTTGTAGCAGAGTTCTGTTCTGGTTTGAAGGTGCATTTTGTGCTAGATCACAAAAATAGTGGTCTGAGATAGTATTTAATTTACAAAGATTAAGGTCTGGGATATATAATGTGGGAGAAGTTGCGTGGAATTGTGCTGCTTCCACCTTGAGAGGGGAGATCTTCCTGCAGCATCCAATGGGAGGGTAGAGGGATAGCAGGAACGAATTCTTGAGGGTACATGGAGTAGGACAGTAGGCAGTAACTGTAATTTGAAACATGGGAGATGGCAGTGAGGTAGAAGGAAAACCTGTTAACTGTGAGCGGGAGGTCACATACTGGCAAGGGGTCCCTGAAGGGTGATAGAATCTGTTCCTGGAGCTATTTAAAATTTGTGTAGGTGTGCCACTTGAAAGCATTGTTTAATGGTGGACTTGCAGTGTTAAGTTTATGGTTGGATTTGATGATCTAAAATGTCTTTTCCAACCTAAATAATGCTATAAACCAAACTCAATCAGCAACATGATCTGTTTGGACCTGCTTTAGGCAGTGTGGAACAGACTTTGGATGGAAATGGGTGCTTGATCTCAGTCTCTGCTGTCCTCCCTCTTGGAGTAATTTGGGCAAATATTTGCTTTTTAAAGCTTAGATTTTAGAACACATTCAGTGACTCGGGGAAGTATGCACTGGTTGCACGTGGGTTGTGATAAGCCCCACTGTGCTCTTCTACGTGTATATACTATGAGGATGGAGGTTTTACAGCTGTAGCTGCTTTCAGTGGCTCTGTGTGAAAAGATGGAGCTTTGGGAACTTGTGGATCCTCCTCACTAATCTGCCTTTTGTAATGAGTATTTCTTATTGTAGGATGCTTCTCAGCTGCTGCAGATTTTACAAAGTCTTCAACCACCATTAAAAATTGATGGCAAAACGATTGGTGTTGACTTTGCAAAGAGTGCCAGAAAGTGAGTTGCAATAGCAGTTGTGTTTTTTTTTTCTTGTTGTCACCCAGGCTCTTATTAAGATTACTGTCACTGAAGTTTTGCATCCCTTGTCTTGTATTGCATGCATCTTGCTCTTCACTGTGTGTGAGGAGAGTGAAAGCAGTGTTTCTGCTTTCCTTATTTCCAGTCCTCTCAAGATAACATCGTAACTGCTTGCATACGCAGTAGGGTTGTTTCCTCGGAGACCTGGTTACTTAGCATTGACTGTTCAACAAAGAACCTAAAGTTCCTTTGCTTGCCAAGCAGTGCTTTGGCTCATTTATTACTATCAGAATGTTTTAAAACTGCCAAGAAATCCACACGTAAGAGTGATTTCTACTCCCTTGCAAAGGGAAACACTTGAGGAAAAAAAGCAACATTTACTCAGATATGTGATTTTTGTTGTTACAGAGATTTACTTCTCCCAGACGGTAACAGAGTCAGCGCCTTCTCAGTGGCAAGTACAGCCATTGCTGCAGCCCAGTGGTCATCCACTCAGGTACGATTTGGAGGCTCTTTCTTTCAGTCGTGCAGTCCTGAAATGAAAATATAGTGCATGGGATTTCACTTCTGCCTTCTTACTTGGTTGAACTGACCAAAGCTGCTATGACAGATCTGCTCTAACAGTTACACTGAAGCCTAAGCAGTGTTGAAGTTCTTAAATGCTGTAACATATCTGTCCCTGGCAAAGATTTTCTGCTTGAATTTCAGCCACAGACTGGAGAAGGCAGCACCCTGGACTACAGCTACCTCCATTCGGGACAGGACGGCTACACGCAGTATGCTCAGGTTAGTGGTGGCAGTTGTGCTCTAATGAGTAGGTGATTGTAATTTGGGCATTGTTCATCTTGCATTGTCATTCGTTTCCCTTCACAGTACTCCCAGGATTATCAGCAGTACTACCAAAATCAAGGAGGAGTGCTGGACACAGACACAGCTACCATATCAGGTAGTACTTCTGACGTCTGAGAGAAGCTGTTATTTGTAATGATAATTTTGCAACAGTGGTTTTTTATCTTAGCCTTTACATTAGTTTACTGGGTAAAGGGAGAGACTTGGCTCATTTTGCTCTCAGGGTATCTGAATGAATATGTATTATTAGAGAACCGTATCAAATCCATTCAAGTGGGGCCTCTAGTCTTGCAAGATGAGAGAGAGCAGCCTCTGTTTCAGACTGTTGACAAAGCCTTGAACTCATGAGAACTGTGTAAGCAGCTCTAGACAAATCTTTATTGCTAGCAGCTGTCAGAGGCCGAGGTATTCTGCTTTGGGAGCAGAATATTTACTCCTGAAAAGGAAACTATTCCTTGTCTGGGTAGAAAATAACCACTGTGTATCTGTCTCCTTTTGAACATCTATTGCCTTGTTTGGCTTCTGGAGCTGGATTTAGGAGCTGAAGCTGTAAACAAAGTAATTTTAGCCCTAGGATGAAGTACTGTTTTACAAATTAGTTGGCTTATGCATTATTGCTCTCTATTGGCAGGAGCTCCGGTCACTACCACCACAGCTGCAGTTGTCTCCCAGAGTCCTCAGTTATATAATCAACAGACAAACTCACCTGACTCTACGGTAATTGCAGCACTAATTACTCCCTGCTTTCGGTGCCAGTTATGTGGGATATTGGGCTTAGCTGTGGCCTTTGCTTTTTAAAGTGGGTGGTACAGCAAAGCTGCTGAGTGTCCACGGGTTAGTCACAGCATGTGTATTCGTAAGTCATCAACCATTCCTTGTCAGTGATAGTGTGCTAATTGAACTCATGAAGAGGAGCTAGTTGTATGTTGGCGTGTGCTTTGGCTCGCTGTCCTGGTTTTCTTGCACCTTGTTGACAGATTTTCTAATTGAGGTTCCTGGTTTGGGCTTTTTTTCAGACGCAGTCAACAGCATCTACAACCAACACTCAGGCACAGACGGCTCCTCCGACTGGCGTAGTCCCTGGAACCAAGTACGGTAAGCACTGGGGGGTTAACTGTATCTGTCACTGTATAAGAGACTTGGCTGTGGCAGAGTGCTCTATCACGTATCTCAGTGGTGAAGCTGTTCCTGGAGGGTGCATTCTGCACAGGTGATGAAGAGCCCTTTACAGGCACGTCTGCTGTCATGGCTGCTAATAATGATGGAATTGTACCTGACATGTAGAACGATGCCTGTCTGAATTCGACTGGAACGACCACACTTTAATTTTTTTACAGCTGTCCCTGACACTTCCACCTACCAATACGATGAATCTTCAGGATATTATTATGATCCTGTAACAGGGCTCTACTATGATCCTAATTCCCAGGTAAACACAAGCTCTTCCCACCTGTCTTAACTGCTAAGGTCCGTTAGTTCCCTGTCTCTCATCGTATGAGTGCAAGTAACTTTGAGGTTCACAAAATACCCAATGTAACAGATAACTCTCAGCAGCGTGCCTAGGGCTGGGTCTTGACTTCCCTCCGGTGTAGCCCTGTGTTTCTATCTTTTCCTTAATTTTTCTTCATAGTTCGGCCATGTAGGATTGACACTTGTCACAGACACTGTAGTTGAGCTATTTCATTGAGCTATTTCACAGCAAAGAGCCCCCAGCTCTGGACTCTGGTGGGTTGTCTTTTGGGAGAGGCAAAAGGTTCTCCGTAATGCTGCTGGGCAGAATGTCTGTGTTTAGGGACAGAGGTTTTGGCCACCTCATGCTTTTTGATTTCTTTGTGGGGTCTGCAGAACTTGTTTGAACTCTGCAAAATGCCTTCCCATTCAGTGTGGTAGTCTGAATCGGATGGCTTGCTCGATTCTCCCTTGGAAGCTGAACTGGTATGAGGTGTTTAACTGTCTGACTCTCTCTCTTTCCCCGGCAGTATTACTACAATGCCTTAACCCAGCAGTATCTTTACTGGGATGGTGAAAAGGAGACCTACATGCCTGCTGCAGAAGGCGTTACATACCAACAAACAGCTACCACAACCACCACCAAAGAAGTGAAGGAGAAGAAAGAGAAGCCTAAGAGTAAAACAGCTCAACAGGTAAAAGACAAAATGGAACCCCAGCTAGGCTAAAACCTTCTGTGGATTGGGATAATAATTCTCCTTCCGTGACAAAGGAGATCCTATGTTACTCAGTGGGGTGCATGTCTGCAATTTGCAGGCGTTATAGAAGGCTGAGGAGAGGTGGACTTGGCAGGGCTTCAGTGCAGAAATAAGCTCAGCATAGGCGGAACATATGGAATCATGCCAGGATCAGTGGGAGTATAACCGAGCTGTCACTTAGAGGATTAGATTGATAAGAAGGGGGTTAATACAGTAAAGCAAGCAAGCTGTGGTATCTTTGAACGCTGTATACAGAGAAACAGCTGCACTACATCCAGTGTCCTGTGATGTAAAAATAAAAGGTAGCGGGTTGATTTGTTCTGGAAACTGTGCAAGATTGAATCTGTGTTATAAGAGATGGATAGCTGAGGGGAGCTAACCACGGCCTGCATTTCAGATTGCTAAAGACATGGAGCGCTGGGCAAAGAGCTTGAACAAGCAGAAAGAAAACTTCAAGAATAGCTTCCAGCCACTGAGCACCAGGGAGGAGGAGCGGAAAGAATCGGCAGCTGCAGATGCAGGCTTTGCCCTCTTTGAGAAAAAGGTGAAGGTGCTGGCAGTAGCACACAACCAGGTGTGGTGTGGCAGAGAGCTCAGTGCTCATGGCTTTCTTGTGTTGTGCAGGGAGCTCTCTCTGAGAGGCAGCAAATCTTGCCAGATGTGATGAAAAACGGGGACGATGACAATCCACTCAAGGTGAGTACAAAATATTTGATGGAGCTATTCCAAAGCTTACTGGTAAAGCACTTCAGAGGAGGTCTAGCAGATGCTGCTTTCCAACCTGGATTTCCATGGCATCACCTGTAAAACATTTTGGTGGTTACTGTGGTGTGAGCGCAGTAGGCTGAGTGACTTGAAATGTGCTGAGAAGAGCTATGGTTTCTAGCCTTGAGCTCAGTTGAGGTTTTGAGGTTTCTAAAAACTCTGTACTCAGATTACTCTGTGGCTAGTGGGAGCTTAGCCTTGTGGCCACTGTAGCATGTGGCTCTTTTGCGTTGCATTTCATGTTTAGTAATGAGAGAGTGATGCCATTCTTGTGCAATGAACACATCTACAGCCTGTGTTCTCTTTCTGGGCTCTCCTCTGAGCTGTGATGATGCTGTTGCAGTCCCCTTAACACTGTCCCTCCTTTCCAGCGGGGCCTAGTGGCTGCCTACAGTGGTGACAGCGATAACGATGAGGACTTACTGGAGAGAATGGAGAATGAGGAAGAGAAGCTGACTGACTGGAAGAAGATGGCTTGTCTGCTATGTAGAAGGCAGTTCCCAAACAAAGACGCTCTCATTCGGCACCAACAGCTGTCCGACTTGCACAAGGTAGTTGCACTGTGCTGTCAGGAAGGTTGTTGGTTGCTGTAGTTCACTGTGTAAACAAAATAGTGGCGCACGTTGTTTTTGGGAAGACCGTTCCTCTTAAAGCTGCAGATGGGTTCTTGCTCTCTCAGAAGTCGGCTGCTTATTTAAATAAGAACTGTCGTGCATTTCATGTTCTCAAAGCAGTGTCTTCTGTTTCAGCAAAATATGGATATCTACAGGCGATCAAAGCTTTCAGAGCAGGAACTTGAAGCCCTGGAGCTGCGTGAGAGAGAGGTCAGTATTGAGATGAGCAGATGAGTAGCTATGGAAAACCTGCACAGATGCTGTGCTGAGCTCTCCTTATCCTGCCACACATCACTTGAGATTATCCTTGTAAGCCAACCCTCCTTGGGTCAAGGTTCAGACCTGTCCTGTTACACAGAGGGAAAAGTGTACCCATATCCCACAGCTTCTGCTTAAGCAGGAAAGGGTCCTTCCAGCTCTGGGCTGCCAGGCTGGGACCAGAAATCTTTGAGTGGCAACTACAGCTAATCCAGCAGGTGTTGGGACCAGATTTTCCGACCTTACTGCAGGTTCTGAAGTGCTCCAAGGATTTGTTTGAGGCTTTCCATTTTGTGGGGTTGGTCAAGCCATGTTTTAGCAGGCTGCAGTGGACAGCTTGCTATAATAGCAGGCATTTAACTAACTTCCATAGCTCAAAGACAAAAAAAAGCATCTTTGAATCCGTACTAAGTCTGGTTACCTCTTACAGATGAAATACAGAGACAGAGCAGCAGAGAGGCGGGAGAAGTACGGCATTCCAGAGCCCCCAGAGCCAAAGCGCAAGAAGGTGTACGACGCTGGCACAGTGTATGTATCCAAAAGCTTCTCTGCAGTCACTTCAGTGCACGATGAGCAGTTTAATTGATTCCTCTTCTTCTTCCTGCAGTAATTATGAGCAGCCCACCAAAGACGGCCTTGACAACAGTAACATAGGCAACAAGATGCTGCAGGCCATGGGCTGGAGGGAAGGCTCAGGCTTGGGAAGGAAGTGCCAGGGCATCACAGCACCCATTGAGGTGAGCAGAGATGGATGCTTCCTTGAGGTTTAGTGCCTTTTTTTATGCAGAAACACTTGGTGCTGGAGATCTCCTGTGGAAGGAGAGGAGCAAAGCTGCCTCTTCACATTAGCTCCTGCTCTTGTTGGTCCCACTGAATGCTAAAGCTGGGGCTGAGGTGGGACTGCTGCACAGTTCCATCTTGGCTGCTCTTGGGTTGTGGCTGGAGCAGCGTGAAGCCGGCAAGCATGAGATATTGTGTGCAGTCTCATCTCCTCGTGTCAGCATTTATAAGTCTGAGATCCCTGGGGAACTTGGGAAGCTGGTTGGACTGAGGGGTGTTTCAGTGATGCCCTGTGTGGTGGTGTGGCCTCAATGCAGAGCTCAAAGCCTGTTTCTCTTCCCTTGCAGGCCCAAGTACGAATGAGAGGAGCTGGGTTGGGAGCCAAGGGCAGCTCCTATGGTGTCTCCACTGCAGATTCATACAAGGACGCAGTGCGGAAAGCCATGTTTGCTCGCTTCACGGAGATGGAGTAACACGCTCTGGTCCACAGAGGACTTGTTAGCCAGAACTGACTGTTAAACTCTGTAGCCTTGGTGGCCTGGCTGTATTCTGGTTATGGTTTTGAGTTGACCATTTCATTCCCTTGGGACTTCTTTCCCTCTCGGCATGTAACACTTCCATGAGCAGGTTGTCCAAACTGCCCCAACTTAATGCTGGAGAGCTCCTGGTTAGGCCAAAGGGGATGCTGATCTTTATATGATCCTGTACATAGTGTAATGTATTTTGTGTTTGGAGCATATTGTCCTGATGCCGCTCCTGCCCTTCTGAGCAGGACCTGTTCGCTGTGGTTTCACACTGTCTTTGCTCTCCTTTTGTTGTATTGTATGTCTGGTTTGGTTTGGTTTTGGGTTGGTTTGTTTTTTGGTTTTTTTTTTTTGGAGGACTTCCCTGTACATTTTGTATGATACATCTTTGTATAGACTTTTTGAAGACTTTGATTCTAGTTGCCAGTTTGGCTCATTTCCAAAAGAAATACATCGAAAACCGATACTATTTCTGTTTCTCGGTGGGTGAATGAAGAACCACTTGCCAATGCTACTTGTCCTTTCTCTGGTTCTGCTTCTTCCTTGATGAGACTTCAATCCTAGAGTCGTGTCTCCTTCACACAGTGCTCTGATCTTCTGGTTGCTTTCACTCCTGCGCTGTGCCTTGTTCACAGTTTTCTCAGAGCTTCAGTGTGGATGCTGGCTGGTGGAGGGCTGCATCTCCTTGTGTCCCTTCGTGTCGTAGCTGGAGGAGCAGGAGAGCACGATCAAAAATGTCCTGCAACTTGCAGGCTGTGCTCAGGAGCCACTTAGTGATGTCAGCTGGGCTCTCTGGGTGGTGGGCTGAAGGCTGGGGGGTGAGCCTGGCACAGGGTTTCTGTCCCCCAAGCTTGCATCTGTCCTCTGTGGGCACAGTGCTGCGGAGCTGCAAGAGGCAGCAGTCCACCTCGTCTACCAGAGGTTTCCTTCTGCTGTTCGGTTACAGTTGAGTTTCGCTTCTGCCTTGAGTGCTACCCTTGTGTCCGCTTCCCGAGAGCCAAGGTGAGCAGCAAAGGTTGGGCTCAGCGCTGAGTTCTGTCTGCCTTCGCTGATGTCTCCGGCTGCTCAGCCTTTCCAGGGAAGACCAGTCTTGTGGAGAAATGCTCCCCAGCGCTGTCTGCATGGCAGTAGGAAGGCTTACGATGGAGCAAGAGCTGCTTTTCCACCCCTTCTTGCGCATGGTCCATCCGTGCGTCGAGGGCAGCTCCTTGTGGCTGCCTTTCGGGGCGGGATGAATCCCGTCTTGCTTTCCCCCCCTGCTCTTGGGGACGGGGGAAGCCAGGTTTGGGAAATTTCGGCTTCCAGGGAGCGCCGTGCGCGAGGAGGGGGAGCTACCGCGTCCCCAGGCCACCAGGTGGCAGGCGCGGCGCGGTTGTCGCACGCCCTGCGCATCGCATCGCCCTCCCCGAGCCTGGGGGCAGAGAGGAGAAGGGCAGCCTTCATCGTCTCCCCCTCGTTATGAGCGTTTGGAGGCAGGCTCGAGGGGAGGGAAGGGCTCTGGGACGCAGCATCCCCTTCTCTGCTCCACAAAGGAAGCCGGGTTGGTCGAAACAACCTGAGAGTGCCAGCCCTCTGCCTCAGTTTCCCCCGCAGGGTGACGGTGGGGACAAACAGGCTTGGTGCAGTGCGGCAGGGATTCCTGCCCTGCAGCAGCCTCCTCCACCTCCCCCTTGTCCTGGCTGGCGACCCGGCAAAGTGCTTTGCTGGTCTGGGCTGTAAATGGGGGGGTTGTTTCCCAGCAGGTGGGCTCAATCGGTCGATAAAGTGCATTTGTGCAGCTCAGCTTCTTTGCAGTCCATCGATCCCCATCGCGGCGCGTCCTCTTGACGAGGGGTGATGTCCCAGACAGAGAGGGGGGAGCAGCGCTTGCGGTGGGCACAGCGCAGCCTTCTGGTTCTGGCTGACTCCAGGCAGGCACTTTAACTGCAGCAAAGTGCTGAGCCAGCCCCATCCCAGCCCTCCTGCAGAGAACAGATGCGGTATGGAGCCAGGACCTGGAAGGGAGAGCCCAAATTGGGGCCCCCTTCTTCAGCAGGGCTTTAATGGGGTTCCTGTGGATGCAATCCCACTTCCTATGGTTCAAGATCCCCTTCCTGGTGGCAGGTGCTGCTGCTGGGCACCCAGGGAAAGGGAGAAGCTGGTAATGTGGGAGCACGCAGCCCCCCTACTGCCCAGCACGTCCTTCAGCACCCAGTGCTGGAGCCGGGCATGGAAGCACCAGTGCCTGCCAGCACCTGCGCCTCCAATTTAGGCAGCGCAGCGCGGCTGTTCGTGACTGAATGCGCCGTGGCCCAGTGCCTTTAGAGGGACATGGTGTCCCTGCCTTCCCAGTCCTGAAATCCGGGGCAGAGAGAGAAGAGAAGCCATGGGATGGGGCCAACCCCACATGTGTGGTGATGAGGCAGGACCCCCTCCAAGCAGAGGGGCCTGATCCTGGTGCAGGTTGCTCCGGGAGGGTGATGGCCTGTGGCTGAAATGCCAGATGTGGGTTGTTGTGCATCCTAGCAGGGATGCAGAAGAAAGTAGGGCACTGGCAGGAGGAGATACAGAGCAGTCCTGTATGGGCAGAGCTGCACTGCAATCGTTCTGAGCCTTGGTTTCCCTATTGCCGAGTAGCAAGAAGGTCTCTGTAGATGCTGGGGGAAGAGTAAGGTTTCAGAGTCCTAAACCATGTGGAGACCACAGCCTGGGGGACGAAGGGGACACCCAAAAGGACCTGTGCCCTTTCTGGGGGGCAGCATGTTGAGGGCACAACTGTGGCTTGGGGCTCTTCCCAGGCGCTGGGCTGGCTGCAGGGTGACCTCGAAGGCCTCGGCACCAACCAGGCTGTGGCTCCTTCCAGCGCCTGTAATACAGAGAATTAAAGATGACTGCCAGTCTGGTTTCAAGGTTTGGGATTTTTCTGGCTGGCTTTCAGCATTATTAATATTAAAACTCCCAAGCCTGCTCTGCCCTCGCTCTCCAGGAGGCCTTCAGAGCATAGCAAGCTCTTGCACGCTAATTGAAGTGAGGAAACCAGCCAAGTCGTTAGCGCAAACAGCCTCTCTTCTCAGCGTTTGTTAATCCCGGAGTTACCAGCCCATGGCAGAACTCGACGCTGTGTGAACAGCCCAAGGCGCGCGTTGCTGGCCTGCTTGGCAGCTCGCACCTTACTGAAATGCTTCCCAGGGGCAGGAAAACATCCTGAATGCTGCTGGTCAGGACTGAGGGAGACCTGAGGTGCACAGGGACGGGGCTGGAACCTGCGCTTGGGGGAGCTCAGCTTGACCCCAGGGCTTGGTGTGGACCTTGTCATCCCCTGCAAAAAGCTTGTCATGCTCAGCAGGATGGGTGCTGGGGACGGCCGTGGCGTGAGGCCACCTTGGCTGTGTGTGCCGAGTAGCGGCTAAAGCCAGGTAACTGCAGCAGGTTTATATCCCAGGTATCAAAAGGCGACGTGAAACAGGGGGTGGTGGTTGCTGCTGCAGGGGCAGAGCCTGGGGCAGGGGCGCAGTCATGCACATGCGTGTGCGTGCCCAGGGGCCTATGTGCTTGCACATCCATGCATGTTTGTGTGTGCTTATGCACCTCCGCGTGCCCTCACGCACCCATATGTGTGTGCACGTGTGTGCTTAGGCTCCTTTCCATCACCTTTCCCCCCTCTGCCGCAGGAGATTTAAACGGCTGCTTCCCTTTCTTCTCCTCACTGTGTCAGTCCTTCCCCTCCTGAGCTACCAAATGTCTGAAACACTCTGGAATTGTCCAGGAATGGTTTTCCCTGCCTCATGTCCCTGTGGCACTGGCCGTGCCGCCCTGGCCACTCTCCCCATCAACCAGCGTGGGTGAGGGAGTCGTGTCCCTTACCCCTCGGCCACTCCACCCAGATGCTGTTTTGACCGCCCGTTTTTGGCTAGGAAACCACATGGTCCAGGTTTCCCTGCTGGGGCGGAAAAAGAGATGGTTTTAATTGACTCACCATCTGCAGAAACGTGGACCCAATTTGCAGCCCCGGGGGGTGGAGCTGGGGCTCTGGTGCTCTTGGAAGGAACCAAAAGCAGAAGGGGGCTGGGAGCCAGGGCCTGGGACCTGCGGCTGCACCCAGCGTGGTTCTCCTGCCAGGCTGCGTGCTGGCGCCTGGGGCTCTGCTGCACCTGGCACGGGCAACTCACCCTGTCCTGGGCACTTGGGTTTCTCCCAGCATCAGGCTCTCTCAGGGGAAATGCTCCAGCCTTGCAGAAATGCTGAAAAAGGAGGATTTGGAGGGTAAAGAGATGTTTTCCCTGGCAGAGAGCCTTCCCTGTTGCCTGCAGTGAGCTGTCGATCGCCTGCTGGGCAGCGCAGTGGCCCTGGAGCCACAGCATGTTGGGCTGGCGCTGGAGCCCAGCCCCTGGCAGAGAAGACGAGGGGTGCAGGCAATGGGGCAGACAGGATCTAGAGAGCAAGCTGAGCCCTCGAGGGCATTTTATGCCCTGGGGAGTCTCCATGTCTCCCAGGCTGCCTCAGTTTCCCTCTTTCCCAGGGTGCAGGGCACCCCTTGTGCTCTGAGGGAGCAGCCCCCACCAAAACACCCAGCACAGGGGAGAAGGTTTTGGAGAGCCCTGATGATGAGAGGAACCCCAAGACCCCCACACTGCTCCGTGGGGCACTCATTAACTCCACACCCCCCAGGCTCTGTGGGCAGAGTGGGGCGAGCAGCTCAGGCCCTTTGCCAGGTGTGGGAGCCGGGGGAGCTGCTCGCAGTCTCCACTGGGAAGAAACTTGGATGGGAGACGGCTTCATGTCAGAAACGTTTTCACAGGAATTTGTCACCACCTACAAACATCTCTATTCCCCCACCCCCCCTTTTTTTCCCTTTAACAGCAACCAGACCCAAGGGGTGTGTGCGTGCGGGTGTGATGGGGAAATAAGGGCTTGGGTTTTTTTGCTCTATTTCCTCAGAACAAATTATTTGACACTCATTCCCCTCCTCCAAAGCCTAGTTTCGGGGGAGAAACTGCTTCCTGGCACAGGAAAAGCCGTGTGAGAGAGAGACCACGTTACCCCCAGCCTATCCTAATGTGATCCTTGCAGGGTTGATTCTGTCCTGTCCACCCAAAAACCTCTGTGTGTGCTTTGAAGGCTTCTAAATCCCCCTGCCCCACAGCTCCATCCCTCTCCCCAGCCTGAATTCAGGGTGGGATGTGCCTGCAGCATCATTAGCGCTTGTCGAGCCGCCTTGGCGGTGGATTGAACCCATTTGAAATGCACTTGAAAAGGGCGGATTTGATGGGAGGAATGTGATGGGTTTTTGTTCTCCAAGCCCCCCGGTTGAGGATGTTCGTAATGAAGAGCTGTGACTTTCACTCGGGTTATTTTGGGATGGACTACTTTTTTTTCCGAGCTGGTGGAAGACCATCAAAGCGGCGCTTTGAAAAATGTCCCAGTGTATAAATAACTCTGCTGAGAGCAGAATAACGCGGGCTCCCGCGCGCGCCGAGACGAGGCAGACGGCATCTGCCACGCGACGTTGCATTATAAAAAGGAATTATTCATCCCTTCCTCTAATTAACCGGGTACCGCTCCCCTCTGATGGAGGGATGGCCCAGAACGGGGAGCGCTCCCAGCCACGCCGGTGGAGCGGATGCTGCTCCCGAGGTCCCCCTGTGTGTCCCCCACCAGCCCCACTCGCCTCCCACAGGCTGGTGCCACCCTGCCACGGTGAGTCTGAATCCCCAGGGGGCTGGGAGGCACCTCAGCAGCCACCTCGGCGTCCCACGTGCCTACGCTGCTCTCTCCTACACACCAAAATCCAGGTGGAGAAGTAGGATAGACGCGAGCCCTCAGCACCCTGCTAGCTCGTGTGCTGCCAAGCTGTGTTTTATGGTGCTCAGGGGGTTGCGTGGGGCTCCACACAAACAGGAGTCCCCCAGATCTGCCTGGAGACTCAGGGAGGAGTGCCTCAACCGCACCCAAGGGCGGGTTTTAGGGAGGTCCCAGAGCAGCAAAAGGGACCCTGTGTCCCCAACCCCAGGATGGATGCAGCCATGGGGCGAGCTCAGCACAGCGGCTGTGCCCTGGCAAGGACACTGTGGCTGGGACCTCCCGGGAGGGAAACTAATTTTAGGAGCACCCCGGAGGGGCTAATTTCGGACCCTTTGCTCTGCGTGAGTCACCTGCTATTTTTCAACCCCGCTGGGGATATTTCTGTGGCAGTGATTTACGCTGGCTGGGACAATACTGCTGCCACTCGCCTTGGGGCTTGGAGAGCCCAAAGCCTGGCTTTGGATGCCCAGACTCTGAGCAGGGTGCAGGGAGGGTCCCTAGGCTGCGTATTGGGGCTCCCAGAGGCTCCCACGAATGGGTGGATCAACCTTGAGCCTGTCCCACCTCCCTGACACCTTCTTAGGGGACCGCATGGTTGGGCGTGGAGCTCTTCCTCCAGTGCTTCCCGGGAGAGATGGATGAGCAGAAGTTGGAATTGGTGGTGGAGTGGTAACGCAGGCAGCTATGAGGAGGGGGACGTTTCCATCCACAGGAATGCTCGAGGCCGAGCATCCCATGGGCTCTCGACCATGCCGGGCTCCCCCTCCTCAAAACCTGCTGCTTCGGAGCCTGTCAGGCAAAAACCTGGCTGTTTCGGGGTTGTCAGAGCAACGTGATGCACCTTTCAGTTACCACGGCAACCTCAGCGAGAAGTTTTTAAAATTCAGGCAAGGTAATTTTTCTCCTCACCACTGTGATTTCGTTATCGCTCGGCTTGCCGCTCCCCAGGGATGCAACGTCCTGCCTTGCTCCTCCACCAGCAAGGTGGGATCTTGGAGATAAGAAACGCTGGTGCTGGTTGGGGCTGCGAGGAGGGGGAGAGAGCGGCCCCCCCCGCCCTGCTCCCCGTTAGCAGCTCTGGCCCTGGAGACATGGTCTGGTACCTAATGAGCGTCGGGGAAGGTCATGAGAACCTCGAGCTTGGGGAGAGCAGGGAGAAGGGGGAGGAGGCAAGAATCCATGGTGGGATGGGTTGATGGGGCAGGAGAATGGGTGAAGGCAAGCGTGGGCAGTGGAAAAGTGGATGGATGGATGGATGGATAGACAGATATCCCCAACTACCAGCCTGATGATGGATGAAGAAACCATCCTGAGGAGGCGGCAGGCCCTACGTAAGGCTCACAGGCCGTGCACTCAACAGCAGGTTAAGATGCAGTCCCCTCATTTCTCCGCGTGAAGAGTAAAGAGCTTTTGTTCTCCACCATCCCTTCATCTCCAGGCCCTCAAGAGGCACTTAGTGTCCCTCTCATGCTGCCCTCTGGCCTTCCCCTTGGGAGGACGTTCTCATAGCACCAGCCTTGTGTAATCCAGCCCCCCTCCTGCTGGCCCTCCTCCAGTCCAGAAGAGAAATCCAAGACTAATATTAGGGTTTGGAGGGTCAAAGGAGCCACGGGGTTGAAGGTCCCTTTCAGGACAGGGAGGGAGAGCCAGGCTCAAACACAGGGCTGCCTGTTCTCCTGCCCCGTGGGCTGCCCGGCTGCCGGATAGCACGTGGCCTCCCTGAGCCCCCTGGCTCCAGCCCATTTGTTGTTTATCATAAAGAACTAACAAGCTTAATTAGGGATGTCTCTGTGATAAGGTTATCAACTCATAAACACTCCGCTCCCCCTGGCAGCACCCCCACAGCTACCAAATGATCTCGTTGTCTCCCGTGAATCTGGCCAGGAGGACGCATGCTCCAGGAAGGTTTCATTCTGCCTGCGGCACTGGGGCAGGGGGTGCAGGACTAGGGGACTGCAGTGATGGGAGGGAACAGGCAGAGGGGTGGACTCTGCTCCAGCAGGATGCCTTCCTCCCCACGGAACAGGCTCTTGCCCCACCATTAGGTTCCAGAGTGAACGCTTACTTGAAGGGGCAGAAAAATGCATTCCCAGCCTCGGAGACGGAGGTAGAGGTGTCCATGGCAAGGGTTGGGTTCCTAATCGGGGTCTGTGGACACATCTTGTGGGGATGTGGTCTCCCAGGGAGAGGCACCGTCTGGAAGCGAGAGGAAGAGGGACGCAGAGTGTGGGAGATCCTGGCTCTGGAGGCGGTGAAGGCTCCTTTCCAGCTCTGCAAACCTTTCTAGTGAGAATCTAGTGACAGCCCTGAGTAAGGCTCCCTGTCCTCGTGGGCTGTTGGCACAGCTCCCCACGCTGCCGAGAGCCAGCTCTCCTGTCCCCTCTACTTCCCGTTCACTCTGAAGCCTAATGGTGGGAGCTGAGGGGGAAGCTTTGGCGTCCGGGGTATTGTTGTGCTGCACCAGGAGGGACGTATTCTGGGTGGAGGGCACAAGTGGGGCTGTAGGGAAGGGGTGCAGGGCACAGCATCCCTCCGCAGCCCCCTCCTGCTGGGGTTGGTTATTTATTCCTCCACAATTCCTGCTCCCTGGCTGCTCTTTGCTAACGGAGCCGGCCCTGCACGAGGGCTACAGCGTGTGGGATGCTCGTCTTCAGCCGTCTTTCCCGGGAGCTCAGGCTGTCAGTGTCCCCCGCGGGGGCTGCCATCAGCCGGGGGGGACAGGCAGCATCTTGTCACCAGTACCTGCCGCAGCGCTTTTCTTCATGACGAGATCTGCTTGCCTGTCCTCTCAATTAACTCTGCTGCGCCGGCTCATTAGGCTGCGCACGCTGGGAAACGATGCTGCAAAGGGATGCTGCAGTCTCACAGGCGTGCAACTCGAAACACTCAGAGAGAGAGAGAGAGAGATACAGATACAGAGATAGAGATACAGGTAGAGATAGAGATATAGAGAGAGATACACAGATACAGATACAGAGATAGAGATAGAGCAGAGATATAGAGATAGAGATAGAGATAGAGATAGAGATAGAGATAGAGATAGAGAGATAGAGAGAGATAGAGATAGAGATACAGATACAGATACAGATACAGATACAGATACAGATACAGGTGGGTATCTCCCATGCTTGTGGGGACATACGCACACATGGAGCCCAGTGGGGTGTGTTGGGTGGGATGCTGCTTAGAATCATGGAATCACAGAATCGCTTGGTTGGAAAAGACCTTTGAGATGGTTGAGTCCAACTGTACCTGTTCACTCCTAAACCATATCCCTGAGGGCCTCATTGATCAATCTTTTCAATCCCCCCAGGGATGGTGGCCCCATCACCTGCCTGGGCAGCTCCATCACCCGTGGTTCATCTCGAGTGTCCTGCTGCCCCTCCTCCAGCCCGGGGACGTGTGGGCAGAGCAGCCAAGTCTCTCCCATCGGCACTGCCCATGGCTCTCTTGGCCTCCGGCCTGGAGGGCAGCAGGTGACGGAAAGCAAGATCCTGCCTGGAAGGAGATGAAAGGCGGCTCACAGCTGTGGACACCCGATGCCACCTGCCTGGTGGCAGGAGCCAGGATGTCCTTGCTCCCGTGGGCAGACCCCGTCCGGCGGAGGCCGTGCGGGTTCTCCGAGCACCTGCCAGAAGCTGCCTGCCCGTCAGTTAGCGGAGGAACCCCCTGGTGCCACCAGCCCTCGGGTGAGCCTCCCGGGGCGAGCTGTGGGTGGGAATCCCAGATCTGCCCAGCCCCAACCTTGGTTGGATCTCCCCTGCAAGAGGCAGCCCCTGTCGTGCCTCAGTTTACCCTCTGCCGAGCGCCTCTCCTCCCAGATGTCAGGTGGATGCCTGGGTCTAGTCAGCCCTCTCACCACCTCCATCCCAGGGTTCCAGTAAACCTAAACCTGCCCTGGGGCCATGTCCTCTTGGCTTTCCCCCATCCCATCGATGCTGCAGCATCGCGGGCTGCCTCCCACCTGCCTCTCTGCACCCAGCACCCGTTCCCAGCCCTGTGGGACACTCAAGGTTTGGTCCTGCCCTGGAGTCCTTGCTCCTGCATCTCTCTGCCATCTCTTCTGGGAAGCACGTGACTGGTCATTATCCTCATCTCAAGACATTGTGCTGCAATGTTCCCATCCTTGGTTGCAGGGGGAGAAACTAATAAACCAGTTTTAAGGCCCGTGCCCTTCCTGCAAACTTGGTTGATGCTTAAAATTGCAACGCTGGGAGCTGGAAAACATGTTTTCCCTGGGTCTGCGACAGGTTTGTGGCTCAGGTGACGGCTGCCTGCTCCGAGTGATTCATCCCAATTTAATTTCCCCGCTTGCTTTGGCACCGCTCGGTGCCTCTCGGCCCCTGACAGCATCTCCTCGAGATGACGAGCCCTCGGGTTGTTTTTCTCCTCTATCTGTTCCACGGCAGAGCAAGATAGGAGGTAAATCACATCCTTCCTCTGCCTGGCCGCCCACCTCCCTCCCACGCGCTGCCCGCCCGGGCTTCAGCCGCTTTGATCCCTGCCCCGCGGGGTCATCGCCCCTTGGGGGGGCCTTGGACATCCCACCCCCACCTTGTTCAGCATCCCTTGACATCTCTCCATCCCCTGGGAAACAGCTGGGATGGATGGATCTGGATCCAACCCCTTCATTGAATGTCTTGGATGGGCAAAGGGGCATCTCCTAGGGTGAGATTTCATAGAATTATAGAATTGCAGAACGGTTTGAGTTGGAAGGGGGCTTAAAGCCCACCTAACTCCACCCCCCTGCCATGGGCAGGGACACCTCCCACTATTTCAGGTTGCTCAGAGCCCCATCCAACCTGACCCTCAACACCTCCAGGAATGGGGCATCCTTTTCCCCTCAAAGGAGGGCAGAATCTGCCCCCTAAGAGACACTGGGGAGCATCTGCATCCCCCTCAGTGGCTTTTTCAGCCTGGGACTGGTGCTAACCTTTGACATGACAGCAGTTCCCCCCCCCACCTCCCTGGTGGGTTGCATATTCTTAGCTGACAAAGACAAGGGGGGGAAAAAATGAGAGAAGAGAAACAAAGAAAGAAAAAAAAAGCTCTTGTGGTTTTTTTTTTGGTGGGGTTTTGAAAAAAATGGAAATTACCCTGCGGAGGAGGGGAGAAGGGCCAGGAGCTTTCAAAGCATCTTCTCCACCCTGGAAGAGATGCTCGTAGAAGATGCTCCAGGCCATGTGGCCTTTGGTGGCTTTGAAGTTCAGGCAGCATCTGGGGAGATGGTGAAGGACGAGGCAAGGAAGCAGCTTCTGCAGTGAGGAACGTGCTGGGATGGGCTGCCTGGGCGCCCCAGCCCTGGGGAGGGGGCAGCCTCCCAGCAAGAAGGCAGCTTTGGGGGTGCTGGGGGTGCTGCAAGCAGTCTGGGGTGTGGGGAGCGACGGAGGTGGGATCCTGCCCCCATCCCTCCTCACGCCTGCCGGTTGCCACGGCGACACAGGAGCAGGAGCATCATTTTGAAAGATTTTTTTGCCAGGAAGGGGAGAGGCAGGGTCTGCTTTTGGGGGTCATGAAATGCAAGGGCAGCAGAGCCACAGAGGTCTCCCAGTTCCCCCAGTCTCCATGGGAAATTCTTCCACTGCTCTTCCCCCCGCAGACCCAGCTTGGGCTCCGGATTCCTGCTGGGATGAGCAGCCTTTCTCCACCCCAAAGGGATGCTGGGGGTGTCTGGGCTGCCCCGGGTGTGGGGCTGTGGTCAGCACCCACTTGTCCTCACCGGGATGAAGGCACTGGGATAGCCTGGAGAGGGATCTTGGAGCTTGGTGATCAATGAGTCCCAAAAAAAAAAATCCTCTCCAGTTCCCTGGTGCTGTTTCCTCCCTGTGCACTGATTCACCTCCCGAGTCAACTTCTCTGCAAGGACCCACGTGTGTAGAGGTGTCCCAGTTTCTTCCAGCCCTTGAGCCATTCTGGCTGCCACCGCCCTGTGGTCTCCAGCTCCGATGTTCCAGCTGCTGCCCAAGGCTGCACCACTGACCCACTTACTTGGCACATCGTGGCCGAGCTGCTGAGC
The DNA here is from genome assembly GCA_033459285.1 of Clamator glandarius. Lineage (NCBI taxonomy): Eukaryota > Metazoa > Chordata > Aves > Cuculiformes > Cuculidae > Clamator > Clamator glandarius. The sequence continues at coordinate 2,388,504 of JAUNZM010000044.1, forward strand.
TGCCTGCTCCCACCCTCTGCCCACATCGCCTTCCCAGGCTCTTGAAAGTCCTTGATAGCCCCAGAAAACTAGGAGATTATCTTGAAAGTGTCAACCTGTCACCAGGTTGGAAAAGACCCATCGGATCATCAAGTCCAACCATTCCCATCAATCACTAACCCATGTCCCTCAGCGCCTCGTCCACCCATCCCTGAAACACCTCTAGGGAAGGTGACTCAACCACCTCCCCGGGCAGCTTCTGCCTAATGACCCTTTCCGTGGAAAAGTTTTTCCTAATGTCCAGCCTGAACCTAATGTCCATTGTTGTGCCCTGGCATCGCTCTCCATCAGCCCCTCAGGTCCAGGGAACCATACAGGATGCCCAGGGGACCCTACGGCAAAGCCAGGGGCCAGGACATTCCTCTCTGGGATCTGAAGCCACCAGGGCTGGTTTCCTTTAGTGCAGCTCCTGTGCATTTTCATGGTGACACGGATGCTGCCCCACACCGTGCCCTGGTCCCACGTGCATGTGAGCACCAGGGATGCTCGGTCCCCATCAGGCACACCACGATGCTCCTTCTGCCGCAGAGCCTGGGGCTTGTGCTGGTGGAGCTGGGGAGAAGAGACAGATGAGGTGGGGCTGCCCCCACACCAGGGTGGGTGACGGTTCCTTTGTCCGGAGCACGGAGAGCTGCAAGGGGGGATGACCTTGGCGCTGCCATCCAAACCGCAGCTGGAGGCGGACATCCTGCTCATCCTCACAGCTCGGAAGAGCACCAGGGCAGAGCAGGATGAGTCCCCCTGTCCCAGCTCAGCGTGGGCAGCACCGGACATCACCTGCCCACAGCTCTGACCGTCACCCCAAGCCTCCTGGGCTGCAGCTGGGGAGTGAAGCACCCCAGTCTCATGGGCAGCACTGGTTTCAGCATCTCCCATTTCACGAGGCTTGATCCCTCCCCAGAGCTGTGCCCACCGGCCCATCACACTGCAGACATGACTGGGCCTCCTGACTGCTCCTCTTCACTACCTGCTGCTCTGCCTGAGGACCCCCAGGCAGGATCTGCCCCCCTCCGCAGGCAGCTATTGATCCACCGAGAGCCTCGCCAACATCAGCAAGAGCTGCTCTTCAAACGCCTTTGCCGTCGGCACTGGACTGGACATCGATCCGGCACCGCCTTTCATGTCCCCGCCGCAGAAGCCGTGGCTGGGCTGTCCCCCACCCCAGAAACTCCGCTTTGTCTCGTTCCCATCTTGCTCCCAGCCCCAGCACCCATTGCCTGCGGTGCTGCCCCTGTGCCTCAGTTTCCCCACCTGCAAAGTGGAGCGTTTGGTGACCACAGGGGCAGTGCCAGTGCAGAGCTTGGGCTGGGGCACCTGTGCCTGGTGGCATCTCAGGGTACGGGGCACATCTAGGTGGCCAAACTCACTCTGCCAAGGCCCATCAGGCTTGGCTTCTCCCCACTAACCTCACTGTGCTCCTCCTGGGCAGCCCCCTCCGCTCTCGCTGCCAGGGGACCCGCTCGGGCGCAACCCCCCGTTGGCTTTCCCAGCTCATCACGGTGCGAGGCGGAGGAGATGACATCCCCGCTCCTGCCAAGACAAACACGGCGCCTTCCAAACACGCAGGGCTTGGCAAGCCCGCGCCTCGGCCATCGATCACCGAGCCCGCCGAGATCCAGCCCCGTCGGGGAGCACAGCAAGGGGAGACGTGGCGCAGGATCGAGGGGGGCTCTCAGTGAACCCCACCTCCTCTCCCAGTGCTGCTGGATGAAGGATGGAATTCTTGGCTTCATCCCTTTCCAGGGATCGCCCTGGGCTCCTGGCATCCACCCGTGGTAGCCACGGGGTGCAGGGGGGCACCAGTGGCTTGGTCCCCAACCCCTTGGCACGCGGAGGGTGCCCAGGGTGGGGACAGCTCGTGGCTGCGCCGAGGGGTGCCCTGCAGCCGCTGGCTTGGCCCCAGGCGGAAAGTTGGCCCGAGACGAGCTTTTACAATAATAAACCCTACTCGAGCGAGCATTTGTCACCAGGGCTGGAGCAGCAAAGGCCCAAACATCTGCGGGAGGGAGCGTGGGAGGCAGAGGGCTATCAGGGAGGTCCTGGGGGTGGGGGGCGGGCAGGGTCTGTCCTCTCCGTGGTGTCCTGGGACGGTGGCAGCGGAGCGTGGCATCGCTAAGACAACCGTTCCGGAAGGCTCGTATCAATCAGGAGGGGTGAATCCTGCTGGATCTGCAGCGGTTCCTGGGCTTGGAGCTGCTGGGGGTTACGCACAAAGCTGGCATCTCTGACAGCTGCAGCGTGCAGGCGGCTGGTGGGGCCTGGGGAGGGATGGAGGCAGCTCTGGCTGCGGTGCTGCGCTCAGCATGTGCCCCTCTCTGCAGCGAGGAAAGGGAGCAGCCACCCTGGGGGGAGTCCCCCTGAGCTGCTGCTCCCACCTGCCTGCTCCACCACCCCCCATCTGCAAGGGAGACCTGCAGCTGGATCTCTCCCGGGGACAGGGGCACCTCCTGGCATCACTTCTCAGCTTGCTGAGATGGGGCAGGGGAGGCCCAGCCCCCCATCCTGCACCTCTCCCCTCCTCCCCAGACCTTGCATCCTCTACCCTGCACTGCAAATCTTCCCTCCCCCTGCCCTGCATCACCCAGTCCCTGCATCCTGCAGTCCTTGCACCCCAAGCCCTTGCATTCCCCTGCCCTGCCACCCCCACTCCTCGCATTCTCCAAGTTCTTATGTTCCCCACTCCTTCCATCTCCCAGTCCCTGCACCTCCCAGCACTTGTATCCCCCAACCCCTGCATCCTCCAACCCCTGCATCCCCCAACGCCTGTATCCTCCAACCCTAGCATCTCCTAGTTCCTTCATTCCCCAGCCTTGTATCCCCCAATCCATGCATTCCCTAGCCCTTGCATCCCCCAGTTCCTGCATCTCGCAGTCCTTTCGTTCTCTCCTTGCATTCCCCCCCTCCTTGTAACCGGGAATCCCTGCATCCCCCAGTCTCTGCATCCCCCAGTCCCTACATCCCCCAGTTCCTGCATCCCCCAGTCCCTGCATCCCCCAGTTCCTGCATCCCCCAGTCCCTGCATCCCCCAGTTCCTGCATCCCCCAGTCCCTGCATCCCCCAGTTCCTGCATCCCCCAGTCCCTGCATCCCCCAGTCCCTGCTCATCCCCTTGCCCTCCAACCCCCCAGCGAAGCCCTGGCTCCATCCTTTCTTCCACCTAACCACTCCTGCAGGACCAGTGCCAGGCTGCTGGCACCCTGGGGACCTGGAGGGCCACCTCCCCCTGCCCAGTCAGGCTGGGGGGCACTGACAGGATTGGAGGGGGGTGTCTCTCCCGTGAGCCAAATCTGTGGGAGATGCCGCTTTCTTGGCTCCGCGGGGCGAGGAGCAAGGCAGCAGAGGGTTAAGCAGCCGTCTGGCAGACGGGAAGGGGATGGAGAGGAGGGGGGAGAGGTGGAGGAGTTTGTTTAATAGCTGGAGACAAGCTATGCAGCTGTGCAGGTCGGACGGGCCCTGCAGCCCCCCTCCCCGACCCCTGCAGCCCCCCTTGTCTGGGGACAGCCCCCCAGCTGCCCCAGGGCACACTGCCTGGCATGGAGCTGGCAGCTGGGGAGAGGCAGCAGGGTTATAAAAAGCAGGAATGCTCTCCCCAGCAGCAGGACACAGAAAGCAGTGCCTGCCAGCCCTTGCATTCCCCAGTCCCTGCATCCCACAGTCCTTGCAGCCTCTAGTCCTTGCATCCCAGTCCTTTCAGCCTCTAGTCCCTGCATCCCACAGCCTCTGCAGCCTCCGCTCCCCATAACCCCCAATCCCTGCATCCCCAAGTCCTTGCAAGACCCTGCATCCCACCGTCCTTGCACCCTCCGCTCCTTGCATCTCTCCCTCTTTGTAACCCCTAGTCCCCTTGTATCCCCCAAATCCTCGCAACCCCCAATCCCTGCATCCCGCAGTCGCATGGGGGGTCCGAGGGTGCTTTGGCACCCAAAGGGCTGAGCTGGTCCCAGCATCCCTGCAGGTTCTGTGGGATGGGAGGCAGCAAGCTTGTCCCCAGGCCACCAAACCTGGTCCGGGCATCTCCTGCTGGCATTGCCCACCTCCCTCCTGGCATCATCCTTCTCCCTGGGTACAGGGATAGAGGTGGGAATGGGGACAGGGATGGGATGAGGACAAGGGTAGGGATGGGAACAGGGACAGGGGTGGGAATGAGGACAGGGGTAGAGGTGGAGATGGCAGTAGGAATGGGAATGGGGACAGGGACAGAGAGGGAGGGATGGGGTGGGAATGGGGAGAGGGACAGGGATAGGGATGGGAATGGGAATACAGGCAGAAATTGGAATGGGGACAGGAATAAGGATGGAAATTGGGGCAAGAATGAAGAAAAGGATAGAGATAGGGATGAGGACTGGGATAGGGATGGGAACTGGGACAGGAATGGTGATGAGGACAGGGAAAGAAATGGGAATGGGGACAGGAATAAGGATGGAAATTGGGGCAAGAATGAAGAAAAGGATAGAGATAGGGATGAGGACTGGGATAGGGATGGGAACTGGGACAGGAATGGTGATGAGGACAGGGACAGAAATGGGAATGGGGACAGGAATAGGGATGAGAATGGGAGTGAGGGACAGGGATAGGGATGGGAATGGGGACAGGAGCAGTGATGAAGACAGGGATAGGGTGATGGGTAGGTGGCTGATGCCCACCCTAGGTCTGGGGGCTGCCCACCCCTCCTGGGGAGCTCGCGGGGAGGGGAAGGGTCTGACGGTCAGTGCGTGAAGGGAGGATGGAGAGCCCACCCCTCGGGGCGGCTTGGCTGTGTAAAGAGGCCGGGGGCCAATTAACCTCACTGGTTAATTAGGACAGGAAACCACGGACTTAAACTGTAGCTGGGGAGGAGGAAGTTATGGGGAAGGCTGATTTATAACGACGGGGACTTGGGAGAGTCAGGGCTGTTAATGGCTCAGTTCTGGGTTAATGATACACCGGGTGGGGCCAGAACCCTTTCCTTGCTGGAGAGACAGCTCCTTTGCAGGCATCCAGGACACCCCCCCCCAGCTATTCTGGGGGGCAGATGGCAGGAGGATGGCTTGGGACAGGGCTGGGCATCATCCCAGAGCAGCTCGAGGGAGCATCGGGCAGGTAGGGGAGAGGGGGCTGGGAGGAGGTGGGCTGAGAGCAGCCTGGGGCTGCATCTGCCCCAGTTTAATTCACTGCCAAATGTGTGTCACCCCCCCAGAACTGCAGCCAGAGGCAGGGAGGCTCTGGTGGTCCAGGGATGCTGTGAGCCCGCGGAGGTCGAGCGAGAAACTGTGGACAAGGTGCTCCAAAGCATCACCCAGCTGTGAGGAGAAAAAGTGAGACGGGAAATTGAGGACAGCCTTTGTGTTCGGACCAGAGCACGAGAGACTGGGGCTCTGAGGGGAAAATAAAACCTCTCCTTAGAAATTCTTTTATGCCAGGAAGTTCTCGCGTATCGAGTTTCGGGCCATTTATTTGTCCTGCTGACTGGGGCCACTGCAGCCGCCCTCTCCCTCACACAGAGTGGCTGGTGGTGAAAAGCCAGTGACAAAACTCCTTGTTTTTTTCAGAGGAAGCCAGGGGAGAAGCACCGGGGGCAGAGGACAGAGCCTGCTTATTTCCAAGGAGGAAGGGAGATGGCAGAGGGCACAGATGACAGCGGGGCTGGGAGCAGATCTCCCCTCTGCCTCCTTCTCCAGCTCCAGCAGGTGCTGTGGGACAAGATGTCCCTGCCCGGCTGGGGACAATCCCCTGTCCCAGAGGTGTAACTGGGAGAATGAAGGGGCAGGGGGCTGCGCTCAGGGTAGGAATTGCTCCAGTAGTGAGTCTTCTGCTCTCTGTCCCTTGGCACTTGTGCAGGGATGGCCTTGCATGTCCCCTGTCCTGCTCCTGCCCAGAGATCTTGGCTTGGAGGCACCAGCATCACCCTGCAAGACCCACTTGATGGCACTGAGGTCGTTGCACCTTCCCCCCCAGCACTGATTTTTGTGCTTTCTCAGTCCCCTTAACGCCTCCTTACCCTGTGTGGGAGCAAAGGAGAGGCAACAAAAGTGTGGATGGGACCTCTGACACCAAGGAACGAGGTCTTGCTAGGGTGGGGGTTGAGATCCATGATGCTTGCAGAAGGGTTTTACCTGGGAGAGGAGGTTTGGGGTGAGGGGATGCAGGGAGATGGTCTTGGGGAGGGATGAACTGGGGGGCAGCAGGTCCTGGGGCAGAGGGCCGGAGGGGGAATGGTCTCAAGGAGGGATCTCCCAGGGGATGGCAGATCCTGGAGCAGGAGGGTGCTGGGGGACCAGTGCAGGGCAGGGAGAGGGATGCACGGAGGCGGCCATGGACCGGGATCAGCCAGGGGGAAAGAGGGTGGACCCAAAGAGGAATCAGCCAGGGGATCCTGGAGCAGAGGGATGCTCGGGGACCAAGCTCAGGGCAGGGATCATTCTGGGGCCGGTAGGGCCGGGACACGGGGATGCGAGGAGATGGTTACGGGACAGATCAGCCTGATCCTGGAGCAGAGGGATTGCAGGGCAGGGATCACCGGGATGGGGAGAGGCAGAAGGAGCGAGGTGGGGCAGGGGGAAGGAGCCCAAGGAGCTGCCGTGTGTGGGAGGCGGTTTCTCGCCGGAGCCGGAGCTGTCACAAAGCCTCCCGCTCGCCGGGGCTCGGCTCCCCGCTGCCTCCCACCGCCCCGGGCCGCCCCCCGCCGCCGCCTCGGCAGACAAAGGACGAGCGGCGCCGAGTTATCCGCTTCCAGAGGGGCCGCCTGGAGGGGGGTGGGCGCCGGGGGGCAACCCAGCCGCGCGAGGCCTCGCACGGCGAGGGGGGAGCCGCCGCCACGGAGCAACAAAAGGCCGGAGACGGAGGTGAGCGGCGGGGGCGGCGGCGGGGCTCGAACCCGCGGCCCCGGGCGGAGGGCGGGAATAGGGGGCGGGGCCATGCAAATGAGCACGGAGCGGCTGCGTGCGATGGGCGGGGCTCTAAGCCGCGGCGGCGGGCGGTGGGCGGGGCTTGAAGCAGCACCAATACGCGGTGGACGGGGCCTATGCAAATGACCCACAGCACCTGCAGATTGAGGGCGCGGTGGGTGGGCGTGGCTATGCAAATGATCCCGGATGCATGCTGCAGGTGTGACTGGTGGGCGTGGCTATGCAAATATCCCTCATTAGCTGCAGGTTATGGGCATAGTGGTTGGGCTTGGCTATACAATTCCCCCCCACCTCCCCGGTGGGCTGTAGGCTGTGGGCGTGACTATACAAATAGTGGGCATGGCCATGCAAATCAGGTACAGCCGTGGGTGTGATAAGTGGGCGTGGTTATGTAAATATCGCAGGCTGTGAGGCGTGGGGTGCTGTTTAGTGGGCGTGGTTATGCAAATGCACTTCTCGACTAGGCATATCACGTGGGCGTGGCCACGCAAATATCCCAGGCCGAAATGCATGGGCGAGGTTGGTGGGCGTGGCTATGCAAATAAGGCGCGGAAGTGCACATCCCCTCTAGTGGGGACGGGAGTGCCAGTGGGCGTGGCTATGCAAATGTACCGTCGGTGTGGGTGCGTCGCATGGGCGTGGCTATGCAAATAACCCAGGCTGGAGGGTCTAGGTGAGTTTTGGTGGGCGTGGCCACACAAATAAAGCACGAGCGGGGAGAGGTGAGTGGGCGGGGCTATGTAGATACCTAGTGGCGGTGGGAGTGCTCGCTGGGCGTGGCCACGCTAATATAAGTGCGTTTGTGGGCGTGTCCTGTGGGAGTGGCTATGCAAATATCCCGTTAGTGTGGGGTGCCCTGTGGGCGTGGCTACGCAAATAGCGCAGACCGAGGTGCGGTTGGTGGGCGTGGCTACGCAAATAACGCAGACGGGTGCGGTTGGTGGGCGTGGCTACGCAAATATCTAGTCGACATGGGCGTGGCTACACAAACATTCATTTTGGAGCGGGCGTGTCGTGTGGGCGTGGCTATGCAAATGAGCCCCCGTCCCGCCCCGAGGCCCCGCCCCCGCCCCGCCCCGCCGGGCGCTCACGGGCCGGGGCCGCGGCGGCAGCGGCGCCGCGAGATGGCGGGGGGCAGCGGGTGCCCGGCGCGGCGCTGAGCTGAGCCGAGCCCCGCCGCCCTCCTGACCCCCCTGGGACCCCGCTGAGGTGAGGCCGGACCGGGCAGCGAGACGGGGGCCGGGGAGCGTGCGACACGAGGAAACTTTCCGCCGCCCCGGTGCGGAGGGCAGGTGGCGGGGACCGGGAGCTGGGCAGCCGCGGCGGGTGCTTGGCGGTGCTCGCCCTCCTCCCCGACCGTGGTGGGATCCCGGCCGGGTCCCCAGCCCAGGACCCCTCTGTGGGGCTGTACCGGAGGGGGGCGGGTGCTTACCGGGACCCTCGGTGGGGCAATACCGGGGGGGGGTGGTCCTTACTGGGACCCTTATTGGGACAATAACGGAGTGTGTTTGGGGGTGGGTGTATATACCGGGACCCTCCCTGGGGCAATACCGAAGGGGGGGTCCTTACTGATCCCCCCGGCTCAGAGCCCGAGGCTGGCAGGGATGCTCGGGGTTGTTGGTGTGGGGGGGGGCACAGGTAATGGAGACCCCGGGAACAGGGGGGGCAGGAGAAGCCCAACCAGGGGGGACCCCCTTTCCGTCGGGCTGGAGATGCAGGGAGCACAGAGAGAGCCAATGTGAGCGTCGGGATCTCCCCCGTGGAGCCAGGGGTCTCTCTCTGGGGACAGGAGGGCTCTCTTAGGGACAAGGGTCTCCCCCTTGGGATAAGGGGCTCTCCTTTAGGGGCTGGAGTCTCTCCTTGGGGACAAGGAGCTCTCCTTTAAGGGCTGGGGTCTCTCCTTGTGGATAAGGGGCTCTCCTTTAGGGGCTGGGGTCTCTCCTTGGGAACAAGGAGCTCTCCTTTAGGGGCTGGGGTCTCTCCTTGTGGATAAGGGGCTCTCCTTGTGGATAAGGGGCTCTCCATTAGGGGTTGGGGTCTCTCCTTGGGTTCAAGGAGCTCTCCTTTAAGGGCTGGGGTCTCTCCTTGGGATCAAGGAGCTCTCCTTTAGGGGCTGGGGTCTCTCCTTGGGAACAAGGAGCTCTCCTTTAGGGGCTGGGGTCTCTTCTTGGGTTCAAGGAGCTCTCCTTTAGGGGCAGGGGTCTCCCTTTGGGGACAAGGGACTCTCCCTGGGACAAGGGGCTCTCCTGGGGACAGGCCAGGCGTGCCGGAGGGCCGGGAGCGCGAAGTTGTGCAAAAAGTTATTCCCTGAGTGCGTGGGGCCGCGCTGGAGGATTTGCATTATTGTTCTGTTTTATTTCTTACCCTTTTCCCCCCTTCCCGCCGGTGGCATCGCGCCTTCGGGACGAGCTCCCTTCCCGCTCCCCATCCTGCCTTACGCTTCTTTTCCCTCCCCAAGCGTTGTCTGCTCACGAATCTGGCTCCTGAGGCCGCTGGGACCAGGCGTGCGGGCAGCCCTGCCTGCAAGCACCCCTCTGCACCCCTTCTGCCTTGGGGTCCCCCGAAGGAGCCCCGATTCCAGCCAAGAGACCCTCTCCCGAATCGCTCGGGCTCGGCATCGCTCGCTTGGCCGGGCCGGGGAAGGAGGATAAAGCCGAGCGGGATTTTGATCCTCCTGCTGCGACACCAGCCGCGGCCAAAGTTTAATGGCTAAAAACCAGCCCCCTTAACCCCAAACCAGCCCCGGCTGCTGGGGCGAAGGAACGTGGCCGCTCTCCCTTGGAGTTTCCAGTTTCCCTGGAGCGCAGATGCCCCTGGAAATGGAGATTTCCCGGCCAAGGTGCGCTCCAATGGGCCGTTTCACCTTTTTGCTTCCTTGGAATTTGCCTTTCCCGGCTGGTTTTGGGTGTCCCCCCGGCGGCTGCTGGCCCCTTTCCCCATTCCTCGCCCTGCGCTCGCTGCGCTCCCCTCCTCTCCCTCTTTTCCTTTGTTTGCCATCTCGCTCCCTGTCTCTGACGCGTACGCCGCTCCATCCAAATGCAATAGTGGGATTTGCCAGAATTATTTCCTAAAGCTGCCGGGGAGAAAGAAGAGGAAGGGGGGGAGGTTTGGATGGAGGAGGGGTGAGGGGTGTGTGTGGGTATTTAACTGCAACCAACTGGAGTTTTGGCTGGCGGAGGAGCTGGGGGCTCAGGCTGTCCCAGCCCAGCGCTGGTGGGAAGGGTAGAGCCTGGGAATGGGTGGGAGAGCTGGGAAAGGGACTGAATGCCAGTACAATGGAGCAGAGCTGGGGGAGAGAGGAGCGAAATCAAAATATTAACTGACTCCCGAGACTGAGCCCTGGGGAGCAGCGGTGCCGCTGCGCTCCGGGTCTTGTCCTGCTCTTGGAGGAAACGCGTCTCTGGAGGGGGGCTCGGTGGTGCCCGCCTGGCCACCCCTCTTACCTGCCTATCCGTGACCTTGTCCCGCTCAGGCTTGGGCCAGCGTGGCCACCTCGGGAGGGGTTGACCAGAGCACCCAGGTGGGCTGTGAGCAGCCCCCGAGGGGTGGGGTTGCCCCCAAGGTGTGGGATTGCCCCCCTTTGCAGCTCAGCATCCCTCTCCGCGGTGCCCCGGAGGGTTCCTGCCAGCCCCCCAACACCGTCCCCTGTGGGGCTGCGCGGTGGCATCTGCACAGGGCTTGTCCCCATGCGGGTGGCACCGTGGGGACCCTGCGGCTCACCAGGCAGTGCCCATCCCCGTGGCACAGGGTCCTGCTGCCCGGGCTGCTCCCACGCTGCACCCACACAGGTACCAGGGCTCGGCGCATCCCACCCTGCGTGTGCAGCCCCCGGGGAGGCGAGGGGACTTCTCCCAGCCCCTACCACCCACCCTAGCCCCTGCCCTGGGCTCCACGAGAGGGGGACCCAGGCACCCCAAGGGCACTGCGCCCTGTGCTGGGGTGCGTGTGTGGCTTGCTGGAGGCAGCTTGGTGGACTCCGCTCAGCGCCGGAGCCCCAGGGAGTCCAGCTGCCTGGCACACAAGCAGGGCTTTTTTTTTTATTCTTCTTTTTCTTCCTCTTTTATTTATGAAAAAAAAATCCTCCTTTTTTTTTTTTTTTTTTTTTGTACGTTCTTGGAATAATGAAGTCCAGATTTCCTTCATGTTGGAAAGATTTGATCCCGGCTCTGCTCGCTGTGGCTTTGCTGGGGGCTGGGAGGAGGGGTAGGGGGAGTGCGAGAGGGCTGGGGATGGGACCCCTCTGGGTGCTGGGGTGGGGGGAGCCAGCCCGGTGGGGTGGGGATGCCGCAGGCTTTGTGGGGGGAGCAGAGAAGGTTGCTCCTCACCTGGGCAAGGCTCTCTTCAGCTTGGGTGGAGGAGCGTGCTGCAGCTGTGCTCGCCACCGCGCTCAGCTTGGCACCCAAGGAGGTGAAGCTGGGCAGCCCCCCGACTCCTGCCCCCCACCTGTGGGGTGGGATTCAGCTGAACTCCTTCCCCCCCCAGAGGCTGGAATAAGGAGATGTGGGGGACTTGACTGACATCCCTCCCTCTCCTGTGCCCTCCTCGGCAGGCTCGGCGCCCCCAGACTCCCCTCGG